>CM041719.1:8965156-11812734 GCA_023373845.1 Nibea coibor | reverse complement strand
CCAAATGCAGTTCATGAAAGGTGATTTCTGCCCAAATATGACTTGTTCTCATTCTGGAGCTTCATAATATAATGATCTGAGCTCACAGGACAGCTAGGTTTCAAAGGACCATTACAACACAAAATGGGCCTTGTCACCTGCCAAAACAGGCATTATTACTTGCCAAAATTGATTGAAGGCCAAATGCAGTTCATGAAAGGTGATTTCTGCCTAAAACTGACTTGATCTCATTGTGGAGCTTCATAATATAAAGATCTGGGCTCACAGGACAGCTTGGAATTCTTTTAAAGGACCATTACAACACAAAATGGGCATTGTCATCTACCAAAACAGGCAGTTTTACTTGCCAAAAATTGATTGAAGGCCAAATGCAGTTCATGAAAGGTGATTTCTGCCCAAATATGACTTGTTCTCATTGTGGAGCTTCATAATATAATGATCTGAGCTCACAGGACAGCTAGGTTTCAAAGGACCATTACAACACAAAATGGGCATTGTCACCTGCCAAAAATGGGCATTTTTACCTGCCAAAAATTGATTGAAGGCCAAATGCAGTTTATGAAAGGTGATTTCTGCCCAAATATGACTTGTTCTCATTCTGGAGCTTCATAATATAATGATCTGAGCTCACAGGACAGCTAGGTTTCAAAGGACCATTACAACACAAAATGGGCATTGTCACCTGCCAAAAATGGGCATTTTTACCTGCCAAAAATTGATTGAAGGCCAAATGCAGTTTATGAAAGGTGATTTCTGCCCAAATATGACTTGTTCTCATTCTGGAGCTTCATAATATAATGATCTGAGCTCACAGGACAGCTAGGTTTCAAAGGACCATTACAACACAAAATGGGCATTGTCACATGCCAAAACAGGCATTTTTACTTGCCAAAAATTGATTGAAGGCCAAATGCAGTTTATGAAAGGTGATTTCTGCCCAAATATGACTTGTTCTCATTCTGGAGCTTCATAATATAAAGATCTGGGCTCACATGACAGCTTGGAATTCTTTTAAAGGAGCATTACAACACAAAATGGGCATCGTCACCTACCAAAACAGGCAGTTTTACTTGCCAAAAATTGATTGAAGGCCAAATGCAGTTCATGAAAGGTGGTTTCTGCCTAAAACTGACTTGATCTCATTGTGGAGCTTCATAATATAATGATCTGAGCTCACAGGACAGCTAGGTTTCAAAGAACCATTACAACACAAAATGGGCATTGTCACATGCCAAAACAGGCATTATTACTTGCCAAAAATTGATTGAAGGCCAAATGCAGTTCATGAAAGGTGATTTCTGCCTAAAACGGACTTGATCTCATTGCAGAGCTTCATAATATAATGATCTGAGCTCACGGGACAGCTTGGAATTCTTTTAAAGGACCATTACAACACAAAATGGGCATTGTCACCTGCCAAGAATGGGCATTTTTACTTGCCAAAAATTGATTGAAGGCCAAATGCAGTTAATGAAAGGTGATTTCTGCGTAAATATGACTTGATCTCATTGTGGAGCTTCATAATATAAAGATCTGGGCTCACAGGACAGCTAGGTTTCAAAGGACCATTACAACACAAAATGGGCATTGTCACCTGCCAAAAATGGGCATTTTTACCTGCCAAAAATTGATTGAAGGCCAAATGCAGTTTATGAAAGGTGATTTCTGCCCAAATATGACTTGTTCTCATTCTGGAGCTTCATAATATAAAGACCTGGGCTCACATGACAGCTTGGAATTCTTTTAAAGGAGCATTACAACACAAAATGGGCATCGTCACCTACCAAAACAGGCAGTTTTACTTGCCAAAAATTGATTGAAGGCCAAATGCAGTTCATGAAAGGTGGTTTCTGCCTAAAACTGACTTGATCTCATTGCAGAGCTTCATAATATAAAGATCTGGGCTCACAGGACAGCATGGAATTCTTTTAAAGGACCATTACAACACAAAATGGGCAATGTCACCTGCCAAAACAGGGCATTTTTACTTGCCAAAAATTGATTGAAGGCCAAATGCAGTTCATGAAAGGTGATTTCTGCCTAAAACGGACTTGATCTCATTGCAGAGCTTCATAATATAATGATCTGAGCTCACGGGACAGCTAGGTCTCAAAGGACCATTACAACACAAAATGGGCATTGTCACCTGCCAAGAATGGGCATTTTTACTTGCCAAAAATTGATTGAAGGCCAAATGCAGTTAATGAAAGGTGATTTCTGCGTAAATATGACTTGATCTCATTGTGGAGCTTCATAATATAAAGATCTGGGCTCACAGGACAGCTTGGAATTCTTTTAAAGGACCATTACAACACAAAATGGGCATTGTCACCTACCAAAACAGGCAGTTTTACTTGCCAAAAATTGATTGAAGGTCAAATGCAGTTCATGAAAGGTGATTTCTGCCTAAAACTGACTTGATCTCATTGTGGAGCTTCATAATATAAAGATCTGGGCTCACAGGACAGCTTGGAATTCTTTTAAAGGACCATTACAACACAAACTGGGCATTGTCATCTACCAAAACAGGCAGTTTTACTTGCCAAAAATTGATTGAAGGCCAAATGCAGTTCATGAAAGGTGATTTCTGCCTAAAACGGACTTGATCTCATTGCAGAGCTTCATAATATAATGATCTTGGCTCACAGGACAGCTACGTTTCAAAGGACCATTACAACACAAAATGGGCATTGTCACTTACCAAAAATGGGCATTTTTACCTGCCAAAAATTGATTGAAGGCCAAATGCACTTCATGAAAGGTGATTTCTGTCTAAATAGGACTTGTTCTCATTCTGGAGCTTCATAATATAAAGATCTGGGCTCACATGACAGCTTGGAATTCTTTTAAAGGAGCATTACAACACAAAATGGGCATCGTCACCTACCAAAACAGGCAGTTTTACTTGCCAAAAATTGATTGAAGGCCAAATGCAGTTCATGAAAGGTGGTTTCTGCCTAAAACTGACTTGATCTCATTGTGGAGCTTCATAATATAAAGATCTGGGCTCACAGGACAGCATGGAATTCTTTTAAAGGACCATTACAACACAAAATGGGCAATGTCACCTGCCAAAACAGGGCATTTTACTTGCCAAAAATTGATTGAAGGCCAAATGCAGTTCATGAAAGGTGATTTCTGCCTAAAACGGACTTGATCTCATTGCAGAGCTTCATAATATAATGATCTGAGGTCACGGGACAGCTAGGTTTCAAAGGACCATTACAACACAAAATGGGCATTGTCACCTGCCAAAAATGGGCATTTTTACCTGCCAAAAATTGATTGAAGGCCAAATGCAGTTTATGAAAGGTGATTTCTGCCCAAATATGACTTGTTCTCATTCTGGAGCTTCATAATATAATGATCTGAGCTCACAGGACAGCTAGGTTTCAAAGGACCATTACAACACAAAATGGGCCTTGTCACCTGCCAAAACAGGCATTATTACTTGCCAAAAATTGATTGAAGGCCAAATGCAGTTCATGAAAGGTGATTTCTGCCTAAAACTGACTTGATCTCATTGTGGAGCTTCATAATATAAAGATCTGGGCTCACAGGACAGCTTGGAATTCTTTTAAAGGACCATTACAACACAAAATGGGCATTGTCATCTACCAAAACAGGCAGTTTTACTTGCCAAAAATTGATTGAAGGCCAAATGCAGTTCATGAAAGGTGATTTCTGCCCAAATATGACTTGTTCTCATTCTGGAGCTTCATAATATAATGATCTGAGCTCACAGGACAGCTAGGTTTCAAAGGACCATTACAACACAAAATGGGCATTGTCACCTGCCAAAAATGGGCATTTTTACCTGCCAAAAATTGATTGAAGGCCAAAATGCAGTTTATGAAAGGTGATTTCTGCCCAAATATGACTTGTTCTCATTCTGGAGCTTCATAATATAAAGATCTGGGCTCACATGACAGCTTGGAATTCTTTTAAAGGAGCATTACAACACAAAATGGGCATCGTCACCTACCAAAACAGGCAGTTTTACTTGCCAAAAATTGATTGAAGGCCAAATGCAGTTCATGAAAGGTGGTTTCTGCCTAAAACTGACTTGATCTCATTGTGGAGCTTCATAATATAATGATCTGAGCTCACAGGACAGCTAGGTTTCAAAGGACCATTACAACACAAAATGGGCATTGTCACATGCCAAAACAGGCATTATTACTTGCCAAAAATTGATTGAAGGCCAAATGCAGTTCATGAAAGGTGATTTCTGCCTAAAACGGACTTGATCTCATTGCAGAGCTTCATAATATAATGATCTGAGCTCACGGGACAGCTTGGAATTCTTTTAAAGGACCATTACAACACAAAATGGGCATTGTCACCTGCCAAGAATGGGCATTTTTACTTGCCAAAAATTGATTGAAGGCCAAATGCAGTTAATGAAAGGTGATTTCTGCGTAAATATGACTTGATCTCATTGTGGAGCTTCATAATATAAAGATCTGGGCTCACAGGACAGCTAGGTTTCAAAGGACCATTACAACACAAAATGGGCATTGTCACCTGCCAAAAATGGGCATTTTTACCTGCCAAAAATTGATTGAAGGCCAAATGCAGTTTATGAAAGGTGATTTCTGCCCAAATATGACTTGTTCTCATTCTGGAGCTTCATAATATAAAGATCTGGGCTCACATGACAGCTTGGAATTCTTTTAAAGGAGCATTACAACACAAAATGGGCATCGTCACCTACCAAAACAGGCAGTTTTACTTGCCAAAAATTGATTGAAGGCCAAATGCAGTTCATGAAAGGTGGTTTCTGCCTAAAACTGACTTGATCTCATTGTGGAGCTTCATAATATAAAGATCTGGGCTCACAGGACAGCATGGAATTCTTTTAAAGGACCATTACAACACAAAATGGGCAATGTCACCTGCCAAAACAGGGCATTTTTACTTGCCAAAAATTGATTGAAGGCCAAATGCAGTTCATGAAAGGTGATTTCTGCCTAAAACGGACTTGATCTCATTGCAGAGCTTCATAATATAATGATCTGAGCTCACGGGACAGCTAGGTTTCAAAGGACCATTACAACACAAAATGGGCATTGTCACCTGCCAAGAATGGGCATTTTTACTTGCCAAAAATTGATTGAAGGCCAAATGCAGTTAATGAAAGGTGATTTCTGCGTAAATATGACTTGATCTCATTGTGGAGCTTCATAATATAAAGATCTGGGCTCACAGGACAGCTTGGAATTCTTTTAAAGGACCATTACAACACAAAATGGGCATTGTCACCTACCAAAACAGGCAGTTTTACTTGCCAAAAATTGATTGAAGGCCAAATGCAGTTCATGAAAGGTGATTTCTGCCTAAAACTGACTTGATCTCATTGTGGAGCTTCATAATATAAAGATCTGGGCTCACAGGACAGCTTGGAATTCTTTTAAAGGACCATTACAACACAAACTGGGCATTGTCATCTACCAAAACAGGCAGTTTTACTTGCCAAAAATTGATTGAAGGCCAAATGCAGTTCATGAAAGGTGATTTCTGCCCAAATATGACTTGTTCTCATTCTGGAGCTTCATAATATAATGATCTGAGCTCACAGGACAGCTAGGTTTCAAAGGACCATTACAACACAAAATGGGCCTTGTCACCTGCCAAAACAGGCATTATTACTTGCCAAAAATTGATTGAAGGCCAAATGCAGTTCATGAAAGGTGATTTCTGCCTAAAACTGACTTGATCTCATTGTGGAGCTTCATAATATAAAGATCTGGGCTCACAGGACAGCTTGGAATTCTTTTAAAGGACCATTACAACACAAAATGGGCATTGTCATCTACCAAAACAGGCAGTTTTACTTGCCAAAAATTGATTGAAGGCCAAATGCAGTTCATGAAAGGTGATTTCTGCCCAAATATGACTTGTTCTCATTGTGGAGCTTCATAATATAATGATCTGAGCTCACAGGACAGCTAGGTTTCAAAGGACCATTACAACACAAAATGGGCATTGTCACCTGCCAAAAATGGGCATTTTTACCTGCCAAAAATTGATTGAAGGCCAAATGCAGTTTATGAAAGGTGATTTCTGCCCAAATATGACTTGTTCTCATTCTGGAGCTTCATAATATAATGATCTGAGCTCACAGGACAGCTAGGTTTCAAAGGACCATTACAACACAAAATGGGCATTGTCACCTGCCAAAAATGGGCATTTTTACCTGCCAAAAATTGATTGAAGGCCAAATGCAGTTTATGAAAGGTGATTTCTGCCCAAATATGACTTGTTCTCATTCTGGAGCTTCATAATATAATGATCTGAGCTCACAGGACAGCTAGGTTTCAAAGGACCATTACAACACAAAATGGGCATTGTCACATGCCAAAACAGGCATTTTTACTTGCCAAAAATTGATTGAAGGCCAAATGCAGTTTATGAAAGGTGATTTCTGCCCAAATATGACTTGTTCTCATTCTGGAGCTTCATAATATAAAGATCTGGGCTCACATGACAGCTTGGAATTCTTTTAAAGGAGCATTACAACACAAAATGGGCATCGTCACCTACCAAAACAGGCAGTTTTACTTGCCAAAAATTGATTGAAGGCCAAATGCAGTTCATGAAAGGTGGTTTCTGCCTAAAACTGACTTGATCTCATTGTGGAGCTTCATAATATAATGATCTGAGCTCACAGGACAGCTAGGTTTCAAAGAACCATTACAACACAAAATGGGCATTGTCACATGCCAAAACAGGCATTATTACTTGCCAAAAATTGATTGAAGGCCAAATGCAGTTCATGAAAGGTGATTTCTGCCTAAAACGGACTTGATCTCATTGCAGAGCTTCATAATATAATGATCTGAGCTCACGGGACAGCTTGGAATTCTTTTAAAGGACCATTACAACACAAAATGGGCATTGTCACCTGCCAAGAATGGGCATTTTTACTTGCCAAAAATTGATTGAAGGCCAAATGCAGTTAATGAAAGGTGATTTCTGCGTAAATATGACTTGATCTCATTGTGGAGCTTCATAATATAAAGATCTGGGCTCACAGGACAGCTAGGTTTCAAAGGACCATTACAACACAAAATGGGCATTGTCACCTGCCAAAAATGGGCATTTTTACCTGCCAAAAATTGATTGAAGGCCAAATGCAGTTTATGAAAGGTGATTTCTGCCCAAATATGACTTGTTCTCATTCTGGAGCTTCATAATATAAAGACCTGGGCTCACATGACAGCTTGGAATTCTTTTAAAGGAGCATTACAACACAAAATGGGCATCGTCACCTACCAAAACAGGCAGTTTTACTTGCCAAAAATTGATTGAAGGCCAAATGCAGTTCATGAAAGGTGGTTTCTGCCTAAAACTGACTTGATCTCATTGCAGAGCTTCATAATATAAAGATCTGGGCTCACAGGACAGCATGGAATTCTTTTAAAGGACCATTACAACACAAAATGGGCAATGTCACCTGCCAAAACAGGGCATTTTTACTTGCCAAAAATTGATTGAAGGCCAAATGCAGTTCATGAAAGGTGATTTCTGCCTAAAACGGACTTGATCTCATTGCAGAGCTTCATAATATAATGATCTGAGCTCACGGGACAGCTAGGTCTCAAAGGACCATTACAACACAAAATGGGCATTGTCACCTGCCAAGAATGGGCATTTTTACTTGCCAAAAATTGATTGAAGGCCAAATGCAGTTAATGAAAGGTGATTTCTGCGTAAATATGACTTGATCTCATTGTGGAGCTTCATAATATAAAGATCTGGGCTCACAGGACAGCTTGGAATTCTTTTAAAGGACCATTACAACACAAAATGGGCATTGTCACCTACCAAAACAGGCAGTTTTACTTGCCAAAAATTGATTGAAGGTCAAATGCAGTTCATGAAAGGTGATTTCTGCCTAAAACTGACTTGATCTCATTGTGGAGCTTCATAATATAAAGATCTGGGCTCACAGGACAGCTTGGAATTCTTTTAAAGGACCATTACAACACAAACTGGGCATTGTCATCTACCAAAACAGGCAGTTTTACTTGCCAAAAATTGATTGAAGGCCAAATGCAGTTCATGAAAGGTGATTTCTGCCTAAAACGGACTTGATCTCATTGCAGAGCTTCATAATATAATGATCTTGGCTCACAGGACAGCTACGTTTCAAAGGACCATTACAACACAAAATGGGCATTGTCACTTACCAAAAATGGGCATTTTTACCTGCCAAAAATTGATTGAAGGCCAAATGCACTTCATGAAAGGTGATTTCTGTCTAAATAGGACTTGTTCTCATTCTGGAGCTTCATAATATAAAGATCTGGGCTCACATGACAGCTTGGAATTCTTTTAAAGGAGCATTACAACACAAAATGGGCATCGTCACCTACCAAAACAGGCAGTTTTACTTGCCAAAAATTGATTGAAGGCCAAATGCAGTTCATGAAAGGTGGTTTCTGCCTAAAACTGACTTGATCTCATTGTGGAGCTTCATAATATAAAGATCTGGGCTCACAGGACAGCATGGAATTCTTTTAAAGGACCATTACAACACAAAATGGGCAATGTCACCTGCCAAAACAGGGCATTTTTACTTGCCAAAAATTGATTGAAGGCCAAATGCAGTTCATGAAAGGTGATTTCTGCCTAAAACGGACTTGATCTCATTGCAGAGCTTCATAATATAATGATCTGAGCTCACGGGACAGCTAGGTTTCAAAGGACCATTACAACACAAAATGGGCATTGTCACCTGCCAAAAATGGGCATTTTTACCTGCCAAAAATTGATTGAAGGCCAAATGCAGTTTATGAAAGGTGATTTCTGCCCAAATATGACTTGTTCTCATTCTGGAGCTTCATAATATAATGATCTGAGCTCACAGGACAGCTAGGTTTCAAAGGACCATTACAACACAAAATGGGCCTTGTCACCTGCCAAAACAGGCATTATTACTTGCCAAAAATTGATTGAAGGCCAAATGCAGTTCATGAAAGGTGATTTCTGCCTAAAACTGACTTGATCTCATTGTGGAGCTTCATAATATAAAGATCTGGGCTCACAGGACAGCTTGGAATTCTTTTAAAGGACCATTACAACACAAAATGGGCATTGTCATCTACCAAAACAGGCAGTTTTACTTGCCAAAAATTGATTGAAGGCCAAATGCAGTTCATGAAAGGTGATTTCTGCCCAAATATGACTTGTTCTCATTCTGGAGCTTCATAATATAATGATCTGAGCTCACAGGACAGCTAGGTTTCAAAGGACCATTACAACACAAAATGGGCATTGTCACCTGCCAAAAATGGGCATTTTTACCTGCCAAAAATTGATTGAAGGCCAAATGCAGTTTATGAAAGGTGATTTCTGCCCAAATATGACTTGTTCTCATTCTGGAGCTTCATAATATAAAGATCTGGGCTCACATGACAGCTTGGAATTCTTTTAAAGGAGCATTACAACACAAAATGGGCATCGTCACCTACCAAAACAGGCAGTTTTACTTGCCAAAAATTGATTGAAGGCCAAATGCAGTTCATGAAAGGTGGTTTCTGCCTAAAACTGACTTGATCTCATTGTGGAGCTTCATAATATAATGATCTGAGCTCACAGGACAGCTAGGTTTCAAAGGACCATTACAACACAAAATGGGCATTGTCACATGCCAAAACAGGCATTATTACTTGCCAAAAATTGATTGAAGGCCAAATGCAGTTCATGAAAGGTGATTTCTGCCTAAAACGGACTTGATCTCATTGCAGAGCTTCATAATATAATGATCTGAGCTCACGGGACAGCTTGGAATTCTTTTAAAGGACCATTACAACACAAAATGGGCATTGTCACCTGCCAAGAATGGGCATTTTTACTTGCCAAAAATTGATTGAAGGCCAAATGCAGTTAATGAAAGGTGATTTCTGCGTAAATATGACTTGATCTCATTGTGGAGCTTCATAATATAAAGATCTGGGCTCACAGGACAGCTAGGTTTCAAAGGACCATTACAACACAAAATGGGCATTGTCACCTGCCAAAAATGGGCATTTTTACCTGCCAAAAATTGATTGAAGGCCAAATGCAGTTTATGAAAGGTGATTTCTGCCCAAATATGACTTGTTCTCATTCTGGAGCTTCATAATATAAAGATCTGGGCTCACATGACAGCTTGGAATTCTTTTAAAGGAGCATTACAACACAAAATGGGCATCGTCACCTACCAAAACAGGCAGTTTTACTTGCCAAAAATTGATTGAAGGCCAAATGCAGTTCATGAAAGGTGGTTTCTGCCTAAAACTGACTTGATCTCATTGTGGAGCTTCATAATATAAAGATCTGGGCTCACAGGACAGCATGGAATTCTTTTAAAGGACCATTACAACACAAAATGGGCAATGTCACCTGCCAAAACAGGGCATTTTTACTTGCCAAAAATTGATTGAAGGCCAAATGCAGTTCATGAAAGGTGATTTCTGCCTAAAACGGACTTGATCTCATTGCAGAGCTTCATAATATAATGATCTGAGCTCACGGGACAGCTAGGTTTCAAAGGACCATTACAACACAAAATGGGCATTGTCACCTGCCAAGAATGGGCATTTTTACTTGCCAAAAATTGATTGAAGGCCAAATGCAGTTAATGAAAGGTGATTTCTGCGTAAATATGACTTGATCTCATTGTGGAGCTTCATAATATAAAGATCTGGGCTCACAGGACAGCTTGGAATTCTTTTAAAGGACCATTACAACACAAAATGGGCATTGTCACCTACCAAAACAGGCAGTTTTACTTGCCAAAAATTGATTGAAGGCCAAATGCAGTTCATGAAAGGTGATTTCTGCCTAAAACTGACTTGATCTCATTGTGGAGCTTCATAATATAAAGATCTGGGCTCACAGGACAGCTTGGAATTCTTTTAAAGGACCATTACAACACAAACTGGGCATTGTCATCTACCAAAACAGGCAGTTTTACTTGCCAAAAATTGATTGAAGGCCAAATGCAGTTCATGAAAGGTGATTTCTGCCCAAATATGACTTGTTCTCATTCTGGAGCTTCATAATATAATGATCTGAGCTCACAGGACAGCTAGGTTTCAAAGGACCATTACAACACAAAATGGGCCTTGTCACCTGCAAAAACAGGCATTATTACTTGCCAAAAATTGATTGAAGGCCAAATGCAGTTCATGAAAGGTGATTTCTGCCTAAAACTGACTTGATCTCATTGTGGAGCTTCATAATATAAAGATCTGGGCTCACAGGACAGCTTGGAATTCTTTTAAAGGACCATTACAACACAAAATGGGCATTGTCATCTACCAAAACAGGCAGTTTTACTTGCCAAAAATTGATTGAAGGCCAAATGCAGTTCATGAAAGGTGATTTCTGCCCAAATATGACTTGTTCTCATTCTGGAGCTTCATAATATAATGATCTGAGCTCACAGGACAGCTAGGTTTCAAAGGACCATTACAACACAAAATGGGCATTGTCACCTGCCAAAAATGGGCATTTTTACCTGCCAAAAATTGATTGAAGGCCAAATGCAGTTTATGAAAGGTGATTTCTGCCCAAATATGACTTGTTCTCATTCTGGAGCTTCATAATATAATGATCTGAGCTCACAGGACAGCTAGGTTTCAAAGGACCATTACAACACAAAATGGGCATTGTCACATGCCAAAACAGGCATTTTTACTTGCCAAAAATTGATTGAAGGCCAAATGCAGTTTATGAAAGGTGATTTCTGCCCAAATATGACTTGTTCTCATTCTGGAGCTTCATAATATAAAGATCTGGGCTCACATGACAGCTTGGAATTCTTTTAAAGGAGCATTACAACACAAAATGGGCATCGTCACCTACCAAAACAGGCAGTTTTACTTGCCAAAAATTGATTGAAGGCCAAATGCAGTTCATGAAAGGTGGTTTCTGCCTAAAACTGACTTGATCTCATTGTGGAGCTTCATAATATAATGATCTGAGCTCACAGGACAGCTAGGTTTCAAAGAACCATTACAACACAAAATGGGCATTGTCACATGCCAAAACAGGCATTATTACCTGCCAAAAATTGATTGAAGGCCAAATGCAGTTCATGAAAGGTGATTTCTGCCTAAAACGGACTTGATCTCATTGCAGAGCTTCATAATATAATGATCTGAGCTCACGGGACAGCTTGGAATTCTTTTAAAGGACCATTACAACACAAAATGGGCATTGTCACCTGCCAAGAATGGGCATTTTTACTTGCCAAAAATTGATTGAAGGCCAAATGCAGTTAATGAAAGGTGATTTCTGCGTAAATATGACTTGATCTCATTGTGGAGCTTCATAATATAAAGATCTGGGCTCACAGGACAGCTAGGTTTCAAAGGACCATTACAACACAAAATGGGCATTGTCACCTGCCAAAAATGGGCATTTTTACCTGCCAAAAATTGATTGAAGGCCAAATGCAGTTTATGAAAGGTGATATCTGCCCAAATATGACTTGTTCTCATTCTGGAGCTTCATAATATAAAGACCTGGGCTCACATGACAGCTTGGAATTCTTTTAAAGGAGCATTACAACACAAAATGGGCATCGTCACCTACCAAAACAGGCAGTTTTACTTGCCAAAAATTGATTGAAGGCCAAATGCAGTTCATGAAAGGTGGTTTCTGCCTAAAACTGACTTGATCTCATTGCAGAGCTTCATAATATAAAGATCTGGGCTCACAGGACAGCATGGAATTCTTTTAAAGGACCATTACAACACAAAATGGGCAATGTCACCTGCCAAAACAGGGCATTTTTACTTGCCAAAAATTGATTGAAGGCCAAATGCAGTTCATGAAAGGTGATTTCTGCCTAAAACGGACTTGATCTCATTGCAGAGCTTCATAATATAATGATCTGAGCTCACGGGACAGCTAGGTTTCAAAGGACCATTACAACACAAAATGGGCATTGTCACCTGCCAAGAATGGGCATTTTTACTTGCCAAAAATTGATTGAAGGCCAAATGCAGTTCATGAAAGGTGATTTCTGCCTAAAACTGACTTGATCTCATTGTGGAGCTTCATAATATAAAGATCTGGGCTCACAGGACAGCTTGGAATTCTTTTAAAGGACCATTACAACACAAAATGGGCATTGTCATCTACCAAAACAGGCAGTTTTACTTGCCAAAAATTGATTGAAGGCCAAATGCAGTTCATGAAAGGTGATTTCTGCCCAAATATGACTTGTTCTCATTCTGGAGCTTAATAATATAATGATCTGAGCTCACAGGACAGCTAGGTTTCAAAGGACCATTACAACACAAAATGGGCATTGTCACCTGCCAAAAATGGGCATTTTTACCTGCCAAAAATTGATTGAAGGCCAAATGCAGTTTATGAAAGGTGATTTCTGCCCAAATATGACTTGTTCTCATTCTGGAGCTTCATAATACAAAGATCTGGGCTCACATGACAGCTTGGAATTCTTTTAAAGGAGCATTACAACACAAAATGGGCATCGTCACCTACCAAAACAGGCAGTTTTACTTGCCAAAAATTGATTGAAGGCCAAATGCAGTTCATGAAAGGTGGTTTCTGCCTAAAACTGACTTGATCTCATTGTGGAGCTTCATAATATAAAGATCTGGGCTCACAGGACAGCATGGAATTCTTTTAAAGGACCATTACAACACAAAATGGGCAATGTCACCTGCCAAAACAGGGCATTTTTACTTGCCAAAAATTGATTGAAGGCCAAATGCAGTTCATGAAAGGTGATTTCTGCCTAAAACGGACTTGATCTCATTGCAGAGCTTCATAATATAATGATCTGAGCTCACGGGACAGCTAGGTTTCAAAGGACCATTACAACACAAAATGGGCATTGTCACCTGCCAAGAATGGGCATTTTTACTTGCCAAAAATTGATTGAAGGCCAAATGCAGTTAATGAAAGGTGATTTCTGCGTAAATATGACTTGATCTCATTGTGGAGCTTCATAATATAAAGATCTGGGCTCACAGGACAGCTTGGAATTCTTTTAAAGGACCATTACAACACAAAATGGGCATTGTCACCTACCAAAACAGGCAGTTTTACTTGCCAAAAATTGATTGAAGGCCAAATGCAGTTCATGAAAGGTGATTTCTGCCTAAAACTGACTTGATCTCATTGTGGAGCTTCATAATATAAAGATCTGGGCTCACAGGACAGCTTGGAATTCTTTTAAAGGACCATTACAACACAAACTGGGCATTGTCATCTACCAAAACAGGCAGTTTTACTTGCCAAAAATTGATTGAAGGCCAAATGCAGTTCATGAAAGGTGATTTCTGCCCAAATATGACTTGTTCTCATTCTGGAGCTTCATAATATAATGATCTGAGCTCACAGGACAGCTAGGTTTCAAAGGACCATTACAACACAAAATGGGCCTTGTCACCTGCCAAAACAGGCATTATTACTTGCCAAAAATTGATTGAAGGCCAAATGCAGTTCATGAAAGGTGATTTCTGCCTAAAACTGACTTGATCTCATTGTGGAGCTTCATAATATAAAGATCTGGGCTCACAGGACAGCTTGGAATTCTTTTAAAGGACCATTACAACACAAAATGGGCATTGTCATCTACCAAAACAGGCAGTTTTACTTGCCAAAAATTGATTGAAGGCCAAATGCAGTTCATGAAAGGTGATTTCTGCCCAAATATGACTTGTTCTCATTCTGGAGCTTCATAATATAATGATCTGAGCTCACAGGACAGCTAGGTTTCAAAGGACCATTACAACACAAAATGGGCATTGTCACCTGCCAAAAATGGGCATTTTTACCTGCCAAAAATTGATTGAAGGCCAAATGCAGTTTATGAAAGGTGATTTCTGCCCAAATATGACTTGTTCTCATTCTGGAGCTTCATAATATAATGATCTGAGCTCACAGGACAGCTAGGTTTCAAAGGACCATTACAACACAAAATGGGCATTGTCACATGCCAAAACAGGCATTTTTACTTGCCAAAAATTGATTGAAGGCCAAATGCAGTTTATGAAAGGTGATTTCTGCCCAAATATGACTTGTTCTCATTCTGGAGCTTCATAATATAAAGATCTGGGCTCACATGACAGCTTGGAATTCTTTTAAAGGAGCATTACAACACAAAATGGGCATCGTCACCTACCAAAACAGGCAGTTTTACTTGCCAAAAATTGATTGAAGGCCAAATGCAGTTCATGAAAGGTGGTTTCTGCCTAAAACTGACTTGATCTCATTGTGGAGCTTCATAATATAATGATCTGAGCTCACAGGACAGCTAGGTTTCAAAGAACCATTACAACACAAAATGGGCATTGTCACATGCCAAAACAGGCATTATTACCTGCCAAAAATTGATTGAAGGCCAAATGCAGTTCATGAAAGGTGATTTCTGCCTAAAACGGACTTGATCTCATTGCAGAGCTTCATAATATAATGATCTGAGCTCACGGGACAGCTTGGAATTCTTTTAAAGGACCATTACAACACAAAATGGGCATTGTCACCTGCCAAGAATGGGCATTTTTACTTGCCAAAAATTGATTGAAGGCCAAATGCAGTTAATGAAAGGTGATTTCTGCGTAAATATGACTTGATCTCATTGTGGAGCTTCATAATATAAAGATCTGGGCTCACAGGACAGCTAGGTTTCAAAGGACCATTACAACACAAAATGGGCATTGTCACCTGCCAAAAATGGGCATTTTTACCTGCCAAAAATTGATTGAAGGCCAAATGCAGTTTATGAAAGGTGATATCTGCCCAAATATGACTTGTTCTCATTCTGGAGCTTCATAATATAAAGACCTGGGCTCACATGACAGCTTGGAATTCTTTTAAAGGAGCATTACAACACAAAATGGGCATCGTCACCTACCAAAACGGGCAGTTTTACTTGCCAAAAATTGATTGAAGGCCAAATGCAGTTCATGAAAGGTGGTTTCTGCCTAAAACTGACTTGATCTCATTGCAGAGCTTCATAATATAAAGATCTGGGCTCACAGGACAGCATGGAATTCTTTTAAAGGACCATTACAACACAAAATGGGCAATGTCACCTGCCAAAACAGGGCATTTTTACTTGCCAAAAATTGATTGAAGGCCAAATGCAGTTCATGAAAGGTGATTTCTGCCTAAAACGGACTTGATCTCATTGCAGAGCTTCATAATATAATGATCTGAGCTCACGGGACAGCTAGGTTTCAAAGGACCATTACAACACAAAATGGGCATTGTCACCTGCCAAGAATGGGCATTTTTACTTGCCAAAAATTGATTGAAGGCCAAATGCAGTTAATGAAAGGTGATTTCTGCGTAAATATGACTTGATCTCATTGTGGAGCTTCATAATATAAAGATCTGGGCTCACAGGACAGCTTGGAATTCTTTTAAAGGACCATTACAACACAAAATGGGCATTGTCATCTACCAAAACAGGCAGTTTTACTTGCCAAAAATTGATTGAAGGCCAAATGCAGTTCATGAAAGGTGATTTCTGCCCAAATATGACTTGTTCTCATTCTGGAGCTTCATAATATAATGATCTGAGCTCACAGGACAGCTAGGTTTCAAAGGACCATTACAACACAAAATGGGCATTGTCACCTGCCAAAAATGGGCATTTTTACCTGCCAAAAATTGATTGAAGGCCAAATGCAGTTTATGAAAGGTGATTTCTGCCCAAATATGACTTGTTCTCATTCTGGAGCTTCATAATATAATGATCTGAGCTCACAGGACAGCTAGGTTTCAAAGGACCATTACAACACAAAATGGGCATTGTCACATGCCAAAACAGGCATTTTTACTTGCCAAAAATTGATTGAAGGCCAAATGCAGTTTATGAAAGGTGATTTCTGCCCAAATATGACTTGTTCTCATTCTGGAGCTTCATAATATAAAGATCTGGGCTCACATGACAGCTTGGAATTCTTTTAAAGGAGCATTACAACACAAAATGGGCATCGTCACCTACCAAAACAGGCAGTTTTACTTGCCAAAAATTGATTGAAGGCCAAATGCAGTTCATGAAAGGTGGTTTCTGCCTAAAACTGACTTGATCTCATTGTGGAGCTTCATAATATAATGATCTGAGCTCACAGGACAGCTAGGTTTCAAAGAACCATTACAACACAAAATGGGCATTGTCACATGCCAAAACAGGCATTATTACTTGCCAAAAATTGATTGAAGGCCAAATGCAGTTCATGAAAGGTGATTTCTGCCTAAAACGGACTTGATCTCATTGCAGAGCTTCATAATATAATGATCTGAGCTCACGGGACAGCTAGGTTTCAAAGGACCATTACAACACAAAATGGGCATTGTCACCTGCCAAGAATGGGCATTTTTACTTGCCAAAAATTGATTGAAGGCCAAATGCAGTTAATGAAAGGTGATTTCTGCGTAAATATGACTTGATCTCATTGTGGAGCTTCATAATATAAAGATCTGGGCTCACAGGACAGCTTGGAATTCTTTTAAAGGACCATTACAACACAAAATGGGCATTGTCACCTAACAAAACAGGCAGTTTTACTTGCCAAAAATTGATTGAAGGCCAAATGCAGTTCATGAAAGGTGATTTCTGCCTAAAACTGACTTGATCTCATTGTGGAGCTTCATAATATAAAGATCTGGGCTCACAGGACAGCTTGGAATTCTTTTAAAGGACCATTACAACACAAACTGGGCATTGTCATCTACCAAAACAGGCAGTTTTACTTGCCAAAAATTGATTGAAGGCCAAATGCAGTTCATGAAAGGTGATTTCTGCCCAAATATGACTTGTTCTCATTCTGGAGCTTCATAATATAAAGACCTGGGCTCACATGACAGCTTGGAATTCTTTTAAAGGAGCATTACAACACAAAATGGGCATCGTCACCTACCAAAACAGGCATTTTTACTTGCCAAAAATTGATTGAAGGCTAAATGCAGTTCATGAAAGGTGATTTCTGCCCAAATATGACTTGTTCTCATTCTGGAGCTTCATAATATAAAGACCTGGGCTCACATGACAGCTTGGAATTCTTTTAAAGGAGCATTACAACACAAAATGGGCATCGTCACCTACCAAAACAGGCAGTTTTACTTGCCAAAAATTGATTGAAGGCCAAATGCAGTTCATGAAAGGTGATTTCTGCCTAAAACGGACTTGATCTCATTGTGGAGCTTCATAATATAAAGATCTGGGCTCACAGGACAGCTTGGAATTCTTTTAAAGGACCATTACAACACAAAATGGGCATTGTCACCTGCCAAAAATGGGCATTTTTACCTGCCAAAAATTGATTGAAGGCCAAATGCAGTTTATGAAAGGTGATTTCTGCCTAAAACGGACTTGATCTCATTGTGGAGCTTCATAATATAATGATCTGAGCTCACAGGACAGCTTGGAATTCTTTTAAAGGACCATTACAACACAAAATGGGCAATGTCACTTGCCAAAACGGGCATTTTTACTTGCCAAAAATTGATTGAAGGCCAAATGCAGGTCATGAAAGGTGATTTCTGTCTAAATAGGACTTGTTCTCATTCTGGAGCTTCATAATATAAAGATCTGGGCTCACAGGACAGCTTGGAATTCTTTTAAAGGACCATTACAACACAAAATGGGCATTGTCACCTGCCAAAACAGGCATTTTTACTTGCCAAAAATTGATTGAAGGCCAAATGCAGTTCATGAAAGGTGATTTCTGCCTAAAACGGACTTGATCTCATTGTGGAGCTTCATAATATAATGATCTGAGCTCACAGGACAGCTTGGAATTCTTTTAAAGGACCATTACAACACAAAATGGGCAATGTCACTTGCCAAAACGGGCATTTTTACTTGCCAAAAATTGATTGAAGGCCAAATGCAGGTCATGAAAGGTGATTTCTGTCTAAATAGGACTTGTTCTCATTCTGGAGCTTCATAATATAAAGATCTGGGCTCACAGGACAGCTTGGAATTCTTTTAAAGGACCATTACAACACAAAATGGGCATTGTCACCTGCCAAAACAGGCATTTTTACTTGCCAAAAATTGATTGAAGGCCAAATGCAGTTCATGAAAGGTGATTTCTGCCTAAAACTGACTTGATCTCATTGTGGAGCTTCATAATATAATGATCTGAGCTCACAGGACAGCTAGGCTTCAAAGGACAATTACATCACAAAATGGGCATTGTCGCCTACCAAAACAGGTAGTTTTACTTGCCAAAAATTGATTGAAGGCCAAATGCAGTTCATGAAAGGTGATTTCTGCCTAAAACTGACTTGATCTCATTGTGGAGCTTCATAATATAAAGATCTGGGCTCACAGGACAGCTTGGAATTCTTTTAAAGGACCATTACAACACAAAATGGGCATTGTCACCTACCAAAAATGGGCATTTTTACCTGCCAAAAATTGATTGAAGGCCAAATGCAGTTTATGAAAGGTGATTTCTGCCTAAAACGGACTTGATCTCATTGTGGAGCTTCATAATATAATGATCTGAGCTCACAGGACAGTTTGGAATTCTTTTAAAGGACCATTACAACACAAAATGGGCCTTGTCACCTGCCAAAACAGGCATTTTTACCTGCCAAAAATTGATTGAAGGCCAAATGCAGTTCATGAAAGGTGATTTCTGCCTAAAACTGACTTGATCTCATTGTGGAGCTTCATAATATAAAGATCTGGGCTCACAGGACAGCTAGGCTTCAAAGGACAATTACATCACAAAATGGGCATTGTCGCCTACCAAAACAGGTAGTTTTACTTGCCAAAAATTGATTGAAGGCCAAATGCAGTTCATGAAAGGTGATTTCTGCCTAAAACTGACTTGATCTCATTGTGGAGCTTCATAATATAAAGATCTGGGCTCACAGGACAGCTTGGAATTCTTTTAAAGGACCATTACAACACAAAATGGGCATTGTCACCTACCAAAAATGGGCATTTTTACCTGCCAAAAATTGATTGAAGGCCAAATGCAGTTTATGAAAGGTGATTTCTGCCTAAAACGGACTTGATCTCATTGTGGAGCTTCATAATATAATGATCTGAGCTCACAGGACAGTTTGGAATTCTTTTAAAGGACCATTACAACACAAAATGGGCCTTGTCACCTGCCAAAACAGGCATTTTTACCTGCCAAAAATTGATTGAAGGCCAAATGCAGTTCATGAAAGGTGATTTCTGCCTAAAACTGACTTGATCTCATTGTGGAGCTTCATAATATAAAGATCTGGGCTCACAGGACAGCTAGGCTTCAAAGGACCATTACATCACAAAATGGGCATTGTCGCCTGCCAAAAATGGGCATTTTTACCTGCCAAAAATTGATTGAAGGCCAAATGCAGTTAATGAAAAGTGATTTCTGCCTAAATATGACTTGATCTCATTCTGGGGCTTAATAATAGAATAATCTGAGCTGACAGGACAGCTAGGTTTCAAAGGAACACTAGAAAAATTTCAAAAGAAATTTTGAGTGTGCCTGACTCTGGCCCCGTCGCCCCCATGCACTATTTTTGACACTCCTGACGCACATCAGCAACAGTGAAAATAGCCCCTCTCCTCCCTCAGGCAGGCATAATGTTGCCAATCAACCAGGGCCAACTGCTGGACCCTAAACCGAAGAGCAACATCAAGACTTAAACATGAAACAAAATCCTAACTAAAAGTCACTTTATTTTAATCAACACTTCATTTGAGCACATTTTCAAAATAGCACATTTACTACAGTATTCATAGAAAATTAAGTTTATTATGAGGGTTCATAATTGGCTGATTTATCCGTTTTTCAATAAAATCCACATCATTAACATCACATGAATTCATTTCAGTATTTGTCATTATTCATTCATGCTTGTTACAAAGTCCCAAATTGTATAAAAGTGCAACAAACAGACATCACAAATATTCAGTTTATAATGACGTGAAATACAGAAAAGTAATGAATGATAAGTAACGAAAAGAAGGGACATTTTAACTTGACAAAAAGCCAAATAATTGTCCAAACTAGAATCAATAAATTAATGAGCAATCATCATTTCACCAATTAAATATAAAGTAAACAGCTTTGAGTTGCTGCATGTAGGTGATAAAAGCAGATCTCCCCTCTGGTTGAGGGTATGGCAGCAACAGAATAAAGACTGGACGAACCGTATTTGGAGGCAGTTGGTGCATTGTTATCACATCAGAAAGTCTGTGCTTGAGGTACAACATAATTTTTTTTTTTAACTTAATAGCTCTTTCTTATCATGGACTTCTGAGGTGGATGACAGCTCATAGTTGAGTTGATGTGACAGAGTGAGACAGAGGACCCAACAGCAGCAGGAGAGGCCACTGAACTCTTCATGAGAGCAGACTCCCACATGAAGAACTCGCATCCCTTCTGGATCTTCCCGCCGCTGCTGGACCGGCGCACGGGACAACAATAAAAACCTCGCCCGTGGTTTGGACCACCGTTGGATACGATCTGCCGCTTCGCACGACGCCCACACGCACACAGTGGGGATGTGATCCTCTGTCCTTTCATTGTCACAGAAATGGAGGAACGATTGGTACATGAGGAAAATGTGTTGGTAGACAAGGAGGAGAGGACATTCTTGGAGGTGCAAAAAGAGCCACGTGAAGAGGGATTGGAGGGTTTTGCGGAGTCAGTGAAGACTGTAAAGGAAGACTTTGGTGTGTCTTTGTTGGCCTGTTGTGTGATGAACGGCTTGGACCTGAAAAATGAGGAAATAGGGGTGGGGGTGTTTTCTGGCATGGAGAGTTTATGCCTGAACAGAAAGGGTGTGTCTGTTTTAGAGTTTTTATGGGGCTCGTGCTGCTTTGATTTGGAGCCAGCAACAGTTTTAGGCACAGCAAAATGAGTACTCGGCTCTGACATCGTCGAAGGCTTACGGATTGCAATTGAGCTATTCACCATATTAACAAGGGATGCCATCTTCTTTGCGGAAAATGACATTGTTGGGTTAGGGTCAGCAAAATGAGTACTGGGCTCTGAGGCTGTCGAAGGGTTACTGATAACGATTAAGCTATTAGAGATGGATGGGACAAGGAGGGGCGCCATCTTCTTTGCAGAAAAAGACATTGCTGACTCACTAATCATCTCCAGAGTTTTAAAGTTGTTGTCAACTCTCACATTGTTCCCTAACATGACCTGACCCCCTGGTGAATGTGTATTATCAGGCTCCTCCCGCAGGTAACATCTGCTGTCAACTTCTGATACATAAACTTCACCCTCATCACCACTCTCCAACACCACATTGTCATACGAACTACACCTGTCCTCTGCTTCCACTAAAAGTTCTGCACCATCCTCTTCCTCCACGAGTCCGACTGCTACATCTGTTTTCGTGGGCTGGTTTGTCTTAGACTGATTTGAAAGGCAGCCCACAGTAGTAGAACACAGAACAAGGCTGCTGCTGCTGTTATTAATGTGCGGTGAAGCACAATTTCTCATAACCAAAGAGGAAATATTAGCGGCAGTCTCTGCAGTAACTGACCTCCTGCTGTTTCCCCACAGTGGCATAGTTGTACCGTTCAGCAGTGTCACTGGTGAGATCAGACTTTGAACAGATTCCTGAGCTGAACTTGAGTTCTCCCTTGGACCTAAATCCCTCATCAATACCTCTGTACAAGAATTGGGGGGAATCTTGGATAATGAGGGCTTGTTTGTGGTACGTGTGTTTTCCTTTTTAGCTGTGTTGGATTTTTCTTTCTGGTTGTCTGGAGCTGTGTTTTCAAACTTGGGTTTGACCAACGATGGGCTCTAGAAGAAGAACACAAGATATTATCAGTAACTTCACCCATTGTCAAATATAATTATAATTATATATATATATATATTACTAGTATTATATATAGACACACTATGACAAGGTACAAGTATAAAAAAAATAAATAAATAAAAATAAATAAATATCTGTATATGATAACAGAACAGTCCAGTTGTGCAGTAAATAATATATTTGTTTATTTAGAAAATAAAACTTCATGACAAACTTAAACATTCTTCCATAGTCATCGTAACAGGTTTTGTCTTGTGGAGACAGAAGAGGGGAGCCAATGATTTAGGAGTTGGGATGCATCGTTGGACGGCGGCCACTCACCGTCACGAGGCTCCTAGTGATCTTCATCACACACCCATCCCTCATCATCCTCGCTGCCAACTGAGCCGTATTTCGGGAATCATCCAAACCTGAGAAAAGAAGAAAAACAAGACACACAAGATTAAATTTAAATCTTTATTTTTAGTTTAAGATTTATTTTGACAAAATAACTTTTTAAAAATAGATATACCAGAATGTTCTCTCCCTGAAAACTGTATTCCCAGATCTTGTAGTGCCCCGTTCAGGCCTTTGGGTTTCCGGTCATAAAATAGCTGAAAAATATAAAACAGTGGGTTAATCACAACATGAGTTGTGCTGGAATGATTAGGCTTAGTCCAGAGTGATTAGCCTATGTGATTGATTAACTGACAAAAAGTTTAATCTGTGAACATTTGTTTAATCAAATAAACATTTGATTAAACTTATGTTTCTGGTTACAGATTCTTACATGTGACTTGCTGCTTTTACTGGTTACATGCCATAACTTTGGACTCTGGTAACTCGAAATGGGAATTTGACATAGCTGTAATATAATGTTTATTTTATAGACTAAACAATCAAGAAAATAACTGATGTACTGCACAGTTTCTAGGTATCACCATGAATGAGAAAGCATGAAAGAGAATAGAGGTGTAAAAGACAAAGTGAGTGAGCTTCCTCTTACCCTGTACGTGCTCCTCAGGTCTATCCAGCTGTTGAGCACATCAGGTTTATGGAGCTGCTTGCGTTTACACTCGTATTGTAAACAAACTCCAAGATCCCAGTCTGATATGCAAAGCAGATGGAGGAACGTTAAAATTTAATTCAATATCATATATTTAATATTTAATTAAAACCTCTATCATTTAAAAAAATCCAACAAGGTGAAAATAAACTGTGCTGTTATGGTTGGTATAAGGCAGGTCTCCAGTGCAGAAAACATCCTCAATAACTGAGGCAATTGTGATGGGTTTACGATAGCTGAAGGTTACCATAAGAATCACAGATCAATACTATTGATTTTTACCTGACCATGTGAGGAAAGTACACAGTTTCTGAGAAGCTGAAGATGCATTAGATGTCTGTTGTCTGTTGGGGAAGACAACACCCATGTTGAGCTGCAGGTTTTGCAGCCAGCGGCTGAACCGAGAAAGACAAATCTGAAGGGGGATTCCTGCCTCAACTTGCATCTGTGAAGAAAAAGAACAGGAGCAGTCAGATGTAAGGTAAAACTATATGCAGACCACACGTGCACCGGAGAGTGCACTGGCATGTTTCTAAGTGTATCACTGTGTTATTACCTGTGTGATACCCGTCAGCTCGGTGCAGAACTCGGACAAAACAGGGTGCTCTTGAGGTTGAACATAAGTGTGAAACTCAGACTCAACCTCCCCTGTAGATGTGTTCAGCAGGACAGCAGGAAACTCAACTGCATAGAGGGAAAAAGGAAAGAGGAACAAGCATCAGCAAAAGATAGATAGATAAAATAATAAGATTATTTTATGAATCCCTGAAGGAATATTGTTGTGTTGCAGCCGCAGATAAAGGTTCTACAAATGCAGGCGCGTGAAAATTAAAGGGTATAATCGCAGTATAAATACAATTAAGTTTACATTGAGGAAATTGGGTGTCAAAATCAGGTAAAAATGAGCAGCGGCAGTATTCTCAGCTCCAGGACTGCGGGGGTGTGTCTGCTGAATGCACTGAAGGCACGGCCACTCGTGGGAGCAGTCATGCAGCCATTTTGAAGCGTCTGACACGTGTCAGATGAGTTCAGAAAATGACACGACTATCTTTGAAACACTCTGAGTGAGATGAATTCATCTCTGTCTCTCTGATAGAGGTGCAGCAGTATGCTCAGGGTGGCCTCAGCCACCCTTTAGGACCGCTCAAAAAATCGTGGACTGAAAACTGGTGAAAAACTTTTATCCCCTAACTCAGTAATATATCGTTCAGAGTCCTTCATATGTTTTCAGAAACTATTTACTACATTTTAATGTCTAAATACAAACACCAGTGGTCACAGACGAGTGTCCTCTCGTCATTATAAAGAGTGATGGCAGTGGGCAGGAATGACTTCCTGTAGCTGTCCTTTTTACAGTGGAGCTACAGGAGCCTCTGTCTTAATCTGATCAGGAGTTCATGTGATGGATGTGAGTTATCGTCCACTGTGTTGAGCAGTTTGCGGAGCAATAAGGGTAAAAAAGACAAAGATATAAATATATACTTACTAATTTCTTGGGTGTAGTTGTTTTTCTCCCTCCAGCAAGTGGACTCAAAATCAATCACAATCAGGTATGCAAATATTTGATCTGAGAAACAGATAGCAGATTTGAAAAAGAGGAACAGCTCATGTTATAGATAGGTAGATAGATACTTTATTGATCCCGAAGGAAATTCAAGCATCCAGTAGCAAACAAGCATTAGAATAAACCTATAACACAGTATCCATACATTAAAACCATCCTGAGATATATCTAAATTTAAATATGTACAGAGAAATTAAACATTTGTAGCAAATATGTACATGGTATTGAAAATGTGGAGGAGTTAAACTCCTTAAAAAATGTGCAGAAAATAATCAGACTTACTTGTTAGCAGTGGTTTCTTTGACCCATTAGAGGACTGACTCCGCTGCCTCAATAATCCCAGCTCTCTGCAGCAGGATTTGAAGAGGCTCGGTCATAAAAGCAGTAACTTAAGACATAGTTCATACAAGAGAGGTACAAAACTGTTTCTGTTACTGTACAGTACTAAAGTACTGTTGACCATTTCAAACACATAAAGGTTAAAGTTCATATTCAAGCAGCATTACAGAGATGAGTAACGTAGCTAACGTTAGTCATCACAGCACGCCGTGTTGTTTGTTTGTTTGTTGTCCATGTTAGCTGCTGGCTAAACGCTAACGCTAATCTGTTACTTACTTGGCCAGTTTCTTTGTAGACATGACGTTAGCGATAACCTGAATTTAAGCAGGTAACTTTAATAAATAAACATGAAACCATTAAAAGGTCATGTCCGCCAGAGTCGCGCTGTTTTTTCAAATGTCCATCCATCAATCTGCGGTGGATTCATCGGGGCTGCAAGTCAAATCATCGATCCGGTTAGCGAAACTGAACGAGCGGAACTTCCGGTTTTACTTTTTTTGTTTTACCAAAACAAAAGCACGGCGTACCAATTTAACACGCAGCCATATAAGAAGACGAATAAAAGCATTTTATATCCAGACATATAACCAGTCTCATCTTTAATCTTTAATCGTTTTTCACCTAAACACTGTCATATATGTCGTATTTTAGCTACAACCGCTAATCTTTGGTTTATTTTTAAAGTCACAAACCGGAAGTGGTGCTCGTGTTTTTAACTTTACATCACACATTGCAGCGTGCAGCTGTGTCTGCTCTTTAACCATGTGTTTTTAGCCTCTTCCAGTGGAGGAAAACATGAATGTGGAGCCCACAGGACCATTAACGTATGGTATTTACACATTTTTAATTATTGATGCTATAATTAACTTATAAATACTCCCTAAATTAAAGTATACGCTCTTAGCTAGCTAAGTGTGTAGTGTTTTCTGAAACTCATTCAGAGAGAAATTCAGACATTGAACCGGTTTATTTAACTTTATCTGACAGTTGTAGAAGATATAAAACAAATACATCATCATACAGTCGCTTTAAATGCTCACCTCCCCTTAAAATGAGATAAAGTACGGCAGAGATAACACCATGTAAATAAATTATTCATTCGAGTAATCACTGTGGTGCTTCATAGTTAACTAGCAGCCAGATAGATATATATATAGATACTTCACTGAGTGTTACAGCTGGAGTTGCATGTACACACCACAAAACAGGCATGAGGAAGATATTTGCACAATTATTTCAACTGTATAAAACTATCATTGTTTAAAGTTATTTCATGACATAGGTATGTTTTTATCTTTGATCAAAGCATAAAAAAACACCTTTTCTTTATTTACACTTAATTATTTACATGTACAAAATATATACAAAATATATGAAAAGCATACAAACAGAACAAATACAGTTTACAAGATAAATATTCTGTCCAAACAAAGTTTTTGCAGTATTAATGTCTCAGGAGCAAGTTAAAATTACATGACTAAATGAATAAAATCACCAGAGAGTCTTTGTGGTTGTGGGGTCATGTGATACTGTGCCAAGAAAGGTTGTCAAGTTCTCCCAAATCTGTTTATGTATCGGGTTTGTGCAGAAGGAGTTTTTCCATTTGTATAATCGACAACATTTCCTTGAGCCAGACTTCCAGGCCAGGAAAATAAGTTTCTTAGCAGTCATTATTCCCATCTATAGAGCAATCTGCAAGTTGTACAGCAGCTCAAAAGCCTCTGCAGAGCATCCAAGGTCACGGTTACGCTGAATGTCTCCAGAAAAGGCTAACGAGAGCCACTCAAATATTGCAGTTCAAAAGCTGTGTAATGTCGAGCAGAACTGGAAGAGATGCACTAATGATCCTTCAGCAAAGAGAGAGGCACTGTTGGGAAGACGCTGTTTGTTTCTGACTAATGTAATCTGTAATCACCATGTGCTAGATTAGCCTGTAGCGTGAGTCAATAAAACAACAATGAACCAGGGACATTGCCTCTTCCCAGAACTCTGCTGAATTAAAGGCGCTGGCTCAGGTAACCCTAATGTGATCTGAAGAAATCGAAGCTCTTGATCTTTTTCTCTGTGTTTATTTTGTCTGAGCACGAAGCCAACACAGTTTAAAATACAGAAGAAAATCATGATTTAAACGAAGAAATATCTGATTAAAGAATAAGTAAATAACATCTAAACTATTTAATACCAACTTTAGGTAACAGTTTTTGAAATTCAAACTTATTGACACATTTTGGTCAATACAGCTTCGATACATAGTCCTAGTTAGCTAAACCCCTTTGTTATAACTTCCTAAATAAAATACAAATGTGATGTATTAAATGTGTGCTGCAGTTGGACATTGACAGCCGGGAGACAAATTTGCTTCTTTTTTATCTCCTAGTAGAAACTGAGCATGGAGCCTCCATCACCACCACCATCATCATCGCCAGCAGCAGCAGCAACATGCAACAGAAAGAAAAGAAAGAGCGTCGCCTCCACAGCACACGAGGATGCCAAGAGATTAAAAACCGCGCAGGGAGGCGAGGAGACAGCGGAGTGTGGCCGTTCTTCCCGCTCACCGAGGATCTCCGTGCTGCTCGGCCACCTTCAACAAGCAATTACACTGAACGAGCTGACGGAGCTGTTGCATTATGCTGCTCTGGGGAGAACAGGTGGCATTAAACAGCCCAGGTGATGACTGCAGTTGTAAGATCGTATCAGCTCCCATCAAATAACTCTCTGTAATGTACTTATACGGTGTCCCTGTGCTCGAGTGATAATCTAAATGATCTATTTTAAGCCTGCTGTGCCGCACTAACCCACTTATGCTTCCCATGTGTCTCTTGTAGTTGGTGTCGTCTCCTCCATCAGAAGAGGATTAAAGCTGTGAATGTGGTGATGGTGGAGGGCCTGACACAGAGTGACTTCTACAAACACTACCTCACTCTGCAGCACCTCAGGACCAATTACACCGCTGTAAGTAACCAGAGGTGACGTGAACGCAACGTGACATGATTATTTAATGTGGAAAGTGATTATTCACGATGTCTGTGCTGTGTGTCTTTTTTTATTTGGCTGGATTAGAGAGTCACCTTTAATCCAACAACTTCCGACCTGGCGTCAGGAATCTTCAGCAGTGAAGTTCCCGAATCGGAAGCTCTGTCTCTCTCCCAGAGACAAAGTCAAAGCAGTCAAATACACAAAGGTGAGAGTGTGGGCAGATGAATCAAAAAAATGATGATGTAACTCATGATTTTTCCTGTTCCTGGTTTTTAAAGGCTGCTATAAATACTTCTGAAGTCTAATTGACTGTTAGTCATAGTAATATTCCTGTCTGTTGTTATCTCCTGAATTCTCTAATATTGATCCGCAGAATATCATCACATTATTATATTGTGGCATTTAGTCAATTAGTCAATTTTATATCTCCCAGCTGTAGTTTTGTGTTTTCACATTATGTTTTTTTTTTTATCTGTTTCTGTGTGTGATTGTACGCTGCTGCAGCACTGAGGAGTCACCCAGTAATCACCAAGTTTGGGACACAGATGAGAGGACTGACGGCGTACATTCTCCCTCAGGAGGAGATGATCAAGAGACACTTTCCTGTCACAGGTGAGTGTCTTTCTCTCTCTGATGACATCTCGGCGTTTCCTGCAGGATTCCAATTTCAAATATAAAATACTATTTATACTATGGCTTATTATACTATTAAGGGTGCTTCAATCAGGATCTTTGGGGCCAATCACAGATAACAAGGTCTATATATGAAGCCTTCAGTTCATCATGTAGGAAATTAGAAGTGTCATGAACTGACAGCTGTTGTCAGGCCCTTTTTTCTGCCACTCTGCTCCTGACTGTATCTTATCAGGCTTGCCGTGTGTTTTCTCTGTCCTCACTAAAACGTGAGGCTCATCTGCTTACTGAGGCTGCATAGGTTTGCTTACTAAAGGCTCAAGCAGCAGTTTAGTGTAGATGAGAAGCTTAAACAGAGAGGAAGAGAATGCATCTTTACCGTCTCGCTTCTTGTTCTTTTTGTTCCTTCCGACTCAGGGATGCCAGGCTTTGAGGAGTTTGTGTGCACAGACAGTGTTGACTGCGTGACCGACAGCAGCCCTCTGTACGGACTCGACTGTGAAATGGTGAGATGCTCTCAATTATAGATTTAATTCACGCTTGTAGTCGTGCAGTTTCAAACAAGTCCATGCACCATTCCGTCATGATAGACTGGTACTATTATACCACCAGCATCAGCAATATACTGACAGATTAGGGGTAGTCTGTAAATAACTGTATTCTGCCCGTCCCCCAACTTTTAAAAAGTTTGATTAAACTTTAACTTTTTATATTTAATCTATCTCGTGGTCCTTCCTCTCCATTTATTCAGGATTTCTTAGCATCTCGTAATTGTGATATTATCATTTTTATGGGTACGGTGCTGTTGAGTCAGTCCAAGATTTCCCTCCCTGCTCCAGCAGTGAATGAGTGTGCTAATGTTGTGCTTCAGTGTCTAACAGAAAAGGGATACGAGTTGACTCGTGTTTCTGTGGTGGACAGTGATGGGAGCTGTGTGCTGGACGAGCTAGTGAAACCTCAGAACCGAATCCTCGACTACCTCACCAGGTACACACACACACACAAAACACAAAAAAGCATGTATTTTTGATAACCAGCATCACTCACTGTCTTAAAATATATTTTTGTTGCTTCCTGACAGGTTCTCTGGTATTACTGCCGCTATGCTGCGAAAAGTCACGACCTTCTTGCGGGACGTTCAAGTGAAACTTAGGTCGTTGCTGCCAAGAGACGCAGTTTTGGTCGGCCATTCGCTCAACAACGACCTGATGGCTCTGAAAGTGAGTTACGATGGACATTCTGATTTCTACTTGTAACAAACTGACGTAATAAGTAATAGGACACACAGCCTCCAAACCCATCTGCCTTCCCACGCTCTCCGACACGAACAACCGAGCCATCACACGCCTAGCACTCACAATACCAAATGACACACCGATCGGCCCCTTAATCAACACTTCCCATTACTACCATCTGGTCAGACACACATGGCTTTTAAAATGGATAAGAGCGCACAGCAGACCTGAACACACTGCCTCACTGGCACTGTTGGAGGCTAAATATAAAATCATAATTATGTTCAGTGTATTAAAGGCACACCTGTGGCCTGAACTGATCAAATCCATCAGAATGTGACACATAAAGATATTTATTTTAGGGATCAAAATGATACATCTCGATATTGTTTATTTCATATGCAGATAATGATTTTCTGCAAATTCAAGGAATACATAGTCCACATAAAATGACCACATGGAAAGATCTATTTCTTATTACATTTTGAATATTTTATGATGATTGTCTTCTCATAATTTACAATGAGTACAGTGCAAGTAAGTCTTTTTTTTTCTTTCTTTCTTTCTTTTCTGACATTTCAAACACAAACCACTTCCTTGCAACATCATTAGCTCGTCTTTTAGATACCATCTCCTTGCTTTGTCTTGATGTGTCAGGTTCACTTTGTTTCTGTGAGGTGTCAGGTTTGTTTCTGTCGCCTCCTCATGCAAATGCCTGCCTGAATCTGTGCCGTATGGAAGAACACAAAGCGTCCAAGCAATGAAAAGTGTTGCTGTAAATAGTGAGACACAACGTCATTAATTAAAACTTGTCAATATTTTAAGATCTCACTTGTAAGGTAACTTCATGGCAGCGATTATTTTCCAGGTCAAAAGTTGAAGTTTTGGCTTGTAACTGTGTTCGTGTCCTCCCTGCAGCTGATCCACCAGCATGTAATTGACACCTCACTGCTGTACAGGAGAGAGTTTGGACAGAGGTTTAAACTTAAGGTCCTGGCCGAGACAGTGCTGAAGTAAGTTGTCTCCCTCTCCCCTCTCTCTCCCCTCTCTATGCCTCTCACCCACCATGGGTAATAATTACATTTTCCACTTGTATCCCAGGAGGAAAATACAAACTGAAGAGAAGAAGGGTCATAATCCCATTGAGGATGCTCTGGCAGCTCTGGAGCTGGCCCAGTACTTTATTAAAACAGGACCTCGACAGGTAACACACTTCTAACACACACAGAGGCACACATATACACACACTCACACAGTTGATATAAGACTTTGTCTGTATGCTCGTTGTCAGGTTGTAGAACTTCACTTGGAGGAGCTGTGGGGATATGCAATAGTGGAGGAGCCGGACTGTGCACCCACACCGAGTCACAGGTACAGTACGTTATATAACCTGCAAACCTCTTTGATTTCTTTACATCTCACTTCAGTTACTCAGACCATGTCCACAGTAAGTCGGGTAAACCACGTGTTTCCTCTGGGTTTTTCTCTCCATGTTGGATCAATACAGAAACACAGAGCTCATGTTTTAGCTTTTGAAAAAACAATAAAGCAAACCGCCCGAGACACAGAAAACCTCTCAGTGCCCTGAAAATGACCTGAAAACACTGCAGTACTCTCGCCGCTTTTCAGATTTAACTCGCTCACTGTGGACCTAGTTTGAGTCCGTGTACCTGAATCTCTCTCTGTCTTTGTCTGGAATGTTCCACAAATGTCTGTGTCGTACTTTACAATCATTTCGACTAAAACCAAAAGGTTCATGAGGTTTTTGAACTTTTCTGATGAACAGAAGGATCGAGTGTTCTTTTATGGGCTTAGAAAATTCTTCTTCAATTCAAAACCTTTGTGGAGTAGTTGCGAAATGCATCGTCCCAAAGCTGAAGATAGGGTTTTTTGTTTTTTGCAGGACTTTTGCTTGTAGCAAAGTATTTTCACAGTTGCTCCTTTTGACTAAAGGATCTGAATACATCTTCCAGCGCTGCTTCTATCACTGATGGAAACACTATCTCACATTTCCTTCCAACTACATTTGATTATTTCTCTGTATTTATTTCTTGGGCAGGTTCGCTGACATATTACAAACACTCGGCCGGTCAGTAGCCTTTTTAGGAAAGCGTTCTGACGTCAAACTGGATGTGTCCAATCAGATGTGGCACAACTCTGACAAAGAGGTGAGACATGATTAGTACTACTGCCTCCTGACCTTTACCTGATTAAACACTTGAGATCTCTTTGTTCTCTACGCAAAATATGCATTGATCTGATCTGAAGTCCTCGTAACGGGTTTGTTGGTTTACCTGTTTGTTAGATGTCAGGATGATGGTCTACATTCAGCCGTGAATATCTTCAGCTCTCTGGGTTTTTGATGATAGCGGCATTTCTGTCTGATTTGACAATGAACGATAAAGTGACAGAGAGAGAGGAGAGATGGATGAAGTTGCTCTTTTTGTTCATGAGGTGGCTTTGATTATGATTGATTATGTTAAATGTGAACATATATCTTTCAACTTTAATGTCATTTCTTAAATTAGAGGTGAGATCCTGCTGCATTTGTTCCCTTTTCCCCTCTTTTTCTTCCTCTCACTAAATGTCTTGTGCCTTTCTTCTTTCCCCTCCCCATCCTCTTAACTCTTCCTCTTGTTTTTCTCCACCTCCTTCAGGTGCTGGCCTCTTTCAGGAGACAGACCAAGTGTCCGTTCCTCTCTGTGCTCCAGTTTTCTTCCACCTCTGACTATCTGACGAGATGCATCCCTGCAGAGGAGCAGCAGTACCAGAGGGTGAGGTTTTTTTTCAGAACATGATGAATTTAGTGTCTGAGCTTCTTTTTTTTTGTACTGATTAACGTGTGTGTTTATCCTGCAGGTGTGCGCAAACCTTCGGGATATGTGTGTGGTGTTTGCTGGGCCGTTTCCTGCAGGGTTCTCTGAGAGGGAAGTGAGGCAGCTGTTTCGTTGCTGTGGAGCAGTTCGAAAAATCAAGATGTTGAACTCATCTGTCAGGGTACAGACAGATGTCTTGTCTTGTCTACATTATGATCCTTTAGTTTATATTTAAGAAGCTGATATTAACATTAATATTTCTAATTAACAACTGAATACCTCTTAAGATAAGGTGGTAATTTCTGCTCAACTCAAGCTGTAAAAGAGATCTTTTCTTTTCCTCTTTCTGGATTTTGGTCTTGTTGATCTTAGATATTTTTTCTGACATGTTTGGTCCTCAGGTTCATGCAGAGGTAGAGTTTGAGCTGCTGGAGGGAGCCGTGCTGGCTACAAAAACTTTGAATGGACTTAAAATGCAGGGACAGTCCATCAAGGTAACTCTCTTTCTGTTATTCCCTTTTCATGACAGTTAAATGTTGAAGTGTTTGTAGCCTGTATCTCCAACATGTTTGCTTGTGTGTTCCTTTTCAAGGTCCAGAGGCCTGTTTATGAGTCAATGCTGGACCTGGACTTGACTCTTGATGCTTTGATGGGTGACAGTCTGAACGCCAGTCACGTCTACGCTGTTAAATTAAACCCCAGTACGGCTGATTGCATACACATTTCTACAAAGGTCAATGGACACACGTTGGATGGAAAAGGTTCAACGGCTGCTAAAATAAACGGCACACGGCTGCAGCACACTAAGTCCAAACTGTCCGAAGAGACAGTCAGAGACACGTTCGCTCACTTTGGTACAGTGGAAAGAGTTGTCCTGCCTGCCAAACCTGGAAAACGCGCAACACACGCACACATAAGTGAGTTCAAATCTTATTGATTATTGCTTGTTGTGCTGTGTGTGTCGGAGAGTTCACGCAACGTCTCTGTGTGTCTCTGCTGGCCAGAGTTTGAGAGTTCGGAGGGCAAACATGTAGCACTCGCCTCCTCTGAGGACCTCCAGAAGGAAAGCTACCTCGTCTGTCCATCCCTGACTCCACCCCACTTACCCTCATGGGCTGCCATGACAACGCCCATCACCACAGTGGATCCCGATGAAGAGAGGAGCCACATGCACATCAGCTCTCAGGTAAAGACGATTGTCATTGTCATTTTCTAACGTACTGTAACAATAAGACAGTTTAAGGCTGCCACTGTAACTTACATTGACATTCAGTCAGCTCGCACCAGCATGGGATAAAGTACAAATAAAATGAAACATTTTTATTATTTCCTTTCAGTTGAAGCCTACATTTCCATATGTTAGCTTTATGCTTTAAGTACAGCTCAGCCGTAGAGCTGCTCTGACATATGAAGTGCTTTTCCTCTGGAGCCAAAGTTGGATTTTCTCGCTGTGTGTAGTCCAGCTCTGAAGAATCATTTTCTCTCCCATTCATCATCCATCCAGAAATGTTTTTTTTTGTGTAAACATAGCACATGGGGCTGTTAGAAAAGTTATAGTTTTGTATACTTGGTAGATTTTTGCCTTGTTCTCAATCGGTTGGGAGATGCTTGAACGTCATAGTTGACAGATTTTTCTGGCTTTCAGCTCCCAGGGTCAGTTCTTGCTGGATATTTTCATCAGTGAAGGATTATCTTTTTATTTTCTAGACTGAAATCTCAGTGAAAACCGAGATCTTTGGATTTAAGATGGCTTTGCAGCTGCTATGTCAAGACATTGTGGCACATCTCGCTTCTTTGATGTGAACTTGTTGACCGCATAAACACGTCAAAGTGATGATGAAATTCAGGCACACTTCAAAAAATCTAAGATGTTGACTTGTGTTAGTCATACCTGTTGTGATTTATTTATTATTTGTTGACCACGTGTAATGAAGCCTCCAATATGTCTATCTATCTTTGGTAGGACCAGGAAGTGGATCTCCTGATGAGGAAGCTGGACCGCCGCCTGCGGAAGCTCTTCAGATCTCTCCCAGATGGCACCTTGTCAGTGGTCGTTCTGCTCGGACGCACCAGGTGAGGACTCTGACATGTTGTGTCTGGGAAAATCTGCTCCAAGTTAAATATTTCTAAACCATCTCTTTTCTTCTGCTGTAGTGCTCATGGCCACATTCCTGGTTTGTGCCTCATGGAGGTCAAGCAAACGACTTGAGGAGAACAGTGACCTGGTCCTCCATGGGAATGATCGTAAACCTGCACTATCAAAACATCTTCGAGACCAATGACGCCTGATCTTTTGCATCAAAAAAGTAAATCAGTGCCATAGCCATTTATTACCTCAGTCTTTTAAAGAGCTGCATGATAAAGTTTTCTATTAGGTAAATGTATGTTAAGGCAAGTTTGAGTCAAATGCAGTATTTTGAAATCATTTTTATGGTCTGGAAATAATCAAAGTTACAAAGTAATATCTGCCTTAAGTACAAAATAACTTAACTATAACTTTTCTCTGATGGAACCGCTTCCTGTTAACATTCATATGTGGCTCAGTTTTGTTCAATCATGAAGGTCCGACCTGGCACATATCTCTGTTTAAGACATACTGAAGTGTAGTTGGTGACTGAACTCCAAGACAAATTGTAGAGTTTTTAACTATGAACAGTATTTAACATATCAGATCTATGCATTTTGATACTGTACATTAAAGTTTTTTATGACAAACTGTCTCTTCATTAATTATTTCAATCATTATGAGCGAGCATTTCACTTTTAGGAACAAATCTAAGTAGACTTTTGACATAAAACAGGATAAACACAGGTGTTATTAATGACACTAATTAAGGTCCCGTTCCGTGCATGTTGGTTCACTGAATGAATGGAACTGAACCTTAATTTGTATCACTGATAACACCTGTGTTCACCATGCCACTTCATGTCAAAATGGCTGCTGTGAAAGTCATTACAGTGGGGGAAAAAAAAAAACAAAACACGGGTGATACGATTCCTAAAAGTGAAGCCGCTAAATGGAATTGAGCCAACATTATTTATTCCTTTTGTTTTTGAAACAGTTACGTTTAAAACTTGTCAAAATGTTTAATGTTTTGGCCCACCAGTCTGGAAATAAAAAGCATTATTTAAAAAAAAAATACCGTAGCCAGATCTATTTTCTTTCAACATGTCTGTATAAAATTTAAAAGTAGTAAAAGTCCTTGCAACTAATTTAATAACTAACAAGACTAGTAAATAAAAGCATATAAAAGTGTTTAAATATTAAAGTTCAGAGCAACAATTGTGAGTTTGAGAACAAAAGACATTAAAAACAGAGATACTAAGAAACATTCTTTAATTTTTTTCCCTTTCCAAGGAAATATTAAGGATTTTTAAACGTTCTTATACAAAAATGTATACGTCATCTTAACGTTTACACCTTTTGCATGTGGACATACTTTGACAATGTTGCAGGTTGACACAGTTACAAAACATTAAACACAAAAAAGGTAAAGAAAAACAATTCTGTACAAAAAGAAACACAAGCACCTCTTATGAAGGATCAAAATGCCACCAATAATAAACATCACATTATCATTGATAAGCTTATATATGTTGATAAAACTGGGGAAGTTGACAGAATGTTTCTTTTTTTTCTCTCTTTAAAATGGAAAATATTTGACTGCATTAAAATACTAAATAACCCAGACATTGTAAACTATAGGACCTGTCAAGTGGTACTTTATCTCTCACAATTTATGAAACGGAGTCACGTGGATACAAAGACTGGCGAAAATGTACATGCACAAACTCTCTCTCACACACACACTCACAAAATATAAGACTAATTTGAGGTGACGGTTATTAAAATTGATCTCAAAGTGATAGCATGGCTGTGGTGGCAGATTCCAGTCTGAACACAGAATATATGAACATTTTCTGGAGTTTGGATTTTAGTGATATGTGTGTGTGTCTGTGTGTGTGTGTGTTTACCCAGAAGAGTTGCCTGCTCCTCTGTTCTAAGATCAAAATATGGCAGCTGTCGTTATGGCTTGTGTTCTCTCTTACAATAGTCCAGTCAAGTAGCTTGGCTGGCAGCTCTGGATGCAGTATCCACAGCTGTTGAGTGAACAAATGAATTTTTTTTTTTTTTTTTTTTTGGGGCGTGCACCACTCCCAGTGATGTACAACCTTACAGGAGAGCGCCCCAAGTGCTTATGAAGAGACTCAGAGCTGGAGCTCAGTGTGGGACAGTGGCCTCTCCACTCCTCACCGCTTGCTACCAGACTTCTGGGACCTCGAAGAGTGAAGTTGTAGATTCAGCACCTGCACAAAAGAGAGAGACAGACAAAAGATGAGACACACTAAATCTTTCCAACTGGTCCATTTAACCTTCTGAAACGTGGGCTTTGTCTGGTTTTCATTCCCTTTGTTTACAGGTTTTACAACAGCATTTCCAGGATAAGTTAGCCTACTCAGAAATGCCATCGTTTCACTGTACACTGTGTTGGATAGAAATGGAGAGGCGTTGTGTCGACATTAGAAACACATTGATGGGACATTCTGAAACTTTAAAATCTCAAAAAGTATGTGACCATCTGATGAAAACAAGTCCTCCATTAACACTTAGTTAGCAGCTAGCTGGTGAAGACAGTATTTATCAGCTAAGGAGCCAGATATTTCCCTCAGGAGCTGGTAGAGACTAAAAATCATACTGTTGATTTTTATTCCTCTATTTGGATAAACATCTTGACACTTCAGTTTCCACTCATGCGTTGGATGCTGCAAACAGGAAGTGAGTTAGCTGTGAGCTTTGCCTTAGCCCTGTTGATTAGATCTACAGTACGGTGAGTCATGCTGCATTAGTTACAAACAGTTCCTGTTCGCATGTTAAACATCAGCAAATAAATCACTTTAGGTATGAACAAAACATAAATGTGATTATGAGGCAGCAGTTTAAGTCTTGCATCATCTACCGCCTTATTAACCGTTTGCTCACACACACACACACCTTCAGACTTCTTTTTCTTGCTCTTTTGACCTTTCCTCGTCGTCACGGCTTGTTGCCAGGTGACCGTCCCCTCAGCATCATTAGCTGGATCAGTGCCCTCAGGACTCCCCTCCTCCTCGTCAGGGCCCGGACTTAACCCTGCCGAATCTCTGTGGGGAACAGCGACCATTTAAAAAAAAAAAAGAGACGGCAAACAGGATCAGAGTGACAGAATAAACCAGCGCCATTTCACTTACGCCGTCTTTAACCATCCTTCCGAGGTCTTGCTCTCGACAGCTTCTGCGTTTGCCTGTCCACTGAAGTCTAGAAAACACAATGACAACCAGCGCGTCAGAGCCTCGAGTGTGCGTCTTTATACGTGGACATATTCACTGCGCGTTAATAAATTAGGAGAGATAGACCGCATGAGGGTTGTGCTGGCCAAAAAAACGAGACTCCTGTGGCTCCCAAAACTAGACCAATGGCTAGTAACCGATGAATAAATCATTCAATCAACAAATCATATTTGGAGAAACAGGAGTCATGGTTAAGACTCGAAACAAAACACACCGGCTGCATGAATGATGGGAGTTATTGGAAATGTACTTTAACGTTGCCCAGCCTTCCTTGAATTAGTTAATCTCACTGGTTGTGACAATTATTCAGAACACCACCTGCTCCCTTCCTCAGGCCACACTCCATCTCTAATCGAGTACTTCTTCTTGGGAAAACCTGCTGCATGTCGCCACGCTGCAGCAGGAAATTACTTATGCACGCATGCGTTCACACACCGTCGGTTTTCATCTTCTTGCTGCCTGCGCTATCCGGGTATGAGTAGTGACTCCAGCCATCTGTATTTAGAGGCTCTCCGGCACCCTGCTCTCCCTGAACAGGACTGATGCTGCGTTTCCTCAAACCCCTAGAAGGACAAACATAAAAGACTATAAATACTTCAACAAAAATAGAAGCGGCGCACACCTGCGGAAAGCTGCAGAGTTTGCAGCACAGGTGTACCTGGGATATCCAAAGCCAGCTGTAGTGGAGGAGGTGTAGTGAGATTTCACCCAGCCATCCTCTCCCCAGGTTTTAACCGTCTTGTCAGGCTTCTCCTTGTCCTGCTTAGCTTGGATGTACTCTGCATACGTCTGAATCCTGTAGCTCTCTGCATAGCGGCTGGTGTTCATAGCTGTGTGACGAGAGGAAGTCGTTAAAAACAGGCTGTGTCGACCTTTTGCATTTTTTTCCCCTGTGCAGACGGCCGTGTGCGTCTTCAGCTGCTCTGTCAAACTCACCTATCTGCACTTGGTCCGTCTGACTCAGAGACACGAATGCTGACACGTCATCTATCCATGAAACCTGGATGTTTCCTGAGCGGGGAACAGACGCAGAAGGCGAGTGATAAACAACGACAGATCGCGTCTGGGTGCGAACAGAATCGTCAGACAAAACGTGTGTCTTACCAAAGGCACTAAAGAGCTGGTAGAGGTCACTGGTCTTCCATTCTTTTGGGAAGGTGACATACAGGACGTGGTCTCTCTTAGGTTGCACTGTAGGAAGAGGTCAGGTGGAGACTGTTTTAATTTAAAGCTCTATTAAGCGATATCTAATAGCAACACTGAATCAGAAGAAAGAAAGTTAAGAGTTATATTTCAATTTTGTGTCCGTCGTGAATGGATTTCCATTTTGCAAAGCAGATTTAAACTCAGTTCACATCCATGTTTTCAAGTTTGCATCAGTACATTGTGATCTATTGTTCAGAGGACGAGCGGGAACCTGGTGGTAGAAATGTACCACAGAGTACTTTTCAGTGTGGCAACATTTCCAAGCATGTAGTCAATCGTGACAAACATAACATCTGTGCTACATTATCTCACTCACAATCCGGTCCTGTGATGTTGAGGTAGGGAATATCGATTATCCTCATCAGGAAAAGCCTTGAAAACAAAGAGGAGAAGTATTAATATATTCACTGAAGCTTTTTAGCACTAAATACAGAAAAATGAAGTGCATCTCTTACTTGTTGAAGAATGGCGCAATTAGTTTAGAGGAAGCAGGGATGTGCGCTTTGGGTGGAGTCAAGAAAGAGCCTGTGGAGAGAGTGTCCAGCAGACCAAGTTAAAACCACGTATATCCAGAGGCGTTTCTTGCGAAAAGGATCAGTATGACAGTGTGCGTTACCTAGGTAGTTGGCCATTGAGATGAAGCAGAGGCCGGTGATGTAGGCGTCGTACCCAGCCTCGTGGAGCTGTTCCTGGGCTGTGTCGTAGCTGTGGAACCCCTCTGCCGTTTCTGACAGGAACAAGAAGAAGAAAAGTGTTGGCAGGATTTCGTAGCTTGAGACTGGTTCAGATAAATGTTGGTGTACTCACCAACTTGTGGTGACTTGAAGGGGGTCTCCTTCAGCTGCTTCTCCAACTCTGCCAGGGAGGTGTTCGTGATCAACTCCTGAAACACAAAAGTAAAATAAATTACCCAGGCATTTGGGGTTATCTACCAGTTTGAACTTAGAAGGAGCAGATATGTGTTTTAGTAATGTCCAATCATTTTAGCGGGACAGAGATTATTTTAAAAGACTTCCTAAAGTTTCTCCAGGCACTCCTGGAGATAATTTACCTTAAAAGGCTGAGTGGAGGCCATCAACTTTGTGTCCAGAAGTCTGCAAGTGGACAGATTACCAATTATTAAACAATTAAAAGCACAAAAAGTCTAAAAGTAGCTTTTGAGAAGACAAAAACAAATTTAGAAAAAAGTCAAAGGATATTACCTCGGGAAAACACACATGGTGACCTCTTTAAAGTCTTGAAGATCCTGGAGAAAAGTGCGTTGGCATAAATAAGTCACAAATCACATTACCTAGCTATGAGCCAATATTTAAAAATATCCATCTTAGGTTTGGATGGATGGAAGGAAGATGTCTGTACCTCTGGCAGAGGGCAGTAGAACTGATGGATGGTGTGCATCACATCCAGCAACATGTTGTGGCCAACCACAAGTTTACTCTGTGTGTCAGATGAAATGGGTTAGAGGACAAGTCAGACTTCCCAAAGCCAACAACAACAGAACTCTGAATTAAAAAAAAGATGCCACGCTAGTGCAACAAATCCAGTAATTGTGGAATGAAACATGAGTCACTCAGCAACTAAAAAATACAAACAATACTCAAAATGATGGTGCAACTCAAGATTTAGAAGCCGATTCACAGTTGTACTGCAAAAAAAAAAAAAAAGCCAACTCACAGATTTAGAGATGGCGTGGATGACCCTGGAGAAGCCAACAGCGTCATTTAGCTCCTCCTGTTGGCAGCAGAGAAGTGTGAGGCAAAAAAATATGATACGGTCAAAAACTAGTGCATCCTAAAGCTCTTCAAAATAAAGACGAACCGATGCGATTAACATTAATTCAATATCCATCCTGAACCCACCTGCTCTCTCTCCAGTTTCTGCTGCTCCCTCCTCTTCCTCTCCTCGTCATCTACTTTGCTGACCTGGATGTATCGCTCTTTCTGCACGCAGACACACACACACAGAATGCATTAATATTTCATGTTATGCCACACAAAAACAAAAAGCTTGGTTGGAAACTGGTTGATCAAACACGTTCTTACCTTTTCTGTCTCGATGGTTTCCACGTGAAGCCCCTTGGGAAACCTGCAAAAGCAAGGCAAACCTTAAAAATGTCCACAAACCAACAGAAAACAACGGCAGCAGCCAGATTGTTGAGGGACACTCACTTCCAGTTCAGTGTCTGGTATATCAGCTTTCTCTGAAACCTGGTGAGAGCCGGGAGTAGAGAGAGAGAGAAAGTATAGACATAAGAGATAAATACAGACATTACACGATAGATACAAATTCAGTGAAAGTGTAGCATTTTGAGAGAAAGGCTAGATTACCCGGTACATGGCTCCAAGTCTAAAGTCTTCTCTGAGTTGGTGAAGAGGGCTTCAACCTTCTCTCTGCAGGGAAACCAGTACAAATGATCAAAATACAAAAAGACAAACATAGTCATGAACTAACAGGAGGTTCACATGGGGCTACACTTCCTTCCTCCCATTGCATCCTGGGGTAATAATGGGATTTCCTTCCAGTTTGACATGACCAGTATACCCCGAGGAAAGAAAACTGCCTCATATTAGTGTGAAAAACTAAGCTGCTACCACCACGTACACCATGGTCTGAAACAAGAGCGTCATGTCTACCTCCAGAGTTTGTTTCACACACACCTGGAGTCTGAATGTGCTGGAACACTTACATGACCCTGTTGATGAAGTCTTTGTGTTCATCGGGTACGTGTGCAGGGCCTTTGGAGGAGGATGGGGAGATGTACGATGGAGTCCCGACACCGTTAGCGTGTTGATTTCGCCTCTCCTCTGTCTGCTCCCTCAGCTGGGCTTCCTCGTCTTGATTTAGGTACGGGATTCCTTCGGGGGAAAAAACCATCAGCTCATGATTCTCAGCTTTCCATCCGTGTGGTTACCTGAGGTTCAGTTACAGCTCTTGCAGTTTCAGTTACACCTGCGTAGCTTTTACGTTTAGTTACATTTTTTGGAGGACTGAACGTAAGCCACATCGTAACACAGCAATGAAAATAATTTGAGATTTAAAATAAAGTAATTTCAGATTTATCGCCAGATTGTCAAAGTTAAGTAACCAAAAAAGACTGAAAGTGGATGTTCAAAATTTTAAAAACTGGTGCCAATATGAATGTTTGTTTATTATTTTAAAGATACAAAAATTAGTAAAACTTCTCAAATGTCTGTCTTCACATCGTCTTAAAGAGAATTGGCCAGGAAAGTGCATTCACCAACACTGACGCTCCATATGCAAACATCTGATATGTGGTGACATCAACTCAAATCAGGAGGTATTTAAATGTGACACCTGATACCAAGCACAACACGTCATGAGACTAAAAGGGCATTCTGGGTTGTACTCACCATTACAGAACACCTTGTTGAAATCAAATCCCTGACTGGCCAGAAAGTCGATACTAGAACTCTGAAACCAGAAAGACGATCTTTCATTTTCAAAAACGTCCAAACAAAAAGCCAACATGGGAGAATCTTTTTTTTTTTTTTTTTGAAAACAACTGACGAGGCATTTTTAAGTATTTATCTCAGTTTGCATACACATCAGACGAGGAGGAGAAGCAACACCGACTTACTTGACAGATGAACTTTATGTCAGGGGACGTCCTGTTGAACGGTTTCGGGAATATATAAAAGTTAAAAGGCTTTATGATATACCTGCAGAGATGGGGACGAAGGAAACAAGACAATGAGAGTTAGTGAAATCGGTCCAGTTGTTGAGTTTCAGAAGGGCCTGCGTGCGAGTCACACAAAAGCTGGATCATAACATGTTAAATGTTCATACTACATAATTATATGTAGTATGAACATTTTATTATCCAAGACTCAAGTCAGCTGGACTAGCAGCACAGGTAAGAATGAGCTAAGTAAGTAAGTAAGGGATGAGGTCCCTGTTAACAGGGAGTGTTTAGGACTGTGCGATACGATGATGTACCATTGTGTGCACATAGAAAAGCATCTATCGTTTCATATTACGCACCATTGTTTATTTCACTGCATCACAAAACACTCTTTACGTCAATAGATGTCGTTTGGACGGCGCTTTGTATTCTTCTGCACGGGCAGGACAAACAAATGTGGCGGAGAGTGAACCTGACACAGAAGGTTAATTCTGAACAGGAGTGTGACTTGACAGGACAAAAATGAGAAGCTTGTACCAAAAACAGATAAAAATCTGACATGGATCAAATATGAAATGGCCCAGCCTGTATTGGGATTTAAGATTTTGGTCACGTCACACAGCCTAGGTACGGGAAATTGCAGTAACAGCATTTTCACAATGGGCAACACAAAGACGTAGAAATAAAATAGAAAAGAACAACCTAGTTAAATAAATAAAATAAAACCTAGGCATATTAAGTAGTGGTATAAACATAAGATATAAGATGAGACATTAAAATAAAAGTAGTAGTACAAAATATAAAATTCAAGTATAGTGTAGTAGTGTAGTAGTTGGCGCCTTGCATGGCAGTCATTGCCATCAGTGTATCAATGTATGAAAGAATGGGTGAATTAGATATGTATATGTATATATGTGTGACTGAGGCGCTATGGTTTGCCTTCTTTGGTCTCAAAATGTTTCATTCATTTCATTTTCAGTCATTTTAATGAGCAGGTGCCAGACTGGTGGAGCCCTTCAGGACACAGTACTGCTGGTGCCGTAGTACTACTACGAGTGTCAGATGTAAAACCGTGTACTGGATGAGCAGATACTCACTTTGACTTTGTGTGGTCGTACTTGAACGTGCATAATCCAAACTGGAACAGCAGAAAGTCCATGGAGTGCTGATGGACACAAAGACAGGAGGGTTTAAAATGAGGTGATAAGCTGTGAGGTCTCATGCAGCGGCTCATCAACTCCGCAAACCTTCTTAAGCTTCGTGTATCTCTCCTCAGGTGTGTCCAGCCCGTTGGTTAGTGCGCTGACATTAGGACCGTCGCTTATCCCTTTAAAAACAACAGCAGCACATTGACACACAGTTTATCCACGGCGCTAAGTCAACCTCGATGCCTGCTAAAAGTCTCATTTGCGCCGGTTACCTGAAAATTCCCCATCGATGGCGAGAAAGTCAGCCTCCTCTATGGCGGTGTACACCGTGTTTAAGCACTCTTTAAAATCTGTAATTAAAAAGGTTAAAGTGTGTTAGCGTGAGTGGAGCGTGCTTTCCTGAACAGGAGCACACACACAGAGCCGCATAACGAGCTAGTTAGCTTAGCCAGCAGCACAAACACCGGAGCTCCGGAGGAGTCTCTGCGCTTTTTAAATATAAATCTCAGGTCACCGCTCTGTCGTGCATAACTACGGTGTACACGGTGAGCTAAAGACCCAGTGAGCAAAACGTGGCTGGCTACTTACTTCGGCGTGTCACCTCCATCCCTGCACAATGACTGAACCCGGCTGACAGCTAACGTTAGCTAGCCTACGTCAACTGGCTTTTAACCGTTTCACAAACACTTCCGGGGCCGCCGCTGATCCGAAGAAGACCCGCCGCCGCTGCCCGAGAGCTCCGGGGTTTCTGCACCACCTCCACAGTCAGCGTTTTAATTCAGTTTTTATTAAAGATGACATCCTAAGCGCATGTTGGCTGCACAGTTACAGAGGTATGAGAGGGGAAATCGCTGAGTTTAAAGGGTTTTTCCTTTCATTTAACTTTATATTTTGATTGAAACCTACAATTTTAACCAAGCTTACAGAATAAAAGACATATATATGTATATATGTTTTAGGTCCACGTTTATGAGACTCAAAATCTGAATAATTTTTAATGCCAAGTAGGTTTTCCTATATCAGGAATTTGTCTTGGTTTTATTAGTGCAAAAGGATGTGTGCGTTAATGAAACGCATAGTCTGTGTATAAGTACTTGGCAATAAGTACATATCAGATCTAGTTTGTGCCAATTAGGTTATCTATCTATCTATCTATCTATCTATCTATCTATCTATCTATCTATCTATCTATCTATCTATCTAATAATGAAGAAGAGGACAAATCAGGTGATTATTTAATATGCTAGAAGTGTTTTAGAGTAACCTGCTGAGGTCTATCTATCAACAGTATGGTGCAATATCTAAATCAGTATAACAATATAAATATAATGTAAATCCATCTGACCTTGGGGCGAGAGGCAGGGTACAGCCTGGACAAATCACCAGTTCATCACAGGGCACACAGAGACAAACACATTCACACCTATAGGAAATTTAGTCACCAGTTAACCTATGAAGTGCACGTCTTTGGACATGTACCCGGAGATAGCCCACACAGACACGAGAAAAACATGCAAACTCCACATGGTAAGGCCCTCAAGGAACCAAAATGCAGTTATACCAAAGTCTTTTCCAGCCTTCAGATTTAAGTCCTTTAAACGGACAACAGAACTGAATAAATAGCAATAAATAGTTTTCTATGCATGTAACAAGCTGCATTCTGCCCTAAGTGTATGTGTATTACCTTGTGGGCTTTGATGTAGACATACTATACACTCATAGTATACATATCAGGTCTTGTTTATGCCAATTAGCTACAGGTCATGAACTAGACAACTTTGTAGTTCTATCCTCAACCACCCATATCTTTCACACTGCTTCTCTCCGGTCACAGATGCAGGTCCCTGGCCTTAAACACTATCGCTGGAGTTTCTTTCCCTCGGCCATAGTATCCTGTAACAAAACACCCCCAGTAACTACAATGTGCTGAGAGCTATGGGACATGATAGGAAAAAAAATGCTGTGTTAGATGTTTATTTTTGTGGTTATGGTGTGGTGTTTACTGTGTATTTATGTGAGCCTTTGTACAGACCGAGGCAACGAATTTCTTTGTAAGGACAAAGTATCTATTATATTGTGACCCCGTGCAGAGAGATTGACTTTAACTTTTGTTCACAGGGGTAATCTATAGAAAAACAAGGCTTAATTTAAAGAAACAAAGACATTCATCTTTGTGCTTTGTGCACACACAAAAAAACCCAACATTTTTATGAGTGGTATATTCTCCAGGGTCAGAGCTATCAGACATGAGACAAAGGAAGAGATACAATGAATGGATTTCAGACAAAATCCATCACAAGCTGTCGAAATATAATGTAGCTTTAAAGCATCCACAAAAATCTACCTTGCATTTGAGCAGGATTTATGGCTCTTACTGTGGATCACGGTAGGATCTGCTAGATTTATATGTTTAAGTGCCTGATGTGATTTCAGGTGACGTCTCTGAAGTCTGGCCGGCGATACACCTGCCACACTGAGACAGAACAGTACCTGCAATTAGTATCTACAGTTTGTATTCTAAGACAAATATATATATATATTTAAAGAAAGGCTTTTTTGGCAAGAAAACATCCTCACGGTAAAAGCAGGGATGAGGTATTGAAATGCAAAGATGACATTTCAGAAAGTACAGACAGGTTTTTTGTTATTAATGAAAGGACGCGGGAAAAGGCTTCAGCTATTATGTCTAATGTTTTCTCCAGGGGTGTAAAACTCTAGTCTTATATATTTATTTTTTTGTCAAAAACTTCAGATTTAAGTCCTTTAAATGCACAACAGAAATCAATATTAGCTTACTCAAACTAACTCACTCAGTAACTCAAATATAGTTGTCTATGCATGCAACAAGCTGCATTTTGGTTTATTGCCTTGGAGGCTTTGACGTAGACATGCTATACACACGTTCAGATTTAGGGCGACAACGAGCTGAGGAGAAAATAATTACAAAAATATGCAACTGAGATCAAAATCATCTCATAAAAGCAACTCACTTCAGAGCAAACAAGAGAGAGCAAAAAAAAAATGGAGCAGGAGACAAACAAGCGTCAGGATGACAAGCAGAGATACAAGTGACATGAATAAAATAGATTACAGCAGAGCACAACATGGTGACAAATGCTTACATAAGTAATAAATGACAAGGCAAATTAAACAGATTTAATTAAATGTGGTTGATGAGTGGGAGGGAGAATGTGTATGTTTATGTGTGTGTGTGCTGAACTTTAACAGAGGGCACTTGAATCACAATTGAGCTATAAGATGCTTTTATTTTTGAATGACCTTTAAGGTGTCACTTCAGATTTACTGCTGTTACGAACTCACCCCCCCCCACACTCACACCAGCACGCGCGCACACACACACACAAACACACACATACTGTGCAGAGGAATGTGGAAATCTGAGATTTGTTGCTGAAAAACTGCAAACACATTCAGTCAGGTTAGTCCAGCTTGAAGAAATGATTAGTCATAATGTAGTTTTAAGGTCTGTTACACCTGGGAATGGACAGCTGTGGGCTGAACCTGAACCATTTTGGTGAAAAATGATCCTCTAAAAAGGTTTTCCCACTTTACACCATCAGACATCAGCGTTGTATTGTTATGGTGAATGACTCGGAGATGAGATACTCCTGCTCGACTCCACATATTCACCACAGATGTCAGGAAATCAATTTAACCAAATGACTTTTGCTCTTTCTTTGAGCCGAGAAATGTCTTGTTGAGAAAACTTTTTAGAAAGGTTTTTTTGGGGGGCATTTCTTTAAAGGATAGATTCACATTTTGTGAACGTCCATACATACGTTGAAATCATTTGTTGGTTTTGGTTTGGTCTCTTTGTGTTGTATGCAAAGACTCAAGTGATTTCAATGTAAAGTAGATTGCATATGTTGACAAGCTTTCTATAATTTTGTCATCTTTATTGTTCAGACTCCAAGACTCAAAGTTTACAGGCACAGACCCCTCTGTCAGGCTATATACTTAGACACTAAGGCTAAATGCTCAAATGAGCATGCTCACAATGACATTACTGACATGCTGGTGTTCAGTCGGTATGATGTTAACAATGTTCACCACCTTAGATTAGTCTATTAGCATGCAAGAAACACAAAGTACAGCTAAAGGCTTATGTGAAAAGTTCTGCAAGTATTTGGTCATAAACCAAAGAAAGTTGAGCTGATGATGAGTTCATCCTGAGGGGAAAATAAATTCATGACAACAGAATAGATTAAGTTAAGTGTAGGTGACTCTAAATGGCCCGGAGATGTGAATGTGGGTGTAAAATTTACGTTTGTCTCTGTGTGCCCTACGATGAACTGGTGACTGCCTCTCACTCAACGCCTGCTGGGATAGACTCCAGCCCCCTGCGACATGATGTGGATAAGTGTTTACAGAAAGCTGATGGATGGACCGGTTTACACTGTTGGCCTAAACAGACTTCATCACAGAGATTAAGGTAGCTGATTAATATGGAAACCACAAAATCTGTATTCCAATAAACTGATAAATAATTAGATTTATCGGTTTCTAATTTAGTTTTACTGTACAGTCTATGTTTGACTGATGTTAAAATAATTATAATAATAAGCAAATGTAGTGTTGATGTGTCCAGCTTGTCCAGTTGGATTACATCATGATGAACCAGCTTGTGAGGGCGAGGAGAGAGAGAGAGAGCTCTTCAGTTTTGACAAACTGATAATGAAACAGCAATATCAGCAAGCTAGCATCAGCAAAGTCTTGTGCACTCGGTAAAGGTGAAACAATTCAGTATAAAGCCTGTGCCCCGCTGCCAGGCCTGAAAGAGATGATTTTAAGTTGATTTTAATACAACTTGTAAGCAAAGTCTATCATATTTACTATATTGCATAATTAACCTCCATGTCTTTGGATTGTGGGAGGAAGCCGGAGTACCTGGAAAGAAACCACACAGACATGGGGAGAACATGCAAACTCCACACAGAAAGGCACCAGCCGGGGATTTACTGTCAATCCACCTGGTAGTCATTGAGATATTTAAGTCAGGATCAAAGTGGCGCACTGATTGATCCAAATTTGCCTCTCCTGGAATCACGCCTCTACCAACACAGTAGCTGGTTTTCATCCTCCTCATGCTACAGTGCTTTTTTGAAGCCTAATGTCCAGATAAAAGAGTCAAAACGTCTCCAGAGTCAAAACACCTCTGATCAATACCTCAGTGAAGTGCCTTGAAATCCTGAGGTTTGGGGTATATTCCCCTTGTCATGCTTAAAGGAAACACTAATACATTTTTCAGGCTTGATTTTGACAAGAAAGAAGAAGGAAAAAGACAACACCTCTGTTTCTGCTGTATTGATTTTAACTGTCTATCGTAAGTCCAGCAGTGATGTACTCTTTCAGATACAGGCCTCAGGGATCTGTAACTGAATGATTCCCCAGCCGGGGTTCAAACCAGGAACGTTCTTGCTGTGGCGCTCTATTACTGTGCAGCAGCAAAACACTAACAGGGAACACTTTCTACACATTGAGTACTTTTACTTGTTTGAGTACACGTTGCTGATAATGCATATTTTTACCAAAGTATGGTATTTTTGCAGTGTGGTATTGATACGTTTCCTTGAGTAAAGGATCTGGATACTTCTTCTACCACTGCTGACCACAATTAGACTAGACAGCCACCACAGAGAGGCGCTATACTCCACAATTTGAGATGTCATCTTGGTTCTAGGCAGTCCCTCCCCTCTTTTACACACACACACACGCGCGCGCACACACACACACACCTGCATGTGGATGCTTGAGCTGACTATAAAAGCTCCCTCATTTTTCTCCCCTTTTCATCACAGCACATCAGAGCTTTCACAGTCAAGAGGAACACAATGGAGACTGGCACACGGACTAGCAAGAGTCAGGAAGTGAATGAAAGAATGAAGTACGGGCATAGTGAGAGAGAGGCAGCAGGGGTGGAGGAAAGAAAGGGTGCTGCAATTTAAGGAAGAAGCAGGCTGAGGGGAGATTATTAGCATCTGTGAAATGAGCGTATCTTTTGTGTGTTGTTTGTTTACTGATCCATCCAGTGGGCATCTCTGCAATCAACCTTCTTCAGAGTGCACAAAGAAATTGAAAAGAAGCCACAGGGGACAGAGGTGGCAAGGGAGGAAAATATGTTAGAGAATGAAGCTATCAGGAAGGTTGGATGAAGGTCAAGGGGGACAAGAGGTTTGAGATTTATAATGCAGCAGGTATGTATATGACAAAAAAAAGGTCAAGCATCGGTGTAAAAGGAAAGTAGAGTCTCGTTGTAATGTGACTGTTAGTGGTTCAATAAACATTTCCAAGGCTGTCACACACAAAAATGTGAACACGCGCACGCACACATAGGCAAAGACGCACAGAGACAGGGAGCTCAAATTTTTGTAACCTGCTCAGACAGTCGTGTTATTGCTCTCCTAATCATGCGTGAGATTAGGTGGCACCACACAAGCAAAAACCTCCTGTTGACACGTCCTATTCCATTTCATCGCACGCACACACACACACACACACACACACACACACACACACACACACACTGTTTTAACTGGTCCTCAAGTGAATAGAAACTGATTTGCTTTCAGGCCAAATAGAGGAATGAATAAGTGTGGTTTATCACTCTCTAATTGTAGGGTGGGGAAGGGAAAGGAACAGGGGCATGGCTGCGAAAGGGATAAAAGTTTTTCAGAGTTGTGGAAGTGTAACAGATAAGTAAGAACAAAGAATAAATTGATGGCAATTTAGGGAGAGGAGCTTTGCTGGCTGCGTCTCTCTGGTCTGCTTCTTTGTTTGAAAAGAACTTGTGGGAAGATGAGGGGTTTGACTCGGATGAAAGGAAGGAGCTGCAGTAAATCTCAGCTGTGAAGACAAGGAGGAGGAAGTCTCACTCTCAGAGGTGAGACTCATTGAATTTATACAGTATCACTAGTGTACAGAAATGGATTCATTTATTACATTCGGGACTAAATTTACCACACATGATCAGAGAAGTGCTGCAGATTCTCAAAATAGCTCTTCATTTTCAGCATTTCTGGGTTCCCCCAATGTTTGCTGTGGATGTGATTGAGATCTCAAACCAAACAAATACAGTATCAGCATCCAAATTTGTCTTGGTGACTTGAGTCACTTCAAAGCTCACAGGCACACAAGAATAATGGGGAATGCATATTACATTACACTGTATACGCAGCAAATCTTAGCCCTACGTCATGTGCAAGTTCTGTCTGACTAAAGAAAAGTAAGAGACGCATACATGAAAAATGAACTAAGTTTACAAGAATAAACATCTTAAAGTTGCACTACATAGTATTTTTATGTTAACCATTAACTTACAACGATGAGCCTGAGAATTATTACCCAACTCTACAAAACATTTTAATCTCTTTATGTTCATTGTTTTGATTTTATGGTAACAACTTCACTGTTTTGGTTCAGTCTCACCACCCAGTGCTGTTTCCAGAGGCAGTGGGCAGCTGGTCACACTGAAAATCTCCTCAAATCCTTAGCAGACAAAGTAAATGACTAGCTAAGCATTTGGCAGTTAAAGAGCCAGATTTCCCTCAGGAGTTAGCAAGAAAAACACATCTGGTGCAGTGTGTAGGATTTAGTGCCAACTAGTGGTGAAGTTGGAGATTGCAACCAACTGAATACTGCTCACTTAACCCTCCTGTTCAAAGCATGAAGGATATACTGCAGTGGCCGTCTATAGAGCAAATGTTTTGTTTGTTCTGGGTTTGTAGAAACATGGCGGTTCAACATGGTGGACTCCATGGAAGAGGACCCACTCCCTTCATAGATATAAAAGTCTCATTCTAAGGTAATAGAGACAGAAAAACAGTCACCATATTGGCTTTATGGTTTTATCAGTTATTGTAGATTTTATAGATTTTTACCAGAGTGGCTTCTGGGCGGGGTGTCTGCTGTATCTTACCCTGAATGTTACTTTAGGAGAAAGTGTTCAGAGTCAGATGTTGTCCCTCATATAGTGTTTGTAATGAAAATGTTGAACTAAATCAGACATTTTAGTCACGTATCTGGTTTGTGACAATGAAACTTTAGTCTCCCCAGTCATATGAGACAGCATGTGAGGTACAATGAGCTGTTAAAACCTGATAATTATTTAAAATCTGGCATCATTGCAAAACTCAAAGTGACACAATTGGGCCACATGAGAGTGTGGCTGCAATGTCAAGGCCAAATTAAGGGCCTCAAAACTATCTTTAGAAACTCAAGATGTGGCTAGATAATGTTTTATACTGAAGGTGTGTTATTATGCCATATAAATATTGTTGTTACCTTTTTGGTGATGTGACAAATCGAGCAAATATGTTGGCCTTGGATTTGCATGTAGGTGTTAGCAGTTGTTCTCTTTGTGTTACATATGAAACACAGTCATCAACGTGGGGATTTTATTGACTTTAACTTCTAATAGAACCCACACACAGATGCACATTTATACACACATACACACTTACACAGAGCTGAGCAGTGGATGATGATAATCTCAGCCTGTGATGGCACTCACTGCCACAGTAATTTTATGAATCACTTCCAATTTCGCAGGCCTCTGACTTTGCAAGATGGGAGGCAGTTAACATACAGTTTTCTGAAAAAGACTGCCTGTTACCCCCAATATGTAATGTCCAATACCTCATAGATAGATAGATAGATAGATAGATAGATAGATAGATAGATAGATAGATAGATAGATAGATAGATAGAAAGAAAGAGTCTATGAGTCTATACCTTTCAAACAGCTCTGTATTGTTGTTACACTCTCTTTCATCATTCTGCTGAGAAAAAAGGCATGAGCTTCTGCCTGGTTTCTCTCTTTCAGTCTCTTTCACACACACAGACACACACATACAGGTATCCACAAGAAGGCCTGATCCATAACAAGGTTAAAAAAACTCAGTTATTGATAACGTGTTAGTGGTATAGATATATTGACAGTGTGTTGTCTTTCTATATGTTTCTATTGAGGCCATACCTCTCACGTGTTGTAACCTTACAGCAACAATAACAGCAAACATGGTTGTTGAGCGGAGCCATAGACGGTATAAAACGTGGACGTAGTATCTGTCACTCATCGGTTTCTGGCGAGCTGTTGTTATTCTCAGACTGTGGCAGCTCTGTTTATCACCATCTTGGCAGTTTTGCCTCTGCTGGCTCCAAACTAATCCAAAAATGGGCAAAGATGTGGATCGTGGGTGGAGCTGAGGCGGACAGAATTAGGACTGGTTGTCGCAACCAGCATGTGAAGGCACCCACCTGTCAATCAAAGCAGCTACTTTCTTAATTATGCATAACTTTAAGACTTAATATAATCTGAATGGGTCAGTTATATAAAAATTCACCCTCAGTACAGTTGTCATGAACGAAGAAACTAGTTACTGAGACCAAAGCAGTTTTTTGGACCAGGCTGTTTAATATGAGTTCTTATGGAGATGAATTCACTTTTCAGCCTCAAGTGGCCGTTTTAGGATCCGCCATTTTTGACACTTTCATGTTGACTTTATTTTTCAGCCACAGAGGTTGCTGTTTGGATGGAGTATCTTGTGTCATGCTTGCTATTTCATTGCCAACTACTAAGATGAAAAAATGTCATTGAGCAACGTAAACATGCAGTGCAGTAATGGACAACAGATAAAATAATTGTCTTATAAATTAGGTTTTGGTCAATGACCCCACCCACAGGTTTCTAAAGAGCTGATCATCGGTGGACCGAATTAAGCCTGGTTGCTCAAACAGGCCAGCTGTAATGGCACCCACCTGTCAATTTAATCTGCCACTATGTTAATTATGCATAACTTTAACCTTTAATACAAACTGAACACGTGAATTAAATAGAAATTCAGACTCAGTACAGTTGTCATGAACAGGGAAATTAGCTATAGAGGCCAAAAATGTTTTTTGTACCGGGCTGTAAATGGTACAAAAACGTAAATGTTTATTTCTGCTGTGAAGTTGGACATTTGGACTTGGACTTGTTCTGTAACCACAGAGTTTGCTGCTAGGTTTTGGTGGACCTGTTAGCAACTAGTTATGTTTTTTTATTGAGCAGCCACATTAGCATTCATTTGGAGTAGTGTTTTTGCCACCAACAATGTTGTTTGTGTCCTGGTTTGGTCTCGAGCAAGTCCTGAGAGAAAAGTCTGGCTCTTTAGCTGCTAAACGCTGTCTGTCTGCCACTTGGGGCTGAGCAGGTAGGCTGAGCGGTAACTGTACAATTGGTTTATGAAAGTTTTTTTTGCCAAAAACAACTGCCTGCTGTGTCTAGAAACTTGGCTGACGACAGCAGTGAAAGTGAATCAAAACAGATGAGTTGCAGCCGGACCAGAAAATCAAAAAATGAACTGAATGAATTGTTTAGTAAGTTTGTTCATCACAGGCTTCTTTAACATATTACATAAAATCATCACATCCATTGCGTTAGTCAGTATTCAAAGAGTATCTCCAACAGAACAGATACCAGCTCGAAATATTTCAGCACTCGGGGGACACAGTGATATTTTCTAATAAGTCAGTTCAGTGGTTTTCAAATGAGTGTGTGGTTTAAAATGATGTGTTTGTTTATAAAAACTATGACTGTTCCGCAACCTGGTTCTGACTCTGTAGCCAAGATTCAAAGTTTAAATAGAGTGCTTCTTAAAAAATATTTCCACAGAGATGGAAGAAAAAGTTGCCATTTCATTTAACTGAAAAATGGCTTTCACAGGCACTGCTGAGTCTAGATTTCTCGCTTAATCTGAATGGATAGACCTGATGAATTAATAGATTCCGGCGCACAACATTTAAGACAAACTAAATTGAAGAGAATGCCCCCTGACTAACATATTTTATTTTTATTTTGATACTTTCAGTAAAACTGTTTTTCTTTAGATCACCACCACTAATCATTTTTTAAATTTTAGTTTATTTGTGCATGTTCAATTTGAATAAAACTGAAGATATACATTTACCACTATGACCATTAAACTGTTTATCAAGATAGAAAGAAAAAAACATAGTCTTTGTTATTAGAAATGAGGAATACCTTTCAGTATAATGTAATCCAGTAAAGTGATACCATGAACAGCAGCCTAAAAAATGACCACTTTCTGATGTAGTGTCAGTAAAAGCTGAATTAAGACCTAATCTAATCGACTCTATGCCAAAACATTAAACAACCACAACTAGAACATAAAGTCTCTGATCTATGAAGATGCAACAAGTGTGAATTATTGTACATCTCTGGCATGATTTCTATTGTGGGGAGGTTGATGTATATCATAGGTTCAAACACACATCGTCATTAAGGGGATGGTGTAGGGGCTACCTGCAGGGTGAGTTGGAAAATTGCTTAAGATAGTGAGCTACCGCTAACATGCTATCAAATTACAGTAGCTCTCAAAGCTGGCTGGTACAGTTAGCTAGCTTGGACAACAATGGGACAGTAGGCTGACAGCGTAGGATCTAGAGTTGTAGCTATACCATCGACCTGTGCGTCACAACTGTCTGCAAATCACGTCTTTGTGGAGCAGCTTACACCATGGCCGAGCTGGGCTATACAAACGTGGTTCGAGGTTCACAGCAGCAGGCTTGAACTCTCTCGCTCTGTCTTCCCTCAAAGGTCAGCACTGTCAAGACAGTTTGCTATTGGTCAACTATACAAAGTTCACCAAAGCTGAACTCAGCACAAAAGATTTACTTTGCTCAAATGAGCAGATTTGCTGCAAGTATGATGAAACTAATTGATTTCTCTTAGAGATTCCTGTGTTTTAACTGCTGGTGTAGCCCACTAAGCCTTTATGCTGCATATAGGAGTTATTATAATTACCAGATCAACTTGTAAAACATGTTCATGTCAACATGTAGAAACAAAAGTGTTTTCTGACAGCTCTGATTGTCATATGGAGGCTGTTTGCCTCCTCCCTTCTCATTGTTTGTCCTGTCATTCTCCTCCCCCTGTGTTTCTATCTATTATTATTAGTTGTAGTATACAATTACTGTTCCATTTTGTCTGTATGTGTGTGTGTGTGTGTGTGTGTGTGTCACTGGCCATGGCCTTAATTTCCCTCTCACCTGCCTGATTGCCTCACCAACTGTTCTTCATCCACTAAAAAAAACACTGCAGTATAAAAGACTGTTCCTCCCAGACTCCGCCAGATTGTCTCCAGTCTCTCGTGGTAACAAACGCTCGAGCCAACTTCCTTTGTAACATTGACTTTTTGACTAACTGTGATTTTCCCTCTGCCTCAGGAAAAAACCTCATCTGCCGTCCTCCTGCCACGTTCTGCTCTGTTTGTTCACTACTGCACTCTTGGACTCCTGCCACCCTACACCAGCCTGGACAACCCATCCTCTGGATCACCTGCACATTCTCCCCTGGTGTTTATAATGAGCTGCGTCAGACTGATTCACTCTCTTGGTTTTGCGTTTGCATGTTGAGTCCATAATCGTTCAGCTTAACAATGATATCCAATCGGGGTTAAGCATGACAAGTCACACACATGTGGATGCCTCACTTTGCCAAAGTCGATTGTTCACTAAACTAAACCAGTTCCTGGTGGAATTTGGGATAACTGTTGTAAACTTCCCACATCTTCCCGTCTCTAACATCCATCTCATTGTCATGGTTTTAGGTTTATGGTTTAGTGTTTCTCCTCATGTCCTGTGGTTTTACTTCCTGTCTTTGTTTGGTGTGTTCCCACCGTGGTTGATTACCTGTTTCACCCTGATTAGTTTCATCTACCCGTGATTAGTTTTGACCTGTCCCTCATCATCTTGCCTTCACTTCTGTTCAGCCCCTGTGTTTCTTTGCTGTATTGTTCGACCTCTGTCCTTTCTTTTTCCTGCTTCTAGCGTTCTCAGTTATGGATTTTTGATTGTGTGAACTGTTGATTTAACTTGGGCTGTTAGACTAGTCTGCCTGGACTCAGTCACTCTTATGTTATTTTGTGTTTACCTACCTGTTCATAAGTAAACTTTCCTTTTGTCCCCTCAACGTTCACATCAGCTGCATCCTCTATTTTGAACTAAATGTGACACCCAAAATGTGACACCCAAATGTGACACCCGAATATTAGAAGCTCCCATAGAAACTGATCAGACAATAAAAAGGTAAGTGTTTTTTTTTCCTACAGTTGTGTGCTTCATTCTAGCTCAATAAACCCATTCATCAATTTACAATCTGAAGTCTGGCTCCAAATACACAACATGTAAGCTTGGACATATCCCACCATCTGTGTTCTCAAACAGGCCAGTGGAAACTCACAAGCACTGACTGTATTTACATGGACTGCAACAGTCTTGTGCAAATGTAACTTTGATCTGTCCTTTCTATGGCTCTATAATTCCTGCATAGTAACGGCTCGTACATCATCAAGCAGCTGGATTGGCATTGTGACGCAAAACACCAAGAAAGCTGAGTGAGTCATCGTTTGGTAGAGGCATAGAGTATACATGTAAGTGCGCTTCAGTAATGAGATTGACGTCTTTGGTTCAAAGCTATGACCTTATTTTGGTTATGCTCCGGCTGTTAACGTGGCAGTTCCTTACAGAGACCATTGTTTTTATTTGATTAATGCCAGAATACTGTTTCCATTCGAACACTGTCGCTTTGTCCATTATACCTACACACTGTGAGGGAGGATGACAACCAGCTAATGAAGGTGGGTTTGTGTGTGTTTGTGTGTGACAAAGAGAAAGAGACCACTGTATTCCTTAATGAAGACAGAAGTTGTCTCATTGAGCGGTGGTTTAATGAAGTCTGTGTACTGATGCATGTGTACTTTGTGTATAGGCTTGCATCCGTGATGCAGCTCAATTGTTGCGGGAAAAGCATAGCATGTGAACATTGTGCATTATTTATGAAGAACCAGTTGTTGCAGAAGGTGGTTTATGAACGCACACAAGTATGGACAAGTGCCTTCCCACACAGTGCATTAGTTGGCCATTCAGTCTGATGTCAGTCCATCAGTCAGTCACTTTGATGTCAGTCCCTTCATCAGTTAGCCAGTCACACAGTCAGTCAGCTGCTTGCTCACTTTTTAGTGACGCTAGTGCCTCTAGGGATGGCAATGTCAGTCGGTCAGCGTGGAATGAAATCTCTCCAAGAATTTGATACAAATATCCACAGCCCCAAGAGGATGAATGTAAATGACTTTTGTGATTTCTTCCTTGACCAGCAGGTCAAAGTTTTCACTGAAATATGTCAACATTTACTTGATTTGAACACACATTTGTGTGCTCTGCAGAGTGAATTATGGTCAGTGGCACTTAACAACATATTCAATATGTTCACGACCAAATATCTGCTAAAACATTCACATCATAGTTCATTTAGTGCTAACTGGCATATGATAGCATACTACAACTAAGCGGAAAACCTGTGAAGCCAATGCGGAAGTGCCAATAACTGCAGTGCCTCAAACGTCCACTTGAGGCTGGCTACAGAATGAGTCAGTCTCCATAAGTCCCCATGTTAGAATGTCCAACTGCAGAAATAAACACGTTTACAGCCTGGTACAAAAAACAGTTTTGGTCTCTATAGCTAATTTCCCCATTCATGACAACTGAACTAAGAGTGTATTTTTATTTAACCCACCAGCTCAATTTATATTAAAGTTCAATGCCTAATTAACAGTGTGGCTGCTTTGATTGACAGGTGGTGTTACAGATGGCTCGTTTGAGCACCCAGTATCATTTGGCCCCCATTAGGTCCACCAATGATCCGCGTCTCTTTAGATTAGCTGGGAGGTGGAAGAGGCAGGACTACCAACATGCGGTGGCCAGAGCCTGAAGTGACATCACAGATACACTGTCCATTCTTTATACTATCAGTGGTCAGCATCCGTGGCCTAACGGTGATTCCTAGTGAAAACAGCTGCCGAAAGGTTTGTAGTTAATAGGAGGAATTGAAGACTAGAACAAAAAGAAACTCAAACTTTATCATCAAAAAGCTTGCAGTAGTTACGATGCTGTAAAAATCTGTGAAAAAGTGCCAAAAAGAAACCCCAAAGCAACGATTGCTTATGATCACAGAGATAAAAGGCGCTGAGATAGGAATTAAATAATTAAGATTACTAGATCACAGTGTCCTCATGAATTCATCAAGCACTGTGGGGTACGTATTTATTTAAAAAAAAAAATCTTAGGTCTCAATACATCCTTTTTAGTCTGTCTGGTGTCCTCTCTTCACCTCCTCTGCCTCTCCCACATAACCCTATCTGCTGCTTTTACCTCACTCTGTGTTATCAACCTCACTATTAGCATTTATATATTATGATCCCATCCGTGTCCTCAATTGTCACTTTCCACCCAGCATCTCAGTTGAAGTGAATTATATTTCTGCCGTGGCATAGAAATTTACTTAGATATCTACTGAAAGCAAATAAACACGAGGACTTTAAGAACTGAAGTATTTGTGTTTACATCTTTTCACTCACATTTATGAATGGCTTGCTGTAGAAATAGTCTTGGGACATACAATTTTTCTATTGCTATTTTTTTATGGATGTAGCTATGTGGCTAGAAAACTATGCACGAAGATAACATCCCCATTTATCTCTGACTGAATTGTTTCTCCACATTAATGTTCCACTATTAATCTAAACTATTCTGAAATATATATGGGTAACATATTACATTGGATGTTCCTAGTTAGGCTTTATTCTGACTGTAGCATTCCAATCGAGAACAATGCATATAATATATACAGTATATTTTTAGGATTTAGTCATGTACGTTACCACAGTTTGAGACACATGGCCTCTTGCTTGTTTACGGCCAGCTTTATACATGGTGAACAAACCAAGCAGCTAATGCTGAAGTGCTAAAAAGTGCATTTCCTCAAACTTCCACTAGAGGATGGCTACAGAGTGGGTAAGTCTCCATAAGCCCCCATGTAAAATGTCTATCTACACAGCAGAAATAAACTGTTTTGGCTTCTATAGCTATTTTTTTGGTATTTGACCACACTTCACAACAGCTTGTCCATATTTATACTGTCTATGGGACAAACCAACAAGCCAATAGTTTGCAAGGCTGGGGTAGAGATGCATGCACAAAAGAAGAGCCTAGCCTGCTGGTTGGCAGGAGAAACAGGGATGTGCATTCTTTGCAGATGATACATAATCTTGAATCTATATTTTACAGTAATTGCACCATACACGACTGCATGTAAACAGCTCAGTATGAATATTGTCTACTGTATTTTGTGCATGTAAATGTAGTGTAGAGTACAAGCAGCCCATTACACTTGAATGATAAACTTAAAAACAATCAGTAATTATAAGCTGCTTGGTCCCATATTCAATAACAACAACAGTGTTTCTTAATTATTTCTGTTCTGTAGTATTTTGTTATGACTATGCAGCATACTATAGAGAGAAGAGAAGGCAATTCTTCAGCGTCTGCAGTGAAGTCTGATCAAGGCTTAATTACATCCTGTAGGACAATTAAAAAAAGCAATTAAAATGTCTCTGTAGAAGTAACGACGTAAGGCTTTAACCAATAGGTGGATATACAAACAAATAATAAAAAGTGGGTTTGTTTCTTTGTGTCACGCCTCTGCTGTTCTGTACGCCCATAATTCATCTTCCTCTGTGACACTGTGTTAAGCATTCAGTCGAAACAATACACAAGTGTTTAATAGTGGCAGCCAAAAACACGGGAACAAGAAATCCTGCCAAGGAAAAGTAAAACAAAAACAAACAAACAAACAAACAAAAAAACACATACCCGAGACAAAAATGAATCGTTCAGTTTGTATTTCGCCACCACACCTGTTTTATCATTTTCACCACAGTTCAGATAACAGCCATTTTTGTCAGTACAGAGTACATACAAATGAGATCATCCATCTATCTCTGTGTGTATGTGTGAGGAAAACTGAGAAGAGAGAGGAGAGAGGAGAGAATTTATGGGAACTATGACACACACACACACACACACACTCACACAGAGTTAATCTCATACGGCCTTGTATTGAAGGAGGATTCTGAGGTGGCTTGAGTTTAGCCTTGGAGGGAAAGAAAAGGGACGACAGAGGAACGAAGAGAGAAAAAAGGGAGAGGAAAGAAATGAGAAATAATGAGAGAGGAAGGGTTTGAGGCTGTTCTCATTTTTTAATTTGACAATAGCAGACACACACGCACGGACACACTTGAACCCACATTCGCACACATGTAAAAGAATAGAGAGGGTGTGCATTCGTGTGATACGCACCATTACTGTTTGATTTTTTACCAACCTTTGCGTTTGGTTTATTTTGCTGCAGCTTTACTCGGAGTGTTTATGCACGTGTGTGCATTTAAATCATCGCTGCGTGAACGCATGATCATGATCAGGAGTTTATTGCACATGCTCGAAAGACAGATTGACTGTTTGCTGCAAACTGACATCCAACACATCGCTGGCCTTGACATGCAGCCCTCAGACGAGCAGGGGATTAAATTGTGTTTTACTAGCATGTCACACTGGTGCAAGCACTCATGCAAACACACACACACACACACACACACACACACACACACACACAGGAGAGGGAAAAAAAGTCAGGCTCTCGTTTATATCTGAGAACTCACATTCTAACCTTTTGCTCATTAAAACCACTGTCAGAAATGTAATGCGATATAGAGTGCAAAAGTTGTCATCTCATGCGCCGTGTAAAAAGGGGAGAATTATCTCGGGCTGACAAACGTATGTGTGTGTATGTGTGCATTTTCAGTGTGTGTGGGCTTGTATTGCAACTTCTCCATAAAGCAGCTTGTCTTATTTGTCTGCTCCTCTTCACACTTTTTTTCAATTTCAGTAATTTAAGGTTTTTTTTTCTTTTTTTTACCGGGTTTAATTTGAGCTCGCTATTTGCTTCAAAGGTATTTTTTCCTCTAAGAGTAAATTTAATACATTTTGTCCACTGCTGCTGGGAACAATGTTTTAACACATTTTGCTCAAGTGAAGGTCTATAAAATTAATCTTTTCACAGCTAACCACTTTAGAAGGAATTGAAATTAGATTCAAATGAAATGCCTGCTTTGGTGTCTATTTTATCTCATCTACAAATGAGATTTTCCCACTAATTCTGCCTCAATCAAGATGATGTTTAGTGGAGTGAGTAAAAGCGAGTGATAGTATTTGTATCTTCAAAACTAACTACAGCTGTTCTTTTCCAAACCAAAGATGGTTCAACATGTGATTATTTTACATTTAATTTAAGACTGTAGCCTCGCTGTTGGCTGTAGGAATGACAGGTAGGTGCAGTTTAAATATAAATGTCCACTGGGAACAGCATAATGTGGCTCACACTAGCTGATAGCTGCAAATTACTTTTGCACATGCTCGTTGCCCTTTTTTTTATGAATTAGTGTCTTAAAAATGCAAGACTTAAACAGACAATGTAGTAAGAAAGCTCAGTTTTGCTTAGATCAGGCAGCTAATCGTCAAAACCGAGACATCAGGAAACAGGAGGCAGGCAGGGAAATGCAAAGTTCAAGCAGAGGGGTCAAACATGCAGGTCAGGTTAAACAGCAATCAATAACACTGAAGGGCTACGCAAAACATATTAAACCAGGGTCTGCGACTGTGCATGTCACCTCAGACCAGGCTTGGAAAAATACCTGGATGCCTATTGTGTCAAGATAGCATAACATTGCTGTTTACACCAAAAGGGTCCGTCCTGAGGTGACGAGATAAGATGATCTTTAGTTGGTGGTGTAAAATCAGTGCTGAGGACACCATAGGCCATCTTGGTCAGAATAGGAAGATACAGCCTCAATAGACGCTTGTCAAACTCTGGAAACACTTGACATTCCTTTTGGTAACGGATGTCATATTGTTTCACTTGCATCCACTGAGCCTTCCCTGAAACAGTTGGAGACCCTCATGGGACGCCCTCTTCTGACACTGAAACCTTTGTCCTAGACAGTCTGATGGGGAGTGAATGAAACTGGACCAGTGTATGTACTGAGGGACTAATGAGGGAATGAGCTGTGAGGAGATGGGTGAGAAAAAAAGCGGTGAGAGGATTGAGGTGATTGCAGGATCTAAAAACAACAGGAGAGTTGTCAGTAGGCTTGTTTGAGATGAGGCCTCGAAAATAGATGAGAGTAGCTAATTGCGGTAAAAGGATGTCAGAAGAGGAACAGCAGAAGTAGCATTAGCATTCTTCATCAACAGTCTGTAAGGATCAGTATAAATGGAAAACTATAATACCATTTTCTGATTACCTCACTTTACTGATCAATAAAATTGTCAAAAAAAAAAAAAGTCACGTAAAGGTCCCGTGTGTGAGATTTAGTGGGCTCTACTTACATACATTTAATATAATATTCATTTTATTTGTGTATAATCAGCTAAAAACATGATACAAGTGCAGAGATACAATATATAAAAGTACAAGAATAAAACTTAAATGAAATGAACATACAGCAGCAGCAGATAGTTGCAAAAACGCCAAACGTTGAATCTCATGCTAAACGTTTGTGTGTCTGCCTTCCCTGCTGAATTGAACACTGACCTGCTTTGTCTTGGAAGGAGGCTGTTGTTGCTTTGGGTGAATTCTTTAGCAGGCTTTATTATAGGCTGGATGATGTTTACAACACTGATATATATGTGCAATTATATCCTACAATCGTTATACAAACAACAATTACAATTCCCAGACCACTTGTGATGACTGGTTGTAATGATCTGGTTTAATCTTAGAGATATATGAGAATTTCCAGAAATTACGCCTCGCTGCAGTGTCTGTTTATTTTAAAATGAATAAATACAGGTTGAATACATGAAAGCCATAACCACTTATTACTTCTCCAAACAATATCAGTCAGACCGGTTTAGACCAGCTGGTGGATTTGTAGAGAATGCACATACAAACACTTTCAATTGTTAATGTCATAAATGTACTCTTTAAATTAATTTGTTAGTGTTTAAGTTCACTTAGATAAACACTGTGGGATAATGATAACACAAAAAAAGATAATGGAAGTATTGTCATTTAATTGTGAGCGGGGATGCAAAGCTTTTGTTGAACCACTTGGAGAGTTTCATCAAAAGCACGGGGCAAAAACTCTGACTGAGCGTGAAGCTCGATGTATTGGCAAGTTGTTTCCCATCAAGCCTTTTGGGTTAACAAAATTAATATAGATAATAAAGAGAGTAATTAACATGAAAGCCTCAGTAACAGAAAGATAGAAAGAAATAATATCAGGCACAAAAGAGCTGAAGGAGGCAGTAAACACAGATTAAACAAGGACACATTGACGCAGCACTAATGATTTAACTTCTTTTGGCTGAGTAGTGTTACATATTTAAAACACAGAGACAATGGAAGTTGAACATTTTAACATGGGGGCTTATGGAGTTTTGTAGCCAGGCTCAAGTGGCCGTTCAAGGAACTGCAGGTTTTGGCACTTCTGCATTGGCTTCCCATCACAGCCATGGAGGTTAATGCTTGGTTTTAAGGAGTTTATTATGAGAATTAACACAAAGAGCAGGCAGTGGTGGCTGAAGACTGGCTGGCATTGCAGATGAAGTAAGGCAAACAGATCAGAGGATTCAGTGAAGAACGAACACTGGCTGAACAAAGCAAGGTACGCTGGAGAGCTGCACACAGGGACAGACTTGAATGAGTCACCACAAACACAACAGAAAGGTAATGCAAAGCATGCACTCACAAACAAGCTGGAGCACACAAGAGTAACATTGGTAAATCAGAAGAGGCACAGAAACATTACGACATGGCCTGTTACAGACTACACTGATGATAATCTGGCACAGGTGTGTGTTGACCGGGCTTTCATGGTTGATTGCTGGACAAGAGACTTGTGCGCCTTGTTGCTGAGACCAGCACAGCCAGCCGTACCCTCTGCCACAAACACGCTGCCAGAAAAAGGAGGAAAAGCACAAAACCGAACAACAAAACAAGCATAATCATGCCAGAGTAGATATCTTCTAATGACACAGCCAGACCAGATTGGCTCTCCGATGTCCGGCCAGTTTGAGTGTTGAGGAGGTGCGACTGATTCTCATTCAGAAAATATTGATTGTTCCAATCCTACAACAGCACAGTAAAATATACAAAAAACAGAGAGGAAGTGATGCTTGGATGCAATGAGTACGGACAATGACACATTCATGAAAAAAATCTCCACAATTAAGTGATGACAGTAGAAGATAGCATGGCATGTACACGACACTCTGCTAACAATTACACAATGCAATGTGTCACATTTCATAAATACAAGAATGACAGTGGTGTACACCTGTCAATGGTTACACATAATGGTCATCAGTGCTCTGTAAACCAAGAGCACTATTATATCACATGTGGTGAAAGAGTAAATGAAGGAGTGATTTCCAGCCAACACGGGTGAAAACATATGTGTGGGTTTATGGACACATTTAAAAATAAACAAACGAACAAGATCTGTACAAGAGTTTGAGTTGAATCTCCTTCGGACTTAAATGACCAGCGTGTAACGTTTAAGGGATTGACTGGCAGAAACGGAATATGATAACTATAACTATGTTTTTATTTGTGTATGTTAGCCTGAAAGTAAGAATCATTGTGTTTTTGCTACCTTAGAAGAAGACTTTTATATCTACAAATCAAATCAAATCAAATTGTATTTGTATAGTCTAAAGTCACAAAATACGTTTGCCTCAGAGGGCTTTACATCTGTACAGGGAGTGATACCCTCTGTCCTTAGACCCTTGGTTTGAGTGAGGAAAAACTTGCCCACAAAAAACCCTTTTAACAGGAAACAATGTGGAAGAAACCCCAGGAAGAGCTGGATGGACAGACATGCAGTAGATGTCATGTATACAGAACAAATCAACACAAACATATTGTACAATTACAATAAATGGTAGAATGATTGCAGTAGCAGTGGACCCTGTGATAGAGATAGAGAGACACAGATGCACAGCAGCAGCAAATCATGAACTAACTATAAACTGTAGAGGAGATATGGTAGCAATAATGGCAGTAATAATATATGTAGTGGTCGTCATGCAGGACCACGGCAGCAGCCACGATCCAGGAGAACCTGCTGGACGAGAGAGCACAGAAACTTTGGTAATGGTGATGCTGACAGAGAGAGAGAGAGAGAGAGAGAGAGAGAGAGAGAGAGAGAGAGAGAGAGAGAGAGAGACAGAGAGAGAGAGAGAGAGAGAGAGAGAGAGAGAGAGAGAAAGAGAGAGAGTTTTCAGCAAAGGGAGATGTCACTGCATCTTCAACCAATACCGAGCCTGACTAGGCACAAATATAAAACAGATATTTCTCATGTGGAGTCCACCATGTTTCTACAAACCCAGAACAAACAAACAGACTGTAAATGGGACCTTCTTTGATTTATACAAGCTTCATGGGAGGAGGGTGAGGTGAGGTGAGGTGAGCGGTATTCAGTTGGCTGCCATCTGCAACTTCACCACTAGATGCCACTAAATCCTTTCAACGACCAGTGTGCCATCTAGCAGCACAGTATGTGATTGCAACCCTCTTTCTTCCTAGCTTGTAAGAGGAACTATGGTGGCTACAAAGTGCAGGTTTAGCTTGCTCACTCTGGGCTACCGTAGAAACATGATGACTGAACATGGAAACATTGCTGTAGATATAAAAGTCTCATTCTGAGGTAAGAAACACATAATTATTCTTATTTTCAGGAGATTATGAACTAATGGAAACACAGTTATGCTATATTCTGTAAACACTAAATCTTATACTTGCACTTTTAAGTGTAGTTGGTGGCATTGGCATTATTTTGACTAATGTTCAGAAATATATCCCAACGCCGTTGTTCTTTTGAGTTTGATAAACTTGAGGCGTTTTTTTTTTTCTTTTTTACTTTCAGAACTTTCAACTGCATGTCACATCTTCAGGGTATATGGTTGCTCAGTTGTCAAAGAGAAGGCTCAGCTACTGAGCTAATTCCAACCACTGGAGATATGAGATGCAGTTGAAAGCTTGGGAAAAGGACTTGGAGAAGGAGAATGGGTTGTACTGTGCTTTTGTAAAGCAGCAAAAGAAGGTGGGGGCCAAGAGAAAGTGCTTTGAATTTACAGATGGCAGGGAGTCTTTGTTGGGTGGAGGTATGAACTGTGCTGTGAGTGCCGGAAGAGTTGATTGGCTCTTTTGTTTTCTTAACGTTCAGTTCCAGATGATTGATTGTGCACCACTGTGTGAAGATGGTGATGGAGTCATGATAACCTAGAACAGAGGTATTGTCATTCAGGAGTGCAAGCATGGCAGGGTTGTCAGAATATTTGATGTATGCAGTGACAGGTGAGGGGCTGATCCTGTCATTGGTGTAGAGGGTAAATAGGAAGGGGGAGAAGACATATCCTTGTGGGGGTCCTGTGTCACTGATGATGGTGGAGGATGTTACACTGTCCATTCTTACTGTAGTAAGTCTGATTGTGGTTCAACAGTTGGACGAATGTTGCTAACTATCAGTTTGTATTGAGGTTAAACTAGTTGTTGAAGGTCCAGCAGCAGGAAAATGACCAAAATGAAAATTATGATTGTTGATTTGCACGTTAATGTAATGAATGAACATCATAGCATCACTTCAGAGGTGCCATGTCAGTTAAAGAACCCAGAAAAGAATCTCAGTGATGCAGAAATTGAGATGTATCACAACACCGAAGCCAAGCAGTTTTCAGCATTACAGCTTCAAAGAAGATTATTATTAATGGAAAGAGATCAAAGGGCAGATTGTTAGTATAATAACCTTGCATACAAAGATGTAGGAATTCAAAATAAAATGGTTTAAGTGACAACGGTTCGCTAAAAGCACATTGAAGCCGACATCAAGGCCGAACGAAGAAGCTGGTGGTGTGTGTCTCCAACCCGACTCCCGAAGACTTGAATTCTAATTTTGAAAACATCAGTATGAATTAGTGAATTTAAAAAAAAGTGAAATGATTAATTGTCTCCCAGCTGAGTAAATCAGTGCTTATTCTAGTCCACTGGGCACAGTCATAACTCACAGCTTGAACCAATAATAGACACACTGACCGGGGCTGGAGGCCCAGGCCTCTCTTAATTATTACACTACTCATGCCTGTGTAGAGCAGGCTGAACTGTAGCCTGTGAGGATACACACAAACACACACACACACTAGGAGAGCGTTTTTCAATTCCCCACACAGAGAGTGCAATCCCTGTTCATAAGAGTGGAAGGTGAGCCCGAGTCCCACAGCGAGCTGTTTTTCATGCTATATCCTGGGCATCGCTTCTTCAAGCTGCCCCTCCTCCCATTACCCTCAGAAAACTAGTCCATATATCCTCCCCTCGACGTTTATACCACAGAGCTGTTGCATTGCTGTCTGCACATATATGCTCCTCCTCCCATTTATTCACATATTGCACAGAGTCACCTTTTGATAATAAAAAAAAAAGCTGTAAATGATCTCAGATCAGCAGCAGAAGCATGAAGCTTAAACCCTGCTGTCTGTGGTGTTTTTTCTTTTAAAGATTATTCTTGGCAAAGTTAATATATTAATGACTTCCACATGGTGTTATCTGCATTTTTTTTTAATTTAATGAACTCCTAGACATTTGCTTTTATAGCCTCAGCACATTTTCATCTTGTGATCAGATCAGATATAACAGGAGATTCATCAAAGTATGGCAGTTTATGAATTGAAAAATAGATTTTAATCACTCATTTTTAATTGCTATCACCAGGAAAATCAAGGAAACGGTGAATATTAGGCACTCTATGAGTTTCGTTCAGTTTTAGTCAAATACAATACTCTTTCCTGGCATGCTATTTTGGTTTTCTTTGCCCACAGACTAGCCACAGTAGCTGCTGCCCACCCTCAGAGCAGCTGTCGTAGCAGTTTGTGAACTGGAGTGTGTGCAGTACCACATGTGATGCTGAATAGCGGGGTATGAATCTAATAAAACCTCGAATTTGTGTAAATTCTCATGCACGGGGGAGAAATGCGAGCGCTACCTCATGAGCAGATACGCAAATGTAGTATCTTTGAGTGTCAAATGTGTCAGAGAGAGTCCCAGTCAGAATAGATAAAATGAAAGAGGAAATAAATCGCCGGGCTCTTTTAGGTCAGGCTGCGGTAACTAACTGTGCAGCAACATCCTCGTCCAAAGAAAAAACCTCAGTGTGCAACACTAGGAAATGAAATTATCATATGACTGATGACGGCTACAGGTAATGACATGTATCTCTGCATTTTCTGAAGCCCATTTTAACTGCTGCTAATGGCAAACCATTATGGCACAACGCAAATGGGATGTACATCATCCCATAACGCACACGCGAAACAGATTTAAAGCAGAACCCATGTGTTACTTACTCCAGCTGAGTATCCTCAGCATTAGTCAGAGAAGAAACAGTTCCTACATAAGAAGAAGCATCGGTTTGATGCGCATGCTGATCTCTTAGGTCATGCCCTCAAATTCTTCTTGACATAAGAATCACGTCCACGCAGAAGCGATGGAGGTGACGGATTATATCAGAACTGACTGAGATGAGGCGATTAAAGGTTACGAGCAAAGGAGGGAAGCAAATATAAGACATACAGTGAATTAACTCTCCATCTGCTATATGCAGAGGGTAGAGCAGTTATCGAGAGTCTTGTAACTAACTGGCACTTTGGTCCTACAGGCAGGAGACAGCTTGCTTCCCATTCCTGACCATCAGTCCTGTCTTGTAAAATGTTTTCATGCTACTAAATTTCAACATTTCATACATTTTGAAACAACCATAAGGTTGTCCAGATGAACTCCTGAGATAAATATCTGACTTTTTAGCTGCAAATCTTTCTAAAGGCTCCACTATGTTCACCAGCTAACTTATTCTGTCTCCCGGTCTGGTGCTGGGCAGACAGTGTACAGTGGGTTTTTAGAGCTGCAGCTGCCTGCTGCTGCATCTGGAATCACCAGTGATGACGGAGACAAGAAAAGAAGAAGAAAACAGCAAAGTTGCAGCAGAAAAAACTCAATGGATACTATACTAATGGATGTAGCATTAATGTAATGTCTCCACATCTGACTCGCACATTCTTGGATCATTATATTTGCACATCCCAGCCTCTTTGTTTTAAGTACAAATATAGACAATCTAGCATGGGATTGAATATTTATAGTATCGTTCAAATATTATAGATCTGAGACAAAACTGAGAGACGGAAAAGGGCTCAATTACAAATCTTCTACATGGCTTTATCTATATTCAGCCCAGTTAGGCTGCGGATATTATAGATATATTCTAATTTGCACAGGACACATAAAGGATCAATGAGTCAGGCACACTAGACTAACATATTCAACTACACAACCTATACGCCTGCACTCTGCTGTCTGCTACTATAGGGGATAGAGAGCAGGGTTAACAGGGACTGCTATGCCTCAAATCGCCTACTGTCTGTATGTGAACAGGTGCTAGCTGATGCAAAAATGCTCCATAGTGACGAGGGAATAATTCTTTGGTAAGTGCTGATACCAAAACAACAGTCTATGTCACTGAACCCAATCTGAGAATCTCAGAATATAGATGTTCAGTGTAGCAGCAGGCTGATAGTTTCTGTTTTCTTCGCTCAGGTTTGGGGATCTTCCTTCCTTCCACCAACATAATGGAGGTGAAAGGTATGTTTGTTTGTGCGCTTCAAAACACTGGAAATAAAATTACATTTAAAAAATTCAGTTTCTGCGGTAGAAAGTCATAAAATGAAATGAAAACTGAAAAGACACAGAGGCATGTCTCTGGAAAAGTTGTTGCCGTTGAGTTGCTTCAATACTTCGGGAGCAAATAAAATTCCATTTATCTCCATTGTGTTGAGGCGAGCATCTAAAAGACTGACACAGTAAGACTGGTTACTCTAAGCGTTAACTATAAACTCGACTGTGACTGAATTAAATTACTTTCGGGCTGTGGGTACAGCAAAAACACAGGGAGAGCTTCCTCTGTGCAACTTCAATGTCCGCTTCAACAGCAGGAAAACTGAGCACTGACAACAACACAGACAATGTGGTTTGTCACCTGTTTCCAGTCCTTTGTGCTTCTGGGCACTGGCTGAAAGAGGCAGCACGCCTCTATAGGTAACCTTTCATAGGAGATTAATTGGATTGATGGAATGGGTGGAAATATTTCTGTTAATTAAGTTGGATTGTTCATTTTGTGCATTTCATTGAATAATTCTGAATGTACTGTATTTTTGTTTATATTGCAGAATGTATGTATGTATTTGTTGGACTGACAAATCAAGGAAATTATGGTTTATGTATGCTAATCGTATCCATCCTCCCTCTCACAGATCTACTCTGATTGGCTGGTTTGAACTGGAGAAAAAGCCTATCAGAGTATATATATATGTTGAGAATGGTCTTTAGTTTGGTCAGTTTTGTTTGTATGCTATGGGAAGAGCGGCACCCCATTTTCTACAGACTACCTTTGTTGATAAAAGAATAAAAGTCATCCTATTTTTCTGCACACCTCCTGGCCAGTGCGATGCTTTTGTGACCCTGCATCTCTCTTTACTACACATAAAAAAACTCACCTAACATTCTTCCCTCTCTTCAGATGAGTTTCAGCGGTTATAAAAAAAAAGTCATCTTACGATATTTTAAAGGTTGAGCAAATCAAATCAAAATGAATGGATACATAATGGTGATACAAAGTGAGAAAATCTTGTTATTTTGAGTGATCCGAATGGAGAAGAATGCTTACTGCGGCTCTGCAAAGAGCTGTCGGAGGAATCATTTTGTAGTTTGTAGGCACTTGGGATTCCTTCACCATGGCAGCGAGGCAAAGATCACTGCTATCTCTGAAAGATTCTTGGATATTACAATCACAGGACATCTGCTGCTACTAATGCTCTCCCGGAGGACTTACGGGGACTGCATATTAAGGAATGAATGGTGATGGTGCCGTTTACGAAAACAATGAGTTTATATTTGATATCATTCACAGAGGTGTCGAGTAACAAAGTTCAAATACTTTGTTACCTTACTTAAGTAGAATTTTTGGGTATCTGTACTTCACTAGGGTAATTAGTTTTCAGCCAACTTTTTACTTCATTTTCACATTTTTCACACAGTTATCTGTACTTTCTACTCCTATATTTTTTTTTCTACTCTACATTGTTTAGGAGATCTACACAAGGTCGTGTAGAGCACTAGAGGCCCCTGTGGCGCGGGGCCTATAATGTTTAATGGCTTTTTTAAATCTTTACATTACTTTTACTTTTATACTTTAAGTAGTTTTAAAGCCAGTACTTTTAGTACTTTTAGTACTGGCTAGTAGAAGTCTTTAGTAGAAGTCTTTTTAAAGCCTAGTATCTATGCTTCTACTTGGGTAACGAATGTGAATACTAAAAGGAGTTTTGAATATAATGCGAATCCCAAACACACTCACACATTCATAAACAAAGTCATATCACAGTGACCCTCACCCAAACACATTGTGGGGATCATGCAGTTAATGGTATGGTTGACCTTTAACACACTGACCCTCCATATAAAACCCAGCAATCTCAGAAAAAGCCTCTGTGCGTCAATATACAATATAAATTCTTGTATATTTTTTTTTATGTTTCTTCCCGAATGCTAATACAACAGCCTGTAGCTGAATCTTTAATAACAGCTGCTAGATCACATGCACAGCTTAATCCATCTTCATAGACACCATTAGAGTGTGCGTGTTTGTGCGCTAAGGTGTATTACAATTAAACAAGAAATTGTGGTTATTATGTGAGCTCCGAGCTAAATTTCATGCTGCTAACAGTTTTATTTCCTCACTACTCCTGTAACACAAAGATTCCCTGCAGTTTGTGTGTGTGTGTGTGTGTTTGCAAATGAAAGCACAGAACGAGTGTGTGTGTACTGTAAAGTACAAATCAATGGACGGACGTTAACCGATGAGTCTATTGAAGTCTAATTTGCTAAAAATGCATCATCCAAGACACACGGACAATGCACAAAAGAAAGACAAAGAACAGAACATAATTATTGATTATTGTTTATAGATTTGTACTTCAAAGACACACATAAGGACACACAGGGTGACACACATCCCCGTGATTGCATGTAATTTCAGTAAAAATACACGCAGCGCCATAAAAATAAGCCTCTTACGATATAATTAACAAACAAGCAGCACTCGAGAATAGAATATGATGACACGGCACATTTCGCAAACGTTCCTCCCTCCACACACAAAGCAGCTGTGTACCACTTTGATAATGAAGCTTAATAAAATAAATAAACGCAGCGTGCTAAGAAACAGAAACGCTGTGATTTTATTGAATGTTACTGAATGTGAAACAATTTCTGTGATCGTCCCTGAACTCTGCTGTAAAGAAAATAGTCTAATCTCGTGTAGCTGCAGGCTATAAAGTGTACACTCTGTGTTTATAGGGCAAACAGGCTAATACGACATGACTCCCAGACTGAGATAGAAGGTGGTTTATATGGCTTTCTGCCTGATCAACCTTAAGTCATAAGGACTTTTTTCTTATTATGTTTCTCTCCTTTCTGATTGCCCTCAGTATAAGACTGTAGGGCTGATCACTCTGCAGCTCTGAGATGTGTTTTCTTTACTTCAGTGTGGATTACCACACAGTCTCGGCTTTCTTGAGGGAGCGTTTTGAACCCCGAGCTCGAGTTTCCTGCTGAGATGCCTTCTCAGGCCATGGAAAATGCGGCTCCAATCAGCGTGGTTCATGTCTGATCACTGCTATTGTATACCTTGAATGTAGGCATTCCTGCAGTCTCACCTGCCACAGTAATTTCAGGGGATATTGAGATATTTTTTTTCCATTAATGCATCGCAGCTCAGTCCTATCACGGCTGATGGGAAAGTTAAATTCATTTCTGAGGCACATTGCACACATTTAGGCAGTTTTCAAAGTGCTTAACATACATTTAAATTTCAATCACAGAATACTGATTCTGATTCTACAGCAAAGTAACAAATGCATCTATAAAATATAATTAATATTAAAAAGTAAACACAGATTACAATAAACAACCGCAATCAATAGTCAAGGACTGTTGGGCTCTGTGTTTAATTATTCCACAATTTAGATCATTTATGTGCACATCTAAGTTCTGGTTTACTTTAGTATCAGAAGTTATTTTGCATTCATGAATTAATTTTTCAGCTTTTCTGATTAACTCAGACTACCGTCAGCTGTGGGAGGAGGAAGAGGTGGGAGTGAAAGTTTGTCTGAACAGACAGTTTGATGCATGTGAGACAGGATTGACACAGTCTTTGATCTCAAGTTGTAAGTTTAAAATTGTTTTGCTGTCAACAGTTTTGTTGTCAGAAATGCTCAACTCATATTCTGGAACATTTTTTAACACGTGAGTAAGAAGAAAAGCCTCGTAAAGTGTAGAGTGTAAAATATATGAAAATATGATATTAAATAAGAAACATACATAAAATATAAAGCAATACTTGAAACACTGATAACTGATGAACCTTTTACAATAAATGTCTTAAAGCTGCACTATGGATTATGCATTATGGTAACCTCGAGAGCTGAACACACAGCAGTTTAAGAAAACACATGCAAATACTGTAGACCAAATACAAGCAAATTAAGAAAACATCCTCACCAATTAAATTAAACTTTTATACACCAACACCACATTCAAAAATCAAGTTTTTCACTCTTGCAAATAGTAAATTGTTTCATTGTTGTAATGGACATCTTCAGATCCAAAGTTTGTTTACAACATGATAATCAGGAGGTTGTGAGGCTGAAGGTGATTTGAGGGACGGGGACACAAACTGTTGCAGGCGGGTGGCGTGGCCGGTGTTTGACAGGTGCTCCTGGTGCAGGTGTGGGAACAGGTTGGAGCTGGACGTGGCGGGTGAGTGATGAACTGGATTCCTGGAGCACAAGGAAAACAGGATTAACAAAGATTTGACGAGCAGTGTGTACAAAGTTGGCCGTGCTGCTATGTAGTCGAAAAACAATCTGGCAGAGTCTTGCTGGATGTCGAGTACATACATCCACTGCCTCCTTTCCTCTGCAGTGATTGCAATGCCCAGTCGGATGCTTCTATGTTTGCCGTTCAAGTTACCATGACCTGCTCTTCACCGTAGGTGATGAGGTGCAGATCAGGTAAGGGGAAAACTGGAGGCCACGCCCAGCAACACAACAACAGAGAGAGACAGACAGACATAGAATGGAGGGCACCCAGCAGGGATAAAGCAAAAAGCCTCCATCATAACAGTTCATTAGGACACTGCTTTTCCAAAATATGTTTTGCCATTACTCTATTGACAGACAGCTGACAGAAAATATATAGCGAGAGGTCTTCCAGCTGGATTATGTGGTCATCATCTTGATCCCCACGGCCCACAAGAGACCCTGAACTCAGAGACAGCTTTGCTGAAACTGAACCTGCTTTAAGTGCAATGAAGAGACACTTGTGCATGGTGACTGAACTGCTAGATTCAAAGGCACGACACGAGATACCACCGACTTTCTGGGAAAAATAAATATTGACCCTATTTCTGGAGAAAGGTTGATTACATTAGCAGTCACTGAAAATCTTCAAACATTCATACTCAGCTCTGGCCGTAATCTTTAGGTATAGCTGCCAGAGAGATGTATGTTTTAATGTGTTTGTTACTTTCCAGTATTGAAATCCATGGGGACGACGCTGGGTGTCAATATTTTCCTAATATCGCTTTATGAGATTTTGTGTATTTCTGTGTGTGGGTGTGTGAGGGTAGCTGCAGGTAAACCTCAAGGGGGGCTGAAAAGCCACTGTAAGCTGAAAGAAAAGTTGCCCTAAATGCTTCCAAAATGCTTAGCAAGGAGTTTGACTGGAGAAAATAATTCACAAAGGTACTCGGGCCAGTGAGGAAAACCAAAAATTCTGGGACACAACAATTAAAGTAACATGAATCAACATACTGTATATGTAAGCCAAGTCATGTCAAACCTTTTAGGAAGCACAGATCACACCAAACAGTCTTAGCTGCAGATCATGTGCAGGTCATGTCCTAACTCAGTCTTGAATGATCTCACCTGCTCACTCTCATCACTCACCTGTTTGTTTGTTATTTCCCTCATTAACTCCCTAATATGGCGGTGGCTCAGGAGATAGAGCGTCCACTAATCAGGAGATCGGTGGTTCGATACCTGACTCCTCCAGTCTGCATTTCAAAGTGTCCTTCAGAGTGTGAATTAATTAGCTCCTTTCCTATAGCACTTTGCATGACAGTGTGGTTGGAAGACTGGAATGGTCCATTTACCATTCATACCACTCCTTAACCTTTTTGTACTTCTTTGTACTGTATTAGCTTTCCAGCTCCCTGGACTGTTTGGATGCAGCCTCAGCCTAACCTTTTTGGCCTGGATTTTGTATCCTTGTAAACTTTACTAGTAAAGATTCTCTAACTTGAATTGTTGCCTCCTGAGTTATACATTTGGGGTCTACCGTGGACGCATAGTCAAGGATCAGCTTTAAACTTTTAAGCCAACATGGACACAACAAACTCCTTAATAAACTCAGAAAAAGTGAGAATCTGAACATCATCCCTTCCTGACAACAAGTCCATCTTTCAAAAATTTTCACAGTGGCAAAAAATGTTCCAATTTATCTTTTAAATCCCAAAGATGTACCAGTGTTCATTTGGGTGGAAAGGATCATTGCAGAAACATTTCTCCAGAGAAGAGACCATAATGTTCTGTTGTGGTCTACCACCTCGTTTGCTATTTCCAAATTTATCAGTGAGATTTTGCTTCTTTTATATAGACCAGGTGGTTTATTCTGACAGACAAAATATTTTGCCTGTGTCTATGATGTGAATCCTTAATATAATTGATGCCACTGTGAGGAAGTCTCCCAGCCATCCAGGTCATATTTCTTCGAGAAGGTTTAAATTTGGGGCAACTCGATTTGGTGTTTCACCTCTCATCCAAGAGGCTTCTACAGCTCTGACCGGTGAGGAGACACAGGTAGGTGGGATCGTTAACCAAATGTGCAGAAAATGTCACCAGGATGCAGGAAATGAATTGTCTCTCATTGGAGAGGTCCCCCAGACCACTTTATTTGTGTTCATGTGTCTTCAGGTTGTCCCTTATTTCTCCACAGTGAAGGTGGCAACCCTGGACCTGCCTCGTTAACGCTGTTAAACTATCCCTGCTCAGTCAACTGCTGCTTGAGTACTGCTCGCTTCTCCAACACCTCAGCACAAACCCTGTGCACCCCCAGTTTGGTTGTGTCTGTTCATTTTGTTTCATGGTTCTATGAAAAAGAAGTTCCCTGCTCACTGTTTAGGGCGACGATGATACACACATACTTCAGCCTTAAAGACTCTTACAGACACAAGTACTGTACAATAAACGCAGTGGTGTTTGAGAGATGCAGGGACATAGTTTAATATATTCAACACTTCCAGCACACAAGTCCCAAGCCACCAGCACCGAAATTAAACAAACTTTCAGCAGCGGAGATTTCAGATTGTGTTGTTCGCCGGTGGGAAGGATTTATTAAGGGCGGCGAATGGTGACAATCTATCGCCGTCCCCTGAAGAAAGGAACGTTTGGACAGGCTGGATGGGGATTTGCCTGAGGCCCTACTAAGAAACAGAAGGAACAGCTGTCCTTGACACATACACTGCACACAAATATCTGTGCAGGCACGCAGACAAAGGCATGTACATGAACCCGTACATTCAGAGTGCATGCACACACACTCAAGCTAAGCCTGTCTATTGTTGCCTGAGGGGACATTTTTGCAGGGAGAGGAGCTAGGACAGGCACAGAGAAAAGCAGACGAGGCCGCGGCACACATATCGCAACCTCATATCTGCTGTAGTGCATGACAGGTGGGAAAAAAAAGGTCACATGTAAATTTTCAAATTAGATATGCTTTTCATGGATGCCTTTGTTTGAACACAACCACTTTAATCCTGCAACATTTTGAAAGGAAAAGCTTCTTTCACCTTCTCTGCTGTGTTCTTTTAGACTCTCTCTCTCTCTCTGTATTTGTCTGTCTCCTGACCTCCGTCTATGATCTATTTAAGTAACTCCATAGCTGATGAATCCTGCAGGACTTGTTAACATAGTAGGCCATTTAATGGACTCATTGAAAACAGACACTGCTTAAATTGTCCGAGAACAGATAAATCAATGTCTCACACACATACACAGATGTGCACACATGCATAAACAGATACAAGGTCTTAAGGGAAGTGTTAAGAGGCCGGTGAGTTATGGCAGCCATTAGGTTTTTACATGGAGCGTTTCTTGCATATTGGTTTCTGTTGTTTTCACTGAAACTGTTCATTCTTCTCCATCAGCGTTCACACTCACAGTGGATGTTTTAGAAATGTCGAAACAGGTTTGTTTGATTAATAGAAAACAAGTTTCTGTTCTAGCACGTCACATCTGAGGGTTACACAGGGTCAAACATAGGCTAGGGATAGTGTTAAACGTTAGCTTGTTATGGGGACACTGACCTCTCTTTGAGATAAAGAGCAGCTGTTTGTTGTTGAGAAAAGCAGGTGCCATTTTGATCATTACTGCGGTAACAGGGGTCAGAGGATGGGGCGGTCTCACTTCCTGGACACAACGGATAGGTAAATAATGTAGAAGCCTCTACAGAGTGCAATGTCAAACCACCAAAGGGTTACTATTTCCTTGTTTGCAGACTAACACCAATTGGCTTTAGGCTTTACTATTCTTTTTTACGCTTTATACTTTAGATGACACAAAGTAGTTGTCCTGACAGCATATAGACGGGCCAGAGAAGACAGCTTCTTCAGAAGTGAGGCACCATCATGTCATGACAAGTGTATTGATAAATCCTTAATTCACCTTGATCATGCTTCAATAAACCATTCAGCACAAGACATCTTGGACTCCCGTGCACTTTCTCTGCACGGACTGGTGGCTTGCAACCTCATGTCAAAGCAAAACAAATACAATGAAAAGATGGTAATATAGAGTAAATCTTCAAACACGTTGCAGAATGGGACATGATTTTGACATCCCAGGAGATAGAGTATGCGAGAAAACGATAACCATCTTCTTTACAGCTGCTGCATCTCATTCCATCTGGGTCACAGCTATCATCAAACCTTTTAAGTGGGCGAGCTGAAATCTTTAAAATCTTTAAAAGAAAAACGCTTTGTGAAGTTGTGTTCTAGCTTGTAATGTTGTAACGTAATGGCAGATGTAAAATTTCCTTTATAGGTTTGTAAATATTTAAGTCTGGAAAAAACGATTGACTGCACCCTCCATGTCTGGAAACAGAAGAGCTGTTAGATATATAATAAGAAAAAAACTATTCAAAACCTATTCAAGTAAAACAGTCTGTGATAGTAGAAGACACGCTTCAAATAAACAGCTAACCTCATAGATGTACAAGGGGAAGGCATCGCTTTGTTTCAAGAGATCAAGCAAAACATGATGGGAACCACTCTGACTGTATATTTAAGTATACTTTGAAATAAAGTGAGTGCTAAATGGCTTAAATATCATCCTGAACACTGGAGGACTTACAAACTGAACAATGAACAATCCAGTGCACAAAGTTCTTGGTTTACTTCCAGATGCACTTCTGTGTGATATTGTTCATTATTAAAACAGCTCCAAGCTGATGAGGAATTGTAACAGTCTAATGCTAAATATAAATGCACATCTAATTTCATCAAACATTACATTACAGTACAACAGCTTGGATCTGTAAACTATGAAGTTCTATCCTCAGGGATACAAGTCCGGATATGAGAACCATTCCCATCTACAACAACAAACAGTTCTGATGCTGAGCTACAATAACGCACATCCTGAAGATGAAAAGTTTTTATGTTTGTCAGATTCATGAAACAGAAACGAGAACAAACGGGAAAGCGTGAGGCAGAAAATAAGGAACATGGGTGAAATGCAGATCAGTCCTTTAAAGTCTGGAGGGTGAGGGTGTGTGTGAGTGACACCTGTGATGGTGGGAGGAGCAAAAACACACCAAACAAAAGCAAAATGGAGGAGAACAGACAAGAGAGGAGAGGAGAAATGGTTTGAAGAGTGGGATATTTAAGATCTAATCCAGTTTCTGAACACTCTACCTACACTCTGACAGAAGAGCAGAGGAAAGCACACAAGTATGACTAAGACAAAGTACATTTGGAGGAATGTGAGAGCCAGTTTGTATGCACAACCAGCTGGATTTCTGACTTGGGCAACCATGTGCTCCCAGGCAAAGTACTGATCCCCAGAGTGGCTGATTCCTTTTTAAATCTAAACCCTTTTCTGCTTGGATTTAACCCTCAAGTTCTTCCTTTTGCTGTACTGGATATTCTTATTTGCCCTAAAGGAACCATTTACAGTAAGTCTACTGGCTTCTCATACTGTTGACACACTTTCACCCTTAATTCACTAACGACTGTTATTGGATTATTATCCAATAAGATATAAATCAATTTCTAATATGTAAATTTAGCATCTGTTCATCAATCATTTACATATTTTGTTGTGTAAATAGCAGACTGTAAAAGGCAAGGGAGGTCAGAAAAGCGAAAGGAAACAGTTTACTGTTTACTGTTATTTTGTTATTCAGCAATCCTCTCTGTCAGAACGTAATTAGTTCCACCCCCAAACACAGAACACATGCGTATTTGAATAGATATTAGCAATTAGAGGGACATTATGCTGCTTGCAACTAATTTTAAATAACTTTGATGCTACATTAATCAGGTGAATGGTGTCCGTGCACTGCCCTTTGTAACTTGTGTGCTGTCCAGGTTTGATCACAGTATGATCAGTATCTAACGCTTTATGGCACTAAGACACACATCACAAACTATTTCACTGATTTTGGTGAAACTGGATCATATTTTATCGAAAATGTTTTCTGCTTTCTCTCTGATGTCATTAGGACGCTCAGCCTTAACTCTCAGTGATTGACTGTAGCTGCTGTTAGCTAATGTTAACTCAGTTTGTTAGCTGGGCTGCCAGCACTGTGAGCTCAGAGCACTGGAGGAGTGCTAGTGTTTGTCCCACAGACGTTTTGGACCACTGCAAAGAGGAGGTTCTGAGACCTGGGTTGTAGGGGAATGGTGACAGAACTGGAGCTGGCCAAGTGGGCAATGTAACGGGGCTCAGCAGGCTCTATGGACATAATGCCAGAGGCAAAAAGACCAAAGTGAACACTGATGGAAGAAGCTAAGGAGAGAAAAGGAGCGAGTGAGCAAGCAAGAAGCAGACAAACAAGAGTAAATCTGGGACTGACTTTAAGTCGTTGGTGAAAGCTTTGTGAAATAAAAGATTAAACGACGCCGAGCTGGGCTTCTCGCTGTAGTTGCAGTAATATTAGCTGGCTGCTATGTCTTATGTCATTAAACTTGCTTAATGTTTGGCTGTTAGTAAAGATGCCAACTGGCTAGTTTTTCATCATAAGTAATATAATCATAACAAATGCACATGTATGGTTGTCCATATTTACGATGGTGGCACTGCACTCTGAACATGGGAGATGCTAAATCACAAAATATAATTTAATTTTAACGTGTTATTTCATTAATATAATACTTTTAATAATAAGAATAAGAAGAATTGTCCTTCTTTGAGTTACTGATGGTGAAACAAGTTGTAACTCACTCTGTTTTGAGGTGATGGGGTAAGTAAAAGGGAGGGTTTGAAAAAATTAATAAAACTAGGGATGGTCCTGCTTTTTTCAGAAAGTGGAAGTTTCAGCAAGCTTTCATAAATTATATGTGCATATTAGATATTAATCGTCCATCCAGTATTTAACCTTTGCTTTTAATATGTGTACCGGGATATCTTAGTACATGACACATATAAACGCCTACAAGCTACACACATCCACATCCTGCCCGACATGCATAAAAAGGGGAAGTTCTTTTCAGATAAGTGATTAGTGAAGTAGCAAATGAGTGGGTCTCAAACATACATGAATACACATGCACACACACACACGAACATGCTCACATTTACACACACACACACACACACACACACACACACACACACACACACACACACACACTCTGGTGAATATGTATGAGAGTTGATGCTTCCTAGTGGGATGACAGACTGTTTTCAACCCCCTTTGATCTGTATGCCTGCTCCTGTATCCCACCACATCACACACATGCACACACACATGCACACTCGCACACAAACAAACACGCTGTCCCTTTGAACCCCGGCCAAGATGGTGGGTCAGCAGCACACAGTGTCCAAACTGGACAGGAAATAGAGCTGATCCATGTGGAAAACAACATTAGCAAACTCGTGTTTACATGTTACGGAGAGGGGAAAGATGGACACAGAGAGGCAGAGACGTGGAGGAGAGGACAATGAGGGGAAAAAATAACCGCTAAAGAGAGTGTGATATCTGTCAAGCCTTTCTAGGACTGTTACAGAGAGTCTTTGTTGAGGGCTGACAGTAAATGTGGTTAAGTATATTTTGCCCGTTTGCACCGCTCATGTGTGTGTGTATGCTTTGAGCTGCGGGCGCGTGGACTTCAAGTGTTTGTATACGTCTTCTTTGTGCGTCTGTATGTCTGTCTGTTGAATAGGCTTCTTGTCATTGACCTAAAAACAGTGCGAGAGCCTGCCAGTGTCGCTTAAATCCTCTTTTCTTCTCCATTCCCCCAGTCTCTGTCTTCTAGTCAGCGCACACACTCGTCTGTGTGTACATGTGTGAGCTTTTCTGAGAGTGTGTGCGTGCGCACGCACGCGTCAGTTGCTGTCTCTATTTAAACATCTTACAGACTCACAAATGGCGTTCCTGCCAACAGAGATGAGAGCATACTGTTCACAAAGACTCTTACTCTCCCACTCTTTCTCTCTCCCACTCTCCTTCTTCAGTCCCTCCTTTATACTTTGAGGTACCCATGGGATATCATTAGTGTTATTATCGTATTGAAATAAATGAGCGCATGTAAGTCTCCTATGTGCGTGTGCAGTTACATGTGCATGTGAGCAGCATGATGAAGATGGTAAAATGCTGCATGTCCAAGCTCACCCTGCGAATGCTTGAGTATAATTACAGAGTATGAGTGCAGAAGCTGCTTTCAAGATTTCAAGTGTTACTTTTTTTTCTCCCCTGCATCCTGCTTCATTTTCTCCTCCATGAAGTATGTGTTTACATGTCTGTTTCTTTTTCCTTTTTAGCCTTACGAAAGGTAGAGCGAGTGAGGTGCCGGTGTTTTATCAGCCCCGCGAAGGCAGAGTGATGTTACATCACCAAATCTCTCCTGAAGGGGTGAGGGTTAAGCATAATTACGGCTGCTGCTTTCATGTTTTTTCTCGCCTCGGCTAGTCTTCGCTGCCACCGCTGGCCTTTCGTTCCGTATCAAAGGAGACTTTGGTCCTCTGGGGCTGCAGACCCAGACACACATGACACAGATTAACACACACACACACAGACTGCTCATGCATATACACATTCAGCATAATATAGAGCATAGCATATTTGGTTGATTTGCATCAGTTAATTTTTTTTTAATGTTGTAATTTCAATCTTGCACACATGCATCAGGATTTCATTTACATTTTAATATTGTACTCTTATCTTCAGTTTGGCTTTAGATAAACTCAGATGTTGCTAACTGGGTTCCAACTTTCTAGCTGTAGTTGTAGCTTTTAGTTTATGTTTAATATTCAGAATAAACTCTTGTATAGAGTGTGTGAGTGTAATAGTGCGTATATTTCAAAATATCCTGAAGCGCCATTTAAATCGTAACTAAATCCTCAACACACTTTGTCCAGTATTTAATAGTGTTCTTGATTTATTCAAGTCCAAATCACGACATTTTAGTGCTTTATTTTAACTCACTCTCCCTCTACCTCCCTCTACTGGTTGAAACCCGACTTTTGCGATTAAATTTCACTATTGGCTGATCTGGAGGCAGGGGATGTATATGTGGTAGCAACTTTGAGCACCAACCGGCCCGACTTTCCTGTCCCCTTGTATGAAATTAGCATTAGCCACTAACCTAGCTAATATTACAACTTTTACTTTTACAAAGGCCAATGAATGTGCGTCTAGTGACCGTTGAGGCTCTAGCAGCCTCTCTGTGTTTTCACATGGAGAGTCTGACAGCAGCTGCTTCTGGCTTGCTAGCCTAGATGCGCTTCTAGTGACTGTCAATGCTTCGACAGACTCAGTGTTTCCTCTGGGACATGGAGGGTCAGACAGCAGTGGCTCATGACGGTCTAGCTTGGTTAGCTCTAACTTCTGCCAACTATATTTCTGCTGCAATGAGCAGTGTGTAGGCTGTCTGATTGGCCTTACTTGCTACAATGCCACAGCCCCCTGTAGTGATCGTGTGCAGGTCTCTGCTGCAATTTTTTTTTTCGGATTTAATTGTATGTAATTTTCTTCCCTGTTTCCTCTCCCTATTTGGCTGCTTAGCTAAAATACTGGTTCATATTTTCAAGTCTCTTAACTTGAACTACAGGAGAGACTTTTAGGATAAGGACTAATCGATGTGTTAAGATGCCATCTTGGGTAGGATAACCATTTTTCTAACCCCCAAGTCAGGAGACAATTTAGTCTCATCACATATGTGAAAAATGTGCAATTTTATTATATTTGTTGGGATGCAGAACACATGACAATCCCAGACAAACCAGGACATCTAGCTCTGTAATCTTTAGTAACGTTGGCTGGGGTTGCCAGTGTTTAAACATCCCCATATCCATTAGCTGGACTGGCTTGCAAGCCACTAATTAAACTTTCTAAAAAAAAGTAACCCTAAATTTCATTAACTGATGGTGTGGCAGTCATGCTATTACATATAACTTCAGAGCAAACACATTTATTTAATTCCTTAGATGTTTGTTCTTGTGTTTTTGGTTTGTAATGGCTAAAAGACACCACCTTCCACATTAAATCCTGAGTACCTCTCTTACTTCCACACCATGCACACCGTGTTAAGAAATCCAAAGTTTGACAGATCTGTCATGCCTAGTTACGGTTGCTAAGCTACTGTATTATTGGACAGCTGCTGACCAGAGGAAGGGTTTAGCAAATGGTCAATTAATAATCTGTGTTTTTCTAAAGTTGTTTTGAATTTGGCCATACAACTGAACAAAACATAATTGTAGTGTCAGGGCTGTATTTTTTTTTCTTTCTTTATAATTTTTTCACAGAGTGCAGCCTTGTTTTGCAACCTTGATAAATAATCACATAGAACAGACAATGTACATGAATGAGGATGACATTCCTACCAGCTGCATATGTGAGAGGGGTCAAAAATAACCCAGGTAACCTGATAGATGTCTTTCTCACCTCCATCCTGCTATTCTCTTGTGCATCATCGTAAAGCCTCCACCTGTCAGAATGTCTGTCTGTCTGTCTGTCTGTCTGTCTCCCTGTCTGCCAGCCAGCATGCTCAGCTTGTCAGTCTCTGTTGGCACGATAACACTGAATGAATTCCTGTGATTGCCTACATGTGTATGTCTTATCAAAGTGACTGATAAGGTTTTTTTTTAATTTGCTTTGTTTGGATTTTTAGAACAGGTACTGCTTGGAGAAACATGTTAAATTATGCAGCAGATAGAATATTTTTTCATTCAGATGGCTTTTATGGTTTTGGAAATAAATTTTTCAGAACATTCTTAAGTCTTACTGTAAATGACTTTTGTTTGTTCAAACAAAAGTCTGTTTGCTGAGTGTTTTCATCTTTCACAAAATGAAATGTCTAGCTGAAGCACAAACCACAGCTAGTTTTTGACATACAGTTTAACGTGTGTATACCAGAGATAGCAGACATTTTATGTCAAATAATGATGATATACAGTATATTCATAATATAAGGGGGTAGCATTGCAAATGGATAGCAGTGACATGTTCCTATCCAGTGGCAACCTCCAGTTCTGGTAAATGAAGCCAATACGGAAGTACCAAAAACTGCAGTTCCATGAACGGCCACTTTAGGCTGGCTACAGAACAAGTCAATCGCCATAAGACCCCTTACAGCCAGGTACAAAATATGTTTTTGGTCTTTTATAGCTTTTCCCCATTCATGACGACTATACTGAGCCTGAATCTCTATATAACTCACCCCTCCAAATTATATTAAGGCTTAAAGTTGTAGTTAACATCATGGATACTTTGACAGATGAGTGGTTTTCCAGATAGCTTGTTTGAGCACCCAGGTGTCATTGGGCTCACCTCAAGTCCGCTAACAACCTACGTCTTTGCTTTTTTGCTTTTAGATGAGCCAGCAGGTGGAAGAGGCAGGCTGTCCAACATGGTGGCAGCCAGTGCCCCAGATTTTGAGTTTCAAAACAGCTCTTTGGAAACCTGTGGTGGTTGTCACACATAAACTGCCCATTCTTTATACTGTCGGTGGTCCGTACCAATGTTTTGAAAGGACAGAATTGTCCCTACCAATATTTGAGTGAACCCTCAGAGACCGAGAGCAAGCGTCAAGCAGCAAGCAGCTGTTTCTTTGTGATTCCCCCTGCTGATCAAAAAACATGTTGCTCTGTTGTTACTGCGTTCTTATGTGAGAACTCTGATTTATGAATGTATTCTTTGATTTTGAAACACACTGCACAAGCAGGTTAAGACCAAGCTTACAACCTTGCACTAAGCTACACTGCAGCTCAAGGGCAATGCGAAACCACAATACCGTACCATTGTAGCCGTACAAATAACGTCTTCAGGTTGTGCATAATTAATACATTCATGTGGTGTGGAATCTTTGAAGATGTTTACAACAGAAATGAAGTGATGGATTCAGAGTTTGTTTGCAAAGAAACTGATCACACACAGAAGTTCTGTGTTAAATAGTGGCATCTGGAACATTACACAATCTTTGGAAACACAATCTCATCCTGTTTTTTAACCTTTCACCACTCTTGGAACGATATTCCATCCTGTTTTATTTCACAGCTGCTGCACAATTAGTTATAAAATATGAACTTCACCATTCACTGCAAATCTCTTGGCAAACTTTTTCTACATTTGTGTATCAAACTTACCCACCATCTATTACATGTATTCAGCATATATGCACACATATTTGTGTGCCCACACAGTTGGTGCATAGAAATTACATATGTACATGTATAAAACATTCAGTATGCATTGTTGGATGATGTCAACCACTCTTCATGTTGTATGGAAAATTGGCACAAACATATACTGTACATTGGTACTGTACATTTTTCTGACAGGGCATGGTGTTGCCTCACAGCATGAAGGCTCCTGGTTTGAACCCTGGCTGGTGCCCTTCAGTGCGAGTTTGCATGTTCTCCCCGGTGTCTGCGTGGGTTCTCTCCAGGTACTCCGGTTTCCTCCCACAGTCCAAAAATATGCACTAAAGAGGTCAATAGGTGAAAATGAAAAAATCTAAATTGCCTGTAGGTGTCTATGTGAATGGTTGTCTGTCTCTATGTGCCCAGTGATGAACTGATGACTTTGTCTAGGGTGTACCACACCTCTTGCCATGAGTCAGCTGGGATGGGGTCTATGACGAGGATAAGCGGTTACGGTTGCAGTTACAGACTATTTTTGTGCGAATAGTGTTTGTGGTGTTATCTGTAGGGGTTTAAAGTCTGGTCACCAGCATGAGTTGGGTAGAACGTGAGACCAACTCAGGCACTTCTGATGTACTCTGATGTACTCTGTGGTCTCTCCTGGCCAAGTGTCAATAAATATTACAGCATAAGACACCAGAGGCTCCTGACCTCACCATTGACCACTCTCCACAACACGTATAGATGCTCACCAATGGCGAGGTAAATAATGGACAGAGCATGAATGACATCACCCATAGATTTTCCCCATAGAAGCGCTGTTTTGAAGCCATGTGATGCTGGCCTCTGCCATGTTGGATGTGCTTCTTCTTCTGCCTCCTGGCTGATTTTAAATATCAGCAAAGACATGGATCATCAGCGTACCTGAGGCGGGCCAAATGATGCCAAGGTGCTCAAATAAGCCATTTGTAATGGCCCTTAACTGTCAATTCAGGGACTGCGCTTCTAAATAAGCACAATATTAAGCCTTAATATCATTTGAACAGAACCCTTTCACTCATAAATAATCAAATCACAGTCTCTTAAAACAATGGTATTCATACACATTTAAGTCATTAAGATCATGTTTAATTGAGAACACACACACAAACAACTGTTAAGTCAAAGTCACAGAACTGTGAGAGCAAGCTTTTGAATCTAAAATTTGACAACTAGAGAGACAACATTCACAGAAAACATTCACCCAGAAACATTTTAAAAGCCTTTCTCAGAGTATCTTTTTTAGCTGGGTCCATTATGTTGTTCTGCTGTTTTTATGTTTCTTGTTTCCAGAGAAAACTGGCCAAAGGTGGTGAAATATCTTGATGCGATTTGACATAACATGGGCCTGTTTGCTGTGTAGCTACAAAAGAGTCTGAAAGTGGAAAATTTTTGCACCCTGAGACGTCAGAAGTAACATTTGGGTTGCAGTGTCAGGTGTCCATCATCAAAGAACAAAAGCTTCTTAGTTTGATGTTCATCTCATTGTCTCATGTGTTCTGCATTGTGCACTCCTCCTGGTTTTTGATGCATTTTAACATGACACATCCTGACTACCACTGCATAACTCTTACCTTTGTAGCACTATCACTGCCGATCTATAGTCCTGTCTATGTGTATGTCTGCATGTATGACTCACAGCTGAAGGCAACAGCTTTCTTCTCATATTCAAGGTGTTGTTGAAATTCACTCCATGAAGAGTAAAAAAGCTGAACGATGGAAGCAGAGCACGCCGGGTAAGTGCCACAACAGACTGTTACATTAACACCAGGGGTGTGAATCATTGGTTTTACAGTGAATACATTGAACTACGTAATTCAAGAGAGCTCATTGTGTTTCTTTGTTATGATTTTGGAAATGCCAGCTTGATTTGGCACTGGTTGAATGTAACTAAGTACTTCTTTTCATCATTGCTTTTACTTCACTATATTGTATTTGTACTTTTGCTATATTTATCTGAAGGCTAAGACGATTAGTCAATTAATGATTGCTCAAGTAATCATAATGTCAGTCAAATTGACAATAGCATTAAGAGAGTTATCACTCACCTGTGGAGACCAGATGCCGTGTTGAGGTTGAGGTTGCGGCAACCTCTGTTGCTGTGAAGTGAAGTCAACACAGAAGTGCCAAAACCTGCAGTTTCTCAAGCACTTGAAGCTAGCTACAGAACGAGTCAGTCACCATAAGCCCCTATGTTAAAATGTCCATCTTCACAGCAGAAATAAACATGTTTACAGCCTGGTACGAAAAACAGTTTTGATCTCTATAGCTAATTTCCCCGTTCATGACAAATGTACTGAGTCTGAATTATTATATAACTTCTCTGTTCAAATTATATTAAGGCTTAAAGTTATGAATAATTAAGAGCGTGGCCTGTGTTGATTGACAGGTGTATTGAAACCCATCTGATTTAGTATTTCACCACAAAGCAAACACAATGAGCAAACCAAACAAACTTGTTTTTATCAGTAATAATAATAATAATAATAATAATACACTTTATGTGTACAGCACAGTCATGAATAAAATGCAACACTGCTTAAGTGCTTAACATAAAAGCAGATAAACATAGCATTTATGATAAAACAATAAAAACAAGGAAAATAAAATTTGATTAAAACAGCAGGACAAGACAACATAAAATAAAGAAGTCTGACACTAATTGGCCTTTTTCCATCATGTCATGAGCAACCATAATCTGATTTCATGCTGTGCACGGTGCAAGACGTTTCCCACACAACAGCGGGAGACAGAAAGAGGAGTTGGTTACCTCACCGAGGAGTTGGAGGTTTGCTGCCTGTCGCCTGCAGCTCTTCATCTAACAGCTCACTGTGGCTGCTCTGACTTCTTCCATTACTTCCTGCAGTATTTCAAACTGATCCACTGTCAAAGAATGAATGCAGTCTCATTTTGCAGACGCATTTTTGATCAACGGTTGTGGTTAGTGTTAACCTTGGTGACAAATTCACTGTGTCTCATTCGACTGCTTTCCCAATAAAAACCAGTCCCTGTATTTCACCGGTTGAACATAGTGTGATGGAGAAACTATGGTAGTTACGCAACGTGCGAAAATTGAGCTGGTTCAACATGGCAAACTCCTTGGAAAAGGCTAATGTTGGCATTCAGCCACTTCCAAGCTAACATTGCCATTGTGTTAAATGAAGAAAGACACAAATGGCTCATTGCTAATGTGCTTCAAACACACTTTTAATGTTCCATGTAATATGTATGAACATGCTGTACACATGCAGAATTTGAGAATAATATCACAATATTACTGAATAAAGCAGAACATTTCTGAGTAAAAAGACAACAAGAAATTTAATGTTGTGACTAGAAGCTTGATTACATCCAGTGCATTTTACTGCCAGGCTTAGATAATTATTAAATAAATGTTAAATAATTAATATTTTGGAATTAATTTGCGCCTTCCATTTGTGTAACACTACAGTAATGTAACTACTTCAAACAGTAATGTTAGCTAGGATGCGGTTGGATGTTAACCATACTGTAGCTGTTGTCCAATGGTAGCTATTGACCAGTGGTACCTGTTGTCTAACCTCAACTGTTGTCCAGTGGTAGCTATTGTCTAACCTAACAGTAGCTGTTGTCCAACGGTAAATAATGGCTTCCTAAATGTATTGTTTTACTCTGAAATACAGCCCAATTTCACTTCAGATTTTCACTGTGTAATATCCGAAGAGGTGAAGTTCTAATGATTTTGTAGGTTTTAAGTTATAATTCTTTTCATGAAAACAGAGGACATGACCTTAGCGGTCGCCAAGTCCCTGACTGTTGCGACCCAGTCAAAGAAGCATGAAACCACTGCATATTAGAAAATGGACTGTCATCTTTTTTATACTATCATTTATAATATGATGCATAATAATCCCCTGTGGAGACATTAACAGGTCAGAGGTTAGGTAAAAGGTCAGCTACTAACAACGCCTGCGGAGGAGATGTAAATTATTTACCATGTCATTAACAGAGACTTCAGGGTAGTCTGTTCTGTTCTGTTCTGTTCTGTTCTGTTCTGTTCTATTCTATTCTATTCTATTCTATTCTATTCTATTCTATTCACAGAGACAGACAGGTAGATGTTCTTTTGTCTATGGATGATGTCTCTGTTATGTTTATTCCTTTTATTTCCCCTCCCTGACCTCATCTGTTTCACATCCCCCTAATTACTCAGTCATACATTATAAAGGGTCACACAGAGAAGGTTCACTCCAATGTCAGCCATCACCTACAGCCATATAACGGCAGATTACTGGGTTTATTTATAGTTCATGTACCCACTAATGCGACATATGATATAAGCCAGAGAACATACAACTGTGGATTTATGCTGTCGCAGAAAAAAAAGGGGGCAGTTAATGTGCCAGGCTTTGAACTGGAGCCATGTTGTGTGTGTGTTGATATTCATCCATTCATTCCTCTTTCAAGTTATTTATCCGCCACCGTTCCTGTGTGAGTGTTCCCGTACTAAAGTGGCAGTTAATCTGACCATGTCTGCTGGCAGGACATCAGGTTACCCCATAGTGCATTTAGGCAAACAGCCAACCTCAAATAACATTGGACTGGTCATTCAAGTAGGGCTACAGCAGCTTCGCCTCCAGCAGCAGCAGCAGCAGCAGCAGCAGCAGAGACCTGATGCATCCACCAATCCAGCAGCAGCTTGAGTGCAGAGAAATACCCAGAAATGTGGGTTCCCATCACTCCGAGCTAATGCAATCTCCCAGAGAGCTCCAACAGTCTGGATTTCACACAATTTCGTCAAGAACTTTTGCCAGTTTGGGCTTTTGATAGTACAGTACTTATCTGGCTCTCCAAATGGGAAAGCATCTGATCTAAATGACTGCAAAAAAAAAAAAAAAAGAAAAAAGAAAAAGAAAAAACACCCACCCTCCTCTCTCCTCTAACCGGAACAGCTGGCCGGCAGTTGCCTCAGTTCAGTGGAGAGGCGACGGATTGAGGCTGATTGAGGCACATATAGGAAAAGAGGGAAGGAGAAAGAGAGAGAGAGAGAGAGAGAGAGAGAGAGAGAGAGAGAGAAACTGAATTCCAGCGAATTAATCACCGTCTGTTCCACTGTGTGTGTGTGAGAGAGAGGGGGGAGTCAAATAGAGAGAGAGAGATAGAGAGAGAGAGAAAGAGAGAGGGAGGAGGGGGGAGTGGAGCCTGACGCAGTGTGAGAGGCAGAAACTGAGAGGAGAGGAGAGAGACGGAGAACGAGAGAGACAGCGGCGAGGAGGCAGCACATCACATCACGTTTTGCATCCCCCCCTCACCCAAAAAAACATCTTGACGCGGGTGAATCGACACACTGGCCGCTGCCGCCGCTGCTGCCGCCGCTGCTGCCGCCGCCGCCGCCGCCACCACCGAGCTCTTTCCCGGCCACTGCTCTTCACAAGGACCGCAGAAAAGACACGTGCAAGCTGGGATCAAATCAGTGACAGAGACTTAAAAAACAGCCACATATATTATACTGCCAAGAAGGCAGCGAGAGGAGCGTTTTTGCTGAGGAGACCTGCGCGGGTGAAACGGTGTCTTCTTCTTCTTCTTCTTCTTCCTCTTCTTCTTCTTCTCTCCACGTTTGGCATCTGGATCAGGTAAAGTGGGCAAACATCTGTAGATTGCGCACAAAGCTCTTTGGCTTCCTTTCATGGCTGGACTCGCATTGCGTAGGCAACTTTGAAATACGCAAACACCTCTGGCATTCCTGCGGTTCTCAAATCACCGACACTGACCCATCTGTGCGTGTGTGCGTGCGCTTGTGTATAGGTGATGAATGACTGCTGGTCGTCTATTCGCAGGCAGCCTTGCTTGTTCTTATCTCCGTCCTCCCTCCCCTGTTTGTCCGCTGCTAATGCGGGCTCAGATGCATAGATCCAGATTTACATTATCGGCTCCTCGTCGATGTGTGCGGTGTCTTGATCGTCCCGTGCTCCGTGTCTGTGCAACCTATAACTGTGCAACTTTAATCCGAGTCTGTTCGGCATTTTAAAGGTTTTTGCGCACATTTAGGTTGATCACTTGGTAATAATTTAGTTTTTGTCCCGGGACGGGCTGCAGTGCCAGAGTAAAGGACCCGCACCGCAGTCCAAGCCCGGCTGAGTGTTCAGCACCCTGGACAGCGGCTCTCCACACGCCGGGCTGCGGGCGGTGAGAAAGCCCGCTGAACTCCTGTCCTCCCCGGGATGTCTTTGAAATGGTAGTTTTATCTGTATGTTGTTGTCAGCACGTTTCTTATTTTAGATCTAAGAAGTCTGTGTCAGGAAACACTTTGACGGCCTGCTGTTAAACATTTCATAATCTAAGTTGTCAGGGAAAAGATGGAGCTGCCTGACTGATCTCACTGTAACCATGCACAGGTCCGCCCCCCCCGCCCCCCCCCCAAGTTGCAGATCCATACATTGCAGAACAACCCACCACTTGTGCATGCAAGAGGGTGACCACAGACAGGTTACAAATTAAAGGGGCACTCCAGACATTTAGTATTGCATTTCTATAAGATTGGGAAGACTTAAAAAAAAGGAAATGATGGTCAAATGTAAACCAGCACACGTTCCTTATGTTTCCTGTGTTTCATTAGACATCATCAGGATGTTTTGAAACTTTGGAAAGCTTCTCCACAGCTGCAGATCACAACATGTGCAGTAATCCTCATGAGAATTGATTTAAGATGCTTCCATACAGGGCACGAGGGGTCAGTGAACGGTTTAATGAGCCTTCACAGTCACCAAATCTCCACCCGAATGAACAGGTATGGCATGTATTAGTGCGACGTGTTAGACAGCGCCCTCCACCACCATCAGATCAAAACCTCAGATGTCTTTTGGAAGAATGGCGCTTCATTGCGCTGGTAGAGTTCAGAGACTCCATGGACTCAATGCCAAGTAGCTTGTGTTGGTTAATCAGCACACAGTTAAAATGTGGCTGTCCAGCAAAAGTCCAGGGCTGTTAAAACAGTCTTGATGTGCATTTAAGCACAGCAGTCCACTGAGTGCATGTGTGTGACAAAAAGTCGCTCAGCCAGTTAAATTTTGGCTGCTGTGCCCTGTGCCTCCTGCCTACTGCCCCACTATCTCTTGTAACGGATGTTGTTGCCACTTTGTCCCATAGGGCATGGACTACTAACAGAGTTTTTCCACTGACTGACTCCAGTTGTTGGCTGAGTGCCACACAGGGAGAGAGGGAACGAAAAGGAAGACAGACAGATTGATAGAAAGAGAGAGAGAGAGAGAGATAGAGAGAGAGATAGAGAGAGAGAGAGAGAGAGAGAGAGAGAGAGAGAGAGAGAGAGAGAGGAACAGGGTCCCCCACTCCTTGTAGCATGAATAGACATGAGGTAGTGCCAGTAAAACAGAACAGCTTCAATGATTCATTATAGGACATCGTGCATTTGGGTGTGAGAAATGGTTGGCTGGCTCTTTTCAAGGCCAGAGATCCTCAGTCACAGTGAAGTCTTTAGTTGTCCTGGGAATTCATTGATAACTATCTTAGAGGTCGCTCATCTTGCTTTCATCCTGCATTAGTACTGCAGTGCTTGCTGCAGCACACTTCCCCCGTCTCAAGAGTTGTGAGAGCAGCAACACTTTTGATCGGGCTGGAACAAAAAAAAAAAAAAGGCACTCTAAACCTGTGGTTAGCAAGCTGCTCTGTTTGATTTCTGAGAGCTGAAAAACTTCACTAAATAAAACTAAACAAAAATCTCTTTACGAGCAGCGACGCGGCGAGAGCTTTTTCTTCTGCTGCGGCAGCAGAAATGTCAAATGGTGGGACTGTAATAAGGCAGGTGGCACCATTAAAAATCCTCAATGATGAAAAGTGACAACTTTAGTAGAGAGGATCTGCCAGGATGTCTGCAACTACAAAATGAATGAAAAGTGATGGGTTTAATGTCTGTGCTGTCTTGTCATAGTACCCGGTTGTTGCTCTCAACCTTCACCTGAAGTTGTGAAGCTTTTTCTTCTTATTCTTCCTTTTTTTTTATTCCTCTCTCTGTATCATTTACTGCGGACCCAGGAGGCAGCTACCCATCCATGGTACACTGTTAGTACCTTGAGGCATCACTTTGGGGCAAATTCTCCAGGAATACTAAAAGAAACAGTGTTGTGTAATGGGAGATCCCTTCTTGATCTCTCATCCATTTACTACATTTTTTTTTTGCCCCTTTAGCTGCCACTGCAAGAGAGCAACATGGAGCATGTATCTGTTGAAATCCCAGGCTAAATTTCAAAATCAACTCTCATCAGTTATTATTTGTCAGAGCCGTCCTTATTTCAACAGAAGCTAGCTCCTCATATTAAGCATGTTGGCGCACAGAGAGCCAGCAGTATCTCTTGTCATAATGTTGATCTTTGTTGAGAGGGAATACCCCATGGTGTGGAAGCAAATCTGCATGCAAAGTTAACATGGCACCTCCCTGCTGACAGGGTCTGAATGTGAAGACATATTTTTTTACTGTGCTATTGTTACACTTCTGTTACATTTATTCATTTTCTGTTTTGCTATCGAAAGACGATTGGAATACAAATAAGTTGTAAACAAATCTCGGATTAGGATATTTGCCATGACAAAAGGAGCCACATTTAAAGGACGTGCAACATGTTAACACACACCCACGCTTCAGGACACGACATTGTGTATTATACGCCAACACATACACACACACACGTAGGGCACACATGCATGCCTCTATGAACAAAGCTTCTGAATAGGAATGTGAGAGGGGTGTGTAAAGACATGCAAACAGCGATGTGTATGCACGTACGCTCGCACATGTGCATACTGCAGAAACACACACACACACACACACACCCACACACGCGCTTCCTAGCACAGGATGCACAAGCTCAAGCAAGCACATGGATTAATAATGTACCATATTCCCAGTAGGAGGCTAGTTAGCATTTCAGGAAGATTGCACTAACACTGGGGAACTGTAATTAGGAAGTTATTGTTGCAAGTTGCAACTCACACACACACACATGCGCACAAAGCACACATGTACGCACACAATATGCAAATAGTGAAGTAAGGAGAGGCGGGGCAGTTTACTATCCGTTACTTCTAATCTGTGATTCGTCAGTGTGTGGCTTTGTGCTCTGTCCTTTTCTTTGTTATTTTCGTAACATAAAGAAACAGAATCAAACACAGACACAGAACCTCAGTAAGTACAATTATGAGGTCATTACTTCCACCTAATTTGACTTGATTCATAGTTATTAAATAATATTTTCCTATATGTGAATACAGAATATCCGTCCATCCATTTTCTGTACCCAGCTTGTCCTTATGAGGATTGCAGGCAGCTGAAGCCAGCTGGCACTGGGCATGAGACAGGGTACGCCATCACAGAGCTGACACATAGAGGAAAAACAAAAAACATTCATATTCACACCAACCGTCAATTTAGAGTCACCAATTAACCTGCGTGTCTTTGGACGGTGGGAGGAAGTTGGAAGGTAGGAGGTCGGAAACCAGTAACCACCTTACTGTGGATGATCTATAGGTATAAGATTTAGGGCCCCCAATCACAGTTGAACAGAGATGAATGGAAAAAAGTTTGTGCTGCTCAGAGAACTGAAAATGTACATCTTAACAAAATTCAAGAGTAAAAATCACTTGAGAAAGTAGCTCCATTGAAAACTGTTTAAATACGTTTATTTGTCATGGGTTTGACCCTGTGTCAAGTTAACACAGCACTACATGTAAGAATAAAAATAAGCTAAGAATAAAATACAATACTTAAAAAATATAAAAAATAACAATATAGAAATATGAAATATACAAAAATGTGTTGTAACATGTATATACAGGTATATACATGGTATATAGGTATAACATGACATACTGTATATGCACAGTTCTTGGATATTGTAGGAACAGTAAACCTAGAAATGTCAAAACACTGGCTGGAGGAGGTCTATCTGCTTGGCTGGAGGAAGCAGCTTTTAATATGGATGAACTCTTCCTTTAACATAGTCCATATATAGGCAATTTGTGGGGGTAAGTCCATGCTCTCATAACCCTGAATTATATCTCGCTCTCTGTGTTGAAATGGTGCCTAAACTCTTTTGGCCCAGAGCTCATCAAATTTTGATGGGTCTCTTTTTGTCTGGGAATCCTAAAAACTACAATCACTTTGTGTCTCAACCTGTAGTTCTTAAGTATTCCTGAGAGCCGGTTTCATTAACCCGAGCGTTACGTTTTGAAACAATGAGCCAACCCAACGGCGACCTCATACCACATGCTCATAGCGTGAATGATGAATTAGCTGCTTAGTGTATGCTGACGCATGTCTTTCTGATGCCAGCATGGCAGAACCAGAGCTAATCGCAGCCTAAACTCTCCAGCAAAGGTCTCATGCCTCTTCTTTCTACACCTTCGCCCTCCTCCCTCGTTTCCCTCTCATCTCTCGCCATCTTCGCCTCCATCTTTCCATACTGCCACAATGCACACACCCTATTCGTGCAGCCTGTGTGTGTATGTATATTGAGTCAGCTAGTTTGTATGCCGGCTGCTGCTATACAGGCTCTCTCTGGAAATCAAGGAGAGATCGTGGTGTGTATGCTGAGAGAGGGAGCAGGGGGGGAAGATAGAGAGAGAGAGAGAGAGAGAGAGAGAGGGTGAAGAGTGTGAGAGGTGATAGAGACGGAGAGATAGATAGAGACAGGGATAGGGATGCCACAGGGTGAAATGAAAAGGCAAAGGGAAAAAAAATAACAAAAGGGTGGGATAGATGGAGAAAGTGTTCAATAGACGTGTTTTCCTCCCAGCCTGCTCGTCTCTATTCTGTTTCATTACCTCTGCCCTCTGTTCTGCAGACTGCACCGTTTCCGTGGCAGAGATAGTTTAGAAACTCTGTGGCCTGGCAGAGACTAGAAAAACCCTCTGATGCTCTGTTCTGAGCTGCTCTTCAGGGCTAAGAGGAGAAATCTCTCTGGCTGTCCCATTAACTGCTAGAGACTGGACTATTGAAATGGTATTACCTCCCCTGACTGAGCAGCACATCAGCTCTCTCTCCATTTCCCGACAAAGATCTGTAGTTCAAACCCCAAGATACCTGCAGCAGGAGATTTCTTTTTATTTCTCTTTCTTTTCTTACCTTTCAGACATCTCTCTCTGCTTTTTCTCTTCTTTGGCGACAAATTTCTCCAGGGTTTGGGTGTCATTCGTATCCACTTCCTGTTGCTTGAAATATCCCGAGAGCAGCTCTGACAGAGAAAACGATGGAGAAGAAGGCCAAAGAGATTTATCTCTGTTAGCTAACAGATAACATTCATATGTGTTCCCCGTTTGAAAATAGCATCAGTAGGGCCATGTCGCAGAAATGGGATGCAAAGAAAATCAAACAACAACCTCAAGTTGTTGTGTAGAAGTGTAGAAATCTTTACAACAGTGATTCAGACGTCTCACTTCCTGCGCTGTAGTGACTTGCATCTAAGAACAACATATCTAGCTTTCTGGGACACCGTACATGTTCGAGTCACAATTTTTACATGTTTCGTTGACTGTTCAGAAACTGTAATTGACCTAACCCCCAGCAGCGACTGTCCAGTCGTAGCTTAGCAACTGTAAGTAGGCACAGCAGGCCTGTCTATCTTTGGATTTCTACACATGTTGAAGCTGTGTGCGTTGGGTTGTAGTAAGAGAGATACTCTGCATTTGTTTCTTTTTTGTCTTTTAGCCTTTTCCAAAACAACAAATAGAGCACCATGTGTGTAAACCATAGCATGTCCTAGCTAACTACTGTACTGTTAACTAGTAACTTAAAGGTCTAGTGTGTCAGATGTAGAGGGCTCTATTTACAGGATATGGCAGAAATTAAATGTAATATTCATAACATTAGTGTATAGTCACCTGAAAATAAGAATCTTGATGTTTTTATCACTTTACACTTTACAATGAATCTTTTCAACTAGGAGTTTCTCCTTTATGCTACAGTCGGTACAGCTGTAGGTAAAAGAGGGTAAGATGAGGGGGTTGCAATCTGCAACTATACTATTAAATGCCACTAAATCCTACACGCTGGGCGTTCAATCCAGCATTTCACACAACGTCTTTTATCAGGTTACAAACCATGTTTTGAAGACAGACACATTCACAATAAGAAACCATTTCCCCACCTCATGGATCTTGATGCTATATCATAGTTTAAGTTAGTGTTCTCTGTCTCGCTCTTGCTCTCAGAGCCAAACATCCAAAAAAGAATAAAACTAAACTAAAAATAGCATCAGTTGAGGCTATATTTAAGGCTAAACTAGCTAGCTAGCATTTACATTTGTTTTTTTCTTAATGCTTTGACGCTGCTGTCCTTGCGTAGATCCAAATGTCTTCCAAATGTATCATCAGCTGCTGGCTTTTCGCCCAAGATATACAGCTTTAGCTTCAGTCTTTAAGCATGATATCACCTAGTAAGTATAGTAAGTGCTTATTTAAGTGTGCTTTGGACTGGAAACAGTCATCCACAAACTGTGTTGTCAACCAACTCATGGAGCTAATGTTGGCTTAATTAGGTAGCTAGCTCCAGCTGATGAAATCTCCCACTGACAGTTGTCATTTCAGGTGACTAAATCTGTGGTTACTGGCTCGAAAAATGTGAGAACTGCTGTTGCCCACGTCTGTTTGAAAATAAAAAATCAGACCTGTGTCAAAAAAAATTCAAGTTATCATTGTAAAGTTCATCTGTGCTATGTAAGAGCAGGAAACTTGACAGTGCAATTATTAGGACAGCATTAAAACCAGAGTAAGGTTGTTGTTTCTTTTTGTGTTAAGATCAATAGAAAACACTGTGGGACTGAAAGACGCCATGTGTATTCGTGGTACATGTGTGAACTGGGCTTTTACAAAGAGAAAAATCATATTTCTTGAGGTTTTGAGTCTGTCAAGACATGTCAAGTCAACTTTGTTTGTATAGCTCAATATCCTATTCAGTGTCTCAATGGGATTTACAAGCCCACAACAGCAATGGCACAGAGCTTTAAGCCTTAAGCCTAAGAAGATAAGAAAAAACTCCCCCTAAAAAACTTTAAGCACGTAAAAAAAGTGGAACAAACTTCTCCGTCTGTACCTACAGTATGTCTTTATGTTATCAGCAGCAGAAAACTGTGGTTTGTATGTGAAATAGTTCATGTAGCTCAGATTGAACAGGCTTAGGCAAAAGTGCCACAGTATTTCAAGATACTCAAGTAAAGTAAGTTGAGTAAGGTCAACTGTGATGTATTTCTAACAGCACCACCATGGTGGTGCAAACGAAAGGAATTTAGGCAATGCTACAATCAGCCTGAACAGTTTAACTGTAGCATTTCACCAAAGCCTGATGACAGATTTATTGACTAACCTGATTATTAAGCAATGATAAAACTAATGACTTAAAGCCTAAATTCATAAAACTCTATACCATACACACCAAAAATCTACATCTTGTCAAGTGTTTTGTTTATTCTGTAGTCCTAAAAGTCCCTTTTTGTTCAAGCAACCAAGGGTATTTTTGTGATTTGGTGGCCCGAGTTTCAGAGAGCATCACTATCAATGTCGGAAATATAGATTAGATGTACATGTATATTTCTTGTGATTATATTACTTATGATAAAAAACAGGTAAGTGCAACAACACGCGACATAGCAGCTAGTTAATATTACTTACTAGTCCAATAACAAGAAGCCCAGCTCGGCATCTGTCTTTTTATTTCACGAAGCTCTCACCAATGACTAAGAGTCAGTCCCAGATTTACTCTTGTCTGGCATCTCTCTCTTCACCTCTGTCATTATGTCCAGAGACTGCTGAGCTCAGGTTTCAATGACAGAGACACCATCCACCTGATTATACGTCAAAATGATTTAAAATCTGTTATGTTAGAGTAGAAGAGTTACACAATCTTGCCTTATGTGAAGAAATCTGCCACTGCAGGAAAATGATATCAGCTGGTCTCCAGTTATTTCAAGTAATTTGAAAAACTGAAGACGGATTTCTGCACCGTGACGATGAATAATAATAATTAAAAATCAAAAAGAGACAAAAATAAACGATAAATCCAAGCAACATTGCAAATATACAACCCCAACATACAATATAACACCAGTGAGGGAGGGGCATTGAATATTCTAATGATTATTGCCATTTTCCATCAATCATTTGGATGCACTGTGTGTATATTAATACAAAAACTGTGCCGTCAGTCTGTGAACTTAATGATGTAAGCTGACGCACGCTGACACTAACTTAAATGGCTGCAGTGACGTTGACTGATTGTTGACTCTTTGACTGCCGCTGTGTTGGCACATGGAAGGTGTTTCCACTTCATTGATGTTTCTGATCTGTCTTTCTGAAACACGCTGTTGTTAGTTTCTGTTCAATTTTGCACTCCAGTTATTCACAAGCTTTGTAAAACCAGACAATTGGCAGACACAACAGGGGCTAAACCATACAAACCTTTTGTCAATTAGCGCTCGGTAACACCAGGGGGAAATACTGGTGCTTGGCAGCCAAGGGTGCATGGTGTGTGTTTGCGGGGTAGGGAGGGTGTTTGTACGTGTGAATTAGCTCCGTTTGGAGATATAGTCAGTGTGTGCATGTCGCAAACAAAATATTACATTTCATGCGCAATCTTTTAATTTCTCAGAGCACTGCGCTTTTCATTGTAGCCGAGTTGCAGACATGCTGGAGTGTATGTATGTGTTTGTATTTGTGTGCATACGCTATGTACATGAGAGTCGAACCAGAGAAATGAAAAAGGAAACAGTGGAGGAACAGTGTTCACATCTGACAGCTGTTTGCTGTATATTCACTCTAAGTGTTGGGAGTGTGAAACGCTCTGTATATATGTGTGTATATGTGTGTGTGTGTGTTTTGAAGCATAAGCTGGGGGTTAAATGCGGGTTGAAAGCAATATTAGGTGTATATGATTTTATAATGGCCGCCTGTAGTCAGCCTATCATTTTCTCCCTTTGTCACTGTCACTTTTCTGTCTCTCAGGCATTGTGCTGTGATGTGACATGTGTTCTCTTCAAGCATTTTCAGATTGGATTTGTTTGGAGAGTTTTGCTCAAAAACTTGAGAATCTGATCCTTAACTTAAATCAGCTTATTCGAGGAGGTGGAAACGTACTGTTCACATTCGTGAGCGTTGAAACAATAGCTACTCAGTCTAGGGCTGCAGAAAATGACCGTTTTCCTTATCGATCAGTCTGCCAATTGATTAAATAATTAGGTAAGGTAATAGTAAGAAGAAATCCGATGTTTTGTTGATCTAACACAGCCAAACATCAGAGGGAACGTACATACTCCTGTGTCCAACAGAATCAACACAACCAGTGCCTCTAAAACTCACTGAAATGATCAAATCAATGCTCAAAGTTATCCCGTTGTTTTTTGACCTTTGTGCTGTGTTCGCGTCATATCATTTAAACCATAACAACAAGCAGCCGAATTGGATGTTCACATCAGCCTCTGACTCGTAATTCTGAGTCAGATAGACGGGGAATTTCTGACACTGATGATGTCTTCCACTTGATGAAAAGAAGTACAGACATGTCAACAGATTACTGGCAGCACGGCTGCAAACACAGTTACATAAAAATAAAATCCAATATTAGAAGGTGGGAACAAAATGAAAAAGAGCTCAACCAAGGCAAAGAGTTTCTAAATGTATCACAATGGCTCAATGTTAGATGTACTCCCATCCTTATTTCTCTATCCCCCTTAGATCTCCCACAGACATGCATTACCATGACAACCCTGAGAATCCTGGGTAACGACAAACAAACAGCGCTGTCAACCGCTCAGGACTGTTCCAGTCTTCTCGAGCTACAGCGAGCGTTGCACTGCTGTGATACAGAGAAACTTAACCAAGGCAAAGCTTTTACTGACAATATGCTTTTAGATTACAAACCGCAAGCAGCAAATAAAGATAAAATAAGCATGTGATACAAGAAATATGTGCATATCTTGTAACTTACCACCATAATATGTCATTTAGAGCTTATAAAATGCTGCTGTTAGTAATACAGTGAAATTTAACTTGATTAAACTGCATGCAGAGGTAACAGGTATCATTTAACAACAGAATATAATAAATGGATGCTCACACAACAAACCAGCACCCACAGGAATCCAACAGAAACAAGTAACGTGACCAAAGGATGCAATGATTAAAAAATAGATCATATAAATAACGAGGATAATTTAATCATTTACAGAGATGATGTTTCTTTTATGTGTGATCAGCGAAGAAAACCTAAAAAAAAAAAAAAGTGTCACACAAAAACAAGTAAGTACACAGTAACCTGTTGCTAGGCGACACCGGCTGGTTAACCATGGCGTACAGTGTTCTGCCATTTACACACGAGGCCGTGTACTTGAACCAGAGAGGATGAACGGCAACAGGTTACATTGTTCACACACCTGTTAAAAAACAAAAAAAGAAGGAAAAGGTTATTCTGCTTAGGAGACGTGATGCCTGACTTGAATTTGAAGATTGAAAAGAAACCATTTTCATATTTTAAGGGAGGCTTCAGACATCATTTTTTAAAAATTATATTTAGATTTAATAATCTGTCCTGAAGACATGTATGATGTGTTAAATCTCTGTGCCTGACTTTCCGTCCATGCTTCCTTACTACCTTAATATTTCGTACATCTTAAAAAAAAAAGAGAGAGATTCTTTCGAGATGGTCTCATTTCTAAAATCCCTCAAATGAATTTAGGAGAGCAAAGAGTACATCTTTGAGAGTAAAAATAATACTTAGATTTTTATCTCCTGCCCCAAAATAGAGAGATGCAATTTCAGCTGAACTTCTCCGATAAAATCAAACTAGCATATCATGGAGTATAAAACACACACACACACACACACACAGACACACAGACGGCAGCGGCAATGATGATGTCAGGACCAAAGTCACATCATCTTGGAGAGAAAACAGGCCAGAATCTCATCACGGCATCCTGAAATGAGATTACCACCCCAGCCTTGCTTTTATATAGAAGTCAATATATCATTCATCCCTCTCTGCCTCCTTCCCCTACAAATTGTATTAAACTCCAGATATGTCCCTTAGAATCATGACTGGATTGCTGGGTGGAGTGGAGGAGGAGAGAGAGAGGGGGGGGGGTACCAAAGACAGAAGGAGAAAAAAGACAGGAGCGAGAGAGAGAGATGTGAGCGCCGGAGACTTTACAGAGTGCAGAGCTTCTTTCTGCGTCACTCAGCGCAAGCTCAGTCAAGGACACATTGAGACGTGTAAACTCAAAATATCACACACGGGAGTTTGTATCTGTCCGCGTCTGTATGCGTGTCACACAAAGTTAGATGCATCATTATGTTTCTGTACCGAACACAGATACACAGATCCCGTGAACAAGGCCGACACTTTCAAATCACTGCACTCACGCCGGCTGCTACTACACCACGCGGCCAAAAGTATGTGGACAGACCCTCAGATGCTTTTTAAAAACAAAACATGACATAATATAAATGCATATAAAGGCAGATAGCAGAAGTTATATGATCAGGGCTGCACTGTGCTGCATACGTGCACACATATTATTAAAAAAATATGTAAATAAGTAAAAATGTAAAACTTCCACTTTCTGCCTCCCCCTCCATGTTTCCTGGCTGCTCTATGTACTGAATAAATAATGTCCAACCTTGTAAGTAAGCAGTGTTTTTTAAGAAAACATATTCAAGCTCTTTTTAGTGAGCAACATCAAGCAGCTTTTTTTTGTTTGCACCCGCCAGTCCTGTGTGTCTTTGCCATAACCGCAATACATTCAAAACAAAGGCTTCCTTTAGAAGCGGCGTCTTTGAGAGACAAGTAATGCCTGTTTGATTATTCGCAGCTATAAAACCAGTTGCGGTTCTAATGAGGGAAAACCTTAATGCTACAACATTTTAGACACCGGTGTGCTTCTGTCTTTGTGGTTTGGTGAGGGCACTTTCGTGTTTTTACAATGTCCTCATGCACAACACCAGGTCCATGAAGAAACGGTTTTCCCAGTTTAGTGTGAACAGCAGGAACTTGACTGTCGAGCACCCCGGCAAATAAACGCAAAAAATTTATCAGGGAAATCTCCCAAAGGAAACTTTCCCTGCATCTCCGTGCGGTGTGGTCCGTCAAGGTGCTGAGTTGAGGAATCAAATACATGCAAATGCTCATATTTTGTAGATTATGTTAGATTGTAGACTGCTAACATTGTTGTAATGCAAGGCTGTTTGCCTTGAATCAGTGTCCAACATCAGTAATGCACTTGTGAATGAACTGGAGCAGTGGACACTACGTGTCCGCATAATTTTGATAATTTGATGCATTTTAGTTCATTTCATTTTACCAACAAAGTCTCTTGAGATTACGGTGTCCCTCGCTTCAAGCCTTGGCCGAACTGACACCACAGTTTACGTGCAATTAAATATGTTCAAGTACAGCAGAAGACAGAACATCACACTGTGCACACATACGGCTCACTGCTTCCAGCCATAGAGAACATATCCCCACAGGAAGAAACAGAAGTCTACTGTCCTTACACTGTACCTCATCACACAGCAGTGTGAGTCACCCACCCTTCTCTCCCCTCTTTGGTCTACAGTTGCCAACTCAGCTATTTAGCTCACGTCTGCCCTCTCTGACCATGCATGGCCTCACCCTCTTTTCTTCCCTCCCGCTCACCTCTGTTCTCCTCTCTCTCTCTCTCTCTCTCTCTCTCTCTCTCTCTCTCTCTCTCTCTCTCTGTCTCTATTGGCTTCTGCTGCTCTATAACTCTTAACAAAACCACTCACGCACACAAACACGTACGTACCCGCACTGCTCGCGTACGCATTTAAGGCACTTTATATGCTTAAGATGCAAATGTAACATAAAAGAGTGTCCTGATCAGCAAACGGTCCTGAAGCCAATCACAGTAATGAGCTCCTTTGGGATGTGCGCATGTGTGGACGTGTTTTCTCTCATATGATGTTTTACTGTGTGAATGTGATCTGTTTGCGTGTGGTCCTCTGTGTGTGTGTGTGTGTGTGTGAATGGACCTCTCTATGATGGCTGAACAGTTGACTACTGTCCGTCTGTCCACGTTTTCTACAATTAGAACAGAGTGACTGACTGAATATTTGGCTCTTCTTCTTCCACCCTCCAAGCCCTTTGATGTGTGCAGTCAGCAGCTGTGTATCAATGGGCTGGGAGCCAATCAGAAGCCAACTAGGACTCCTCATACTTTGGCAAGACAGTGGCCTCTTTGATTTGAATGACATGATCATTTTGTCGTCAGCGGATGATAAAATGGAACAAAAAGTGAGGTCTTCTGTGGATTCAGGAGGTTTTGATGTGTCTGTGTACACGGCGCATCCATCATGTCTGGAGCATGTAAAGCAGAGCCCTACAGACGACACGCGGGTGGTTCAGAGAGTCTCGACTCTCCTGTTTGTGCACCTCAGTTGGTAAACTATCAATGGCAAGGCTGTCCTACATGGTTCCACGTTGGCCTAATCGAAGCTACTTTACTATTCTAGATTGAAATCCGCGTAATCCAGTTTAATGGCCATCCGACAGTGATGTGCATGCATCAGTCTGACTCAGTTCAGAGAGATAAGAGAGAGTTTTCATGTCTACCCTTGGCTCAAAACTCAAAACATTATTTATCCAAAGCTAACCTCCTATCTGTCCTGCATACATGATTTAACAAAACATGTTTTCATTGGTGAAAAGAGGACTACATTTTGACTGCAAATGGAAGACAGCAACGATATGCATATGATTACACCAAGTTACTTTAATTAGCCCCTGTGGCTTTCTGTATGCTATTCAAATTAAAATGAGAAATCTAAATAAACAGGGATGTTTCAATAACCCGGCAAGGCTATGAGATTAAAGAAGGCTGATCACACTATACCTTGCTTCCATGTGAAACTGACTTCGGTGAACATTTTGAAAAAATTAGTTGCAATCTTTGAATCCATAACAAGATCTCAAAATCACAAGAACACGTCAGGTTTAAAGCTCAGTGTTTGCGTTCAAGCACAGGGGTTCGGACCAATCAACACCCTATGAAGAACTACTGGCAGCTACAGCACAAGCTCCATACGTGGTTTAATGCTAGGTGTGTGTGTGTGTGACAACATGACTGTCTGCTTGGAAAGCAACAATGACAGGTGCTAAAGAGGTTAGCGTGGATGCTGCTGGCATCAGTTACATCAGAACCGGAGATTTCTTCATCGAAAGAAAAGCAACGGATGACACTGAAGGCTTCTGTTGAAGGAAAAGATGTTTTCACTCTTCTCTATATGGTTCATTGACCTGACTGGTTGTAGTTTTCCTGTGATAGATGGTAATAGACAGATGGTTCGTCCACCTGTCCAGTATTTTTTTTTTAAACTGTCTACCCTTTTTCAGTTTCCATTGACGAAATCCTTCCATCCATCACCACCATCTTAAATGGTGAAGGCATGAATTCAGTCACATTTAAGGGGAATTCAATACAATTTTTATCATATTTTGTGCATTGAGTTAAAGCAAGCAAACTCTTCAAGGCTTGAGTGAAGGAGGCAACTGTCATTTACACCACGGCTTGTTCGAAATCATTCGTCTCCGTGACTGTTTAACCCCATCAAGTGGCAAATGTTCATAGTAAGAAATGGTAAAATGTATTTCGTTTTTCCTAATAACTGTATCTGAATAAAACTCATGTGCCTTGTTATTTATACAAGAGCCTATTTTCTCATGCCAAGTTTAAGCCTCACAGAAAGAGTTACTATTTGTTTGGACATGTTTTCTACTTGGCTCAAAGACTTGATGCTCCCAAAACCTGGAAACACACAGTAATATGTGAATGCATTGTTGAACCCGAGGCTCTGTGCTGAATAATGATGCTAATAGGGTCCAATAAGCTACCGGGATGTTCAGATTTTCTCAGAGGGGCTTAAAAAAGTGATGCTGATGTACATACTCAATACAGAGATGCATGCATTAAGAGTTTAAACTAGAGTTTAAACTATATTCAAGAGCGTATTTAATGTATTAATAGAAAAAGAACTGCATATAAATACACCAATGATGGGTGATAGATAGTAGGTACTATCCAATCCTACTATACTGTCCAATGATGTCCATGTAATATTAGAATATATAATTAAGAAATATTACATGACAGGGTATAGCATGACAGCGATGTGGTGGTGTGTTTGGGTTCATTGCCTCCGAGCTGCCCAACATTATCAGGTCCTGTGATCTCGACGTGATCCTTTCATTTTTGTCGAGGCCTGCTCTCCTGAGAAGCTAAAGACATTATTTGACGCAGTTAACTCATTATCTTGCGCGACACACCATGCCTCACTAAGAGGGGGGGGGTTGTAATAAAGCGTCTAACGTCATCTCTCAACCCGACGTGGCTACTAATCGAGTAGCAGTGACCTTGGTTACTTACAACTGACCCATGAAATCTGCAGAGAAGCTCTTTTTTCCAGATAGTCCTGGAAGCATTTCGCGGCCTGAGAGGTCGACCTGGATGTATTGACTTCACTGTCACTGTTGTGCCGATTTGAGCACATTTCCATGTCTAGTTGACCAATTAGATTGTGTGGTCGGAACGACCATAATCTATATAATATAATGTATTATGAGTAAATTATACATACACATCATCAAACACAGTTTAAGCACAGCATTACTTGTTAATAGAGTGCTAGTGTTCCTCTGAGCTCTGAGGAAAGGCTCCAGAAACAAATCATGTGTTAATGCTCATCTTTTCCACATCAGCTTGTATGTGCATCACACTGAAAAGGTCAGACGTTTCCTGTAAATTGTTTTCTCAACCTGTTAAGATCACGCTCAATCAGTCCTCTAATGTCTCCCCCTGCAACTGGTTTTCAGGAGCAGATACCCCATGAGCGGGTCATCCGGGGCCATCTGCTGCTTGTCACTGGCTGATTACTGTGCTCGTCTTCCTGCTTTGTCTGTCACCTGGTTGCTAGAGAAACGCCATGACTTGACCGTGAGCAGCCAGACCGCTGAAGCGTCCTTGAGCAAGAGACCGACTCCTCACAAGCTCTAAATGAGGCTACTGCTCTGTAGCTGGAGGGCAAACGAAAAAAGAAAATCCCTAGAGGGATAAACAGAGCATCACATTATTGCTAATTATTATCAGTGGCCCTGATGTGCCGATGATGAACACCTGATTTAATTATCACTGCAGAGTCTTTTTCTTATCAGACTCATCTCAGCGCCGACGGTGTCTAAAAGTGCAGGAAGTGGATTTGGAAGTGCTATTTCTCCGCTGAACATCGTGGTCTCTTAACCCGAAATGATCATCTTTAAAGAGATCTTATTACATATTGCTTGACGGCCAAATAAATACAAATTACTGAACGCGCAGATCAAATAAATGTCAAGGAAATTCTGCCAGTCTGCGTCCGTATGTGTACATAATTAATGAAGTAGCGGTACTCTGAAAGAGGGGACATAGGTCGAGCTCAGAGAGACTGGTATTGCCATAGGAACCAGCTGCACCCACGCAATCGTGGAGGGAAGGCAGGGAGAGTCACAGAGAGAGACGGGGGAGAAGAAGAGCGAGTGAAAAAGAGAAAGAGAGAGGGAGATATGTGAGAGTGATGTCTTTGATGTGACGAGCAGCCTCAGGTCTCTAATCTCTTCCTTCTAAATATTTTTCTGCTTATGTGGTGAGATTTACCCTCTTTTTTTTTTTTTTTAAATTTCCCCATTTACATGTTCTTTGCATCCGTGACAGATGTCCTTGGGCAGAGCGAACAGGGAGATGGGAGTTTAGTCAGAGATAGAAAGCGAGCGTGGTTTAAAACAAGAAATTGTGTCAGTCAGTCCACCTCTGTGTGCTGCTATGTGGAGAGGGGGAAAGTGATAATACCTGCAGGGTGCCTCAAACTGGAAGAAGCCTTCAGGGAGGCAGAAATGCTCTGTAGGATTGTATATGCATTGGACATGTGGGGGCCCATGTGTCACATCTTATCAGGCTGCCCAGAGTATCTTAGCAGCCGCCCCGAGTCTGCCGCGTGATAGCTCTGTCTGTCACATACAGTACTGTGGCTGTACTGAAATACTGCGGTGTCATTTTGTTTGGCTGAGCATTGATCTCTCTCATCTTGCTCACAGCAAGCCCATCAAAAATTCCTTTTATCAAATCCAAGCTTCCATCAATTACTAACTAGGCTTCGGTGCAGAACTTTGTTTTTTTTTTTTTTTCTGTTGGCTTTATCAACTTGTTTCCATACAGTACAGACAAGCTTTTTTTTTTTTTAAAGCTACAACAAGGCATATTCGTAAAAGAAAAAAACCCAAACAAAAACAGTAAGCAATATTACATTCTGTTTGATGAGTATGTTGCCGTAAAATGAGACTACAGATGATTTTTTTTCCAGAGAAAATCAGCTGGTGAACATGAGCTGTGTAGTATTTATCACCGGGAACACCAAGACTATCCAATCTCAGTATTCTTGTGTTACAGGACAAAATATATAATACAGACCACAGACAATCAGATATTTCTAATTATTTAACTATTCTCCGTCTTTGCATGTGTTGTATCTCTTCTCCATCGCATCACATTTCTGTATCTATTTCATCTGTATCGTCTTGCCTTACATCAGTCTTTTTTCCTTTCTCATATCTTTTAGTATTTCATCTCATTTCTCTTTTATTCCGGTCATCTCATCTTTTAGTCTCCTTTCTCTCCTCTCATGTCATTTTTAAATCTTTATACTTTGTGTAATTTATTTAATCGCATTAGTTTATCAAATAAAATGACTCCATCCCATTCCCACTCGCATAAATCTTATTTTCTTTGTGTCATCTCACTTTAAAAATCTATAGTCTTCCTCGTCACATTTCTCTGATCACGTCTCATTTATTTTCTATTTTGTTTTATCTTATTTCTCTGGTCTTTGTCATCTCATGATCAGTTTTTCTCTTCTTCATCTCACTTTTTAAACATCGATCTTCAGTTGTCATCACATTTCTTACATCTGATCTCTTCCATCACATTTCTTATCTTGGTCATTTCTCTAGTTTTCTCTGTTTTATCTCTTTTAATCTCATTTTTCTCATCTCATTTCTGCATCTAGCTTTCATGACATTTCTCTCTCTCATCTATCTTATCAGTCTTTTTTTTTTTTTTAATGTAACCCACTCATGGTTTGTTAAGCTAAAAGTAGAACTGTTTCTCGTCAGTCTAGTCGGGATACATCCATTTCACGTGGCACATCTCTGGAAACGTAGGAAAGAAAGTGGACAACGATAAGGAGGATAGGTCAGTGAGATTGATAAAGAGGAAGTTCGATGTCGTCCTGACGCCCGTGCTGACGAGACCATCTGTCAAACGCACCTATCGCCCAGCTCGCCTGCAGCCACCTCACTCATTGTCATTACTGCGGCCTGATGGATGGACTTGTGTGGTGGTATGTGTCAAGACTGAGTCAACACCCCAGTGACTCCGTGATACGCCGGGTGAGACAAGGGGCAGAGTGCTTCTGGTGGGTTTTGTCATTAGATAATTGTGCGTATGTTGTTGGTCCAACACAACACACATATGCTTCAGGGCGGCGTCGGCTGTCGTTCCACTCCACTCCTTTGTTCTTCCTGCCCTTCATGACGAAAGTCGTCGCCCATCCTGTCTACCCTCTCCTTTACTCGTCTCCTTTCCTTTCTGTCCCCTTCAGTCTTCTTCTTTCTGGCTTTACGTCTCTTTTTCTCTCCTGTTCCTGTCATATTTGGGTGAAATCAATTAAAAATGGATGTTGAACTTATCCAGTGATGAAACTCTATGCACACGCTTCATTGCTTAGTGATTGAATTTATGTCTGACAGTACTTTTTTTTATCCTTTGCCCCTGAGGCTGAGGAAGTGACAAAAACAAATATTAGAGAAGAGATTTGGGTCGTTTGTCGTTTTTTGCGCATGAATCAAAATCTTGGTTTAGAATGTTAATTGACCCCCCGTGCCCATTTGTCCCGTCCTGTGTTGAGTTCTTGAGTGGATTTGTGGATTTAGCTCCTTCAGTTTTTTGAGGAGGTTTACAACACCTGACTGCCATCGCCAAATTGTTCTCAGTCATTAATGCACCTTCTTATTCTCCTTGACGCATCCCTCTCAACTCTTTTACTTTTATCAAGCAGAGTATTTCTGCTGCTCCTCAGATTCCCTCTCGCTCTCTCCCTCTTTCTGCGTCTAACCCTACCTCCTTTAAAAGTGATCTATACCACCAGAGGGGTAATTTGCTTTAGCTCAAATCCTAGATGAAAGCCATTTTTCACCCAGCAGAGTCAGGATGGCTACATATTCAAGTGCTAAGAGCAATATATTTCGCAGAACGGAGGTGGGAATGGGAGGAATAGTAAAGACCAGAGTTCAGAAAAATCCACAGTTCAGAACGCGTTTCCTTTTTATTGGGGACATTCTGCGCCCCTACTTCCTTTTTCTCCCTCCTAACATCAAACGAAATAGATGCCATTGTTTTTGTGTTTTTCTGGTGATGAGAATGTGTTCATTAACCAAGGAATGCCTTTGCAATCATTTGTGCAGAGAGAATAATGAGGAGGAGAAACGCTTACCCATGCATTATTCATTTGGGGAACCATTTTATTTCATTTTTAAAGTCCAGAAAGTAAAGCATTAGGCTGGAGTTTTACTCCTTAAGCTAGTCATAGATTGACTTTCTGTGACTCTGGTGAAAAAGGCACTGTAGGTCTGTCTGTCTACATATTGCCTTTCATTGCATACTCTACTTTAGTAATGTATGGGCGGTCCAAATCATGCTGCAGCCCGGAGAGCAGCTGCTTTACCGCTGTGGGGAGAAAGAGTTATTACAGTCTCCTCTTCCGTCTCCAGTATTGGCACTCTAGAGTGATGTTGGGCCAAATTACTTTACATATTTAATGTATCGCCACAGGCTGGAAGGCAACAGGCATCCACTCCTCACATTGTGCTCTACTTGTCCCTTATGCGTCCTAACAGCAGACCTAAACGACGCTGCTGCAGGGATTCTCAGCTCTGCCCTGGGCCTGTCCACATGCCATTTTTAAAGACTGCGCTGTGGTTTCAGGTTTGAATTAGAAAAGACAGCAGATGTGCGTGTTCTCCGGCTGAGTGAAATCAAAGTGTTTTTTGCTCCTCATGGAGTGTCACGACTGAGCTGTAAGGCATGCGCTTGCTCATTTGGCTTTGTGCTCACTGTAAAATGACTGCTAACCGCCTGTGAGATTTTCACACGGCAACTTGATTAAATCAAATGCTGTTTGGCTCATTTTGTCATCTGAGCGCGGGTCAAATTTTGTTCTGCTCGACGCCGTGCAGTGTTAACATATGAAGAGTATCAAACAGAGGAGAGAGCTGAGGAAGGGGTGTTATTAGTTTCTGCTTCTCTTATCGCTGTACTGAAGGTGAATATTACATTGCCATCTCTCTGGACTGTGTGTGTGTGTGTGTCCGTGTGCGCGCACATATGAGTCTGCACAGGGTAAAATGTGTGTTACTCATCAGGGCACTGGTCTAACATCTGACACTGTGCGCACATACACCCACTCATACCCATGTGTCTGTGTATACATTTGAGGACCCTCACAGATATTTCCTAAGCCTCTATCCTAATTCTAACCTTAACCCTAAAATAATGGGGATTTTTACTAAGCCTGGATTATGTGGGAACCAGCAACGTGTTCACTTTCCTGAAATTGTCTCTGTCTCAAAGTCTAAAGTCTAAAAATTAGCCCTGAAAAGAGCACATTCATTTCTTTACCTGAGAGACTCATCGTTGCAATAAAGCACTTCCCCACCCGTAATCCTAAATTTCAATGAAAGCATCACGACTAGATGTCTATAACCTAAATGTTTTATTCCTCAAGATTCCAGTCCTGATTATAATTCTTGAGATGAGAACACTTGAGGCGTTGGCAGAACGATGTTTGAATAATAAAGCTCCCAGAGGCCGGTCTAAATGATAAAAAGTAATGTATAAAGTATTTACATGCCCTGAGCAGCTATTCTGTCATAAATGCAACAGAAGAGAAATATCAGCTCATGTATTTTGTTTACGGAGCAGCCAGGTTGACTTCCTGCATCACATGGAAAAATGATAGTCATGAAATGTATGAAGAATAGGAGCTAAAATCGTTTAATATTAAGTGTTGTTGCATCATCTTGATTCTGTACGCAGAGTAACACTAAAATCAGGCTGTGAAGTGAAACCAAAGCGCAAGTGCCAAAAGCTGCAGTACCTCAAATGTCCACTTGAGGCTGGCTACAGAACGAGTCAATCTACACAAGCCCCCATGTTAAAATATCATTCAGATTATATTAAGGGTTGAAATGAAGCATAATTAACAGCTTGGCCACTTTGATTGACAAGCGGGCGGTGTCACAGGTAGCTTGCATCCAGGCGTTATTCAGTCTGCCGATGATCCACGTCTTTGCCGATTTATAGATTACCCTGAGACACACACGTACATACAAAAATTATAATAATGCAATACATTACACACAAGGTGTGAATGTTTTGGTGCTACAGCGATCTGCACAGACAGGTCTAATAGAGGCCAAGTACAATCTGAAGGACAAAAAGCTCAAATGATCAAACGGCAGCTTCTGTAGCTCTTTGCACAATAGAAAAGGAAAGTAGCATTAAAGAAGAATTCACCCTCTGAGATGTGGCATTATTTCCAGCCTTTAAACGCTGATGTTCAGTCCATTCCAAGAATTATTATGCAATAAAGTGCTGTAATTTACTCTCCCCTGCATACCCTCATGTACTTTTAGTTCAGTTAGCAATTTCCTCCTGAGACGACACCAGTGTGAATTGGTATCATTCAGCTGTGGAATACAGTACCATGTATCCCTTGAGTGAGATTTTCTGGTCAAGAAAACGTGAGAACCACACCGTTCACAGATGAAGAAACATGCCTTGTGGCTACATCACATTTTGGTCTGTTGAGGCGGCTGCTGCAGCTGCTGCAGAGAGAAACCGGTTTGATTTCCTCTTATATAATGGATTTTGTAAGATTGTTGAAACTCAGTAACCCTGGAAAGGATTCTGAATTATTTCAACTAAAAAACAGATGTGTTGGATAGCTGAAACATTTGTGCTGTTGACTGTACTTAAAGCCTATAATATCTGTAAAATACAGGGCAGCATATGCTGAATAAAATCTGGAACTTTTTTGTGCTCCTGTGATTGAAAAAAGGGCATCCAACTGAGAGATTTTCTGCCTTGGAGTTGAATACATGATCAGTAAATTCTTCTACATATGGATGACTGCTTGAGTCTACTTTAATTTACCCAAGTATATCAGTTCTGCACTAATCTGCTATCGTTTTCAGTTTTATTGTTGTGCCTGCAGTCTGATTGAATTTTCATCCTTTATCTGGAATTTGAGGAGCTGCTGAACTTCTCCTCAGCGTCACTCGACAGCCCTGAGCCGAGCTTTATAATAGCACTTTTAGAAAATAGAAGTCACACACAGCCACTGCTACGTGTAATGTATTGGTGATTCGAAGCACACGCAGCAAATTGGGTTCAGACCGAGATGACGGATTTGATGCTGATTCTAATCTGGAAGAGACTTGAAGAAAAAAAAGACTTTTCCAACAATAAACTCACATGTATTGTAAAGAAAAGTCCATGCAGGCCACACAGTTACATTCAAAGTCAACCCGGGTGGCAGCAGCCATTACAGGATATTCTGAAGAGCTGACTACTGTCTTGCAAGCAGCGTGACTCCAGAGATGTTAATGTCGGTCTACAGGTTGATCTGCTTCTTCAGCGCTGACTGAAGTGTCTCAACATTATATTTATTTCTCCATGAGATTTGTCAGACACATTCATTGTTTCCTGAGGATGAATCCTAGAGGTTCACACAGCTACAACACAGCACGTTAGCATGCTTACATGTTAAACCAAGGTATAACTTAAATATTTGGCCAGTCCCAGGACATCTCCCAATCCCTGACTGATGTATTTTTAAAGTAAAGTCACGCTAAACCTTTCCAATCATCTTTTTTGACTTGCTTTTCGGACATTCCCTTTTGTAACGTAGCACCGTGATCACTGCGCTTGGCCCACAGCGCAGCATCTTCACACAATCACAGAGTATTCTGTGGCAGCTTTTAGTGATCTGCCATCCACATAAGCACTCTGCTCACCTCAGGCTGATTGTGTTTGGACAGTAGTGTCATTATTCTCCTAAATGTCCCTGTTAGCATGTTTCTTCCTGCGCATGTTGCTGTGTGATATGTTAGTAATTAGTTTTTTTTTTTTTTTTTAATTGCTCGTTGCGACAAGAGTCCTTCTGCAGCTAATTCAGGTGGCTAAAAGAAATAAATGATGATTACTAATGGGAAAACCGGATCACCACTGAATGCATAATTAATGTAGATGAATTATAATAATATTGTGGCATTAGATAGAATAATGGGTTTGCAGGTCAGTATTCAAATATCACTCCGGTGCCTCGGAGTGACACAGTTTGAATGTGAAAGCTGACTTGTGTCCCATGAAGCCAAAAATGAGAGTGAAGAGGTTGTCGTGCCCTCCAGACAGTGACGTCTCACCGATCTTTGTCTCTGTAAAAGAGGCTTTTAGGGGCCTGGAAAAATGACTTTCACAGTGCAAGGGTTACATGCTGATTTTCACATTGAATACCACTAAAGTGGCATGAAAATAATTTGAATGTAGAAATGAGAGTGATGTATTTTCAGCTCCTAAAACTGACTGCAAATGTTAATCTAATTTCACACATGGAACATCAGGTTCAGATGACAGTCGGGGGTTATAGCTAAAAGCATCATTTAAAAAGGTGTACAAACATTTATATTATTTACTGATTTCCTCCTTTAGAAATCAACTCATTGTATCATATTTAAGCTCACTGTAGATGACCAAATCACTCAGTTGTATTGTAGAATTCACATTTAAAGATGCTTCATTGTAACTAATAAATTGTGTTTATAGAGCTGTAATATAAAATCGATATTACACTCATGGCCAACAGAAAAATTTTAAGTTTTAAGTTCTTTATTTTATTTTATTTTATTATTATTATTTTACAAATACAACAAAAAGGTAACAAAATGTCAAACACTTGCTGGTTTCAGCTTCTCAAATTCAAGGATTTCAAGGATGTCCAAAGACATTTAATTTCCAGAAAAACAAAAAAAACAAAGCAGGCTCTGAGAAGGCTCAAAGGTCATTAGTTAAAAACTATTTGAGAAATTTGTATTCACTGCACACCTGATGAAACAAAATCAGAAAAAAACCTGTTACAGCGCCAGCATGAACACATTAAATACAATTGTACGAGCCTGTTTAGCACCATTAAACAGCATTTTCCAGCCTTTTGCAGTGAGCTTCGAAATTTCAGGGGAAATCTGCAGCATCTCAGTCATCTGCTGTTCCTGTTAGCCAGAGGAACAGCATTATGTAAATTCAAAATCTGAGTAGTAGGCACCTTTTTTAACATAGCTACACCCCATATGGCCTGAGTACTGCCAGTGCCCATCTCTATCCCAGAATATTCATCTCTCATGTCCCCATAGAAACCAAGCAATATCCACAACACTATATATGTATGTGTGCGCGCGAGTTAATACTCTTGAGACATACAGTGCGTTTATACTTTTATAGATGCAGTACGTAGTCTATATCTTACATAAACAATTGTATGTATAGGGTAGACAAAAATAAAATGCGTCACAACATGATGCAATCCAATGTAACAACATGACAACATGATCCAACGGGCTAATTAACTGCACCACAGTCTCAACCAGAACTGCGAGTCTTATAAACTTTGCTGAACATTCAGCTTCATCACAGGCTCCTTCTAACAACCCCAAAACCCGTCACACACGTCACATTTTCTGCATTTAACACATGTGGACACAGAAAACTCAACACGGTGGTTTAACAAGCAGAAAGCATACAGTTTGGAGCAATTTACTTAGCATCAACAGTTAGCTTAGCCTCAGGTGTAGCACAATACAACCCCAAAAAACCCAGGCGGCTGTGATCTTCTTCATCTTCATCCCTGTCACCAGGCTGAGTGTTGATATCGGACAACTCTGCAGCCCTCGTTATGTTCCGTGACGGCTGCCTTCATGCTCAGTACAATGTTTTTTTTTATTTCTTTTTCCTGCAGTAGCTGTGCAAAAGTGTGAACTACCATATGGCAAATAAACTGGTGAAGCTTAGGGTAGAAAGACTAAGCTTAAGGAAAGATTCTGGGTACATTTAAACTGAAAAGCTGACATTAAATGCAGCCTCTGATGGGACAAGAAGTGCTGTCGCCTGCATTACAGTTGCTACATGCACATCAAACCTGACCTCCACACTTTGGAGTTGCCAGAGGGCATATTCCTCTTTTTTCCCCCTGAGGCTACCTGTACCTCCAGACCGTTCAGCTAATATATTCCTAAATCAAATCTTCCCATTGTATGTGCAGAGACTAAAAGGCTATCAACCCCCTTATCCAACTCCTGATAAAACTGCGAACACGTCGACCCTCTACACTCAGGCTGGGGACGCAGTGAGTGCTATCTTCCCACTTTTTGAACAGACACAGAAACACACACATTTTGTGACAGACGTTTCTTTACTTTAACTTCTAGTTTCTTACCTGCAGCTCCGGTGAGAAGGTATGTATAGATAACTCCTCATTTTCAACTTCATGAACCAACTGCTTCTCACCCATGCAGTGCAAGCGACAGGAATGAATAGCAACAAGGTGAAATGACGTGCTGCTTTGCCCTCTAGTATCCAAATATTCTTAAAGTAGCAAAAAGCATTCATTATGTGGAATGTCATTTTAGAAACATATATGTATTAGGATTGTGATCATTGATAGATTACTTTATTGGAGAAGGGTTAAATCTGGTGCAGCTGGACCTAAGAGGAAACCCACCCTATTCAGCCTAGGTGGGATCGTTAACCAGGCCATTGTTTGAGTCAGTTGACAGATGAAACGTCTTCACGGATCCACAACCACAGCCGGTTGCCCCAGATTTAACCTTTCTTGAAAAAAATGATCCGGACGACAAACCTTCAGATTATTTGTTCCTGTTGGTAAATGTACCACTATTTTTTATTGTATAAATTTATGTATGGCTGGGTAGTTTAATCATATAACTGCATTAATAATGTGAATCTGTATAGCAACTAAACTAAATTCATCATATAAATAATAAAAACCACAATATGTCCCTCTGATATGTAGTGTTGTCCTCAGATACTTTGCGTCACTGATACTCGGGGATGTTGCTTTCTTTTCCTCGCGCTCTGCTATCAGACTGTTTCCTGGTTTTCTCCTCAGCTGCCTCCTTCATCATCTCAGGTGGCTCTCATCTCTCATGTGCTTGAAGTTTCTGGTTCAACAGTATCGTTCCATCTCCTTTAGCGCCGTTGCAGCTTGTAATGGGAGGTTAAATATTCAGATTTTTCACAATTTAACACACATAATGTATTGCCTTTTTTATTGTTGGGTTTTTTTTTTTGTCCTTGTAGTGCTGTGAGCTGAGAAAAGAGTCTCGCTCTCTCTCTCTCAAACACACATAATACACACTTTCACACACAGAGACCTCAATTAAGCGAAAAAGTTTCAAAGCAGAGACCGAGAATCTGATGCCCTGATATCTGATCACCAGTTGTCACCAGTGCTGACACACTCCTGTACAGTATGCCCCAGACACCACTAACACTGGACTGGAGTGTGACTGAGAGCAACAGTACGATACACTTCAGCAGACTCACTCACTGCGCTCAAATGCTTTTTCTGTTTCTAAATGATCGCCCCTCTTGCAGCTTGACCCTTCGTTCCCCCTCTCCTCTCGCCTGTCCTCTCCTGTCCTTTTCTTTTATGCGCTGCCCTCTCCTCTCCTTACCTCTCCTTTCCTCCCGTCTTGTTCTTTTATTTTCTACATAACCGCTCCTCTGCCCCCAACTCAGGAATCACCACAAGGATTTTTATGTCTTCTCTCCCGCAGAGAGCAACACAGGGAGACGGGGGGGAGAAGTGGAGAAACCTTTTTACGGGTGCAGATGGTTTGATTGAAGTGAGCTCTAATTCCTCTTACCTTATAGACTCTGTGGTGATGAAGAGGAGATGAGGGATGGATGAGGGAAGGTGAAAGAGGAGGAGGAGGGGAGTGGGGAGGTGACAAAAGGAGCGCTGATTGGTGATGGAGGAAGGAGGGGAAAGCGGGTCTTTCTCGGTGCTGCGAACTGATGAGATGAGGAAGTGATTGGGTTGAAGGAACATACATGCATAGCATCATTTACATTAGGTGAAGTTTGAGTATTCTGGTATGCCGGGCTGTAAGTCTTGAAGAATGCTTTAAAAAATAACACTTTCCTCTTGCAAACGTTTTGTTTTTGTCACCCTCTGTGCCTGTCCGAAGCAGATTCATGAAGTCCAGCGATTCCCCCCCCCAAGTTTTTGAAACTTTTTGAACTCAAGTGAACGCATCTTTGAGTCAATTTGCGCCGCCCAAGGTGAATTTGCATCTTTCCATTAACTTTATCTGCAGTTGTGCCTCGCTTTGTGTTCTCCCTGAACACACAGTTAGACAGGAGGTTAGAGTGGGTGGTTAAGTCAACAAAGTGTGTGACCCCTGATGAAGAAATCCACTATTTGCATATTTCCTACCAACAATCAACGCTGGGTTCTTCCACTGTGACCACAGTCTTAAAACATTGGTTTGGTTTTGGGAAGCGCCAGAAATCAGAAGGACTTGTTGTTATTCAGCTACCTCTTTTGAAATGTTTGTTGAGGCTGAAGTGCTTGTCAGGATGCTCTGAGGAATCTGGATGTTTTATGCTCGTAAAGAGACGTCAAGTGGAAGACAGAACCCCGTGACGGAGGAGACAGAGTTTAAGCAAAACTCAAATGAAATACACAATCTTATTTAAATATTTAAAGCCGGCTGCTACGACCCAGCCCGTGTAGTTAAAAGGAAGTAACATAAAACCAGCTGTACTTGGCACAACACATTTATTTATTGCCAAGAATTTGCAGTAATTATAATACAACCAAAAGAGGTGAGGTAAGCTACAAAATAAACAAAGGGCAGGGAGATGCTGTTGAAACAAAACAAATGAATATTACCAGAGTACTCTCTAAAAACCAAAGCCTAGCTAGCCAAACAAAAGAAAAACCTCACTATCAAAACTAGACTTCACACTAAGTCATACAGAGGTGGGTCAACTTCAGCCGTAATGTGGGAGGAAAGTAAAAAATGTCAATATATATATTAAAAAAATGGAATGAGAGAAAACCGGCAGACAAAGACATTAAAAACTGAGCGTGAGAGACATTTTTAAAAATAAAAACAAATCAAATGGCTGATTGGATTAATCCTTCAATCAGTCAATATTCTGTATGTTGTGATTTCAAACAACCAAAAGTTGATTGTGTGTGCAAAAATCCAGGAGAGATCAAACAGGAAGAAGCAAAATAGTTCAGTTTTAAATCTGTTTACCAAATGCATGAACACATGTGTGGGCAGGTACCCACTTACACACTCACACACACACACACACACACACAGTAGAAAGTGCAGAGTTGCAGAGTTGGCACGCTGGACTAATTTATGCTTGAGTGTTGTTCAATTAAGGCAGACGTAAAGAACTGTTTCCTAGTCTCAGCGTGTGTGACGCTGTTAAACGCAATGCAGAGGAGCACACATCTTCTCTGACGCACACACACACACGCACACATACAAATATACACAATACAGAGGGTGGCAGAACAATTCATGGACTTACATAACAAAGTTGAACTTGTTCACTGAGCCATAGGATGTGTACAAACCCAAGAATACCATGGAAACACGGAGACTGCAGGATGTCACAGTGCTGCAATTCAACTAAAAGGCTTCATGACTGAACTGGATTGCGGCGTGAAGCCGTCACACAAAAGATAAAAAAGATGAAGTAACCAGCTTGCCTCCTGAGCTCACAGCACCTGTTGACTGCGCCGGTTGGTTTTCTTCCTGGTTGTGGTCCTGGTTGTATATCCGGAGGTAGCTGTGGTGTGTTTTTCAGCTCTAAAGTGGATTAATTTTGTTAGATGTTGGAACCATTTTGCAGATTGTGTTTTCCTCCTTTCAGAAGTGTCTTGCACAGCACTCATGCCGTGATAGGGACAAGATGCTTGATTACGAGTGAATAGCACATTAATTGTTTTACAGAAGCAGAAGCTTGTGTACAACGACTGATTTACAGATTCAGGCAGCCAATAATTATAATAACGAACTTTCAAAACAAAATCACAAAGTGCACGAAATAAAACGCTAGTTCTGGTGGCATTCTTTATTTACTGTACATGAATACCATGAAAATGCTAAAACCAAAAATTAATTGATCCTAATTGCAAATGTTGCCTGATTATAGGCTGGTTTATTTGTAGTCAGTCACGAGAGCACCAAAATGTGCATTAATCCGCAGCTGAAAATGTTCCCCAACAAATGCACTGTTTCTTCTTTTTCGAAGAACAATTGCAAAAAAAAAAAAAACTACAGTGCACAAATCTTAGGAAAGATTTCCATCTTCAGTATAAATCACTTGTCTTCAGGCTGAGGCCTACATACAGGCTGAGGAAGTTAAAAAGTATAGAGAGATGAACTAATGACATTTTTTTTTTCCTTTTGGTCGCTTTGTGGGATTTCTCGGCAGTAACAAAAATGAAATAGAATATTTCCAGGCTTATCCTTTAGCTTCTCGTTTCATTTTTCTCCGCAGTTAATTGGTGCCATCATTACTTCCTGCCAGATTCTGTTGGAAGTTCTGTTTAGTTGAACTTTGGCTGTAAAACCTTGTAGAAAAGGGCATCGTGTGCCTCCGTGATTTGCACAGCTATCCAGGAGAACGTAGGTCTACCCATTAAAAAAATAATAGCCTCACTCTGTGCAATGTCACACTTAAAGGTTGATGCATATTTTCATTATTTGGAAAAGGTCTGGCCCTGACGAGTCAACAATCTGTTGAATTACCATGAGAGTCCATGAAAGTACAGCTGAGCTGAAAAAACTATGTAAGCTCCCTATAGATATTTTCTTTTCAGTGATAATAAACTATTTTTAACAAAAGAGTTCAATATCGAAGTTCAGTAACGATCAATAATGGAACAATGAACGTTGGCCACCTTTTCTCACAGCAGCTGTTTGTATGCAAACAACAACCCATTGTCATTTCTCGCTTTCCTGTCTGTTCCCCTTTCTTTGAGTATAAATAAGTGACATACTTAAAATTGGAAAACTTTCTTCCTTCAACCGCTAATTCGTTTCCTCCATCAATATCTGCGTAGTCGTGTGTCCTTGTTACTGTACAGTTTCAGTTTTTCTAGGTCTTACTTAATTCCCCTTCCCTTCCTTGCTCTGTTTCTCCGTCTATCTCCTCCGCCGCTCCCTCCCACATCTTATTGCTCAGAGCAAACAATTACTTGCCTTGTTTGAGATACTCTGGACTAAAATAAATCTGAATAAATGTAGGGATCTCAGTCGCTACAGAAATGTAATGCGGGTGATGGAGGAAGAGATGAAGTAAGGCAATAAGGGGTATACAAAGAGGATGTCACTGCTGCTGAGTGTCGGGATAGGTTTGTCTTGCACACGTACATACAAATACACAATGTCCACATATTTCTGAAACAGGGCTTTGTTTTAAAGAAATTAGGTCCCTAAAGGCAAAGAGGAAATGGGATTTTTTTTTTCTAGTGGATTACTAAAGAAAACATACCACCCTGTCAGACCTGAGGGCTTTTTATTGTTCCTGGGCAAAAGAAAAAATATAATTTCTTGCCTTTCCACGCTCCTCTGCTCATCTATCCATGCATATTCATGTTTTCTTTACTATAAATTATTACTGGATCCCCTCAAATCATCCATCCTGGTCCATCATTTACTGTGACCTCCATTTCAAGCTGTTTTCCCAACTGCAACTCTAAGATCTCTTGGAAAAGACCTAAAAGAAGCTGGAGAGATTTCAATTGCAAATAAGACTCTGCAGGACTCTTGAGGATGCATATGTATGATTATTTAAAACATTTATGGCATTTCTGACTTTTATTTTACAGTGTACAGAAGGATGAGAGAGCGACAAATGAGGGATGGAAAGAGACCATGGGATGCAATTTTCATGGTAACGTACTGGATTAATCCTTCAGTGGTCTCATCAAGGCCATATGTGTACCAGACATACAGACATGATGGTATACCAATAAAGGGAGCATCGTCTAGTGTGCAGACTAGAATGTGGCAGTATTGGAATATAATATGCATAAAAAGAGTATACTCACCTGAAAATAACGTCTTTGTTACATGAGAATGAGCCTCTTATATCTACGGACATCGCAGGTACTCTTCCACAAAGTCCGCCATGTTGAACTGCTATGTTGCTAATAACAAACATGTACCTCAGTCCAGCACTGAGGATTTACTGGCTTTGGACATGCATGCTTTTATAACATAAACATGACCCAACATGACCATGACAAGTGAATAAAATGAGGCCATCCAATAGTTATATAAAAATAACTTATAACATGTTGATGTCCATAAAGCGCCGTTGTCCTTCAATTTGTCTTTGTTGAGTCATTATAACTGTAGCGGCAACGTTTCATTGAAACAGCCGCTAAGAGGCTCGAGTAGGCTGGATGCGTTACTCCAAAAGAATCCACGTTTTAAGTTTCATTATGTTTAACAAGCAAAATAGTAAAAACAAACTTGACATTGGCATAATTTTACAAACTGAATTATATGATATGAAATGAGACAAGTGCTAAGACGGTAATAAGTAGTAAAATTACTACTACTGCTATTGCGATATTCTGTAAATGGAGTTAATCTTACACACTGGACCTTTAGATCGTCCGCTTTTAAATGCTCAACAGAGAGATTTTCATTTAACCTTTATTCAAATCTTGAAAAACATTCAGGGCATGCCCTCATTTTCATTTTCGATGGAGCCGAGAGTGCGACTGAACGAACGCACACAAAAGATAATTAACAAGAAAACAAACAAGCAGACAGCAACAGAACACAGTTACACAGTAATCGGGCTTTTAAATCAACTTCTTCCAAGTTTTAATGTGTGTCATGTGCAGCACGAAAACCAAAAGCAGCTTTCCCAGATTTAGAGTTGTTGCAGCACGTGGGACTAATAATGACTATGGGAGCAGTTTAATAAGGAGGCGATATATGGCGGCATATTTCCATTATGGGTTTAAATAGAAACCAATGCCTGTCATGTCTCACTGCTAGAGAAGTCCAAATAACCTTTTCATACATGATCCCATGTATACAAGATGTAAACCATAGAGGCATGTTACCAAAAATGGTTACAGAAATCCTGCTTTTACCACTGATGGACATTTCTTTTGGCGCGTATATTAATTAGAATTCTTCTGTCATCATCTCTCCCGCGCAAACTAAACTAAATCGTACAAATATGACTAGTAATTAATCCAAACTGGTGTTACTGTTGTTTTTATGACCTCAACCCACCAGGAGTTACACTGTTAATAATATGTCATCCTCTCGAATGCCCTCCATTCATTAGCTGAGTTGAATAAACAAAGTGAGGCCACTCTACCGACTGTACACCTCATAATAAACCAACAATGAATTTATTGAAGCACAAACCTTTAACCCTTTTTTCTTTTACAAATCTGTAAAAAGGTGATAATAATAATGCCCACGTATCTTGTCGCATCTCTGCGCACATGAAAGCTAAATCTGCATTTCTGTAATTCCAGCGCGGTCGCGTGTATGTGTGTGATTTTTGCACCGATAATAGAATCTTAATTGGTTGATTAAGGAGGATTAAGGTCATTGATTGGATAGAGCTCAGGGCTCACCTGCTGTTCCCTACATCTAATTGGCTGGCTAAATAACATTTCAATGGAAGTCTGGGAGCTGCACCGGGCGAGCGTTCACACACAAACACGCACGCGCGTATACAGCCGATGGGTGAGGACAAAGACAGATAAGAAGAGGAGCAGAGGATGAGGGAAGGAGGAAGAAAGAGGGAGGGAGAGAACATCTTTTTACACCCGAGTGTCTCAGCCTTTCTGGATGACAAAAATACGGTCTGTCAATCACAAAGCAGGGTGAAAATGTGTGCGTGAGAGAGAGAGAGAGGGAGAGAAAGAAAGATGCTCAGAGCGCACAAGGTGCAGGTGTTCAGAATAGACCGCTAATAACCTGTGTCAGCACACACACACACGGTCACACACACGCTGCGTGCAAAGTGTGATAGCTGCAGTGACAGTGACAGGCTGTGGAAGATGAGACTCATAATTGATTGACATCCGTGTCCTTGCAGCTGTATCTGTGTTTGTATGTGGAGGTATGGATCTTGCGAGTGCGCGCGGCGGCGTGCGCCGTTAATGGACGTTTGATTTGAATGTTGAATTTGACATAGTTAAAGTGTGTTTTCATGGAATAAGGACTCAAACAATTTCACCTGGTTTATGAAACCACTCAGGTACTGCAGGCTTGGCAGCTACAGCCTGTATCATTATTATGGAAGACCTTAATGATGGTGAATTATCATTACTGCAGAAAATGAATGCTCCACTGCACAGAGGGAGGCACATAAACAACATATTCACACACACACACTGGAGGTTGTAAATCTCACTCTTGATATTTTTAATGTGCCGTGTAGTGATGGACCGAACTGAACAGCAGTCCATGAGCAGATTTTAGTGTGTGTCTGGGAGAAAACCGGAAAGGCTTGTACAACAAAACCTAAAAAATGATGCCAATTCTCATTATCGATTAATGGCAGTGGTCCATTTATACATGCAATTAGATAATTAAATCACCAATTAAAGCAACAGACTCATGATTTTATAGATGATCGGGTGAAGAAAACTCTTTCAGAAGAGTTCATACGGGTGTTGCAGATGTTAGCGCTGTCGCCTCACAACAAGGAGGTTCTCTGGGTGGAGTTTGCCTGTTCTCCCCGTGCCTAAGTACTCCATCTTTGGTGACTGAAGGGACTAACTTAGAGGACTTCTGACAGTCAGATTTGAACAAAAACGTCAAAATCTGAGCAGAGGTAATGATACACTGACATTTAGTCTCCACTCTGAATCAAGCTCCAGAAATCCTGTCTGCGTCTCTCATTGCACCCCTTCCTACTATAACTCGAGCTATGTCACTGTGGTTGTTTTGTTGTTGCTTCGTCAGTGAACTGTTCTTCGTGGGTAAGCAGCAGAGCTCCTCTTTAAGAACAAATAATCAACATAATTAATGAATTACACGTTCACAGTGTGTCAGAATGAGCTACTAAGGTCTTTACTCTGGTCCTAAATTAGTCTGAATTCATAAATAAGGTGAATATTCAGGTCATCTGATGTGATTTGTGTTATCCATTTATGATCTGATGATGCTCTCCCTCTCTTATTTACACACACGCACACACACACACACACACACACACACACACTCACGCATAATAAAGATAGACTTTGACCTTTTGGCCGATGGTTGTGTGTCATACAAAGTAGGGTGAGAGCACAACCCTGACTCAGCTCTTCGCTGTAGCTGTTTAGAGACACACACGCACACACAAACACACTGTACATGCACGCAGTGTGTGTGTGTGTGTGTGGGTGAGGGGGGAACCACTGGAATAGCAGACTCCTCATTTGCCATATTGTTCAGAAGAAGGCACTTAAAAACCAGATGGATCTCTCTCTCTCACACACACGCACACACAAAACACAGATGCATAGACACACTCTGTCTTTTACAAATTGAGTATGCATATTTATAAGGTGAATCACTGAATTATTGAAAGGTTGGAAATGGAGCCAATAAAGGTGCGGCAGTATGCATGTGTGTGCGCGCGTACTGTATGTATGTGTGAGAGTGTGTGTGTGTTTAAAAAGCAAATGAGCCAAAAAGCAGGATACGCATAGCTCTGCAGGTATTGATTGCTTTACTGAGTACATGCATGGACACACACACACACACACACGCGCGCGCGCGCGCCCTGTATCTCTCAAACTATTTCCTAGCGTTTGAGAACCTTTTCAGTAATTCGGTAGCTTGTTTTTAAAACACTTCAGTCGAACTTTTTAAAAATGTATGTTTTTTTTCTAACTCAAACGCTCGAACAGAGGTGTTCAGAAAGTTTACAGCGCGTTGGAAAAACTTGTCAAATTGGAAATCAGCCAGTACTCCGTTAGCTGGAGGATGGCCTCAGGATGTCATGACACTTCTTCAAATATACAATCAGGAGGTAGGTCGGGACGTTCTTTTGAAAGTGGACACCGTTCTTATCCTTGTAGCCTACAGAGTAACAGATGACTTTGAACCATTTCAGTATTGTCACAGGTCTCTCCCAGATTGATATAAAGTCATTGATTGCCCGCAAGTCGAGCAGCGTGTGGCTTTGTAAATGCAGATGTGTGGGTGACCTGTTAACACACACAAGCTTGCAGGCATGGAGTACTTAAATGACATATTGTGCTGTATTTCCATGCTCTGTTTTTCTGATTCAAGTGCTGCAATATCTCCTAAAGAAGTAAGGTTCGGGAAGCTGCTGATTGCAACATTTTCTTTAAAGTAGTTTCACCTTGTTGAATATAATAACAAAAAAAAAACCAACTATGCTTCCTTTTTATAGAGGGAATCAAAGAGAGCACAATCGTTATAAACAGATATCTGCATATGAATGCAGAGTCTGTAGGTAGTAATATTGACCAATTACATTTGAGAGGGTTTCAATTGAACACAGATAAAAAAAGTCTGTGTAGAGAGCAACAGAGGAGGAAAGCACTGGCTGAAAAGCATAGAGTTCATAGAGATTGGGTGTAATTTGTGTCTTTCTTGTCATTCTCACGTATCAAGTCGTTAATTAGACTGAAGAGTAAGTCCTGTCCTGGATATTCATTATCCATTTTCCAGATATCTACTGACCGCAGCAGAAAACCCACAACACTGGCCGCTATCCCCAGAGGTTAACTCGGAACAAATCAGTCACTTGAAATGAGCATGACCGGTTGTCTCCAGGTTGTCCAACAGCTTCTCCAATGAAATAACAATGCATTATTTGCAACCGCCCATTCAGAATCAGCGGGGAAATATTGTGGCACACTGGTGATACTGTTTGGACGAGTTGCTCTGGGTGACGGTGTGTAAATAAAACACACATTGTCCGTGATACATTGATGCGTTTGAAGGCTGATTGGCTATCAGAACATTTTCACAAACAGATCACAAATATGGACACTGCTTACTTTCAGGGTACATGTTTCCAAAAGAAACAGGCAGATAGGGAAGAACTCGTTGGAGATATTGATTAGTGCTGATAATAGACAATGGTGATGAGTGTGTGCTACACCCTCACCGCCAGGCGTAGAAGTAGTGCTATGATCAGCGTCTACCTTACAGTGAACACAGACGGCCCCGGGAATGAACACAACGTCTGAAACCAGCGGTGGCCAGTCTGGCAGGGAATACAGTAGCCCACCGAGGTGGTTTTCTTGCCGGGTTTGGCTCCTAGCATCCCCGGGCTGGGTTGGTTCATTTAGACATGATGTGACAGCTATTGTTTAGCTTTATAGAAATCCTTTCACCAGGAACGTCCATAAATCAACGGGATAGATTAACGATATTCCCTGGTGGTCTCAGAGGTCTGGTCTGGCTGCTGAGCCTGATTCTGTTGAATGCTAACAGCAGAATCAGTTAGCAGCAGTCCATTGGTGGTTGCATGTATCTATGTGTCTTTAGTTATTTGTGCTCATCTTGAAGGAAAAAGAGGGAACTCTGAAGGCAAGAACACAAACTGCCCCCTCCTAATAAAATATAATGCTTAATATGAGACTAGTTCACAACATAAGTGCTGATCTGATTTTTCTTTTTACAGTCATTAGGAGGCATAAATGGTCACATGACCTGACCAGCCACCCCAGACCAGCAGTCCTATTCTTAGATCTTTAATGAATACAACCCAGTTATTCATATGAATCAGCCAGCGCTCAGACTCTTTTCACCGTTAACACCCCGCGGTAGTCACTCTGTGTTAACTTGAGAGCGTGCAAAAATATGAGTTACTTATTTAAACGCTCATGACAACAGACCACATCAATCCAATTTACACTTGCGGAGGACAGACGTTTGCAACTTTCAGCCTCTGAAGACTGCAAGCTGCACAGATGTGTACACTCACAGTTATGAGACGGCGCAGCTTGTATATTTTGATGAAAAATGAATTGAATTCAGAGTCATTAGTACAGTATGTGGGCTGCTCAGAAATCCACATACTGTATGATTCTTTAGCCCGGGGCTTAAATTAAAGCCCTTTTTACACTGGTAATCACACTGAAAAGGCCTCCGCAGAACACGGCCATATTACATCCTGATCTCGTCTGTCTTCCTCCATCGTCTGTACAACATATCATCTCTCCCCTGAGAGGCCCACTGTTAGTTTTTCTTCCCCCAAAAAAGAAACATGGTTAAAGCACTTACATGCGAGGTAAGTGGAGCACTGATGCAGAGTAAGATGGCATGTTGTGCTGCACTCAGTGGTTACCATGACATTTGCAGCATTCGACAACTGAACTCAGCACTAAAGATTTCTGCCGTCATGCGCTTTAATCTAGCTTTACTTATTCTGTGTTTTAGACTTTCATCTACATGTGCTCTCTCTTTCTGCCCTTTTCTCTTCACTTGCTATTAAATGAATTTAATAATTGAATCTCTTATATAATCCTGTTGTCAAGCAAAGGTCTACCGGTCTGTTGTTGTCTACCAAAGTAAAGGGTTTGGGATTAGTGATTCAGCATTGTTGACTTACAGATGGTGTGTGCTCGTCAAACACAGAACATTTCCTTGGAAGAAGAAGTATTCTTGCATGCAAAATAATATCCAACAGTTGCATTAGCAAAGAGCCGACGTTAAGTAGACAGTGTCTCGTCAGGCCAACATGCACGCAGGGTTTCTTCAAACCAGATTAGAGTCCTGCTTTGTTTATTTAAGCAGTCAAATCACCAATACAAAGTCTGTACAGATATTAGCTGTCAGCTAACTAGCAACATATGTACATATGCGCTCATGTGTGTTTGTTTGGCAGCTCAGTCTCAACTCAAACTAGGAAGTGCTGCTGCTATTTTACTGTCCACTCATAGTTGAGTCATGCAACTTTGGAATAAGCACAAACATGCTGTTTGCTTAAGTTAAAACGTATTTGATGTAAATCAATGCCCCTTCACCCCAGTGGTGTAATTTCACATCCACTGGACTTGTTAGAGAAGTTTCTGGATTTGGTTTTAAGATTTATTTGCTGGAGATCATCATTTGCCAATAACTGTCGCCCTTCACTTTTGTAGCTATAGCCTGACCTGTGAGGAAAGTGCTATTGTTAAACTAACACTACAGCGTAGGACGACAAGTAGTTAAGTTACTAGTAAAAGTAACAGGTAACGATGGCTCTATTCAAGGGTCTTTGGTTTTAATATACAAACATGGTGTGAAATGGTTACTTCCAGCTCCCCGGCTGCTTTGAATTGACTTTATGACGCTGTCAACCAAGACAGGTGGCTATAATTTTTGTTTTATGATACAGGCTCATTCCAGCTGAGTTATATTTGTTATGTTGTCTATTATCTTTGCTCAGATGTCTTGTTTGCTGCCACTTTCCTTTGCTAGACGTTTAGAAGAGCATTATGTAATTTATGGTCGCTATCAACAATTAACAGCTGCTAGCCAAGTACAGCAGCAGTCGCAGGTCTGTGTGAAATAAAATAGGTTGTTTGCTTTTTATGGCTTAAGAGCGAAATGTGATGTAACGCTTGTGACTCGCTATTAACACCCACAAATCTCCATTTTTAAAAAAAAGTTTTCTGAGGGTGTTTGTGTGTATTTCTGTATCTGAAATGTTAAGTCATTGGTATTGATTGAAAGCACTGCAGATGTATTAGTTTAATTTCATGCGACAGTAAAATCTCACTCGGTGCACTTTGAACAACCACATACATTTTAAAATCGTATTGCAGCAGACAGAAATGAAAATCCATAGCGCTAATACCAGAGCTCCTATGTATATTGATTGGGATTGTTTCTTTGCTTTTCGTGCTTTCAGTGCGGTGCCTACTAAACGAATCCCTGCTGTTTTATGTGAGGAAACAAATTCTGAAATATTAGTAAGATAATGTGAGTCGACAGATCCGGGAGAGACGTGAGCAGAGATCAGCATGGGAAACCAAGAACAAGACTATAAACACTTTGGGGAATGAAGCCCTGGCTGTCTGTTCTGTATAAGTGAGCGCCTTGTTCCATGTTTATAAGTTCAGACTGAAGTGATCAAAGAATCACAGGTGGAGTCTTAAATTGAAATTGGCCTTTTGATAATCCGTTGAATAGCAATGAGGGGAAACCAGCTTAACACGTTTTGCACATCTCCCAGCTGGGACAAACTTGGTTAATGTTGTGACTTAAGTGTTCGTATTAATAAGCTAGACGCTTCATTCTAATGTGTTTTTATAATAAGTCTGATATAGATGTTTTTTGTTTTTTTTAAATTGTGCAATGAAGTTTATGTAGATTTATGATTAAATATGTTCTCATCATGTTTTATTATTTATTTATTTTATTAAGTGGTGGAAGAACTATTCAGATCTGATAAATACTGCAATATAACAACTATAACACAAATAAAAGTTATTTTAGATCTTAATTAAAGGATGAGCGTGTAGGAGCTAGTAGCATGTAGCAGTGTACTCACCCTACTGAAACCGCAGTGGCCATGAAATGAGAAAAAAACACCCTACCTAGCCATTCTTTGGGCTATTGTAAGAAAAATATTGAAGGATCTTAACGGTGTCCTGAGGGAAATATCTGGTTCTTTAGCTGCTAAATGCTCCACCATGTTCACCAGCTAGCTGCTAAATGTGTCTGTCAGCTGTTTGGTGCTGAGCAGATGGTGTATTTAGTTAAAGTTTTGCGACAGCTAAACCGTGAGCTCAGACTTGCTATAAAGCCCTGTAATTTTCTGTAGGTTCATCTATACGAGGGACTATTTCGTTTAATCTGTTTTTATCAATTACGACCACTTTAAGTAAAAGTACACAAGCATCGTGTAAGTGAAAATAATACTTTAAGCGTCTAAAGTAAAGCCACTAACTACAGCAGAATGAGGCATTTTAGTATTATATTGTTATATTTTTGCATTTTTATTTCTTAAAAATATTTTCCTTCCCCCAGAAGCTTTACTTTCCTCTCCCGTGTGCACAGGAACAGCTGCTTTTCTTCGACCGTACAGATGCTGCTCCTGCAAACACTGAGCAGAACAACAATGAAAGGCTTGCCGTTGCAGGTGTGTTTATTAAAGGTGACAATGGGGCAGCTGCAGCTCAGTTGGTAGAGTGGGTTTAACAAAAAACAAGGTTGGTGGTGGTGTGCTCCCCTGAGCTCTTCCCGCCTCCTTCACTGAACCCTAACGTATGTGTTTATATGAAGCGAAATGTAATTTTGCCTGGGATGTTTACACGGCAAGCATTGGATTAAAAGTTTTTTTTTAGACTTCTTGATTACACAAAAAGTCTGTTTTAATGGCAAGAAAACTCTCAGCCACATTTTCGAGTTAAGCTGTGCAGCAGCACATACTGTACGTTGGGGTTCAGTAAAAGATACCAAGGCAGGAAGCGCTCAGGGGAGCAAACCACCACCAACCGTGTGTTTTTGCATTTAATGCAAAACTGAGATAACTTTTGCTCTGAAAGAAAAACAAGTCAGTTTTGTGCCCATTCTCTGGAGCGCATTTGTCTGTTATGTGTTCAATAACACATTTGTCAGGACACGAGAAGATGAAACTGAAGATGATGAATTAAATTACAGGCAGGATGGTTTTCATATTATTACTGACAGCTATTTACTTAGTCGCCTCTGTGTCTAGTATTCGTTCTATCCATGTGAGAAAGATTGTACCGTTTTCTAATTGTTATGGCTCATTTTCATTAGTCTTTTTTTTTCTATTATAGATTTAGAGAAACTGTAATTTACTGCAGTACGGGGACCTTTACTGTAGCAGAGTGAACTGCTGCGCAGCTGCAAATGAACTGCAGGGAGACATGGAGGCAGAGAACAGGTGGCGTTTAAATGCCTTGTATTTACAAAATGAGGATTTCAGGAGTTATATGGAGAGAGAAAGAGAAAGCACAAACGTGTTTTGGCTGAAAATGGAGGCACTTCTGAACCTGAAGGCTGCGCAGGGAGAATCTTAATATGTTATAAGGGACTGCATGAAATTTACTGGAGTGTGCGTTGAATCCTATATTTGACTTTAGAAAGAAAAGACCTTTGCAGTTTATTAATATTTTATTTGGGCACTTCCCTTGACCTAGAAAAGATGAAGTTGAGACAACTCCGCCATTAGCAAGCTAAAAGAACCAAAGTAAAAAGAAAGGTGTAATATAATATAATCCATAATACACAATAGCCACAAATACAACATTTTCAATTTATGGCAAATAAAAAAAAGGCTAAACTTGAATTGTAATATGTTAACTTAACAGTACAGACACTGAACTTTTTATGAACTTCTTGGAGAGACTGTCCTCCCAAGAAAAAAGACATTATCAGTCGTTTCAGCAAGTGCCCCAAAATGACATATTACAGTACATTCCAGTTAAAAACCTTTCTTGTGGCTGTAGACAGAATGATGGGAGCAAAGGAGGAAGTCAGGTGACAGTGGCGGCAACAAACTTCAGACTTTAACATGGCAGAGATGGGTGTTTGTTTCCTGTACACAACTGACAGCCATGTGTCTTTTAACATATGTCCAACCTCTGTGACTGTGGAGTGAAGCTACTGTAATACAGAAGTGTCAAAACTGCAGTTCCTCAAATGGCCACTTGATGCTGGCTACAGAACGAGTCAATCTCCATAAGCCCCCATGTTAAAAAGTCCAACTTCACAACAAGCCACAATTTTTAGATTAGTTGTACTCTGTGCACCCACTTTACACACTAAGCCTAATGCTTACAATTATTTGATTCCTTTAAAAAAAATAATAATTTCTAATTCAATTCACAGACGAGGGCTGGGATAGAAATTTTGGTTGTGTGAAAATTCACAGACTCCTGCTTTCCCCAAAATGTCAGTCTATTCTCCCTTTTGGCCTCCTTTCTTCCCCTAACAATTTTTGTACGCTCCCTAAGAGGAAAGCCGGTAAGTTACCCTGTGAGAACAAAGAGCAAAGAGAGACGGAGAAGCTGAAATATCAGATACACTGACTGGAGATCATTTTTTCAGATTGACTTTTTCTAGCTTTTTCTGCCTTTGAGCTCTGTAGAGTAGTTTTCACACGTCTACTGGAGAAAAGAAAAAAAAAAACAAGGCAATATTCCTGCCTCGTCCAACTACTTACCTTATCTATCAAAATATGTTCTTACCTCCATGAATCATGCAGCATCCACGGCAGTCTCAGCCTCAATAGTATCTTACAGACAAACAGCTGGTCGGTAAAGATTCCCCAAAGAGGCGCAGTGTTCAAGGATGCCTGCAAACGTGAGAAAGTTTCAAACAAACTGAGATGGAGAAAAAAAAATCTCCCAGGAATCTTTCTGTCTTCTCCGTCGTCTCCTCTCCGTGTCCTCTGTCATGTTTCCACCAGTGTTACTTGTCGTTATATCCATGCAGTGTTTCCATTATGTTTGTCCATTAAATCAGTGAAGAGTGTGTGTCCGTGCGCCTGTGTTTGTTGTTTGTTTCACATCTAATCGTACAGCAGCCTGCTTCCTCCATTAGAGATACAGTATGTCAAAGGAGCCTCTGGGCCTAGTGGATATCTGTGTGCTGTGAAGAGTTTAGCCATGAGTCCTGTCAAAACCTTGAGTAAACACACACAGAAGCTCATTTGCAGGGGACGCTCGACAATGAAAAGACAAGACAAACAAGGCGTGAAACAGAAAAGACGTTACGCGGTACAACTGTTCGGTGTGTGTGTGCGTGTGTGTGAATCCTTTTTGTGTTTGTGTGTCTCCTCTGTGTTCTGGCCTTATTTAGGCTCATTTACAGTAAACAGATGAGTTAGAAATTCTGTTTATCTGGTGTCATGGGGGTGGATGGGGTGGTGGTGGAAGACGAAGAGAAGAGGCAGAGCAGCTCCTTGCATACAATGATCTATTTATCAATTCCCCATCCTGTTTCTTTCCTCTCCACCCATTCTTTCCTCCTCCTCCTATTTCTCCTCCTCCCTTGACTGGCCTACTTGCTTATCCTCTTCAGAGCACTTTAAATTCAACTTAACAACACTTTTTTTTTTTTTTTTGGCTGCTGCGTCCTCCCTCTCCTTTTTTCCTTTCATTTAAGTTCTGTTCGATTGCTCATCTTCCCTAGTACAAATAAGATACAGTGGAGACAATTGGCTGCCCCTATCTCATTCCTGTTATTACTCCATCCAAACGTGTGTGTGTGTGTGTGTGTGTGTTTGTGTGTGCAGTTTGTTTCAGAAAGACGGAAAGAAAGAGGCAAAGAGGACAATACAGAGGGCCATAATAACCGTGGAGTTGTTGTTCTCAACAGTACGCTGCAGCAGCAATGCTTTAATTAATGTCTAAATATAGAGTCTTAAAGAAATGCTCAGAGGCTGATTTGAAGCAATACATGCCAATTTCCTGTAGGCATATTGCTTAATTAAAAATGTTATTTTGTGAATGTAAGATAAAGTCAGGCTGTAAAATGGGACCAAAAACAGCCAGAGAGAGAAAATGAGGAGCGGGGGAATGAATAAGAGTCTCATCTATGTAAGTATGAACTTTTGGAAAGATGTCCACAGTCAGATCTGCTTAAACACAGCCACGCTTTGAGCTAAACGCTAACAGCAGCGCGCTAACGTGCGCACAATGACATTTAGCAGGTATTATGTTTGACAAGTTTCTAGTCCAAGTGCTAATTTGCCAATTAACACAATGCAAAGTACAGCAGAGGTTGATGGGAATGTCATTAGCTTTGTTTGGTCACCAACCGGAAGAAAATGAAACTTAACTTAAATATGATGGGGGGTTATTTGCTCTCCGAGGGTTTTACTATTCATCCTGAGGGACGGGGCATGAACGTCGGGGCCACATTTCAATAGTTGTCGCTAAAATCAAAGAAAGTTTGAACCTGTTAATGGAGAAAGAGATATAATCAGTAAGATTTATTATCTTAGGACCAAGTATCATAGCAATCCATCCAATATCTGTTGAGATATTTCAGTCGGGGACCAATCCACAGACTGACAAATCCCAGAAATATGTGTCTCCGTCCCTTAATACTTTACAACTTCACTACCTTGTCTGTGAATCTCACCCCCAAGCTTCTTCCAACTGAAGACATAAATCTAATGGCCTTTAACAACTGGGCACTTTCTATCTAACATTTCTCAAACTGTAGTAAATAGTGCATTTATTGGGGATTGATACACATTCGATGTCCTTGTGAGTATTTCATTCACCTCATGCAGTCCACCAGAGTTTGTCCGATGGATGCTGTTTTGCTTTGTTCAGGAGAAAGTGATGATTGAATCCCTCCAGAAACATTTTATGACGACATGGAAACTGCAGTAGATCAGTGCTTCATAACGACTGAAGACATTTTAGAGTTTAAGAGTTTCATTTGACTCACCGTTGCGTTGATCTCAGACAGTTTTTTCTCTTTTTCTGTCAGTATTTCTCTGTTTTACGGCTGTGGCTACGTAGCTATCAAGCTACGCAAAAAGAAGACAAGCTCTGATTCTGCTGGTCCTTTCTCCGACTGGGGTAAACGACACGTACTAAACAGACGCCAGAGTTACTGGATATGAATCACAGCGATGTGGGCAGCCATTCAGAGGTCTGGAATCAGGCTCGGTGCATGTGGCATCCACCCGGGGAAAAAGCTACTGTGTTTTTTCATTGTAATGAATGAACATGTCACCCTGTGCAACAGTGTGGCTCACCGATGTGTTTTGAATAGTTTTTGGGGGGCAACAATGAAGCTCTGTGGCACACGGGAATAAGATATATTCGGGTACTTGACAACAGTCTACTTGTTAGTCGGATCAACTCATTACTGGTTTTGGTCTTATTGGTGGGATTTGTTGACAGTAAAAGAATATATATATATATATCTTAGCAGACATATCCCTTAATGAGTGAGAGAAGGGGGGATGTTGTCTATCTGTTGTGATGATTTGTAGATTTGTTGTTGTGGTTGCCATTTGATCCTCTTGTAATAGGGTGTGTGTCTGTGCGTGTGTGTGTGAGAGAGATGACAAATCTATGTCTTCTCATTTTCTGCCAGAATTGTACATCCTTCCCAGAGTGGGTTTTGTTTTTGTATGAACAAACAGTAATCAGAGCAGGAAAACCCAGTGGGGGGGCAGGCGGAGAGAGAGTGGGTGGAATCATTACCGCGTGTGCTGCTGTTTGTGCTTTTCAGGGGGAGAGAGGACGAGAGCTAGAGGAAGAGTGGGGAGAGATTACATTGAGGGGATAACTCAAAGCTGATTGAAGGCCGTGGCAGGGCTGGAGCATGTGACTGGCTCACGCTGATATTATGGTGTCATCGAGATCATAGTTTGTTTCTCTCCAACACCCGTCAATCAGCGAAGCGGCTAAAAAGCATGTGTTCAAGTGTATATTTAGCACAGCTGCACCGCTGGCTTCAGCCTGCATTCGCTCCAAAAATTTCAAATTCTCCATGCTAGAAAATAAAACCGCTGGATTTGAGGCGCTTAAAGTGATTTGTGGAAATCTTTGTTTATCGTCAGATCTTTGCAAATCCCCGGGAAAGGAGACCATCATAGTTTGTGCAATTCAGTCATTTAGACTCTTGATTTTGAATTTTCGCCAGGCAAACACAGTCTGTACAATTCATCATATTCTAAAGAGAAAATAACACCTAACAAGTTGAAAGCTAACCTTACTCTGCCTGTTCCTGCTACAGCACCTCAAACGAGCCTGGTAAAATGCTACGAATAACCTTGATACAGATACCTTGATGCTAACATAACGCAGCACTGCTTCCTTTGAGAGTTTGAAAACCGCTGCCACTAAATGTCAGATTTGTAAGCGTTCTAAGTTAATGGGCGATCAGATAGTTGTTAGTTTTACATCCTATTTAAGCAAAGTTCTTGTACATCTACACTACATGGGTTTGGTAGTAAAACATTTAACAAACTCCAGAGCACAGATTTGTATATTTTTCCCTTGACGGCGACCAGGCTCTAAAACTCATAAATAAACAATGTCAGTAAACATCCCGACTTGATGACACCTCAAATAAGTCTTTCAGGACAGAGAGAGAGAGGCTAATGTTCTCACCCTCTCGAAACAGGACGCTGAAATAACCTGAGAAAAGGGTGACCAAAACAGCACCATTTATTTATGACGCTGTACGTGTCTGTGTGTTTGGGAAGGTCCTGACAGTATGAGCTACTGCGGCTACAAGGATCTTTCTCTTTTTGGAAAGGGAGATACGGGTGAGGTAGAGAGAAAAATAGAGAAAGGGGACTAGGGTGACAGAGGGAGAGGCTGGTGTGTTTTCAGCTGATCCACTTCCTCCCTGATGTTGGCTCTCATTTGTCTTGGCTGGAAACTGAGCACAAGGCTGGAATACTGATGACGGTTACTCCGCACACACCCCCCCCCGCTCCTCCTCCTCCTCTTTTTTTTTTCTACCTCTCTCTCTCTCTCATCTTCACCCCCACCATTTATCCTCTCTTCACATACTCTACATTCTGTCTGCTCAACTGATTTCCTGCCTCCTGTCCCCCCCTCCTCCCCCTTTTTTACCCTCCTCATCTCGCCTCTCTCCCCCGATGCAGCTGCACTTCGTCGACCCAAATTTCCCTTCCACCTCTCCTCTCCTTCTATCCATCTCTCCATCTGACCTCGCTCTACCTCTCCCGCAGCTCAGTCTATCACTTACCGGCTACATTATCCAGCTCCGTTCCTTCTCCTCCCTTTTCCCCCCTCTTTCGTCCTGCTTTCCTACCAATTCCTCCCCTCGTCTCTCCTCTCAGCATCCCCCCTTCGCCTTGCTTGTCTTTTCTGCTTCGGCTTTCTGCTTTCTCTCATTTAGCGTCGGCCTCCTGTCCTCCTCGTTTGGTCTGCCTCCCGTCACCTTTCTGTTTCTCTTCCCTCCTCTTTGTCTCATTCTGGCCTGTGAATTAGCTCCTGGTTTATGTGGGTCACGGGGGTGATGAGACGTGAAATCAGAGGTGTGTGTATGTGTGTTTCTGTGACAGCGAACAAGGGAGAGTAGCTGAGGGAGACTGGAAGGGAAACAAAAGAAGACTCTGGGTGAGGTGGTGAGATGAGGTGACACCCAGCCCGCTCTTAAGAAACTTGGTGAAATGTGTCTTCAAATGCAAACACGCTCTGTGGACGAAGCATACACCGACCATATCTGCTACACCTAAAATACTGTAGACCGGTACTTAAAATGTGAGTGTTGATATATGCTTTGAATTCATAGCTCTTAAATTAGGGTGCAAATGGTTCAATTTATAATTTGACCCAACTGCATTTGTTCTCAATACCTAAAAGGTTGATACAGCTGTCACAGGTCCTCATATACTGTATGTGGATGTAAAGTAAGACTCAGTAGAAGATCTTAACCAGGGTTTTCCTGTTCAGACTGGGTGACTTTTTGCTGTGACTTTGATCCCAAAACTTTGAAGAGAGTTTGAGTTGTTGGACAAACCCAAATTGGAATTTTTAAATCCTTTAAAATTTGATTTGATTTGATTTATAATATCTTATTTTAATCAACTGGACATCTAACACACAAAGCAAGGACTTAATATGCCTAATGATCAAGCATGCATAATGATTTGTGGTCACTGTATGTTTTACACCCCTAGATGCCATTAAAACCTACAGACTGATCCTTTTTAACAGAGGACACTTTAAGAAAACCATGTTTTATTTTGAACATCGTCTGGATCCTCCAGGCCGCCTCAATCTGTTCTGTGTTTGACTGACTTTGCGCCGTCCATCACAAATCGAACATCCGTGTATTTTCTATGGAGCAGAGCACAGAGCCCCTTCTGGGATGCTCCTAAAACACGCTGCAATACTTCTGGTGGGCTGTCTAGAAGAGCTGAGATTAGCTGCAGCACACCCGGCATGTAGTGCAGCCTGGTGCAATTGAGCTGTACTTCTATTTCTATAAACATTTTGGCACAAAACAGTTTTCAACTGTGACGTAAGAATCTTATGCATTATGCATTCTGTTCAGGATCCTTATTTTTTACAGTTACAGTATGTCAAAAAAAAAAAAATCTTTCTTTGCCTCCAGTGTTACTGTGTGTCTTACTGAAGTGTAAAGGACATGAAATTTATAGTGCATACTGTATGCTGAGATTTCTTAAAATTCGTCCCTGAGTCTGTTTCACATTTGGGACAACGAGAAGTGAAATGCGTTTCATCCTCAATGTCGCCTAAATTGCCGTCTTTCCACACTCTGCGTTCCCTTGGTGACCAGGTTTTCAATGGTACTTTCACTCTGTCTTGCTGCTCAATAAAAAAGCCACCATGATTTATGAAAGATGTCATCAGTGTTAGCACAAAGATACAGAGGAGCAGAGCATCTTGCCCCACACCGAGTGACTTCAATTTATCACATGATGACCAGGGTGCTGTGGTATTGGACCATGAAAGTAGCTTTGTTTGATGTTTGTTTCCAGTCATTTGAGCTTCTGCGGCCTAAACTGATTCTCGGATTGATCGCTTCATGGACTGCTTGATTGACTGCGTGTGACTTGGTTTTTCTGTTTGTCCTTTAAAAACTTCCTGCCACCAACAGGCCGAGGCAAACTCAGCAAAACAAAGCGTAGTTTTCTTTCACTGAGGAGAGCTTTCGCTTCAGCCGTGATCAGTTGTCTATCAGCCGAGGTCTGTTGGCAGACGTCTTCTTCCCTCATTTATCTCCAGCGGCACAAGGTAAAGAGCAGCCATAAGGTTGTCTCTCTCAGAGCTCCTTTTTACAATATCTGAATTTAATGAGCATCTGCAGCAGAGAAGTCGATGGCTTGCTGATGAGCAAGAACTTGTTTGTTTTTGATCATTTGCTATCTGGAGAACTTCAAAGTTGGATGTCTTTATAGATTTTTTCACCACCGGTGGTGATGAGGAAAGACATTTCCTGAAATGCCAAATCAAAGTTACAGTGCAAAAAAAAGTAAACCCCCCTAATTTAGCATTAATCAATGAATGAAGTAAATACAGAAAGGAGAGTTCGTGGAGGCAGAGAGGCCCTGCTGAACTGCGTGGGCGTCGAATCAAAGGAGTGTCGTAAACCGGCTTCAGTTCTTCACTCACAAAGTTTGTTGCTGTAAATTAAACTTTTGTTTTGAGTTTTACGGTTTTCTTTCTGGGCAGAACAATCATCAAAAAGTTGTTTGCACGGCAGGAGGTTCTGCTGCTGGTTTCACAGTATAAAACTCATATTTTATGCGATCAACAATAAAGAAAAAAGTTGTAATATAATGTCCCGGCTGAATAAAGGAAAGTCTTGACTGATTTACTGGAATAAGGTACGTCTGTGATAAAAGGAAATAACAAAATAAAAGCATCAAACCAAATATACATATACAAAAAAAAAACATGTCTGGCAACGACCCTGTGTATTGTGTATTCTGTTGAATACCAGAATTATTGTTGTCCAATTTCACTTTCATACTTTAGTTTTTATAAGAAATAGTCAGGTTGCACTTTTTATAAATTTATGTATTCATGCATTTTCTTGACTTGTTTTATTTATAGCATTTCAGTTGTTAAGCCTGTTGAAGTGTGCCTGTAGTGGGTGTTTGCTGCATGACGACTAAAAATTGCTTTTTGTTGTTTGCTGTTATGTTTGTCAGCTAATCTGGACAGATACTTTATGAGAGGAGTCTCTATTCTCCCACAGAGCCACAATAATCAAAAGACTTAAACAGAAAAGGTCAGATTTATTTTCAGATGATTTCCATGAGCAGTGTTTAACATTTTGTTTTCGGCCTTTAAATAAATTCAGCGTTCACTTTTGGTTCAGTTAAGTGGTCTCATCTTTATTCCGAGGTGAGCATTTATTTCATTTCATTTAAAGTGGTTAAAGCTACTTCAAAATACACTGAATCACTTTGTGGTAATGTGATTTGCTAAAATTTAAAGGCTCAGTGTGCATAGAGGTGCCTAGGAGGATAGTCACTGATCGCAGCCCTGTTGCCACACACTCTTCTTGCTAGCACTGAGAGAAAACTATGGCGGTCATGATCCAGCTTGTCCGTTTTGAGCCACTATAGAAACAACTATAGATTCAAGAGCACCATGACTCATCCTAATGCCGGCCTTACACCAAATGACTTTTCACATCACGAACTGGTGCGGAAAAAAATTCTGGTTTTAGTGTAAAATCCTAAACGTTTTACTGCTGTTGGCTTTCCCATCGGCTCGATTGTTTGGTGTAAGGCGGTCTGAGCTTGTCCCAAGTCTGTCTTTTTCTTGTCTTGATATGCCAAAAAAAAAATCAAACATGTTTAATATTATCAGGGTTTTTTTTTAGTCTTGGCTCATGCAAATACAGCAGTGATCAGTGTCAACAACCAATAGTTGCGCTCTCTGAGGAATAAGGCATCTGACTACACAGTATAAACATGACCACGTTTAGCGCTTTGTTGCCAGTTGCTTGCTCACTCCGGGGAGGCGCAAGAACATGAAGTTTTTCATAGGAGACTAGAGGAGAGGAGAGCCTCTGTCACGTGTCATCTGTACCACAAATGAGTAGAGAAGAAGTGGACAGAAATTACTGCTGCCTTCGAAATGCGCACACAACAAAGGCAACTGTGACCAATAACTGCTTTTCTTTCTGCTCCATTGTTCAACAGTTTTTCCTCTTTTAAATTTCCTCCAGGTGTGAGATGGGAAATCTAAAAAAAAATCCAGTTGTACTCTTATAAATAGTGACCCTACAAAATCCTCAATCTTTGCTAAATCTTGTCGAAGTTTTCTGGTGTGTGGTAGACGTAATGTAACAAAAACAGTTTTTATTGTCAGGTGATTATACACTAATGAAAACATAGTTATGCATATTATATCCCACTTATGCCATGTTCTGTAAACAGCTCCTTAAATTTTACACATTGACCTTTAAAGCCACTGATTGTAGCTCAGTGGCATCTAACAATGCTTATTGCTACATCAAGCTGCATTTGAAAGGCTCAGCAGGGGCGTCTCTTTCCAGATCCGATGACAACAGTCGGCAGACTGTGTTGGAGAGATAGAGGCGTAGTGTCTGTATGTTTTTTGGTGAACTATCCCTTTAACCAGTGATGCTGGCCAGTACATAATGTAGCAGCAGAGCCTTGTGTCTTTATAAATAACAATCCTCTGTAGTGTCATTCATCTACATCTACTCGTCCATTCTCTTTGAGATCTGTCGACTCTCTCCATCCCTCCTTCCCCTCTCCCACACACACACACTCACCCGCATCCCTCGCCTCCCTTCCCTCCCTCCCTCGGCCCCTCTATCTCTGTAATTCAGATTATTTTAATTCATATTTCATCCTTCGCTGTTTTATTCCAACTTAATCTATTATTCAGGGCCTGTTTTAAAAATGTAACAGTGCGAAGGTCACTGATCCATGCTCGCTCCTTACTGGTTCATACAAGACACCATGTGTGTGCGTGCGTGCACATGTACTGACACACACACACACACACACACACACACACATACAAACAAAAACACATAAAAACAAATACACTAACACACACAGAAATGTCTAGAGACATTATACATGAAGTTTGAGACTTAGGAGCGGCTACGTGCAAGATGAATGAGAGATGAAGAGAAAGACATGGAGAGGGAGAGAGAGATTATAGTCAAAGCAAATGAAAACTAAATTAGATCACTGGACTTTTACGACAAAACTTAAGGGATAAATATAATTTCACTTCACTTTAACAGACAATGCCAAGCAGCAGACGACCTTGGCACCAAAAACCGACCAGAAATGGAGAAGGACACAAATTAAAGTACAGGCTGAACGACCACAACTTGGCCGCTGAGGCTGGTGAACAAAGAAAAACCTTGCAACCCCCCCAAAAAAAGCAGAAAAAACCCTGCCTATTTCTGTGAGAAATAGGTAGCAGAGCTTCACTTTCTGTTTCCTGTATAAAGACATAAAAGCCGAGTCCCTGACCGAAATAAAACTCAAACACCAAGAATTCAACACGCTCTCAGACCAAAACAAAATTCAATATTTACTTACGGAAAAAAATATGTCAGAGAATGTTACAGCCTGAAGAAATTCAACAGAACAACACATGAAACCTTCATATCCTCTTTCATTTTGGTTCCTTCTCATTTTAGCAGTCCAGCATTGTCGTACATTTGTATAGTATATTGTATGTGGTATAGTTGATAAAGCAATGGCAATAGTATATCTAACGGTATATTCTAAATTATTTCCCCAGCACTATCTTTTGTTAACGTTTTCAAACAGCCTCCAACAAGGACAGAAATATTCACATCCTGTCTGAGGGATGGTAACGCAGCCATTATTGTACAACATAAACAGGAACTCTTTTCTGAGGTAGAATCATGGACTTAAATCGAATTATTAAACTTTGCTTTACTGCTCTTTTTCCAATAAGATGAGATCATCTTTTTGCAAGCAATAAACACAGATCTCACAGCAGCAGTCTTTCTCATATAGGCCGTGTTTACCGGGATGTAGCCCTAAATTACTGCGCTTTGTAAACCTTGTTTAACCTGCTTCAGTGATACCGTACTTAACTTCAGTGACATCGATAAAGCAAATCTGAAATTGAGCGATGAGTGGAATGACAACACTTAGACCAGCAGGCAGGAGGAGAGAGACGTGTCAGACCAAAGACAGGAAGAAAATGAAAATAAGAAAGAGGGAATGCTGAGGAAAAAGGGTAGGACAGATGTTGCATACTGAGCCAGCAGATGGTGGAGTTGGAAGGAAAAGGGGAACCGGAGGAGAGAAAAAGAGAGAGTGAAAGGAGTGAGTAGGGTGAGAGGGAGGAAGTAAGGAGGTAGTCGCTTTAAGAAAACTAAAACGGAGGAGAAACGAAGGGAACGCAAAGTAACTCACTGTACACACACACAAACAGAGTTGCAAATCACTAAGCAGTTAAATAGGATCATCAGAATTAATAATTTAAAGAAGTGAGTGACATGGCTGCAGTCTCCCGGTGTGTAATTCACTTTGAAGTGCACTCTCTCACGCATAATGTACATAAACCATCACCTCAGCTCTCGCTCTCCCTCTCTGATGTGCATCTATGCCCTGAATTCTAATTGCCTCCTTTACCAGCCAATTAAATGGCAGTATCTGTCACCATGACAGCTCATTAGCAAATCAGCATTCAGGCAGTGTGTTTTCAGGCACGTGCGCGCGGACGTGTTTGTGTGTTCCTCCGTGGATGCGTGCAACAGTAACGCCTCATAACTTTGCCCAGTATGCAAACAGCCAATCGCTGACCCGGCCACGCGTGTGTCTGGCACTGCCGCTATTAGCAGGAAATGGAAAATGTTTTTTCTTCTTCTTCTGACTGTGTGTATGCAGATAGACGGGAGAAATGCGAGCTCTGATTCATGGCATTTTGTATCTGCAGTCGCTTCTGAATGCATTTTCATTTTGTTTGGAGGACAGATTACCTCCACGCCTGGCAAAACATCGTCAGGCAACGGAGGGAAGCGGGTTTGACACCCTGCCAGACAGGGAAAGACCTAGCAGAGCATGCTGGGAGTAATGACTAAGAACAATGGCGTTTTGCCTCATAACCAAGGGAGCTCAATTATGATCTCTACTGCCGCAACTGTAAGTGTACTTTATATTAAAGTACAACTTTCTTTGTACAACAGATTTTCTTTGTAGACTACTTTACAAATAATCAGTACTGACATGAAAAACATTAATATTTTCTGTTTTCATGATGTGCCCACTGTCAAAACTCTTCTGCATAAACCCAAGCTTGAACTCAAGATGCAACTTTTTAATAAATAAATTTTAAAAAATGTTCCTCCTCTTTTGTTCTCATGATACACCCGGGACAGTTTAATGGCCATCCAAGCCTCAGAAATGCTCCAGCTGCCAGTCACCTGCGGAAAATTCTTTCACTTAGAAAATCTCGGATGCCTAAAACGACTCCTCCCACCTACTTGTGTGCCACCGCTCACTGAAATGCCTGTCTGTCCTTGACTTGTAAGCTACAATTATCAGCACAAATTCATTTACATTGTGCGTCCATGTCCCTGCCTGCTCAGCTGTCAGTCAGCAACCCACCCACTCGGAGGTTTGGAGGCCAAAGGCGAATTTCTGATATATCTAAAAAAAAGATAAAAACCTTATCAGAGGAAACCTGAAAATCATTTAAACTTGATTTTTAACTGGGGAATCTATGTATCACTGCGGCACTGCTATCAGTATATACTCTTGTGGTGGTGGAGTGGGAAGGGAAGGGTCATCAAGTCCAAGTGCTAGCTCCTATAGTCTGCATGAAAATGACAAGCCTCCGTAAGCAGTCCACTTGTTCCTCTCTTGGTTTGGCCCGGCTGCCTGCTCAATTGTTCTCATTGCACTCCACGCCTCCTTCAAACTGTTTTGTTGCAGATTGTTCTCTGTCCTCTCTTGGTAGGTGTTCTTCCCATCCTCCATTCTCCTCTTTAACTCCCACTGGACAGACTTAACTTCCTCCCTGTCTCTCAAAGCCCTGAGAGCTCTCTTCTTCCTATTTAGAAGGGATTTGATGGCTTTGTCATCTGGAGTTTGTCCTTTGGAAAACTGTTTTTTTTTTTTCTGTTGGAATCTCAAGTGTCCACACAAACACTAAAGTAATCCGTAATGCCGTGGGAGAGTCCTTTGATGTCCCGCAGAGCAGGTTCGAGTCTGTGCATTCATTAACAGTCCTGTAGACCTTCACACACTCCGGAGACCAAACACTCACGGTCCTGACAGCAAAGGAGGATAAAGACGTGGATGATTTGTCAGTGGGCGAAAAGGTGATGGAGCTGCGGATATTCAAGTTCCGCTTTTGCATGCACATAAATTAGGTGAAGTGCACTTGTTGATAGTTGATCAAATGGATAAAGTAGGCCCACGGGGCAGGTGCAACAAGCTGCAAACACAACATTGACACATAAAGCTGATAAGGTGAACGCGTTGGCAAATAGACCTTCATTTACACACCCTAGAAAAACGTCAGAATTTAGTGTTTAGCTCTGATTTGATCTCCACCAACACCCGAGGGTAATATCTGGCTCCTCGGCTGCTAAATGCTCCATTATCTTAACCAGCTAGTCACTAACTTTGACTGCTGTTTGGCACTGGGCAGGTAGGGTGCAGTGGATTTTGACCAAAAATAAAAACACTGTATTCTGCGTCTCCAACAAAGTTGACGAGAACTACAACAGTAGATAAAACCTCCGAGCCAAAACAGATAAGAGCTGAAAAAGCCGGAAGACAATAAAAAGCTTCGTTGAGCTAAAGTCAGGTTAAAATCATCACTATGAGCAACCCCTTTACATAGTTGTATTTAAACATAGTCTTCGATATCATAAAGATATTTATTTATGCTGCTTAACAAAATAAAACGGTCAGTTGAGCTTCCTGGGCAGCTTAATCTTTGAGGTTTTGACCTCATCCTGCACGAGTAGGTACGAACATAAAGTTTAACCACCAAAAGATATCGCCATTTTTTTTCAGCAATCCTGCCACTCTGACTGTAATGAAAGAGCACTTTACCCTTGTTATTCCCGATACTTGACACTTTATGAGTGCGCTCCAATACCCTGCGTCAGTTTGGACATCATTTTCACTTTGCACACAAACTGCTTTTACCAACCCGGCTTTGACGCTGTCAGACTGTGTGGCAAGTAAACAAAATGCCACGTGTGAACAGCGTCTTTACACGCAGACTAATAAACACATATTTCACAGGGCTTGTCTTGGCAGAATCCAAATGGAAAAGGTAGCGTGTGTCTATGCCAACAGTTAAAAGCTGTGAAAAGATTAGATTAAAGTTTACTACGGCATCTTCCCTACCTGCTTCGGTCTGCCACCTTACTCCTCGCACATTCCTGCAGCTCTTTAAACAACAGTAATATCGTACAGATTTTTGTATTTTTCAGATTTTATTGTCAAATTTCTATTTTCTATTTATGCCTCTTGACTTGCTGTGCTTGCTTTTTATCTTTCCTTGGATTTCCTACTTACTATATTTATTGTTGTGCACCAAAACACCAAGGCAAGTTCGTTGTATGTGAAACCCACTACTGATAGGACGCCTTTGCATAATTTAAATGGGTTTCCTCGTTCCTTCGCACCAGCACCAGCAAATCAAGTCAAGCATGAAGCATGTGCATCACATCGACGAAGTAGGAATGCCTAACTAAAGAGTTAACCCCCCAGTTTTACCCTCCTCTCGTCTGTTATTTATGAAATCAAACTGTTTGCCATACTGCTGGTGGAGAAAGCAGATCCTCCACCTTTTCACTTAGATCTCCATCGTCACATATCAAAACAATGCATGCATAAAACACACATATATAACGTGGTAAATTACACAACGCATATGCTGTTTAGCAGTCAAGTGATATGACATTCAGAGGAGTCAGACCGAGGCTGCCATGACCGGCCCGCTGTGCCCTGAGCTTGCCTGCGGCCAACCTGATTTTTTTTTTTCTTCTCCTTCTTTTTTTTTTTTCCACAACAAATCAGATATCCCACATTGCAGACCTCCCACTGATGGAGACCAGCTGAGTCTGACTCACTCACACTGCTCCTGGGCTCGCTGGTCACTGTGTTTTTAGCCTTTACAGACTTAAGTCTGTGAGGATAACAGTAAACACCCAGCTCCTCTCACTGCTGTCCTCTCCATTCGCTGTCAAGGGGACTACTGAGGAGCAAACACACTGCTGATGCACAAGGAATAGCTAAAGTGTGCTCTCTCTCTCTCTCTCTGATAGTTCAGTAGTAGTTTCTGGTATATTTCTAACTTTAATTTGCAAGCAGTAACGCATCAGTTTTCCCAGAAGGCCTTGCATCCAGCTGCCGCCTCGTGTTTTCCCCTTTAGTTTCTTGTTTGTTTTCTCTGTTTCTACTCCATGTCGCCTCACCTGAGTGATTTCCCTTTGTGAGTTTTTAATGTCAAATGACTGAGATAATGGACTGAAGCAAGCTCAATCAACTTCTGAGGCTAACTGCATCTTTCACGGTCGTGGGAACCCTCGCGTGTTTGAGGGGTACGTCTTCGCCTCCTACAGTGATTAAAGAAGGTTTGTGATGAAACTGATCTCTGCAGTCCAGCTCAGCACACGGCAGCTCAGGGGCTGTTGACTGAACGTCCAGCTGTTTATTTAGTCCAACAGGCTCGGAGGAGTGGACACACGCAAACATGAGTCAATATCGCGACTCGTGTTAGCAGTATCATTCAGCTGTCAACACGCAGCTATTCATTTATAACAGTACGCTGTTTTGCCTTTTCACTCGGGCCTCCTCTCATTTCACAGCATCCATCTCTTTCTCATTCAGTCTCCCCGTTGGTCCTGTCCATCTCTGCACCCTTAGGCTCAAATAGCTCTCAAAAAAACAATAAAAGAGTAAAAATATATATAAATAAAAAGCATAGCTGCAGTGGGTGGGTGTATGTTTGTGTGCTGCTGTACGTTCAGTTGTGCAGCAAGGCTGTTTACTTCCCTGTGTTTTTTTTTTCTTCTTTTCTTCTCTGTGGAAGTAGCAGTAGGTTGACTATCTCAAAGTGACAGTAGAGCTGTAGAATTAGACTTGTAGATCTCATGTGTAAACTGAACTGAAGTCTCTTGTCAGTTTTGAACTGGTAAAATTCTTGCCACGCTTGCCACAGACAAGCACACACACAATATTAATTTGTGAGATCTATGCATTATTGAAAGGTGATAGCTGGTGTCAGCTAAAAAAAGCTATTTCTGTGCCATAGCTTTGAATGCTGATCGTTAAATGAATGCCAAATTAAACAGCACTTTCCTTTCAGGGTAAAAAAATAAAAAATGGCATCTTTGATTACAAACACTCACGACTTGACTCTCGCGTCACACATTTGAGATCTGACTGTCAAGAACGAAACTTGTAAATGAATTGAATCAGAAAATAAATGAAACACAGTGATGTGAAGGAGAAAGGAAAGGGGAGATGACGTGACTGGGGTAATCCTCCTGACGTTTAATAATGATGATTGATATATCAGGGCAGTATTGGTTTATAGATACATGATGAATTAGTGGTATGGGTGCTAAAAATAGAAACGCGTGCATGAAGGTCGCCCGTAGTCACAGCTGCGCTGGTGCTGTTGGAGAAACTCGTCAATGTGACACAATCGGTGCACTTCTTCTTTGCCTTTCTTCACACTGACGGGTCTAATGAGTTTCAGCTAAAGTATTGATATGCAAACGAGTGATCGTTTCTACACAGCTGTGGGAGTGGAAATTGGCCTTTTGTCCATGCACCGCGTTGTGTATGCATGCGCGCACACAGATTTGGTGCAATGGAATTACACCGGGAAGTGTCCCAACCGAGGATCAAGAGTGAACCTCCGTGCTCAAGGGTAAGACAGACTGAGAGACTTCAGAGAGATGTAGATGGAAGTGTCTCAAATGACTTGGACTTACCTCAAAAGACCTAACAGCTGTGCTTAGCGATAGGCATTTACAGTAGTGTATTGTGTGTAACAGTTCGGGAACTAGAGACATGCTTTAAGGATTTAGTGACATCTAGTGGTGTAGTTTCTGATTGCAACCACTCACCTCATTGTTTCCTTCCTAGTGTGGAGGAGAACCTGCGGCCTTGCACGTCATGCATGTGGCCTCCCACATGCATGATGGGAAAAAAAGCTCATTCTAACTTGAACTCTCACTCTGCATGAAGGTTAATATACTTTCTTGTTGAAATTGAAAAGACTGATTTTGACAAACAAACTTTGCTTGCCATATTATACCATAAAGAGTTTACGATGCAGAAAAGCACCTTGGCAGGGGATAAGAAGTGCATGCATAATATAAATATTCAGTAAATTTACATCAAATTATCCTAAAAACTTTAGGTAATGACGTTATTTGGCTCACATTACCATTTCGTGATTTTTAAATCTAATACATCACTCTGCAGAGACACTTAACATTCAGAAATGAGCCTTAAGGAATAAAAAAATATCATGAGAACGAGGTTTAATAGACTTACAGGTGAGTTATATAGAAATCCAGACTACAGTTTTCATGAGCAGAGAAATTAGCTATAAAGGCCAAAATCATGTTTTGTACCAGACTATGACGTTTTAACATGGGGACTTATGGAGATTGACTCGTTCTGTAGCCAGCCTCAAGTGGCCGTTTGAGGAACTGCAGTTTTTGACACTTCACAGCCACAGAGGCCGCCACTTGGCTTTTACACTGAAAACAGCTGTACGAGTGGTGAGAGGCCAAACTGAGAACAATTAGCTGAAAAAAAGAAAGCCTTAATGCTTCACGGAGCTGAGGGGAACTGTTCGATGAACTGCAGTTTAGGTTTCACTTCAAAGCCGTGGAGGTTGCTGCTTTCTTACTATTGTAGCTGCTCGCAACAAACACTTTCAGCTTCACTGAGCTCTGTAGGTCACTTCTTTTGAATGTAAACCTGTTGAAGACAAATGTAAAGCAGAGTGCAGAGAGCTTAGGCATGAATACTAACCTAGCAGAGAAATATAAATGATGTTGGCAACAGAAAGCACAACATGGTGGCACAAACAAAATGTGCAGTCGACTTAACATTCCTCACTGTAAACTGCATACAAGTCGTAGGTCCTGCGCCGCGCCACAACAGAAAGCTCGATAGCGAGAGGGCTGAGAAAACGTAGATCTTTGTGAAGCTTACGATGAGATTGCGTCCAGGCTGTTTATGTTGGATAGCATTCGTAACAGGAGCTTGTCATATTTTGATGTCGGATGCACAAAATAACAGGAACGCTTTGCCGTTTCATTCACCATCTGAATTATTGATGTCTTCTTTTATATCCCTTTATAGTCTAAAGATACACACACTCGCACGCGGAGGTCTACTTGATACTCGATGATGAACAGTCATGTAAGAGGGAAGGTTGTAAACTCTCTCCCGTATGAGATTGTGTTTTTCCTGTGAGGCAGAGCTGCGGATTAGCCTCGGAAATAGAAGCTCTTTCTCTCCGTCGTCCTCTCTTTCTCTGTCCATCATTGACTTGCCAACTGTCAGATGTTGCTGTCATCCTCAGTCGTCCCTTCATCTGTCTCTCTAATGGGAATCCCCCTCTGTTTTCTCTTCACACAGCCCTTATTTCAACAACCCCCTTGCTTTTTTCCCTCTCCTCTTGCGTCCCATTTCTCTGTCTCAATCTCTGCTCCCCTTCTGGCACACACAGAGCTTTGACATGTCCTCTTAACTGTGTTATATAAATCCAATTTTTTATTATTATTTAACAAGTTTCACTTCACCACAGTAATCAGGGGAAAAAGCTGAGTCCGAGCTTAATTTCTACTCGTGGGGTTTTCTTTCCCGACGCTGCTCAGTAGCTGACCCTGTTTGGAGTTTTTAATGTGGCAGACTGTCAGTCTGTGCTGCTGCCAAACGATTTTCAGAAATGTTTCACCTTTTGTCATTCTAACCAACCTCTGTCTCCACCCCACCCCTTCCTGCTCCCTTCCCTCCCCGCTTTTTCTCTCTCTCTCTTTTTTTTTTTTTGATAGTGATGTGAAAAGCGCATCGAGACTCAGCTGGTTCGGAGAGGTCCTCCATCTGCAAAGGTAGAAAGTTTTTTCCTTCTTTCCTCTTTGCCGCTGTCTGTTTTCCATTCTGCTCTGTGTCTCTGCTCCTGAACGCCGACCGTCGCTGCTAGATGAGAAAACGTCAGCAGAATACAAAAAACATTGCTTTAACACTTCAGACAGAAAATTGCATGCAGCAAATATTAAGAACTAACTTCACAGGCTTGCATGCAATGGTACAAATGCACACACATGAACGCCCTAGACCAAAAAGGATATTCATCATGTAATTTACCTTTTATTTCCTCTGGGAAAACGCTCATGGCACAGATACAAGGGTGTATATTGTGTGTGCGTGTGAGAGTGAGAAGGGACAAAAAAAATCCTATTTTCTTTTCCCTTTATGAGAAATTGCGAGCCATCAAAGGTTTCAGCCTCCGGGATGGCAGGATATGCAACAGAAATCCAGAGATGCAGTGTGCACGCAGCTTAAAGCTGCGTTCATCACCGTTACCTCATCAAACCTTACAGCGCAATGTATATTTTGTAGCATCTCTTGCCTCCAATCAGCATCGAGTTGGTGAAATGTAGTTCAGCACATGACGTCGTGGCTGTATTCCCGTTTGTAAAGGAGGAGCACTCAAGAGTGTTAACAACATGTTAACACCTGTTTTCCAGTGTTGAGGTTCCCTCTCAAATTAATACCATCAGCGTTGCCAGTTTACACCCCGAGGCTGCCCAGTCTAACCAGTCTGATCTGTCGGCCACGGGGCATTGCGGAGCAGTAGTTAGGGAAGGTTAAGAGGGCCTTGCTGAAGGGCATCATAGCAGTGATAATGCTGCGCTCAAGATTTTAATTTTTAATTTTTATATTTAAGAAAATATTCACCTGAATGTTTTTATTTTATTTTATTTTGGCCAGTGTGGAGACGACTTTGAAACAGCCTTCACGTCTCTCAGCCTTCAGGGAAAATAAAATTGAAAAGGAACATTATTAAATAGTTCAGTGAATAAATAAAATGTGGAAAATTCAAACTATTATTTCAGGGGTGGATGCGTTGGGGGAACTTTGAACCACGGCCTCAGTATTTCTAACAGTCTGGTTACAGCCGTGAGCAGGGATTGAACTAGTGGTTACTAAGCCGCTTCACTGACCTTTAGGCTACTGATGCAGCAGTGGATCTTGTTTTAGTTCTGCCTTTTTAATCGTCACTAGCCATCTTTAGCAAGAGTGAAGGGTTTCATGCAGGTAAAATGGAGTAAATACCAGAAACCTGCCTGAAATCTGCCACAAAGCTAGACTCTTAAAACAAATTCAGCAGCAGCAGGAGGTTTCACAGATATTATTATGATAATATCTATCCAGTCTACCATGATCAATAATCTCTTCAGCTGCACCTTGGACTCCAAATTGCAGTCACGACTACACCCCGGGAAGTCCTCAGTCAAACCTGAAGTTATCACAGAGATCATCGACAGATCACATTCACATGCAGCTCATCACAGAGGGGAGGGATGAGATAAAGATTCAGAGAACATCATCGTTATCATCAGTAGCATCACTTATATTGACACTATGACCTTCATCATTCATCACTTTAATCATAATCACCATTAGTTCAACCTCCGCAGCGTGTGCGCACCAGTTTAGCTTCCCTCCGTCCCTCCGTTATTCCTGCCTCCTCTCTGCCAAACGGAGTCACATGTGGCCACCTGCCCTCGTCTGTTAGCATTTACACACCAAATGATGTTTGACCAGGATTCAAGGCTTTTCTATTTCCATCCCTAATGCATGCGAATGACCTGTTTGTGTGTGTCTGTCTGCGCATGTGTACGCGTGGGGTTGTGTGAGGGGATGTGTATTTGTAAGGGTTGTACGTAATGAGGTGATTTTTATTCGTCCTCCCTGTCCTCCTGTCCTGTCAAGACCACAGATTCAATTTGTGTGTTGAGATAGAGAGAGAGATAGAGAGTGTGTGCGTGTGTGTGCATGTGTGTGTGTGTGTGTGTAAGAGAGAGAGAGAAAGATTCCTGCCAAAGGATTCTCATCTTTGAGCCCAGAATCAGAGATGGATGCAGAGATTAATGCTATTTTTGCCAGGCTATTTACCTCTGCGTGTGTGGGAAAGAAGATGGAGAGCTCAAATTTAACGACTTGGCATGAGCTCATGTGTGTGAGAGAAAGAGAAGAAAAGATATAGAGGGAGGAAAAGGGGGCAGGAGCGAGGAAGAGGGGTGGCCGGGTGTGAACGGAGGAGTGTTTGGAGAAAGGAGTGATTTTCGGGAAAAGTGGGATTTCAGATTACACACGGGTAGATATATCTGACAGGAGAGACAAGTGCTGCTCTGTGTGTCTTGTGGAGCCCAGCGGGCGGGTGAATAAATGATACATGCACACAAAAATGATGCATATGCCACTTTTCGACTCAAAAACTCAAAAAAAAAAAAAAAAAAAAGGTTATGATAGCGACGCACGCAGACATTTTTCATCAGACTTGTAGATGATATGGAATTTGGGCAACATGTTATTTGGTGTCTTAAAGTCAGAGTAAAGGCAGTTCTGTGATTACTTTCAAAATGCAGTTGAAACGTGAAAAGACTTAGAACGATATATTACTGAAATGTGGAGTTAGAGGTTCAAACAGTTTTTCACCAGTTTTCAGTCCAGGATTTTTTGGCCGGTCCTAAAGGGTGGCTCGATGACACGCTGAGGCCACCCTGAGCACACACCTGCACCTTTGGCAGAGAGATAGAGATTAATTAATCTCACTCAGAGCGTTTCAAAGTTAGTCATGTCATTTTCCGAACTCACCTGACACGTTTCAGTCGCTTCAACATTGCTGCTTGACGGCACCCACGAGTGGGTGTGGCTTCAGCGTCCTCAGTGGACACGCCCCCACAGTCCTGGAGCTGAGAATTCATTTTTACCTGATTTTCACACCTAATTTCATAAACTTGTTATTACTTTAAATCATTCGAGCTTGGCTGGGTGGTGAATAATTGACCCTCCTAATTAGAATGTTTAAGTAGTATACTATACAGGCGGTTGCCGGATTATTAGGTACACCTAGCCAAAACCGACTGCACACGTCCTTGTATCCGCTTGCAGCATCATAGTCTGTTATAAACAAGCGGCAATCTCTACGGCTGTAAAACATGAAGCCGATGCAGAAGTGCCAAAAACTGCAATCCCTCAAACAGTCACCTGAGGCTGGCTACAGAACATGTCAGCCTCCAGAAGCCCTCACATCAAAATGTCCAAATTCACAGCAGAAAACTGGGAAGGAGATGGAGGAGGAGATGACACCATTGACAGGCGACAAGTTAAATATACAATTACCTTAAATATGATTTCTCTGGGTGTGAACATTATTGAAAAAGAAAGACCAGCAAAGTATTCCAATTTTACTTTTAACATTGCCAGAGGGACGGTTTTGGCAAGGAGCTGTTCTTCAGCATGTGTTCTGGCAATTTCACGATCAATATGCATAGGTGGGTAATTATAGGTGATCACAACCAACACATGAAGTACATCCAAACAGTGGGCGCCACAGCCATTCCAGGAGTCCTATGATGTAGACTAAATGGGAAAAAAAAAATCCCAAAACACAACAAATTGTATCCACTTTATAAGAAACAAGCAAAGCAAATCTGGAACTGAATCTAACATCCAGTCTTTAAGGTCTTATCATGCATCTTTGACTGGACATTTGACTGTTTTAAAACTAAACATATTTGAGACATTGAAGCAAAACTCAAATGTAAAAATAAATCATGTGCACTCATAACCATGACCTGATAAAAACCAGTAGCAGTAGAAATCAGCGACAATCAGGCGTCACAGCTTGAATATTTAGATGTACTTATTAGGTTAATCAGAGGATTGCTGTGCAGTGCCCCCGATGGTCAAAAACTCCACAGTGTCCCTTTAATCCATTCAGTTAAGTCATGTTACGTTGCAGTTTCACACAGTGTAATTTCTACCCGCACGATTTTTATTCCAGCAGGAGTGAAGAGCTTTCCACATTGTCAGTGCAGACGCACATCAGATCATAAATTATACCGACTCCTGAGTGATCAATCACATGGCTGTTATGACTCACAGTATGTAATAGTGCATAATGATACAATGGCTGCAGCGAAGCCGTTCGTGTATGCTGACTGTGCAAGACCGAAGAGAGAGCAAGTCTTATTTTCTGGCGTATGATGATAATTTAAGTTTATGCTCAGAGCAGGTTTAATAGGTGTGTCAATGTTCATTTATGGCGGAGGCTGTGAAGTCTGCAGAGGTTGGTCTCATTATTTTTTAGCTCATATAAACAAAAATCTGACCAGGAAGTAAGAATAGTGTTTATTTATGAAGGCGGAAATCTGATTAATATAAAAGAAATCTGAAAAGAGAAATATTATTTTCAAAGCCGACGCTTAACACTTAGTTTAACCTTCTAATTTTCTAATTTCATTCTGTTATCTTTCTTTGATGGACTTTGTGTAGCTGCTCGTTTTATACAATTTTCTTAATTTGAGAACATAAAATTCATTTAACAAAGTATTTTTCTGCAAGCTGAGAGAAAGATACTGCACGCACACGTTTCAAATCACGTCTCAAATCCTGTTTCATGCAACTGACCTCTGGACTTTCTCATAGTCTGTAACTTAATGGGACAGATGGCAACAATATGAGTGAGGATTTTCCTTTAACGTAGCTCATGCTGATCTGATAAATTAGGAAGATGAAGTGCGCACAACGTGCTATGATATCATTAAAATGGTCCGATATCTCTCAGGTTGGTTGTGTGCTCCAATAAACATCCAAATTAGACGGGTTGGAGCAGCTTGCAGAGAAGCTCCATCTTGGTTTATTGATAAAGTGCAGCGGCAGACACATTTCAGCACTCAGCCATCATCGGCACCGCACTCTAATTATCCATGTATCTACCTGACTGAACAGGTGCTACGTGTGCCATTTGTAAACATCGATATATATTTGCGGAAAGATTTACCACGTCTCTGATGTAATTATAAAAGAGGCCATAATACTGACATTTGATGGCTTCTGTTTTTTCTTTTTTGGGTGATTTTTGTTCAAATTATGACCATTCCCCATAAATATTGTTGTCCTGTCTTGTTTTCTTGCATATATCTGCATACATTTATTGTCTCTTTGGATTTTCTGCAGGAGACAAAAGATGTTGGAATTTATTTTCCTACCTTTTCATTCCCTCCACATTCGGCAATGAATCTATTTATCCGCGCCACACAAATCTCCATGATATCACGTCATGAATTCTCATAAAAGTTTTATTATTCAAAAACAACTGACAGAAAATCTGTCTGCAGTGAGTTAGTTTGGACCTCTTTCCAATACAAATGAGCTGTTTTAGAGATTGCGTTACAATCAAGAGTTACAATATTTGACTTTTATTCTTGTGCAACAATTTGTCTTCTTCTGTTTGTCAGGATAATCGCTTAAATTAGAAGATTCTTGCTAAAAAATTGATTCATACAAGACGCTGCAGAAAAGATATTTGTGACTGTATGGCTCAGTAACAACAACAACAATAAAAAAATTTTAAAATATGTTTTTTTATCTTGATAAATTCAACAAACAAACACCAACACTGGTTCTCTTGAAGAAAGAGTTGAAAACAAGCAAGCGAACACCATACACTCGTGTAAAGGAGCAGAGATAATGTAGAGTTCAATGAATCCATGAAAAGGTCACGCTCAGGTATTGTCTCCAGATTTAAGCCTTGATGAAGACCTGCCAAGGCCAAAATGTTCAGTTATTTAATCATTTCATCAGCAGGCTTTTTATCAGAATAATACGTCTGCTCCACTATATGTGAAGTCTCCTCTTCTGTACAAGTTTAACAGACAAAAAATACTAGATGCTTTGCAAAATGTCAAACCAGCCCCCTTTGTTTTGTGCTCACGAACCATGCCATAGATATCCTATGAAATCGGATCCAGAGGGATAAACAGGAAAAGTGATCATCTCTTGTGTTTACACTCATTATAATAACCTTTTAAAACTGAGGTGGTAATTATGCGTTTATTTTAAGCTTAGCGAGAGCAATAGCACATGCATGTGAGGAAAAAAAATGTCCCGAAAAGATCCTGTCAGCATCCGAGCGGTCCATTTGTCTCTGGCGCGGCGTTGACAGGTGCCGCGAAAGGGACAGACCGAGCAAATGACAGAGAGAAGTCGATGCAGAGGCGGCTGATGGCTGAAAGAAGATCAAAATCAGCCTCATAACTTCTCCTCGCTTTAACACATCCACGGCGTATGTGCCCAGATGCCTCGCGATGTGGCAGACGACCGCCTTGCAACGTACGAGGACAAACAAAACCGAAAACAAACAAAATGAATCACACGCAAGTATAAGGAGGTGTGTTTGGTATGCAGAGGAACTACCAAGAACAAGAGAAAGGGACAGAGCATAACAGATGGAGGTGTGTGTGTGTGTGTGTGTATTGGGGACTTGAGACAAAAGTGTTTTGTGTCTACAGAGATCTCCAAATATGGAAAAACCAGTGAAGAAACAATATGATAGTGAAAAGCAGACAAACGGAGCTGCGACTGGAAAGTTTCTGTCTGTCGGTGTTCCTTTTGTGCACACTCACACAAACACACAAAATGGATACATTTAAAAAAGTTACAGTTTTCAGATTTCAGAAGCACATACGCGCTCTGGGCCAGCGAAGATTAGCTTGAAATAGCCGATTATCTACGAAAAATTAGCATCTTTGCCTGTATGTGTTTGCTAAAGTCTGTTTATGTGCCTTGTCCTGAAGCACCTCATTTGAATTCTTCAAATGTGGAATTCGCTAGGTAGGACGCTCACAGACAGATCTCTCTTGGGATTATGCAAAATGGTCGAAACCTTGCTGTAAATCTCCAGCCTAGTCAGATCTATTCCACCAGCACCTAAAACCATATTAAGTCTTTCACAGTACATTGTTTTGGTGAGGAAAAATGACATATAGAATAATCTCTCATCGTCGTTCTAGAACTGGACTTCAGTCACAAATCAAAAACAATGTAAGTCTGAGGCAGTGGAAAATACAAAAGCTAAGCTGTGCAGATTTTGTTGCAGGAAAGGCAGGTGAGGTGCAATGAAAGAAAGACTTGATTTTCAGCCTTAAACTGTTTGAGAGATAAGTCCTGTGATAACGGGAGTGAGGTTCTTCATCTGGAATAAAGTCGCTCAACGATGTTCGTGAAAACATGAATATTCATCCGGGAAAAGCTCCACTCTTTATCCAGTGAAATATTTCCGTGACTCAGGCAAATTCTTTTGATTTAAAATGCATTTCTGGTCTACGGTGCATTTGGTAGACAACACATTCAGATCTTTACTTAAAGTAGCTATAATCAGGTAAATACGCGTGAAGTGAAATGTGCTGTTCGTGGTGACAAGCTGATTGAGAGTAGAACTTAAGTTCCCCTCAGCTCTGTGAAGCTTTACGTCTTCTTACAGCCAATAGTTCTTAGTTTGGCCTCTCACCACTCTCATAGATTTAAACTGCAGTTCCTCAAACATCTTCTTGAGGCTGGTTAAAGAACGAGTCAACTTCCATAAGCCCATATGTTAAAATGTCCAATAAATATCTTTACAGCCTGATACAAAAAACAGTTTTGGTGTGCATCAAAGAGGCTTTCCAGAAACCTGTGGGTGACGTCACGGATGCCAATTTTTATACTGTGTTTGGTTAAAGCTCTGCCTAGCACTTAATGTTAGCTAAAGTTAGCTTTTAATTTAGCAGCCAAAGAGCTAGCTGTTCCTAGCAGTTGGTAGAGATGAAAACAGAGCTAAAAGGAGAAATAGAAACACTATCATCACCAACTTGTCTGCAAACAGTTGTGTATGCAACATTAGTAGTCACGTTTTCACCTGGTGAGTCCAATATTCACCCAGTTTTTGGCCTCTCCTGAGAGAAATATCTGTCTCTTTAGCCGCTAAATGCGTCACGTGCTCGTCTCTTGCTGTGTCTACCTGCTGTCTGGTGCTGAGCAGGTAGTCTGCAGTGGCCTTTTAGATTTCAGAAAAACAGCTGAAATTACAGTGAGAGCTGTGAGAGCGAACTATGACAGTAAAGCTGAGAGCCAGGCAGCTGAAACACTTCTATAAAACTCCTTTAAGCCGAGGGGCGCTGCAGATTAAGGTGACTGATTTCACATTGTTATTTCATACACTGTTGGTGGTGTACAACATCCGTTAAAGCTTTAAAGTTTCAAAAGTAAAATTACATGTGTCTGTGTCCTGTAAATATGATGCGTGATTATGTTAACCGTGTGTAACCATCACATTATTGTTGTAGTGGACCATTGTGAAGCTAATTTAAGTACTTCATATAACATTGCTACCTTGTATGGAAAATCTTCTGCAAAGTAACAGCTGGTAAATGAACATAGTGGTCATAAAAGTACAATATTTCCATCTGAAATGTGGCAAAGTGGAGTTATAATGTAGCAAGTAAAGCAATTCAAATCTGTACTTGAGTAAATGTAGCTAGATGTAGCTTTGACCGCTGCATTCGAATTAGTCGTGTTAATAATAGTTGCATGTTCAAACATACAAATATAAAGGTCACCAGCTGCTATAAGAACAGGCTGGTCCACTGCATGACATGTGTGTATGTGCGTGTGTGTCTGTTTCACAGTGTATCGCATGTTTACAGGAAAATGCAGCGCCTAAAACAGATAACAGCATCTATCAGTCATCAAATGAAGTGGACTTTCCTGCTGTTCTGGAAGTGTTAAGCTGAATTATAAAGAAATATCAAGAAAACACATTCAGAACTAAAGTCTGATTTCTTTCAGGGTCTAATGTGTCAAACGGAGATAGCTTATCTGTGAAGGAAAATACATACGTTTTAGTTTGAAATACGGGCAAACACATCGACACAAAACATCATAAATCTTTAAGAGATGTAACTTGATGGAGAAGATGACTGAAGCGACACATTGAGACAGCTATGTCCTATTCTTGTACTTTTTGGTTCGAGGTTGATCAGATTTGACAGCTGTTTGAATTAATCTCAGGCTCTTTTTGTGGTTTTGACACTCAGGAATTATATGGATGTACTTAATTGTCAGCAGACGTGTAAAAGAAAAGCAGACGTTTAAAATGCATCTGACTGATGTTGGATGGCCCTCTTTAATGTGTGCATGTTAGCCAAGTATTCAATGGCTGATACATAATACAGAGAATATGAGGAGGTTGGCATAACAAAGAGGGAAGCCGTGGTGAAATAAGACGGCGGTCAAACAGATTATTAGCAGCTTGTTGTGTCTCTGTGAAACTGTAACCGTGGAAATGAAGCTTTGATGCGGCACCTCCAACTCACTCAGAGATGCCAATCAAAATGTGCTATGCCGGTTGTGTAAGCGACTCTTCACAGAGTATTTACACAAAGAGTGGAGGTGAGAAATGACTTAGCTCCTTTGAATGTAGAATTGTCTTATTGCACTAGTTTGGCAAGTTATTTGAAGTGGCTTTCCATAAGCAACATCGCTTAACTAAAGAAGACCAAGTATTGTCTAACCTCACCAAGTCACAGTCACAGAGTGGCTGAACATCAGAGCTTTAAACTAATATGTGAACATTTCCAAAACCATAGTCCTTTATCTGTTGTTGCAGTCAACAATATAAAGCATAATCCATGACAAGGTTATCAGTAATTAAACCAACATTGTGTAGAAATGTGTATTTTTGTGATTTAGCGTTGCCATTTTCAGATAGTGACACTGTTGTCGTACATATGAACAGTTCTACATGTGTATTGCTTATGATCAGAAACTAGCAAGTCAACTTTGCTAGCAGCCAAACACCAAGAAAGTATGACACAAAACATAGCAGCCAGCTAATATTACTTACTGGTCCAACAGCAAGAAGCCCAGCTCGGCGTCTTTCAGCCTTTTATTTCACGAAACTCGCGCCAATGACTAAAAGTCAGTCCCAGATTTACCCTTGTCCAATGGCTTCTTGCTCGGTCAGTCCTTTTCTCTTCTTAGCTGCCTCCATCGACGTCCCCTTCAGTGTTCCCACCTCTATTATGTCCATATAGGCTGCTGAGCCCAGTTACATTGCCCACTTGCCCAGCTCTGGTTCTGGCACAACATTGGTGCCGCTCCCCATTAGTATTCACCCATGCCCAGGGCACAAGACTTTAGGAAACAGGGCTTTAGCCTTGTGCTTTGTGGTACGACCATCCACCTCCTCCCTTAAGTAGCTTTCAGACTGTCAGAAACAAAAGTGCATCCTTTTCATTTCAAAGAGACTCCAGTGTTAGTACAGCAGGGGTCGTTCTTTCAATTTCAATCAATTTCACTTTTATTTAAATGTGACATCAAAGAACAACACAAGACCAAAAAAAATAAAATAAATGAAATAAGAGGGAGACAACGACAAAGAAAAGACAAAGCAAAGAAAACATGTCAAGTCATGGAGTTACTGATGTGACTGTGTTGTGTTGATATGCATGAAGGTGTGACAATGATAATATCAAAGCTGATCTGTACTACATAATGAAGGAAGAAGAGAGGAAAAAAGAACCTGAGACAGAAAAAACAACTATCACTATTCCCATAATCATATCATGTCTACTGTTACCTTCAAATAATAACAGTGCTGCTAATAACCAGCATCAGTATGTGGAGGAGCCGAGGGGCCTCCCAGGAGAGCAGCCTGAAGCTCTCAATCCAGAGGAAAAGCCACAAAGGAGGGTCAGCCCTGATATTATTCATCATCTTTATCATCATTACCATTATTATTAATGTTGTTATTTTTTAAGCAAGGGCTCGGGAGGTGTCACTGTCTTGTTCGGTAAAAGGTTTGGTTAAATGATTTATTTGGCTGCTTCCAGCAAATGTGTACAGTGCAGCATTAGTTGCGTTCCTGTGCACCACCTTATGAATTTAAGTCCAATATTTATTCTTTTTTATCTCTGGTTTGGTTTCCACCAGTCTCCTCAGCTGCTAAGTGTTCCACTCGCTTCACCGGCTAGTCGATAATATTGCCTGTCGGCTGTTTTGTGGCTGGATAGACAGTAGTTTTTATCAGAGCTTAAAACAGCTGCGTGAAGCATCTGAAAACAAAAAGCTAACGTGAGCGTGAATCAGAACAATAAAGTTGCAGGCTGTAAAACCAAAACAGAGAGCTGAAACACACTGCTGAGCTGCGAATAAATGCACCTTGTTGTGATAATTATCTTTGGCTTCATCAGTATGAACATCACCTTTCACACCCTCAGACATTTGATCGATTTGATAGCCTAAAGAATACTGAGTATAGCAGCTTGAACTGACTGGATGTTTCACCGAAACCAGACGTCTTGGATTGGATTGGTACGTCCTGCCTGCACCATCACAGCCCCGGAGCTTTTTTAATAGTCTGAACGCAGCGTAAGAGGTTTTGCTGCAGTGTAACATCATTTCCTTCCTTGCTATTGAGACAGAGGTCAGTCATTGTTCACACGGGTGCATGACAGGAAAACATAATCATAAGTCGCTTTGAGCAAACATTACTGGCCACGTCATTTGATATAAATTTTCACAAACATAATGAAGCACCTGTTTATTTCAAATACTCAGAAATACCTCCCACCTGTTGTGACAGAGATGACAACGATCTTTTGTTTTTTTTTCTACGTCTCATTCTCAAATCACAAAAACCTGCTACTCTCGGACTCGCTTCCCACTTATGTATCCCTGTGTGTGTGTGAGTGAGAGAGAGCGAGAGTGTGAAAGAGTTTTGGTGTGTTTACAGGATGTAAAAACACATTTAGCACATTGAGCTAGTTGTGGCGTGCTGCCTCCTTCTTCCTTTCCAACTCATGTGTGAATATGTTTGTGTGTGTACTCATGTTCGGGGGCCGTGCGTGAGTTCGCTTGCGCGAAGGCGTTTTGTTTACACGGCATCATCTTTTATGTATGTAATGCATGGAAGCATGGCGGCTCTAATGCATGTCTTAGTGAATTATAAAGCTATGCATTAAGGGTGTGTGTGTGTATACATACATAGGCATATCAGTGAAACAGTGTCATTAGGTCAAACAGATTTTATGAAGTTTATGGAGTGTCATCAGATTTATTACACGCACATACCTGCACACGCGCACACACACACGTCCTCTCCAGGTCATTCCAATCACCACTTGAGTCACGGTTGCTATGAAATGACCTTGGCTGTGTTTCTGTAGGCTGTAGGAATCGGATGAAGCTCTGGCGTGATGAGGTGTTGACCTCGCCTCCCGCCTGCTTGGTAGCTGCTTTGTCTCGCATGTCACAGAGCAGCTTTCCCACAAACACACACAATAGAAGTTAGGAGGCGGATGATGTTTTTTGTGTGTGTGTGTGTGTGTCGTCGCATACACCTAAAATAATGAGGCCGCTAGTTCCCATGACGCCTGACTGGCCGGGTCTCCCTCCTCTCATGGCCAAGTCGCGGACACCTACTCATTACAGCCTAAGCAGGCATGCACACATTGATGTACACAAACACACACGCACACATACACACACACACAGAGGCAGAGTCTGACTTCACCTAATGCTGATTTAGCAGCACATACCATCTGTCTAGGATGATTAACCTTTCCATCAATCACTGCTTTCTCCATTATCCAGGCACACATTTACAAAGCAGGCACACACCGAGTCTCACATGAGAGACTGGGAGCAATAATATATTCATAAAACGTGAAATAAGAAATTTAGTGTTTATCCTTGTTGTTCAAAAAAAAAAAAAACTAATTAGTGCCTGTCACTGACAGACATTTATGTAATTTCTTAAAGGCCCTTAAATCTTATTTTACTAATTTGTTCTTATTAATAAGCAATAGACTCTGACACAATATTATAATAATATATACTCCAAACTCAACAAATACAGCAGCCCGGCCAGTTTTTCTGGGTTTCACTGTCAAGTTAGTAAAAAATAATATGCAATGTCCAGATACTTTCAAAATACAGCTTGTTCTGAGACATTTGACATTGTAGTTCAGAGTTCAAATGGTCGTTAGGTGAGAAAATTAACCAATTAAAGGTTGCCTTTTGGTTCCATGCACTTCAACATTGAGTGAAAATCCTGAATTTATCCAGCCCAGCCTCCTCCGTGTGCCGACCTTCTCACTCTGACGGCACATCTAAGCACTATGCCAGACGGGCGCATCTGCAAATGTTGTCAGAGGGCTACCCACAGCATCATTTTTCAAGCGTACGGCCACTGACCAAGCTTCCTTTTTTGATGAGTCGGGGGTGAGAACCGACGGCTATTATCAGTCAGAGTTTTACGGGAGGGATTTATATATTTGGATCTTGTCTGTTCATGCTCGCGCTGCGTTGAAGTGGATGGGGGTGTGTTGGAAACACGCTAATCAGCAGCTGAAGAACTGAGGTGCTTCCTTAAGTTTGTTTTGCTTGTAGAATCAGAGGTAGCTAGGAGCTGTAATTAATACAGGAGAGGTTGACGTTACACTTGTTACACTTTCTCTAGCTCAAAGAGTGAGCAGATAGCAATTTTGGCATTATTAATAGAGCAGGTTTCGCTAGTTCGTATCTCAACCATGCAAATAATAGTCTTTCATTCACTCCATTTCATTTGAGTGTCCAAAGTGTAAAAGTTATCAATATTACAGGTAATACGTATATTACAGAGGGAGTTGTACAAGGAGTGATGAAGACACAGGCGCAGTCTTCATCAGCTGATGTTTGTTGTCATGGAGAAGTACCCGTTGATATGTGAGCTCAGCTGACAGTAAAAGTATGTTCTTGACCTTGAAAAAAAAGTAGTGTGACAAAACAACTCAAGATCCACTTAATACATTTTTCCAGCTCTTTCATCCACATCACATTCATGAGTGGAAGTGAATGAGAAGTCCTAAAGATCAAGTCACAGTCACACAGTCCTGATTATGAGTTCAACTTATTAATTAAGTTGTAATTGAGGGTGTTTTTTTCTAATATAATTGAAAGCTTATTTAGCTTTGAATATTGAATTTATTAAAGAAATATGTAAGATTTAAAAAACATGTTTTCAGGCACTTTAAATTATAATATAAATCCACTCATCCAGTCAGCACTCACTCGCTGTTTCTTATTCTCAGATGGGCTCAGATTAAATTATGCTCCCGAAGGTCCTTTGAGTGATTCTTAAAAGCATTCGTGTGTTTGTGTACTTACTGTATGGACGTTTTCTGCTGACACACAACTGTATTTGCATACATGAGCAGCCACAAAGGCATACTAATGTTTGAAGCCTAACCTGATTATTCAGATTGTGCGTGTGTGTGTGTGAGAGAGAGAGACAGCAAGTGGTCCATTGTCCTGTTGTGTCATTGAAGACTGTAGGCACCCTGCAGCTGCTGTTTGGGAATTTCAGAGGGCGTTTAGTACAGAGCAGGAAACAATATACTACATTAGATTTTTGGATGAAAACACTTTATAGACAGGGCAATGTTGAATTTAAACAAGTTAACCGAGATGATGGAGGATGCCGCTGAATTATCCCGATCTGAGAGTTTAGAAATGTTTGATCGCATTATTAAAGAGGACTTTTATGTGAGACTACAAACGTTTTATCAGCCTAAATCACAAGGCAGAGCAACATTAGAGAAGAACCGCAAACTAAATAAGACACACAGGATCGGGTCTGTAGTCTTGGTATCAGCAGGAATCTTATTCTGTGTCCTCCTGCCTGCAGACTCAACACTGGTCGCCTCAGCATCAGAGCAAAGTTTTCAAAGTAAAACACCAAAGAGACTTTTACGTATCTTAATGATTCATCTTCAATCAGTTTTTTTTCTTGTTCTTTTCAAGTTAAATATCTCAGAATATTTCCTATGCTAACGCAAAGCACAACAGTTTGGCAAGTACTGACCAGCCATGTGCAGTTTACTGACATTATGTTATATGATTACGTGGTATTAAACCTCTCCAACTTGCCAGTGTGCAGAATTGCCAAATGCAACTTTAAGTACTAAAAACTACATATGAGTTTTAATGGCAGTAAAGCTGAGACAGCTGCTGTGATTTCATTCAGTGGTGGTGTCCCAGCTCCGGGACAAAACTGTAAAAGTTGAATTATTACAAAAATAGGTGGGACAAAATCATTAAAGCCAAATTATCAGTTTCACAAGCGTTGCACAGGCTACACTGATGCTGCAACGTTACTGACATAAAACAACGTTCATGGCCTGTTGTACAAACCTTCCCCTACATTTCACAAATCCTCTGCTCTTCACAAAAAAAATTTGATTAGAACAAAAATGAGCGTTTCTGCCGTGAAAGCTCAAAGTGAACGAATGCGGCACAAAGCATTTTGTCCCTTGCTTCAAAGCAGAGGGAGCTCTCGCATGTCACTGTCACTAAAAGTTATACATCCTGGATGTAACAGCTGCCACTAGCAAATGTCAACACGTCGCGGCTCCTGTGACATGTCTACACAGGAGGTGTTTTGGCTGCGTTTGTCACACTCGCGCGTCCGATGGAACATCTCTCTTTTTCTAATCCCAGCTCTTTGTGCGTGTGATTTCAGGCCTCAAACAATTACTCAAATCAAACAATCTGATTTAGAAGAGAAACCATTCAAACAGCTTAAAATCTACACACCGGCATGCACATCACACAGCTCATTAAATTGTCGCTAACTCTTTTGAAATGAAGTGTGTTTGTCCTGCTGGCAGTTTGTTTAAACCTGCAGCCTGAGAATATTACAAAAAGATTGTTTTGGGCATGTTTAACTGCAGTGATTGACTAGTCTCGTGATACTAGACGACAACAGGATTGTCTTGGGAATTTTAAATGCAAAGTAGGTGCTTGAACAGCGACGAGAACGGCCGCTAACCAACGCATGTCCTTACTTCAAGGACACAATGATGCAGTCCCCCCGTTCTCCTTGGTGGTGAAACAAACTGGAGATATAGTGAAGCACGGCGTTATGTGGTGCAGCATTGTTCATAAGCACACAAGGTCCACTCTAAAGACTTTATTTTTAAGTTGGCAGTGCAGGTTTTCACCCAGATGTAGAAACGACAGCCTGAACAAAGCCCAGCTCCGTCTTTATTGAGCCAAGCGTTTAAAGTCTAGTGATTGACAGGTCTTCTCTTAAATGGCCTCCAGTCAAATTTTACTTGTCCCACCAGCTACAGAAACGACCATAAACATAATTTACTCTCTTCAAATCACCCATTTAGAAGTCCCTGATTTCGGATCTTACACCGTGATTAAAGCAGGTTTCTGGAAGACTGTAGTCATGATTTATCACCGTGCTGGTTGTTGTATAAACTGTAACTATACCTATGCTATATGTAGTTGTATACTGTGCGTGAGTGACTGAGACAGGGATCGTATTACTATGACAGAGACAAAAAAAGGTTGTACCATAGTGTTCCATTATCTCCATCATTTATCTCAATTGCTGCTCCCACCATCACAGCAGAGGTTGTCTGTCTCTCTGTCAACACAGCGGCAACCTGGATAGCGGGTGAGCTTCATTTCCATTACGTTCGACCTCCCAAATTCAGTCACAAGCTCCCTCGTGCCTGTCACATACACACACACACAAGCATATACAAACAAAATGAGCAAAGCAAGCTGACAGGCGTGCAGAGACACAAACATGTACTCTTGGCAGAGTCATGGGTCATATGAATACTTTTAACCATAATGTGTTTATCAGGAAGTGGCAGTGGGGAAAAGGTGTGTGTGTGTAGGTGTAGGTGTGTGTGCGCTGAACAGACACACTCATGTTGCTTTTATAACATTTCACAGTTGGCTGCATGTATCGAGACAGGAAGGAAATTAACAGCTTGAGGTGTCTGAGTGATGCTTCTTCAACTGCTGCAAGCTGTATGTGTGCGTGCGTGCGTGTGTGTGTTTGTATGAGAGAGGGAGAGACAGATATTGTAGAAATAGAAAGAGAGGGAGAGAAAGATGCTTTCCTCTATGAGTTATAGTATGAAGCCCCGGTCATTTGTCTGTTGAAGTTCTAAAGCCAAACTTTGCAAAAGTTTTCAGACAGCCATAACACGGTCCACCTACCAGAGCACATAAGCTCTGCTTTCTATTACTAAGAAATCTCTCTCTCCCGCTCTCGCTCTCACTCACTCACTCTCTCGGTGTAGAGGTCCCATATTTTACTGCATGCTCTGAAGACAACAGATAGATACAGTAGAGCTGCTTGTTTGGAAAGAAAATCAGTCCACTGGAGAGAGCCCTGGAGACTATTTTCTGCAGGAATTGATAAATCCATAACGCACCTGTGTTAGAGTATGACTGGTCTAAACAGATGTACTCCTAGAGGAATAATTCACACACGCACGGATGAAAAAAAAAAAAATCAATCATCTGAGTATCAAATTCCTACCGCATATTGGCATGACTGAACTGTTTGTGGCTTGCTTGGCAGCTTTAGTCCACTCAGATCCGCCGCAGTTAGTGCAGCTCAGTGAGCACACCTGACCGACGTTGCATTTCTTGTCACTCACAGATTGAATGCCGCCATGTTGGTAGTCCTGGCTCGCCCACCTCCTAGCTAACCTGTTCCATTAAATTATTACACAATTAAAAGAATGCCAGTCAAACCTCAACCGAACATGAACCACGTAGAAACCATGAGGGAAATATAGCGTCTCTTTGTTTCATGTGTTCATTTAAATCATCGCTCCACACAGATTTTTTTCAGTCTTTGCCCCAGTTTTCCAGTAGAAGCTTCACAACTCTGTCACATGCTTCATGTACGTCGTGATTTATGGGCTTATTCTGTTTCTGCTGCACCAACTTTGTTAAACTTTCTCTTCAGCAAAGAATAAAAAAAAACTGAGCAATAGCAATATTTCCATTTTTTCAATTTTTTATGTGCAAATTGAAGATGTGCATAAAAACAGGTGAATGAAAATCAAACCGGGAATCAAACCAGAAGCTGCTGTTTTATGGTATATGTTGTAACCTCTAGTAAGGACAAACAGGGTGAATTTACACATCCACGTAAAAGCTCTGTGCAATTTGACTATGCATGTGAGCTTGAATCATTTGTGTGTCACTCTGGACAAACCAATCCGTCAAATGGATGAAATGAATCAACAGATTGCTGCGAGTCCACTGAAATGAACTGACTTAGGTGTGAATTACTTCTCTTATAAATGCTGAGCCGGAGTCACAAAGAAAAAGTGTCAAAATGTCCTTTGGAAACTTGTCACCATGCTCCTGCAGCATAACATATTTTTGTGTTGTTGACCCGTACTGTTCATTATGTTTCTAACATACAAAACCATTTACATCGCCTCCCTGTGCTGTAGCTCCGTAGTGTTGTGTTTAGTCGTTTATTGACAAAGGGAAGGATGTTTGTACAGATCGGGAGTGTAGGAATGGATTACAGCGCAGGTGTAGAATGAAAAGCTTCTTTAAACATTTTGACTTCGTGAGTCACCGCTGGGATCTAATAACTGAATTCGATCTTACTACGGTTGTCCTCCTCGGCAAAAAAGCTACAAACTTCTCAGTTATCTACCAAGAACCTTCAGGCAGCGAGTGTTTTATGCTCAAAAGACAGATTTACAGAGGAGAACACCACCTGAAGAGTGACGAGTCGCATTGACCGTAATGTCAGATGGCATATAAAGGCAGATTTGTACGGCTGGCTGTGTTTCTGTCCTGGCAGGTGTGTAAAGCTGTGTCTTTTGGAAATGAGTGAGTAACAGTACTTTTACTGTGTGGATATATTGGAGTCCATTAGTTTTGCATGTGTACAATGTGGGAGCCTGACAAATCCTTTTATATCAGAGAGTGTGCATGTGTGTGTGTGTGTGTGTGTGTGTGTGTGTGTGTTTGTGTGTGTGTGTGTGTGTTTATTTGTCTGGGATCACACATAGCTTTCAGACATGTTTATCTTCAACATTATTGTGTGTCCGAGAGTGTGTACGTGTGTGTACTTGGGAGTGTGAAATCCCATTAAGTGTGTTAAAACCCTCTTTGGCCTACTGCCCGCTCAGCAAGAGAGAGAGAGAGAGGCCGAATACACACTCACACACACACACACACACAAACACACGTATCACACCTGTGTTACGTGTTTGTTTTTCTGTGCAGGCCTACGGTACGTTTATGTGTGTGTCTGTCTGTAATTTTGTGATGTACATTTCACCATTCACCATACAACACTCATCTTATTACAGTGTTTCGCATGCTGGCAAAGTATATATAGTGTTTGTGTTTAATTATAATGAATGAATGAAGTGATACATTTAAAAAGCAATCATAAGATGCTATAAAAACATTATCAAAAGATCATTACATTTGAAAATTTATTGTAATGTTTTAAAAAATGCAATTACAAATATAAATGTCAAAAAGGCAAAATGAAATAAAGTAAATTATTATTTACTTAACAACTTTACTGCTGTGCTGCTAAGCTTACATTGTGAATGAAATGGCTGTAAATCGTTGGATTTTTTTTCAGGCGTTACAGTGAAATGTGAAATCATAATTTAATCTATTTGCTCCTATAATGTTTAGAAAGTCTAAAAGAGCCACAGGATTAAATAATTTTATCTCAAGTTAGTGGACTCTTTCAAGTCAGTGGAAGTTAAACCAGAAGTTAGCAAGCGGGCCAGTGGAAACCTCGCTGCACTTGATCTATCGGCCACATGATGAAGAAGCTACGGCTAGTTTTATGCTTCATTTTGGCGTCATTAGCCACCGAGCAGTTTCCACAGGAATGAACTGACCCCGGCGTCCAGTGTTGTGCTGTTCTATACATTGATGACTTTCACTCATAAAGTGGAAGCTCGCCCACAGCCTAGCTTGATAATGTTAGCACGGGTTCCCACGAGAAGTTACCTTTGGTTAGCACTGTTAGCAAAGTGCTCAAATAACAAATGGGACTAATAGCTAAAAACATTGCCCGTCCACAGCAGGTTAGCTAGTTAGAAATTCTTACCTGCACAGATTGGGCCAATCAAATTGCAGTAATGATATTATTGTTGGAAACCAGTAACCATTTTTTTTCCTGCTGTGCTGCTCAGTGAAGGTTTCCTACAAGATTTTCTTCTTCTTTTTTTTACCCCTGTTCAGCCACAAGCGCTCCGGTGAGGTTTGGTGCTAATGTTGGGCGATGAGGCCTGGTTATTGTTATTATTTTTAATAGACATATTTCCACTGCGCTTCTTGCTCTCATTTACTCTCTTTCATGTAGCTCTGACTCGCTCCACCATCTTTTTTCTGTCCCCGTCCTCTTTTTTTTTTTTTTTTTCCTTTCTACTCTCTGAATACTAAACGGATTACGTAACCATACATCGCTTCGCCACAGAGGATCATCCCTGGCATCTCGCATGTTCACTTCTCTCTGCAGGGGAGTGACAAGTGGAACACCACAGGGCTGATGGAGGAGATTTATATCAGCAGTGCCTATTATTCTGGCGTAACCCCCCCCCCACACACACACACACACTGCAAAGACAGACAGACGGACGGACGGACAGCCAGCGATTCAGGGAAAAAGACAGATGAGACAAAGATGTTATACTGTGATGAGAAAAATAAAAGAGCTTGTATCAATGGTATTGTTATTTTCCAATTTTGTCCCAGTTCCTGTCCCCTACAACAGAGCAGTGACAACGCCACAGGCTGGGTAGCAGGCAGTGGAATATTTCTATAATAGAAATGTCCGTCACGCTCCATGTTTCCATATCTCTTATAGAAACGTCCATCATGCCGAGTCTCGACGTCAGCTCAACCTCCAAACTCCAACCACCCCTCACCCCCTCTCCTTTAAAACCCCCAGGGGAGGCAGTGGGGTGGGGGAGAAAAGACGTAGGCCCGCAGTCCCCATCAGAGAACTGTGATTTTGTGAGATGTTGAAGCCTTATTTCCGTAAAAGTCAATCACTTTGATGGGAAGGGTGAAAGGGGATGTAAAACGGACGATTGAAGATGGGAGAGACTGGGAGTCAAAACAAATTATATTCTCACGATGTCTTTGAATCGTGCAGACGACAGACAGACGTACTCTCACTCCGCCTCTCTCGCTGAGAGATGTAGCATACTTGCCTCGGAGCGAGATGCTTTTTGATCCGACCGTCTTTCACTCCCGTGCCTCCTCCCTCTTTCTTTTTTCTTCCTCCTCACTTCTCCTCGCTCTGTAATCTAATCTAATCCAGATGACTCACTTTCATTGATTGCACAAATCTCATGTGTCATTCGTGCCCTGTAGAAAAGTGTGACTGCATATACACCAGGGGGCGAGTAGAATTGTGCTGTCCAGAACTGACTGTGTAATACGGTTTGAAGTGAAGTCCCAAGACACTGAGAACAGATTAATTCTTCACAAGCTCGTCCACGGTTTGACATCTCCGCGTCCTGGGGAATCAATATGCTTCATAGTAAAAACACAGGCAAAGAGAATTCACTTTTTTTTTTTGTATTTAATCTAAATTTAACCAGGTAGACTATCTGAAATCCAAAGTCTGAAAAGAACTCTTCACCAACAAGGTGGAGCATACTGTAGATGAAGTTTTAGATACATAATACAGGATGCTCTCTGGACAGAGAGAACAGAAAAAAAAAACAACCCCCAAATCCAACAACTTATTCAGAGCGATGACAACTCCCGTCTCGCACAGCTCCGACGAAGGCTTTGAACTCGAGCAGAGAAATGAGTTTCTGAATTTTCAAGCCTTTAAGCAGACAAATTTACACGATGAACTCAAAGCATAATAAAGACTGTCAAACATATCTCTTTCAGGGCTTGAGGCAACAAAGGGAAAAACTGTACACCACTAACATCCATATATCTCTCAATTATTTGGTAGCGATCCTAAAATAGCCATGTAGATTTTAGGATCATACCGCATTAGGAGAAGCTGTGTGTGTAACAGTGTTTCAAAGCTGAATCAAGTTTGCAGTTAAAAACAAGGAAAACATTGTTGGCCAGAACTTTAAATTCTCTGTACTTCTTATTGTGTCTTAGTGTTTATTATGTTATTATGGATAATTTTCTATTTTCAAAAGAGGATAAAACAGTTTTTGGACCTACAATATTCGTGGAAACGGCATCTAAGATTGGACCTATGTTGGGGGGTGCATTTCCCATGGCACTGATTTACTGACAGTTTATGGCCAGACTTACCTATTGGTACACATCATAGCAACTGCTCCCCTTTCCAACAATCCCACCAGTTGTGATTTAAGGCATCTTTCCCTTTACAACATTTAACAGTTGGGAGGATCCATCTTCCTATTAAGTCTGTATTTCAGTCAGAAGCTAGCAAGCTAGTGCTTTCACCTGGGAAGAGCACTTGGATACATTTTTTGGAGCATGCCAAAAACTGCAATTCCTCAAATGTCCACTTGGGGCTGGCTACAAAATAAGTCTCCATACACCCCCATATTAAAATGTCCAACTTCAAAGCAGCCTCAGTCCACTGATGATCCATCCAGAGGCAGGAGTGCCAACATGACAGCAGCCAGGGCCACATACTCTAAGCTTCAAGACTGCTCTTCAGAAACACGTATGCTGGCCATTGTTTTTACTGTCAGTGTCACAGGCCCTGAGAAATGACAGCCTAGAAGCACTTTTTTTTGGCTTCATACACCTATGAGCAGCTTCCATACGAATTAATTGACTACGGCAATATCAATAGTTACCGTGGTAACTGTAAGTGCTGTTCCATATGACAGCCAACTCTCCTTGAGCCGCTAAAAACCAGCTGGTGTATCTGTTTACAGTGCAGCTAAACAAACTCGCATTGTTTCAATAAGGAAGTCAGTCAAAAATAACTTCCAATTGCAGGGCAGGGTATCAGTTGGAGTTGGTTAGGAAGTGAACGTGTGCAGTGCGTGTCACCTGCAACTCTTCATCTAACAGCTCACTGCTCCTTCTTGTTGTATTACTCCCTGCAATATTTAAAAGCGATCCGCTAACTGATCCAAAAATAAGCATGCCTTGTTATGTAGACGCATTTTTGACAAACAACACTCTGTTTCGCCAACTGAATGTTTTTTTTGTTAAATGAAACATCAGCAGCAGAAAATGTTGGGTTTGCACAAGAAGTAACTTAATACATCTCCGACACTGTGTAAATAAAGCGAATAGTAAACAGTGAGGCTCATAGATGTTAGACAACGCTGGATTAGATCTGTGTTTCCTGTGCTTAGGAAGCGTAGGAATGGCAGACCCTGCTGCTACCAATAATAAGTATTAAAAACTCTGTGAGAAGGCTGCTCCGCCTATGCTTCGGTTTTCACCAGCTACTCTGGTTCTTCCTGTGATGAGGAAGGGTGCACTCTGCCTTTGTTGGGAGGTCAGCTGGGCTCCAGACACCTGTAACCCTGATACAGGTTATGTGTTACAGAAAATAGATGGATGGATATTGTATAAAATACCAAAAATGGGGTTTGGTTTGATAAAAATTATGATTATGATTTTAAACTCCGATAACAACGCTGCATTCTGTTGCATGAAATGCAACCACATCTTCCTCTTTTGGTACTGAGCGGTAAACATGAGAAGCCGCCCTCACCGTCACCATTACCTTATTCTCAGAGGACTTTCACTCACATGCAAATACAATATGGATTTACAATAAGTCCAAACACACACGTGCAGCACTGCATCATGGGTCATTTGTCTTCCTGTTTTTCCTTCATCATCATTTTTCTGTTGATGGCTCCTCACAGAGTCGTTGGGTGCTGCAGTTTTCCACGTTGACTTGGAATGGTAATGGGAATGCTGGCCGAGTGTGTGACGCCCAGCTACACACTGCGATGGTTAACTCTGTGTGTTTCTGTGTGCGTGCCTGCTTCTTCATCCACGTACCGTACGCGCGTATATTAATGTGTGCCTGTTATTAATGTGCTCATATTTCTGCCTCACTCACAACCTGCCTAGGAGTATAACCCATCTTGTAAGTGCTGTTCATCAGTCACGGAGAAGAAGAAAGGACGCAGGGATGCTGGAATGAGATGTGTGTGTGTGTGTGTGTGTGTGTGTGTGTGGCCATTTTACAAATGAATTGGAAATGGAACGGCAGGAAACTCAACCAGTTTTGACAGTCAGACAGGTTTTAAACAAACCTCTAACCTCTAGACCCTTATTCACACTTTCATCATCTCCCGCCTGGACTATTGCAATGAAGTCCTGTCCAGAGTGCCCAGCAAAGCTCTGGACAGACTCCAGTATTGCACAATTCAGCTGCAAGAGTTCACACCCATGCCAAGCCCTGGCAGCACATCACCCCAACCCTCAACCACCTCCGCTGGCTCTCAGTCAAGTCCTGCATGTGATTCAAAATCGTCCCCCTCACCTACAAATCTCTTGATGCCCTTGCTCCACAGTACCTATCCAGTACCTATCTGATCTCCTTCACCCTGACGACCTGTCCCAGAATTTATGTTTTTTGGACACGTGTCCTCCACCGTCCTGTGAACTTCTGGGGACAGAGCTTTCATTGTAGCAACTGGAACGGTGATCTGCAATGCCACATCCACGGTGACTTAAAAAACAGCAACTTGTGAATATCAAAGCTTCAGGCTAAACCTCTGGTTGTAACATGTAGCAGTTAGATTTAAAGGCAGCTACGATAAAGCGACGGTTTAGCTCATTATAGAGTGGAAGCAGAGGAAAATGTTCTGACTAACATGTTATATCTTCTTTGTTTAATCCATACAGAAAACAACAAGTTGAGGTTGGAAGCACTGACTGAAATGAACAGCAGCAGATGGTGCCAGTTAATAGGAAACATCCAGAGATAAACCACAACAAATTAGAAGGCACCAAGAGAGTACATAGCTGAACTAAACCTGCACAATAGTCTAATTTGGGTATTTTAATTTTAATTTTAAGTAACATTTTAGGAGGCAAATCAGCTGCTTGTATTGGTTCAGTAAGTGTACAGCAGCAGTAAAGTAAACTCCTCAACCTGCACCAAAATGTAATAACTTTTTCCATGGCCTAACCTCCAACCTCCTCCGAGATGTCACTGAAATCTATTAAGTATCAAACAAACTGAACTAAAAAACAAGTTTTCTTGGCAGAGGTAGAAAGAAAGGCTTTAACCTTCCTCAACAGGAGACATCTTTATTGTATTTTTTTACATCCAACTCTGGATACTTCGATGACACAGAGAGGTCTGAGAGGAGAATCGAGAATCGGAAAAACAATAAATATGCTGTTCTCTGTTTTGGAAAGTCAAAACTTTTTGTCAGTGTTTTGATTTAAGATATTTTTGCCACCGTTCATTCCTCTCCGACAGGCTGCTGGCTCACTGAGATTATGATCAATGACTGTAAAAAGATACTCAGTCATGTAGGTTTAAAGACATCCAGATTCATTACATCGGTGTTTTGTTAACGGCAAGTTAGGCTGCTTTTGAGTATGTGTGTGCTGTATAAAATGGGCATGTTACGCAGGAAAACACTCATGTAAAAAGGCACAGTACCCTGCTGTTTAGCAGAGGATGTGAGAAAGGTGATGCACTGCTGTCTGTTTGTTTGGGCTGGTGTCCCAAGCCAAGTCCTTCAGACTTTCTAGGGGTTTTTTTTCCACATTTTTTTAACCCTGAAAACGTGTACTTCTGCACAAAATATCCTGCAACCACCGCGGTCACGATGACATCACCCGCCACCTTCACCTTGTCTCCTCCCCTCTGCACGGCGGTTTGTACGCCATAAATCTTTGAGTACGACATAGCTGAAAAGTGAACCAGTCATGATGCTGAGTGCTGGAATATTCCACGTGATTGTTCAATGACGTGTGAGTACGCAGAGCGTACGCAGAGCGTGCGCCAGCACGGTCGGGGAAGGTGATGAATGATGCAAAATGGAAAAAAGGCTGACAGACCCTTAACACTTCCTTCTGCGTATATCACGTTAGCTACTACAGTACAAGTGCATTTACTACAGAAGGAGGTCAAGTACAAGCCAGTAACTGCTACTGTATCTGTTTCTGCTCTCTGCTGCCCTGCACTCTGCTCTGTCTCCTGGCTCCTCAGCAGACATCACTTACCTTAGTACAAAAAGAGGTCAGGAAGAAATCAGCCGTCTCTGCATGTTAACTAAAACGTTCGCCCCCCCCCCCACCGCCTGCTATGCATACTCTCTTACACCTCCATGTTCTCCGTTATCAACAGCTTGTTTACACAAGCTTAACCCTTGGTCAGCAAAATGGACATATCCTGTGCATATGTGTGTGTAGCTGGCAGCACTTCCTACCCTTTCTCTGGTGGCCTAACTGGGTAGTTTGTCTCATGCTATGTGGGAGGAAGTCTCACCATCAATTATAGATTGTGCTGACTGTGGGGAAAAGCTTTTGTGTGAGCGTACACACCTATAAATGTTTGTTTCTGACGTTTGTAAAAAGAGATGAAATCATAACTTCCCGGTCGTGCTGTGGAGGTAGAAAGAGAGAAGAAAAAGACATTTGCAAGAATCCGGCACGACAGCATAACCTTAGTCAACAATATGTCATATGATACACTCCATTCTGTCTCGACAGGGATAACACACTTAAAAAAAAAAAAAACATTGTCGCCTATTTAAGTTTTGAAATTTCCCACAAGCTCTTTCAATATGATGCAAGTGAGGGCCAGTATTACCGACATAAAAGTGCATGATATATTGTTGTGTAGGAGGAAGCCATGAGTCATTCATGAGGTGAATTTATCGTTGAAGGTCCTTTCGTAATGTCTATAATCACTTGAAAATAAGATTCTTTGTGTTATTGTTACCTTTGAATGAGAATCTTATCTACAGACGAGTCCATTTACTTTTTGTTTACTGTTAATTATTTGTACTAGCTGGGGCGGTCGGTGGCGTAGTGGGTTAAGCAGCCGCCCCATGTGTAGAGGCTACAGTCCTTGCTGCAGCTGGCCCCGGTTCGACTCCCGCATCGGACGCCATTTACTGCGTGTCTCTCCCCCTCTCTCTGCTTCCTGTCTATCTTCAGCTGTACTATCAATAAAAGGCCAAAAAAATAATCTTTAAAAAAAAAAATTATTTGTGCTAGCAAGTAGTTTCCTTTTTATGTTACAGCTCAGCTTAACGGCTTGCAGTAGTCAAGCAGCTTGCAACAGTCAAGCAGTAATTTCAAAGCAACTGAAACGTGTCAGAAGAGTTCAGAAAATGACATGACTAACTTTGAAACACCCTGAATAAATTAATTCATCTCCATCTCTCTGCTCGGGGTGCGGCGGTATGTTCAGGGTGGCCTCGGCGTGTCATCGAGCCACCCTTTAAGGACCACCCAAAAAATCCTGAACTGTAAAACTGGTGAAAAACTGTTTTAACCTCTAACTCCACATTTTCCAACATCTTTAATTCATTTTGAAAGAAATCTCACAATTGCCTTTACACAGACTTTAACGGTTTAAAAACCCTAACCCTAAGAAGAGTTCAACTTTGATTCTGTTTTATTCTCTTTAAAGTTCTGTAGTAGATATTTGATTAACGTATGCATAATAGAGTGGAAATAAAGATCAAAAAGACCTCCACCGAGATATAATGAAGAGTAAGTGGAACAGTGCCTAGCCAGACTGTGACGTCAGGCCATTTGCTCTCTGCAAGGACACGTAACATTGAGAGAAGCTTTGTTCCATTCACAAAAAAGACGTTGCTCTCTTTTACCGTCATTCTCGGATTCGAAATAACACATCAGCACCTCTCTTTGCCTTGCTATTCAGCTGTAATCAATGAGGAAGGAACATCAGTCAAAAGGTGCTCGTGAGGAAGGCCAGACCTTTCTGCTCATTCTCCTTCACCTCCATGATGTCACGTCCTGTTTGCGGCCCTTCTGGCTGAGAAAAAAAAAGGCTCTCAAAGAGAAGAGAGAGGGCCACTATTCTAGCAAATTCTCCCAACAGACAGACAGAAAGCCACTCTCCGGCTCTTCCTCTTCCCAGCCTCCTCTTTTTCTCACAGAATCACTGCCTCTTTCTTTCTCCACCGCCTTATCCCTCCCTCTGCTTGTCTCTTTGCTCCATCTCGCCATCTCTCCCCCCTCCCCCAAACATCACTCCACATCACCCTCTTGCACCCACTTTTCACTCCACAGCTCTTTGCCTCTTTCCTTTCTCTGCCTTCCGCCAGACATCAGCTGTTTGGTTTTTTTTTCCCAGAGAGTGTTTTATTTAGAGCAGATTAATTAATTAGATACAGTATCGGAGTAATGGCCATTCTTAGCTCAGGCCTATCAAAGGCCCCCAAGGCTGTTGGTGTGGCAGGAAAGAGGTGTGTGGTTCGTGTGCGGACGTACAGCAGCGACAATCTGTGCATATTTTTTAAAGTTTTGCAGGTGCTTGTTGTGTATCTCCACCAACGTGCGCTAATTGGATTTGAATATATAGGTAACGTGTGTGTGCGTGCGTGCATTTGTGTGTGCTGTGGGTGTGTGTGTGGCTGTTACATAAGAAGAAATAACCACCTCTGCTTCATCATGCTGGTAACAGGGTTGTGTTTGTTGGTATCTCACAAAATAAACCACTGTGTTTCATTAACACCCTCCTCCCTCTCTCTCCCTCTCTCTCTCTCTCTCTCTTTTTTCCTCCAGGGGCGAGTTCTCACACCGAGTACAGAACAGCGAGCAATGAGGAAGAAAGAAAAGAGGTGCTTGTCCAATCAGAGATGCAGATGGCCACAGAAGACATGAGTACCAGCCAATCTGGCACCAGGACGACCTCCACTTGCCAATTTATACATAACAAATCAAATGTGACCCCCTAATTAAGTAACAGTTGATACAGTTTACCTAGACTCGCATACTGCCAATGAAGTGATACATCTCATTCCTGCACTTATTTCTACTTTGATAAATCCTGAATTCCTACACGAGTTCGACTCAAAAATTACTAGAGGAGCTAAGGAAAAACATTTTGCGATGCTGTGACTATACCTCAAGCAGTACAGACACAAATCACACACAAAAAAAGTAACACCAAGTCACCATATGCTGATATATTATTATAAACCAGCCCTCACTCCTTTTCAAATGGCGCTAGCCTGCATGAATAAATGTTAGATGGCGAGCATCTCTGTTCGGCTTTCTCCAATGGATATTGTGACAACATCCCAAATGGCCCAGAGGACAGGACAGGGACGGCAGAGACATAACGTGACTGGAGGTCCTTCATCAGTGGTCCTGTCCACAGCAAGCTCCTTCCTATGTTGGCTCACCCTGCTGTCAATAATGCGGTTGCCAACGGTAACAGCTGACTGCTGGCTTATCGAGGGGGAGAAAGGCTTTGTGTGGCTGGCTATCTGCAGTATGAACCAGCCGCCTTATGAAGCCATCCCCTCCCACATTAACAGGTAAACGAACTCACAGCCAAAGTGAGTTTTGTCAACATTGTTTTCCCTTTTTTTGCCAAACGTCTAAAGCCATCGCACTTCTCTCAACAGCACTATTGTGGATCTGAGGCTGAACGAGAACAAGATACGGTCTGTGCATTATTCTTCACTCAGTCGCTTTGGCAACCTCACCTATCTGAACCTCACCAAGAATGATATCAGCTACGTGGAAGATGGAGCGTTCTCGGCACAGTTCAACCTGCAGGTAAACAAGGACATAGTCTACATTTATACACATGCACATTCATGGACGCACTTATTAAGGCACACATATACAATGGAGGAAATATTTAAATTTTGGTCCAGTCTAAGTAACAACACACATGAATGCAACATAAACATACTAACAACAATAAATACAATTAACACTGACTGTCGGAGCAAGTATTGAAAGAGATTTGTACCAAATATCTGGTCAGATTCATAAACTTATAATTTAAGGTCTCATATTTTACACTTCTCCCGGCTTTTAATTGAGGTTTTGATATCCATAAGAAGATATATTTATGGTTTAAGTACCAGAGAACATCTGAGTATGTAGTTTTATATTTCCTCCCTCACTCTTCTCTCTGGAGTTTGAGCAAGAGCACAAGGTTTTGTTTTGTGTTGTGTTGCGCTGCATCTCATTAATATGAATGATCCTACCTGGATGTTGTTGTCCGGGTTGGCTGTACTGGGAGCAAGGCTGAGTGCGTTGATTGTATACAGTAGTTGTGACATTACAACCTTATGGACGTCCCGATGGGTCACTTAAAGGTCTATAAAAACAGGCTGTGTGCAGTTCTCTTCTCTCTTTCACAGTATTTTACCATTCAGACCTTTTATAGCTGAAAATGGAAATGTCATTTTCTGCAATATTTTATAAATTTAATATTAATTTTAGAAACTTTATTGATCGTGTTGAACGTGAAATTACCTCTCCACATTTTGGGGGGGGGGCTTATTTCAAAATAAAGTGTGGAAAAAAAGTAGAATTTTGGAATTAGTACTACTTAAATACTGTGTACTCTTATTTTAAATGTTTAAGTACATTTTGCTGATAACACTAAAGTAACTTTTACTTTTACAACTTCTGAGTTAAGGACTTCTGACTGTAATGAAAGGAAGTGATTCATGATACACTGTGATACTTTTACACAAGTAAAGGATTTGAATTCTTCCAGCATTATACAAACAGATGGACACGCATACACACACACACACACACACGCACACACACAACAAAGACAACACCCACTCATTATGGCTTCCAGAGACACTGAAGCAAAAGTGTTTTCACCAAACTGAGCTAAACGCGGCCATAATGAGCTGGCATGCTTACACATGTACCCCAGGTTCTGGAGCCGTGCCAGGAGGTAAAATGTGAACAAGATCTTAGTAAATTCAGTACAGCATCGAGGCTTAGATCACCATGTGAAACATGAATTGTACAGAACTGTCGCCTGTTTGTTCTGCATGTTCCCAGCTTGCAGTGAGTGATGCCTGGTGTTGGCTACCTCTTCAGAGATTAGAATAATCCCACTTGTCTTTGTCTCTCCAGGTTCTCCAGATGGGTTTTAACAAGTTGAGGAACCTGACAGAGGGGATGCTGCGAGGCCTGGGCAAGCTGCAGTATCTCTACCTGCAGGCCAACCTCATCGAGACTGTTACACCCAACACCTTCTGGGAATGCCCCAACATAGAGAATATAGACCTCTCCATGAACAGGTATTGACCTGGGTGCATGTATGCATCTAATTAAAGAGAGAGAAAGAACACACTATTAGCGCAAACATAATTAGTTTATTAATCAATTAGATGTCATAGAGGGAAAAAATAGCTGTTTTATTATCCGATTAATTGTTGAGCTCGCTTAAATTTAATTAAATATCCTCTTATAGTTACTTAAAATATAATATATCTGGATTTTTGCTCTGTTAGCTGGACCAAACAGGCAGTTTAAGAATAAACCTTGAGCTCTGGGAAACTGTACAATTTAACGATTAATTGGTTATAATCATATTAGTCCTGTAGCTGTTTTGTTGTTTAATAGTGACATCGTACACAAAAAAAACAAAAAAAAACTGAAAGAGGCTTTTCATAATCTTTCGGTTCATTGGTGTGTGCTGCTCACTGGGCGAAGGAAGAAAACAGGTATAAACATTTCTAGCACGCCCACACTGGAACAAGGTGGGAGAATGTAGTGAGGTTCTCAAGAACAACTCAAACATGTCAAATGTTAAATGTCAGGCTTGGTGTCATCACCCCAAAGGCTCACCAGGAAAAAGGAAGCACTGCAGAAGATGCAGAGATAGTAATTTTCTCACTGACAGTAACCTCAGTAAACCATGATGCAATGCTGTAACAAGCCATCTTTTCAATAAAAGTTGAGGTTTCTACTTTTTCTCAGTGGGAATAACTGTCTCGTTCTTGCTATTGGTACTGTAACTGGTATTGATCTTTTGACTTAAATGTTAAAGCAACAGCTGAATGGAACAAGTTGAACTGCACTTTGGGGCTTGTTGAAAGGTAATTTTGGAGACCACGAACTGAACTAGAAGAAGAAGAAGATTTGGTAACCAGTATCTTTAAACGGGGGGAAATGCTTCCCTGATTTCCACATCAAAGCCTGTGTACAGGTCTTGGGGAATACTACTGAATATGTGAACAAAAGTTTGGTAAAAAAAAAAAAAAAATCCTTTTGGGGCTCCATGCAAATTCTGATAAATTGCCTCAAATGACGTCACTTGAGAGAGCTGAAAACTACAAGAATTGGGTATATGGCGTTAAGAAGGCATGAGCTCAGGAGGCCTCCGCTTGAGGCTAATAGCTCGAGGCTAGTAGCAAAACACACCCAAATCTCTGCTGCTGGTGATTGAGTTGTTTTCTGGGTAATGTCGAAGAAATATTTTGACAATCACAAGAATACGTGAATGGAAAAAGGTCAATTTTGATACTTTCCTTGTCTATGTCTAATCTATGATTTTCCTTTTGTCCCTTTTCAGGATCCAGGTACTGGATGGCAGCTTGTTCTCTGGACTTTCGAAGCTGACTACCTGTGAACTTTACACCAACCCCTTCAACTGCTCTTGTGAGCTGCTGGGTTTCCTGCGCTGGCTCTCAGCCTTCCCCAACAGGACCAGCGAGAGGATGGTGTGCGACTCCCCTCAAGGATTTTTCGGCTACAACCTCCTGAGCCAGAACCCCCGCATGTCAACCCAACGCAATGCTCTGCACGTGCTCAGTCTTGTATGCACAGACGACGGCAATAGTGTGACATCCTTTTATGTCCTCGGTGTGCCTGATTCCACCACCCCGCTCCCAGATTTCGCCTCTCCCTGTGGATTGGATGATTGTGCCTCTGGGACTCCTCCCGATGAAGTCATCAGTTCAAGCCCAATTTTCTCTGACGCCAATCCGATCATGATGCTAAAGCAGGTGCTACATTCCAGCGCTGTGATAACGGTTCAGATTCCTCATCCGTACAGGAAAATGTACATCTTGGTGCTTTATAACAACAGCTTCTTCACAGACATCCAGAATCTGAAAAATCAGAAAGAAGATATTGAGCTAAAGCACTTAAAACCTAACACAGAGTATACGTACTGTGTGGCTTCTATACGAAATTCCCTGCGCTTCAACCACACCTGTCTGACTATCCCCACAGGCCGTCGGGCTGGGCCTGGGACTGTAGCCAATCAGTCGTCAGCAACCCACTACATTATGACAATTTTAGGCTGTTTATTTGGTATGCTACTATTCCTTGGCCTAGTTGTCCACTGCCTGAGGAAGAGGAGGATCATGGAGGAGAAGGAAAGGAAGATGAGCAGGATCCAGAGGACTCTGATAGAGCTCAAGTATGGTGGAGAAGGGGATATAGAGGGAGGGAGTGGAGGATCCCAGAAGCTTGCTCCTGGGGAAAGTCTGTCCAGAATGCCGTACCTTCCTCAGGGTGGTGAGATAGATCCATACAAGCTGCAGGAGGTGATAGAAACGCCGCCGCACAAGCCTGCTAAACTTAACTACATGGAGGTGAGAGGGTCTGGCATTGAAAGGGAAAGAGAGCGAGAGCGAGAGCGAGAAAGAGAGATGTCGCCACAAGCAAATCCCCAGGGCTCAGTCGCAGAGATCTCAACCATCGCTAAAGAAGTTGATAAAGTTAACCAGATCATTAACAACTGTATAGATGCTCTCAAATCTGAGTCTACCTCCTTTCAACAGGGGATCAAATCCCCGTCTAATGCAGGCGGTGGGGCTGTTTCCACTGCAGAGCCGCAGCTGGTGCTCCTCTCTGAGCAAGTAGAGAGAGGAGAAAGAGGAGGCGAGTTCCTCTCTCCAGTGTATAAGGGAGGAAGAGGAGGAAGAGATGAAAGGGGGAGAAGCTACCATCATTCACTGCAGCGACACCACAGCATGGAGGCTCCTCCAACCTCCAAAAGGCCCAGCACCTCTTCTTCTCCAGGCTCTGCCCGGAGCCCTCGCTCATTCCGCTCGGAGGGAGGCTACCACTCCTCAGAGACCCGCTATATCGAGAGGACCTCACCCGGAGAGAGAGGAGAAAGGGGAGGAGGAGGCGGGGAGGCCATCCGTACAGTCACTCCAGCAGCAGCTATCCTACGAGCTGAAGCCCAGAGGATCCGCCAGTACAATGAACATCGCCACTCTTATCCCGGCTCCCAGCAGCACCTCCAGGAGCTGCAGCACCACCCCCAGATCCTACAGGAGCTCCACCATCACCCAGGGGGCCGTAAGCCATCTGTGTTAGACCCTCTGACCCTCAGCAGGCAGGCCAAGCAGCGGGAGCTGGCCTATTCCCAACTCTCGCCTCACTACCCGCTCTCCCCCCAGTACCACAACCTCAGCTACTGCTCCAGCCCAGAGGAAGACGAGGAGGAGGAAGGGCTCCTCTGCACCCCGACCCTGGGGCTGTGGGAGAGGTTCAAACTGCACCGTAAGAGGCACCGGCAGGCGTCCATGGAGGACGAAGGATACGTGGCAGCCGGACACGCGCTGAGGCGAAAGGTTCAGTTTGCCAAGGATGAGGATCTTCACGACATACTGGACTACTGGAAGGGTGTGTCCGCCCAGCAGAAAACCTGATCTAACATCTGGAGCCGCCAAACACTTTGAAGAAGATGGAGAATGACAACACTGCACCCATAACATATTGATACAGATACACAGACAGATACAAAAATGACCTGTAAATACACACAAACACACACTACTTACAGGATCTACAGAACCACATTGCAGACGTACATCTACACACGCACACACTTTACACAAACCAAGCCTTTGCTTCTGAGAACATGAAGGAGGACCAAACTAATATATTATATTGAACAAGAAAAATCATAACTTATAGAGAAACTGAGTTACTTTTTGTAATGTAATGAAAATTATAGCTCAGACTTATGTAGCTATTTGTACTACGTTTTGAATGAAGAAAAGAAAAATCAACATTAAGAAACAGAAACCTTAAAAAGTTGCCGGGCAACCCATCCTGAAAAGCCTGGCTACGCTTTTAATCTGCCTTGAGACTGACATTCATCAAACCTGGCCGTGGCAGATTAACCTCAACAGTTTTCACAACCGTAGTGGATTGATCAAGACTTTCCTTTGCCGGGGTGATTGTTTTTTTGCATCGCAAAACCTGCGATACGTCTGTGAGGGGGAAAAAATTAAATAAATAAAAAGAAGACATTTCGAAAAAATTTGCCGTGATTTGGAAGATTTAAGACGTCAATACGACAAATTCTGGATGGGTCGCCAGGCAACAGTAATATTCAACTGTGCTGAGAATGAGTAGGTAGCTCTCACGAGAGAGTGAGTATAATGTGCCAAATCAACCAAGGGGATAGTAGAGCCCTACTGTGTACCAACTTCTCCTCGCCACTGTTTTTATATACAGAATTTAAAAGATCTAGAATGATATGTTATTACTATTAATTATTCTTATTACATTACTGGTCTTCTTATTATTCCTATGCTCCTCATCATTAATACTCTATTATTTGAATATGGCATGGCTCTGTCGTGTGACTGTGTTTTGACTGTTTTGAACCTCTCAGCCGAGAAGTGCACACCAACAGAGACAAACAGTACGATGGACGAGACGTTTGAGTTCTTCTTTTCTACCAAGAGGAATATGCTCTCTGCTGAGCCAGAAACAAGCCCATCTTTTCTCTTGGTGAACCCCTGCTACACCCACTCCTCATCCTCCTAAAGAGGGAACGCTGTACAGACGAGAGAGAGAAGTTCTATATTTGCAACAGAGGTGACTGTTTTGTTTGTACAACATGGTTTTGGAAATCTTTCAGACTTTTCAGAAACCAGAATCCCAAGTTAGTTACCTACCTGCTCACTTACAGTGGTATGTTTTTGATTTTGAAATTGAACTAAAAATTCTAATCTTCAAATGAATGTCTTCGATTCCCACAGGGGAAACATATCTGCACTGTTCAAAATCAAAAAAACAACTCTTAGGAAAAAAGACCTAAAACTCTCAGCTTCGTTCCCGATACACTGTAGATCCACTGTGTTTTATCAGCAATTCATTTTATTTTTCTCCTCACATCTCCTCCCAGGTTTCTACTTTTAATTTTTGGGATTCCTCTGGTTCCACTGTGGTGCCATTGTGACAACTTGTTAAATCACAAAGAAGTATTTGAATTATTTTAAATACTACGATTTACAGACCTCTTCTCCTTTGCATCGATACACATCAGTTTGCCAAACAGAACAACAATTTGCACAAAAAGATCCACCACCATTGGCTCACTGCTCCCCTTCTATCCTCCAATCATTTCTAAGACCAAAGTACTGTGGTAGTAAATTGACCCTTATATACCCTGACCCGGACCCAACTTCTATACCCACCTTCACCCTTACAGTTGCATCTCTAGCACATGCACACCACATATGCGCATTCAAGTGTACTCATGCACACACAACCACACGCAGATGAATGTATTCTTCGAGAAAATAATACTGTTTAGCAGCTGGATTTTCTGTTTCTGATGTGCAAGCTGTGTACAAACAGTGTCCTCATCTGTCTGATAGAAAACTTTGTTCAGATGGCCACTTGTGTTTCAGAATTGGAGATAAATAAGGATCATTTGGCTTTGTAAAACAAAACAAACTAAATCTGGCCCACTCAAGGCGTGTAGTCATGGATGAATATCCCTAACATCAGTTTGTGTCACAAACTGAACCAAATGTCGCCCACAAGAAGCCCAAAATTGCCACTGCGGACATCTATCGAAGTATTTAGCAATGGGGTTTTGCCTTATTAACGGTTTCTAACTGGAAAAAAAAAGTTCCTCATATGACAAGTGTTAGTATGTAAAATGTGATTAGTATCACTAGTGTGGTGAAAAGAGACTATATGTATATCTGCAATATCTGCAGGAACTAAATACCAGAGGAGAAAAATGTGACGACAAAAACACTGCTGTTTATTCTATACAGAACTGTGCTACGACAACTCACATAAGAAGACTGTAAACCAGGGGTGGAGTAGAGAACATTTCAGTTCAGAGGAGTTTGAATTTAACAAGCTTGTAGTATTCACGGTACTGACAAGCAATTTGTAATTACAAATGCTTATACTGACTGAGTCGCACCCACTTTGCTTTCTGAATTGAAACAGAATTGAAACTAACCTGAAATCTACACAACAGAAGCAACAGAGCCGACAAACAATGAAAAGTTTATTGGTGAATGGAAACACTGTATAAAACCTTTTTTTCTCTCTCTCTCTGCTATAATGAGTTCAGAATGCTCAAGTCATTAAACCCGGTTAAAGCCATAATCGTGGGTTAGTGAAATCACCACAGCTGCTTGTAGCACTGCGAATGCGCGTTCATTTGTGCGGTTAAAAAGGCAGTTATTTCTCCCCCGCGTACTGCAGCAGCCACGACGCGGTTCGTCTGCCTCTGCGGCAAACAATCAAATCTCTGATCCCCAAAAAAAGGAAAGTGATGATGAGCTGTGGTCATTTCTTTACATTTACACGTCCCAGATTGTGGCTTTAACTAAACGACAGCCTTAAAACATTCGATTTTCGTTAATCTTTTTAACTTTAGCATTGCTTTGAAAATCGAACAGTTTCCTGGTTTCTTAACTTATACTTTCCTGACTGCAATTTTATAATTGCTTGATTCTTAAGCCTCACTTGAGCATTCTTTGAGTAACAGTAATATCAATGTAGCGATGTATTTAACTACTGTTTTTTGGGTTTTTTTGTTGTTTTTTTTCCCATTCTGTTCATGAACAATAATGGCCTGAATTTATCATGTGTCAGAGACTAGCAGAGCTTGTCTAGAATCTGAAAAAAAATGACCCGACGGTCGAGGCATCCAGTCCACAGTGACCCTAATCAGCGCTGCTATTCTTTGAAGCGTGATGAAGAGAAACTGTGTTTTTGAAACAACAATGCCTAGAAATAAATAGAGGTCCTACTGACAACAGACAGAAACAACAATGGAGCATGCTGCAAGGAAGTCTTCAGTGGAAGCTTGTGTTGTACTCTTCAAGTGAATGACTCAGGAGCGAGAGAGTAAGAGACAGAGTGAACGAGAGTGAGAGAGAGAGAGAGAGAGAGAGAGAACGCTCTGCCATAGGATCTCTCAGAGGCTTTCTTTCTTTATTTTCTTGTCAAAAAATTAAAATGAGCACAATAAAATAGCCTTTCTTTCACTGTCTCCTTTCCTGGAGAAGCTACACATATACCAGAAGTTTCAAACACACTCAGGAGTTTCATTTTACATTTCAACAACAGTTGATTGATTACTTCTGGGTCCAGTTTATCTTAGAAAAAGAAAAAGAAAAATTACAAAAAAAAAAAAAAAAACCACACACACATTTTCTTACTTGGGTCCAGAGGATTTAGCCAGTCTAGACAGTTTGTGCAATTTGTTTTGAGATATTTGCCTTTGATTTTTCTGCTTTAACTACATTTGTCATGCTGTCCCAGTTCCTCTGGGCAATCCACAGAACACACTATCAAAAGTTTTCGATAAAGTAGTTCCAGTGCAAACTGCTGATAGTGCATGGCCCTGCTATTATTCTGGATTATTTTCCAGAATAACATGGGACACTGTCCTTGGACCGAAACGACAAACTGCCAAACAATTCGACAACAAGCCCAAAACATGCAGGGGCCGTGGTTTAAAGTTTAAGACGGGTTTAAACCTCTGTTGCCTGGGTCACATAATCACTTAAGCCTCATTGCTGGATCCTCAGAACCTGTGTAAACTGCACCTGTGATTCAGTCTGAACCTGGACCTGTCCTCTAAAGTCCTGTAGGGGTCACTGTGTCTGAGGTTTAAACCTGCTGCAGCTGACTGAGGTTTAAGGTCGTAAAGTTCAGTACAGATTTATACAGCTCAGATCATTTTATTATTTTTGAATATTATAATATAATTATCTTTTACCGTGTATGTTCTTTTGAAGGCAACACTATATTCAAATGTTAAACTTATACAATTGTGTACTTACAATTAAAGGTGTTACTTCTTCCTTAATTCATTTTTGAATCCAGACACAGGGTTATGGATTATCTGACAAACATGACAACCCGTCGTTAATGAATGCGTCAATTAACGCATGTCCAGTGCCTGGAAGGAGGCAGAAGCAGCAATGTAAAGGTCACAGTAATCATATATCTATTGTCATGCCCCGCAGCAGCTGGTGAAACTACATTAATTAGCAATGTTGCATTGAGTCGTCAGATAATTGTCAAAGGGGTGAGAATCTCAAGCAGCAATGCAGCAGCGATACTGAGAATACGACCAACGCGATGAAGGTGAAACGAAACAAAACATTTGACTTAAACAAGACAAAGAGTCTACAGCCATGCTATGCTAGCAGCTCCATGAGGCTGCGATTCGAGCTAAATGCTACCATGCTAGTGGCCGCCATTTAAGTTTAGCAGATGAGCGTGCAAAGATTTGGTCATCAGTACTACACACAAACCACAGCTTTTTGAAAAGTCACTAGTTTCGCCGGCATTCGTGGTCATGAGCCAGATATTTGACAAATAATCAAAATCCTGACCAGATGGTGGCGCTAGAGGAGGAGTGGGGATCAGCATCCATTCATCCTGAGCGGAGTTGGACCTGGCGTAGCTGGAGGAAAAGTTCAGGGATCACAAATGTCGTCAGGATTTATCCTCTGATGACCATTAATGTTTGCACAAAATATCCGCAGCCAATGTGGATTTATATAACATCACAAATCGACACGAGGATATCACAATAATTAATATTTCAAATTGGTTAATCCATGACTGACTATTTGTGGACAGTTTTTGGCTTGTAGTGAAACATAATCCTGTTAAATAAACTGCATATAAAAAATCATTTTGGCAAACCTACATACTTTTTATGTCTCAGTCCAAACAGAACTGGGTAAATGTAAATACGGGCCAAATTTGCTGTAGGAAAACTTGGATGAACATGGATACTGACAAACGCAAGACACCCTCAGTCGATAATGCTGTTTCTAAAAAGACTTTTAAAAAAAAGGGAACTACTGAGTTGGGTTGGCACTGTGGATGAAAGGCCCTATGTGGAGCGTGTCCTTAGTGAGATGAATTAGGATCCTTACTTTGCTGAATTTTAATTTGACAGCAGCAGATAAATGGACCAAGTGAAACATCTAATGAGGAGTGTCTTAAAAGTGGTAAAAGTCTCCGCATCATGTGAGTCAAAACATTTTAAAATTCGTTTTTTAATAAGCCAAGAAAAACTAGACTATGTTTGTCAATACAACACTGGTGATGTAACCCACTTCTCCGGCAATTTTGGGATGTTTTGTGTCGAACAAAAAGGTTTGACGTGGTTGGACTTTGAGCTGTCAGCAGCTTAAACATCAACAACTGAAATCTAGGCTATCTTTACTTACAAAAAAAGGGAACTTAACTTGCTCTTTTTTCCCCACACAGACATTTTCTACACAGTTACACCATCCAATTTTATTCGGAGGCTTTTAACAAGAAGCTTTACTGTGCGTGAAGCAGGTAAGTGCTTTGCTCTGAGAGACATCGGCGATGCAACACAAGGCAGCGGCTTCACTTTTTCATTTGCTGTACACATTTTAATACTGCCTAATACTGTGGTTACAAAAGAAAGATGAAATCTGCCGGCTGTTTTATACAACATGGCTGGTTATAACTCTGGTAATTTCTTACATCAAGATGAGTTTATTGCCATGAGGAGTACTACTCAGCCTGTGAAAACAGTTGTATAATGTCTTTGTTGGCTCTGGAGGGAGCTTTGTCAAGTCTGAACGAAATCACTGAAGTGACATTGACAGGGTGTCTTGCTTGGGGACTAAAACAGTGTGAACACAAAACCTTGGTTTCAAACTGGGGGTGTGGAGTGAAAAGAGGCAGGTAAGGTCTAATGATGAGTCACAATTGAGTTGCATTTTGAGCTTGATCCACAGAAAGGACTTAAAGTCACACATCTCAGCGTCTTCTGAAGTTTGATGTACTGGTACTTCACTTGAGTACTTATATAATAAACCAAATTGACACTATAATGGGAAAGTGCAAAATTTTGACGTTTGAGATCTTATGCTGACTCACTTTCTTGACTAGCGTTATGGAAGATCAGCAGCACTCTGAGGGAGTTGTTAACTTAGCTTAGCATAAATACTGGAAGCGGGGACAGCTAGTCTTGTCACCATGAGGTTGAACCAGCAGAGACTCAAGGGCAGCTGTAGCTGGCTCCAGTAGCTTGTACATATTGCTGTAATAAATGTCTACAAGCAGGTACAAAAAACTGTTCGGGTCTGTATAGCTAATTTTCATAACTGGCGTGGCTGCTTTGATTGTCAGGTAGCTTGCTTGAACACCAACATCCACATCTTTGCCTATTTTTGGATTAGAGGAGGGCTGGTAGAGGCGGGAGCCACCACATTTTGACCTTCCAACGCCTCTTCAGAAACCTAAGCATGACATCACAGATACTACATGAATGTGGTATCACCAAAATGACCTTGTTCGTCATGGTAATATTGCTACCCATCCAAGAAGTCCCTGGGTACTAGCAAAATAAGAACAAACCATGGATATAAACAAATAAAGAGGATTTTTGGTTGTATATTTACTGTAAAAACTGCTTTGTCTGCTCAAATTATCCTGTGTCTGCTTGTTTGGGTATGGAAGTTCAGTTGATGTGAATTCTGCAGCTCCTGAACAAAACAGGCAACACTCTGAGGTCTCTTATGTATGTTAGACCCCCCTGACTGTGGTAGCAGCTGCTGCACCAAGGTATAAACATCAGAACAGTGGCTAAACGTAGCCTCGATTTGTGCCTCTCACACAATATTAATTCCTCTTCAGTGGCAGCAAACACAACACGCTGATATTCAGAGCTTAACAAGATATTAACGGCTGAAGAGCAGTAACATTAACTGTGAGAAATCACATGGCTACAGCTACCTCCCATGGTAGAGCTGCCTCCCCAGCGGTGTAGTTACCCTTTAAGGTCTGACATACATATGCAACATATGTCGAGTGCATTTCCCTCTTCATTAACACATGCAACGTTTAAAAATTTGATGCATTCATGTTTTATTCCCAAGCAGTTTTCTTCTTCACTGCCTTTTGTTGGTACATTGCTACATCAGTTGGCGTGTTACCAGCCTGTAAAAGGAGGTGGAGCAACTTTGCAGGAGCAGAGTGAACCTGCAGGACTGCATTGATGTATAAAGAGAAGTGGATGCAGCGCTGGAAGCCGGGCTTCATTCAGTCCTGTGGAAGCTTTTCAGTACAGGAAGCTAAAACGTTTGATTTCCAGACATACAATTATCCGGTTCTTCATATGTTTCTGTGTGGCCCATAGAAGAGGCGTTTTAAAGATGCTGCTAGCTTCTGGTTTAGTCCTCCACCAACTTGAACAGGGCTAAAAAGATTAAATGGTGTGGCTCTTCTAGACTTTCCAAAACGTTATTCATGAGTGGTTCTTTCGTGATGTAAGCTTATGGTGGGTCTTCCTGGCTGCTTGCAGGACTGCGTATCATGTGTGTGCTTACATGCATTCTCATTATACTTTTAACAGATATATTGATTGGTATCGATTTCTTCATTTAACAGTCAGAGTGAATATAATAAAATGTCAATTGAAACTATAAATAATTCAGTTATTCAAACTTTTCAACTGATCTAAAAGCAAAAAAAAAAGCTTTACTGTCCCTAATTTTTATTTCATAATACGATTTAGGTGTAGAGGTTTTGTACACCCACTCTCACACTCATCTTGCAGCACAGTCGAGTGTGCACACGTAGGCAATGACACACACCTACAGCACAAAAAAAAAAGCTCGGAGCAGGGCCTTATCTTTCCAGGTGAAATCACCCTTTAAATTCATAATGGTGGAGTAATTCACGTGTAGGAGCCCATTTCCTATTCCTGCCTGAACTGACTGACTGACTGAAAAACTTCAGTACAACACCAGCGAGGTTCATTTACTCCTTATCTTTAAACTGCTGCGGCACAAGTGGCTTTGGGGGCCTGACGGTGGGCGGCTTCTATCAAGACGGCGTGAAGAGAACATGTCCTAACAGGATCCTGTCATTATCCGTCCATCTCCTATCTGCCTTGTGTGATTTTTAACCCAGGGCAGGTGATATGTCTCCACGGTTTCATTATCGGTCTCCTCAACCTCATTTTCTTTCCTTTGTGACACCTCGCTCACTCCCAGACTCACACAGACGGACAGGAACAAAAGCATCATTGTTGTGCTGTTGACCTAAACACAAAGAGTGAGACACACTTTTTGCTCTGGGACATTAAAAAAGGTTCAATTTAAAACTTTCAGAGATGGGATTTTTTTTTTTTTTTCGTCCGTTGAACTTTTAAAATCACACGATATTTACAGAAATGCACATAATGCAGTCATGATGTGTGGCAGCTTATTAAAGAGCACTCCTGGCCAGCAGAACGAAAGATTTCAGCAGTCCTGTACCCGGTGGGGCAGTTGAAAAGGGCAGCCAAACAACTCCTGGTATTACGGCTGGAGGAGAACCTACATTAAGCCTAGTTTTGACACACCGTGGTTGAGAGCTGCCCTTTCTAGATGTGGTCTTATCAAAGGAGTCTGACGCAAAGCGTAGAAGGAGCCTCCAGCTTGCCCTCGTGTCAGAGTTAGGAACACAAGTAGTTGTCAGGCTTGTCATTGCCGGAGCTGCAGTGACCAAAATATCCGTCTTTTCATGTGTGTGTGTGTGTGTGTGCGCTGCCTGTCTCTGTTCCCCCGTCTCCCCTTTATTCTATAGCTGTCCACGCTGATGCCTGCCTGAGTACAAAAAGAGGCGTCCCCAGGCACAAACAATAACCCCTTCTCCTTTATTCTCCACATGGCATTTACAATGACACCTCCGGCAGGGATGGAGAGTAGAAGAGACGAGGACTGAAAAAGGAGACGGAAAAAAAACCCAAAACAAAAAAATCCAGAAAGAAGCAGGAAATGGAATTAAGAATAAGGAGCTAAGAAAGATAAAAGTACAAGACGACAGGATTCTTTGCTCATTTTCAGAGTTTTGATTTCTCTCTTGGCCCCGGGGGCTGTCTTTGTGAAATAACCTTCTTTTAAAAAAGGGAATTAGACTCGCTGTCTCTATCAAAGATCACAGCCTAATGTGGGCCAGCCTGTCTAAGGAGGCGTTTGATAGAGCACGATGTTAAGAGTGATAATGGGAAAACCTCTCACCACTGTATTAATACATATTAAAAACCCAGCCCTCTAAAAAGGAGGGCCTCACAACTCACCGCAACACACACACACACACAGACACACAAACGATAGGCCGAGCAGCATTAATAATGGACAGTGTAAGTGGGAGAACGCTGTGGAAAGGTCGAGGTTGGCTGAGAGGCATACAACACGACTTGTGAGTTATTAGGTCAATGGTTACACTGGTTATCTATGACTGGGTGAAAGAATCTGGCTTTCTCCTGTTTAAATATCTTATGAGGCCTCTCGCCCAGGAGATAAAATCTCAAAGAGCAGCAGAAACATTTAAAAAAAAAAAGACTAATTGCGTTTAGTTTCAAAACAAGGACACCAGCCGAACAACTACCACCGGAGCACCGGAGTCTCTTGACCCTGAAACTTTGCTGCTACTTTCTTTATGAGAATATGTGCCTGTGCTGAGAAATTTGGGGCCAGATGCAGAAAAACAAGGGACAGGATGCGAGCCACGAGGAAAATCATGCTTGGAAAGACAAAAGAATTGAGCGGAGAAAGAGAAGTCGAGGATGGACAAAGTTTGAGGGAGGTTAAATGACTGATATTTTGTCATTTAGCCTCTCCCAAACTATCTCACCTTACTGAATTACCACACAAGGTGACACTGAACTAGCTGAAAATACACAAACGCGCATTCCCGCACACGCACGCGAGCTCCCAGATTGAAGGAGGCTAAGACGAGAGATCAAGGCAGTGCAAATTAAAAGCGCTCTAATTAGCCAAACTGTCACTCTCCTGCTCTGGCAGCCATATTGGAGTCTGCCTGGAGACCTGCCTGCCTGCACATTTTCACCGGACCTCTGAACAGACATACATACTGCATGGTAGTGAGGATTAGAGGCAGTGGCTGTTGAGAATAACACTCGCCAGACGCTAAGCACTGCAACAGCTCCAAAACGTTATAATGAATGGAGAGATATGCGTTAATGAGGCTGCTCTGTGGCGGTCCATCATCAGAGGTACACACTTTGCCCTGTTACAACTCCTTCCAAATTTGTTCTTTTGGTCTGGCATCATTTCTGAGCGCATTATTGCACCATTAGCTTTGGCTAATTGTTATGCCAGAGAATGATTGTGAAGTAGCCCCTGGTAATGGCTGAAAATACCCAGAAATTGTAATGAGACCACATGTTTAAGGGCGCACTTTCATTTTGCTCTTATTGATTTTTCCACCTTCCAGGGAGTCTTTCATACCAGTGCGTGTCAGGAAAAACAAAAAACTCAACTTGCAGAACTTGAAATGTGGTTGAGTTTGGTAATCAATCATAACAAACCTCACCGTCCTCACCTTTAGGTTTTGTCAAAGTTGTGTTGTCGCCACGAGACAGGGAACACAGGGTGTTTTGAACGCTCCCCTTTCAAGCTCACGCTGACAACTGACATTTCGTTGTTCGAGTCAGCCACAGAATAGCAACTTAGTTCACGCAGAAAACAGCATACATAAATATATGAGCAGAAAAAAAAACTACGACGAGTGAGGTCAGCTACAACATGTCAGCTGACCTCTCTGGGTAGGTATTTGTATTATTTGTAAGGTCTGTCTCTGTTTCTGTTTCTGCCTGAAGGGCTTGTAGCTGAAACATCTATCCATTTTCTGTAACCGATTATTCTCATCAGGGTCACGATGGGGCTGGAGCCTAGCTGATATCACAGCCTTTGGATGAGAGGTGCTGTACACCTACGGCCAATTTTAAGGTCACTAATTAACCTATCAAGTGAATGTCTGTGGGCTGTGAGAGGAAGCCTGAGTACCCGGAGAGAACTCCACGCAGAAAGGTCCCAGCCGAGGTTCACACCAAGAACCTTCATGCTGTGAGGTGACAGGGCTAACCGCTGAAACATCACATGGTTAATATTAATAAATGTTCATGGGAACATTATCTAGTGTACAAACCCACATCTCTATACTTGCACTCCAGCGCGTAGTATTTATCAGATTTGGATGTGCATGCTCTTGTAAACTTTTTCCATCCCGCTTCTTTGCCCTCCTTGTTGAGAGACGTAGATGAGCACGACTGATCAGGCACAGTGTGCACGCATCTACACGCCTGCATTCACATCTTTCAAAAATCAATCGGTTTTCTCGTGTGAGTTTGGACCACGCTTACAAGCTTTTCAAAACATCTGGCTACTGACAGTCACAAGTTGAGACGTTCTACTGAAAACACGTCTCCACCCATCCTGCAAAAATAAATTACATTGAAAATCTGCCTGGTCTGACAAGTACCGTATTTTACTGCCACCTCTGAACACCAAACTAGTGTGTTTGATTTGCACTGAGTGTGTTTCGGTTTAAGAATGGAGAATTTGGAGGCACCACACTGAGAAAGGCCAAACTTTCCCAAGAGGTCACAGGAGAGGGACACTAATGTGCAGAGTCTGATTGGATCTTATGATTGAAGCTGGATTTCCCAAGTGGAGTCATGCTCGGACACGGAGAGGTACAGCAGCCTCCCTACATGTATTATGGATCTTGGCAAAGAAGAAAAGGTGAAAAAACATATTGCGTGTTGCGTGTGTGTGTGTGTATGGTAGACGGGGAGTGAGAATGGTATAAAGTGTGTTATTGGTTACTGTTATTGCCGCAGGTCCTGTGCAATAATAGCAATGACGGCCCCCTTTTTCCAGTTATTTCAAAAGGAAAACAATAAACAACAAGCTATTTTCTTACTGCATTCATTTACATTTGTTCCAAACATGTCATTACCAAAAGCTAAAAACAGATTTTATATAGGCTGCTGAAAATGTCTGGCCCATCTACATTTCCTTGTTTTTCAAATCTGTCCCGATTGAATAGCCCCGCTCTGCAAATAGTCCATGTTGCCGCTTCTTGTTGTCATTTTCCGACAACGTACTGTGGCTCATCGATGTAATGCTGTCAGTCAACTATTCAGTCTTAGATGTCGGAAAGTCTCTGCCACAAAGAGTTTACGGTATTTTAATATTAGTATTTTCTCACAGCAGCAGCGCGAGATGAATAAATAAATAATCAAAAGGTGTTCAATGTAATTTCAAGTTCTACATCCCTGAAAACTGTATTGAAAATTGGAGAATGTTAGAACATAATGGAGACGTGGAAGTCGATCTTTGCTTTGAAATAATCCCAAGAATTGAAAGAAAACACACTGTGCAGGCAGCTACATCAGCGCGTCCCGTGATAAATCTGGGAGTTTGACACACTTATGTAAATCTTATTTCTGATTTCTCACGTCCATGTTAAGGCCGTAACCTGTGACGAAGTGCATCCACAAAGGCTGAGAATCACGGAGTTAAATCATACATAAGGATAAGGCAGGATACTTTTAAAGGATAATTATGGTTAAAGGGGAACTCCGCCAATTTTAAACATCAAAGTCTGTTTACAGGTCTTGGGGAGTACTACTGTTTATGTGGAAAAAAAAAATCTATATATATATATATATATATATTGTAGCTCCGCAGGGAGCTGTGTACAATCTGATAAAATGCCTCACTGTCAGTTGGGGCTGAAGTCTGAAAGAAGCGAGCTAACCAGCCCTCTGCTCTCGAGGCTTGCAGCTCAAAGCTACATTAGCCGTTAGTAGTTTCAACGCGTGTCTGTGATATCTCCGGTCCTGCTGCCTCAAGTCCATTGTGAGTAAATGCTGCACAGCACAATCAGTGGGGCACTCTTTTAATTACAACTTACTGAACTTATAACAACACTGTGCTCATACATGAGTGGAGATCTGGTAAAATCAGTGACAGTATAAAGAACGGAGGTAATTTCTGTGACGTCACCAACAGGTTTGTGAAGAGCTGTATGTGAAGCTCGGAGTGTGCCGTCTCTGACTGCCACTATCTTGGCGGTCCTGCCTCCAACAGCTCCTAGCTAATTGAAAAAAAAGGGCACAGACGTGGATCGTCGGTGGAGCTAGTTGAGCCAAATGGGTGGGTGCTCAATGAAGCCATCTGTAAGGGCACCCACCTGTCAATCAAAGCAGCCAGGCTGTTAATTCTGTATAAGCCTGTTTAAATATAATTTAAACAGGTGAGTTAAAATAATAAAAAAAATCACCTCAGTATAGTTGATGAATGGAGAAATTAGCTATAGAGACCAAATCTGTTGGTTAAACTGAATTTTATTTGACGTTACTTTCAAAGTTAGTAACAATCTGACATCTAATACAATGAACACGCCTTAAATCTATATAATGATCCATTCAAGGAAACTGTGAACAAACATGAACAAGAGTTCATGATCTTTAGGTTACAACTAATAGAAATAAAAAAAGATGAGCTACAAGTCCAATCCAAGTAAGTGTCATATAGTAAAGAGTCTCACTGCTGTTCCACGACACCTTACTGTATGTACACACCAATGCTTTGTCACACACCCTTCTCAGTGAATACAATATCACGCTGTTTCTACTCAAAGGGAAACCCAAGGAAAAGAAACTTATCTGTGATCTGAATGAAAGCATGACAGCTGCTCTGTCTCTCTGTTGGGATTTTAGCAAAAGGAGACAGAGCGGGGAGGCTGGATGAAGAGGTGGGAGAAAGAGACTCTTCAGAGAAAACTATACGGAGCTTCCTGTGCGAGTGGAAACGGAGCAGATGGAGAGTTTAGCGAGGAAGGTATAGACAGGAAAAGAAGAGGGATGACAGATGAAAGAGAGAAGTGACAGGTCCTCTTCTCTTCTCTCTTTCTGCCCCATAAGCCTCTCTGGTTTCCAGCTGAGACTCTCCTCAGTAGTGCGAATGTCTCTTCTCAGCGGGTCTCACTTATCAATATTTCTCTGTAGTGGGAGGGAAACCTGAAAAAAACGAAGCTGAAAATTCCACTCCTATACATTTTTTTTTCCTTTTTCTAAATTAAACATGCATGAGAATCGCTTTTAAAGATTTAGTGCCTCCTTGAAATGATTTCTGCTGCCTGTATTTTAAAACCCTCCTTCCAAAACTGATTGTTTACCGCTCAGCGAGGATCGGTGCTGGTGTTTGTTTGTATGAAATCCGGTGTGTACGCTGCAGAGCTGTAAAGCTCAGCTTTGGCATTTTCAACTTCACTCTTGCACCTCATTTATACTTAATGAGATATAAGGGGGTGTGCTAATTGTTTTCGACTGGGAGATGATGAGCTGATGAAATAAAGATAAAGGAAGGGATGAATAAAAGAGTGGAGAGAAGTGGGAACGGCAGAGAGGATGAGGGGCAGGAATAAAAATCGGGTTTAACAGGTAGTGAAAGACAGAAATGGAAACAACGCGGATGAAAGCGGAATGGGCAGCGTCTTATTTTTCTGCAGGCAGATCTCAAACATCGTCAGGAGGATCACCGCAGAGTGGCTTCTTTTGCTGTTATTTACACGCGCTCCGAGATTGTAACGTCGCACTAATAAAGAGGCATTTGCTTCCTACCCACTGTGGAACTAATATTTATCTTCACTGGCTACACAAAACACTTGTTTTTCTCGTTAATTCGCTCTGGCGAAAGCTAACAACGGGTTAAATTGACTTCGAGCCAAAACTTTAAAATATGAATGACTGTTTAAACACGGCTTCTCTTTTTCGCCTGTCACTAGCGGCCACTGTGTAAGCACGATAATACACTAAGGAGCCCTGATGGTTTTGGCTCGGGTAGAGAAGAATAAAAAAAAAAAAAAAAAAAAAAATAGAGGATCTCTGACTTTGCTTCCTCTACGGAGAGCGTTGCTGGACAGGTTCAGCCTCAAAGTGTTCCTTCCACTGTCCGAGATATCCCTCGAGGAGGTCAGCCATTCTCCTCTGCCGAGAACTGCCGGGGAAAAACAATGTCTCGCCCTTGACTGTGTCGACTGACAGTTTGTCAGATAAATCCCATTTCATGACCTCCTCGAACTCTTTCCACATCTGATTTTCTTTTGCTCCTGCAACCACGGTAGCTTACTTTTTTTTTTTTTTTTTTTTGGCCTCCTGATACTCGTCTGCTAACTAAGCCAGAAAAACCTCGTTCCTCAGCATTACAGCTTCCTTCGGTGCTGTCTTAGTGCCACAAAGTCAGACACTACCAGTCTTAATCTGCCAGCAACTTTCACCCTGGTCAACTTAAGTCCACCCTTTTACTGGGGGTTTGCCTTCAGAGCAGTTGCTGCAAGTGACGGTAACTATATCCATCCATCCATTTTCCCTTGTCAGGGTCACAGGGGCCTGGAGCTGACACTGGGGCGCACCTTGGAGAAGTCACAGGTTCATCACAGGGCTGACACGTGGAGACAACCATTCACACTCACACTCACACCTACAGGCAATTTAGAGCCACCAATAACCTGCTAACTGCTTTGGACTGCGGGAGGGAGCCAGAGAGAACCCACGATGGTAACTATTTCGAGTTGGTAATTCTCCACTTCCCACAAGCTGTTGCTCCTTCACTAGTGGTTACAAAGAGGTGAGATTCCACTCCACAAGAGCCACCCAACCGGCACTCATGGGTGGATGCCACATGGTACAGTACTTCTTCAGGTTGAGGATGAACGGGCTCAGCCACCAGACACTTGCCTACAGTTTCTGCTCTCAGGCGGCAACCAGTATCTCCAGTATCCTCGACTTTGCATAGAGTAAATGTTCCAACAGAAAACAGCAGGCTGGGTTAGTGGAGTTCAGAGGTTGGGAAATAATCACAATTCACTCTAGAACAATGAGCTCTTGTTGCATAAAAGTTAATAATCTGCATTTTAAAACTAAAATGTCAGTCCTAAACTTGCCTGATGCAACCGTGTATTACATAACTACCACACACGGGGCAAATGTGTCTTGTTTACCTTTGACTTACCTAAAAATGGCTAGAGAGCTACTGTATGGAAGCATTTTGGCTTTCATGAAATGGACCTTAGACCTTTCCATGGTGTGTCAAAAGAAATTAAAATATTTTGGCAACGAAATCAACCAAGCACCTCTTACTGTACAGAAACAGCGTTTTTGTACAGAATTCCATACTGTGTTTTACATGAAAGGCGTGTTGATTTTGAAGACAAACCACGATTTATCTGTGAACAAGAGCAGCTTTTTATGTCTTCAAGTGATTAATAAAACATCACAGAAGGAAGTGTGAAATGTTTTCTTTTTATTTTTGATAAGAAATAATGTGAATTAAAAATTAGCACGTAGTTACAATAATAAAAGAAATCATGTCGAGAATTTATTTTATTTTGATGCATCAATATTTGTTTTCAAATCAAAATCGAATCATGAGGCGGCTAAAGATTCCCACCCGTGTTGGAAGGGTCTTTTAGTGAGACTTTGTAATATGATACAAGAAGCCCTGTTGGGAGTAAGAGAGCGATGATTTTGATTTATCAGGTTCATCAGATTCTTAAACACTGCACTGTGGTTTATAATACTATGAGGAAGGATCGTACTGATCTGGAAAGTTATTGCAGTGATCATTTAATCAACAGACAAACAGCAGAAATGCAGTTTCACCTCCCAGCAATGTCGACCAACACAGCGACGATGTCGCATGGCACCGTAGAAGAAGCTGATCCAGTTTGAACATTTTTGGTGTTTAAATCGTGTTCCTTTCCACATCACACCTCTACTGTGTGGCCTCATTAAAATGTATGAGGGGGGCCGAGTTTTTTCCCCCCGCACTGCTAATGTCAGTATGAACACGGTCTGGACGAGGCCCCAGGTGCTTGCCTGCGAGCTACCCTTCCAGGAGACCTTTCCCAAAAGTCACAGTTGACGTTGCTCTTTCACGGAGCCACTGTTACACATAGAGGTCCCTGAGACTCTTAGCCTCTCACCTGGGACTAATAGCCTCTGGAAAGCCTACCTGAGCTGTTCCACCTGACAACACAGGACCCAAGGTCGCAGGAACATGCGACAACCAAGTGGTGAGAAATGACATTGAATGTGCTGCTTTCTCACAGCCTCTGGGTACGGTCAGAGGCACAGTAGGTGAGTTACTACAGTTATATGTTGCTGTTAAATGTATATTCTTCCAAGACAAGTTAAATACCCGTCAATCACACGTATGCTTTATTGATTAAATCTGCATTTCAAATATAAGACAGTAAGAATGTACAATGCCCGCATCACAACAGTGACAGTACAGTACATCACGCACTGCTGAAGAGGAGCACCTGAGTGCTGCACAGCTTAGAGAAACCCTCTAAAATATCACCTCGAGGTGAGAGCTATGGGGTGTGCAGAAGATGTGATGTGCTGTGAAAATGAATGAGGGAGCGGAGGGGGAAAAAAAAAAGAAGAGGAGAAAAACAAGGACAGTATGTGGCATGTACTGTACAGGAGAATATGTTTTCTCGTGAGACATATGGCTGCACCAGCTGGAGTTCTTATATTGTTGCTGTGATAAGTGGCTTTATTCTCAGTTCACTTCCTTGTTTCCCAGTTTTATTGGATTGCTCCCTCGCTTCCTCTTCACCCCATGTGTAGTTCTGCCATTTCTCTTTATTGCTGCCTCAAAAATTCTCTCGTCTCATCTTCGCCTTGTACTTCGCCGAAACGCATCAACTTAATTCATGACGGGAAGAGTTCAGAGTTTGTCAAATTCATATCCTAAGAGTTTACAGCAGTGTGCAAAAAATACATTTTTCGCGACGCGCCCGTGAAATCTGCACGTGTGTTTTCTTAATGCAGTCACCACTCTGACACACCGATGTCTCTGAACAATGTGTACGAAGCAGGTGAGGCAAATCTAAATAAAAATGATAAAAGTGGTTCAAACTGACACGTCATTTCTAATGCTAAACTTACCGTGAAGTATTTTTAAAAAGGCAGCAAACTTCATCCTTGAGTTTCCTCTCTGTAATATTCGAAATGACTGCACACTTCTCAAATGGTTAACGTTACATCCTCCTTTATGCAGTAATCAGGAACAGAGCAGACGAGCTCGAGGTCAACACGGCGTGCAAGAGATGTAACTCGAGCACATTTTATCGTCGAAATAAAATCACATGTATGGCATAACTAAATTAGATAGTGATGAAACTTCAAATTCGGATATATCCAGAGCACAAGAAAAGAAAAGGGGAACAGAGCTTTGGATGTTTGGATTGCCTAATCCTGACCACATAACGTCTGTTTGACATCTTCTACCTAAGGCCCCGGGAGAGAGGACAACACAAAAGGAAGAATAAAAAGAGTCAACAAAGACTCCAACAAAGCCTGGGTAAAGATCACACATAACACATGTGCTGCAGATTCAGAGAAGCACACAGGAGTTTCTTTTGCTCCATGTGGTGTGGAAAACACATTTCAAAAAAAACAAATCCAAACCATCACTACAGTTTGTGTCATTTTTGTTCTGTTGAGAAAAAATATATCAAAGTTTCACTGATGAAATATTCAGCGTACAAACAGGGATGCCAAGCTGCTTTCATAGCAGTTTGAAATGTAAGCTGGAGTAAGTGTTCATCCCCAGCAACACAGCACTGACGGCACTATTCAGTGAGTAAGTGAGAGTTGTTGAGAAACGCCGGAACATTTTCGACACGCGCGCTGAATATCGTACGAGACGAGGAAGAGAGTGAAAATAAAAAAAAACAAAACACAAAACTAATCCCGTCCTGAATATCACAGCTCTATATCTGAGGTGTGGTCAGACGACTTCAGATTGTGGTTTGTCGGCTGAAGAGGTCGAGGGTCACAGCGGAGAGGAATGCTGGGATGCTCTTCTGATGATGCAGATGGAGGGCCACCATTTCTCCCAGTGTTTTGGAGAACTCCGTCTCCATGAGCTGCATGCTTCCATTGGAGCCCTGCGCACACAAACACACACACACACACAGGCATCAAAACACAACACACAATATTAAACAATAAGACCTGGATTTTTTTTTTTCCCCCCGCAACATCCATCTCCAGAGAAAAACTTTCAAAGTGAAGCAAGAGCACTTAAATTTGTTATTGTCTACAGGGGATTGTCAAACGTGTATGTGAGTGTTGCGTGTGTGTGTGTGTGTGCGCATGCATTCACAGCAGGGTGAAGGTGTCTAAATCTGTGTGGATTAATTAAAAGGAATGAGGAGCAGCTCGGGGCGATGGAGTGAAGGAGAAAGGGATGAGGAAAGAAACGGAGGATAAAGTAATTAAAGCAATGCAGGGAGGGGTGGAAGGTAGCGAGAAGCACAGTCCCATGACATGCTGGGAAGATATCTGAGAAACGTCCCGCGTCGGTGTGTGAGAGACGGATCTTTATATGAAAATTTAAAAAAAAAAAGTATAGAACAAACTAAAGAGGAAAAGACAAAGAAAGAGCATGAGTGGAAGAAGATTAACAGAGAGCGATTTAATACTGCACCACATTATTTTCCACATGGACACTTTTTTTTACTGCATCTGTTCACCACAGAGTGATTTTGAGCTGAATAACGAGACATGACGTGATTTGATTTGAGCTTTATTACTTGAAAACTGAACAGACTTTGTCAATAGCACATTAGAAAGTAGTGTTGATGCGGATAAAAAAAAAAGCGGGGGGGGGGGAGTAAATCCTCCTTGATAAACCAATTAGTGTGCTTCCTCACACACAACAGAGTGAAGTGAACTCTGTTCACTTTTGTGTGAACAGCCACAAATCTCCAATGGGTGAGAGGAGAGGATAACTGAACTAATGACATTTGCTCGCTGATTGCACAGTGCTAAAACGAGGCTAAAAACAGTATGGCGAGTGCTCGAGGGAAAACGGGCAGGATGACTTGACTGTTTCGATGCTCTTAAGCAAAAATCTACAAACGTTACCAGACAAGTTTTGGGGTTAGAGTTTTGTATTGTAGACTTGATCATTTTTGAATCTGGTCATTTTTTAAAAATTTTTATTCAGTAACAGCTTAGCTGATTCGTTTTAGTTGAACCTCACCGGGCATGTCTCTGTTTTGGTCTGTTTTCCAAGCAACTTCAAACCAGGAGCCATTTAGAAGCGTTTTGTCCACCAGACTTTGTTAACTTGCTCAGATCTGGTTATGTTCCCCTGGTTTATGTGCTTCTACCAGTAAAAAAAAAGCTACGTGGTACATGAAAGGTGTCCCACGTGTGCCTGGTGGAATTTAGGCCTTGCAGCCTTACAGAGTAACAATTGGCCTTTTCTGATAGTTTACAGACAAGACAGGCTGCAGACAGGAAATTAGGGAGAGAGGGAGGATGACATGCAACAAAGGTCTCCAGCCGGATTCGTTTCGGTGACGTGGTAAGCATCTTAGACTGCTAGGCCACAGAGACACTCGGCCATAGTCGAGATTAAAGTGCACTTCTGTCTTTAATTGGCTCATTACTAAAAAGTTCCTACATGTAAAAGATGCTCTTATTAATTAAGAAACTGAATGAATGAATAAATAGATGGTGAGGTGGTGTGAAATCTTCTCAGACGAGGCTGACGTGTTTTTGGAATTCAAGATTTTTTAAAGGGGAAGTGACCAACATGAAGACTCCAACGCGTGCTTCCTAAATATAAGTGTGACTTTCTCGACACGTCTCTTGATGGATCTCAACATAAGCTCATGACCGCTGAGAATGATCTCACACAGACACGTTAAAAGGTAGAATGAGTCGTGTTACGTTGTGTCAGCGAGGTGTCAGGTCGTCTGCTCTGGATCGGTTCCAGCTGTTGAGGCATGGCCCCTTCATCTAACCCTTTTTTAGAGATCCCAACTGGAGCTACAACCTGATCCGACCCTCCGGTTTGAAGAACTAACTTACTTAAGACTGAACAGCCCGACAGTCACAGCGTGACTGGGTTTTGTCTTGAGCTTGCCAGCATGCCTCTTGGCACTATACCCCTGAAGTATACTGTGAATGTTGCACCACCTTGTTTTTTGGGTGAGGTCATTTGTTCGCTACCCGGGGACTGGGCCAGGTCTGGTTGATTTTGCTGATTTTACACAAAGATATTTTTAGGTTTAGGGTTAAGGTGATGTTCCTCTGTGGTTTTTGATTATTAATAGAAATAAATAAATAATGGCAACATGTTTTAATAAAAGATAGCTCCTAACAACGCCGTTCTGGTCACCTCCCACCAAGCACTACACATTACGTGTGGTTTTGATTTCACTCTAAATAAATCTCTAAGTCCTAGACACTGCAGTGAGGCAAACCGAAGGCTTTTATAATCACACCAGTTTTCTCGTGACTGCAGTCTATCGCTTTATCTAACCGCCTCGCTCTGTGGCTTTATTTCCCTGACGGTCTCTGGTGTTTTCTTTCTCTGCGCGGCTGTCTGAAAGCGATGCCATATCCTCAGGCTACTACTCACAGGCGCACACACAAACATGTGTGCGCACGCGGCTCGAGAAACTGCTGGGGCTCTGCGAACATGGAACATATACATCAAAGGAAAGCACCGCGAGCAGTTACCATGGAGATCTCGGTGTCTGAAACACCTTCTGCCGAAGTTTGTCCTCAGAACAGACTTAGACTCGTGTGAGTGGGCGTGTGTGTGTGTGAGAGACACAGTGGATGAGTTTATGGAGGCCTATGGGAGCTCGAGGATGGCGAGGCCTCCCACAGTCAGTCGGAAGGGAAAGCTGAACTACGTTGTCTGGAGAAACACCAGTGCCCCCACGTAACATTTGGAAAGAGGATAAATGCGCGAGCCGACACAAACACATACACAGGTGGCTGAGCAAAGGTTATACAGATTTACAAAGATTACAAAAGGTTGTAGACACGAGGGTGAAGCGGCGGTGCTCTGGGTCTGAGATGAAGAAGGAACGGTAGTGTAACACAAGGAGGTAAGCAGAAGAGGGAGAATCTATTAACACCATCTGACTGTTCATACAGCTGCCTCAGCAACAACAGCTACGACTTTGAAATGTCACGGTTTTGTGACTGCAAGGGCGCAGCTACACCCGAGCGTTTCTCTCACTTATAATCAAAGTAGCAGTGAGTTACGAGTTCGGCGTATCATAAACCAAGCAGGAAAAGGAGCACTGCACCATCTCTGAGTTCGATTCCTTCAAGGGTGTAGACATATTATATACTGCAGACATATTTCCTGATTTGCGTTTACTAAAACAAACAAACAAACACAAAATGCTCACATGCAAAATAATTGAATGCATTATAATTGTGGAACTGTGATTTCCCAGAACAGAACAGATTAATCGGCACTTATTTAGTCCTTAGTGTGTCAAAAACAAGAAACCGTAGCCCATGACTGATGCCTTGAATGCGTCAAACTACAGCTTCGGGGTTACAAACGTTAGAAAACGTTGAGGTAAGGCAGGCAGCTTAAGTTTCAATCTAACTGTTCTTTCACAGAGTCTGCTCGCAGCTCTGCGAGGCTGTTATGGAGCACGGCGCTGCCTTGAGCTGAATGCTAACATCGGCTTGCTAACACACTCACTTCAACCCTGCCGTGACACCATGACTGCGAGTTGAAGCTGATGAGTGAGGCTGTATCAGTTAAGCATAAGTAAGAAGATGAGTATCATATCGGTCACAGTGAAATTCAGAGGAAACATCAGGCAGCACTGAGTGACGACACCAAAGTGGCCAATGGCACCCATTTAAAACAAAGCAAAGGTTGTTGAGTGCACAGACATTTCCACCAAGGCTGGTCTTCCTCCTGTGAAACGTAGTGAGAGCAGAATACGGTGTAACAGAACAAAAATAGCAAAACAACTTCATCATTTGGTGACACTTGATGTGCAAAGCCTTCACACAAACATCCCACACGGTGAAGACTTTCCGCCTGTCGCTTTTTCAACCCTTCCATCCAAACGCAGGGCATTTCTGCCTCTTCATAACATTTTGATCTCAGACTAGATGCTCTGCTAATTACATAAAATGCTATCAAACTACACCTTTTCACATAAAAGTCTATTTCAGAGAGTACTTGGTACGACAGGCACGTCTTCCTGGATACTGTACATAGCTTTTCCGCTTGTAATGTCGAGGTACATCGATATTACACTGTCAAGGTAATCTTCAGTCCAGCTTTCAAGTGCTAACGATTGTATCATCAAAGGAGACTCTCTCAACCTTGTTGCTTTAATGACATGAAAAGGAAAATATCTCTTCATGTTAAATGCTGCTAAGAAGTATCGGTTATCTGGATTTCCGGTACTGGAGGAAGATTCCAGCTTAACTCTGATCTGCTTCTGAGAGCATTCCTGCAGTGATTTGGTGACGACGCGTGTAATGATGCTGTAATTTACCTTTTCATCGTAGCCACTTTTCCCCTCTACCTGCCGCATCCAGAGAGTTTTACATTGCAGGGTGAAAGTCTACAACAATAGTGATTGTTATTCCAGGGACATCTGTGAAAAGATTGCTTTTCCTATCTCAACTATAATAGCATAATCTACATTCAGCCAGTCTACCAGGGGAGGAAAATACAGTTACACCACGGAACAAAAAAAAAACGTCCAGAAAGGCAACAAGCCTTTTTTTAAACCAGTGTATCGGAGGTAAAAGTGGCATGTTTCTGTGTCTGACCAGTGTAAAAAAAAATGTTTCTGTTTTAATCTGACTGTGGCTAATCTTTTGGTAAATATACCTTGATCATGCTGGTACACAACCTGTTCCCCTGGGGAAGAAAAATGAAAGTGTTGATCGACAGCCGCTACACAAATATCAGTACATAATTGATTTCTGAATGAATTAATGAAATTAGCATGCTTGTTCTGTTAATGTTTCGCACAGGGCCCCGGCCTGGCTGCCTAAATGACTTTAGCTGTACTTATATTGGTTAATCTGCCTAATGAAGTACTTGGCACTAATATGTGGCTCTATTCACGTACGGTAAAACATCTTGTACCCGAGTACAGAGTGTTTGAGTCATTTCTGCGTGTTACCACCATCCAGGCCAAACTTACTAACCCATTAATAGCCTTTTAATTAAAAGTGATCATTGTGTATTATTGGGGTTTTTCTGAAAAGGAGAAAAACTGCAGATTTTAAACAAATGTGACCCACACGTTCGGCAACACAGATTTATCCTCACTTTTTTTTTTTTGCTTTGAAAAATTCAAAAGACGCTGATAAAAGGTCAGGGGAGCATTTTCTTTTTAAGATCAGGTTTATTCAAATACTGACCTTATCAATGCTTGTTTGCATATTCACATTTCCCCTAAAAGTGTTTTAAGAATATCTGACCTTTGTGAAAACAACAAGGTTCTGTTTATGTTTGAAAACACCCTGATGCCGTGACAGCGAGATGCAGGAAACATGCAATTTGAGGTTAAAGTAAATATCAATACAACAGCTTCCACCCGCATCGTGACATCAACCTCAGCCAGAATAAAAACCAGCAAAGAAGAAGAAGAAAACTTGACTTTGTTTCCCCCAAGAGCAGCGGTAAGAATCTAACAAAACAAACTTGCACACGGAACCTAAGATGGACACACCTCAACAACGGAGAGAAGCGGCGCTATCCCATTCATCCCCTCTTTTCATTTGTCTATCCAATTAAAGGAAATCGATACGTCCTGGCTTGAGATTCAGGGCGGGGCTTTATAGCGACCTCATCCAACCGAGGAGGTGCATGCTGCCTGAATGACAATCACGCTCCTCTCCCAAAGCAGGCAGGGTCAGAGTGAAGGTGCACATCCGCGGCCTTCAACAGTTAGACAGAAACACATGAAACCGATGACTGAGGCCTCTGTTGTACTGCTAACACAGAGAGATCATTTCCTTGACCTTGAAATAAGCACTGCCTCTACATTTTGTGTTTTGAAATCGCATTTTGTAACTTAGCTAACAAAACGATGTTAATCTGACTTATTATCAGATGAATGGTGTCTCATCTCTTCTTTTACTTTGCGACATTGTGCTCTGGGTATGATCACCCATGAGAAGTCCACGGCATGGGCTGTTATAGCATACTATGAGTCCTTACTACAGTTGATTGTTCAGGTGTGTACAGGTAAGCATCAGTAGTCATAATGTATTATAAGCCCCACCAGTCAACTTCTAGTAGAACCCTTCAAATTATAATGTTTTCTGACTGTAGTGCGTCAGACAAACGTCATGCATGTTTAGGGGTCTACTCAAAAGTACTATGAATGAATTATAACTCACTAAGAATGCACCAATAATGCAGTATAGATGTTATACTGTAGATATAGATGTCTTCATAGAAAGTATTACCAAATAGTCCCAGACAAATGCAGCGTTTCTGTTTGAAAGTTACAGAGTGCAGCTGTTTTACAAAAATTATTTATCTTTTCTTGAAAGTTTGTTTGTGATTCTTTATTTTAGATTTTGTCCTCCATAGAAACCAATAGGTTTGAAGCTATAAGACACAAACAGGCTGAAGAAGAGAGAAAATAGTGGGAAACGGATCAGTGCATCGTTGGATTTTTTGGTCGTTTAATGTTACTTGTTGATTATATGAAAAAAAAATCATCAGTCTTATCTTTTAAGAACTCTGCAACTAGCAGAAGCATTTGCTACACATCAAAAACCAAAAAGCAGTCTGTGTTAAGTGCAAGATTAACAGATCTTACCAGTATCTGTTGTGCTCATCTATTTCTAAATGAGACACTACAGACATAAGCACACATCTGTCCCTTTCAGTGTAAAAGGTGCCACACTAAAGCACAACGCCATTATGCACATTACGCACAATGCCACTGCGTTTACACCGTTTATGGCAGCACCAGTTTCGGACAGGTCAATTGTCATGCAATCAATTTCTCTCAATTTCTGTTCTTTCAATTCACTTGGAAATCTTCTTTGCACCCCCGTCTGCCACCTTCTGCTCATCCAAAAATCACATGGTTACCAGGGGCAACAGCCGTGTGTGTCATTGCCCTTTTTCCAATTTATCATGCTGAGGTGATGTTTAATTTCACATTCTTAAAATACCCTTTTCAGTATGATACAATGTAATATGACTAAATTGTGGTTGTAATGAGTTTAATCCAATTTAATCAGTTTAATTTAAGTAATTAGCAGTAGGTCGACAAACAGATTCTCTCTCTGTATCCCTGTCTAAAAAAAAACACAACCACGACTTGTGTTGTGGAGAAATTGTTGAAATCAATGGCACCAGGTCAGGAGGGAAGAAAGCGTGCCTCGGAGATAGAGACACTCACACATACAATCAGGTATCCATGTGACTCGGCCTCTATTCTGTCCAACACATGGAAAAGTTTAAATCCATACAGACGTCGCCTCAAATACCATACGCCCAACATTCTAGTCTGTAGCCACTGTTGTCTGTTCATGTTGATGGAACGTCAACACTTAGCTATCTATTATGTCTAGAAGGCCAACATTCAGTCGCTTCGACCCTGGTTACCAGGCAACTTTGAGACAGGCTGGCACCTGCACTCCTCCAGCACTCCAACCAGCAGCCTCGCATGCCAAGCGGAGAGCGCCTTCTCTGATACGACCTAGTGCCGTCACGTCAAGGCCCATGTGTAACCAAAGGACAGGAACTACCATGACAACATGTTTTCAACTTCTTTCATTCATCATTTTGGCTGCAATTATGGCAATTAAAACATTACTGTTGCATGTAAATGTAATAAAAATTTAAGTATATGCAACCTTCTGAATCAGATGTGTATGACATATAACTACAAACTTGATTGAAGTGATTTTATCTGATATTTATAAATTTTATTGTACTAATCATCACAGAAAACAAAACTTTTAACTTTAAAAGTAAAACCATCTGCCTTTGTTTTTATCATATTCTTGCTTTGCCAGTTTAAATCTGCATTCTCATGACCATGTGGTGAGCGGTTTCTATTTACGTGTAATTGTGATTGGCAAGACAAGTAATGTGACTAAAAGGACAATGACCAATCACCACTCTCCTTCCCTCCATCCTCCATTACAATTCTCAGAGCTGTTCAGGCCTGTATGAAATGCTTAAAGAGGGCTTCATTGTCCTCGCTGACATGACCTACTGCTTTTTTTTTTGCAACTTTAGTGTTAAAATAGTGCCCTTAGACTGTGTGTGTGCATGCATGCATGTGACAGATGGCTCTATATTGAGGTGATGACACGCAGTTCACAGATCAGTAGACCTCTGTCTCCGTTCTCTACTGCTAATGAGGGGACTTTTCTTCTCCGTCTTACCCTCTCCATCTTCTGCCCCCCCTCCCTCTGCTGCATAAATCTCTCTCCAATTCAATTCTCATTTTCACCTTTTTCCTCTTCTTAGATTCCGTGCTCCACACACGTACAGCGTTCACACATACCCACAGCCATCCCACCATCAGCAGCATCATCATCGACAATAAACAATTCCACCGCGCGCCGTAGCTGCTGATTGGTGGGGGTGAGGGAAAAAAAAAAAAAAACAGACGGCAAATTAATTGAATAATCAAAAATATGCAGATGAATAGCTTTCAATTTAAATGCAGATTTTGGCATTTTTCTGCAGTCGGGAGGAGGAGAGAGAGAGAGAGAGAGAGAGAGAGAGAGAGAGATGGAGGAAAGCGCCCACTAAAAATAATTAAATCAGTGGTAATTCTATCCATATTTATATTCTAATCAGCTTTTTGTTTACTGCTTTTAAAGTGTTGTTCTTGCATCCGAGCAACAAATAACTAATGACTGCATCCACTAACAGAAACCTTGTCAGGAGTATGATAACCACCATTAACTGAACAACAATACATAAAACATGGTATTAGTTACAGCTGTCAAAACAAGACATCTTAAAGTCTCCATGTTTGTATCACAGGACTATATATAATCACCTGTACACCAGCATCTAGCCTAACACTGACAAAATGGTGATACGCGAAGGCTCGCTGCGGGGGCCCGGGTTCCCGACCATGTGGCCCCTTACTGCATGTCATTCCCCATCTCTCTCCCTGTCACTCTTCAGCTGTCTCTATCAAATAAAGCTTGGAAAGACTAAAAAAAAAAAAAAATTAAAAAGGTGATATATACTTCATGGTATTTCTCATTTCCTGATAAAAGCTAAGAACTTGTCGATGAGTGACGCTGAGGGCTGCTGTATGGATCTATGACCAGGCTTCACACATTACTGTACAAAGGCACAGCTCCGGTAAACCTGAATCAGATTTCATACATAATATATTTGCTGCTTTTCCCTCCTGATGCCCTCCAGCTGCTCAGCTTCAACTCTCTGTGAATTTCCTGACGGACAAGTAGCTTCAGCCTAACGACTTGCTAGAAAAGCTAACCGTTAATTAATATTTGTGACTAGTCCCTGCCTATCACAAAGTGCTCTACTTTCTGGATCATGGAGACTCTAAAACTTAGGTACAATATGTAAGATATTCACCGTATTAAATTCTAAAGTTAATGTGCTATATCATCAGTTCTTAAGGAAACATGCTAAATAAATGCTTGTTGACAAAAACCTGAGAGCCGAAATAGGTATGAAAGAAATTTGTGGCAAACACAGCGCGCTGCAACGATGGAAGTAAGCGAGCGCAGCAGTTTGACAGAGCTGGACTCCACCAGACCTGAGAGACAGAAACAGGCATACAGGTAGAGTACACAACAGGTAGAGTATCAGTCTAGATAGTCAGGTTACGTTTTGCTCGTCCTGCGCTAGTGAACGTTCAGCGGTGAGCGTGGTTGGGTTCAAAGCTAGAACTCAAAATAACTGTATTTACAACTCAACAGTTGTTAATTGTGCTAACTGCATAAGCTACAGTGATGACATCAATTTTTAGCTTCATCATATTTTGGTTCTGGTTCAAATGTTTTGAACAGCTGTGAATAAACACTGCTCTGCCCTTGCTGTCACCTTTTATCTTTTACGTGTGATTGCCAGGTCATTAGTCAGCTAGTTAGAGTTGACCCGTGCTGACCTATCTGTAGTATTAAACAAAATCAGGACTATTAAAGAGGAAACCCGTACATTGGGCTTTCAGTGATGTATTCTGAGCCAGGAGGAAAATTTTATATGCAGTGTCAATTTCAGCCAGAATTCAATACAAAACATTATATGCAGTATGGATTTTACATAGGACTCAAAAGAAAACAAACCGGGCTGGTAAACAAGATTTAGTTGTTGGAAGCTCAGCAACAGTTTTTCCAAATTAACTGTGAACTTGCAGTAACACTGTGTTTGTTATCTTGACATATTTACTCTACCAGATTCAGCTTGTTGGAATAGCTAAGCTAAAGCCTCACATACGTTCAGCGATTTGGTGTTTCTGACACATAAACCTCATTACGTCTTATATCTCAGGTCTACTGGTGCTTTATCACCATTTAGTTTCCATTTGCTTAAATGTCAAATTGATCGTGGTGAAACTGCTCCGGCATTTTAAGTTCGAGTTTTACTGATACTGAAGTGCACTCTGTTTCATCTTTACTTAATGAGCAGAAAGTGAAGACAGCACTTAGGACAGTACTCCGCCAGTTTAGCACCGCGCTCCTGTAACACTGTTGGGTCACAATAGTTTTTTAAAAAAGGATTTAAAATATACAGAACAGTAGAACCAGAGACAGTCTTTTTTATTCTACACATTCTTGTTCCCTGTGCCATCTACATTACTCACAATGCAACCCTTGGATCAGAGATTTGGGTATGCTGTGCTGGATGCAGGTAATGTAGCCTCCAGTACAGAGGAGCATGCTTCAGAGGTCTGGCAGGCGCACTTCTTTCTCACTCAACTGTCTAATGTTTTTTTTTTTTATTATTCTCAAACTTCTAGTCTTTAGCCTCAAGTGAGACATCACTTATGTCAGTTTTTCACGCAGAGTTCACGCACCTCCCTCTGGAGCAGCAAGAGGCTTTGTACAATTTTTTTTTTTTTTTTTGGCTGAAGTAAAAGCAACTACATCCAAACATTCTACTATACACATCCACAGTGTATTTGTGGATTTTTATCATATTTATTTAAAATAAGAAATACATGTGCCTGCATTAGAAATTCTTTTGTGAACCGTCTCTTTTAAGATGCAGAGAAAAATATATTTGTGTGCGTTGAAAAAGTCATTAAATATGAATCATGATATATTTGTCAGGCTTGGGTGCATTCATTAATATTAAGTCACGTTTGCTTCCACGTGATCTTGATACGTGAGAGTCAAACTGATCAGAATTGGCGTTGAAACGATGCGCCGCCTGGTTTGAACCGCAGAGAGTTTGCACAGAGCTGGAGAGACCACCGCCTGCTCAGGAATATTCATGACCTCAGGTGGACTTGTGTGTGGTTCTGGTGTATCGCGTTACCATGGAGACAGCAGACATATGGTGCGAACATCAACCGGAGGAGCTAGTGACGCCAACGCGCGCGCGCGAGCAAATGTGCGCACACGCGCGCGTATATACACAAACACACCCCGAGGGGGGAAGCTGGACAGGAAAGTGTCAGGAGAAATCAGAGTCAACATTCTCTTCTCGCTCTGGGATTTCAACTCTGAAGATTTCTCTCTGAAGGTTTAAGTACATAAAGTCATATCCACTGAAAACGCAGTTAATTTATTCACTCTTGTATTCCCATCAGCCTTTGTGTTTACTGTTTATTAGTGCTTTGCTCATGTTTATCTTCATAGCTATCAGCGATACATCAGCGAGTGTTTTGTTTCAGTCAGTGAGCAAAGTGAAATTCAGTCCCAGCAAGCCTTCGTTCTTTTCCCAAACACCCACTCATCTATCCTTTTTAGTTTCATATTTATTTTATTGCCCTGTCGTATACACATGAACCAGAGCTCATGCATATGCACACACAGAGACAGTTTGTATGATGGGAATACAAGACATAATGGACCTTAATGTTATTTCAGTATTAATACAAAAGAGGGTCAGGGGATGATTTAAGATAAACATACACACACACACACACTGAAACAATGTCTCAAAAATACCTTTTATTAATACGTTGGTCATTAGTATGCATCATGACCTTGTTTGAGCGGTTTCATTTAAGAAGGTATACATACATAACATGTATACATACCACAGTACTGCTACAGCAACAGTTAAGTCTCACCTTCCAGCATGAGTACAGCTGGACAGTATTCATGAATTAATAAAGAGTGAATAATGCCAGTAATAAGCTGGGCATGTTAAATTCAAACTGAGTGGGTGGTAGTCTAAGTGTCCTCATTCATTTAATACTTTTCTTAATGAAGGGGTTTTGATTTGATACTTGTCTGCACACGGGCCAAGTATTATACATTGTATGTAAGTTTCTTTTTAAAGTTAAGGTTGACTGGATTTCTGGTTCTGTATGCATTATGCAAAAAAAAAACAAAAAAAACAACAACAACTTAAAAAGGTTTAAAGGTTACTGTAAAAAGACGAGGCTTACTTTAGGATGAGTCGGGGGGGGGGGGGGGACCCCGACAATGGGTCGAAACACAAATGACATTGAGCTTCAAACTAGAGTTGAAGTTGTTTTTCCAAAAAGCCGCCCCGGGCTGATAAAAAAAAAAAAAAAAAAAAAAAAAAAAAAAAAAAAAAAAAAAAAAGAGCGCTGGGATGTAATGAATGTGAAAATAAAATGTATCATAAAAAAGAGCAATAACACAAAATGGTTTTACAATAAAACTTCTCATGACTGTTGGCCAATGCTTCAACGCTCACTATGTTACCTGCTGCTGCACCTGTTGCTACAGTTTATATACAAACGTGTGTGCGAGTGTGGTACAGGCAGTACAGTTGCTTTGTCAGTGTAATATTTGGAGAGCTACATGAGAGAGATAAAGGAAAATTGTGGCATAACTGATTATGAATTCAATGGTCCTATAATGGCCCCCCTTATTAAAATCGGCTGGATTGGTATTTTTATGGCCTCCTGGCTGCTGTCAATAGTGTTGTAGTGGGAAATGAAAGTGTTGTAACTGCTATTCCCTTTAAAATGAGATCACTCATTCAACTTTACTCACTAATCAATATAAAATGGTTAAAAAAGAAAACACAACACCTTTATCGGTCCTTTCAATTTGAAATAGCTGCCACGCTGTCTGCTCGAAAATAACACTAACACTCTGGTGGCATTAAATCTGATTGCTCAGAATAAGAGCGAGGCAAAGATAACAGTCTTATCACGGGGTGAGAAAGAGTGACACCAGAAATGTTTTTTGGCCACTGGCCCGGCCGGGTCCCACTGCACCAGCTCCTGACCGCTCCCATGGCTCGAGTCTTAGGGGAACTGTGGCCAGCACCTTCCCCGACACTCGAGCCGCGCTTCACAGTTATTTTAAAATTAAGCTATAACAGACAAATGACTAAACCATTCAAGCAGCGATGGCTTACAATCTGTCTTCCACACATACACACAGGCAAACACACATTTGCATGGCGTTAATCATTCCCAAGTGGCTGATAAAACAGAGACAGGTCATTAAGACTCGACAGTGTTCATAAACTGTACTTTATTAACTGTCCTCTTCCTTCTCACACAGTCACAGATACAGATCCCTCTGATTTTTCACATACCCTATTCCACTGCTTCTTCAAACCACTGCCATTTTTTAAATGTTCTGCTCCATCTACACATCACCTGCCTCCCACCATGCCTCCATACATTCTTTTCTTTCCCTCCATCTTTCTCTGGTGAGAGGGCTGACACTTAATTGGAAGTATGTTTTAATGAGCTGGCCCTGAGATTCTATCTTCTCCTTTCATTAGGGAAGGTAAGGCAAGGCAGGGGAGAGTGTGTCAAGGAAGTGATGGAAGAGTGCAAGAGAGCAGGGGAAGGAAAGGAAGGGAAGAAGGAGGGTAAAAAAAAACAAAACAGAAAAAGACAGGTCGATAGAGAACATCTAGAAGTTTTTAGTCACTGCTGTGGAGAGCACGGCTCTGTGCGTGCGTGTTTGTTTATTTGTTAATGAGCTAATCAATAGCAGACGTATGTAAGCCCGGCAGTGGGTCTGCTGTGGGAGATTACTTAGTGACACACAACTTGTAAGACTTGTTTGTCTGCAATGTGCTTCTTGATTTTTAACTACTTGGACGCAACTCAAGTTGATAAACGTCTTGTCAGGTACAAATTGGAACAACACAAAAATCACAGGTCAATTTCGAGTCTTTATCTGAAAAATGCACTCCAACTGAGCTGCGTCTCGGGCCAGCACGATCATACAACGAAAATAAAGCATTATTTTTCTACTTATAGTTTACAGCCATCGATTCACTGCATGACACCTCTCTGTGTACATGAAGAAAAACTTGAATGAAGTCTCTATCTTTATCATCACGGCCGTTTTAATAACACTGCATTAATCCATTATTAACTGACAAACAGCATTTCCTCATATAAACTAAGCTATGACTAAGTAGCTATCGCGCCGTAGCGGCTCTTGTTTGCAGCGCTACAAAAGAAGCACGCAGTTGCAGTCAACTTCGACAGCCACAACTTTTGATCTTCCACCACACCGCCCGTTAACAGAAACAGACATTATAACTTCTGACTTCATTCTGTGACACTGATCAAAAACAACAGCATGAAAGTGCCAATATAATGAGATTCCTTTCGACTTTGAAGTCTATGGTAAATTCTGTGGAGGTGTGCATGATGATGAACTGGAAAATAAAGTTCACACGATGATGAAAAAAGGGGTTATAAAAGTAACTTTAGAGAGGACCGGCAGTCTATACGTTCACCATATCACATTAAGCTTGTCAGCCGACTGTGTGAGCGCTAATAACTGGAATTAGGTCATTATTTACAGAGGTGTTTGAAGTTCGGATCAATAATACTGATATTGTACATGTTGTATTTGTTTCTGCTGATCCATGACGCTCCTGGCGATCCTTAAGATGTCAGTCCTGGTTGATTTAGCAATGTTTAGTTACTGGCAGTAACAAGAGATAGGGTTTAACACTACAGGTGCCAGAATTCTGGAGGCAGCAAAACAAAGTATTGTCAGGCAATAATTGGCCTGCAAACAGCAAAAGTGAAAGGAGTTGGTTACCTCCCTGAGAAGTTGGAGTTGTGCAGCCTGTCGCCTGCAGCTCTTCATCTAACAACTTATTGTGGCTGCTCCTTCTTGTTCCATTACTCTCTGCGATATTTCAAACTGACCCACTGTCAAGAAATGACCACTGTACTGTTTTATAGACACAACTTACTGACACACACACACACACACAGCGGATTTCCTGTGACTGCTTAAATGCTTTTATTGTGAAACCACAGCAGAAGGAAATGTCCTAACTACCTGCAACCCAGTTTGTAATTCAGCAAATACACAAATACTGCAGTACTTTCATCAGTGGCCATTCTGTGAGCCTAATGTGGCCCATGACCAGTTGACAATCACTGGTACAGGAAGATAAGCCCTGAACGTGGGCTAAAATGATTATTTAATCAATCAATTAGATTAACAGAAGATTATTTGACTACTACTACTTTGATACAACCTGAAAATGTTTGGACAAAACAAGACTTCTTCAGACTTCTTCTTCTTCTCAAAACTGTGAGCAGCAGTTCTCTGCCTTTGTTGTTTGCTTGTCATTATACTGTATAGATTGAACAATTATCGATGACTCAGCATTTTTTCTCTCGGTCTTAAGCACAAGTTCACATCAGTTATGATCACTGCAGGATCCTTTTTCTCCCAATAAACCCTCAATTAACGCTTGATTGTGCCGACACGCCTCACAGACGGAACGTGGAAAGAGTAGTTTAAATAACACCGTCTCAGCAAAGTTACTAACAAAGAGTGAATAAACCAAACATAATTACCACCATCGTTGTGTCTCTCTATCATCCCTGTTGAGGACTGAATGAGTCAGAGAAGCATCCTATTTGACAATTTAACTTGAAACGTTTAAATGACCAAATTACAGCTACGTTGAGAGTCTGAAAAGCAAACATGAATAAAGGGTGGAGGATTTTTTTGAATGACAGAGCGACATAATGAAACTGAGAGAAAGAGGGAACATGACAGTTGCAGGTTAAACAGCTTTACACCACTGGAGGGAGGGGAGGGGTTGGATTTGGGTGCCTATGGTAGAGGGGGATATTAGCAGGATTATCTGGCAACCCTGTTGCTGAGGTGAATAACATTAGAATCCTATTTGTAAAGACTTCTGTGCTTCCTGTCCTAAATCCCCCATTTTCTCTCCACTTACTCCTGCTTCATCCTGCAATTAGTCCACTTTATATTCTCACGACCCAGATTACACTCACAGGCACGCGCATTAAGAGCAAGTAACGCGTGTTACACACATTGTATGTGTATTTGCGTGCGTGTTTCTTTAAGTGCGGGTTTTCTTTTATATGTGTGTGTGTGTGTGTGATGCGATTGTCGTATTCCATTAGTAGTACAGGCTTCTCTGCTCCCATAGGCCACCAGGCGTGTGTGTCATACACACTCAAACAGTGGAGAACACCCTGAATACTAATACAGGAGGTGTTAGCATCTGTTTGTGTGTGTGTGTTTGTCTCTGTACATCTGTATGCTTGTGCACCCAACAGAGAAGGGTGGTGTGGTGGTGGAGCGGGTGCTGTGTGGTGAAGTGTGGTGTGACGGAGAGTGTTGAGATTGGAGTGAGCATGTGTGCATTTGAGTGTGACAGTGCGCACTAGGAGGGCATTACGACTGTGTGTGTGTGCCTTGTGTGTGTGTGTGTGTGTGTGTGTGTGTGTGTGTGTGTGTGTGTGTGTGTGTTCTATGGACGCAGTCTGAGGTTAATAAATATTGACAGTGAATTATCTCTTCTGGCAGGGTCGCAGGTGGGTTCGATGGAGCAGATTTGACACACCAGCGCAAAAAAAAACAAAAAACACACACAGGCGCACATGCATGTTCAAATCCCCCTAATGTCTTATTCTCATGCCGTTCTCTACTCCTCCAGCGTTCATGTGAATCCTTGAGCAAGGCAGTAATGCCCGGGCACGATGGTCTCGCACATGGCCATGATAATTACGCTGCCAAGGTAGCAAATCTGCCTTCTATCTTGCCGGTATGAATTCTCAATGGTTTCTGTTCTAGCTAGAGGCCCCCCCCCCCCCCGTATCATAACGCAACACAGCAACAACATGGTGATTAGCTACTGCTACACATTCAGATCAGAGAGCAACAGCGAGAGGGTGAGAGATAAACACCAAGGGAGAGATAAAGGGAGAAAACGTGGCGGGATGGAGAGAGGAGAAAGAGGAGAGGGACAAAGACAAAGAGGTAAGCGCGATGCGAGCACAACAGGATGTTTTCACTGTAAAGCTACTTAAGGAAAGGATTTGCTCAACAGTTACACACATACAGTTTTTATTTAGCCCACTCAATGAGCGTATGGGGAGTAGAGATCGATTAATGCAGCCCAGTCCTGTGACATTGCCCAGTCATCACTCTCGCGCTCTCTCTCTCTCCCTCACACGCACACAAACACCATCATTGCTCCACTCATGAGGTACACACACACGCACACACACTCAATACGCAGAGCAGGGTCTCTGTCGGCAAAGCCCTCTCCCCGCACAGGCAAGCCTGGCACAAAGCTATAACGTGGCGTAATGGTGCATAAATGTGGATATGTGGAAACCTTTGCAAGGTCAAATTTGCTCTTCGCGAAGCATTCGTTAAAGATATCAAAGAGGCAGATATCAGCAGTCACACAGATGCCTGTAGGAATTTTGATGTTGACAGTGTCTTCCTTTTAACTTCACACTTCTATGTTAATGATCGTGGTGCATATGCTTTGAGAAATACAAACTGCCGGTGGCTCCTAGCTACCTGCAATCATATCGGAGCTCAGCAAGCAAGAGTGTAGGTATAGATGGATGTGAAGCTAAATAATGTAATGATAAAATTGATATGTAAGGGGTAGTATGAGGGTGGATATTTGGGAGGTTGTGTTTATGGTAAGACTGTGATTTCAGCTTGTGTTTTTTCTGGTCCTAAACATTGTATAACAGTTTAAAATCTGCAAGATTTTCTCATGAACAACATTCATCTCTTTCTTGTTTCTTTGAAAGCACTAAAGTTCTAATGTCATATTACATCAAACTTTAAGTGTTCACCCGCCCTACACGTGACGTGTGAATACCTTTTTGAAGAGCAAGGAGTCGTCCATGTGCTCTGCGTAGACTGAGGTGAGCCTGTATTGGTTCTCGGTGGTGATGTCTATCTGATAGCCGGTCAGGACGTAGCAGACTGTGCGAAACTCCTGAATTTTCCTCTGAAACACCTCCTTCAGCCTCTGGTTCCTGAGCTCTGAGCTCTCCATCTGCTTACGTAAATCTGCAACACACAGGAAAGTTAGGAGAATACATCAGTCACATATTCTGATACAGGTCTGAAAAGTAAGTAAATATGGTTGGTTGTATTTTTATAACATCACTCCTTGGGTGCTGCATAAATACAGGCTCAACAAATTTAGCTAAAGCAGCACAGACAGACGACTCCATATCATATACACGCTACCTGAGGCACTCCATCTGCTCACTTAGGGTCCACAAAACACTATAATGCTCGGAGTATAGTGGCAACTAGTCAGCTGTGTCTCATAGCTGGCAGCAGAGAGATCCACGGGGAGGGGACACCGGATGGGTTTGACTTTAATTAGTTGAAAATCAATTTGCAGTAATTAGTTCATTTGGAAGCTTGATTTGAAAAGGCACATAAATTAGTTTGTATGAGCAAAAATGAGTCGTTATGGAGGGAATCATTTACAATTAAAGCCTGAGGAAATGTGGCTTGAAATGGTAAAAATGTATATATGATATCAGAGTTGAGCTTCACAGAAAACTAATGGGTGGGGGGGGAGTTGTCGTCCCTGAGTGGAGTTATTTCGGCTCCAGTTAGCTTCGGCAGACTTTGAGGCAGATTGAGAGAGCAGAGAGGATTTGATTTATGGGAACACTTATGTGATTTTTTTTTTTTTATGATCGGTTTGCATTGCATAACCACGCCAAATTCAGGAAAGTTTACAAAAAACACTTTTTTGTATCTGGATTAAAACCTATAAAATGCCCCAATTAATTTTAGATGCTTACTCTTAGGTAGACAATGAGGTGAATACTTCCATGATGTTACAGTTCACACTGAAAACATGTTTGTTTATGTGCTATTGAAAGTTCTGACCACTGACACCTGGGCCTAACTTTTATCGCCTTTTATCGCTCTCCATTTATACTGGCAGAGTCATCGGCTGTCATCAGCCTCATTTGATAGCCATTTCCATGATTTCAGACTGAAAAATGGAACTTGGAAACTTGCATCTGTACACAGACGTGCACGCTGAAGCCTTTTCAAAAGGTCCACACAGTTTGAAAAGTAGACAGATTGCTCTGTTTAAATAGCAGTGGCGATCATAGCGCAACTCTGAACTTCACTAAATCACAGACAATTGTCCTCAATCTTGTTCCTGATATTTACACACATAAAGCTCCTCATTTCTACCAAAGTGAAACCATAAATAAAGTTTCAAAAACAGGCAAGAGTGACACACAAGAGAACTGTTGTTCACCTTCTTACAGGCAACACCGACCACTCACAAATTCTCATTTGTCCTGTGCAGGTTCTTGTGTAAGATTAGTTAAAGGTGACAGTGGTGCATTTTTTTTTATAACCTAGGCTTCAAACTCTGCTATGACTGGTAATTATTTCTACCCATCATTCTCCTCTTCATACATCTTAGCCTATTACATTTTTAACCATCATTATTATACAGCTAAATAGCAAGAAAGTATAAACTTAATAGTCTGTGAGTGTGTCTGTCTGTGTGCCTGTCTGTCTCCTGGGTGACTGGGCTCCTCTTGAGTGTCAGTCAGTGCTGATAAATACTGATTCAAGACTTCAGCATTGTGACAAAACTGTCACTATATGACAGCCATCAAACTGCCCTGAAAATGGCTGTTAATTCTCAAGTGACAGCAAGAAGTGGATGCTGCTTAAATTTACTGTAACATGCAGACAAATGGACACGTACGCGGCGACATGTGCATGTTATTGCCCGCGTAATTGCAGAAATACAAATACGTTCGTGCAAATCACAACGGTGCAAATCTGTGTGTTGGCCTGCTAGATCAAAGTATTCGGGGCTATAAGATTTTCTTACACCAGCTGTCAAGTTTTGAGAAAGTTAGTGACTTCTGACTTTTGCCCTTAATTGGTCTCTACGGGTCTGGGCGAACTGTCTCTTAAAAGCTGTCAAGAAAATTCCACTGCTGAGGAACCTTATTTATATATTTTTGCCAGCTCATTTTCTAACCTGAACGTCCAAAGTGTGTATCTGTTGAATATAACATGGAAAACTGATCAAAAATGTCTAATGGCACAAATGATTTGCCGATTTTCCAATAAAGAACTGCAGACGTTAACAAAATGTGATCCATCGGCCCAGGAAACCCAACAAGTGTAATTTAATCTCAACTTATTTCACTCTTTAATAAAAAATAACTTGAAAGAATTAGTAACACACGTGAAGAAAACTGCTCATGAAAATGATGGGTTGTAATCACAGTTTATATGCTGACAGGATTTATCTGTTAAGTGGTGTGGTCAAATTCCTGACTACATCACAGAGCGTGACAAAAGTTGTTACAGAAATGAGATCTATCTGGAGGCCCTGCAGCAGGAAGCCACGTCAATTGTGTGTTCAAACTCAGTGTGTTCAATACTATTTTCACCTTCCACTGCAAACTAACCCTCAGGACGCTTCCAAGAAGGAGCAAAAATAATCCCTCATTCACAAAACCCAGTCCTGTGTAAATCCAGTAATAATACTTCCTTAATGACACCAACAACAGCTCAATTCACTGGTTTCATTTCATTTTTTTTTTAAGTGCTTGGTGAGTATACTAGAAATGGTTCTAATCTTCTGCAAAAATGAGACACATTGTTCACTTTAATGTTCTTGACATCGTTAGCGTTTAAAATCTCTTTAACAACCTAACTGTGGAGCTTATTTAGCTTTAAGTTCACAGGTAGAACTGCTATACACACACACACACGCAGAGTGCGAGTAACAGCAGCTGTCTGTTTTACACACCTGCCTGCCATTTAAACTCTTTTCATCATCCACACTTTAGAGTGAAAATAGAAATTTCATTAGTGCATAAATCATATTGCACCTGAGCAATTTACAAAAATCTGATGTGTGTATACGGAATACAGAAGAAGAAGACGGAGACGAAGAAGAAAAAAAAACAACAACCACCGCCCACAATATCATGTGGAATGGTGGGACTTCTGTTCATTCATAAATGAAGCACTTGCTTTGCCACAAATAACTTTCAAAGCTCTATTTGAAATGTGTAATTTATTATTTCATTTATTTCATGGTGAGATTCGACCGTTACTCCGTGTCAGTGAGCTCTCCACTGACAGAATACTTTATATAAACCTACGCCAATCTCAAAGGCGCGATAATTAATCAGTTTGTCTTTGTAAGTGCTGGTGAGCGAGAGACAGAAGAAAAGTGAAAGAGAGAGAGAGAGAGGTTCTCCGAAGACAAATTAACTAACAGACTTCCGGGGTTGAACTGCCCTGAACCCCAATTAAATATTTAACCCTGTCATAACTACACTTCCCCCCTCTAACAGGCTGTCATAAATTAGTGGCCTCAAATATAAATAGCAATGAAGCAATTTTCTTCTCACTACGGTTTAAGATTCAGCCAGTAGAGGGGGTAGGTTAACGGTTTCTCTCATTTAATCGTTTTTCATTAGTCGAAGAGAGAACAGGACATCAACACCTGTCATAAATGTACTATTTGGAGAGTAGCAAATTGCTTCATTAAAGAAAGGTCAGAAGGAATTATACATTTAAAGCAAACATAAGGTGGCAAAATTCCCATGCCAAGGTCTTGTTATTTTTACAGACGAGCAATAGAAAGCATCCTGCGTGGACGGCAGGGTTCATGCTCATCATTGTTATCAGGGAGGTGAATGTGTGAGTGAATGGGTGATTTTTTTTATTTTTTTTTTATAAATCAAGCAGCAGTAGAGTAGCATAAAGAGACTAGATCTTTTGTTGCCCAAGCCTATGTTGTAAAACATAAAAATAATTATAATTATAAAGAAATAACATTACTTTGTAAAGTTACCCATGCCAGTCTTCTTAACCTTGGTAACCAACAGTATAAATAAAAGTCCAAACACAATGAACTGTTATATAACTCACTTTCATACTGAACAAAATGGTTCCTATGGTGCATGGAGAACATTTCAAGGTTTAAACTATTCAATAATAATTGACTGATTACAGCTGAAGTTGAGTCCAAGTACCTGCTGCGTCCCAACATTAACATACTCCACTACTTCACATGTTGGTGAAGATTTATTCCTCCAATAATGTTTGCTCTGGCCCTTATCTAAGCTGTGGCACTTACATTATGTTCAGCTCCATAAAGATTACGGAGGATATGGTCTTATGATAATGGAAATCTGATGGAAGATGAAAATTCCAGTGCAACTGACAACCCCTGATTCATTCATTACAAGCCTAGTTCAAGTTAATGAGCCAGTTCACTGCGAGTGAGTCTGTAAATGTGAGTGTGGTGTGGATCTTACCCAGCACCTCCTTCGACGGTGGCAAACTGAGGCTGAGGCTGGGGGTGTGCAGGGCGGAGTCGTCTTGTGAATGGACCAGAGCGCTTCCATCCTGCACTGAGCGCATGAGTTCCCTGAGACGTGTCACTTCCTCCCGAAGAGCCTCAACTTCCTGCTGCCGCTGTTGCTTGGCAACAGTGGTAGGGTTCATTTTAAAGTGGAGAACTTGGGTTTTCACTGGATCATAGTCTCCCTGAGGCAGAAAGGAGCATAAAAGATCAAACTTCCATTAATTTCACATTCTTTTCTTTAAAGTTCTGTAACTTGGTGGAATAAAATACAATATTCTGTTGCATGTCATAGTAATATGAAAACAACGTACACATGCATGCAATCCTGCTGAACCAGCATGCTCTTACATAACACATTTCTCAAGTTGAGTGCCATCAATGTTTCTTTAAGGCAAGGACTCCAAAGTCACTCTGAAATTGCTCTGAAGTCTCAGCTGGTTGCCTGGCAATGTCACGGTGACGACGAGACTCACGGATTAAACAAATGAGATATAACATGTTAATTTCTGATCTCCCTGGGTGTTGCTAGGTTGTGTTTATGTTATGCCATGCTGGCTTTTCCCCCGTGTTTACAGTCAAAGTCAAGTTAACCAGCTGCTGCTGTCTCTTGCTTCATATTTAGGAGACAGATTTAAGAGACAAAAAGAAAACAAACGGCAGATTTCCTAAAAATGGCCAACCTTTAAACAGGACTAGTGTAGCCATGATGGTTGCAGATGTTGACAGACTATTAATCAATTATGTATCAGCTGTAAATGGCTGCCCAAGTCTTCAGACTAGGCAGTCAGCTCTGTCCCATCTCAGTTTGGATCAAAATGAGCACAGGGCTAAAAAGTAAATGGTATCCAGCACATAGTGTCTGTCTCTGTTCTTCCCCATGGACTTTTTTCTACTAATGATCATGAAAATAGAACTTGAAGTTCTCACACATAAACAACTCACAGGCCTTTAAAATACGTGTAGCGTGAGCGCATGAAAACAGCACATCAATACCCCTGCAGAAAACACAGAAAGCGTTCATTGTTCTGTGAAATGTGCACGGTAAAAACATGGGCATGGCAGAAAATCTTGAACAGGCTTTCATTAAAAAGACCAGGAGGAGTTTAATGGAACCCATCAGGAAGGGGGTGCGGACTATGATTCAGAGGAATACATTAGAAGGAGATGAGAGGTGAAGTGGTGCACCAAAAGAGCTCTCCAAGAAATCAACCCATGCTTTCAGTCACAATGAATGAAGAAAACATATTTTCAACACACTTTGATGGCTTTTATCATTTCAAGAGCATATAGATTATATATATTTTTGATTAATTATATGGTATACTTAGTTGCTGCTGAGTTTGGATGTAATAAACAGCCGTGTCTCTATTCTGTTTTACTTTTTCTATGCTTTTGTTTGTTTGTAAAAATGTTGCAAGTTGTACTTTAGGTTATTCTACTGCAACAATAACTGTGTTTTAATAATTTACTTTATTGGTAGCTAGACTTTATTGGTGAAAGCAACTGAAACACTCTGACCTTTCTTGATTATATAATCCTGGTCATCTTGCACAGTGCACAAAGGTTATCTTTCTCATTTATTTTAGCAGAGAAACGCACAGTCCAGTTATTACTTCTACTAAGTTAGAATGCAACTTTACAGCTTTTTGGCACATTTTTCAGAAATATTACTTTATCTAGCTTTATTTTTTCTAAACCAATTTGCAATAATTGCACTCAACCATGTGAAAAGACTAAATTGAATCACGCAAGCACTTAAAACATGCTGAACAGTTTCAAATGCTACATTTAGAAACAAAAAAAAAATGTAGCTCATGTTCACATCATTCAGAATATTAAATGCTGTTGCCAACCTTGCATAGGTGAAACAGGTCTGCTATTAAAGGCTATTGTAGGAGACAACAAGGAATGTGGAACTGAAATAAGCTGTATTTCCAGTTTTCTGTTTGGAAAGATGTTTATTTTGTGTAACCTCTGAATGCTCCGCTTTACCTAGCCTGCCAAAATCTTCTCTACAGAGGCTACAGGAGCATACAGTGAAGTTATGAGCATCAGAGTGCCCACCTGCTTTATTTCCCAGTGTGCTACTCTTTGCCCTTAGCACAGAGCAGCGGACCACCTTAGCAGAATAGCCTGCACTCATAAACTGTATGCAGGGAAGGAAGTACAACTGATACGTTTGTGAATGCTAACTAAATTATCAGACTAAAGAACTAATACTGTGAGGAGGAAATAATTATTATATTTTATTATTATTATTTCATATTATCTGAATGAGGATTTAATAAATGTGCTGCATCTTAACTCCAAATTCTAAATTCTATGTGTACTGCCATAATAAATATGTGGGCATGGAAATAGTTTTACTGAATGTTTGAGTTACTCAAACACTTACAACAGAAGAGTTTTAGTAAATGTTTGATGCCAACATTAAACAATATAGCAGTAGCAGTTTAACTTTAAGCAGGCTCACACAAAATTATATCACATACAATGAGCGACCAATGTAAATGACTGTTGGCAGAATAAGAAGCTAATACTAAAGCACAAATGGCGATCCAGAAAGAACCATTTCCTTCGTTTCTTACTTTGTTTTCTGACTATGGGGTCTGGGTAAATGAGGAGAGTCTATCTTAGCTTAATGCCAATATAGGGAGACACACACAAACGAGGAACAAACGCACACACCTTCTGAGCTCTTGATTACTGGCTAAATTAGATTCCAAGTGCCCCGAAGCGACGGTTGCCAAATAAACTACAGGCGTGGGGGAGAGCAAGAGGCAGACAAGGAGAAAGGGGATATGAAGACGGGAAACTGTCATTGAAAAGAACACGGTGAAAAGAAAGAGGGTTCAGCTATCGTTGCCTTGGGCGTAGGGGAGTAGTAGCATGGATGGAGGGTGGGAAAAAAAAGCCCCACACTTATAAATAACGTTCTGTATAATTTAAAAGGAAGAGAAGGCTTGAGCGTTCCAAAACAAGGAACAGGAAATAGTGTGTATTTATACCAAAAACATTTTCAACTGGACCGTGCACACGTCACAGCCTAATAAAGTCCTAACGGCCATGTTGCGTAAATCTTTTCATAGTCCACGTCCGTATATAGAGGGTTTATTCAAGGGTGCATCTGTATATGTGTGCTGTGATACACAGAGAGAGTGAAAATGGAAGGGAGAGCCAGATAGTGTGAGACAGATATGTAGATTAGAGCTGTAAACCCAACACAAAAAGAAGAGTAAAGTCCTCAAAACGCAGCCAACAGCTACACGCTGTCAAAAAGCAGAAACTCTTTCAAACATAACTCCTAAAAATTAGGTCAAGCTAAAGAAAATTAAAATGATTTGGCTGTGCACTTCATATTTTACTTTTTGGGAGTCTGGACTGAGCCGATGGGCAAAGTTTTTAATTGACTGCTGAACTGCAAAAACAAAAGGAAACTTATTTCTCTTTGGCATTAAAGCACATTGCTTTCAGAGTAAGCCAAGATATAGCATAATCATTTTTTAATTGGTTAAACCCTCCTCGTGATATATCACACTAAATGGGAAATCTTCTCTTCTTTGTCTATTTTACATTAAATGCAGGGAAAGAGTGTATGACAGACAAAAAAAAAACAGGGTTGATCTATAAAACAGAAACAGGAATAATTACCTTTCACTGCACATGCGTGTCTGCATTTCAGACAAATTATATTTAAGTTTCCTGCTGCAAGAACAGAAAAATGCCAAATTGCCTCCTGAGTTTCCAAGTGGATGTTTGCAAACTGCTTAATATTACAATATTTCAGTTGGCCTATTTTGAGTGTGAGAGAGTGTGTGTGTGTGTGTGTGTGTGTGTGTGTGTGTGTGTGTGTGTGTGTGTGTGTGTGTTTTACATGCATATATACAGCCTACACTTGTACATAGTATTTACAGTGCAGCAAGGTGGAGTGCCATTTTAAGTGCCCGAGGCTACATATATCTTATTCATAGAACAACAATGACGACACATCTAATACCAGGGCGCACAGTCTGTTTTAAAAAAAAGAGCAAGAGGCAGGGAAAGAGAGCAACAGATCAGGAGATCGAGAGTGGGAGAAAGAGAGAGAGACTGAGATGGAGAGACGTTACAAGAGGGAGGGGGTACTGAAGTCCAGGGAACAATGTCTGTTTTTAAGAGTTGAACAAATCACTCTGAAACATCCACTTATAGACTAAATACAGCTCCGACCACGGGGGACACATGAGTCATTGGTGGAACAGGTGACACACTAATGGTGAGTGAGTGTAAGTGAGTGTGAGAGCGGATGGGTACTATCAAAAAATAAGAAAAATGCATGTACACACACCCGTGCACCACATGAACCGATAAAGTGAGGTTCACCGGAGAGACTGCAGAGGCCAACACACTGGAGCGCCTTTCTTGATATTGGCTTTTTTGGCCACTCTCCCTTACAAAGCAACTATACCTGTCCAGAGGAACTCACAGACCCATTTAAAAAAGCCATAAAAAAACAGGCTGAATAACTTCCACCACTACTAGATTTAGATGATCATCTCTGAGATTTATGGTGCTACCCCAATACAATGGCAAATGTAATCCCATTCATGGAGCTCAAATCCCTGAAAGATGAACAATGAATAGTTACAGAAGAAACCCTGGTTATTCAGTAAGACACAGACCTCACCATCTACAGTTTTCATTGAAACTACAGTTTCTTTTTTTAACCAAAGGACAGGTTCAATGAAAACTGTTTGCAGAAAGGTCTGTCGATTATCCAGACCAATGTGATCCAATATCCAGGGACAATGCTTTTGGTAGACTATATAACTTAGTTTTTATTTACAACAATCTAAAAGAAAATGAACATTTGAGAGTGTGAGAGCCAAGAAACATGTACATTACTTACTCTTCTATCTTACTATCTTAGTCCTCTCATAACATATATTTAAAAGATGCAATGTTGTACACGCCACAAACTTTTTTTTTTTTTTATCCATCCTTTCAGCAAAAACTGCATGTAAAAATACTGTCCTGTAGATGATTTTTTCAGTAATAAACAGCTATGTCTTCATATTTGGTCCATATCATCTATGGGCTCATATATGGCAAAAGTGCATCAAGCACTGTTGCCTCGAAAAGTAAACTACTGATAACTGCTTGATGAAGGCGCTCTGTGCTACCATGTGTCAATGATGAACATTAGACCGGTTGCTGAGCATGTACTTCACCTAGATTCCTCCTAACCCCCGTTGCCTTAGGGATAGAGGTAAAGGTTACACCTCAGTGGTTTTTCCTTCATGGGTAAAATTTGAGGTTAACCCGCTAGCTGCAGCACAGATGGCCTGATGGAGAGTCTCTTAAAACGGGGCCAAGGGAGCTCACCGGGTGGATGGTATACATAAGCCAATTGGAGGCTGAAAGCTCAAGATGAAGTGAGGAGTTGTAATAGATGTGCAACAGTATCCACTATGCGCTGAGACAGATTTGTTTGGAAATGGGCTTATCTCTGCAAGGCTTAGGACAGGGCACAAATATTTGGTATCCTCTGATAAAATCCTTAGTTAAAGGGGCCTTGTGGAGTTCTCTTGCCAGCAAACAAAAGTTATGTTTATATTCAGTCTTACTTAGCATAATGCATTGTGTATATCCTTGAGATCTTACAGAGTTAAGTGCATTTCCTTTCTCATAGTTTAAAATCCATGTTTACTACCCTGCAGCCTTCTTCTTCACTGCTACATATCTTGACACCCATTGATCAGTGGAAGAGTGTGACACCATTGGTAGGACTGTATACCGCGATCATGCATGTGTATCCTCATGTGGATGCACAAGATAAACAAAACAGCGATCCACTCCATAAAAATAGCCCCGTAACGCTACTAGAGGTCTAAAACTCCACAGGGAATCTTTAAGCTCAGATGCACATACAAAGCACAAGGCTAGGAATAGAATATGCTGTTCTGAAAAGCTGTAGGGCTCCAGCTGAAGGGCTCCATGATCCATGTGTCAGCATTAATTGGTCATTTTTGGGATAAAAGTAGAATAAGGCTGCAAGGTCACCTTCAGAATCCCTGGTGTAAACTGCATACTGGCATGTTGCAGAGGAAGGGCACTAACTTGCTTCTCTATAGTGAGAGCAAACACCAAAAATATCTTAAAAAACAACACCCTCACATTTCTGTCTTCAGTTGGTTTTGTAAGGGCCCACAGAGCGATCTCTGAATCCCAACAGGTAGAAAGACGTTTAGGGACTGGTCCTAGATTCTATGCCTTTCATAAATCAGCAGACACGTGGATGCTGGCCTGCTGACTTCCCTTCAAAACCAACATGGAAAGAAGAAATAATGGCTGGGCACTGATTTGGGTGGACTGCTAAGAAGACTTTGTCCTCTTTGCAAGCCGACTGAAGCACAGGACTGGTTTCATAGCCGTGGCAGAGATTAAGCTGAAGAACTTTTTAGACCATGTAGTATTAGCATGAGGACCCCTGGTAGGCTCTGCCACAGGGACATGAGCCTTTGGGATTTTATAGATGAGCAAGAGTAGGTTGAAGTTCTACGTAGAAGGCATAAAGGCAAAGGTCTGCAGAGTGCTGCATCTTCCATGGAAGATGTGAGCTCCAATGTCTCTCCTGTTCGCTTCTTTGTTTAACACCTTTTCAACATGGAGTGCTGAGGATTCCCTAAGGAACAACAGAAAGGTGCAGCATAGCATCCTGTTCCTCGTCAGACAACATGACCATGTTGAAACATCTCATCTGGGTTGCCGTGACCTTTCTTGTGATTTGGGCTGCTAATTGGACTGGTATGTATCTACACAACAAAATATTGCTGCAATTCGTGTTGTCAAAAAATTGCGGATTATGGCAGGTGGTAAAGGGAATTTTGACTATTTGGAAAGTCTTGAATCCACTTGCAAGTTAAATCAAATGTGTTTCACCATCTAACCATCATTACTGACACTTCTCTCTCAAATTGCATCCTACAATGAGCAGGCTGAAGGGGGATAGGGCGCTCTTTGCTGATGGGCTGAATCATTTCAGTGATTTACTCGATAAAAACGGAGCAGCGCTGCCATCATCTCTTCTGCTCAAGGGCCAGAAGACTTATCCATTTTATTTTGAAACAGATTTTTTTTAACCATTTCACAAGGGTATGATGACAAGACACACTGTCTGGTGGGAAGAGTTTCAGTCAATGGCACAATATGACAGCACACAAACTTCACATTAGAAAAGGGAAGGTTGTCATAAGATTAGACAAATTAAAAACTAAGGCTGACACTTACTATACCAAACCTGAATAAAGAGACAGTTTTTTTTCCGATTCTGATTCCCAACCCTTTTCTCATCGCTGCTTTGACGGTAAGAGACAAACATTTGGTGTGGCTGAGGCTTTATGGTTACAAAACCATGACGTTTTAAACCGCAGTTAATAGTCACATCAGTTAATCGCTGCACTCCTAGTACAGACAGGATTCCCCCAAGGAAATTGGTAAGGGCTTGTTGTTTGAGTAGGCTGATTTTATTTCCTTTGCAGGGGTGTCAACTGCTGGAAACTACCTTGTCAACATTAAGAACAAAATATCTACTGTAACAAGAGAACAAAACATCCTGACAGCTACTTGCCACATTGCCATAAAACCCCATATTCAGGATGACCTATATAATCTCAAGGGACTGCTTGGAAGCCTTAAACATCTGCTTGATCAAACACAGCATAACGACTGGAAATAACCTTCCCTGGCCTAACAACTTCAGCATTTTAATCTAGTGCTATTTCTCTTTATATCTAAAAGGAATGTCTGAGGGTAATGCTGTTGGGCCTCTGTATTATACAATTGTGCATGCCCACATAAGCACATGTACAAAAGAGAGAATACATTGATGCAACCTTGTGCAACTGCAACAATTATCTCTGTCTAGACACTAGTATGACAACAAAAGCACGACAGCAAAAGCAAGAAGACAAAGTACACCAGTATTAAGTCATGACTGCTGCAACAGTCTGTAGTGCAAGAAATAAAATACATCAGTGAACAAAAACAATGTTCTAATTCTGTTGCACTTGTTGAAGACATGATGGTGATGGTGATCCCCTTTATGCTTATAAAGAGGGTCCAAACCACAAAGGTGCTACTTAAAACAGAACAAATATGGAGGAGAGCACAACAGCCCTCAACAGGTCGGAAAATCTGTCTGCAAACCTATTGTTCTTAATAATCAGACTGAATTGAATACTCGTGGCTCTTTGAGATGGCCTTGTTAGACAAATTTGGAGCAAATATCCTTAAAACCACCCTGAAAATTTAAATACAACAATCACTCAGCACACACTCTTCAAATCTACCTTGTTATGGTTTCATTCTACAAAACAATAATTTCTCAAGTTTATGGTTTTCTTCCCTTGTCGCAAAATGAAAACACCCAACACCGATAACCAATTCATAAAGCTTCTACATTTAATATTCTGAACAACTGCGTAGGTGGTGGAGGGGAAAAAAGCTCAGGCACAGAGGACGTAATGTGTTTACGTTTCTGTCATCAATAATAAACGTTTGGAGCAGAGAATCCAACAGTTCTGAATAGAAAAAGATGAAAGCTTTGCAGTAGTGCTGGCTTCCATATATAACCTTAAAGCTGACGTTTCAGCTTGCTCCATTTGCAAGGAGATAACTCATTCATTACCGTGGCCAACATCAGCAACCATAAACTAGAAAACAATGAAAAAAAAAACAACAACTGCTGTACATTAAAGATTAAAAAGGTGGAAGGGAGGAGAAATAAAAACAAAAAGTTTGGTCTATGATGGAGGATGGGGTTGAGGGGGAAAGCAGTGTTTAGTCATTGAGGGGGTTCAGTCTAACCCTTTCTGGAACAGAGAGCTCTGTAGCAGAGGACACTCAACATGGCAGCATGAACGAAATATTGTGGAAGGTATTGATATCATGAATGATGAATGGGGAATGATCATTTCATACCATAGTGTACAGCACCATTAGTAGGACTGAATAAGTCACATTTATTGTACATACGCAATAAAAGGTGGACTGGTCTTTAAACAGTCAGTCGTAAAGAGTGCCTCCTGACAAATTACTGGGAAAGATTGAGCCTGCCTGAGTCCATGAAAAGCAGTCTCATTACACTTGTAATCTGAGTGGTTGACAGTCGCACTATAGTCTGTATGATCTAAATATAAAGGCAGGGCGGTAATGATGGATTAGGCCACAAGAAATCTGACGTGCAAGTTCATGTAATAAAAAAAAAACTCATTGTCAATTTATCCAAGCATCCAGTTCTGTAAGTCATTTATGCCTACTCGTTCATTTCCCCTTTCAAATGCTTCTCCATTCAGTCACTCATCTCTTCACTCGGTCTGATGTAGAGGTCTCTCGGTGTGCATTAGACCATGGAAGAGTCATAAGAATTAACGCCTAAGAACTGATCCATTGACCGTGCAACCTTGAAACCTGTGCACACAGACACACTCCTACGCACACTTGGATGTCAATTGCTTTAAAAGTGGTGGTCATGCTTGAAAACACATGGAATTCATTCACCCCCACGGCTAAATGGAACCAACACGCTTGCCCACACATGTTTCATTAAAGTGCCCTGGTAGGTTTAGTTTAGCACAGTGTGAGTCAGGGGAGAACCTGGCTAAGATGAGACTTGAACAGACACACACACACTCTCGCTCGCTCACACACGCTCACACACACACACACACACACACACACACACACACACACACACACACACACGAGTATAGCACCAATTTAAAAGTAGGAGGGATAAGGTATAACAGGGGGTTAGTTAAGTAACTTTGCAAGATGAAAGTAGCTGGATTAGATGCACATAGTCATGTGCAACCACACACATGCATAGTGTCATGCATGTGTGTGTGTTCCAACCACACACAGGCATGACACTCATTTCACTTCCTTTCAGCCAGTTTCATTCCCAGCTGACACTACATTTATACTGACAATATCTTCTTCCACCGCTGTCGCTGTGTCCATTCTAATCCCTGCAACCAATAAAGAATGACTTTAAATCAGCCACAGGTTCTACAACTTTTCCATTGGGCGGTGCTGGAATCACACCTGGGTCCAATTGTGTTTGAAAAACTGTCAGATATGGGAAGCGTTTGTGAATCAATCTGCCATGTCACACGGGCTTGACCGGCGCCATTGGGGTTATTAAATTGGTTCCTTTGCGCCAGACAAGTAAATCCATCACAGAGAACAGTTAGAGGAAGTCTAGGTACGTACCTGAAGATTGTGTCTCTCAAGTCTCATCTCCAGAATGTTGTTCTGTTCTTCCAAACGCTGCCGCTCTGCCTCTAAATCTTCAATTTTCTGCCTGAAAAATGCACACGCGCTTGATAAAAATCAACCACACAGAATAATGTCCGAGCACATCACTGACTCAAGAGGTTAATCCCAGACAACACGTGTGAGGTCTGGCTGAGTTAATCCATCCCATGGTATATGCATGAATCTTTCACAGATTTTGAAATAGCTTTAGCAACAGGTTGTGTGTCTGTGTGTGTGTGCCAGCTACCTGAGTATGCTGACCTCCTCTTTGGTCACTAAAGAACTGCTGTCTGCAGCAAAGGCCTGCTGCTTCTTTAGAGACTCCAGTTCGAGCTCCACCTGGAACAGACAGAGGAGGAAATGGGTCTGGTGCATTAATATCGGACCACCTTTGGCCATGTGCCTGGCAGAAACCTTTTGGCTGCAGATAAATCCTGAGGACTCTATTCCAGTGTGCTACTATCTTTTCGAGACAGACATCCAGACAAACAGATATAGCCTTTATACACCATTAGTCCACGGACTCATTTTACATTTCACAATGTCCTAATCCTTTTTCCCTTAATACACGTTTTAGTCTGTCTCTGTCTTAGTTAGTTCCTCTCTGATCTCTCTCTCCTGTCTGCAATTATGGCTCATTTTCATTTGCACACCCCATTTTCCTCTTTTTCTGACAGCATCTGTCTGTCTCGCAGCTCATCCTCACTCTCACGCATCCCGAGACGGATAAGTAATTACTGCTATACCAGACAGGTGGATTTCACGCGTCAATACTCATTGCCATGGCTATGTTGATGTCTCCTCGGCAACAAGGAGCCATGAAAAGAAGGGAGATCATAGAACAAGCAAGGACACAAAGAAAGACGCACAAAGTGTGTAAGCAAGTTTAGGTCCCACATGCCGACTGTCTGCTCTGTCCTGGTTTTATACTAGTTTTTTGTAACTTTTCTGTCATTCCCACACCTCCCAATTAAAAATAATACATAAGGCAAACGTAAAAGGGAACATTAACATCTTTCAACATGTTTTAGTGTCTAAGAATGACAGTGACTGACAATTTTTGGTTCAGTATAGAGCGAGATCGTTGCAGCCAAACTGCCAAATGAGATGCAATGTGTAATCCTCCGGGGCCATTCCTCACTATCAAAGCGCGTCCTCTAAAAGTGCTTGTTTTCTCCACTGTCAGGCCCAGATTGTTATTATAAGTGTCAAACAATATTATGGAAAGGACCCTACAGAGACAGACGTCGCTGTTGAGTGAGATCCTTTCTGTTTAACCAGAAACAGCTGTTACATCACTCTGTTCAAAGCCACCAGATTCCATTGAAAAGAAAAGCACTTGCACACTGCAGAGCAGAGGAGCTGCTGGTTTACCGCTTCCTCTATCACTTCGTTTGTTTGTTATTGCGTGACTTTGGTGAATTCAAACCGATGTGTTAAAACACTAAAGCATTTTCAGTGAACTACGCAAATGCCCTGAAGGGCAACACATTCCAGCTTGTCTCACAGCTGCAGCTCTCTTGCTCAAAGCTGGAGCAATCTCAAAAAATGTTGTCCCCATTAGTCACATAGACATAAAAACATGGGCATAAAAATAGCTCAAGAGTCCGGCTTTAAAACACCCAAAGGTTCCCTTTGACAGATGACAGATAAACTGGCCATTTTAATCTGTCAAAATTTACAGATTAGACTGCTTCACATTATTCAGACTATACTGCTCCCTTACTCGTAGTACCTGTCAATTAGTGTCACTTCAGTCAAGATGAAAGAGCTAGGAGACATTACTCGACACCAGAAAGCTACTAGTTGCACCAGAAAGCTGCAAGTACTGTTACTGTACATGCCAATCCAGCTGATAAATAAAACACTGTTCCTTTAAAATAAGTCTACGGGACGAATATCATCATCAGATCTGTCAGCATGTTAGTCCGAGAGTTATTTTGACTCACAGAAAGGCACCATACATGTGCGAGGACAACAGCTGTGACTAAAAAGGTACTTGAGATATCTTAAGTGCTAATGACTGAGGTTACACCGTCTATGATTGTTTCACAGACATTCCTCAGTTATTAGCACCTCAATATTCATTAAGTAGCAATTAAGCTTTCTACAGCTTCAATACAGGTAAGAATAGTTACCGTGTCAAGTTAATTGGATTCAGATCTGGTAAATAATGTAAGAAAACAATATGTGTTTTGTCTGTGTGTCAGAAGAAAACTGGAGTGAGTGTGTACATGTACACTTACTGTTTGCAGCTGTAGTTTCAAAGTCCCTGTCTCTTCCTGTGCTTTGGTCAACTGGCCCTGAGTCGAAGGACAGAACAAAGAGAAAAAGTTACAGATGCAAAGTACAAGAGAGGACTTCCTGTCCTTATCCCGCTGATGTACGGTATCGACAGAAACAGAGCATGTCAGCAGAGCAAAAGCAGGGGCGCCCATATACATTATCCCTATTTTGCAGTTCATTCACTGAGCCTTCTCCATTTCGTTCCAGTGTTGCTCACAATGTCCCTGACTACCACAAGTGCAGTTTTATCAGTTTTCAGAGCAGATAACTGTCAATTTGTCCACTAAGAGAGAGCATTGAGAGTGCTGACAAGGAGCAGCTGAGCACCACGCATTTACAGTGCCTTGAGCTACGAGTAAAGTGTCACTCATCAAAATGCACGCCAAATTGGCCGGCAGCTAAGAGGAGTGTAAATAAGTACTCTATATTCAAATTTTGTTTTGAAAACAATGAACTTGACTATATGGAAGTTAAAGTAGAGAATTATAAATGCAAGTGTTATTCGTATATATGTGTGTGTGCACAGGCCTGCACACATACACACACGCACCTCCATCTCTGCATTGTGGTTCTGAGTCTTCTGCAGCACGTCCTCTGCCTCTCTGAGCCTTCTGCTGAGTTGAGGAGAATACTCAGTAGGTGCCAGTTCGCTATCGTAGGACTCGAGTATGGCACGCATTCCATCACGCTCCTGCAACACACACAGACACGCATGTCAACACGAGATTACAAACTAAAAAGAGTGCTGTTGTATACTACACACATGTCCATGTTAGCCAGTGAAGAAGACAGATCGGATATGTAATGTTGGCGTGCATGAGAATATCACAGCTCTTTGATCTTTTTCTGATTTGTCTTGGTTACCTTTATACGACTGTCTGGTGCGTTAACGCGACAGGCAAATGTCTTTGTAAACGACGAACAAAGTATGAGGCAGCAGCGCCGCTCTCATCCAAGCTGTCACAAGAGAGGCTTAAGGTTACGGTCACGCTTATCTGCATCCCTCCTCGTGTAATAATCAAATCAAAGACAAATGTCTTTGTAAACAAAGGATAAAGAATAAATCATAAATTAAATCAGAGAGTCATGACAGAGAAATGTCTTTGCAAATGAAGCATATAATATTATGCTGCCTCATTTCTCTTATCAGATATGTGATGAGATAATTGAAAATGAATTCAAATGGATTTTTTTTTTCCCTCCTCTCTAATACCGAAATGAAAGACATGTTCTCAACAGTGAACTGTGCCCAGTAAATCAACACACCAAGCGGCTGATTCTCTGAGAGAAGAGAGAGGATAAAAACCTCTTCAAGTCAACGTCTTCTCGAGTGTCACTCAGACTGACACGCCTTCTCCAAATAGATCATAAGTCGCTGTCAGTGTGTGTCTGTCTGCTTGATGTTTTGAGCGTTGGTTCTCACACACAAAAACATACATGTCTTCTTATGGTTCCCGAATAACAAAAACAAAAACTGCATAGAAAGTCAGCCATCTACAGGGCATATTAGAAATGTAAGACTCTTGTGAACAGATAACAGAAACTATCGCCTTAATAATTACACTTTCTAAACCAATGGTCCATTTCAGCCACTTAACTTTCAGTAACTAGTCTGCATATGCTATACTCCATGCTATACTTTTTAATGTACGCTCGGTTGATCTAGAAAGTTTGGAGAGAAATTAAAAGAAGATAGTGTAGTCGGCTGAACTGCTAAGTGGGCAAAAAAAGGAATTATTTCTTGTTTACCGAGGCTGTTAAGAGTAATTAGTCGCTCTTTAACATCTTACAATGCAACAATGTTCAGCCACTGATTAAGCATTTGAAAACACCCTTTATGGTAACCACCTCTGAAAACTGTACCCGATACAAGATTTTTAGCTTGTAACGGTAATGAACGATTACTACAGTAAATTCATGCGTTTACATAGCAAATCTGTACTTGTTGCCAAGCAACATGATGAGTGAGAACAATCCAATCTTTTTAAAAACTGGCAAACAGCCTGTTTATTAATGCAAATTCAGTGTCAGTCAGGACTTAAAATGATGCGTCTCCTCCCATCCCTTCACTGCACTGGTACACGGCGTATTCTGAAGCAAAGCAGGCAGCATTTTGTGGCAATCAGGCTTTTAATAAACATCGCACAAAAACAGCTAGGCTGCTTGAGACCATCCTTGAATTTTGAGGGTCATTGAAAGCTCAATAGTCTATTATTAACTGGGCTAATTTAGGAAGGCATATGCAATTCAGGTTGGAGTCAGGTAATAAATACCAGCAGTAAATAACAGCTCAGATAACTGCATGTGCTACATGTTGATTGCTAAGTGCAGTCTTTTCAGAGTGGCTTAAAGCACCTTGTAATTCCCATTATGTGAAATTCTGTGAATAATGGGCTGCAATTGCGCTGTCAGATTAGCTCATAGGCTAGTATCTGAAAACAAACCGTGATTACCCTAATCAGATTCAGCCTGTGATTAGCCAGATCAAAACCAACATAATCCATTTAAAGATGACTGAGTCTGGTTCATTTAAAAACAGTATATGTGAAATCATCCTTAATTCAACTTTATTTGCTTTGGCACCAAAGTAGCTTCATTTGTCATACGACATTATGCAAGTGCCTAATGCATCCGGTGAGAAACTTGGAAAGGAGAGAAGAGGACAGACTGAATAGAAATAAATACAAAAAGGTACAAACATTTGGAGGTCAGTGCGTATGCGTCTGATTCAAAGCCTAACCAGCAGGCCCTTTGGCTATTTACTGTCTATTGACGTGCAATGAAATTCACCTAATCTAAATCAAAAATCGGTCGGCATTCCTCTGATAAAAACTTTAATTTTAGGAAACATACAAACAGGGAGCGAGAGGACAGAGAGATAAAACTATCATTACTGTTTCATAATCTTTTCTTTTTTGAAAGTGCTTTTATGTCAACCGTTATATCTAGTGCATTACGATGTGACTGTGCCTCTAATGGGTCGGCAAGCCTGTCCCGCAAAGGCGTATGAGTAACAAAACATCTGAGCACGCCAACAGTAGCATTAAGCAGGCGAGAGGGATGGATGAAATTTGTTCCTCTCGCTGCTTCCTTAACAGCTGAGCAAGGCACTTTGCCAGTATGTGGCTACTTTGACTCCCACAGGTGGAAGGGGGAACTGGAGATCTGTATTCCTCAGAGCTCAAACAAAGAATTAAAAAAAAAAAGATTAACAGCTGGAGTAATTTCCTAACCAGAGATGTCACACCTGGTTCCAGCTATTTAAAATAAATTAATTACATTTTGTGTTACTGCGTGATGTACAAAATGTCTACATCTTGAAAATCATCAGTTATTACAGCACGCAAAAATGTTACTTTTAGCCAGAAAGTAACAATGATACCTAGCTACTTTAGGCAGTTTTCATATTAAATAATAAAAATAAAATCGTTGAAACCCCTGCTACTTCTCCTGGATGCGTGCAAAATGAGTGAAAGGAAAACACTGACTAACAGATTAAATGTAACTGGGCAGTAGCAGATTTGGTTGGTTGAGAGGCTTTAAAATACTCAACCACAGTCGTTACGCTTAATATAAATTAAAGAATATCTGTCTGGTTTCAACCAAAATGTTCAGCAAACCATCCCTGAATAAATTAAAAAAGGTCCAGTATCTAAAAAAAAACGACTGAAATGGATATTTTTTTTTAAATCTAATGTGACAAACAGTGATAAACAACAATTAGTCACACCGTCTGAGCGCTCAGTAAAGTGTGAATGGTTGAACGCGGCCTCTGCCAAAACAGAACCAAACCATATTTTTCAGTGTGCCCGTAGCTCTGCTTAGTTATGGCACTGGGTAACGGTGTGTGTGTGTGTGTGTGTTATTTGTGTACTAAGAGACTGAGTATGTTGACCTAGGGAATTACACACACTGAGAAATCAATATCACAGGGAGGTCTGCTCAGGAACTGCAGAGCACAAGGAAGCAAGCCAGACAGATTGAGGAGTCACGTGACATTTATCGACCAATCGGAGGGAGAGATGGGTAGAAGGGCAGATTAGGAATTCTGTGCTGGCCTTGAGATTCGAGCGCGCGCTGCGCTCCCTGAACATTTAAAGTAAAATTCTGGCATTGAGTGATGGTGGAATGGTGTTGTTGTGATATTTGCCAATGTGTCTGTGTTCACGAGTTTGTTTTCGCGTGTGTCGTCGATTAACTGTGCACCTTGGTTAATAACAGTACTCTCTTCTGTAGTCGGCGGACAAGCCCATCCTGTGTTTCCCTCTTCTTCTGCTCCTCCAGAGTCTTGCCGTGCTGCTGAGAAAGCTCTGCACGAACCTCGGACTGCGAACGCTCCAAGCTCCTCACACTGAAAGACCGGGATAAACGAAAATGGAGAAGGTAAAAATGTGTGTGTGTGTGGGGGGGGGGGGGTTAATAACAGGGGAGATGAGAGGGCAGGGAAGAGGGAAACAGGTTGATTAGTGCTGAATGTTCAGACAATCTAAGAGAAGCAATTTATAGTCCGTTTAGAATAATACTCCCTAACAGACAACTCACCTGACTCACACCAAATAATTCCTTAACAACCGTCCAGAAATTATTTGCAGCAGCGATTTGTGCCAGGTCCGATCAATAGGACAATAATTATACCAGAGGACAATAATTACACCACACGCTCCCTTCACCCATCCCTCCCACACCCACCACTCTCCCATTCTGCTGTTTCTAATATTTCATAATGAGGCCAATACGCTCAGCAGAAGAGAGATGCTTGTTGGCTAATGAAAGCTTTCTTAGCTGGACTGAGCTGCGGCGTGAATATACCAGAGCATGCGCGCGGCCCTCCCTAAGAGACATCACCTCTGCCTAAACAGGACAAGTTTAATTAGTGAATTCCCTTTCTCTCAATCGCAATCCCTCACACGCACACACACCAATGGTTACTGTCAGGAGTGCTATCAGAATCAGGACCAGTTTAATTAACTTTGTGACAATTAAGGACTTCTTAGAGATACGCTCTAATAGATACATGGGGAGAGAGAGATGCATGCAGGCAGACAGAAGGAGAGAAAAAGGTCTGAAGACACGGAGAGGGATTTTGTGTCGGTGTGAAGAAGTGTCTGTTACCGGCTGTTGAGTGTGTAGTTCTGCTCTTTCAGGGCAAATTCTCTCTGCTGGATTTGAATCACCTCCCTGGACAGATCCTCTGGTTTCCTACAGACAGACACACACAGAGCAGTTAAACATACACATGTGTGCACACACGCAGTCACAGACACACACAATGAAAAATCAATACGACTGAGAGAGCAGGGAGGACGGAGAAGAGATGAAAATGTAGGGTTTTTTTTCCATATTCTTTTGTTAGTTGGCCAGTGGGGAGCTGAGAAATAAAACGACATGAGCAGCAGAGGGAGAGATGAGTGGGGGATAGTGGGCTAAATACCGGTCACGGTTCTACAAAACAAACTCACTCCATGGGAGAGATTGACAGATAAAACACACACACACACACACACACACGCAACCATTCAGCGGGACAGCAACAATGCAGAAGGTCACGTACTCCAACAGAGAAGCATCACATGACCTCCAAAATCCTGTAACTAAGCATCGGTCCAAAAAAAAAATTGAGCTCCATTATCTCCTTATCTCTTGTGAAACGGGCACACGTTACAGGAGTTTAGCTCTTTTTTTTTTTTTACTTTTGCTGCCACCCAGCAGTTAAAATGACACACAGGAAAGGTGAAGCAAACATCGTGACATTAGCTGAGGTCATGAGAGCAAGACTTGACCCACAGGAAGTGAATGTAACATGCTTTCTTTTTTTATAACAAAAACATTCGGTTTCACTGCCAGAGGTAGCCCGAGATGCTTCAGCATTACACAATCCGCTGAGTCATGTGACAAATGAGAAAAGGCTGAGTGGTCAAGGTGAGTATGCCATGTGAATGCTGCATAGTGCGGATTTATTACCACTTCCACCTCCGCTAGGTGGAGCTTTAGTTATGGAAATAATCTCATGACTAAAATATGAGTTCATGAATCATATGATGGAATAACTTTGGTACCCGGAGTAGGTAATTCCACATTGCCCAGAGCACAAAGGGCCTTCTCCTCTGCTTCTATGAGAGACTTCTTTTCTGTGCTCTGCTGCAGGTCATGAGCCAGACATCTCTGTTGATGTTGCAAATAACAGGTTGGTTGCACATTATTGGGTCATGAACTACTACAAGTAAATGTCAGGGTGATGCTAGTCTACTGAGAAGAGGGAAGTGATTCTAATATCCCAGAGTCTTGTTAGTGTGGGATCAGTTTTAGAAAATATTGGTGATAAGGAGTTCCCTCAGTAACCCGAAGCAAACCTCCTGTTTGCACTTATCAGACAATGTAGCTAATTCTGTATATTATCTGCAATATTTATGACACCCTCTGCTCTAAAATCCATTCAGACGAGATCAGCTTTGTTGTCTAAAGACATTTTATGACAATTCTGATAATTAATTTCAACAATAACCAGAATTTCCTTAAATATTTCTCGTAGTTACATACTATACCTGTAACTAATAATTATCAAGTTTGATTGAACTGAAAATGCTCATCACAATTTCTCACTGCTGAAGGAGACATGTCTTGAAATTGCTAGAATTTTTTCACCAGACATAAATTTTATTTTTTCAATCACATAGAAAAAGAGCAAAATCTCACACTGTTGCTTTAATGAGTATCTGATTAACAAAACTGAGAATTAATAATCTTACTGATTTAGGAAATAATATACAGAGCTCGGACATTTTAAGAAACTGCATTTCAGGTTGAGACCGAAATACCAAATTTTGGGGGGAAAAAAGTAAAATAACTTTTTTAACTTTGAGCACTTTGAGCATCAAGACACACAAAAACAAACATGAACAGCTCAAACTGTAACTTGCAACTGGTTTCTTCACACACACCAAACAGTCTCAATTCTCTCTAGTCAGTAAAAAACGTTACTGAGAAAGAAACTAGAAGGTCTCCTTGTATATTTTCATCGTCTGTCCCTTCAACAATAGGAAATATTTTCATTCAGTTGTCAAGCACATGAGGTAGACACATAAGCAAGCACAATGATATCAGACTGTGCAACAGAAGGAAAGGGAATAAACAGCCAACTGCTGTGACTGTGGGGCTTGTCTCCACCAGGCACTCACATTGTTTGTAGTTGAACTTCTGTCCAAAAGTTATTTTCGTCTGGCAAACCAGCACAATTGGCTAGTGAGAAACTAAATCCTGGCTTTTATGAGGCAGATTCCTCAACAATAGTGCCAATATGTTTACTCCTCATTAACAATTGCTCCACAACATATTCTTCTTACACCACTAATGGATGACCCTGAAATGTGCAGTGACAGGACGGGTTACTGTAAACTAAAGCAGAACAATGTATTAAGTATCAGCTCGCGGTTATGAGAAATGACTTAGCGGCCAGCGAAATAAACAAATCAATAATACAAATACATTCTTGCGTGCTGAAACCAATACAGGTTTCATGAGATGTTTTATACTTAAAGACTAAAACCAGGCTCAGAGACAAAACTTTGTTTAGACATTAATCAGCCGCCGTTACGTGACTGATGGCACTGTGATATCATACGGAGCTTACTTACTTTACCTTCCCCATAAACCACATGAAATGACACGAGCAATTACGCACGCCTAACAAAAACACATACATGTAAAGACTGATGCACCAATAAGAATCTGCGAGGATAAATCGCCGTTGTACTGAGGGAAATAAAGGTGAACAGGCTGCTGAATGAAACGCTCCTGCTTTCCATTTGCCTCAGCATCACAGGACTGTGTCGGGGAAACAACATCCTGACAATTAACTTGGCCATTTAGTAAACAGTAAAAACAGCTTGAAGGAGTTTCTAAGTGTTGATTTGCAAGCTGCATTAACCTTTACTTTTGATCAGTATGAGTCTCACACGTATGGCTGCCCTTTAGAAGCTGTATGAAGCCCCCCCCCCCCCCCCCCCCATCCACGGCAGTCAAGCGGCCAATGGCATGGCTGTCTGAACACCTGAATTTTGAGGAAGGTTTCAAATTTCCAACTCAATTTACCCAGGATGACAGCCGAGACAGACTTAAATTTTCTGAAAGGTGATTGACAGCCCAACCGAGCATGGTGTATATTAAACTGAAGTTGGTGTTACGTTCCTGTGATCCTTTCCTGTGAGTCTTTTAATGACTGCAAATTTAACAAATGCAATCAGGATCTATACCACATTACATAACACTAAAATGAAATCTTACAACAAGAAAGATTTCAGAATTTTTACAGTGTGTCTTGCCGTTTCTTGCCCCGTGGGAAGGTGCAACACACGTTTCACACACGCAGAAACACAAACACACACAGTACAAGACAAACCAGAGTTGCTGTGTGGATGTGTTCCATTTAACATTCAGTTTACATCGCTGCCGAGTTAATCAGAGAGAAAATGGTGTGTGTGCGTGCGTGTGTGCACACACGCATGCGATAGGACAAAACTGTAGTGTTTATAATCTGTCAGATGTGCTCCGCTGCTCACGAGGAAACATGCAATCAGTCTCTCATTACCAGTTTTGACTGCATGCATTGAGACACAGCCAGCGCGTGCACACAAACAGGTCTAAAACACACACTCCTATACATGCTGTTGGAATCTAGCCACAGTGATGAGGCACATTTATTTGGAATGACCACAGCGCCACCTACTGGAATGCATTCGTATTTCGGAAAAACATAATGACAAAACTTCTCCTACAGGAATACTTTGACACAGTGTCTGACCTGATGTTGAGTCCAGTAGATTGGCCCAGGTTTTCCCAGGCTTGGAGCTTCTCAGCCAACCTCTAAGGATTCAAGAAACAAGGGGGTCACATGTTTGTCCATGTGTGGGAAGTACATGATATCATTATTATGACAGCAGTCAAGTGCAAAGACAAGAAAATATACCACAGTTGGACACACTGTGTTCATTTTCAAACTGTTCAGAAAACAACAAAAATATTTCAAACTTGGTCAAAAATACACAAACTTGCAGCTTAAACATAATCTGCTAATATGGACATTCATACATGTGTAATGAACCGATATTATCCAACAATTCTGGTCTGCCAGTGTGCTGGATGATGGCTATAATTAAACTTCATTTTCATTGTAGTGGAATGTGATATCAATATCATATATAGTGAAACTATACTATCCCACAACTGCACAGCTTTTACCTCCTTCTCCAGTTCCATGTTGACCAGGTCTTCTTTCGTTTTTGCCGTCCTCTCCAGCTTCCTCCTCAGTCCCTCCACCTCCTCTTTCAACAGGCTGCAATTCTCTCTGCTCTCCCTGCACAGAACAGAGTGAACGGCACAAAGACAAAAAAAAAAAAAAAAAAACACTAAATTAACTTCAAAGCTTTGTACCTTCTGTCTGATATAAGAATGGCACTTTTTTTGATCCCAGTTCACATTCACACTCTGATGTCAATTTAAAATCTGATGTGGTGAGATCAGAGTAACTCTATCTATGCATACAAATGCAAAAGATCACTGTGAACGAGCAGGTTAATGTAGGAAACCTGGCAACATTTTAATCTGCAAAACCCCATATCACATGGCGTTTGTTTCTAAATATGAGTCATAATAATGATGATGACCACAGAGGAAATGAGGGGAGAGATTTTTCACAACACTAATTTAGCTGCAAATTACAACAATTCAGTACTGCAGAGGACAGCCAAGAGATATCATCAATGATGAGTAGAGGCTGACATATATAGGGTATAGATATAAGGATATATATATATATAGGGTTTTTGAGCTAGAATAAAAAAAAATTAAACTTTTTTTTTTTTTTAAGATTATTTTTTTGGCCGTTTTATGCCTTTAATGATAGTGCAGCTGAAGATGGACAGGAAACAGGGGTCAGAGAGAGGGGGAGTGACACGCAGTAAATGGGCGTCCGATGCGGGAGTCGAACCGGAGCCGCTGCAATGAGGACTGTAGCCTCCATACATGGGGCGGTCGCTTAACCCGCTACGCCACGTAGTTATGTGGATTGTGTACCACATTTACACCAATGTGACTATGCACGGGTACTTTGCTTTGTTAAACAAATAACTTTATTAAAAGTATATTTGAGCTAAATATTCTTTAACAGGTTAGATCACTTAATAGTGTCAATCAGTTCTTGCTGACAGTGCTGAGAGCTGCTTCTTCTTGCTTATCACAAGCATTATAAAATGCAGTGCACTCTGCTGGACAAACTTTGCAGTGACAATAATATCTGACAGCAAGCATTTTTTTCTGCATTATATATCAGGAGGGAAAAAAAGCTTTCATACTGGTGAAGACAGGATAACATCTACAAAGATACCAATATGTCTCCCATAACATAATATTAGCTGACAGATATATCAGTCAGGCTCTGCTGAAGATGTTATTTGGTTACTTACCGATGTGATATTACTTTTTCCATTCTACTTCTCTTCCATAAATATTTTCCTAATATAAATATCTTAAAGCTAGCAAAGGCTGACACGACAAAGCAGCCAGTTACTGTATCTTGTAGCTTCCCGGGTCGTGTTAGTTGTGTTAACATTATTCTTAATCCAGTATCTTGAGAAAAAAAAAAATGACTTTCACCTTTTAAAATGTTTCTGAATATCGCAGACAGTGAGAAATAATCATGTGAAAGAGGAGTGCACCTTGTCTGCAGACATGCCTGCTGTCACCTAATGCCTCCAAGTGTGGTATGATAACCTACAGACATACTGAAATGTCAAAAATTTTGAGCACAGTGGAGTCGCACTGAAGTCTTTAAAAATGAAAGCCTCACTATTCTATTGAAAGGTGAGACATTTGAAAGGCATTAAAAACGTTAAAATGTATTTGACCTGAGAAAGGCATTATCTTCTCTGAGCCGCTTCAGCTCCTTTTCCAGGTCTGGAACCTTTGCCGCCTCCGACTTAACAGTCTTCACAATGGCAACGTCTTGCTCATGGAGGGTAAGACGCCTCTCCAACTCCTGCCAAAGCATGAGGAGAGAAATCAGCTAAAAAAAAAAAACAAGAGTGTGTGTGTTTGCGTGTGTATTCTGTGCACTGTAAAACCATGCAGTGCTGCTCAGTGTAACATCAGTCAATCAGTTCATTTTCACTGAATATCTGATGGTAAACTTCTGTTTATACAGCTCACACTTTTGTTGTGAAATAAGTTGTATGTTCCTGCAGCTGATTTCAGCATGTAGGTCATAACTTCAGTGTTTATCCTCATCATATTTTTCCATGTCCAGACAAATCCACCAAGCGTCCAAAAGTAAATGTCCACTGTGTATATCTTACCTTAATCTTGATGACGTGCTCCGAGCAGGAGGACTGGGCAGCTTGGAGACTCTGGCAAAGCTGAGAGACTTCAAGATACTTCCTGATAATACCAATCAGATAGAAGTGTGTGGTCAGCATTTATCTTATGCAGCACAGCTCACAATCCAGCAGGCTACTATTAGTCTCCGTATGTGTCTGTGTACCTGCGCTGCAAATCCAGCTGCTCCTGCAGTTCCTGGTTTTCCAGAGTTTGAGTAGAAATCGTTGAGTCTTGGTTTTGAATCTTCTGCTTCAGCTCTCTGATCTCATCCTTCAAAGAACTGATACTCTGGGAACAGATTATAGAAGTAAGCCAACATAACATGGGAGACATGACCAGAGTACAAATACAGTCAGTGTGTGCGTGCTGGACTGGACTGTGTTTGAGTGTGTACCTGGTTAGCAGTGTTCAGTCTAATTTCTCGCTCCTCCAGTTTCTTGTTCAGGCTATCCAAGTTCTTACGGAGAGCACGATTTGCCTCCACCTGCTCCGATAGGTTCTTAGCTGCCCCGGTTTCTCTCTCCTCCAATTTTTTTATTCGCCCCAAGAGGTCCTGGTTCCGGTCAACCTCATGCTGTAATATAAAGATTGAGAAACAGGTTCTATCCAGTGGATTTTACTATTATTGTCTGGATAAGAGAGTGGTAAGGGGGAAAAAATCTGTCAACTAAGTCTGTGCAGTAACTTAATATTCAAATGAACTGTCACCATATGGCACAAATGATGCCATCTCTACAATACTGCACGTTGTTTCGAAGTAAAGATTTAAGTCACACTTGGTCCAGGCAGTCAGTCAAATTAATCAAGACTTAACTCCTTCCTTTGGCCATTTCCTTCCTGTTTTGATGCCGGTAGAGAGGTTGATATAAGGGACACAGCACGAGGCATGGAAGAATAGGTGGTGTTCACCATACGGTTTGGGGAAAAAAATCAATCACTTCCTTTTATGTGCTTTTTTCCTCCTTAGCACAGCAAAGACAAATCATATTTCATCACCCAGTTGTGCACACAGCTAAGCTCCACAGGCGCACCAGCTGTTTTGCCCGACATGCCAAGGTTTTTTTTTTTCTGTACTGTTGCATCTCTGTCTCCGTCTGACTGCCCCCTCAGAGGTTTTTGATGGACAATTGTACATATATATTATATTATCCATATTTTTATAGAGCTATAATAGAGCCCATCTTACATTGAGGCTTTCGCAGCTTGTTTAGAAACCTGATGACTCAGATTCAGTCGGAATCAGACATCAGGGAAGATTATGGGAACTCTTCACCCCTCGGGCTCCCAGACATTTTAAGGCAGTCAGCTATTCAGCAGACCAAGAGGATTTTACCCGACCCTTTCTCGACGTGCTAATGAATTCACAGGGAGGTACATGGTCCCAAACATTTCCCCTCTGTCAGTTAAACTGAAAGAATGGGTACATATTTTCACCACATCGTGTGTTTGCTTGTAGACACATCAACTGAAATGTGTTTGCTCTTAATTTATGTAATAAAGTGTGTGTGTGTGTTTGAGATGTATGTCTCCAAATGTCTGTAGTTTTTAAACAAAGTGAATGGCTTTGTGATTAACTGTTGTATCTCAGGACTTGTTCACATTTAATGTGCTTCACTGTGATGTTTAGTTTTGATGAGGCAATCCCCTCAACCCAGGACAATTTTCTCCTCCTGGAGACACAAAGTAACCATATACTCATTTGCATTATATGGTGTGACGCTGTGTGGCCTGTACCTCCAGGTCTCGTGCGCTGTCAGAAGCAGCCTTCTCTAGTTCAAATCGAGCTCGCTTGTGGCTCAGCTCCATCTGCTTCTTCTCCTGGTCCAGCTGAAGGTAGCGGTTCTTAGACTGAACCCTCTCTGCTGCCTCCAGCAACTGAAAGCAAAGACAAGTCAGCCGGCGGCACATGTTGCATGTTAATGCCGCGTTTTTACGCAGCTTTACCGTCGACGCCGTCAGCTTCCACGTACCTCCATGCTGCGTTTGTACTGACTCTGCAGGTTTCCGCTCCCTGCCGAGTGCTCCGACAGCCGCTGTGGAGGTTCATTGCGGCTGATGAAGGAATTGAAGGACTTCAAGGTTGTTAACACGGTGGTGTCATCTTCTAAGTCCATTGTGAGAGCTGCTGCTGGTGCACTGCATAGAGGGAAGGGGTCAGGGTAAGAGCAAGGGGCGACAGCACACAACACAACAGCAGCTATTATAGATAGATAGGTAGATAGATAGATAGATAGGTAGATAGATAGGTTCAACAGTTCAACGTAGGAGTCGTTGAATCAAAGATGTCATGTATTATTATTGACATTAACGTTAGCTTCCCTGCTGACTAACACAAAAACAACAAAATTACTTTAGTTAGTTACTGTACACAAAAGCTTACATCGCTACGTTTCGTTAAGTTACTCTGGCCCTTTTCTGTCTCCGTGTGGCCGTTTAAACCTAACAGTTAGGCAAAATGCTAAGTTACATGTGAAGTGTGTGTTGGTTTCCTCGGCTGTTCAGAGGGCGCTAACGAAGACAACGGTTTCAAAAGTACCTGCCTGTGTTCACCTCGTTACGGTGCAGCCTGAAGGCGTATGTCCTCAGCTCTCAGCCGACTTGTTTGCGAAGAGGAGCGGGTTAGTTGCAGATAACTTATCTCTGCCCAGCTAGCATGCTGCTAGCTGCACAGAAATCCCTCCAGTTTGGCTCGAATGAGACGCGTGTAGTATCGCGAGGCTTCGTCACGTCTCGCGAGAGTGGCAGTTGTAGTTTTCTTCCACGGACAAAAAAAACAACAACGAAATAAACAGTATAAACGTAAAAATTAATACATCTCTATATTATAGTATGATATAGGAAAAACAAGAATAAATAAATACGTATAAAAACAAATAAATAAGTACAAAAATAGTCTTTTAGTTACCAAATAGTATTTATTTTTCATGGATTTAATTATTTAATTCAACTGGATTTTATTTTATTTATTTATTTATACTTATGTAATTTTTTTTATCCTTTATATTTTTACGTGGGTGCAAAATTAGGGAAACCAGTGTGGGACCCATAGTAAAGCTGCTCATACTACTACTAGTAATTTGACATTGAACAGTAACCCCCCCCCCTCACATTAGCAGCTAGTTGTTGATGTTTTCTGGTGTCTATGAATGACGTTCAGGCAGGCGCTGTGGTCCCTTAAGTGACCCAGGAAGACTGCAGAGTCAGTGTGTAGTCACACCGTGCTAATGTGTGTATGTGGAGAGAAAACAAACCAAAGTAAATGTTTTATTTTGAACTTATGCATGCAAACACTTCACTAAAGCAAAATCAATAACAAAAGCATCATGGCAGCTTTTCAGGCAGAAAAATGACCTCAAAAAATGTAGCTGCATTGTTTGTCCCACAGAGAGCAGCACTGCTTTATTCATCAGTCGCAACATGAGGCAACTAGTCAACAGCAATAATATTATGCATGTAAGCATGTAAGCATTAAATTACATGTTTTATTCACTACTACGGTGACTACTGATGATTCTGATCTGTAGCTACAAACAGTCCCTGGTATGTATCCAGTTTGCCTCAACAAAAAATAGTTTATTTATTCCCATAAGGAAATGTATCCTCTGTATTTGACAGTCACAGTGTAGCACAATGTACCACCTAAAGACCAACTGTTACTAGCTCTTTGACAAGGCAGTGACCACAGTATTGCTCATACCTAACATACATTCATGTCTTTTGAGAAACTGGATTCATGTCCACAGAAATGTGAACAAAAGGTCAGAAAGGGGCCATGAGAGTACTGAACGCTGAGCCACCATCACCCAAATAAACACAGAATATATGTACATGCAGAGAAGTAATCAAAATGTAGTAGACAAGACTTCCAGGAATTTTTACAGTATTTAATTGTCTTTCTGTTAACAACAAGAATAACACCTTGTCAGCTTCCGTCTCAGCAGTTGTGACAAGCTGTCAGAAGGTTAGACACAGGGAGGGAGCAACACTGTCAGCAGAATAAGCTTCAGGTGCTAAATCACCACACCAAGTTGTCTGTGGAGAGCAGCAGAGCCCTTGCCCTTGCTGACCAGTATTTATGCAGGAAAGACGTTAGAGTGCATAAAGTAAAAGTAAAAGCTGGGGGAAGCCACAGAGGGCAGTTTTTTCTGTGTGTGTGTGTTTTTTTTTAAAGTTGGTTGAGATCCAAGAGGAAGAGGGTGGAGGGGTGTGAATTCATCTGAAAAGGTCAGACAGAAGACATGTCCTCTTCAGAGTGACACAAGAGCTCCCGTTCTCTCTGTCACTGTCTCTTTCTTTCTCATCCTTTCACCCCCCAAGAGTATTCTGCCTGCTTCGCTTCGCTGTTTCATACCCCTTGCCCCCTTCTGTCTCTCTTGTCTTCTTTTCTTGCCCCCCCTCTCCTCCCCATCTCCCTCGATTACTGGCTAATGACACTTTTTTCCTCACTGTCTTCCTTCATCTGTCACAGTCTCAAGACTCAGTCTCAAGACCCCAATCTCTCTCAGTTGTTTTGTTGCCCTCTTCACAGTCTCCACCTGCCCTCGCCCTCCTGCGGTTGGCCTGCACGCATCGATCACCGTAAGATAACGTGATTGCTCATAAAACACACATTCAGATGTGGGTACACATGTACACACGCACGCGCGCACACACACACACCATAAGAAGTAAATCAGCAGAAGTGCCTGCAGATGTGCCCTTCATTGCCATCTGTTGTGAGAAATGTGAAAACAGTTCACAAAAAGCCATCTTACATTCAATATCTTTTCCACCCACAGCATGCAAACATCGCCATACACATAAATAATCCAGTTTGATGTAAAAGGATGAGACATCTGACATATGGAAAATCTATATTTTGTTTCCTCGGCCTGCCATAAAAGGCCTTCACCATCACCAATCATATGGAGAGGTCTAGTGAAGTAATTAAACTCATGTAGCACATAATTACTATTGCAGGCTGCTGTTTTTTTACGTTTTTCTTATTTCATCGCTTCAACGTCTTTTTATTTCCTGACTACGCTTCTTTCATGTCTCGTAGTTGTGAGGCATCAAATCACTCTCAATTTTTTGAGTGAAGATGTCTTTGTGATGAAGAAAATACCCCTCATGGGAAGTGCTGTGTGGGGACCTGAGATAGAAATGAAGTCAGTCAAATCATGTTTCACTCACAGCAGACAGAGAAAGGTCATTCCAAGGTCACAATGGGTTGCCTCGGTAGCTATTATAACTATGAACCCATGAAGGAAAGACATAGGTGCAAAATTGTCAATTGGGATAAAAAAAAAGAAAGGATATAGCTAAGAGGCAGCAGAAGGTGAGGACAGAAAATGGGGTATTTCCAGTCGTGATGGGTCCATAAAGGGGACTGGACAAGGGAGACAAAAAGAAGGAAATTGGAGGAAAAAGCACAGAGAGGGAGGGAAAACAATGTTAGAGATCAAATGAGGCAAAGGTTAAAGAGAGGGATCAATAAAGTAGTGATTCTATACTCTTCTAATAAAGGAGGACAGAGTCAATAGCTGATTTGGGCATCCTGTGTTCTCAAGCCCCAGGGAATACTTTAACAATATTAGTTTATGGGTGAAGTGCATGAGCTCATGCACTCATACGCGCACACAGAGCACACAGACACCCAGTGATGCACAAAGAAACCACAATAATAGATAGAATTCAAAGTAAATTGTATTTCATTTAATTTTAAATGAATTAATAAAATGAGCAACCTTGGGGTATCGATTAGCTCAGCAGCCCAGGGTTCGAATCCGACCTGCGGCCCTTTGCTGCATGTCACTCCCCGTCTCTCCCTCCCCACATTCCTGTCACTCTTCTGCTGTCTCTATCAAATAATGCTTGAAAATGTGTTACACGACTTTCTGAATTTCTGGTCCTAGGCATTTCCAACATTGATAACATGCGTCCAGTCTGCCGGGTAGCGATAACATCAGTGCAGAACACACCACAAAACCAGTGAGTGTTTCCTTTCTGCACAACCTTAAATGTATATGTAGCGCACATTCATTCGACAAATATATGTATTATATTCTGCATGACTGTGTGAATGTCTATATTTGCATGGCCTGCATTATAGGTCCATGAACTGCTGTCACTCAGCTGTTTTTCAATCAGTCTACCCAGGAGCATTCCCCTGTGAGTCACTTACTGTGTTATGAAAGATAGGACTGTATGTTTGTGTTGGTGCGTGTAGTTGTGGGTGTGTGTCAGTTCACGTTAGCTGTCAGCTGGAATACGACCAATTGCACAGATGTAGTTTTTCCACCGGGTGGCTTGACTGACACACGAAAATGAGGAGCATCAAGGCGTTGCTGCAGGTGCGCTGGCTGAATGGAAGAATAACAATAAAAACACGCACACACACACAGTGGGAGGAGAAGGAGAAGGCGTGATGGTGCTACCAAGAACGTGGGATGGAAAGTGGGGATAAAGTAAGGAGATAGTGAAAGGCAGAAGAGGTGGAAGAAGAACCGCGGAGGTGTAAAAAAAAAAGGAGAAAAGTGGCGCAGACTGAGAGCAAGATGTGGAAAAGCAGCTGTGAGCAGTGGGTCTGATAAGCAGCATACTTAATTCCATATGAAGTGATGTGTGTTGTGAATGTAGCGTGCTGATACTGCAATTCCACACATATTGGATTATACAAGCTGATACGAATGCCAATATCTACAGAGTCAATAATACATGATATCATCATCCATACCCCTGGGGTAATGAAATTCTTTAAGGTTAGCGGCTGTTTACGGTGCAGTGATCCGCCTCCCTTCTTCCTATGTCCAGTTACAACCCTGTTTGCCCACTGATTCAGCAGGAAAATAATTAAATGGCGTATTTTATATATTTGTGACATTTTTTAACCTGCTGTCTATCAGTGTTAGTTTAACCTGTGTCACATAAACATATTTCTGAGTATATTCACTATAATATATCATACACATATTCATTTCAATTGCATAGAATTATGTCTGCACAAAATAAAGCTATCATGGCGTTAACTCTCAAGCTATCAGGTGTTTATACTGTTTTCTTCAGCTAAAACAGAGTGTGTTACCACACACTGACATCGCCAGTTTCTCCAGAGAGCAGGAAGGAGACCCCCAAGGGTCGACCCAGAGCACGTTGGAGGGATTGCATATTTCATCTGGCTTGGGAATGCCTCGGGATCCCCCCAGGAGGCGCCGGAAAACATTGCTGGGGTGAGGGATAGCTGGACTATCTTGCAGAGCCTGCTGCCACTGTGACTGGTGATAAAAAGAAGAAAATGGATAGATGGAGGGAGGGAGAGAGTATTATCCGCCTTCCTCTGCCCCTGGTTTTGAGGCCAACTTGCCTGTTATATGAACGAACTCTCGAAATGACACAATTAACAAATCAATATCGCCAGGTCTACGGTCTGGTTCAGTCAAATGACTTGGTTGGAACAAATTGTTCCATTACCCTTATTAGCAGCGATTTGAGTGAGAGCTTTTTAGTTGGGCAAACTGATATTTCACCCCAGCAGTCGACTACATGAACTATGTAACAGACAATTTTACCCCAAGATGCAATACACTGATACAACGTGATGTAAATCTTTTCTTCTTTTAACTTACATCCTCCTCATTGTGTCTTACAGGATGTCACTTTACACAGAACACTGATGTCACAGGCAAGGACAATTCTTCGTAATCAGCGGAGCCTTAAAAATTGCTTCAGCTGCGCTATGTGATCCGTAGTAAATTACTCTTTCCTCTATGACCTTTGCAGATCTGATACCTCTGGCTGGATTGGGTCCAAGTCAGTAAGAGGCTGATGTCTCAGAGCCTCGCAGCAGGGGGAAGGAGTGGGTTAACACAGGAGGTACCAGTTCCTAATAGAAGTGAGTTTGTTCATACCTCCATCATCAATCAACACTTTTGCCCTATTGATTTTCTCTTTCGTACTCCTCCCTCATCCGCGATGAAGACCTTCAGCACAACAGTTGCTTTCCGGTTACACCTCACATGTGGGTGAGCACAGCTTTACTTGTACACAAAAGAGGCAGCCACCGTGGTCACAGCCCATTACAAAGGCGATGAAAAAACTTTAATGAAAGAATAATTATGATGCCCCTGGCTCACAGAACATCTGGACATGGATGCACATTAAAGCACAAGGGTCCAGCAGCTGCTTCAATTTGTTTCAAATGAATCAATATGTGGATGGATGATTTTGTCCCTGCAAGACTTTAGCTTACATCAGTATGGTTGACTTCATCATCTTGATCTGTAATATTTTCTGTGGCAGGGTACGGGACATTAGCGGATCAGTGAATTGTGAACCAAGTAAAATATGTGTGAAGATCTTCCCGCTTACATTTTGTATCTCCTGGGTAGGTAATTAACAGATTGGGGTGGCCTGGAGGAAAAGGTTTCAAGAGATGGGGATTAAAAAGAGCAGAAAAATGGAAAGGTGAAGCTTCAAAAGCAATCCATTATTCAACGTGTCCTGTTAAAAAATCAATTAAATCCTTTAAGCTCTAACCGTCACATTTTTACATACTTGGCAAATTCTCATTTGTGCCATTAAATTTTCTGAAAGCCATCCACCCTTAAAGTAACATTTCAAAAGACTTGTTTGACCTGCTTAATCTTGCCTCGATGTCCAAATACATGGAGTGAAAATGTCAACCATAAAATAATGCATCTGTTTTAGAGTGAAGCCTCTTAAAGCAATTATTAATTATTCTTTTTTGGCCACTTGTGAGTAGAGGACCATGTTATTAACAATCACCGACATATTGTCACCTCGTGAACATGATACGATGATCCCGTTGGCCAAAGGTGCCTGTTATCCAGTAGGCCCAGAGCAACATTAGTACTCATTTAGAGACATGCACAATAGCTAATCACCTGACAAACAGTCCAACATTCATTCTCTCCTTTAGGTCCATTTCCAACACGTCCTCTGAAATATCTGTCTCTTTAACTGCTAAATCCACTATGTTTACCAGCCAATAGTGTCTGTCAGCTGTTTGGTGCAGAACAGATAGTGAAGGGTAGAGGGTTATAGGGCTATATAGACCCTGCGGGTTCTGGGTCTTCCCCGGGGTCAGCCTATACAGGTCGAAGTACCAGGAACATCTCCAAAGGACGTCATCCTAATCAGAAGCCCAAACCACCTCAGTTTGCTCCTTTCAATGCAAAGAAGCAGTGTCTCTACTCCACACTCCCTCAGATGTCCGGACTCCTCACTCTATCTGTAAGATTGAACCCATCCACCCCGTGGAGGAAACTCATTTCGCTTGTACCTACAATCGCATTCTTTCGGTCACTACCCAAAGCTCATGACCATAGGTGAGGGTTGGAACATAGATAGACTGGAAAATCAAGATCTTTGCCTTCTGGCTCAGCTCCCTCTTACTCGCAACAGTCTGGTACAAACGTCTGTAATTCTGCAGATGCCGCACTGATCCGCCAGCCCATCTCACATCCCAAGATACTTGAACTCCTTAATTAGGGGCAGCAACTACATCCCAACCTTGAGGGAACGTTCCACAGTTTTCCAGCAGAGAAGCTGGTAGAGATAGCACCGAGGGGAACTGCAGCGCTTAATTATAATTCACTATCAGTTCGTCAGCATGGATGACCCATTTCACGTTACGTAGTCATACACCGATCTAAAAATAACAATTAGTGCAGCTTTAATATGTCTGAATGGGATTCTAAAAAGGTCTCATTGTGTTCTTCATTGCATTATTTTTGTTTCAAGTCCATTGTGTGCACTTACTGTGAACGCTTTTTGAATTACTATTATTGTGTGTGTTGCCATCATTTTGTGGGAGAGGGTTCATTCATCATCAGCCCACTCTAGCCCACAAAGGAGTGTCGAGAGCTTCACTGGACAGCAGTTTCTCTTCAGGCTCATTCATTTACGCGCACCAACGTGGAAAAAACAGCAGGAGAGATTATATGAAAGCTCACTAAATGAAACATGTCCTTTTCGTGTCCCAGGATTCTCCTCCCCCTCTCTTTCCACTCGATGCACTGATGATAATTCCAGACTTTTCTCATTACCTTCCCTGTCAGAGAAAGGGAAGAGACTGGAAAAAATAATGATAAGTGATGATTGTTCTGCATCATCTGAAGGCTGGAAATCATTTTTTATTTTAGATATGGCCAATATGACTGCCAAGCATGACAGAACTGTCTGCTTTTAAATTAATCTTTTTTTTTTTTTAGCTTAGGTGGGCGTGCATTTGTGTCTTGAGATGAAAGAATCGTTCAGTCTTTGCACGAGTCACAGTGAAGTACCACAATAACTACTGGACAGATTGCCATTGTGTTTTGTACAGACGACGAAGGTCTCCACGGGATGAATCCAATTCATGTTAGTGACACAATCTCAAAGTTTCCAGTCATCCTGTGAGATAAATTGAAGCAAGATTGTGTAGACGTTCATGGTTCCCAGGCAATTTATCTAGCATCACAATGAGGTTCTGAGTGAAATGTCTACACCTAACTGACCCCCAAAATTGGTATTGTAATAGCTTCATCACCACCTTCATCAAAATTTTATTTGTGATTTGTTCTTTGTGAATAAAAGATATTTTCTTTTTGTGAATTTGGAGAAATGTACAGTGAAGGGATTGTCTACTACTTTTAATATCCTGGATTAACATTCTCAAACTGTTATGTTTTGTGTCTTTGTTGCTATGTAGTCATTTGTAAGTGTATGTACACGCACACTGATTGCCTTCTAAACATCGTTATTTATCTCATCGCACCTGAGCACAGCCTCACAGAACCTCATAGTTACCTGTGAAAGTTTAGCAAAGATATCTGAAACATAAACCAACCCATCATCTGTCGTTTTTCCTTTAAAATTAGAACCAATGCAAAGTAAGACAGTCACGTTTTTATGATTAACTAGTTTTCTTTTTCAAATGTGTTATTTGCTATATATTTGTCTCTATATACATCAAATAGACAAATAAAATATTTCCCAGTTCCAAACATGAAACTCCGACCTCTGGAGCGTAATAGCTGGTAGGAATGCAGAGAGCTGGCCGTAACATTAGGACAACATTCATTCATCAGGTTTTGTGCTTTTTTTCACTTTCTCACCCCACCTCCAGCTTTACAGATCACACAGAGCAGCCGTGCCTGTTGAGAATTAATTATTACCTATTACCATTCACATTGCGATGTTCTGCGCAATGTGAATAAACATTACGGAAGCCAGTGGCTACACATCAAGGTGTAATGTGAGATGCTTCTTTTTTTTTTTTTTTGCCTCACTGTTTTTCTAATTAGGTGATACACAAGAGAATTTTAATGTCAATTTTGAGTCAAAAGCAAAAAAAAAAAAAAAGGAAGGAATCCCATAGTATTGTTATTAATGTGTAGGAGGTGTTCAGGGCTATAAAAAGCTCAAAATTATAGCTCGAAAAAGCTCAAAATAAAAGCTTGCAATTATATTTGACAACAGATTTATTTGCTTCTATATTTGCATCCTATATTTATAAAACTGTAACTTCAAAGTTACAGTCCAGCAACAAAAACTGTAGCTTTAAATAGTCCAGTCTGTCTTTGAGACAGAGAAAAAGGAAAAATAAATCAGAGTAATATAAAAAGCCTTGTCTGATAGATCTGATAGATCTCACATAAAAGGCCTGTAAGATTGGCAGAGGGGTGTGTGTGTGTGTGTGTGTGTGTGTGTGTGTGTGTGTACATGTGTGTGTACATGTGTGTGTGAATTTTCCTGCCTAAATGTGAATTTTATCTCTTGCAAATGTCTCCCGTAAAATGTTCTGACAGGTTGTGTTTTTTTGTCATTCCTTTCCGATTATTCTTCTGTTATCAAACACGCACTGATTCACACGTGAACCCACGTCTGGCTTTTGTTCTCTTTAGCCAAAAGGTTCAGCTCATCATTTCCTTGCTGATTATTTGGCTGCTTTTGAAATCAACCCTCTTTGGTCCTGTCAGTAGCCACCCTCTGGACTTCAAACCATAAATACTCAAAGGGAGCTAGTCAAACAACAAAGATGGGTTGGGAAAATGTGAAAATTAGGTGAAAAATGATTAACATAAATATTTTTTCCCCTATAAAGCAAACAGCTTTTGACATAATATGTATTATGTATTCCTTTTAGATGTCAGTCTTTCCGAGCTGTTCATCCAGATTGTGTTGGTGCAAATTCGACGAATATAAAATGCTTTGTTACGTTCACATCTGTGTCCTAGGTGCTGATCTCAAGTACAAAACTTAGGTATTTGTACTTTAATGCTTGAGTATTTCCGATTCATACTGCTACATACGTCTATGTGGCAGACACTTTACTCTGCTATTTGTATAAACATGGTTTTTCCATTTACCCGACCTGCCATCCTCCTGCCATGCTTTGTTTGTTCCCACGACTGAACTTCTGGATTACTGTCACCACCAGCTGTGCGCCAACCTGGACACACTGCCACTGGGTCCCCTGTACTGCATCACCCTGGTGTTTACTAGGTCCAATCTCTGGTTTGTGTGTTTGTAGTTGAGTCTGTAAACATAAGATGAATACTAATATACTATTATTGTTGATGAGTTGATGTTGGCAAACAGTTGTCTGCAGCCGTAGAGCAACACTAGTATTTATTTGGAGTTGTGTTTCTGTCCACCTGGCGGATGTAAGCATGAGTCACCCGTTTACCCCTTGTTTCTGCTCTCCTTCAACCTATGATGGAAATACATGACTCTTTACCCTCTGGTGTGTCATTTTTTGTTTTTGCTGCAGCCCCTCATACAGCCTAGGTATACTACAGCCTATAACGATGTATTTTTCCATTCGGATATTCCTACTTTTACTGAAATAAAGTAAAGTATTAGCATCTCTGCATGGTATGTTTGAGATCATGTGACGGTTTGCTCTTGTTACTGTATGGGTTTCTTTTCTTTTCTCTATTCTCGCCCAAAGAGAACAATGTGGATGTGAAAGCAACATGAAGCCATTATTTGGAAGTATGTAGTGCATTCCTTCAGTAGACTGAAAGGTCATGGAGAACACTGAAACATGTACTGTATGTGTGGTTATGCTAGAAAATCCATTTCGAGAGGCAGAAAGGGGTAAAGCATATAGATCCTAATTATCCCCAGCTTCCTTTTGTCACATTCACCCACAGTCAAACAATGACTCTATGGTAGGATGACCACAATGTACAAATGTGTTTCATATTTCTCTTTCCAGCGTTATTTTCTTATTAACTGCCATCTGTGACTGGTTTTCCTGCAGATTAATCTTTGTCAATCAGTGACATTACTTGCAAAAACATCAGCAAGAGTTTCTTGTGTTAGTAGAGATAAATAGTCTGGGCTGATTACTTCATTTACAGTATGTGAATATGCTTTATTATATGTCTTTGTACTAGCTGTGCTCTACACCCGTGCCGTGCATTAGCAAGTCAGTACACGGACAACCAGGCAAGTTAGTTACACTTAAGAGACGTCTGTGCAATTCAGAATGAAAACAAAACTAAATAATTTTGGCTTCTGGGTATTTGCATTCAATTTTCAGTGTTAGGAACCCGATCCAGTCTGTGGAATAAAACATTCCAAACAAGAGCCACTTAAAGTGCTAACTTTTTCACTCATGACTGTGGAAGAGAAATGGACATTGATTTTCCCCAAGTTACACTGACCTTGGAGTTTTTATCAGAAATTATTTCATGGATGGCTGAAGCTGCACGGACGGAGGACCTGTGGCTCTTTGGGCTCTGATCATGCAGTAAAGCTGGATTAAACTGCTAGTTCACTCTCATTAGACGTACGTGTATGCTCAATTTGGTGTAATTACGCAGACAACTACGGGGCTATAAGGGCGTGTTAGTGTGGAACGTGTCCTTCAAGTAGAACTCAGAAAGTAGTTTAAACAGAACTTCTACACAGCCACGGAGGTCACTGCTGTCCCTGTATGCATCCACTTGGAGTATAATCTAGACTTTATGAGGCTGCTATCGACCCCTCAATGCCACCTCCCAAATATTGCAGATGCTGTGTATGTACCACATGTCGCCTCCAAGGCTTCATTAGTGCACACTTCTGCTCCTGTGCAGGAAACCTACCGGGTCCATTTTTTTCTCTGTGTCTGTTTGTGGTCATTAGAGTATTTTGGATTTAGGGCAAGCGATGTTAAGCAAGAACAAATCTGTTACATCTGGTCAAGAGTGGTAGCAGGGAACACTCGACCTGAACTCAGAAACCCAAAGCCCTGACAAAATCATGAGCAAAGAGTGCACGAGGATGCAGTATGATGAATGCATGAAGGCCAAGAAAAATGACATCACTGACATGGCCTAACTGAATTCCCATCACCATTTAGATTTTGTTTCTTGGAGATGCGCTGTGAATAATCAACTTATTTTAAAACAAGAATTGTGCATTACTAGGAATGTAAACACTGAAATGAAAGCAGTGCTATGAAAATATTTTGTCCCTAAACTAAAAGAATAATTGATCAAACGTATTGATCAAAAATCTGTATTTCATGGCCACCATAGTATCTCCTTTACACCGAGGACGGGTTGAAATGAGGCAGTTGTAACCACACTGCTCAGTGTCACTAAATCCAGCACGCTGCAAGATTAATTAACCACACAAGACTCACCTTAATCATTCGAGGTGTAAACTGCCAAACAAATTTGCATTTAAGCAAATTACCAAAAACAAATGATAAACAATAAACGTGGCAGTGCTCGGTGTGTTGTCAGCCACTAAGCCAATAGATTAGAGATCCTGGAGTAGAGCAAGCCTTCTCCACAGCTCACAAGCCATTATGTGTGTGGAGTTTTAAATGTTACACTGGAAGATTGTGTGGGAGAGATGTCTGAGAGCACAGTCAGGAGGAAAGCCTGAGCTGGGAGTATTGGGAATTGTGGAGGATTAAAATTAACCTTACTCACTAGAGACAGTCCCTATTATAGAGGAGTTCAGAGTTTTTGAGGGTCAGGGAATAAAAGTGCAGTCACGTCTTAATTGTGATCACATACACGTGATCTTTGGATACTTATGATTATATTATATGATGTCCAGATAGAGAAAATCTCCTCATGCACAGGTCGACAGCATCATTATCATTATTATTGCATAATTTAGTTATACATACATATTATATGTATATGTATATGTGTGTATCTCCCCACTCCTTTATGTTTTTCTCTCCATCACTGTCACGGCCGCTTTATTCAGTGAAGGTCCGCCCTACCCTGCCAGAGATTGGCTGACATTCTTGTCCTCACCTTGACCAATCTCAGTTCTCAAGGCCTAAACCCAACCCAACTCCAACCCATGAAGGCAACAGGTAAGTAGGATGTCCCTTTCACTGAGTAACAGTTTAGAAACACTGTCAGAAACACAAAGAGACGCTGGTCAGAATGTAATCATTCATAGCCTTGTCTTTGCTTTTGTTGTATTTGTCTCTCCCCATGTTTTGCAGCTTCAGTCCAGCCTTCACTCATTTGCAAACTGCAACCTGGCTTTACTTGGTGCAGCTTTTGGGTAGGATGGCTCCGCCCCAAGTCAGGCAGCTTTATTTGGCCTTCGATTAATGCAATACTTTCTTCTAGTCTCTGGTCTGCTGCTCAGGGTGATTAAGCCTATAGGGAAACTGCATCTCTGCTTTCTGGTACATATGCAAATTTGTAGTAATCCTTCTTTTAATGTTTAATTTAAGCGTAGAGTCCAGTTGTTGATGTGAGCACATTCATACCCTTTGCAGGAACAAGCTGGCCTGGCTATGTACGGATCACAGTCTGGTGCCAGTTTCTAATCCCTCACCCTCCACTTCTATTTAATTTTTACCTGTATGGTTTACCTTACAAAGTGAGTTTAACTAAACAAGAGTAGCTTCAGAGCCCAGTGTACTCCTACACCCCCATTTATTTCTTAATTCCAGCCTTTTCACATAGTTTGTTGCCTAAGACTCAAAGTCCGGTCCTTGATCACAATGAAGCTTTTACACAATCCTGTAGTGGATAAGGAAGTTGTCCCATAGAGATTCTACAACTTTCTTAGCTGTTGAGTGTGAGAAGGTGATGCTGCATACTTGATGTGAAGTGGTCTATGATTACAACAATGTCCTTGATCCTACTTCTGTATGGTACTAATGATCTAGGAGGAAATGGAAGAAATCTATGTGAACAAGTTCCAAAGGTTATTGGTTGTTTTTTTTTATGTTTACAAGAGGTGTCGCTTATTCAGGCAATTAAATTCTCCGTACACATCGTTCACAAGTTCACAGGTATCTTTATAAGCATCAGCGAGTATTTTCGACCTATAGAATCAGTCTTGAACCAGGTCAAGCGTTCGTTCAATTCCCATGTGATCGTGTACATTGGTAGGGACTTGGTGTCGTCCGGTGATACGTCCAGCCTGTTTCGGAACCATCTTAGCTGCTGTAAGCTGATGAATGGGGGTCCAAATCAAAACTGTCACCAGTGGAAATGGAAAGTGACCGAACTATAGATTTGGTTATAATTATCAATGTTATTAGTAGTAAAGATGAGCTGTTTATCACAGATGGCCTGGATGATGTGTTGATGAATGAAAACAAAGTTGAATGAGAAAGATAATGTTTGGCAAATTTCCATATTTCACTCCCTTTTTTACAAAGGCTTGAGCTCAACTGACAGGTCTAATATGAAGTCTGAGGATAGCTGAAATGATTACCATACAGATTGAAGTCGTGGTCAGCTACTGATTTTTTCTGTCACTGACCATTTGAGGGCAAGAAATTCAAGATAGCAGGATTCACTTTGCGAGAATCCACTGCTGGGGTAAGCAGTGACAATGTTCAATGTTCATTCCTTCTTGTTACTCCAGTACCAGGGGTGTCAGTGTGGAGAAGGTATGACTTTTGGGGATCAGCAAAGCGAGAACAGTGAGTTTCTGATTTGTGGTTTCCAAGCAACTGTCCATCAGCCAACATGCGAGTCTCTGGGGTTCAGGTATTTTTCTGGTTTTAATGTTGGTTTCAATTATTTATGACAGTGCATAACCAGATGTAAGCTCAGAGACCTAACCTTCTGTAGTAACCAGTATATGTAATTCATTTTGGAAGACCACAAGTGACAAATGGATATTTGGAATGCCTTTCCCAAGGACAAGGCCAAACTCAGCTTATTTAGTACTTTCACTAGCCTTGCATCATGTTCTTCTAAGGTGAACAAGAACAATCAAATTGTTGATAAAGATTTTCAAATTAACTTCTCCCATACAATTTTCCATAAGATACTGGAGTAGTTTTTATAAAACACCCAGAATCCTAAGGGACATATAAAGGCTTTTGAATTTGGATTTGTCAGCTTCTTCCAATTTGATATGAATCCAGATTTCATTTATTAAGTATTTTATGTGCAGGGGCTGTCAGGATTTTTATTACTTGTGTTTGCTGCCTTATATATTCACATCCCAGCTCAGTCTGTCTGTCAGCAAACTGAAGTAAACCGTGTTTTCATTGGGCTTCTTGTAGCTCCTGTTTCGTTTGAGAATTCCCTTAAAGGATAACAGAGACAATTTAGTCACTCTTCCATCTTTGTGTATAAAAACATGGTTAGAATTTGTTTGTAGATTTATGAATGAATGTCACTTTAACTCATTTTTACTGAACTAACAGTCAGATGTTATTAAACATTACACTCACTTACAGTTTTACACTCTTATGTAATGTATCACAAAAAGCAAGGTCTTCACAAGTTCATGAGACAAATCTGATTTCCCAGGTACAGCTGTGGATAGAAACTGCACGATGATGACAGTTTTCAGTGGCCAATTTGGGGATTTATGAATTCTCCCACTAGATCAAGCCTGCGGCACAGAGCATCTTTTTATTTACCTGACAGTAAGTGGTCGCAGCAGGCTCAAGCCTGGTAAGGCAGATGTGTCACGCCTGGTGAAATGTTACAGTAGAGAGGGTTTGCTTAATTCAGATGGAAGCAGACAGAAAAGCCATATCAGTAGGCAGCTGAACTACAGTGATCTTTATAGTCTTCATAATCTCTGCGATCTTTCGTACACACCGCCAACACTTCGGCTTTTCAAACTTTATCCAGACAATGAATGATCTTATGTCTTTGTGCAGCATCAAACAAAACTAGTGAAAAAATCATAGGACTCCCCTCAGCTCTGCTTTAGGTTCTCATAACTTTTATATATTTTTATTTATTTATTTTATATTTTTATCTTAAAACGTGTGTGCCCACATCTACTTTATTAACTATTATTCAAACTCTCTGTATGTATACAGATGTATGTTGTGTCAGTAAACAAATATGTAACCATCATCATGGTCCTTCCTCAAATATTTGTTTTTGTACATTTTCTTGTAATGGGAAATATTTGAGTTGAGTTCCACATTGCATTTTTCCACTATTTTAGCTCACATATTTAAATACACATACTCATCAAGGCTGTGTGAACACAGTTTCTTTAAATTTAACAATGTTTCTTTCTTTTAGTCCGCTAATGGTCTGCTACTTTACTGTCTTGTTCACTCCAACCATTCTCGTTAAGCTTTAAGCTGCAAATCAAGCTGCAAAGTCATTACTTTGTTAGTCACGAGTTAATGATGACCTAATGAGTTAATATGATTTACAATAGACATACTGTATACAATGTCAGCTAATAATTATTATCATTTACTAAATCAATACGTTTAAAGCATAATATTATGATTATCTTTACTACTTTTTTATATCTTTTATTATTGGATATTATTATAAGACTTATAATATTATATAGAAGTGATTTTTTTCATGGGTTTAGTGGATCAACATTTAACCCAATTTTACTTGACATAAAAGCTTTTATTTCTAAATAAAGAATCGAGGAAGGACAAAGTTATGGGCGTGTTGCCAACTGTGAAGAGCTTTGGAAGATTAGTTTGACACTCAGCCAATTCACTCCAAACCAACCTCTTAGAAATATCCTGCCCAAGATGATCATTGTCTATATTTGTTAATTTTACCGTATAATTTGTTCTGTTTCTTGCTAACTGTTTCTACCGTCCTTCCATCTCACACTAATAATTGTGCACTCCCGTCACATCAAAGGCTGCTAAATATTCTAATACAGGATTACAGGAAATCACAATAGCTCGTATACCAACAGTGAGCACATGCAACGATTAATGCAGAGGCCCACTGGAGTGTGAAATTAACCCAATGTTATTAACTAAAAATGTAAATGCTTGATTATTTTCACTTTAGAAACTATCATTTAACTGTGATCATTCATTCCTCTGCGTGAGTCTCCATTGAGATTGCACAGTAACTCACTAGATGGTTGCAACATCCTGGTAATTCGCTGCGTGCTTCTGGGGGTTCAATCTTGCCTGGGAAACTTTTTTGCTTGTTCTTCTTTTACACCAGCTCTTCTTATCTGGCCACATACAGTATACGTGCTGTGTTAAGTATTGACAACAGGAGCTTTAAAGCTTTGAGTAACAAAGCAAGCTGGCACAAAAACTTCAGTTAAAACTTAAAGAAGGTGTCAGCTAATTCAACAAAAAGTACTACTAACATTGATACTAGTCTGACTACTTTCTATGTATATGAAAAACTTCGCAGTCCAACAACAACTCATGGTATTTTCAAAAAGTTTATACCAGCGCTTTGTCAGTTCAACCTTCCCTCATTTTCATAGGACAGAAGTGAAGGGTAATTGACTAGAAGCACTTTCTGTTAAGGGAAAGATAAATGTTTCAATTGTCAACGCTGACTGCTGGGCAGCATTTGGGGAAACGTGCTAAAGTGCTTGTTCTCTTTCTTGCCAAGAAGATTTATGCCACTCTGAACTGAAGTGTGGAGCCAGTACACAATTAAATTAGCTTAGCATGAAGACTGAACACAGTGGGAAGCAGTTAGCCTAACTCTTTAACTCAATTCAATTCAATTTTATTTATACAGCACCAAATCATAGCAGAAGTTATCTCATGACTCTTGATATATAGAGAGCAGGTCAAGGCTGTACTATTTTCCGCGCAGGAGAAGACGAAAGAGAAGCTAAAGAACTGTAAGCTAGCTGAGAGAGTCGCTATTAATTATTATCTGCCAACCAACACCTCTTAAACTCGTATCTTGTATGTTCAAACAACACATGAATAAAGGTTTACACCAAACTGGTCTAAGTAGACTGACTAAACGCATTTCGCTGAATGTAATGCAAAACAACAGCCACAAGTGAAAGTCATGAGATAATGCTAAATGCTAAACCTCTGCGTTATTTAGCACTGCAGGACCGCAAGTAGAGAAAGAGTCATGAAGTCCGCAAACTGACTCAGAAATTATGCATCCAAAGCGTACTGGACTGAGCATTTTATTTCCAAAGAAATCCAACGTTTTTACTTGTAAGAGAAGCCATCTGTTATTTCTTTTCTCAAAAGCTTGCGTCAGTTATCCCCCAGGGGTCGTATAGTATCTAGAGGGAGGACAGAGTATTCATCTTCGATGTGTTTGTGATTCAGTGCCATTGTCCACCTCAATATTGTCAGCCATTCATACTGCGGCACAGACAGCAGGAGTTCAACACTTCATATCATTAGATATGTTTTTTTTATAACATCCATAAAGAGTGAACAAAAATGCAGTAACTCCGGCTACACTGTGATCCACGGTGGTGATCGATGCATATTGAAGTGTTCTGTTTATTGCGGAAGTTATGAGTCAAAATCTTTCATGCTAATGGTGTTTACAGATGTGCACACACATGCATCCCATGCCCAGTGACAGTAACAGAGAGCAGAATAAATGGGAGGATAATTGAGCAGTTGAGTAACCTATAATAAGATGATAACAAGTTTTTTTTATAATGACCTTCTTTACATAATACAAGCCAAATAAATTGCAACAAAAGATGAGACAGAATATTGGACGATGAACAAGAGCGGGGTGCAGAGAGGATCGTGAAGAGAATAAAATATCTCTGAGATCTAGTGTCTAGTCAGAAACACTGAGCTCAGGGTGATACAGTCTGAGACCCTCCTTCAATACACAATGACTAAGCTATACCCGGAATAAGTGCTGATATACTGGCCACCGAAACAGCCTGGCTAGCGTCGTCTGTGGACATCTGTTTGCTAAGCTGGCTGCACTGTCAGTTCTCCTTTCCAGGCTTGTGTACGGCCAGTGTGAACATGAAACAACAACAAGAGGGAAGACATTAATGCTGGGCTCAGACAGACATTAGCACTGCTTCGAATAACACTCCTCTGGCACAGTAGGAGTGTCGATGCAGAAAGCTCGGGCAACAAAATGCAGTTTTGTCTGGCAAAAGAGCTGGACTTGCATCACCTGTCACCTTCATTTCAGTTAGATTACCCTAAATGACTTCTTGTTTCTGCCCTCACAAGCGTCACGATGATGAGGGTGAATTATTGCTGCCGTAATTAGTCTCCAGAATTATAAAATCCTCACAAAATGGAGTACAAATTAAAGTAAATGATTCCAGCCTGGGATAAGACTCAAACTGGACCTCCTTGCATTTAATTTTCTCACCCACACCTGCACAGACTGATATGATTTTAATAGTGCTATTTCTGGTTTGAAGGCAGCCTGAGGGAGAAGCAGTGGTGGCTAGAGGGGAGAGACAAAAACAGGTAGCTGTCATCGGTTTTCTGAACAGCAGTGTGACGTCTGGATGGATAACTGCTCGGGTCACTGCAGAGGGCTGGAGGCGCTGAACCCGGGCCACGGTTATGCAAAGACAGCTCTTAAAGGTTGTCCCAGCCATTTAACAAGCTGTCTACAGTGCAATTTCCTCAGACATTAAAAGCTGCTTAGAGGGTGCTGCCAATTTCCTCATAATGCTGGTTTCAGGGCAACAGAGCGAGTCACGCTCACCTTCTTTTACAAGAGATTTAACACGTGAAGAAAATGTGAAGGATGTCAATAAGCTGGGGGGCTACAACCTGTGCCTTCCCAGAAATTACCACTTTTCCCAACAGCATCATCTTCTGTAGAAAGAGTAGAAATGCCTATAATGTCTAGAAATTCTCTGTAAGTGCAGATTTTTCTCCAGAAGGCATTTGTTCTCAGCATCTTGTTACAGCATTTTCATGAGAATTTAGTATACTTGCTTCGGTTTTTTACATATACCTTTTGGTGAGTGAGGGAATGGAGGGTTTTTTGGCAAGTAAAGAAGACATATACATTAAAAAATAGTGCTACAAGTGTCAGAAAGCCAACCGGCTTCTCACCTATACAGAGTCATTCGAAATAAAATGGTCAGGACCAGCCAACTGCAATATTTTTTATTTCCTTTCATCCATTTCGAGCAGCATTTAGAGTTGTGTTTCTGGACACCTGACAAGTGCCGATATCCTCTCTGTAACTTTGAACTTATCTATTTTTGGACCCTACCCGCTCTTACTGTGTCCATCTGATGTTTGCTGCTGAGCAGGGAGTGCACAGAGGGGTTTCAGTCTGTCTGAAAACAGCTGCTATGTGAGTGATGTGAGGGAACCAAAACAGTGAAGTTGTGGGCCAGAAATCCCCCAAAAATGAGGTGAAAGGGGTTGTAAAATTGAAGGGAGCTGCCGATTCATGTGATAATACTTACATGTAGCAATTTCATGAGCAACTCCTTTTACGTTCACGTTGTCATTTTATACATTGTTACTATAATAATAGTGATCATACTGACCATGAACATCCCTTAAAAGTCGTACTTTTGCTTCCACCTTGCATGTTCCTCTTCCACTTTCAGAGGTCAGAGAAGTCATTCTGAATATTAAAAATAACTTTTTTCCAATGTTTTTGTAGTACAAGGTCACTGTACGTAACCCATTACAATGTTAGAATTCACTTCGGTAATAATTTATTTAAACCCCTCTTAAAATACTTTCAATATAAACAAAGATTACTAACTTACAAACAGCAGTTAGGTGTAAGGTCTCCAGACACATGCAGCAGGTTGTTTGCTTGTTAACGTTATCACTAGCAAAACGCTATGAATTGGAAATTTATTCGTAGCAAACAACTTCAGCTAACCTGATCTATTACGCTAACCCATGTACTGATTTTAGCCAATAACAAATGATGGAACAATGTGAAATAAAGGTCTATACCAGCCAAAAGCAACGCAGGCCAACTAGCTAACTTGCTAGAGGGTTGGCTGGCTGCCTTTGGCTTGGCAGCATAATTTGCTAATAGCAAGCCAAATAAAAAATCATTATTCTAAATATGGCTGTAATTTATTTTCCACCGTTCCAGCAGCCTAATGTAGGCGCACTAGTTTGGCAACAGGATTGTGACTGCAGTTCACCGAACGCCTCCAAGTGTCATTACAAGAGTTTTCTGAATGTTTGATATAGCACCTTTGAAATATGGACATCTGCACCATCAATACAGTCTTTGAATGAATCGAATGGCATTTGGAGGGTTTTTTCCAATAAGCCCAGTGAATTACTGTAGCAGGAAAATTTTTCTCAATCATCTTTCAGCTGAAAAACAGGAAATAGCTATTTCTGGAGCACATCCATCTCCATGACTGTATTCTGGGATTGACTGCAGCTCCACGACCCAGTCGGGCTTACCAGGTTGTCTCTTTCTTTTGGCGCCAAGTCAGAAAATATTGTAGTTTCCACTTCACTTGATTTAGATATTGAGTATTGGAAATCGGTGATGGAGGCGACACACAACAGTGTTTTGACAGAGTGTCTGTAGCCGTCTGGGGAGCACTACCCTTCACTTCAGGCTACAGTGAGTCCATCAACGAGGAAAAGCTGTTATTTCAAAAAAGGGAGTGGGGGTATCTGATTTATATTATTCACAGCAACCTGTGGATCCTCAGATACACAGCAAAATCATTTTTATGATGCACACACACAAATGCACAATTTTCTTCTCGGTTGTTGAATTTTTGACAATAAGAAGCCCTTATCTGCTCCTCTGCTAGAAGTATGTTTTAAAGTTCATTTTTGATATATGCCTGTGTGGGTCTGTCTCTTTGTGCTGATGCATGCATTCGCAGGGTTTGCTTTGCTGACTGCTCATGTCCTCTTCGTACAAATATTAAGCTGCATGCTTCATCTTATCATTTCACATTTGCGGGATCATGTGTGTTTGTTCAGACCATATAACAGGGAGAGCAAGAAAAAGATAAAAGGCTGAATGTTGGTTCTGCTGATGCTCTACACACAGATGAGCTGGGGACGATGTAAATGAAGACTTGACATTGTGTGACAAATGTGAGAATTAAGTGAGAAAGAGAATAATTGCGTGAGTGTGCAGATTTTCCACCTGAGGTAAAAAAAAAAAAAGTGTCAGTGTGTGTGTGCTGCTGTGATGAAGCCGTTTGTTTGCCTGTGAGGGCTCAGGAAATCACAGTGTATGTGTTAAATAGAGCTGATAGTTTCAGTGCAGTGCAGATAAACAGAAATACTTTCATGGTCAAAAGTTACATAATTTCAAGTGCCTTAACCTCTAAACACCTCATAGTTTTAGAACGTATGATGCGTTAATGCGCTCAAGGTAATTACTTCTCCTTTTGTCCACAGTTTTCACTGCAGGAGCTTCTTTCAATCCACTAAAAAGCAGAAGAAAAACAGAACAGACATCTCATTAATATGCTTTTTCATGCGGCGTGGATGTGACACCTCCAAACTACGCTTAATTTCCCAGCATGTACGTATTTAGCAAACGCTGAGCAGAGTGATGCTGCAGTATGACAGCCTCTAATTTGCCATTATGGATGTTGCCTGCTGACGTCGGAGCCAGAAGTGACCATATTATGGAGCTGGTGGGTGATTACTGAGAGCTGGGCTGTGTTTGGTTTTTATTCCATTGTAAAGCACTCACAAACAATCTTGTATTAGAGCTAATCAGTACACCAAAATATGTTCCTGAAAACATTTGACGCAGACAACTGCAATACAGTAACTTGATTCATAGATTTTTTTGGCCTTTTCAAGCTTTATCTTCCATAGAGACAGCTGAAGACTGACAGGAATGTGGGGAGAGAAGTGGGGAATGACATGCGGGAAAGAGCCACAGGTCAGATTCGAACCCTGGGCTGTCGCCGCAAGGACTGAGCAACCAACTGAGCTAAACGACGCCCGTTTAAGTTCACAGTTTGATCTGAGTTTCTCTTTCTTTATCTTTCTTTATCATTCACAAAATCATGAGGAAACCCCTTACTGTGACAATAAATAAAATGAGAATGCAATCTGACTTTTGTTTTTGGCGGCCAGTGGCAATGCCCCACACTTCACGTCACCCTGATACTGCCAGGAAAAGACAAAAGAGACATCACTGCGACAACATTGTCACATGTATGGTCAATGGTATAATCAGTCAGTGTTGATTTTTGGAGTCACATGGGACACAGCGTCTTCTGGCAGAAACCCCCAAAAGCAAAAAACTAATTAGTCGTGATTGCTTGGTTAAAGCACCATGGCAAAAATGCTTTAGCGCTAGAGCAGGAAAGCGCAAGGATCAGCAAACTTAAAGCAGCTTGCGAATCACTTTCCTCACATTAAATAAAACTATAAAAGGCTACCTCCTTAGCCCTAAAGCCAGACTAACCCGTAAAATGTCGAACAGGACAATTACTTTCATTTAGGTGGAGACACCATCATCCAGGAGATCTGGTAGTGGCTGTGTAATGGTTTTCTTGTCACCCTGCTTCCTCGGGTATTCAAAGTAAAACACCTGATCTAGAGACATGGGTTGGTTTGTAAAGGTGGGATTTCATACAACATGCATGGAGGTGTGTGGCTCCGAGGATGGCAGTGTCAATTTGTTAGTCCATCATTTTTTTTTCAATACTTAGGTTTAAGAAATACATGACTACCTCTTCTGCAAATTAGTAAATGTTAGCATGCCATAATAAGCTCATTATACCTGCTAAACACTAGCACGTTAGCTTTGTCATTGTGAGCATGTTAGTGCTGACATTTCCATTTAGTGGTACAGCCTCTCAGTCCTGTGTAGAATAGTATAGTTTGCTCCTAGATGTATCCTCATTTGTCATGTTTACCGGTTAGTTGCACATAAGAGTGATTCACTCTGTTGATTTGTCACTGGATTAGTATTGGCTCCTGCTGACCTTGTGATGCGGACCACTGACTGCATAACAGTTCAAGAGTTCAATTGACTTTCCATCCCAGTCTATTAAAGACCATGTAAAGGCAATCCTGAGATTTCTTTCAAAATACAAATGTGTGAAAAGACTTTGAACGATATATTACTGAAATGTGGAGTTAGAGGTTAAAACTGTTTTCCTCCCTGACCCCTGCACCCTCGGCGGAGAGATAGAGATTAATGCATCCACTCAAGAGTGTTTCAAAGTTAGTCATGTCATTTTCTGAACTCATCTGACACGTTAAAAACTTTTCATAAACATGTCAATGTTTTTAATCATTCAAATTTGGCTGGGTGGTAAATAACACTTTCTTCTCTGGTCAGAACACATTTATTCTTACTTTACACAGACTTTAAGTGTATTCAGTTTCTCTTTTGCTCCTTTTTTTAAAAAATGTGATTAATTCTGTTTAGGGAAAAATTAACAAGAGTGTTCTGGCTCAGCTTTTGCTTACTACAGCTGTGTTGCCAAGCTGTAGTAAGTTAAAGACTAGGTAATTAATGAACTTGTCAATCACATGACAGCGCCCACCAGACTGTGACTGCTGAAGATATATATATATATTTTTTTTTTTTTTTTTTTTTTTTAATTAGGAAATAAAGATGAAAAATTAACAGAGCAGCTGTGGAGTATAGTTGATGATGGATGAGTCACCAACGTGGCTAACATGTATATTTCCATAATTTTAAGAGTTCACTTTTGCTCCCAATAAACAATATTTATTTTTTGCGGACAACAGATTATGTGCAGAGCTGCCAAGTGACAAGCTGTAACGGAGCCCAACATCTTGAGAGCTGGTTGCACAGCTGACAAGGAGCCAGAGTTGACATAATGCTCTCCATATTTTAATTGTTTATAATTACAGTCATAATTGTCCTGTGTAATTACAACCCACTTTTCAGTAATGAAGAACTGATATTTATATGGGTGAACTTCCCTCATTTTGCACACACACGCACGCAAACAAAAGACATTTCACCATTGGCTCAGATTCAACAATTAACCAACATAAAGTGGTTATAGAAAAAAAAAACGTAAGATTTCTACTGAGCCAGACGTACGTTAGCATCCAAAATAAGCAGGATAATGTCATCTGTTGATTTGGCTAAATTACATTTGATAGAGCAATGACCTCCCGCTCGTCTGGTCAGATCTCAATAACAGCTTATTGAATCTGTTTGTTTGGGGTTTTTTTGGAGATGATATGATTTAAGAAAGACAGAACAAGATTCTTTCTATTTGAGAAAAGCCTTGGCTGTGTTCATACCTCTAGAGACTTCTTCATTGTCCTGTCAGGTTTATCAGCGTGCTGAGCATCTCGAGGTGTGATGAAGTGCTCTTTAAATGTGGTGTCTCAGCTGTTTCACTCAGGATTAGTGCTGCTTTTTTCGTTTTGCAGTAGAGTATATCAGTATCACAGCAGCATTTTCATTGATGTAGAGTGGCTATTAGAAACGAGTAAAGACGGACAACTGAACCAAATGATTGACAGTAGTCTGTATCTTCTTGCCCAGAGCAAGTATGCATTACTGTTGAGCCATGAACAGCGAGGCTCAGTCCTCAATTTTTTTAGGAGAACAGTTACTTCTGCCTTAGGCAAAAACACAGATGTTTAAATATTTCATGCCTTACTTTTAGGAGTAAACTCTTTGGTTTTCTTATTACACTCTAAATCCCAACTTTGACACTTGATCATAGCGCAGACACAATAGATCTGATCAATTAGTTGATTGACAGGAAATTAATCAGCGACTACCCTTGTTTAGAACTGCTTAACATTAATAGGTATTTAAAGTCATCAGCTTTGGCTCTAGGGCATTGATGTGATGAGCATATTTCATACTTCCTTACATTTAATGAAACAAATGATTAAGTAAGAAAATAATCAGGAATCTGTATCTATGTCCAAACCCGCTGTGGTATATCAAAGTTTTCTCTCACCCAAACCCAAATCAGACAACTCACCCTTTAGGTATCGTCTCAGATGTGTCGTGTCAGTGGAGAACAAGTCACACCCAAACTTGACACGTCACTGCTGCCCAGACAAACTGAGACAACTTGAGGTAATTGGCACAAAGGTATGAATCATAAAATAAATGATGGCTGAATTTCATTTAGTTGCTGCTTGCTGAGTCTTGGTGTTGTTCATGCTGGCACGCTGACGCAGGTTACTGGGACATTTGAATCATTAATAACACCAGAGCTTTAGAATCAAGAGAAAGACTGATCCCTTATTTACGCTCATACAAAACTAAAAGACTTATTACAAACTGCAACCATTTATAAAAATAAAATAACATCTTGAATCGCCATTCACGTCATTGTTACATTCTGTAGTATGTATTATATCGAGCAGGGCAGGGTAGTTATGGTAGAGCGAAAAACAGGGCATATATGTATGTAGAAAATCCTTCTGTTGCCAGTGTTTGCCGTGAACAAATTAGCAGGAGAAGATGAATGTAGCACTAAAGCACAAGCTGGTACTTCTCTTCTCTTGAGGCAATATTAAAAACACTGTGGTGAGACACATCATCACAGTCTGTTATCAGTGTTTAATTTTTAAAGTAAAAGCAATTTGTCAACAGTAGGATATTCCTTCTGTAATAAAGCTTGTCAATAAAACATAAGCGTTTTTTTGTTTTGTTTTTTTTGTTTTTTTTGCTACAGAGGCCTCATCATCATTATTATGTCTATTATTTCACAGCATTTTAAGTTCACTGTTTCTGTGCCTTGGGTGTGCGTTGCACTCCTCCGGCTATGTTCTGTAGTGTTAAATGGCCCTTGACTTGTTGCCAGAAAAGGAAATATGAAGATGGTAATGAAGGAAGAGGAAGAGAAACAAAAACAGGCTATTGTTAGCAGAAGTTTCTGACACTGGTACAGCAATGACGAAAGGACAAACGAGATGATCAAAACAGAAAGAAACAAGAAAGACAGGCAGAGAGGTTGACACAGAAGGAAAAGGAAGAGAGGGTACAAAGACTAGGACGTGGTGAAAAGATCTGTGAGAATCAAAAGAGCTGAATGTCTGAAGAAATGAAAGCAATCACGAGTTGAAGTGCCTCATCACGAGTCCTGGGGATATCTGAAATTGTGGAATGAAATTGTGTATGGGTGTGTGTGTGTGTTTATGTGCACATTATGTGGTTGTATGTGTGTGTGCATATGTGCACATCACATCCTTGAGAGTGCTTCAAGAACCAGTCCTCAATCGGATGTCTGCAGGGTACACAGGTCCTACAAGTTCTACGTTACATGCAAATGGAAACTGGCATCCTGAAATCTAATCAAAAAGTGAAAGTGAAAAGTGGGAAGTACAAGTAGAACCAAGTACTTTGATGTTGACTAAAATGATATATTATTATAGATCAGGCATCCTCCAAAAGATATTTTCTCATTTGGCGCTTTGGTGACAGCAGAAAGAGTGTCGCCTCAAAATCACCCACAGATGTTCAACTGAGAGGAAATCTGTGAATGTTAATGCCATTGCATGTAATTCACATCATTTTATATTCATCAAACCATTCAGTGACCCCTATTATTGCCATCCTGGAAGAGAGCAGTCTCATCTGCATAGAAACATTTCAACACTGTTCAGACCACAGGGACGGTCTTTGTGTGAAATTGAACTGGACTTTTCTTGTGAGATGTCACAGGTCACAGTTCACTCTCTAGGTTACGGGTAATTTCCTGTCACTATAACCCACCCCCCTGAGTTAAATTGAATGGTCTTTTTTTGCTTAACTTAACTGAATAGGATCATCCACAAGTGTTTACACGTACATGCATGATAAGAGCTGTTTGAATTCTCTGAATGGTATAGAAACGTCCTTCAGTGTGACCTTATTTATCTTCTTTAGCATAGCACTCTACCATCCTTTATGAAAGCATAGCACATAATGGCATCCTGCAATTCGTTTTTCATTCACAACCAGAACAACATCCATTTATTCAACAAATGCGATGCAGGCTGCAGCAGGGAGAGAGAGCTTGTGAATCTGGACAGAAGTGTTGATGTGATATAAAAACTTGAAGCCCGGCGTTGCTCTCCCGGTTTGTAGTTTCTCATTACAGACTGCACTTTGATAAACGCTCATCTCCTCTATGAAACCTGGTGTGTGTCTTCAGAAAATGCATTATTATAAACCCAGATGAACTGTTGTGGCTCATTCCTCTTCATCTCCTGCAGTTCTCGTTGATTGTAGAGCTGCTGTAGCTGCTTTGACACGTGTGGTCACGGGGGCTTCCCCTCTGCCCAACAGTGATTATTATAGAGCACAGAGGTTATAATGGTCGGATGGGTCAACAAAATGTCAGATCGTCAACTATCAACTGTTCATTTTTTGGTTTTCTACCATCAGTCAACAGTTTTCTTTATACTGTGACCTCAGAACCTCAACCAAACAACTCACTGCAAATATAATTATTAAAGATTTGAAATTAGATAATTATTCTTTATTTTTTAAGTTCAGTATTACATAATATGAAGCTTCATGGCATGAAAAAAACAAAATATTCTTTTTTTATCTTCTTTCCTAACAGTTGTCATCCCAGCAATTCAACACTACTTTGTTACACAACCTTTATGCTGCCTCCATCTGATACACATAAATGAGGGTAAAAGTGGTGCATAGAGCAGCACCCTGAATTAAATCAAACAACAGGAACCATTAGTGATTGGCTGAGCGGTCATAACCTAATCAAAGCGGTATCAGTTAAGTCATGCTGCCAAGAGGAGGGCTCAGTCAGAAAACTAATTTTATGTCTCCTTCTGATGTAATTGTATTCAGTCATTTAATAGAGCACTTGTTGGCTACACATGTACTCAACCACTTGTCAAGATTAAGGTGAAAGATGTCTCAGCAGACCGTATGACTTTTTCATATTTGTGACTGGAGCGCCTGCCATCTGTGCTCTAATTATAAATTCCCTTTCTAAGTAGCTGAGTGATTATTAGATATTTACCTCCTGCCATCTGGATCCAAAATCAGTTTAACTGGCACTACTCAGCATTTGTATGCACGTCCAGGTCATAATAACTGTATTATGCATCGCAGCTGTGAGGACGCATCAGCATTTGTTATATTACCCCACTCTTTTATTCAGCTTTTACTTGATTTTGCCACCTGTCTGTACGTTTTGTTTTGTTTTGTTGGTGTGACCACAGCTGCTTTTGTGCACTCTTGAAGAAACATCATCAATATCATCAATCACTCCCAGACCTCAGTATCCATATCCAAAGTTTACGACTTGTTGGCTGTAGAGTGATGTGTTTGCAATGGCTTCACACTCTTCCACCAATCGACCAGTTGCTGTAATGCGCTGAGAAAAAGCAACGATCCAGAAATGAAATGCAGGGAAGAAGAAGACCGCAAGCTGCAGTAGCAAGCATGGATGCAATCGATAGAGGATTTAAATTAAAACATTACATGTTCAAATGTTTTATGGAGAAGGAAGAAATACATTCAGAAATGCTTGTTAGGCCTCAAGGAGAGAAACAGTGAATGATTTAACTTAACAAGTTTGACGAACCTTAAACTTAATAGAATAGTAACACATTCAGAACCTTGACCAAATATATAAGCTTAAATCCAAGTTTTAGCACGCTCAACCTGAACTTACAGTCACTAATCAAATTTGCAGTGGAGCGATGTCCATTTCACAGGTTTGATGAGAGTCTCTTTGAGTCTCTCCTTCCTTCACCCTCTTTGTAACTCATTTGATAAGGGAATGAGGGCTACCCATACCTGAATTCGGATCCCATTAAGTTTTTATCAAGCTTGATGGAAAGAAAGAGAAGGCTGGACAAAGGACCCAAGAAATGCACAGGCCCTTCATCCTTGCATTCATGATTGCCCACCATTTATTACACTTCTATTAGCTAAAGACTACTTATAGAAATCCTCACACTGGCTGTTCTTTTTAGGACAGCTGTGTCGAAATCCTGAGGAATTGTCAGCCGCAGTTAGATGTGACCACAGACAAACTCTTTGCTTTTTTAATGAAACATCAAATGCGTATTATTTAGTACACATGCCCTCGATTCAGAGTGCAAAACTGAGAAAGAGAGAGAGAGAGGTAGACAAACGTAACGAGAGAGAGCGATGAATGACAGTAACAGCATTATGGCACTGAGATTTTCTAAGGTACAAAGCAATCTTACCCAATGACATAAATAGGACAGTTTCAACACAGTTTGAAGCCTTGAGTGTTGCATCACTTCTCTTTTGCTGCAAGGACAAGTGTGATTAGCAACTTGATGTCACAGCACTTCATGCTGTTCACCACCTCTGTCTTGCACACAACTGGAAGCAGCCTGAGGGTAGATTAGATTTTGCTTTCCGTGTGCATGCATCTGTGTATGTGTGAGCGTATTCCTGTCTGTTTTATTTCTTTAACCTTTAAAGCTATTTTGGCACGCTGTTTCCTCCTTTACGCAACAAGGCATGTGCTGGTTTGACAGGCAGTGTCTCTCGTTGGGCCAAAACTCTCAAATATCAAATATTGTTAACCACATTTTGGGGGGTCAGCTCACTACAAATCAGGTTTCCTCTGACCTTTAGTGGACATGCACTTTTGTTTTGATTCATCTTGGTTTTGAGATATCTTGTATCATACTTAAGGTACATGATAAAATATGTTTCAGGTTTTTTGGGGGAGCCTTTCTTGTCTTCTTGTGAATGAAGTAACCCTGCTTGTTTTGGATGGGTTACTTCAGATGACTTGGTCTAGATTTCAAAAATCTAATGAGCCTGAAAAGTTATTTCATGGATAACAGCGAGATCACAGTTGTTATGAGCAAAACAAAACCATTTACTGCTTTCTGACTTTTCATTTTATGCTTCACACACAGGTTATCTCATATTTCCTTTAAATTACCTTCACACATGAACGACTGCTGCTACTGCGCGTATCTTTCACAGGCTGCAGATCCTGAGATTGACATAATCTCAAAGCCCTGTAAAGACCTGTCAGAAACTCTTTACACATGCGCCTGTGTGTGATACAGTACGTTTCTACAAACAACTGCTTTGACCTTTTCTGTGAGCAACGAATACAATCAAGATCATTAGCAAAGCATTAAGAAAGAGGAGAAACAAAGTTATTCATCACACAGTTACATCCTGCTGAGTTATTGTCTTTAGCAGATATTAGACTAGCAGCTGAACCACTTATGATATGACAAGCATGCGATGGCATACTGCTGCAATCCATCCTTCTTACTGATAACTGGCTTCATAGCCTGAGGATAAGTAACACTCCAACACTTTCCCTGCAGGATTCACTCCATCATTTCTCCCTCTGCCTGCATTCAAAGACCTGACCTGGTTGTTCCAAACATCAGTCCTGGATCACATGCTTTCAAGGATACAAAGAGAAAGATGGAGCGCGTAGACCAGGTCAGTTTAGCCTCAAGACAAACAATGGCTTTTGCAAGGGATTAGCTCACACTGTCAGTTGAATTCCTCCCTGTTGGTACATCAAATAATCTGCAGGTTTCACAGGCTGGTGATATCGGTTCTTTCATCCTCCCTGTCTCCTACGGGAGAGAAGGATTGTGATGTTATGCTTCTGTGCTGCCCAGTGTAACAGAGAGCGTCTCTGCCAGTGGTAATGATGTCTCCCTTATCAGCTGACAGACAATATATTCTGTCCCCTGAATGCCTCCTCAAAGGCAACATGTCTATTTCCACAGACTCGATCCTTAATGATAATGGCCCAGCGTTCTCATTCGCAGAGTGTCTTCTAGTGGGTAGGAGGTCCGCTCTTTCTATGGAGTGCTGGAGTGTGTGGAGTTGGCAGTGCAACAGGGAGCTGTTACAGACACTGGGACTGGACCGACACCAGTCTGAGATACTGTGGTCAGATCCTGCACGGCTGTCTGAACTGTCTCCAACCTTCTGCCCCAGTCCCTGGCCTCTGGCCAAGCTCAAAAGCCTGGGGATCGTAACAATGGATGCAGATGCTGCCACAGCAGCGGCAGCAATATGCTGGTGCTCAGCAGTAGTCACTTTGGTGTCTGTGATCACCGTGACAGGGGATGACACTGCGGTTGAGCTGGTGAACGAGGAGGAGCCAAAGAGAGATGCCACTTTCTGGTAGTATCGTGTCCTTATCACCTTTGCTGAGCGGTACAGATCCCCTATGAAACAGTAACATATGGGGTTAAGACTAGAGTTTGTCAGGCCCAACCACTGGGCAAACGGCCGTGCCTGCAGAAGCCAAGATGGTGGCTTTTGCTCGCAGTCAATCCAAAGGTCAGCCAAGTAGAGTGGCAGCCAGGACACTGCAAACAGAAGCACCAGACACATTACCATCTTGGCGATCTTCTGGCGCGTCTTTAGGCGCGAGGCATGAAGTGCTTGGCTGCGAGGATCAAGATCAGCGAAAGTGGATTTCTTCCCTCCCCAAAGCCGCCTGCCGGTTAGGAAGCCTATGTTGAGGTTAAAGGTCACTGGCAGGCAGTAGAGCATCACAAACAGCAGAACATTGTATCTGTGGAAGAATTGAGGATGAGATACTGATTTATGTCATTTTAAATAACATATTTTATTAGAAAGTCACCTGTAAATGTGGTGAAAAAATTAAAAATAACATTTTTGCTGTTTCATTTGTATTACAACAACAACATGCTCCATTTGAAGTGCAGCCTAGCTGTAGCTATCAAAGTGACAGTTGACTCCTTTCAATAGTTTTTAATTTACTCCTGTCAAAATCAAATCAATATGAGAATATTACAAACAGTAGCAACTGTATTAGGACTCGCAAGAATATTAGATTTGTTGGTATCTCTGGATAATCAGAATGATTTAGACTTTGCAGCACACCAAGTGCAAAGTTACTGAACAGAGCGACAGAAAAAACAGTAATAATGGCAAATTAGTGGAAATCGCTGCGAGCCATCTAACAACTCTTCATTAAGAAATACAAAACAAGAAAATTCTAAAAAAATGACTGGAGAGACGACCAAAGAAACAAACTCTAAGCCTGTGTTTTACATTCAGCACAACATTTGACAGCCTGAGCACCTTAAGTGCAGCTTTTAAGAACCACAAAGGTTTGAATAACAAGTGGGTCCCTGTGTGAGAATCTAAAGGCCTCTGACGCACCAAACTGAAGTTTTGGAACAAGCACTGATCACATTTTCTTCGCCCTATCTTTTTCTTATGAACACACACACACACAGCATAAAAACAACCAGACAGTCGACCTGTATCTAGTTGTAAGTTAAGCGCCTTTTCATCATCAAAGAAAACAGACTAGAAAGACCGTCTGCATCTTTGGCTGTAATGAAAAAGTCTTATCATATTCTTACATCATGAGCTGCGATACGATTGGCGAAAAACTTTACCAGCACAATCAAGTTTAACTCTGTTTTGCCCTGGCGATGTCAGTCTGAGGTCATTCTTCTTAAGGGGATAAAACAGAAGGAGAAAACACTTTAAATGGGTGAAATCTCTGATTCGCTGGGCTGAACAGCCAATCCGAGAGCTCTCTCTCATCGACAGCCCCCTCCGATTCCACATGCTCAATTGGCCATTAAGAGCCGATTACTGCCAACAGAGCTGGCCACCAGAAAAACTACTGGTGATGGATGGCCGTGAAACGTAACGTAAATGGCCCAACCACTGGCTCAGCTCAGTGTGTCAGGACCCTCAGGCTGCCTCAAGGTTTGTAACTGGACAAACAATCTGAAGACAAGTTGGAGACCAGAAGATCTGCACAGATCAGGTCACCGACTAGATCTCGTCTCTGAGAGTACCTACCCCTGTTTCAGGCGATGCTGAGGCCACTCTTCCTGGCAGACCAAGATGGCGAACGTCCCAAAGCTGATCTCCCGTCGCCGGTTCATCACTGCGATAGGAGCGCACATGATTGAAGACACTATCCACACCACAGCGACGGTCGCCAAGATTCGGCGGCGGGTGAACATGGAGCGAGCTCGCAGTGGTGACCGAACGCTGTAATAGCGATTGACGCTGATCACTGTTAGCGTCAGCACGCTGGCTGAAACTGAAACAGCCTGCGTGAAGGGCACGGCTCGACACAGGAGGTCGCCGTAGACCCAGGCAGTGTAGATCTTGTTTCCCAGGGTGATGGGCATGCACACGCACACCACAGCCAGGTCGCACACCGCCAAGTTCACCAGGAGACTGCGCGTGGCGCTGACGCCGCCCAGCCGTCGGCTCCGCCTGTTGGTGAGGACGCGCAGGGACATTAAATTCCCGGCGAATCCCAAAATGAAAGACAGACAGTACATGATGGTCAGAGCGATTGTGCTGGGCTCGTGGTGAGTCCAGAGTAGCATGCTCTCCAGGTCTGCCAAGTCATTCGAAGAAAAGGTGGACAGGGACAGTGGAAAGGAGGAGTAGGGTTTGGAGTCAAAAGTGGAGGTTTTTGGGAAGGATGAGGTCGGGGTGGTGGAGAATAAAGGGGAGGAAATGAGCGAGGAGGGCAATAGAGAGGGTAGAGGTTGATGGGGAGGGGCAGTGGGTGAGCTGAAAGTGGAGGACAGCATCATAGAGCTGTGAAAGCTGTGGTTGAGTCTCTCCTGAGAGTCATCATACAGCAGCAGCGGAGAGAGACACCAGTCCGCGTCCTGGAACAGATCCATGCTGCTCTCTCTGAACAAAACCACAGCAACGGAGGAAGTAGAGAGGTAAGAAAATCTCTCTCAGCTAGGATTACTGCGCTGGTTTCCCTCGGCCCTCCTCAAAATCCGTTCATGGGCATGACTGAGGATTGCCAATAAGGCAGAAACTCCTCACCGAAAACATGACGTCAAGTTCTACGCTCCAGTCTTGTGGTCGGCAGCTCCTTCTGTTCTGTGCGGGTACAGATCTCTGTAGGTAAATTTAATTCAGGGTCCCCCATCGTATGGCACATCCTATGAGTCAGCTGGAATCATGATGCTGATCATCACTGGTCCCAGAACGGTCGTTATATAACATATGTACATTCATTCCTCCAGGGAGCGGCTGCCTGAACCTGATAATCCACCACCAGCTGTTAACAGACTTTCTCACCTTCAAGGAAAGCAAACCTCATGCAGACCCCCACCTCCCTCCTCCTCCTCCACCTCCTCCTCCTCACTCTCGCTCTTCCTCCTCGCACCTTTAGTCCATCACAGAGATGCAATCAGATCTGTTTAGGGAAACATTACAAATATGAGACACCTGCAGCTGTATTAGCAGCTCTGCAGCCGACAAAACAGCAGCAAATAACACATTCCCGGTAAGTACACCGAAAAGCTCTTAACGTCTCCTCACGGCGTGCTCACAGTTAGGCACACAGAAACATGCAGTAAACACAGTAATGGAAATTAACTGGGTTTTTTTTACTGTAAGAAGAGAAATGTTTGCAGTATAGCTTCATCATGAATGATTCATTCCACTCTGCATGTATCTTTGCATTCATAAAAAAAAAACAAAGGGGTTGCACCAGTCACGACCAATATCAGATTACTGTCATTAAAAAAAGAGGAGAGGGGGGGCAATATAGAAACTTAAAAATGTCCACCCACGCACATCTCACAAAAAGATGTGCATGTAAGTCCTGAGTGCATAAAAGCCAAAAAAATAATATGCAAAAAAAAAAGAGAGAGATAAAACAAATCAATCCAAATTTCAGGTAATGTTTACTGACCGTGTGCGGGTCCTCTTCTGATGCTCAAAGCAGGTGCTGCTGAGTGACTGAAGATCTGCGCCAAAAAAAAAAAAAAAAAAAAAAAAAACACGGAGACAGTGACAAAGTTGCTCCTGAATCGCTTCCAGCCGCTGTGTGTGCGCTTTATAATCCCGTCTTTGAGCCTCAAAAGCTACAGAGGGGATTTGTTGTTGGGAGAAGCTCTTTGTGTTTCCATCAGCTTTTCTTTGACACTAACAGGCTCCTCAGATGTCTGCGCGCTCCTGCCGGCGGGAGCAGCAACCGAGCCCATCCGCCACTGCAGGACCGAGTGTGAGGGAGAGAGGAGTAAAGTCAGGGCGGGAGCAGCTGCTGCCACACACACACACACACACACACACATGCATACGCACGCACACACAGGCACGCACTGAACCGCAGCACCTATGGCACTTCTTAAACCTTACAGCCTAATCAATCAAAAAGTGTCTGTCACTGTACTCTGTGAGCTTCTCTCTCTCTCACTTCATTTTGCTGCTATAAACCCGAAACACTGCTGATTGTTTTATTCCTGACGCTCAGATCTCAGAAATAACTGGACTCCTCTGATTGATTATGGGTCCCAAATAGCTTATTGACTTGTAGCTTACTCTGAATCACTTTGACAACGAAGATCAATCAAATACATCAGTTATTAAATTCGTATTCATCCTGTTTTTTTTTTTTCACACACAACAACTCCTAAAACAGATGGTTTAATGATTAAACGCCAAAAATATGAACATCGCATGCAGACTAATGTCTTCTCGACTGTACTGTACTCTCACTTAACACAAAAAAGCTTTGTGGGTTATGTTATGGCAGCCATGCAAACAAAGTAAATCTACTCACTGCTATTTTAAAGTACTTTCCTTGACTATGTGTCCTCCACTTCGTATCTGCGTGGCCAGATTAACCTGCTGAGGCCCTGGAGCTAATATTTGTTATTGAGTCCCCAGTGTCCCACTATCTCTGGCAGATTCATTATTTCCCAAGACACCCAGGGACAAACCAGTACTGCACGGCTGGAATGATACTGCTTTGGCCCTCTGTGTTAGTTACTCTGAGGCAAACTGTTAAAACTCAGCTTTAGGAATCTTTTTAGATGCGCTGTATTTATACTGTTTCTATCTTTTTGTATTAGCCATACTTTTTAATATATATATATATATGTCTTTACCCTTGTGTGCAGTTTTTAGGTATTAAAACTAGATTTTGACACTAGAGGTTGTAGAGATACAGCACCACAAGGTCCTGTCTTTGCTGATTTTGTACTTAAATTGTGCAATTATAATGGTGAATGCTAAATGGACTGTACTTACATAGAGCCTTTCTAGTCTTCTGACGTGTCTCATTCACCCATTCACGCACATTCATATGCTGATGGCATTAGCTGGAAGGTATCAACTGTCAATCAGTTTTAAAAGCCGACCATTCATACACATTCACACACACACCAATGGCGCAGCCTTCGGGAGCTATCTGGGGTCCAGTATCTTGCCCAAGGACACTTCGACATGCAGACTGGTGGAACTGATTAGTGGACAACCCGCTCTACCTATTACCTGATAATAATAATCATAATAATAAAGCATCATCATAGAGCACATTTTATTAAAAATAAATAAATAAAAAAATAGAGCTGTGTATTGATGCCTAAAGGTCTGATCACATCACGTTTCTATCCTGTAAAATCAGCAAATTATAAAGCGTGTGCAAGAGTGTCGCTTATCTGTTAGCCTGCTGTGAAAACATGTAATAAAACATAAGGAGGAAACACACCACAATAACACCTTTTCCATTTCAAAACATATCGCACAATGTTATTGGCTGACTGAGCAAATCCGGTCCAGGTCAAAGCTGAGATTTTGCACCAAAACAGGAAACGCATGCTTGAATTCAACAGAAGAGAACGGGAGACGAGAGCGAGCGTTCATAAGACAGAGGTGTAACCGTGCGCTTTTCTTTCCATGATGCAGAATTCACACGTGCATATTTGCTGAGACGTACCGAGTGTTTCATTCATCATCTGAGACAGCATTATATCCAAACATTGTTTAATGCATGGAAATTGACATCTGCAGGAATAACCCTGAAGGCAAAACACCCAAACGTGGTATGTTCATATAAAACATTCATCATATATCATCACGCTTCTTACAACCTGTTACTGAGCAGCCACTAATTCAGACTATCTGAAACAAGCGCCATGCTTTTATCTGCTGTCCACAAGATAGAAAATGCATTTAAATAAGACAAACTGGATGGAATAATTGGATATGTCACCAGTATTGACCTCGGAGATCTCTCTGATGACTGCAGCACCACATGCACAGACTTTGGAATGAAAGCCTTCCTCTGCTAAGAGTGAGACTGGATCGTATAGAGGAAAAATGTGTTTTCACCTAATTAACCTGGAAGGTTAAATTAAAATGTCATGAACCTGAAACACTGGGCCTCAGCCCGGTATCAGTGAATTAATAATTTCCTGTCAAAAAGTGTTTTGATCAAATCAGCCGAGTTACAATTTATGCATACCCTGCTGTCACTCCCCACGCTGGACCACTGAGGTCCACAGGTTGTGTCTCTTCTCCATTTAGAAACAGGGAGTTCATGGCTGGTGGCAAAATAAACAGCACATTTTTAATGTGGGCAAAACCAAGCAGCACATTTGCTTTGGCCTATCTGGGCAACAAAGCTGGTAAATTTAACTTTTAAACGCATCATACTGGTGTTTTTAGCAGCCTTTGTACATAAAATAGTCCAGAATCATAAAAATGACCTCCACACGTTTTAACCAAATAGAAAGTATCAGATTTCTTAAAGTGTCAAATAGGAAACTCTGGATAAAGTTTATATTTCCTTTCATCTTCACCTTTCACAATGAAGAAAAGTTTCCTCGTTCAATATAATGTTGCCCCCCAAAAAAGAGACACCCACTCTGCAATATTGACTGCTGGGAGAAAAGTTGATGCTGAAGTTATGAGTCAGCTCAGATATTTATTATTTAGCTCCATTTTAAAAACTGAATCATTTATGTTTTTCTTCCCCAGATTCCCCTGGTGGATCTCACTTCTCTAGCCAACACAGCCCTGATAATAATTTAGAATTAAAGGTCCAGTTTATAATAATATTCAGATCTGCGTTTTCATTAGTGCATAATCGCCTGAAGAAATGTTATATTTTTGTTACTGTAGAAGAAAACTTTTATGTCTGCAGAGGAAGTGGGTCCTCTTCCACGGAGTACACCATGTTTCTACAGTAGCCCAGAAGGCACAAACCAAACGCTAGCTCTAGATATGGACTTTCCCATTTCACAGCCACTGTAGTTTCTCATTCATGCTTCATTCTGCAAGTTCACCACCACATGCCACTGATCCCCACGTTTTATAGTAATATTCATAACAGTGTTGTTTCCACACAAGATAAAAAAATATAACTAAGGGCTCAATAACGAGTAAGTAAGTGGTTACAAACCTTTAAGATTTGAAAAATACTTTTTTGAGTCATTTTGACGACATTTGTCTGAAATTAAGACCAAATGTAATGTAGACATACAATTTCGGTAACCACTTCCAGCCTCTCTGTCACATATTTGGCAGGTTTTCCCATTAAAATGAGCCACAAAGAGCAGCGAGGAGCAGGATCTTCTGTTGTTAAGGGGATGAAAAACATTCCTGTGACCTTGAATTGCTGACTGGAAGAATAGAGAAGGGTGCCAGGTTTTAATACACTTCAGATAGTGGAAGGACTGCAGAGCAAATGCCATTTGGACCCTCTGTAGCTCCAGTGGTGATGAGTGTTTGCACCACCTTGTTTAGAAACTCTGTCTGTGTGTTTCAGCCTGAAAAGGGCAGCAAAACAAAAGGGCAGCAGTATTCACCCACCTCCTCAAGCATTGCTGTGAGTTTAGTTGTAGCTGGCCATGACACACAACTTCTCACATCAGGACGATTTTCAATCAAATCACAACACGAGCAAGGTCACATGGATTTGTCTGTGTTACCGATTTTATATACAAAATCATTCTGACTGTATTAAAACCTTTTATATCGTCTTTTCAAATCATTTTTGGGTCGGCGGTTTAGATAAAAATAACATGATCCACGTGAAAATGGTGCAATGTCAGTGTATTCTTTAATTAAAGGACACCTATTATGCTTGTTATTTGTCATATGCTTGTCTATTATGTGACAATTTGTGCCAAATAATATTTCAGACTGAACTTGGTATGTTTCAGTTCAAGCAGTTCAAAAAAAAAAACAACCAATGGCAGCAAGAAAAAAAATCAAAGATAAAGAAGAGGTTCAACCAAAGTTCAATAAACAGAATCCAGGACTGAGAAAGAGGCACGATAATGGAACAAAGGACGGAGGAACTAAAAGTGGACAAGAAAACAGACACAGTGTGATCTGACAAAGGACACAAAGGAACACCGGCAGAACAGTCTATTTTCCTTATGAAGGTTCCTAACTGAGTGAAATGAAAATATTTATGTAGCAGCCATGATAAGAGCTGTTCGAATTGTCTCAACGTTACAAAAGGAAAGGAGGTAACGCCGTCCCACAAATCCTTGCGGCACCGTTTGGTCAATCCCCCTCGTTTCAAAACTGTGATGCAGACTGCAGCAGAGAGAGTGCCTGTCAATATGGATGGACGTGATGGCATGAGAAAAAATCTCAAGTCAATCAAAATCTTTGATTGTGCATCTGAAGTTACTCTACTGGTCTGTAGTTTGTCAGTACAGACAAAGAGACAGATGCATGTCTCCTTTATGAAACCTGGCCTGCGTCCTTACTGGACTTCTGGGCTGTCCAGACGATGTCTGTCTCTCTTCATCTCCTGAAGTTTTCGGCAATAGTTCCGTTGTCTGGAGCCGCATTCACACGCAGAGGTGTTCAAGACTGCTGTCTGCTGTACAACTTCCTCAAAATGTTGTAAATTGTTGTGAATAACTGCGCAGTCTTGATGTTATCCTGACCGTTCAAATGTCACATTTAGTGTCAACACCTTCTCTATCTGTCAAAGATGTCCAGTGTCCCTTCAGACCATCATTTAAGTTACCGTTGATGATTAATCATCCATCTCTTACCATAACTTTGCTCAGTCTAGTTATTTGAACACTGTCCCACAGAAAGTGCTCTTTTGGCGGTGAAGGAATGTTACACATTATCTGATCTGATGTGCCTTCTCTGTCTCAACTCTCTGTGATTTATGGAGTAAATTAATGGACACATAACTTTAAATATGGCCAAGCAGTAGCAACCACTAACTTCTAATGGACCTCCGGTGCTCAGAGCTCATGGATTAGAGATGAAACCAGCACTGTCCTAAGTCTTGGCAGAGTCAACTCAATTAGCTAACAGCAGCTACAGTTAGCAGCTACAGTTAAACAATCTGTCCAACGTAGAAACATAAAAACATACCATGCATGGTACCAACTGGTTTTAAGAGCTAATCACATTCATTCGTACACTGTGTGCGCAGCCTTCAGGAGCAATTTAGAGTATAATATCTTGCCCAAGAACACTTCGACGTGCAGACATGATGAGCCAGGGAATAAACCGCCAATCAAGGAAAGACCAGAAAATATTCTCTCCAATAAATGTAATGCAGTTTCATCAAAATCAGCTAATGAAGTTGTAAAAGTTGCTTTTGTAAAGCAATCAGTGAGGCTCAGTAAAAAAGGACCACTCTATTGTTTTTACAGCCTAATTCTTGTTTTATAATTATATGTCACTTTTTTCCAATTGAAGTTGCTGAAGCTGTCATGCTGTTAAGCACAATAGCAAGAGGGTAGAAACTCAAAAGTACTGGGTACAGCCCAGCGGGCAGGTTTCAATCTGAGGAAAGTGGGCTTTCAAGCAGGGGGGCTTAAAGAGACGGCCTGTTTCAGATAGAGGGTGAACTGAGGGGCTGCATGTGGAGCCAGTATAAGATAAATGAAGGCGTTTCTGAAGAGTGAATCAGGCAAAGCTGCTCTAGTGGGGACTCAGACTATAATGTAGAGCTGGAAATGAGCATAATAGGTCCCCTTTAATCTCCCTTTTTTACGAGTACTGTGAGGCATTAAGGACAGAATTAGTTTTTCAGTTCGACACTTAGTGGCTTTAATGGGTCAGTTCACACAAAATATATAAAGCATAATTTCTCCTTTACCTTTAGTTGTATCTGGCCATGCATATTATATGTACGTGGCCAGATTGTGACGTATAACCTTTGAGATTCACGCAAACAAATGTTTGTGGTGCTCAAATAAATTAAAAAGAACAAAACAAAAAAGCAGGTTCTTTCTAAATAACGACCGTCCCGACTTAACAGTTTTTAAATGGATTGGATCTACTTTAAACTAAAGGAAATTACTCTGCGAATTCTCTCATTGCTTTCCCACAGTCTTTAGATGTACCATCATCGTTACTGTGCCCGGTGACTCACTGCATAAGCCTTGGTAAAAAGGATTGATCTTGAATTGTGTTGCGATGAGTCATTAGCCGACATGCTCATTGTGTAAATCGTCACGTAAAATATTTCCTCAGAATGTCAACAATCTGATCTGAATGCCAAAAGAATGAAACGCAGGCGGGCTTGAGATTCTCACACTGCAGGGCAACATTAAACACAATGTAATAATAGTAAAACCACCATATACCGCAAATAGAACAAGTTGCAGTTTAGCGTGGATACAAAAGATTAAAAGAAAAAAAAAAACCTTGCAAATTGTTTACCATTCAAGAGCTGAATAGCCAGAGGGAATGTACTTCTTTTGAACTTCTGATTGAAAACAGAGTCATGTATGCGTCCTCCCACAGGACGCTTCCACAAAGAACAGAGCTGCTGGGTGAGACTCTCCCCTAACAATCTTCTTTTTGGAGGCTTTTGGTGAGGACAAACGCTGTAAAGTGTAAAGATGGGAGGAGCAGACTTGTGATTTAAATGCAGGACATTTGGCTTTTAGGGCCAATTTAGGAACTACACCCAAAGGTGTAAGGGCAATGTAGGTTTTGATTCATAGTTTGGAGTTGGATTTCAGCATTGCTGGTGGATTGCAGGGGGATCTGAGGCGAGCTGATTGACGCCTTGTTGTTCAAACAAGCCACCTGTAATGGCACCTAGCTGCCAATCAAAGAGCCACGCTTTTAATTATACATAACTTTAAGTCTTAATGTAATTTGCAAAGGTGAATTAAAGAAAAAAATCAGTCTCAGTATGGTTATCATAAACAGGAAAATTAGCTATAGAGACCTTTTGTTGTATCGGGCGGTAAACATGTTTATTTCTGCTGTGAAGTCGGACATTTTAACATGGGAGCTTATGGAGATTGACTCGTTCTGTAGCCAGCCTCAGTGTGTTACGTTATGTCGTCATACAGCGTGGTGACAATGCTACGGCATACGTACAACTAAAGTTACCTCCAAGCAACTTTTATTTCGTCTTGTCCCGTCACTGCTTTAAAGTTGAGTTTAAGTGCGGACAGAGGTGAAGAAGTGTTTGTGTTACTTCATAGAGCTAGCTTACAGCTAACGTCTGTACAGTCATAGTTTGGGGTGAGCAAACACAGGCCTGTACAAACGCTGTAGTGATCGTACCGAGTCTTTCTTCATCATATCTTACTCAACAATGTCTTGTCTCTGCCACCATAGTAAAATCTGTTATTATGGTCCCCCCATGTAGGAGCTACCCTGTAACCTCTTAGGGCGCTGCTATAAGTTAGGTGTAACTTAGAGGCTATCTCATAGGCCACGTTTTTCATTTGTTGTGAGCTGATTGATTTACTGTTAATAAAACGAATGTGGAAGTTGAGCAAACTCCAGCGCTTAACAGTAAATGTGAAGTCTAAATCCATTTTAAAGCATTATCCATCACTGAGAATGAAGCAGCGCGAGCTGCAAAAAGCTGACTTGGCTGCATCGGTCAATAACATTTCCCCCCTGAACGGCAAGTGTGCCATTGGTTTCTACGAAGTGTGTAATTGACATTCTGAGAGCTGGGCATTCACTCGTGTGGCCCGTGAATGTATTAAAAGAAAGACGTGATGATCCAAATGAGGCAAAAAGTTGAAAACAAAACGCCGGTATTGTCTGACAAATCGTTCCTCCGCCTGAATCCTTTCTTTTTCACTGCAGCGGTGCCCCGCGTATGGATGCTTTTGAAGTTATGGAAATACAGCAGTCCACACACCCCCACACAGAGAGGGAGAGGGGAGAAACTGTTTGGAGTTGGTCAGTCTGGCCAGTGCGACTGCGTATTTCGTATTTGAGATAAGATTTCCCATCACCATTTTGTCTGCACTGCAGACGGCGGAGTGATGGCCGAACTTGATGTTCGAGTCTGTGCATGGTCTCGATTCGACGAGGAAGTGGGTAAATAATTGTTTTTTTTTCCTGATGGTTTATTCATTCAATTCTTCAGTTAATAAACAGATACAAACTGATGTCACGCGGCACAAACTAAATATCCCTTGAATTAATCAACAAAACAGTGTCGATTTATTTTCATCTGAAGATGATGAACGCACGAGGAGAAAGCTCCCTCACGCACACAGGCACAAACACTGAGTTGTTGACAGGAGGTCTCAGAGGAGATCTCTGAACTCTCACTGCTGGATGCAAAAACACACAGTCAACCCTCCACTGCACACCATTAGTCTGAGGCAACACAACACAGGCTGGGTGTGTGGGGGTCAACGTTTAATATTCTAATGATTGAAACAGCATCTGAAAGCCCAGTCTGTTTCTGGCGGGGGTTTAACCAAAAAACAAAAAAGATTTGCAGCAGCTGGTTGAACAAGCGTGCACGTTTCAACAAAACAATCTTACTTCACGCTCGATTTGGAAGCTGCTCTGGTACTTTCAATCGTACGACATGAGCTTCATCAGCAGATGGAGCTTGCGTAGATGTAACACTTCATTTGGATGGAGTGTTTTTTAACATTTCAGAAGCTTATTATTAATAAATAAAGCTGACTTTGGGCAAGAGGCGGGCTACACCCTGGACAAGTCAGCCAGCTTATCACAGGGCGCATATATCAACAGCTGAAGTGTTACAAAGACTCAATCCGAAGGAACACTTCAAATAAAGTGTAACCAAAAGTTGAGCTCCGAAGTTCATTCTCGATCTTGCAAAAAGAACTTTACAAACAAACTCTCCTCAGCGTCCCCTGCAAGGTCATCATCGCGAAGATGGCTTGCAATTTGCATAGATTTCATTCAGCCCTTCGAGTGAATCCACTGATTACAGCAATTCCATTAAAATTAATTTTCAAACGTCCTCGTGCTGCGTGACCAAAAATCTGAAGAAGGGGAGGAGGACGGGCTGAACGAAGAGCGCACCTTTTTATTATCTATCTGCATGTAGTTCATGTTGTTGACGGGTTGTTTAATTTTGTTTGTTTGTTTTACGTTTCTGCATGTCCATATTTTATGTTAGACTGAATTTATGTGCTTTAATGTGTGTGTGTGTGTGTGTGTTTGGTTCATCTGCGGGAAATCTTTTATGTGTAGATTGTTTCATGACAGAATAAAAGCAAACCAAAGCACTGCGTTATAATTATGATGATGGTCTTGCCTTGTTCTTTGTGTCTCTGACAGGTCGATATGCCCCTGGACCAGTGACACAGCCTGAGTCAAGAACAATACCCTCTCTCTCTCTCTCTGTGTGTGTGTGTGTGTGTGTGTGTTGTTCGTCCCTCTATCTTTCTGACATCATATTTTATATTGTTCTTCCTCTGGGGACAGGAAGTGATTATCATAAATCATTAGAGCTTCTCTCTCTGTGGTAATGCTGGGATCCCTGCTGAAGGCACACATGAATCATGTTCCACATACACACACATGCACACACACACACACACGCACACACGCAAGTATATACATACAGTATATGCACATACACACAGTATGATCTAATTTCTGCTATTAATTGAATCTTTGGAAGTGTTTAACGAACCATTTCAGCCATCAGGATGTGTATATGGGGACAATCAATTTCCTGGGGCACTGCTAACCACTGTTAGCACACACACATACACACACACACACACATACAAAATGCACACGTCGTCTTCACTCTCTTTGACTTCATGTGTATACAGTTTATTTCTCTAACTGCCTCACGAGGGGCTCGCACAGCTGCTCTGGACCTTTTCTTCTTTCAAACTTTCTTTCCGACAGTGAATGCAAACTTACAATGAGTTTAAAGCAGAGAGCATTAGACGGCACGTGCCCTGTAAATCTATATTAAATCATATCCCCGTTCTGTTTTTTCAGTTTCCGTGACCTTTAGCATGTGCTGCCACAGCAACAATTGCTGTCAAAGAAAATGCGAAAACATGCTAAATTGGCCACCGCCCCCCCCCCCCCTTACTGAGAGACATTACAGGCTTTACATCGAAGAAAATCTGAAAAGCAAACCCTGTGAGATTATTTAGCTCTGGAGCAGACGTGTGCCTGAATGTTCACTGCGGTTCACTAAAAAGATCTTTAACTGCAACATTTTGCACGGACAGGCTGGGATTAGTGAGGTGAAATCTTATTTTGCATGATTGACTATTGATTTTTTTATCATTTCAGGGAGATTCATGTTGATGCTCTGGACGAATCTAGATTGCAAATATGTCAGATGAAAAACCACTAAAGTGGAAACTTACAAGGAGCAAAAGCATTAGTTACTCATGTTGATGTCTGACAAATGTTCCACCACCGCAGCACTACAACGTTAGTATTTAGTGTTGGTGCTCTTTTTTATGTGCTATCTCTTTTTATGTTTTATTACAAAATAAAAACCTTACGAGCCCGATAAAGCCTGAAAAGCATTTATCATCAATGTCGACTGCAAGTTGGGTAATACACTTTTGGTGTGCTCTTGCTGAAATGTGGAAGCAGAAGTGGATACAATGTTCCTGTCGTGAACGTGATACAGAGCAGCCCCCTTTAGCTTAGTCCAAGCTGTCACGTTCAGTTCACCACAAAACTAGCCTACAAGCGCCGCACAAAAGGTCAATATCTCAGCAGCCTATTATTTACATCAGAGTTATCGGATTATGATTGTCTTTTCACAGACGAGCTGACAAATAGTACTGAACATCTCCACGGCGTCAACAAAGATAAAGATGTTTTATTTATTTACCGGTCTTATTTTCTCTCCCCAAAGAGGCGTGCAGGCGGCGAAGTTCTGTGGTTGTTGTTATCACCAAGGTTCAGCTTTATTTCATTTGTATAGCACCAAATGATAACAGAAGTTATATAATGTCGTTTTCTATACAGCGCAGGTTCAGACTGTCATTTTCGAACGTTATTTACAAAGACCCAACAATTCATGAGGGAACACGGTGACAAGCACAAACTTTCTTTAAGAGGCAGAATCCTCGAGCCGAACTCGGCTCATGGTCGATGGCCATCTGCCGCGATCGGCTGCATTTAGAAGGAGATACGGAGACGCACAGCAGCAACGATAATATTGAAAAGTACAACTATACTTTTGATGTAAATATGACTACTACTACTACTAGTAGTAGTAATGATAATAATAATATTTTTAGTGGTTTTTAGTTAGTCAAGTAGAACCACATCAGCAGCTGCCAGACGAAAAAGCAAAAAGACTCCGGGGAAGAAGCAAAGTTTGTAACATACACTAATGGGACCTGAAAGTGTACCAATATGTTCTGCTGTTAGTCTTGTCCTTTGTTCTTGTCAGACTTCTAAAAAAAAATCCTCTGTGTCTCGCTGTTTGCTCTGCAATGCAAATCAGACATAAAGCAAAAAAAAAAAGATGAAGAAGGAAGCTGGTTAGGAACTGATGATCAAGGACGGTTTCAGGCATCATCCATCACGAGTCATTTCCAGTGTACGTCCCAGATAGCTGCCATCTCAGGGCGTTGAAAGGTCACCGATAAACAAGGTCAAAGCTGAAACTGATTGATCTTTGAGCGCCGCAGCGAGACATTAAAACGGAGTGGGATGCAACGCCCGAGATATCGCTGCCGCAAGGCGCGGCATCTTAGGTCTCTTCATGTGAAAAACATGGCCCGCCTCAAAGAGATTCTGCTGTTGATCGTATGTAGAGTAGGTCCCATGCAATGCTTCATAATGTTCAAAGTACTTATAAATCATACGAGATTGAATATTTATGGAATTCAACTTATACAGTATGCCCTGACGTGAAACATTTTGCATTTTTTAGTTGACATTTCTCACTTTTATCCTCGGTAAACTGTAATCTTGCATTCACGGCCTCATTTTCTGACTTATGGACAAAGTGCCCCCGGTCCTGATCATCAAAATCCAATTTCCTGTAGAGACAAAATTTAAGTCACCTTCATCATAAGCTGCGTTTCAGAGGAAATGGATGCTTTTGAAATGAAGGCTGTGGATACTCGCTGAGCTTGAGGCAATTCTTTGCTGCCAACCCTTGACTTTACATGTTGAATATTTAATTTCTTCTTAAGCCACCTTTGTTCTTGCCCCCGTCTGGAAGGGTATGGCTTGTATATTACCTTTTGCTGGTACTAATTGGGCTACAGTTGAGAGATATTCATGTTTAAATCATTTTTCCTCTGGAATTGATATGAAGGAGTACTGAACTGACAGTATGTGTAGTCAGCGCTACAAGAAAAGAGGAGACGACAAACGTGAGATGACAGAGCCGCTCATATCAGATTCGAAACCCGGCGGCTGCCATATAAGGATACAAAGTGATTCTCCAGACCAGTCTGTGGCGTGGCGCTGTACACCAGACATGCACACTTTGCTGTGCCTTCACAGTGGCAACCCGGTCATCCCTCAGTTTGGCCTTTATCCTTTCCCCTCCAGCGGAGTCACTCACTATATATCTGCAGCTAGAAAACTAATCTCCTCAAGCAACCTTTCACATCCTCCTTTCATCATGATTTATATTCCCCCTATCTCCTTCCTCCAACTTTCTCCACTCGCGGTCGCTTCTGAGTTCAGTTCAAGCCACAGAAACAGGATGTGTTCTGAAGTTTGTGACGCAAGTATTGAGTGAAACACAGCAACGGTGCTATTGGGGAAAAAGCGGATATTGAGTAGAGAACAGTGATAGTGTTGATGTGGAATTTCAGCCCTGCCCGAAGCTGCTTCACGCTGAGGTTTGCAGTCTCTTAAGCACAGGCTGGATTTGAACTCACAGCGTGATATTAAACATCATGATGGGAGACTGCTGGAATCAATTCAACTCTTCAATTTTTAACAAGATTATAACAAAACTATATTCCAATTAGTCAGTCATGGTGAGATGCAGGTTCGCTGTGGTGTCGCAGGACCCCATGGGGTCCCTGAAGTGTGTGAAGTGTACGTGTTATAAATCATTGCAAATGTGACAAATTAAAGTAAAAACCTGAATAAACGATGCTCATGCTTCATCACAGATTGACTGCATGGCTCTGTGGAGAGTATTAAAATGCTGAACATGCCCATTTAATTCTCGCTCTGTTCTGTTCTGTAACGAGATGTCAAGAGGAAACTATCTAAGTGAGTCTGAAAGAGCGTCACACAGCAGAAGTGGATCGTGTTTCGATAGGAACAGTGACATCTGCGCTCACACCTATGGGAACGACTTCACTAAACAGGGTCGGACACTGTGGTCCACAGCGTGTCGTGAAAAACAGAAGAGCAACTCTTCTTCAGGTGGCTGAGGATGTGAATGCAGGACGTGATCGGACTGCCAGCAAGAACAGTTAATCAACAATTACACAGAGAGGAAATTATAGTTGGGCTGCAGTCCATAAAGCCCTTATTACAAAGACGAATGAATTCAGCGGTGCAAAGGCCATTAGCACTGGTCGAAAAGTGATAGGATCAGATGAGTCACACTTCACATATTTTCAACAAGCGGGCAACTGCATATGTGACATACACCAAGAGAACAGCACAGGTCTGACAGTGAGGCGATCCGTTATTCTGTTGCGGGGCAATTTGTTGGCGTGGTTTGGGTCACCGCAAGTCACCTTTAGCCTACGATAAAACATCTCTGATGGAAGTGTCTTCCAGGCTGACAATGCCTCCATCCAAAGGGCACGAGGGGTCACTGAATGGTTTGACATATATGAAAACAATGTGAATCATGTGTCCCCTCACAGCAAGAAGGTTCCTGGAGTCTGCATGTTCTCCCCGCATCCACATGGGTTCTTTCCGGGTACTCCGGCTTCCTCCCACGGTCCAAAGACATGCCGGATAATAGGTTAATTGGTGACTCTAAATTTCCCCGTAGGTGTGAATGTGAGTGGGGCGTTTGTCTCTATGTGCCCTGTAATGAACTGGAACCGTGTCCAGGTCGTATCCCACCTCTTGCTCCAGCTGGGATAGGCTCCAGCCCAGGGCTGTCCAGCACCACCACCGTCATCGAAACACTTCTCTTGGAAGAACGGGGTCCATCCCTCCAGCAGAGTTCAGGGACTTTAGAATTAATGCCAAGAAGCATTTGACCTGTCTGTATCCTTTTCCACACTGGGTGGGCACTCGCTGTGCAATAATGACGGCAATACAAGGCGCCTCATCTCCTTTTCATCTTTGAACTCTAAACCTCATTCTGTCCAACAGTACATAAGACTAGTTACCAGCGACAACACAGAAGAAGCACAGGCCTCTTTTATCTGCTGGCTACAGGCTATAGGTTTTTCCACTCTCATTTCACCAGGCAGTTTCTGGAAGAACACTGACACAAACAGCCAGGGGGCGTAGTTACAAGAGAAAGGATGGAGGGAGGGTGGGGGAATATAGATGGGCATGTTGGAGTGTGGAAGAAGAGGAGGAGGAGGAGGAGGAGGAGGAGGGGGAGGCGGTATAGACTCACTATGCCAGTGTAATTCCCCATGGCAGCGCCAAGATGAATTTTTCACTTTCTGTTGCACGTTGACACGATGATGAGTCCCTGTCCATTTCAGAGGAGAGACGTATGAAGCTGCGTGATGAGTAAATCACATCAGCTGATGAGCACATCTCCATCCAGGCTATGTGAGCCATTGCCTGTCACTCTGTTGGGTTTTCAGAGTGATAGTAATGGATCAGCAAATGCCCTTTCATACCCATATTTGTCTGTGCAAGAGTGTGTGTTTGTGTGTGTGTGTGTGGATATGGCAACTAAAAAAAACTAAACATGCCTTCGAGGATTTGTGTACATGGACGTGACATGCTACAGAAAGAGGCTGCAGCACCATCTAGCGGGGAGAAATGCTCGGTCACATTAAAACTGCATGTGTGAGGCAGAAGATGTACACAGTGGCTTGTGTTATAGCGTTGGATTTTTATGGAAGAAGCTGGAATCGCCTTCAGGGAACTGCGAGTTACACAGATAAGAACGAGAAGTGGACTGAAAAGTGAATAAGATAAATCGTGCTCGCTGCTGAGAACGATTTGAGTTCGTTATCTGCAGGCGACGATGCACGGGTGTGTTTTTCATGTTTTTGGCTGATCTAATCACAATGATCTGCCCCATCTGCTGTCTCCTAAGGTCGTTTGGTTACCGAATCATCTAAGAGGTCGTAAAAACCACCATGTAAGGTCTCAGCGTGCTTTAAACAGACTGGTGACAGCAGAGAAATGTTCAAACCTTGCGCATCTCTTCACACCTGGCTGTGTAAGGAGACCAGGTTTGTTGGAAAAGTTGCAAAAATTGTCCGATAGAGTGACTCAGATTACTTTCACAAGAGGTTACTGTCAGTCAGTCTTAGTTTGAAGCATACCGAGGCCTTTAGGGCTCCGTCAAACACGGATTTCGATTTCTGTTTAATTGTCTGCAGTACAAAGTAAAGAGAATTATGAGAATTATATGAATCAGATTTTACTGAAAGCAACTCACCATGACAGTTCTTGACCTTTGAGGGAACAGAGAGGCAACAAAGCAAAAAGCTATTAGCTGTGTGCACCACCGACCTTGCCCTGCTGGAGTTATCAGCTGCTTCTCTCAAGAGAGAAGTCAGCCATGACAGGACTGGATGATGTTAATACATTCCCTTGAATTTTCTTAAGTTATCTCTGATTAGAACGCAAGAAGTCTACTGGCCATTGTGTTAGAAAGCTCACAGCATGAATAAATTATACTCTGACGCTTTCTGGACTGATCATGATCGGGCTACGTCATGTGTTGGCTGACAGATTAGCTCAGACTCAATCTCTGACGACGATTCAGCCTCTGAGGAAGACAGATGTTATCCATCGGATATCCAGAAAATGTATAACGCATATCCAGCATATCTTCTGCAGTCTGATTAGCAACATGATACACAAGGATGGAAGATTTCTGCTAATCCTATGAAGTCCTACTGTGCTGCATCCTGCATTACACTGCAGATCAGCTGTTTGGATCAGAGTTAGAGCAGCACGGCCAGAATAACACAAACATGCACCGTCTTTGAAATCTTTGGAAATGAGAAATCTGACTTTGATCTAAGCTTGCAGCATTTTGATATATATAAAAAGCACAATGATAATCATGCAGTGTTGTTTTTTTTTTAGAACAGCTGGCTCTATTCAACAGAAAAACTTAAAACACTGCGTGTCTTGTAGAGCAGATCGATAAGTTGAGCTTGTCTTCAGCTCCAAATTGAAGGAGTCTGCTGGGAAAACCATGTTGCTCTGTAAGACCAGCTCAAATAAAGAACACTCAAAGTTTTTCAGAGGATTAGGGCAGCTTTTGTCTACAGGACTGTAAAGTGCCTGGAACAAACTCCAGATATGGTCTCAGGGTCAGCGTGGATTAGTTTAATCTGACTAGAGTTTAGCCTGTAGATCTGGTCTGAAGCTCAAAGTCATCTTTTGATTGGTTTCTACTGATCGGTCTTGTCATGTTTGAGTCTTGAGGAGAATTAAAGCTCTACGTGGCTTCATATGGAGGTCTGTAGGTCTTAGATAAGGGGTTTACAGGAGAAATGTCATCTTAGTATGAAGAATTTTAGGGGTTACTGTCTGCACATGCCTGAATATAGAGATAGTCAATCAAACATGAACACAATGTTAAAGCAGGGCTGAAAATGATTCCACAGTTTGTGTCCCTGGGGTTGTTTGCTTATCAGTGTCAGTGGAAAGTGTTGCACTATAAGGGCAGCTAATTTTGTGCATTGTGTGTGCGTGTGTGTGTGTGTGTGTGTGTGTGTGAGAGAGAGAGAGAGAGAGAGAGAGAGAGAGAGAGAGAGAGAGAGATCTTTTGCGTATGTGAGAGAGAGAAAGAGCTGTTCTTCTCACACTCCGATGACTCACTGGTGACAACAGACAGTTCTTATTTTTGGTATTACTTATCTTTGATTTGATTTCATCCCTCTTGGAGATTATACACATTCACACACATATTGTCACGCTCTCACATCCTCTCCCTCATGCATCAGAAGAGACTTAATGTTTCACTCAACTTTTCTGCATTGACAACCTTCTGTATCTTTTATTCAGCAACATTCACTAGTTACCTTTTAGTCACAGCTTTACTATTGTCCACTAACTCTTTTTCTCTTTTCAGATTCTTTCGTCAACATCTCTCTTGGCCTCTATCATTATCACAGAAGCTGCTGAGGTTGGTTACATTGCCCACTTGCCCAGCTCCGGTTCTGGCATGACACCGACTCCGCTCCCTGTCAGCAGGTCCAGGGCCTGAAAACCTCCTCATCCCGGTGGTCCACACTGACACTGACACTCCCCCTGTGCCCATGAGCTCACAGTCCGTGCAGCCCAGCTCATAAGCTGAGCTAACATTAGCTAACAGCAGCTATAGTAGCAGTTTACAGTACTGTCCATCAGGATCACAATGATCATAAATCACTCAGAGTTGTAACATTTTAGAGTTCAGTTCTGAATTCTTCAAAAAGGTTTTAAACGTTTCAAATGAGTCATTCTCCAGCTAAACTTTAAATTTCCAGTCACAGTCACTCAGCTTCTGTGTAGTTTGTAAGTCTCTAAAAAGCTTTCTCCTCGTGAAAAACGTTGGCTGAAATAGTTTCCAGTGGTGCCAAACTTTGATTTCTCAAACTACTTACCCACTCTCCATTCACATGATTAATATTTTTAATGGCTGAACTTCCTGTTGAGCTTCCTTGCTTTAGGACGCTGATAGTGGGATACAAACTATAAAACTATAAGTACCCTATTTATGAAAACAACTTGAAAACAAGTGTTTATTACATAGGGATTAGTGAATGAATGAACAAGAGAGTGAAACCATCCTGGCACCATCTTCATATTAAAAGAGTGATATTGATCTTCTCATGTAACTCTTAGCAAGAAGGCCAAGAGAATCTTTTGACTTTTCAGCTGATGTTTTGATCTTCTTTTTCCACTGTACTGCAGGCCTTTGTCACACTTCCATGCCCTCAAAATGTCCAGTGTATGGTAGCTGTCATGAAAGATTGCAGAAAGTAGAGCCTGAAGAATTTGGCACAACCACAGCCACATGTAGCAGGAGGAAATCGATTATTTGTCTCTTCCTGCCATGATAACCTACGAAAAAGAGTGCCACAAATAAGAGACACATCTAGAATAGAGTGAAATGGTGTGTAAAAATTAGACAGGCCGGCAACTTTAGAAGCAGGAGTGTGTTTTGCAGTCTAGTTTTATTATATGTTGGAGTCACAGAGCAGTCCATAACAAGGATGAAACTGGCAGTGTCTGAGTGGAGCTTTTGCAGGTGTCAGACTGATACAACACATCACCGCTGCAGGCCTGTTTGTACCTCGATGATAAGATAAGACCCTGTCACTATCATATTCACACAAACTGAAAGGTGTCAACTCCTTTTCATCCTGACAGATATATATATATATATTTGAAGCGTCATTATCGCTTGCACACCTCATACACACCACAAACACACAAACAAACATGCTATGGCTACGCTTGTGAGGACATCGTATTGATTTTGTTCCTCACATTACCTCATTTTGTCCAAAGGGCAGCTTCATCAGAGCGATGTGAGGGTGGTGAATCAACGCTGGCGAATTTGCTCACTGTGTTCAATTCATCCACTCAGTCCTCTGATTGTCTTCATCAGGATTAAATAATTAGCAGGATTCATTACTACAAGAGGCTGTTTTTGCAATCAGGTCATCAAATTCTATTTTTAAAACTATCGTTCATCAATCAGCAATGTGTGAGCCCATCGCTCAAAGATTTCCCACCCTGCCTGTTGCAGTCAGGCTGATTCATTCCTACTGAAGTAAATATTCTTTTAAGAACTGCTCAGAAATATATGTATCATTTTTAAAAGGGCTAAATAACTTTCTAAAACAGCTGGACACTGAGATTTACCAAACTTTAATGACACAGGAGTAGATAACTTTTTTCAGACGTGGATTGATCTGAAATATTTACAGCAGCAGGATGGCGTATGTGGGATAGGTTCAAAATAAACTACAGTGCGTGCACGCAGACATTTATACATGCAAGTGTGCAACAGTTCACGCACTATGCACATAATAAAAAATTGACATGTTCCATCCATTAATCCAGTTTCTGTAAGCACTTATCTTTATCAGGGTCGCAGGGGGCTGGAGCTGAGCTGGCATTTGGCAAGAGATACTGTGGAGATATTATTATAGCGCTGCTGCACAGAGGCTCTCAGGAAATGTCGATCTGCGTCATTGCGACCAACCGCGCGGCTGATAAGCAAATAATAAGGCAAACACAAATCATGACAGTGTAAAGTAGAGTAGAGTACAGTGCTAAGAAATACAAACTTGTACCATGCTTTGTATAAAACTAAACTTGTTGCATGCTAAGATATGTCAGTGAACATTTAAAGCTCCAATCTGCCAACAGTAAAATCAGCTGATGTCGCTGCAGTTGTTTAAATAAAAGTCCAGACAAGAAACGACTACTTGAGCTCGCTGTCTCTCATTTCAGAACTCTGGGGTCAGTATTATTCTTCATCATCATGGGCGAATGTAGCCCCAGCAGCCCTCCACTTCTTACACGAATGCTACAGTGTTGCTACAGTCCTAATGAAAAAAAACAGTGTCAGCAGAGCTCTGTGACATAGAGGGAAAAGTTATTCCAAGACACGTCAACTGACTTCAATGCTGTACTCTTCATTCTTCCAGAGAGGAGGGCTCAGACGTTCGAGATGGTGCCATTTGTTTGCACCTTTCTGAATACAGCTATAAAGTTTGAAGCCTGCATTGTTTACACCTATTTTTACCTCCTAGCAGTCTTCTTCTTCCCTTGTTGCCGCATTGCTGCATTGTTTGGTCCGCCACGTTCATTTGCACGTCAGCGGAATAATGTGAGACCACCGGCAGGACGGTGTATTACATCAGCCCGTGTCCACAGAGTACCTTTAAGTTTGACTCGAGTCCAACTCTGACATCATCCTCTTTCATCAGTGAGGCTGTGCTTTGTTTGGATAGACAGAGAGACAAAACCTTGTAACACAACCTTCAAGAACAGTAAAAACTAACTGATGCGACAATTTTGTCATCCCAATGCAAATTGCAAAACTTCTGTTACGTCTTTATCTTCATTCACCCAACATTATATGTCCCAGTTCACTTCAGATTCAACTTCATCATGATGCTGCACACCACTAGATCTGACTCAGAAGTCAATTTAAATTAATTTACTAACTTTTGATTAATAACTTTTGATGTTACATTGACTTCTATAAGGCTGAATGGTGCCTTTGTGATTTACACTCCCCGTCTACGTCTGATCTCGCACCATGTAACTTTGGGCTCTGGATTGGGAGTGCTTAATGAAACTGGATTATATTTTGTGAGGTAAATGTTTTCTGGTTTCCCCTCTTATGTCATCCAGCTGCTCCGTCTCTGTGATTTACAGATTTCTACTTGAAAGTAAAGTAAACTTCTGCTCACCGTAGCTGCTGTTAGCTAGGTCAGTTAGTAGCAAAGTTACTGTGCTCAGCGCACTGGAGAAGTTTTGGCTTTGCCACAAAAAGCGTCGATCACATTTGAATAATGAAGTGATATTTAAGTATTTTGAGGCTTCTTGGCAGAACACAGATGTCAGGAGGATTTGACTTGAGGCTCCAGCTGCCGTGAGTGTGAGTTATAGTTTGTTTGCAGATGCATTTCTCGTCTCTGTTTTTACATACTGAGCCGGGTGATTTGTGTGGGGATTTTTTTATAGGATTACATTTTTATATCATAACATATATAAGATGCAAATCCATGTTCCCATGCAGCCACGTTTACAACACGCCACATGCTCACAGGGAGGTCACCAGCTGCCATAAGTGTCAAGAGTTGTAAAATAGAAAGTCTCTTTTAGCAAGTAAAATTCGGTTCTCGCACACTCAGGGCCAGCGGACAGTTATGTATGTTTAAGATTAAATAACAGCTGTAGATTTATCAGTCTGCGGAGACAAACAAAACCTGATCTGCTGTCTCATTTCGCTCCCATCATGCTCCTGTCCTCTCACTCCATTCAGGGCTCAGTTCAAACATAGTCCAAATTAAAGTCCCATTCCCAATTCAGAAAATCTTACTTTGGTTCGGTTTTTAAAAGGTCAAATTAAAGCTGCAAGAACGCAGACATGTTGCACGACAGCAGAGGTTGAACAGAGCTTTTACCTGCTCCAACCTCGCATCAGTTCGGCAGATTCACTTTCCAGTTTCAGACGACGACTGTGACACCGTGACCATTGCAGAGGCTCCAAACACAGACCAGAGGCTCCTCTGCATTTGTCATGGCTGAGAGTAGGTTGGCTGGATTTCACAGAGCCTGGGGATTGGGTTAAAGTTGCCGAATGTGTGTGTGAAAGTCAGCGTGTGTTGAAGGGGGTCAGGGCAGACGGTATGGATTTCAGGGACCAGGGAAGCAGAGGGTTAAGGGTGAACCACCAGGGGAGGGAGAACAAATCACTCGTTATTTTTCGAGGGTTGGAGGGGAGAGCACCGAGGGCAGCAGTTAGATGAGATAAAGGCAGCAAGTCGACGTTTTTAGTTGGAGGCGATGAAATTAAGTTTAACCTCGTAAACCACTGACCAGGTGGTGGATCAATACAAGCTGGTGTACAGCCAAGCATTGCTCAAACCTAAAGAAAACTTTTATTTTTAATCCTCATGTGGAGGCAAGCGGTTCGAGAAATGCCAATAAGTGAGTTTGAATTTTGGGTAAATGTGTATAAAATTCTGCACAAACTGGAATGTAGAAGATTTATATTTGATGAAATCCATCCATAAAAACATGGCTTGAATATTTCACTCAGTGTAAACTTCAAATAGTTTCTATAAAGAGTTTGAACAAGCCAGTGCAGAATATATAATACATGAAGGCCTTAAAGCAACATTATTTAATTTTTTTCATCCTTAAAATAATCAAAATGTTGATGTTACATCGATGAATCAGGTGAATGCAAGCCTGTTCATGCAACTTTGTGCTCACCGGGTCAAACACAAGAGGTGCGTCACACTGTACAGCACTACGGTCACGCATCAACAACTATTTCCCTGGAAAAAATGTTTTGCTAATGACAGCACAGTTTGTTAGTCAGACTGTGAGCTCACAGCACTATAGGGGAAGGCGTGTGTGTGTACCACAGCCGTTTTGGACCACCGCGAAGAGGAGGTTTTCAGGCCCGGGTCACACAGGGGCAACTGGGCTGGAGTGTTGCCAGGCCCCGAGCTGGGCAAGCGGGTAATGTAACTTGGCTCAGCAGCCTGTATGGACATGACGGCAGAGGCAAAAAGGGGACGCTGATGAAAGGAGCTGAAACGAGAAAAAAAAGAGTTTCAGCAGGAAGCTAAGAAGAGAAAAGGAGTGAGCGAGCGAGTGTAAATCTGAGACTGACTCTTAGTCGTTGGTGAAAGACAGACGGCGAGCTGTTGGACGAGTAAGTAAAATCAGCTGGCTGCTTGTTGTATTTGCTTGATGCTTTGCTGTTAGCAAAGTTGTTGACTCCCTAGTTTTTGATCATAGGTTATAACACTGGTACTGTGCTCTGAAAATGTGGGTGCCGAATCGCAAAAATACCGATGTCTACACAATGTTGCTTTAATTAAATCTGTCTGAGTCCTGGGAACGTTTGTGTTCGCCACCAGACACATGAACCTCTCGCCTTCATATTCTTGTTTTCTTTTCATTCATTTGTTATTTTCCCTTCACCCTTTCCCCTGCGTGTGTGTGAAATTAGCCCAGACTGATTAGATGTCTTTTGGCTCACGACCAAATGAAACACCCCGCCCACCCTCTTTCCTATATTATTTGTCTTCTCCAGCCCTATTTGTGTCTTTCACACCCTTAATGTTAGACTCACACACACACACTGGGCCTCATCATCATGTTGCTGTCTCTGACGTGAGCGATGTGTGTGGAGCTGATGTGCAGTGGGACTTCCGTGCAGCCCTGGGACGATCGTGGGAGAGGTGATGACAGGAAGTGAAAAGGGTGTTGAGAGAAAATAAAACCATATCGAACTCCCTCTGATGTCATGTTCTGCATCACAGAGCCATCAGTCTGTCTAACCATTACCGCACCGCTGAATGAATCGATCTCGTCTTAATAACAGCGCCGTCACAATTCACATTTCTTCTCACTACATTTCTCACCCAGCGGTTTCATTTTCATAACTCCCAGGTTCCTCATAATAGCCTGTTTTATTAGATCACGCACACAGAGTTCAGAATCCTGAGAGCCTCATATGCACATTCACAGACACACGCACACCTTTACACCTGCTGTGTACATGTGCTAAATAAGAGAACAAAGGTACTGCAGATATACCAGGAAGCTTGGATTTTAGGCTCGCCTCAGCAGCTCCAAATCTGTTGAGAGATCAGGACGTTTGCCGACATAACGACAATGTGATAATGTGAAAAGACAGCAAATCTTTAAAGCAAGCTTCGGCTCATTGTTTAGCTGTCTGGCCTGCAGCTTTGCTGTTTATGTTCATTTGGATGTAGCGCAGGAATGGGTGTAAACACTGCTGCTCCGTGCAGTGTGGTCCATTTACCATCTTGTCACTGTCATTTCTGGCCATTGCAGGCAGCTGTTTTCAGTGAAACCCTACTGTATAACCCCTGCCCTGTAACAAACATTAGACACACACCGTTAGTGATTAGCTGGTTGACACAGAGGATCGTAAGGAAAACAGGATACAGATCTAAAAGGAGATGCGAGAATACTGGACATAACATTTGCCAGGTGGCCAGAAACACAACAGACACTTCCACATGCAGAATGAAGGAGCTGGGGATCAAACCGCTGACCATCCGATCGGTGGACGGCCGGTGTTTAGTTTGTCCATTCTGGGTTACTGTAGAAACATATTCAGTCCAACATGACTATCTGGTTAGAACTGCCACCGTCACGGTTGGTTCCTGGTTCGAACCTCAGCTGCGGCCTTTCTGTGTGGAGTTTGCATGTTCTCCCCGTGTCTGCGTGGGTTCTCTCTGGGTACTCCGGATTCCTCCCACAGTCTGACAACACGCACTTAACAGGTTAATTGGTGACTGTAAATTGCCCGTAGGTGTTATGTGAGCGTGAATGGTTGTTTGTCTGTCTACGTGCCCTGTGGTAGCTGGCAACTTGTCCAGAGTGTACCAGAGTCAGCTGCAAAGCCACCATGACCCTGATGAAGATAAGCGGCTACAGATGATGGATGATGTTGTGGATGAGGAGCCGTGGCGTCTGCAGATATAAAGACTCATTCAGTGGTAACAAAACATTATAATTCTTATATTACTACTATTACACACGAGTGAAAAGATGCATATTAAATTCCATTTCTGTAAATCGAGCCTACATACTGCACCTTTAAGGCCGCAGTTCAACTTTTTAAACACATCAGCGAGCCTGTTACAGTCACATCTGTCAGTCTCTCACATCATCTGTCTCCATTTCACTTGGCCTCTCTAACAAACACACAGACACACCAAGTAAAACGCCATGTAACTCGCACAATGTACACTGCAGACTCATTAAACTAACTGCTGTGAAATCTTGTGATCAGGGACTGTACGCTTCAGTTCCCCACGGATCACACACACACACAGTCTCCAACTGCTCCTGCGAGGCGCCTTTGACCCACGCGAACGAACGCCCACACACACACACATGCAGTCACACACAGAAAAACACACGCGCGCGCTGCGTGGTATGTGCAGTTGCGATATCATTTAATGAACTCACATGGTCTAACGTTAATCAGCTTTGCGTAAGTAGCTGCTAGGTCATCCATGAAGATTTATTCCTGTTTTTTGATTCATCATATGATTATGACTTGCTCTTTTTTTAGCCTGGAAACTTGTGTGACTATTAGCATTTTGTTATCATCATCATTATCATCATCATCATCATCATCATTATTAGCAGCAGCAACAGACAACTACACTGTATATGTCTCTTGTATTAGTATTACTGATAGAGCTCATTGTGCCTAAGACTTTTCTTGGGACCTAGGACAACCGTAACAGCAAGATAATGCAAAGACTACACACACACACACACACACATGCACACGCAACCACACACAGTTTGCTCTAACATATTGACTGTGCACTATCAGTCCTTTTATCCAAAACTGACTGAAGTATTTTAATGAGAAGCACATGACTGTACAATCCTGGTTAAGATGACAAGACCTCTTGTTGTAGCTACACACACACACACACACACACAGTCTGCACAGACACCCCCACACACATACTGGAAATTGTCAAGCATGCCGTATAGTGAAAGGAAATTTCTTTTTGTCTGTGGGTTGTTTTTTTTTATTCAGGATAAGAAGCAGAAGGTCTCCGCTAGATTAAAAGCAAACAGATATTTCACAGTGAATGGGGTTTTAATTGTATAACAGACTGAAAACAGACAAATGATGTGAAACACAAGCATGGAACTCTTGGCAGAGCCGCACGGTCGTCCGCAGCCCTCCGCCGCTCAGCGGCCCACAGTGGAAAATGCCCACCATGACACCGAATCAGAGAGACGGTGAAGCACAGACACGGGCTGAAATAACGAATGCGTGCAATAAACTTGAGAGGATGGAGAGAATTAAGAAAGAAAAACGAGGAGGCTTGATAAAAATAGAGAAACGGGCGACTGAAAAAAGGGCTCCGTGAAAGATCTCTGTTTCTCATTGTCTGTCCTTGAGGCAGACAAACTGCTTTTTGTTAAATGTTAATCTTATTCTTTTTCCCCTCTCACTCTGTCTTTCTCTCTCTCTCACACACACACACACACACACACACACACAAGAATGCTGTTCAGGTTTTTTCCTTCATTAATAAAACATGCCCGATCACGGCCTGATGAGTGTGGGTATCTACGCTGCCTCTTTCCATGATTGAGCAGCATCTAGAGAAGCCACGCTGTTAAGTAAGGCTCCAGCAAAAGTCTTTCGATCGTTAAAGCAGGCTAAAAACTTGAGGGAGAAAAGTGGCTTGGAACCGTTTGTAGCTTGCGTTTAATGGAAGTGTCATCTTGGCAGTTTCAACGGAGAGTTATAGCAACAACCAAAAAAGATAAAGAAAAAGAAAAAAGCATCACACTTTGCAAACTACTCTTTCAAATAATGCAGCTCTGTTGTTAATCATTAAGATTAATATGCTCTCAAAAACATGGCCAAACACATTTTTTTCTTGTCACACTGTTGTCATAGCTTCGAGGCTCAGTCCAAAGGAGTGTACTTGGCAAAGTACTGACAGAATGATTTGAACCAGACATGTCCCAATTAACAAAGTTCAATTTGTCAATTACCAACATTTCCAAGAATTTAAAGCCATGCTAAAAGCCCTGTGAGGATGGACTTGGTGGTGCTTTGAGCTAAATGCAACAACATCAACATGCTAACAAGCTCATAATTGCAGTTATTGACGTGCTGATGCTGTCCATGCTAATGCTAATGGCATGCTGATGTTCAGCAGATGTTTCTTCGTCTAGCATGTTAGCATTCAAACATTTGCAAATTAGACCTAAACACGCCTAACCTGCTCTGGGCATGAGCAATTGAGTACCCTTGCCAATTTTTGCACCCCTTGCTCCACTTCCAACCCGCTAAAGCAAAGTATAGAGACAGCGCCGACTATGCAAGACTAGTCAGTGGTTAATACGGACACGTCGGAGAAGTTTGCCTTTAGGGCTTTCTGACTGAAACTACCACAACACCACTTTTTATGTGGATAACCTCAAAAAGAATGAGGTTTATATGGAAATCTGGGAGCTGTTTAGAGTTACAAGCAAGTGAACTTTTCCCCAACGAGGCTGGGGCACTTCTCGTAATATGGACAATTTGATTCACTCCATTCACTCGCTTGTTATGTATTCGGAGGCAGTGTGAGTGCTCGACTTTGGTGACTCAGCTGAACAAGTGAATGCTGAACCTAGCTAGGCTGCGTTCGGACAGGATCCAGCACTGTGGAGAAAACACAGGTTTTCCTTTTTATTTGAGTCGGGGCAGTGTCCACCAGGACACATAGTGAAAACAAGACGGCAGCAGAGGGTTCATGAACCCAGAGAAGCGCACAAGTGTCTCCAAGTATTGCATTTCCACTGTATCGTGAATCAAGAAGTAAATATTGAAGAACCCATGGTGGCAAGTCAGTCAGATGATCAGACGGGTAAAAGACCTCCAGAGCCACCCTGAAATGTCTCTGAAGCTGAGGCTAGCCAGATGGATTCATAGACTAAACTTTGATACAATATTTACACAGCAAAACAGAGACATAGAAAAAGTTTCCTTTGGTTTGAGAAAGAGAGAGGCAGGGGTTGAAAGACGGTGACAGACAGTGAGCGCCAGCCTCGATCAAACCAGTTAATCGGCGAAATAAAAAGTTATTTTCAGATCGTCTCACAGCGGTTAGGTTCCAGACAAACCCCGAGCGGCCCTCCCTTTATCCCCCCACGCTGTCGCACAGCCCTGCGGCGATTCACTGCAGCGCCTGATCGTGTCTGAATGCGGCCCCGGGCTGCAAGAGCAGTTTGTGAAGTTTCTATAAATGTTTTAAGAAGCCTTTCTTTTGATACTGGGAGTCTCTCTGGACTGACTACAGCTTCTGTCCTCTACAAAGCAAACAAGATACAAAGTCACCTTTCAAGCCTCTACAAAGACTTTCAGCGAAGTGTTCTGTTAAACACACACACACACACATAAGCAGATAAATTGTTTCCCGATCGCTCTTTTTTTTGTGAGCTTTAATCAATATCACATTGTGCAGTAGAATCCCCCAAATCCACGACTGACGCCATGATCGCCACAAAGCTCCGTCCCAGACTCCCGACCTGTGACATATCTACCTCCCCCTCCTCCTCCTCGTCTCCCCCGATCAGCCCTGATCGCTTGCCCCCCCCCCCCACCCCCACCCCCTTCACCACTCCATCTTCCTCTTCACTAGATGTGGTCTGAGAGAGATCCCTCACCCTGCCAAGAATAAAGGAAGAAAACATCCTTGTTGTTTGTTCTCCTTCCCGCTTGCAATCACACAGCTCTACAGTTTCACAGGCGGCATTTGATCTTCGATTAATTTCAACGTGGAGATGAAAGGCACTTTGAAAACTAAAGAATGTGTAGCTCTTTTTCTGTCTGTCTGTCTGTTTGTGCTGCGTGGAGAGTTAGAGGAAATGGGGGGGAAAAGTCCCAACTTGAGGCTTGGAAAACTGTGACCTTGCACTCTGGATCCTGCAACATATTGACGAAAAAATGAAACAAGAAGGGATGAAGGGGGAAACAAAGGCAGGAGGGGAGGGGAGAAAGAGGTTTGGGAAATCAAAGAGAGGGGGGATAAAGCTATGGAAAACCAGAGCTCGTCTGTCCTTGGATGTTAATGTTGCACATATCACACACACACAGAGTCACAAAGAGCTCTAAACACACAGACAAAAGGGGGAAAGAGCCGTGCACACACACACAGCTTCTGACAAGACTATAAATAGAGATTATTCAATCCTCGTCTATTCAACAACCACAACATCCTTTAGATACACACTCACACACACACACTAGCAGCTTCAGCTCTCACTGTGGCTGCACTGATATGGACCGAGAGGAAATTAAAGCCATAGAGAGGCGAAGTTGTGTGTGAGTGTAGCTGCTGCGCTCCACATGATCTCCAGTAGGATGCGAGTGAAAACAGTGAGCTGCTCTTATCTTAGAGAAGGGAAGGATTACAGAGGTTTGTATGACAAAGACGGACGGGAGAAGGCAGGCAGAAGGGGAACTAATGAGAGGTCTGGCTTCGCCCTTCTCCTGCTGATTCTATGTGTTTGTTTTTTTAAAGTTACCAGCAGTGTTTCCTCGATGTGTCAGTCGAGACAGGAAATCTGCCTCTGAAATACATAAACGAAAGCTTTTAATGTGACCAAAATTTACATCCTATACTTAATCTTACTGCTGTTTATACTGGTAATGTGTTCCAACAAAAGCAATGTAGATTTATATGCTGTGATATAAGATTTTGAAAGCCGCTAAGAGCGTTGAGATCCGCAGTTTGTGTCGTGGTTTCATTGTGTCTGTTACTGTGACGCTTCATTCTTTCTGTTGATGGACACAAGACACGTGCGAAACACAAGCATATTAAGAAAAACATCTTCAACACGTGCAGTATTTAGAAGTAAAGCTCCAAATACACAGCCAAGTACAGAGCCACACTGCCAGTAGCACAAAACAACAATGGAAACTGCTTCCAGGTGTCACCAAAAAACACGTCCAGGACACGCTTGTCGCTGCCACGGTCGGTGAAGTTATTGAAGTCAGCTTTAAAAGTCGGCTCTTCCACTGACATCTGCGCTGCTCGAAGCGTTTCTGGATTTGATTGTTTTTTTCTCACTTTGCAGCATTTTTCCTAAATGCTGCTCATGTGTTGTGTCAAACTTTTTTCTTAATTCGCTTGTTTTTCGGCTGTTTGCACGTGTTTTCAGAATCAGGAACAGAAACCGCCAAGGCTTTCAAACAATTTGGGTAATGTGTGCCTCAAAACATGAGGAAGATAAAGTAAAATAAAGTACTAGAAGATATAAATATGTACAACATGTTTTTAAAGTAAAAAGAGCTGTACAGTTTGATTCAAGAATGTCCAACATATTTACCGTAAAAAAAAATTAACAGAGAAAACGAGACATAACAATACGTACTAACACACTTGAAGCAGCAATCCACGGTGTCATCTTCACACAGCTTAAACTGCAGTGTGTTGAACTTCGGGGACTCTAACTCTAAATCAGAGTTACTGAGTCTGTAGAGCAGTTTTTGTCCTAAACAGACCTACACTTACATGATATAACCAAGCTAGCAGCGTGGCTTTAGGGATGCCAACACTGGTTGATTGGTCCGTGCATGTGAATGTCTCAACAGTTGGATTGATCGTCATGAAATCTGGTGCAGACATTCATGTCCTCCCCAGGATGAGTTGTACAAATTTTGGTGATCCTTTAAATTTTCATGTAGCGCTATGATCAGGTGCTACATTTTACTAACACCTGTAAAACAATTGACATTCCCATCAGCCTCAGATGCACTAATTAGCAAACATTAGCATGTTAGCACACTACTAGGATGGTAAACAAGGTAAACATTATGCCTGTTCCTAATTGTCATTGCATGCTGATGTTAGCATTTACCTCAAAGTTTTGCTATGGCTAAGCACAGACAGAACCACAGACATGTCTGGAGACTTAAGAGAAGCAAGACAAACCTCAAACAGAAAGTCTGCAGGGAAAGTATCCAAACTCATATGCGTGAACAGGGTGACTAATGTTCCAGCCTAACTGATGATTAGATTGTGTGAGATAATGTGATCCTGACAGGAACGAAAACCCACATAATGTGCCTACAGTATGTGATGCACAAACAAAAAGGCCATTTCACAGGAAACAGACTGAACGTTTAGTCATACTGAAGTCTAAGTGAGTTTCAGTAATGAGAAGCTGTGAAGTTTCCTGTGGTGTAAAATGAGAATCGCGTTAATAAGATAACTGTGTTTGCATATAAACTGTCAGATAAAACATTCTCAGTAACGTGTTTATCTTTAACGGTATGAAGACACAGGATGTGAAGTCTTCATTCTAAGGTATGTTGCAATACATACATGAGTGACACTGACTTGTCATGGTGATAGCGCTGTTGACACACAAGCTAAGATGTTCTGATTAAATTCATATCAGTTGTAGGACTTTAGACCGACTCCTTTTCAACTTGCTAGCTTTTTTGGAGGTTGCGTCCACATTCATGTGCAGACAAATATGCAAACTCAAGCTGCTGTTATCAAGGTCAAAAGTTTAGTGCTTTAATGAATAGCTGACATCCTCCATCCGAATTCTACGGAATAAACGATACTTCATCTCCAGATCAAGGCCCGGCCATCCTTTATACTTTTTTTTCACATTTAGCAGGAAAACATTAGAAACAAACTTAAACGCTCCCTAAAAATCGTGTCTTTGCAGGGCTTCCCACTGATTTAACTTGCTGCAGTCATGTACAGGTGTCCTCCATCACAGCTGAAGGCGGTTCAACAGAGCACACTTCTTACCACACCACCAACCATGCACCCATTAAAGCACATCCAGCATGTGGTCAGAAGGGAAACAGGCTGGAAACTTTCAAACACAGATGCCAGTAAATCAGTCAGTCTGGTGTTGACTTACTCTTTAATATCCTTATCATACTTCATGGCATTTCTATATTTTTTCTATGTCTAGAAATCCTAAATGGACTTCTTGTTGTGGCATTTTTAATATCTAAAATGTAATATTATACCGACTTTGCTTGGGGGATCAGCAGCACAGACAAACTGCACATTATTAGAGAGGAAACATTCTTCAGATGGTTGGTGGATCTGCCAACCTGGCTGCTTGGCACATCTTTCTGTTTCTTCTTCTGTGTGTGTGTGTGTGTGTGTGTGTGTGTGTGTGTGTGTGTGTGTGTAGTTGGCAGCACTACACACATTCCAATGTCACAGTCGGCTTCAACATCTGTCCACTCGGAGAGTGACCCGCCAAGCTTCCACACAGAGGAACTTCAGTCACGTTGCATTCCAACAAAGACAGCTTCTGCTCCAAACACCTGTAATGTGTGCAGACTGTGTTACATTGTGAAAAACATGCCATGATGTTCACATTTTAATGACAGTATCATCAAGGTTGTGAGTGCACCATTAGCAATGAGCTACAGGCTAATATCGCCCATGTGTTCCCTTTAAGAACCACAGTTTTTTGTAGCGTTGACTCCCTCTAATTTACTATTGGCCTTTAAAGCAGCTTTACATAGAAACTGGTATTTCTGCAATGTAAATATGGACAGCTGTACACATGTATTTCTCATGATTACAGTACAGTACAGTACAAAACTAGTGAGCCGACAATTCTCCTAAGGGCCAAACATCAAGCAGACATAGCAGCCAGCTAATATTAGCGTAACAGCAGTTCGGCGTCTGTCTTTCAGCCTTTTATTTCACCAAGCTCTCACCACTGACTAAAAGTCAGTCCCAGAGCTTTTTTCATCAACGTGACCTTTGTTTTTTTGTCCATAGAGGCTGCTGAGCCCAGCTCCTGATCTGGCACGACATCAGCCCCGCCTCCAATCAGCATACACCTACACCCTGGGTCTGAAAACCTTTTCCTGATGGTCCAAAACACCTGTGGTACAAACACTAACACTCCCCTGGTGCTCTGAGCTCACAGCTCAGCTAACAAACAGGTTACTTCACTGTCCATCTGGAAACTCTGTAAATCACAGAGAGCTGAGACAGAGCAGCGGAGGACATCAGAGATAAACCTTTCTCCTTACAAATATGATCTAGTTTCACCAAAATAAGTGGAATATTTGGCGTTAGTGCCATGATGATACTTATTGTGGGAGATCGTACCTGGAGCACAGTTAGATGCAATGGTGCACAGTGGGAATGACAGAGAAACCATTGATCAAGTCAGTGTAGCATCAAAATGACTTAAAATGTGTTAATTTATGTTAGAAATGTTGCTTCCAATAAGATTCTTGCAGATATTCAGGTTGAAAGAGAAAGTCTCTGGCTGTTTCAAGGCCAAAGGTAAAAACTCAAAGAAGACAGATTCCACAGTCTCCATTTAACTCTTTCTCCTTTCTGTAAAACTCTTCTGCATTCTCCTTGAAGTTTGCCTGTTTGCTGCCATGTGGATGTTCATCCGGAGCCCTCGCCGCCTCTTTGCTGGTTAACCCCGCCCACAAAGAGCGCTCAAACCTGCCATTGGTTGAACAAGGCACCGTCCTGCCCACTGGTGGAGTTTATAACTTGACTGTGAAATAAAGAAGAGAGTCACACAGTGGGAGATCGTCCACTGACTGGCTCGAAGTGGGCCGCTGTTTGTCAGTGCGTGTGTGCGCGCAACCGCGGCGATGCTGTAAAGTGTCCAGACTTTCTTCCGTCCACGAATGAGGCTGTCACACACCGACACAATGTGGAAACTCGCCGGTGAGTCAGTAAGTGCCTTCAGCGCTGCTGCTGCAGCGGTCACCTGTCTGCTCGTGACCGGGATGCTTGTAGTCACTGTCGGACACCCGAGCGGCGGAGACCCGGCGGAGCCTCCTCTGGCTGCGGCGGCGAGCGGAAAAGTTATCTCGGCGTATCTCAGGAAACTGACCCGAGAGAGGAGGGCGATAAATGGGCCCCCTCGGAGAAGCGTCCCACCTCCACCGGTGGAGCATCTCACACCGGGCGACCTGTTCATAGCGGTGAAAACCACCGGGAGATATCACCGACAGAGGCTGGAGCTCCTGCTGGACACCTGGATCTCCAGAAACATGCAACAGGTGAGCAAGTGGAGTGGGGTGGAAACAAATCAGCTGATTTACTTACGGGAAAACTTCAGATCAGGCCACAGTGAAAAGATAGAAATGGGATTTTTACTGGGAAATAAACCCATGATTGTCGAAGCTGTTAAAACACTGAAGATAACACACTTTACTGGATGTTTATGTAGATCCAAACCATTCAGAAAGCGAATAATAAACATCATTATGTTTAACATTATGTTATTTAGTGCAAACCCCAGCCACACAACAAGGACAATTACCAGGCCACCAGACTGTACTTTTACTTTTAGATCAGTGTGATTTATCAGGGGTCAGACGAGGAAATGTATCCTATCATGTCAGTCTGGTGCTGATAATTTAAGGTCAGAGCTCAATCTGGCCTGATAGCTCTCACATGAAGGGAAGTTGTGCACGTATTGTAAAGGTTTCCCTCACCTCCTGCTGCAATTGCAAGCAAGTTATAAACCCCCTGAGATGTGACTGGTTTCCACTGGCTCTTTGATCCAGCGTGTGAATCGTAAAAGAGAGATAGAGGCCTTTGTAATGCATGAGAGGGAGATCTGAGGGCTAACAGGCCGACCACAGTGCTGCTAATGTGTTGACATAATACAGGCAGGGGACATAAAGGGGGAACACTACACTGCAGGACCACGGCTGGATGAATGAACCCTGGATTTCGTCAAGTAGTCTCAATGAGATGCAGATTTGTTTCAAGGCTGGAAGTACAAGAAAACAATTGTTCCGTTGTAGCTCAGGCCGTCATCACCGTGGCAGAGGCTCGCTGTAGTCTGCATCGTAAAAAGCCAGCTTCAGACATCATAAAAACTGATTTGTCATGGCTTTGAAATAATAGAGGAAGTTAAATATCAAAGCACTTTGCTGTTTCAGAGGTGGTGAGGGAGGAAATAAGAGAACAATTTCTACTTTATTTCCACCACGTTTAAGAAATATTGTCATTTACACTCCCCTAGATTTACAGGACGGCTGTAGTTACAAGTTATTTGTGCCATAAAGATTTTATTTCCAAAACATACTACCGTAAACACACATTAAAATGTCTGTTAAACCTTCATCTGATCCAGTAATCTGACACTGAAAGGAGCCAGGAGTACTTTCACTTTTCACACTGCGCATAATGGTGCTTTACTTGAGTATTTCTTAGAAGTTTATATATGATTTAGTATTTTTCTATTGTACCATTGCTTCTTTAACTCAAGTAAATAATCTGAATAGGGCTGCACTAAAGATTACTTTTCATTTCTGATGAATCTACTCGATAATTATTCCAACATGAGTCCAAGATGCTGTCTTCAGAGTCAGGGTGTTCAGTTTATCGTAGAAGAAATCCAAAAAATATTAACATTTGAGAACTTAATCTGCTAATCACTGCAGCTTTGAATCTGATTTCTTATTCCTCCTCCCCTTGATCATATTAAAAACCATCTTTTCCAAGTCATTAAACCGCCAGTCCTGTGATCTGGAAGAGTTACAACATGACTACTGGATTTGAAGGGGATATGTCAGCCACATGGGGGGAGTTTCAGCTGTAGAGCCTCACAGATGAATATCTGAGATCAAACGGTATGAACAGACAGTGTGTTTGGTCTGAATCACCATGGCGAGTGAGTCAAAGATGAATCTGTTTCTATGAAACACATGGGATTGCGGTAAAACTGCACCCAGAGGCTTCAAAGCTGGTAATCAAATGCAGACACGACCGTGGAGCGCACAGCGGTCGCTCTGATTTCCATTTAAACCTCAGTGGACTCGTTCTGGTCTCATCTCATGCTGCAGCGAGACTGTTGACATGTAAATAGAGTTAATGTAGAGGGGGAATCAGCTGATGTGTGTGTGTGTGTGTCTGACACATTCCTCCTTCTGCTCTCACGGTCAGGTGTGTGTAACCCTACCTGTTTCCCAGACACACCCCTATGCAATAAGGCTGCTGAGTAATGGAAATACACGGCAGCACACACTCTCCCAGTGTTAACATCACACACACACGCACGCACACACATGCCCTGGGAACCCACCAGATTTCTCATGGGAAGTTAAAAATGTGTCTGATCACAAGAGTGAACTCTCACACACACACACACACACACACACACACACATACACACACATAGACAAACACCACTTTCTCCTGCCTCCGTTGTTGTTGCTGCTGTTTCCTGTGTTGTAAAGCTCAACTCTTGGCTATCCAACCCCTCCTCCTTAAAAACACATTTTCCCTCCACTCTGACCCTCACCACCCGCTCCACCACCACCCGCCTCCTCCTCCTCCTCCTGCTGCCTCCCCAGCTTACACTGGTATGACACAGACACACACTCTAACAAGAAGCTGGCTGCTCTCTAGAGGCTTAAGAGGAAAAAAAAAAGAGACTGACAAAAACTCACAGCTGGCTCGACTCTGTTTTTTCCCAGTCTCTCTCTCTCTCTCTCTTTCTCTGCCTCAGGCGGTGATGTGATCACTACTCGGATCAAAGATTTATTATTGAATTTTGCAAAGTGGAATCCCTCTGCATTGGGGTAGCACGTTCAGTGAAGTCAGAAAATGTTAGATTTTGTGTTATTGTCTCTCTTAAACTAAAGCACCCTGAATCTCAAATGAAACAATGAGGTTGAAGTGCTGACTTCTAAGCTGCATGCCAGAGGTATGAATTAGAGACCTTTTACAGGGCGGACAGTAAATAGACAAGTTAAAGCAAAGTCATTCAAATTTCTATTTGGTGTCAAGTCATTTTATAGCCAAATAATGTCTGTAAGCTAAGATATACAAACATGAGCAGCTGATGTTCTGCTAGGCCTGCACTACAACAAACCCTTAAGTCTTGATCTCTTATTTTGCACGTTAAAAGTTGTATAAACTTTATATAGACAAGAAAATGTAAACCATTGTTTGTACTCGCCTTATCTACATGTTACCTATCTGCGGTCCCCAGATGATGAACTGTAACTTTATTTCACCAAACTCTTAGCCGACAACTAAAACTCAGTCCCAGATTTAGTCTTGCCCAATGGCCTCTTTGCTTTGTCACTTTCTCTCTTTCTCTTCGTCAAATGTCCTCTTCAGTCTTTTCACCTCTGCCATCACAGCCATAGAGGTTGCTGAGCCTGGTTTACCTTGCCCGCTTGCCCAGCTCCCGTTCTGGCACAACACTGCCTCCACTCCCTGGGCAAACCTCCTCTTCCTGGTGGTCCAGAACTCCTGTAGTACAAACACTAACTATACTCTGATGCTCTTAGCTTACAGTGTGCTAACAGCCTGGCTAACACACTGAGCTAACAGCAGCTGCAGTATATTTACTCTCTATCAGGACATTTTGCCCTCAGTTTGGTCTTCAGGGAATGAAACTGCTTCTCAGTTGGTAATGTTGGACAAGAACATTAAACTGTTTGGCCATAAAAACTCTGTGCTGCTACATTATACTTAAAAACACTACAATGTTCACACAGTTTGGATGTGAACAGTCTGAAATGAAAGCTGAGATTCAGCAGTTTATCATTAATGTAAGAGCCAAGATGATATTTACAGACTGCTCTGTATCTGCACCCAGAGTGTGTGTTTACTTCCTGTGGAAAGTTGAGGGGTCTGCATGGCTTCCTGACCCTCAACCCTGTCACTCATCACAAACACACACACGCGCGCACACACACACACACACACAGCTACAGAGCTTTAGAGCAGCTGCTCCGTTGCTGATAGACAAGAGGTTAACCTTTGTCTTGGCCTTCATCCAACATCAGCTTTGCTCGCTTGCTACTGCGTGTGTTAAAGTGTGTCAGCATGTGTGTGCGTTACACGGAGGAAACGTTGCGAGGTGGAGTCTCACCTGAGATCAAAAACAATCATCCACGAACAATGATGGCGGAGCAGCGAGAGCTTCTGGCGGTGTTTTTTGACCCCCCGCTGGACACCACGGGCCGCTGGAATAACATGAACTCTGTTTGTGTGTTTTTCCACAGACGTACGTGTTCACTGATGGAGAGGACGAGAAGCTGAGGAAAAGGATGGGTGAGTTGCGCACACACACACACACTCACAGAGCAGTTTTGCTGAGTGAGCAGTGTTATCTGCAGTCTGTGAGCAGGAAAGCAGGAACCAGGCTGCTGACCGAGCAATACTGTGTTTCCATGAAATGCAGGAAGTCACTTAAGTTTAGTCAACAGGCCGTTCCTCATCTTACTCACTGAATTGTTTCACCTTCAATGAGGTATTCTTCTCACTATCGGACACATTGTACGAAAATATGCAATGAGGATATTTATTAGGGTGTTTTCATCAGGCTGGGCACTGACTGGTTATTGACTTTTCTTTGTTATTGATTATCAGGAGCTCACCTGATCAACACCAACTGTTCAGCGGCTCACAATCGGGAAGCCCTCTCCTGTAAGATGGCTCTGGAGTATGATGCATTCATGAACTCTGGTAGAAAGTAAGTAACAGGAACACACACTTGTGATAAATACACACACACACACACACAAAGAGCATTTTATAACCCTCAGCACTGTCCGTTGCAGGTGGTTCTGTCACGTTGATGATGATAACTACCTGAACGTCGACTCCCTCCTGAAGCTTTTGTCTCAGTACAGCCACACACAAGACGTTTACATCGGACGGCCGAGCCTTGAACGACCGATCGAGGCCACGGAAAGGCTCGGCACCACGGAAATGGTACATTTTTACCTGTTAATTACTGCTGTTGATTATCTCTATTATTTTGATTGTTATATAAAAACAATATTTAAATAGAAAGCATGGAGGAAGAAGAAATAATGTTTCACTTTCCATCATATCATTATTAGTATTATTATTGGTATATAATGTTAAATTTAGCATCCTCCTTCCTGCATGACCCGTCTTATCCCTGATCCCCTTTTTACCCTCTCCACATTATCATTATTATTATCATTAGTATTATTAATATAGCTATACTTTCATCCTCATTTGGCTTGTTTTTTCATGTATTCAGTCTCATTAAGCTTAAGATCTCTTTTCCATGTGGGAACCAAGAACAAGAAAGATAATCAGCAAACAGAAACAGCACAATTACACAGTAAACAAAGAATTAATAATAAAAAGAAGATGCAGGAATTGCAAAAAACATAATAACTGTTTAAAATCTCTAAAGGGAATGTAGGTGTCTTCGAGGGCTGTTTATTCCAATTAAATGGTGCATAGCAGTTCTGCTAACATTAGTGCATACATGAGGGGCATCAAAGGTGAAGTTAATGGATCTGTAAATTTACTATTCATCGGTTTGTTTTAGTATTTAATAATAAGAGTACATAAATGCAGCCTGCAGTCTCTAGCTTCTTCATCTGAAAAGTGAGTAAAGAAACTTTCTTCACTCTGGTTTTCTGCTGGGCTCAGCTACCCGCAGATTGAGAACTACATTGATTTGTCCTTCACTGGCCCCAAGCCTGAAGCACAACATATAGTGCTAAATGATTACCTTCACGCTGTGCGTGTGTTTGTTTGTGTGCAGAAGCAGGTGCGTTTCTGGTTCGCCACAGGAGGAGCTGGATTCTGTCTGAGCCGCGGCCTCGCTCTCAAGATGAAACCCTGGGCTAGGTAAATCTTCACTTAAATAGATTATGAGATATTGTTGGCACCGTGCCAGCGGTACCATCAAACCTCCTCCCTCTTACGCTCTGGACTGCTTTCTCTGTCCAGCGATGGCACTTTTATGGAAACGGCTGAGCACATCCGTCTCCCCGATGACTGCACCGTCGGCTACATCGTCGAAGCGCTGCTCGGCGTGAGCCTCATCCGCTCTGCTTTGTTCCACTCGCACCTGGAGAACCTGGGACTGGTGTTAGACGTACACAGCCAGGTACACACACACACACACACACAACAGTCACACAAACGGACTGATCCGCCTGTTCAGATCCGTCTAAACTGGGTTTGTTTTGTTGTCTTCACTTCAGGTGACGCTCAGTTACGGCACAGTGGAAAACAGCAGAAACACTGTCAACCTGAGAGGAGCATTTTCAATAAGTGAAGATCCTACGAGGTAAAATATGTGTGTGTGTGTGTGTCAGTTTGTGGCAGGAAAAACACAAGGAAACATCTGGCGCTACAGCTAATGATTATTTTATGTTTAACTCATTTATAATTTGGTCTGTAAAAATGTGAGAAATGTCTGAAGTGATGCTTTTAATCACTTCCCACAACCAGTTTATTATCAAAGACAAAAGAAAACTTCAAATCTCAAATATTTGGCAATTAATTTAGGATTATTCTCCCCGCTCTGACTGTAATTTAAACTTAAAATATTCCTGTTGAAAATATTGATGAAGAAAAAGAGCTTGAGCTTTATTCTGTGGAAAAAAGGCTGTTTTGTTGTTTCTATCAAAAGATCCGGTCTATGATGCTCGGTGTAACACAAAAGGTGGCCTTCTGTGTGAATATTTACAGTACAGAGGTCATTCATACTAACAAAACAAAGAATAAAACACCAACCGATCTTATCTTAAGTCTTCCTGACATTAAGGGGATTTATTTCGTGTTTGTCCCCCTTCCCGTCTTTCTTCTGCTTCGTCCTCTGCTCAGTAATTGTATTATTGTGCATTGAATTGGGCTAATTGTCATTATTTGTGCACTTTGTTAATAGACACTGATGGCAGCGTGCCCAGAGGGTGGGATGGAGGGCTCGAGTTGATAAGCTTGATGGGTTGATTGAATAAGATTAAAAGCCTTTTCGAACAATCAGTGGCTCAGACTGTATATTGTACTTTTGTCTGTTTGAGGAAAAGCTGTGATTTTAAAACGTGTACTACAATCCTCCTTTATGTACGGCGCTTCTTGTTGTGAATGTTTTACTACTATGACAAGGCTTCCTGGCTTTGTTCATTGTGTGCATGCATGCACACGACTAATTGTATTCGCAGTCTTATTTTGAAATCCTCAGTTGGCAGCTTCCAGGCATTGTGACACTCATTTCCGTCTCTTTCTCAGGTTTAGGTCGGTCCATTGTCTGCTGTACCCCGACACTCCCTGGTGCCCCAGCCCCCGGCAACTTTAACACCCATCCAGAGACGGAGGCAGATTGATGGAGGGGAATAAGTAAATGTCTGCTGAAACTCAATTTTCTCTGTAGGAGGGAGGGAATCACTGCAGACATCCAGGAATAAAGAAGAAGCAGTCTCTTTGCTGCCCTCTTCTGGCTCCCAAAGTGTTGAAGATTTTCTGCAACATGTGGACCTGAATGATTTCCTCATGTCCAACAGCAGTCTGAGTAATGGACTGACTTTTTTAGGAAGGCCTGCCAGCAGGAGAAGAAAGCAAAGAAAAGTTATGGATTAAAAAAAAATGGAGTTTGCTGTTCTTAGATCTGGATCCACCTGAGGGTGGCATGACAGGAAAAGCCATTTGTTACGGGAATTTGAAGGGTTTACCCTCTGTACGGTGAACGTCTCGGTTCCAAACTGCCAAACTGAATCTTTTTCTGTCTAAGATACTCGTCACGCTCAGCTGTGAATTTAGCTTAATGCTATTATTCAGTCTGTTGCAGCTTGTTTCTTTGCTTTTCTTCCGTCGTTTTGCCATCTATGATAACATTTCACTCATCAGCAGAACTGTAGAGATCTGGGTGCAATGCCACATCTTTACACAAAGTCATACAGGGCAAGAAACATGAGCAGTCAGACATTTTTCTGGACTAAACAAACACTTTTTGTAAAATTTGGACAAATATCAAGTTATCTTTGGACAGAGACAAGCTAGCCGTTTCCTCGTTTCCTGTATTTGTGCAAGCTAAGCTAACCAGCTGCTAGCTGTAGCTTTGTGTTTCCCGTGCAGACAAGATGTCCTCTAACTCAAAATGATGCAAAATACAAATAAGCAAATTTTTCTAAATCTTGGAGATATAACACTTTATTTCTTAAAGGTGGCAAAGTCAGTAATAATCCATCGCACTGGAAACTACAACAGATAGATTAAGTCAGTTAAGTAAGTTAAACTCAAAGGTTTCCTTCTAAGTTTGACTAATCTTGTGATTTGTTTAAAATCTGTCTGATTTTTTTTTTTGACTGCTTGAGTTTAATGTCCCTTTTAGGGATCTGTTGCTACATTCCCAGAACTTTTAATTCAATTAACTTGATAAGTGACAACTATGAAAACAGGATCCGAGCTGTAATAAACCAGAATTATCTTTTAACCGTAGAGTGCGATAAGTGAAAACTTTGATCCGGTGGTGTGGGATGAAAAAGCAAAAGTCATAAAAACATTCATCCTCTGGGATCCATGGACGTCTGTTACAGGTTATCGGCAATCCACCCTGTCATTTTTGAAATATATTTAACTCAGATGAACCAACAGACTGATATTATCACATCTAGGCTTCTATCATGACTAAAGACTAGACGTGAAATGTAGCTTTAGTGCTAAAATCCACTGTTCCGCAGTTTTACCATCACTTACCGTAACATATTAATAGTATAGGAGTTGGGTCCACTCTTAACTGCTGCTTTTTAATAGCCTGTTATGCTTTTTATCACATTCTCATACACTCTCCAGTGTCTTCTCATTGTTTTCTCGGCTGTGAAAGATGGTTGCCCACCTGCAACCCTGCATGCACCAGTGTTAAGTATAGATCAAATACATGAAGTGATGTAAAATACTGAAGGAACAATAATTCATCATCTTTTAGCACAATGAGGCATCAAATATCGAGGGGGGGGGGTTAATGTTTTTATAGAATCCAGGCTTCTTTTCTGGAGTTTTATTTTGTCAGTGTTCAGTATTATCTTCTCTCTGAAGTACATCATAATGACTGAGCACTTTGCTGTTTTGTTTCTGCTGTTTGCAATTCATCATACGATAAAAGGACACAAGAGAAAAAAACTTGACAGTTCAGTAAATATGCTCGTTCATTTTCTTGACAAGAGTTAGATGGAAAGAGTGACACCGCTTTCGTGTTTGTCGTACTAAATATGAAGCTACCAGTCAGCTTAGCTGATGTAAAACCACTTTCTACGTCTCAGTTGTGCAGATGAGATATAACGTGTTAAGTGGTGAGCTTTTGAGCTGCTGGTAACCCTCATACAAAACCAGGCTAGCCGTGCTAAGCTAAGCTAGCTGGCTGCTACTTCCAGCCACAAACGAGAGTGGCACCAATCTTCTAAGCTAACTCTTGGCAAGAAACCACGTAGGAGTATTTCCCAAAAAGCTATTCTTTTAAAAACTGTGTCCTAATCTCCCTGTTTCCTCTGTTACAAAATATTCTCCTAAAAAGGTCGATATCGCCTGTCTTTGTCTGTTAAAGTGGGTGGATTGTGATTGTTAATGATTGAAATGACGTTAGTGATGTTATACAGTAGCAGTGTAACAAAGATATCCCCTTTTGAGGTTTTATTGACAAGTGACTCATGTTGGGTCGTCTTCTATCTTTCTGCACATTGACAGCAGTTGTTACAACTAAATGAAAGTCATTAAGTTAAATTCTGTCCCTTCTTCAATGAATGTATAAGATGAACCGTTGCTTCTGAAGCGTACATGCTCTCTCCAGTATCTGGACTGTGTGTAGACATTACGGTTGAACCTAATAAAAACAGTTTTTGGTCAAATACTTTGGACTGTTGTTGCTTTTGTGAGATTTTAAATGGGAGTTGTAAGAGAGGCTCCGACCTTTTTACCTTCCACCTCTGACCTTGTTTATGAGCCGTTGGGTTCCTGTCTGGAGACCAGCGCCGCCGCCTGCACCCGTAACCTCACAAATCTCCACCGTCCAACACACACACACACAGAAACAACAACAGTTGCTCTTATCTGATCGAGCCATGCACACGGCCCTGGAGAGATAAAGGCAAAACATTAGCAGGCTGCATGCCTCCGTGTGTGTGTGTGTGTGTGTGTGTATGTGTCATGGCCTTTCTCCCACTGTGAATTTGGAGATGTCAGACTGTGTGGACCACGGGGAGCACTTAGACAAAGTGAACTGTAAAGTGATTCTGAGGTTCAACTTGCTCCTGAGTGGACTGTTGTGGACACCTGCTGGCTGCATGTGTTACTGCAAAGATTAAAAAAAAGGAAAAGTAGTTTTGTTTATTGAAGCTGGCTCACCCATTTTTTAATATTTAACTGCTGACAGACTTACGCCCCTATGATAATGCTCTAGATCCTTTGTAAAGACCCTTGGACAAAGATGAAACAAGCACAGGACGTTACGATTCCATCCACAACAAAGTTAATATTCAACAAAACACGTGACATCCAGAATCCCTCACATCTAAAATTAGCCTCACTCCCCATGTTTTCATTTGTCTTCTTATTTTTCACTTTTAAAAATAGCTCTAGATGAAAAGTAGTCCTCCAACTGCAGACCAAACATTGTTTAATCACCTGCCCTATTTTCCCTAATGTTGTCTCTGCATATAAAAAGTAGGTTACCACCAACCAGAAATAGCACGACAGGCGTGATTACCCCCGTGAAACACTTCATATGCTGACTCCTCAAGTTGGTGAACACATTTTTTGTTTATTTATTTATTTATTTTTGACTGAGCCCGTTTGCTCTGAGTGAGTGAGCTTCCAGACAGCCGCTGTGACACATGAGTGTTTGAGTCTTTAAACAGCATGGAGCATGTGCTGCCCGAGGTTCTTCCGATGTTTTGACAACTTTATCAAAGAGCAAATGAAGCCTACAGTTGCACCGACATGTCGCAATGTCAGCTCCTTTGCAAACTTTCGGTTCATCGCCTTTATGTGATGTACAAACATGTCACACGGCTCTTTTCCAGTAGCCTCTTGGTTATGGCCTGCATGAGGGTGGAGCCTGAGGCTGTTTCCAGTTTCCTTTTATACACATTGATCTACCACGTGTTGATATATACCACCATAGCTGTGATGTATAAAAAACTTTTTCTTAGGAAATACTATTTACAAAACTTCATTGTCTTGAGCTTATGCAAAAACTAGACAGAAGCCATTTCTATGAGGTGTACAGGATTTTATTTGTTCTCCATTAACAGGATTTTTTGAGAATAACTGGATGGATCTGGAAGTTCAAACACAGTGGACTTCAGTGAGGGTTAAAAAACAAACAATTCAACAGTTTTACCCATTGATAGGTTATGATGAACACGTGTTTTTGGTAGGTGACAGATTTATTGTCCTACCTGCTGCTCAGCAAGAAGGTTCCTGGTTTGAACCCTGGCTGTGTGGAGTTTGCATGTTCTCCTCGTGTCTGTGTGCGTTCTCTCTGTGTACTCCCACAGTCCTAAGACGTGCAGGTGCACTGGTTACTGGTGACTAAATTGCCCAAAGGTGTGAATGTGAGCATGAATGGTTGTTTGTCTCTACGTGTCCGCCCTGTGATGAACTGGCAGCTTGTGCAGGGTGTACTCCACCTCTCGGCGAGTGCCAGCTGGGATAGGTTCCAGCCGCCTGTGACCTTGATGAAGATAAGTGGTCATGTCGATGGATGGATGGATGGATGGATGGATGGTATCTGATTGTGTGGTTGGATATATCATCAGAGATAACACTGAGACATCTTGTCTGTCTCACCAAACACATATTCATTACGACACTGACACTAATTAGATCCTGTTCTGCTGCACACACATAAAGTCGGAAACACTCCGATTACAGAAAAAGTCTGAACGTACAGTAGAGCTCGGTTCTTGAATGGTGTACTTACATAAAAAGAACAGTAGTCGGCGATAAGAAGCAGCAATTTCTTAGAAGTTCACGATAGGTCCAGTGATGTTAATTCCTCTTTCACAACCTCAACTATTCCTCAACAGAGCAACACGGCATCACTGAGTACAATACACATGTATTGATACATTTTATGTTCTTCTGATCATGTTTGTTTGATCGTGGACTTTAGTGAAATGTGTTAAACTACGAGCCTTTAGAGGCAATAAAAAATCCATCATTTGTTAGTGTATTCCATTCAGGTTCATTCATTCAAAAAGAACCCGCAGTCTTGATCAGTATGTTAAAGTTGCTTTAATTTCTTTTTTAAAACATTTATTCCAGGCTGAATGATATCATTACCACAGTTTTGACATGTACATCATTAATATCTTAGTTAAACCATCGGAAAATAAAAACAGCCATAGAAAACATTGTTTGTCTGTCACATCTGGGCAGAGGTGTATTTGAAGTCCTGTACACACACACACACGAACATTACTGACTCTTAAACATGAGCGTGGACCTTTTTTTTTTCTCCCCCCCGTCAAGACATATCAGACTGGTCAAATCCCAGAAAGCACTGCGCAGGAATTCAAATACAACTTTGAGTCAGGTGTGCAGATGACACTGGAATAGTTTTATGAAAACATTGCAAGACAGAGAGTCATTCACCATTAATAAGAGAGGAAAAACGCTGCTCTTGCCTTTATTCTCCTACAAAACAGCTAGCTATTATTTTATCTTTAAAGTTTGACTTTTACAAGACAGAGAAAAAAACATGTTGTGATATGAAGAGTGTTGTAAGAGTTTAAAAACATTATGAAAGGCCATTAATCAGTGACTAGTCCCACAGATCTTAACATTGTTTGCATCGATGGTGCAGAAAAAACACTGTAAAGTACTAGACCATAGGTAGCATTGTTACCATAACATGGACATTTTTCTTCCTAGTAAAATCACACATGTAAGATTGTCTCGCTAATACGAGAAGTGGTCATTGATTAATAATAACATATTAAAATGCTGTACAGGAATGGTGGCTGGGAGGTGTTTGATTGTTAGGGCTCTACTACTAGATTCCAGGTTTATACCAACTACATTACCCACAATGCAAATGGTTATCAGTGTGATGTCAGCAGTGGGAGGGCATGTAGTTACTACAGCTCTAAAGGTGAATGTAAACAGGGCAAGAGTGGGGAAGGATGGGTTTTATAAGAAACTATGGCGTGTGTACTGCATGTGGATGTCTGTACAGCATGTATGTGTGTGTGTTTTAATGTGTGTGTGTGTGTGTGCATGAGGGCATGCGCGGCGTCTGTGTAGAAATGACTCAGGCTAGATAAGCTGGCCCTTGCTTGCTGACACACCGATCACTGTACTTACACACGGTAACACTGAGATAGAGCAATAGCCAATCACGCTGCAGTGATGTCACACACACACACAGGTTCACGAATACAGTTTTTTTTTTTTTTTTTATACACTGTACAGAGTGTGTGTGTGTGTGTGTTTTTTTTTCTTTTTTTTAGAGTGGGAGGGAAAACCACTGGCAGTGTCCCAGGCAGTTTTACTTCTCCATCTCGCAAAGTCACCTTGAAGAGCATTTGTGCTTGTGGGTAAAAAAAAAAAAAAAAAAAAAATGGAAAAAACTTAAAACTACTGGTGGCTAAAGGTCGATCTGAGGTCACCAGGTAACAAAATAAAAGCACAGGAAGAAGAGTATAGAAGCAGAAACAGAATACTACAGTTGGTCACAGTATCACATCCCGAATTTCAGCTTATGATAAAACATTAAAAAAAAACACACCCACTTTCCTCGATCAACACTTTTATGTAACTTTTTTTTTCTCTCTCTTTTTTTTTTTTTAATCAGGGACATGTTTGTTTTTTCAGGTTTTCGGGACTTCCATTCAGTAATAATGAAAAGCTGTTTAATTTTTTACTGCTTTTTATATTCCTGATCACATCCCTGAATGAAAACAAAATATTAAAATGACAAAAAAAGTCCCCGACCGTCCTCTGGTGGGACCTCGACTGGCTTACGTAGCACCTGACAAATGTGTAGTCGCTATTTTCAGTGAGTCTTGTTCCGTTTCCAGTCCGTCGTTCTCCCTTTTCAAGTGTCTTTCCGTTGTTCCCTTAGTATTTACACGCAAAGGGAAAACATTCCACGAGAGTTTTTTTTTTCCCCCCTCTTTTTTCGAGACATCTGGAGGCAGTAAGGAGAAGAGGACAGAATCAGGCATCCCTCATTATTCAGAGTTTTTTGGCACCGGTTGAGCCTTCTTGTGTCCCGAAATCTCTCGCTCCAGTTCCTCAAAGATTCACAAGTTATTCCACAACAGGATTCCTGGCTCATGTTCATAACGCATTAATCGATGCCATATGTGCACGTAAACAAATATGGAGAGAGACACACTTTGTTTTTCAAGCTCACGATTCAAGTCTTAGTTAGACGACAATTTTAAGCTAAAGAGAATCTGGACGTGTTGGTACTGTTTCTATCTAAACATGGCTTTCTGATTCACTGGCTTATTATTTATATAGATGTGTCCGCCTATTTTTGTGTGTGTGTGTGTATGAGATACAGCAAAAATTTCCATGATAAACACTCACCACATTTACCAGTAATGATTCAACAGTCTACTTTTCATGAAATCAGAGTAAAGCACACGTTTACTATTTACAGCTCTGTACAGTGTGTGTGTGTGTGTGCGCATGTGTGTGTGTGCACTTGTCTGTGTGTGAGTGTGCAGTCTGAATGGGATTTGAGTAGTGGGAGCGGCGTGGCGGTCTCCACTGGAGGGCAGTGTACGGATCCCAGCAGAGAAGAAGAAGAAGAAACTGGAGACGGAGCCGAGGTGCTTTCCATCACAGCGGCGGCGGAGCGAGCGGCGGCGTAGAAACTGTGATCTTCTGGGATCGACTTTTTCATTTTTGGATCGTCGTGGGTGAGAAGTAGAGGTTGGCCTTCAAAGTGCAGTCCTTTGCTGAGGTGCTTGGTTGATGAGTCCGAGCTTTGTTGTGTTATTTCTGGTGAACCGGTCTGTGTTGGTGATATTCAGTGGACCTTTACAACCTGGGGGGGGGGCCTGTTGGTGCTTTTTTTAAAAACGCTCAGCTCTGGTTGAGCTCTGGTGGAGTTGGATCTTGTCATTGGCTGTGCGAACTGGATTCAGGCAGTACTGAAGGGAGGAGGAGGAGGGGGTGGTGAACTTATGCAGATCTGGTCTCTAGTGAACTGAGGACTGTGGTCGGGCAGCGGGGTGTGGCCGGCTAGCCGGGTCCAGTTGGTCATTGGGAACGGAGCGTCGGTTCTGGTCCGGTCGGTTGGTGGCCAGGTACTTTGCCCTCATACTGGAGGTGTACTGAAGAGATGACAGCGAGGAAAGAAGGAAGGGAGACAGAGGGGAAACATGTCGGGGAAAGAAGACAACCAGATTTAGAAGCAGGAGGGAAGAAAAAAAAAAAGACAACAAGACGAGAAGAGGAGAACACGTATGGATTATGATCAGGCATTATTCACACTGAAGAATGAACTGAACGTAGAAAGAGTCACAATTAAACAACGCACATTACATGAGGAAATGTGAATGGTTATAAGCGATAGATAGATAGATAGATAGATAGATAGATAGATAGATAGATAGATAGATAGATAGATAGATAGATAGATAGATAGATAGATAGATAGATGTGTGAAGCCAACAAACACACAGCAGAAATACTTTGACCAGTCATTTGGACAGCCGGGGGTTCGATTACAGCAGTCATTAATTAGGTCTGGATGATGTTACTGTACATTAGCAGATGTGGTCCATTTTGTCAGTGGTTTGTAGTTAGTGCTCTAGTTCTGATGTAGTCGGTTAGCCCGGTATGAGTTAGTGGTCTCTTGTGAGCAGCTAGCTAGTTACTGTCGGAGGGTTCTCTGGTTTCCACATCACCGCAGACGCCGATGACAGGAGGGCACTCTGGCACAGGAGGGCGGCCCGGTCGACGGCCCTGTCTAAGAATGATGAATCGCGGGGCCATTTTTTTTGGGCGGCCGCTACAGTTTGACAGTGGAGGTGGGAAACATGTGTTCCTGTGGCTGTTTAATGGTGAAGGGTGAGGGGGGGTGGGGGGGGAAACAGAGGACATACATACACCTCGACAAGAAAATGCACACATAGACACACTGTGGGGACAGAAGGGAGCAGGAACTTTAGAGGTTTGGGCTCGAGTTTACTCAGGGGCAGAACTGTCAAAAGATTTTTTTTCACTGCAGGTTACAGAGCGAGGAATGTGTCCTAAAATGTGTTCCTAGATTTGTTGATTCGAATTTTGTCAGTCTACGGTGTTACAGCCCCCGAATATATGCAGTTGATACTTCATGGAACAACATCCACAACTACAGGCCCAGCAGTGCCGTGTCAAAGCCACAACAGTCAACCTGTTTGTGGCAAACAAGAGGTGCAATTCAGACATCTGAAAGACTGTCAGTATTATGTGTTTGGTGCACTACAGTCCTAAATATTTTAAAAAGTCTTTCTCAGTGATGTCTGAACTGAGTCATCCGGTGTTACATGGTCTGCGCGTTCTCCTCACGTGGCACTGACGGCCACGGAGAAACCAAACCAGACTTTTTTACATCAGAAATAGAGGACAACTTTTGTGTCCAGCGTGACCCAACAAAATGACACTTATCAAAAGAGACAAGGCTCTCTTTTGATGCAACAACACGCTTCTTTCAAACCTCCGGTTATCCCAGGCTGCCAAAATGACCTTCATCAAGACGATCCATGATCACGGTCTAGTTTGAGCACAGAGTACACTTGCAGTGGTGTAGGGATGGGGGACTACCTTCCAATATCCACACTCGCATGTTATCAAAGCATCGGACGTAAGATTCAAGTACATTTAACAACACCATGCTTCCTTGGTTACAATCTTGAACTATAAAATGCCGTCTCTGCGGGCTCTGTGGTTTTGGATATTTCCCAGCTTCACTGTGGGTATTGGAAGATAGTGGAGGGAGAGTGTGTTCTAGAAAGTGTGCACTTACAGAGGGTGGAGGGGACTCCCTGCCAATCAGGGGGGTGTTCTCACACCGAGGGTTCTGAAAGTTTGCGTTCTGGCTCCTGCATTATAGAATAAGAGGTTACTGCATGTGGTCACCCTGCCACTGGCGCTCAGTTCTTGATCTGTGGTCTGCTCATGGTTAAGACTACGTGGCTCTCTGACAAATGGCCTCAGTGATAATTACCAGTCAGGGACTTAGCACATAGCCAGGGGTTAAACACCTCTGCCACAGTCCAGCATAGTTAACACTCTTTCTTAAAAATGCACAAAAGACAAATATTTACTCCCACGATGGGACAATGAATCAGTAATATAGTACTTTATCACTGCCTTAGATGATTATCTTTGAAAATATTATGTACATATTTGTTACATTAGCTAAATAAGAGCTGTTTCCTTAACCACTGGCGTTTTAATTACAACAGCGCAGCTGATCACTGATGTTAACAGACGAATCTGAGGAAGACATCATAAATGTCTAAAAATAAATCTGCAGGGACATGGTTCAACAGTATTTATAGAAAGAGATACGTATGGGAGAACAGCATAGTTCCCTCAAGGAAAATAAATCACAAGTAGCTGAAACAGTCCAAAGATCTTAAACTAGTTTCCACATAAAATAAAATAAAATGTAGCATCTGTATACTTAAAGGACAAATATGTGGTTTTGTGTGCTTTGGTCCATTAACTATAAATGTTTAGTTTACATTAATGTCCTTTTCCAAAGTACAGGTCTACTCTAAATTACTGAACTCCTTCAGGAGCTTGTAGTCTTGCCGCTGGCAGCTGAGTCGTGCTCTCGGATGTCAGATTCCACAAACACGACAAGGAGTAATATACGCTCACAACTGTATAATCATGCAGTGACAGCTTAACTTTGACTAAAAAGCAAATACAAGCAAACATTCACTGTAAGGGAGTGCTTATCTCAGGCAAGTGTCAAGCACTCGTACCATTCTGGTGTGGACCAAAACAGTTTATCTGACTACGTGGTAGAGAATAGATCAAAATCTACTGTATGCTTTGGAATACAGTCATCAGCGTTGTTATCATACGGGATTTGTTAATGGCACAAAACATGAAAGACCTTTGATGGTCTAAAAAAGTCAAAGTGACTTTCAGAATAAATTGTACTATTTTTTTTACTTCCTTGCTGCAGAGTTACAGTTCTTTATTTAGCAGCAAACATTTAGTGCTCAGCATGCATTGGCGGACTACAGATAGATATGCTGTTTTTTTTTTCTCCTGTGGGAAACTGTAGCAAGCAGGGTGAAATTACTATTAACTTATAAACTTAATTATTAACTACAGCGAGTGCAAACCTGAATTTTCTTTTGAAAATTGGACTGAAACAGGCAGGCGGCCATTTATCTACCAGCAACAAAGGGAAAGTTAGTGACTCACTGAGTGAGCCATACATAGCAGAAAAAACTAAGCTATTCTAACTTATCTTATCCCAGGGAGTGAGCGTAGCTATGCTGCAAGTCACGAGGTAGGAGGTGGGGGGGGGCAAGCATCAGCTACCTATGGCAGGCAGTGTATTGCTGTATTGCTATCGCTAGCCTCTAGCCAGCAGTGGGTGCTAACTCACATGTATTCAGTGACGGGGGCATTGCTGACAGTGTGGGCTGTAGCGGGCAGGCTAGCTTCGCTACCGTAGCTGGAGCCACAGCTGTAGAGACTGGGCATGTGAACGCGGTACAGGTTATCGTGCACACCGCCCCGTGAGGCACCCGACTCGTCCTCTCCGTCCTCCTCATCCGTCCTTCAATTGGTCAGGGTAGGGGCAGGGCACGAGAGGGCATGATGGATAGGAGTGGGGGGAGGGGGGGAGGGTAGAGGGGAGGGAGATCCGAGAGAGACAACAGAGTGTAAACAAGTGGTTGAAGAGTAGGTTAGGAGAGGGGAAGGTGTACTTGTACTATGTGGAGTCCCCTGATACAAAAGACTGGTTAAGGCCATGCCTTCAGCCCCCAAAGCAGCTGAACAAGAAGAAAAGGAACATGGGCAGCATTCATCTACAAAACAGGTCCACTACAGGTACAGTACAAGTCTCTATTATTACTACACAGCGCAGAGTGGACCCATGACGCTGTCTTTGGTTGCTGTGTGCAGTTACATCATATTAAACGGTATGACTCTTCTGTATTCTCTCTTAATAGGTAGAAACATGCAGTCGTTTTCATCATGCAGCCATCCTCTAGGGAGGATTCGGTCCTGATAATTACTGACCAGTTCAAACTGTCCAAAAAGAATCAAATTTCAAATCAATCAATTGTCTTTGAAGTACTTCATGCATCACTGAGTGCTCCATGAAACTTAAAGCAAAAACATCGGGAAAAAAGGAGATAATATGGCTGGTTTGGGCAAACCATTTTCAGACATAAAATGGTCAGAAATGTAAAACGGCCAGCAACGTAACAGAATGAGGCATCAAATAAGATGTGTGCTGATTTGGAAGTTGGATCTCTGGCTACAGAAATGTACTGGTTTCTACGATGTATGGGTCAACCACAAAATACACGTTTATGTGCCTATTTTTTTTTTTCATTATTTTTTAGGAAGTCTATAGCAGCTGCCCACATACTAACAAAGTCCCATCACACTGTTTCAGAGGGAGCTGAGCAGGGCCCCATGTTAACAGAGACAAAAGGCACAAAAGAAGTTACTGCGCTGACTGGCCACCAGATGGAGGTGTTTCGCTCAGGCAACCGAGAAAGAGCTCAGCTGTGCTGCCCCATCAAACAGACTCAGCAGTTGCAGCACAGTCCGCCTTAATAAAGCAACCGACCCCGTGACGAGTTATTCTTTCTGAATTCAGGGACATTATGGATTATTGTTTAATACCTGCTGGGCCACACTTTGCTTTAGCATTGCTGGTAATTCACACCCAACAAACAAGCGTAAAAAAAACACCACTGTTATGGCACAGCTGTGTTTCGTAATTCAAATCGTTGAAGCCTGTCACTGCGTGTAAAAGTCTAGAGCTCTTTTATTTTACCAATGAGTGATTTGGTTGTTCGAATGGCTATTTGAACGGGCCGTTTATCGGACCATCGGGTCGTATAATTTTATTTCTCAATGTGCACCATCATTCGCTGAAGCCCAAAGCATTTTCCAAATCAGGACAGGGAGAGAGGAAGAAGGGACGGAACAGAAGGAGGAAGTGGGCCACAGAAAAAAAAAAAAAAAAACTGTGGTGATACACAATCTAACACAACAATGGTGCTCCAAGTCCACAGCGGAGAAAAGAAAATGAGAGATATGTACAAACACAGAAACAAACAATCAGCCAGACTGGCAGCGCCAACAGCAAACAATAGAATCAACAAAACTTGCAGAGAAAACTGGATGGGTGCAAAGACAGGCAGGGAGATGTAGGATACAACTGCTCAGGAGGCAAATACACTTAAAGAATGACATGCATGGGCACGGAGTAGATTCTTTATGGGTCTTTCAGGTCATAGCATGAGTTTAGTTAGACAAGTTAACGTGTTAGCAGTTAGTGTACAGATTTACTTAAGAGGTAGATGTGGGAACGTAAAGGCTGTGTGTGTGTTTGTGAGAGACTGTGCGCATCTGTATGTGTGTGTGTGTTACCTCTTGCCCGGCCAGGTATGTGGCACGCTGCACACAATGGAGGAGAACATCAGGGCGGTGACAAAGGAGAAGAGCACCAGGTAGATAAGACCCTCCACCCCGTCATAACACAGCCCGGTCAGTGCCTGAACGTAGTCCTACGTGGAGCGAAAGAAGAGAGGGGCGACTTAGCCGTTGAGAAACTCTCGTGGACTTTTCTCCTCAAACACGACGCGCGAGTGACTCACCATGTGTAGGCTGCGACAGTCGACCAGAGCAGTCAGCTGGTGAAGACCGACCTCAGTGGAATTTAGCACAGACTGGATTTGCTCGAGACCTCCCTACACACACACACGGAGCAAAGCTTTAAACATGCATGTTCAAATATAGAGATCCACCTTCGTGCACACACACACACCAGATAAACCTGTGTGTGTGTGCTGGCACCTTTGTGACCGCCGCTTTCATCATATTCCCACTAATGCAAATCCACTCATCCGTGAAAATAAAGACCTACAGATCGTCTACAGCGCGCACAAACCTTGGTGTTGGCGTAATCACGTGTTGCTGATCTAAGTAGCTCTGCCACATCATCCTGCATCTCCACCAATGCTTTGTGACTCCCCGACAGCCTCTACAACACATACAGAGAGACGCGAGCGATGAGAAACACACACGCAAATACATATTCTGGTTATCTAATTTACAGATTGGAGGAGGTAAATTAAGGAACCGAATATAAAATGAAGAAGAATAACTATAAAGATAATGAAGTTACCTGCTGGAAGGGGTTAATCTGACCAGAGCTGCACTTCAGGTAATACTGCAGGATATCTAGGAATATGCCGATAAAAACATATCAATAGAATATTCATACAAAGAAGAGACTTTCTAAGTGCAGCATCTCTCTGTGGAGACGTGTTAGCGTTATTACTCAGGCATAATTGTGTGTGTGTGTGTTACAGAGGCAACATCTGTGCTCTACAGAGCGGAAACAACTGACACACAACAGAGCTCATTAGATGAGTGAAAAGAGAGAAGTGATGGAGGGAGAGGGGAGAAAGGGAGCAGTTGAGAGGTAAAGAGGACTATGAGAGGATGAAGAGAGAGAACAAATCAGATAATGAGCCTACGTGAAAACGCTAAATTGTGCTCTGAATATTTATTTATTTATTTCATTGTTTTGTTTTTTTTTTTACATCTGGGACAGGCAGGAAGAAAGGCGAGCAGGGTGTGTGCAGGACTGCTGATGCATTGCAGTCAGCAGAGACACAGAGAGAGAGAGAGAGAGAGAGAGAGAGAGAGAGAGAAAGAGAGGGAGTGAGAGCTTTTAGATACAGACTGTCAGTCAAACTCAATCCCCTGGGACGCGCGCACACACACACACACACACACACACACACACACACACACACTTGTTTCTTAAAATAGAAGCAACATGTCAGGGTGAGATTCAACTGTCAGTGTGGAAACTTGAGTCTATTCAAGACGTTTCTGCTTGTTTGTCAACCAATAGTATCTGCCGCGAAGCTGCCCATTGACCAATCTCATTCGTTCATTCTTCAATTTTAATTATAATTAATATTCAAATAATATATTATAAAATGTGTTGTCTTTCTGCAGAGGGGGACAGTCTAAGTCATCCCCAGGGGTCATAAATCTGAGCGGTTGGGGAGTGGGAATGGTGTACTGGATTGTTAAACCTCTAAAAATATGTAAATAAAACAAAACCGCACATAACTAATGTTCTAGCATGTAGTCACTGCTTTGTTTTTACATTACACACACCTCAAAGGTTTGAAAACACAAAAAAAAAGAAAAATATCCATGGCTGCTACCAGATCGCTGATTCTGTATTTTCCTGTCTGCATACCTTGGTCGATGACAGTGTTTTCCTTGGTTACCCTGGTGATGTAGGTATCCGGGGAAACGCAGAAGTCGCTGGCTGACTGTAAGAGGGTAAGACACACATGACACATCAGGCTACAGTAAAACTCTGCGCTGAACGTGCTCGCTCGAGCAATGGGAAAGGATTACATCACTGCAGAGCAGAGCCAGAGAGCTCGGAGATGTTGCCATGGTTACACTTACAGCAGCGACAGCCAGTTCCAGGCCGAGAGACCCCCAGCTGATTATCAGAGTCAAAACCCCGAGCAGGCACACTCTGATGGACAGAAAAATACATATCTTTGAAGTCGAGGTTCAGTTTGCCTGTATGTCATGAATTACACAGATTTAACAGAGTTTTGATTTGTCCAATAGGAGCAACTTTTGGTGTATGATGCACAGTAACGTACCCAATCAGAGTGCCTCTAGAGTTGCGTATCAGGCCGAAGAGCACCAGGAGACAAATGAGTACATCAAACAGCAGCAGGCCAAGGTATCCCAGCCACCTGCAAATATACATATTCATTCAAACAAACACGGAAACACAAAAAGCAGAGAGGGTGGTTGTCTTTTTGGGATCGAGCTAAATAATCCTGTAAACAACCGTGTAGTTTGAAGATGTCCAGGGTCAAAGTCAGACACTAGCTAATCACAAGGTTTCCTCTGTTTCAGTACGGCATTGTTGCCATGGCTGGTTAACACCCATATGACTTTTAACTTGCACCCTGCAGCCTGTCTGAAATATTTACTAGGTAGCCGTGATAGAATACAGTTTGTACTGGCTTGTAAGAAGACCATAAATTTGTTTGATCCCTCTGAACAGGATCAAATATCTTTCCATCACAAAGCTCATAGCATTACTTGTTAGTACCGACCTGTAAAAATCAAAAGTCTCCGTCTTGCGTGCCAAGTCCTCCAGGGAAACGTCAGTATTGGACCAGAAGGGAACGTCCACCATCAACCTCACCAGTTCATCCAGCTGTCCCTGCAGCTTTTGGACGATGGACACGTAGTCTGTCTGCTCCTGGAAGGCTGTCTCCAACTGGACCAAGCTCTCCTCCACTGTCTGGTTTAAGGCTAGGGCACTGTCTGACACCTTGACGTCCACAGCAAAAAGAAATCAACCCACAATTTAATAATTTTCTTCTTTTTTTTAAATTGTATTGATGGAAACGGGCGCAATGATACAGGAGGTAACTCACCAGTTTCTCTACCCCGGATATGGTGCGGTTGGCATGACGGAGGGAGTATGCCACGCGGCTGGCTCCATCACTGGACTCCCCATTTCCATAGAATCCAACAGCAATGCCAGCGCTGACAGGCAAAGAACAGAAAGCGCCAAGTGTTAACACAATGACTAATTCAACCATCAGATGGCATCAAAATAATCATTATGGAATCCTTATCACACACACACACACACAGCGAAGAAAACTGCAGCAAACACAGTGGAGTTATTAACTGCAGTACCTCTGTTAACCAGCAACAGGCGGCGCTGAGCTCTATGCTCTTTGCTTTGGTGTCACCCTGGGGCCTTGGGCAAGCACAGGACTACCAGGAATGATTCACTCTCACACACATCCATCCACACAGACACACACACACACAGAGTCTACACAATAATTGGGTCACCAGACCGCACATAATATGATCCTTCTGCAGCTCTGCATCCACATTCACACATGACACATGCTACAATATCTGAGCGTCTTTGCCCCGGCATCCTTTCTTCCAAACCCTCGTGCCCCTCGACCAGTCACACCACAGCCGACCCCTCGCCCACCCGACACCTCCAAAGAAACCTCCTTCACACTCTCTCCTTCATCACATCAAACCCTCTTTCGCCCCCACACGCAGCCCCTCCCTCGGCCTGTAAAGCTTTTGTTGCCCCCCTCCTCCTCCTCCTCCTCCTCCTTTCTCTTTGTGTACTGTATGCGTGCATGTGTGTGTATGACTGCGCTCTTTGTATTGATGATGTCTCTGTCTGCGCACCAACACCGGGCAGATTGTGGAGGGAAATTTATGGCTATTGTTAAGGCAATTCATTCTAGCCCATTAGATCTTGAGTATCCCCACGTTACTGTGAGTTCACACACAGACACACACACACACACACACACACACACACACACACATTGCATTGTGTAAGTGTGCGTCTGTGTGTGTGTGTGTGTGTGTGTGTTTCAGAGCTTTACGGTGGACTTTATGAGTACATGTGACATAAAACTACAAATACAGAGGGAGACAGGCTTTGCAACAGGAACACAATAAAAATGAATACAAACATGGAGGCACGTTGATGTGCTTTAATTTAAACGTCTCTTTTATCTGTCCAATTCCACACCCATCCTTGCCTGACACCATCTTACTCCTTCCTCCGTGTAATCTCAGTTTTTACAGTCAATCATTTCCCTTCGCTCCTGTTTACTCATCCTCTTCTTCTCCTCTCCAAACACTCGCTCTCTCTCTCTCCCACTCCATTCACCCGTCCTCTTCTCTGGCCCTCTCTCTTGCTTGTTTTACTTGCTGCCGCTATCAGGGGATTTCATGACTTCATTAACCAACAGCTCAGGATATGAGGCGAAAAGGGAAGGCAAAAGTTCAGAAGTCAAATAACTGACAGCAAACAGTGGCTAGCTCACATACTGTATATTACCAAAACATCGTTTTTTTTTCCTCCTGTGAGAAACCTGAACCTGTTCTGGATGACGCTAACTCAGAGCGCTGCTTTAGTTTCTGCTTCAGTCCATTTTCAGCTCAAATGGACTGACATCATAATGCTGGAAATGCTCTGCAGCAGCTAAATGGGTGCACTACAATGCACTCAGCTGGAGCTCAGCAGATATGAGCAAATGTGTTCGGTTAAAATTGGGTCCACGATGAGTTCAAGTCCAAACCAAACTGATTAAATCCAAAATGAATGCACCCATTTAGCGTTACAGCCAAATGGCCTGTTTAATTTTATACTTAGTACTAAGAGTGCATCCTGAGTGCACACACTGTTTTGTTTCATGTAAACAAGTGACAACATTCAGATACCTAATCTCACCACTGACTGCAAACTCCAGTGAAAAACTATTTTCAGCAATAAAAGACTGGAGCAGCATACTAATGATTATTTTTAGGGATGCTTTAATCCGATCTGTATCGGCTCCCATACTGACTCTAATTAGCATGCCAGCTCTTTGATCACTACTGGCAATCCCACTCTGGATTCAAATTCCCTCCTCGCACCAACAGTAACCACGGGTGGCACCGAACCAACCAGAACTGAGATCTCAGGAATTAAAACTTTAACTTCTTTACCATTGTAATGATTCAATTCAGTGTGAGAGCTGTCACAACCAGCTGCAGTGAACAGCATCCTTGAACTTGTGTCACCTCACATAAAAAAGCTTACAGTGAATACCGAGCAGCATGGTATGGATTTTAAACCTCACTGCTATCAGATGAGAATTTAGTAATGGCAGAAACTTTGAGTTAAGGGATCAGAGTCAGAATTGGGGAAGAAAATGTTCTGTTAAAATAAGATTTTACTCATGAATTCATTGTTTTGCCTATAAAACATCAGAAAATAGAGAATAATGTCCACAGTCCTGGGTGGTGTCTATGTCATGTTGCGGGCATAAATTTAAACACTGGCTTGAGACAGAGTCTTTCAGGTTTTGAGGGGGTGAAACAAGGGGACGACAGTCTGCAGATACACCATTAGATGCCACTAAATCCAACACAGGGGTCTTTTAATCGCCTCATCGTCTCGGTAAACAGTAAACAGCTGAAAACGAGATACAGCTGCTTCCATCTAAACACACTGCACCTGCACACAAACAGAGGAAATCCACATGCGTCTGGACCTGTGCCAAAAATAAAACATGATGTCATGTTAATGTGAACAAAGAATCACATGAGCTTGCCCGCACACACACACACACACTGGCACACACACAAAACACTCCGATCCATATCAAATATTCAATAAGAAGTATTATAGCTAATAATAAAATATTAAAACCTGCAAAAACCCTCTTCAGCACTGAGTCACGCAAACACGCACACACACACACACACACACACAGACATAGCTACCCCTGACTGTATAATTCATTTCTCATCTCTGCATCAAATCTGCTTCTGTCTCCATGGCAACATTTCTAGGCCAGGGAGAAGGCCGAACAGAGAGAAATAATAAATAACAGAGGGGCTGCTGACAGAGACGAAGAAAAAGGGAGGGAGAGGTAGGAAAAGTGCTGAAAGAGTAAATGAGGACGTCGAGTTTGTATGTTTGTGCGTGCGCACCAAAAAAGAGCAAGAGTCCACGCGGCCTCGGTTTCTGTGGTCAAAACGCGCTCTGCCCTGCTGCCGGGTCACTTGGGTGAAAGATCTCCGAGTGTACACACAGCCCTCGGAGTCAGATAAACACAAACTGTGGAGTGTAACCACCTGGCTGGCTCCCAGTTACACCACATGGGCTTTCCTGCTTAAACAAGACTGAGTGGACAGAACGCACAGACTGTACGTGCATATGGCTGCTATGGCATGAAAGGCTTCCAATACATTTTTTACGTTATCAAAAGGTTTTCCTCAGACTGCACTCTCTCTGCTTCTGTGACCAGATTGCACAATTAACTGAGCTCCAGTAACTCTGATACATCGTGGCATTTCGTTGCTGTTTTCCAGCTAAGCTACGGCATTTCTGTCATCAATCGGCCTCACGATGCAGTCTTTTTATCAGCTGCTATGGTGACTGCAGAAAACAGTGAAACTGAAAGCCTTGTCTGCAGCAGAAAAAGCAGAAGCAGGTACCATGACTTCAAGGCTGTTTCCATCAGCCTTTATCACATCTCCTTTTTTTCGCCTCATTTTTATCCCGAGACAGTTCTAAGGGAGGGTTCGTCTCTGGCATTTCCCCACCGTTTTTTTTTTTTTATGTGCAAATTGAAAATGTGCATGCACATGACTTTGCAAAGGTGTTACTCTCATGTGGATAACCTCTCACCTGCAGACGAGCGTGGCGATGATGACACACCAGGCGGTGCAGCAGCAGTCGGCGCTGGGCTGGTGGGAGTGCGAATGGGAGTGCGACGAGTCGTCGCTCTTGCGTCGCCGGCAGCAAAGCCAGAACGAGTAGAAGAGGAGGAAGAGGAGGTCCAGGCCGAGACACAGCAGCGCCACAGAGCCCAGCAGCAAAATGGACTGGCGAGAAGAGGGATTGAGGAAAGAAATGATTAGAGGAAACAAGAAATGTGTGACGTCTTAACACAGCAAGCTTTGATTCATTCAGCACACGCGTGTTTCATGTTTGAAGGTGGTCCTTATCGCGAGACTATTGAGGAAGTTGGGACATACGGGAAGCAAACAAAGCTGATATGAGCAGAAACCAGATACACAGACAGACCACATGATTTGGTTTTTCCTGTGCAGACAGACGCAGATATACAAGCATATCCTTTCTCCAGCTAGTTGAGGGCAGAAAATAGTGGCTGTTAAATGGCCATTTGATGGATACCATGAAAAACACGTTAGCACACCATCAAACACGCGCACCTCCACGGAGCGAACGGAAGATGAGCCGTCGGGGAGCCGCGTGCACTCGAGACCCACCACACAGATCACACAACCTCTAAAAGCTTTGAAGTGTAAAAGAAGGAAGGGGCGGTGGGGGCAGACAGAAGGAGGAGTGAGGAGGTGGGGGGTACATTTGGAACAAAAAAAAAAAAAAAAACGAGACGGAAAAAGGAGGAGGATGTGAAAGAAGATGACTGAACACTAAAAACGGAGAAAGGGATAAAGACAGAGATGAGGGCTGTTACAGCGATTTGCTTGGGACTGCTGAGGTCTTTTTTTAATCACACGCACACACACACACACACTGCAATGTTTTTCTCTCCCTTCTCAAGGAGCCTGGAAAAGTCATTGTACTGCAGATCCACGGAGAGACAAAGGCACGTTTCTGGAAAACCAAAATCTCCACCTGCTAGACTACTTACAACAGACAGAGAAATTCTGCCAAAGCTCTGCTTGGTCAGAAACAGCAACAGCGTGAATCTGGGGACTCCTCTATGGGTGATAACAAAATCTGACTCACCCCCTAAGATCCTCGCAGACTTCCTGCCTTCCCAGGCTTCGAAACTCCTGTGTTTTTTTGCGCTGACCTAAATTTTTCCTTGCGACCAGCCAGCAATTTCCTCGCCCTGCGGCAATTTGTGCACCTCTGCTGTAAATATGCACGTGTATTGTTGTGTGTGTGTGTGTCAAAAACACTTTAAATATGGTGTTTCTCATTTCCTAAAATATCGGGGATGCCATCTTAGTCACGTAAGGCATAATGTGCAGGGGCGGAGGATCCCGACCTGAAGGTCGGGCCTCAGAATAAATCAGGAAAAAGCAAATGCAGATGTGAAAAGTAATTCACATTTACATTCCTCTAATATTTGCAACCGGTTGCATCAGTGGACGTATACATCCGCGGATGAGGAGTTTATTTCATTTTGTGGGGTCACTAACAACAAGGTGAGAATTTACAAGGGAAGGGATTGCAGCTCGCACCATGAACTTTGCATCACTTCCAACCGCTAACCCCCCATCTCAAGGTCCAACTCACATAAAATATTGTGCTAATGATACTGATGATCATATGCAATTTCCTGCAATATTTGTTCCTGTTAAAGTAACACATCACTTGATATGGTTAAGTTATGTGTGAGTCCAAATAAATAAATAAATGCAGTTCATTATTAAAGATATTCCACTCAAATCTTCAAATGTTTGATTTGAAAGTGAACATACTTTGCTTCTAACTGTTCTAATTATCTATCCGCTAACTCCTTGTGCTCTTTTGTTGAACTCTATCTGATTCCACTAAGTGTTCACACTAACCGGACACACTGGAGACAGCTGATATGCTTTCACTTGAAGCTTTTTAGCAGGAGCAGGATCGCACCTCAACCGTGCCACTTCCGACATTCCTATAAATACCCTCCTAACCCTCTTGTCCTCTTTGGCTCTCGTATTCTACACCCCTCCCGCCCACCACATTTCTTTCTCCTATTTCTCCCTCTCCTTCCTACTTTCTATAGTTTTCTCAGGGTGTCCGTCGAGCCCTGGTGCTATGGTGGATTCCCCACCGAAGCTTCCCTAGGACGCAGCAACAGACCGAAGAAGTACGAGAGGTCCCGCTTCACTCACAATTTTTAGATTGGTTAATAAATCTTTTAAACATATCTTGTTGATCCTCACTAGTGAACAGCTTGTCTTTTGAAGGAATGAATCTCTTTTCTCACACTGAAAAACGCCGCAGCCTAAACGGGTCAGCATTTCAAAATGAAGTGTCAGCTGTGGCAGATGTATAACCAGGACAGTAAAGGGCACTGTATCAAATCTGCAGCCAATCTGGCCAAGCTAGTAGGTCACTGGAACACTATAGCAGATAGGATACGATGTGAACAATATCAGGACGTGACCTGCAGTGGTGTAATGTGATGTCTAAATGGAGAGCAAAAGGCTAATTTCCAAACCACAAATCTCAGTCCCTGCTGAAGCATCAGTGTACTTTTACTGAATGAGGTCTCTAGCCTGCAGCCAAGAGATGTGACTTAGAGGCATTACAATTAACATTAAGTATATTCACACTAAAGTGACTGTGGCTCTATCCCATTACAACTACAAGGCGCACAACATTCAGAAAAGAAACTGCACATCATTACTCTCTCGTGGGAAGCAGCTGGTAAAGCAGGGATGAGTGAGAAGAAATCTGATGATTGCTTTTCTCCAACAGGTTAAAGAAGATGAGCGGAGGATGGGAGAGGAGGGGGAGATAAGCTCTGTAGATGCCTGGTCTCTGGTATTATCCTTTGTTATTATCTGCAGGCTTAGTGCTAGAGACGTGCTGCAGTAAAGACATACTGTGCTCCATTAATGCATTGTCTGATCTCTGGTGACCGTACAATTAACGTTAGGGCTTAAGCCGTATAGATGCATTAAGCTTTGCACAATGAGAAGGAAAGCTCACGCTATATAACGAAGGATGTTTTCATGACATCCGTCCATCATAAATCATCCTAGAAGAATGACAATGGGATGATACAGATACAGGGATACTGAGGAAAGTGATATGATGGACAGTGTATTGTTTGCTAACTATGCTAGCTATTCTGTTAAGCAATTAATAATTTCTTATTTAGTTATTTGCCACCCCCAAACTTCAGGAACACTCAAGTTCTCGTGATCTCGTGAAAGACAAGCAGGGGACGCTCACATTTTAGAAGCTGAATGCCGTTTATTCTTAACAAATGATGTTAGCCATTAACTGACATTAAAACGTGACCCCATAAAGCAACAACATCTGATCCAGGACTACTGTTGTCTGGCCTAATGTTAAACTTCTAATCTGACCAGGTCTCTGCAGCCACTTCACTCTGCTCCCACTACGATGGCTGCTAGATTAACTGCTGGGCTGACAAACCATCAGAGCAGATTAAGCACAGATCAATTAGCTACTAATAAGCATGGTGAGCTTGGCTGTGCATGCGTGTGTGTGTGTATGTGTGTGCACGTCTACGCTACAGGGAGATTGGCTTGCAGGCTGGAGGACGGGATAAATGTTAAACACCCAGGCACAGTGATCTACTTTCAATCTGTCTATGGCGTGTGTACGTGCGCGCCTGTGAGTGTGTGTGTGTGTGTGTGAGCTGACAGGATCAATCACTTCTGCTTCAGTGAGCTGTCCTTGCACTCTCCCTGCCTGTGTGTTACTCTCTAGTGTGGCCTTGCCTACTATCCTCTCAACTTCTGTCCCGGGGTGCTGACCGACCTCGAGTTCATTCTGCTAACGCTCACCTGTACCGAGACAAAGAGTAAACCAAAACACTTGGTAGGCCTTGGTGCTTTAATCATTAAACACAAAAAAAATAGATTCAAGAGCGGCAACTCTGTGTCACATCTTTTTTTTTCAAAATGATGAGATGATGTGTTCCACTGTGCAAACTGTAGCATGCTATTCAAAATACCAATTACAGTCTTACTTTCCACAGCTGGGAATATATGTGTGTGTTATTACAGGTCACATGACTCCTCTGTAATGTTCTGCAGCTGTTAAACTGTGGCTGGTAGCTGACTCTGCGATTCTGCCATAATACAAACAGACGAATGCACACACACACACACACACACACACACACAGTCACACAAGGCTTGCAGAACCTCAGAATAAGAGCTCCTATTTCAGCTCCTCAGGAAAAAAAAAAAAAAAAAGATCTTGCAGAAAGCCACAGAGTCAGCATCCCCAATAAAGTCAAAGTCATCAGAGAGCAACAGCTCTTGTGAATGAATGCAACATATTTTTATTGAGTTTGTCTGAGAGGACAAACATCTGCACGGGAGGGAACGAGAGCGACGGGGGAGTGAACGAGAAGACGTCGTGTGAGAAGAAAGTTTAAAACAGTTTCAGAGCTCGAGAGCGGAATATAAATGAACCTGTGCCAAATCACATCAGAAAGCAAAACACTACAGAGAAGAACCTCTCTCTCTCTCTATTGTGTGGGAGTGTGTGTGAGTGTGTGTTGTGTTGACGGACTCAGTGCACCAAAGGACACTTGTGTAGGACTTTGTTTGTGTGTGTGTGTGTGTGTGTGTGTGTGTGTGTGTGTGTTTGTGCGTTTCTCAGCTGGATGAGTAGATGCATGAAAGCCTTTGAGACAGATATACTGAGCCAATCTAAAGACGGGCTTCAGTGAAGGAGTGAAAGAAAGAAAGAAAGAAAGAAAGAGAGCATTCTTTCACAACAGACTACAGCCCTCCCCTTCCCGCTCTCTCTCCCTCTTTCTCCCCCCTCTCCTTCCCTCCCTCTCTCCTCGCTGAGTCCAATTCAACCTCCTTCTTCTTGTTCTTCTCACCCTCTCCCCCTCCCTCCCCCCGTCTAGCCAGAATTAATGATTTCACCCTGAATAGGACCCCTATATTCACTCACACACACAATAACACACACACCCCCTGAGGGAGATCTGTGACCTCCCCTCAACAAACAACACTAAGTGCTAAATACGCGCTGACACAGAACGGGAATATGCTGCATGCCACATATGTGTGCATACGGCATGATGTGCGCGCACAAGTACCGCACGTATAAATAATGTACAAACAAACATATGATCATAGCTCAGAATGCTCAGTGACATAGAAACGGTCCCGTCTGCTAAAATATGTCAGGATGTAATTAGTCTAAAAAAGGGGGTCCTTAAAATTCCAGTGGTCACACACATTGACACACACACACACACAAAGGGCCTTAGTTAAACATTGAATAGCTTGCAGGAAGTGGCTATTTGGCAATTTAACAGCACCTCCCATGGCTCATCGAGCCTTCTCTCTCTCCTCTCGCCTCCAATCAGTCTCTTTTTATCTTTCTCACTCCTCCTCCTCCTCCTCCTCCTCTCTCCCCGCTTCTCTCCAGTTCCCATCTCCCTCCCTTGTCCATGGCCGTGGGTGCCTTCCCACGCTCGGCTCTTGAACTTGCGCGCCCTCCCTCCTCTCCCCGAACATGTCAGCAAACTACATTGAGACTACACTGAGGCTTGACTGCAGCGCATGAAATTTGGCATTCTAAACGTTGTGTCTTGGTGTTTTTTCTTTTTTTTTTCTGTGGTTTTCGCGAGGCTGTGCTCGCTGGTGCAGAGACCTGAAAGTCACCTTGTTTCAGGATTCAAATGAAATGCAGCAAAACTGGGCCAAAGCCCCTCATTGAGATCAAGCTGCTCTCTAAGGCAGCGCTGCCGACTCAGACTGCAGCTAGTCTTATGCTTTTAGCAAAATTCTGATTCTTTCTGCCTGATTACTTTTTTAATTCATCAATGTATCATTAATCCAAAAATATATATATCAGAAAAGATGTGAAAAATGTCCAAGAGGTGTCCTCAAATTGCTTGTTTTATCCAACCAATAGCACAGAGCCGATAGGAATCAAATTTAAGAGTCTGAAACCAGAAAATGTTTGCCACTGTGGCTTTATAAATTGCTTTTAATCTATTACCAAAATAGTTGGCAATCATTTTCTGTCTACTGACCACTGGTTCCCACGCTTTTTGTCATGATCCCTGGAAAGTCAGGAAAGCAGAAATGTCTACTCACTATTACTCATCACATATATCATGTCTATGAGCTGCAGATGTTCCCTTTCCAAGCTCATTTTAATACAGAGTTATAAGAGGTAAGATGTGTAGGAGAAGTGTTTTGTCTTTTTCTCTTCTGCCTTACTATTAATGTAGCACCTCCTCAGATTTATACTGCAGCCACCACAGGCCCTGACCCACAGGTTGGGAACTACCTTACTAATCGACTAATAGTTTCTGCTTCCATAACAATGATGGAGCAGGTAGGGGATCTTGATTCAAGGACATCTCCCTCTCTCTCTCTCTCTCTCTCTCTCTCTCTCTCTTTCTCTCACACACACACAGCACTGATCGATGCAGGGAGGGAATCCACAACTCTGTGGCAGGACAGGCTCTGTCACCACTTGGCTACTCTGCTGTGAAATTACAGTGTGGGCAGGTGGCAGGAGGTGGGGTGTTAAGGTGATGCTGCATTATGAACAGGGGATGATGAATTCTGAGTGGGAGGTAATTATTCCCCCCGTACTTGTCTTACCTTCTGGTACTCGGGGTCCTCTGGCCTGAAGTCACTGCTCACAACCTGGAACTCCATGTTGAAATGGGGCAACCGGTGGAGCAGATTCACCCACCATGGTGGAGAGTAGTTCACCACGGCCGCCATCCTGATCCAGCTACCTGCCGGCTGTCACTTCGCTTCTCTGACCCCCCCCCCGGATTCCTCACACGGACACTGTTGAGAAATTCACGACCGTTGTGGGGTTAACGGGGGGAACAGGGATGTCTTTGTGCACAAGAGGAGGAGAGGCAGGGCTAGAAAACAGCTAGTATGGATGTCATTTCAAAACCTGCTTCTACCAACTGGACAGATTACAGACGACAGACGCCAGTTTGATGAGTTATGGATGACAAATAGTCACAGGGGCTGACACAAACATGCCAGTCAACATCAACATACCATTATATATCACACATTATTCTCTCTTGTGCACTGATTTATCAAGATTATATCCACATGTTTCATTCCCTTCTTCACTCCAGCCTAGCAGACATGTCTTTTGCATGCATTTACCTATTAAAGACACACCTGTGCATGTTGCCTGTTGCCAAAACACTGCAATACGACACATTATTTAATTTCAGCTATCTTTAAATTTCTCCTAAACTGGAAGTCTGGCATAATAACTTGAATAAATATGATATTTTCTTTACATTTCAGGGCCGTTTTTTCTTTCTTTCTTTTAACATTAATGCACGACAACTGCGGGCAATGTGTGATGTCATAAAACCGCTCATTTCCCACCCTTATCACAAGCCATTAAATGTATCACAGGTGGATTATTAGTCGATAATAAAACGACATTAAACCTATGAGGTCATGCTGTATATGAATAATAAACTCTGCATGAATTATGGCACGACAGTAGCATGGCTGACAGCTACCTCTCATCACCCAATTTACGCCCATACGGCGAAAAAAGACACACACAGGCTTCGTGAGATACACAAAAAAACGAGTTGTTGAGGGCGAAATGGCCGTTATATGAAAGCACACACGACTCTTTACTGTGCAAACACATGTAGGTCAACTTAACAAGAGGCTGCCCTCGTATATTCAAGCCATATGCCGCGTTTTATTCGTCCGCTTTGGGTGAATAAATTGTAAACCTCCCGGATTAGCTAGCATTAACCTGTTTTGACCGTTAAAACTACCGCAGGCTCGGCGGAGTCGTCAAGGCAACGAGGAGGAGAAAAGGCGAGAATTCGCCTCAACGTCTGCGGACGTCGAAGCCTTTTAAATGGAGCCCGTGACACAAACCTACCTAGTGAAGCCGAAGCGGATGCACACCGTCGTTTAGTGCAGTCTCGGAGAGTCCGGGCCGGCTGATATATTTCGCCTATTGTCTTCCCAGATCCGATGGTGGATTTGTACACACGCACAGCCGTGCGCTGCTGCATCAACGCGGCCGTACCGAGCTAGCTGCGACGAGCGAGTCGGCTGCAGTCCCAACCACATTGAAAATAACGGAATAACGGTCACATTTCACCGGAGGCGCCTCGTTGTTTTGACTACCTTCCAGCAGAGCAACGATACTAAGTCAGATTAAGGGTTAAACTCGTTGACCCGCAACCCACTATCTTTCTATTTCCCCCTTTTCTTTCTTTCTTTTTTTTCACAGTTTGACGGTGCCGTCGGTTTCTTTCTCTCCCCCCCAGAACGCTGCTCCGGTTTCGGCGCTGTTCCCACGATGACCGTCGGTTCAGTGCATTTACCGCTGCGGCTCTACAATTGGACGGTATTGTTGGAGCGTGAAGCAAACACGGTGTTTAAAAAGCCCTGGAGGACGGGGCTTTGCGGCAGCTCCAGCTCTGCAAATGTGTGTGAGGGAGTGTGTGTGTGTGTGTGTGTGTGTGTGAGGGAGAAGGAGGGAGGGAGGGAAGAGGTGCAAATGCGCAAAGAGGCCACCCCCTAACGCTGAAACGATGGTAGCACATGTTACAGTAAGAAGCGTCCACAGCAGGGGCGTAAATAAAAGCAGTGCGGACCTCTGAGTGGCTAAAACGGCCACCCCAGAAATGTGTTCAAATAACGAGGCAACGCCGGCTCTGTCATGGGTTTCTTCCAGACCTCTATATCTTATGCCATAGATTCAGACCATTAAACTTTTAACATGCTACAAGGTGTTTTTAGCTGCTTAGTCTCAGTTTAATACTGATGTCTTGGATATGCCCTACAGTGAGAAATTTCTATTCTACATATTTCTATAACATTTTAAAATGAAAGATTTCTGTAGCTGCTTTAAGTAAAAGTAACAAGTAGGCAAGGCCAGATTAAAATGTGCTCCAGGAAACGTTACTTTTCTGCATTTCTAAACAGGTGGGTGCTCTTTGTCTGTTAAAACACCTCAGGCTATGAACAGAATGAGCCTACACTAAATGTAAACACACTTTAATGTCACTACCTTCACTACTATCTCCTCTTACTCTATTTTTTATTTCTCTGTTTTAATGCTGTTATCACAATATTTTTTTCGTTATCATTCATTTTTAACCCATATTTTCTTACAAATTATATTCATATTCATTGCTGCCTAAAAAAAAACAACATACTAGATAGACTAAACGTCCTCATTCAAAGTTAAGAGTTCAGTTTGCTCACATTATTAACTGTCACTGACTCATCAGTTTATCACACCATACTTCAGCCACTTCATTGTTACACACCCACTGTGAGCTACCGCTACAAAAGTGTTGGGGAGCTCTGATAGATAGTCGTGTAGTTCATGATCAGCTGAAGGAAAATAAGAGAATGTGAACTTTTTCTCTCATTTGACATGGCTGAAAAAATGGCCATCTGTCCAGGTTTTCCAGGATTTGTCAGACCCCTGAGGCAAGCATGTAGATCCAGGATCAACTAGAAATGCAGGGCCCAAACAAAACAGTCAACAACACAAACACAAAGTGTTTACACTGATGATGTAGGTAACCGTAACTTGTTAAAGTTTCACTGTAATACTTAAAAGATCCAAACCTACAGGTTATCCCGACCTCTGACATTTCAGCATTGAAAAACTGTCATGCAGCTGCATGACAATCCACACAGGTGACAAGACATATCTTTCTAAACATGTGGGAGAGCCTTCAGACTTGGTGGTGACCTGACAGGCCACGAGGAAAGCCCACACTGATGAGAAACCACATAAACTGCAACACTTGTGGGAAAAGATGTTGCTCAATCCAAATCGTCAACTCATGTAAGAGTTCTTCCAAGCAAGTAGTCTTCTACATGAATGCAGCGACTTGCGTGAAACTTTTTTTCTCATACCTGACAAAACAATCTAAAAAGAGCACAAACCACCATGCTGAAAACCTCTGCACTAACATGAATACACTTCATTAATAGCTATATTCATATCTTAGTGTAATTAAGTTTTTAAGTGAGTAATTAAGTGTACATTGTCAGTAATGCCATCAAGCTGCATGACTCGTATCACTTTATAACAGTAATAATCTTCCAAATGTTTGACTTGTTAAATGAATATTATTTTAATAACAAATATCTCTTCTTTGGCAGCAGTTAGCCGCTCATTGATAAACTCTCTCAAACACTTAACTGAAGACAATTTGTTGTTTAATTGCAAAGATTACAATGTTGTCTTGTAGCTAGCGTTAGTTCGACACGTACATGCAGCTAATGCATGCATAAATATAGATATTTAGATATATTTAGAGCTAATTCTAACAGGGCCTTCTTTGTTTACTTCCACTGGATGTTACATCTTTAAGTTCCGGCCTGCAGTGGAAGTGAGTTAACTTCTGGTTACACGTCTGTCTCCATTCAATTCAGTTATTGAAAAGTAAAGTTATTTTCTCTGTACTAGTATGTATAGCCGATTTCACAACTACAATATTTCACAGGTAGTCGGTTTTAAAGGTATTATAATGGGTTGAAGAACTTAACACAGGTAGGTAAAACAGCAATAACAATGATATGAAGGCCAAAAACAGGTTAGTTTAGGAACAAAACTTGTTGAAAGTGTCTTACTTCATCACACTATTGTGACCTCTGCTCAGTGGGAAATTGTACAGAGACGTGGCTATATGTTTCATATTAATGTGTGAACACAGCTTAATGGTTTGCCTTGTTTGTGCATTATTTTGTCAGGTATGAGCTGTGGCGAAACCATTCCAATCTCTGGCTTAGACAATAAAATTGTTTCATCATGTCACGTAAGTATAACACTTCTGTAATGAATACACACAGGGAACTATTAACCATTTAACCATGAGAGGCACATAGAGGCCAACTCATTTTCTAGCAAGTGAGGCAGCCTGCATCACATTTTATCTATATAGGGGCACTTTTTCAAACATGGGAGCACCAGCGGGGGAATTTTATGTGGTTCTTCACTTGTGCAGGTTCCAATACAAGGCTACTTGACTGTGTGCACTCCTGAATGACAATTCAAACATGCAGATCCTCTTCCCAGAGATGTTGCAGTTCTGCAGCACCTCACCAGTGTGGGCTTTTCTCACGTGGACCAATGTAAAAATACACGAAAAGATTAATGGGACATGAAAAAGAAAAAAAACTAAATTCTGCTCTTGGCATTTCTCTAGTTGAAATAATCGGAGTACCAACAACTGTACACTGCACCTTTGCTTTCTGGCAAGAGCTACGTCAGACAAGTAAGGTTTTAAATCAGACTTGTCAAAATATTTAATTATTTCAAGCCTGACACAATGATGTCATCAGTCATTTGAATCAACTGCAGCGGCTCCACCAGACTCCATTTGGTTTGTCAGAGACATACAGGTGTACTTGTGCTTAATCCGCATGACGTAATTTCATTTCCATTTAACCCAAACAGCGTTCGATTTTGCAGCGCTTCAGTAAAAATATGCAGATACGTTCCACCATTGCTTTCTGGCAAGAACAACATCACACCAGAGGTTTTATCATAAAAACAGCATTTTATTGAATGTTTCAGAAATTAAGTTACACACATCATGTGGGGAAAACTGCACTCATCCATCTTTGCTGACATCTCTACAGTTATCGTCTCTGTCAGAGCACAAACATTATTGGCATTAGACAAACTCCTTGTGTATCCTCCACCGTTCTGACTCTGTGTGTGTGTGTGTTTAGTATTGCAGCAGACTGATCTATAATTTATTCACAGTTTGACTCAATAGTGCATCAGTTGAGAATCATCCCTCAATCATACCTCAGAATCAGCCATAATTTATTAAGCATTCATGATTTGGTTTAACTGTGTTTATATGTTGAAATCCAGACTCGTTAAAATAGATTTCATTCATTATTTCAAGCCTGTGAAATCCAAAAAGGAGTTTACAGTGATGTGGCTCACTCGGGCCATTCAGTTTAAGAGAAGTCGATACATTTATTACCCTACATTTAATTTGAATATCCATGCAGTAGGCACTTGGGCAAACAAAACAATCATTGAGAAAACATATGACTAATTGAAAAAAGGGCTATTTGGCTGAAATGACAAAACAGAAATACTAGTTTAGAATTAAAGGTGGTGTCCATTTCATGTTCATGTCCTTTCTCCTACACTAAAAGAGGATATCCCATAGCGTCACATCAGCACTGGGATACGTCGACATATTGTATTTTGACTTAATCCTAAATTGGATCAAGCTGAGATGTGTATGTGCCTCTTAACTCCGTGTCGTAAAAGACCCTGTACCCAACTTCCCAGAATACTCTGGTTATTACTAGAGAAACAAAATGTGCTTCCACAGGCGACACTTCAACGTTATCCTGACTAATACTGGAATATCCCAGCGATCATTCGAATTGACATACATGAAGAAGATCTTCCAGCCTACACCCTCTCTCTCTGTCTCTCTTCCTCTCTCACACACAAAACCCAGAAGGTCTATAACATTAAGACTTCTCTGCTTCTCAGAGGACGTGACGGAGACACGATGATGTCATCTGAGTCATCTGAATCAACTGCAGCGGCTCCACCAGGCTCAGCTGTGCAATGAAGCTCTGTTTGGTTTGTAGGAGACACACAAGTGTAAGTGTACTGCATCACATGTTCATTTAACCCAAACAGCTACACCTGATGGAAGGTGCAATGGATAGAGTTGTTAATCAGCTTTCAATTTGCATATTTCATGAATGTTAATGATTCTTTTTGAAGATTTGGTTTCAGCATGTTTCCATCCAGCAAAATCTCAATAGATTTAAGCATGTATACGTATAAAACTGTGACTGGCCCAAAGGCCAAAACACAAAGAAATGATACGTTATCGCTCTCTAACCTGTTGTGGGCATCATCCTGGAGGAGTGAGTGCTAGAGACAAGCCAGTGATCGTCTTCCTCGCCGTGCTTTTCATCCTCTTTATGGAGGGATGCTGCACCTTGGCAACAAAACAACATGTTCAATAACCGGCCGTTCAGACACATCCTCAAACAAATATAGATCCAGATGATGCAGTCATGATATTTTCAACGGGATACATTTAAATAACATTTGTCACGTCGTGTTTGAATGTGAGTTCTTCATTTACATTCCGCAGGCGATGAGACGATGTCATGTAAGTGATTAATAATGTGATGACAACCCTATGTCCACAATAGGACCAAGAACAGTGAAGCCCACTGCAGATCAAACACGGGGGCAGTCTTCTAAGTATGCAGAGGAAAGAAAAAAAAAAACGCTGACATTGCTGCTCTGCTCTCTGCACCCATCTGCTGTCAGCCTATCGGAAAATCAGGGAGATGGAGGGGAAAGCGATGGGGGGGGAGTGGGGGAAGGCGGTGGAGTCTAACAGGGTCATTGAGGTGAGGCGTAAGTTTAGGACAGGCCTCTTGAACTTGGGTGGAAACTTAAGATCTTCAGGGGTTGTGTGAGGTAGTGACATTACTGGTCCACGGGGCTTCCGAGTGTCCTCATCTGTCTTTGATAAGAGGCTGTCAAAGCTGTCTGCTGCGGAGGAGACGGGCACTCTGGAATTAGATCAGCGCGCAGGCAAGATCCATCACTACTCATAAAAGGCGTCAGGGCAGACATGATTAGCAATTTGGTTGGGAGGTTGGGAGCGGGGCGATGCTAGCTGGTGTTGCATACTCAACAATCATCATCTGAACACTGACTGACACTCTTGAGTGGTTGTATTAATGGCATGTTTTACAGTTACACGCATTTCGGCGTCTCTACCATAAAGAAGTCCCATGTCATCAGCCAAAACTAGTGTGACACTCCAGGGTTGATCAGGGCTACAAGAAAAAGCTTGCACATATGCGACAGCATTAGGATTACAATAGGGAAGCGACTGGAAGGGGTTTGTCTACCCAAATCTTTTTGGGACACGAAAAATCATCTGGAATCAGTTACTTATTTTATATTTTTGTTTCAGAGTCATGTAAAAAGTATGTGTGAACCTCACCTGTTCTGCTGTTTGTGTGCGCTGAGCGCGCTCGTCTCGGTACCAGCGTAGGCAAATTGCTTCCCATTAGAGAAGGCACAGAGAACCCTGAACTAAAATACACACATACACACACAAAACATTTGACTTTATGACTGACTGGATATATTCTTTTAACATTTTGTCTGTGCAAACATGAATCACCTCTCGATTGCAAGACTACAGCGAGCCAGGTGCCCCCTGAAAACGGACTGTATCATCGTCAAGGCAACCACATCCGGCTCTCCTTCTACGGAGGACGCAACATCGCTGCGATTGGTCGCTTCTACAGCCTGCAAACCAGGAGATGAGGAAGAGAGGGAGCAGAAGGGAGAAAGAAAGAAGTACAGGAAGGGCAAAGGATGTTCAGACTGTACAGAGGTAACATGTTTGTGGTGAGACAGATGAAAATTACCACAGACTTAGAAAAGATCAATCAGAGGCATCTGGTGGTAATTTGACTTAACTGCAACTCTGGTTCATTTCAGCTTAAGTCTGTCTGTCGATGTCGTAATAATGTCTGGCACAAGGGCCAAAATTAGCACCCGCCTCCCGCCAAATGTATGAAAAAAAAAATCTGCTTTGGTGAACAAAATAAAATGAGGTCAGCCCGTCACTGGCGAACTGCTGAAATAGGCCAACTTTTTGTTTAGCATTGACTCTGTACATTTGTAACAGCTTTTAACGGATGACCGTCAATAATTTGCCCCATCGTGGCTACGGTTATTTAGCCATCAGTGTTTCATGTGTAGTAAGTAGCGTTTCACACAACTCTGCTGTGAAGAATGCAGCACAACGTAACATTACATGAACAGAGACTTTATATTTTTCTTCTGTACAGTGAACACAACACTCTGCTTTTCATAAACTATTATGCTAATCTAACCACGTGACAGATGACTAGAGTACCTTAACTGCTTCTTATAGCAAGCATTTGGCTGCAGAAATGTGCTGGTACTTGTATTATACAACGGGAGGTGTCTCATCCATTTCACTACACGACATGTCCTTAATGTACTTATTTTAACCCCGAGCAGAATCTTTTCCTAAACCTAACCAAACTGTGACCATTTTAAGGGTGTAACATGTGGTAGCTGAGTCCTGTGTGTAGTAGTAGAAGTACTATCATTTTCACAAGCTTGCGGTGTGTGTGGAGATGTAGCCCGGCAGCAGCCCCCCCCCACGGACATTTGACCTATCTGCTCCGGAGGAGTGACCCCGAGCAGCAGCAGGCCGGGCATGGAGGACTGTGATAGCCAAAGAGCTCTGTGTGTTTACGGGGAAACACCAGCTTAGAGAACAAAGCGCTGTGAGGACTATAGAGGGACTACAGCTGTACACTGTAGTGTAATAGTGTGAAAATGTTTAGGCTAAACATGCTGGTAAAAGAATAATTTGACAGTGACGCTGACGGGTTACCGCACACGAATATTGTGATGCGGTGTCACGTGATGCAGTGATGTGAAGTGTTTGGTGTGTATGTCTGCGTGAGACCTTATTCTCTGCGTCCTTCAGCAGGTCCTTGAGCTGGGACTCTCTTAGGAGGTGGCCTCTTAATGCCGACTGCAACATCACAATGTCCTTCAGAGAGAAAGCAGGGAGATGGAGAAATTTGGGACAGAGTGTCTGGACGTGTTTGATGTAATATTTCTCTCACACGTCAACAACTTTTTCTAACGAGATGTGTTACGTACCCTATTTCTGTGCTCCCTCCAGTTTGTCTGAATGACCAACGCTGCTTCTTCCCTCTTTTTCTTCTCTGCTTCTGTACCCAATTCTTCATCTCCTTCCTCTTCCTTCTCTTCTTTACCTCGGGTGTCCCTCTCCTCTTCCTCTTCCGGGCCTGCTCCAGCCTCACCAGTGTCCTCATTGTGCTTTGGCGATGTGGCAGAGAGAGAGGAGAGCTCAGCCTGTGCAGATTTACGTTGGTCTTCAAGAGTTTGGATCCTTGCCAACAACTCGTCCAACTCCTGTCTGAGAAACACACACACACACACAAATAATACATAAACAAAGGACAAAACACAACTAGCAGCCATAGTGGACGTCCTTTGACAGTTAGCAATTAGTTTAATTAGTTACTTAGATGGTTTAGATTAAACAAACTTAAAGTTACTCTTTCTGTCTGGCAGGGTAAAGGTTAGCCTGTAAACAACTCCTATTCAAAATACTGATTTGACCATCACTCACACTGCCACATCTCCTCCGGTCATATCCGTTTCTTTCCTGACTGGTATATATTTAGACATTATTTGAATAATAATGGATAATACGTCACATCACAAAATTAAAAAAAAAAAACATACTTGTGCTGCTGTTTCTCTTTGTCCCGTTCTTTGGTCTGCTCAGCTTTCCATTGTTCTGTCTCTTTCTCCAGTTCTTCTCTCTCAGTCCTCAACTGTCTCAGCTCATCACTGAAAAAACACAGACACAGATTCAGTATCAAGTAAAAAAAACATTCAATGACAGTGACTGTCACTGGTGTAACAAATCGTTTCCTCTCTCTGGTGTGTGTCATGAATTTAGATTTATTTATTGGCTTAAAAAGACAGATACATGCGTGTGAGACATAAAAAGCTGGAGGTGAACTCAGTGTTTGTCTCTGGTTGCTGCTTACTCACTCTTTACTTGACAGTCTATCTTGAAGCTCCGCCCTCTCCTTCTCCAATTGGCTGAAGCGTTCCCTCAGGTCAAAACCTTCCTCCCCTTCCTCGGTGATCGTTCCCACGGAGACCACTGCCTCTGTTGCCATGGTAAACCCCAGACTCTCGGTGGGCGTGGCCTGGACCTCCTGATCCAATCGTCCGCTGCTCTTTGCTGACTGGGCGTGTCTTCTGCTGTCCTCCAGCCTCTAATAGGACGAGAGAGGAGTCGGTCTGTGATGAAGCTGCTGTCTGTGACACTGTGACGACTGCGTGTGTTTACATGAATAACTAGTTAGAGTTTTCTCTCACCTTCTCCACCTCCAAGAGCCTTCTCAACAGTCTCTGTTTACTCCACTCTCTGTAACCTAGGACACACACACACACACTTTTTTAATCAGCACTACAGTACGGAATATGATACCACAATGGTGTTTCATCCTTTACTGTCTTAACAACCCAGTTAACTACACAGAACTGGACTAATTAAAAAAGACTTATAAGAAAATTGTTTACAGGACTTTTGATTTTGGTCTTATTTATTTTCATAATTCTTTTATATAATATGTTATATTTTCATTTTAGTTCATACTTTTAGTTACTATTTATCCATTCCCACCAAAATAAATAAATATATTATTTATAATAATAAGATTTCAGCGTATAACTGTTTCAAAACAAAATATATTTTATGAGAATGAAGACAAAAAATATCAAGAGTTGATACTGGGATGTCTGGGGTGGGCAATGTGTTGATATATAGTATACAAAAATACGTTAACATTTACATATCGTCATTTAGCTGATGCTTTGATTCAAAGCTACTTACAAAAAGGGAAACAATCAAGGTACAGTGTGACAGGGACATGGACTACTGCATAGCATCAAGTGACAGCGGGGGGGGCATTTAGTATGTCAAGTTGTTGGTAGTGCAAGGAGGAGAGGAGGTACTCTCTGAAGAGCTGGGCCTGCCTGTATAAGGGCATTCAAGCAGGTGGGCGCAAAACCAGAGACCACTTTGTAGTCTGCATTAGGGATTTAAATTTCATGCTGGCTGCTGCGGGTAGCCAGTGGAGCTCGATGAGCAGCGGGGTAACGTGTGCCCTTTTGGGATGATTAAAGACTAGGCAGGCCGCCACATTCTGCATCATCTGAAAAAGTTTCACTGTGCAGGCTGGGAGGCCCGTCAGGAGGGCGTCACGATGATGAACAGCCCGTATCGGGAGCTGGGTAGCATGTTGAGTAAGGTAAGGCCTGATTTTTTTCTTATGCTGTAAAGCAGCACAACCGGAGGCAATTTGTCAATGGAGAATAGATTCATACTGTTTATACCACTCGTAGTTATTAGTCATTTGTTGTTGATGTTAAAAATCAATAAGCAATGTCTCACTATGTCTATGTCTAATGTCATTTTATTTCAAATGGTCTCTGTCCTGTATCGTGATAAATTGTGTCCATTTTGCACACTCTTATATATTGTGTAATTGTTACCGAGTCCTCACATCATTTTGATGAGCAAAAGGTTATATTCCTGCTTGATATTTTAAAGTCATTAGCTCAAAAACAGTAATGTACTTGCTGAAAAACACACAGCGATGCAATGATGTGATGCTGTCACAGTCTTAACACTCTGTCATCACAAGAAAGCAGACCAAGAAAGCTGGAGGGAAATGAGTAAAAGGTGTCACATTCAGAGGAGTTACAGAAAAAGTAAAATTAGAAAGCGATAAAAAGGAATAAATTGGAACGTGGGTGTCGGCGTGTGTTTTTTGTGTATGTGTGACAAAAGACCTTTGATTCCTCCTGCAGGACTGTCAGTGTTGAGCTCCTCTCTGAGCGTCGTGTTCTCCTGCTGGACCTGCTTCAGGTTCTCAGACAGACGGTGAACCGTGGAGCTTAAAGCTTTCTGCTGCCTCTGGGAGCATTTACTCTCTGCTCGACTACTGGAGACACACAACGAGAGGGGGGGATTTCAGTATTTCTGAACGTTCATCACAAACCCTTTAACCCTATCCTTTGACTACTCTCTGTGGACATCCAGGAACAAGTCTCTGACCGTCATCTTTATCACTCATCCCCTCTGCCTTCCTAAACACTGGTGAAGGCTTGATGTGTTGTGTCTGAATAACAGGCAGGTGTCCAACCTATATTTGGTAGATGTATAAAAATGGACACAATTGTCCAATTTTAGTTCTGGCTGGTCTAGGCAGATTGATCTAATAATATGTTGGACTCATGTAAATGTGTATTTTCACAGGTTTGAGCACAACTAAAGATGGAATATGAAATCAGCAGCATGCATACCTCTTCTCTGCGGCTTCTAGAAGCAGCCTCAGCCTCTGGAGCTGAAAGATGAGACACACAAACGTACACGTTACAAGTTAGGTGAGATTTCTTTCCCCTCAGCTGAGCTCACACTCTGCAACCAGTAAACGTGACGATAACGTTGTCTGTGAAGTGCAAGGTGCACTTCTTTTATGAACACAGTAGTCTGTCTGTCTGTCTGTCTGTCTGTCTGTCTGTCTGTCTGTCTGTCTGTCTGTCTGTCTGTCTGTCTGTCTGTCTGTCTGTCTGTCTGTCTGTCTGTCTGTCTGTCTGTCTGTCTCTCTCTCTCTCTCTCTCTCTCTCTCTCTCTCTCTCTCCTCTCTCTCTCTCTCTCTCTCTCTCTCTCTCTCTCTCTCTCTCTCTCTCTCTCTCTCTCTCTCTCTCTCTCTCTCTCTCTCTCTCTCTCTCTCTCTCTCTCTCTCTCCTCTCTCTCTCTCTCTCTCTCTCTCTCTCTCTCTCTCTCTCTCTCTCTCTCCCTCTCTGGTGGTTGTCTGACGCTCTGCTTTGGAAAATCTGTATGAGGCAACATGCCAAAAGACATTTTGTATCTAGAGGCACAGATGTTACCTCCTCATAGTAGGTTTCTACTGTGATCTTCAACTCCTCCAGGTTGGTGGTCCTCAGTTCACTTTGTAGTTTACTGGGGGGGAAAAGGCGAATCAGCTGAATGTTATGCTGCTTAGCACATAATCCAAATGTGCAAAGATGGTAAAGCGTTTTACCTCAGAGCGTTTTCTTTCTCTCTACACTGCTGCTCCAGCTTCAGGATTCTCTGTTTCAGCCCATTGAGAACCTTGATGGGTGGATAGAATCAGTTTTACAAAAATCTGTGTGAGATCAATCCTAAAAATACTCTTTCCGTTCATCAGCAGAGTAGACATACTCACCACACTCCCTTCTTTTTTCTTATCCACCAAACTCCGAGTATATTCCGACCCCTACAGAAAAAAACAAACATTTTATTTAAATGTGTTTGCTGTTCAATGTTTCTATGACCAAAAATTTAGTGGTCATACTTTAGTGGGATCCAACAATTCTTCTATCTGCTTCTCTCTTTTAGCGTTATCTTCCTCCAGGCGGCGCAGTTTGGCTTTCATTTGGTGGTTGTCAGACTTCTGTGCCTGCAGACTCTGCAGAGAACAGTGCTACTGATTAATCACACATCAGGAAAGGAGAGGATAAAAGGAAGAGCAAACGTATAAGGAGTGCACATGGAAAATTCAGGGGTACCAACTTGACAGAAAAGTTTTAATCCATGAAAGAAAAAAAATGTCTGAATCCGTTTTTTTCTACTCTGCAGAGGAATAAAAGTCTGAGTCAGCTGCAGAACAGCACACTGGTATAAGGAAGCATCCGCTGCATTGCTCAAGGCCACTTCAGCAGACCATGCACAGGTCATGTTACACTGACGCTCTCCTGAACTGTCCTGCAGAAGAAAAATCCCCCACCTCACCACTACTGCAGCACCACCCTGATGCACAATCAGTGTTTTTCTTTTTTTAGACTCATCCATGAACAAGCTGAATACAAAACATTCATTTCACTTTTACCTTCTTGAGACGAATAATCTCATCGTACATGTCCTCCTTCTCTCTGTGGTCACCTGAGCTGAAGGTGAAGCCTGCCACACATGGGGACAAATGGGGAGATGGTGCATAATCACACAAACAGCCACTCACATCCACACTTTCCAGCCTGCTCTTCTGTTTAGCATAAAATCTGACCATTTCTCATTCTGACACACCTACACGTCGTCTCACCGTTGGATCCAGAGTGAAGATGCTTGTGTTTCCTCATGCTCAGGGTCTGTTTGAGAAGCTCTGGTGTGACATCGCACTCCGATCTCAGCGTCTGGGAGGCGTCTAAAAAAAAGTTGCATATGGAGAGAGCGAGAGTTTCGAGATATTTCCCAACACAAATCAATACTCTGTCTGACTCATGCACTTAACACCATCTGAGAGCAAACTCCCCGAAGCTCAGCCGATTGTTTTATATAAAAACAGATCACATAACAAGTACAGTATGCATGGTGATACAGAGATAAGTAATGAAGCCACGGAGCTATTTAGCCCAAATCTTAGCTCTTTATTTTGATTGTGCAGCCTGCCAATTTCTGTAAAACACACTGTGGTGCTTCTATTATTTTGTCCAGCTCATTTATATCAATGTCAGTAGGCTGAATATTGTCCAACACACCGACAAACTACATCCTGCAAAGCGATCATGAAGTTGGATCAACAGCTCTCTATAAGAGTTTTAACATTACAACCTCCATTAAGATACTGTTGTATTGTAAATCCCAGAAAGATAAAACCAAATGAAATATTGTTTTACACTCAGAGTTCATTGTCAGTTTCCCAAAAACCTCATCGCAAAATGCCTAAAAGCCAGAGCCTCTGCAACCGCTTCAGCTTCAGCTGTGTTTGTGTGGCACTTACCGTGGCCGTTGCTGAGGGATGTGAGGCGAGCCGTGCCGCTCTCCCCAGGTGTGTCACCTCGGGTGTCCCCCAGGGAGGCCCTCGGCAGTCTCCAGGCGGCCACTGCTGCTCTTCTGGGATTCACGTTCATACTGGACAGATACGGAGACCCTGCACATTCACATACTGTATGTAAACAACCGTGAAATTTGATCGAGAATTTGTTACAGCATCTGCACACACACACACAAAATCCCCACAGAGCAGCTGAACGGGTCTTACTTGGAGACGGAGGAGGCTTTCCAGAAGATCTCTTCCTCCTTGTTCTCTGATAGTTAAGAATACAAGATGTTAAAGCAACAGGGAAAGGAAAACACTGATCCGAGAAGACAAACTACGAACCATGTTACAATTTGTTTACCTTTTCCAAAATGTCAGCAGAGAAAGAGAAGCCATCCTAATAAGACAAAGAGAAATGAAATGCTTGTTTCATTTGTGTCAGTCAGATCAACCCTGCAGAGTGACAGTGTAGTCTAAATTTAATCTGAAACGTATGTTTTAATTGTTCTCATAGTTGCAGTTAGTTATACTTTTCCACAAAACCTGGCAGTGCCGCCAAATTTCCAACAGCATCCAGTCAGTCCAAATATTTGCCTTTTGAGCACACGTTCCCTCCTGTATTTACTTCTCTTTTCTTCATTCCCATTCCTCCACTCTCTTCCTCCTAATTAACCGCTGTGTTTCTTTTTTCCACTTTTCCCCCATCGCCTCATCTTCCTCTTGGGGTGCGGCATCGTACAAGTGTTGCACATGTTTTAATCTCTTTGCAGATTAAATTCAGATTCATCTTACAGGTTACTGTATGTTGAGATGACTGAACCCCATCATAAATCTGGTTATATGGATAAAACACGAAAAAAATCTCCTGTTTACATAAAGTTTTATTTCTCTCTGGTGTTTGTTTTGTTATTGTACAACACACACGCACTCTGCAGACCTTTAAGAGTCATTCAAATGGGGCAAACAAGCAGTTTTGCACATATTTCCAAACTGTTACAAGCAGGCATCACTTCAGTTTTTAAGCCAAAACAAGTGCACCAAGCTACCGTGCCGTGTGCTGTCACAAGCGCGACAAATGACACGACTGCATGCTTTAAATAAGAAGCTAACTTAAAGGCTGACTGTTGAGCTAAACACTCACCAGCTCCTCGCAGTCTTCGTCTGTTTGAACATCACTCGCCTCCAGAGACATCTTCGCGGCTGAACTGAACATAGCTTGTTTAAGCAAACGTTACGTTAAGTTGCAAAACTTGACTTTAGCCGTGTGTGAACCTCTCATTTTTCAAGTCAGAAAGCGCACTTCTTCAGGTCGCCCCCTCTTTGCTAGTAGTAAAAACACGGGGCAGCAAAAGAGACGTTAGCCGAGCTAAAACTCGGATTTTCGTCCACAGTACTGCGGTTTACCCGCGTAATAAGACGATAGTGGACACGGTGGACCACGGCTTCCTGAAATCCGTTAACATGTCGCTGTCTTTCCATGGAGAGGTTACTGTTTTCACATCACTGTTGCAGATAGAGTCGTCTAGCAACCAAGGCAGCTGTTAATGAGCTGCGCCAAGCTGGATGGAGAAAGTCAGAGCTAAACCGGAAGCTGCGGGAGTGCGCCTTCAAAATAAAACCATAAACGGAATAAACGCTCGCAAACCTTTGACAAATTATACTTAATTCAATACATTAGAGCAAATAATGTAATATTCGTTAAATATGTTATGAAAATAAATGTTCTTCAAAAATGTGTCATATTTTAAAGAACATTTTTAATTTAAAAAATCTTATTTTGAAAATCATAGCCGGTTGTACGTTCATCTTCGTTTAGCTTGACAGAGTTATTAACTAGACCACAGCCCACGGCTGAGGGTCAATAGTCTTCCCCATCTTCCCTCACTTCTGATTCATTTCCTCTGGTTGCTCATTGGTGGAGAGGCGCTAAAGGGAAGGATTTAAAGCGTTTTCCTCCAGTAGGACGAGAGAAGGAGACGAGGAGGAAATGCGAAGGAAAACAAAAGTTGTCTGCACAGCTCATGACCACGGCAAATCAACATGGGACTCCCATGTCGTACAACAGAGAACATGATTGTATCTAAATAAAACAAAACGAACATATGAGATGAAAACATCTTTACCGAATCCTGTTTGTATAATCAGGACAGTGTAGTCTAAATTTCTTATGAAACATTCACAAAATGCAGCATGGCAATGCCATCAGATATTTACATTTCAACACACTTCCCTTGCTTCCTCCTCTGTCTTGGCATAAAGTAAGAACACCCTACCAGAAACGGGGAGTTAAACAAAGCACCTGTCAGCACAGGTAAGGGCATGTACGGTAGGTGACTGAATAGAAACGTATGTGAACTTCTTCCCTTCGTCTCTCTGTTTTCTCGCATCATTCTTCACCCTCTCCTCTTCTCTCAAACTCTGCAGAGAACTCTGTGGCCTGTTGTTACTGTATCATATCCTCGCTGTTTATTCAGGTGGTGGACCCCTGAGCTGAGCCACACAGTCAGGCAGACCAGCACACTTTTTTTTTTTTTTCCAGAAAGAGCTTTACAAGAACAAACCCATCATCTCTTTGGGTCCTCAATTTTTTGTAACCGATGTAATATTTAAGAAAATCAAATAAATTAAATAAATCAAATCAAATCAAATCTTAACCCAGGTGCTCTACCCAGTGTCACGTGTCTCTTTTTTATTGTTGTTGGCTGTATGGAAGAGAGTCTTTGTGTGTTTGTGCAGGACATACTGGATGTGATGTGTGTTGCATTGCAGAGGCACGTCTGCCACCCACTGAGCTCAAACTGCACTGCATATTTCCTGAAGGTCAGTGAACCTGGAAGGCATCAGCAGTCAATACATTATAAATGTATTCATAACCAAAAGTAATGACTGTGGTCATTTAAACACTGTGTAGGAGCCACTCGTGAGTAATTTCTGGCTTCGCCATTAGAGTGAGTCTAGTTTTTCTTTGTGTATACTGATTACAAATGTATGTTCAATATTCAACAGTACAACAAAGAGAGCAACATCGCCCGAAAGGAAAACATGGGAAGGTTTGATTTCTTGTCTGACGGATTCACATCAGGAACAACACAGCTGAAGTCAATTGACAGTAACTGCACACAATTTATTTTTTATTTCAAGATTTCCAGATTTAAGAGATTTGAAGGTAAAAACACAGCAATGAAATTCTTATTTTGCCCCGACTCCCTTTACACAACAGCAATAATAGAAAAAAGTGAAAAAAAAATACACTTACACTTTTCTTCACACACAGACAGAGGGCGCTGCTGCTTCTTCAGTGATCCACATTTTCACCGTTTTCTGACATTTTATGGACCAAGCAACCTTCAAATTCATTGAGAAAATGAATCAACACGTTAATCTGAACAAAATACATACAAAGCATGACGTGACAGAAAAGATGTTGGACCGGGAGTGGAGCTTAAAAGCTCTCATCATCATGGAAACCCACAAAATTAAGCACTGCATAGTTTAAACATACAGAAATGTTAACATTTCAGGGTAAACTATAGGTGATGTGTATTATATCAATATGTGCAGGTATCCTAATTACTTGCTTTATCTTATAGATAGATAACCTTCATTATATTTAGACAGAGTACTACATTATTATTTTCAGTGACCAAAAAATGCGACATATCTTTTCATAAATTAGATATGAAAATGTTGACAGCACAAATTTTAGATGTATTATTTTTTCATATATTTCGTCCTCAGAGTCACAGTCTGCTGGGTCACGTAACGCAGAATACTGATTTAGCTGTTTCTGGCCTGGACAGCTTATTATTCAAGATGTACTGCATATCAAACTCATTCATATTCATTTACCTCTGCTGATGAACTCCAACGATTCAAGGCAGGAGAGGAGCTCCTGTGTATTCTTTCAGTGTGCTCCACTGGAGATGACACGCAAATAAAATATGTAGTAATGTTATGTTCTTATATTCACTGCATAAACGCCTATATTTGTTGTTATCTAGCTGCTCACACATCCACATTTGTGGTGTGGTTGATCAACGACATGTTTCTGCCTGAGGCAACTGTGCAGAGAAACAAACGGTTAAACGTACCATGGTCTGAATGTTTGTGGATTTCACTTGATGTGTGACTTAAATGATCACTGACTAAGATTCGGTTGACTGACACACACACACACACACATATATATCATGAGCTTTTCCAAACATTTAATTTGCATAAATATTGAAAACCTGAAGAAAACGTTCATGCAAACTTATGCAAATTAGCTTGAACTCATGAACCTTTAGGGGAAAACAGGAGAAAAGTGTGTCATGTTTCCTCACATTACGTCCAACGGTTGTTCTGACCGTCTAGCGAACACAAAAGTCATTTTACTAGCTGTTAAACACTCCACTCAGGCAGATAGCTTTGTAAAAGACGCATGTAATCAGATTCATAGCAGAAGGCAGGAAAAGAAACAGAACAGCTCATGGGGCTTTGCATTACCTTGCTAATATTATTGTATTAGGTGTGAGGTAAAGATAAGCATGCAGTCGGTGTCCAGTATAAATAGGTGGATGTGCAGACAGGAGTCATGACAGAGCCCTGGGGAGAAGGAGGAGGAGGACGGAAGAGGAAGGCAGGCCAGAACAGACCAGACCAGCAAGTGGAAACAGGTGAAATCACAAAGTCAGGAAATAAGTGAAGCTATTAACGGAAAGACACACTAACGCTGTAGATATCTGCGTCCAAAAAACACTTCTCATTCCCTGATCCGCTGCAGATTCACAAGTCTTCACCACGTCATGATGTGTTCATATCCCACACTGTAAGACAAGGGGAGAAAGGAGGGGGCAGGAGGAGGACGACAGGCATGCCACCAGGAGGAATTTAAGGCAGAGGAGAGAGGAAGAGTTAGACAAACTTCCAGTTCATCCAACTAGACATTGGACTGGAGTTGGGAGGACACTATGTCCTGTATGTATACACACAAATGTTTAATTGCAACCAGGGTGGCATGCCAGGATAGAAACAACAACAGACAAAAGTAAAAGTGAACAGACATACAGTACTTTTGGCCTAAACCCAGCAGACACATACAAACAAACACTGTTCTGTCATTTGGTGAATGGCTCAATCCATGTGGAACTGAGGCTGAGCAGATCTCAATTAGATGAGGGGAGAGCGAAGGGGGGAGATATGAATGTGAAGTAAGATTATTAGAAATGGTTTAGATGACACTATAGGCTCTAGTGTGTGAGTGTGTGTGTGGGTGTGTGTGTTGGTTGAACAGGGGCGGGGTGGTTTTGACAAAACTGCAGTCATCTCCCTCCAGCTCGCTCCTCTTCATGTATCTGGGGCGTGTACAGCCGTTATAAAACCAAACTCCCAGTCCTGCAACTCCTGCAGCTCCGGTCTGGATTTGCAGTCAGGGGACACTCATCATCATCATCATCAGTCAAAGCAGCTCTCTCTCTCTCCCTCTCTCTCTCTCTGACCCTCCCTCAGACACCCCCACATCCTCTCTCCCTCTCTGTCCGTCTGTCTGTCTCTCTAAACAAGCCCAGCATCTCGTTTCTTCCCTCTTCTTGTCACACGGCAATCATGTCCGCAAACGGCGCAGACGGGGACCTGCTGCAGATCCCTCTGGGGCTCATCAACAGCGCCGGGAAGTATCTGACGGCGGAGACTTTCGGCTTCAAAATCAACGCCTCGGCCAGCAGCCTGAAGAAGAAGCAGACCTGGACCTTGGAGCAGACAGGAGAGGACGGCAGCGCCGTGTTCCTCCTCTCCCACCTGGGCCGCTACCTCGCCACGGACAAAGACGGCAACGTTACCGCGGACAGCGAGACGCGCGGCCGGGACTGCCGCTTCGTCATCACCGCGCACGAGGACGGGCGGTGGTCCCTGCAGTCCGAGCCTTACGGTCGGTACCTCGGCGGGAGCGAGGACCGGATCACCTGCTTTGCGCAAACTGCTTCGCCGGCGGAGAAGTGGAGCGTGCACCTGGCTGTGCACCCGCAGGTCAACCTGTACAGCTTTGCGCGTAAACGCTTCGCCCACCTGAGCGCACAGGGGGAGGAGGTGTCGATAAACCGGGACATCCCGTGGGGTGTCGACTCACTTGTGACACTGGTCTACCGTGACCAGCGCTACCACCTTGAGACCTCTGACAACCGTTTCCTCCGCAATGATGGCACCTTGTCCACAAAGACGGACAAGGATACCGGCTACATGCTGGAGTTCCTGTCCGGAAAAGTGGCATTCCGCGACTGCAACGGCCGCTACCTGGCCCCCGTAGGCCCTACTGGCACGATGAAGTCTGGGAAAAGCACCCGGGTTGGGAAGGATGAACTGTTTGGCCTGGAGCGCAGCCACGCGCAGGTCGTGCTGACTGCAGGCAACGAGAGAAACGTCTCCACGAGGCAAGGTGAGGCTCTGCAGCCACACAGGGCCAGACAGAAAAAAAAAATCCCATTTCACCGTAGGATGAAGTCACTGAATAACTGGGCACACACCACATGCAGCTGTTGCGTGTGTGATTTTGGCGTGTGTGTCCGAGAGAGCTGAACACAGGAGACTCTTGTTACTTCATTCTCTTCACACCATGTGTTTTTCATTATCATGCTCTCACTTTCTCCCCCCATCCTCCCTCCCTCCCCCCCTTTTTTTGGGCCAGTGTCTGCCTAGCTTAACATTTTTTCCTGCAGTAATTCTACCCCTGCATTGTGGCCTGCTGGTTCAAGCTTCAGTCTGCAGTTATCCATCATTCTTTATCTCAGAATAGACTTGAGAGAATAGACAGAGGACGAGGAGGGATCTGTTCAGGAGACAAAAAAGAGAGATAAATGGAGGAGAGGCAGAGAAATCAGGCCACAAAGAGAGGAGGTGTGACTCAGGCACTCCTGCTGAATGTGGATCTTCGTGCCACATGAAACCGCTTTGTCTTGTTGCCTCACCCTGTGCTGCCGTGCACGTGGAACTTATCATGTAGTATCAGTTTATCCATGAAGTCAGTAAGCTTTAATACAAGCGGAAATGTGTCCGTGTGTGTTTGTGTGCGTCTGCATTCCAGCAGAGATGCATTGTGGAAGAAGGAAGATCTTTTAAATGAGGTCGTTTTAGTGATTTGTGACCTTGTTTTTCGCCAAAGTTAGAGAGGTAACCTACATGCAGTAGGCGCATGCAGACAGTGCTTAACATGCAAAGATGCTTTTTATAGCACACACAGGCCTTTTGTTTGCCTGCAGCTCAACTGTAAAAATTAGGTTTTTGTGTCAGCCTCTTATTTTCCCCCAAACTCTTCTTTCATGTCACTGATACAAGTTACTTTTTAAGTAAATGTCAAGTCAGTTTCCAGATGCACGTCTTTCCAGTAACCGATTTTTCTTCCAAAGCTGCACAGACGAGTAGTTTTATATTAGAAATGGGCCAAATGATTACCTATAATGCAAAAGCTGAACTCATAAAGAACTGTCATCCAAATCTGCAGTTCCCCTCAGTCCTGTGGAGTGTTTTAGCTCCTGTGTTAGCACCTTGTTTGGGGTTTATGTCCTTGCAACTTTACCTTTTTTGTTCAACCTCACCATTTTCATCAGCATCGTCTTCAAATGTGACAGGCACTAGTGACTGGCTAGTGAACAAAGTGGAGCAAGAAGCTCCTGAAAGAGAGAGATATCTCCCTCAGGAGTTGGTGCAGACCAAATGAGAGCTTAAAGCGATAGTTATGGTTGTTTGAAGTGGGGTTGTAAGAGGAACTTATCCATAGTAAGTGTGTTACCTCCAGTGAATGTCTGTCTGCATGTGCCTGGTTTGGAGGACCAGCGCAGAAGATAAGAAATGCACTGCTGTGGACTGAAACTGAAGCAGTTATCGCTGTCTCCAAATCCACCAAAGTAATTTTGCCTCTCAGAACATGTGAGCTGATGGTCTGCCACTGTCTTGAACCATCACTGCCTGCAACATCTGCAACGTGCAATGTTAGTTTGGATTGGTACTGTACTTGGCGTAGTGCACGAATTTCAGCAGGGTAGTGTTGTCTCAATTTGAATATGTCCGTTGTGCATTACCGCTTCTTCTTCTTTGACCAATTACAACCGAGTGGATCATCAGTGCCAGTTTACCACCAAAACATAAATATAAAACCTATGTACAGCTTACTATTGTATACTTGTATACTATATAGTATTCATTGCAATGGCTTCAGCTCCAGCAGCTGGTGGTTCAGCTACATAGCCAAAAATGGTGACCACTGAGGGCGAGATGTTTCCAGTGCTCCAGACTCACCGTTATGACCATTATGAGTTCACCATACGGGTACTCACAGCACACTGCTTTTTGCCATAATCACTGATGATGACGTTGACAGTGTGAGCGCATTTATGTCCTCAAAATAGTCTGTAAATACACAAATTGAGACACAGCGCTCGTCTTTTATTGCATAGGCCTCATAACTTTATAAATTTTATCTTTCACAGTTTTACTAGGCTGACACTTGAGTCTTTCATTCAAGTCTTCTGGGTGTCAAGTTCTGATTTTGGGCTTGAAGTTTGGCAGTATGTGTGTTTTGAATTCAAGTCTCATCCTGCAGTTTGGAGATTCACCGTGGGAGGGACAGAGATGTTAATTTGTCCACAGTGTACTCAGTATATTTGTATAATTGTCACTTATTTGCTGTTCTCCTGTCATTGTTACCATCACGTCTCTCTGCTTACTTAGTCCCTTTCTGGAATGGCACGTCCCTTGCGTGGGTGTGATCGTACAACAAACCCATGTAGCCACATCTTAATAGCAGGGCGCAGAGAGTTCAGGATGGTCTGTCCCTTTAAGTGTCTACCAGGGGGAACTTCATGAATTAGAGGGTAGAAGAGTTTCAGACTAGAAGAAAAACCACCAGAGACAAATGAAAACTGACAGCAGACTGCCCCACTTTTCTAGGCATGGACCTGTCGGCCAATCAGAGCGAAGAAGGGGACCAGGAAGTCTTCCAGATGGAGATGAGCCGTGAAGACAGGAAGTGTGCCTTCAGAACCTCTGCTGGAAAATACTGGACTCTGACAGCAAGTGGAGGATTGCAGTCCACTGCCTCCACCAAGTAACCACACACACATATACACTGCTTCATATTGAATATCACACACACACACACCACACGTCCTGTGGTCTGCTCACTGAGTTTGTTAATGTGTGTCACAGGTCGGCCAACACTTTGTTTGAACTGGAGTGGCGCGATGGTCGCGTGTGCGTGCGCGCAGCTAATGGCAAATATGTGATCGCTAAGAAGAACGGCCAGCTAGCTGCAACTGTTGACAATGCAGGTCAGTGTTGTTTCTGAACCGGGGCGGGGAAAGTACCTAAATACAACATGCTTTTCATCATTTTAATCTGAATGTGGAGTGTGAGGACTTTTTCTCAACTCTCTTCATCCCTAAAGAGGATCAGATCTGAACTGTGTCAATAGACCGAAAGCATCGTCAAGTTTAGATAATCTCTGTAACCTTGATGAGCTATGATTATCTAAGCTTCACCCTTTTCGGTAACAAGGCCCAGATCTGTATGACACAACTCTAATCAGCCTGTCTCTTCAGGGGAGGCTGAACAGTTCTTGATGAAGCTGATCAACCGTCCAATCATCGTCCTTCGCGGGGAGCATGGTTTCATCGGGGCTCGTAAGGCCGGAATGGCGACCCTGGACTCAAACCGAGCGTCATACGATGTTTTCCAGCTGGAGTTTAACAATGGAGCGTACTCCCTGAAAGGTAGGCAGTCATCTTAAAAGTCGAAACATTCAGAACTATTCTTCCGTTCACATGACAGCTGGTTAAATTATCGGTCAATTAGATAATAGGTAAAAAAAAATTAGCATGTTTTAGCATACCATAGTTTTTGGATTGTAGAAATGTACAACAGTTTGCCATAGTGGCTTTTCTGATGCTCGAACATTTGCAAGGCTAAAGTCGGAAATGCTCAAGTCATACACTGTGGAGTTTCTTCCCCATTGCCTATTTGGGGGCAGCAAAAACAAGCTGTAAACAACATAAAAACATTAACATATTATATTTCCATATAAAGTTGATATGGCAAATATCAAAACAGCGCAACACATCATTGTAGCCATGTTTGTTGCTGCCTGACTTCTCAGGCTGTATCCGTAACTTTAGCTGCTTGTCTTGTGTGGCCCTTTAAAAGAAAAGAGTTCTCACTATAGCCTGGCTGAGAGAAAATCAATATTTATACCATCTAATGGTCATAACATTATGGCTATGTGGATCAGCAACTGTCAGTCATTTGAAACCTTTTATCAATCCAATCAGCACACCTACTCAGGGCTGAACCGTACGTCAAAATGATCTCACCTCTACATGTAACATTTAGATTATATTTTATATCGCCTCCTATATTACATAACTGAGTGACTTTGAGCGCAGTGAGCATCCATTTGATTATTTAACCCATCACTTCGTCCAGCACGATGCCCGCCGTGTGTGAGCGAGGCTTCATTAAGTGTGTGTTGTTTGTCCAGACTCCCAGGGGAAGTATTGGTGCGTTGGAGACGACACGGCCGTGGTGTGCAGCAGCTCCCCGCCTGCTCAGTTCCTGTTTGAGTTCTGTGACCTGAACAAGATGGCCATTTTTGCTCTGGGGGGGAAGTACCTTAAAGGAGACCATGCTGGAGGGCTCAAGGCCAGCGCTGACTCCCTGGATAGCGCCACCCTCTGGGAATACTAAGAAAACACAGCCAGGCTCCTCCACTGTCTGACACATTGCTTCAAACTATTGATAGATAAAGTAGGTAGCTGGGTTTTTTTTGCATATGTGTGTGTGCCTGTGTGTGTGTGTGTGAGTGTGTGTGTAATTGTGAATTTGTCTGGATGGATGTGTGGTGGAAATCGAAGCTGATAACTGGAAGTCACCAAAGCACTACAGGTGTTGTTTTTTTTTTCCAATCGTTTTTCTCTTCTTACTGGGCTTTTTACTGAAGATTTGGGATTACAATGACTTGTTGTTTAACGAATGAATCATGGTGTGGTTTGCACATTGTCGGTTTCACTTCCAGTCAAATTTACACAAGCTGTACCTGATAAACATCAGGATGATTACTGTTATTAGTGGTGCCTATCTGTGTTAACTACTGGTGTAAACGAGCATGTAGAGTGCTATAACTCATAACTTACAATATCTAACCTTCTGCTAAATGTCCCGCTGGCTCTATTGCGCTGCTTTCATCTCACGCTCTCTGCCGAACACACACAAACGGATGGTGAGTTACATGTTTCTGCTGTAAATATAGCTTTCCTTGTCACTAAATGCTCCGAAAACATAGCAAGCATTGAAACTTTACATGCAAAAGCGTGCCGAGGCTGTGAAGAAAGAAACGGAAACGCGTTCCTCGCTTGTAGGCTTCTTCTCCAGTTTTCCTTTCCCACTCTTAGATGTGCAAACTGACAGAATCTGTATATAGACAGACGCATCGACAAAAAGTCGTTTTTCCTTCGAGGCTATAATCCACTCGGTCCTTTCTGGGTCCTCAGATTAGCGTAACGAACAAAAGGACGAGTGAAAGGAGCTTTCTTAGAATGATCGTCCCTTACTGTTAAAGGAGTGGTGGAAAACATTCGAATGCACATAAATGCATACAGATATGCAGACGCACACATTCCAACTAAATCTGCACAGTAATGTAGTGTCCAACTGCAAGAAGTTCAAAGCACATGTTTGTTGTAAAGAAATGTCTGCCTTACATCGGGTGCTGCTGCTGGTGTGTAAACACAAAGGAGTCTGTTGTTGTGGCTGTGCCTTCCATAGAGCACTTCAATCTTTTTCATGTTCTTACATTTGAACTGAACAGAGTAAAAAAAAAAAAAAGGAAAAACCCCAATAAAGTTTTCCCTCTAAACAGTGGATCTTCTCCTTGATTTTTTTTTTCTTTTTTTCTTTTCATTACTTTCATTTTCATTTTTCAAGGTTTCATTAGATCCATTTTGGGCGGCTGCTCAGAGAAGCTGTGGAGGTAGACTGGGTCATCCACTGATCAGAAGAATGGTGGTTCAACCCCCGGCTCCTCCATTGCAATGGCAAATCTAAAGGCTGTGCCATCGGCTGGGTGGACATGATTAGTTCCCAAACTACGCGGCAGCCAGTGTTATCCTGAGTAACGTTTTGTTTGAGCCATGCTGGTGGCGTGGCTCGAGGTATAGTAGTGTCGGTCAAGTTTGATCTAGAGACTGAGACGTCTCGTCTCGGCGGACTGGCACAGAACAGATATCTGTGGCACCCATGAGATTTATTATGACTGAATACAGTTCCCTTCCTGTGCCTCACTCCTTTTTGCTCTCTGCTTCAATAACAGCCGAGTAAATCTCAGTCAGAAATTTGGTCAACTCGACTATGTTAAAAAGGGAACCAAGTACACTTGGCTAAAATGTTATCTTCAAATGTGGTTGTCTTTTGCCTTTTGATCCCATTTGATCTGTGCCATGAATTACACACACACACACACACACACACACACACACACACACACACACACATATATACATAAAGTATAAGCCTGGAAGAAATGCATAATCAGCAAGATTACACACTCCCGCTGACTAAACCCATCTAACACACACAGAGTGTGACTTTGCATCTCTATTGGAGCACAGGGTGAAAAAGGGCGGGACATTTTGTCATGTGATCCAAGATGTGACCCTCCACCTGTGCCACTAGCAGGTCTCACATAGATTTGCACTTTGAGTTTAATGCTAATTCACACTACTAACCTAAACTGAGATGAACCTGGTGAACATCAGCGCGTAACCTGTGTCATTCTGAGCATGTTAGCATGCTGACATAAGCCTCACAGAGCTGCTAGCTTGGCTTTTGTTTGTAATTTGGGTGAACAGATACTTAAAAGCCCAGAAAACAGAGGCCCGGTTGTGCACAGTGTGTGATCAGCTGCTGAGGGCCAGAAATCTTCCTGTCACCTTGACAACACGTCTGACCTTAAACAGCTGGAGTCAAGAGAAAAAGCACCAGATTATTTTTCTTGTCATTAAGTCCAATTAAAAGATCAAACCCAACAATGACCCGATGCTATGAAGTATTATCTGTGTGACTAAAGCTTAATCGCCATGATTGTAACTTGTACCTTTGTACCACGGAGCTCCATTGTGCAAATGAGCATCCTGTCCTCAATTTAGCGACTTGAAACATTTTATCCAACGCGGCAACCATCTTGTCCTGATAAAAAAAAAAAGAAAAAAATCCATTGTCATGACTTTTGCAAATGCTGTTGTGTGTGGGAGAAGGAAGAAAGCGCCTGCATCATGTCCCCTCGAGATTTCACTGAGCCAAAACTGTACAAGAGAAAGGAAGGCGAGGGTAGAGGGAGGTAACCTACTCTACTTTCTCTATCCTCCTGCAGAAGAAACTCAGCGCTCCTCTTCTTAAACAACAAAAAATACACAGTCATCGTAATGTTAGCTCAACTTTACATGACTATTTTGAGATGAGTCACAACAACCAATCCTTCATTCTCCTCTGCCTCCTGCCTGTGTGTTGCCATGGTAACAAGTCATGGCAAAGGATGGAGCTTGAAGAGGACGAATGTAACAGACACACAAACATCAATAATCTTAATAAACCGTGAAACAGTCACAGTGACCTAAAGAGGACTTTAAACCTGCAGACACGTGAGGGTGCCTAAATGAATTGGAGCTTCCACTGGGCTCACGCTAATGCAATAGTACTCCCGTTCCCATGTATTTTCAGCCAGCCTGTGTTTGTGTGCTGTGTGTGCAAAACCTATCATCTGTAAGTGAAAACACATGGGAGTGTCTAGCCAAATCTCCCTGCCAGAAAAAAAGCTAATACGGCACTCGAGTGGAGGAGGGGAAGAATAATAAGCAGCGGAGTGACAAAGCAGGGAATAAAAATAAGGTGGAAGATGAAAAGAGAAGGTGTGCAGCCCATCTCTGACGGGTTAAACAGAGACAGAGGAAGAGCTTATTCAAACATATTCACTCTGCTTAGAATTTGCTATCCAGCAAAAAACTCAAAACTTCAAAATGTTTCCTATAAACTGAAGGATTATACATTCCCTTAAGAGTCTGCTGAAGACTACATTTATCTTAAACCTCCTATTCCCGGGGGTCCAAAATGGCCGTGGTACAAACAGTAACACTCCCCGCTCACAGTCTGAGCGAACATTAACTAACAGCAGCTATAGTTCACAGCAGTTTACTCTCTTGTCTACCGGAAACTCACCGTAAATCACCAGGAGTTGATGCGGCGCAGCCAGAGAACATCAGAGAGAAAACACAGAAACATTCTGAGCGCGTTACGTACTTCTCGTGGGAGATCGCACCTGGAGCGCAAAGTTACATAGTGCAGAAACAGATGCACAGGGCACGGAGCGGGATTACGCATCAATGTAGCATTGTAGCATGGTTTTAAATCTGTTATTTTATGACACAAAAGTTACACACTGGTGCTTTACCATGCAGATGTTTAGCAGCTATAAGGCTAATGTCTACCATGACCGCCATCTAAGTTAAGTCATTTAGTATGCTAATATTTGCTAATGAGCACTAAACACACTGCTAGAACAAGGAAGACAACAGCTGAGGTTCATGAGTGCAATTAGTTTTGTAGGTATTCCATCAGTAACCAATGTATTGGACAAATGTTGTGCTGGTAGCGCTAGTTAAAAGTTCAAGAGGCTCAGCAATGTTAGCTCATTCGGAGGGCAACACAAATGTCTGTATACAATTTCATGGTAATCTATCCAACATTTTTTACATTTCACTCCACAAACGTCAACCTCTTGGTGGCTCAAGAGGGAAAGTCAGGGTGGGCTGACTGAGCAACCAGCATTTCCATCTCTAGAGTCAAGTAACATGGCCCATAAAGAAATATTTAATGTATACTTTAAATCTCAGTATAGAAGTGGTTGAAAGTTTTCTTTTTTCAAGTATGAATTCTTATGACCACAGCAGTGTGGTTACTATTCTTATGAGACAGTAACTCATTCATAATAAATATGCTGAGCATGACAACCTTCTTTGGTTTTGTGAGTTGCAGAGTCGTACTTGTTATGTGAATACTGCTACAAGTATGACAGATTTTTACAGTTGTACCACCAGCATGCTTCCTCTGCCATGTGATGTTGTCCTGACCATCTGATGAGTGCTGCCATCTAGTGTCCATAATGTGAAGATGGTTTTGATTTGATTTCACTATGTGCACTATATGCACGAAGGTATGTGGACGTCTCTGCTTTGTATCGTTTATTCTTCTGTTCTGTTCGACATGACAAAGCCGAGCCCATGAAGAAATATTTTGTTGTGGAGGAACTTCCACAGAGCCCTGACCTCAACCCCCTCCAACATATTTGGGATAAACTTGACTGTGAGCCAGGCTTTATCAACCTCAGTAATAAGATAAGATAAGATGAGATATGTTGCTTCTGGGGCTTAATGGGAGGTAATCCCCACAAACAGCTTTCAAAATCTTGTGTAAAGCCTAAAATCTGCAGGGTAGATTCTGTTATATCAGCGTACTTTTGGGATATTCAATCATTGTGGGTGCATTTTTATACTTACATGTAATAGTTCATTATCACTCAGTGCTGTTGAGAATTCATCAATAACCTAGATTTTTTTTAAAAGTTGGCACGCTTTGTAAAATGTAAATAGAAACCAGTCTGGACTGCAGGCGGGCCAATCCAACACCCGGACTCTTTTACTTCGATATGTGCTGAATGTGATTTGGCATTATGTTGCTGAGATAAGCAAGGCCGTCCCTGAAAAAGACTTGGCAGTGTATGTTGCACCAAAACCTGTATACATCGTTCAGCATTAATGATGCCTTCACAAATATGCAGGTTCTCATACCATGTGCACTAATGCACCCCCGTCCCATCACAGATTCTGGCTTTTAAACTGTGCGCTGATAACAAGTTGGACCTCGTCAGACCACAGGACAGTTTTCTTCACGTCAGTCCATCTTAAATGAGCTCGGGCCGACAGAGGGCGGCGGTGCTTCTGGATCTGCTTTATATACAGAGTCCTCTTTGTATGATAAAGTTTCAACTTTGTGGATGCAGTGAGGGCCCAATGGTCATGGGCATCCAACATCGTGTCCCTTGAGTACAGAGATTTCTTCTGATTCTCTGGTATTATGAACTATAAATAATGCAATATGCAGATTCCTCTTCTCCTGCAGTTTGAGAAACATTATCCTTAAATTGTTGCACAATTTCCAGAGAACCACTCTTCATCTTTACTTCAGACAGACTCAGCCTCTGTGGGATGATCTTTTTAGACCCCATCATGTCACAAGGCGGGTTAACCTCATTTATTATAAGATGTCCCACCACAGTTGTCTTTAAGCCTTTCATAACTTTTTCAGTCTTTTGTTGCCACTGTCCCAGCATGTTACTGGTATCAAATGGGCACATCATTTATGAAACATTTCTAAGCATGTTGTCTTTGTGCAAGTGCAGTGGTGAACACGTCCATGTTCAAGGATACCTGACAGCTGCTGTAACCGGTTGGCTCAGATTTCTCTTTTTATTCATTTGTTCATGACTTATTTGCTCCCTTATATTAAACAGGAAACCCTGACTTTCTTCAAGGGTAAAGATAAGAGATAGAACAAACTAATGCACACACCCAAATGCACGCACACACTGAAATTATCACAGTATCTGTTTGTCCACCGATAGCCGCGTCCAGCCAGATAGTGTGAGTCAGCAAGAGACAGAAAGGGAGAGTTTTGTTCCCTATCTAATGACAAAACCCTATCGATGTCCTCATACAAATCAGACTGGCACTTCCAAATCTCTTACTACCCATCTGTTGTGCTGTTTGACTTGACCACACCACTAAGTGCTTCTGAAGAAAGACATAGGTGTGGTCCATTCAGGCGTATTAAATGATTCAAGATTTCATTGATTAAAATTCAGGCTAAAGTTAAAACTCCATTATACTTTAACTTAATCCCAGTGTTTCCGATAGCGGCAAGCCTGCAGCCTATGTGTTTGCAATGTGTGCATGTGTATGTGTGTATACTGTATGAATAATAACATTACAATGAAGAAACCTTTCATGACTCATACCTGGTTGTATATATGACGACACATGTCTGTATCTTGGTTGTGTGTCTATGAATGACTGCCAAACTCAGGAACGCAATAGCAAAAACTATGTGAGCATAAAACCAATAAGTGAAATGAGCCAAAACAAACCATGGTCACCGAGCGTATGAACGGCATTTCAGGTCAGCTTGCGAGGGTGAATTTGACTGTTGACGCATGTTGAGGTCGAATAACATGAAGCAGGTTCACCATGGATGAGAATGACATAGACGGTAGATCAGTAGATGGTGGGCTGTAAACAAATACAGTATGTTTACTCAAATAGAATTTTGTACTTTCTAATCTGTTCATAAATCATAGACATTGTCGTTTATTGGATTCAAGGAAGGGATAATAGCGCATTTTAGAGTCAATGCTTTAGCTTCTAATTTGCTGTTTTTACCTACCCGGATGTTATTTATACTCTTCTGTCCGCTGTTTTAGCCAAATTATGTTGTTGTATTGTGTTCATGTTCATGTTTCAGCGTTGTAATCCTGCCTTTTCGGCCAGTCATCTCATGAAAAAGAGATTTTAAATTAAAGTTTCTTTGCAGATTAAGGTTACATGAAGTTTCATCATAAATGCCTTTTAGATTCAAGTATCCAAAAGTAAATTCAGGTTAGGTAGTTCCACCTAGCGCAGATGCAGCAGTGCTGTTTACATACTGTAGTAATACACCTGTAATAAATAATGCTATAATATATGAATGCACTGACTGGGTCAATGCTGATTCCTACTTTTAGTTTAGCTACTTTGGTTTTACTGATAACATATTTTTCATAAAGTAAGTTGAGTTATAATCATTTTATCTTTCTTGTCAGTGCATTAATAAACAACATCTTGTGGAATAGGATTATAAAAATATACATAAACAAGTGCTTATGTGAGTCTAACAAAGTAAAGTAAAAAAGACATTAAATTATGCTTCCGTGCTGCCAGATGTCAGAGTGCTGCGTGGTCGAGAGCTGAAGCGTTGATCTGCTTTATTATTTGAACTCTGCCTCACCTCGTGCGAGACACAGAGACAGACAGAGGGATCTTATTGGTGGAGAGCAGCGGTGACCAGCCTATAAAAACCCATTAAAGCTTAAAGAGCAGCCCAGAGCCGCTGTAGGCACCGGAGGGTACAGGTGTCAGTCCGCCGCCAGTAGTTGCATTTACCTGGACTAGACAGGTGATCAACCCAGCATGTCTCTGTCAGGACGCCCCAACACGGTCCGGCTGGTGTTCCTCGGTGCAGCCGGGGTCGGCAAGAGCTCGCTCATCCACCGTTTCCTCCACAACCGCTTCGAGCACAAATACACGCGCACAGTGGAGGAGCTTCACGTGCTGGAGTACGACACCGCGGGGTCTGGGAAGATGCGTCTGGAGATCCTGGACACGAGCGGGAGCTACCCCTTCCCGGCCATGCGGGAGCTCTGCATCCGACACAGTGACGCGTTCGCCCTCGTGTACGCGGTGGACGACCCCGGGTCCCTCGAGGAGGTGCGGCGGCTCCGCGACGAGATCCTGGAGCTGCGGGGCTGTAAGGGCGCCCCCATCACCGTGGTTGGCAGCAAGTCAGATCTGACCGAGACCGAGGGTCGGGTGCTGCTGGCCGCGGATGTCATGGCCACGGTGGAGGGTGAGTGGGACGCCAACTTCGTGGAGGCGTCCGCGCGCACCGGTGGCAACACGGTGGGAGTGTTTCGCGCGCTGCTGCAACAGGTGAACCTGCCGCACCGGCTGAGCCCAGCGGTGTGGAGGCGCAGCGACACCATGCCCAGACCAGCTGTGAAGAAAAGACCACCACTGAAGAAGAACAACAGCTGTGTCCTGTCATAGGAACATTTTCTCTGTTTGACGATGGACTGTGCAGCTGGCCTGCGCGTGTTCAGGTGTTGCTGGTCATCACAGTACTTACCTGTACTAAGTCCTACTAAGTTGGACGGAAGATCATCCTGTGAACTTATATATGGGATGCACTTTATACATGTTGAGTACATTTTTTTTAAAATCCCGTGTCAAATGTTTTTGTGATTTTTGTCTTCTGCTTCATAAATTTCCAAACAAAACCACTTTATACTGCTTTATCCCCGAGGTCGTTAGTATTTAGATAGACCTGTTATGATCGATATTTTATTAAAATCACACATCACAAATACACAAGTAAAAGTCCTTGCAGAGCTGCAATATGTCACATATATATGACAGAGAAAGAAGAGATTATTACCATGGATGCTTTACAGCATTTTATTGTGTAGCAGGTTGAGGCTCTTCAATACATCTATAACATTGCATCACATATTATAGAGCCCTGCTGATCACATGCAAAACCTTGATCTTAACTTGCAATATAGCTAAAGTGTAGTGGAGATAGGATAGGCTTTATTAATACCACACTGGGGAAATTCACTTATCGCAGCAGCTTGTGTACATAAGATGGATAAGAAATGACTTATAAATAAATATATAGAAAAAGTGATGAAGTCATGCTGGTGTGAGAGAATCTGACAGCTGTTGGAATGAAGGACATGTTAGAGCTCCTTCTTACATGGTGGGAGTAGCAGACTGTTTCTGAAGGAGCTGTTTAAGGCCTCCACAGTCTCGTGCATGGAGGTGAGAGGAGTTGTTCATGATGGATGTCAGCTTTGCTAACATCCTCCTCTCCCCCACTTGTTTTTGTGGAGTCACCACAGACTGAAAACAGTCTTAGAAAGTTTTTAACAGAGTCCTAACAGTTTTTTAACAGAGTCCTGCACACTCCAAAGGACCTCAGTAAGTAGAAACAACTTTGGTCCCTTGGTTGTCCAACTTGAGGGGAACACCCAGGTATTTGTATACTCTCACTAGCTTGATATCTCATATGGAAGTAAAGTACATGGGCCGGTAGGATTTGCAGAGAATCTTATGAGAAACAAAATGTTGAATGTAAGCTTTTTATGTCATAACCTGCACTACAAACCATAAGATATAGTTCTTCTTTTCTTGGACACAAATTATTTAAAAACAAATCATATTTTAAAATTGTTATCCTGAGTCTATAAATATATTCAGACATCCTGAGCCTTTTTATCATTGTCGTGCTGATCAACGTCAGCTGCCATTGTTAGCCTCAGAGGATGCATGGAGAAAATATTTAGATCAGTCACGTCATAAAAATAGCTCCTTCATTTGCATGAATCCACATCGTGCTGTTTTTGATGGCAGACAAACGCAGTCAAGTGGAACACAGAGAGTAAACACACCCACCGGATCTCATGGCCTTCATTCATCTGTCCTCTTCCACTCATACTCCTCTCATCTTCACCTACGTATCCATAATCTGCACCTGAAAACAAATATAACACAAGTGGGCATGAAAACATCAATAAGAAAGAGGAGAAGTGCTCCAGGGAGGAAAAACAATGATTCCAGTTGTGCTGCTGATGAAACAGGATCCATCATAAAATGGCTGTTGCTACAAGATTACACATTAGAAATATCAGATTCTTCATCATATGGAGTGAGTTAAAGGCTTGTCCAACTCAGTTCAGTCCATAGGCCACACACCAATTTAATCACAAGTGGCGCAAACCAGTAAAACCATAAGAACCTCCAAACTGTTTCTTTTCGTGTAAAGAATGCAAGCACATTCTTCACAGTGGACGAAGTGTGAATAAGTGCAATGTTTCATATGTCTCCGTTTTTCCACTTTCAGTCCATCTGCTGTTATTGTGCACATTACAATTTACAGATCACTGTGAAACCAAAAGGGCACTTTGTCTCGTGGACAAATCAGGAACTTGGGCTGGATTGAGCTGGAGCTTCATGTTTGACACGCTTCAGTCGAGAAGTCAAAATACATCGCATTCAAGTTCAAGTGACTTTATTTGCCATATACATCAGTAAATTACAGTAAAGCACAGTGGATTTCTGTAGTTTTCTCAGCCATTTAAAAGATGAAAGGTCCAATGATTTTTTTAAATAAAAAATATGTGTCACACACCAAGTTAATAAATATAAAACTAGAGAAAAATACAAGAAGTGGTGAACAAAAACAGTGCAGTGTCTTTAGTGTGTGCAGATGTGCTCAAGCAGCACATGACATGTACACATGTACTTACATAAGTTTATTGTAATGGCTGTTTGGTAGTTTATCATGATTAATGACAAAAATGATTATCATCAGCTGTGAAGTGGGTAGAACTAGTAGCAGTCATAATGTTGATAAGTAAAAGTATAATAATAGTACATTTATTAATGTATTTACAAAGGCATGTCTTTCTACTGATTATTTAATCTATCTTGGTGATAATCAAGTCAAGTGGGTTTTATTGTTATAACATATACACAGTGAAATGAGGCAGAGAAGAAGGACATTGTACAGACAGTTTAAGTGCACAAACATTACAACACGAAATACAAATGGGCCACATAAGGTGCAGTATGTTTACACAAGTTTGACAAGAAACAATAGACAGACAGAGCGTAACAGACTTGGAGGTGCATGTACATGTGCTGCATATGGATGACTACAGCGGGTGTATACAGTAGAGAGACAGATACTGAATAAAGTGGCAGCAGAGATAAAATGTGCAAGTCTGCATGGATATATGTGCAGTACTGTAAGTACACACGATTACCATGTGCCCTTCACAATGTAATCTGTGAAATGCTGTCCCCTACTGACGAGAAAACAAATGATCCTGCGCCTCATATTCAAAAATTTCCCATTGTGTTTTGTTGTTTTGTTCCCAGTGTGTTCAGCAGTTAGTCTGGAAAAAGTACCATTAGTATAATGTGAAAGTACTACAGTGCATGTAAAAGCCCTACATGCAAAAGGTGTGCATTCAATAAACAAAGCCATGAAACTGTATTTTACTTTACTACACACTGTGCCTTTGTATGAGCTGTCACTACACATTGGGCTATATGTTTGGATCACATTGACCTAATGTGTAAGCAGCTTGTTGCAGTTAGTTGAAGTCCAAGTTAATCAAACTACTTTGTGTACTGCTGTTGATTGAACTGACATATTATTGAGTCATTATTGTTTTTTATATTTGAAAAGTAACATGTATGTGTAGCTGTCAAATACATCAGTAAACGTACAGTGGAAAATCTAGATACTGAAGTGCATCTCAAATTTGTATCCGAGTACATTGAGTAAATTTATTTAGCTGCAGTCCAGCAGCAGGTTGGATACCCATGAAGCCATGCTACTCTTTAAAAAAGAGTATCCTACTTTCGATTTTGATCGTCAAGTGCATTTTGTAGTTCAATTTTTACGTGAGTAAAATGTTAAATGCGGTGGTTTTAGCCATAGTTAGATTTATGGATTTTACACAGTGATATTACGTCTTTTACTTTCTTAAATGTCTTAAAAATCCCAATCGTTTAATCACCGTTAAATCCACAATTTCAACTTGTGCTCAACAACTGTTTAAATGTTTAAATCCCACCCCGACTACATTTCCCGTCAGCACTGCGTTTTTAGGAAACGATAAGCGACGAGCACGGCGGCATCCAGCCAATCCCGAGGCAGAATGCGCCTTTCTCGCTCAGCGATTGGCCACATTTGCACTGGACTTCCCACGATGCTTTGCTGCGCCGCCTTGGAATTCAAATCGAGCGGACCAATCAGAGAGCGGCGTAACGACCGAGGCAGCATTTTAAACTTGTAGCTGAGGCTGTTGTCAAAAGGCAGGACGGGGGTAAGCGCTGCCACCACGGAGGGACGCGTCCGGCGACTATTCTCATGTTTTTTTTTTTAAAAAGTTTGAGATTCGCATGCTTTACAATTTGACGCTCGACTCTAAAGTTTGAGTAACGTTCGCGTTCAAAGGTGTTTTACTGTAGTTTTGATTTGAATTCACGAGTGTATGGGCGCAAACTAGCTTCCAGGGCTAAACTAACGTTAGTTCAGGTGGGGCTGTGACAATAGTGCAACTGTTTTCGACTGCTATCTTTTTTTTTTTTTTTATCATAACCGATTATTTTAAAGACGCCGAAGAGCACTTTAATCCAACATGAGTGCAGCTATCGCGAAGCCGACGAACCCGTCGGCACATGTCGACCCGAAATCAGCTCCTCTGAAAGAAATCCCAGACGTCCTGGTCGACCCACGCACCATGAGAAGATACGCCAGGGGACGGTTCCTCGGGAAAGGTGGCTTCGCCAAATGCTACGAGATCACAGACCTCGAAACGAAGCAGGTCTTCGCCGGGAAAATCGTGCCCAAGTCGCTGATCCTGAAGCAGCACCAGAGGGAGAAGATGACCTCCGAAATAGCCATTCACAAGAGCCTCAACCACGCCAACGTCGTCGGGTTTCACGGCTTCTTCGAGGACGACGACTTCGTCTTTGTCGTCCTGGAAATCTGCAGGAGAAGGGTGAGTTATGTTTGGGGGAAATATGTGCACACACACAGCTCAGGGCCAACGGTTTTTTTTTTTCCACGGCGGTCTCCTCCTGTGTCCTCCCTGTCCCAGTGGACGGAGGCTAAACTGCAAGATGAGCAAGCACAGGCTCTTAAAATAACCTTAAATAATCAGTCATGAGATCAAACATTTATTTATTTCCACTTTTTTATGCTACCCCAAAAGATGCAGTTAAATTCTTGTTTTATTATAGTTTCCATCTCCTTTCTTCATTTCAGTCTCTGCTGGAGCTGCACAAGCGTCGTAAGGCTGTGACTGAGCCCGAGGCTCGCTACTACATGACACAGCTGCTCAAGGGTGTCCAGTACCTGCACAACAACAGAGTCATCCACAGAGACTTGAAACTGGGCAACATCTTCCTGAACGATGACATGGAGGTCAAAATAGGTAATTTTTCCCTGTTCGTTTAAAAATAACTTGCACTTTCCTGTTCATACCTTTTCATCTAGAGTTGCACAAACAAACCTGTCGGTCTGGTAATAAATAGCACAAGGCCAAGCCCTCCCATAAGATGATGTGTCATACTATAGTGGTTTCCTTTGACGGGTGGGACACTCATTGTCTCCTGGAAGTTTGCACAAAAACAGTTATTTTTAAAGTCTTCTGCTTTGTCGTTCTTCTCCAGGGGACTTTGGTTTGGCCACCAAGATCGAGTTTGACGGCGAGAGGAAGAAGACGCTGTGCGGAACGCCCAACTACATTGCGCCTGAAGTGCTGTGCAAGAAGGGCCACAGCTATGAAGTGGACGTCTGGTCACTTGGGTGCATATTGTAAGTCTGAAGACCCTTTTGTTCTGAAGTTTCTCCTGTTCCACATGAGCCGACCCAGTCAGATCACCGTCCCTCCTGTCTGTTCTCTCAGGTACACTTTGTTGGTGGGTAAGCCTCCATTTGAGACCTCCTGTCTGAAGGAAACCTATAACCGGATCAAGAAAAACAACTACACTGTCCCCTGGGTAAGACAAACTAATGTAGCACACCATGTTCCTCCAGTAATTTAATCTGTGAATATTCCTTTTTTTTTTTTTTACACATAATTTGTGTTCGTGACCTGAATTTCCACCTGTCTCCGCAGCACATCAACCCGGCAGCGTCCGCCCTCATCAAGCGAATGCTGCATGCTGATCCAGCCCAGAGGCCTACCATCGCTGAACTGCAAGCCGACGAGTTCTTCACATCCGGCTACATCCCCCTACGCCTGCCCACTACTTGCCTCACTGTTCCTCCGAGGTTCTCCATCGCCCCCTCCACAGCTATGGAGCTCAACCAGAGACGCCCACTGACTGCTATTAACAACAAAGGTAACGGTCCCAGCGCAAAAATGACTACAGCTTGCTGTTAGTCCACAATTTTGAAGTGTGCCCAGATAATTTTGGTGTTAATGGTGGATGTGGTTTTCTCTTTGCAGTAGGGACAGAGAAGGTGGATGTGAAAGACGAGCCTGTGCAAAGGTGAGAACTTTTTCTTTTTTTTGCACATTTTGAGGTGGAAGGTGCATCAGCAAAAAAGCTTTTTGTTGTGCTCACTTTTACTTATTAAAGGAGCTTTCCGTCTAACTTAAGTAAAAGTATCTAACTCATCTCAGATATCATCGTGCTCTGTAGATGTGGAGAGAAACTTGAACAGATACTCGATACACAGTTAATCTGTCACACAACACTCTTTGAAAGCTAAAACACTGCCAGTTAAATGATAAATTTAAAGCCGATACGTTTTGTGTCGTATTATTCTGCAAGAAACATTTTTTCTGTACTTAAACGTCGTGCCACGTATTTTCCGTTTAGGGACTCCGAGCCTGCAGAAAACAACCTGAAAGACATGCTGCATCAGCTCAACAGTATCATTGCTGCCAAGCCCTCTGAGAAGGCCGTCATCTGTCAAGGTGAGTGCAGACTCGTCGGTTTACGTCACAGAATCCTCTTTTTAGTTTCAGTGATCCACATTTTAGAGTTTTAATCTTTGTGCCGGTGTCAGTGAGTTTGTTCTATCTTTGTGTTTCCAGAAGAGGCAGAGGATCCTGCATGTATTCCCATCTTCTGGATCAGCAAATGGGTTGACTACTCTGACAAATATGGATTGGGTAAGAATTAAACAGCTAGGCTTATACCACATAACATTTTTTCTCAAATCAGACTGAACAAGACTGATCTTCTCAGTCATTTTGATTCTTGTCTACATCGGAGAGCACTAATTAACAAAAATCTGTCTTTTAAAATGTGCATTTAAGTACTGATAAAGGTTGGCCTCAATGTGAAATTGCAAATGGCTGACATAACTTGATGGCACACTTAAACTGTAGTTTCAACTCTTTGAATGACTTTAAAGTCGAAGACAAATCACGCTTGACCCAGCAGTCTGTAGGTGCAGCAGTTCTAGTAGATTTGAACTGGACTCACAGACAGTTATAGGCTATCGCCACCCAGTCGATCTTTTTCACATCAGCGGCGGACATTTTGATTTGGAACAGCAGGAAAAGCACACGTGTCAACTGGAAACAACAGCTCTGTTCCTGTTGTCAAAGCCAGTGAGCCAGCATGTATGCAGCTGTTATTACACCTGTTTGTCCCATCAAAATGTCATGAAGAAGAAATTACTAGTGAAATGCCAAAAGGTGTGTTTGAGGTAGATTAGAAATACTGGTGCCGTTACACTCCGTCCACCAGAGAGCGCTGTGAGGCATAGTACATGTCTTGACTAAAATTCTTCAAAGATCAATTTGAACTTTTGAAGGATCCTCATCAAGAGTTTCTGATGTGAATTTCAGGCTACCAGCTCTGTGACAACAGCGTCGGGGTGCTGTTCAACGATTACACGCGTCTGATCATGTACGCCGACGGAGACAGTCTGCAGTACATCGACAAGACGGCAGCTGAATCCTACCTCAGCGTGCGCTCCTACCCCGCTACTCTCAACAAGAAGGTCAGTAGTTGACTACAGTGTTTTTTAAATACTCGTAATGCTTCCAATCTTTTTTTTCCCCCTCTGTATTTCTCGTGCATTCTTACATGTTCTCCTTCTCTCTTGTAGATAACATTGCTGAAATATTTCCGCAATTACATGAGCGAGCACCTGCTGAAGGCCGGCGCCAACATTGCACGGCGGGAAGGAGACGAGCTGGCACGACTGCCTTACCTCTCCCTCTGGTTCAGAACCAAGAGCGCCATCGTCCTGCACCTTACCAACGGCACCGTTCAGATCAACTTCTTCCAGGTTAGACGCACACCACGTCTCCTGGCACCAGCCTATCGCTTTGATACTCTTACATTAACGGTATCGTGACATCCATAACCTACATTTGCTCCTCTCTCTCTCTGCCAGGACCACACCAAGCTGATCCTGTGCCCACTGATGGGCGCGGTGACCTACATCGACGAGAAGCGAGACTTCCGCACCTACAAGCTGTCTCTGCTGGAGGAGTTCGGCTGCAGTAAGGAGCTGGCCAGCCGCATTCGCTACGCCAAGCTCATGGTGGAGAAACTGCTGGACAGCAAGCCTTCCCCCGCTGCACATTAGACCACCTTCACACCCGCTTCTTCCATCACTCTGTCTTTAATCACTGGTCACTTCTTCCTGTCTGCCGGCCTCTGAGGTCGGGGACAGACCCTTTTTGAATTCACCTGTATTTTATCGAAGGGTCCCAGTGTGATGACTTTTTGTCATCTTTGAGGATTTGACCTGTACCATGAAAATTTATCTCCTATGTATTGTACATGACTGTTGAATTTCAGGCTCTCAGCCAGTGGTTTTTATACGTTTTCCTGCTGAAGCTCTATCTTTAACTTTCTTCTTGAAGCTTGTCCCTGCTGACGTAATCCAAGATGGCCGGAACGCTTGACAGCACAGCGGCCGAGTCGACCCCGCGCAAACAGGAGGGGCAGATGAATGTTAAGCGTTCGTTACCTGGGTTTTTAAATTCACCTTGAAGTTCCTCAATGATTCTCTCCGCTTGTTTGCATTTGCCCTTATGTCAGTCGTGCTTTTAAACATGAAGCAGAGCGGACTACCGTGCGGTGGGGCTTGATACTCGGACTGGCTGTATGGATGTGGGGGGGAGAAGCTTCTCTGGTCTGCTTCTCTAGTTTGTCTGTTTATCTGTGTTGTATGTAGAGAAATGGACCATGTTAATACGTCTTCATCATGTACATTCTTTCTGTAGTTACTTTTTACACCTTTTTTAAAATCTATTTTTAGATGTCTTGTCTTTACCAACAAGATGTACAAACCTGTACATACTGCTGAATCTGCATACATGTTGTAAAGATGGTTTAATTTTACTCATTCAAATAAAGATTCTCTTGAACGTATCATTGTGGATTCATGTTTTAGTCGCAGCTCTTGCTCATCGGATATCTGAATTTTATCTGGACACAAAATGAAGACCTACATTTGAGATTTAAAGGTTCTTCTTGAGCCATGAAAGGGTCCAGAAATGGAAACTAATTGAACTAATTAATCAGTATATAATCACCTGATAAGATTTATGTTTTTGTTGTCTTATAATGAGCCACTGCCACATTCATACAGTAGCCCAGAATGGCCAAAATAAAAACTGACTCTTTGCGGTTTTCACGTGTTTCACAGCCTCTCTAGTTTCTCCTTCACACAAAGAAGACAGGCAGCAAGGTCAGGGTCAACTGCACCGCTAGATGCAACTTAATCCTTCACGCTGGTCCTTTAAATAGTAAAAACTTTGACAGGCAGTATTTTCTTTCAGAAAACAGGAGCCCTGATAATAGATCATCATTCTTTCATGCTGCCTTTCTCCATTTCATTCAAACCCTAGATGAACAACCTTGTGAGGTTTTTAAGAGTCACGGGAGAATATAACAAAGTTATGTTTTAGTAGGAGATGATTATGTGGTGGTGTAAATCAACAAATTTTCTCTGCCAAGCGAAAGTCAAGTGGAATAGAGCTAAGGATAACTCTGGAAACGGCGTGCAGTAATGGCTCCAAACATTTTTCAATTTTGAGTTCACTTTTTATTCAGTTATTTCTGAATATCCAAAAAGCACTAATGCAACCAAAATACTTCAGGATTAACCGATTATCATTTTTCACAAGTTTATTCTGGCACTCATTAAAATATGACCTAAATCATAATATAAACAGGTAGCATAACATGTTATACTGCCATCTATAAGTTTATATTTCTGCATGAACCAAGGTGGCCATGAACTGCTGTTATGCTGTGTGAAGAGGTTTAAAAAGGAAACCAGTATTGAGGACTGCGTGTAATAAATTGCCTCGCTCTGTATTTAGCTGGTGCTCTCATATATTTGACATAATTCAAACGTGAGACGGGGGATTCAATTCTTTGCTCGGGGCAATGCTGGCAGAATAAATATTTGTTTGCTTTGATCACTTTCCCTTGAAGTGAAGTGCCAGGCTTATGCAGACCTACGCCACATGTTCATGTTTTGCACTGTGGACGTAATCCAACACAGTTAACCTGCATGAGTACATTTACTCATCTGGAAGTGGTTGTTTATGCGTTTGACAAAACAGTCCAAAAGGAAATACAGTACGTCTCAGCTGGTTTGTTTCATCTTCGCAGTGTAAAAAAGGAGACAGAGGATACGACAGAATCCACAAACGTTTAATGTAAATTATAAAAACTTTGGCAACAGGTAATTTTCTTTAAATATAAGAAATATCGACAACATATTCGAGCAAGCACAGGAACAGTCAAAACAGCAGCAGTAATAAAACAAAGTTGGTTTTCAGACTGCGGTTAAAGTGGTCTAAAAAAGCTTCAAGTAGACGTCGTCACACACACAGTCTCAGTGTTACACAACATGAGTGTGGACGTTTTCAAAGGCTGGAGGGAAACAAGTACAATTTAGAAACACTCCACCTCTAACAATTCAGTCTTTTGTGTTATTTTTTTATATAAAATGTCATCAGCAGGTCAGAGACTTACCGAATATGTTACAGTATATAAATGCCTTCATGTGGAGGAGGTTACAGAGGCACTCCTGCACATGAACCTCTTAGCAATGCCTTCAGGATCAGGTAGGATCAACAAACCTGACATTCAAGTATTTTAAAATGTGTCTCATCTGCAGTAAAATCTTCACGTAAACATTCATACACTGACAGAAAGACTTTAATAAAAGTGATCAAGAATCTTTAGTGTGAGTGGCAGAGTGAAGTCTGACTCGTGCTGTTGCAGTGTAAAGTGACGTCTCCGTTGTGGTGTCCAGTCACGAGCGTGCCTCCTCCCCCCCATCGTGCCAGCTGCCAGCCTTCGCTCTCGGGTGCCCACACCATCCTCGGGGCCGCTCGATGTCCGAGCTCCCACACGCACACGCAGCCGCTCTGACTCAGGCCGACTACGCTGCAGCTGTTAACGTCGGCTTCACAGAGTCTGGAAAACGCAGAGGCGGTGTTAGTTACATCAGCGTTAATATACAGACGCATGCCTCGGCTTCCATCGGCTCTCATCTCACCTGCCAGACCAAGCTTTGGGTGGATACAGCTGAGTAGCCAGGGCAGATTTTCCACTCAGAGGGTTAATAGCGAGTAAGGAGAACAGGACGGTCTTCTTCCTTTCCTCCACCTCCTCCTTGTCCAAAAACATTTGATCTTTTGCCGTGGCCTCTCGTTTTTCTTCCTCCAGGGGGGTGAGCCACTGATGCTGCAGCAGGACGAATAACACTCCCTGTGCGCCAACATACAGACAGAAACACACACGAGTAAAATGACCTGAAGAGTGAGACAGCTGTGGTGGGAGCGGCAATTTTATGATAACCTTACAGACAAAGAAGACAGACTTACGCAGTAGGAGTATCCTCGGAGACAGGAGGTGTGTGTTAAACTATCTCCAAGGATGATTTTCTGCAGCAGCTGTCCAGTCTTTAGATTCCTGTGACACACAAACAGAAAACACACAGTTTGAGGACTGATCAGCTCAAAGCCCAATGTCTTATCAACCTTGTGTTTACAAGCTGCTGTGCCAAGTGAATTTCCCCCGGTGTGGGATCAATAAAGTCTTATCTTATCCTTATCATCATTCATTCTGCATGACGCCTCATCTTTACAATCTGGGTGCACTGAACGAATAATAGAAAAACAAGCTCGTAATTCTGAAACTAAACTAGTGTTTAGTGTTCGGACAAAGAGCAGCACAGACGCCCACGTATGTTTGAAGGGTGAGCGAGTTCCCCAGTTCGCGATTACCTGCGGCACCACATGCAACATACGAAGCAGACAAACTGGCTACATCAACAGTCCTGAAGAGCAAACCATCTGTGCCTGAAATTTAGCTCATATGTGGGTTCATTCTAAAATGTTTTGGTCATGAGGCAGCTCAGAGAAGCTGCACTATAATGTGAATGGAGCTCTGTTCCTTGACCATCAAATTTGGTATTCTATTCATTTTATTTGATCCATTTATTTTTGTTTGTCACAGAGCTGTGCGCCCAGCTGTGTTCCTTTGCTGGTTTAATCGATGCAGTCCGATTTGTTTAAACCTCCTCCATCCATCTGGTAGATACTTTAGTTCAAAGCAGCTACCAACAAGTGAATTAAACCACTGTGGGGTTATATTTTGCTTTGAGTAGCACAGAACTGACTTGAAAATCAAGTCTTTCTTACCAGATAAAGAGCCGTCTGTCCTCATCAGTGCCGATCAGAGCGTCTGAGAGTCCGTCCACTGGAGCGAGGGCCCCGACACAAACGCCAGGAGACACGAGAGGCTGAGAGCACGGCGTGCTGGGAGAGAAATGAGACACTTAGATTTCTGTGCGATGAGAAAATAACAGAGGGAATAAATACAACGCTGACTCTGTGTTACCTGCCACCGTCAGACAGCGTGAACACCTGCAGGGTGGAACCAGATGCCGAGTGAGCCGAGGTAACCACTCTTGATTTGGAGACGCCCACAGCAGCCTGGACAACGCCCTCACAGAGCAGCACCTGCAGGAGGCTGGAGCACGACAGCATCCTGCATGCGTGGACAACGTGAAGTTGAATTTCTGAGACACTGAAGCTAGTTTGCCAAGTCACGACTCAACTGTTAAATTAAACTGATCTGGAGATTCAAAATATTTCTATTCCAGTTTAATTCTTGTACGGTGAGCCCAAAAAAAGGTGAAATACTCGTGTTCTCACCTCACTTCTCTGATTTCTAATTGACCCAGAGTCACACAAATGAGCCCAGCAGCATCCGGGACAGGAAACACATTGATCACCGGCTGTGAACAAACACAGAAATGTATCATGAACCATGAGCTGCTGGAACAGCCTAAAAATGAAATTATATTTGATTAACAATGATGAACAAAAACCAGCGAACATCAGCATGTAAATAAAATAAAGATTAATCGACTACACTGATGACACACACTCATTTGCACAAACACACTCACCTCATTGAAGGCCCAGGTGTGTGTTAAGTTCCAATCAGAAGCTGAAGTCTGACTCCACAGACACACTGCCCATTTTCCAGCTGCTGCGACACACAAACCACCGGACGATCCAAGCAGACAGCACGCATCCACCAGACAGCCTCCTGCCGGGGCCTGAACACACAAACACACACGGTAATTCACTGCAGGCACACTCTGCAGCCAAGTATTAATTCGTCATTGTACAATGTTTTACCTCCAGTGTGTGTGTGCATCTCATCATGTGTTCCTCCGCTGTCTCCTCTGTTATCAGGCCCGCCTGCCCACCTGAGCCCTGAGGCTGGATGCTGGAGACAGTTGGGCGGCTGGCAGACTCGACCCTCTGGGACAGCTCGTATGAAGCCTGGATTTGACCGGCGGGGGAGGTGAGAGGCTGGCTAGGAGGAAGAGAAGTGAGGGATGGACATGGAGAGAGAGCTGGAGGGGAGAGGGCCTGGGTAGATGGGCTATGAGGGGGAGGCAGGATGAGCGCTGGGGCGGTGGGAGAGGAGGTCAGAGGGAGGGCGGGAGGACCAGGGTGAGGGGTGGCTCCTAGTGATGGTAGTGTGGGGCTGGAGTGGAGAGCAGAGGGGTGCAGGTGTGGGTCTATGACAGAGCTGGGTGCTGATGTCAGAGGAGGGCTCAACAGGAGCTGGGAGTGGGGCGGTAAACACTTGTCCTGACTTTTATTTTCTCTGAGCGGACTTGTGGCAGGTTCAGGGGACACCTTTGAATCTTTGGCAGACTGGATTGGAGATTTCACATTCACATGCTGCACATCTACAGCTTCACTGTCATCACATGACTGCACAGCAGTGCTGCTGTTCCTCAGCTCCTCGGGGGGTTTCTGCGGAGAGCAATCAAAGGAAAGAGTCTTGGTGATAGCTTTGTCCTGTGCTTGGTGCTTTATAGACCTCTGATCCTCTGATGGATGGACTTCACCACGGCAATCTGTTTGCTCTTCTGATGAAGTAACAGGAGACTTTATTTTCAGTTCATCTGGGTCAGTCACTTTGTCTGCTGAGGTGAGGCGAGGCTGTGGTTTGACAGATCGATCGGCAGATCTGTGTGTGTTTCTGGCTGAGACGCTACTCTCGCTATGAGTATTCAGAATCACGTTATCTTTCTGTTTATATTGATCAAGACAGTCAGCCGTACAATCTTGAACCACTGACACAGATTCTGCTGAGGCGGTGTTAGTCTGACGCTGCTGCTCTCTGGGGATTTCTCTGTCACATGACACTTCAGTTCCCAGCGTGTGTTCCATCGACACATTTTGGAAGTCTTTGGACTGTGTAGCAGCTTGTTTTGCTTCAATGGGCTGGGGCGATTTTGTAATGGTGGGTGTGAGGCTGAGCGGTAGCGAAAGAGGCGTCACTAGCTCACCGCTAATACAAGTCTTCAGAATGATGTTATCGCTCCTACGTGTGTTATAGGACGGAGATGTGAAATGTTCAACTCCTGATTCCACGGCAACTTGGCGAAGCTTGTGCAGCTTCAGGGAAGCGAACTGGTCATCGGGGAGATGGAAGTCTTGCGGGATGTCAAAGTTTATCAGGCCGTTCATCAGCGAGCCCAGGGACAGAGAGGGGAGAGGGAGCAGAGGAGTTTGGGCAGGTGAAGAGGACGGCAAGAGGAGAGACCGCCAGCTTCCTGTGCCTGCAGGACACAAAGAAAATATTCACTATCATGTCCAGCAGTTAAATATTTTGGTTTCCAGATGAAACATTTTAAATTATCTTGCTGAATTTTATATATACTCACACATATAATAGCATCTTACTGTAGCAAAATCTGTAATTAATAAGTTGCTAATTCTTTTAAACATAGCAAGACAAACCTGTAGCCCTTTTCTTCGCTGTCGATCTCTATCATTCACACGTACACACAGATACGTTCACACGTACACACAGAGTCACAGTAAAAGTCTTACCTCTGCTCATCTGTGTGGATCTGTTAGTTATCTTGCTACTCTTCAGAAAGATGGGATAGACCTGATGACCAGAGGCAGAGCTGGACTGAGCTCCATTAGCTCCAGAAGAAGGCTGCGTAGCTGTGCTGAGGGTGGATGCAGGCTCGGGGTTGTGTGGCACTGGGTCAGCTTCTCCCGAAATGAAGCAGGGCTTTCGTCCATCAGCGGGGAAGGAGGAGCCCGGGGAGCTGGTGGGCTGGTGATCGTCTGAGGTTTGTCTAAGGCCTGCTAGATGGGGGTCTAGACTAAGAGGGCATCGAGGTGTCTGAGGTCTCCCTCGGCCCCTTCCTCTTCTCCTCCCTCTACCTCTTCCTGGACGAGCTGTGGTGACTGTAGGAGTAAAACAAGCGTCTGTGCCTATCTGACAAGCTGAGATTTGATCTGAAACTTCACCGTCCAGCTCAGACGTATCAGTAACCTGCGATTCCACCTGAAGTTCTACAGAGGGCGATGTAAGTGAGGAGAGGTCTGTCTGGGATTGTTGATCTGAACGTTGGCGGTTGCGTGCGTTACTGTTCAATCCTCTGCCGCGGCCGCGGCTCCTGCGTTGTCGTCCTGCGTTCAGCTGAGAGAGTATGACGGCCTGCATGTCAGGCTGGCTCTGTGACGATGTCATACGTCTTGTGGTTCGGACGTAGTACTCTGCAGGGAAAAGTAGTCCCTCCACTAGGGTACAGGAGTCCAGGAGACTCCCACCTTTTACATTTTGCTCTCCTCCAACCATGTCACTTCTTTCCTCGTTTATTTCAACCGTATCGCTGTGATTTTTTTCTAATTTCTCACCTGTATTTTGTTCAATATGCTTATTACTGCTGTCTTCACACAGATTTCCATCCCTTTGTCCACTATTCTCAGCGTCCTCTCCTCCCTCTATCGCCTTTCGTCCTCCATCTTGTCGCCTTACTTCACTGTGTGTTGACTCTGATTCTTCTTTCCCTCCAGCTTTTAGCTCAGTCTCCTTTTCTCTTTGTTCTTGACCTCCTTGTATCTCTTTCCCCTCGGTAATTCCTGTTTCAGTTTGTCCACAGGTGTTCCAGTGTGTGAGCAGCAGAGAAGGAGACTCCAACTCTGAACCAGTAAACAGCTCTTCACTTTCATTCACAACCTCTGTCCCCTCTGTTTTGACTCTCTTCTCACTTTCTTCTGTTCTAGCGGCCTCCATCTTCTCACTCTGCTCCCGTCCCTCCTGACTCTTGTCCGAGCTCCCGCCGGCCTCAGCAATCCTCTTCTCCAAGAGCAGACGGCTGCGTCGAGACCTGAGGCGCAGGGCCGACCTGGGTCTGTGATCTCGAGCTGCATCATGGCTGGAATCTGGAGTTTGTGGGCAAGCGGCATCAGAGGAGAGCAGAAACCTGTTCACCTGGTTTTTGATGGAGGTCTCAGGATGTGCTGGACCTGATAAAACATCAGAAAAGCCGCGATTAGGGATGCAGTGATTAACTGATTTCACTACTAAAACGTGGCTCGGTTTTTGACAGTGAGCAACAGTGGGAACATATAAAATATTCCTCTTTTAATAACTACAGCATTTGCATCAACAGTGATTCTACATAGTTTATGACATACATACTGTATATTTACAGCTATGTGCTGCAGGCAGAGACTCACCTGGAGTGGGCGCCTGGAACTGAGGTACACCTGAGGGTGTCCCATTAGTGTTGGTGTTCAGCGTAAGTGAAGATGGATTGACACGGGGACTGCATGTGAGCTCTGGCTTTTTCTGGCCTTGGTGTTTCTGCGGTGTAATGCCGCTCCTCACATGTTTCCGCACTGCTTCTGAACGCTCAGCACGCTGTCAGCAGATACACAGATATATTTATTTATTATTATTATTCATTTTTTGATCCCAAAGGAAATTTAAGCATCCAGTAGCGCCATGCAAACATTTATTAGAATTAACCTATAACACAGTAACCATGCGTTAAAATGGACCCGAGATAGATTTAGATAACATTTTTTTAAAAATCCATGTACGGGGGAATTAAAAGTTAAATATTTGCATAGAAAATAAAAATATAACTGTGTTAAGAAGTTAACCCGTGCTATACATCTATATAAAAACCCGTATAAATAAAAATGTTTTATAAAAATATGAGAGGAACTACAAACTTCTCACCTGCAGTCTCTGGGCTGTCCTGAGGTACTCTCTTTGTAACAGTAGCAACTTCCTGCGGAGCTGAGAGAGTAAATGAGAAAAAGCAGTGAGAGGACACGCAGGTGAAGGTGTGTGTGTGTGTGTGTGAGTGTGAGGACAGCTGTGCAGCACCTTCTCCTTGTCGTCGCAGTGCAGGGTGGACCTCAGCTGCTCCTCACAGTTCTCCATCCTGCCCGCTCGACCTCAACATGCAGCAGACACACACGTCCTAAAGTCAGACGTAACACCGGCTCGTGTGCCGTTATGTAAGCCGCTCGTTGAAATGACAGCTCGACGACAGATGTCATTAGTTCATATTTAGGGCAGACTTACAGCAGCGCCGCCGGTTCGTCCATGAAAAGTTTATTTTGATGGTCGATCACTCGGGGATCGATTTAGTTCCAGTTTCCCGCCGCGACTCCCTCGCACAGACCAGAGCAGTGGAAGGCGGATAAGTCGATCGGTACGACAGAAGAGGTAAATTTATTTATTTTTAACTAACATTAGTTTGATTAAATATTCGAGTTTAGCCTCATATTCGCTACAAACGTCTACAGCAGGGGTCTTCAACCTTTTTCAGCCCAAGGACTCCTTTGACGAAAGAGAACAGAGACCCCCACGTGTTGATTGATACAAAAAGTTCATGCATAATAGACTAATTTTAAAAAAATGTTTTGTCAAAAGTAGCTTATTATGGCATATTAATGCTTGCAGTTTACTCTATCATTTTTGTTATATATATTTTACGTATTATTTTGGTGAAAATTGTCAATTATTATGACAAAAATTGGCAGACCCCCCAGTGGTGACAGACCCCTGGTTGAAGACTCTGATCTACAGGATACTTATGTTTATAAAATCTGCTTGGCTTAGAGTGCTAGAAAATTGAATATTGCCTGACCTCATCTTCTCAAACTGACATGAAAGATCCAGTGTCTATTTAAGGAGATATGTAGGTAAATATGGACTATAATAAGCACAACTATGTTTTCACGTGTGTATATTAACTTGAAAATATCAACCATTGTGTTTTTAATGCCTTACAACGAGACTTTTATATCTACAGAGGGAGCAGGTCCTCTTCCACTTCCATTTCTACCGTAGCCCAGAGCTCTTGTAGCTCTTGTAGAGAGTATTCAGCTGGTTACAATCTACTTCACTACTAGATGCCACTAAATTCTAGCTAACTTTAAATTATCACAGAATCAGGGCGGGTTTCATAACCTTAAGACATAATGTTATACATAAATTTATGTCTTAATGTAATAAGGACGGGTGAGTTATATAGAAATTCAGACTCCTTCGTACAGTTGTCATGAACGGGGAAATTAGCTAGTCTAAGCCCATTTTTTGTACCAGGCTGTAAACATGCTTATTTCTGCTGTGAAGTTGGACATTTTTATATGGATGCTTATATAAACTGACTCATTCTGTAGCCAACCTCAAGTGGACGTTTAAGGAACTGCAGGTTTTTGTTTGGTTTTATCTAAGATGATCTTTAAGAGAAGATAACACATTCAATTTGTTCCAGTGAACGTTTGGAAAAATGAGTCCAATACTTCTTTATTCACTGCTTTCATTGCTGAATGATTTGTTTACAGAACTTGCTTACAGTCAGCCATAACCACGCCAAAACAAAAACCAAAAAAAACCCAACATGGTATGCAGATGTAGTGTCAGTAAAACCAGATGTTTATCATTAAGGTGCTGCTAAAGTTTAATAGTCTATATTGAAATGCTCTTGGGCAAATATAAAGCCAGTATATTTTTATTTGTTTAAAAGCTTGTGTGAATGCTCATTAAATTGAGTTTGGGTGGGCAGCCAAGAGCAAAACTTTGCTGAAATGTGGGTGTAATATAAGGGTGTTTTCAGCACAGAGACAAAGTGAAGGAAAATAGATGCATATAGATGTAGCTCATAAGAACTTACCATAATCATGAGTGATGTGCATTCAACCACATTTGCTAAAAACTTTCAGAAAGACTAACACAACTCCTGGAATGTATAAATGACAGTTTTTATTGCCAAAATAGTTGCTTTAATGCAGCGAATTTGAAAAATATTTACACAGATGCAAAAACATACAGCAAGTTCTAATTAAAGAAGGTGTAGACACAGCCTTCTTAACTGATTACAGTTTTAAACAATCTAAAACGTGAAGTTTTGTCAGCCTGATCAGGATAAAATAATGAAACCAGACTATATATTGTGTATTAGTTCAAACCTTGCACTCAAGTCTAATATTAAAATCTGTACTATTTTAAACTCAACTCCAGTTGTGGTATCTGTACATTCATGAGCTACAACTTTATACATAGAAGAGAAAATAGGACTGATCATTACAATACAGACTGTATATACAGAAGGAAATATGGTAAGCCACCAAAGATCAAACTCATTAAAACCAGTTATATTCATAGGTTTTATTTTCCCCTGGGTGGGGTTTTATTGTGGTGACCATACTCAGAATGTTAAGGTTGACATCTGTATAAAGTCTCTAGTCTGGTGAAACTGTCCTTCTCTTCAGAAACCCAAAACTGAAAAACCTCATGACAGATGCGGCGACATTCAATAGAGGACCCATGTTATAGAGCATGTGGTAGAAGCCTTGGACAGACATGGTTCCAGTTTCATCAGCGTATTTCATCGCTACAATGGGCGTGTACAAGGGGTTGGTCAGATTATGGAAACGTGGGGTGCTTGCTTCAATCACTTTCTTAATACACTGCAGAGAGTGGGATGATGGACAAAACAGACAGAACAATTGGAGTCAGGCTTAATTAATCACCATTACAGGCCGATAATAAGTGAGGCTTAGTTATAGACTGCTTATAAACTTACACTGGCGATGTCGTCAGGCGTTTGTCCCAGTGTCTCAAAGATGTTAATAGCAGACTGAAGATAGATGGTTTTGAAGTGATACAAAGTATCAGGGTCAGTTCCGGGATACTCTTTCTGTATCACTTCCTGAATCATCTTTTCCTCAAAATCTGTGTGCACCGGGCCGGGCTCGATCATAGACAATCTATGGAGGGGCATAAAAAGAACTCATCAATACAGCATGTTTAGATGGAGGAAGAGTAAGTGCTAGCATCAATAATCGATTGATAGCACGACACAATATTAATCCACCATGGACCAAAGTATGGAGGGTGGGCTGATAGCTGGAGAGGTGCCAGTTTACCTCCTGGGCAGTGCTGAAGCGTCCTTGAGGCAAGTTAACAAAGCCCTAACTGCTCCCAGGGCACTGCTACATCACTTCAGCATCTCTCCACATTTGCATGTCTATGAGCCTTTTGTGTGTGATTGTAGGGATCAATAAAGCATCTATTATTTTCTAGCAATTCTGGTAATTCCTAAACCACTTCAACGCTCACCTGAGTGTAGTCTGATCAGACCAGTTTCTGGCTAATATGCAGACTTCGCGGATGCATAGGGCCCAGCAGCCACCAGGGGGCCCCCATGCCGCAAGTCCAGCCTCAATATATTTAAAAAAAAAAATTGCCTCTATTTTATTTTCATTTGCAACAGACAGCACCTTCAACAATGTAAGCAACTAACTGAGTAATCAAAAAATAATACATGTATTAATCAATAATGAAATCATTATTTGCAGTCCTAGATAAAACTTTGGCAAGTTCAATATAACACAAGGGGGTTTGCCATCAAATACTACACACTGCTCCTCTAAATGTCACACTGTTTCTCTGGAAGTAGCATCAGTGACACTCACCTGATATTAAACCTCAAGAGCTGCACAGCCAAACACTCACAGAAGCCCTCTGTAGCAAACTTGGAAGCTGTATACACGTCATTGAACACCACACCTATAGAAACACAGTAAATCTTAAAATTTCATTGTCAGACAACACAAGCAGTTTCATATTAGTTCGTGTTCACCGTGTTTGTAAAGTCATGCAGTAGGACTTAAACTCCATTTGTCTTTCTTCAGTCATCCACCCAGTCCTCCATTCGTCCATCATCAGCCCTCGTATACATCATGATGATGACCAAACATGACATTTCTCCCTGTACGATGTAATGCCCCAACACGCCTCTCCTCCCTTCACTCATTCATTTACACGTCTAGCTGCTAACCTTGCAGTCCCATCACACTGGTGACCACGATTATGTGTCCTTCTTTCCTTTTCTTCATGTCAGGCATCACCTCTTTGATCATGCGGACCACCCCAAAGAAATTGGTCTCAAACACTTTCTGCATATCTTCAATGGATATGCTCTCCACTGGACCCACCATGCCAATACCTGCGTTGTTGACTTTTCAGGAGAAACAAAGAAGAAGAGGAAGAACTTGGGTAACCGACATAACTTGTATGGCAAAGCATGGAGGAACAAGATGAGGATGCATTTTACTTACTGAGGATATCCACGCGTCGATCTTCGATGCCATTAATACACTGTTTGACGGACTCGTCGCTGCAGACGTCTAGTGCAGCCAGAGAAAGAGTGCTCCCATACGTGTCCCCGGCAGCCTCCACCAGCTTATCTTTACGTTTAAGATCACGCATTGTTGCTATGACTGTGAACCAGCAGAAAGCGAGGGGGAACAAAGAACTTAGAGGAGCGTAGATGAGATTGACCTTTATCGTGTTTTGCTTTGGCAGCCTGGTTATGCACCATATCTGACAAAATAACAGCATATTTCAGTGTCGTTTGAGTGCCACCCAATGGCACACATTTAAAACTGTTGTTTTATCTGTTTTAGGATGTTGGGGTGTTCGTTTTACTGTCTACTACAGTACTCTATAGATACCTATTTATCTTGAGATGTACCAACACTTCTTTTAGCAACATTAGTGGTGAAACTTTGACATTCGTGATCCCCAGAGGATGAATCCTACCGACTTCTACAGAGATCTCCTGACTTGCCACAACACATGGCATATGTGGTTTTAATAAAATCTTCTACCTTGACTTTTGGGCATTTAATAAAGACGCTCATGTTCCCCACAGGATGAAATGGAATATATTTGTGGATCCCCTGACACTGAACCTAGTGCCATCATCAGATAAAAAAATCTGTCCAGTGTTTTGGTTTGTGACCAAAGTCGTGCCAGTTAGCAAATGTTACATACTAACACACTAAACTAAGATGGTGTACATGGTAGACATTACAAACATCAGCATGTTAGTGTGCCAATGTTAGCAAGTAGACTCTTGTTTAAATCGAGTCAGTCTGGTCATGAAAGACACACACTTTTTCTGCTACAGGGTGGAGACCACCAACGTTACTACTTGTGGTTTTTCCATTGGCAACTTCAATGAAAAGAGTAGCTCCGTCACACTTGACTTCAAACCTAAAATGTATTTAAGTGCTTCAATCTCAATTAGATCGGCATCGTTCCATTTTGAACAGTAGTGTAGGTGTATGCAGGTATAATTATGCTCCATTTATTTCCATTGGCAGCTTCCAATCTTCCACCTGCAACTCCGGCACTTTCAGGTTGCTGCTCTAAATAAGCCTGTGATTAGGATTAGGCATCCATCACCACTCATTATCTGTATCCACTTATCCTTATCAGGCTCGCTGGAGCCTACACCAGCTGACTTTGGGCGAAAGGCAGGTACACCTTGGGCTAGTCACCAGCTCGTTGCGGGGCACAAGTGGACAACCAACCATTCACATTCACAATCATAGAGACTTTAGAGTCACCAATTAACCTGTAATGTGCATGTCTTTGGACAGAACCACACAGAAAGGTCCCAGGCGAGGTTTGAACCGGTGGCTAACCCTACATGTAGGCTCACATATGAACACATCACATCATGACTAGACCTGTGTCTTGATATCTGTGTATTGCATATTTAGAAATTCTTATTAGAAAATACAGTTTTTAAGAGACGATTTTCCATCCCAATTGACCCCGTCTATGTGTGCATTTTCTGTCATAGTGAACAGAACGGAGTAAAGACCATTAAGAAATGTCAGAGCCATGGGATGATAGGTGAGAATGGAGGTGCTGTGTTCACGTACACTACTTTACTGACTTAACCTGTTTTCATGAATTCACTTTTTGAATAACTGGCTGAAATAACAACAATGTAAAAGCTAATGCTAGATAATCGAGACACTGAGATCACGCCACCTGCCTATTCCAGAAATAGCCCTCACAGCCTGTCATCCACAAAGAGGAGAGAGCTGGGCAGTAATGAGCCTAAGCATGGCTGGAGTGTGGCTTAAGATATTGTCTTGAGTTACTTGTACATTTAACAGTGACTAAAGATTAAGTTGGGATCAAAAAAGATACTACAAGAGGAAGTCATTGTTACCATTTTTAAAATTTACTTTGGTACATAGAAGTCTTACAGTGCAGAGTAAATACAATTAATATAACAGTGTAGTCTTTTTATGCTAAATATTGACTGTGTGTATCTTAAATTTGTTTTAGTGGATGATGGTGTTGGTTGTAACAGATAAGCAGTGGGAGGAAGCCTGTTGAAATGTACACAAGACAAAGCCTCAGTTTGTATTAATGGTGCTTTGACTTTATTTCTCTTTAAAACTTGGCAAACTGAATTTCATTGTTGAGTCTTTTTGTAACTGGTGTAAGCCGCTTCCTGGCCCACATCCTTCATAAATTGTTTATAGGTTTTTGTACAAGTGGCACAATCTGTTTAATTGAACGCAGTAATCGGTGGTAACCCAGTTAGCATCTAAGCTAATTCACTTAATTGAGAAAAATCGACAACTTCCAAGTCTCCTCACGGCTTCAGACAGAGAATATTAGGTGTGACTATATGACACTCTTTCTTTCTATCTATCTATCTATCTATCTATCTATCTATCTATCTATCTATCTATCTATCTATCTATCTATCTATCTATCTATCTATCTATCTATCTATCTATCCATCTATCTATCTATCTATCCTTCTTAGATATTTAAAGCACTGCAAACAACGTCCGAGTCAGCTTTAGATTAAAATGGCAAATCCTCTATGTGAGAGTAAACAGAGAGTAGGTTTAATCACCATAGTAATACTATTATGTGCATTGCAGTAATGATGTATGGCCTAAGCTTCTTATGCATGAACAACAACAAGTGGAGGACTGATAGTGACAGGATGTTTATTTACACCGTGCTAATAAAGATGTTTATTATTAAAAATGTTTTCATCTTCTATGTTTTGGCAGCACAGATGTAACCTGTCACAGTTAAAGATTCTGTCCCTCTCTCTCTCTCTCACACACACACACACACACACACACACACACACACACACAGTGCACCTACCGTGATAGCGCTTCTGTTTATCTTTGGCCAGTTTCACAGCCGTCGTCAGGCCGATACCGGAAGAACAGCCAGTGATCAGGATCACTTTCTGTCCGGGACTCGCCATGGTGCCACTGCACGCTGCTTCTCTGCTCTCTTGTCACTGTGGGACAGCAGCAGGCAAGCAGCTCTGCAGGACAGGAGGTGAGTAAAGGTGAGAGCCACTGTAAGAGGATAAAAGTGGCACAGAGAGTTACCTTGACAGAGCAAAATGAGACTGAGATTACGTCAATGGCATGCCGTCCTGTGGTGTCAGCCAAAGTAGTTATTTTATTAAATTCATGACAAGGCATTATATTAGATAGATTAGATTTCTGATTAAGAGTCCACTGTATGTGTGTACTGCTGAGCAAAAAAGAGAAATGGCACCTCCCAGTGGGGATATGATTATTCTTCAAATCAGTGGACTCTGACTCTGCAAATGGAGTGGCTTCTTTTATCGTTCACAGGCAACAAAATCTACTATGGTATACATGATGATGCCTTAAGATTTATTTTAATTCAGGTCAAAGGGACACACACACACACACACACAACATAAAGCAGTAGAAAAACAACAACCACCAGCACTAAAGATTTGGTCCCCTCCTTGAAATATTTCAGTCTGGTACTAGACTGATAGCTTGCTTTTGCTTTTCTGTATTTTATTGTTGTTAGAAGCACATTGATTAAAAATAGATAACTGCTTCCTGTTGTAACTTAAGCATTGTTGTTAGATCAAAGAGCACGATAGATTTTGGACAGGTAGGTTAATATACACTAAATATCCATACAAACACACCCATACATACATACATGCCGATATACATAAACATGTATGCACATACACTCGCACATATGACATATAACCTCTCTAGATCCCTTTAATTGACCTTTAGAAAACGTTATAATTATGAAGAGGATAAGGAGAGTAATATAAACAAACACTACACAAATACACAGACAAGCGCAAAATCTCTCTCATACACACTTGAACATGAGAGTGTAGTTGCCAGTCATACGTTTAAGACGACTTACTTGAAGCCGGGGGTAGGGCGTCTAGAAATATGCCTGGAATCTATTAAAAAAAATAGTCATCATGTATGTGTGCCTGAATACGATTTATTTCTGTTAAACAGAGCTCTTTCCAAAACACAACATTGTAATGATTACTGTACGCTACATTTAGAGCACCTTTAAACTTACAATCTACATTTAACGAGCTGAAGAACATGTCAAACGTCTCCAGATGTCTCTCCAGTTTCTCTCCAATTTATTCACACAAAGTAAAGTTTGTGCATCTGTTCATTAGTTACAGGCTGGAAAGACCACCGCCTTCACCAAGGCAAGTCACTGCAGAGTAATGACAGCTGTTGCAAGATGGCACCAAATGGCACCAAGAAGAACAATTATTACACCCCAATACTCACAGAAAACCTACAGCGTTAATCTGACCCTCTCACTGTGTCAGTTATCAATACAGACTAAAATGACTTGAATGATGTTTTTTTGCACAGTCTTAAACATTGTTTTGTCATTTAAACATTACATTTAAGGTATCTTTACATTTGTTTTTCCTTTAGATTGAAAAACAGATTCATTCTTCCAGCTTAATCTGTTCTATCACCTCCTTTTTATATACATTTTAATGCATAACGTATGCTAATGTACTATACAATAGGGTTTAGATTTCATTTGATTATACATATCTGTATAAATAGTCCTGTTCGTGCTATATCTTTAGGTCTGTGTCACATTCTAGTGCTCTAAATAAAAGAAAATACGCATGTCATCTTGGTTGGCAACACAGACTAATAAGTGGAAGTGAAGTGAAGCTGTCCAGGAGGGACCTGAGGCTCATATAGGTATTTAAGTGCATGTATGCATGTGTGTGCATGTACTGAGCTCTAATTCTTGTCAGCCCTTTTCACCCCATAAACTTTCCCTAAAACCCCCTTAAAAAACATTCGATACCTCACAGCGAGCCGCTGCTTTCTTTTGACTTTTCAACAATACAGATAAAGAATGAGAAACACTTTGAAGTGGAAGCACAGTTATATAGTTTGATAGACGTGCCTATAGGAGGAATTTATCTGTGTGTGTGTGTGTGTGTGTGTGTGTGTGCGTGTGCATGTTTGAAGAGTGTATGGGGTGGGCAAAGACAGACAGGCACTGGAATTTGGAATCTGCAGCAGCATATTTTTATTAGTTGGGCAGCACCGGTTGTCCTGTCCTAGCATGCTTTGTGTGTGTGTGTGTGTGTGAAGACAGGATGCAGAAAATCAAATGTGGCACAACCTTTTATTGTTCACGCCGGGTGTTTTTTTATCGCCTCCTATAGAGAGAAAACTTTGCTGGCAGGTTTATACTCAAACACCTAAACTCAATGCACATGTGCGCGGTCATGGCAACGTTATAACGCGTTACGCGCCCGTGCGTGCGTGCCAATGCGCGCCCGTGCGCCAGCGGCAGATAGAGACGCCGCATAGCGCCTTAAATCACTCAAGACAATAATGATGCTAATAATGGCACGCGCAGTAATTATGTTCCCGTACAGCCCCCACGAGCTTGAACCTGGAGTCTCCGGGCAGGGAGGGCAGGGAGGGAGGGATGGTTTGCCGTGGAGGAGAGAGAGAGGGAAGAGGGGGTGAGGAGGAGGTGGAGGAGGGAAGAGAAAGTGAGGAAAGTTGTCTGCTGGTGAAGGAGGAAAGACCTTCCGAGATTAAGTTGTTTTTTTTGTTCCTCCCCTCATGGTCTCCCCTGCCTCATCCATCCACAAAGAAGAAACACAGTGGAGGCTACAGGAGTATCCGAGCTGCTCTGTGTCATTCACCATCAATTAAATCAGCTTTTTTTTTTTTTTGTGCGTATGCATGCGCGCTCTTAATTGCCAGCTGCTGGAGTGCGCGAGAAGCGGAGACGGGCGCGAGGGCAGCGGTTTCCCAGACTCTCGCGTGCGAGGCGAGGGTTTCTTGTGAGCGCAGGTGTCGCGCGGAGAGCGAGGGGGCCAGCCACGAGGGAGTTTAACTGGATCGATAGCTTCATATGCAAACATGATGGATCGATGGAGCCCGGTGCGAGAGACGTGGCTGCTGGTGGTGCTCGTCACGGTGTTTTACACCTCAAGGGCAGGTAGGCTGAAACGCCCAGGACGTGTTGATTTGTTTTTCTTTGTGCAAATTCAAAATGAAAATCCCTCAGTTGCATTTTATCTGCGGTTGCAAAAGAAAAGAAAAACTTTGATTAGTCAGTGCTTCCTCTCTCTTTTTCCTCCTCCTCTCTGACCATCACTTGTCAACACCTGCCCTCCAGGCCTTCACGAGTTACATCGTCTGTCACATCGTTTTAATATTTTGCAACAAACACACACTCGACCGTCCACCATCCGTGCATGAGGTCACTTTTGATGTGTTGGTATGAACTTGATTCGTCAGGTCAGTTTCTAAAATACACCCCCACCTTCTCCAACCCTCATTCATAAATGTCTCCTGGTCATTTTCCACTTAACTTCCAGAAAAAAAAATCCACCTTGCTCTCGGCTTTGACAGATGATTTTGTCATGCCAGGTCATGCACACCTAAAGCTTATTGGACTGAACTGTCTCTCATCCTGGGCTCTTTGAACCCACTGCACATTTGCGAGACAGTCACAAGGCATTGGCCTATATGTCTGGACTTGTTCTGCCATACCTGCTGCATCAATCTGTGCTCCCCCTCTCTCTCTCTCTCTCTCTCTCTCTTGCATACAGCAGCAGCAGCATACAGGATATTTAACCTGTACAGCTGCGTAATGGGGAACAGACTGAGGCAAATTAAAGTGAGCTGTCCTGAGCTGTACTGGGAATGCTTGGTACATACAGCAGCCCCTGGCGCTGCACTCAAACAAATGCGAGGAGGTTGGGTGATGTCAGTGATGTTTATCAGGACACGTCCCAGTGCGTATCTTTGCGTCTGAGTATGAAAAAAAAAAGTATTCTAGTTAACACCTGAGGAAACATGGTGAAATACTAAGAACCTGAGATGTTGTCTGTTTTAACATGTTCATAGTTCAAGGTATCTTTATTATCCCCGTGGGGCAATTTGCGGTGCAGCGGCAGAGCATCACACAAACATAAATAACAACCGGTAAATTAACAATAAATACATGCCACAAAACCTCACATGGAGCTGTTAAGGCCGATGGCAGCAGATGGTAGTAAGTCAGAATAAGACTTTAGAGGAAGGCTGGGATCAAACAGGACCGTCAGGGGCCGTCCTCGGTGTCCTAGTTAGCCCACAAAGGAGAAAGTAAGAACAGTTTCAATAAAACAGCACTAAAATATTCTCATAACAGTCATATAGACATTAAAATTGTGTATCTTCCTAGACCCTGAGCATCAAGATGTCTTTAAAGGATCAGTGTAGATAGATAGGTAGATTGATCAGGCATCCAGTAGCAGCGCAGGACACAGTAAACGCACAGTGTGCAGGTTTTAGAGCCCTCTAGCTGTGTTTTTGCGGATTGCAAACGTAAAGGAGAAATTACAGTGGCTGCAAAACATGCGAAAAATGTGCCAGTGTTTGGTTTGTCCATTCTGGGCTACTGTAGAAACATGTCGGTTCAACATGGCGGACTAGCCAACTCTAACTCTGCAGATATAAACGTCTCATTCTGAGGTAGCAGAAACATAACGGTTATTCGTTTATACACTAATACAGACGCTTTGGGACTCATTGGTTTTTCAAGTCAGCCTCAAAGTCGTACCTCAAGGGTCATTTAGAGGTTTTCATTCATCTTACATGGTCTTCATTAAAAGACGGAGTTGCCAGTTGTCATGTATTATTATATATTTTCTTTAGTTCAAACACTTTCTCGTCCACGTTAGCTTAAAGGAACAGTTTGACATTTTGAGAAATGTGTTTTGCTCTCCGCGGAGCCAGCAGCCCGCTAACTGTGCTTAGCACAAAGACTGCAAACAAGGGGAAACTGATAGCCCTGTTCTGTTCAACTGTAATAAAATCCTCCTACCAGCTTCTTTAAAGATCACAGATCAACATGTTAAATCTTGTTTGTTTAATCTACTCAAAAACCAAAGTAAAAAAGGGTTGTGTACCTATTCTTCATGTTGTCGCCGTGAGGTTGCGAGGCAACAAGCCTCTGCAAGACTCTCTGCAAGAGAGCGAGTGAGACTGTTTCCCAAAATGTCAAATATTCCTTTAAAAGTTGAGCTTCAAAGTTCATTGTTAAACTTAAAACAGCAGATGGCAAAACAGACTCAACTCAAACTGAGTTAAAGATCATGTGATGTGATCGAAAGGTACTAAATGGACCTTGAAGTGAGGTTGATTAATCAGTCACATATGATTTCCTTATTGGTTTCGCAGGCCAACAGCATTAACAGTTTCTAAGCACTCAGAAAAACTGAAAGAAAAAGTCTGAGCTTCACAAACCCACACATCTTTCCTTCATCTTAACCTCATTATATCCGTTGTTTATCTCATTTAATGGCTGTTTTACTCGCAAGTCAACATTCACCGGCTTTATGTAGGACTACATCAGCAATTCATTGCGAAAGAGTCAGCGAGCAGGTGACTTGGCAGAGAGTCCACCATGTTGCCTCCACCTGCCCTGTCTGAGAAGATGCTGAGAAAGCTGAAAAGTATTTATATTATGTCCCAAAAGCCTTTAAGTCATTATCTACCTGGTTTTTACTGAAGATTAAAAGAAAACCCAACTGCTGATTACTTATTATAGTTTATTTGATATGGTTCATCTTGTCTCAGTGTATCATACATTAAGAAATAAGTTATAAATTAAATATAAAAAGAATAAAATGAAGAGGACTTGTTGGGTTTTTTTCATGCCGTGACACATATATTCAGGGTCAAACTTCGCTCTGCCTGTGAAGGTCATTACTGAAGTGACTAATGTGACCTCTGGACCTTTTGGGTCATTTAGGGTCAAACTAGGCCAGTGCGTGAACCCTGTACCCTCGAACACCTGGCAGTCAGTGAACTTGTAAATAAGAGTTTATTCGTAAATTGCCCTGCGGGTGAAGAGAAACACAGACACCCAGAGAAGCGAACACATGGTAAAATGTGGGCTTGTGTTTTGCTCTCACGTTTCTTTTTCAGCTACTGGACAGAATCTTGCATAACACCCGTTATTTAACTGTCTTCGGTTACACAGCTCTCTTGATTTTTGACTTACTAAATGCCGTCACACACCTGGCTGTCAGCACGTTAGGCGTGAATTATGATGGCGGTTATCTGAGCAATGTGGTCAGGTTACTGTCATGGTCTGGCCTAAGGTGTTTCATTCACTCACTTGGCTCACTGTCTGTTTGTAACTTGTGCGTTCAAGTAGCCATCAGCCTGACTCTCGTTATTTATTACTTTTAAAGTATTCAAAGTATTCAGTGCTCAAGAGAAGTGATTCTGAAGTTATCGCTTGCAAACATTTGGCCTAATTTATTTATAATAACAGGTGGCTATTCATTTAGTTTATAGCTACAGTGTGTAAGATTGAGGAATATGTATTGGTAACAATGGAATATAACACAGAGACACAGCGACCATAGAATAATGCTAATTGCCACTTTCTTTAACATTATCTACTCTAATTTTAATATATGGGAAGAGGTGAAGTTTGGATAGTGAAATAAATTGGTGTGAAAATCAGATTTGGTTTAAGATCTGTACCCTGTATCTGGTGACACTCTCTGTAGGAGCCAGATAGAGTTTTGTCTGTCAGTATTCCGGGTTTGATTTATTTGGTCTGGTTGCCACGGTGATGGGTTTGGTTTGGGTCACATGGGTGGCGGCTATAGGTTATATTAGGGGCTGAGTCACCGGCACTGGTTAGGAGAGGGGCACGTTAGGTAGCCGCAATTTTTGTTGACCGCATTTTTGTTCAATGACCGCTTTTGTTCAACCGGAATTTCAGTCATGTTGTTTTCTCATTAAACACGTTAAAACTTACCTGGACTCGCCATGCTTCATTGAATACCAGCACGTCATACAAATATACAGGACCCAACGTTAGCCTCTCTTTAAGGATTTGGAAAGCCGCAATACTCTTGGTGCGAGAGACACGTGTTAAGTGTTTGTAAGTAGATTTGTAGTAGATTGCTTACATTTCATTGTCTGGCCTCAAAACAAACAAAATAAATCTGCTGCTGTGTGGGTGCTAGAAAATGTACAAAAACAAATGGTGGTCTTCTGACCACACCCACAATCAGTGATGTTACAGCAGGTGTTTTTGATTCTGCAGACGATGGGAAACACCTGTTGTGACATCACGGTTTGAGATATGGCACAACAGTAGTAGTTTTCTACCACATGTGTTTCAGTGTGGAAATCATCTTTCTAGATATTTTTAGGCTTGCCAGAAACTCTAGGGATGGCAAAGCAGGCCATCCTGTCACTTTGGTGAAATACTGCAAGAACTGTGGGATGGATTACCACAAACCCTTTGCACAGACACCCAGGTGAACTGTAATAACGTAGCTGTATTTTAGTTGTTTGGTATTTAGTGCTTATGAGCAAATACTAATATGCTAACACACTGATCTAAGACAGTGAACATAGTTTAACAAAGATGCTGCAGTCTTGTTTTAACATTTCTAGCCTTTCGCTCCCCAGTTTGGATTGCTGCAACCATCTGCTCCACCATTTGGTGGGTGGACGGTTGCAGCATTGGATATCACCTCTTTCCACGGGCTAGAAGGTCAGGTCTTCACCAAAAGGCCATAATATGTGCAGAGGTTTCATGCAGGCCTTCGGCCAACCAGTAGGAGTTGCTTGTGTATGCTTGTACATGATCCCTCAACAGCTTCCCACCCACAAACACTGATGTACAGTACAGTGTCAGCGAACAGTGTCTAACTCAGCTTCTGTTTTTTTGTTAATAAGTTAATAAGTCACCTCAAGTCAAAATACAATGACAGTCCTGTTTGTTGAAATCACTACCAGGAATATGATCCAGGTCTTTTTGGTGGAGGAGAAGTACTTAGCCCTGCTAACTTTTAGAATAATATTAGTAAGTGTTTATGGTGTTTTTTTAGAGGCGTTGGATTTACTGTTTGAGACACGCAGCTGTCTCAAATTCCTGTTTGACCTCCTCCAAGATGTGTTGGATATTTAACTCAATAATGCCTCTAATAATAATAATTAATAACATAACCTCTCTATATTTAAGGCATATATCATGTGTCAGTTCATGTACTCCTGTGTTCAGGAGACAGTCAGTCTATCCTGTAACAGAGGGGGTTAATGCTTGCAAGAATGATGAGTTTTGACATTCCCATCATCCTCAGTTGTGCTAATTAGCAAATGTTAGAATGCTGAAATGAGTTTGTTACCATCCATCTGAGTGGAGCAGCTGAAAATCATGAAAACGTCTTTACAATGAATGCTTCGAAATAAACTAGACAAAAGACTAGACAAAAAAGAGACCGTAAGTCCCTCCAGATTTGACTGTCGCTGTTTTATTTACATCCACTCGTTGTGCCATCTTCTTCTGGTTTAATCGCACCCAACTAGAGAATTAGCACTACCAGCTGTTTATCGTGATGTATTCTGCTCTTAAAATTTACTACAACTACATGCTTGCATGACTGTAGAGCCGTAGACTCGTTTTGACAGAATAGACACTTGTGTTGTTCGTGCTATTTATCAAGTAATTTTTTATTAGAACGCCCTGCTATAATTAAAGTCATATTTGTTCTAGTTTACAGTTAACTCTGGTGTAATGTCTCAGTTCAGCTTTTCCCAGCCAAAATCAATTTGTTTGGGGCAAAAACAAAACCCACCAGTCAGAATTAAGTGATTAGAGCCACATTGAGCTCTGTCTGTACAAATGTGAGACTAAACTGACTTGAATATGTACTAAATCATAGATGATCAGTTGACTAAATGTCCATGAAACGGTTCAAATCGACTGATATGTGGGTATTCTTTCAATTTGTAATGCAGTGGAAGCAAACTGACCAACAGTCGGCAACACTAATATCAAGTAGATAAAGCAGTAATGGTTTGATGTACGGAGCAAGACGTTTAACAGCTCAGTAACCTGAATGGGTTTGTAGTCAGTTCTTTGGTTATTTTCCTGGTTGATTCTACAAGGAACCCAATGAACCGTCTGACTTGGTGTGCGGAAACAGTTATTTTATTACCGACGATGCTCAGTGTTTCATGTGATCATTAAATATTCTTTACTGCACTGTCAGGGTTCGTTTTATACTTCCTCAGCTATCTTTAACAAAAGGGTGGTACCGTGAAACAAGCAGGGCATTAACTTTTTGGCCAGCCGCAGAAGATAAGATAATCGTTGTAATCAGGACTAGGAATATGAAAGTTCCTGGGAGTAGAGTGGATACCGCTGCATATCCATTAGTTCTCTGTTTGCACCATAGTTTTGCTTTGTTAATCATGTTTTGTTGTGAAGACGCTAAAGACACTTTGCACTCTGACATAGTTGTAGGTCTGTGTGCTATAAATTGTCATGTTGGAAAATAAACTCATTCTTTGTTCTCAAAAATCAAAGTCACTGTATGACGCGGCACCCAACAATAATAGTGCACAGAGCCACAGAAAGCAACGTGTAGCTGGTCGAGAAGAGTTGGAGCCCTGTGACTGACAAATATTGATGCAGTCTTTGATCTGCGCTTGAGAGGAAGAGCAACTTTGTTGGAATGAATGAATGCGAAACCCTTCGCTGGCGATTTGGATCAAGAGGAGGGAAGATTACGACTGAGATGTTTGGACTTGAGACGATGTGTGACTTCAACACGAGCGCCGCAGATTCCTAGAAGGAGAGAGGGAGCACATGGCTGCCTGTCTGCTAGCTCCTTATTCGCTCCCTTTGTCACTAATATTTAAGATTTGGACGTAAGTTAATGCATGTGTGTCTTCATGAATATCAGTTAGCAGGAGAGACTAGCCAGCGTTCCTTTGATTAAAGTCAGCTGAACTGGGAGGAAAGAAAACATATGGTTCCTCCGTCTTATTCTTCCCTCTGCAGTCGTTCTCCTTCTCATCTCTTCTCTGGTTTTCATCTCCTTCTGAGAGACATGAAAGCTGTTTGAGAGAGGCGTTCGAGAAAGGCAGCAGAAAGTGAGCAGAAGGAAGAGAGTAAAAAGAGGTAAAGCACTGTAATGACAGGCCCCCGGGGCAAATCCTTGGTGGGGGATTTGTACGCCCAGGGTGATGCCTTTTTGTGTGTCAGTGTATGTTTCGGTGCAGTGTAAGGCTCGACTAAACACAAGTTCTTGTTTCTGCAAAAGGCATGTTATTGCATTCTTCGCCATTACTGAGTTAATGACAGACTAATCGCAAACACACACGTACACAAAAAAGCACTTACACAGTCTTCATATGCACGCACATAAACACACACACACACACACACACACACACACACATCTGGTTACCAGAAAAACCCATGGTCTTTCCAATATGGTGCCCGTTAAGTTGTCTGTGTGTGTGTGTCCGTGTTTTGTTTGTGTCTGCGCGTCTGCTTCGCTGCTCCACTTGCATGTGTGGCCTGTATGCATAAATGTGGAACCATAACCAGAGAGGGATCTCTGATAAAAGACAGCATCATCGCTCCACTGTCAAATAAGTTTGTCGAACAGGTCCAGGCTGGCCACTTGGAGCACAAGGAGAATCTCTGGTGGCTACCCGGGTGTCCTAGACCAGTGTTAAAAAAGCCAAATGAAATGGGTAAATCAAAGCCTGCATTTAATCTGATGGTACAAAATTACAGCTATGTTAACACACAAGTTTTTAACAAGTTAGTGTAAAAATATGTCATAATATCTCAACTACCATTCCTGAGTTGATTCTGTATTTAAAAAATTAATAAATGGCATCAGCGCTATCTTCAGTTACTCAGAGTTACCGTAAACATTAGAACACGTGGACGTCGTATCTGTGTGGTATCAAAGGTGGTGGCTCCGGCCGTCGCCATCTAAATAGACAAAAGCACGAAGCATTGGTGGAGCTGAGGCGGGCTGAATGAAGCCTGAGTATTCAAACAAGTTGTCAGTTGTCATGATTTTTTTTTTGGGCCTTTCCAAGCTTTTTATTTGATAGAGACAGCTGAAGAGTGACAGGAATGCAGGGAGAGAGAGAGAGAGATGGGGAATGACATGCGGAAAAGGGCCACGGATCAGATTTGAACCCTGGACTTCCGCAGCAAGAACTGGAGCGGCTGCTCTACCAATTGAGCTAAACACCACCCCAAGTTGTCATGAATTTTTGTACTATGCTGTAAACATGTTTATTTCTGCTGAGAGGTTGGGCATTTTAACATGGGGGCTTATGGAGATCGACTTATCCTATAGCCAGCCTCAAGTGGTCGTTTGCGGAACTGCAGTTTTTGGCATCGGCTTCATTTCACAGAAATGGAGGCTGACGCTTGAGAGCTACCAGAGCAAGTCCAGTCAGAGCTCTGAGGAAATGCCAGGTGCAGTTGTTAATGGCATAAGAAATAAATCTGAACTCATCAGTTACAGTTACAAAGGTAAGATAAGGTAAAAGGTTTCTGTTGCGAGTGTGAGATTGGCCTAAGCTAAACATCTATCCGTCTGTTCACTCTTGCTGCTCTGCTTTATGTTGAGGCTTACATTTGACAAGCTCTGCGTGTGTGTGCATGTTGATCGTGGTGCCCCTCACACAGTTTAGAGACTTTTTAGAGAGAAACATTGCCTGTTGTGTTAAAGGGAATATAGAGTAAGAGCAAAGTTTCCATGTCTCGTCTTGTCCTCTGCTGCATTCAGATGTCAGTGTTGCCGATCGTTTCTTGGTATGTATGACTAAAATTCCCCTCCCCTTCGTGTACAATATGAAGAGCAGTGTCACCTTCAGTCTAACCATGGCGCTCACGTCTGTGATCACCAGGAGCTACCTTGCAGCCCAAATATGCCTTCAAGAAAAGCATATTAACAGCCGGTCATGCGTCATCACATTTGACTGTAAATATATATATTTTAATGGAATCATAGCAGAAAAACAACGTGCACATTTAGTGCACATAGTTTAATAGTCAGAATGCATTTACGGGAAACGATTCCCAATGTGAACCCCTAATAATGAGATGATGAGAATGTAGTCTGTGGGAGGACACTTATTCGAGAGAATTAGATGGTGTGATTGATATTTGTCTTGTGTCTGCGCCATTAACAGTGTAAAGGACGTACAATGAAAAACAGCTAGCCACGGCCACAAAATGCCCCAGAATTGAATCAGCATGCAAAACAACTCCAGTTGTAGTCGCACTGTAGGCACTGCAGGACTGTCGTAATGCTCCACATTACATTGCACAGGTGTTCATATCTTTGTGGTCGCTCAGAGTTTGTTTTATGTCGGCAGTCCGAGCAGAGAAGAGTTCTTGAACGTCCCTCTTTTTACAGACGTTTCTCAGCCAATAAAGCATAATAGTGCCGTATTAGCTGTATCGGTAAATAATATGATGACCTGCGTATAAAAGACAGAGTTACAAGACGATCGAATGCCAGCAGGCAGGCAGACAGACCGACAGATGGACAACTGAGAAAAGAGGCGGTAAATACATCTGGCGCTCAGACTCAGACATTATGCCAACCTCTTGTGCGCATACACATCCACATGTGTGTGTGTCTGTGTGTGACTGAGAGTGTGTGTGTGTGTGTGTGTATGTGTGTTGAAAGGTGCTGGGCAGATGGAGGGTTTACGTAAGCCCTAGAAATACGTGTGAAAAGAAGCCATACCAGTAGAGGCTTGCCCTCCTCTCCCCTACCATGTATTATTTCCTCTCTTTACCCCCTTCTCCCTCTTTTCACTTTCAGTGTGCTGCACATTTCTCGCCCCCAGTCTCATCTTCTACATCACATCTTTTTCTGCTTAGTCCATCTCACAGATCTCTGCGACCGCTGTGTCCACAGTGTTCAAAGGAATGCGTGCATATGATAAGCATTCCCGCTAATGTTACAACTCTGGCTGCATCTCTACATTTCCAAATGCGCCTTTTGATTTTTGTGTTTCCGTGCTCTCGGGCTGAATCGTTGTCAGAACACATGTATTTTTTTTTATTGCCCTCTGGTATTAGTCTTTGTTGTGTGGTGCAGACTGTTGCGTGTGCCAGTGCCAAGATGGACGTCATCTTGCGATCACACCAAGCTCCTGCAACAAGTACGTGTCCTCAGAAGAGAGACAGAACGACAGACGTGGTCTGACTGATAAAAGATTTCATTAGTTTGTTTACAGGGGCAGCTTAATTACAGGGCTGGCATCACCCACATGTCTCAAAGGTAACATCACACCAAAAAAAAAACAGTTGTGTTGTCAGATTTAATTATACAGTTGCGAAGCAAAATCCATGTTTCTCATGTTCATCAGCTACTCAATGAATTAGTCTGCTGATTTGTGCCGGCTGGATAGGAAATACATAATTGGTTTATCAGGGCTTGTTTGCTGAAAATGGCTGGAATAGAGGTTGATAAGTGAAATTGACTTTTTAGCTGCTAAGAAGGCATAAAAAAAACCCCTCTGTAGACCCTTGTTAATATAAGCAACTTTGATTGGTGCAGCAGGAAAGTATGTTAAAATAAACCTCTGTGTCTGTAAAGTCAAACCAATGCAGAAGTGCTAAAAACTGCAGTTCCTCAAACGTCCACTCGAGGCTGGCTACACAATGAGTCACTCTCCATAAGTCCCCATGTTAAAATGTCCAACTTCACAGCAGAAATAAACATGTTTACAGCCTGGTACAAAAGACAGTTTTGGTCTCTATAGCCCTATAGTCAAGTAATAAACAAATAACTTGTTTCTTATCAGAAAACAAAATGAATTTAAAAATAGACAGATGGTTTAAAGAATACTTACAATACACACAATTCTCACTGTTATTATTATTGATATTATCCTTACACTTATATTCAAAATCTCTCATCTCAGACAGTTGTTATTACAAAAGGTTACAGACACTCTAATTCCTATCCAAGCCTTTATTTCTTCTCTATACTTTGGTTCCACCCAGGCATCTTCCCCCGTGTGTTATCCCTCAGTTAAAGCAAAACTCATATGTTGAAAAAGCTTCATCTGTGGCCAAGCCAAAATTATGGAACTCCCTCCCAATTATCTCAGCCCAACAAGCAACTTAAAACATACTTTTACTCACTGGCTTCCAGCTCTGTCTCATTTCTTGTAGCATTGCTGTTTGAAGTGTGACGCTGAGTGTGTTGGGTGTTTTGTTTGTTTTCTGTGTCGTGACAAAGGGTCATTGCTCCCGTGTGGTGTTTTAGGGCTCTCACAGGTGCTCGATAAAGCTCGGGTTGGGACAGGAAGCTTGCGATGGCAGCGCTGACTAAAGGTTTTTTTAGATCAGGAAGCAGGAAACTCAGTGGCAGAAGCAGAAAATGGAGGAGGATGTAGTTGTCACATGCATGAACAAGCACGGTTATCACCGTGTTGCGTCTCCGCAGCTTGAGCTGTCAAATGTCTGATGCTCGCTGCAGAAGAAATGGTTCTAGAGAGATCTGTTCAGGTCTGAAAGGGCAATAAACTTTCTTCAGTTGCTTGAACTTTGAATTAAGTGCTTTGTGCTGAGCAACAGCAGATCAACTCATCGTCAAACCCAGCATTTCTCTCAGTCATAATGTTTCTTGTCTCCCTGCAGCCGATCCTATCGATGTCCTGAAGATCCTAGATCTGTCCGAGGACATGGAGGGTGTGTCGTTGGAGTCAGGACTGTGCACCAGCAGGCAGGGACGAGAGGAGACAGACCTCTCCTTTAAGATCAACAAGAAGATTCAATTGAGCGCGCCCACCAAGCAACTCTTTCCTCGTACGTTTTAACATAAACCTCTGTCGGCTGAGATGAAATCACAAAGTGTGGGTATGAAGGCGTTTGGCCATTGAGAGACTGTGTTTGTGTCTGTGTATGTCTTCTCTCCAGATTCGCCATTTCCTATGAATTTCTCAGTGATGACGACAGTTAGAGCTGTGAAAGGCTCACAGGCCTTCCTCCTCTCCCTGTACGACTCGCAGGTATGCACACTGCATCGGCACTTTCACTCATCGTGCTGCAAGTTCAACAACTCCGCTTTCTGTCACTCTTGTCCACTGTCAGTTAGATCGGAAACATACATACATACATGCTAGGCTGACCTTAACTCCCTACACGCACCCTCTGCAGGATGCACGCCTGCTGGGGTGAGCAAGACATGTTCATCTCTAAAACGAGAATATTTTTTGACCAGTTTTGCTGAATTTTGATGAAAGATTTTCTGGTTAAAATGATAATTTTGCAAAAGGGTGCACAGTAATATTACATAAATGCAATTTCACATTTACTCTGACCAACATAGAGTATATTACAGGTGGAAAGAACACTAGCCGGACAGTGCTGATAGATTTTCTGCGTTGACGGAGGTCAGGCTGGCAACCAGGCATCAACTTTTGGTTGCTGAAAATGTGGTCGCCATTTTTATTCTCCTTTAACCGTTCAGTTATACTTAATGAAACTAAACGAATGTTTAAAAAGCTTTATTAGAGTGACAAATCACACACATGCAGCAAATATTAAAAATACATGAATTTGGGTTACACATTATGCTGTTTGTCAAGACTTTGTTTGTTGCCAATCGCAACCTGGCAACCATTACAGCCCTATAGCCCATCCGTTTCCCATTTATCCCATTACCCCTCGTCCTTTCCGTTTTACGTGTCTCTCAGGGCACGCAGCAGCTCGGTGTGGAGGTCGGCCGTTCTCCTGTCTTCCTCTATGAGGACCACGAGGGTCAGCCACCTCCAGAGCTTTACCCCACCTTTAGGAAGATCAACCTGGCTGATGGCAAGTGGGTGACTACACACACACACAAGCACCCATACACACACATTCAAATTTTGACCTAAGTATCGTCTCCTTCGGCTGGATTCTAAAAACATTTAGACACAAAACCTTCACAGAAGTTGAGTGTCTCCTTCTCTCCTTCACGCCAGGTGGCACAGAGTAGCCTACAGCGTGCAGGGCCAGGCAGTGACTCTCTACCTGGACTGTGTTAAAGTGGACACCTTGGACCTGCTCAGAGGTTTCCACCCCCACATCAGCACCGAGGGGGTTACTGTGTTTGGAACACGACTGCTGGACGAAGGCGTGTTTGAGGTAGAACCGTGTGTGTGTGTGTGTGCTATGTAATAAAACATGGAGACAAAAAAAGGAAGTGAATGAAGGTAACCTGTGACATTGGAGCCTCTACACCATCCACCTTTTTAATTAAACAGCATCTGACTTTGGTTAGAAATTTAAAAAAAAAAAGAAAAATAGCATAAAAAGAATCAGGACACACAGCGAGTTCATTGTGTGTGTTGAGGAAGTGTCTCTGCTTGTTGCTGCATGTTTGATTCCTTAATTAAACGTTGACAAATGAATAAACAGACAGGCTGGTCTCCTCACACTGCCCTCCAGTGGCTTTGGGGATGTACTGCACGTTCCTCACTGCCCTGAAGATTAAGTTGCCTCAGGTTTACAGTACAGCAGCAGATATTTTTGAATTTATTCTCAGATAACAGCTTTTACAAATAATTAGGCACGCATTTGATATGAATATTTATTCTCTGACTGCTGATCCGCTAACACTGTAACTACTTGTGATAAACCCTGGAAAAATCCCATCTAAATTTGCAGCTGTGTAAAACCTTTTTACGAGCTCTGTTTCTGTCGTGTCCTCGGCAGCGTGAGGTCATTTTGACAGATCTCAAGTGCGGACTCTGACCTTTGTTTTCAGTGCAAGAATATCAGGTGGTCCATCTGTTTAACCGAGCAACTCCCTGCCCATGTTTGGCTTGGATTGCCTTCCATGTGTGAGGATGTGTAAGAGGGAGGAAGAGTTCGAGTCTGCCTGTGGACCTAATGTGCTGGCGCCACTTGAGACTGAATCTCTGGAGACGATTAACTGCAGAGCAATGTTAAAAACAGGCTGTTAAGTCACTTTGATCTGACTAAATGAACACATACAGTCAGCGATAAAGACACGGGAGACAGATGCATATGACATCTCAGTCAGCGTAATTAATGGCACAGCGTACAGTGAGGACGAGCGGTGACATCCTTAATCCGATATCCTTTTATGTGATCAGGCTTTTCTAATGTCGTCACATATGTGTATTTGCATGTTCGCGCGACACAGGGGGAGATCCAGCAGCTGCTGATTGTCGAAGACCCGAGAGCAGCAGAGACGTACTGTCATGACTACATCCCAGACTGTGTCGCACCTTTACCTTATAACACCATTTTAACAGAGCCCGAGGAGGTAAGTCCCCTTTTTACCAGCCAATCACGGGAGGCAGAGAGAAAGCGCTTGAACCACATGTCAGCTCGAACACAAAAAGAGGAATGGGGTCCCGATCAAACCTGGCCCATTCCGCGCATAACACACACACCGCGAGGCCTCTCAGGTGTTGAACGCTGTAAATCCAGACTGTCGTTTTTAGCAGTAAAGGAGCCCCCAAGGTTTCATCTAGTCACAGTAAAACTATTACAGGTATTTATGGACAGATATGACAAAAAGACAAATGGTTTCATCATTTTAAGTCATGTGTTTACACCACAGACTCCTGTGGGTAGCATAAATTAAAGAATCACTGTGGGCTGTTAGTCAGACGTTGAGCTCAACACTGTGTCTGCCACCACGCTGTAAATATTTGCATGTCTGACACACAAATGTCTTACCACTAGTTGGAGTTTGCATCACTCAGACACCTCCGGCTGTTTATTTCCCTGCTGTCGGCGTGGTACAGCCGTTTTAAGTTATAAATCATAAAAGCTGCTAGTGTCCACTGAGCTCTCACCCTGTCTCACTTTATACCTGTCTTTCTCTGGATCCCTCGCTACATGTTTTTGATCCACTTTACTTTGCCAGGTTATTTGTGCCAATGCTTTCCCCGGAAAGGTCTCAAAACGTCTTCCACTGCGGTTAGATTTATCATCTGGCTCACATCTCAAAAGACTACAGGACTCCTGGTTTATTGCATTCAGTTGTTTTATTGTAACATCACCGGAAATATCATCAGCGGGGAGAAGCCAACGCTAAACGTGGATTTTGTGTATTCTGATAACACTCTGATGAAGCCGCGCGGACTTTAATAAATGATCCCAAAGGAGCTGAAATGAAAAGAATTAACTGTAGCCGTGCCATGGGCGGACTGGTGCTGAGTATTTCTTGGCTTTTTCATGATATCTTTCATGTAACAGAGCGCTCAGCCAGACAGTACTTCAGAGGAAGTGAATTCCTTGTGTCCATCAGCATCCTTTGTGTCCTAAAACGTACTTATTCTGTTCATTTTATCAGTGATATTAATTCATGTCAGTGCTCTGCATGTGTATAAAAAACATCACACGTGCTGTCATCATGCATCGTGTCTGTTTTGATTATTTTATGATCTGCAGGTGGAGAGAGCCCCGAAGAAGCCCGTGGTCCAGGAGTTTGAGGAGTTTGACTACAGTGACCCGTACGATGACATCTCTGTTTCCACGGTGAAGTCAGGTTCAAATATCACTGAGTATGAGGTGAGCGAGAAACAGCAGCACGTTTGACTTTGGCTGTGTCTATTTCCTGTCTTTTTCTGTCCATAATTATTTGCCTGTGTGTGTGTTTGTTGGACAGATTGTAGAGTATGAAGACTACGACAACACAACAGATTACTACCATGTGAATGAGTACGAATATGAGGAAGAATATGACCGCTATGGGCCGGCCGAGAGAGAAGGAGAGTACTCTATTAACGCAGAGGTACAAAACTATCAGTTATACAGAAATGAATCCCGTGTAGAGGTTAGATAACAAACTGTCTGTGCTTCTTATTCATCTACATTAATGCCTAATGTCTCTGTCCATCTCCTGTCCATAGGATTTACCAGAGAAAGGACAGAAAGGAGAACCAGGCTATTTGGGAGCGGTGAGGAAAACACACAGAGGCTTTAAAAACATAAATACAATTACATTACCTTCGTCTTTCATTAGATACCATTTATACTATCTAGAGTTACCTGATATGTCCTGATTTATGAAAAAGATTTAATAAATTTGATGAAATAGACTAGGTGTATGATTGCAGTACAGGTATTGAATTGAACTGGTATCACTGGGATGAATGGTTACATCTTCTTTCTATGAAATTTCTCCAGGGAACGCAGATAACAGGACCACATGGGCCTCCAGGACCTGAGGTCAGTGAATTTCTCTGCACATATGTAACTTGAAACACATTTTTATTGAAAAAAGAAGAAGCCTGTTTTGCATGTGGGGAACTGCGGCGACTTTAAATATGAAATGGAAGCCTGTAATCCCATCAAACTCAGTTTTTCTGTGCATGTGTGCAGGGAGAGGCAGGGCCCCCAGGAATCACAGGACCAGTAGGACCTCGAGGAGACCCTGGGGAGCTGGTGAGGACTGTCCTCTGTTTGCTGTGTGAGTACGGTGAGTCCACCACTTGTTGGGATCTCTCCATAACTGTCCTCCTCTGTCTCCTCTCAGGGCCCTCCGGGGCGACCGGGCCTAAACGGAGCTGATGGGATACCGGGTCCTCCAGGAAACATCATGCTCATACCGGTAACATGACGATACTTCTGTGTTGCCTGAGGCCTTACAAGCTGCAGTGGTGTTGCTGTTGCAGTTACTTGGTCCTGTTAACCCTTAACTGAGCTCAAGGCAAATGTTTGAATCATATAACTGAGTAACTGGCCGTCACAGGATTGTTGTACATTTGTTTTGGCTTTATAAGATCAGCACCTTTCCTGAATCCAGATTAGAAATGTATTCTATGTTCTGTTTTACTGATTTTCTTAAAACTTAGTTTTAAAATAATATTTTTTCCTCATCAAACCTCAGAAACCCTCCATGTTCTGCTTCTTGTTCTTATATTTTACTCATCTGCAGCGTTTCATGTAAGACTTAATAGAAGTACTGCGTATCGGCCACTGGGTGGGGTACTGAGTTTGACTTAAAGCGTCTCGTGTACTTGTGTCTGTGTGTGCACAGTTCCAGTCAGGTGGCGATCCAAAGACAGGTACTGTGGTGTCTGCGCAGGAGGCGCAGGCTCAGGCCATCCTGCAGCAGACCAAGGTACATCAACCACTTTTACCTTCACCGTCACATTACAGCTACACCTCCAACGCACGTACACAGAGCTGACGCAGGGCTGCAGCAGCTTGTGTGTCGCTGTCTCCTCACTCGCCTTCTTCCTCCTCTCCTTCCAGCTGGCTATGAAGGGCCCTCCAGGGCCGCTCGGCCTCAGGGGAAGACCTGGACCGCTGGTGAGTGAGAGCACGTCAGGTTGCTTGATGTTCTCCTGAAGCAGAGCAGGGAGGTGCAGATGAAGGATGTATAAACTTACATAAGTGTTAAGTGTTTTTTTCTTCAATATTAAGTACAACACAATCACTTTAATGCTTTTTAATTTAATTAAACTCATACTGTACTTCTCAACACAAATGCGTCAAAAGGCAGCGCGACACACACATTGGGTATCGTGAATGAGAACACACTTTGTTGCAGTGCTTAAACACAAGTCTTGCTTTATTACTTATGGGGTTTGCATTCACCTCCTGTGCAGTGACGACAATGTAGGTTCAGGAAGTCAACACAAACGTAGGTGGAGAATAATGGGAAATAAAGCAGAAGCTGTGGCCTTAAGTTACAAGTCATGAAGTTCCTGTCCAACATTGGGCGGATTCAGTCGATCCCAAGCAGACTTGTTTGGACAGCTAAATGCTGTAAACATTTTATTTTTTTCCTCAGGGTGCTCCAGGTCCCGCCGGGCTGAAGGGATCCAGCGGAGATACGGGGCCAGCGGTGAGTCAGCCGGTTGTCACGGCAACACACTCAGCACCTCACTCCTTTTTGTGTGCTCGTTCAAGAACAAGCTGGACTGTCACCCCCTTTCTTTCCACCTGTTTCTCCCCAGGGTCCTCCAGGACTGACAGGTATACCGGGTCAGAACGGACGAGCCGGTAAACGGGTGAGACAGTTTTACTCAGGTTAACTGTAACTTTGTTAGAATCTCACAAAAGCTCAATAACTCTTGGCTTGACTTGGCTTGTGTGTGTGTGTGTGTGTTATTAGGGCCGTCCTGGCACAGATGGGGGTCGTGGTGTGATCGGAGAGACTGGATCAAAGGTGAAGATGAACTGATGTCGCGTTGACACTGTTCAATTACTGACTCCATCTTCTTAAAATAACAACTAATCTGTCTCCTCGCAGGGGGACAGAGGTTTTGATGGCTTGCCCGGTCTCCCTGGAAACAAAGGACATAAAGTGAGTTCTCTGGCTCAGAGAGACGGTGGTGTTAAGCAGATTCATAATTCATAATACCACTTGCCAACTTCGTGTGAATTGTGTGTATCTTCTCAGGGAGACAGGGGTAAGCCGGGCCCTGTAGGTCCTACTGGAGAGCCTGGAGAAAAGGTGAGAGGTGTTTGCGGGTAGTCATGTTTACGCAGGTTTGTGTCTCTGTATGTACGGGATGTGTTAATGTTTGTGTTTCACAGGGCTCCGAGGGGCCACACGGGCCAAGAGGACAACCAGGTGATGCTGTAAGTGTCAACGCACAATCAAAAAAAAGAAAAACACACACATACAATAAATTTAAATTTAAATCCACTATGGTTTTATTAAATGTGGCATTAGTCGAAAACAAACGTGCATATGTTATATGTTTAATTATACCGTATCATTATATGTTTAATGATACACACTGTGTATCTGTACATATGAGGAACTTGACACACAATACATGTAATGCCCTCTAACCTTAGTTAATGCTAAGCTAAGCTGTTGCCTGTCATAATGAGTGACATTATTAGTAATATTTAATTTCTCTTTAAGACTTTCTTCTGATTGCACAAGAATGGTGTATGGACACAAAATAAACTTACATTTCTGTCCTACCAAACACAAATAAATACCTATGCACTGCACTTCTGTACAGATTCACTAACCCCTTACCTTAAGTCTTGGCCATTAAACAACCCATTAAAGAAGTGACAACTAGACAAAATGCTCATGTTTTACTCCGTCTTAAGGAAAGAAGTATGACGACACACTCTAAATCTCATTATATGTAACTCTGATGTGTATTTCAGGGTCCCAGAGGTCTGAATGGGCCCAGAGGTCGTCCTGGTCCCCCAGGCCAGGCTGTGAGTGTGAAATTTACACTTTACACACACACACACAACATTCACACACATTAATGTCTACGTTTGACAATAGTAAAAGACAAGAGAGACCAGTAATTATCCTGATATCCTGCCTCCGTTTTTCTCCGTGCAACTAAAATACGTCTCTTTCTCACCACCAACATAAATCCAGCTGTGGTGTCACTATCAGACGACGCCTTGTGATGATGCCTCGTCATGTTGTTACTGTAGTTCTCCATTTGTTAACACAATGTTATGTAATTCTTATCTTGTCTGAGGCAATTACCGTCTATCTGCCAAATACAACTTCATGCACCTCAAGCAGTTTCTTTTTAGTTTGCATAACTCACAGTATGTTTGCACTTGTAGAAACACAAGTTAGCACATGGAAGCATCTGATAACACACAGAGGAAGCACTTTTCATTTTTTTGTAAGTACATATTTATGCTCGGTGTTGATTAATTAAGCACTAAACGCCTCCAGCAAGGAGATGGTAGAGCCAAAACCAACCGGATGGCTGATAATTTCCAGTTTTATTTAGTTGTCGTCCCAGGAGGTTCCTGTAATAAGCCTAAGGAAAATTTAAAAATTAAAGATAACAGGAAATACAACCTCCTTTTATCTTTTTTTAGTCAGCGAGCAGAAGAAAACATGTTTTAGGAGCAGAAGCTTCATGTGACAGAAGAAAGCTGCAGCCAGCCAAATAAACCCCATAAAGAGAATGAATATCTGCAGCGTGCAGCTCAGTTTCCATACATTCTCACAGCGTCCTATCGCACTTCAATAAAAAGCTCTTGTGTTTTCCAAGATGTTTTTAAATTGAGGCCACATGAGTGCACTCAAGGACAGAGAAAGAAAAGAAAAACAAGTCACCGCCATTAACTTCCCTTCTCTCCTCAGGGCATTCGAGGAATTGACGGGGTTCAAGGTTCAAAAGGAAACTTCGTGAGTATAATAAAAGTAGCAGGCAGTAGAGTTTGATAACAAAAGACTTCCCATGACATCATTTCCTGTTTGTAACAGGGACCCCCAGGAGACGTTGGAGCACCTGGACAGCAAGGCAACCCTGGAATCTTGGTACGAGAGCGGACACTTGCAAAAAATAACTCATAAATGTGATAAATACACAGAAACATCAATGCTCCATTTCTCCTGCAGGGTTTTCCTGGTCCTCAGGGGTTAGTAGGACTGCCAGGAGAAAAAGTAAGACACTTGACGTTGGACTTTTTTAAATTTATTTTTTGATGAAGAAGTTGTGACTGAGTAACTGGGACTGTGTTTTGTCTCACAGGGGCCTCAAGGGAAAAAAGGGATGCAAGGTTTACCTGGAAATGATGGGCCCCCGGTAAGTACATGCATGTTTGTGCTCGTGTACGTCTACGTCTTATTGACATAATGCATTACCTCGTCCCTAATCCTAACCTGAGCATCACTACACGCCTAACTACATGACTGTCCTCTTGTCTTTAGGGTCACCCTGGAAGAGAAGGCACTCCAGGAGAAAAGGGACTGCCGGTAAGTCTGCTGCATGCGTGTCAGTGCCTGTGTACAACGTGTGCATGTTGTGTTCCTGTTATTAAAGTTAACCAGAAGGTGTCAAAGAGTCATTTGACATTTTGGGAAGTATGCTAAATTGCTCAGTGCTCCCAGCTCCCCATAAAAAAAACACAATTTGTCCTTTTTTAATGAAACACACATGATATAACATTTTATTTAGTGCGTTTTAGAGGTGTTACTATGGAGATTAGCTACCTTTCTAACTAGGGCTGCACAACATTGGATTTTTGCCAACATCTGATATGGTGATTTTGACAGATCGCTGATGCGGATAACGATTTATGCACATATTTATTCCACCTGATTGCAGACAACATAAAGTCTCTCCTGGAGTGGAATGAACTTGTCTGCAGGTGCACATAAGATATAATACTTTTTAAAAAAATGTATTCACCGGACAAAGAAAGAAAAACAAAGGGACATGAGAGTGGTATAGATCCTGTCATCAAACTTGCAGCAAGAAAACAAAGAAGAAATGTTCCACAATGTTCCTCAAGACTGTTCCTTTAATGCGTGCGTGGGTTTATTTACAGGGTCCTGTTGGAGTGCAGGGACCTGTTGGATACCCAGGTCAACGAGGAGTTAAGGTAGGAAATGCGAAATGTGACCTCCACAGGTTATCTGTAGCAGCCCACATTAAATTCAAATCTGTAATGCTCACCTACAAAGTAGCAGTTCTGCACCCTCCTACTTGAATGCCCTCATGCAAGCATATGTTACCTCCTCCAATGAATGATGACTCTGGCTCTGCCATGTTCTGGACAATCCAAACTTTTCTCTTCTGCTGTGCGCCGTTGGTGGAACGTCCTACCAGTTGCTACCAGATCAGGGACGGGGCCTTTTCTACCTTCAAAAAACTCCTGAAGACTCTGCTCTTCAGAGAGTACCTCCTTCAGAGAGTAACACTACCAACAAGTGGACATGCTAAATCTATCCCCCTTCTACAAGTGTCACTTGTTTCTATGCAAGTAGTAGTAGTAGTAGTATTGCTGCACCAGCATGTCCTTGTCACACTGTACTTTGATTTGTTTCCTTTTTTTGTAAGATACTTTGGATAAAACCGTCAATCTAAATGACTAAATGTAAATGTCTAATGTCAAACACGAAATATTCCAGCTATTGTGTAAAAACCTTGTGACTCCAGTTTTTCCGATCCTCTGGCGTCAACATCACGTGATGAAGTTCATGGTCCTCTGTTGGTTGAGGAAATCCCCTTCAATAAATTAAACCATCTTTGTCCATCTGAAAAATGAGTTGTCGCTCTAGAGAAACTCTCATCTTCCAGCCAGATAATTACTGCATACCATTATGGCCAGCAGTAAGATTTAATGACGTAGCATACTAGAAATTTGATATGTTTGTCACCTCATAAAGATGCAGTGATATTATATTATGTGTTTTCTGTTTCCTTGTTGACTTCCAGTTTGCTTTTTTCTTTCCTGTTTGACAGGGAGCAGATGGGATCAGAGGATTAAAAGGAAGCAAAGGCGAAAAGGTGAGAGAGGCAGAGCGTGCACATCCAGGATGTTTTCCTGTCTGAAAATATCAAATTACCTCCACAGATCATCTGCAGTATGCATGATGTTTTTCAATTCCATCTGTGATTTTCTTTTTTCCTGTTGCGCTGTTGTCTCCTCTGATTCATTCTGTCTGCAGGGAGAGGATGGTTTCCCTGGAGCCAAAGGGGAGATGGGAGCAAAGGGGGACGTTGGAGACAATGGATCTCCGGGTGGCCGAGGAGAAGATGGACCTGAGGGGCCCAAAGGCCAAATGGGCCCTCAAGGAGAAGCTGGCCCTTCTGGTGCTTCTGGAGAGAAGGTACAGAGCGTAAAGAATGCTAATCAAATCTCAGCCCGTGTAAAAAACCTGTGTGAGATGTGTTAAGAGTCACGCTGTCTACCTTCTTTAGGGGAAACTGGGAGTTCCAGGACTGCCAGGATATCCAGGACGCCAGGGGCCGAAAGTAAACCAAATAAAATAATCAGTGATAGATTGATTGAATGTAAACAAGTTACAGATATAATTTATTCAAAGTGAATGCGTCCTGCTCCACAGGGTTCTGATGGATTTCCTGGTGTACTTGGAGCAGCAGGAGAGAAAGGAAAGAAAGTGAGTCGAAGGGGTGGAAACCCTGTTGTTCTTATGACAGGAAATCAGACTCTTTCCATTAATCTCTTGTCTCTTGTGGTATTACTCAGGGTCCCCCAGGACAACCAGGAGGTGCAGGCCAGAGGGGTCCAAATGTGAGTGCTGTGTCTCAAAACTTTCTGTTGTTCAGCAGGTAATTGGAAAAGAAAAGAAAAACACATGCCAAAACCCCAGAGTTTGCACCGAGTACACTTTAAAAACAGTCAGATGATTAAAAGCTGAAGTCGTGCTGCCTCTCCTCACTGTCCTCCTACCGGAAATTGAAAAGAACATGTACGATCTAAACAAATAAACAAGCTACACACATTTAGGCTCAATATCAGTGGTTGAAGTCGTGATGTGATAGAGGTTGCTTATAGTGATAATCCCAAAGGTAATTTTCACCCAACTCTGCAGTTCCCTTTGACAAGTTTGTTGTTTTGGGTTTCCAACCTGCACCTTTACTTTTCTGGTTCACTTTCACCCGTCATTGTATTGTTTTAGGCCAAGCAGGTAGCTGTTTTCAGCAAAACCATTGTACATCACCTTCTCAGCACCAAACTGAGAGTTTGCAGCTAGCAGGTGAACATAGGTGAGCATTTAGCAGCTTAAGCAGGTGGTGGAGACCAAACCAGAAACACAACACCAAATGCTAATGTTGTTCTGTGTCTGTTGGATGTAAAAATAGGCAACCTTTTGCTAACAACTTTACAACTTGCATTATTTATTCTTGGGTTATGTTGTCGATGTTAGCCTTCATTGTGGCTATGTGTCACTTTAAAATCACACCTTTTCAGATCTCTGAGTTCACTGAACCAGTAACCTAAAAGTCACTGTAAGGTCACTGTATAGTGAGTCACTACCTGCTGAACTGGACACACTCTGTCTCCGGTCGGTCAAAGTTCATCTTGGCTGTCGTTGGTTTGGTCTCAGTCATGTTTCTTCTGCAGGGTGCACGAGGTGCCAGAGGAGCAAAAGGGCCTACAGGGAAATCAGGAGAAAAGGTCAGCTGGCTCTCCTCTCAGCTAATAGTAACACCCCATTAGTCACTGTCGATGGGTGTATTCACTTACACTGTTAACTGCACGTCACACGTTTCTATCTGTCACTTCCTCCTCTTCACAGGGTGCCTCAGGACATGATGGACCACCAGGATCTCCTGGAGAGAGGGTAAGAAAAAACTGTTAATAATTATTAGTTGCTTAATGTTATTAATTATCTGTAATCTGTTATATTGGATGGTTATGTTTCTTTTAGGGACCTCAAGGACCTCAAGGAAGGAATGGAGAGCCGGGACCTAAAGGATCAAGCGTGAGTTTTGACAACACAGACGAACAAGCACAAATTTAGAAGTGATTCGTAAGATAATATTTATTTATAATTGTGTGTATCACATACAACACCCAATGTTCTTCATATAATTTGAATATAAAACACTACATTTGCATAGCACATTTGCAGATAAACAGATAATTTAGCGTACTTCTTTCTTACTCTGCTGCATCGTACCGAAGAGGACGCTGTCCTTTTCACCAGCTGACCATCATCTTTCATTCCTCTTTTTTATTACTATCATTATTATTTTGTCAATTCGTCAAGTATAAACTTCCATAAAATACATTTTCTAAACCTCAGCAAAAAGATGAGTTTGACCTCTAAGTGAGTTTTCCGGTTAAAATCCAAACTATTGGCAAAACCATCATAAATATATTTTTGTTTTTATTTTAGATTGTAGCTTGTGGGGCAGTGCTATTTTGTTGTTGTATGAATATTTCATACTGCTCGAGGTGTCCCACTTTGTCATTCTCTGATAAAATTTCCTCTGGAGAGAAATCCTACTCACACACTGCTATGAATCACCTACGGTGGCCTGCAAGGGACAGTTCCTGCATACGTATTTGAATAGTTGACAGTTCAATGAATAAAATGCTAGCAGCAGGGTGAAATGTAAAAATGCTTTATGTGATTATTCAGACCATTTTTTTTTGTTGCCATTGCTTCATCCTGAGCTTCCATTCACTTTTGTGTGTGTTTGTTTGTGCATGGATGTGTGTGTGTAGGGTCCTGCTGGGAAAGATGGACTTCCAGGTCACCCAGGTCAACGAGGAGAGCCGGTGAGTGAAATTTCATGACGTCATCAGTTACTCCAGTTTTCTTTGAGAAATGATCTTCACACTGACACTCACACGGAGAATAGAAAATATTTTCTACCTATCCTTATCTGTGACTGCAGGGTTTCCAAGGGAAGACGGGACCTCCAGGACCCTCAGGTGTTGTGGGGCCACAGGTGAGCTCAACAATATGAATCAGGTCTGTTATGTAATAATTCTCCTGCCGGGTGCTTTATGCCTGTATCAGTGTGATTGACCCAATCGCTTTTTTTGTTTCAGGGAAAATCAGGTGAATCCGGTCCAACTGGGGACCGTGGTCACCCAGGGGCACCAGGTGTGCCTGGAGAGCATGGTTTACCTGGGGCTGCTGGGAAGGAAGGTGGAAAGGTGGGTACACACATAAACACTGATCATCATCATCATCATAGAGTCGTCATTTGTGTTTTGATTGTACAATGTTTTTTGTTTTTCTTCTCAGGGCGATCCAGGTTTACCAGGAACATCTGGGAAGAATGGTCCTGCAGGACTGAAAGGGTTCAGAGGGAGCAGAGGAGCTCCTGGCATCATGGTAGCACACACTACAAAGGACTTGATTCCCTAATATTATTAGAAGCTACATAGTACATATGTATGTATGTATACTTATATGTGATCTTTCCAGGGACCTCCTGGTCTGAAAGGAGGATCAGGACCGACTGGATCCCCAGGATCCATCGTGAGTTTCAGTACATGTCTTTTGTTTCATGTTCTGGATGTCGTCTGAATCTGTTTTCTGTTTTAATGAAAGCATGTGTCTTGAGCTGTGTATGTTTTCAGTATTGTACACATTTTGTAGCCAATGAGAGCATGATCAGTTGATTTTCCACTGAACAAACAAGAAAACTGAATTTTGTGATGTCTCGTATTGAAACCAAAAATTAAAACATCTGGATTTCATCAGTTTTCATGCATCCATTTTAGCCTTCATGGCCTCAGTATTTTAAATTGCTAAGACCTTTACTGATCAACATGTCCTGTCTGTAGGGGTCAGCAGGTGAGAGGGGCCCTCCAGGACCAGCAGGGGCCATTGGACAGCCTGGTCGAGCCGGGGCAATCGGAGGACCTGGACCAATGGGCGAGAAGGGCGAGCCTGTAACTACATAACTCATTTTTCTTTGTCGCTGTATTTAATTATATCCATTTGGACCAGTTGTTTTTTTTAATGGTAAAGTATTTAGCTTGAATGCAGAATAACACATGTGGAATGTGTTTGTGTTCCAGGGAGAGAAGGGTCCGATTGGACCAGCAGGTCAGGATGGAGACCAGGGACCTGTAGGGATGCCTGGAGTTACGGGGCCTGCAGGACCACCAGGAGACGACGGAGATAAGGTAAACTGTGTGTGTCCGTGTGTCTGAGAGAAAGTTTGTGTTTGTACTCTGGCCGTAAAATGTGTTTTCTCTCTGCGTTTGTGTGGCCACAGGGAGAGCAGGGGCAACCTGGGCAGAAAGGCAGCAAAGGAGACAAAGGGGAAGGAGTAAGTCTGCAGCTCAATATGGACTACACTCCATGACCAGAGGAGATCATGTCTGAATGTTTCCCGCTCTCTCTCTCTCTCTCATCAGGGTCCCCCAGGCCCCACTGGCATGCAAGGGCTGGTTGGTCAGCCAGGAGTACCGGTGAGTCTTTGCGTTCTCTTTATCTTTGTTCAGTGTCTTGAAAACTAAAAGACCTTGAGAAGTTTGTCACGTTTCCTTAAATTGTCGTCAAGAGAAAACCTAGTTAGTTAGGCTTTTATAACTTGTTTATTTTGGACTCATTTTTGTGAGCTTATTTGCTTTCTTGTCACAACTTAGAAGAGAGGATCAATACCTCTTTCATGTCTGTCAGTTGAGAAGCTTTAATCAGGAGACAGTTTGCTTAGCTTAGCATAAAGTAGCACCTGTTATGCCCATGTATTTAGCACATTATCTCAGTTGATTAATCCAAACAAAAAACACAGTGGATAAACTACAATTTGTGGTTTCAGCAGGCCATATGTCACCATGAGGTAACCAGGAAGAGAGACCAATAAACAGGCCCCCACATAATCCCCCACATAGAACCTCAGAGTTGCTTCATTTTTTACACTGAATTTTATATGTCTTAAAAAATTAGATATAGCATAACGTGATAATTGTGGTGAGCTTTAGAGATTCTCTTAGGTGCTTTCATTTTGTTATCTTTGAACAGAGACGAGCTAGCTGTTTGCACCTGTTTCCTGTCTGTCTTTGTGCTAAGCTAAGCTAATTGACTGCTGGCAGGAGCTTAATTTCTACCTTACAGAAATATGACTGCTAGCAATCTTCTCATCTAACCCTCACCAAGACAGCTAACAAGTGAATTTTCCAAAAATGCTGAACCATTGCTTTAAAGAAACATTATGTAAGATTTTTTTGCATTTTGGTGCCCCCGGTTTTAATTTATAATTTACTTATACACTGCTGCTGCAAATATGGACAGCTGTTCATGTTACATTAATATGATCCTATGAAAATGAATATGAAAACCTGGCAAGTCATCGACTTCTCTAGCAGTCAAACGTAAAGCAATGGCAACAACACAAGCTAGCGAATATTACTTAGTTGTCCAACAGCAAGAAGCCGAAAAAACCTCTTCTGCCCTGTGGTATCAGTGTATCAACAACACTCCCCCGGTCTCTGAGCTCACAGTCTGGAAAACCTGGCTAAATAAGTGAGCCGACTTCCTTCGAGCAGCTACAGTTCGACTGTCCATCAAGAAACTCTGTAAGAGTTGTGGTGGAGCAGCCGGGGGACATCAGAGTGAAACCAGAAAACATTTTCTCCACAAAATATGATCCAGTTTCACCAAAATCAGTAAAACAGTTGGTGGTGTGTGGCCGAGTACTATAAAGCATTGTGCGCTTCTTGCTGGAGATTGTACCCAGTGTGTGAGAACAGGTGTACAGGGCGCAGTGTGGGAATGACACTATTCATCAAATTAAGTCAGCGCAGCATTAAAATTATTTAAAATCTGTTATTTTATGGTAGAAGAGTTTAAGCCTTAGACTGCACAAGTAGGCGTAACAAAAGTCCAGCCCATAAAAATATCACATCCTGCCATTTATATTAAATCATAATTTATGACATGTTATCATTATTTTATAGTCGTAAAGACACTCACTCCTCAGTCTCCTGTGTGTACCAGGGTGTCGATGGACTGGTGGGTCCTCGGGGCCAGCAAGGCATGTACGGTCCAAAAGGAGATGAGGGACTCCGTGGCTTCAAGGGCTCTAAAGGGCCAATAGGATTACAGGTGAGATTTGTGCAGCAGTCAGGAGGCAGATAATTGAAGTCATGTCTGAATAGATGCAGTGAACTTGGAGCTCTTCACTTTAATCCTCTAATCCTGTGTGTGTCTGTGTGTGTTTTCTAAGGGCATGCCCGGCCTGCCAGGAGAGAAGGGTGAGAGTGGACATGTGGGACTAATGGTGAGCTTATATCCTGTTTGAAAACCTGTATTTACATCGCATCTTTCCTTAATTTACACAAATGAATCAACACATTACGTATATGGTTTTAGGGTCCTCCAGGTCAACAAGGCCCAGCTGGTCCTCAAGGACCCGTTGGAGGACAGGTAAGTGTCACGGTTATATTTAGGCAAGCACTTGTTTTTAACCCTGAAGAAATACTGTGATCTCGTCTGTGTTGTGCAGGGTCCAGCAGGTCGACCAGGAATGATAGGACAGCCAGGTATTGTTGGAGAGAAGGTAAATAAATTGACAGTAACACCTTTGGCATCTGTAACCTATGAAACAAGTAGTCTCTTTCTGGATGTCTTACATATTAGTTTCTGTCTTCTCTCTAAGGGGGAGGACGGCGAGGCAGGTGACCCTGGTTCAGTCGGTGTTCCAGGAAGGCTAGTGAGTTTGTTTGCTGTATTTTTTCATGGAGACGGGATCTTGAGTTTTGAGTTTTTAAGCTTCTTTTGTTCTTCTTCTCTGCCGCAGCGCTCTTAATTACTCACTCTGCTATTTTGCTACTTCAGGGCGAAAAAGGAGACCAGGGGGAGAAGGGAGATACAGGCCCTCCAGGAGCAGCTGGTCCTCCAGGAGCCAGGGGCCCCACAGGGGAGGATGGAGCCAAGGGCAACGCTGTAAGAAACAACCACCCTTCAAAAAAACACTGTTCAGTACCGTACAATATGAAGCAATACAAAATCTGTGATACACTTTTAAATCACATTATACTGTACAATGCACATTCATACAGCTTTTCTTGTACTACAATGTACTTCGATTTTCATTGCCTGAGAAAGGCTGAACACAGTAACTACATGTCTGGCTAAAACTTAAAAATTAAGAGCTGAATCTGATGATTTGATGTTTTTACAATATAAAAACAACTTGCTATACAAATGTTTGAATTCTGTGAAAACAAAACAGTATCTGCAATCTGTAACTTTGGTCACCTTTAGACTAGCTGCTGTTGTAAGTCAAGTAAACCACTAAAGAAAAAGTGCTACATCAAGTCAGAGCTAGCTTTTGAGATAGCCTGTTTTAGCCACAGCTAAAGCTAAAACAAAGGTTTCCCCTAGCTGTTGTCTGTTAACAAAATAAATATCCATTTAAAGAACTAACATTCAGTTTGGTATTCTTCATAACTAGATGAGTCTGTAGCTAAATTCAAAAATGATGGAGAAAATCACCCAGCTAAGCTCCTGCTAAAGGCTGACTTAGCTCACTAGCTCAGCAGCTTAGCAGCTCAGTATATACTTTCATTGCAGCTTTCAGCTATAGTGAGTCTACTCTCTACTCTCTTGGTGGTGAAGCTTCCTTTGAATTAAAGATTTAGACATGTTAAATTGTACATTGCACATTTGTTATATGTATTGAACACTAAATATGAGTAATAGTAAACCAAAAGACATCCAGCAAACAGAGATGCATTTAATCGATAGATTATCACAAGTATTTTTCAGTAGCAAATATGGCAAAGGTTAGTGCATTTCTCTCTTGAACTGTATGCCTGTATTTTCAGGTATTATAAAAGCTTTGGAGTTTTTGGGTAAAATAATCGGCCTGAAATGAAGTCATCACAACCTTTCTATCTGTTCCACAGTTTGTCTTAACTTCACTGCTTCTGTAGGTGCTGCTCTCTGCCTTTGTCGGGCAGTACATATAGGCTCTAATATATACTGCAGTACCAGCTCAAGCTCTCTCTCTCTCTCTCTCTCTCTCTCTCTCTCTCTCTCTCTCCCTTTAGGGTCCTATAGGTGTCACCGGGGACCTTGGACAGCAGGGAGAGGCTGGACCCAACGTGAGTGGCTGATATTTCAATACATCGAATGTAAAGACTGAACAAAAAAAATCCTTCTGCAATAAAACTTTTTTCATGGCTTTCAGGAAGGTCATTGCAGTGTTTTTTGTATTTAAAGGAACTATTTGCTGTGATTATTAAAGACCTTGGGAAGGAACAGTGGCGGGAGGCAAACAGTGAATTCGCATTCAAGTCATAGCTCCATACACAGACTCATAGATTAAACATAATTGAGTGAGAGAAGACAGTGTTTAGAAATATTATTATTGTAGAAATATTGTTTTGTATTTCAATTCCCCGTGTACAGCGTAGTGATTTGTTTTGGTTTTCTAAAGGCAATGTATTGAGTTGACTTTTTAAAGAGAAAACTATTATTTTTAAGATTTATGGAGGAGTCACGGTGGCAAATACAGAATACGCTGTATCCTCATGACAAGATATTTCTCTTTTGTGACCTAGAGCTTTCAAAATGAATTTGAATTCGTGGAGCTGCCTCTCTGCTTTATTACTCTTCTTTGATATGTCTCAATTGTATCACCATTGGAGCATCAGTACATATAAATAGTAGTATATTAGTATATAAATTCAGGTTTCACGTTGCCATAAAAACATCTTTCTGCTGTCCACTAATTGTTCTTTCGTCATCAGGGTGTGGACGGTCTTCCCGGGTCTAAAGGAGACACAGGAGACCCTGGGAAATCTGTGAGCTCCTCTCTTCTCCGTCATCCACAATGACATTCTTTGATTTATAAACACGAAAGATGCTGTCATACAATGCAATGACTGCTCATATAACAGTTTCTTCATATTTTTCAGGGACCACCAGGAGCGGCAGGAGAACCTGGACCATCTGGACCTCCTGGACGAAGGGTTTGTGTGTTTTTGTGTTCATGTGTTGTTGTCTGCATGCACCTCTAATGCACTGACTTTATATCTCCTGTATGATGAAGTAAACATTAAGTCCTGTTTCCCTGTTAAGTTGAGGTTCAGGGTATTTTTAACTCATTCTTATAGTATGTGTGGGTGTGTGTGTTTGTGTGTTTGTGCATCACTGTATCTGTGTGACAGATTCAGGTTAAAATGTTTTAAAATACTGTTCTTCAGGGCCACTTGGGAAAACCAGGGAAGGAAGGAAAGGCAGGCCTGAAAGGAACGAAGGTGAACAATAACTCAGCTCAAACAATAATAACATCTTGATACCCACAGAATCTGAGGGTCACCCTGATCTCTGTCTGTTTCAGGGTGCTCCCGGTTTGGAGGGTCCCATAGGGAAGACGGGGCCTGTAGGTGCTCAGGGACACCCTGGAAAGTCTGGTCCTCAAGGCTTAAGAGGGATCCCCGGCCCTGCAGTAAGTCAGAGAGCGAAGATTGAAGCAGTAAAAATGGAGCGTAAAGAACGGATGGAGGTTTAATTACTTCTGTCTTTGTGTCTTTCTTTCAGGGTGAGCAGGGTTTAAATGGACCACCTGGCCAGACAGGACCTCCAGGTCCCATGGTAAGATGACTCATCAAATCAAGAACATAAAGGAGAAAAAAAAGAGAAAAGAATGAACTCTTTCATAGACAGTATGATCAAAACACACGTCCCACGAGTTTTTATGCTCACTTGCCACATTTCAACTTGTGTTTGACCTCGCCATAATTTCATCTTCTCAGGGTCCACCAGGATTACCGGGACTAAAGGGCGACCATGGCAAGAAGGGAGACAAGGTGCGTGCATACCGTACACACATTCACTCTGACCTGGACCTGACTTTTTGACCTCATTTGTGACATCTCTGCAGGGTCACGGTGGTCTAATAGGTCTGATAGGGCCACCAGGAGACATTGGAGAGAAGGGTGACCGAGGACTGCCAGGAAACCAGGGACTACCGGGACCAAAAGGAGATGAGGTGCTAAGAAATCCGCACACATAAACCTGACAAACAGACAAAGCAAAAAAAGATTTTGTGTGCCTCGCTAGTATGCTAGATTAAATTACACCATAGTTGAATGCTTCTGGCTCAGTATGTTTTTGAGTTTATGAATATCTGTAATAACATTACTGCAAAGAAAGAAAAACATTTGTGTATTGTCAGTAAATTAAAAGCAATGGATCTGTATTGCTGCTATTTAGCTACAAAGTCATGGCACCTAATATTTTCCAGTATATCACCAGTATATACAAACTGGGCTGAACTGGCTAACTGGTTTAGCTATACTATATTATTCAATATTCAATCTTATGGCCTACCATATTGTCATCCCATTAAAGACTTCAGATCCTGTACCAAAAGCACAATGTACAGAGTGGATGGTGCTGATTGCAGGTTAATCCGTCTTTAAAGAATAAGGATGGCGAAATTCTTATTCTCATCACATCTCATGAAAAAATCAAAAACATTGATTTTGTTGTTATTTCCTCCAGCAGTTTCATCTCATCTTAATCTGACTGTTTTGTTTCTTTTGTGTTAAATATCAGGGTCCAGTTGGTCCACCAGGTCCTCACGGTCCCCCTGGCCCCACGGGTCTGTCTGTGAGTATACACGATAATCATGAGAGTACATGCAAAAATATTCATCACCGTTGTTGACATCATGACTACAGGAGGTTTGTTCATCTTATCTTTACCTCGTCACCTCTCTCACAGGGCGCTGCTGGTCCAAAGGGCTCTAAAGGAAACCTGGTAAGTGTTCACTCTTTTATGAGATGAGTCAGTGATATCATCTGGAGCCTCATACGTCTGTACCAACCCTAATCTTTGTTCTGTTTGTCTTTTTAGGGTCCAATTGGTCCCAGAGGAGATACTGGGCCTGCTGGACCTCCAGGACCACCAGTGAGTTCTGCTTACTGAAATTTAATTCATACGGCAACCGTACAACTCTGATTAACTCACAACTAACTCTGCGGCTCTCCCCACCTATCCCTCTCTTCTCCTCTCCTCTCCTCTCCTCTCCTCTCCTCTCCTCTCCTCTCCTCCTCTCCTCAGGGATTGCCAGCATCTGGGATTTCTCCCCTGCCAGAGCGAGGACGGAGGAGGAGAAACCACAACCTGGTGGATGGTGCTGCGCTTGAAGACGAAGAGGAGGCGATAGATGGAGGAGAGGTTGGAGGGGTGCAGGGGGACCAGGCGGAGGCGAAGGAGAGCCAAGGCATGGAGGAAGTGTTTGCATCACTGTCCTCTATGAAAGTAGAGGTGGAGGGTCTGCGTAACCCACAGGGGACGTACCTCAGCCCCGCCCGCACCTGCAAGGAGCTCTGGCTCCTCAACCCAGGGCTCCCCAATGGTACAGCTCGGCCTGCATGGCTCTTCTAGATGTTTGTGTGTCTGCCTCTAAAATCATCTGTGTCTTTGTGATGTTTGTTTATTAGTCTTAGTGATATTAGCCCTGTGTTTTTTGACCTCACTGCCCGCCTCATGCTTTTTCTCTCTCTCTCTGTCTCCATAGGTGATTATTGGATAGATCCCAACCAGGGTTGCCATAGAGACTCCTTTAAAGTGTTTTGTAACTTCACTGCACAAGGAGAGACATGTCTGTACCCTGACAAGAAGTTCCAGTCGGTTAGTTTTCATGCTGAAACACACACACAGACACTTTTTTTAAGCGTTTGATCAATTGTTCATAGTCAGAAAGAGCCTTTACCAGCTCAGTGACTTCTCAGAAAGAGACTGAACATTATTTAGTCATCTGTGTTGATTTTCTGAACTTGACGCTGAGTTTGTTTTGTTTTTTTGTTTCAGGTGAAGTTAGCAGGCTGGAAAGGGGAAAAGCCTGACACCTGGTACAGTAAATTCAGGAAAGGAAAACAGGTACAGTGTGAGGATCGTGCATACCATCAACAGTGACAGTGACAGTGTGTGTTTTCATACAACACCTCATGGAGAATGCAATGCCTGTTATCAACACAATGGGTAATCTAATGAGTATGAGCAGGCAGCAAAACTAACAACCATGACGAGGATTAACATGTTCAGATCACTGACAGTATAAAGGATGGGCAGCTTGTGCGTCACGTCACCCATAAGTTTTGGAGCTCAGGATCTGTGGCAAATTAGCTATAGAGACCAAAATCAGTTATTCCCACCAGGCTGTAAACGTGTTTATTTCTGCTGTGAGGTTGGACATTTTAATATGTGGGCTTATGGCGATTGGCTTGTTCTGTAGCCAGCCTCAAGTGGCCGCTTCAGGAACTGCAGTTTGTGGCACTTAGGCATAGGCTGCACTTTACAACCACGGAAGTTGACGCTTGAGAGTAATACCAAGAGTAAGAGCTGACAGCAAAACTAACAGTTACAGTGATTAAGTGGATTATAGCTCCTGAAGACTTAACAGGTAACGTTTCATCAAGTCATCCTGTTACTGTAATTAAAATGACTCCAATTATGGGGGATTCCTCTTTTTATTTTCTAATGGAGTAAAGTCAACTGAATGTTGTGCAACTTGTTTTTATGCTGCAGTTCCCGTTAATCCCCAATCCATTTTTAGACAACTAGTGGAATGTCAGTGTGGGTCTATCGTTTGGTCCAGACTGAAATATCTTAATAAATATAGGATGTGTTGCTGTGAATTTTTGTGCAGGCGTTCATGCTCTTTAGAGGATAAATCCTACTTATTCTGTTTTAGGTGATTCCCTGACATTAGCTCTAATGCCACCAGCAGTTTGACACATTTGTTTTTGTTTTTCAACAACTATTGGATGAATTCCCCTGAAAATATGGTGCAAACATTCCTGTTCCTGTCAAGCAGGTATGCATGAGGCAACAAGGAAAAAGGCCCAAATGCAGAAAATCGGGGCAGGCGAGAAGAGTTCAGTGATTTATTGCTAAAGTGACGTTACAAAAGCTCGCAGGCAAGGGTAGCAAGTCCAAACAGAAGTAGTTGAGAGCCCACACATTAACAGGAATGGAGCAGGTAAAGAGTTCAGGCTCAGAAAAACAAAGGCACTAAGCAACACTGACAGCGTGGCACTTGACTGGGGAAAAGAGGGCTGGTGTGTACAGACAGGGCGATTGGGGAACGAGACACAAGTGTGAGTCAGGAGACCAGGATTGATGGGGGCATCTGGTGGACAGGTGGAGAATGGCAGTACAGCTTGAAAGACATCCTGCACGTCTTCCCTGGGGGAAGTGGGAATATGGCTGGAAGGGAAAGACAACACAACTGAAACAGCTGATGTGACAGTTCACCGCAGCGGGGATGAATTATATTACACAACAGTTAGTTCCAACCAAGTAATCTGACTGGACAAGAGTTATTCCATGAGTGCTGATAGATAAAAACACAAAATAAAGGACGGCATGTGTTGACAGTCTTCTTCTTAATTCCGCATCCATAAAAATAAACTGGATGATTCCTGCTTCCTGTTTGTTGCTGAAATGAGCACACCTATCTTCTGATAATATTAAACATTTTATGAGAACGTAACGATGAGAAAAAGACTGATATTTCCACCAAAGCGACTGTCAACAGACCCTTATCTCACTGGTTGCATATAAGCAGCTGACCTGTGCTAACATGTATAAGTAGCTCGAAAGCTACTGTTCAGGGAAATGTTGAAGTGTTGCTCGGCAACTGTGCAGTCAAATGATTAAATAAACAAACAAATCATAATCTGATCATATTACTGTGAACTAATAAGCTTGTAGAACTGTTGTATATAAGCAGCATCACACGTGAGGTTATAATGTACTGAACATCAGCACGCTGTGATTATCTTCAGCGCTCAGCCGTGCTGATATTCAGGACAGCATCACTCTCCTCTCACGTGCTATTGATTAAATAACTTTGTTCATCCCCTGAATTTTCATGAAGCGCAACCACTGAGGCAAAGTCACAGCATCATTGTCTCCTAGGCACCGACACCAGTGCACCACAGGTGTTGATGAAGCATTTCCTGTTTAGTGTACTAAAGTTCTGTTGCATGTTTTGCGTTACTCAGTCTGATTCTGGTGCTCTCCTCCAGTTTTCCTACTCCGGGTCAGACAGCGTTCCAGTCCACGTGGTCCAGCTGACCTTCCTGCAGCTGCTGAGTGCGACAGCCAAGCAGACCTTCACCTACCACTGCCTCAACTCTGCCGCCTGGCTGCACGTCGCCACCTACAGCCACGAACACGCACTGCGCTTCAGAGGCAGCAACGGGGAGGAGCTGACGCACGAGAACACACATTACATCAGTGCGCTGTACGACGGGTGTCAGGTGAGGGATGCAGAGATAATCATCAAACGTTTGGACACACCATCTCATGTTTTTTACTGTTTTCTACATTGTAGATTAACACTGAAAAAATATCAAATTAGACCAATAACAAAGTAAACACCTTTGCTTTGATGCACACTCCATGAGGTCGTCACCTGGAATAATTTACAACAGTTTTGAAGGTCCCAACAATGTTGAGCACTTGCTGCTGCTTTTTCTTCACTCTGTGGTCCAACCATCCCAAACCTTTGGGTTTAGGTGATTGTGGAGGTCAGGGGATGTATCACTTCCCTTCTTGGGGAAATAGCCCTTACTGAAGGTGTGTTTACTGGATGGTCCCACTACGCTGTGGTAACCGTTTTGGTGAAGTGTGCCTTCACCAGCAAAGCACCTCCACACCATCACGCTTTGTCCTCCATGCTTCACAGTGGGAACCACACATGTAGAAATCATCTTCACCTTTTCTGCATCACACCAAGCTGGAACCAAAAAGATCAGACTTCTTCTCTTACTTCTTTGTAGTAATTTAACCTCGAAGGCCTGATTCACACAGTCTCCGTGTATCCACTACGCAAACTCTATGAAGCATTTATATGGGCTCTAATCTGAGGTGCCGTTAATTGGCGATTTCTGAGGCTGGTAACTGTAATGAACTTCTGCAGCAGAGGTAACTGCTGATGTTTCTTTCCCGGGGCGGTCATCATGAGAACCAGTTTCATCATAACATCTGACGGTTTTCACGACTGCGCTTGAGGATACATTTAAAGTTTTGATATTTTCTGGATTGGACCTTCATGAGTAATGATACACTGTCACTTCTCTTTACTTAGTTCAGTGTTTCTTGCCATTATATGGATTAGAACAGTAGCTGAATAGAGCTTTTCACTGTAAACTGTGTGCCCACACTACCTCTGAGCAACAAAACCTGATGGTCTCAAACACATTAAGACGGCAAGAAATTTCCACAAATTAACTTTCGAGAAGGCAAACTTCTCTTTCTAGGTGACAATCTAATGGAGTTGATTGAGAGAATGCCGAGAGTGTTCAAACATGTCATGTCTTATTCACATATACATAGATTTTACATTTATCCCTCCCACTGAAAGAACCCAGTTTAACGTAGTCTCCCCAAAATTGTACATATGGCACAGCACAATCCGATCATATGACAATAGTAATAAGAAAAAAATATTAATAGAGAAAAGAACTATGCTAAGGAACTATATTCCTTGGTCAAGGAAGCACCTCCAGAATATATAAGATATTGTAGGTCTGACATAATAAAGACACAAGGTCCACATATGATACGATAAACCAATTTTCCCAAATATTCCATTTATTTTGTCAAATATTCCATGGGTAAAATGTTGAATTACCTTATGCCAATCTAAGACTCTTAGTTCATTTGGCAATCCCAACAAATCTGAAAGATGGCTACATTAAAGAGTCTAAAATATAAAACATACTTTGATTATCACATAATAATGTGTTATTTAATAGTTTCGATGTCTTCGGTGTTAATCCACAATATAGAAAATAATAAAAATTAAGAAAAAACATTGAAGGTGTGTCCAAACTTTTGACTGTTGTGTGCAGTGTAGATTTTTATTCGTACATTTACTCCTGACCTTGGGCATGATGAAAAAAACATGGATTTTTCCATGAGAATTCCCTCCACATCCATGAATTAGTAGATGTTTGATGTATTTTCCACATGTTTTCCGGCCTTATTTTTCATTTATAGATTTTGTGTTATATCTCTCTGTCATCAAGGTCAGATATATTGCAGATGTAATTCTAATTTTGATTTCTTTATACAAACTGATTATACACCTGTTTGTTTTCTGATTGTTCGATTGTGTTTGTCCGCTGTAGACACGTTCGGGGCAAGAGAGGACGGTGTTGGAGTTTGACGCCCCGCTGTCCAACACGCTCCCCATCCTCGACGTGGCTGTGCCTGATTTTGGGAAGGGGAACCAGAAATTTGGTTTCGAAGTTGGCCCGGTCTGCTTCAACGGTTAAACAAACCGGGGACAGGGAGATTACAACAGGAGTAATTTAATAGGAAAAAAGAGCCATGGACACTTTTTACATGCAGGGAGAAAACTACATTCAAGACTTAACCTGGTGCAACATATTTATAAGTTGATTTACCTACAACAGTGTTCCTTCATCTAAACATTCATCTTTTATAGACATTTTCACTCAGACTTAATTCATACATCATCTTATTCATCTCAAATGACTCAAGTTTTCCAGAGCAGTTCATAAATGTATTGACTGTCAGCCATTTTCCTCAGTTACAAAGTCAGTTTCTTTTCTGTAATTCCTCTTTGAAGGAGTGAGTGGTGCTCTCACAGTTTCATCCATGTCTGCTCGTATATCTATTGATCTATGCACTCTAATCCCATCGATACATAACCGTACATGCCATTATGATTATTGAGTCTTCAGAAAAATACCACATTCACCCATCATTTTGTTCTGTTTTCATCAAACCTCAATTTGTTCTTATTTTTTTTGTTCATTGTCGTCATATTGTTATAATTATCTGTTACTGTATGTGATGTATATTGGAGTGTAATTCATCACGGTGCTATTATGTAGCTCCATCTGGAGTACATGTCTTTGTAAAAGGGAACTGGGGCAGTGCATTTTGTTTTTGTTTTTTTCATATTGTGAAGCCGTGTTTTTTTTTTTTATATATATTTTCAACATAACAACTGTGGTGCATGACTGCCTCAAGGTCTTTCTATGCATTAGTTGTGTGGGGGAGTGACTGAGTAACATATTTTAATAAAAGTACATAATGTACATTTAAGTTAATATGATGAGATTTAGTTTTATTGAATGCTTTTGTTAAAGAAGAGAAAAAAACAAACCATGCCTCACCACCTGCTTTTTTCAGGTCTACTCTTTGTTTTTATTGTATACATGCTGTATTTTTGTTTCCATGCTCACAGGGCTACAGCTTGATGACTGCATACAGTATAATGGAGCATTTAAAAGCTGTTTTAAGATAGAGTTTATTGATCCCATACCTGGGAATTTCACCGGTTACAGCGGCTCACAATAGACATGGTGGATAAGAGAAATAGCCCCAAGAGGATGAGGCCTAATTATAAGTGATCCAATTTGCCTTCATCATCAACAAGAGGTTGACATTTTTGCTGATACTGATAATTTATTAAAATTAATTTTTCATCTTGCACCAAGAACACGTCAAATTTTTAATTTGTCCAGTATTCACTAATGAATTTCCCATTTAGTGCTGGCAAATATTAGCTAACGTGCTAAACTAAGATGGTGAACATACTGAGCCGTTGTGAAGCTCACAGTATGCGGCTCTGGCCATGTTGGCAGTCCTGCTTCTTTCGCCTCCCAACTAATCTAAAAATCAGCAAAGACGTGGATCATCGGTGGACCTGAGGCAGACTGAATAATACCTGAGAGCTCAAGCAAGACATCTGTAATGACACCTATCTCTCAATCAAAGCACCGTTAATTATGCATAACTATAAACCTTAATATGATTTTAGAAAATCAGACTCAGTGCAGTTGTCATGAATGAGAAAAATTGCTATAAAGACCAAAACTGTTTGTACTGGGCTGTAAACATGTTTATTCCTGCTGTGAAGTTGGCCATTTTAACATGGGGACTTATGGAGATTGGCTCGTTCCGTAGCCAGCTTCAAGTGGTCGTTTGAGGAACTGCAGTTTTTGGCACTTTAACATAGCTTCACGTCACAGCCACGGATTTCATTAATTGTTTCTATGATTCATGTAACATGTTTAAGATGGTTATGGGGGTGCTCGATGAGTACATATAATGCATGTTTATTAAAAGCAATTTATTAAAGAAGTATGTTAAAAGTTAAAAGTATGTTAAAGTGATGTACGAACACAGCTTTAAGCACCCTTATTCTGAGACGTCAGAAAAATAGGTTGGGGCCAATCCATTTAACACCTCATAATTCATTAGTAAAATCTTAAATTATATTCTTAAAGTGGCTGGAAGCGAGTGGAGGGGATGATAAAATGTACGAAATGTGCTTTGACTTCCAGTTAAAAGCTCAGCAACTGCATATTCAACTGACTCCAAAGTGCTTTTCTAAGTGCAGAATATGGCTTGCTCTAAATGGTTTGAAATAATAAAGGCATGAATACATTTATTTAGGTCAGCAACACATACATAATATTTCAAACAAAAATAAATTACCCCGTACTTGTACTTGCTTTTCAAACATCTAATTTGTGTCAAAGATGATTTCTAAATTTCTGGCAGAAAGCTGGCTTTGGGTTGGCGTGAAGCCAGCTTTTTGCTTAATTTCCACTGTGAATTGAATTTAAGAGGTGTGTGTTTGCGTGTGTGTGTGAGAGAGAGTGAAATGTATTAGTATTCTGCATTCACTGTGTGTTTTCTGCATCTTGAGCGCACACCAGACATGTTCTCTCTCGTTTTTCTCTTTCCCCTTTCCTCTCTCTTCTGTCCAACCTGACATCTGCAGTACATCTAACAGACATTTTCCAGTGATGCTGAATCTTTAATAAGGTGAAGCAGAGGAGCACAGCTCATCCGGGAGTGTTTAGCAGCTAATTTTCAGCAATGAAATATAGATGACGTGACATGAAAGTCGCTCTACATCGTGGTTAACTACAAAATGCAAACATGGGGAATCTGCATATTTGTACTGTTTGAGCTTCAACCTAACCTCAACATGAGAGATGTTTAATATTTTATTCCTTTTCTGTTGGTGCACTGAAGATTGATGTTATAAGCCACTAAGGGTTGGTGATGTGGCTAGTGATAGCAATATCTGTCCGTTGGCCCAAAATTTGGTCAGGAGTGAAATATCTCAACAGTTAATGGAGAAAACATGGCTCTAGTATTTATAGTCCTCAGAGGCTAAAATAATTATTTTAGCTTTATTCTCAGGCTTGCCAATGCCAACAGTAGGTCAGATTGCCATGCTAACATGTTCCAATGAAGATTAGCATCTAGCTTAATATATCATACTGTACAGTGGTATGACTGAAATACTGTTATATTTTTAATCCAGTTGATGTTCTGTGCAATAAGTTTTCAGTATCAGTAGTTTCAGATTATTTTATTTACAACAGTCGGTCAGATTTTCATGTCAATGCACGCCAATGCTAAATATTAGCATGTAGCTAAACTAACTGACTGAACATGAGAAATCTCCCTCCAAAACACTAGCAGTAGCGTTTAGCTTAAAGCACAGCTTAGTCTAAAGCAGTGAGATTGAAATACACTGATATTAACAATATTATTTGATCATATTTAATACTAAATGTAATTATTTTGTAAAAACAATGTCAATAATTTTAGATTATTTTATTTATGCACAGCTCTTTTATGGCTGAAAATATTTAAGATGATTGCATCTTATGTGTAATAGGTACAAAAGATGGGGTACTGTAACATATTGTTGGTTATTCTCTTAATCAATTAATATATGTGTAAAATGTCAGAGAACTGGGACAATTGAGTTTGTGAATTTCCCAGTGCCTCAAAATAGCTTGAAAATGACTTGAATTGAATTGACACACTGATATTAACCATTTTTTCATTTGTTGAAATGATACCCAGCCACATCTTGATGTTACAGCACTGGACTCCACGAGGCCAAAACCAACTCTTATTTCACATGCCATCTGTCACTGTCAAGTGCACCCACACAGCCGTTAACAACGTGCAATCTACTGCCTGTGTCGACGTAACAGATAATCATCCTCTTCTCCAACTCCTCCTTCCCTGCGCCCTCGCTTTCACCTTCTCTTTGACAGTTGTCCTCTCCAGTTGGTGCCTGAGTGGTTCTCCTCAGCAGCACCAGGACTGTGCTCTTCTTCTTCTACAGCCAAAGGGGATTCAGCCACCGCAGTCCAGCCTGAAAAGTCCACAACCCCCGAGGCTACCTAAGTGAGGTGTACAGTCCTGAGTGGTACTTGAAGTACACATCGGAGTGCTCTTCAGGGTCACAACTCATGTTTTGTTTTTTAAAGCCAAACCCGGGTCAAGACCAGTGAGACCTGAAGGAGATGGTGATGGATTCACCTGAAGCCCTTTGGGTGCTGCTCTTTACTGTCTGCTCATGTAAGGTAAGAAAACACTGCGCACACCTCCAACTTTTAAACTCTGAGTTCGGAACAAGGAGTTCGCCAGACAAGCCAAAATAATTCCAAGTTTACATCACATGTCCAGGGACAGAGTTAAAAGTTAACTTGACAATGACAATCAGATAACAATGTTTAACTTTGACTTCAAATCATAGGTTTTAGAGTAGAAACACATATTTTGGAACTTTTTTTTTTTGGCTCTTTCAATTCCCATATTTAAAGAATGTATTTTGTTTTGCATGTACAATGTATTTATATCTCCCAAAACATTCATCTTGTTGAAATGAATTTACATTTGCTTTCACTCTGGCTCTTTCTGAGCCTTTTCTACAAAGTCCAAAGAAATGAAATGCATCACAGATGACAACATAAAAAGGACTAGATAAATATAATATTCGCTGCCAGAGGACTTGTTTCCAGCATTTTCATGAGTGCCTTCCTTCTAGTCTCAGTTGTATTATATATATTATTATAAATTTATTTGACTGGATTTTATACTCAGAGATATCATATCATCGTTATCTCCTTTTGGCTCATTGTTTTGGTTGATTATTCTTAGATTCCTGTCTGTTTTTTTGCAGCTTTGCTTTGCTCTTTCGCTGCATAAAAACATATTAAAGGAAGCTACCTGAGTCAGTGACCATAAATACCCTGAAGGTGTGTGTCACACCGCTTCGTTGTCATGTCAGCTCTGTCTCCCTGTCGGCTGTGTTACCCCTAAGTGCTGCTGATTGAAATATTCATGTAAGTTCAGTGTATTTGCTGTAGGGTGTTTTATGTATAATCCATGTGTGTCCTTGGGGCTCTTTACTGAGACAAGAAAGCATGAGCATGTTACCGCTGATGAGAACAAAGGCACGATAAAACATTTAGTGTTGGTTAGTTAAATTGTCGACACATAACCGCTCCAGGCGTGAACCACAGAGCCGCTGTGTTCTTTTGTTTTGCAGTAAAGAGATGCTCATCTCTCTAGCACAATTAGCTATTAACACTGATGTTATGCACAACGTCTTGAATACTTTAACATCGTTTCATCAGCTTGATACTTCATAACTTTAACTAATTTTATGAGAAATGCTCAAAAATATAACTGAAGTCGAGCTTCAGAGGTCCACAACAGAAAATGACTTTTGATTGTGTTGGTGGCTGGAAAACATTGTTAAATAAGATAGGATAGACTTTATTGATCCCACACTGGGGAAATTCACTTGTCACAGCAGCTCATATACACAAGGTTGATAAGAAATTACTTATAAATAAGAAATATATAGAAAAAAATGCTGAAGTCAGGCTGGTGTTAGAGTTTGTCAACTGAAAGAAGGGCCTCTGGTAGAGCTGTTTAAGACCTCCACAGTCTTGTGCAGGACTTGTTCACGATGGATGTCAGCATTAACACCCTCCTCTCACCCACTTCCTCTGTGGAGTCTAGGGGGCAGTTCAGGACAGAGCTGGACCTCTTGACACTCTTCACTTTTTCTGTCCCTCTCTGATGCCACCACAGTGTCATAGAAAGTTTTTAACAGAGTCCTGGGCATCAGTCTCCTCAGTGAGTGGACTTGACTTTGACCCTTCTTGTTCAGGACATCTGTGTTGTCCGACCAGTCCGGTTTGTTGTTGAGGTGAACACCTTTTCTACGCTCCCACCATCTCTATATCCACTCCCTGGATGTTCACCAGAGTGGTCTGTCAGTGACAGTCTTTTGCCATGTCCTGACTCTGTGATGACGCCCCTGTACTCCTGCTTCTGATACTCGTCCAACGTTGGCTTTATCATCGGAGAACTTCGGAGGTGGCGGATGTCAGTGTTGTGGAGAGGAGAGAGTTTGTGGCCTCTGCCATCATGAATAATTTTATAATTGTTCCTAGGACAGAAATCATTTCTTGAATACCTCGCCTCACAGCAAGAAGGTTCCTGGTTTGAACCTCGGCTGGGGCCTTTCTGGGTGGAGTTTGCATGTTCTCCACGTGTCTGTGTGGATTCTCTCCCACAGTCCAAAGACATGCACCTAACAGATTAACTTTAAATTGCCCGTTGGTGTGAATGTAAGTGTGAATGGTTGTTTATCTCTATGTGCCCTGCGTCAAGCAGGCGACTTGTCCAGGGTGTACCCTGCCTCTTACCCAAAGTCAGCTGGGCTAGGCTCTGAAGAGGTTACAGATAATGGATGGATGGAGTGTGTTTACTCTTGAAAAGAGACAAAATAAAGAATAAAGTGGTTAGCAGCTCCATTAGAAAAACATTTCAATGTCTCTCTGTGAATATAAATAGATGCAGTTACATGTGTAACAGGCATGCAACATCATTCAGCAGAGGACAGTCATCATAGATTATGATGGCAGTGGTCAGGAATGACTTCCTGCAGCGCTCCTTTTTACAGAGGAGTTGCAGGAACCTCAGACTGAACGCACTCTGTTGTTTGAACAATGGGTGCTGCAGGGGATGTAAACTGTTGTTCATTATGTTGAAACGTTTATGGAGCATCCTGCATCTCTACAACCAGCTCCAGGGCCAGCTGATGTAAGAGTGCACATTGTTTCCTGATTGTATAAAATAGTTTGCTACATTAATATTTTGTACGCATCTGCTTCCAAAACAAGTATATAGTATATTCTGCATACTGAATCTGTGGTACTGGCTCCTTTTCTCCTGCAGTGCCTGAGAAACACTGTCACACTGTTTGTTGCTTCCATAGAAACGCTGCAGATTCAGATAAAAAACATCTTTAGAACATCTTGCACTTCATCTCAAGTTTTTAAATTAAATCTAGTGTGAAACAGCTTGCATACTGAGTTTAAGAGGCGCCGCTGACCACATGGTGGCACTGTCGCATCACTTTGCAACCACAAACACACACAAACACACACACACACACACACACACACACAGCAGGAACAGGTCAATCCAGAGCATTGTGCTTTCATGATGTAGGCGTTTGCATTTAATCAATATAAAGGAAAGTAGCTGGAAATGAGCAGAGGAAAAGAATTCAATGTGTTCAATACAGATGAAAATGAAACATCAGAGGACAGGAAACGTGAGGAATAAAGGGGAAACGGGTCGGATTAAAGACAATGGCGAGAGAGAGGAGATTATAAATGTTTAGTGATCTTTTGTCATATTTAATCTTCATTTAAGCAAATCCTGTTCAAGAGGGGAGCGTGCTCGTTTGACGAGAGAGTCAAGAGAATGGGTGAGAGTATAAGTGCGAGGGAGAGATGGAGGAGTGTGCCTGAGAGAGGAAAGGAAAGGAGGGTGGAGGGAGGGAGGCAGAGGCAGAGAGTTAGTGGATAAATGAGAGAGCAGCGCTGGCTCAGCCACAGCGTCTTACTGCCAGGCGAAGGAAGGAGTCCAGGAAACACACACACACAGCTCAGTAGGACCTAACCAGCTGTTTCCAGGAGCATCTCCTGCAGCCTTAGCTCACCGTTTGATGTTTGGACTTGAGGTGTCTTCACATGGAGGCATCTGGAGTGGCTTGTGCTCCAGGATTTACTCTCTAATCTGTGGCAGTGTAGAAGCAGCAGTGGGACGATTACTGACTGTCTTTTTTTTTTTTTTTTTTTTTTTTTTGGATTGTAAACGCTGAAAACTCCTGAGCGTGTTTTTTACCTGTAGCATCATGATGTTTTTAGCATGACTCTCTGTCAACAGTTTGGACTGTGTGTGAGAGCCAGCCTGTAAGAGTTTGTGTGTGTGCGCGTGTGTTGTGCTGTGTGTGAATGTGTGTGTGTCAGGATGAGTGTTCCCATGTTGAAGATTGGCGCGGTGCTCAGCACCATGGCTATGGTAACTAACTGGATGTCCCAGACTCTGCCGTCGCTGGTTGGACTCAATGGAACCATCATCTCCCCTGAGGGCACACATGAGCGGATCGTCAGTGTATGTAATCTGTACACACACACACACACTCTCTCTCTCATACTCACACTCACACACTGTGCAGTAAGAGTTATTTTTTCCAAAACTAAACCAAAAGTTCATCTTTCACATCCTGTAAAATGTGTCAGTTTCACAGCACAGATGTTTCTGTCATCCTGCACACTCTCATGCCTGAATCTGCTGTTCTCTGTACACATAATAACATGAGCTCTCTGCGTTTAATAAGAGAAATTACTGTCTTTAAATCGCAGCAGAAAAAGAAATAAAATTTACAGATTCGGTAACATTTATCCAACGTGCAGCACATAGTTGATCTGTTCATTGGTGCAGAACACAGAGCGGGAAAACAAAGAACACAGCGTGTCACAAATATGACGAATAAACAGGACTGATATATAAATAAATAACTGTTGATATGACTCATAAAGAACACATATACGATATGCAGCCTTTGCTACACACACACACACACTTGGGGGGGGGGTAATAGGATTGCTCTCTCTCTGACTTACTGGGGTGATATTTCTCCTGGGGAAGGCTGACTCACCCGTGGGACAGCCAGCAATTTGTTGCCCTAGCAACACCCTGGCAACCCCAGCCCCAGTGTACTGTAGATGTTGGAGCACTGCACATGCAGTTCTCTCACGCTGTGTATATACATATATATATATATGTGTGTGTGTGCGTGTGTATAATGCATATGTATGCATGTGTCTGTGTGCAGTTGGGCTTTGCATGATTTAGTTTTCTGGCTCGAGAGGCACCTCGCAGCTGCTGTGTGGCAGTACTTTGCAAGTTCAGCAAAGTGCACGCAGTCTCATGCAAGTAGACGCCTACACAGAGAACAGATGGAGATGTTAGAGGTCCGATGTTGATACTTTGTGTTACTTTAGGACATAATAGGCAGAGAAGGTCTTAAATCTTAAGCTGTTATGTTGACGTAAATCAGACTTGTGAATCGTCGGCTAGATGTTTTTTGTCTGATACAGGAGCTGTCAGACTGGATGCTATTTAACTGTGTTAATTTTACAAAAATTCATCCATTTTCTGCCACTTATCCTCATCAGGAGCCAATCCCAGCTGGCTTAGGGCAAGAGGCAGGGACAAGTCGCTGGCTCATCACAGGGCACATAGAGACAAACAACCATTCGCGCTCACATTCACACCTACAGGCAATTTAGAGTCACCAATTAATCCATTAAGTGCAATCTTTGGACTGTGGGAGGGGGCACACGGACATGGCAAGAACATGTAAACACCACAGAGAGAGGGTTCAAACCAGGAACCTTCTTGCTGTGAGGCGACAGTGCTAACCACTGCACCACTGTGCCACCCCAAGATGGTTACAATATTTTTATTTGTGAAGTAAGAATAAATATGTGTTCTGAGTTTGTCAGACCAAAGAAGAAAGTGTTATTAACCACCCAGCCAAATTTGAATGATTAAAAATATCGACAAGTTTATGAAATTAGGTGTCAAAATCAAGTAAAAATGAGCAGCAGCAGGACTGTGGTGTCTGCTGAATGCACTGAAGCCACGCCCACTCATGGGTGCTGTCAAGCAGCAATTTTGAAGCGACTGAAACGTGTCAGATGAGTTCAGAAAATGACAGGACTATCTTTGAAACACTCACTGTGTGAGATTAATTAATCTCTATCTCTCTGCTAGGGGTGCAGCGGTATGCTCAGGGTGGCCTCAGCGTGTCATCGAGCCATCCTTTAGGACCGCCCAAAAAATCCTGAACTGAAAACTGTTTTAACCTCTAACTCCACATTTCAGTAATATATTGTTTAAAGTCTTTTCACCATTTCAGCAACTATTTTCCAACATATGTAATGTATTTCAACCATTCATACTTTATTTTCAGCTATTTATTTCATTATCCATTACTTTTAGTCAGCTGTTTAGAGGTCCCCTCTTGCTCGCCCTCTCATTTGCAGGTGTTCAGGTGTTACAGCTGACCCGTGTAGATATTTTTAAATCAGCTTGTTTTTCAAAACAGTTGAACTACTTCATGCCACATTACCCCTTGGCAAATGCTGAAGTGTCCCCTTGGGTACAAGTAGCAAACACTTAGATTTTTGTGGGTAGAATAAGCTGCGTTTGTTGAGTATTGTATGCGCATCCCGGCTCTCCTGCCTCTGCCTCGATCTTTCCAGTTCTTGTTAACTCTCTCTGCTCGCTCTCGCTATTTGCACTGATCGCAATCAGCTGAGCTGCCTGAATAGATTTTTATCATTTTCCTCTTGTGTGAAATGAGCCCTTAGGTGCCGTATGTCCTCCTCTGTTTAATTACATTGAGCAGTCGGCACAAATGATGCTTACATTCTCATCCCATCCACGTCCTCCTGTTTTGAACGCCCCTACCCCCATCAGCTTTATTGTAAACAGGACTTCAAGGTTACCACACCAAATCCATCTGATTGATTTATCAGATGTTCCCCTCCAGACCCCCACCTCCTCTCACATCTCCATCCTCCCAGCTTCCTCCTCCTCTTGTCGTTATTCTTTTTCAGGGTTTGTAGGGCAGCTTCTCAGCGAGATTACTGTGACTGGCTGTTGTGTGTCAGGTTGAGCTCAGCCTTGCTTTTACATTGTTCTAAAATGTTAACACTAAGTAGGTCAAACTGAAGACCTGGTTAAACCTCACCAAAATGAGCTCATGATTTCACGTGTGCTCTCATTTAATGTGTTGTGACTTGGGTCCAACGTTTAGACCCCAGGGAACAAATGCTGTCACCTCAGTACTACTTAATGAGGTACTAAATAACCCAGAAAATTAAAAAAGGAAACATGTGTCTTTATATAACAACTTAAGTAGTGTTTTAAAACTATTGATAAATGTATGTGTCTTGCTGTGTGCAGTGTATTCTACAGAGGCAAACAATGTCCGAGATTTCAGTCTTACGAGCTGCGCCTACCTTCCTGAATTCACCTCTACCGCTGATAAATGTTACACTATGTTCCCCAGCCTTGGTTGCTCACTTTGTCTGTCTGCTGTTTGGTGCTGCAGGTCACATGTAATTTGTTTGTAGAGCCTGGAAACAATGGTATGAGATCAGTGAGAGTGAACCAAAACAATAAAGTTGTGGGTCATCAGAACAATGAGCTGAAATGCTGTAAAGCTTCATAGAACAGAGGGGAACTGCAGAAATTCATGGCTTCAATTCAAGTTGCTGAAATTGGATTGGTTACATCTATAAAGACACCAAAAATCAAGATAACAATATGTTATTTGACATCTCTCATAATTAATCAAGCCTGAAAGAACCCAAGCGGCAACCTTGGAGGCTGTGAAGTGAAGCTTATGCTGAAGTGCCAAAACTGCAGTTCCATGAATGGCCACTTGAGGCTGGATGCAGAACGATTCAAGCCCCCATATTAAAATGTCCGACTTCACAGCAGAAATAAACATGTTTATAGCCTGGTACAAAAAATGATTTTAGTCTCTATGGCTAATTTCTGCTTTCATGACAACTGTACTGAGTCTGATTTGTTTATATAGCTCAGCTGTTTAAATTATATTTAGGCGTAAAGTTATGCATAATTAACCGCGTGGCCGTTTTGATGACAGGTGGGTGCCATTACAGGCTTGTTTGAGCACCCAGGCGTCATTCGGCCTACATCAGGTCCACTGATGAGCCGCGTCTTTGCCGACTTTTAGCCGCAAGGTGCAAGGAGACAGGGATGCCAACATGGCGGTGAGCAGAGCCACAGAGTTTGAGCTTCAAAGCAACTCTTCAGAAGTCTGTGGGGTGACGGCATCACTTATACTGTCAGTGATCTAACGCTCAGTCGTCTTTTGTAGCCCGATGAAGCTTGATTTTTTTTCAGATTTTGATTTAAAGTTCAGCTACTTGAATTAAGTTTTTTTTTTTGGATATTTGATGCTTTAACTTTAAAAATTCAAAGAGGGGATAGATCATACCACAACTATACAACTATAAATCCAAATTACAAATTATTTCTTGTAAAATTTGCTTCAAGTATCTTTTTTGTCTGACTCTGAACAACAAAGGAAGAAAGAAATACTGCACCAAACAAAAATTATATTCATGTAACACAATTCTGCATTTTCATTCAATGCTCTAATTAAAATGTGAATTTGAAAATGTACCATTAAGATTGGAAGCGTGCATTCAAATGGACCGAGAGGAGGGTTGAAATTATTTTTTTTGTGCAGATTTCTGGGCACTCTGGGGAGCCAGTGACTTTTTGCCAAAGAGAACAGCAGCTCTGGCTGTGGATGCAGGGGGTGGAAAGTCTCCAATTCTGCTGCAAGCTTTCCTGGATACAGACATGTGGAAGATGTCACAGCTGATTTTAGCTGAAGACGAGAAATATCCAATTTAGACACGGATGTCTATGGTGCAGTCAAGTACAATAAAGTGCAAAAAGCATGCACTCTCCTTTTTACAAACCCAAATGGACACTTAAATCACAGGATGAGTCCAGTCGTGAGCTCCCGAAATCCTGCTGAGATTTACCAGAAAGATAGCACTCGACAGAAACATTTTAAAAGGAAAATATTTGTCCACCCTCCTAACTACAGCGTGACCTGAATAACATGCTGAGATGCTGAGAGGATGTGTGTTGTGTGTTAGAAAAAGGAACAAAAGAAACTGCTTCTGTACTATGACTCATTGGATCTCTTTGAAAAAAAAAACACTTCACAAAAAATAGATCCACACAAAAAGAAACAGAAAACGGCAAACACAAAAAAATAAATAATAAAACATGCACTTCAAGGCCTATGAAATATAGCTTTGACATTTTACTTTTAAAAAAACAGAACATGGTTTACCACCTTAAAGGAATACTGTCTAAGATTTTGTCGTATAGTTGCTGATTGCAGCCCCTTCAAGAAGGGCAAATTATTTAGAGACGAATGACCCGTGGCTATGAACTGCATCATTGCCACTCCACTGTCCTGGTCCTGAAGAAGCATGGAGTGTAAAACCCCAACAGATTGCTTGGTGTCACAACCCTGAACATCATCAGAGCAAACGCCATCATGGAAGAGCTCAAACCTCTGACCCAGCTCTTGTCAATGTCCCAGTCAATGGAGGTCACGCTGGGAAGGCCATCAATCCCGTCAATTCCCCGGTGCACACCAAAAGATCTGCTGACTTCCCCGCTAAGCTGTCCACCCTTGACCGGCAGGATCTTGGAGGCTGACACAGAGGTGGTGAAGGCCAAGGCTGGAGCAGGATATGCTACCCTCTCCATGGCTTATCCTGGTGCTCGATGTGTTGGAGCGCTCCAGTGTCAGGTCTGAGGAGACAGAGTTCAAGTGCTTCTCCACATCTGTTCTCCTGGGGAAGAACGGCATTGACAGAAAAACCTTCAAGGAAAAGTTGGTGGCTGACACCATGAAGAATGGGCTAAAATAAAGTGAACAGGAGACGCTAAGGTTAAGAACTGCGATTGAAAATTTGTTCTGTCTTGACATTTCAAGATTTACCCAAATTTCTCTTTTTACACCATGTACCACCTCGGAAAATATTAGCCTCTACAAGTACCACCATTATGACTTTACAACATCAAAATACAGTTCACAAAGGTGGCAGGTTTATTTCTAATAAGAGATATTTTGCTGTTGACTTGATTGATGGAAAATGGGTACGCTTCTTGTTCTGATATTTTACAGTTGGAGCCACGATTTCAGTGTTTTTAAACCATCCACTTTACCTCTGCTTTCATATCTTGTTTCATCATAATTTGGCTGATAATTAATCGTGGATGTACTGTATATATGTAAATGATTATGCAGCAAGCTGATACTACAATTCAAAACTTTGTACAGGATTTTAGTAATGTGTATTTTTAGGTAATTTATTTCAGTTTTTTGAGAGTATTTCAGAGATTCCTTTACCAGTGGAGAGAGGTTACGCACCACCAGAGCTACACGTATCATAGTTTGTGGTTTAGTTTGTCCATTCTGGGCTACTATAGAAACATGGCGGTTAAATATGGCGCACTCTGTGGGAGAGGACCCGACTGTTTTAACAGAGCTGTGTGAGAATTTAATATTTAAATCAGGCAGAATGAAAAACTTTTTTTTTGCAGTGTTGTCCTCAAAGGTTTGAGTTATTGACAAAACTGTTGACCTTCTCCTCTGTTGAAGGCACGGTTGACGTGGTATTCCTGCAGTGACTTCATTAACACAGAGCCCATTTGTGTGCAGGGTATGTACCCGGGCTCAGAGGAGGGCTGGCAGGTGTACAGCACGGCTTCGGATCCTGACGGCAGGTGCGTTTGCACGGTGGTCGCTCCGGCACGAAACCTCTGCAAACGAGACCCGCGGAGTCGACAACTACGCCTGCTGACTGAACAGGTGTGTGTTGTGTGTATCTGTTTTGTGTTTGTTTGACTCCGAGTGCATCCGTCTGTGTTCCAGTGGTCAGCATTGCGATGCAGCACAGGGGGGAGAGGCAGCGTACTGGAATGAAATATTCACTGGTCTGTCTCTTTGTTTTGACACTTGCAGACACACACATGAACACACACACTCACGCACGCACACACTCAAGTTTCACTGACAGATGTATCCCTGATACATCAGTAGCTGTATCCTCTAAAGACTCGAAGTCGTTCGACATGCCAAAAGACTTTAAACTCAAAGGAAACACTGACAGATGGAAGGAAACAAACACTTTGTTCTATAGGCAGGCTTTTTATGAGTAGATGTATGCTTCAGCGTCTGCTGAATGTGTTCATACACAGTACGTGTGTGTGTGTGTGTGTGTGTGTGTGTGTGTTTATGTGATAATATGTATCTGGCTGCGTAAGCACCTTTGGTTGGATGTATATGTGTGTCCTGAGAGAGAAATAAAAGTGATTTGTGACAGAAGTAGATAAATTATTGAACACCATCAGACCAGCAAACATTTCCCAAAGCATGCACTACTGCAAGGCTCACACATCAAGATATATACATCCTGTATTCTCGCCAAAGTAACAGCGAACCACACCGCACGCACACGATAACATCATGAAGATTATAACTCTTTTTTTTTCATTCACAGCCGGCGTTACATTCTTCCTCCCCGTCACTTAAAGAGTGAGAAAAAAGAAAGGTAGATGAACGCTATCTGGAATGACGTCTTCTCCTCTCACCTCGCTCTTTTCCTGTTGGGAGGCTTCTGTATTTATGAATCTTAATTAGCTCAGCGTTTCTCAGGAAGTGACACCTAGATCCTGCTGTGTGTGTGTGCCTGCGCGCGTGTGTGTGTGTGTTCTTACGTCCTCGGCCTCCCCAGCATATGTTACAGCGGGAGATGTGTGGGTGGGTTTGCTTTGTTTGTTTGCATATAACTTCTGGATATCTGGGCCATTTTTATAATAGATTTTTTTTCTCCCCCTCTCGCACGCTTGTTTTTCCATTCAATATCAAAAGATATTTGAAGTATCTGGTAGCATTTCAGGGTGGTTAATGAGAAGAAGCGTGGGAGTGTTTGTTTCTTGAGAGAAAAAAAACACATTGTAGGTGAGAATCTCTCAGATACGATGAATTTGTATCATGTTGTTGAGCCAAGGTTAGTTCACCCTAAGTATAGACTGCACATAACCCTAAAAACTTATTTTCTCATGCCTCTATTTTGTATTTTATTGCAAATTAAGGTGGAATGAATTTTGTTTGTGGTGCTCGCAGCTTTACGAAATTACATTTAAAAGATTCAGAACCAATGTGCCTTTCCAAAATCATCCTCTCCCATAGATAATCCACAGTCCTCACAGTAAAAGGTTTAAACTGGATTCTCTTTGTGCTGAAGGAATAATCACTGTAAAAACATAGTGTGATCTTTTCTTATGTTTAATCTTGGTCCATTAAGATTTATTCTTTCCTCGTAAAGGTTCATATTTTAACTTCATATAGAAATATGTATAAAACAAACAACTACTGCATGGGCATCTGCTACAGATATTCAAGGTCCTCAGGAGCTATTACCCCTGTGAGTTCTGATATTGATGATGTGACCACTGATGTTGGTGTCCACAGATGTCCAGGTCATCTTTCTTAGAGAAAGGTTAAATAAGTCTGAAGAAGCCTCTCGGATGAGAGATAAAACGTCTTCACAGATCTACAACCTGCCTTCCCTTTCTAAGGATTTGTCTCTTTTCATCTAGAAGTTTCATGTAGTACCATCATCAGATCAAAATCCTTTTAAATTCTTAGATTTGAGACCAAGTACCCGCTAAAGTGATCACATTCCTATCAGCCTCTCCTGTCTCTGACAGGTTTAACTAAGGTGGCCTCACAGAGCTGCTATGCGGGCTGGAGACTCTTCATTTTGTTGATTTGCCGTATAACAAGCAGATAAGATAGCTGCTAAATGCATAAAGGTGAGGTGAACAAAAGTACTTAATGACTGAAGAACAGGTTGGCAAACTAAAAATAACAGCGAAGCAGCTGGTGAGTCAATGGGGCAATAAAAAAGTACAGAAATCCAAGTATCTAAGTGAAGTCCAACCAACACATATCCGAATAAACAAAATCAGGATCAAGAGAACAGTGGAACAAAGAATCTGGATCATGAACAGGACGAGGGAGCAGAACGCAGGACGGGAAGAGACAAAGGAACACAGGCAGGACAACGAGACACGGGTGAAACTAATGAGGGAAAATGCAACAAAGGCAGGAAGTAGAAATACACACACAAAGACACAGAGATGGGAGGCTTTCAAAATAAAACAGGAAACACAGAACAACAAACTGAAAACCATGACAGCTACAGTATCTCCAAATAATGAATGATTAATGTCTAAAAGGCTAGATAGAACATAAACATATGTTAAAGATAGAAGACGTGAATTCAAATTAAACCTGTGCTAAGTAATTAAAAATGTACAGAGAAATTAAGCCTATGCTAAGAACTTTACAAGTAGAAAACTATATGTAAGTAAATAAAAATAGAAATAATAAATAGGGCTACAAATAGAGATAAAAACTATATACAATTAAATTAGGCTGTAGATGTTGAATCATAGTCACAGCATTAGCAGAGGTAGTGCAAATTAAGACAAATAGATAAACTGGATAGACACAAAGCTGTAAGTAGCACACATGAAATTAAATTCTGCAATGATTTGGAAGCAGAAATCTCACAGATGGACGTCTCCTGGGCAGAGAAACTCACCACACCAGAAGAAGTATGTGTGAGAAAACTTGTCTTTCTAGAATTTGGGTGAACTGACCCTTTAAATATTTCCATCACATCACAACGGTCACATTGGTAGGCAAACAACAGGTGTTCGGAAAACAAATAACAGGTGGCAGTAATCAGACAACAGCCAAAACCAATCAGAAGGATTTCTAGCGATGCACAATACTAACAATAATCAGTCATATTATGAACTTTGTGTGTGCGTGTGTGTGTGTGTTAGGTGCAGAATGTGAGTCAGTCCATGGAGGTGGTAGACCTGCGGACATCCAGAGACCTGCAGTACGTCCGAGACTCTGAGCCGCTGCTGAGAGGAGTGGACGGACGCTTACACACTTATGTGGCCAATCCCCGTGCTCTGACGGCAAAGGGCCTGCAGGTACACACACACCCCCACACCAACGCCCAGACACACACACACACAGAGTGTAAGACGGACGCTGTAGGGAACACATAACCTTTAGTGTGAAAACATTGATTTCACGCATGCCAAGCTGCACTCAGACACGAGAGCATCTTTTGTGAAGGGGACAAAATTTGTCTCGAAGCTGTCAATTCAGAGGCTTCACGGAAAAGTGTCACAAAGCTTTGTGCAGAAGGCACCATCTGCTATAAGTGTGCCAGTTTAATATTAATGTCGAAATTTACATAATTTTGACACACAAAAGAAGAGGGTGTTTATTTATTTACTTTCTTTTTTTCAATTTGGTGTCTTCATTTTAAATTTGCAGGAGAGAAGATAAGATTACAACACTGGATAAGTATTTCCTTTTATTGAGGAGGATATAAATGTATTTCACTTCTTAAATTAGGAGTACTAATCTCATCAGCCTCGGTGTTCTCTGCCATGAGGCTGCTGGCAGGCGACCGTGCCAACAACAAACCAGCAGGCGAGCGGAAGATTATCTCAAGAGCTACAGAGAATGAAAGGCTATTTGAGGAATGATCTGAACAGTTAAATCAGCTGTGACTCGGCTGGTTTAATGTCTGTGATTGGCTGAACAGGATTCCTAATAACGCTAAAAGGTAGTGCCCTGTGCAGTGTCTACACCTGCATTGATTTGTGCCGTGGGGATTTGTGTCATACTTGACGTCAGTGTGAAAAGTAGGCTGCAGCAGAGTGAAAGTTTTCTAGATATCCAGGACACATGTAGGCCCGATCGTTGTTTCAACAGAGCTTTAATGACTATATTTAAGGGCAGTCATTTTCGACCAAATATAGCCCTTATTCAAACGAGATGTCTTGATGTCTTTTGATGTGCAAATCACCAAACTCAGAGCTGCTAAAAGATTTTGGCCAGAAGCTCTCCTCAGGCAGAAATAACACATAACACAATGAATTATTGACAATGTGAACAGAGCTGTAAGTGTCTGTTTTTAAAGGACAGAGCTTAATGATGCTGCTAGACCAAAATTTCATTTCCAAAACGAACATATTCACTCTTGGACCTGACTTGATCCTGTCTCCTTCCTTTGCATGCAGTTCAGTGTGACTGACCTTTTATCTGCACAGCCTCAGACCATTGTCTGACATGAGGTCAGTAAGCAGTAAGTCTTTGAGAGCCATTGTCCAAGGATGGTGATAGACTTATTTCGCAGGGATCCTCGAAACCCTGACTGCTGAAAGTCCTAGAAATTTGTGATAATAGACATGGCTCATTGGAAGTGCTTGAATGTATTTATTTAATTGTGCAATAGTAAAAATTGAATTGACATAATGTGAGTAAAGAGGCTACGTTCTGCTACTTCTCATGATAAAAATGATCAGAGTTGTAACAGTGATTAACCTGGATCCCTGCCTCAAATGACGCTCTGTTTGGGTCCTTGAGTTTGAGTGGATCTACACTATTTATTACTGTGAATTTCACCAGGTTTGCTGTAAATGTGGTATTGTATAAACTTCTGAAGAGCTGTTTTGAAGCTCAGTGTGGTGGCTGTGACCTCCTCCCTGCTAATCTAATAGTCAGCAAAGACGTGAGGCGAGCTGAATGACGCCTGAGTGCTCATACAAACCGCCTGTAATGGCACCCAGCTGTCAATCAAGGTGGCCACGCTGTTAATGATCCAAAACTTTCTTAAATAAAAGTTAAATAAAAATCCTGACTCAGTACAGTTGTCATTAACAGGGAAATTAGCTGTAGAGACCAAAACTGTTTTTTGTACCAGGCTGTAAACATGTTTACGGTGAAGTTGGACATTTTAACATGGGGACTTATGGAGACTGACTCGTTCTGTAGCCAGCCTCAAGTGGACTTTAGGAACTGCAGTTTTTGGCGCTTCTGCATTGGCTTCACTTCACAGCCACGGAGGTTCCTCTTGGCTGGGAGCAGTAGCTTTCTGGAGTCCCCATTGGCAGCTTGGCAAATGTTAATTTTAGCTACATATTAAACGCACATACACTTTTCTGCTCGACAGTGAACGGGCAGATTTTCAAAAATGTCAGATGATTCCTTTAAAATTTTAAGTCAATCTGTGCTGTGTTTGGTATTTTAATTTTAAGCTCATAAACATGAAGAGGCTTCATGAACCGGGCAGGGGCTCCATGGGAGGTACACAAACACATACACACTGTAAGATCAACACACACACACACACACACACTTAAACTGGCCCTTACAGTACTTCCTCAAATAACGAGAATATTTCACCTCCCCATAAATCCATTCTGCCTTTCATCTTTTGCCGAGCATCTTCTTAACAACATCACAGGGCTCCGGGGTCTGTTTTTAAGTTTTTATGCAGTTAGTTTATATATGTGAGTGTGTGTGTGTGTGTGCGTGTGCGTGCGCACTCTGTACTCCTCGGGGGTTTCCACAGTCATAAGCTTTTGCCTTTGCACTAAGAGGCAGAACTGGTGAATATTTATGCGACGTGCAGCTACAGTAAATTTATCAATAACTAAACAGAACGTTCATCTAGGGAAGGAAACAAGGAAGACAGAGAAGGGGAGGTCAAACAAAGGGATTAAGAGCGACACATCGATCAGTAGATTGATGGTTTTTGAAAGATGGAGGACAAAATGCAGAAAAAAAAATTGTGATTGCACAATACCATGTTTCCCTGTGGGAGGGAGGGATGAGGAGCAAGGTGAAGTGAGAGGTGGGGTAAAGGTTAGGCAGAGACAGGAGGGGAGCGATTAGAGCGAGGTGAAAACGAAGGAGGAGACATGGCAGGGGAGGGATTAGTCAGGTAAAGTGTTTACTATCTAACAGGCTGTGACAGTTTCAGCATTTTGTCAAGATTTTAACACACGTTAATTAACTTACATTTATATGCAAATAAAGTCGCAAATACAAATCAGTGAGGATGAAGAAGACAAATTTAAGGTGAAACCAAGCGTGTAAAAACTGCTGCTAAAACAGCTTCGGAAAATGTTTTGAAGCAACGTCGGAAAAGTATTTAGGTCCTGATTTGAAGACAGCAGTGGAGGGATTAGACACATAAAGTGTTTGACTGACTGCCAAGTCTGTTTCCTGGATGTGTTTCTGTGTTTGTGTGCAAGGGTATGAGATGTTCTGAGGAGATGATGATGTTTTTGTCTACACTTCTGACACTTTTTAATCCTCCTCTTTTTCCTCCCCTCCTCTCTCAACTCAGCAAACAGTTTTTTTTTTTTAATTTAAGGGAGGATTTGAAGGTGAAAATGAGTGTTGGGGCTCAAACAGAGAAATAAGAGGGGTGTGTTGGTAATCTGCAGAATTTTGGCATTTAAAATGGAATAATTAATGCTGTGCCCTTTTTGTACGTTTTTAGAAATAATGAAGTGAAAATGTATCACCGCCTGATAACTGGTGGCTCTAATACTGATTAGAAATATACTGTCTCAGATATTACACCAATTAGTTCTATAATTTGTCTGTGTAAATCCACAGGTGCAGTAAATACAACAGGACAATAATAAGTGTGACAGTGCTGCTTCATAGGATCATAAAACTATGTATTTTTCCTGGATGTGGCAAAATTTTAAAAAAAGGCGTAAGCATCTTTTTACAGTTCATTCATCATGCAGATTATTCCATATAGTCTCTGTGACGTCACCCACAGGAGTGTATTTGCTTCACAGCACAACAACCACCTCATCTGTCAATCAAAGCGACCATGCTCTTAATTATGAATTACATTAAGCCTTAATATAATCTGAACAGTTGAGTTATTCAAAAATTGAACCTCATTACAGTTGTCACGAACAAGAACATTAGCTACAGAGACCAAAATCATTGTTTGTACCAGGCTGTAAACACGTTTATTTCTGCTCTGAAGTTGGACATTTTAACATGACGGCTTATGGAGACTCATTCGTTCTGTAGCCAGCCTCAAGTGGCTGTTTGAGGAACTGCAGCTTTTAGCACCTCCGCATTGGTGTGGTGTGGAGGCTGCCGCTTGGATTATACACACATGCAATCATTTTCATTTTATGGATAATGAATAACTAATACAGTTGGGAGTTTGTCTCATCTACAGAATTTGAATCAATCAATAACATCAATATTACAGTAATCCACAACAGAGCACCTGGTCAGATCAGCTGTCCTATCACGAAACAGATTTATATTGGAGGCGTGGTGCTTTCATGTAAAACTGAAAAAAGTCTCCATATATCACACCTGTGGTTCCTCTCTCCTCACTCGATCAGTTTCCGGGGCACGGGGTGCAGGGTGGAGAAGTCCATACGGGAGGAATCTGAATGGAAAGCACCTTGACTCTCCTCTGGGTTTTCCTCCCAGTTAGACAAGGCCAGACTTTCTCCACAGGGAGGTGACTGCAGTGGCTTAACTTCTGCCTCACCCAAAAGAGAGAGAGAAAACTTCATGCTTTATCGGACCCACATTAGTGTGCACCCCGTCTTCTCTCTGACTTATTTTTTTTCTTGCCCCCCGCAGGAGTTGAAGGGTCAGATGTCTCAGCTAAGGCCCCTTCTGTCAGTGATGGAGCAGTACAGATTGGACCTGCAGACGCTGGCCACCCTGCGACTGGAGCTCCTCAACCTGTCAATCATCCTGACAGCCATTCAGGAAGAGATTGGAGCGTATGACTACGAGGAGCTTCAGCAGAGGGTTTTACTGCTGGAGACCAGGCTACACAGCTGCATGAACAAACTCGGTACGTGCAGGAGGGTTAGTAATTCACAGAAAAGTATTACTTGTACTGCGTTTGACACTGGACATTTACCATTATCCTGGGAACTGTAGGATTCAGTGTGACGGGAGAAGGAAACCTTACTTCTGATAACTCAGCCTCTCCCCCAGTTGTACTGAAAGTTAAGAGCACGCTGATCGTATATGATTGACAGTAAACATGAACTTAAGGAAAAGGCTGACAACAAAAATAGTTATTGAGCCTGCATAAATGCAACTTCCACGGTTTTAAATATGTTTAAAACTTTTCAAATTTTCAGCCACAAAACAATGTGGCACATTCAAATGGCCTCTTCTCACAACGAGTACAGCTTGAATGCACAATCAAGACTTGGGTCTAATGATAATACACAGTCTTAATTGAAATGCTAACTAGAATGGTCCGTGTTATGAAGAAAGGGAAATTGTTATTGTGAAATAACCGTGAAGAATCTGCTCCTTGACCACGAAATGGATTATGACAGGAGTGTGAGATTAGACACGCACATTTTGTTTCATGAAAGATCATGAAATATTTATGGTATAAGATGAGTTATCAAACAGACGTAATAGCAGAGTCAAATTTATGATTAATGTGTTCTGGATTATCTGAATTAGATGACACAATTACACCCTCGGCTTTACCCAGGCAAAATTAATGAACTTTATGATGTTATATCTAAAACACATCACTCCTATTTCTTAACTTTAATATAGTAGCGGTTCTTTTGGATGAAAATACCTGGTTAAATATTTATGAAAGAATACTCTCTTCATGTACAAGTAATAAGATTAAAGAAACCCATTTTAAATGTATCCCTAATTTTGTTTGACTCCCCTAAAGATGCAAAAAACTTGACAACTCGACAAACTGATGTAAAACTAAAGAAGGAACATTTATGCATCTGTTTTGGCAATGCGATCTGTTCAAAGCGTTTGGGATTGGGATTTTATCCGTGTTTATATTTATTAAATGATAAACCTGACTTCTACTGGAGCCAAAAAAATGCAGAAAACAAATTGCTATAACCTACTTTGCCAAGAAATGTAAATTATTGTCTCCTCCAACCTTTGAGTTGTTCCTGGACCAATTAGCAGAGGTTTTGCCATTGGAGAGGACTTTGGAGAGGCTGCAGACACATTTTTCAGGATCTTTGGCTTCTGTTATTTTCCCACATTTACATTCACAATTACTCGAGAGGTTTATGGTCCAAAGGTGCCACTGACCCTGAGTCCTAAATATATAGTAAAGTAGAGTTACATGTACTAACAACTCTGTTACTGTTTTTCGCCTTGTATGGGTGTAAGACACAAGTGTCAGAGTACACTGTCTTATCTTTGCATTTGTTTGGTTGCTGGGTCTGTTTTGATTAAGTGTTTCTTGTCATTAGGATGTCTTTCTACCAGCGCTGATTATTGTATACTCTTAAAAAGATGTGGGGAAAAAAGTTCATGATGAAAGAGCATTTTGAGAAATATGCTTTTTCCACTTTCTGGCAGAGAGTTAGATGGAAACATGTCTTTAGAGTAAATATAAGAGTAATGTACAGCCAACATCTAGGCTGACTCTGTCCCTGTTTCTCTTCTTTTCAGTCTTTGTCTTAAGCTAAGCTAGCCGGCTGGTATATATTTAACGGACAGACATGAGAGTGGTTTGATTTTCTCCTCTAACTCGCCAGCAGACAGCCAAAGCGTATTTCCCAAAATGCTTTAAGAGCAGTTGGCAGGTGCTCTAAAGGAGCTTGACAAAGTCACAAGGCACGGTAGTGACAGAAATGTTATTTTCCACATATTCTGACGGAAATTCAATAGTTGCGACTTATGGAGCCCACGAATAGAAAGCATAGAAGTGGATTATGCTGCAGGAGCAGTTTGAAATATTTATGTGGATGTTTTGATATTGCTTTTGCAGCGGAAAATCGTCACTATTGAAATCTGTTTTAAGTGCTGCGAATCCAGGCTGACCACGGTCCTCAGTGAAAGAGCAAATTGCATTTTTACAGCCACTTTTAAGACTCCGCTCACAGCTGAAAATGTTCTCTTTCAGCATGAGGCAGATCTTTCCTTACATTTCCTCCCTTTTCCAGTCAGTTCAATTAATCAGATTTTATTTGTGTAGCATATTATCACCATCATCTGTGTTATCATCTTGTGGTAAGCATACACAGTTATTTCACAGTTCAACGCCTGGGGCACAAACATATTTTATTTTAATGGATGGCATGAAATGTTGGGACCGGTGGCAGGTGATTGCTGCTCATAAACAAGCTGGCCAGGTGACCTTGACAGACTACATCACTCACGCCAAACCACACAATGCCACTTCACTTCCATAAACTTCCGTATTTCCTTACTGCGGGTATAAAACTCACTATATTTTGGGTCTTCGTTGCATATTTACCACAAGACATCCAACCTTTGTTAACAGGTTGTGGTCGTCTGACTGCAGTTAGTAGCCCCATCACCGTGAGAGCCTCGGGGTCCCGCTTTGGCTCCTGGATGACTGACGCCATGATTCCCAGCTCTGACAGCAGGGTAGGTGGACAGCGTGTGTGTGTGTGTGTGTGGATGATAAGGGAGGTAGGTGTCATGAATATGGTCACAAGGTATGTCTATATTTTCCTTAATGTATTTCTTCTGTCTTCCTGCCTTACCTCTAACATGACTCCTGTGTGCACTCTGTCTTCACATACTACAAGCTTCACCCATTTCCTACACACACACTGGTCGGGGAGCGCATATTAAGCTAGTTGTCAAGGCGACTGTCTCCCAGTTGCCAGGTGTGATTTATATCACCATAGTGACCCTTGCCTGTTCCCTATTAGAGCCTCTCCCCGGTGATGGGAAGGAGCTATACACAGCGGCAGCATCCCAGTTATTGCCTTCTGTTTCCCAGTTACCGGTGTGACTGTTGTTACAGTTAGGAGGTTATGGGTGGAGGCTCCTTGCCAATCCCAGTGTCTGTTTAAATCTGTGTCCCAAGAATAGGAAGCTTTTTCTGTCTCCCTGTATTTTAATCCTGTAAACTAGATGTTCCCGGATAATGTAACGCCACCGCCTTACTAGTTTGCTTAATATAGCCGAAAAGAAAAACAACCTCACTCTTTTTGTTGTGAGCCTTAATGTGTCTCTTCAGGTTTGTGGTATACTTACCAGCTATTTTATGGCCACATCACTTCCCTTTTGAGAGTCCCGTGCATTCAGGTTTTTTTTTCTTCACAGCCTTATTGTAACAATGGGCCCAAATATCACCACTTTTCTTTTTTTCCAAGCACTGTTGTTGTCATTGTTAACTTGTACTTTCTGTAAAGTATTCTTGTGCTGCACAGGAAACGGGAACTGCTGCACTGAAAAAAAAAGGTCTAGAATAGTTTGTCACGTTTTTTTTTTTTTTTTTGTCAGCGAAAAGAAAGACAGATTTTTTTCTTTTTTAGTCTCAGAGGATCTGTGTTCGGACTGAACACTGCAGGCTGGAGGCTCGTTTAACAGTGACAAAGAGACAGACAGACAGACAGACAGACAGATAGACGTATGTATTGTCCATGCGTTATTAACAATGACAGTACAAAGAACGGCCAGTGCATGTGTGGTGTCACCCCGTCTGACGAGCCGCTTTGCACTCCAAAATCTGTGGCGCTTACCGCCATCATGCTGGTGCTCCTGCCTCTTCCACCTCCCGGGTAAAGACGTGGCTCACAGGTGGACTTGGCTCAAACAAGACATCTGTAACCACACCTACTTGTCAATCAAAGGGACCACGCTGTTAGTTATACATAACATTTAAACCTTAGTATAATTTGAACCGGTGAGTTATAAAAAAAACACCCTCAGGGCAGTTATCATAAACACGGAAATTAGCTATAAAGAACAAAATTGTTTTTATGTACCAGGCTGTAAACTTGTTTATTTTTGCTGTGGCTTCATTTCCCAGCCACAGAGGTTTCTCCTTGGGACCCCGGAGGAGTGCCGTCTGGCCATCGTCTCCTCTTAGTCATGGAAAAAAAAAAGGGTTGTTGATAAACACATTTAGTCATATTTTTTTGTTTATGAAATTAACACTGTTTCGTAGATTTGGCCCGGTTCACTCCTAGAAAAGTTGCTCACTGGGCACATTCGATAAACAAAACAGAAAAAAAAAGTCTCTGCAGGCTTCTTCGAGCTTCTGTGTGAGCAAATCCTGATAATACTGAGTCATTTCAGGGTGTTTGTCACACTTGAAAAATTTTATTCAGCATTTTACAGCTGCTCCTGTATTGGCCCAAAATGCATTTCTTCCCGCACACAATCATTGGAGAAGGAGCGGCTGTAGCGACACATCCAGCAGACAAAGCAGAAACATTATCATCCCATTGGCATGGATGCGGGAAGTAGGGGTGCTGAATGGGCTGCAGCAACCTACTAAAACCAGAAATTATGGGAAAAAAAACATCAATTGATAAAAAAAAAAAAAAAAATGTGATGCAGACTCACGGCAGAAAGAGAGAGAGAGAGATTGTGTGGATGAGCGAGGGAGAAGGCGCAAATATGAGCAGATGTGTCGACGTGATATGAAAACCTTCTTTGATCGTGAATCCTAATTTTACTTTTTTTATCAGTGAAGTGTTTGAACTTCACTGCAGGCTGGAGTCTCCGTTAACAGTGACAAAGAGACAGACAGATCTGCGTTTTACGCTCGTTTCCTCTAGGAAACGTCACCGCGCTGCGTTATTACATGATGAACTGCCTGCGAGTCGTCCTCGCGCCGTCTCTCCCTCTTTAGCTCCTGCGGCTCTCACTGCATTTGTCACATTTTGTCACGTAGTTCCCGCAACGGCTTTGACCACATGTCGGCGTAACTGTTAGAGGTTACCCTGGACATTTGAATTAACACCGAAACCCTGAATATCATTCACCAATTAGCATGATGTCATTTTTAGAGTTTGGTTTCTAGCCGCCTGATGAAAAACCGATGCCAGGTTTAGACAGACGACAGCTGCGGTTATATATTTTAATAAAACATGATCTAAATGATGGCAGCAGTGAGCGCCGTCCCCTTCACAGCAAGGAGGTTCCCGGTTCAAACCCCGGCTGTGTCAGCTGCAGCCTTTCCGTGTGGAGTTTGCATGTTATCCAAAGACATGCAGGTTAATTGGTGACTGTCTCTGTGCCCTGTGATGAGTTGGCCACATGTCCAATGCGTACCCTGCCTCTCGCCCAGTGTCAGCTGGGACAGGCTCCAGTCCCACCGTGACCCTGATGAGGATAAGCGGTTGCAGACAATGGATGGATCTAAACGATATTTTCTCTACTTTGTACTACACGGTCGTGTCGGTGTTTATCGAGTGCTCTCATATACTGTGTGAGACTTCTCAGCTGAACGGCACTGCAGTCATTTCGCCTTCTTTGTTGCTGAGATATCAAAAGCGCACACTGTAAAGCAGACGTGGATGCTGTAAATAAGATTTCGTGGCTTCAAGAGATGTCGGTCTGTTGAACAATGAACTCAGTGCATTAATTTGCCAACAAAGGGAGTTTTTCCCCTCTGCAGATCCAAACAGTGACGCCTGTGAACGCTCTCGGCGTGTACGTGCGTGCAGATGATGATCGGGTCGTGATTATACAGTCGGCGACGGTTGAGAACCAGAAACATTTTATTTTGTTTGATAAAATAAGACGTTATGTTCAGGCTGGACAACCAACATCATTTCAGTTAAGGCTGTGTGAAACTACACTACTGTGTGCCACACACACACACACACACACACACACTGTAAGTAAAGTCATTCTCATACATCCTTTGGTATCCATGACTACAGTGTCTGCACAGGGTCCCAGTTTGGCATTTATGAATTCTTCATTAGCTCATCAGCGTGTGGATGTGTGCGTACGCGCGCGCACGCATTATACTTTACAGTCTCACACGGACGCGCGTGCACACACCTGTCGCTGTATTTGAGAACAGCTGCTGAGGTGTGGATATCCCCTGATCTGTCAAGATGTCTCTGCTGATACTGTGAGAAGGAGAGAGAGATAGAGAGAGAGAAAGGATGGGGCCCGTTGTTGAAGAGGTGTGGAGCCGGGGTGGGAGACAGGAAAATGAAGGAGTGGGTGGACAGAAAGAGAAAGAAACAAAGAGAGTAAGGGGGACGCGGAAGAAGGTTGATCAAAAGAACAACAGCCGGGACAGACAAGCGGGATGGGATGAAAGAAGCATGCGAGGCGTCGGCAAAGAACGAAACACCAGGAAGAGAGGAAGAGAGGGGGTCAAGTCAGGTTGCGATAGACATTAAAGACGGTTTTGAATTTTTAACGGGTTATGCTTGCTGTAATCATTCCTCTTCTCCCCGCTGAACATGAAGCGATCCCTTCCTAGTGCGAGTCCTCGTTCCAGATGACGATAATGAGGCTTTAGCAGCCTGTGTCAGACAAATCAAGTGGGTCGTTTTTAATACAAAGTTTCTTCTCTCCTTCAAATACTGTTGCCCACTGTGGCTGGGGTTAAGTATTGGGTTAGTTACACTCAATCAATGGGTTTCTTGGCACTCCACGTGTTTGATCCTCTTTGTCAGCTTGTATAAAAAATCTTGTGCGAACATGCAAGAGCCCGGAAAAAAAGGCAACGATGCAACAGTCAAAAGCGAAGAAGCTCCTTGGATGAGAGGTGAAACGTCTCCACGGATTTACAACGAAATCTAGTTGCTGCAGACTTTTTTTTTTATTAGTGTTCATCAACAACGCTGTAGCATACACATTATCCTCTCTCTAGCTGTAGACAAAAAAATCTACACATTACAGTTTGATTAAAGTTAGAAGCAAATAGGACAAACAAATACAAAGATTATCCACAGTAAATTAATAAAGCCATGACGGGACTCCACCACTTGATAAAGATGGATTTCTGAGCCTTAAAGTCTGCGTAAAGTAAGAATAAATGTGTTCTGAGTTTGTCAGACCAAAGAAGAAAGTGTTTTTAACCACCCAGCCAAATTTAAATGATTAAAAATATCGACAAGTTTATGAAGTCGGGTGTCAAAATTAGCAGTATTCTCAGCTCCAGGACTGTGGGAGCAGTCAAGCAGTAACTGCAACGTGTCAGATGAGTTCAGAAAATGACGTGACTAACTTTGCAGGGGAGCAGGTGTATGCTCAGGGTGGCCCCAGCGTGTCATCGAGACACCCTTTAAGGACCGCCCAAAAAATCCTGGACTGGTGAAAAACTGTTTTAACCTCTAACTCCACATTTCAGTAATACATCGTGCAAAGTCTTTTCACATCTTTTCAGCAACTATTTCCCAACATATTTAATGGATTTTGAAAAGAATTTCCTTTACACAGACTTTAATACATTTTTAATGTGCTCCATCCCACAGGTCCTACACCTTCTGAATCCATGTGTTATATGAATGGGGGTTCGGTTTCAGATATCTAATAGTCATGCACTCCAAGGCTGCAAGTAATATATTTAGAAAGGTATTTCTTGGCCCTCCCGTTCAGACTTTTAGGCATTACTCCCAGCAGAGCACAGTAAGATCTCGAGGTATATCCTGTTGGAAAATCAGGATTTAACTCATCACAAAGAAAGATAACTGCAGCGTGTGTGAAGGATAGTGTAAGAAAATGGAAAAAAAAAAATATCTCAACAACTGGTACGACTGACAACCTTCACAGACTAGGAAAGGGAAAACATCTATCACAAGCAATGATTTGTGCATCATGTCGAACCTGAGAGCTAATATTTGCACTGAATGATAACTTGGCCTCTATCTTTTTTTTTTTTTTACGGTGAAGCTGCACTATGAAGAGATCACATCACGGCGTGCGAGCACTTTATCAGGGCAGACTTGAAAAGATCCGAACCTTTCCGTTAGGGGTGTATGGGAATAGATCGACTGGGAAGGTGCGAGTTCAAGAAACAGCAAAAAAATAAATAAAAATGAAAAACAAAACAACTCCCCTCTCACTTTCTTACACGCACCGTTTGTTGTATAATCAGCGTCTGGAGCTTGTTTATATAAAGCAAGTGGTGCAGTCAAATGCAAGAAGATTACAGCTGCCTGAAAACAAAAAGGACTCGTGTTCCTTTGAAGCACTGTTTTAAAAGAAATTAAAACAGAGAAAGCTTCATCAGATGAACCCGGCGAGGCATGGCGGAAAATAGGGAGGGAATGGGAAGCATTTAGAGGAGAGGATAGATGGTGGCAGAGAGCGAGTAATCAGTCTGTTCCATTGTCTTTGCAAACCACAAGCTGAGTCTCAATTAAGTATTTTGTTGCTGAAGTCCCTGGAAATCACTGCAATCAGTCACTTTTGTCTGGAAGTCTCTAATTCAATGGGAAATTTTGAATATTGCGGCTACAAATTAGCCGTAATTTTAAAAATGGTGCCGCCACTGCGGGAGATATTTTCTCCTTCTTTGACCCGCGATCTGCTCCCTCTTTCCTGACTCTCTCTACATGTCTCTGTTTGGAGAGGGAGTAACGAGACTCTTTTTCACCAACAATGCTCTCTCCTGCCAGCACTCTCTGCTCTTTTCTTTCATCTCTCTCACCTCTCGTCCCTCTTTGGGTAATTAATCCTCCGCGCTGTCGAGACTCAATTTTCCTCCCGTTTCGTATTTTCTTCCCACTTGTTTTCTCTCGTTCCCCGATTCGGTTCTTTCTCCGGGGATCTGGAGCGGGTTTTATCAGCTGTAGCTAGCAAGTGTTAACTAATTAACGTTAACTGCGCGTAGGTTGAAAACTCTGTCCTCAGCTGGCTTGTTTTAAAACATCAGCCCTGCACGAAGGTCTTGAATATGCATCCGATAGCTAAATACATGTTGTGCTAAAAGACCAGGAGAAGGTCATCATCCTCACTGGTCGATCAACAAATATTGTTGCAGTAATCATACGGAAAATGGCAAGATCAGGCTGTTTTGTGGCTGCAACGTAACTCTTTTGTAGAAAAACATGGTTAGCCTTCTTGGACACGCAACACGGAGGGTAGATTTCTTTATTTTAGTTAAATCTCTGTTGTAGGTCCATAAAGACGTTTCACCTCTCATCCAGGAGGCTTCTTCAGTTCTGACTGACTGGCGGGGAGATCCAGGTATTTAATCCAGGCGGGATTGTTGACCAGGCCATTGTTTCCACTTGGTTGGTTGTTCTCGTACGGCTGTCGCCCGAGTCGATAAAGTCACCTGAGCTCCAGTGTGAGTCACACGAGGCCAAGTGTGGATTGTTATTCAGTCTTTTGGGAAGGGATAAAAGGACAGCATTGTATGTATATAAGTGGTGTCTGAGCCCTCCTCCTCTCTGGAGGGATGATATCTATACTTACAAAGCTGGCCTCCTTCTTTCAAACCACCTGTCCTCCTTGTCCATTGTCACTAAAAGTGTCCTCCTTTGTCCCTAAGATGTAAGAAAACTGCAGAGTTTAGTCCTGATGAGTTGGCCCTCCCGTGATGAGCCGTGCGCCGAGTTTGTGTGCTGCTTTTTCCGTCTCTCCGATGTTTAGGCCTTAGCACTCCTCACTGAATTGAACTTTTTACCTCCACCTCCCATCTCCTGTCACATTTTAGCTAATCGTGGATGGATGTGATGGATGAACGTGACAATGTATCGGGCTGATATTGAAACAAAATATTGCAAAACTCACATTCCAGTGATATCTTTTATCGTTTAATTTCATTCAAACACTTGTAGATGGTTTGATGATGTTTTTAATTTAGTTCATAAGAAAAAAAAAAAGTACCACTACAGGAAGGTCACGTACCACCAGTGGTGCTCAAACCTCAGATTAAGAACCGGTGCTCCACACTCTTTTTATACTGAGCATTGCATCTTCAGCATGCGGCAAAATTCTTGACGGACCTGCTGTGCCTAGTTACGGTTACTAAGCAGTGATTAGGCCGCTGTTCTGGTGAGAATTCAGCGGACGATCAGTGAAATATCTTTGGTTTCCTGATTTGCTTTGATTCCTTTGGCTGTGGTGGCCAGTAGGGACAGAGTTTGAACGCCAGCCAAAAACCAAAGCACCATGTAATTATCTAATCAAGTTGCCGGTGAGCGTGGCAGGTGGCCATTATGGATCTCTCCGCAAATTCGATATAATTTAATGTTTATTGGGTGGAAGATCAGAGGTGAGACCTTCTGTTGTTGTTTCGTCCTCCTGCAGGTGTGGTCGATGGACGGCTACTATAAGGGCAGGCGTGTGTTGGAGTACAGAACCATGGGGGATTTCACAAAGGGGCAGAACTTTGTGCAGCACCTGTTGCCCCATCCCTGGGCAGGAACCGGCCATGTGGTTTACAACGGGTCACTCTACTACAACAAACACCAGAGCAACATCCTGGTAGGAGACCGGCTGGAGTGAGAGCACGGCAGGAGCGACAGTTTGATAGTAAAGAGTGAGACATGTATGCGTGTATGTCTTTCCAGGTCCAGTACCATTTCCGCTCTCGCAGCGTGTTGCTGCAGCGCAGCCTGAGCGGAGCCGGATACAACAACACATTTCCCTACAGCTGGGGAGGGTCCTCCGACATCGACCTCATGGCTGATGAGATGGGACTCTGGGCCGTCTACACCTCCATCCCTAATGCTGGAAACATTATGGTACGGCGTCTCTCTGTGTGATAACCAAATAAAATAACAAGCAGAATATAAGAATATAAAGATGTATTGCAACACTCATTCATTTAATGTTGAAAGACTTAAATTAAATCTGAACCCACTGATGTGTTTGTTCCAGTCTGAAGTTACTGCTGTCAGCAGGTTTGTTTTACTTTCCAGAAGTCATAAACTCCCACGGTTTTTAAAAATCCATTAAAACAGCTGACAGAGACACATTGCTATCTATCATAATGAATAGCAAGCGTATTGCAGTTTTCCTAAAATGATTTTAATATACAGTTTGCAGCTAATTTTCTCTATTACTGTGCACTTGTTACAACCCAGTGCTTATACAGAGGGGACGAGCAGGGGAGGGTGAAGCGTGGGGCGTAAATCTGAAGACTGATGGATGAGTATTCATGAAATGTAATTCATCCGTCGCAGAAAGCTACATTACACCCTGAAGAAAAGTTAAAATACTGAGCTCCGTGTTTGAAGAGTGAAGGAAATGAAAGATGAAATATAATCGCAGCTCACTCTTAAGGAACTTCCACCTGAGGTTCAACGGGTACTCTATAATGTAACTGATCACTGGCTGACTCACTGCCACGCTCAGAGACCGTTCAGTCACAACTTGAATCCATGAAAGTTCTCTTTCGGATTCAGCCACATTTTGATCATACTTACAGAAAATCTGCAAAAGATGACTGCGTCAATGCATTTCCATCCGCCATTCTTGTATTAATGTGTGAATATCAGGAGATGAGGGCATCGAGGCAAACAGCCCGTGGCAGTGACGCTCCATTAAAACATCACAGAGGAAGACGGCACAATGAGAAGACGCAATAAAAAGGGTCAAATTTCAAAATTACGAAGGCCACGCAGAAACCTCAGTGGGTATAAAACGTGTTTGTTTCACGTATTGATTTGAAGAAGGTTACAGTCTCCCCATCGCTCCGCACAGATCTGACGTTTTCGTTTCTCCGGAGGAGCCGAAGTTTCCGTGAGCGAAGTCACACGTTTCATCGTGATTTGTTTGTCCAGTCTGTTTCCACTGGGCACAGACTTTTACACCTCAGCCAAGTGTAGAAAGCTTTTTTGGCATTATTTTTGGGGGCTTTTGAACTTTTATTTGCTAGTGACAGGAAAGTAGGGAGAGAGAGAGAGGACCACAGGTTGGGATCAAACCCCGGGCCGCTGTGACAAGGGCCGAGCCTTTATGCATGTCGTATCATATCATTGCGCCCCTTTTGGTGATATTTTGACACAGATTTTACACAGATTTTTTTTTTTTATGTGGATAAAAACAGATGGATGAAAAAGGACTTACAGCCTAGTAACTGTAACTTGACATGACAGCGGTGTCAGGCCTCTTTTGAGGCTGAGCAGCACATTTTACAGTTAAAAAAATATCTACAGTACCCTCATATTGGACTGTTTTTTTTTCTTAAGCACAAAATGTGATTAAGAAAGTGCACCAGTACTATAATTGCCCATTCAGTAGCAAGGACCACAACACCTATTAAAAAAGATTGCGAGTGAAGCGTGAAATGTTCTTGTACTTGTACTTCAGTCTGTTGACGTGTTGGCGAACCTGCTGTCGGCAGGAGAGGGAGAAATAGGAAGAATAAATGGAGTGGAGATCTGCGATCTGTGAACTGATATAATTCTGTGTCCTCTCCAGGTGAGTCGTCTGGACTCTCGCTCGCTGGAAGTCCTCCAGAGCTGGGACACGGGCTTTCCTAAGCGCAGTGCCGGCGAGGCCTTCATGATCTGCGGCACCCTGTACGTCACCAACTCTCACTTGGCCGGGGCCAAAGTCCACTTCGCCTACCACACCAACTCCTCCACATACGAGTACACCGACATCCCCTTTCATAACCAGTACTCCCACATCAGCATGATGGACTACAACCCCAGAGAGAGAGCACTGTACACCTGGAACAACGGACACCAGGTGCTCTATAACGTCACGCTGTTTCACGTCATCCGGAGTGACGGATAGATCGTAGAAAATGGTATAAAAGAGAGGGAGGGTAGTAGAGGAGGATGTCGTTAAAGGGTACTGCAACTTACAACACACACACACACACATTCATGTCAACAGGAAAATGAGTACTGTCTGTGTATTTGAATGACTTCTAGACTGCAAGAGCTCACTGAGCTAATAACTAGACACAATACACGGTCGCGGAACATATGTCTAAAGGTCACAGACGAGAGTACAAGAGTATTCATCACGGCGAAGACGAAAATTAACTGCTCCGGGGACCCTGATAGAAAGAAGGAAGCCAGACAGTTTGAGCTCATCCGTATTCTGTTGCGTTTCATTCCACTTGTGTCTCAAGAAGTGATTTTGGAAAGTTGAGGTCAAATTGTCGAAAAAAGAAAAAAAAAATTAAAAAACCGCAGCTCGTGAACTGAATTTTAACTCGAGCTGTGACGACGGACCTGATGGAGATGTTCTGGGTATGTGATGTGATCGTGGACGTGTTCAGTCAGCATGGTTGTTCATTCATTAAATCTTACTGTCAAACGTTGCCGAGACTGTCGTCTTCTCTGTTTTGAAGCGGGGGGAGGGAGGGAAGGGGTTAAAACGAGTCATGAAGGACAGATCGTAGGTTTGATTCTCCTTTTGTTCTGGGCTACGACCTTTTTTTACACAACAGCGGCTCAGACGGAGACCATGAAGAAGCAGGAAAAGTTACTTATTTCTAAATAAACGAGGAAATTACAGATCAGACAGAGGGAACTGAAAGACTGAGCCAAGCTAAAAATAAGGAAAGGAAAGGAAAATGCCAAGAGCCATACAGAAGGCCTATCAAAATAACACGAGTTTATCTAACTGAAACCAAACCAAAAACAAGACTACCAGTAACGTCCAACACAATAAAACAGCTCTGTGCCGGTGGGGAATTGATCTCTCTGGCTCCACTGCCATCTGAACTTTGCAGGCATGCAGCCTCACTGAGCTCAGGTGCTCTTTATTATGTGTCAGGGGTGTGGAGAGCCGAGCTGAAGACGTTTTAGAGGAGAGAAGAAAAAAATAACACACCAAAATAATAGGGTGCACTTCACACCTCTGCCAGCGGTGCCACCGATTTTTAGAGCAACTTTAACTGAGCCTTTAAGGCAGTGTCTCCTTCCAGGCAACATTAGTAACCATCAATGACAGTTTAATTAGTGGACAGAGCTTCCAGGTCTGAAAAGTGAAGTCAGTGCGGTCTTAAGCCAAGTGTATTAAAGCTGCTTTCTTACTAATGACCAACACTGGACTGTGCACTTGGCTACAACAAAGCAGTCATATTGTATGAAAGCTTATAAGGAGATTACCTTACTTCTCACTTTATTTATTACCTCACTAAACACGTTCTTCATTTTGTAAATTATGGTGCCATTTAGAGTAAAATAGGCGATGAAGCAGAGTCCATCCATTTCCTCCCGCTTATCTGAGGTCGGGTCGCAGTGGTGGCAGATTTAGCGGGGTGTTCCAGACGCCCTCTCCTCCTAGGGGACCTCGAGGCGTTCCCATACCAGATGGGCTTTACAGATCCTCCAGCAGGTTCTGGGTCTGCCCCGGGGTCTCCTACCAGTTGGACGTGCCAGGAACGCCTCCTAATCAGATGCCCGATCCACTTTAGCTGGCTCCTTTCAATGCGAAGGAGTGGGTGGGTCCACAGGACGATGACTCCGGGTTGTTTTTTTGGGCTGTAAACGGCCACCAGACATTCGCCGGCGAGCCAGGTCTGACTCCAGAGGGGAGCACCGGTTTCCCTGATCCAGGCGAGGTCCTGCAGCTCCTTGGGTACTGATTCATAAGGGTTTTTGTAAGGGCATGCTTGTGATTGACAAGTCATTCTCAGCGAGTCCGTCCAGCTCAACACGCCGAGCTCACAAAACTCAAACTGTCAATCTAGGCAGTGCTGATCAAAAATGAAATGATGTCTGTTACTGCACTGTCCATTTCTCACCTCAAGTGTTCGGAAACATGATTTTAAATTAAAATTTGGAACTAAAATGTGAGTCTGTGACCAGGTGCGTGGCCAGGTGTTTTCCTATTCGGAAACAGAAGCTCACAAAATTGTAAAAACTGTAAAACGAGCCAGTGCTGATCAAACATGAACCAAGATTCTGTTACTGCTCTGCAGATTTCAGTTCAAATGTTTTCAGAAACATATTTTAGCAAACTGATTATCTTTACTACAAGTACATTTACAGTATAACTAGGCAGCATTTTTTCCCTCCTTGAAATCGGAGTCCAAACCATCTCCAGTACTTCACCCACCAGCTGCACGCTCTCATCAAAATATGGTCACTTTGGCTGCACAAAACCAAGATGGCATCGTCCACAATGCCAAACTGGAGCCGGGGAGGGAGGGCACCAAGCAAACACAACAAAGCACACAATTAAAATGTGTCAAGAAGAAAATACTGTTTGACAACAATGACGCTGACGTCAGTGTAGAGGGAGAAGCATTCCTAGAAGGAGATGACGGGAGACACACAACATGACAGCCACGATGCAGCCACACTGTAAAACTACACTACCGGCTCCGACTCTTAAATGATGAAACACGGGGAAAGTGTGAAACGTCTACAACTTATCCACAGTACTCATTCACAGTTTAAACATTTCAAAACTCGCGCATCATCCGAAATCTTGTTGTTGTTTTTTTTTATTGAACTCATGACACTACCTGACTACCAGGTCGAAGGCTTGTCCAGCGTGTTTATCTCTGACTGGTGCTGATAAAAACGTGTCTGTGTGTGTGCAGTTGTTCGCCTCGAGACCTCAAATAGGCAACCGCATCGGCAAACAGACCTCGTGCCCAGACACCCAAGGCAGCGCAGCAATAACCAAAGGCCAATGACATTTCAGTAGATTTAATTTTGGCACATTGCTCACACGATCCACACAGACACGCTGCATAAAAGATGTGTTTGGCATCTTTGGCTGGAGGAGACTTTGAAGTCGCGCTCGCAGGATCTGTGTCAATTGTTTTTCTCCTCTGTGTGTTTTGCTCCGATAAATCCGAGCGGTGTCATTGATCTGAGTTCAGATGAGAGAGTGTCATCTCGAATTTGGGTCAAGCGCAGCTGCAAAGGTTAACCTGCTCATTATGACAGTATGTATAAGAGGCTATAATGAGCTGAAAGAGTCCACAGAGATTAGTCAATACAAAACACACACACACACACACACACCAGTCATATGCTAACATACAGTATAATGTCGCAGGTAGACAAAGGGGAAGAGGCAGCTGTAACAGACAGCGTCTCCCTGACGATGAGATGAAACGCTGGATCGATAGAGAGCGATGCAGGATAATAAAGAGGCTCGGCTTTACGCGGATCTAATCGTCGAAACATCACAAATGGCTATTCTGTTTCCATGGTGACCGTGATGATGATGTGTGTTACTGCCTCGTGTACAGGTCACTGCTTCGAAAAGCAGAGATGTTTCCATTGATTTTCTTCTACCTATTGTTTTTTTTAATGAGACGTTTAATTAATAGAAAGATGATATTTTACCTCAAAATTGAGCACGCCTGCCTTAAAGCAAATTCTTCTTAAATTAACAATCCCTACGCCCGAGGGAAAAATCCAATCTCATGTTTCAATAAACTGTGAAGTTCACAACATTTTTAGGACAGCTTTCCTCAGCCTGCTTCGTTGACTTTGTCTTCGCTGTGTGATTTTCCGACAGCCCTGAGAGAGAACATGTATGAACCTGCTGCACCTGTTCATTTCCTTTCTAAGTAACAGTAATTAGCAGATTATAACCAGGAGGAGGCAGCGCTCTGATAATTACAGCTCTTATATAAACGCATTAGGAACGTTTTCGTTCTTGCACCAAGGTTGTATTTCATGGACTGACAGAAATTGATTGCTTAATGAACTTCTGCATCCAAAACTGACCCTCAGTCAGGATGTGACAGCTTCAGTGTGGGTAATAAATTAATATTTAACAGTAAAAGATGACTAAAACTGATGCTGCAGGTTAGGCCTGATATATATTGTACGGTTGTATATTATATTTTTATAGTAATGACTTCTACATTTCAGGGAAAAATATTTTTCACAGGTCAAAGTTGAACAAAGCTGAACTCTGACCTGCATGTTTGAGTCTGTCAGTTCTTCAGACTTCATTTGATGTGGATGAAGTGAATATTCATGAGACACGAGTGTGATTCAAGCAGCAACCTCTGTGGCTGTGTAATGCAGAAGTGCCACAGACTGCAGTTCATCAAACGGCCACTTGAGGCTGGCTACAGAACGAGTCAGTCTCCATAAGCCCCCATGTTAAAATGTCCAACTTCACAGCAGAAATAAACACGTTTACAGCCTGGTACAAAAAACAGTTTTGGTCTCTATAGCTAATTTCCCCATTTGTAACAACTGTACTGACTCTGAATTTCTATTTAACTCACCCGCTCAAATTATATTAAGGCTTAAAGTTATGTTAATTAACAGCATGGTCACTTTGATTGACAGGTGGTGACGTTACAGATGGTTTGTTTGAGCACTGATGCTCCACGTCTTCGCCGATTTTTAGATTAGCTGAGAGGCAGAAGAGGCAGGACCGCCGAGATGAGTGACCACACTCTGAGCTTCAAAACGGCTTTTCAGAAACCTGCGGGTGATGTCATGGATACGACGTCCATATTTATACTGTCTACGGTATGATCTCATTTTATCTAAAGGCTATGGTCGAACATTAATGCAGGTGAGTGACCATTGAATGCACACGGCCCTGCTGTGTCTGAGAACATCACTGATGAGACTGAATAAAAAACTGAAAAGTTGCATGGTTGGGGTCTCTTTGAGTTCAACACCACAAGCTACTCCTTTCACACACAAGGACTTTTTTGATTCAGTGTTAATATAAAAATAATGATTATATAGCTGCTCTAAGTCTTGCATGGTCTGATTAGATGCAGGTATGTGAAGATTAGGTATCGGAATAAATGCACTTTTAAAAGTTTTCAATTTAATCCTTGAGGAGAAAAAGTAATAAACCACTGGATTTAATAATTCATGTGCCGCGTAGAAAGTATTATTTCACCCGGCCACAATTTTCTAATAACCTCCTAGAAACTCATTAACGGGAAAATGGAGACATTTTAGTTTTAAGAGAAAATTCCCTTTAAATGTTCAGTTTAAATTCAAGTAAACCTCTCAAATATCACCAGTATGTTGACTTTTAAGGACAATTGCAAACTGAATCATTTTTTTCTATCATATATTGTCAAAAGTTTAAAGATTTACGTTATCTAAACAGCGACAAAAAAAGGGGATAGGGTTGGCTCCTTTACTGAAGTGGATCTCTCTTATTTTGGGTGTTTTGACTTAAATATCATCTGGATTCATAATTACCATGCAGGACACTAAGGTTATATTCTCTGTGTTTTGGAGGATGTGGAGGTTTTTGCAAACTGTATGTAGCAACAAAGAAAAATGCTAAGAGCCTAAGCAGACTCGTTCAAACCACGTCGTATGTATTTTATATTGATTATTAAACAAGAGAATAACTTAACTCCTCATAACACAGCAGGATGTAACCTCACCCTCTTCGCCACCAAGCAAGCAGTGAAGCCACGCGACCTTAACCCCTGTGCTAATCCCCGGAAGTAATAGCCATCTAGAGCATGTGTGAGATCTAAACAAATCAACAACACAAGCTATACACACATTTTGCTTCCTACACTGTGACTCTGTAGGGTTGAAAGCCGATGGGTGCCTGATTGAAGTCTGGCCTGGACCACAGTTTGGAGCATGGACTGGTAGCTGGAGAGGTGCCAGTTCACCTCCTGCTCTGCTGAGGTGAGCGAGGACCCGAACCCCTAACTGCTCCCGGGGCGCTGCTGCATGGCTGCCCATCACTCCACCCTGTGTGTGTGTGTGTGTATTTTGGGCCTATATGTGTAAAACTTTTCCCACTGAGGGATCAATAAAGTTAATCTCCTTCTTTCAGGCCTCAGCTGCAGTTTGTCATTTCCTGCTGTGCACCCCTATAATCGTGTACTTTTTGTGAGATTCAGCTGATCTGCTGTGCACTCATTAATATACTCTCTAGATTTGCAACTAAGTGCACCTATTGAACACTGTCTCCACTTTCCCTATCGCATATTTCTTTCCAGGAAACCACACTACAGGAATTCATTAGGAAATTAGCAACCTCTAATTTTGATTTATCTGGAAGTCCAACAACAATCAAATTAGCTTCTAAGTGCAGCGCACATCTGCTTCACGGATGCACTCCTCCTTCATTGTCTCCTTGCAGCCAATTGCACGCAGTTAACCGAAAACGCATGTATAGGATTGCAGTTTGGTGACGTTATCGTTGCAGACGTATTACATAACAAGTTGGCACACATTTCAACTCCGCTTCCTCCGAGTGAGTGTATTGCTGGATTCACTTTGCAGTGACAGACTGTATAGACTCCCTGACAATTTAGTTTGATTTCGCTCCATCTCCTCGTGCCTCTCCGCGTCTGTTTCTCTCTCACTCTCTCTCTTTATTTGCCCACCTCCCTGCTGTCTTTGGCGAGGCCCCAGTTGGTTTGGCACGGTCCCTGCTGCAAGGTTCCCTTCTCACCATCTATCACCATCATTGGCTCAGATTTTCTGCATCATGGAAGTGCTTCTCCGGAAGACCCGCTGGATTTCCACACAGGGATACACAGTCGTGCACACACCCACAGTGCAAATACACACACACACACACACACACACACTGAGACAAAATGCTGAAGCAGACGCCGGATATATCATTTTTACCTTTTTATTTATTCATCTCGATCTGTCCATCCAGCCATTGGTTTTGTCTCCTGGGCGGATATCAGCCTGATGAATAATTTACTGCTGTTAAAAGAGACCACCTGAGGGGCACAGAGGAAGAAGAAGTAAAGTGAGGAAAGACAGCAAAAATAAGAAAGAGTAGGATCTTTAGTTGAGAAATAAAATCCTGAGAGGGATCCGTAGCCTAAACGCAGAACGGAGCGCAGTGAGAGACACATGGCCTGTGATCATGTTTAATTAATGATGGAGGGACCAGCCTATTAAACAAGGACGCAGGCTGAAAGACTAGCCTGGGAGGGAAACATGGGCAGGTGGGAGCAGGTGGGGGAGGAGGTCAGGGAAGTGGCAGATAGTTTACTCTCCCTTGTTGACTGTAGGAAGACAAAAAGAGGGGAGTATCTGGGCATCGGGGAGGATGCGGAGGTCTGAAAGAGAAAAGAGAGGCATCAGGTTCCACCCGGGCTCGTCTGGCTGTTCTATTAATAGCAGTCGAGCACATTGAGGAAGGGAAATCAGCCTATTAGGATCAAGCTGCACTACCAATAGTAAACCATCACTCAGTCATACATATATACACTGACAAAAGCTGTCAGACTTGTTGTTGTCACTCATTGTCACCTGGATCATCTCCTCCGGGACCTGGAGGTGTTATCCAACCCAAGCCGGTGATGACGACCCTCGCTGATGTTTGGTTGGACAAATTTAATCATTTGAGCCCGAGGTGGCTGTGGTGCACTTGGGAATATTGTGGTAGTGGTGATGTAAACAAGGTTTAAATCTGGGTATAAAGTTTTGTGAGGAAGCAACAACTCAACGTTTCAGATTACACTTGTTAATCTTGGCTTACTTTTGGACATCGTATAAATATTTTAGTCAGGAGAGACTAATTGAAAGAAGAAGCTCAAACCATTTTTGTTATTTAGCTGTCATAAATATGGACAGACGTGCACCTGTATTTGGTATGTTATATTACTTATGATTCGCAAACAGCCAAACATCAAACACATGACATAGCAGCCAGATAACGTAACTCACTAATCCAACAGCAAGAAGCCCAGCTCGGCGCCTCAGATTTACTCTTGTCTAACGGCTTCTTGCTCAGTCACTCTCCTTTGTCTCTTCGTAGCTTCCTCCATCACTGTCCCCTTCGGTCTTTTCGCCAGTTACATTCCCCACCTGCCCAGCTGGGCTGATACCAGCTCCACTCACCATCAGTATCCTCGATGGCCACACCGACACTTCACATTGATACTTGCAGCCATTGGTGTGTGTGTGTATATATGTGGTGATTGGGTAAATTGAGGCAAATTGTAAAGTGCTTTGGATAAAGGATAATATATATATATATATATATATATATATATATATATATATATATATATATATATATATATGTGTGGTGCATTTGCCATTTAGTGTGTACAACAGGAAAGTTGTCAATCAGCTGTCCGAGTTGGAAGCTTGAAAAACAAAATCTAAATTAACAGAGCGGGCACGAAGCATCTTCCTGATTGATCGAGTGTCACTGAGCATCTTCGATGTGACTAATTAAAGTAAAAAATCAACATTAAGTGTCTTCAGAACAACGCCATCGCTCCTTTTTATAGCTTCTTCACGTCTCCACTGGAAGGATGAACACAATTCTTTTAAAACATGTTTCTGTGATGGTGGTGGAGAGCGCTGTCTCACATGTCACTCCAAAATCTCCCATCAGTGTTCCTCTGAGTTGAGATGTGGTGACAGGAAGCGCATTATTCTCCTCATTATTCTGACTTGGTAGCATTCACACTGTAGCCGCATCAGTTAAATGAGCCACTGAGCCACTTTTGCTGTGTTTTGTATTTGAAGCAATTCATTAAAAAGTAAAACCTCATACAGATATTCGGCTCCTTTTAAATTAGCTGATTTAATCCAATTAATGTTGTTAAGCTGTAACTAAAAGTGATGAAGGCTTTGCAGCCATGATGACAGCAGTTTATTTACGTGGGTGCACGCTCATAGATGTCGTATCCGTAACTTCGCCCATCGGTTTATGAAGAGCCATTGTGGAGCCGCCGTCTTGGCAGTCCTGCCTTTGCCACGTAATCTAAAAACATGCAAAGACATGGGTCGCGGGTGGAGCTGAGGTGGGCTGAATAATAATCCTTCAGTAAGGAAAGTAGCTATTGGCTGTCCTAAAAGTCACTAGAAGGAAAGGAGATGATCCTCTCACCTGCATGATCACTGCACCTGCACCTCATCAGCTCATCTATGCTGCATAATATCCCAGCTCAACCTTTTATTTATTTTTATGTCATTTTATAAAAAAAAAATTGTGAACTTTGCTAACATGTGTCCTTTTACCTTTTTCTTTCTTAGTATTTTTCCTGTGCCTCAGTAAAGCCGCCAGTCAGCCGTCTTCCTGCCACGTCCGGCTTTGTTTGCCTCACATCTGCTCTCCGGCATTCCCGTTACCATCCGCCCTGCACCACCCTGGATACCCCACCAGCGGCTACCTCACCTTCACTGCACATACTGTCGGTGTTTCCACTCAAGGTTGGTTTTCTCAGGTTTCAATCGATTTTGTTGTGCCTTTCTGTTACAGTGGAATCAGCCTAATCAATCATAGAATGACAAACCTTGAACATGTGCAGCCACGTGTGCGGGGTCTCAGTTTGTTAAATCAAAGATCAACTGCTGCATCAACAAAGCTTGATTTTTTTTAAATGCAGTAAAACCTAAATAACAATGTAAATGCCATGCATACATAAAACAAACTACACACAGGCTGCACTGCAGAATCACTGGGGTAACATAAACTTAATGCAGACGGCCGTATTCTCCTTTCACATGACTGATGATGATGATGAAGGTTTTATTATTGTGTCTCGCATACAAATATGTTGAGCCTGTACGGGCTTATAAGACACCACAAATGAATATAAAGCAGATCCAGACTGCAGCGCATACATTTTCATATAATACCATTAAACTCCCAGAAATAATCTTCTAGTAATATTTCAGGGTTTTGTGCAAAGTCAAGGGGACTGGAGAGTTTTCTGAAATCATCCACGACGCACACAATCTGTCTTATCTGCTGACTTTAATAGCTTTAAATGAGCGGTTTGAGCCTGATGAGAGAGTCTTTCACTGAAGTTACAGTCGGTTAGCTTAGCTTAGGAGAAATACTGGCTTGTTGGTAAACATTTAATATGCACAAAATATAAATGTAATGTAATGTTCAGACAGACCGTAAAGTGAATTTTAACCATTTTATTCAAGCTGACCGCTGGACAAACCGTGTTAACTGTATATTTGTGCCAAAAACATCCCATGGACTAAAATTACAGTCATTATCTGTTTGTTATTTTCCTCTTCACTCTTCTGTCTTTATGAAGCTGATTCATTAAGCCCGGGGATCAGGTTGACATATTTTCAACATGTTAAGGCATCATTGCATAACTTTTCTATCATAAAATATATATATTTTCATGATTTTGAATAATTTTGATGCTACACTGACACGATGTAACTTTGTGCTCCGGGTACAATCACTCACAAGAATTACGCTTTACGACACATCATCAACTATTTAACTGATTTTTATGAAAGTGGATCATATTTCATGGAGAAAATATTTTTTTCGGTTTCACTCTGATGTCCTCCAGCTGCGTTTTGGAGTTTTGGACCACTGGGACGAAGAGGAGGTTTTCAGGCCCATGACTTGGGTGATGCTGATGGGGTGCGCAGCTGATGTCAGAATAGGAGCTGGGCAATCGGACAATGTAACCGAGCTCATGGACATAATGACAAAGGCAAAAAGACCTAAGAAGGCACTGTCAAATTGTTAAGTATTTCCATAAAATGTGACCTCAAATCATGTTCTTCATGTTGTGTGTGAACACATTGTAAGAAGCCATGTGTAAGACTATTTTTTATCAGGTGCAGTTCCCTGTTTTTATGCTAACTAAGCTAAGCTAAGCTAAACTAATCATTTGCTGGCTGTAGCTTCATGTTTAGCCCTCAAATATATACGAATAAACTGATATAAAGCAAATAATGAATACTATTCCTTTAGTTTTTGTCTGAGTAATGTTTCTTTTATGGTACCACATGGTCACTTTGACACTTTGTTCAGGCTGAATTGACTTCACCTGCGTTTATGGTTGTTGAACTGACCCTAACACAGGCAGGCTCATGGGTAGAGCTCACTATATGGTTCATGGTGTTAAGTATTCGGCACAAACATGAAAATAAATAATTGATTGTGATTATACACATGACTGAATTTTAAGTGAACATGTCGGCAGCAGAGTCGAGATGATCTACTCTGTTGTGAGCGTTTACCCCCGGACGCCGAGGTTCCCTTTCAGCCCACGTTATTGATTCTCCACATTACTCCATCCTCTCTCTACCTTCCCTCTTGTTCCCTTTCATCCTCTAATTTGATCTCTCTCCCTCCCTCAGAGTCTCTCTTCATTGAGATGCCATACCCTTCCTCACATCCATCAGAGCATCGCCTCCCTCTCCCACTCCTCTTATCTCATTACTCTCTCTAATTAGCCCCAAACGAGCCCGTAGGAACCAATAACACGCCTCCGCTCACGCATATAAATGAGATACACACACACACACACACATCTGTACAGTCCCGTTTGATTTGTGTGCATGTGTGTGCATGTGCGTGTCTTTCACATTAGTCTTTTTGAGATTTAGATTTGCTGATATGGCCGTGAGTTTTGGCAGACTTACTTTACTGATTATGCAAGAGACAAGGGAAGTAAGTATGTGTGTGTGTGTGCGCGTGTGTGTGTGTATTGTGTGTGCGTGCGTGCTTGTGCGGCCAGCTTGTATCTCAGTTGGACGCAGGAAATGGGTGTTTGGTTGGGAACAGATGATTGTGAGGCACTCTGTCCCAGAAAGAACTCTGTACCAGGAGGTGGCCAGTACACAGATACACACCTACACATACACACTTGCACACACACACACACACACACTGTTAACAAACAAAAAGGGACAAACAAGTACCAATAACTCATACCAGTTTGAATATTTCATGTTTTTTTATAAATGTACACACCTATGGACTCACCTGTTTGTCTTTATGTTTTTTTGAATGGGCCGCTTGGACTCGATTGTTTCAATATGTAGTTAATATAGTGACATTCATAGAGTTTAAACTTGAGTGTGTTCAAACGTGGTCAGAGTTTATTAATCAGTTGTGTGTGACTGAGATGGGAAGTAACCCAGGCGCAGCTGCAAGTGCAGCTAAACAAACACTCATGCATAAAAGATGAGGTCCTCTCTACCCTCTCTCTCTCTCTCTCTCTCACACACACACACACACACACACAGAGACACACACACCGCTATATCTATAAGTGTTTACCTGAGTTTATTGACTAATCTTCTTTTTGTAGGATTTCATTTACTACCTCTCTGTGTACCCAGGAGCTGGACAAACAAGCCTCCTTGGTTCTTCTTGTTATTTTAAACTGGTATAGATCTGTGCATCTGTGTTTATTTCCTCTCCTCTCCTCTCCTCTCCTCTCCAGGCCTCAGTCTGTCTGAGAGGACAGAAAAATACCTCTAGGTGTTTTTATCATCGCCACTCAGCTATGAATCTGTGTCCGTGTATGAAATGGGTTACACCGTCTCTCCCGGCGCCACAGCTTAGCCGGTGTTGTGTGATGAATTAACGGCGTTGCATATTATGACTGTGTGTGCAAGCAGGTCATGGCGAATCAATAGTATCTGAGTGAAAGGAAACAAAATCTCTCATCTCAGCTGTATCTGTCCTGGTCTTTTCATTAATTGTGGATGTCTGTCTGCTTATCTGTCCCCCCACCCCTCCACCTCCACCCCTTCTCCCTCTGTCTCTGCTATTCCCTTACATACCCAGAAGCAATGAGTGACTTGAAGGGCAGAGGGTGAAAACGCAAATTAACCACAGAGAGCGAGTGAGTGACAGAGGCAGAGAGAAGAGGGAAATGGAGGGATAGACCATGTAAAAGAGATGGGAGAAAGAGATTGTCTCCGATATCGATCTGGTAATCCTCGTTGTGCTCTCTGGCGATTCTAATCTTCCTCCTACACAAGATGAGGAGACACAGGGAAAGGGCGAGAGAGAAAGGAAAGGAGTGCACGGAGAGAGGGAGTAGTGAAGCGAGGAGAATCACGACCAAGAGAGAGGAGGAGGAGCAGTGCCATCCAGTGGTGCAGAGAAATGCTGCAGCACTTGAGGGTTTCCTCCTATTGTTTCATTGATAACAATCCGCTAATGTGTGCTCATCTGTGTTGGTTTGTGTGTTAGCAAAAATAGCCGCTCATTCATAACTGTACTAACCAAATGTACGACATGTCGGCTATTTTCAGCCCTCGGGCTTTGGCACCAAAGAGGCTCAAAACAGCGAACATATGGTCGCTGTGACACACTCTGACCTTGAGTGTAGCACACACATATACACATTTAGACACCTGTGACACAAACTTTAAAGTCCTTTTTTTAATGATAAAAATTTAGTTTTATAGTATTAATTAATTATAGAATAATATAAAACACCACATTATATATTATTTGTGCAAAATAGCTGTTTCGTACATCTCTGGTCTGGATTTTTTATATTTTGCCCAAGTGGCAATCTCTGTGGCTGTGAAGTGAAGCCAATGCAGAAGTACCAAAAACTGCAGTTCCTCAAACGTCCACTTGAGGCTGGCTACAGAAGGAGTCAATCTACCATTAGTCCCCATATTATTAAACTTCACAGCTGAAATAAACGTGTTTACAGCCTGGTACAAACAATGATTTTGGTCTCCACAGCTAATTTCCACATTCACGACAACTCTAAAATGACGTTAAGGCTCAAAGTTACGCATAATTAACAGCGTGGCTGCTTTGACTGATAATTGAACGCCCTTACAAATGGTTTATAGTTAATATGCTTCTAAAAAAAGATGAAAGTACCAGAACTTATTGTGAGCGTATCATTTCTACTAAACAGGTCCAGTGTGTGTGATTTAGGGTGATGTACTGGCACAAATGAGAAATCTAAAGGGGGCAGCATGGCTGCCATGGTTTCTCCTACATGGAAGTGATGGTGAGAGGTATTCAGTTGGTTGCAGTCTGCAACTTCACCTCTAGATGCCACTAAATCTTATGTTTTTTTTCCAGTTTGTTGTGGAAGAACTTGACTGTCCTGCACAGAGAGAGCCCTGACCTCAACCCTCCATCTCACAACTTTGGAATGAACTGGACCACAGATTTACAAGCCAGGCCTCATTACTGAACACCAGTACCCGACCTCACCAACTAAACCTCTGCAGCCAGGTCCAGAAATGTGGTGGAAATCCTTCTTATAAGTGTAGATGCTGTCAGATTAATGCCATGTGGTGTTTTAGAATGAGACGTGGGTGAACTGTTCATGTGTCCACATAGTTTTGGCCACATATTGTATCAACACGAGATGAGATAAGACAGAGGTTTATTCATCCCAAGGGATTTTATTTGTGCAGCAGTTGCAGTACAAAGTAGGAGAGAGTATAAATATCAAGAGTCCAAATATAAACGATCAATAGATATTCAAGATTCACAAAATCCAAAATATACACATTGCCAAAAATATGAACACGGTTAACAGTCAGGCTGCTGTTCAGAGCTCTCTCTCTCTCTCTCCCCCTCTCTCACACAGAAACCTATTTTCTGCCTGTCTTTCTATCTCTCCTATTTCCCCCCCCGGCTACATTGTGATGACCTCAAGAGCCATTTATTAACATGGATTATATGTCGACAGGAGCAAAACCTGGCAGAAAACCAGCAGTTACACCGCTCTCTCCTCCTCTTTTCTTTTGAACCGAGCCCGACAAAGATATTGAGATTAAAGGTAAAACACAGTGCGCGAGTGAGAAAGAGAAAGAGAGAGAGAGAGAGAGAGAGAGAGATATGAGAATGGAAGACAGATTGACCATCGTTGGCCTTTTCTTGGTTCATCATTCAAAAGGCTGTGGGTTTGATTTCCTCTCTGTGTTTGAGATGAGCCATCAATAACTGTGCAGTTAAAGTCAAACAGCTACTGACTCCTCTCCTCGAGTGGGGAGATCAGAGGAGGAGAGAGACGAGGAGAGTATTTTGTTTCTCTGCTCACACACAACCACCAAAATATCCAGAAAGAGACAACTGGATCAGGCATATCCAGTCTCTCAAGTACAGGGCTTTAAATTAATCCACAGAGAACGCTAACACTGGTCACAGTGGCTATTTGGATAGCAGTGGTGGTCAGGTGGTCAATGACATTAATGAGGATGAACGCTATGACCTCGGGGATCGCCTGACACGAGAGGTCAATGGTTTCCTCCTACACAGTAAGATATCTCAACGTTTCGATGAGTCATAATGTGGTTTCTTTTAGTGACACCACAAGGTTGCAAACACACGCTCCACGTCACTGCCCGATCTGTGCAACTCTCAACAGAGATGAGGAGGAAGCAAGATGGCTCAGTCTTTAGCTACTTCAATCATCAAAATTCAATGTATTTAATTCAGAATATCACTGAACAATACGTTTTTAAAAGCTTTAATGTCTTCTGGATGTAGTCTGATGCAATTCTGTGTGATCTCTCCGGGTACTAAGACCACCATGAAGGTTCTTTGTTTCTATGTGTCAGCCCTGTGATGATGAATTGATGGCTTGACAACAAGATAGATATCAGTGTGGATGTCCAATAAAAAGACTTCTTCTGTCTTTCTATTAGCTGTCTTTATGCAGCTTCTACTGCTTAGGTTTTACAGCGGAAGAATGTCTGCATGTAAAACACTGATGTGGTTATGATTGCCTCAGTTTTGCAGCTTAACCACATATCTGGTAATAAACCACACCAATGCAAAGACATGCAACCTTACCATGGCTAGGAAGTGAGGAATAGTTACATTCAAAAATAAAATAATGCATCTCTGTAACAGATCATTTAAGTAGCTATTGAGTTTCTCTGTCCAGTTTCTTTTTATCTCTGTTGAGAGTTGCGCAAACAGACATGACATGAGATATAGATACAGGTGCACATCGCTGACAGTGTAAATGTTATATGCAGTAATTATGGGTTTCTAGACACCCTTCTCTGGCTAAGCCTCCTCCTGAACGCTTTGCAGAGGATGAAGTAGATGAGCGGGTCCAGGCAGATGTTGAGCACTGACATTATGACGGTCACCTCCTTCAGGAAGTACAAAACCTTGCTCCATGAACAATCCCTCTGCAGGAAAGTTCTGGGAAGACGAACCAGGTGGTAGGGAACAAAGCAAAAGCAGAAGACACAGACCAACACTAACATGGATCTGAGTGACTTTTCAAGCTTCTTGGAGCTGGAGGACACCGGCTCACTCTGCTTCGCCTGCAGCACCCTGCGGGAGGTGCTGTAGTAGAAGAAGACCAAGGAGACGAGGACAAACAGGAAGCTGGCGGTGGAACAGGTGTGTAGGATCTTGTAGAGCATGATGAGCTTTTTGCTAAGTAAGGCTTCACACGTCACTGGGACAGCGGTCAAAGCTTTCTGCGTTTGGAATGACAAGATGGCATAGGCAGTCGCCGGGGCCAGGAGGAAAACCCAGGTGACGGAGGAGATGATGCGTGCAGCCTGCACCGTCTGCAGGATGTGAGTTTCTGAAGTTCCTTGGACAATCTTCAGATACCTCGAGAGGGTAGAGGCGGTTACAGTTAAAATGAGTCTGTTCAATGCATCATGAGATCTACAGCTCTGTATAAATGCCACGTTGCCAGCCTAACCTACCTGTTAGCAGCAATGTAGCCCATGAACAGGATGCTGGCGTTAATGTTGAGGTAGAGGACAACAGAGCCAAGGTTACAGTTGATCAGGTGGCTGGTGGGGGAGTTGTAGGTGTAGTTGGTGATGCGGATCGGGAGACAGAGGCAGAGCAGGAAATCAGCGACTGATAAGTTCTTCAGGTAGACCCTAATGCTGCTGGACGCCTGCCGCCCAGCACTGCAGAAGTAGAACTTCATGACATATCCATTGAGAAGTAAACCCACCTGCAGAGAAGACCAGGTGAGGATGGAGGTTTACAGCAGTTCATAACATTATGCCCAATGTAATTTCTGGGATTTGCATTTTAAGTAACTGTAGTTTGAGGAAGTAAAACCTGCACGGCTTCCATCTGTGTTACACGCATCCCCCACATCGTGTTTAATAAGACCTGGTTTCAAGTTAAACAACTTGCTTTTTGTTCATGCAGACATCCAGCAGTAACTGTTATTTGACCTAAATTAACAGCATTGGTAATCACCAAAATCATTTACATGTTTTTGTAATGGTTAATACACCACTATGTAGAAGCATAATTATTATTGTTATCCGTGAATTTTCAGAGATCTCCAGTGTGCCGGCTCAAATTTGGGTATAAAAAGTATAAGAATAAAAAAGTGAATTCAGTTTAAAATTCCTCGTTCCTGTTCAAAACAGTAAAACGTTGAGAGCTCACTAAAAAATGAGAGAGTCCGCATTGAAGCGATTCAAGGTGCTGGATGGTCTCTGACAGGTGGTCTAATAAATTTATTAAGCACTGTATATTTTACATAAGTTTGAAAAAGGTGACAATACATTTAACTTTCACTACACTCCACCAAAAACTACCAAAAAACAAGCATGGTGCTATTTCTGGGCTTCTAACTTAGAGCTAGTTAAATGTCCGCCCGAGTCTTTAAACTTTTTGTGCCATCTTTTCTCATTGATAGTTAGTTGGTGATCAGCATTTTTGAAACTTACCAGAAAGACCAGACTGTAGACCACCATGAAAAAGGGGTAGGCTGAGGAGTCAACGTGATCACAGTTAGTCGAACTGTCCGCATTGGTCCGGTTTGTATCCGATGACTGGTTGACAGATGCGGTTGCTACTATTCCACTTCGGTCACTCATCTTTCTGGTTGATCTAAATTTAATCTCATTTAAATCTCTGCATTAATGCAGAAAATGTGCAGAGAAGAGTAGATGAAGTATTCGTCAGTGTGGACGTCCGCTAAAAAGACTTAAAGACTTCAGCTTAGGTTTTACAGCGGTAGACTAGCTGCAGCTAAAATGCTGATGTGGTTATGGTTGCTTCCGTTTTGCAGCAAGGCCACGTATAGTGTAATAAACCACACACATGGTCACTGTGACACACTCTGACCTTGAGTGTAGCACACACATATACACATTTAGACACCTGTGACACAAACTTTAAAGTCATTCTTTAATGATAAAATGATAAAAAAAAAATAGTTTTATAGTTTATTATAGAATAATATAAAACACCACATTATATATTATTTGTGCAAAATAGCTGTTGCGTACATCTGGTCTCTGGTCTGGATTTTTTATATTTTGCCCAAGTGGCAACCTCTGTGGCTGTGAAGTGAAGCCAATGCAGAAGTACCAAAAACTGCAGTTCCTCTAACGTCCACTTGAGGCTGGCTACAGAAGGAATCTACCATTAGTCCCCATATTATTAAACTTCACCGCTGAAATAAACGTGTTTACAGCCTGGTAGAAACAATGACACCACAAGGTTGCAAACACACGCTCCCCGTCACTGCCCGATCTGTGCAACTCTCAACAGAGGTGAGGAGGAAGCAAGATGTCTCAGTCTTTAGCTACTTCCATCGTCAAAATTCAATGTATTTAATTCAGAATATCACTGAACAATACGTTTTTAAAAGCTTTAATGTCTTCTGGATGTAGTCTGATGTGATTCTGTGTGATCTCTCTGGGTACTAAGACCACCATGAAGGTTCTTTGTTTCTATGTGTCAGCCCTGTGATGATGAATTGATGGCTTGACAACAAGATAGATATCAGTGTGGATGTCCAATAGAAAGACTTCTTCTGTCTTTCTATTAGCTGTCTTTATGCAGCTTCTACTGCTTAGGTTTTACAGCGGAAGAATGTCTGCATGTAAAACACTGATGTGGTTATGATTGCCTCAGTTTTGCAGCTTAACCACATATCTGGTAATAAACCACACCAATGCAAAGACATGCGACCTTACCATGGCTAGGAAGTGAGGAATAGTTACATTCAAAAATAAAATAATGCATCTCTGTAACAGATCATTTAAGTAGCTATTGAGTTTCTCTGTCCAGTTTCTTTTTATCTCTGTTGAGAGTTGCGCAAACAGACATGACATGAGATACAGGTACACATTGCTGACAGTGTAAATGTTATATGCAGTAATTATGGGTTTCTAGACACCCTTCTCTGGCTAAGCCTCCTCCTGAACGCTTTGCAGAGGATGAAGTAGATGAGCGGGTCCAGGCAGATGTTGAGCACTGACATTATGACGGTCACCTCCTTCAGGAAGTACAAAACCTTGCTCCATGAACAATCCCTCTGCAGGAAAGCGCTGGGAAGACGAACCAGGTGGTAGGGAACAAAGCAAAAGCAGAAGACACAGACCAACACTAACATGGATCTGAGTGACTTTTCAAGCTTCTTGGAGCTGGAGGACACCGGCTCACTCTGCTTCGCCTGCAACACCCTGCGGGAGGTGCTGTAGTAGAAGAAGACCAAGGAGACGAGGACAAACAGGAAGCTGGCGGTGGAACAGGTGTGTAGGATCTTGTAGAGCATGATGAGCTTTTTGCTAAGTAAGGCTTCACACGTCACTGGGACAGCGGTCAAAGCTTTCTGCGTTTGGAATGACAAGATGGCATAGGCAGTCGCCGGGGCCAGGAGGAAAACCCAGGTGACGGAGGAGATGATGCGGGCAGACTGCACCGTCTGCAGGATGTGAGTTTCTAAAGTTCCTCGGACAATCTTCAGATACCTCGAGAGGGTAGAGGCGGTTACAGTTAAAATGAGTCTGTTCAATGCATCATGAGATCTACAGCTCTGTATAAATGCCACGTTGCCAGCCTAACCTACCTGTTAGCAGCAATGTAGCCCATGAACAGGATGCTGGCGTAAATGTTGAGGTAGAGGACGACAGAGCCAAGGTTACAGTTGATCAGGCGGCTGGTGGGGGAGTTGCAGGTGTAGTTGGTGATGCGGATCGGGAGACAGAGGCAGAGCAGGAAATCAGCGACTGATAAGTTCTTCAGGTAGACCCTAATGCTGCTGGACGCCTGCCGCCCAGCACTGCAGAAGTAGAACTTCATGACATATCCATTGAGAAGTAAACCCACCTGCAGAGAAGACCAGGTGAGGATGGAGGTTTACAGCAGTTCATAACATTATGCCCAATTTAATTTCTGGGATTTGCATTTTAAGTAACTGTAGTTTGAGGAAGTAAAACCTGCACGGCTTCCATCTGTGTTACACGCATCCCCCACATCGTGTTTAATAAAACCTGGTTTCAAGTTAAACAACTTGCTTTTTGTTCATGCAGACATCCAGCAGTAACTGTTATTTGACCTAAATTAACAGCATTGGTAATCACCAAAATCATTTACATGTTTTTGTAATGGTTAATACACCACTATGTAGAAGCATAATTATTATTGTTATCCGTGAATTTTCAGAGACCTCCAGTGTGCCGGCTCAAATTTGGGTATAAAAAATATAAAAACAAAAAAGTGAATTCAGTTTGAAATTCCTCGTTCCTGTTCAAAACAGTAAAACGTTGAGAGCTCACTAAAAAATGAGAGAGTCCGCATTGAAGCGATTCAAGATGCTGGATGGTCTCTGACAGGTGGTCTAATAAATTTGTTAAGCACTGTATAAAAGGTGACAATACATTTAACTTTCACTACACTCCACCAAAAACCACCAAAAACAAGCATGGTGCTATTTCTGGGCTTCTAACTCAGAGCTAGTTAAATGTCCACCCGAGTCTTTAAACATTGTGCCATCTTTTCTCATTGATAGTTAGTTGGTGATCAGCATTTTTGAAACTTACCAGAAAGACCAGACTGTAGACCACCATGAAAAAGGGGTAGGCTGAGGAGTTAACGTGATCACAGTTAGTCGAACTGTCCGCATTGGTCCAGTTTGTATCCGATGACTGGTTGACAGATGCGGTTGCTTCTACTCCACTTCGGTCACTCATCTTTCTGGTTGATCTAAATTGTGCATTTAAATCTCTGCATTAAAGCAGAAAATGTGCAAAGAAGAGTAGATGAAGTATTCGTCCGCTACGTCCGCTAAAAAGACTTAAAGACTTCTGCTAGGTTTTACAGCGGTAGACTAGGTGCAGCTAAAATGCTGATGTGGTTATGGTTGCTTCCGTTTTGCAGCCAAGCCACGTATAGTGTAATAAACCACACATGCAAACACAAAAATGTTATTTCATCTTCCTGTCTAGTTGTGATGGACCCCATACCCACAACACTACCAAAGCAAAGCGACATCTTTGGTTATGAGTGAAATATCTGGACAGTTACTGGGTGAAATTTGCTGCAAATGTTCAAAGTACGTATAAATTCTCATGAGTTTGGGGATTACACCTTTGTGATGGTGTAGGCAATTTTTTTCTATCTATCTTTTCTGCTGTTTACACTGGTCCAGGAGGTACAGTACTGATCCTGGAGGGACTGATAGAGTATAATCCATCCTGTGTTCTGGGTCTGCGGCAGGGTTTGCTCCAGATTGATTTACCTGAGATATGGGACAGGGAAGCATCCAGATAAATCAATCTGGGGGAGACCTCTGCAAAGGAAACTGGAAAATTTTACAACCCCTCTCTGACAATGAGGAACGAGACAAAAATCTCTTGCAGTATTTTCACACTTAATGCGTGCGTACAAAGACAAAGGTTAGTTTTTGGACAAGTCACCAGTTCATTACAGGGCACATAGAGACAAACATTCACATTCACACCTACAGCCAATACAGAGTCACTAATGAACCTGTTAAGTGCATGTCTTTGGACTGTGGGAAGAAGTTGCAGTACCCAAAGCAGACACGTGGAGAACATGCAAACTCCACACAGAAAGGCCTCAGCCAAGGTTCAAACCAGGAACCTTCTTACACCATGGTGCCCGTGATTAGGGAGATTAGGGAGAGATACTGAAGAGACCGGTGAGTACAGAGTTCAGTCAGAGGCTGAGTTGAAATAAAACTCACAGGCAGGTGGGTTTGCTAGTCAGCTATTAATATGTACAGGTAATAAATTGGCTTTTTGGGGCATATAAACACAAATTTCCATGAATAATATGAGGTAAATGTTTGCTTCACTTTCTGTTTTTCCAGTGTTGCTGCCGTTTCTTTTGTTTGTTTGTCTTGTGATGTGATTATGGGGTTTCCACAAGCTCTGCTGCACGGAAAAGGGGAATTTCCCAAGTTTTGTACTTGGTACACGTCATTTGTTTGTGAGTGGGTTTGCACAGTACATGGGGTGGATACTTGTGAAATATTCATTCATGTTTGGTAAAATGATTTAATGTGATTCATGCTAAACTCAAACCGCTGACAAATGCCTTCAACTCTGAGGACCCTGATGCCTACAAAGCAGCCAGCAACCAGAAGTCCATTAGAGATGCTCAGAAGAACAACAGGGCCAACGTGGAGTCCAACTACGACAGCTCTGACCCATGTGGAGTGGAGTATAACTGTACTCCACTCCACTATATACTTCTAGTGTTTAGTACTCTACATACTTTAGACAGTCCACAAGCATTTTCCATGTTTTATTTTGTTAGACTTTATTCATTTACTTTATCTATATCTATATACTTTTATTGTATTTTATTTCTTTAGCTTATTTTTGTCTAGTACTGCAACTGCTCTGAGCTGACCTGATTTTCTAGTCCAGCACATTTCATTGTACGGTTGTCCCCATTCTAACCTAGATGTGACAAATAAATCTGAAACTTGAAACTTGAAACTAAATAGATAAAGTGGGCTCCTGGGTGTTGGATCATGACGAACGAGTGACGTCATGAGTGCAAATTCCACCAGAGTTTGTTTTTGAAATGCCCTGATTATTATCATTTCTACGTGATTAAAAGGTTTTCCGTCCATTTTTGTCACCTCATTCCCAGTGCAAGAAATGTAAAGTTTAAGGATACTGACTCTGAAGATATCATTAAAAGAGCAAAACAAATAGAGCATCACAGGCAGAGAGTAAACAAAGTGTTCACGTTGGTATTGATTTGTGTCTAAGAATCAAATATCTCCACCTCCAACAATCAATGGATGATTTGAATGCGGCTTTTACTGTGTGAGCAAAGTTCATTCATTGTCACGTCGTTCCACAGACACACCCCACACAAACTGTTCCCCCTCTGATTTATCTCAACAGACAGAGAGAGGTCAGCTCAGCTGCTGCGAACACTCCTCCGGACGATGATGAAGCAGGTAAGAGCGCAGACTCAATACAAGCTGCAGGAGACATGTTCGAAGCAAATGATCTTATTTCATAATGACACTGCTTCTTATTGCCGCTCCTGTTTTCTCGATACTCTTAAGACATGTGCTTCACCTCCTCTGTAATGACTTTTCTCCTTTTATGACTCTTATTCTTATCGTGCTCTGATAATTAACATTTTATTACATCTTTTAATGATCAACATTAGTCTTAGTAATCCTATTAGTATTACAGCTGTGCTGTCATAAAAAAAAACAGAATTATAGCGAGCCTAATTGGAAAAACACATACAGGAAAATGAGAGTAGAGCTCATATTTCCATGTTGGTTCGATTAAAATTTTGTGTTATTTATTAATTGAAATCTACAGGCAGAATTAATCAAGAAAAATGTCGAAAAATGAATTCATTCAGCCCAATGCCAATTTATTTCTATCGTCATAATCCATATTTGTTGGTATTTGTTGATCAGTGTTACTGAGGACATTGTTGTTGACTTTAAAGTGGTTTTAGCGGTTAGTTAAATATTAACTGGTTTCTCTCAGTCCTAGTGGAGAGATGTGTGTTTCCACACCTGTGAATTCACTGCATGAGTGAATTGAACTGAGATCAGAACGGGGAATAGATGTAGACAGACATTTCAGAGAGCAATGTTTTGTCACTGTTTCAAAATTAATTTTCATTTAACCAAACCTGATTTAACAACGTCTGCTCCACAGAGGTTCGGATTAATAATAAACACAGCACTGCTGTAGTGCAAACATCCTGTTGTACATCACGGCGGGCGGCTGTGGCTGCGGGGGCAGAGCAGGTCGTCCTCTAATCAGATGGTTGTGGTTCAATCCCCGGCTCCTCCTGTCTGCATGTCGAAGTGTCCTTGGGCAAGATCAGTGTGTGAATGTGCGCGATGAATGATTAGCTCCCTAAAACCAATGAGAGTTTATGTGTGAATGGATGAATGAGACATGTAGTGTTAAAGCACCTTGAGTAGTAAGAAGGCACGATATAAGTAACTGCTGCGTTTTCCACACAGCGAAACAAAAAAAATGCACATAATATACTGCAGGTCATGTGACTTATGGAGCAGCAAAAAGTTAATGGAGGTGAGGAGATTTCCTTCTCTGAGTTCAGGCGGTGACCGTAATCTTTTTTCTCACCTCCAGGTAACATTATGTGCAGCTCTCCTAGTTCTCGCAGCCTCAGTTCGCTGCGATCCCGGGTTTTATCTACCCATCGACTGTGATGACATCTATCGCCAGGACAACTCCACTCCCAGTGGGGTGTACACTATCTACCCAGCAGGTCCCATCTCACCCCTGAAGGCCTTCTGTGACATGGACACTGACGGAGGCAGATGGACGGTCAGTTTTATAATCTAATGTCAGACTGTGTGCTTCAGTTTACCTGCTTTTAGAAACACACGAAAGGGTTATTCTTATAATAATTATATAGAAACAGGACGAAGACAGTATAAAGAATGGATAGAGCCTGAGTGACGTCACCTGTAGGTTTCTTAAGCTCTATTTTGAAGCCGATAATATGCGCCGCAGGCCGCCGCCATGTTTTTTGTGCTGCTCCTTCCGCTTCTCGTCTAATCTAAATATTGGCAACGGACTTGGTCTCTGTAGCTGTGCTGAGTCTGGTTTCGTTTGAACTCACTTGTTCAAATTATATTAAGGCTTAAAGTTATGCATAATTAACAGCACGGTTGTTGATTGACACGTGGGTGCCGTTACAGATGGCACGTTTGAGCACCCAGGCTCCATTGGGCCCGCCACAGGATTATTCACGTCTTTGCCGATATTTAGATTAGGCGGAAGAGGCAGGACTGCCAACATGACCGCGGCCAGAGTTACAGATTCTGAGTTTCACAATGGCTCTTCAGAAATCTACGGGTTTAGCACACAAACATAGAGCAGTATTAATCTTCTCATTCATTGTTTATATGGTTTATTTACCCAAATGTCAAACTATCCCTCTCACGCTGGGTCAAATGAGCATGTTAACTCTTTTAAAATCTCGTCCACCTCATCTCCAGCTCAATAAAGCTCAGATAAACTCACAGTACACTACCTACCCTGAACCAAACGGCAAAAGTTAGTGACAGACTGGAGAACTTGGCTGAGAAGCTTACTTGCATTTACTGTAGATGTAACCTGGTAAAGTTAAACTTTTACCTAGTTGACTCTAAAAGATTTATACTGTTATCTAAGAGTCTTGCTAATTGAATACATAGAGTTACATGTTAAATTAATAATGTTTCTCTATTTCTCAGGTGATACAGAGGAGGCTCGATGGAACTGAAAACTTCTTCAGGCCCTGGAGCCACTATAACACTGGATTTGGGAATGTGGCTGGAGAATATTGGCTTGGTAAGCTCTTGAAGGAAAAATACACACATGGTGCCTGTCCTACTTTCAGTCTCAATTTGCCGAGGTGAGATGAAGTATAAGGTGTGAATTTAGACTGGGGGTTGACAGGCAGACTGAGGGGAAAAGAGGTTAAGCAATGCGGAGTAAGTAGTAAGTAAGGCTTTGGTGCAGGAGGTGGAACAGATCCTTGTGGACTTTTTCAGGCCTGGAAAACATCTTTCTGCTCACTATGAGGAAGAAGAACGAGCTGCGGTTTGACATAGAGGACTTTGAGGGAGCGAAGGCGTTCGCCCAGTACTCTTCCTTCTCGGTTGATACGGAGAACTCTGGATATCAGCTTCACCTTGGCAGCTTCAGTGGAACAGCAGGTAAAGATGTCTGGGTGGATCTTACTTTAGGAAGTTTGAATGTCAAGGCTAGAAATGGCTGGAAAACTATAATCGCATTGTGATGCCTGTGAAAATGTGAATCTCCAGAGACAAATTGTTGTCCAGTGAATGTAGGATAATATATATATATATATATATATTCAAAATACTAGGTTCAGTAACTAAACAACATTGTGTTTGTCTTTATTTCTAGGTGATAGTATGTCAGGACACAACAACATGAAGTTCACCACCTTTGACAAAGACCAGGATCAGTGGGATAAAAACTGCGCTCAGCATTATATGGGCGGATTCTGGTACAACGCCTGCCACCATGTTAATATCAATGGCCTGTACGTACCTCATAAGGCTGTAGGTCATTCACACGCCCAGATCGTCTGGAACAGTTGGAGGGACGACATCAAGACAGTCGCTATGAAGATCAGATCAGTTGCTAAGTGCGGATGCATGTAACGCTTCATCCTCCATCGGTTTTTCTGTAGGTCTTCTATAAATAAGCGGTAGTGTTGTTTTTGTTGTTCTGTGCTGACCTGTGTGTTTAGTTCCTATGTTTATGTGTCAGGTCATCTGTGTATTCCCCAGTCCTGCATCAGCTCTAGTCCATTATTCTGCCTCACGTTCTCTGTTTTGTCGTGTTGTTGATTTATTGCCTTAATAAATCATTAAAGTTACTTTTGTGTTAACTAACCTTCGTCTGGTTGTAGGTCATTTTATTGCCCTTCACTGGGAACCGCAAAATATACTGTTTAGACATGAGGCTACAGCCATGTTAGCATGCTAACATGCTCACACTGACAATGCAAACATGCTGATATTTAGCACGAACCATAGTTACAATATACAGTACATGATCAGACATGGTCAGTCTATATCGTCGTTGTACCGTGTTTTAAACAGACAAGGTGGTAATTAGTGAGATTTAAAGGTATTAGAGCAAGGCTAGTCGTTTCCCCCTGCTTCCATTCACTATGCTATTTTAATTTTTCTGTCTGAACACGACAATTATAACCAAACACTCGTCCACTTGTGCCCATTAAGGTGAAGGATAACTGATCTGACCGTATCACTTTTTCTGTACATCAGTGGTTATTATTGATTGTTGACTGACTTCTCAAACGTGAAATATCTTATTATGATAAATAATGATGTTCATCCCTTGAATAACAAATAAACGACTTATTTGAAATTTTGTATGTAAACGTAGAGTATCTGAAAAATGTAAGTGCTGCCGTGTTCATTATTTTGAGAAAGGACATTAAAACAAGAGTTGTCCTCCACTTCTTTTACTTGAGAGAATAAGTAAATTGCACAGCTGTGGGTCTGATCTGCTTCACTCGAAAGCTCCGCTGGATCAGGCGCCCGGAGCACAGTCGGCTCCCTCTTTTTATAAGTTTGTTATTCTGGGTGTCATCCTTCCTGATTGGTACATGAGTCCCTACTCTCATTGGACCTTGTTTTGGGCAGAGGCGGTTTCCCTGTAAATAATTCTTTAAAATACAATAGTTCATATTTTGCTGCACCGTGCATTATTATAGAGTAAACACAAAAACAGATCACTTCACAGGCGTTTGATCCAAAGGTGCTCTTGCTTACAGTGTGTGCGTCATTAGTTATTGATTCTTTGATTTGATTGACTGAGTGATTAAAGCTCAGTGTGTTGTTTATATCAGGGAGGCTGTTCAGAAATCCTGCGGACAAAAATCATGAAGGTTGTTAGAAGGTAAATACGTGTCACATGCATATAGTGTACTCAGCTTAGAACATTATGTACTCATAACTCATTGTTGTTCAGACTTATAACCGCACTAGCTTAGCTTCTCATATGCTGCTCTGCGCGTCTCTGCTTTCTGTGGCTTAGATGTTGCAGTAGCAGGGTGCCCTTTGTACAAAGAAAAGCTCTTGTGTCTGACTCTCATTTGTTCTGATCTCTAATAGGTAACGAGCGAGTTGGTAAACTCCTGACAAAGGTAAACAGGAAGGATTTGTGATCGTGTCAGCAGTGTAGTGTTCTTTAGGCCTTGTTGAACAAACATGTCAGTATACAGAATATGACATGATACAGTATGGTGAATTCTCTTTTGTTTTTATACGTGTTATTAAAAGACATCTCAGTGTGTATCTGACTGCATATTTGACTAAACTTGTCATACAAGTAGTATTAGTAGTATTAATCTGTTCTCACCAAAGACAACTACTAAAATCTGTTGTGACGTGCTTCTGTACTCAAGTCCTTTAAAAAGTCATCAAAGCAGGAACTTCTAATATTGAATTCACTCTGAAATCAAAATTTCCTTATAGATTACATAACCATCCTTGTGTTACCCTTTATATGAGCCACGCAGGTGTGCATGTGCAGGCACATGGAAAGAGAAGCATGAAGTGATGTGGTGCTGGATGAAAAAGAGGACATGTTACTGGAACTGACCCAGATAAAATAAATATAGTATTCGTAGTAGTAGCTGAAACCCTTAACATGCAACAGCAGTAAAAAACATAACATGACTGTATGTTAATCATTTTTAATGATTTCAAGTTGAACTATAAACTCGATTAATGTAAATTCAACATGAATCAAATATTTAAAATAAAGTATCGGTTACTGTTTATATCATACTGACGTTTCTTCCTCCACTATTTTACCATAAGACAGCACTGATGTGATTTTCTGGGTTCTTCAGGTCACTCTGTACTTAGTAATCTACTGCTGAGCTCTGAGACTTGAATGTAATCTTAATACATGGCAGGTACAAATTGGTATTCAGGTAATTTAACAGAAGAAGAAGATCAGTGTGGAAAGTTTTACATATACAGGCCAGAAATACAACCACACACAAAGGGCTTATGGGTGGTTGAGTGATACACAGCCATGTAGCGCTGCCCTGGGAGCAGTTAGCTTCCATATTGTGGTTCACACTGGACTTCAACCAGCCACTATCCACTAGCGCCCCCTTTTATGTAAGTAAAAATAGCAATAGCACACTGTAAAAAATGTATTTTAAATCTAGTTACTGGCCAACAAAATATCAAAAAAAGTAGCAAAATTATTCATAATGCAGAATGTCCACTGTCAGTGTTATTATACATCTAGTTTTGAAGTTTTTATATCCTTAAAAATATTATGTATTTGTGGTTTTAAGTATCAAAAATCAGGTCAGTATAGTTTTACATCTCCTCTTAAATACTTCTCTATGTAGCTTAAGCAAGTACATGATGTTTTATGCTGTATTTTGTCTCATTTATAACATTATTATTTACAAGCCTCTTTGCTGATTGACTAACCAACCACAGCAAACAGACCATAGCCCACACAAACAGTGAGTCTGAATCTCCTGGTTTTCCCCTCTGCTCAGCTCTCTGTAATTTACAGACTCTTCTGTTGTGCAGTAAAGTAAACTGCTCTAGCTGCAGTTAGCTAATGTCAGCTCAGTTTGTTAGACGGCCATTGTCTGGACTGTGATCTCACAGCACTGGAAGAAATGTTAGTATTTGTACCAGAAGAGGAGGTTTTAAGGCCCAGTGCAGACAAGGAGCAGAGCCGGTGTCGTGCCAGAACCGGAGCTGGGCAGTGTATCTGGGACATAATGACAGATTCACTGACCAGCTACTGACAGAGGTGAAAAGACAGAAGAAGGCTTTGTTGGAAGATGCTAAGAAGAGAAAAGAAGAGAGTGACTGAGCAAGAAGCCACCAGAAAAGAGCAAGTTAGTTGCTGGTGAAATAAAAGGCTAAAAGACAGACGCTGAGCTGGGCTAGTAAGTAAGGACAGTCAAATGCGTGTGTTTCAGAGTGAGGCAGTGATATTGCACTCTGAAACTAGGGGGCACTAAATTGCAAAAAAAAAATAAATAAATAAATAAAAAAAATGCTTTAATCAAAATTGTGTAAATCAGTCAATGTATGTTAGTTAATTTCCATTCATTCTTGTCCTCAGGAAGCTCTACCGACTTCTTGACCCACAAAGGATCCAATTCACAGTCCTAACACTAACTCAAAAAGCCCTCCACAACCACGGTTAATGCTACGTCAGTGACTTGCTCCACCACCAGGTGGACACCCAAGACTCACTATCATTATTACCACCACTCCTACTACTACTGCAGTAGTAGTATGTGCGGAGCATGAGTACAATGAATGAGCGTCCGCTGTAATTTCACAGATTTTACAGGACGATTATGTATTCCTGACTTATCCAATAAAGTTTACGGTTTATTTTATTGCATGTACTCAGGTGCGGTGCTCTAACTGACTCGTGTCTTCTTGTCGCACAGTCAGTCACTGTGTTTATTTAAAGGTTCCGGCTTTCAGGAGCGTTTATGATGAAAATAACCTCAAGCTGCTTCTTTAAGATAAAACAAACAGAGACGCTGCTGGTACGTTTTCCCAGCCGGTTCCTCCCCCTTCTCCCTCTCTCTCTCTTTCTCTCTCTCTCTCTCTCTCTCTCAGGGACCCAAACTTGTTTCAGGAAAAAGCGCTTGAACATATTTTTTTTTTCTCTCGCTGGCTGGCTGGAAGAAACAGGACAACCGTGTCCGTGCCAAGGAGAAGGCGTAGACTTCCTCCAAACATTTCCTCCGCCATCTCCGCTTTCGAGACTCAAAAAGTTTTGTGGAATCTTTTGTAACGAGAAGCAGTTTTTTTTTGGTTTTGTTTTGTTTTGTTGTTTCTTTTCTTTCTCTTGTCATCCACCTCCACCACCTGGTTATTTCAGAGAGGATTTCTGCATCTGAACTTTTTGCAGACATGGACTGGGGAACAGATCTTTGGGTAAGTTTGACAGCTGACACAGAAGAAGAAGTAGAAGAAGTCCTCAGGGAGAAGTAAAATGCCTCCAACATCCCTTAAGACTAAGGCTGCTTATTCTGGTCGACATATTAAGTACACTGTTGTTTCTTTCCACGGTAGGCCTGAGTTTGGTATCTTGAAACAACAGCAGTAGAGTTTCTGTAAAGCCTGCAGAGCCAGAGGATTTCGCAACTCCTCCTGCTGCATACCTTATCATGCACAGAGGGGAAAGAAGAGTTTTATTCCTGTTCGTGGCTACCTTATCTGCTGTAGTCAAAAGGTGTTCCCCACCATCTGTATTTCTTTATCACCGCATGCTTGAACCCGAGCTTTGCTTTGTTTTGTGACACAACTTCTCAGGAAGTGTTGAGGTTTCTGTCAGGCTGTCCTCTATTGAGGGCTCATTTGTGCATCTGGTCGGTGTCTCAGCTGTGAATCACAGTGACAGTCATCAAGTCAGACAAACTCCATCACTAACACACACACACATCTGTCATCTGTCAGCATTAAAGTATAAGAAGTAAACTGGAGTGGCTGCTGATCCAAGGCTGCAAGTTACAACTTTGATTAGTTTCCTTGGTGTCTGAAAGTAAATCAGACAAGCTTATGTCTTTGTGTTGGTCGTGTTTGTTTGTCCGACCAGCAGTCCAAAGCTTAAAGACATCCTGTTGACTACCTCATACGACACAGAAAGGCAGGAAATCCTCACATTTGTTGAGCTGAAACAAGAGAAAGTTTGGCATTTTTGCCAATCCAAATGAATCAAACGTCAAAATTCTTCTCGATCAATCACTAATCAACCAATCAGAACTTCACAGATCGAGTCGTCTACACTTTTTGGTTCAAATGTCCAGACTTGAACTGTTTATGATAGAAGAGCAAACACGACTTATTTCTCCAAATCCTGCAGTGATTGTGGTCAAAGTCTGAGTACATGCCTTAGAGATTATTCCACAGTTAAACACAGACTGGGTGAGGTTGTTGTGTTCGACTGCTCCATTTGTTGAGAAAGAGTTTTAAATTCAAAATCATTCAGACAGCTGCTGCTTGGGGCATGTCTGATGGGATGTGATAAACTTAATCAGACTTAACTTTGGGAAAATCAAAACATATTGTAACAAGAGCTGAACCTGTTTATTTTAATTAGCGATTAATCTGATTAAAAAAAGGAGATCACAATCTCCCAAAGCTCAAAGTAGTGTCTTAATAGTGATTGTTTTGTCTGATCAACAGTCCAAAATCTGAAGATATTCACTTTATTATCGCATTGGTCAGAGAAAAACATTTGTATTTACATATCATCCACCCTTGTAGCTTTAAGGTTTCTCAAATAGAAATATTCTAGATGTCTTGTTTATCCGGCACATTTTCCCCAAAATTTTGCCTGACAGATTTACAGAAAGTTTGTGAAGCCAATGCGGAAGTGCCAAAAACCAAAAGAAAACCAAAGTCAAAAAATGGTGCATGAAACCTGTTACAGACAGAACAGATATACAGATATAACCAATAACAAGTGTTTATTAAGTATTCTTATATAGAGATTCATTGTGACAAAATATGTACACCCTTTAACTGCCAGGTAAAGCTGTTGTGTAGATAAATAAGCCAAGTGGCGAAGCTAATGTTAGCTTTATGAAGAGTGAAGCATGGCATAAATAATATAAGATGTGGTCCACACATTGGACCTGTTTTGTAACTGTGATGTAATAAGATTTTAGATTGCATTTTAAAAAACAATTAGGATTTATATCCTTACTGTTAGCTTAAGTTAGCCATAGCTTGCTAATATATAACATGTTTAGAGTAAAGCATGAAATAAATAATATAGTCTTATTTAAAATATAGAGTAACTATGATTTTATCCGGGAAAATTACGTTTTAAAAAAGTTTGTCTATAAGATTTTGTTAAATTACTTTACCGCTAGTTTAAGTTAGCTCCCTTCTTGCTAATATACCGTGTTTAGAGTAAAAGGTAAAAGGGGGTAAACTAGGATATGGTCGACCTAATGGGTAACACATGATGAAATGTATTTTTTAATGACAATAAAGAGATAAACTGGGAGGATTTTATGTTAAATTTCATAAAAATAACACAGTATCACAGCCTCAAATTACAAAACATAACGGCAGTAACATGATTAGCAGATCTGTTCTGCTTTGAAACACATATATTGTGTTTATCTGTGCATTCATGCAGATTAACTATAGTTTGCCCTCCTAAACCTGCAAATCAAAGTTTTGCTTGTGGTTGTGATGCTACAGTGGCGTCTCGTTTGCAATATATGACTACTTTTAATAGGACAGGACGACAGATGTTTCCTAGCAACCAATTTACACATTATTAAAGTCTCTACTAGCTAAGACATTTATGTTCTTATGGTTATAACTATCCAGTAGAGCTTTACACAAACTGGTGCAAACTAATCCTGCCATTTTGTCGCTTTTATTATGGTTGAGGTGAGCTAGAATCTGACCACAGATCAGCCTGGATCAGGAAGCACACGCGCTGCTGTGTTTCGTCACAGTGAGGGGTGGGACTAGTCCGACTGGTTCCAGGGTTTTTAGAGGCCCCTGGGACCGTCAGTCACAGGGCGGAGGTTCACACTGAGCTAATGATTATCTCATTCCTGAACCCTCTCTGTCTCACTATCAGTATTTCCTCCTCTCAAACAAACATGCAGATGTTCTACAGTGAAGTAACGAGGCATGGCAACAGGACTAGTAAATACTTCTATAGTAATACTACTATATCTACAAAGATATCTTTAATCTCTTCATGACCAGCAGTTTGTTTCTCATATGTCTGTTTACCTAAATCACTGTGCTTTCTAGTGCAGGTTTATTTCACTTCATCTTCCTCTTATGTTTTGTCATCCTGTTCCTTCCTCCTTCCCAGCTCTCTCGTATCCAGGACATTGCTAAGTGTGTTACTGTATGATCTCCATTTAGCTTCCCCCTCCTCTGAGGACTAAATATCTATGTCTCTGGCTCCAAAAGACCCTGCAGCCTCCACACACACACACATATATGCACACACAGGAACAAGCAAAAGGTGGAGTCTTTCTTTGTATTTCACAAGAGACACAACAACAGAACCACCCTGTTGCTTTGTGTGTCCAAATTCTCATGTGTTCATATAATCACACGGTTCAGTTTTGTGGTCACGTTCGTCTTCACTGAAACCTTTTATTGTATGTCCTGTATGCCATGTAGATATAAGCCAATGGGGGCAAAGAGGACAAATGTTACCTGTCTAACAGGTTTAAGAGAGTGTGTGTGTGTATTTTCAGTGCTGTAAGTGATGTGTGTAAAGAGCAAGGGAGGAATGTGGAGAGGAGAGTTTGCTTTTATTCTCTCCTACACCTTTGTGTGTGTATGTCAAATGAAATAAGGGAGGATGTTGTGTGTGTGTATGTGTGTGTGTGTGTGTGTGTGTGTGTGTGTGTGTGTGTGTGTGTGTGTGTGTGTGTGCGCGTGTTTGTGTGTGTGGGTGGGTGTGTTTGGAGGGTTATTCTTTGGCTTTCAGTTTCCATTTGTGGCAGATCGACAGCCTGAAGAAATGTGATGCAAATTTAAGCAATCCAGTTGGAGCTGAAGTGCTCGGTCTATCAACAGAAAAAATACCGGCTACTATTTTATGAAGTGTTAATTCATAAAAGTCATTTTAAATCAAATAATACAAAATAAAAATCACTTGTTACAGCTATAGACAGCATAAAGAATGTTGTATCCATGATTTCACAGCTACGCAGGCTGCCTTATTAATCTAACACATTTCCCCCAAATTCTGTCTGACATGTTCAGTATCTACAGAAACTTGGGGATGTGCAGTGTGATGGGTTTGATCCAATGACAGTATAAAGAATGGACAAAGCCTGAGAGACATCACCTGTAGGTCTTCAGTGTGCTGTTTTGAACCCGTTCACAGTGTTAATGATGTGCAACTTCGAGCCTTAATATCACATCAAATCAAATTTTATTTGTACTGTATAGCCCAAAGTCACAGAATACATTTGCCTCAGAGGGCACTGATCAGTTAAAAAAAAAAAGGAATTACAGTTTTAGCACTTCCACATTGGCTTCATTTCCCAGAAATGTTTATCTCCATAATTCTCCATATTAAAATATTCACATTCACAGCACAAATAAACATTTACAGCCTGGCATAAAAAAGGGTTTCAGGTTTGTGCATAATTAACAGCGTGGTTGCTTTGATTGACACGTGGGTGCCGTTGCAGGTGGCTTTTTTGAGCACCCGGGTGTCCACCAATGATTCACATCTTTGCCGATTTTTAGATTTTGTTTGAGTTGATTTAGATTTTAGTTCTGTGTCTGTGACAGTGAGCTGAAAGTCTTAGAGTTTCGGACTCTTGGTCGGACGAATCAAGACATTTTAGTGTCACCATGAGCTCAGGGAATAGACCTAATGATTTATGGATAAAAAATAATGATTGGATTCACCAGCAAGGAAAATAATCATGGATTGCAACCCTTAATCCAACACTGGGCTCAGTGTGATGTGATGTCCAAAATGTTAGTTACTTCTGGACATTCATGTTCTTTATCACTGTCGTAGGTGGTGCACCAATAAAACTATTACAGTTGAGCTGAAAAGATTAGGCAATCAGTCAACTACTTTTTTTGACCAGAAGTATGTTGTGATCACATTGCCATATCAACACCTTCTTAAGTTCATATGGTTAGTTATTTGTTAGCAGTTACATATTTACAAATCCATCATTGATCGATATGATTCATTTCTGATGTAAATCCAATATTCGCTCCCTTCTAGCTCTGGTCTCACCTATTGAGGATTTTTTTTTTTTTGCTGATTTGGTGCTGTGCAGGCAGTGTACAGTCGGTTTGGAGAGATTTTTCGCTGAAAACAGTGGCCCGCTGAAACAGATACTGAAACTCTGTAAAGCTGAGCCGAGCTGCAGATACAGTTGAAAAGTCTCGAGGTTCATCACTACAAGTAACTCCATTCGCATTGTCATTGCTTTAATGACAAATGAATCATTTACTCTGACTCATTTTCAGTCACTTTTAGAGCAGGAATTCTAAATATAACATAATTCCAGCCTCTTAATTGTAATGACTTGTAACTGTCATGTCATAATGAACTTCTTTGAGTTTTGGACAGATGGTGAAATGAAGTCATTTAATGACATCTCCTTGAGCTATAGAATATTGGTCATTTTATTCACTTTTATTAACATTTTATGGACATAAAATGATCAGCAGATTAATCAGTAATGAAAATAATCATCACTTTCAGCCCTCCGGTATATATTAATCTCTTTATCACACTATATTTTTGTCTAAGCCACTAATTTACCAATCTCAGAACCCATCGTCTATCATCTGATGCTGATTTAGCCTCTGGGGGCAACCTGATGCGAGAGAATGACCAAAAAAAAAGACCCATTTTTGCTCAGCCTGATCGCTCACCTGGTAGAGCATGTGGCGCGTGTACAAAGGCTCAGTCAAAGTGCTGCAGTGGCTCAGGGTACCACAACATATCTTTCTACTAATGTCTATAAAGCTAAAGTGATGGAAGATAGAGGTGGCCTCCAAGATTTCTTTTGCTCTCATGTATTGTTTATCTGAACTGTAATCAAAGTCCATAGTCTATAAATGGAAACCAGAGTGCTTCTGATGCCAAAACCTTGCCTGCACAGTCTGCATTCATATGCAGATATCTGTTTAGAGAGATCACAGAGACTGCTGTGCATCTTGATTGACAAAAATACAGTTCACAAAGTAAAACGTACAGAAGAACGGGAATTTCAACAGAGAAATACCCATACTACAACAAAAACCACAAAAGAGAAGCCACAAAGTCTATGAACAATGTAGGAATTGTAGCCCTTTTTATATAATAATATGTAGGACAAATTAACATACACTTGATTCTTATCCCAGGTAGGGATAATTTTCATAATTGATTAATCTGCAGATTACTGTCGTGATTTATTGTTTGATTTATAAAATGTTAGAAAAGAGTTAAACCCAAGATGATATCACACAAACACTCCAGATCCTGAAATATCCAGTTTAGTGCCAGACAATCAAGGCGGTCATAATTTTACATCAGTCGGAAGTCTATGACCTGTTGATATCATCAGACAGGATAAGATAATGTTGTGTTAAGGTGTGTTGAGATTAAGTACAGAGAGAAGCTTGTAAAAGTAAATAAATAATAAATAATCATAGCGGTACACGTACTGTAACTAGCCACTGAACTGATGATACAATGACGTGTCAAGCGAAGTGAAACAAGTCGCATAGTTCCCCAGTTTGCCTTGATTCTCTGTCCTGTACTGCTGCCAGCTTCACTTCTTGTTTTGTGGGCTTTTTGCTTTCTGTCTGGTCTTCATTTGATGAAAACACACGATAACTGAGGTCATGTGACTGACTTGGATAGTCCAGAGTGTTAACAGTTTGACCTATGTATGAAAATATGTGAATCTCTATGCTGTTTCTCTCATAGGACCAGTATGATCACCTTGACAAGCACACACAGTCAGGCCTCGACCTGGTGGAGCGTTACATAAAGTTCGTGAAGGAGCGGACAGAGATAGAGCAGAGCTATGCCAAGCAACTCAGGTGCGTGCCCTCAGTTTTACTCAGCTCGTTCCTGAATGTCCATTTGTATTTAAATGAAATGCATTCGTGCCTTTGTGCATTTATGTATGCGTGTGCAATAAAGAGTCAAACTGCTTCTTTTTCACCATCTAACAGGAGCCTAACAAAGAAATATGCCAAACGAGGGAGCAAGGAAGAGCAAGACTGCAAGTGAGAGAACAATGAAACGACCTGTTTCCATTATGCTTCCCTCAACTCTTATTTTGCATATACAATGTAGAATTGTCTGGTTACTGTTGCTCTAAGCCTGTCAAGCTTTCCTGATGAATGATAACAGCGGCAGATTTACATACCGCTCAAAATTAACAGTGAATTTTGAACCAGTAGGTCTTTGATTTTTGATTTGATAGATGTGAATGTTGACCTCTGACATGCCGAGTTTAGCCAGTACATTTTATCAGCTGTAGCTAAAAGTTGTTATTTCAGGACACAACAGAAAAGAATTTTGCGAATCAGGAGTAACTGATAAGTTTGGAAAATGTAGCTTGATGTGACGCAAACTGGAATTTCTTGGGTGTAAACTTCCTCAATCCAAAACAAGAGCAGCACAGGTACAGCACTAAACTCTGATATTCATGCATCTCTGCTCTCACAGGGTGGATTTTCCAGTCCTGTTAGCCAGACATGCTAATGTTTGCAAGATAAACATATGGTTTAATCTGTTTCTTTTTGCTTTTGTGGCTAAACAAAAGACGCAAACCTCCAAACTCATTCGGTATCCAAGTGCACATTGCTTTAAATGCTTATCGGCCTAGTTACAGTTGCTAAGGTGCATCTTGATTTATGAGCAGCTCATCACTTATATTGTTTGTCTCTCCAGTTGTGATGATTTTCTAAATTTCCTCTCGTCCCAGATTCAGCAATCACGCGTCATTTCAGGAGATCCTGAACGAGCTGAACGATTACGCCGGCCAACGGGAGCTCATCGCTGAAAACATGATGACCGCCATCTGTGTCGAACTCACCAAGTACCTTCAGGATCTGAAACAGGAACGCAAAACAGTGAGAGACGGAGGGGAGAACACAAGACAAGAGGGAGGGAGTAACAGGGGCACGTGGTCGATTGCATACTGTGGTACACTGTGTCATCATCTTAAACTACTTTCTTCCCCAGCACCTGTCTGATGCTAAGAAGGCCCAGCAGAACTTAGAGAGCAGCTTTAAACACCTAGAAAGTGTGAGTCACGTGTTGTTGTTGCTTATCAATGTCTAGTTTATTAGTTTATAGATCTGATGTTTCCTTTATTCCCAACAATTCTGAAAGTTTCCTGGAAAGAACGATAATAATTATAGAAGGAAAAGCAAGTTCTACAAGTTCTTAGACTTTTATTTATTTACTTCTTTTAGCTCAGTTTAGTGTCTGACACTAAATTGGAACAGTGTTTGACTGAGAACATTTCCTTGAAGGGAAAGCCAAGACATATTTATTCATCATTCATTTATTGTTGTTTATTCTTATTCTATGTAAACAAATTGCACATTTTTGAGCATTCAGCAAACCTGCTGTGCACGGACTACGTGGCTCTAAATTAAGCTAGTTTAGTTAGTATTTGGAATTGGTTAATTAGATTGAAACAATTGAAAACTTGCCCCTATAGTGAGTTTACATGGTTAATTCTGATAAACTTTTAGACAATCTTTAGACACCAGTCTAAATTTTACTATTATTTTACACATCTGTAAAATAAAATGTTACCAGTTTCCCTCAGATTTAGAAATATACCTAGTCCAAAGAGATTCTTTTGTTTGTGCTACAGAAAAAGATGAACTGCAACATCTTTCTTTCTTTCTGTGGTAGAAAGTACTTCAGGTGAAAACCGTCCACAGTGAATCCACAGTGACACGGGAAACGCAAACTTAACTTAATAACCAAACTTTCAGGGCATCAATACTTGAATGTTAATGACTTATTTTGTTTTATAGATGAGTCATAAGCTGTTAATTGGCGGCAGGTCTGGCACTAATTGTCAAGTTATTAATACAGTCGATAATCAATCACAGTGACTGTCTCCCTTTCTAATAAGCCATCAGGTGAGCTGTTGTAAACATTTAAACTCATAAACTTTTCATTAAGCTAATAGCTGCAGTTAGAAAAGCATCTGTGATTATACATGCTACTAAGTTTTCACTAAGAGGTTTTTCAATGATCCACCGTTGATATGTTGTTGGTGAGAACGTTTCTGTAAAGTCAGAGGTCAAACAGTTCAGTGAAGTTGTTGACCCGATGCAAGCGATTGAAGTAAATGATTTATTAGCCAGCAATCTTACCACAGGCCTGGCTGCTGTGCCAAGGCTGCCAGAGCTGTTTAAAAGGTTACCTGTAGAGTTATTTACTCTGTGCCCGTTGCAGACAATGTTTGTAATTCCAGAGAGTACACAGCTGATTTTTGACGGATGCCGTGTAAAGCAGCACGGAGCAGACCAAGCTGGCCAGAAGTTAGATACAGGAACGACACAACGCTCATCTTATTTTTTATAAAACACCCTGTTCAGATTTCTGATTGTAAAAACAGACAAAACGGAAACAATTTAACTACATAGCCTACTTGTGGCAGCAAGTTAACAAAGTCTATTGGGCTTTTGAAAAGCTTTTAAGTCGCACGGAGAACAGACCAAAACAGTGTCGTGACTGTGACGTCACGGAGTATAAATAAATGAATAAATAAATAATAAAGTAGTGGTTGTTAAGGAGCTTAGATATATTTCTAAAAATGGACCATTCACATCCAAAGGCCAAATTAAACTCAACCTATCTGCATCATCGCATACTACCAGAAGTAAACAAGTAAATATATCTGCTGTTTGTAATCTGAGTTAACTGACTCCTACAGTAACATAATGTAGATTATGTGATGGACAGTGCTCTTGCATTTTAAGTACCGCCAACAGAATTGACTTTCTTGATTCTCACTGCTAAAGCTGTCTTCATTATAGCGTATTAAAGTGTGTTTGTGTGTGTGTACACATGCCCTGCAGACTAAGAAGCGCTACGCTAAGGAGTGGGCGGAGGCTGAAAAAGCCACACAACAAGCAGAGAAAACAGAGCACGACCTCAACGCCACCAGACTTGATGTCGACAAAGTAATCACACACAGACACACATTTTACCATCAATGACTGCACCTGAGCACTGATTTTTTTTTTTATTTATTTCAGTCAAAGTCTTTGAACTGACCTTGTCTACCTCCCTCTATTTCATCTCCTCCCCCCACTTCCTCCCTGCACCTGCTCCTGTGCATTTCTCCCACTTTGCATTTTGTTTTGCATCTCCTCATTTCTCCCCCTTCCCGCCTCCTTACATCTTCCCCACCCCATCATTTGCTCTGAAGGCCAAGCAGCATGCCCATGCCCGCACACACACAGCGGAGGAGTGCAGGAACGACTACGCAGCGCATCTCCAGAAATACAACAAGGAGCAAAACTTCTTCTACTACACAGAGATACCACAGATCTTCAATGTGAGACAAAGACATGCATGAGCACGCACATTCACAGCGCAGAGAAGAACAGTCTTAAGTCACGCGAAACCAAACAACGCACCCTTGAATTGTCTTTCAAAATGTCATCCTGCTCTGGTGTTGTGCATTTGAATGTACAATGTGTGAACACAGAGACAGCTCTGAGAAAACACACAAGACGGTGTGAATATAAAATGAAATTCAAGGAGGTTGTTGTATGTTTGTGGAGCGGCGCTGCCTCACAGCAAGATGGTTCGAAATCCCGCAGTCGGCTAGTGCCCTTCTGTGTGGAGTTCTTTCCGGGTTCTCTGGCTTCCATCCACAATCCAAAGACATGTTAATAGATTAATTAGTGACTCTAAATTGCTGGTAGGTGACTTGTCCAGAGTGTACTATATCCTGATAGTATGTTTGTGTGCCAAACAGAAAATGCAGGACATGGATGAGCGGAGGATTCGGCGGATGGCAGAAGCCTACTGCCAGTTTTCAGACATCGAAAAGAAGGTGTTGCCCATCATCTCCAAGTGTCTAGAGGGAATCACTGCAGCAGGGATGAAAATTGATGAGAAACAGGTAAATGTGAGACGTTTTTATAATGTACTGTAAACTGAGAGGCAACAAGACAGAGACAGCAGGAAGTCACTGCACCGGGCCAGGAAATAGCCCTGCACATAAACCTGGATTTTGTTAACACAGCCAGACTAGATGTTTTCCCCCGTTTCCTGTCTTTATGTGAAGCTAATCATCTGCTGGTTGTAACTTATATTTTTTTTAACCATACTCACATTACAGTGGAATGGTCTTCTCATCTAACTCTCAACAAGAAAACAAATACATTCATTTCCCAGTGTCAAACTGTTCCTTTAACAACACTACCTTGTAGAGTTTTTTTTAATTAACAAACAAAAGTTATTTACATTCAGTATTGCTCATGCAAATGCATGTTAGTCCAAATATTTAAAATGCCACATTGCCTCACTCTCTCCTTCACACAAGGAAAGTACAACTGTAGTGGCAGTGAGTTGTGAGTCATCAGTGTTTAGCTTGTCTGTTCTGGGCTACCGTATAAACATGGTGGGGCAACATGGTGGACTCCATGGACGAGGACCCGCTGTGTCTGTAGACATTAAACGCTTATTCTAAGGTAACAAAAACATAAAGATATTTATTTTCACGTCATTATACACTGATGAAAACATGGCTATAAATATTATATTCCATTGCTACATACACCTCCAAACTATAGGGTTGAGTGAATACTGTGCAGAAACAAGTATCTGGTACAGAAAATGTACTTGTGTAAATGTACAACTTCTAGTTAGTCTGTTTTTTCCAAGTACGAATCCAGGAAATTTAGTTGGTTGAACAGATACAGATAATCCCAAATACCTAATATATGGTATTGTTACTGACCTCAAAGATCCAGTAACAGTTGGGTCGACTGAACACCTGTGGGTAACTCTGACCCCTCGCCGTGTCTGTTTCTTTGACGCGACTAAGTGTTTGTTTGTCTCTCCCTGCAGGACTCAATACTGGTCATAGAGCAGCACAAGTCTGGTTTTGAGCGGCCTGGTGATGTTGAGTTTGAAGACTACACCCAAGGAATCAAACCAGCAACCTCTGACTCCAGCCTCAACCCACCCAAAGTGCGTGCCAAGCTCTGGCCTTTCAGCAAGAAGCACAAGGTAAATTTGCACACATTAGATTTTCTTCTCTTCGAGTTTGCATGAAAAGTGCAGCGTCTCTAGGACAAGAAATTCACCGCCTCTCCCCTTTTCTGCTTCGCCTGCTTCCTTTGACAACCTGAAAATCCTCTTTGTCCTGTTCTTCAAACGCGTCTCAACTAATCCGGGTTAACAAGTTGTCATCAGGCTAAAACTATCCTGACATTTCTAATTCATATCATCTTTTATCCTGGTTCTAGACAGAGTTAACAGGGTTGATTTCTAAGTCTTCCTTTAAACGCTACATGTTTTTATTTTGGGAAAAAAAAGCCAACATAAGTAGAGACTGGAAATAATAATGAGCACCTATGTAATTGAGTTATAATCAGAGAGTGCTTCGCTGCTCTAATGTGAAGCCTTAAACAAACTCTAATTATGAAATTAAACCGTGCAATGATCTCTGAAGGCAAATTTAATTCACTCTAAAACCACAGACAAAAATATGTTGACGTGAGTTCAATAATCTCGTTTAAATAATTTACATGTAATTTATGAACTCATGCCAGTTTATATTTGATTGGATGGTGCAAGTTTATTTAATATATTTTTGTTTAAATCAGCATTCTTTATCGACGCTCCCAGCATTATGCCTTCATTAGTTGCATTTGATTGCGTCCTTTTGGCTGGCATAACTCATGTATCTCTAAACTAAAAAAAAATAAATGAAATAAAAAGTTTTATTGGGACATAACCCAAATTTATATGAAAGGTTTAGGAAACTTTAGAAAATGTTTCTATTTGTCAACAAATCCTGTGAAAAGCAACCAAAACCAAAAAATCGTTACTCCATCTCAGACATTGCATCTATAGAGAGAAGTTGACAAAAAGTAATTTCTTACAGCTGATATACAGCTGAGCACTGTAGTTTTTAGCAAACATTACATGGGATATATGGAATTGTTTTTTAAAAATCAATGAGTAGTGTAGTTTAATAAACTACAGTGTATTAAACTATTAAACTGTAGTTTAATAAACTACAGCACGCATTGCAAGACAGAATTGCTGTGCAACAATAAGATTACACTTTTTTTAGCAGGATTTGTTGGCATAAGAAACATAAAAAATGTATACTTTAATAACTAATATGTTTTTATTTTCTGGTAACATTAGCAAAAACAAAAAAAAGAGTGTCACGTTACAGCTACCTGTGGATAAACCTGTGTTTCTGCAGGTTAGGTGACATTTTGAGACGGCTTTAAAGAACTTAAAAATCATCAGTCAAATCCACACGAGCAGCGAGAGCCAGCTGTGTTCTTGGAAGTGCAAAATGACGCTCACGTGATCTCATAACAATGCTTTAAGACAAACACACACTCATGAAACTCAGCCACATTCCTCCCGCGTCTTACCCCACCACCCCGTCGCCCTCAGGGGCCAACTCTAATTCCAATCTGCTGCACAGACTTGCCCTGAAACACCCCGTGCTCTCTCTTTTTAACTCTATCTCCACTTTACAGCGGAGATCGCTGCATCTGTTTGACTCACTCCTCTTCTCTTTTTTTTCTTTTCCTCTCTCATTACCAGTGTAATTTTCTCCCTCCTTTGCTTCTCTTCCCACCTCTGCCCCTCCTCAGTTCGCCCCTCCGTCTTTCTCTCCCCCGTCCCCGTTCCCACCGGGCAGCCACCCAATCTCCCTCCCCCTCTCCAAGCTGCAACACTCCTCCCTGTCGCTCTGTCTGAGGGAGTTTAATCGCTCTATCAAACCCAGGATTTCAACCTTAAAGATATTACACAAGCAGCACTCGGTGAGTGGCGGCATCTGATCAGGTCCCCGTCTTCCCTGCCTTCCCCCCCGTCCGCTGTCATGTCCCTCGCATTGATTGTTTTCATTTCAATAAACTGTTAAATGTTTGGGTCCCTGTGCTTTTGTACAACAAAAGTCACCATGCTTGTAATTGTGAAAGTGTGTTGTGCATGTGGTGTTTGTTGTACACCTATCTCACCTACTCTGTCTCTTCCCTGTCTAGATATCGCATGCCGAAAAGCACACGGTAACACTTGTTATGGTTACGTAGAGGGTAGACTTAAAAGGTGCTTGTAACAGTATTCTGGTGCTGGATTCATTTAAAATGATATTTAAGGAGTAACTTCACATTGGATCATGTTGCACTAACCTCTGCAGGTAAAACAAAAAAAGGTATAAAGGCCCGGTCACACCAGAAACTGACACTCGAAATTCGAGCTGCACAGCTAATGGCTAACGCGTTAGCCGGCAAAAAATGGGCTAGTCTCTATTATTCTTTGTATTTTATTTGAACTGTGGTATTTTCTTATTATTATTCTACATTTTATTCAATAAAGAGGAAAAAAAGGTAAACCTAGCTAGTTTGCTTAGTGTTTGTTACTAGCATGAACTGTTAGCAAGCTAATTAGCTTAGTGTCTTAGTATCCAGTTTGTGTTTCTTGTGTATTACATTATATTTCATCGCAGCTCTAAACACACATTTTCCCAAACATAATAATTACCCAACCATCTTTGTAAAACCTACAAAGTTATTTTATCAGAAAATTGGATGTTCATTGCTGAGACTCAAATATAATGGTCATATATGAGAGTCACAAATTAGGTTTGGGTTTTCGGTCACTAACAGGACAATTAGTTCACAGAGTTTGTTCAGAAAACATATTTGCATTTCCATCAAGTCCTGTCTCATAATTGCCTACAAAATATTCGTTTTTTGTGGAGCAGATTATAGTCTGACAGAGGAGGTTAAATAAAAATGGATGGAGCAGCACAGCTAACAATTACGCTTTAATAGCTAGTTGTTCCTTTTCAAAAACAAAACAATGGCTATTGGGCAAAGGTGCAAATTTGTGTGTCAAAGTTCATGAAAGTTGAAGCAACATTGTGCAACTTTTCTACCGTAAAATAAGCATGTAACGCTTTACAGCACTAAGTCAAACATCACTAATTATTTCTCTGTTTTTATTTTTTATTTTTTTGGAAGCTGGATCATATTTTAAAGAGAAACTGTTGCAAAGACTGTACAAACTCACAGCAGTGGGGGAGTCTTAGTGTTTGTACTACAGGGAAGAGATTTTCAGGCCTGGGATGCAGGCAAAGGTTGACAGGGAATGGAGCCCGTGTTGTGCCAGAACCGGAGCTGGATAAGTGGGCAATGTAAACAGGCTTAGCTGAGCTGGGCTGGTAACAATAGCTGGCTGCTATGCGTGTGCTGTTGCACTTGCTTTAGCTGTTAGCAAAGTTGTTAACTTGCTAGCATTAGATCAAGTAATGTAATGATAACAGATACACATGTACAACTGTCCATAATTATGACAATAGTATTACACTCTGAAACTGGGTGCGCTAGATTGCAAAAATATACATTTTTACACAATGCTGCTCTTAATATGATGCAAAACCTTAACAGATTTACGTCACTGAATCCACTAATTGCACCAAATCCACTAAAATGAGGTGATTTTGCTGCAACATGTAGGTGTGACCGGGCTTCATGTGACCTCACCTGTAATCATAGCTGGGTGTGGTCAGGTATGGTGCCAGATTATATGTCTGGGTTCAGTTGCTCTTTAATTTTGTTTCTCATGTCAAAGGGAACTACATTAACATAAGGGACATTCTGTGATGCCATACTGATATACAGCTTTGAAGTCTCATTTTTTAATTGAATTTGCAAATGTGCAAAGTGTCTAAGATATATTTAATCTGACAGCAGAGCCATGACCATCCAGACTAGAACTAGACGTTATCCTTTGTTGAACTTAATCATTGTAGCATGAATTTAAAAGGGTCAGTTCACCTAAATTACTTATTATTTAACATATTTCATTCTCGTCTTTGCAAACGATAATACTAAATCACCATAGCAACATATTGTCATGTATGTTTTGATCCATTCTGTCAGGCTGTTTCAAAGGTATTCAACACCTTCAAAACAACCTGACAGAGCAGCGTTAGTGATATGTAGCCATGCAAATAGTTTTGGTCTTTAGATATTTCTGTTTTCAGCCTTTTACAGCGGAGCACAGTGTGATCTGCATCAGCTGCAACATTTCCGTTTTTATAGGATAATCCAAACAAGCATGCTGTGGACAATTTTTCAGTCTTTGTCTCAGAAGAAATACAATTTGTTGCACTGTTATTGCGGTGACATTGTCTTAAATCATCACTATTTAACTTATAGACAAAAAACTGGGACCCTTCTTCCTTGCTTTTATTACTTCACGTCTTCATGGAATACATCGTTCAAAGTCTTTTCACACGTTTTCAGCAGCTATTGGACGGCGTGTGAATGTGAGTATGAATGGTTGTTAGTCCTTATGTGAAGAACTGGCGACTTGTCCATGGTGTACCCTACCTGTCAGCTGGGATTGACTCCAGTCCCCCATGACCCTGATAATGATAAGCAGTTACAGAAAATGGATGGAATGACGTAAAAATATATATCTTAAAAAACTGAAATGAATACTTACATAAGTGTACAATGGTATGGCATCACAGGAGAAAGAGTTTGTGGTTTCTGTCTATGAGTTGTACATACAGTACGCACCAGAAAACTGCACAGTTGACTCTCAGGGATATTCTCACGGGATGTTTCAAGGTTGTGAATAGTCTCTTCACTCTCTCTGTCTCTGTTTTCCCATCACTACCATCACAGAATAACTGTACGGCTCTCTGATGTTAGACCTCAAACATGTTGTGAGCATAAACACGTAGCATTAACGCATCATTGTGTGTGTAGACGTCTTATTGGCAGTGTGAAAGAGAGATAGAGACAATGAGTAGTGACATCTGGTGGTGAGCATTCATATGTTTGTTGTATACGTGACACTTACAACAGTTGTATGTGCGTGTGTGTGTGTGTGTGTGTGTGTGCGTGTAGCCGCCTGCTGCAGAGGATTTCTCTCATCTTCCTCCGGAGCAGAGGAAGAAGAGGCTGCAGGGGAAGATTGAGGACATCAGCAAAGAGCTGCAGAAGGCACAGGACCAGAGGTGACGGCACCACCAGCAGCATCACATCTCCAAGCCCTGAAAACACACACTTAATCTTTAATTCATGGTGTTCACTGTGAACATCTGCAGTTGATTGCGAGAGCACAGGTCGGACTTTACGTGTTGGTAGCTCTAATTTGCCCAAAAATACATTCTTCTATCTTTATAGCTGTTTTTGATCTGTTGGGAACTATTTAATATATAATATATTTAATATCCTGTTAGCTCAGGGGCATTGTTGTTGTTATTGCATTCATTTTTTCAACATTGTCATTTTCATTTATTTTTATAACATAACAACCCTACCGCTAAATGACGCAGTGTCCAAAAATATAAGCTGATAGATGCCTGATCAGCCGGGGAAGATTGAGGACAGCTGTCGCATCCCAAACACATCCCTGAATTGAATAAAATTGTATTTATATAGCACTAAATTGTAACAGTAGTCTCGTAGAGCCAGCCCTAACTGTAAACACTGTCAAAAAGTAACGTCTTAAGCTGACTCTTAAACCTACCGTCCATCCACCACCTCCCTATCTGACCACTAATTCATACTGACTGTGTACCCTGTCAAAGAAAAAGGATTAAGTAAAAAAACGGTACAGAATAAAGAACCAAACAGTTGGAGATTGGGAATACAATAAAACAGCAATAATGTAAAGTAGCATTGTTGCAGTTTCAAGCTTTCAAATTGACTTTAAACTCATCATCAGGAGCAGGCAGAGGTGTCAAGAAACCTCTTGAAACTGAAACAATATCAGACTATATCCCGGTTAATTAGGCCAGCCTGAATTAACTGGAAATCTTGAACAGAAAATGGTAAGAAACGTTTCTAAAAGCCTCTGAAGAATTCCTCTACCATGCTGAATATCCATGATTTAATCAGCAGCAAACAAAAGTTCAAGTCTGGGAAAAGAAATCCTTAATTGTTATTTATCAAGAGTTTAACGCTGAGCTGATCGGCCTCATCAGGACTGCGTTGGTGTGATTTAATCCAAGTGGATATCCAAAGCAAGCTCAACTTTTGCAGAAAAGTGCATGTTGATATAAAACTAAGTAACTGATTAAAAATGGGGTTTTTGAGGCTTTAAATGATTTCCAAATATCACAGTTCTTCTCTGGCTCTCTCGTACGACAGTTAAAATGTTAGCTGGGCTCAGAGTTGACATAGATATGGTCAGAGTTGTTTACATACTTTTGTACTTCTGGTCTGGAGCTGTTTTTTTTTACGGTTTGAGCTTCGGCTGGTAGTTTCAATTTAAGGAAATTGCAGCATGCCGTACACAAACATTTTTGGACAATGGAGTCCTCCTAACAACAGTGTGCGATAGTTTGTGGAAGACCATTTCCTGTTTCACCATGACAAGACCCCTGTACACGAAGCCAAGTTCATAAAGAAATAATTTTCCCAGTTTGGTGTGGAAGAACTTGACTGGTCCGCAGAGAGCCCTGACCTCAATCCCATCCGACACCTTTGGGATGAACTGTAACTGCGAGCCAGGCTTTTTTTCCCTGCCTGTTATTAGTGCCTGACCTCTAATGTCACACAGAAGTATGTTTCTGCAGCAAGTCAGCCAACTTCTTCAATTTCTGCCCATCCCTCCTGTTCTTATCAGCGGTGCTGCACAAGAGAGAAACTTCCTTAATTAGTGCAAAAACAATAACATTTTCCTCCCTCTGCCTGACCCCAGTGAAGCACTGGAGAAGATGAAGGGTGTGTACGAGCAGAATCCACAGATGGGAGACCCCTCCAGTCTGGAGCCTCAGATCACAGAGACTGCCCAGAACTTAGGCCGCCTGAGGGGGGAGCTCACCAAATATGAGGTTATCCACCACACACGCTCATATACACATGTACGCACGACCGTATTTGTGCCAAAACATAACATGTTTTGCTGAATCGTTACAGACGTGGCTGTCAGAAGCGGTGGGTGGAGAGGAAACGTCCAATGCCATCAATAATAATACTCAACATGGGTAAGATTTGCATTCAGAGGAGTATTTATTGGCAGGAATGGAGTACAGTATTCATAAGTATGTTTTCCTTAGTGTATATTAACCTGGAAATAAGATTGTTGTGTTTTCATTGTCTTAAAATTAGCCTTCATATCTACAGTGAGAGCGGGTCCTCTTCCACGGAGTCCGCCATGTTGAACTGCCATTTTTCTACAGTAGCCCAGAACAGACAAATCAAACACTGATCTTTATATGGCTGAGTTGTTTTATATGCTTGACAGAAGAGGGTGAGGCATGGAATTTCATTGCAATCTACAACTTCACCGCTAGGTGCCACTAAATCCGACACACTGGACCTTTAAATGAGAAGATTGACACCACTCTGAATATGAAGCTGCTCCTTAAGCAGGTTAGCTAGGTCAGCATAAAGAGTGGAAGCAGAGGGACTCTCGACAGACTGCTGCGGCCAAGCGGCAACCTCAGTCACTGTGAAGTGAAATCAAAGTTTATTATAATGAGATTTTGAGAAGATGATCCCGTTATCTCAGGATAACATTTGTTATTTCAAGATAATAACATAAATAAGTTTAGATCTCCAGAAAAAAAATAAATTAACTTGTTATCACAAGAAAATATAGGAAATAACATGTACACGCGTATGACCATTTAGTACTTCCGTACTGGTCAGCTACAACAGCAACTACACTGAACGCACACCCAGATGAAAAGAAAGTACACTTGACTTTTTTTCCTGCTGTATTGAACTCGCACCAAACTGTGCTCCTAAACTGTGCTCCTAAACTGTCTGAACCAAACCATGATTTCTGGGTACTGTTACACCCCCTACAGAGTGGTATTGATCATCCCATGGAACGCTCTGTGTGAAAGTTCATATCTAACTGTTTAAATGTGAACGTGTAGCAGAAAACATTGAGGAGATGACATGTCTTGTATTTTTTTTCTTGGATATTTTCAGGGTTGTTGCAGCTGACCCGCCCCACAACATCTACACAGAGTTTGAAGACGAGTTTGACGACATTGAAAGTCCTATTGGCCAGTGCACAGCTCTGTACACCTTTGAAGGTACATCCCTACTCATTTATACTCAACTTATACTTATTTTAGCCTTTTACATGTGTATTATTTGTGTGTTTTTTTGTGTGCAGGCAACAGTGAGGGCACCATTTCCATTACAGAGGGAGAGCTGTTGAGTATAATGGAAGAGGATAAAGGAGATGGATGGATGAGAGTCCTTAGAGCCAGTGGAGAAGAGGGCTATATACCTTCATCCTATGTCAAACTTAGCCCGTAACACACATACGCACACACACACACTCGGAGCTTGTGATGGAAAGTTAAGAGCTAAAGGTGAATACAAAGTCATACATGATAATTGGAGCTTTTCCCAACGTCTTTTATCTCTGCCTGTGACGTGTATAGTGAGATGAAAGCGAGTGATTATAAAGCTTGTTATCGAGGCTGATTGCGATATCATGCGCTCCCTGTCTCTGCAGCAGGAGAGGCTGCCGCCAAACACAGACTGTCAGTGTCCTGTCTGATCTTTAGAAATTTAAGCTCTTTTAAAGCCAAACTTTTGAATGTATACCTGAACGTTTTTTTGTCACATGTAACTTCAACATACTTTTCTTTATGTCCATATATCCATTCACTTGACTTTCCCCCACTGCCATCTCTAATAACCTGCTGAACTTTTAACACCAGCCCTCTGCTAGAACCTCTTTCCTGACAGGATAATGTGAGTTTTTATTGTTTTATGACTTATAACTGGATGAAAACCACTACTCTATAGGGAGTGTACAAAATAGAAATTCTCTCAATGGACTGACTGTAAAGGATAGGTTCACGTTTTTAATGTCTGTCTGTAAAACAAGACACAGCTGCCCGCTGTAATCACTCCTCCTGTTCATACTGGCTCAGAAGAGATCCCTTCCTTATATATTTCTAATGTAAGTGATGGGGGACAATACGACAGGCCTTGTTCCGGGTTTTTCTGAAGCTAATATGACTCTTCTTTTAATACAATCGCTCCAGTACATCTCAAAGGAGGAATTTCATGCAGAAAAGGCTTTGATAACTTCATATGCGTAGGAGTCTAATCTGCTGGAGTCTCGTATTGGCTTCAAATAAACTTCCGTTTTTGTTTTACAGAGAAAAAGGGCTGTGGATTTTGTCCCCCCATCTCTTACATCGGAAGCACTTTAGGCTGTGTGAACCTAATCTTTTAACTAAAGCGAAATCTGCAAGGAAACTTGCTTCACGGTGTTTGTGTGAATATAAGACATGGTGGCTAAAATGCAAAGGAGGGGGCAGATATGGCATTAATGATCAACATTCAATATAATACAGCATTTACCGTGTCATAGTTCCTGGCATAAAAACTTGGTGAACGACTGTTTGAGGTTTTAGCTCATGAGTTGTGCAAGCCAGGAGTGGATAACAAGCACTTATGACGTCCTTGTCTTCACTTTTTGAATTACGACTTTGCACATAAGTGTTATTAACTGGTTGCTCTTTTACAGTTTTATATTTCTCCTACAAACTGGGTTTACATGTTTTATCCACCTGTTTTTATATACTGAATCTCATTCTTACTGAAACAATGGACATTATTAAAAAAAAACCTTAACATGAAATCCAGATGATCTGTTCAGCCACAACTTTAGCAAAGGATTGACACAGATTGCTTTCAAAGGGAGGAAATTTCAGTTTTGAGATTCAGCGCCTCATGGGATCACTGCCAATGTTTAAGCACTTTTTTAAAAAAGTGTTAAAAGATCTACTACTCCAGGCATGTTTCATGACATATAAAAATACTCATTGTAAATAATACTGTGTCTGATATAAAAAAAAAAACACTTCTCCTCCTTCTCCTTGAAACATCCAGAATCTGTGAATATACTGAAAGGCTAATATTCAGTGAATGTACACAAATAAGGCGAGCACAGAGAAACGTCCCTTGTTCAGCAGATGAAAACAGCCTTCTAGTGTCAAACTCTGCACAAACCTCCAAAAAAACCGAACAATATCCAGAACTTTTTTTTTTTTTTGAGGGGGGACTTTAAAAATCTCATTCTTATTGAGCCACATAAGGTTTGCCCATCTCGCTCTGTACCACTCTGTCCTGCACTAGTAGATGTTTGCTCAACATTTAAGGGGTATTATTGTATTATTATATGATCCATTTTAAAGAAAGAAAAAAAAACGGAAATGTATGTATTTACATGTATCGTTTTAGTCATAAAGTGAAAAGAAAAAAGCGTTTGTCTTTTTTGTTTCTTAACAGCATCATTTATGAGAAATATAACATGAAAAAACCATCAGAAAAATAAAGACAAAAACACTTTTATTGCATCAGAAACACTGAAATGAAATATACAGTTTCCAGTGTGGTCTCTTACAGCAGCAGTTTATGTACAAAGGGAGCTAACTCAGTTTTAATAGTGTTCATGTTGGTTCTTTGGAATCTCAAGTAGCAAACAAGTGGTATGGATTGAAAAAACAGTGTCAGAGTATCAGAAAAACACACATTTGAAGAAGTAAACGGATGCTTGTTTTTTGGGTAAACAGTTTCAGATTTCCTGAAAAAGGAAAATGAATCCAACGCAGCCCTTTTTCACAGTGAAGGACCTCCCAGCGCCCACTGATGTAACTCATTCTTTTATAAGTTAGGTTGTCACTTGTCACTCGTTTGACAGTCTCTCACATCTCTAAAATAACTTTCCTTTGTCTGTGATTTCGGGGGTGAGATATCTTCCTTGGCTACTGCAACACGCCAAGGCTCAAATAAAAACGTTTCCCTTTCATGTCTGCATTTTTATTTTCCTCTTTGAAGGAAATGCTGTTTTCACCTTCCACTTAGTGAAACAGGCCTCAAGGCTCAGGTTAGAGGGTCAGGTTGTTGTGGGGTGAGCTCCACGGGTTCCAGTTTATCTGAGAGCACACAGAGGATCTTGTCAAACTTCTCGTAGCGTTCCTCTCTGTCAGCCGTTGCTCCCGACTGACCCCAGAGCAGCCGCAAGGCGAACTCTGTCCGGCAAGCTTCAAGCAGCTCAGGGACCGGCTCCCATCCTCCTGTGCAAGCAGATATTTGATCAGATCAGATACCACAGCTTCACAATAAACTGTTTTTGAGTATAATACCAGATAGAGTGTGTTTACTCCTTACAATGAGAGAAACACTCACACATTCAAGCGTTTTAAGAAGACTTTCTCTTAGGCACAAAACAAATCTAACATGTAAAGAAACTACCTCTGTCCACAGGAGAGAAAACACTTCACACATCTTGCTCCTGCCTCTGTCACCTCCCGTTAATCAAAAAATGGCGATTATTGGTGACCTGAGTTGGGCTGAATGAAACCTGGGTGCTCAAACCATCTGTCAATCAATCTATTCATATCCTTAAGCTTGATATAATTTGAACAGGTGAGTTATATAGAAATTCAGCCTCAGTACAGTTGTCATGAACAGGGAAATGTGCTGTGAGGTTGGGAATTGTAAAATGGTGGCTCATGGAGATTGACTCATTCTGTAGCCAGCCTCAAGGGGCCGTTCAACAAACTGCAGTTTCTGGCTTCATTTCACAGCCACAGATGTTGCAGCTTGGTTTATACTGAAAATTAGATCACCTCCTCCTGGACAGTTGACATTTATCAAGTTAGGATTTATGACACGTATGAACAAACCTCAACCAAAAAAAGAAGAAAAAGATTTGTTATGCTCTTGCATGATGCCCTGTTTGTACCTGAGAGCAGAGAGTGTGCGTGCTGCTGATAGTCCTGTGCATGCAGCGCAGCGCTGCGAGCTGACTGGAGGACGTCGTAAAGAAGCTGACAGCCTCGCTCACTGTCCTCCACCGGGTCCTCACCCTCCATTGCCATCAGCAGAGGGACCAAGTGTGGCACAGCGATGGGACCCTGGACTACAGAGTCTACAGAACAAAAACATACGATCACACATTGCACACAATAATCAAACTGGGTCACAGTGCTATTTATATAGCAGATGTTTTAACCTGTCTGAAGGTGTGTTTTTTTTTTCCTCTAGAACTTCACTCTATTAAAGTTGAAGTGCATCGATTCTACACATCAAAGTCTGTTTATAGGTCTCGAGCAGTGCTGTGTATGTGAAAAGGGTTGTATAAAATCTTTTGTGGCTCCAGACGGAGCTTTGTGAAGTCTGATAAAGAGAGTCTCGAGTGATGAAATGAAAGCCATTTTCATCTGTTTGATTACACCGAGACAAATAAAGTGACTGCAGCTCCTGAAACTCAGATGTCACGTTGGTCAAAAGCATGTGCAGCATCTGTCGTGTAACGTGTCTCACCATCTCCCTCGTTCAGCATGTTCATGAAGGGTTTGAGTTTCTTCTCGAATAAAACCGCCGTCTCTGTGTGGTTCCTCCTCAGCGCTCGCCACGTCATCTCCAGCCGCATTATCTGCACACACAAACATACCAAGAGTGTTTCTTCAACCAGCTTCCACTTTGCCTAAGTTTGCATAGAGCAAGCTTTTTTTTAAAAATTTAATTACTCCACCTGAGGCATCTCCAGTGCCTTCATCACGGCTGAGAAGGAGTAGAGGTTGCAGGCATGTTCTTTCAGGGCCTGAGCCAATGAGATTAGTTTATGTAAAACAGTCGCCCTCTGGCTCACAGTCCCCGTGCAGCCCAGGATGTCCACTGCGATTCCCAGTGAGATTAGATGATGCCTAAAAAATTAAAGATTAGAGGTTTAGAGATGTGTGTGTGTGTGTGAACATTGAATAAGGCAGTTGGTGAACAACAGATTTCTCTGTTCCCACTAGCATCTATCCACCCCAATACAGCAGAAGTACAGGGAGTTTTATGGTACTCACAGACAGGGATAGGAATTGATTTTATTGATAACAATGGCATTATCGATTCTGTTAACTGGGCCAATTCTTCATTGATTCCCTGATTGATTCCTGAGCAGTTATCTGTGTGGAAAAAAGTATGCTACAGAGGTTTTTAGTGTCAGCTCAACTGTTTATATTCTGTCTGACCACAGTGGGTGAGTCAAGCTGACTGTAGCCTGAGAGGTAACTGTAGCAGCAGTCTGTGTGCCGTCATGTAAAATGGATGAATAAGATTAGTACAACATTAGTCAAAGAAAGAATCTGCTAGGCCTGCCTGCGTGGCATTAATATTATTATAACAACCGAGGATTACGGACAAGCCGCTCGGTTGGTAAGCATGACCTTTACTTCAAATGTCATTTTACAGACATTTTTTAGCACTGTTGTCATCTTTATTTCGGAAAATGAAGCCACACTTTAAATTTTTTCTTCTTCTTCTCAACCACAAATGCTTGTTATAGCGATTTTCCAGCAGCAGAGAGGTATGAATACGACGTCATTGCTTTGTAATGTGCAACTATCAGAAAAACATGCTTGCATCGATGAAAGGAAATGATACGTTCTGAGGCATACGATTCAGACGAATAAGAGATAAGATAAATAAGGTTTCAAACCGGTTCTCGAGTCCCATCGCTACCCACAGAAAAATCTCATGTAAAAAAAGCAACAACATTTCTGTCCACAGTGTCCAAGTTACTTTGTACTCCACCAAAGAAACAGCCTCCCTGAAAACTGTTTTTTGTGAATTATCAACAGTGACGAGGACCCTGATTCTGGAAGAATGATGCATTCGGCACCTCAAACAAATTCAGAAATTGCATCAGCAATCAGAGATGGACACAGATAAAAACATCGGGCTGTTTGTAAGCGTGTCAGCTGCACGTACCTTTCTAACAAATCCTGTCGTAACTGGCTTCCGTGTGGCAAAGTGACAAGCTCCAACCCCGATCCAACTCCCATCATCCTCTTCTGCTCATCAGTCACCCCAACGATGCGCGCTACCTGCAGGACCACAACAATGACAAATCAATGGCCATTCAGGTTTTCACATCCAGTTCATTGAGTGATTATTCAAGCAACTCTCAGTGTATGAGCCTTTGATTTGTTGAGTTTACTGGTCTAAAAAAAAAGTTTAAAAAAAGACTTAAAGACTGAAGTAAAAATCCTTCACTTAAAAGTAAAAGTCATTTATAAAATTTCTTATCACATACATACACAACATACATGATGGTACAGAATAAGGTCGTTTTAGAGCACTAATTACATTTGATTTGAACATTTGAAAAGGATGTTAGACCTCTGGTTTGCATTTCATTAACTAAACTGATTCTGAAGATCTGCTCGGACAGTTGAGAGCTACCTGGCAGTCTACACTGAGCATGTGCAGAGCAGTAGTGTTGGCATTTGATCTGTTGAAGATCTCTTTGAGTGTCAGCAGGACGCTGGGATCTAGAGGTCGGTTGTTATCCGGCAGGAGCAGCGACTCAAACTGATCCAATTGGAAACACGACTCCAACTCCACCTGTGATGGTGTAGACAGATATTATAGTATTAATGCAGAACTGCTACATCAATAGACAGCTGTCACATTGTCACATACAGTATCACTCTGACACCTGGTGGCAAAAAGACAGTCAGTACTTTAGCCAGATGCACAGATGGATAGATTCTCCAAAGAGTGTGTCAGCTTTAACAAACGGGGTATGCGTATATGATCATGTCTTTGAAAAATCTGCGATGCACTGAGGGCGCGAAAGGTGAAGCGCGAAGTAGTGAGGGATCACTGTACACAAAATGAATTTTAACTGCAAAAATGTAAAGTATACACACTAATATCATATATAATAATGAAAATCATATACAAACTTGTGGCTTTTCAAAATGCCAGTCTTCCGCTTCCTGTGCCGACTTCTTTATAGGCAGCACCGGTAGCTCTGATGATGCTTCCCTCTTTTCTGCCTCCAGAAATCCAAAGGAAGTCTCTGTGAGGCGAGCGCGGCTCTGCCACTTCTCCTCTGCACGTAGTCGGTCCACGTGACCCTTCTTCCTGGACTGTGGAACCTGGATACAACAGGAAGTGGATATGAACTTTCCATTTCCATTTACAGACAGCCTGTGAGACTCATTTCCCCAAATGGAAAGAAAGATGAAAAACTGAACTGAGCTGTGATGAGTTTGTGATGAGTTTTTTTACCTGGACGACCAGCTCATCATAGAAAGAGGATGGGTCATAGTCCCGGTCTCTGGGTGGTGGAGGGACGGAGTTGGCAAAGATAGCAGAGACCCTGAGAGGTTTAGGAGGAGCTCTGGGGTGCAGCTGTCCATCTGAACCTCGCAAAGTTACACCACCACCTGCAGGGATGGAGGAGGGAGTTATTTGTCTGTGTGTGTCTGTGTATGTGTGTGTCTCACTGGTAGTCCCAGGAAGGTTTAAGAGAAAGTTAGACTACACAATGAGCAGATGTCTGTGTCAGATGTTTTGCCCTAACATGTGACTAGCCGCTTACAAAATGTGTGCGAAGAAATGGGTCTGAAAATTGAGTTTTGTATAAAGCTGCTGAGACCACGGTGCTGTGAGACAAGCTTCATTTGTAATGCGCTGCTGATGAGTCTCACATGTTCTCTGACCCCTTTAATAGACCAAAGGTCCAGATAGAGAAAGATCGTGCTAAAGGACTTGACTCTTGATACATATCTTTGACTCTCTTAAAAAGGTGAAATTGAATAAAGCTACTCCATTTTGTTAAAGCCATAATTACTGCTTGGGATGAATCATAAGATATGTTTAGGGATTCAAGAGGCAGTGTTGTAGTTCTCAAGATCACTTTAAGGTCTTTCAAGACCAGTCAAGACCACAAGGGCAGGGATATCACCAGTATTCCATATTAATCACCTAATAACGCGTTATAAAGGAAACACCTGTGTGGCACAGACAACTAAAGGGGGGCAGGAGAGTTCAGTCAACCACTGCAAAGTTCCTCCAACAAATCAATCAATCAGTATTTTATTTTATAATTGGCTTATGAGAAAATAAATAACTCCTGAAAAACTCCCAGACATCCCAGAAAGGAATAACTGACACGATTTACCAAAATCATCCACAAAGAAATCCCTGTATACTCAGAGATTTGAATTCTTGGTCTTATTCCAGAAGCATTGGCCCTGAGAACTTAAGACAGCAAGATGGTCACACTCTGTATTATACATGCAAAGCATCTTAGTGCTTAGACATTTGAAAAGTTTTTATTCTCCATCTGTGATTCTTTGAATTAATAAGCTTTCTTCTTCTTGTTTGCTTACATCGTGATTGAAAGGCTTACAAACACACAAACAGAAATCTTTCATAAAATTTGAGATTCATTTCTTACATTTTTGTATTTTGCAGAGAACTTCAACAGGCAGAGTGTAAAAGCCGGGTAAGATGGTTAAAGGGAGACCTAAATTATCAATAAACTCACTTGGGAAAAAGTGAATATTTATGTTGAAAATCAATAAAACTACATTTATTTATTCATTCATTATGAATTTATTTATTCATTTTAGAAAAATCCAACCATAAAGAATAAATAAAAGTTGTCTGTGTGTGTTACCTGGATGGGAGGGGCGTGTGTTTCGTGGTCTTGGGCTCAGCAGGGGTTCACTACCTGTGCGGAACACAGGTGAGATGGGAGCGGGGCCAGTGTCCTCTGACTGTGAGCTCGGTGGAACACCTGGATGAGGAAGAGTAACACTGAGTGTTTTTTAGGCTGTTCGGGTGATGGTTTGGCTCTTTACCTTTACAGCTTCTTAAACCAAGTCTGGTTTCACAAAAGGAGCTACATAGAGTTGTTTTGCTGTTATTTTTTGTGTTTTACAAGCATACTGAAAGCAACTTCGCAACTCATTTATAATCAATGTGGGGACAGATTCTTTGTGGCTGCACTTAACTCATTTTAATTACTGTACACAGCATGTTGTCTCACTAATTTATGTGTATGTTTTCTGAATAATGTACATTACCAGATGGAGAACTAGTTTTGCACACAGTCCAATAAAGAAAGAAAAAGTAGAACCATCAATCATTAAATATAAATTTCATGTCAACTGTCAGCAAATATTAGCATTTAGAATCATTTACAAGTGAATTTCATGCTTCAAAGATTAGGGTTGAGCTTCTCTTCTGGCAAAAATAGACCTGGGGCATGATGATAAGAGGATTGGAAAGAAGAGCCTCGCATGAGCTGCGAGCAAGACACTCGGCTGGAATGACAGAGCTGTATCCAGTAGATGTTAAAGGTTAGCGGTGACAGACACATGTATGTAGCGGTTGCATGTTTATGATAATGTACCAGTTCGTAGGTTGCTGTCTGATTGTGCAGACTGAAGTGAAGGCCTCCTTCCCAAGTTTTCCAAGTTAGCGGGCTGACTTCCACTCCTGCCTCGCATTAAAAAAAGGCAATCAGTATATTCATTTGTATTTGTGTGCATGCAGCATGTTTCAGTGTAGTGCAGTACAGACTTCCACCCACCTCAGCAGTGGATTGATGAACTGCAGTGAGTCAGCATGTGTGGAGCTGAAGCTGCGTCTTTTGTTGGATTCGGTGTGTTTTTCTCCCCCTGCTCTTCTACTGTTATCGCTGCTGGGCTCCACGTGTCGCTCCGTGATGACACGCAGAGGAAGGGTCCGTGTGATCGGGTGAAAGATCACAGCACCGGAGGCCTGCGAGATGGGCCGACGCCCGCCTACGTAGAATCGGATCAGAGCAGGGACATTGTCAAAGCGATCCTCCTCAAACTGGAACAGCTCCCGAGAGTAGCCCTGTCGCACAGATGAAGGCACACACATAATATATGAAGCAGAGCCTTTAAAGGAGAAGTCCAACAACAGTAACACACCGGGATAAACAAAAGATTTTATTTCTTGTGTTTTGTGCCAATCACCAGTTCCCAGAACCCAACGTGACGTCAAAGACATTAAACTCACAACAATATAAAACAAAGGAAAGCGAAGAATTCTCACATTTATGAAAACTGGTACCAGTGATGTGTGGAGTTGTTGATTCATAAATTATTCTAATTGATTATCTCCCATTTGCCGCACATACACACACACGCACAACACATAAATACACCTGTTTGGGACGTAGGATCACTCGTATGATCTTAAAGTGCATCGGCCCGTTCTTCCAAAAGCAGCTCAAGACGTAGTCACCAGGTGCAGAGCTTGAATCTCGGACCAGGAAGTCTCCGTCCCTCTGAAACAGAGACTCTGCAGCCTGGAGACAAGTCAGCAGGTTAAGTAGGTCGGCCGGGTGTAGAGGTTCACATGTGCGTTGACATCATACTGTATATAACTTAAAGTGTAAGACTTTGACATTTTGGAAATAACACTCATTTGCTTTCTTGCTGATATTAAAAAAAAGTCAGTACCACCCTCACATTTGTACAATTAAATAAATAAAAGAATTCCTTTATGAAGGTATTCAACTTTATGATCATTTTAGAGACTGTCAAGGCTTTGCAGTTGAGAGATGCATCAGAGAGGTTTCTTTTTTTTTTTCCCTACAAGTTATACTCTTATACATACACATATAACTTGAATAAACAGTCTGTATCAGTCTGGCCACTTTAGTCAAATCTGCAGTAAGTTACAAAACAGAGCAAGCATGGATGACAACAGAATTTATATTGATTAAGCTGGACACAACATGAAAAGAAGAAGCTGGGGTAGACGTAGGTTGCAAAGAAGAAGCAGCAAGGGTAGGCAGGCTAACGCAGCTTAAATAACGTGTCCTGTATGAGGTTTGCATAGAGCAGAACTGACTGAGCCATCAGCTGATGTAGGATGACTCTGAGATCAGCTGCTATCAGCTGACATAGTTGTGATTGTGGGCTGAGCTTGACTCCATGTCAGTCCTGTACTAACACTTAGCTCAATTAGTTTAACTTAAGTTTGAAACTGAAGGAACCAGCCGGTTAGCTTAGCTTAGCATAAATACTGCATTTAAGGGGAAACAGCTATTCAGGCTGTGTTCACACAATAACCACACTCTAAAAATTAAAAAATAAAAACAGTGGGTTATGTACTGGACTATTTCTTGGCTGGGAGCAGTGAGTCTGCTGGTCGCCTGGCAACCTCAGAATGATGACAAAACACCAGGAAATGCTAAACTGAGCTGGCACCATGTTAATATTCAAACATACAGAGGTGAGACTGATACTGATCTTCTCATCTAATGCTTTGCAAGTAAGCAAATGAGTGCATTTACCAACTAAAGTCAATCTACTCCTTTAATTGTGTGTGTGTTCAAATGTTTTATTATATGTAAATACAGTGAGAATAGTCCATTGAGCACCTCTCGGCTCAGCGGTCCGTGGTACCACGCATGGCTTCTCGGGTCGTTAGTGCTGAGCTTCAGCTCCTCCTCCAGCTCTTTCCTCAACGACTCCATCTCTCTCCGACCACCAAACACCTACAACGCACAAACACAGCAGCAGCCCAGCCGTCACCATAGTTACCTGACATGTTTTTTGTGCTCACATTTTGTGTGAAGGAAAATGTGTAAAAAAAAAAAGAGGTAGTTTTCAAGAGCAAGTGAGAGACAGAGAGGGCGTTTGCTTAACCTCTTACCTTCAGCTGGCTAAAGTATGCACTGACACTCCTCCTCTTGCTGAAAAACAAAAGAGAAGAGGTGATTTGGAGCTACTAAACTAAACCACAGGGAGCCACAGATGACGGTGTCATGTTTTTCCTTTCCTAAACACGAACAGTACAATGATAGAAGGCCACTGCCAAGGTCTGCATCTGTCATTAACGGCATGCAAACTGAAGGACTTTTAATAGCCTGCCTCTTCCTTCCTCCCAAAGCTTCCACCTTCCTGCCTCTGTAAACACAAGGCTCACAGATGAACAGCTCAGAAAACTCACAACAGGGATCAGCTAGATAACTCCCAATTATCTCATGAACTAATAACTATTCTAGCAAATCTAGTAAATCTACATCCATGCCTGCCTTTCTTTGTGTGTGTGCATGTGGTGGACGTGCAGAAACATCATGTGTTCAGGGGTTGCTGAAGGGATATGCACAAACCGTGGCCTTAGGTGTACTTGTTTGTCCTGGTTTGACCCTGAATTTAACTATTACAGTCCAGTGAAGCTTCCAGTTTATTGGATACACCTAGAAAAATACTATTCAGTCAAACATAATGCATTAAATCCTCCTTTTATGAAGGCTATAACATTAAAATTTTTTATTGAAAGGTGCTGCTTCAACTTTATGATCATTTTGGAGGCCGTGTCTTGTGGTGCTGTTAAAATAAAACTCATTTATAAATCCATCTAACTAACCTTTTTTAATCACACCAACAAAACCATGCAGATTTTATTAATACTGAGGTCATGAATAAAGTCATCCACACCAAGTCTAAAAATGTTTTGTAATCATACATATGTATTTGTTTGTTATATGTTCTGTTAGATTTTAAGAACGGTCCTTTCAAAGTTTGAGTCAAATTTTGAGATCAACAATAAGTAGTTAGTAGTAGTGGTAGTAGTTGTGTTTCAGTTTATAGTTTAAACTAAAGAATTAGTGCAAATCTTTCTAAAAAAACAAACAAAAAAACTATTGTTTCTTCTGTTTGTTTTTCACCCCTTTCCTTTCACCTCAACAAACCTTAATCTTACTATTCTGGAAAAACAGCTTTCATTGTCTCATGTTTTTTCCCTCTAATGGGGCTGAAACTAATGCTAATGCTTTTTTCATTGTCAGTTAGTCTGTTATTTACACTTATTAGTCATTGGGTCTATGAAATACCAAGAAAACATTTATTTTTCAAGAAACTCCAATGTTGCGTCTTCAACTTAATAATTAAAAACTATCACAGAGGACAAAAAACAGTGAAACAGCCTAAACTAAGTAATGTTTGTATAATGTATGAGTTGCAGATTTATTCTCTGTTGATCGACTAATTGATTAATCAACTAATCCAATCAGCTTTTCTCTGCTACTCTGTGCTTGTATTGTGTTGTGTATGTTTTTACTGATCTAACTGATTATCCCCCACAATTAAATCACTATGCTAATTTATATTCAATTAAATGATAGCAGAAAGACATAGATGAACAGACAAACATTTGGATAAATAAAAATCACAGTTTTAAGATTTGTTATGAAACAATGGAGGTGCAACATCCTGTTTGAGGGGCGTTGGCTCATGCAGGTAACACAGCAGAGACACCTGTGCAATGTGCTGCAGAGCCTCTATTGAGAAATGCAACCTGACACCACACAAAGCTGTGTTTCAGACAATTTTACTCAGGTTCATCAGCCAGGTGGTAATCGGACACTCCAAAGCTATCAGCTAACGTTACATTGGTGTAGTCTGATTACTTTCAGCTACTCTCTCGCGTGCCAGTGCCTCAAAATTGTGCAATAGGTAGTTGACGTTAGCTTGAAAGGCTACAGGTAGCAAGAAGAAAGCAAAGTAACTGTCGACTTTTTTGGTATAAAAAGATTAAATTAAGATTTTACCAGCGTCATGAGTGTTAATTGGGAATAAATGTCGTTGAAAAAGTTCATTAAAACTTTAAAAAAACAAAACGGTTAATGACGTGAACCAAAGTCTCGCGGTAATTAACGAACTCAACCGTCGTTCAAAAACATTCTACCGGCCAACGGTCCTACCTGTCAGTGAGTCCGCCTCACAGCGCCTTCGTCCCGGACATGTTTCACGGCCTGCGGTCTAAGCTAACACCACCAAACAACAGCTGTGAAGTTGTGGGTGTTCAAGCCTTCTCTGCTCCGGTCCCTCCCTGGCCCCCCTTTCGTCTCCTCGCCTTCCCTTCCTCTCTCCCTCTCTCCGTGCGCAGTTTCGGACGAGTTCCCACAAGTTCTCCTGAGCCGTCCTTCCCTCCCCTCCTTCGCTCCCTTCTCCCCGCCCCAGGCCCCGACCGGTGCTGAAACACCGCTATCTTGTCCGGCATTCCTGGGATACCGACACAAGCCGAGCCGACACATCACCTGGATACAGGCAGTGTTATGTGGTAGGTAGCTATTACACGGAGGAATGTAACGGTAAAGCCAACACACGGTGTTGATTTACTCCCTTCAAACACGTCCACTCGACTGACTTTTTTCACACCTGCGCAAACTGAAAGTTCAGGTGAAAATACCCAGAACTAATTAGTCATGACATTCATACAAAATATCCGTTTAAGTCATCAGTAATTGTCTTTTTTAAACGTTTTCTCACAATCACACTAAAAAAAATAGTTCCTGTGATTTTTGGAACAGCGCATTTATATATTGAGTGGATTATATCAGTTATTTTACCTGGTTTGGAACAGCCAATCAGAGAGGAGGACCGGGACTATCTTCTTCATTGAGGTCTACATATTTGAAGCGATGGGGAGCAGAGAGATGTGCCTGAACTTGACAGCTGACATTAATACACTTGCAGTACTTGTCAGTTGTTACGCTTACACTGAGGAACAACCCCATGGATAGAACTCAATTATCTCTGAAGGAAACTATAGTTACAGTTGGATTAAAGGCTTTGTTCACCCAAAACAAACGTGCAGAGAACACATAGCGTTGTTTTACTTGGCTTTTATGGATAATTTGGGTTTATGTGCTGTGGAAAAATGACATCTGGGACGGGCGTCTGACATCTGGACGCTGAACCAAAGCATCTGTAGGAAGTGACTAACATTTCTTGTTGGAAAGTCACAAGTCTCAGTCAAGAGCACAGTTGTGCTGATTTACCTCCTCCTTGAATATGTTCCATATGTTTATTTGTATGTTTATATATACACCAACCAGACGTTTCTTTAGGTACACTGTACAATCCAATGTGATCCAATACAACATCCGTCCATTTTCTGTAGAGTAACCCCTTATCCTTATCAGGGTCGCAAGAGGCAGGGTGCACAAGTTCATGACAGGCCTAACAACCATTCACGCTCATTAACACATACAAGCAATATAGAGTTGTAGTTTGCAGTAGGAAAACTGGACTGCATTATATTGAGAGGTGTTTGTAATATTTTGGCCAGCACATTTATATACATGAGAGGGCCAGATTAAAACTTCTTGACAGCGTCAACGGAAGACGGTCTATTTGAATAAACTATTCTGATAGTTAATTAATTGTGTGTTTTTTGTTTTTTTTAATCAGACAGGTCAGATTAAACCAAAACTATCTACATGGCTGGAAACCAAAGGAGGTAAGTGGGATTTTTTCTAACTTGGGCAAATCAATCCTTTAAAGTATATAAACTGATGAGCATTCAGATGTATTGTCAAGTGACAACCTCTCCTGTAGAGGCTGGCTACAGAACATGTCAGTCCCCACAATAAAATGTCCAACGTCCATTCTTTATACTGGTTTACTGACCCATTAGAAAGGCAATATTTTCTGACAGAAATCCGTTGATCCACATCTAAAAAACACATTTTCTAGGCATGAAGATAGTTTAGGATTTTTGTGTCTTTGAATTTCTGCCAACGCTCCAGTGTAATGGAGGTGAATAAAATTTGTTTCACACAAAAATAATAAGTGTCTTTTCAGAGGCAAGGCTGATGCTTACTTTGGATAATCCACAGCCCTTTTTGTCAACCATTAGGGACTATTTCTTCAGTAGGAAGTAGTTCACAGTAAGGTCTATGGATTCTCCAGAACTACAGGAATATTACCTCTGCAAAGTAAAAACACACATAAACTTTCTGCACGGCTATGTGCCTGTACTTCAAGATTAACAACTTACAAATACACACTGCCGTTTGTCAGTGAGTCCTTCAGCTCTCTGAGGGGAAGTGCGTCCCAATTATCAAAGTCCCAAGGTGTGTTGTTTATTATATTAGTCATCAAAAAGCTGCTGCACTCCTGCTCTGTGAAAGTAACTCATGTAAGATTATACATAGTTCATTTATATCGTCTTTTCGGCCTGTTCATAGAGGACTGGTTGTTGGGTACAACTACTTCACCTTGCAAAGTGACGTATATTTTATGGGGCACGAGTTAATTATTAGCCAAACATGAGTTTCCACCCAGGAGAAACTGGATCTCACACATACACACACACACACAATCACAATCACATTATTTGTCACACACCCACCCACACACCCACTGGGGGGTCAGCTTACCTTTGCTTGGTGTCCTTACAGTGCTGTGTCTCACTGATTGTGTTGTCCTCATTCAGAGGGCGGAGCTGGGAGCAGGAGGCCGAGAGGCGGTGTTTTTTATCGGCGCGCTGGAGGCGGGGCAAAACACTCTGACGAAACAGATCCTTCCTCGACTTCACCTGCAGGAAACGGTAGAGACCCACATCAGTGTGCATCATTTATTCTGAGGGGACGTGTGATGTTTAGGGCTGTATAGTGGCAGCTTTGTGGTCTCACCAGATCCATAGACGATCCCAGGGAGTACTTTCGGCTCACCCTGCGCTCCACTGGCACACCTGAGAGGACAAAAGCACATTTTAAAGGAACAGTATAACATTTTGGAAAATTCACTTAATTGCAGAGTGTTAAAGAAGAGAAATATACCACTCTTATGTCTGTCTGTTAAATATGACAAGATACAAAGGGTTAATTGAGCCTTAGAGGTTCTGGTAGATTTTGTCACATTTGGATGAGGCAGACTAGCTGTTTCCACCTGTTACCACCAAAGGGTATTTCTTTCATTTTTTACATTTAACTTCCTTGATTTACACAAAGCAGTAAGCGTCCTGAATACAGTTTGGTTTACCCGGTGAACCAGCTTACACAAAGTGTTGCACTGAGCATGAACGATTTTAACAGATACCGCTCTCTGCAAGTTCAAAAGAATGATTGAAAGATAAGAGTTCTTTTTACGCTCATTTCACAACACAGAAACATATTTAACACCTGAACAAATATGTTAACAGAAAATATTTGCATGCGAGTGTGTATGTGTGTGTTTGACACAGCGTGTTAGCATGTGTATGTGATACTCTCTCCGTGAGGGCACAGGAACTGGGTGGCTGGGTATTGAAACTCGAAACCTGAGACTTTATTCAGGCAAAATGACTAGGGCACTAACACTAGCAGGAATGAAGAAACGCTGGTGCAAAAAAAATGGGTTTGGTCGCTATAGCTAATTTCCACATTCGTGACAACTCTACTGAGTCTAAATTTGTATTTATCACCCCCATTCAAATGATATCAACGGTTAAAGTTATGCATAATTAACAGTGTAGCCCCTTTGATTGACAGGTGGCATGTTTGAGCACCCAGGTGTCATTCAGCAGGGCAGGCCCGCTGATGATCCACGTCTTTGATGATTTTTTAGATTAGCTGGGGGCGGATGAGGCACCATGCCAACATGGTGGAGGCCAGAGCCACAGATTTGAAGCCTCAAAACAACTCTTCAGAAGCCTGACGTCCATTTTTTTTCCTGTCAGTGGGTTGTAGTGGTGCTAAATGCTAACATGCTAATAATGACACATGGTGATGTCAGTCAGGCCTAATCTGTTTCTAATTAGTCCCAAACGAAGTCCAGCTGAGAGTGATGGAAATGTCATTACATTACAAGATATTTAGTCATAAATCAAAGAATTGGACAAAGTCAAACTGTGACCTGATCATCTGCACCATGACCACCATGACCACCTTGACCAGACCAGCAAAATTATTATAATTCATACTTTGGGGACTCAGTACAAAATTACATGGAAGAAAGGTATCAAAATAAGACTGGCTGTAGTATCAAAGAAATTTCAAACAATAACAATATATGGTATATCACGCTGTTGCAGATATACTGTATGCAAAACCTCTTACAAGACATTCAAAGTGATGTCCTGTGCAAATCTCTGTGCGTCTGCGAAATCTGTGTCTGCTGTCCTCGGTTTGTAATTGAGCCTTGGGTGCAATACAGCATGATTTCGACTTGATAAACATTTACAATTAACAATTTATTAAATTATTAACCAGTCCCCGTGTGTCCCATGTGTGTTTGCATGTGGCCAGTGAGTGTCACCAGAGTGTGAGTCCAGTTTCAGTCGATGCCTCGAGAGCTGACTGAGGATTGTTTCTCTGTGCGCGGCATCCTCTATCCCAGAATCCTTCAGCTCTGCATCTGTTACGTTCAACAAACCCTGTAGAGAAAAGCAAAATCAGAAAGGAATAAAGAGAAAATAAGGATTGTGAAGCACATAACAAAAGAAAGCAGAGGTATCCAGATGTGTTTTGCAGATTCACATACCTCCAGACCGTAATATTCGCTCTCTAGTGTCTTAGTGTACTGGGACAGGCCGATCTGTCTCAGCCACCAGGCTATGGAGCGATTATTCATGTCTGAACAGCAAAAAAAGAAGAGGGAATGATTACATGCCAGCACACACATGTTTGTACATGTTTTGTTTTTTTCTGCAGAAGTTTCTGTACAAGTACAGATAAAACAGTGGTTTAACATCAGCTTACTTTCAGAAATCAGACAATCAGATATACAAGCAGAGAGCTTGTATTGTTTGCCTTGCAGCAGCAGCTACAGTATGTAACACCTACCTGTTTACAGGGTCCACTGAGGCACTCTGGGAAATCACTTTTCTCTTTCTTCTTGTAGTATTTCTATCTCATAATGTCTCTTTTTTTTCTTACTTCCCCTCTGATATCCTCCCTTCTTTGCAGCTGCTCTCATCTAACTTGTAACTTCTGTCATTACTTCTATGTCTCACTTTCTCTTTGTGGTAACGGTGGAAGCCCGCTCCCCCTCAAACCTGCAGGGTCTCTCAAAAAGCCAATCAGATTGCACAGTAGGCACACAGTACCCCACGGAAATCAGCAAATCACAGCACAGGAATTACCATAAGCCCTCAGGAGGCGGAGAACAGCAGGTTGAGGCCTGTCATGAGAGGGAGATAGAGCTCAGAAAAACAAGAAGGGGGGATATGAAAATGTTAAGACTGTTAGGCAGCTGTCAACATGTCAAGTCAGAGATAGGCACGCACAGTCTGTCCGGGCAGAATGTCAGAAGATACAGTATTTGCAGGAAAAATAGTGATGTGTATAAGGCTGACACCTAGTGTTGAAGTTAAAAGTGACACTGACTTTCGTTCAGGAGGAGTACAAGAGGCACTCAAACAAATCAACTCCAACAAGAGGGATGGGAAAAGTCCTCCTTAACACAGAATTGCCATTGAGTTATTTAGGTGATTTGCAGCAGTAAATATCTGCATGGACTTACGGTGCTGTTCAGATATTTGACTTATGCAAATGTAGCAATACCACAAATTTGATATCGTAGTACAAGTGCGAGTCCTGTACTTGTAATTCTCTCATGTATTACTCAGGTAATAGTGTGGAAGAGTTATTATCCAAATGTGCTCACAGTGTCAAGAGTAAAAGTACTCATAATGAAAGAAAATTGTTCCTATCGAAGTTTTTATCTTGGTGTGTGACGTCACTCCGTCTGAAGAGCGTTGTGAAGCTCAGAGCGTGGTGGCTGCTGCCGTGTTGGTAGTCCTGCCTCTTCCACCCGAGTGACCCGAGTAATCTGAAAATCAGCGTATGCGTGGATCATCGGTGGACCCAAGGCGGGCCGAATAATGCCTAGATGCAAAGCAGCCATGCTGATGATTATGCATAGCTTTAAGCCTTGGTATAATTTGAACAGATGAGTTATATAAAAACTCTGACTCACTACAGTTGTCATGAACAGGGAAATTAGAGAGAGAGACCAAACCTGTTTTTGTACCAGGCTGTAATCATGTTTATTTCTGCCGTGGACATTTTAACATGGGGGCTAATGGAGAATGACTCATTGTGTAGCCAAATGTCCTTCCTGTGTTATACATCAGTACCTGATGCTTGAATTGTTGCTATCACTAGTTAACATGTGCTGCTGAGACTAAATAACTGACTTTGTGCGTGAGATACGTGAACAAGTTTTGATTGTACGGATTACAAGCTGTGAATTCATATATGTGTCCACATCCCAGTAAAATCACCACTGGGTGCCATCAGTGTCCGAGCAGCCACTCCATTATTCATCAAGCGGCCTGAGGATTTCTTTATTTAAATGACATTCTAACAGCAGTTTTCCTCTCTGCTGTGCAGCTTTACGACAGACTTCACAAACTAAATGTACAGTACTATATAAATGTATTATTTTACTTTAGTACTTTCCCTTAAGATAACTGTAATAGGCATGCAGTGTTAAAGTTAAAGTGGATAAAACATTTTTGTGAAGATACTTTCAACTCTTTGATGCCTCTAAATGTTGCATATAACCCTGATATACTTAGATAACAGGCAGTATGCATAGACCGCTTCCCTCAAATAAGATCATTTTACCACAATAGATAAAAATACTTATTTGATGGCGGGCTAAATAATGCTGTGGTTGACTTTGCAACACATTTATGTTTGGTAAACTCGCTAAGTACTGTACACACTCACAAACACTCACGCTGGTCTTTTGTGCACCTACAATGCACGCCATTTCACATAAATACCGCACTCTGGTTTTATCAACTTGTTCTACTCATAGCAGCAGCAGCAGCAGCAGCAGCAGCAGCAGCCACAGCAGCAGCCGCCACAGCAGCAGCAACAGCTTTGTGTGTATGCATCTGTGAGTGTGAATGCGACAGTGAGAGAGGGTGCGTCAGAGGAAAAAGGAAGTTGCGGGATGAAGTTAAAAGCCTTCAACACAGTGCAGCTCTGCAGAACACCCACCACGGAAGAAAGGCAGAACAAGAGCACTGAAGTCTGACTATGAGATAATGAAAGGAAGACAAGGAGCTGAACATCGAGAAAGAAGACCCAGAACTGTCAGGAGTAACTGAAGGTGAGAGCCACGATACATACGTCCCACGTTAATATGCTGTTAGAAAATGATGAACTTTTTTGGTAAAGCAGCGGCTCGTTCTGTTAGAGTTCCTGCGTTTCAAGATGACCACTTCTTGAAAAACTCCGGTGAAAAGACAACATGAGAGCGGCAACTCTCTGCGCTCGCTGTAGGCCAACTGATGTGGTCCCAGACTGACTGAGTAACCTGAAGTAGTTTTCACATTCAGCTTCTAGTTTGCTAAGAGAAAGAGGAGAAGAGAACAGTGACAAAGTGGTGTTCAGGACTACTTTAGTAATGTCACGCAAGGGCAGAAGTATGAGTACATTTCATTTTTATACAGTGTGAACTCCACAAATAACTTTGTTCCTGCCTTCTTGTGTAGAAGCTTACTCAATTCTGATAGTCAGGCAAGATCTAACTAAGATCTGACTCACGGATTTACAGCTACAAGGTGTTGTATAAAGAAAAGGTGATGACTGGTTGTTAAATATTGTACCTGTGAGAATGTATGTGGTGTTACAAAATCTTCCCTCACATCTGCCTATCTGTCATTTATCGACCTTTTGTTCAGCAAACAAAGATGGAGTTGTGGCGGCAGTGTGCCTTGTGGTTGATTGAATGTCGCGTTCTTCCTGATAACCACCGGGTCACATGGGAGGGTGCACAGGTAAATAGGCTGTTACACAAACTCGCACACCTGCATACATGTACACACATTTTGTCTTAGTTCCTCAGGCCTGACTTTGTGTGTGTGTGCGCGTGCGTGTGTTCCAGGTGTGCGACCTGGCTCAGGCTCTGAGAGACGGTGTCCTGCTCTGCCAGTTGCTCAACAACCTGCTGCCTCAGGCTGTCAACCTGAGAGAGATCAACCTGCGCCCACAGATGTCCCAGGTAACACACACACACACACACGGACACCTTTTCCTGCTCTATTTGCATAGGTCATTTCCATAGCGACCAGGAGGCAGCACTAAGGCTCTGAGGTTGTCTGATAGGAAAATACTGTGATCTGTATCTGTCCATATTGGGGAAGCATGTGTTGAGAGTGGAGGGGACGATGATGAAGACGAACTGTCAAAGCGAAACAACTAGAAAGCACCCACAGGGGCCAGACTGTGGTGTTTTCGGACCTCATTGCTTGTGCAGTGAGATTTTGTCAAAATCTGTACAAGTCAGTGTTTTGGGAAAAATCTGCCTACCATCACCTCGAAAACTCCCTAACTAACATGTTATATTTGATACTTAGTTGCCGTTATATTCAGACTGTTTCTCGGCTGTAAGCAGTGACTTTATATATTTGGAGATAAAACATGTTAGTTGTTGAGTTTCAGAGACGCTGGAAGGCTGATTTTGTGGCCGTTGGACAGAGCCAAGCTAGCTCTTTTCCCCTGTTTCAAGTCTTTGAGCTGAGCTAAGCTGGCCCCAGCAACCAACATACAACAGGAGCAGAGACCTCTCAGTAAGAAAGTCAATAAGCGCCAAGCTATTCAAGAAAACTTTGCTGGATTCACCTGAATCCAGATCCACACTGCAGAAGAATACTTTGTTGCCAGGAGCACGCCCTCATTTCATCAAACTACATCGAATTAGACGTGAGGGCTAAAAAATCTGAACTAAAGACAAGAAAGAGTCAGGCTGTCATGTGACTGGTCCATCAAGGGAAAACCAAACGTGTCAAGGGAAGTCTATGCTTCACACCTTCATAGGATTCACCGTGATTTCTCAAACGTGTCATTGTGCCTGCATGGGTTAACGTGCTCTGACACGTGCATGTGAAACTGTGGGAAATCCTATGAGGTCAAGAGTGGTTAAGAAACATCCGGTAATTAACAGAAGATGGGAGTCCACTCTGACGTGTGCACACATGCACTCACACACACACACATACACACACACACACACTCACAAAGACCTGATGACATTACACCAGTAAAGGACCTACCCTTGTGCTTTTGCAAGAAGGCTTACTGCTGCAGGCGTGTGTGTGTGTGTGTGTGTGTAGGCCTGAGCAATGCAGCAGTATCAGTTAAAACTCAACATTTCCCCTTTTCTGAAATTAGAGTTCCGCATTTCCCACTGCTGAGCAGACACAGAAACAGCAAGACAGAGTGAGCAGCTGGTTCAGGAAGTTATGTAAACGGCGTATGTCTGACCACCATGTCAGTCACACTGATGCTGCGCTCCCTGCGGTTCGCTGTGTAGTTATTTTTTTTTTAAGCTCTAAAAATCTTCCCTTCATACGGCTTCTTGTAGCATTAGAGTTATATGTATTTAACAACCGTTAAAAACTTCACGCGGCCCGTGTGACTGAGCAGCATTTACATACGCTTTGATATAGTTTTGCAAGTGCAACTCTCTGTGTGTACGTGTGCAGCTTAGTCACTCGATGTTAGAGAGTTAAATATTCTGCTGCAGCTGTTGAGCTGAGAATTTTTATTTCGTGTAAAAAGCGTGTAAAAGCCAACAATAAATAAAAATACGAGAAAATTAAGAAAGGAAAAGAAAAGAAAGAAAGAAAAAACAGGTCAAACCTTTACACGCAGAAACTCAATTCATTTCTCTTAACCAGTGCAAATTAAATCATACATGTTCAAGTGGGACATGCTATTATATTATTATTAGTACTATTACTAATATATTATAAGTTATAGGCTGTCTTTATATATATCTTCTGTATATAAATGTCTGTAAATGTATTTCCACATATTCATACCCGTACGTACAACACTAAGATGATGATTTAACAGTACAGTATCTTTATGTTGTGTAACACCGGTTGTATCATGGCTCTATATGAGCCAGTTTGTGTGTTTCTTGTGTGTTGTGTAACGTTTTGTCAAGAGACGCTAGCAACAACAACAACAACAACAAGCAAAAAAAAAAAAAAAAATGTTTGCGGTTCTAGGTAAGCCAGTGTCGGCCAGTTGGTCAGTTAGTTGGTTGGGGGTTTTTTTTCACCACTTTGTGACCACCACTCTTCAGATGATCATCATGATATTTTATACAGACGTTCATGTGAATCGTACTGCAGCAGTAAATATCTACATGCTCTTACAGTGATGGAAGAATTATTCAGATCTTTAACTTACGTAAAAATAGCAATACCACAAATGTGATATTGTAGTACAAGTGCAAGTCCTGTACTTGTAATTCTCTCAGGTATTAGTCAGGTAATGGTGTGGACTCACAGTATTAAAAGTCTTGAAGAGTACTGACGTTGACCTGACTTTTCCTGTGAAAATATCTCAACATCTACTTTATGGACTGGTTAATGAATCCTACAGACTTTTCCTCCACACCATCATGAGGTTAAGATCTTCAAAAAGTAAATAATAAATGTTTGTGTCTCTATTTGTTTTTAGTTCCTGTGTCTGAAGAATATCCGCAAGTTTCTGGGAGTTTGTCAGGAGAGGTTTCATCTCAAAAAGAGTGAACTGTTTGAAGCCTTTGACCTGTTTGATGTTCGAGACTTCGCAAAGGTATCGCCCCACCACATCAGTCTACCTATCTATCTGTCCATCTGTCTAATCCTTCACGAAAAAAAATGCACTATGCACATATACTCCAGTCATTATGGTAGAATCACAAGCGTGAACTGTCTCCTGACTGCAGCTTGCAGACACCCACATAGCCCCGACAGGAAGTAGTTTGGTGATTTTCTAATTGAAGCGGCTGAATGAGCGAAGGAATTCAGTATCTCACAGTTCTCTTTCACTTTCAAGGCAGTGTGCAGCGCTTCAGTGTGAGCAATAAGAGATTCGAAATGTGCTCATGTTTGAGTTTTATGTACAAAGTAAGGGGAACCAGTGACTCTGAGAACCAAATGAGTCAGCAGGAGGTGGACCTAAAACTCACTGAGGGATCTACAGTATCACTCTTTTTTTTTACTTAATTTACAGTGCGTTACGGCCACTGAGCTTCTCGTTTCACTTTACTGCTTCCAGTCAGTCGCCCAGTACTATAAAAAACAGTAAACACACAGATGATTTACAGTGTTGGAAAGTGCTTTCAGTTTCTTGGACTTTTCTCTGTTCTTTTCTTTTGTTGTGAAATACTGGATATTCACCTCTCTGGGCCTCAAATAGTTATTTAAATTAAACTTATGAAAAGTTTAGATAATAAAATCTCAAATCCTAACCACAACATCTGCATTATAATGTTTACCACCTTTGTAGCGGTGTAAAAAGATTGAGACGACTCTTCCCGGCATGTCTCGGTTGTTTGATTTGAACAAAAACAAGTTCTCATTTTTACGTTTCTCATTTAAGCATTTCCTCCATTAAATCAGTGAATACCTTTCTAGCTGTAAAGCGCTACGTGTTTTTCGTGGGTGATCGTACCCGGACCACAAAGTTACATAATAAACAGACGTACGAATGCCAGAGACGACATGTTTTTAAATCTGTTATTTTATGGTGGAGAGGTAACACAATGTTGCTTTAAGTAGTGAGCTTTGGATGTGCTGGTAATTGGATTTTCTACAGAGCGAGGCCTTCCACGCTTCACGCTAAGCTAAGCTAACTAGCTGTAGCTTTGTTGTAATTTATGGAGAAACATGAGAGTGCTGTCAGTGTTCTCATCTCATTCTCAGCAAGAAAGTTCAAAAAGTCAAACTTATTCTTTAAACTCTTGAGCAGTTCTCTGGTTGTCAGGTGACAGCAGGGCTGTCAGTCAGTCCATTCAAAGTGTTTTCTCTAAATTTCTCCTACAGACTTTCAGTTCTTCTTACGCCTTTCCTCTTTTCTCTGTCTTGAATGAAAGTAGAAATCGGACAATAAAGCTCAGCAGTACTGACAGCTGAAATATACTCTTTATTTAGGCAGTATATATATTTTACATCGACACAAGTGTCATGACAGGCTCACATCTTCATCTGTCTCTCTGAAAGAAAGGAACCTTTGTTTGGGACTCTGAGAGCCAGCTTTTGATTTTTTTATGTTTCTCGCCGCAACTCGAGAAAATTTCAACTAGAGCAGAAGTCAAAGGTGATTTTGGGGCGAGCAATATAATGTCGCAATCAAATGTCACAATCAAATGTAAACATTCGCTATTGGGCATCGTCCAGTAATATTAGAGCCGTCACATGTTGTCGCTTAATCAGTTTCATGTAGACGACTGTGTGACGAGTTTGTTTCTGACATGAAATTAGTTATCAGAGATCACTCATCGCGATACTGCCGTTCTCAGTCAAGAGCTTGAATGTGAAACAGAAACCAGATCAGACGAGAGTTATCCAGTGTCAGTCTGAGTGTGTCTCTGTGGGTATACTAACCATGAACCTGCTTGTGTCTGTCTCCGTGTGCATGACAGGTCATAGACACTCTGTCCATCCTCTCCCATTCATCTGTTGCTACACAGAGAGGGCTTCAGTAAGTAATTTCCTTCCTCTGTTACATAATTAAAGTGTTAATACAGTTTTTTATGTAACACTTTACACCCCCCTGTTAAGCCAGCCTGGCTTGTAACCGTTTAGTAAACTATAACATAGTTGTACATGGATGTGAGGACACTTAAAGTGTTCTTCAATCTGCAGTATTTGTCAACTTGTAACTTATTACAACAGAATTTTGCAGCGAAAGTCCTGCATACACTTAAGTAAAAGTACTAGTACTTAAAATATGATATCATTATGTAGAATGGACAATTTCATAATAATATAGTTTATATTACTGGATTTTGATTGTTGATGTGTCAGTGTTGCAGCTGGTAAAGGTCTGGTTACTTTATAGCACATATACTGCTGGTGTGAGATGCGTGTAGCTGAGAAATGTGATCAGGGCGTTCCAGCAAAACAGAAGCTTCCTCTCAGTGAAACTTCCCCGAATCAATTACTAGATCAAAGGTACAAAACAAAGATGTGATGATGTGTTACATGTTGGTTAAATGAAGGGTCACCACAGTCATGGCCTACTTCCACCCGCAACTGGGATTTGTCTGTAAAAACATTCATCACCTGATAACAATATTCATGTTTTTGTCATTCTCTGTACACCTTCCCTTCTTTACCACAATCTCCTACAAACACACTTTCCTCCAGGCCTTTTCCTTTGGAAGGATGCGCTCCTGATGATGAGATCTACAGCGGCCTGTCTGACCAGATAGAGTAAGCGTTTCTCTTAATAATGTTAAACTTTTTGTGAGGAGTTTATTGTCTTGAATCCTAAAACACGATCGAGCACGTAGCTCCCCTTGATATTCTTCCATTTGAACATGATTTGGGGTAACTAAATTTATCCTAAAAGAGCACATGTTACCCTGTGCTCATCGAGCTCCACTGGCTACCCGTATCAGCCCACATTAAATCCAGATTGCTAATGCTCACCTGCAAAATAGTCTCCTTCCTGATCAGGGCCTCCCTCTCCACCTTTAGAAAAAACTCCTGAAGACCTTCAGACAGTACCTCCTCTTTGAGCACTACCAACAACTGGACATGCTAAATCTATCCCCTCTAGCAATAAGTACTGTGTTGTCACAGTACTTATTGCTGCACTAACACTGTACCTTGATTGTTTTCCCTTTTTTGTAAGTCGCTTTGGATAAAAGCGTCTGCTAAATGACTCAATGTAAAAACAGGACAGAATAATTACAGTGATTAAATTGCCATCCCACTGCAGCAAGACATTAACTCTGACCACCTGGAGGGAAACAGCGACGCTCCCTGTAGAGAAGACAAAACTAAAATGATGACGGTAATGATATATGTATCATGTGTACAGTGACACAGTGGATGAGGACGATGACTTATACGACTTTGTGGAGGACGAGGAGAACGAAGGAGATGAGATCTATGAAGACTTGATGAGGACGGATGAGCAACCTGAAGCTGTGAGTGGAGCCCACACAACATAACACCTCAAACACAGAAAGGAAAGTTTGCGGTGTCTTCTGACAGCCTGAAAGATTTGCAGATCTGTCTTTGACCGTGATAATGAAGCAGTTCAGAAATGTACAAAATCCAGGGCCCAGTCTCTGTCTGACCATCTAGACCGGTGGTTCCCAACAGTTTGGGCTCGTGACCTCTTGAAATGAAGCAATTTTTACTTCAGACATATGTCTGCTGGTTCAACCGAAAGTGTGACTTTTGTTGTATTTCAAAGCTTTTTAAGATATCAGATTTTAAAAAATGTAAAAAAAAAAATGTAAAATGCAGCAAAGCAAACAAAGATTAGAGGACACTCTATTCATAAAGAAGAATCCATAAAATATATTTCAGTATATACAATCCCTTCGATTTATTTTGTGGTTTTTATGACCCCCAGGAACCAGAGAGCCAAACCACAGAACGGTGCAGAGATGTGTCTCCATTCGCAGATATGAGTCACACAGACTAAATATAAATAAATAACTTAAGATAGAAAGATAGGACAGGTATTATGTGTAAATGTCACGTAGCTACATGATTCAGAAAGGCACCAGAGTTTGTGTAAATGAGGCCTCGGGAGAGTCAAGGTCAGAAATTAACAAGCCCTCAGGGGGGAAAGAAATCAGGAAATGCCATTGAATTTAAGTCGCTGTAGTATTGGCTGCTCTGCATTTTTCTCTGTTTTGTCAAATATTTATGCATCAGTTGTTCTACTGTTTCTATTGTGGTCTGTGTGAGATAAATGGAGCAAATCCATCCATCTTCCAAAAGTACTGAAGAGTGCTGAGGTGAAAGAGACTAAAGACAGAGACTGTTCTACAAATAGTGTGCTTTTATAGCTAAGATATGTAAAAATTGGGATTAAAAGAACAGCACAGAATAAATCCTCTGCTCTGTCATTTAATATTTTTCTTGGTTTGTGTTTAAACAGCAGCAGAAAACCGGAGTAGACAAACGTGAGTGCTGCCTGCAGGAGATCAGACAGACAGAAGAGAAATACTCTGAAACACTGGAATCTATATTACAGGTGTGCATACGTTTTCACTCATAACAGACAAAACAAGCACTGAAACACACATTTGTAGACAGATTTAAAGAGTAACAACCACGCCTTCTTCATTCTGCAGCACTTTATGAAGCCTCTTGAAAAGTTTCTCCAGCTTCAAGATATTGAGAGTATCTTCATCAACATAGAGGTACGGGAGAGGGAGGGATCCTCTTCACACTTGGTCATATGTTCAGGTTCACCTCCATGCATTAGCCATCTTTACATGTTTTTCTGCATATGTGCATCGGCAGGATTTGGCCCACACCCACCGTAATTTGTTGGAAGACGTCCGGAGCTCCATCCTAACTTTTGGAGCCAAGAACCTGTACCAGGTGTTTCTGAACTACAAAGAGAGGTACACAACACACACACACACACAACTGTTTATGTCTGTAACACTGCAAATATATGCATATTATAATATGTTGTATTATCTTCACCTCCTCAGGCTCCTACTGTACGGACGTTACTGTAGTCAGGTGGAAACGGCGACAAAACACCTAGACAAGCTTTCGAATATGAGGGAGGATATCAAAATGAAACTGGAGGTGAGGATTTTGTACTGAACACTGAACTTTGACACAGATAGCATGCACAAGATCAGCAGGAAATGTCTGTTTTTGACAAAGGTATGAAGTACTTTCAGGTAGTTAAAGGTTAAAGATTAAGGTTTGTGCAAAATCAGTCTGAAGTAAAGCTAGAGTCACTGATGTCGCCCCTGAGTAGCTCAAGCGTTGTTTAATGGTGGGAAGCCAGTGAGGGATCTAGGCTCGTCACAGCACTACTGACTCCTGCTGTTTGCTCTGTGTCTCAACAACTTTTCTAACAGCCAAACATCAACAACACAACAGCACAAAGCAGCCAGCTAATATTACTTACTAATCCAACAGCAAGAGATCCAGCTCGGCGTCTGTCTCTCAGCCTTTTATTTCGCAAAGCTCTCACCAACGACTAAAAGTCAGTCCCAGATCTAGTCTTGTTTGACAGCTTCTTGCTGGGTCACTTTCATTTTCTCCTCTTTGCTTCCTCCATCAATGTCCTACCGCTGTGTCCATAGTGGTTACAGAGCCTGGTTTGAGTGTAACTCGCCTTCCCAGCGTGTCACTGCGTGGCCTACAACACTTATACTTTTACTGCACTCCACCTTGATTACTGAGCTCAAGTATAATTAGTTAAAAATGTGTGATACAAGGAGTAAAACATGACTGTTGTTTGAGGTGTCCCGTCAGCAGATTCACAGACTTTTAGAATGGTGGTGTACTGTATGGGAAATGTTTTCTGGGTCAGGGAGGAATTTTTTGTTTCAGTACCGCTTTTGCCACAAGAGAAACTGGCGGGAAAGTGTACCGCACAACATCCTCTTAACACATCTATGGCTTACTGCAGATCTTCACTTCCTCCTCTCGGTCTCTTCTCTTCCAGGAGTGTTCAAACAGAGCAAATAGTGGACGTTTTTCTCTCAGAGATTTACTCATGGTCCCTATGCAGCGGGTCCTCAAATATCACCTGCTGTTACAGGTACGTTTGTGCACGTGCGTGTAGCTGCATCACGCTCATGCATGTATATTTTTTCACGGCTTGCCTATAATGTGTCTGTTTGTGCCTGCAGGAGCTGGTGAAGCACACCACTGACCCTGCAGATAAGGAGAACCTCCGCACAGCTCTTGATGCCATGAGAGTAAGCGTTTATTTCACACACTGCTTTCAATTTGTGATATTTAAAGATTCGTTAACTCGTCTGAGTGTGTGTTTGCAGGACTTGGCGCAGTGCGTGAACGAGGTGAAACGAGACAATGAGATCATCAGACAGATCACCACCTTCCAGTTGTCCATAGAAAACATGGTGAGGTTTCATGTGTTTCTTTCAGATCTGTTTCATTTACAGTAGTTCGGCTTCATTGGTCATCATCTTCACTCTGCTCTGCTCTACAGACTCAGTCTTTAGCTCTCTTTGGTCGCCCCAAGATCGATGGAGAGCTGAAGATCTGCACCCCTGAGAAAAGGTCTAAACATGACAGGTGTGTGTTGTTTATGTGTAGACATATGTAGATAGCTACAGTATAAATAGAATCAAGTCTAAGGTTGCGTCTAACCTTGTGTTGTATCGTACGTTCCTCAGATACGCATTCCTCTTCGATAAAGCCATGTTTGTGTGTAAGAAGAAGAGTGGAGAGACTTTTGAACTAAAGGAGATCATTGAACTGCAGCACTACCAGATCCGAGATGAAACCACAGGAGAGAAGGACAACAAGAAGGTCTTCCTACCCCTCTGTAGCACCAGACACTGCATCTATTAAGCACCCATAAAGCTAACAGTGTGTGTTTGTGTTTTGTGTGAACAGTGGTCCTATTTGTTCCTTCTGCTGGACTGCTATGGGAGGTGTGGATATGATTTGTTCTTCAAAACTAGAGAGCTGAAGAAGAAATGGCTGGAACAGTTTGAGATGGCTCTGTAAGTTCTCACATAAATGCATGCTCACACATGGGAGCAGTTGGGGGGGTATCAGTGAATCAGTGTAGTGATCTCATGAAGGTACATGCAATAAACTTTTATAACCCATAATGTTGATATAAGACCTGATAATGGATACAGGCATTCTCCAGGCGTTAGCTTTGAGGTGTGTATTCCTGCATGGTTCTAATAAAAGCTGGACAGTCTTGTTCAATGTTTACAGCTCCTATAATCAATATTTCCAATATTTTTAAGTCTAACAGGAAGCAATTTGGCCATAGTGACTATCATCAAGATTTATAGCATATTTCCACTAATTGATTTGGTTTTCTGGGCTCTGATGTTTTGGTTGGTTTTGGCTCTCTCAGAGAATTGTTTTCAGGTGTAGCTGGCTCAATAAAAGCTCTAGAAACCCTCTGTATCCTACCTGCCCAGCTAGAGTCAGATATAAGTATGACATCAGTTAGACAGTTAGACCCCCACAGTCAGCCTGAAATGTCTCTGAAACTGAGATTATCCAGGCGGATTCTTGGACTAAACTCTGATACTCCTCCTGATGCTACGTGTTGTGTTCTGCTCTCTGTTCACGTAGCCACCTTCTAAATCTGTCTGACTTGCAATTTACGCTGACACGAAGAAGTTTCTTTTGTTTTTTTGCAAAGAGAGAGTAGTGGTAAAGAGACAAAGACAGTGAATGAGAGTGAGCGAGCACCAGTATTAAATCAGCAAAATACAAATTATTATTATTTCCTGTTATTCCTGATTGTTTTTTACTTCTGCCAAAAGTCACCTGTCAGCTCTGTTAACGCTAATGTTCCCCCAGCACGGGGTGCTAACAGTTGTACTTCACGGGTTGCAGGTCGAATATGTGTCCAGAGAACTCCAACGCCAACAACCATGACTTCCAGATGCACTGCTTTGAGGAAACCACCTGCTGCAAGGCCTGCTCGATGCTGTTAAGGTACTTTGTCTCACTAAGTGGTCCTCTCAGGTTCTCTCTTAACTCTCACTTTTAAAAGAAACTTGTCCGCTGAGGCCGAATCTCTCCATCTGTCGTCTGCAGGGGGATATTTTTCCAGGGCTATCGCTGCACGCGCTGTAAAATGGCTGCACATAAAGAGTGTTTAGGCAGAGTCCCTGCCTGTGGAAGAAACTCAGGTCTGTGTACGTGCATTTTAATACTTCCTCTTGTAAGTAATTAGCACAAATTAATGTAATTATCACATCCTACATTGATTGTTCTCCTCGAATTACAGATCACGCTGGTACCATGAAGAAGGTAACTCTACATTTATCTCTGATATTGTGGATGTGTTTGATATTATTCAGGTGGAGGCGATAAATAAAGCCCTTACCTACATTTTAACGTCCTTTGTTTTATCAAAATTGAGGTACGACTGCTTCACTTCTTTTTGTTTTTGTTCCTCCAGAAACCACACAAGTCTTCTGGACATTCCAGCATTGGTAAGACATTCATGATATAATAGTCATGCTCACTTTATGTTTGATGTTTGATATGTTTTAATTTAATGTAACCGTTACTGAACCATGAAAGGTCACACCGAGAGTAAAAAAAACAACTCTTTTTCAAGGGACTCCTCCAGCAGAGGCAGCAGTAAATTTAAAACAGATACAAGACAACCAAACAGTGCTACAACATGGAGCAATCTAAAAAAAATTAAAATAAATGTGCGGTACGAGCTGTAAATTCAACAAAATCAGTTCAAGCAATGACATCCCCACAATTCTGTCTTCAAAATGGATTTAAAAGTATTCAAAAAAAAATCCGATCTTTGAGTTTTAAAAGGGTGCAAAGTATCCAAATGCCTTTTACACAAGGTCTGTACAAACGTGTAAAAGTCTCTTGATCACAGAGTACTGTGAGAAACAGAAGATACGATGAGAGCAACACAAGAATCACCCTGTATATAAAAATATACACGTGTGCGCCGTGTGTTGCTAAACCAGACCATCCTGCCCGAGCATAAAGCTCACAGCACTTTGGTGAAGAAGTCAATTACAATTATTCTCAAAGGCGGCCCTGTAATGTTGATGAATGAGTAATAAGGACATTTGATGGATTTAACGTTCTTACATTGCCTGCCTTCCTCATATCTCAACGTCTCCTCTTCCTCCTCCTCTCGCTCTCTCTCAGGATTTCCTAAGATGGAGGTGTGTCAGGAGTATTATGGTTTGCCGCCGCCCCCCGTGGGCTTCGGCCAGCCGCTTCACCTCTCCAAAGGTGACATCATTGAGCTCACCCGGGCCGATGCTGAGCTGCCGTGGTGGGAGGTAACGTTGAGAGCAGAGAGCTGACGGGGGTCACACGTTATTGTGTTTTAGTTTAGAAGCCTCGTTTCCTGTGGTTAACGTGTGGGTGTGACATGCGTTTTCAGTCTCTTTTGTCTTTTCCCTCTCTGCATCTTCTGTCTTCACCTTCCTCCCTCGTGCTCAACCAAACGCTGTGTGATTCATTTAAAAGGTTTTGATTTGGGAAATAAATCAAACCTAACCTGGTATTGTACATGCTGTCATAGCTTACTGGGACAATTGAATTAAACACAGCCAGTTAGTGCTAACACTCTCATCATTTTCCCTAATCATACATAGTTTTTAGGTTTTTCTCAGACTTTACTTTACTTACTTTGCATGACGAAGCTGCTTAGCTCAGATTTTTGTTGACTTGTGATGCATTCAAGTGCCTGTGGTCAATATTTGAAATTTATTCAACATAATTAGTTTACTTCACAAAAATAGGCAAAGTTTAGTTCAGTGTATTCAGTGTCTTTGATTCTATTTCTACGTTAAAACGTTAACGTCCTACGTTAAAAGCAAAAGCTGGCTTGATATTGAAAAGGGCCTCAGTCCAGTGCCCTTTAAGGTACTGCCCTTCCTAGATTCTTCTGAGGGAGTGGACGAGAGTAACCCTAAAAACTTTTAGAGCTATACAGACTTCATTCGGCTTACCAAAGCAAATGTCATCAGTGGGTAGTATCGGTTACTTGAAGGGTTTTGCACGAGCGCATATAGATGTGGGCTTCAGAAAGTGGTCTGAATATGGACTCATGAAATGTTTCATAATGGGGAGCTTAAGTCATTTGAACAAATATAGAAGTTTACACTCCCAAAGACTGAGTTTGTTATTTATTTAGATATTTCCAGCTGAGGAGTCGATCGGTTCAGTTCCTGAAGTCTTTGAGGGGAGAGCACAGATCTGTTTGTTACAGATACTCCTGGGAGCTGATATTACATGTATCACACTGAGATGGTTTAACCTCTGAACTGCCATCATGTGACATCTGGCTTAGAAAAATGTGAGAACTGCATGAGATAAAGCAAATTACATCGGCAATAAAGCTGCAAAGACCCACATTTATAAAGTGGTGTGAGGTGTGTAGGTATATTTACATGCTGGATTTCACTTACTCCTATTGTTTGTGAATATTTTATTGTGAAGTCTTTGTAGTAAAAAGGGTGTAAAGCATACAGAAGCCTGGCTTTGTGCTTTAATCTGTGATACTGTTGAACTAGAGCCCTGTGGTTCCACAAATCGACACTGTTTTTTGAAGAGTTAGTCATTTCAGTCGCTTCGAGCTTTGCAAAGACTTCCTCAGTAATCCCCACAGAGTTCAGTCCTGCCTCGACGGCATATGAGTAATTTGTTAATTTAATAATTTAGTATTTAGTAATTTGTTAGTCACGTCGCTCTGATGATTCATTTGTATGTTGCAATGACTGCTGTGTCAGTCTGACCGTGTGATTTGTTGTTGTGTGTGTCACTCAGGGAAGGAACATGACAAGTGGACAAATGGGATGGTTCCCCTGCCAAAAAGTTCAGCCATACGTTTCTGTGAGTACGACACACCGGGCGCCCTCCAACGACACCTTAAAACAGATGACATGTTCAGTTCAGACGGGTGGCATTTGTCGGCTTGGACATTGTCACCATTTGCTGTACTGAAACCAACATTAAGTATTACCACCATGACCACAAACTTTTATAAAGTATCTAACCTCTGTATGATCTCACCTTTTCTCAGAGGCCGACCCCCGACCTGTCTGGCTTCCACTGGTGAGTATTATCAGGAACTAGGTTAAATCACTTGCACACCAAACCGCTGTAAGCTTTATTCCTTCCCGTATTGCAGTGCTCTGCAGTGGGACAGGGGGTATGAAGAAATAGCACAGAGCTGACACAGAAAATAAAAACAGAACCAGATACTGAGAACTACCGGAGCAGCTTTCAGGACAAGTTATATCAAAGACAAGTTGGTGACCAGCACCTCACGTCATGTTTTTAATTTATAAAAAAAACCTTTAGTCATTAAACACCTTATCGTAAAGTCACTGTTCTCGCCCATGAAAATATTAAGATAAAAACAGCTTACACTGTATTGTCCTTCAAGTCACTGTGTAGAAATTATACACTTTGGCGCAACCTGGTGGTAACATTAAATTGGCAATTGGCACCAATTTTCACCACCAAAACTTTGTTGTTATCAGGATGAGTTGACTTAACATTTCTACGCAGAGCCTTTCATATCTAAATCTATTTGTAACCAGTATATAAATATTTAATAGATGTCTGTTAAAGGTTAATTTAAAGTGTGGAAGGAAATTGTGCACGTTGCACATATATCCATGCACACATTCAACATTTTATCTCTGCTGCTGCTTAATTTTATTTATTATCTACCTCACTGCTGTATATATCTTCTGTAGTCATACTGTAATCTGTGTGCACTTGCTTATAAATGCTAATTAGGGGCACTTAAAGTTAATGTGTTACTGCATCTTTAAAATGAAACTGCAGCTTGTAGTGAAGTGACAGATCCGGTGTAAAGTGTTAAAACTGTCACAGTAGAAGTAGCACAAGTGAAGACAGCCATAAGATCAGGGAGCTAACTCACCACTCATGGATTTAACTTCAGTTTTAAATGTTGAAATGCCGCGTTGTAATGTATATTGTTGTTATATAACAGTCTGGTTCTCGCTGTGTTTAAAGGTTCGCAGGGAACATGGACAGAACTGCCGCCAAAAACCTGCTAATGCCCCGATCCGATGGCACATTCCTCGTGCGGCAGAAAGACGGAGGAGAGTTTGCAATCAGCATCAAGTAAGCCTTCACACATTTATCAATGAAAACACACTAACACAGTTAGATGTCCTACACGTTATAGTATTACTCAAACAGCACTTTTTTGTCTTAAATGACAGTGAATTTATTTGTTTTCAGCTGTTGGTCAGACTAAACAAGCAATTTAAAGACGTCGCTTTGGGACCTTGTTTCTGACATTTTATGGACAGAACAATTAAACAAGGAAAATAATTGCTGGTTGCAGCTCTATCTGTTACACTTTTCACTTTTTCACTCCTAGAGATGTAAAACACAGTTTTAACCTACACTGATGTCTTCTGCTGTGTAAATAATCAAAGTCACGATCGCTCAGCTGTGTGGAATGATGATCTTAACTAAGCTTAGATAAAATTGTCGAGCTCGAGTGTCAGTTCCTCCTGAAAGCTGGGAAATACACTTTCTCTAACAAACGGTGAGTACATGCTCGACAAAACCATTGTCTAATGAAAGCCTTTAATCTAGTAATTAAGCAGAAGTGAAAAGAGGAGCAGCGACGCCGTTCAGCTGTCAGACTCAACAAACAAGTTTCGACACTGAAAAGTCCCTTTAATTGTTTTAATCTCAGATAACTTCCTGTACTGTGATCTCTTTCTGCCCTTTCAGGTTCAACATGGATATCAGACACATTAAGATCACATCTGCTGAGGGCCTGTACCGCATCAATGAGAAGAAAGCGTTCAAGGGTTTAATCGTGAGTCAACCTCATCCGGCCAAAATCTGATAACACTGACCAGAAGAAATACAGTGACATTGCTACAGTATTCAGTTTCATTATGTGGATCTGCGAGTGATCTCATTTTCACCTCTCACACCATATCTGTCGCATCTTTCTCACACTCTTTCTTCCAAAACCTCCTCCTCCTTGTCCTCCTCCCCTCCTCCTCCTCCTCCTCCCCTCCTCTTCCTCCTCCTCCACTCCTCCTCCTCCCCGTCCTTCTTGCAGGACTTGATTCAGTTTTACCAGCAGAACTCTTTGAAGGAGTACTTCAAGGATGTGGACACCACGCTGCGTACGCCTTACAAACAACCAGAGGAAAGCATCTCGCCTAACAACGTGCTAAACACCACACCAGGTGCGGTAACATGTCTCACACACACACTCCTCAGTGATCTTAACATCTGACAATATGCTTATTCAACCATCTGAATCACCCTTGAATTCATTAATTGAATGTTTTTAATCACCTTTTATTGCTAATGGGTGAACAGGTTGTAGCATAATTTTATAAATGAGCCCTTCCGCAAGTGATATCTAAAGGATGTAACACTTCTCTGCAGTATCAACAGTGTGTAACCAAGCGTCAACCTCCACCACGTGAAGTGAAGCCAATGCAGGAGTCCCAAAAACTGCAGTTCCTCAATCGTCCACTTGAGGCTGGCTACAGAACTCAATCTCCATAAGTCCCCATGTTAAAATGTCCAACTTCACAGCAGAAATAAACACGTTTACAGCCCGGTACAAAAAACTGTTTTGGACATGACGACTGTGCTGAGTCTGAATTTTTATGTAACTCACCCGTTCAGATTATATTATTATATTATATATTATATTAATATATTATTATATTAACCGGGAGGTGAATATATTATTATAAATCAGTGAATATATTGTGGTATTTTGGTTTGCTTCATCCAAAAAAACAAAACACAAAACCCTTGGGGTAAAAATGACAAGTTGTGGGGTTATGAGGATCCTTTTTTTTTTTTACCTCTGGACAGAGACAGGCTCGCTGTTTCATTTCCATTCTTTATACTGAGACATCTCTCTCCTGGCTGTAGCTTTACAACACACACAGGAGTGGTATTGATTTTCTTATCAAACTCTCAGCAAGAAAGCGAATAAGGTAATTTCCCAAGATGTCCAGCTGTTTATTTCAGCCATGTTGTAATGTTGTCCGTGTGTGATAGGCGGCAGCGTGAAGTGTTTCGGCGTAGCGAGGGCTCGGTACGACTTCTCAGCCAGGGATCGCTCAGAGCTGTCTCTGCAGGAAGGAGACACCATCAAGATCCTCTCCAAGAAAGGTCACAGCGGCTGGTGGAAAGGAGAGGTGTACGGCCGGGTGAGGAATGAGCAAACCTACACACACACACACACACACACAAATATGAGGCGTGTTGTCTTACCTGCTCTGCTCCTGTGTGCCCAGGTGGGGTTATTTCCAGCCAACTATGTGGAAGAGGACTACTCTGACTACTGCTGACGTGGCTCCAGAGGAGACGAGTAGACCCTGTGTGTATACAAACTACATACTGCATGTGTACGGGTCTATGCGATACCTGGTTTCCATCAATTGCATTAACCCATATGCATGAGTGTGCCTGTGTGCGTGTGAGAGAGGCGATGTTACTTGTGATCTAATGACTGTCTAATGTGAATAAAACTTTTTTTCAGCTGACTTGAACGCGAATATGAGGATGTATCTTTTTTTTTTATGATTTGCTCCCATTTGAGCTGCGAGAGCGTCAGTGAAGCTTTCACTGAAAAAGTCTGGCACTCAGTTGACGTCTCAGTTTATCCCAAAGGCTCTGGGCTTGTGCAGACCAGTGGTAAATGGCCTGTTCTTATATAGCTACTTTCTAGTCTTCTGACTTTTCACTGCTTTTTCACTACATATCACATTCACACACACTGAGTTGGCTGCCAACTGCTCATCAGCTTTTGGGAGCTTACCATCCACACACATTCGCTCAGCCCTCGGGAGCATTTTGGGCTTCAGTATCTTGCTCAAGAACACTTCGACATGCAGACTGGAGGAGCCGCGGATCGAGTCACAGATCATCAGATCAGCAACAGCAGTATTATACCACATAATATACTGCAATACTATGAAATACCATGAAATGTAGCAAATAATTGAAATACTAAAGAAAAAGTACACAACGTTGTACTTAAGTCAGACCAAACCAGTGGAATTATTCCACACCAAACTTAGCAAAAAGACTGAGGGACGCTGATGTTTAAACATCAACACACACTGTTGTCTCAAATCTGAAAGTATTTGAACTAGAACAAAAACCAAACCATGAAAAAAAACAGACCCAGACCAACGAGCCGTGGATGAATATTCAGAGTTATTCACTGGAAAAATACTGACTCATCATATTACATTACAAACAGAAGTTCTGCATTCATACATAAATTTAAGTGTTATATTGTTTTATATATTGTATTATCAATTTATTAACATGTATGCTGGGTTATAGTGTTGGTCAGTCACATCAGTTACATGTAGTGCTGTACAAACTACAATATTTCCCCCTGAAATGTAGTGTATGTAATGAACATACATGAAGTTTGTATTCAAGTACATTTACTCAATTTCTGGACTTCTTTTCCAGACCAAAACTACACACTATGATGTCTGGGTTGTTCGATGGTATATTCTGATGTTATTTCCGTGTTCTAGGATAATTAAAACAATATTTTTAGAAACTGGTATTATTCTCCAAAGCTAGATTTAGCTTGTACTGTTTCAGTGGCAGTAGTTTGACCTTTAAAAACAGTAAAAAGTTACAGTATGCGTCCAGTTGAGAAGATGTCAAGATGACAGTCGCATGAGAAAACAATGAGAACTGAGCCTTGTGGGTCAATAAATGTCTGCTTTAATTGCAAAATATCAAAACAAAAATTGTCGAACAACAACGTGTTTGTCACATAATCTGTGAGCAAAAATTCTGAGCTAAAACTGAGATCAGCGTCATGCCGGTGTGTTTTCTTCTCTCGGGATACTTCTCTCTTTCTCGTATTGTCTGGTCATGGTGGTTTCCTGTGACACGTTCCAGCGAATGCATCAGTGTGTGTGTGTGTGGTCTTCCTCTGATCTACTGGTAATACAGCTCTAGGTTCATCCCATCATGAATTTCATCTGCAGAGGTTGTGGTTAAGTATAATAGATCTGATGATATAAGTTTATTACCATTGGTCATTCCAAGAAATAAATAAAACTTTCACTGCTAACCATGATCGCCTGCAAATATAGAGATACAAAACCTTCGAGTTACTCCACTGCTGCCTCCACTCCAAGAAAGTAAACACAATTTCACATCATTAAAAAAGTAGAAAACTGTTTAGGAGTCAGTTAGGGATGCACGACGCATCACTGGCTGGATGTCGGCTGGAAAATTAGAAATTATCTTTTAAAACTGTAATTTAAGTCTGATAATGCTGAGCCTCTTCTTGCAGTAACTTTGTATGTGACTGCAAGTGTTATAATGTCACGCACAGATAGATTTATATTACCTAATTCGACTTAGAAAAGAGAAACATAATGGCAGTAACAGTGTCCCTTCTTGTGCCAGCTACAATTTGTTCACAAAAACGCGTTGAAGTGTATTTATTGTCCTCTATAGTCGCAAGAGTAATGATATTGTTATCATATTGGCCATAATAGAAAGACAATTATCTACAATATCTTGTTATTGGCTTGCAATTTTGCAAGTACGTGCAAGTGTGTACAGCCACAAGCTACCGACAGTGAGAGAGCAGCTGAACAGATTGTTAAGGATACAGTCACCCAGAGTCACGTGGTCCTTGAATATTGTATACCTGTGGGAACAGAGGAGGAATATTTAGCTGCACTGACAACAATTAACAACATTCGTTACGGTGAACACAAGTATCGTACCATTTTTTTAAAACAATCTTGTCGTGTCGTGTTCCCGTCTGGGCGGCGATGAGCTTCTTCAGATCTCCAATGCTATCCTCAGAGCTGGAACACGGCGGTTAAGGAATGGAGCAGCGTGACAGGGTAATAAAAATTCAAAGACACGAATACAATCTCTGTCTGTAACAGGATGAGGGAGACTCAGTGTAGACTGTGACACCCTCTACAAATCACTCCCCAGCTTAGACATAAAATGAATCACAATATAAGTCTCAATTATGTATGAAGTGTCACACTGAGGTTGGGATCTGGCAGATCACAGTTATGACCTGACTACATGTACTTGCTTAAGAAATACAGGATGTAGGTGTATAATTTCTTAGATTGTTTTGTGTCTTCTGTGTGTACTTGTATGTGTTTCAGTGTGTTTGATACTGTACTGCTTATAGTGAAGTGCAAAACGTTGATGCTGGCCTCGATGTCTCTTTGTTGTGCAACGCAGTCTCTTTTACTACTGTCTGTTTTGAACAAAATAAGTTCAAAAAATAAGAGATATTGTTAAATCAGTTCCTCAAATGTGATTCAACTAATCCCAAAATGAACTTGACATTGTGACATGACAGTAGCTACAATGATCATTCATCATCATTCATGATTCTCACCTATTCTCAGAGCCTAACTTGGCTCTTTAAACATAGTTGAGGGATTTATTTGTTGCTCTTAGAGGAAGCTGTAGAGTGTTTTCATCAAATATGAGCATTTGCTGCTTTTCTTTGTCTTACAATCACAATAAACTCAACAACATCTTTGGGTTTTTTAGAGTTTTAAACAGACTAAACAGACAAAACAGAAAGATAAGAGTGATTGTAAAGACCAAAGTACATTAACAGTTGTTAGTTCACTTAGGTGAAACTTTAAGTGCAGCCTTGTGTCTTACTGTTTGCATGTTACAAGCTCAACATGCTGTAGCTAAATCTGAGCATTAGTGCATGGCTTGCAGGACTGTCAAACTCTCTTGCACTGGGAAAAACTCACTTTTACGTTGAAGGGCAAATATCCCATTTTTGACAGTATGTGGAGAGGAAGAAAGCATTGGAGGCATGTCAACCAGCAACAAACGAGTACCGCTATGTATTCAGTATGTTTGTCTGTTTGTTTTTGGAGTGCTTTTCTCTTCTGGGTAGCTTTTGGACCACTTAAACTGTCATGTTTACCTCACTGTGCCTGTTACGTGTTGCATCTATTATTTGATGTAACGTGACATTTTTTCGGAAATTTAATAAAACACACAAAAATGTAGCCTTGTGTCAACTCGTGTATTGAGCACGGACAGTCTCTGTGAAGGATACTTGCACTTGACTCGGACTTTCTTGCCCAGACGATCGTTGCAAACCACCTCGATCATCTTCAGGGTCTGTCAAAGGAAACGAGACAGAGTTAGCCAGCACGACATGTGTCGATGTAAACAGCTCCTCGTAAAAAGGGTAGCGACGCTACATGGTTATATTTAGAAGGTTATAATTAATAGGGTTCGTTCATAATGAGCTACTTTAGAGAAACGGAGCCTTTAAAATCATCCAGGTTTGTTTAACGTTAGCGGACGCATGCTACAACACTGAGCCAACCGATGTGCGTAACGTCTAAAAACGCGCACGTAAACCAACATTCAGTCCTCAAAAAAGGACGAACATTGTTAAATTCATAATAACGACGTGTTAAATGTTGTTCAATTTGAGACTCCTACCTGTAAATTCACAGCAAAAACACAAACAGTCCTTCTTTATTCTCGAATGCTCTCCGTCCCGTTTACCGTAAAGCCGATTTAGTTTGCGTGTTACCCTCTCGACCAATAAAACGTGCGCACTCATGATCGACATCTCAAATCAGCCAATGACAGGAGAGGAAACCCCAATCGAAGGCGGTGCCTGTTCCTGAAAACAACTGGTACGAGCAAAAACAAGTCGCTAACTGTCGTAATCTGCCTAGCTGCAGCCTTTAACCTGTCACACGGCAGCTACACTGAGATTAAATTTGAAACTTTCAGCTGCTGCGGGTAGAGAAATAACAATGGCAGACGAGGAGAAGCTACCGCCAGGCTGGGAGAAGAGAATGAGCCGCAGCTCAGGTAACAAAACAGGCTAAGCGTGTTAGCATCGCTGCTACATGGCAGTGTGTAGTGAACTTAGCTTCCTGAGCTAGCAGCTGCAGCATCGTGGTTTACTGTGGGGACGAGGCGCGCGGGACTGTAAGCTCACCTGGGGAGGGTTGGAGCAGGTGATGGGTGACCCGGAGATGTGGGTTTGTTTAGTTAAATATGGCGTTTGGCTGTTATTAGTGTGCGTGTTGCTTCATGCTCGCGCCAGAGCTGAGCCTCCTCATTCAAACCTGGCTACTGCAGGGCCCTGTATGACGTCATTATGCTCCAGTGCCTCACCTGCAGGGCGAGACTGAGTTTGTGTTCATCATCATCATCATCATCTTCTTCTTCTATGTTGGAGGGCCAAACGGATCAGTGCGGTCTATAACCGCTAATCATAAACCCTTCGGTTAGGGTTGCAAAGGGGTGGAAAATTTCCGGAAACTTTCCATGGGATGTTAAGCTAGGTAAATGGATACATCCCGAATCAAAATACTTTCCAGTTACACTTAATGGGAATATATGATAACCAAGCATTATGATAAGATTAGCATGTAATCTATCAGCCAGCTGTCAACTGTAACTTTAACAAGTTGAACATTAATACCATACATCAAATTTATTTATCACTTAATATCATCAAAACTTTGAGCCCGAGGTCTCCTTTATGTAGACTGCAGGCTCAAATGTGTGGCCAGCCTTCAATTTAGTAAATTCCCAGTTTATTCCTGTGTATTAAACTTTATTTATCCTGAGAGTATCCTGTTTGTGCCCACCTGTCAAAGGACTTTGTAAACTCTGTTTTTAGAAGGTGCTATATAAATAAAGTTATTATTATTATTATTCCCATAAACTCCAGTTATTTACATTAAATTCCCATTAATTCCCATAGAAAGTTTACAACTTTGAAAATTCCCAGAATTTTGCAGAAGTCATGGTTGGTGCATATTCTGCAGACAGTAGTAAGGATGGCTGAAGTGGCTGTGGTCTTTTGAGATGATGACATCTCACCCTGTAGGACGACAGCGACAGGAGGCAGGTTTATTTCTAATAAGAAGATTTTATAATTTATTTTATTTAATGTTGCATTGTGAATGGAACCGGTTCAAGAAACGAAGAAAAAAATGGTTTGTTTTAGTCCGATTTCGTTTTTAGACCTTCTCATCAAATTTGTTTTCAGCCACAGGGAGGCACCAAATCAAATTTTCTCTCCTGATACCGAGTCTGATCCCTCAACTCAGGTTGCCACAAATACCAGCACTCTCCTCCTCTGCCATGTTTAAATTTTACGCCTGATTGTGTTGAACTTACTGAAATAATGGAACAGCTTTTGTGAAGTAGTATGAGGCCCGTGATCTCTGTGGCACTAAAATGGAGTCTGATCCCGTGACTTGATAAATACAAACATTTTATATGACGATGTGACAATATTGACACAGAAAATGTCTCATACAGCCACAGCTGACACACAATCTGCCGTGACAGTGATTCCACCGCTTAACCACTTGTCATAACAACTTTATAAGGTGATAAAGTTGATGATGATGTCAAGTTATATTTCCATTTGTAAAACAATCATTGAGTACAGTTTTAATGACTCTCTCTCCCTCTCTCCAGGCAAAGTCTACTACTTTAACCACATCACCAATGCCAGCCAGTGGGAACGACCAATCGGAGATGGTCGTGGCGAGCCAGATAAGGTTATTATGTGTATTTTCGTATTGTATTTCTTATAATAATAGACCTTTTTACGACATAAAAAGAAGTTCGGTGATGTCATTATTAAAATTAGCGATGGGTCACTGAGGACTCATGAAGCTTTGGGGCTTCCTGCCTCGGCAAGAACAGTGACATCTGGTGGTTTGCGGCCCTTTAATGCTGGGACTGAAGCAGTACAGCGCCCTGCTGGTTTCATGCGGTGGTTTCAGACCTCACTGTGTAGTAAAAGTCTTAAGAAGGCTTTCTTTATTTTAATCCATATTATTCTTGTTCAGAAGTGCTGCCCATGGGCCTCACTCGGGACATTTAGTCCTTTTTAGTTTCAGACTTTGATCTTTTTGGCTGTGTCAATGCAAACCGTGTGAATTTGGGCAACAGTCTGGGTTATTCTTGTATTGAATTTTGTTCAACCCCAGATCCCATGATGAGTCTGTAATAAGCTATGTAGCTCCCTCTCAGCATGTTAAGGACAAAGATTTTCCCATCGAAACCAATTAAAGCAGCTATTTTTGATACAGCCATTACAGCATAAAATGTTATACACTCACCAGCCACTTCGTTAAAATCCTGTTGGCTTCGGCTGGGAGAGCATTAGAGTCTGTTGTCAACGAGGTACGCAAAGATCTCACAACTTTATGACGCATGTGTCACCCCTGTATTAAATCACAATGAGAAACAGAGATGCACACTGCGTATTAGATGTCCATCCGTTTGCTTTTTCCTTCGCTGTTCAGGGTGATATGAGTTGGATCAATGAGGTGAAAATGTGAAGCTATATCACCATGGAGACATCGGCATTATATGTCTGCATTATATTTTGCCTGTTCCACACTTGAGGCCGGTGTTCCTACGTTTTTGTGACATTACGTTGACGTTAAAGTTAATTCTGATCTACAGTTGTTGTTTGCACACACCCTGTTGATCATATCTTTCTCATAAACCATATAATTAACCGCTCCCATTATTAGAAACACTCACATGTCAGATGCAGAAAGGAGAATGTAAAGCTGACATGAGGACACTGTCGTTTTCTCATTTTGTCTCTGTTGACACACACTGCTTGGACTGGACTATTTCAAGTTATTCTGATTTGTCTGACCAATATTAATATTTCAGTTTCAATAAACTTAATTCTAGGGCTTTTTAAATTTTAAATTGTTTTGTTCAATAAACAGTCCAAACCCCAAAGATATTAAAGTTACAGTGAGTATAAAAGACTGATCGCAAGGACACACTGGATTACATGAAACACTAGATGACACACTCAGTCTTTGGTCCTCTGCAGTTTTCTGCTTGTATTTTCATCGTGCTGTACAGAGAAGCACTAAATCCTGCACGCTGGGCCTTTACTGTTTTTGGGTTGCCATGTTGTGAAAAATCCATTTACTGGTGTTTGCTCTCTGCTGAGATAATCACCTCCTCCAATAGGCTTTTTTCCCAGTTGATATTTTGATGTGTAATAGCAGGAAAATTATCAAAAGTGTCATTAATTAGACATTAGAGATGGTTCTGTTTGAGTATTCCAGTAACCCGCGAGACAGTGAGTCAGCATTTTATACATTTAAAAAGCTTGACATATGAATGGGAAGGACTGTCGAGTCAGTTAATGGACTTTAAATCCTGACGCGATCAAGTTTTTATGACTTCCAAACTTTTACAGCTCAAGTAAGAAACATTTTATTAGTAATTAACTCACTTTCATTCAATGGCCTCACGTGAATAAAAGAGCTAATTAAAACAGTGAGTGATTTTTCACATGGAAATCCAAAGTTTGGTCTGATTAATGGATTATTACAGATCTGTAATCATTAGCAACATTAGTAACAGATTGGTACTGACTGACTAGTCTAAGAAGATTGGCAATAGACCAGACTCTGATCTCTCTTATTGATTCTGGTGTGCTTTTTTTGTTTGTTTCTCACCCAGGTACGCTGCTCTCACCTCCTGGTGAAGCATAATCAGTCACGTCGTCCATCTTCTTGGCGGGAACAAAATATCACACGAACTAAAGACGAGGCCCTGGAACTCATTCAGAGTAAGTGAGACGTCAGGGAGGGAGGGGAGGGATGTGGTTCGTTTGGGTCTGATCAGTTTATTCAATTTGTTCTTTATTTCTCTACTCTGAGCAGAGTACATAGAAGAGATCAAGTCTGGAGAGGAGAAGTTTGAGTCTCTGGCTTCTCAGTTCAGCGACTGCAGCTCAGCTAAGAACGGTGGAGATCTGGGGTTATTTGGCAGAGGTACGTACTCACATACTTATAGGAGTTATACACAACGTTAACGCTCGGGAAGGGAGACGATTATGAGACTAATATATTGTTTTTGGTCTTTTAATGGGATTTGTTAACATAAACAGAACATTGCGAGACTTTAACAGTCAGTTTTGTTTTAGTATGGTTCAGTAATCATCTGCTGTTAAGTCTGTACTCAGTTAGCCCTGAAAGTTCACTCAAGTCGATACTTTCTTCTTTGTTGGTCAGAGTTTCGATATGTTCTTCTTTCATTTCGTTGACACTCTGGCATTGTTGCTCTTACTTCCCAGCACTGTTGTGGCAATCCTCCAAATGAATATCCATAACCAGCCGTGCCCATGTGACACAACGACAGCTGAAAATGAAACCTAATGAATTAAAGAAGGAATTAAATGTATTGTGAAAGAAACTAATAAGATGTATTTAAAGTAGGTCTCTGGTGGTAATGTACATTTACATATTAATCAAAAAAATATCTGTGCTCATGTTTCAGGTCAAATGCAGAAGCCTTTTGAAGACGCCTCCTTTGCTCTCAAAGTGGGAGACATGAGCGGTCCTGTTTTTACTGACTCTGGAGTCCACATCATCTTACGTACTGGTTGAAAGGAAGAAGCCACCTACTGTACTATCCTCTTACATCTTCACACACATACACATACACACAGTCCAACCCAACCAGACCTGTGATTTATTTTAACGACACACACCACCCAATAAACAACCAAGCTTATAGGCTGAATCACGTTATTTTTAAGTGGGATCATTTTGTCCGAGCATTATTGAACATGTATGAATAATTTAATCACACCGAACATCACCGAGTATTGCAGATCCTTCCTGTTTGGACCTCCCCCAAGCTTTTATTAACCACAGCAATGCCATCATATAAAAACACGAGTGCCTGTGACTCTGTTGAAGTGAGTGACCCGTGGAAACAGTTTCACACGAAGCGCAAAATTTGAGAATACGACTGCAAAAGCTTGTGTTTTTGTATGTGCATGTCTTCTAAAGGACCATTTACTGTACGTTTATCATTTCAACTGTATGTGTGCCAAAGCAGTTCCTCTACCTGTATTATTGTTTTGGAACAATAGATTAATAAGATGTTTAATACTTCCTAGCCACTACAGAATATATTGAGTTCTTTCATTGACCATTTAAATTTTTTTCGTCCTTTTCGGTAACATAGTATAATTTGTTTTCATAACCCACTTTAAAAAGTGCATGTTTCCTCCCCCCTTAGGATATGCAAAAATGGCACAGTTAAAAAAAAACTTCCAGGTTTTAACTATCAACTCTGCAGCTTTTAAAAGCATCAACGTTCAGATGAACTATTGTGTCGTTGGAGTTTTTCTTTCATCATTAAAAAAATCTTTTTTTTTTGTAAGCCTCCTTGTTTTGTACACTTTCCTTTTTTTAGGTTTATTTGGAACAGAAGGAAATGATGGATGCGCTTTTTATTGAGAAAGTAATGATATCAGCTCAAAGTGCTAAAACTTGAGTGAATGTTTATAAATTGTATCTTTAAATCACCAGGCAAAATGATCAAATGAAAACAAGAAAATGCTTTGGACATAAAGTAAATTATAAGCTTAGATAAGAGAGGTACATGTAACATGATGGCATCAAAGATGTGGATCATCAGTGGACCATGGTGGGTCGAATGACACCTGAATGCTCGAACAAGCCGTCTTGTAACAGCACCTACCCGCCAATCAAAGCAACCATGCTGTTAATTAAGCATAATTTTAAGCCTGAATATAATTTGAAAAAAATAGTTATATACAAATTCATCCTCAGTACAGTTGTCATGAACAAGAAAATTAGCTATAGAGACCAAAATAGTTTTTTCTACCGTGTTTATTTCTGCTGTGAAGTTGGACATTTTAACATGGGGGCTTATGGAGACTGACTTGATTTGTAGCCGGCCTCAAGAGGACGTTTAAGGAACTGCAAATTTTTGTCTATTATGCACAAATTATGTAAATTAGGTGACTTTTAGGACGCTTTCCTATCATGAGATTGCAATGCAGTGATTACACCACTAGATGCAACTATATTCTACACACCTTTAATTGTCCTTTGCACGCTGTATAAACGTCCACAGCTTGTTTCTGCTGCCCCCAAGTGGCCAAAAATCGGTTACTGCAGGTCTAATTAGAGTAAAATGTGAGTACAGGCCTGTATTCAGAAACTTTGGTTGTTTCCTAGCAACTCCTGAACCAGTCAAATGTTGACTTAATTACTTTGGAAGATCAGTTTTCAGCTTATTTGGGTTTATTTCTCCCCGATTTGGCCACAAAACTAATATCTCTCCCAGCAAATGACAGCAGCACAGACGGGTGATCCCGCTCGGGGTACCGGGCAGCGGCTGAAGGCTCCCCCAGCACACAGTGGGGTGTAAGCGGCAGCGCGCTAATGACCTACCCCCGCCCTCTCATGTCCTCATGCCTCCTGTGGTTAAAGGTTTCCTGTGTAGCGTTTATGTGCTGTGTAAAAACCAGCTCCTGCCGCGACCACTGGATTCCTTCCTCTCATCTTTGGAAACGCGGATTGATTCAAACGACCGCACGGAACAGCCCCGAGGGTCGACGTTAAGCCCTCCGTCTCCTGCGTCCATGCACACACTCAGTCTGTCGGACAACACGTGTGTCTCATTTATTTAGGTGACCGTGCGGAGCTGTGCTCCCTGACAGCACAGCGGTTTCCGTTAGGAGGAAATGATGGAGAAGGAAAGTTTCTGACGCCTCTCTCCGTTTTGGTTTGGTTTGGGACTGTCCGCAGGAAAAAAAAAAACTGGAGATCGTTTCTCGTGTTTTGCGCGGATTGTCTCGTCCTCATCATAAGATCTGAAAAATCTGTATGGATTTGGGATTAAAACGGTCTCCGACACTGAAATGTCTCAGGATTGGAAATGCAGCTCCACGTCAGTCTGTTGCTTTTTATTATCACAACAGGTAAGGAAAGCTGCCAGTCCCAGCACTCTGTATTCTGAATAGAGCTTTGTGTTTGACGAATTTTCTGTTAATGAAATTTCATTAGCTGAATGAAATCACACTGGGGCTGTTTTATTGTCCAGTAGTAGCCAGGTTTCTGTATTTAGAGTTGAGTTTTGAGGTTACCTGGATGCCTCTAAAAATCAAATCTCAGGTTAAGTTTTATTCTCTCTTTTTAGCCTTTAATCCCTCAAAAATTATTAATCTGTGTCCATAAATGTCTAAACCACGAGACTCATCGACAGATTTCACTAAAACATCATGCAGAAGTCAGAGTTTTTGCCTCTTTTACCAGCATCTTGTCTTCTTTCTTCAGATAACACATTGGCCTTGTCGCACCCCAGCTGTGGTGGAAATGTCACCCTGGACCAAGAGCCTGCTGGTCACATCAGTTTCACTTTACCTGACACCAACACGCTCAACCCCATGAGCCACAACCAGTCTGACGAAACCCTGCCGGTTTCAGTTTGCACTTGGACGTTGGGTATTCCTCTGGCTCGGACGGTACTTTTAAAGTTGGAAAGTGGGTCGAGAATATCAGTGAGCAGCTTTTGCAATGAGGGGGATCAGATCCTGGAGAGCGGGGGGGCCGTGTTGCTCTTCGGCTGCGATAGAAACAAAGCAACCATCTCTTGGACAGGATCAAGACGCTCATCAGATGCCATTCAGCTGTCCTATTATGGTGAGAAACAGTTACTCAATTATCCAGTTTAGTTTATTGAATTTGCACGGCCAGCTTGGTTGAACCGATCACGAGAGTTTGATGTAATTATTGTAATTTGTTGTTGCCACAGTGGATACATGAAAAGTATTTTTTGCTTACAGCAGAAGAATGTTATGGTTATTTTGGCTGTATGGTATGTAACTGTGGAAACAAACTGTGGTAATGTATTGTTCAAAATGTGCTGCGAGCTGTAAATCTGTCCGTCGGAAAGTTCTTATCACTCTCACTGTGGTATGAGAGACAGGGAGATGTTATGTTGTTGTGATTTCCACTCTGTCTCTCCTCACCCTGTCGCTCTATTTTGTGTTTGTTCCTGGTCATCCAGTCCAGGAAGGCGGGAGGAATTCCTTGGAGGACCACACCAACCCGCATTCAGACCCAGACCTTGTACGGCGGTCTCAGGCAGGAACCAGCTTTACAAGTACAGCTCCCGTTGGTCACGAGGTGGTGAGAGGGACAGAAGGGGGCAAAGGTCGCCTCTACGAACGTCTGGAGGAGTGGACTTCTGGGCTTCAGTCTGTGTCTAGTCCCTCCTCTGAATACCGGGGTCTGCTGCACCCCACCTCGCCCCTGCAGGGACTCACTGCGGCTGGGAGAGCCGATAGGGAAACTCACCCTCTTCCTGAGGAAGAACCAAACAATAGAGCGGATACATCTGGTGTTGCTCACCTCACTGATGGTCCCATATCTGCCACAGAGGGAACACACCCCTATTTTCAGCATACACTCAGTGCAGAGACACTATTTCACACATCAAACGCAGAAACAAACTCTAGCAACGAGCTCCTTCAAACCCAGATGGCGCTCAAACATGCAACAGCCAGTAGCTCCAGCACCGCAGATGTACACAAATATACACCCACTCAAACATCAAAACCACCTGTAACCACACAAGATCACCCCACTATGTCCAGCTCCAGTGTCCCACCTCTTACTTCTTCTCCCCGCGAGCTATCTTCTTGGACAACCTGGGAAAGTGGTACCACCCTAAGCCAAAGCGGTGAAGCTGATAGCGGGACACCTGAGGAGAAACTACCCCCATCCTGGAGGAGCCAACGGAGTACAAGCAAACTTGACTCTGATCTGACCTCCGGCGTCACCTCCGACCCTTTAAAATCACAGACAGAACCACAGCACGGTGACTCAAGCAGTGCACACACTGATACTTATTCATCCACCACCCACGACACAGGGCTCAGCACTGCTGTTGGCACTGTGGAGGCTGCTTCGTTTCAGCCTAACAGTAGTCTAACTGACTCATTTGTATCAGATGCTACCAGTCAAACTGCTGCGTTTGAGTCCTCTGATGAATTTGGAAACAGTTTCACTTCTTCCACACAGGGTCAAACAAACTCTCTGCAAAGCACAGAGGGCGTCACACAATCCCCAGCTCCTCGCACCACTACGAACGCTATCTCCTCCTCACCTAACATTAGCAAAGTTGATGACTGGACTCTCCCAGCGTCTCCTTCCACATCGCGAGCAGCACTGACGTTGGGAGATGTAGTCCAGAACTCAGCGACCACAGGATCGACTGCTGACACTGAAACTTACACACACTTACATGACACCTTGCCCACAAATTCACCGACTCCCGTCACTCATTTGTCATCCAGTACATCCGCACACTCATCTACACCTTCATACACGCTCCAACCACACGCTACATTTTCTGGTAGTTCACATTTCACCCACACATCGTTGCCTTTGCCCTCTGCTACCACTGAATCTGCTGCACACGTACCTCTCATCGACCACAAAACCACGCCCATACCCTCGCAGACATCAACGGTCAAATCTACATCTTCACGCACGCGTCCTACGCAAAGCCACCTGCCACCTTTGCCCACTTCAACTTCAACCCCAGCTACGCATAAACAGTCCCACGACTACATTACAACTACACGCACTACTACGAAATCAGAGAAAGAGGATGAGTCTTGGTTCACCAGCAGGACGACTACACACGCTCCCACGGCTGGACCTCCATCCTGGCCAACCCCACATCCCAGCAAGGAGAACCCACCGACACTCTCGCGCTCTGTTTTAACTTCTGTGCCAACTTGGAGCTCCACAACTATTCACACCCCCAAGTTCTACATTGTTCCAGACCAGCCTGCAGCCATCAGAGGTATTGTACATATTGTACATATGTGTAATTAAATAACAGGTTGGGGTGTGGCGTGTTCTAATGCCGTTGTTTGTACGCTGTTTCTAGTGGAGTCGGTTGAGCTGCTGCTGCAGATTATTGTTGAAGAGTCTGTGTCCAGTTCAACTTCTGGCTTGGAGGAAGACACCGCTGCTTGGGTTAGAAATGATGTACACACACACTGACATGCACAAAATCCTTAATAAACATGTTATTATGCAATAACTGTAGAGTTTTGTAGCTGCTACAAAGATTCCCTGTTTCTTTCAGGTGGAGCCGTACCTACAGAGAGCTCCAGGGTTCAGCAGGCTTTTGGAAGTCTGGAGCAGGTGAGGTGTTATTGAGTACACACATAGGTACTGTAACTAAGCTGCCCGATGTCAATCAATGTCAAACAGTTTCCAGATTCCCCAAAGATTGCTACGGTACCCAGGGTACCCTCTGTAATATCTCAATATCTACTAGATAGATTGCTATAAACTTTGGTACAGACATTCATGTCCCATCAAGATGGATTGTAATAACTTTAGTTCCTTAACTTTTCTTGAGCACCAACATTTTTATTGTATACAATACTGATTTCTGATTAAATACCCTCAATACTAATGGCAGTAGCCAATGTTAGCATGCTAATGTGTGTTCTGCTGTTGTTTCAGTGGCCATGCGGTGCAGAGTCTGGTGGAGTTTAAAACCAGTGGGGCTCTGCAGTGGCTCAGCATGACCGGATCCACATCACTGTTGGAGCGAACAGGACTAGCTCAGGCTGTTCGTGAGGCGAGGAGCTTCCGATCGTCCAAGATCACCAACATCACACTGGGAGGTAAGCGTGGGTCGATGTGCCCAGATATACACCGCTCACTAAAGAAGCCTAGCTTCAGCTTCTCCCCTCATTTTCAGTGATCTCTCTTCTGCTGACCCTTTAATGAATGCACATACCTGCAATCACAGTGGCTATATTTACCTGAGAGAGAATTACATTCCTAACATGCTTTCTTAATTGACCCAGTTACAGGCATGCTCATGTAAACACCATAACTCGGTTAGCTCGATTGATTTAAGCTCACAATCCAGTTATGAGAAATCTGATTAATGCGCTGGCTTACTCATATATTAAACTTATTACTATGGCATGTAATTATGGTACTTACAGTATATTACTGGCCGTGTTTTCCAACATTGTGAAACGGATCAAGTGTTGTGGCTAGATTCTGATCCTTCAAAACACTTGGTGGTGAGGAACAAAGTAACCTCAGTCTGTCATTTCTGCAGTGTTAGCTAGTGGACAAATTATGTTGACAGGCATTTTCTGTTGGAAGATTCTTTGGGGTAAGACTTGTATCAAATGACTCACTAAATAGACTTTTAAAGCTCTATATACAGTGCCAGTCAGTTTGGATTTTTCACTATTTTCTACATTGTAGATGAAATAACACCTGAGATTATGTGGTAAACAAAAAATGGTCCAACTCATCTAAAACCTCTCTTGGTCCATCACTCTCCTTCTTGGTCAAGTATCTCTTACATATCCTGTAGGAACCTGTTTACTCTGTGCCAGCAATATTACTGAACAACACAGCTGATGGTCTGAAATGCATTAAGAAGGCAAGACATTGCCTTAATTAGCTTTTTACAAGGCACACCTGTTAATTGAAAATCATTGCAGATGACTACCTCATGAAGCTGATTGCGGGATTACCACGAGTGTGTAAAGCTGTGTGTGGCTGAAATATAAAACATTTAGCTGCGACATTTAACTTTTTTGTTTATCACATAATTCCATGTGTTATTTCATAATTTTGATGTCTTCAGTGTTAAATGTTAAAGAAAATCGATTGAAAGAGAAAATATATCTCCAAACCTTTTGACTTTTATTATTTTATTCACGTACTTTCTGGTCCACATGGCCCTAACATCTTCCTGTAGTCATTTTTAGGATAATGCTGGTAATATTCTATATTTTTACACTCAGTATCAATTCACATTGTTTTAAAGAATAACATCAGCCTAATCCTGAACATGTCTTCCCTCCAGGTCTGCAGGCCGATGTGTGTGACTGGTTACTGCAGTGCCAAGCAGGCTACAAATGTGTGTCCCAGCCTGGCACTTCAAACTATAGCTGCTCTTCTTTCTGCCACTTTGACTACTGCCACCACCATGGCATCTGTACACACCACCCGGGCCAACTTCCAGTTTGTCGGTAAGAACAAACAGAGACATGCATGCCCGTATATTAATTTTATATCTCTCCATCCATCCATGGGTTCGTACATGTAAGCTTGTTGTTTGTGTATCAGCTGCCTCGTAGGAGAGGACTTCTGGTACATGGGTCAGAGGTGTGATGTAAGGATGACTCGAGCGCGGCTCGTGGGCGCATGCCTTGCCATCTTGCTCATCATGGTGACCGTGATAGGTGTTCTGGCCTTTGTGGCGGTGCGACGCTACCGAGCCATTCTGATCCAGGCCAAAGTAGATCAGACTCGGAGCAGGTAAGTCAAGCCAGTTTTATTTATGTAGTCCGATATTACAAATCACTATTTGCCAGAGGTTAATGGACTTTAACCACACTGAAGCACATACATAAAATAATACAAAAATAAATACACAGTGGACACTGATGCAGGGTTTCTAAAGGGTTTACCTGGATGCATTTTTAGGCTTATTAGGTCTGTTAATACCACAAAGAATGCAATTTAACACCAGTTTCACAGTCAAATTGCCCAAATTATGAACCAGTATGTATGATATAACCTAGATTTATTTATTATGATATCTAGTTTATATTTATACACAGTTTCCTGACAGAGGTTCGATCTAGTAAAAAGAAATCAAATGGTACACTGTGTTTGTGTAACAGTGTGTGGTGAACCATCTCATGGGCTTCTGGGTGGATCTTAAAATAACACAGGAAACACACATCATTACACACACACACGCGCGTGGTCACACACCCATATGGTGAACATAAAAACACATTTGACTTAACATTCCTCCAAACGACTCAGATTAATGTGACAATCGTGGCAATAACACAATAGACAGATTGTGTGTTGTGATCCGGGAAGGGAAAACCAGACACTGGGATGGGCGTTAACTCCACTTATAGTAAGTGTAATCACAACAGTGTCCACTAGGTGTCACGGTCTGGCTGTATGAACTGAAGACGAAGGCTGTGCTAGACACTTGTTGAGACAGTCTGGCTGAATCCAAGTCCTTGACCATCCAGACGTTACACGTTCACTAACCTTACATCGAGTCTGTTAAAAGTGTTGGACAACAAGGGGATTAAAATGTGTTGTTAGACATGACTGCAGCCCTGACGCCAAGATTTAGGCATGTTTTGCCTTTATTTGACAGGACAGCCAAAAATAGATAGACAGGAAAGCAGGGTTAGGGGATAACATGCAGCAAAGGGCCACAGTTCAGAGTTGAACTTGGGTTTCTGCAGCAAGGACTTAGCCCTAAATGTTAAAAAAAAAAATGTCATTTGAAACCTAAATCACAGTTAGAGTCTTACATGCCACTTTAACCGAGGCAGTCAAATTTCATCCTATTGCTGAGATTAACTTGGACTTGGAGAAAGTTCGGACAGGAAAGTTAAACCTCAAATTCAGAGTGTCTCCTGAACAGCTGGGAGTGACTTTCTTTCTCCAGCAGTCACATCATCAGGATGTTACAACACACTGGTTGTGTGCACATGACAAATATTGAATGATCAAATCCTCCCTGTGCGTATTTAACCTTATGATTCGTTGTGTGTGTGCAGCTATCGCAGGTTCAACCATTTTGATGAGCTGTCAGGACGGTTCTGGCTGCGTTCGTGGGCAGGATCAGCAGACTCACTGGATAATCCTGCTTTTACACGCTCCGATGAGTTACTGCACCTGCGAGCGCTCGACCGCCCCTGCTGTTACCACGACGACACGCTGTCGCTGGCATCCACCTGCCCCAGCCATGGAACACGCATCAATACAATCTACCCCCACAGGTGCGCACACACACGTCCAATATCACACAGAAAGGTCATTATGCTCGACGGTGAGGGTGTTATAGATATTGATGTCTGTGTGTCTGCCTGTCCTACTCCACGTCTGTTATAGAAAACATCATCTGCCATCAGGTGTGTCTGTGCTCTGCTGTCAAGTGTACAACATATAAAGCAGCATCAGATTTAAGTTATAACTAATTTTAAAAAGTAATGATCAAGATGAAAAGAAGCAAGCCTTGGCTCAGGTCCCACTTGGTGACACCAGTAGTTTTCCAATGTCCTCCCGAATCCATGTTATACACAAATATTTTAGAATCTACACGCATTAACATGTGATTTTGTCCTCTCTGTACATGAGCACAACCTAAAAGGTCATATGTGTAACATTCAGCGGGATCTATTGTAGCATATGGTAGTATTATGAGTTATAATAACTATATTTTCAGCACATCTGCAACCTTCATGGCAAGATGCAGCTAAATCCTACACACCGGCCCTTTAATTTTCACTACATATTTGTATACAACCATCCATTTAGACATCCCAACTTTGTGAACTTAGTTCCTCTACTAACCTTTGATGTCTAATTCATATGTGTCTCTGTATGTCTCATGTTTTCATGTTAAAAGGGTTTTTTCGGGGTAAAGCCCCCTGAGGCAAATTGTGATTTTGGGCTTCTTAAATCAAATTTGACTTGACTCGACCGAGCCTGTTGCTTCTGTACTAAAGCCATGGAAAACAGAACAAGATTTGTATCAAAGCAGGCTGGATTTGAAGAGACCCTTCCCTGCTGCATACAGATCCAGCACCATGCTGGCCTGACTGTAAGATACAGTGCAGTGACTACAGTTCATAACAGCTCTCTTCTGCATCTGAGACTTATAGAAATGATTTCATATGCTAGTATACTGTCCAAGATGAATGTTAAGTTGGGGTTTGTTGAGCAACAAAGCAGAAAGAATTTTATACATTTAACTTATACAACACACAATCTGCAATTTTAGTCTAGCTTACAAGTTATTACTAACAAATTAATCAAGCCCTAAATCTTGTGAAATATGGACCATTAATCATTTTCTGAAACTATGGCTGAATAAATGTATAGACCAAATGAAGGCAATAAATCATTAAAATCAGTTATTCCACTTTCTCTCGCTCCTTATACATTTTTTCTTGGCATGTAAATGTATGCCTGTGAGTAATAACACACATTCAGTATATTAACAGCGTCTGCGTAAATAATCCCATGGCTCTCTGTATTCACTGCAGCTCTCAGTATGGTTGGAGGGGGAGCGAGATGAGCATGGGAGATGGTGTGTTGGACTCGGGTAAGGCCAGCGACCTCTCTGTCTGTAGCTGGCCTGTAGAACCCATTCAGTGGACTCCCTTCCCACTTCTGCAGCAACTGGCTTCCCACAGGACACCTGCAGTGAGTGTTTGACTATGTGTGTCTTTGTGTGAGAGAGAGAAAAAAGATGTATATCTGGTTTCATTATATGATTTTGTGTTGTTTTTCTGTGAAACCAGGTGAGGGTGTCAAGGCCACGGTCTTACTGCGAAGGCATGGAGCTGGTTGACATGGGGAAGAGCTGGACTGCTTGACATGCATGAAGAATAATCAAATCTGTCCTGCCACTGGTATTTGCATTCAACGTCTCAAATGTTCTTATTTTTTGGGAGGATAAAAGCTGTAAACAATGAGTGTAAATGTGTATATAACTGTATATTTTTTTGTTAAATTGTTGCTACATTGTCCAATTTAAATTCATCAGTCTGTTTTTATATGCTGTCTTCAACCCTAACCCTCTGCTGTATACTGTAAAGTGGCTGCCTAAATGTCTGTGGCGCAGAGTCTTCATGCTTCAATAAACCTGCATCTTTCTCAGGGCAAGAAGAAATGTGCTCTATGTTTTTTTACTTTTGTAAATAATCCTTTAATATATTTTACAAAAAGTACAGCATAAACCATCCATCTATCGTCTTCCACTTATCTGGGGCTGGGATCCTGAGATGTTTCCAGGCTAGATGGGCTATGTACTCCCTCCGGCAGGTTCTGGGTCTGCCCCAGGCACTCCTCCCAGTTGGACATGGTGGATGAAGGTTTAAGTGCTAAAGTGCCAAATATTTGGGGAGACACTCTTGTTAGATGACGATATCAACGCCACTCTCATGTCTGGATAATGACTATGAATTACAACCAGCTGCTGGTTAGCTTGGCTTAGCACCAAGACTGGAAGCAGTAGGAAACTGCTAGCCTAGCTCTGTCTGAAGGTGGCAAAGATCCACGTACCAGCACCTGTAAAATTCATTAAAGGTCCATATGCGTTAAGGGTTAGGATTATGCATTGGCAGAATATAATATTCATATATTTTCATCTGTTCATCAGTTATAATCACCTGAAAATAAGAATTGTTGTGTTTCTGTTAGAATTAGCCCTTCAAGTTTAGTTTGATTGTCAACCTTCTTCCTGATCACAGCAGAGAGAAAGGGTTGTTTACTGAGTGGTTGGGATCCTTAAAGATGTTCCTATCTGGTAAATATGCCTTATAAGCAGGATAGAGCACCATCTATTGTCACCTCCTACTCTGTGCAGGACCTTGTAGTCTTGTTCAGTGTTCTTTCCGTACCAGACAGTGATGTTCCCCCGCCTGGATGCTTTCAATGCTGCAGAAAGTCCTTTGAAGGGGATACTTGGAAACAGTCTCTTGCCTTAATCACCATCGAGTCAGTATCCAGCACCCAGGTCAGGCCCTCTATGGTGTCAACGCCAAGGTACTTGAAGCTGTCCATTCTCTCAAACAGATCTGTCAGTGTTAAGAGGAGTGTCTTTGCTTCTTTCCAAAGTACACTATTAGTCCTGCCAGTGTTCAGGGGGAAAGTTGCCTCAACACCAGCAGGTCCTCTTCCACAGAGTTCAACCACCATGTTTCTACAATTGCTGGGCCAAGAAATAGTCCAGCAAACAAATGACGTATATTGTATGAATTAATCAGCTTTAGATGTGCTGGTAGGTGGATTTTGTTACCTTTGGATGGAGTCAGACTAACTATTCCCCCCTTTTTCCAGTCCTTTTGCAGAATTAAGCTATCCAGCAACTGGCTGTAGCTTCATATTTATCTTGGGAGAGACATGAGCGTGGGACCAATCAATCATCTCATTAGCAAGAAAGCAAACCTACGTACTCCTCAAAATGTCTAACATATTCCTTTAAGACTCAGTTATGTATTTTACTCATTTTAATCTGTATTTAAAGTTGGTTTGGACAGGTTTTAGGATAGTAGGATAGGATGGAAATGTTTTCTTTGGGTCATTTGATAGTTCATATACACACACGTACACCTTTTTTCCCCTAAGAATCAAGTATGCTGATCACCACTGGGATAAATTACTCCTTTCTTTCAAAATATAAAAATGAATTACCAGCTGAGCAAAGTAACTGCCCTGGGAGAGCCCCCAAGAGATCCTAAAAGGCCAAGCCTGTTTTTGTTTGTAATGTGATTACTCACACAGTTTTATTCAAGACTTTCCTAACTGCTTATCTGGGTCACAAGGGACTGGAGACCATCCCAGCTGACATTGGGCAAGAGGCGGGGTACACCTTTGGACAAGTTACCACTTCATCACAGGGATGACACATACAACCATTCACGCTGGCATTCAACCCCCACACACAATTTAGAGTCACCAATTCATTTATCAATTTGTATGACTTTGGGATGAAGCCACGCAGACACGATAGAACATGCAAACTTCTCTTCTCTTTTATCAGCTACAGTTGGCTTCCTATTATTGTTGTCCAATTTTATGGCTGTTTCTGATGGGAACAAAATCTAGTTCCCATTCAACAGGTTCTCTTCCCCATGACATTTTAATCTGGCCATGGTTCAGCTTCTGTCGTTTATAGTAATTTAGTGTTACCTCCCTAGACACTGCGAACGGTTAACAGTCAACATATTACTTGAAAAACCAAGAGGGGTTATGTGGTCAGAGGTGTCTTAACCACTGAGAGATCTTTATACAAGTAGTGATTTTCGATTCTATGACACAGTGGAGGTCACTGAAATGTGTTCACTTGGTCTTTGTCAAGCTGAAGTTGACTTACAGGTTTTGTTCGGAGGGAGGTGGGGGGTTTCTGTATCTTCTATTACATTTGAAAGTATTTCACATACCTTCTTCCTCTTTCTTGCTCACGCACAAAAGCCACACCTCTCAATGCTGCTGTATGAAACTCAGCTGGAATGTGATGCCATAAATGACTGTGAAACACTGCAAGAGACTGAAACGGGGCAAATATGTACACCCGACCTTATGTTGCACTCCTATAATTGTCCCTGCCCTGGGAAGAAAAAATGAATAAGGGAGTGATTGATTCAGGGGGGTGAGAGAGGAAATGTGGGGAATATAGGAAGAGAGTGAATGTGTGTTTAAGGAAGAGAGAGAGAGAGAGAGAGAGATAGGGAGAGAGAGAGATAGGGAGAGGGATGAGTGAAAAGTGGACAGAAGCTACCTGCTAGCTTCTTCCATATACGGTCTTAGTCAGAGCCGAGAGCCAAGCCTATGAATTTCTCTGACTGTGTGAGTGAGCAATGCAGTGAGTGTGCGCGTGTGTATGTGTGTGTGTGTGTGTGTGTGTTGTAATGCATATGTGAGTCATGCAGACCACCGAATTTTGAAATGGCTTGTGAAAGGCATGTGTTGCCAGACAAACATTGAGAAATATCTGCCGGTTAGAGTACAAAGTTAAAAAAAAAAAAAATACATGAGGTGTTACCTCATTTTTTTAAATTAATAAATCATCAAGTGTGTATGATACAGAAATCAAGGTGAGAAGTGGCAAACCTAAAGCAGCACGCATGTTGACACACACACACACACACACACACAGCTTTAAAAAAGGAGATTCATTCATTTCCTCAGACTGGTCACATGACCTGACCAGTGCATTCTTCCCCCATGTGACTTGCTCCAATATCTCCTTATATGGACGTCATCCAAAGGAACTCTTAAAGGGATGGTTGTCCTGCCCTGGGTCTATACTTGTGGTGTGTGTGTGTGTCCGTGTGTGTGTGCGTGTGTATGTGTGTGTGTGTGTGTGTGTTTAGTGTCTACCCAAAGCAGGATAATGCTAGTCTGAAAAGCCCTGATCACCTCCTTCAACTCCACCCTTTATGTTATCCTTAGCTGCTTCATACCTGATGACATTATGGGGCGTTTGTGTGTGTGTTTGTAGGTTAGTGTGGTCACTTCCTGTGTGCCTTTGCAGAAGTGAGGCACCTACTTCCTGTCTCTTAGTGAGCTGGCTCTCATATATCCATATTAGGAACACATGAAGCCAGTGAGTATTCCTTGTGTAAGTTTATGAGTATTTGTCCGGTGCCCTTATTGAGTTAAAACAGCACCCTGACACACCCACTTAGCCTCTGGTCAACTTACAAGATGAGCTTTGCACAATGGGGTGTTATTATAAAATAAAGATGACATCTGAATGAGTAGTGGCAGAGACACACAAGCAGGGGTGAACCTGTGTGATAGGTTTGGGTGTGTGCATGAGCAGGTGCCCAATCAAAGTGGGTTTCACAAAAGACCCTGCAGTTATATTTTGGCACCAAATATAGATATGTCCTCCAGTAAATACACACCTGTTAATTGCACTTCACTTAGACAAGCAAGGTTAATCCAACCCCCCTTCTTCTACTCATTAAAACATCAACAGACAAGTGATGAAAGATAACAGATTTACAGCTTCCTGGACGCTTTGCAGTAAACATGCCGCAAGTTATAACTTTCAATCTGTTCTGCATATGTGTGTGTGTGTGTGTGTGTGTGTGTGTGTGTGTGCATGTGACACACTGGTATGCCAGTGCAGACGTGTCTGTCAGGGTGTTAACAGTGTTGTTGTTGACCCCTGAGATTACAGCCACCCCCCATGTCCAATGGCATGAGCATCTGCCATGAGTGGGAGAATTAGCACAGTCTTCAGTGCGATCCAGCTCTGCTGAGTGATGGATGCGTTTGTCTGCACTTAGATATCCACCCCAGTGCACAAAACACAATGTATTATTATGTATTAATGAATTAAATGTGATGTGGATGATGTAGATAGGAGACATCAGAGAACAGCACATATTCAAACTTATGTCATACTCATAGTTATAGTCATTTGTTGCATCACACATTTCTATCACCCCCATTTCTGTCACAATAATGACAAATAAAGGTATAAAAATGCGTTTTATCGACCACTGAACGATTCCAGATTGGTCATATTGGTAGTATATAGGTTAGTTTTCGAGCTGCTTGTTCCTTCTCTCTTGTCAGAGCGCAACAACCGTATCTGCATGCGCCACACCCAGTGGATGCGGCAGAACCAATCAGAGGCCGCCGTGCGGAAAGTTCTCCTTTTATGGAGAGGGGCTGCAGCACGAGCTCTGATAAAAATCCTGCACTTTATTGGCCTCCATTGCAGTCAAGTGCAGACGTCAAGTCCTACCGGAGTGTAGCGCTCAGCCAGTTCTTCTGAAAGACCACAACCCTCCGTCACACAGGTAAGACCAGCTGCTGAATGAAGACGAATTTAATCACGTTTTAAACGCGTCTTACAGTGTGTGTGTTCGTTGTATGTAGAATTTTAGTCCAACGGCTTTTTTTGTGTGACTTCTCTCAAGTTGAAGCAACCGTTTCAACCGTTAACTTTCAAACGCTTCAGCCGAGTCATTCATTATATTTTCAAATACGCGACCGTTACAGTTTAACAGTTTTGAAGGTTGAAGTTAACGGTTAAGTTGTATATATGTGTCGGCATGCTGTCCCCTTTTAAATATATGTGTATTGTAATAATAACACAAGTGTGAAATAACCCGGCGGGCTTCATCTTGTCATCACTTCCATCAGTCTGACAAATCAGACTGCGTTAAATAGCTTGACCTTCTCGCTTACATGTAAGCATCTGCGTTGGCACGATGTCTCTCCGGGTCTCCGGTTTCAGACACACGCACACACACACAGACAGACAGATGGATGGATGATGGCAGACTAGACAGATTCAAATCATTTGAGTTAGACGAATGAATAAAATCGCACGCAAGCGTGCAAAGGTGGTGAAATCTGACAGCGGGGCTGCAGCTTTATGATTTGACACTCAAGTTAACGTCTAAGCGAATGTCAGTCAGATTAACCTTGTAACTATGGTGATCACGACGGAACTGTTACACCTGATGACATGACGGAGGCTGGCGGAAGTTCGTTCTCCTCCTGCAGACGGTTAAAACCGTTAGAGTGTACGTTAAGCGATGGCTGCGTGAATGCTTAATTCAGTTATGATGATCCCAGTGAAGGGAGTGGCCCGTTCGGTGGTGTCATTTGAGGTTTAACGACACACGCACGCACGCACGCGCACGCACACACACACACTTCACGGGCCGGGCTGCCGCCGCCGTCTCCAAGCTGCTCTCACTTTTGCCTTATATGGCCATGGCCAGACCGAGGGAGAAACTGCCTTTGTTTCTCTATCTCTGGATTTGGATTGCATCCGTGCGCCACTGCGACATCCAGCGTTCAGTCTCTGCAATGACAAGGCTTTAACCCAGTTGATGCGTACCAGATGTAACACATAACTGTCACAGAGCATCAATTTTTAACCAATTCCCTCTTTTTTTTTTTTTCGCGCAGAAAAATGGAAGACGAAATCGCCGCCCTCGTTGTTGACAACGGATCCGGTATGTGCAAAGCTGGCTTTGCAGGAGATGATGCTCCCCGTGCTGTGTTCCCCTCCATAGTTGGACGTCCCAGGCATCAGGTAGAGTTTCCTTACGATATTTTAAAGGCTTGTAACGACTATTTAACATCTTTTTAAAAATAGATTTTTAACCCTTTTGTGTCTGCTTTATAGGGTGTCATGGTTGGCATGGGCCAGAAAGACAGCTATGTCGGTGATGAGGCACAGAGCAAAAGAGGTATCCTGACCCTGAAGTACCCCATTGAGCACGGTATCGTCACCAACTGGGATGACATGGAGAAGATCTGGCACCACACCTTCTACAACGAGCTGAGAGTTGCCCCCGAGGAGCACCCAGTCCTGCTCACCGAGGCCCCCCTGAACCCCAAGGCCAACAGGGAAAAGATGACCCAGGTAACAATGGCTGACACACTGACGTTTTCTCTCGATCAGTAACGCCACTCGGCTCACCTGCAGGGCTCTGCAATGGGAAAATGTGCTGCCTCTCGGGCGTTTCCTCTTCTGTTCAATCTCTCAATTTCCTCCTGCTCCTTCGACCTCCAGGGTTCCTCTGTCCTGTGCTGATCTTTTCATCTCTTCGGATGCTTCAGGTTTCTATCTCTCTGCACTGTGATGCACCAGGAATGACTTATTGCAGCATGGTCACTGCTGTCTTCAAATTAGGCTTGTTAAAGTAGATGACAAGCATCTAACTACACTGGTGGCTGCATGATGCAACAGATGACTGTAGAGCAGGTTGCTCCACTCATCTTCAGTAAACATGACCACACTAAATTATTGTAATGACTGGTTTTATACTCAAAACAAAACCAACCGTTGTGCTGTGCTTTTCTTGCTCTGACTGTACTAACCCATACTAGCGTACTTCAGCTTTGACTCACCAGTTCAATGACTCATCTCTCTTTTCCTCTCTCCTCCAGATCATGTTTGAGACCTTCAACACCCCTGCCATGTATGTGGCCATCCAGGCTGTGCTGTCCCTGTACGCCTCTGGTCGTACCACTGGTATTGTCATGGACTCTGGTGATGGTGTGACCCACACAGTGCCCATCTATGAGGGCTACGCCCTGCCCCACGCCATCCTCAGGTTGGACCTGGCTGGCAGGGACCTCACAGACTACCTCATGAAGATCCTGACTGAGAGGGGTTACAGCTTCACCACCACAGGTTAGCACACAGACACTCCTCCAAAACTTCATACATTAAAGCTAATGTATGAAGCTTCGGGAAATCATTAAATTGAAATTACTGAGTGAAAACAACTGGCTCAAAAAATGTTTTTTCTTTTCATACAGCTGAGCGTGAAATCGTGCGTGACATCAAGGAGAAGCTGTGTTACGTTGCACTGGACTTTGAGCAGGAAATGGGCACTGCTGCTTCCTCTTCTTCCCTGGAGAAGAGCTACGAGCTTCCTGACGGACAGGTCATCACCATCGGAAACGAGAGGTTCCGTTGCCCTGAGGCCCTTTTCCAGCCCTCTTTCCTCGGTAAGTTAAGGAAATCTCTGAAACCCACTTCATGATTGATTTTAATCATCTTCATAGAGACTTACATTTTACTTTACACCCTCTTTAACAGGTATGGAGTCTTGCGGTATCCATGAAACTACCTTCAACAGCATCATGAAGTGCGATGTGGACATCCGTAAGGACCTGTACGCCAACACTGTGCTGTCCGGTGGTACCACCATGTACCCAGGCATCGCTGACCGTATGCAGAAGGAGATCACTGCCCTGGCACCCACCACCATGAAGATCAAGGTAAAACTCATCCTCATTACTCCGACTCCTCCTCCCTGATGTTCTAGAAAGCTCTTTACCTCTACTGCCACTCAGTGGACAAACAGAGTTAATGCAGTTTGTGACTACTACAACTGTAGACTTAGAATACTTGTAGGATGTAGGTGCATTTACCAACAGATGTGGCTTGACTTTAGTGTTTAACGCTTTGACATTTTCTCTCTTACAGATCATTGCTCCCCCAGAGAGGAAGTACTCTGTATGGATCGGTGGCTCCATCCTGGCTTCCCTGTCCACCTTCCAGCAGATGTGGATCAGCAAGCAGGAATACGATGAGTCTGGCCCCAGCATTGTCCACAGGAAGTGCTTCTAAACAGACTTGTCAGTCCCCTCCCCCAAAACACACACTGCTACAAACCCAAACGACTGGCTCTGCATACATGCCTACACCAACACACTGGTGTATGCTGAGCCCCCAACACCTCTTCCCATTTTTCCTCATCACTATGGCTATGGCACCATGCCCCCTGATGGGGAGAAACTCTGCAGGAAGTTCAGAGCGCGTCCCAGGCGGTGTGAATGTGTGAAGAACATGATGTCCATTGTCGTGTTTGTGTAGGTCATTCCAGATGTGTTTGTTCACCACCTTATTTGCCTCTATGAAGGTTTATTCTCTGGTGGGCCCACCTGCCCAACAGACCTGTAGTATTGCTTAATATGTAAATTATGTAATCTGAAACTTGTTTTGTTTTTGTACTTTCAGCCTTAAACGATACTTGGTCCAGTTTGTTTTTGTCATTATGCAAAAGACAAAGCTTCTACCTTGTATGGGGGTATATGAAGGTTTGTGCATTAGGCGTTGAGCCTCTTGTCTACACAACAACCCAATAAAGCGCACATGTCTGAGATTCTGGTCTGTCTGCTTGGTCTTTATTCAGCTTTGCAAACAAGTATTAAAGGAAACCGATTTAATCCTCACAGAATTTATACTGAAGACATTTGATATATCACAAGTGTAAATCATATTCATGATGGCTGGATTCTGTTTAGCTGCTTCTTTTTCAGGGTGTGTAACATAGTGTGTTAACATTTAGAGTTCACTAAGACACTTGAATAGTATGTATAATAATTTTATCATTGGTAATGTCAACACCTGTGCTTTTAAACTATAAGTCTGCTGCTGAAGGCCTCTATAATAAGGATGAATATGAAGTTTAGAGGTTAACAACCAAAGTTCTCAAGCATGAAACTAAATACAACAGATTTCAATGTGTCTCAAAGTTTAACTGAAAAGAACAAAATGATAAGTGAAGAGACTTTATTGATCCCACACCAGGGAAATTCACTTGTTGCAGCAGCTTGTATACACTAGGTTGATAAGAAATTAGTGAAATATATGGAAAAAGAGTCATGAAGTCATGCTGGTGTTAAAGAGTTTGACATGAAGGAATGAGGGATCTGTGGAACAGCTCCTTCTTATGGTGGGAGTAGCAGTCTGTTGCTGAAGGCCTTCACAGTCTCATGCATGAGGTGAGAGTTGTTCATGATAGATGTCATCCTCCTCTCCACCATTTCCGCTGTGGAGTCTAGGGGGCAGTTCAGGACAGAGCTGGACCTCTTGACCATTTTTTTTCCTGTCCAACTGCACAGAGTAATGCAGATGGTTACGGGAATCATACTTTATCATTTACTGGAAACCATAGAAACCGTGCCACAATTCAACCTGATTGTTCTTAAACAAGTAAAACTTTTTGCAGCCACATTTAAAGGCACAGATCAGGGCTGACTGTTGTACGTTGAAGATCAATTCAGTATGAAACTTTTTATTATAGTGCCATCATGTGGACAACTAAATGAATAGGAGATATCATTTTTAATCAGATATATTAATTAGTTTAATCGCTATTGCTTGACTTCACCAAAGATTTTTGTTTTTCATAAAAAATATACAATATCTAAAACATAAGTAGTAGAACCTAATACATACTCAAGTATTGTACCTTTAAGTATAACTATTAGCTATTTGTAAGAACTTGACTTTCAATTTTGTACTACTCAGTGCTTGTATTTTGTTACATTTCAGAGCCATATATTGCCCTTTTTACTCCATTACACTTATAGTTACAAATCACTTTGAAAATCCAGGTTTTACATACAAAATATATTTCTCATAATAAGTCATGTTTAGAATGAACATGAGGTTAAAATTTGTATCAACTTCCTGTAAGTTTAACGTCTTCCATACAATTTATTATTTGTTATCTGACTCCAGATGTGAAAGAAAGGAAGAACTGATTTTTAGATTTGTTCATGCCTGATTTGGTTACACTGTCAAGTGACTAGTGTTTTACAAAGTAAAAGTCTGTTTCAGTAGCAGTAGTCATATTTTGCATGTTACCTTGTAAAATTCTGTATTAAAGTACTTTTTAGTTTGTATCTTTATTTTCTGTCATTCTTTATGCACTTTTATTTTGAAACACTGTACTTTTTCGTCCTTGTCTATATTTTCTGGCATTCTTTCTGTACTTTTATTTTGAAGCACAGTTTTTTTATATTGCGCACAGACAGGAAGTGTGTCCGTCACTGACAGCCTTTCCGTCAGTGTGCAGCAGCGAACGTGATCCGACCTGTCAACGGCTGGTCGGACGTTTTTTTTTTCATCCGGCTGTGGTTCACCGTGACACGGGGCTTCATCGAGACATGAACCGCTGTCTGGATGAACTCCACCTGAAATCCTGTTGATCATGAGCGTGACCGTGAGAGGGATTTCAGAGGACATGGATCGACAGATTTCACAGGTGTGTTATAACCGGCAAACCTCCATAGACGTTAACGCTAACGGGCAGCAGACGAGCTAATGTTACCGCTAAGTTAGGCTCGACCAGGCTTCACGCACATTTTAACTTTAACGAGTTTTAACAGAGTTTAATAGTCAGGTATGTTTGCTTTGTTGTCTCTCTTTTGTTTTAAATATTACACCCAAATCAATCTGCAAGTGAACAAAAATATTCATTTGTAAATGGGTGGACAGACAGATACTGATATTAATATATATACTTATATTTAGAAAAGGAGGTGCAATAAAAGAAATGGCAATTTGGACTAAGACTGCTTTTAAAATGTGGAATAAACTACAAACAACAGCATCAATCAGCATTGGATCTATGAAGAGCTTCACACCTGGTAATTTGGGCTTCAGGAGCTGGTCAGATCATGGCCAGATTTCTTTTTGATGCCTGCAGCAAAGAACATTCATGACAACGCACAAGGAGTGGGGGGAAAACTCATTAAAACTTCTCCTGTAGAACCAGTTTTCACTAGAAATGTAAACAATATCTAATAAATTCATTAGTAGATTATGTCATATATTTCTGTCCATGGATATAGAAAATTCCCTACAGATAAAGCAAAGATGGGAGGAGGAAATGAATGTGGTCAAACCGCAGGAAGCTTGGGAGGAGGTCTGCGATGTCCCAAACTAAAGACATTCTGGGGGGAGATATTTGATGCTCTTAAAGAGATTTTCCAAATGGATTGGGAGTAATACCTAAAAGTCTGAATGGGATGTTTTTAAAAATGGTGCTGCAGGACCACAAGACGTCTAGACATAAAGAATAAAAATAACTTAAGGTCCCATTTCCCCCCTGTATTTATCCCCCATCTCCTCTTGTAGTCAAAGGAGTCAGCGTTTTGTGATTGTTTTCTTACTTTCAGCCATAAAGATCTTCCTTAAAGATATGAGTCACTCCGGCTGATGCCTTTTTAGGAATATTTCCAAGGAGAAATCAGGTTTCAGGTCCAGCATCTCTCAGGCCAGAGCACGACCAGAAAATGTTCTGCGAAAACTGACACCACATTCACCTCCAATGGGAGCCCTGAGACCTGCTAAATTTTGATTTCTGGTAATAAAGAAACATGTCAGATTTTTACAGCAGTAATTCTTTTCTAAACAGGGAGTTAGTTGACTGGGTTTTCCCAAACTTGTTTCCTGTTTTCCTGTTGGATAGATGGATAGATAAACTATATACAATTAAATTAGGCTGTAGAAGAATGAAAACATTGTACAGAGGTAATGCAAACTGAACACACAGGTTATGAAGAGGATTTAAAAACACCTAATCGTGACTCTGTTTGCTGTCTTTGTCTGTCTCAGGCTGTATGCGACGAGGACACGATGTCAACCTCGGTGGGAATGTCAGATTTGTCCGATGAGATCCTGCTGTGCATCCTCCGTCATGTTCCAGTGTGTGACCTGGTGATGAACGTGGCAAATGTCTGCCACAAGTTGCACACACTGTGTCACGATAAGACCCTGCTCTCAAACGTCAGCCTATCAGAGGAGTATCTGGTAAAGCCATTTAAAAAAAAAAATCATTTGAACTGATGAGGCATGTTCCAAGATTGTTTTTTGATTGTTTTCTATTCATCTTTAAGTTCACACATCTAGGAACTTCAGAATATGTACAGAAAGGTTTAATAGAATGTGTTCTTTTTCCTCCAGGCTGATGATCTGTTGGTCCGGCCTATACTGAAGCAGCTAGCCAACCACGTGCAGTCTCTCAGCCTGAACGGTTGCTACTGGCTGTCCGGCTCTACGGTGGAGCTTCTTTCACGCTGCAGAGGAGTGACGCACCTCGACGTCACCGGCTGCCGCCTCTCTTCCCTTCGTCTCTCCCGTCTCCTCTCCTCCCTCTCTCTGCTCAGGTCGCTTGCCTTTGATGTGACGACAGGCTTCAACTCTGCTCTGCTCAGCTCAGAGGCGGTGGATTCACTGAGTCGCCTGTCGGAGCTCAGACAGACACTCTTGACGCCGAGTTACGGTGTGGTGCCGTGCTGCGCCCAACTCCGCAAGTAAGAAGCTATGAGATTACTGTGATTTCACCTGAGAATGCTATTAGTTTGACAGGTATTTGGTCTGGGGTAGCATGGACAAATATAGTTGCTGGTGCTGGATGAAAAGTTAAGACATCACGAAAATGATCCACAACTCATCCTGAGGGGAGCACGAATGTCTAGCAAATGGTCATGGTAATCAACCTAATAGTAGTGGAGCACTTATTTCACTAAAAACCAGGCCTCATGGTGGTGCCAGATGAAAGGTCAGGGGTCAGCAAAGTCTTAAGATCCATTACGATTGATCCTCTGGGAACCATGAATTATGTCACATTGGGCCTGAGAATAAGACGATGAGACCAGTCAACCTGAAATATATCTCAAACGGAGGCTATCCAGGTGGATTCATGGACTACCTGTTGTCTTCTGGCTTTGTTTATTTCATGTACCCAGCATCTAAATCTGTGTCAGGCTTGAAATTTACGCTGCAAAACAGTGACACGAAGAAGTTGCCTTTTGTTTGAGAGAGAGGGAAAAGCGAGCATTGGTCGAAAGACAGCGACAGTGAAGGACAGTGAGGGAGCCATACTGAACACACTGATGGTACTTCTCATCTTAGTGCTGAACGTGTGTGTGCGCGTGTCTCTGCTCTGCAGGCTGATGCTGCAGTTCGACATCCCAGATGTGACCAGAGAGGGTATTGGTGTTTGCTGTCAGTTAATGGTGGGTCAGAGCAGTGTGCCACACTACCAGCAGCTGGAGGAGTTCACTGCCAGGCTGGCCCCAGGAGAGGTGAGTTTGTTAGTGTGTATGTGCATATATACTGTAGTACTGTGCAGTCTGTAACTACTGCATCTGTGTGTTGATGTCCTTAGGTAAACCAGACCTTGCTCCTGCTCTATCTGGCAGTGTTCAGCGTTCACGTTCCAAAGCGCCTCAGAGTTTTCCTTGTGTCGATTCCTGGCCCAAACCCGGCTCACTGGCCTGCTGCTCCCTCACTGGCCCAGAGTTTAGGTCAACGAGGTGACCTGGAGGCCCTGCAGCTCCCTCGGTCCTGGCTGGATTCCTTGTCCCTAAAGCGAGCCCTGGAGGGAAACAGTCCGAAGCACCTCAGCTTCAGCCGCTGCCCGGCTTTGTGGCCACAAGTGTTCCAGTCGTTGCTTGAGGGAGGAGTCAAAGACGCCACGCAGCTGATCAGCCTGAACCTCAGCGGGATCAACCAGGTCCTTTACTCAGAGTGTAGGAGTGTGGAAGATCAGCTGGTTCCTGGGACAATGAGCCGGTTGGCGCTTGGCTGTTCCAACATTAAACACTTAAACCTGATGCACACCCACTATCATCACGAAAAATCACCCGGGCTGGATGGAGAAACACACCTGTGTGCCAGCTTGGCCAAATTCAAGCGCCTGCGCTCTCTCACGCTGCCTGCCTGCGCTCTGTCAGACGGCTTAAACACACATCAGATCTCGACAAACAACACGTCCCCTTCGGCGTTGTTCCTGGGGTTAAAGAAAGCTCCACGTCTGGGCGTCCAGAACTACAAGCCTGACTCAGAGTCTTCTCTGTCAAGGGACAGCACCTCAGGGCTCACTCAGCTCTTAGCTGGCTGTCCGCTTCTAGAGACCTTAGAGATCATCGGTCCAGGTTTTGTGTCTGTGCTGCCTCGACTTGAGCCTTGCAGTCGGGCCAGCGTGGAGCCTCGTGGTATGTGTGCGTGGGCACGAGGAGTCGGCGATGCACACTTAGCGGCACTTGAGGCTTTGCCGCGATTGCGTCGCCTGACTCTGGCCGGGCTTCCTGGGGTCCTTAGGGGTACGGGGCTGGTACAGCTGACCAGGCAGTGCAAGGACCTACAGGTATTATCCCTCGCCAACATGGGATCACTAAAAACCATGAACTACAACGCTGCCTTGTTGGACACACTTAAACAGTGCACACAGCTACAGGAACTCAGGTTAGAAGATGCGTTCATACTAAATCCTAACCATTAGACAGATGCACGGGCATAATTAGAGTTCACGTCTTTGTTCAGCTCATTCATTGAACATTTTGTGTCCGTGTGTTTTAGGTTAGAGCAGCCCTACCTGAACGCCAACGCGTCGTTCTTTGAGGCTCTGTCCAGTTGCTCTCATCTGCAGCGCCTCTGCCTTATCTCACGCAGCGGTACCTTCGACCCATCAGCCACGGAAGACTTCATGGAGCGATGCCGCCATGTCATCATGTGCCACATGTTCATGGGCGGCACCTTAGTGGCTTGTCGCACGCTGCAGAAAGCTCTGCTGGACAGGTCAGTGCTCGTGTGTGTGTGTGGCTGAAACATGATGAGACAAATCTCAAATTCTTTCTTGTTTTCTTCCGTTTGTTAGATTTACACACGAGCGCTCGGCCCTGAGCGTGGTCATCTATCCGCTGCACCACGAAGACCTGCCTTCAGTCATCAGAGACATCCCGCTAACACTGCTGGATCGGGTAACTTTGTTCCAGAGCCACGTGGCCCAACCACCGCATCTGTCGCCGTTGTGACACCACAAGAGCGCTTTAGTGTGAATGATGCTGAACAGCTGAGGTGCTAAGACTAATGTAAGACTGATCGTCAGCTGCACAGCGATTTCTGGTTATTTGATTCATCAACATTTAGGCTGCTCTACAACAACCCATCAGCCACGATTGTTTACATTTACATGACAGAGTAATGATGATCTTCACGCTTTCTGATGCTTGTAAAGAGTTTTAGTTTATTGTTCCACAACATTTCACGTTTGGTGGCAAGTGTGGCTTCTGAGTCAAGAATCATTTCTTCTAGAACAAGTGCCAAAAATATAAATTAAGGACGTGTTTGATCTGAAACTTTGTACAGAGGACCTGAATCAAATGATGTTGTAATAAACTCTGTTTAAATTATTTTTAATTCTTGTATGTGTACCATTTGTATGCTTGTGTCATACTGTCATTTTTGAATGATCACACCAGTGAACTAACCACTGACACTGTAAAGAATCGACGGCGTACGCGTCATGTCACACATCACCTCAAGATTTGTGGCTCTGGCTGCCGCCATGTCGGCGTCTAAAAATGGGCAAAGACGTTGATCATCCGCGGACCTCAGGTGGACTGAATGATGCCTGGGTGCTCAAACAAACCATCTGTAACGGCACCTACCTGTCAATCAAAGCATCCACGCTGTTAACTATGCATAACTTTAAGGCTTACTATAATTTGTGAGGTATCAAAAAATTCACCCTAAGGACAGTTATGAACCGGGTTGCTTTGTTGAGGGATGCTCTGGCAGAAGGGTTAGTGACTGTGCGCATGCTGCACTTACGGATGTCAATGTCAGTTAACACCAGTGGACCCACATTCGCTGACAGAGTCTTCAGTATTTGTCTGCACCTCTACTCCAGGTCACACAGCTTGGCGGTGTCTGCGACCCACAGCCCGGGGTAGAGCAGCTTTGTGAACGATGTTTCAGCTCTGTGTATGAGCTGCAGCGTCGTGTCACAGACGCAGTGGAAGGTCAGAATACCGGCCTTATGATCAAGGTACACGCCGACTCTGGAGGACTGAGGCTCTGGCACCTCAGTCTCCTCATCATTGTGTCTGAAACATTTATAGTTTCTGTTTAAGTCTAAACTCCAGGATTTGTCGTTGCAACCGAACGCACACTCAGCGTAATAGTCTGATCTGCCGAGATCTTTGTACGCCACGGCTATCTCAACGGACCCTTTAAACTCCACCTCCCAGTAACAGCGTCCAGACAGACTCTCTTTACATAGCACCTGAAAGAGGTGAGAGAACCTGTCTGGGTGTTCGGGATAGTCCTGGACTAAATTGGTGAGCTCCACTTTTCTGTTGCTCTCAGACAGAAGCATCTCTCTGTATGCTGTGTTTGGGTCCAGGGTGAGGTGACAGTAATCTGTGACAGGAGAGGGAGAAGTGAATAAATACAGAAACACTGAACAGTCTTTCACGCTCAAGCCAGTATTTTATTTCCGAATACATAAGCACCACAAACCTTCTACAGTGTGTCTGCCAGATCTGTGTGTTTGGAGGAATAATTCTGACTGAATTTTTGGGTTCTTGTACAGTGAGATTAAAACAAAATATTGATAGCAATTAAACAGCCAGACGGGAAGACTGGAAACAGGCAAAACAGTTAGCCTGGCTCTGTCCAAAGGTAGAATTGTAAACTTAAAATAATGTTTGGACTGACATTTTACAGACCAATCAATTAGAAAATAGATTAATAAATAATAATAATAATAATAAATAATGTTGGTTGTGGCACAGGTGGTAGAGATAAAATAGACTCACATTTTAAGAAGTCTGCTCTGGTTTGAGGTTCATCTGAATCATCTGCTAGTTTCACAACAAATAAACACACAGACATAAACAACACAAATTCTGAGTCATATTATGAGTAAAGCTGCTATGACCATTTTAAAAGGACATTATCTCAGGAAAAAGTATCTTCAAAACAATAATGTTAAACATGCTATTAAATATATTTTCCAACATCAATGAATTACATAATATGGCATGATGTTTACAACATCACTCACAGAATAATTACTGATTTGACAGACACGATGACGAAATTGAATTAATTGTACTACTGGATGAAAGACTAATATGTTTTTATAGGACAAAGTCCAGTTCTTGTGCGGGTGTGTGTTTGCTGTGTACCAGGATTAGGTGTGGTGTTGGACACAGGACAGGGAGGTGGAACTTCCTGATCTTGTTCAGAGGCCTGTAGTTAATAAGTATTAGACGTTAAATGACTGCGACAGAATGCAGAAAATCAACAAAAACTGTGATATTAAAATACAGGAACCAAACCGCAGCAAATAAATCATTCACAGTATATTCTTATTTAGTGACTTTAACAACTACAATAAATAACTTTCCATGCAGATATATTAAAGGTCCAATTGTTGAACTGAACTTTGGAGCTCTCTATATGGCTTTCCTTACATGGTAACAATGCTTTTGCACTCTGATATTTACTGCAGGATTTGTTTATTGTTCCTGACTTTTTGACCATTGGGTGTTTGTAGAATTAACAGACTTTTTCAAGTGTGCAAAACCGATCATCAATTACATACAAATGGATACATTTTAAAACTTATTTATTTTACCATTGATTCTGAGGGTGCAGCTCCGCCCCCGTCTTCCATCGCCGTAACTACAATTTAAACTATCCAGGAAGCTTTGACGGCTTTGAATTATTATTATTATTATTTTTTAAATATTCTTATCCAGTTTGTTTGACTTCATTTTATCCAGGAAATCACGCAGAACTTTTCTGACTACCTGTGCGCACTGCCGCACATTCACATCAGAGACGTGACGTCTTGACGGCGCAGGCATACTAATCTATCTATCACCGATATAATCGATCAGAGTGGAACATCATATCCGTTTTTAATAATGTATGTAACCCAGTAATAAACAATGATATGTTAAAAATTGAATTATTACATATACAAAACCTGTAAGCAATTAACAACAAGAATAATTACATTAAATTGTCTTCGTGATGCTTGCTCGATCTATCGATGATTCAGGTCTGGGGTAGTGTGTGTCATTGAAACATCATGGCGTGCAACACCACGCCAGGAGCTGCGTAGCTATCTTCTAACTATTAACGTTAAGTTTGAGAAACTGCCATATTTATCAGTCATTTTAATAAGCTTGTAGTTCGCTCGATAAACTCTCGGTAAATATGTGGACGTCCGTCGCCTGTTCGTGCGTGAGAAACGGGAGGAGAGCGTCGGTCCCCGCTGCTAAGTTGTTTCCAACGGTTAAGACCTCGCGCAGAACCCCGAATCTGACAGGGTTACACGATTTATCAGGACACCTGTCGTCCACGCTCCTCACGCCGATTCTTTGGCAACTGCCACGGGGTGTAACCGCCAGATGTGTGTCCCTATCAGCCGCTTCCCACGGGGGAGCCCCGGGCTCACTTTCAGTCCCAGCCGAGGATGATTCACCAGACCGGGAGAACTTCGGCTCTCTTTCCGCTGACATATCATCCAGGAGGTCGTTCAGGAAAAACAGCCCAGACATGCGGGATCTGCGGTACGAAGAGGATGAGGAGGAAGAGCCGGTGCAAGTTCGCAGGAGGCCTCAGAGCACAAACACACCGTACTGGTACTTCTTACAGTGCAAGAAGCTGATCAAAGAAAACAAGGTCAGTCCGCTTTATTAGTCTGTCTTCTGGGTCATCTCTCATCTTCCTCTGTGTATGAACCGTGTTTGTCTTCTCACAGCTGCAGGAGGCTTTGGATATGTTCAGCACAGACATGCTGCAGGGAGAGAGGCTGCAGCCGGAGGAGTACAACTACACCATCCTGATAGGAGGCTGCGGTCGAGCTGGACAGCTCAAGAAGGCCTTCAGACTCTACAATGATGTAGGGATGCTTTATTTATGCGACTTCATCGTGCTTATGTGTGCGCCTCTCTGCATTTTCATTACCTACCCAAGACAGGCAGCAGCACAAACATCCTAAAAAAATATAAGGTGCAGTACGAGCTGGGAACCCGACAATATCAGTTTAAGCAATGAGACCGGACTATTCTGCCTCCGGGTGTTTCAAACTAAAGTTTTCTTCAAAATTTTTGTATCAACAGTTGGTACATAAAAGTCCCTCAAGTACTGTCTATCACACTTCTAACACATCCTTTCTTGAGAAAGGATAAATGTGGGGCAACTGGACTTGGTTGCACATCTATGAAGACCTCATCCAAGAGGCTTCTTCAGTTCAAACTGACTGTTGTGGAAACCCAGGTATTCAGGGATCGTTGACCATGCTTTCATTTCTCCAAAATGACTGGAAAGAAGCATTATGATCGTCACAAATTAATGATTTATTGGCTACATTATATCAGTTAGGTGTGCCTAATAGACTCACAACTCTCTTTTCTGTGTTCAGTGATGTAAAACATATTTCATATCCCATTATCAGATATAAATTTCTTGATTAAAAACACTTCTGAATGTGCGTTTGTCTTCCAGATGAAGAAGCGAGGTCTAACTCCTGTTGATGCTACCTACACCGCGCTTTTCAACGCCTGCGCCGAGTCACCGTCCCAGCAAGCCGGTCTCCAACAAGCTCTGAAACTGGAGCAAGAACTCCGTCGCAAAAACTACCCCCTCAGCACCATCACGTACCACGCCCTTCTCAAGACACACGCCGTCACCAACCACCTTCACGCCTGTATTCACACGCTCAAGGTACGACATGGGCCGACATTTGTATGAGTGTATGGACTGAACTGTGTCAGGTTTGTGCTTCTGCATGATGTGTGTCTGTGTATGTTTGCAGGAGATGCTGCAGAACGGCCACGTTGTAACTCAGGAGACGTTTCACTACCTGCTGATGGGATGTTTGAAGGACAAAGAGACAGGATTCAGACTGGCTTTACAGGTAAATATGAGTGGTGTGATATGTGTGTCAACCTGCTGAAATCTGATAATGATACATCGGCCAATAGTTATTTTTAACAAAAAGAACGCATGGTCCAGATTGTTTTTTTTTTTTTGTTTTTTTTACATTATTAGATACATACTAAACGGGACTTTCTCAGTCAGAAACTGATCTTAGATCATTCTGTAAGACTCTTACACTGCCCTCCAGTTATATACAGAGTTTATTTTAAGATTTTACTGATTACTTTTAAATCCCAGAGTTATACAGCTGAACTTTTAGTGCCCTACGTCCCCTCTCGCTCTCTGACTTCCTCGGGTACGTCATTCTGGGTTTATGCACAAAGGTTACAGAGAACTTTGCAGCGAGTGCTCCAAGACTGTGGATTGACCTGCCCGAGGATATCAGAGCTGCAAACTCTGTGTCAACACTTAAATCACTTTTAAAAACACACTAAAAGGCCTTTATTAATTATTTAATTGATCTATTTAGGTTCTATGTCACATAATTTTGAACTTATGAACTTAACTTTGAATCTGTGTTTTGAAAGATGCTATATAAATAAAGTTAATTATTATAACATATAGACATCAGACATTTAGGACCAAAATCCCACACTGTGGCTTGTTTCCATGACCCACATTAATAAAACAGGCAATTAAAAAGCTGCATTAAATGACACCAAATACATCAGCAACCTAGAATGATGCTACTGCAAAAATCTCAAAGTCACCTTGCTTAATCTTCTTCACTCAAATTAAAACTAAAACTTTAAGACAGGACACCAAATTTGTAATGTTGCTGTTATCACACAGTCAGCGAGTGCCTCTTTGATTTTGTTTCAGGTTTGGCGCCAGATGTTGAGGTCTGGGATTCTTCCAGACTCAGTGAACTATAACCTGCTCTTGCGAACAGCAAGGGATTGTGGGATTGGCGATCCTGCCCTGGCCGCTGGCTTGCTGCTGATGCCTGACTCAAAGCACGAGAGGGAACATGTGTCCCATGTAAAGTCAGAGTCTGGATGTAAGGATGTAGTAGACATTGACCTTCTGGAGAAACAGTTGTTTATCCAACCTGATCGACTCGGTGAGCGTCAGCAGGACAGAAGAGGCCACGAAGACGAGTCCTACAACACACCAGACTCAACTCATTTGATACCAGTCAGACAAACGGTCTCGCTGCCTGTTGAATTAGCAGACGACTCTACAGCCCCTAACCTACTGGACCTGTTTGAGGGTAAGAGGGGTGGGGTGATCTCCCTGGGAACTGTGGACGGAGTATCGGATAGACTCGCCCTCATCGGAGGAGCTAAAGGTTTCTTGGAGAAGATGGAAGCTAGCAGCCTCAGACCAGACCTCAAGACTCTGACCCTGCTGGCTGATACGATGGAGCCGGGCTACCAGTCTCTGCAGGTGCTGCTGAAGGCCGCCAAGCAGCATAAAGTGAAGCTCGACGTCACGTTCTTTAACTGTGCGATCCGCAGAGCGGCCAAAGCTGGTGATCCAGAGGGGGCACAGGTCAGTGTCCCTGTTATTCTTCATCTACAGACCTTGAGCACTTTATATTAGAGCTGCTTCCTACTGAAGAAACAGTCCCTATGAAAACTGTTGACAGCGTGATTGTCGTACTGATTGTTGTATCTTTGCTGCACGTCTTTCTCTTTCCAGGCTGTGCTGAGTGTGATGCGACAGCGTAATGTAAACCTGAACGTGCAGACGTTTGGATGCCTCGCGTTGGGCTGTGAGCGAGAGCAGGACGGCCTGCAGCTGCTCAAAGACATGGAGGTGATTAAAACACGACAGCACGGATGTTAAATTTAGAAGTCATGATATGATATAGACTACATTTCTTTTTATGCTTAAAGTTTAACAGAAAAATAGTGCTTAATATTTATTCCACGATGAGATGCTCTGGACATTGGACAGTTTCAGGAAAAACTACTTGTTGTTTAATAATCTAATTAATAATCTAATTATTTATTCTGTCTTTTCATGTGTGTTTTGCAGGAGGCGGGACTTAAGCCTAATGTCCAGATATTTTCTGCCCTAATCGGCCGAGCAACCCGAAGAGTGGATTTCGTCTACCTTAAAACAATCCTCAAAACCATGAGAAACATGAAGGTGTGGCCTAACGAGGTCATCATCAGACAGCTGGAGTTCGCCTCACAATATCCTCCCAACTATAACCAGGTATGGACACAGACAGTCCCAAAAGTCTAGTAACTAGTCAGTACATCTCTGTGGATGTGTAGGTGTGAATTTTGAGTCTTAAAGACTGTCTTCACCACTCTCATCAACCCTGTTTATGAGCTTAGATGATAATATATTATGTTCTCAAAGTGTTCTTCTGCCCCCGAGCAGCTAAAATCATTCAGTTTTAAAGAGACAGACACAAAGATAAAAAGTCACACTTTGTTTTAAGTGTCACATCCATAACTAAAGACATGAGCAAAATGTGTGCTGATCTTATTAATATTTTTATAAATATATTCTTATTTATATAATTATTCTGATTAATATTCTTACTCCTGCTCCCCATTTTATCTCCCCTCCCTTTTGTCTTTCCTCCCCGTTCTCCCAGTACAAGACCAGAAACAACTATCTGGTCCAAATCGATGGTTTCCGTGGTTTCTACCAGCAGTGGCTGAAATATATGCCTGCCAAGAGTGATGATGAGTAGGCCGAGCTGCAGACGGCGACGGACTCAGCGCAGAGCTGAAAACAGAAGCAACAGATGGACAGACAGAGACTGAAAGGAACCAGAGAGCAGCGAGGAGAGAAAAGTCTCACAGCAAGGACAGGAAACGCAGTGCCACTCTGTGACCGCACTCCTGAAAACATCTCTCATTCCTCTGTAAAGTCTGATAACTTATTGCAGATGCAATAAGTTATTGGTCGATGTTATTGTAAATTATATTGCAATTAAAGTAAAAATCAGGTTTCAGTATGTGATTCTTGAGACATTGAACCTCCTCTTTGTTATCGACTAAATTATATATATTTTTTAAAATCACAATTTAGTAACTTCCTGAGTGAACGATGGCCTTCAGTGGCAGTTTGTAAATTACTTTGTAAAATACCCCATGTTGCTGTTATCCTATAATATATTTCATCATTAGATTATTACTCATGTATTGATTTTAAAAGCAGGATTTCAGGGCTGTAAATGGGCTCCAAGGTCAAACAGTGCCTCCAACAAGCTGCAGTGTTTTCTGTGTGCCGTCAGTGAAGAAGCAGCAGCAGCCTGTGCTGCATGTGAAGAGAAGTATTACAACAGCTTACAGCACCTGGTATTTCCAGGCAGTCTCCCATCCAAGTATTAACCAGGCCCGACCGTGCTTAGCTTCCAAGATTGGACAAGATCGGGCATGTTCAGGGTGGATGGCAAGCATGGCAAGCAATACAGTATTTATAAATGTACATCAGTACCATCATAAGTATTTATGTATACTTATACTATGTCTATAGGAACATATACCCCTCTGGCTGACAAACACTGTCATCAAGTTGTAATTACAATTTTATTTCATAATTTATAGATTTCTTTATATATATTTGTAATTTTATTTATTGAAAAGTGTGTATGTGGCATCTATCATTCTATCAGTCCAGTAGGTGGCGGTCATACGCGTATAAACCGCCACTTGATCCAACGACGAAGAAGAAAAGCGGCGTCACATCCGGTGATGGTGCAGTTTGAGAGCGACAGGCGCCAAAAAACAAGTTGTTTATCTTGTTTAAAAGGACAATAAAGGTAATAAAGGTAAAAATATTTTGTCATTTACAAAACTGAAACAGTTATTTATACATATTTTAATCTGTTTACGTTGCTGTTCAGTTTATATGAAGTGAGACGTGAAGAGCGGAGCTTAGGAGAGCTAGCTTCCCCTTTTAAAGTATTAAAAAGTCTGTTTAGAGTAGTCAACACTGCGGAATAATGCTGCCATTATTTAAAACACGGTAAAGTATCGTACATATTATATATCCTGTACGTTTTAAAGACATTAACCAGCAACAAACAAGCCAAACCTGTAAGCTGTGAGCTCTAACAGAGAGTCTAGGTGGGTTTATGTGTCCGAGCTGCTGATGGACTCTCCTCCTCTTCTGTGTTAGACATCACTGATGTGTACAACGGTGGACGGTGGAGAAATAATCATCCTCAGTGATGATGATGATGAAGACATATCCTGCAGTGAAGCCTCGGTTCTCTTTGTGGAGGACGTGAAGAAGAAGAGTGGTAAACATCTGTGTTTACTTCACACACACACCAGCCTGTATCTAAGTGTGTAGCTGGATCATGTTGTGTATAACCAGCTGTTCTTCCTCAGACTGTCCGCCGTCTCCCACCGCTCTGGATGAAGACCTGGTTGTCACCTTCTCTCGCCGTGCTGAGGTGCTGCCTCACGCTCGCTATGACTGCCCCATTCATCCTTTCACGTGAGTTGATAGCGACACACACACTTTGTGAAATACCCATCAGTGGTTTTCGATAAAACTGCAGAACTAGTTTGCACGTTCTTGCTGTGTGTGTTACATGCTGTTGGGTTTGACTTTGGCCATGTATCTTCACCAAAAACCTAAAAATACTATTTTTTTACTTGTATTTTGTCACATTTCAGAGACAGTTTGTCATTTTCACTCCATTACATTTATCAAACAACTCTAGTTACAAGTTATTTAAATATTCAGGTTTTACTATAATATAAAATTCTAGTATGTCATGTAGGGGTCACACAGGGTCACACATGTGTCCTGAGGTCACTCTAGTGATGGTGTTAAATCTCAGAGTGTTTTGGGGACACTGACTTCTCTCCACGAGATTCAGAGCAGCTGTATGTTTGTGTTTAGGAAAGCAGGTGCCATTTTGATCATTACTGTGGAAATCGTGGTCGGAGGATAGGGCTGTCTCCCTCGACACAACAGATAGGTACATAACGTAGAAGCCTCTACAGATTTCCATCTTTGTGGACTAATACCAATTGGCTAATAATTTATATTCTAGATTCATTGAGTATGACCCTTTAGGGACAAAGAGTAGCTGTGTCACTATCATCGTGCATGAAACTGACCATTGATGAATAAAATTCTTTTGTCCTTTTCAGGGCTACAAATTGTGAGGTCGGAGCCCCCGTTGCCAGTAACCAGCTCATCTGTGATCAGTGCTTCTGCTACATCTGCGACAAGCTGGCATCATCAGTATGTGTTGATGTAGTCTGTCTGAGTTACTATCACACACAGCAAAACTCTCTTAGTGCATGTTAAAACAGAAGAGGGTAATTATTTCTCCTTTTCCCACAATCAGTCTTGTCAGACTCACTAAGCTGCACTGTCACCACAAACCAACAAAACAACTGGAAGCATATTAGCAGTTTTTGTTGCTTGCTGTCTTTAAAGCCAAGAGGAGAAATGTCACTGACAGTCCAGACAATCTTATAACATTTGAAATATGAAAGTAACACGTTTTCAATACAGCAAGTTAATATGTATTTAATGAAATCTAATTTATTGATTGATGTACTTGGAGATTAAGCACAAAATAAGGGGGAAAAGGCTTCAGTAGTGATTGAAGCAGCTGCTCTGGACAAAATGAAGACCAATTATTTCAAGTTTTGCTTTTGCATCATTTGCATTATTTTTTAAATACTCACAGCTGCGTGTGTGTGTGTTCAGTGTGTAATGTGGTGTCACAGCGGCGTGTGTCACTGCAACAGCCACAAGAGGAGCGACTTCTGGAACAACCTCAGAAACAGCTCGCTGCTGGGAGGACTGAAGACGTTCAACCTCACGCTATCTGAAATAGATGCTCATCTCCGACATGCAGGTAAAACCTCAAGCCAAACTCAGACTGAGCCACTCCTTGTATGACTGTAATTACATGTTGTGTCACTGTCTCACTTGTCCAGAGACGATGCTGCAGAACTTCAGACAAGAGCTCGCTGCACAGTTTTCCTTCTTCCAGAAGGGAAAGACGGTAGAGGAATACGGCTTGAGCATACCGAACCAACAAGGCCTCATCTACGAGTGAGTGACAGAGCAGAGCTGTTCACAATGTTGAAAGAATACTGTTATCCCCTGATCTTACACAATGCATACATGAGAGATCTGTGATTTATTTACTCACGTCTTTTGCAGTTACACACCCGTGTATGAGTTTGTGTCATCATTCCTAAATAAGGCGGATAAACAGGGCGGCAGAGCTGCTGCCATCATGAGACTGGGAGCTGCTGAGGACTTCATTCGACATTTTCAAGTGACAGGGTACACACACACACACACACACAAAGTAGGATTTTCTGTTCTAGACTGTCAGAGTTTTAAAACTTTCCTCAGTCAATGTGATTTATTTATTTATTTTTTCTCTACAGGACTTTCATCATAAAGTCTCCCACGGCTAATGCTGCTGAAGCCAAAGAAATACTACTGCAGAGGTACATGCACGCACACACACAGACGGAGCCCATCTTTTGTCCTATCTCTAACTCATTTAGATATTTACCTTCTTTTTCAGGGTAATATCGTCATTGCAGAGACAGATGGTGATGGATGATTTTACTCCAGAGTTCGCCCGCAAACTGCAGGATTTTTACAAGAAATTATATTTCCCCACCGAGCTGAAGAGCCTGAGGAACAGGTGTGTGTTTGTCCAAATGATAATAAGAGTGTGTTGAAGCCTTTTTGAGTGTTATTATAACTTCTTGTGTGTGTCTGTGTGTCCTTCAGCCTGTGTGTCCGACCTTGGGACGATGTCCTGCTGGTGTCTGTGCTGAAGGGACAGAATGTGTCGGGCGTCCGCAAAGACAAAGGAAAGAAGGACGTCCTGATTGAACAAATTTCTGTAGTGTCACTGAGAACAGAAGTGCTACAGCGACAGCACAGGTACAACATGCACACAGACACACACTCCTTCACACAAGTGCTTATAAAACTAAACCCGGCTGTGTTATCGCTGTCTGCAGGTACAGAGAACTGTGTCGCTACCTGCGAGTCGTCCAGTCTGATGACTCCAAACTGTGAGTGTTCAAATAATCAAGAATATTAAACACACTGTGTGACTTTTATTAATTATTTATCATTCAACATGATGAAAGTTTACATGTCATACTGGGATCAAGGGTCTAAAAACATTTCGCTAAATCGCTTGAACACAAATGGCTGATGGTGTGACATGATGCGACCCTGTGATGGAGATGGCAGTAAGATAAACCTTTGCCTGAAAAGAGATGTTTAATATGTTATATAAGGGGGAAAAAATAAGCTATGAGATTGCATTTGAATTTTAGTTTTTCTTTTCCTGTAATATTTTGCTCCAGCTACGAGCTAAAATGTGATGGCAGGATAGTAAGAGGAGGTAAAAAAAAAATTTTCAACACTGAAGACACACTGCGGGTCAGGAGTAACCCTTTTCCATTAAATTAGCTCAGATATTTTCAAATTATATGAATACTTACATACAAAAGTAAAGCCCTCTATTTTTAATTTCTGCTTCTGTAACTGAAATATGTTCAAAATAGAATCACATATTTATTTATATAATATTTAGACATGACCAGTGACATTAAATTGTTGACTTGCTGCATTTGTTTTGTTTCTGCATCAGTCTCCAGCAGGTACGCGACCTCATCCCTTTCTTCACGTGCATGGCGGCAGACTTTACGTCTGCTCTGGTCAGTTTGTTCCCCCCTGTGAATCCTCCCGCGTCCCGCTTCACTCCACACGTCTTCCACTTCTATCTCTGCATCTTCACAACAGCGACGGCACCAAAGATGGTGGTCAGTCATTCAACACAGCTCTACTATTCTGATACAGCGTGGGAACCGATTAATGGTCAGATATAGATGGATGGATGGATTTTTACACTTATTTTTTAAAAAGACGGATTTCATCACGAGGAGTCAAACTCTCTTGTCTTTAGGTGCTGTGCCACTGAAGCGTGACGGGCTGGTGAAGTTTGCCCTCCGGGTTCAGAGATGCTGCTCTGCTGTCTTCACTGATGTAAGTCAGCAACACTGATGTGAAACACACTGGAAAATAAAACTAGCGTTATGTGTGTTTATACAACAGTTGGATCTGACTGAAGTAATCTGATTGGACAAGAGTCGTTCCATGCGTGCTGATGTAGAGCACAACATCACTGCGATCACATCTCTCCACCGTAAAGATGAATATATTTCATCTTCATAAGTGCTTTAAAAATACGGACCCACAATCATTAATCAGACCAATAACTAACAGCAGTCAACGTCCGATAACCTTATACTGTAACAGTTTGCTAGTGTTTCTGTAGCACTGACAAAAAAAGGAAAATAAATAACAACATTATCAGTTTGAGTTCAACTGAAGCTCCCTGTGCCACACACGATCATAGAAACACAAGAACACAACAACATTTAATAGTTTGTTTAGTTGTTATTTAAAGCATATTTTCCTCTTGTGTGTGAACTCTGCTTGATAAATAAAGTTTGCCTTGCTTTCCGTGTCTCAGTGTGTGATTAAATGTCTGATTCCTTCCTCATCCAGTCTCAGTGTTGGTCCAGTTTACTCACGATCGTCAACGCGCCTCATGGTTCAGTCAGCGGTCTGCCAGCACCGAGCCCACAGTTTCTACACGTATGTATTTATGTTTGTTTTTCACAGTTTGGATTTATTTTTAGCAGTAGCTGTTTTTATTCAGTCTTTTCTCTCCTGCGTGTCTCAGGAAGCAAAGGATGTTGTAAATTTGATACTGCTCGACCAGCAATGGACAAACATCCAGATCCCGCGATACTTTCAGGAGGTACGCATCTTCACATCTATACGTAAACCCATGGACGTTAAGAGTGAGTAAGGAAGTAGAGTTTGTTAAATGTGTGTTTGTGTTTACAGGTGTACCCAGATCAGGCCTTGTTGTTGTTGGTAACAGGAGCTTTAAGTTTGAGAATCCTTAATTCTGCTCTGAGCCCAGCGCTCCCTGTGCTGAACACGTTTAAGGTAACCTCCTGTCCTTGCTCGCTTAGATGTCACATCCTGTGTTAGCTGACCGTTTTCATGTTCCTCATCACCTCCTCCTAACATGAACGACATCTCATGATATCAGAAGCTGGCTCATTATGAGTTCTGCGACTCTCTGTCTCTCAGGACAACGCGTGGGCTCTCCAGTGGCTTTGGGACAGTTTGTCCTCCAGTGCAGAACGCCTCAGCTCCTTCCTGCAGGAGCTCACACAGGAGATGACAGACGCAACAGGTGTGTGGACATCTTCTCTTCGTAACAAATCATCAGCGAAAATAGGTTTTACCAGGAGCACAGCACCTAGAAAATATTCCGATCTTTTACTTCAAAACACTGAAATACAGACAGATTTAACGTTATTACTACTTTACACAGAGTTAGCTAGTTTTCAAACTAGAAGCAATATGAAGATAAAAGTTACAGGAATTAATCAGACATTTCTGTTAAATATTTTGTTGCTGTTTTCTTAATTGTTATTTTTTGTAAATTGTTATTATCATTTCAGAAATTAGAAAGTAGGTCCAAAACCACTAACCATTAAATCTTCAACAGTATATATTGTGTATATATAAGTAAACTCAAAGCCGTGCTCACATACAGGTGTGTGTACTTAATGTCCACCAATTCATTTATTTGTTTTGGGCTGATTGTTTCTCAGCAACATGAAAAAGTCTCGCCCTCTAGTGGTAACATGTGGGAATCGCACTGACTTGCAGCCTCACAGATCTGTGCCACCGCTCCCTAAAGGACTGTGAGCTTCAAAGACTTTGTCAAAGTGTCTGAGACTCTCATATGACTGCAGAAAAACTTGTCTGGGTAGAGTGCTCTCTGTAGCTGCCAGTGGTTGCTTATGAGGAAACCATCCCTGCTGTGACACACTTAGACGAGATGAGGCCTCCTCTTGTCCACATGTTCTGGACGTGTCCCAGCCTGGAAAAATACTGGAGGGACTCTCTCCAAAACGTATCCCCTAATCCTCAATTTTGAAGCAGAGCCAACCCCTTTCTGTCACCACTGGAGGGGATGATATGCACCTGACTCCAATCAAGATAAGATGGACTTTATTGATCCCACGCCGGGAAATTCACTCGTTACAGCAGCTCACAAACGCCGCACACTCTCTTCCTTCTTTTGGCCAGGTGTGTGATATTACTAAGATAGCGCGACGTTACCTTGCCACCACACACTCAGCGGTTGAAGGACGTTATGTCCTGTCTAGACCTTGGAAAGATCTGCTTCTGTCTGACTTCTAGTCTGTACTGAAAGTCTGTGCCAGGTTATCAGTTTCTAAAGTCCTCTTCTTTTATTGACTTATTCATTTTCCTTTTCCTTGTTTTATACTAAACCCGACTTCCAGCAGTGTCCTACAGTACTCTTGGGATGACAGTCCTCTCCGTACATGTACAGGCTGTGATGCTCCTTTATCAAAGATCTCTACTCTGTAAAAGTGTTTTGTCATTTGCTACAAAGCTTGTAAACTATATAAACGTGTGTTTATTTGTGTAAACTGATATACTTGTTGTCACTGTCCAAAGCTAAATGGACTGAAACTGACCGGATGAGCAGATGCCAACATTTATATTAAGAAAACAAGGAAGCATTCATGTTTGGAACGAGGGCAGAAGGCGGCGATTGTTTGTCATTTCTGCTTAATTAAATGATTTCCGAGAAGCAAACAGCGCTCGCTAAACTTCCAGGATGTCATATACACTCATATCTGACATGGATACCAAATATGGACGCCTCACGTCTGCCATTTGTATCACCTCTTTGCGTGTGCCGTGCGTCCTTGTGCATGTACTGATAGAAATACAATGACAGGCTCATCCAAACATTTCTCTGCAGTGCCACAAGCGATCGTCTCTTGTTCTCGTGTACGGTCTGCTTTGAGGTACAACACAGCCACAAAACATCGTATGTCTTTGTCTGTCTCTGTCAGATGGGGATAGTTTGCTACCCTCTCTGCGCGCCCTTGTACCCACTCAGTCTTCCGCAGCAGAGAACTGGGACCAGTGAGTCATATTTAATTTACAACTTGCTGCGGAGAAAACACCACAACCCCTTTTGAAGTACAAAAGTTTTCGGCTGTGGTTGCGATCTGTTGCCTCGTTTTCTCCTGATGTGGTGGTGATCGGCACCGACTGTACGTCGCTCTGTCACATGCGGTGATCCCTCGTGGTGTGTCTCGAATGTCGTGGCGGTGATTTAACCTTCTGTCCTCTCTCTTCTCTCCTTGTGCAGGAAGTCCGGTGACTCTTAGACTTTACTCCCAAGTGTCGCAGTGTCAGCCGTAAGTCGCACAAATCTCATCAGCTGCTCCTTCCTCTGGGCCCTTGAGTCTCTTTTAACTTTCTAACTGTACATGTGCAGGTTTTACTCAGTGTTTATCACTAATCTGAAATATGTTGAATGCGTTGCCCTCCTCATTAAACCACCAAGTGTTGAAATGACTAATGATATTACATAACATGGAGCACATATTTTCTTCTTTTCTCCGTGGAAATGTTGGACTATGGAAGCCCTAAGCGGCCATACGTTCATTCATTCATACGTTTTATTTTTAATTTCATTTGTTTTCCCGAGATCTCAAGTGATTTATGTCATTATGTTGAAATAACAAATGTGGTCGCCCGAGATGACGGGATCATTTTCTTGAGGTCTCAAGAACAAAAGGATAGTGTAGTATATTAATTCATTGCGGAGGGAGACTAGACTGTCCTCTTGTTTTCTGGAGATGTCAAATAAATGATGTCATTGTTTCGGGAAAACAAAGTTTTGTGTTCTTCAAATTTCAAGAAAATTGTCCTGCTTTTTTGCAGTCATGTTTATTTCGAACACGAGCTCTCGAAACAAATTACATTAACTTCTCATGAATGATCTTTTTTTAGACTATTAGACAACCTCATCTGTTTATTACGCACAGTCACTGTGCTGATCTATCGTATTTGATCTGTGCATAACAAATGTGAGAAGTTAGAGAAACTTCATAAATGACGTTGATAAATTGCCATAATAGTATTTAGTTATACTATAGTTAATAGTTTTTTTTTTTTTTTTCTCCCCAGGGCTGATTCTCTCTCACATTAATAACTCTATTTGCACAGAAAACAACCAAACTGTAAGTGTCTCAGACCTGCGATAAACTCATTCACTTCTATGAAGTGTCCTCGTCAGCAGCAGCTGGCGTATGTTGAAATATATATATTTTTTTTGTCCTTGGTGGTTGTAGCTGTGCCTGATTTCACACTGATGTCACTGGCAAACACTGAAGGAGTCAGTGTCTCCTCCGGACCGGGGCGAGTACCGCGGAGAGCTGACCGGGCGACAGATGAATGTGTCAGACGATGTTTCCACAGACACGACTTTCCTGGTGTCAGCATCATTTTTCACGTAATGACATTATAGAGACACTTTATGTTGCTTCATTGTTCAAAGACTTTGCTCATCCTGATGGTCTAAACTGTGGGATTATTTTATTTTAACTGATGTTTGTCTGCTTCTGACTTTAGGCTTCTTAAACTATTCATATTCATAATCAGTGATCCAGTAACCTGGAGATATTTACTTTTATCAGTGCTCGAAGTGAATGTGGTTAAATGAAACTGTAAATGTACTGTATGATGAGCTGCTTTGGTGAAATTACAGAAAAGAAAAATAAAGTGTATGATTTATTTGATGTGTATTGTTTAATTTAGAACCGCGAATGTAAAATCTGACTTTATTTTCAGAGTAAATATACACACACGAAAATAGGCTCATATTTGCATCAATACAGTAACAAACATAAAAATACAGTGTAAAACAGAGTCTGTCTTTAGCTCAGCTGCAGTTTAGAGTTCGTCTGGAACAGATCAGTCATAATTAATTAGTAAGTTCTTCTTCGCTGTTTAAAAACCATCAAAGTGTAAAAATTCTGTGTGTTATGAAGGCAAGTATAGCATAAGCTGAATAAGTCTGCATTTAATTATGAAGTTATAGATGATCTTCAGACAAACTCCAACAAAAACATTTTGGGAAATTTTCTTTCTGTAACTTCCTGGACTCTCCACCGGTTGCCTGGCAACTGATCACCTGACAACCAATCCTGATTTTGTGAGGATTAAACAAACAAAATGTGTAAATTAGTGAGCTTTAGATGTTCTGCTAAGTGTTCTTTTTTTTTGTTACCGTTAGGCAGACCCAGGCTAGCTGTCTCCTCCTGTTTCCAGTCTTTATGCTAAGCTAAGATAGCCTGCTGCTGAGTGTGGCATCATCGTTACAAGTGTGTGAGGCTGAATTTAATCTCGGCAAGCGCTGCGCCGACTGGCCACTTCGATAGGTGCACTAGTTCAAAACAATGATCCAGCACAACATCACCGCCATAAACTTTTATGAAGCTTATAGTGTTTCAGTTTGTGTCGACACTGTGTGTTAAACTGGACTATACTGAGAGGTATTTCTAATATTCTGGCCACTCCATTTACACACATGAGAGGGCCATAATATTAGAAACACCTCAATATGACGCACCACACTAATAAACTGACAAAGAGGAATTTATACCTCTGACAGTGTCAACGAAAAACTGTAAAGGCTTGAGAGTTTATATCAGAGTTGTGTTCAATCACAGATTGTACAGTTGTAGCTAAGGAAGTGGGCGATTGATGTATTTTCTAAAATGTCAAACTTTTCCAGTTAATAGAAATCTATGAACTCATGCGCAAACAGATTAATACTGCGATATAAGTCGACTGAGAGGAGACTTCATTTTAAGTACTCGTCTATTCCCATCAATGTAGTTTGACTCTCCTCGTGAATTTGTGAAATTAAATTCGAAAATCTATTAAAAAATCATCAGTTTTCGTGTTTGAAATGTGCTGTTTATTGGACGTGTTTGTTGAATTGCTTGTTTTAAGGCAGCCGCCGTGTTACAGCTGGCATATAAACCCTGAGAGAACCGAACCAGTTTTAAACTGCAGCTAAACGTGTTAAATATTAAATCACAAAACAACAGACCTGACAGACTTGTAAAAGTCAATAATTACCAGTCCACGTAGATCCGGACCGCAGAGATCTAAAACAATGACACCATGCTGGTTTGACAGTAATCTGAGACGTGTTGTCTGATCCAGTGTTCATTTGTGGCTCAACGATCTTAAAATTCACGTGATTCAGTAACAAGCCTTCATCTTAAAAACATAAAACAGTCCAGTAGTTCAGCTGTCGAGGTGGCCAGCGCGTAAAAATCTTTGGTGCCACTGAGGCACTAGTGCATTCGTGTCCAGATAAATGCATCGTGGGAGTAAAAATCATGCATACACACGTCTGTCGTGTCTAACACAGCGTCAGAGGAATCAGTGCAAGTGTTTAAAGGTATTGCAATAGACCATGTTTATCCAGTGTCTATGTTGTGTGTGTGTTTCTGTGCACGTGTGCTGAAGAGTAAGAGAATCTTAAAACCGGTGGTCCACGTCCGGCGTGGCGCTGTTTGATGAGGTCAGACAGGTAATGCATCACCCTCAAATCGTTCTCGCTGCTGCAGAATCCTCGCGTCATCAGGAAGTCGTCTTTCTCGCCCAAGTCTTTGCCCCCGGCAGTGTCTGGACGCCGTCTGGCGAATGTGTACAGCAGAGCCTGGTTGGCCAGTCGGGTCAGGCAGCTCTCCAGGTGCAGCAGGTAAGTGATGCCTCGGCTGATGCCGGTGTGAGGGTCGGCCAGTCTGCTGACCAGAGAGCCCGAGTATGACGGACAGTGCAGCGTCCTCTGGTCCAGGTCCAACAGGGCCAGGTAACGACTGTAGCGGGTCAGAGAGTGAAGGATGCTGGCCGACGTGGTGGACTGTGATCTGGTGAAAAAGGAAACACCAGAACGGAGTTGATTAGCTTTAATTTGTTCTCGCCGTCTCCAGACGTCAGATATTTTACGGCCTTGTACGTTAAAAGAAGGAACGAGCCAGTGTGCTCCTCACAATGAGAAAACATGCACACACAATCACAATAATCAACGGAGTAAGCAGATTTTTGCAGACACCATTATGTACGAGAAGATTATGAGATTATGTAGAAGAAGGTCAGGCTGACATCCAAAAGTACCTGAATGGTACAATAGTGGCATGAGAAGTGGTGTGAGCTCAAAGGTGGGAGTGATAAGCTCCACAATAAGAGGAGAACATCAAGGGCGTAAAAGAGAGTGAGAGGAAGTCCGCTGCTCCGTGGATCACGTGGCTCGTTTCTAAAATAAAGTTATATTGAACTGTTGGCGACTCGTACAGGGTGTAACCAGCCCCCCCGTGACCCCGATGAGGATGAGCTCGACTGGACTGGTTTAGATAAGATGATTTGTTTTAAAACTAAATGTCTGCCTGATGAGGTGATGTTCAGAGGAGAACCTCGAGACGCTCTGCTTAGTTCACCAGCATAAACAGGAAAGTACAGCTGCCTGCAGCCGGATGAGGACCGGAGTCACAGTGCTTCTCTTTTTCTCATTATTATTTTCTACAGTCTTCCCTGTTAGGCAACATTGCAACAAGGAGAAATGCCTCAAAATAACACAACAAATATTACCAGCTTCAATAAACTGGTATTTACTCTTATTGTAGAGTAGTCTGTTACTCTTTGTTTCAGAACAAACAAACAGAAATATAAAGGTGCTATGGATGGAGAAGCTTTTGATACTAGGCAGACACTGAAGATGTGGGAGATTAAATACGTTTTCTTTAAGAGACTGTTGATCATCAAAACACGAAGGCGGGCAGGTAATCGGCAGTCTCATGGAGTACCTGTGTATTCCTATCAGTCTCCAGGTAAGCAGGTCGGTCAGCTGCAGCGGCGTGGTCAAACACAACATCACAGCGTTCCCATCAGGACCAGGAGCAGGCAGGAAGAGACTCAGAGCGTCCACCAGTTTTCTCACCGAAGCCTCGTCTCCTCCGACGACGACCAGCGGCCGGCCGCTCAGCAGGCAAAACACGGCATGCTGGGAGAACGAGTTCTGTTTGAGGAACCTGAGTGCTCGGAGTCCGGCCTTCCTCCTCCTCTTCTTGTCGGAGGAGCGGGCGCCGGCGTGGAGGTTTAAGGTGGGAGAGGGCAGATCTGAGGAGCCGTTGAAGCTGGTGCAGTCAGACGCCTCGTCGATGCTCAGCAGCCGGGCGGGAGCGCAGGGCGGAGTCCACCCGTCAGCCTCAGCCAGGGTGACAGGAGGAGCGAAGTTCACGTGAAGGTCGGGCACCGACTGCGCCGTCTGATGGACTTCAGGCCACTGAGGCGTCGACTCCACTGCTTCTTCAACTAACAACAGTGATAAGAGGGTGTGTTAGAGGATATTAGGACATTTCTGCCAACACATCTTTGTACCTTTAAAGATTTTTTACAAACAGGGTGTTAGTTTGTTCAGCAATAATGAATAACACTGCACTGAGTTTTTAGCAGGAAAAGGAACGTGGAACTTACGTGTGCACTTACTTTTTTACCTTCAAATTAAGTGGTCGAGATGTGCAGATTGATTTTAAACCTAAAATCATCAGTTAAAATTGCTACAGCCAATGAATCTGGTGAGAATTATAACCAATAAAGATGATAATGTTCACTCAAGTCCCTCTCGTGTTTCCGGTGATTTGATAAACTTCTGTTTTATGCCACCATTGCCTGCCTGTGGCACAGAGATGTGCTACAACACTTCCCACAGTCAGATAAAAACAGGGACTAGAAAAGTTTGGTCTCATCTTGAACCAGAGTGTCTGCAGATACCCATCCACTAAAGCTCAGCATGACATGAGATGAATAAATCCATGTTTTTGTTTTTGTTGTTTAAGCTGAGCGAGCTGAGCTGAGCGCAGTCCTCAGGACTGTTTTTTCCACTTTGGAAACCGGCAACAGTCTCAGTCTTGTCCGCTGGTGTTGACTCCAGGTCGACTGTTCGGACTCTCTGGCTTGTCTGCAGGCCTCCCAGCTCTCGAGCTAATGGAGTGTCAGAGTCGGGTTATGACAAAGCAAAGCAAAGGGCATAAAAGAGAAAGCACCGTGATGGAGCAAACAGTTTGTTTAGTTTATCTTCTACAGGACTGACATCCATTTGGAGTTTCTGCTAGGTTACGTTCGCCGTGCTCCATTTCGGTCTCCGCTATTAACGCCGGGGGGGAATATCTGTCTCTCTAGCTGCTAAATGCTCCACTTAGTTCACCTGCCAGTTGCTAAGTATGCCTGTACATACAGTCAGTTCACAGCTCTCTGCTGTTTGTCAGAGCTAATGGACTGGAAGACTGGAAAAGAAACAGACAGAGACATGTTCTTTCAAACGCTGTCTCCTTTCTCATCCTCACACAACGAGCCCGTCGCAGCGTGAAGTGGGTGAAAATGTCAGATCGCGTTTATCTGACAGGCACTTCCTCTCTGCTCGTTTTGTGTATTTAAAAACCGATGATTGAAAATGTTCTCCTCTGAACAGGAGCAGAACTTTTCCACTGTTTTCACAGGTGTCTTTAAAATGAGCCAGATAAGTGTGGAGGTAGGTTTTAAATCATGTCTAAAATGGACAGAGAGCTGAATGTTGTGCGAGCTGTGTTACCTTGCAGCAGTGCAGATGTCTTCTCAGGTTTGTCTTCGTGGATTTCGTTGCTCTTCAAACACTCGGTGACCTGCTCCTCCTCGATTATAACCTCATCACTGACAGTTATTTGCTTCAAGGGCTCGTCTCTGTCTCCACAGCCGTCATCTTCCTGAACAGGCGCTTCGTTTTCATCCTCATTCAATGGTGTTATTTTATTCTCCCCTTTGAGGACATCATCCGACGACTTCTCATTCTCAGAGGCGTTACTCAGAGGTTGGTGCTCTGCTTCTTCCTCGGTGATGGCGGTGAGGTCGTCAGGAAAGATGGACTCGGTCGTGCTGAGTACCTCGATGCTGTCCTCACTGTTGGCTCGTCTGGCGTACGTTCGCCCACGCCTGACGCCTGCGTCCACAGCGGCTCGCTTGTACGAGGTGTCCGTGATCCCGACTGGAGTTTCTGTTAAAGAGAGTCAATCGTTTAATCTACGTGAATGTCAGAACAGAGAAAAACTGGACACCACAAGCCATAAAACTCAAAGATATTCGTACCTCTGCTGTCAGATCCAGCAACGTCATGCTGCGTCCGATAAGACTTCTCAGTCCCGAGCACTTCAATGCTGTCGCCGCTGCTCACACTTCCTGTCATCTCCATGAGAACACTGGGGTCGGGGGTCACCGTCCTAGTCTCTCCTGCCTCCAGTTTAATCGGGATCTCCTCCACGCAGGACGAGAATGACTCCAGGCTCATTGGCTCTGACTGAAGCGCCTCGACGCCGCTCTGACTCCCCGTCGCTCTCTGCAGCTCTGCCTCAGCGCTCTCTTTCTCCTCCTCATCCCCGTCCTCCGGGCTCCACAGCTCAAACAAGAAGTTGATGAGGTTGAGCTTCTTGGACAAGGCACGTGTGGTGCGAGCAGATCGCAGTACGCTCCTGTCGCCACGTAGCCGGCGCTCCGTGTCGGCCAGCTGCTCCTTCATCAGCGACAGGAAGTAGCTGTTGCAAAGCTCCTGCAGAGGCTTCAGGCTGCGCTCGGACTTGCAGGAGGGGGAGGTGGAGAAGGAAAAGGAGGGAGACGGCTCGGGAGGCAGTAACGCAGTCGGATCAGTGAGGGAGTCAGCTGGGTCATAGGGCAGAAAGTCCGGCTGTTTCATCTTCCTGTTTGGGTAGGACGTGACCTGGCGGAGAAGGTCTCTGTGATTTGAGATCGAGCGCTCCACGGCTTCAAGCTCATCTGATTTTCCTCCAACCTCCGCGAGCCCATTGTCCATCCTCGTGTGTTCTGCCTCCTGCAGCAGAGACAGCCGGGTGTACCTGAAACACAGAGAGATATATTTACTCAGTGGACTTAGAGAGTAACGTCTTCACTGCCCTTAAAAGTTTCATCTTCGACCACATCCAGCATCGCTGATGGGTCAGAAATGAGCTCTGTTGCAACTATAACCACCAAGTCCTGGCGTACACCTGTGTGTACCTGTCACTCACCTGTTAGCTTCATTGCATCTGTTAGGGCTGAACAAATCAAATCCAAAGTCTATCTCTACTGGCCGACCAAGCACATCCGCCAAGTTAAAGCCGAGCAAAGGTGGAGGACACAAACAACCATCCACCCTCACATTCACACCGATGGGAGGGTTCAAACCAGGAACCTTCTTGCTGTGAGTCATGCTAACTACTGCATCGTCATGCTACATCAAAAACAGGAAATGCACACTGTCATGTGGCCTTCAATAGAAGTGAACGGGAAACAGAGCAAATATCTGTAGAGGGAAGTGTCACACGAGCCTCCTGAATTGTGCCCTGAATTTCTTGTTAATCGGTTTCTTCGAAAGATTTCTGTAATAAACTAATAAACCAATAAGTTCCCGGTGCTGCATGCGGATGAATCACTCCAACACATACGTACATGTATGTTCTTATTTCATCAAAGTACCTCCTGAACTTACTCTAGTTCTTGTAATTTCCTCTGCAGCTCCATAGAAAATGCTTGTCTGTTTCCCGTCTTGAGGCTGTCAGAGGCCTGAGAGAAGCACGTCGACAGCTCGCAGAAGTTCTCCATCAGCTTCGCCTGGTCTGAGCACACGTACGCCATGCAGAAAGGACGCACCATACCTCGAGCCTCCAGGTCGTACAGGGTCATGTGGTGTACGTACGCGAACGCGTCCTCCCCTGAGTCTCCCAGAATCACTTTGGAGTCCTCGCTGAAGTTGAGGCGAGGGCCGGGGGACGCAGGAGGGACGTGGCCGGGGCCGGACGCCTGGTAGTCTACGGACATGATGCGAACGGAGAAGTGATTGAGGTCGAATGAGCCGATGACTCTGGGGTCATCCGGGATCGTCAGCACAGGTTTGGGCCCCACCTGGAAACATTATTATATCATATTAGTGTATAAAACATCAGGAAATGTCTCATCATCTGATAAAGGTGAAGCAATTAGTCATTTGTAGTCATTTCTTAGACATAAACATCAAACTGTTTTGCTGTTACTCTTTTCAGCTCTACATTTATCAAAAGACAGATGCAACAAACGTCTCCAGCCGGACACAAACTTAATAAATATGCAGATTTCTTTCTTTTATATCGTTGTAAATTATTTATTTTAGATTTTGGACTGTTGGCTTTACAAAAATCACAAATTGAAGATGTCATGTTGGGCTCTGGTAGCTCGTGATGAGCTATTTTCAAACAATTCATTCAAAATCAGAAAATACTGTATAATAATAATAATATTAGTCCTAGTTTTTAGCTTTCCTTCAGTTTCGAGTTGAAATGTTGTTTGCTGTGTGATTTATGCTTCTGCTAGGCAAACTTCTGTATTTTCATCATCACTGCAGCCCCAGTTGGATGTTGTCATTCAGTCTACATCCGTGTACCCGTTGTTGTGCCTGCGTTTTCCTATATTTGTCATTTAGCTGCATTCAAAGTGAAGAAACTTCTCACCAGATGACAGCAGAGGTTTTCAAATTTCAGTTTCCAGTACTACCCACCTGACTACTCAGAGACCTGAGGGACCTTTAGATGCTGATATTTTTAGTGATATTAGTGTTTTAATTACTGCGTGTGTGTTACTGGCTGTGTTGTATGACTGGCTCCTCATCTTGTGAAGACTATAATAAACGTATATGCTTCTTGTGCTCTTGCAGAAGCGATCTTAATCTCACTGAAACTTCCTGAATGAATTAATTCAACTCACTATCAGTTGTGAAACCGTGCCCACAAAAAAACAAAAAACAAAAACTGAGGTGCAACATTAAGCTTGTTGAGAAAAAAAACAACTTCACACTTCAAACGAAACATAGAAATAAAATAAGTAAAACAGTTACATATATTACAACACAAAAAATACAAAACGAGCATCAGGTATATACAAAGGCACGTTTAATGACTGCAGTTTAAATAAATAGCTAAAATAAATGAATAAAAATATGTATATATGTATATCATTCTTATTATTATTAAATCAGAGAGGGTAACACTACTGAATGTATTTTATTGTTCAACATAATACTGCTATTGTTGTGCTTTAATCTACTATATATATATATATATATATATATATATATATATATATATACATACATATATATACACTAATCTATCTCATGCCTTTGTATACACATTATCACTGGATCGTATCAGACAAATGTGTTTTTACAACTTTAGTATTTTTTTTTCTCCTTCTACTTGCTGTTTACTTTCCTCTGCTGATTTGTATCTATATATAGCTTTAATCTACTTTACATCCTTCATCTGTTTGTGTGCTGCTGTAGCACAGACTATTTCCTCTGTGCATCAATAAAGTCTCATCTCTTCTCCCTCCACGATAATACCTTTTACACCATACAACTCTAAAAGGCATTAAAGCAGTATTAAGTACATGATTTAAGATCCAAACTAAAACACACACCTGCTCTGAGAACTCAGCCACCAGGATGAAGTCCCTGTGAAACTGGGCGGAGGAGGTCCAAGGGTGGGACGGAGGTGTGAGCGGGATGGAGAACTCCTCAGGTAGACCCTCCTGCTCCTCATCCCCTTCCCCAAAGCCCTCAGTGCCGGTGAAGGCCAGCAGGTCCGGTGACCCGATCATCTCCAGCAGCCTACGTGGAGCCTCGACCCATGAGCGCTTTGATCTGACTGATGAAGCCCGGGGTCGGTGCCGCCCGCCCGGCCTTCACGTCGGTGAGTCAGCTGTTTAGACCGGACAACAAACGGACACTTACAAACTTGTTGCGCAGTTGCGTGAAGCCATAAAGAGACAGATATGGACGCTGCTACGCGTTAAAGCCGTTTCCCCTCCGCCCTCCTCCGACAAACAGTCACGTAAACAAGCGGCGTTTTCAGGAACCGACATCAGAGAAAACTTAACGGAGAAGCGAAAGTTGTCTGCGGGTGGCAGTCACACGGTTAGCGGGGTCCGTGTTCCTGTTTTCCCGTTACTGCCGCGCCAACCGTCCGCCTGAAACTTGTCCGTGTCACGTATTTGACCGGCAGACTGACCCCTCTCTGCCCCGGTGCCATGTGACAGATGCCGGTGCAGCTCACCCGGGGAGTCTCTCTTCATGGAGGTCCGGAGTCAGGTTAGACACCAGAGTGAAGACTTCCGGTCAGCACTATCAAAATAAAATACGTGTGGTTTCAACATCCGTTGGGAGTGTCCATAAGCCTCTATGTTAAAATGTTCAACTTCACAGCAGGAATAAACATGTTTACAGCCTGGTACAAAAAAGTTTGGGTCTCTATAGCTAATTTCCTCGTTCATGACAACTGTACTGAAGGTGACTGAACTCACCTGTTCAAATTATAAAGTTATGCATAATTAACAGCATCAGGTAGGTGCCATTACAGGTGGCTTATTAGGGCATGTAGGCGTCACTCAGCCCGCCTCAGGTCCACTGATGACCCACAACTTCAGATTTTTAGATCAGCTGGGAGGCAGGACAGCCAACATGGCGGTGGAGGAAACTAATCTGAGTCAGCAAGGAAATACAAAGAGCAGATTTTACACTGAAAACACTACAACGCACTTCCTTTGACCGATTCGGTTCGTTGAGGGAGACATCAGCTGAATTTCATGAAAACAAGTTGACACAATAAGAATTTTGTTCCTCTTTGAAATAAATCTCTTCTCTGTCAGCATGGATGAGGGGTGATTACTGTGATGACTGATAACTCTTTCAGTGTACATGTAGGAGTTGTTTCAAGACAGATTTAAACTGCTGTCTATGCTGTCAGCTGACAGTAGCAGTTACCAGCTGGCTCTCACATGACAGGATCTCTGCCTTTTGATTGACATTTGCATGGAAAGTTGTGCGTGTACCAGACGCGCGTCTCTCTCACAGGGGGAGTTATACAGTTTATGAACAAAGGAGCCTCAGACGTATCTTGACTTTACTAAAGTTAGAAAACACAAAATGCAGGGCCACTCAGCGAGAATCTAAATAAATGCTTTGATCTTTATTTGCAGTTTCACTGCTCAATCACAGAAAATACACTTCCTTTCACTCGGCAAGGCAACGCAACTGAAGAAATCCCCACGACATTCATACTGTGTTTAAAAGCAAGTGCATAAAATTATTAGGCAACTTCAGCCGTAATTTAAAGGATTAGTTTACCCAAATAAATTTGGCAGCAGACTGAACACTAAACAAGATGAACAAAATACTGCACACTTCAAATTCCAGTATGAGAAAATATACAGATCGAGTGCACAAACCTGGAGTTTTTCAGCAGGTTAACTTTCTGCATAGTTAGAATATATTAAACGAGATCTAGGAAAATAATACAGAGCACAGGCTATCAATTAAAAGACGGAAAGAATGTATGCGCTTAAGCGATAAACTGCACTCCACCTATTCTGTCAATGACATGCTGAACTGTAGCATGCTGACCATCACTGTGAAAACTAATAATCACACACACTTAAACACAGACTTGGCTGAGGTGTGTGAGATGATCAGGCACGTACTGAAGCAAACGTCTCCATAAACACTTTGCTTGGCACTTCTAGCTCCTCAGTGATTTTTTTTTCTTAGCTTGACTGATTATCATTTTCACATCTGCAATGTTCCTGTTGATTTGCCTCCTCCAGTGTAGACATTAGTCCATGGTGCCTGCCATTTTGTCATTCAAACATTGTACCCTGTTCCTGTCAATCAAAGAACGATAGAGGAGCTAAATAACGAGAGTAGGCAGTGGGAAAAATGCATCTTTGCTTTAAACCATCTTGGATAATAGAAGATTGCTCCTTTGATCTCGGCGTGTCAGAGCTTGAGAAGTTGTCGTATGTGTAGACAGTTATATGAGCAGGATTTCAGGCTCCGACACAGCGCAGTAGAGCATGAAGCCCATCTGATCCACCTGGTCCTCTGACAAGCCGCTCAGCAGGTTGACAGCTGGCTTGAAGTAACTGTGTAATGCCCCTTGTTCTAGGTAGCCAATCAGCTCTGTGATGCACTGCTGGAATCTGACATCCAGGCTGATCTCAGACCAGTCGTGCTCACTGTCACTGAGGTGCAGGATGAGATTGGCGAGCGGGGCGGCTTCGAGCGATCGCAGGGCGGGGTTCTGCCTGCACACCGCTTTGAGGATTTTAAGTGTCTGTTTGCGGTGTCCGCCGTCAGCGGCATCGAGCTGAGCCAGGCGCTGAGTCTCCCATGGGTAGAGAGAGAGGTGCCAGGCGTTGACCCAGGGAGAGGTGAGCTCAGGCTGGGCGGTCAGAACCACGTCCCCCTCCCTCAGCAGAGGCAGCATGGAAATAAACAGAGGCTCTGCGCCCTGGACGTCACTGCTCTGTGCCCCTGCGGTGTCATCTCGAGGCCTAAAGGATTAGGACAAAAGGAGAAGGGTCCATTAGTGAGAGCAAACACATCAAACAGGTTTGTTTCTTTTACATGCAAGACTGGCAGTGATGCATCAGAGACACAATTCAGCAGCAGATAAATGGATGGAAAATCAACAGCAGTAAATCAACAGTATTGTTCTTCCCAAATAAATGTCAGCTTACCACTGAAATGTAATCAGTTTTATAATTTGTTAGAAACTCCCATCAATGACTATTAACACACAAAAACACAAAGAAGAACACACACATACCGGATCTCCAGTCTCAGGTCTGGTCCTCCTCCCAGTACAGGTCTGACAAGACAGTCCATGGTGCTGCTGATGGACGGCCAGTTTATAGTTTCCATGATAACCTTATTAAACATGTTCACAACAGCTTCTGAGGACAGGTAACCACCCACCAGGTACCTACAAACACAACAAACACAAAGAGACTAGTTTTAGTGAACTGTTCAATTTTTCAGTTGATACCTAATTTGTGGATGTTTCAGACTAAATGTTTAAAAGATAATAAAAAAATGATCACCATTTGTAACCACAGATTTAGTTGCGACACTAGGTGGTAAAAATGTATTCATATAGACAAACACAAACTACAAGGGCCGGTTTCCCGATGGATGACACATTTAGATCTTTAATCTGCGTGTGGTCACCTGTCCCAGTAGCTGCGTCCTCTGGGAAAATATTCCAAATTGACTCGTCGGACCATCCAGTGCAGCGGGTGTGTGAGCAGTGTTTCCTCTCCAGGGACGAGACGCCACAGTGAGGCTTCCAGCTCCAGAGGCACCAGCAGACATGCATGGTCTGCACTGACCACCTAAACTCACACACAGAAATAAAGTGTTATTCATCTGACATCTATAAAAATCGACATCACTGAAGAGAAAGTGTGTTATCAGCCAGAAAAGCGTGTGTGTGTGTGTGTATACCTGTAGATCATCAAGTAGTGAACCTCCGATGCTCATTTCTCCCAGGGGCATGTCAGGATGTCGGGTGTGCAGAAAGCCTTGGATCTCAGTGCAGATGTCCAAAGCTAGAGACTGAGCCCTCTGGACCTCATGTGGAGCCAGTGCTGCCCTCGTGTGATAGTACTGCTGCAGTCGCTCCTGTGCATAATTTATACAGTTTTGACACAGAGCACAAAAAAAAAACTCACCAAAAAACAAGTCAGGTAGACAGCTACTGTAACACATCCATTTGTGTGCAACCTTCAGAGAGGCACAAATATCTGTGCTGCTAAGATAACAACTCTAAACATGAAGTGAACAAAACACTTTTGAAGTTTCTACACTTCCACTGGGAATATGTACAGCTGTCTCTTGAGTAATTTAATATTCAAAGTCATTTTGTGCCTCTAAGCTGACTTAAGAACACAGGCAGGATGATGTTTTGCCTGTTAAGTTGCTGCGAGGTGGAAAACTAGTAGACGGCAGAGGAACAGAACTGTGTGTATGCTTACTGTGGTTAAAACAGAATTCAGAAGGGTGAACAATCGATGATAAAAAGGGTGAGTACTGCATTAACAGAGTTTATCATTAAAGCCTGAATACGACCCGTCTCGACAGAAGCATTTAATAAATAATAAGCACTGGCCACGATGAAAGCGGCTTTCCGGAGATGCAGAATAGAAAATTAAGATGTGCAACTACTCATAAAAGATAAAATTTGCATACGCTTTGTTTAAAGGCAATCCCATTATTTCAAATCCGCTCTTATGTCCACTCAAGCGTTTGCAGCTGCTCTGTTAACATTTACCGAACAAATTATTTCATGTAGCTAGAGCACAGAACAATCCGCAACACTTCTCCTCATGTGAATGTGCCGCACACTAACTCAGGGCTGCTTCATGCTTGTTTGAATTCTTCTGTCTAGCCAGTGCAAAAGCGCACGTGGTATTTTTGATTATGCAGGGCTTGGGGCTCTGTGCAGCTTAACCAGCGCATAACAATGTGCATCCCCTAAGCACTGCGCTTTACAAAAACACGTTACACATGCATAAATGAATGAGCCAACACTTAGCGGAGTTCTTACAACAGCTGCCCGGACCGAATGCATAATCTATGCCTACAAGAGCTCAGAGGTGAAAAGTCAGTGTACCTGCAAAGTGAGGACGCACAACTGGAGCCGTTTGGACTCAGGTTTAGGCTGCGCCTCCACAGAGGACGTCTGAGATTGTTGGCACAAGTCCGCTGAGAAAAGAGAACAGTAATATCAGAGGGCTGCAGTCATGATTAGAATACATACACCTTAGATATTTTATGTATTTGTAATATTTCTATGTGGGTATCAGTTTGTTTCGGAGATGCTGTAGATACCTTTCTGCTGTTTGGCTGCCTTGGCAACATGCTTCATCACCACACCCTCTATTCCCTTCTTGATCAGCGTCGGAGAAGCCGAGACCAAACTCAACTCCTCCCAGCTCTCGGCCATCTTCTGCTCCACCTTTTCATCATCGGCTGCACGTCCTGCGCGCTCTATCAGCTAAACACAAACAGACACATGTCCATGAACGATATGTTACATCTTTTATATTGCTGCTGATCACTTTCCAAAGAATCTTTTCATAATTTTGCTGACATCCAGGCAGCTGATTTTCATTAATTTCACAACCATAAAAAAAAAAAATCAAACTTAAGATTTATTTAAAAATGAAACATCTAAATGTGTTGGAGACACTCTGGGTACTTAACTACTGTGAGCATTTTGCTGTTTTCATTTTCTTTACCGACTTTAGTTGATGTTAATGATGTTAATTAGATTCCAGAGTCGGCTGCCAAATGGCAATCATTTCCACACAAACACACACACAAACTCTGCCTAAGCTGGCGACTCAGCGCCGACTTGGGAAATTCAGATTTAGGCCCACTTTCTGACCACAGAGTTTGCAAAAACAATCGACCTATATTTATTTTTTGTTTTATTTGTTTGGTAGAGACAAACTGAGCACATCTTTTTTGCAGGTGTTATGCCCTTGAAGGGATTACATGCTGTTTTGGTGAGTGTTAAACTTATAAATAGTGCAGTGCTCCTGTTCCTGCTTCGTTACCGTTGGTTTGGGTTTGCAGTGAAAGCCTGACTCTTAAGTCAGCGATACTTTGTTGGCTGTAAGTGACAGAAACGCTCAATGTCTTTACAGTTAAGAAAAAAAACTGTCATGTTTTAAAGAAAATTAAAAGTGAAATCTGTATCTGAAACCCACATCCAGGGTTTAGCACCTCTATCCCCTCCCAGGTCAACATTTTTGCAGTTATTAATGCCTCCAAATACAGACAGATTTTCCGTATAATGCCTATGAGTGACGCACTCATGTGGGACTAACAACCTCTGAAACACTCACCCGTTTCACTGCCAGTGTAGCAATTCCTAGCATAGCAGCCCCGCCGACTCCGAGAACCAGCCGGGCATTAGACAGCAGGAAGTCAATCACCATGGCGATGCCATCCTCTCCTCGCCTCCGACTGCCCTGGAAGTTCATCGCTTCCTTTTTTGTGGTTAGCCTGCGGGCGGGACAAAACATAAATTCATGTGAGCCGAAAGTAACAGACTGTCAGGTAGAAGACAAATTAACTTAAACTCTACATATGTACAGACAGGTGACAAATTAATGATGACTTGACTTGTCATAAGGTGGAAAATATGTGTAATTAATAACATTATCAGTGATAAGATGGGAAAACTCAAGTGGCACGGCATGCACACCCACATGTGACATACATCCAACCATCCACAACTCCACAATCATTTTTCAAACACCCCTTCCCTGCCTGGAGTTCTGTTTAAGCTGCTCTGTCAATGCTATTGCATCACCGCCTGTTCCTTCACCCTCACCACCATCCCAGCATCCACCTGCAGGCCCCAGGGGGATTAAGATATTTGCTCAGCACTCCTCAATATCCGAGGTGAGGAGGTCGGAGTCTAGATGCCAAACTAGATGGACACAGGCATCAGCACTTTTATTCTCTAACTGTCATGACCCATTTCCCCTATGGGTAACATGTCAGCACACAAATACACTACCACTTGGTGTCAACTTACCAAGTGGGCATCCGCACCTTGAGGAGTACTATTGGCTAATTAATTATGGAAAACAACTGATTTTATCAGAGAAAAAAAAGAAATTATGAGTCGATCTTTGCATGTCATACAGTACATGTATGTGACCATGATATAAATATATTTTCGGTGTGTACCAAACTTAACGTGTAAGCCGTGCTTGTAATCATATTTAGCTCCAGACACCTGAAATCCAAAAATGGCCACAGGGCATCACTGTGAATCATTTCAAACTGAGTGTGTGTCCTCTCTCCTTGCCAGAGGTACAGGATCCCAAGAATGGAGACATGCTCTATTTATAGATCTAATGCATGCCTGAGTCATGCCGGGTCAAATATGTACCACCTTGTCAAGTTACAGCACAACAAATGTCTGCTGCACGTACAGTGCTGAGGAGGACAACCTCAGAGAAGATGTCACTTTGGTTTAATGTTACTTTACCATCAGGGCAGGCCGAGGACTGCTGATAAGATTATATATATATATATATATATATATATATATATATATATATATATATATATATATATAAATAAATGAGAGGACAGACAGTCTTCCATCATAGCAAGAAAGTAGTCTGAATTAAAGTTTGTTGTTGGTTGGTGACCGAATACTCACGCCTCATTTCAAGCATGTAGGAAAAACATAAATAGCTCAAGGCCGTATCTGGATCAGTGTTTGGTTTGTCTGCTCTGGGCTACTGTACAAAAATGGCGGTTCAACATGGCGGACTCTGAGGAAGAGGACCCGCTCCCACTGTAGATCGAAAACGTTACATTTTGAGGCAACGAAAACACACCGATTCTTATTTTCAGGTGATTATACATTCATTAAAAACACACTAATACGTGCCATTAGCTACTCCTAAATCGTACACACTGGACCTTTAACGTTACAGTGACAGCTACTTAATCTCTTCCTGTAACTATGACAACCACACAGGCAAACGGTCACCAGTTAACACGGTCACTCGTTAAACCGAAACACCGGACCAAAGGTGGCAGCACTGCGACACAACAACCTTAAGTTGTCACACAAGGAAACCACGCCAGACATTAATGACATGACAGTCAGTAACAAACACGACAAATGTCGATGCGGTTAACCTACATGACACATCGGTCGACTACTGTTCGCTGTTTTAATGTTTAACTGGTGAACTGGTTAACAACTCCTGCTAACAGCTAACGTTAGCTCGTTAGTTAGCATTGCTACATCAACAGTCGGTGACAGCTAATCCTCCTTTACTGTTAAATATACTTACCACTCAGTGCGGAGAGAAATATAAGAGTCCGACTCCACACCATTAGCGTTTGATATTTCGATGTCCTTTAATAACAAAGCGTAAAGTTACTGTCTGACGGACATGGAGTAAATATAGCTCAGCTAGCTAACAGCTGCTGCCGTCTTCTTCTTCTTTGTAATTCAGCGTGAAGGTCCGACAGCGCCCCCACGGGACCAGCTACAGTTACTGATTGTCCATTTAAATCAGCGGTAACAGCAGCAGTTAAGCTGTTATTGAACCTTCAAATGCTTTGTTACGTCAACCAAAAAAAAGCCAGATCTTCCAGTCATGCAGTATCTGACAATCCTAGCAGGCCATAAATAATATATTATAGAAATGAAGCTTCGGTTCTGATGAAATCTGAGCGTGGGCCGTGGCCCCGGGCCATACTTTGGACATCCCTGTTTTAAAGCTTTTTATCATATCGCTGCTGATGAAGACCAGGTGAAATTACCAAAAGCTGTAAAATAGTTATTAAACTGTTACTAAGTTTGCCAAAGCTCTATCTTTTACATCTACATCTAGGACTTCACCTGGACAGCAGACTGGACTGGAGCTGCAGGACTGAGGCTGCCTAGAGGAAGAGTCAGAGCAGACTCTACTTCACGAGGAAGCTCAGGTCCTTTAAATGTGTGGCTGTTGCATGTGCCATCTGCTTTGCAGCCATCTGTTGCGACAGCAGCATCAGAGCCAATGACACTAAAAAACTAACTGTTTAAGAATGCTGGCTCTGTGCTATGCTGGCTCAACCTTCCAATCATCTTACACGTTTCTATCTTCTATTTCTGGATTTGATCTTCCTTATATTTTTACTTTAATGTTTGTTATGCAAGAAAAAAAATCCTTGTATGTGAAAACTTGTCTCTGATTCTGATGTGTAATCTCTAAATGAACTTTTATCTTGAGACTCTTTTTCCAAACATGTCAAAACATTTGATTACCGGTCTGTCAATAAAGTGAATGAGCACAAAGTTGTGCTCTGTTTCTACGTTTGCCGTCAGTTTGTCTTTAATCTTTTGAGTTTAATCAGTTTTAGAGTCTGTTTCCATCCATTGTACAACAGAAAAACTTTAAAAACAGAGACATTTTCTGTAATTTCTTTATTGAATTATAAATAACTTTCTTGAAATAGAGGATGCATAATATACAAACTAAAATACAAATTAAAGAAATATAAGGGGAATACAGAAATTTAATTGCAAAGGTCCAAACCTTTTTTTTTTTTTGCCTTTTTCTCACTCTGTCGATCATCACTTAACTTATATGATCAAAGAAACTTGACATTAACATTAATGACTTAAAGTATTCCAACACCAGAAACTGTCCGACTCCACTCAGGAGGGATTTTCTGTTTCTGTTGAATGATTTAGAGATGAAGGGGACCAAAAGTGGACAGAAAACAGGAACATGCCGAGGATGACAGAAAGTATAAACTGTGTTGGCTTCACGCGTGTTTTTGAGGTCAACAAAGGCTTTTGAATCATGTCACTGGTTCCCAAAAAAAGTAATTTGTTCAAGATAAATTATATAACTCTGATACCGTGGCCAGTAATTTGCTTGATCATTGAAAACAGGTCAACTTGACTCTAAATCTGGGTGGTTGCCTAATAATGCGAGTGTAACGACTCCTCCTGGCAGCAGAGGACACACTCCAGTTTGTTTCCAGACCTGGTGCTTGATCAGCGGTTAAAGGACAATCCCGTTTTAATGAATGGCAGACCAACTCTGTGGAGACAATCCAGCTTTATTTCAGTCAGCCAGCACCAATGTGACCACGGAAACCCATGAAACCACCACAAGCACTGTGTCCACAAAGTCAGAGTCCCATTCTTTAAAGGGCTGCAGGATTTGCCTCTTGCAGACTTTTAACTTCTTGCTAACATGTTCGAGTAAACTGTTGCAGCTTTTCCGGAAAGCACGAATGCATCCTGTTTTTAGAAAGTAATTTCTCCTCTGAACCGAGGTTATTTTTGTTCATGTGTAACTCCAGACTAACCTTGCAGTCAGCTAACGAGTACCTCTGCCAAATGTGTCTGAGCGCGAGCATGAAACGACGTTATCTGTGTTTACAGAGCAAACTGCAAAGCACAAATACATCTGGAAACTTAAGCTGCTTCTCGGCGCCGTGTTTAGACATCAGGCATACAAAACATAATGCGGGTAGTTATGTTTAAATCAAGCTCTGACTGACCCAAATATCACCCAATTTAAAAAGGAAAAATTAGATTTCATACAGAACAGCAATAACATGACCTGTTACTATATAAAGTAAAGCAACTTCAGACTGAAAAGGAGTGTAAAACAAGGCCTGAGTCTTTTTTTTTTTTTTTTTTTTTTTTAAATCACTCCATAAAGCTTTAGTTTAGTCGATGCCCCATGAGCCACACAAACGGAAAGGCTGACCTAAACAAACAGCAAAGATCTGGGATGTCACAGGAGGAGGTGCGGATCAGAAACGTGGGTGCAAAAAAAAAAAAAAAAAAAAAAGTAATAATAATAATAATAAAAAGGTTTCTTTCTGCATAAAAGTTCCCCCACTCAAAGACTATACAAACGTATTGTACATTATAACAGCTCGGGTTTTCTTTTGTACAAGTCCATACATACATCTTTCTTTTAGCTCTTGTGTTCTGTACAACTTCGTTACAAAAAATACATGCCATTTTGAAGTCTCTCTGGACATAGAAACGAGAAATGTTTAAGGTAATCGAGTTTAGCAACACAGCTTAACTGTAGTAATGAACTCAAGGTTCTGCATTGTGTAACAGAGACGCCTGCTTCGCCTGCCAGAAACAAATATCCACTCAAACGGATCCAGACTGAACTCAAAATGCAGACAACATGATGACTGTGCTCCTTGTGCCAGGCTAAAACTGGAGCGAGAAAATGACGACCGATCAAAGAATGTTACCACTATTGAAATACATAAAAGAGCGGGGTATATTTATATGTGTACATGTGTGATTGCAAAGTGCTCAGTGGCGTCTCATTTTGACTTTGCGTCCTGAACTCTCCCGGTGTTTGTCCGAGTCTTGACCGCGCCTCCAGTAGTTCTCTGAGCTGATGCTGTGACGGCGGTGACGGGACGCTGACGGATGTCTGTTCTCCTCTTTGTCCATCTCTAGAACTCTCGGCCTGGCGGAGGAAAAAGACGGAGACGCAGAGTCAGACTTGAATATTTATCACATCCTGACTGTACACGAATGAAACCTGCTCAAAAAGAAACACTGACGAAGTCTAAGCTATCCCCTTTTCATAACATGTGGCGTCACCTGGTTTGTTTACTTTTTTTTTAAGGGCGCTTTCACGCCAGAGCAGTCCGATCAGCTTTAAATGGACGAAAGCTTGTTTCCTTGAATAGCCCGCTTCGTATGGGCAGGTGCAAAAGCTCATCTGAGCTCTGCTGTGGACTAAACAAGCGAACTCTGCTCTGCCTGAAAACGTGGCTCTTGGTTGCTTTCAAGTGAACTCTGGTGCAGTGCGCTTACAGTGGGAAATGCAAACAGTCTATCCGGCGAACCAAAGAGACGTGTCTGTGTAACCACAGCAGCATGTCGTAGTCTCTCGCTCTCTGTCTTTTTCAGCACTGCTGCATTCGTCTCGTACAGCGCAACATGCCGGACAGTTCCCTGCCTCACCTGCTGCTCATACTGGGCAGCTTCTTGTGAAAAAGCACTCAGGTTTGAGGACCAAAGTAAAAACAGAAACACCAGGACTGCATAAATGTGGTGTTGCTCCACTGTTTGTTTTGGTTGTAAACGGGCCTTGATCATCAGCCGGGTTTTCTTCGTCCTCCCTGGTCAGTGCACGTTTCGGGGTCGAGCAGCTGCTGGATGTTGTCCAGGTGGTTTAGTCCGCTTTCAAACGTGCAGGGTGAAAGTGAAACTAACCAATGATGATGGTGTGAAATATTTTGGCGTTCTAGACCAAGTATGGAGCCTTTTCCAGACACGTAATACATCACTGGCTTCGTCGAGCTGGTGATGCTGGTGAAGTTAGTTCACACGCTGTATGTAAAACATTTAGCTGGATACTTATTTACTCATACACGCAGTACCAATGAACATATAGAAGGCGAGAGGGCCGGTTAGTACTGCGGGTGTACAAGTTTTAACAACGGTAACAACAATAGTTTATACTGACCTGATAAGATTAATTCAGACACTGATTTATGCTGTTAAACTGACAATAAGATGATTGAGGTAAATTCAAAACATGCATTTCTCTCCCTTGTGGTCCTGCAGCCTTTACGCCTTTATCCGATTACATCAGGTCAGTTCAAACTTGTGCCGTGTTGAAAGTGATACAGACATGTTATGAGGGAGGCCCTCGTAAGATTGACGTCGTGCGACTTACGCAACAGTGACCGGGCCGCTTAATCGGCCGTGAGATCAACATGTTAAAATACCGTCTAAGGGGGTTCACGTCTGAAAGGGGCTTTAAAAGGTCATCACGGGTCAGCTTGTTTACAAGAACTGAGCAAACAGTCTAACTGGGTCAAAACAGGGGTCCGTATGTCAATATATCAAAGTGAGCGTTCAGACAGAAAACAGCCCTACGTTTAAGAAATGCACGAGGCTGCCTCGGTGGGGACGCGGCGTTTCAGGTGCTGGTGAGAGGATGAAATATGAGCCAGGAAGTATGACTGGAATGACAGATCCATGAGTGTGAAGGCTCATCAGGCCCCCAAATACTGCTCAGTGTTTATAATGTTCTGAGGGAGGATTTTACTGCGCTGGAAAGTTATCAACAATTCATTTTATCTTTCGTTTCAACAGTCACGAGGTAAACATGCCCATGCTCACATACCAAAGGAATATGCCCTTGAAGATGTTGATACTGGTCAACGCAGCACCTTGCTGGATGAAGGTGCACGTATTCTCGGCCCGGTTCACCCAAACACTGGGATTTTTATCCAAGACCTGCATACCCCTCAGCTATGTCAACAAAATTACCTCAATCAAGTGTAACTAGGCTGTTTTTCATCTATTTTTGTTATTAATAATTACATAAGCCCAGTGGATCTTCCACAAGTCTGTTTTGACTGGACCTCCTCTGTGTCTGTATATGGCGGTGTATACCTGTGAGCAGCGTCGGGGTCTGCTTTGCGATGAGAGCGTTTGGCTTTCAGAGGAGCGGGTCTCTCTGCAGGAGAGGAGCTTAAAGGGCTGTCAGAGTTCAGTCGAGGAGCGTCGGGTCTGGTCCTGGCAAAACAGAGAAGAGAGCACGAGAGGAAACACTTAAGATTAGAGTGAGATTTCATACAACATAACCGCTTTTTGTGAAATGAGTATAAAGTCCGTTGACTCACTTTCTAAGGATGATGACCGCACGCCGCTGCTTGATGTCTTGGGGTCTAATGCAGTGGGTGATGTCGTCAGCGGCGTAACCACTGAGAAAGAAAGATGCTTTCAGCCCTCGGCAGCACAAAAACAGCAGTTCAATCAGAGCATGGCAGCAAACACATAATCACCTGAGCACTGTGACGCTCCCTCTCCTCACAGGCAGGACAAACACCGGCTCGGACACCCGGATGGGTTTGAACTGGAAGCGGCAGCCGAAGCAGAGCGCGCTGTCGCTGAAGAAAGACACTGAGACGATGGGTCGCGCGAATATGTGCAGAGGATCCACGTGCGACACGATGCAGCCACCGGGCTGGTAATCATTGATGACAGCGCTGTTGACAAACCCCTCAGGGATCACCCCACTGGACACCAGACGCTTGATCACCAACTCGTGCACCCAGCTCGGGATCTCATCCACTTCCCCTTTGCGGTACAGCCTCTCCTGACCCGGTCCACGCTTCTCCAGCTGGGATCCATACGTGTACCCCTCCCCGAAGAAGTACTTGTTGCGGAGGGGCGCCCTGTCCACTGTGTGCTCGCGGTAAAGCCCAGCCTCCCCTTGGGCCACCACGTCGTCTATCTTCTCCTCGATGAGGGCGCACTCCTCCGGGGTGAAGATGCTCCTCTGCTGGATGCTGCTCCTCACCCGGCGGGCCTCCTGCTCCCTGAGCTCCGTGCTGTCATCGCTGTGCTCACAGTCATCATCATCTGACTCTCGAAACTTACGTTTTCGACCTTTCCCGCTGCCATTACTCGCCCCGTCCACGTATTTGTTCCTCTCCTCATCTCTGTGTGGAGTCATGGACTTGAGCTTCTCCCTCAGGTCAGAGTATCCGCTGGCTGCCATGTCGGCCAAAACAATATGACCGGTGTAGTTAGGTGTAGTAGCTGACAGATAGCTTGTATCAGCGCTGCATGTCAGTACTAGCTCAACAGAGGCTGGTTAACGCGAAGTCTCTGACGGCGGACAGCACAGGAGACCACTAGCCGGCTAACATTAGCTAAGTTGCTCCGCCGTCCTGTCCGCGCATTGAAACGCCACACCAGTATTAACCCCAGCAATGTGTAGACGATACAACCAGCCGCTAACAAACAAGCTGCGACAAACGCTGCGTCGACACAACACGCTCAGCTCAGCTCAGCTCAGCCAGCGGGGTAGGCTAACAATAGCTAGCCGAGGTCAGCTAAAGCTAGCCTGGCTTGGTCTGTCCGTTGCCGCCTGGAAATACCAACAAACCACGCAGCAACATTTCACATGTCACCGCTGAAACCTCGGCCTTCCGGAGACTTCCCCACTCAGGTTTTTAACTCCAGCCCTGAAAAAACATTGTTGTATCCGAACCACGGTCAGTTCACGCCATCATACACGCGTCTTCGGGAGAAAGAGGCTGAAAATAAACTCGTGTTAACCTGCTAGAGATCTGCGCATGCTCGGTGGAGACGACAGTTTTTTTTTGTTTTTTTTTAGGGGAGGGTCTGTCACGTGACCTCGCCATAAATCCATTTTGGGAGCCTGCAGGGCAAACTTCACTCTGCTGCTGCTAAATGTGTCCCACCACACCTTATTTACTTACATGAAGTGTACACTCTTTAAATCAGCGGTGTCCAAACTTCAGATTTGACAATGTGAAGATGCCCGGCGGCCGATAATACTAACATTTTAAAAAAGTTACAAACAAATGTTCAAATGTAACAATTTTGTTTTCATTGCCACAATTATCTTCTTTTTTTAATGGCAATGTAACCAAATCTAAGCCGATCAAGCGTGAACAAATCTAAAAACAGTTTTTCCTTTAGTTCACATCTGGAGTCTGATAACGAAAAATAAATTAACATGAGAAAACAGGAGAAACTTCGGGCTGCATGAAAATCCAGGCCATGCTTTGAACATCCCTGCACTACAACCTGCTGGACTTTATCATGTTAATGACTGTGTTGGTGCCTATTTAATAATAATAATAATTATTATTATAATAAACACATTTTCATCAGACAACAATTCATACATCCAATTAATAGTTACTAATAAATTTAACACTGTGCATAGAAAATATTGCAAACATGTTTATCATAATTCTAATGCGAATATGGTTTTGTGTTGTGAATATTGTGCAAAAAACCCCCCAAAAATCACATTTGTTTACAAATAGATAAATACTTGTTTGTTTACTTACAAAAAGTAAACATACATTAAAAATATAACTATTTAAATGAAACCTGGGCAAAGGTACAAATAGAAAACTATATAAAAAGTAAGTTTTATAGAAATAAGACATAGAAATAGAGATAAAAACGATGTACAATTAAAATAGTCTGTAGAAAAATGAAAGTCACAGCAATGACTGTACACAGGGACTGCAGTGAATTGAGACTTGTAGTGCAAAATGTCCAGAAAACAGTGCAACTGAGTGTGAAATTGTCAGTTTGTGTATTGTGTTGCACAGTCTTATGGTCAGAAAGTCTTCCTGAGTGTCTCTGTGGAGCAGGATCGGGGCATTCACTGCTGGATATCTCAAGTAGAAAACTGGTGTAGAGAAGAAAGTTATTTGCACTTTTTTTTTTTTAATTCTTTTTTTTAGATCAGTAAATCTCATAAAACACAGGTCAATAATGTCTGGACTATTTTCTGCCTGTTTCCCACCACCACCTGGGTGACTGATACATCTAGAATACCTGTTTCATGTTTTAATACACTGTGGCTGGAACACTTGACTTTCTCTTCAGGGATCCATTAAGTACATAACAATTTATCCAATTAGCAAACATTTTTAGAATAGCTTCATTTTGTGTTTTATAATAGTTTTCTCTTTGTAAATCGAATGTTTTTGACTTTCACTTTGTTAGTCTGACAAAAAAGCAATTTGAAGATGTTGCCTCTGGGGATTCTTACATTTAATATACCAAACAACTCATTTATCCAAGAAAATAATCTGATTTCATCAATAACATGTCCTTATCAGGGTCGTGGGGGCTGGAGCCAGTCAGGCAAGAGGCAGTTTACACGCTGGACAAATCACCATTTCATCACAGGGCTGACACATAGAGACAAACAATTATTCACACCTACAGGCAATGTAGAGTCACCAATTAACCTGTTAACCTGCGTGTCTTTGGACTGTGGGAGGAAGCCGGAGTACCCAGAGAAAATCCACGCAGACAAGTGGATGACATGCAAACTCCACACAGAAAGGCTGCAGCAAGAACCTCCGTGCTGGCACTTTGTCTTAAAAAAAACAACTTAAACAATACAGATTAAATTCCATATGACCATTTAATCTATTAATCATTTTCATACCAAATAGTGTTTTTTATTGTTGTTTGGTCATTTTAATCACTCACTCCAGAAGTGCTCATAGCTCTCTCTTTAAATGCGTATTTTATTGTGATAAAATATTCTTTACAAAACAATAAATGTACTATATCGATTAAATACAACAATTGATTACACTAACATCAAGTTTTACAGTAAACAGTGTCAATAAAAAAATAAAAAATAAATATAATAATATAATAATATAAAACTTTGCAAGGCACAGGCCTATGATGCTTCCTCACGGTTCATCTTCTGTACAGATAAATCATCTTTAATGTTTAATTAGATAAAACTACAGTCTTAAGTGCAAGTATAACGGTGTCAAACTGAAAAAAAAAAAACATGAACTAATAATGAACTAATTTTCACTGTTTATGTTGCATTTGTTCAGTTAATGTAGTAAAATAGTCAAGTAAAAGCGAGACTGACTTCAGGGCACACTAATGTATTCACATATATTAATGTGTGTGTGTGTGTGTGACACACAACAAACACCTGAAGGCAAGAAGAGGTAGGCTTTTTATAAGAGTCTTGTCTGATGTGTGCATGTGTTTGTGTGCGTGCGTGTGTGCAATTAAGCACGAGGACGTGTTACAGCATGGTGATCTCGCTGGGCGGCAGGGTGAGTCTCTTCTCTCGCACAGACATCATGTTTTCCACCTGCATGGCGATGACTCGACACAACTCCAGGCCCTGTGGATAAACACCACCGACATGAGCACGACACCTCCGCTGACAAAATGTGATCACGTAGTGTCCTTGTCTGTTTTTGGTGTAATACCTGCTCCAGCTGCAGCTGAATCACCCGCTGCGTGTTAATGTCCCCCACAGTGAGGTCTACATATGGGTAACTAGTTCCAGCAGTGGGCCTCTGGGTGCGGCTGGACTGCACCTCCACCAGGGGGACCACTGTCATCAGCTCCTGCACCCACAGACAGACATTACAACGCTGAAAGTAGTGACTTACTGCTGGGCGGATGTTTGTGTCACGATGAGATGAATCATTTCACTGTTTGACGATTGTGATTGTGAACGTTTGTGTGTCGTTCCTTACGTGTGTAGTTTTGTGCAGGAAGTGGAGACCATGTTGATTGACAGCAACAATACAGGGGGCGTAGAATGTGGTGGAGCTGCTGCTTTGGATGTAGAAGAACGAGGAGCCGAACATGGGGAATGCGCTGACCAGCCCTGCATGCACAAAGACACGCAGTTTAACAAGAGTGAGCAGGCATTGTTGCATTTGTATTCTTTGAGGAGGCACCGCATGAATCAGACTTTATTATTTATTATTACACTTCATGTTCAATCTATTTATCATGAGGAATCCTTCCCAGCCTGTGAAAAGTTGTGTATAAAAGTTGTATTCGTCCACAGAGGTGTGTGGATGAGACTACATGGAGAGAGCCTGCATTAAAAAGTGAAGGTGTGAATTTTAAAACACGTGGACTTTGATCCTGTAGAGATGGTCTAAAAAATGAATTGCTTTATTGGAAATGGGATTTAGTGTTTTTGAGGTCTGAGCAAGTGTCAGAAACTGCAGTTCCTCAAACGTCCACTTGAGGCTGGATGCAGAACGAGTCAGTCACCATAAGTCCCCATATTAAAATGTCCAACTTCACAGCAGAAATAAACATTTTTACAGCCTTTGATTGACAGGTGGGTGCCATTGTGCTGATGCTTGTAACTCTAATAACTATCTCAAAATATATTTGAGAATAATATAATTATAAATATATAAGTAAAAGAGACGTACAAAAAACTTTTACAAGCAACTACAAGTCACTGAAAGCATTTCGTTTCACAGGTGCCTCCTCTTAGTGTGAACAGGGATCTTACCCAGAAACTGTGCTCGGGCCTGATGCGGGTTCAAGGTCTGCACTTGCTGCATGTGCTGCGTCACCATGGTAACCCACTGCTGGGGCGGCTGCTTCTTGAACAGAGGTGCAGCGATGTACTCCGATAATTCGTGTCTGGAGGAGAGGGAAGACGAGGAGAAACATAAACTAAGATAAACAGGAGTCTGCTTCACTCTGTGATTTCTCAACATTTTACTCAGTGAGCTGTGTGTGGGTGGAAAGAGACGGCGATAACGAACCTGAACGGACAGCTGAGAAAAAGTGTCACGCACTTTTGACACCAAAAACTATTGACCGCACTGCATTCTGCTCTCTTCACCTAGAAATTGTAGCGTCAGTGCTGTAACTGTATCTAGATGTTGTTATGTCGGAACATTTGGAAAACTAAATTCGAATTATGAGCATCATTTCTGTCCTTGGTTGGTACCTTTCATTTATTTTCCCCTAACTCGACTTTGGAACACGTTTTGCATGTTTGAGCTGACTCCGATGTCTGCCCGCCTTTAAAAGCCTGATGCTTCCTGAAATAATGGATAAAAAGTATGAATATTAAAAGAATCCGGAGGCAAAAAGGAAGCCAAAAAATAAATAAAAAATAAACGTTAAGAGGAGAAAATTAAAAGTATGTAGAAAATATGAGGCAGTGTTGACTGTATTAGAACAAGATAGGCTGTGATTGTGGCAAATCTATGCACATATACAGGTAGGTATGTTTCATTTGCTGCACTACAGAGTATATATGTGCATTTAGTAAGTATTCTCTTTTTATGATTACAGCATGCTTTAAATATAAGATTAAGCTGAATTGGAGATCACTGAATGAAAAATCATATGATTAATGAAGTAAAACAAAGTTTGATCTGTTTTACATTTTCATTACTGGAGTTAGTGTTGTCAGATATTCTGCCTGATAAGTAAGAACATCGCAACCTTTTTCCACTCATAGTTTTCTCACATGCTCGGGATGAAGATGATGTCTTTGGCTCGGTGCTGCAGCGCTGCCAGTTTGGAGATCTGGTGGAACTGCTGATCGCTCACCTTCCCATGCGGAAGAACATTCATCAGCCCTTTACGGTAGTCTGGCAGGATCTAAACATACACACACAAACACGGTTACATACACATGCACACATGTAGGTCGCGTGTATTGAATGTATGTGAAACGTCACCTGTCGTACCTGGTTATAGTGCATGGCGACGCAGAGCTCGTTCTCAAACTTGAGGGGCTGAGTCCAGATGACTCGCCTGAACCAGAAGCTGTAGTTGGTGTCGACTAACTCGGCCTCCGTCGCAACATCCAGGACGTACTCGTGTTTGTTCAGAGGACGCACGTTCTGACCTGGACACCACCACGTACACATGTAATGTTCATCACACGGGGGCAACGACCTTCAGATCTAACACAAACTACCGACACACAAATACACTAAAACATCATGTGAATACTTGTATAACCACATGTTGTGTGGCCTGCTGTGCTTTTTCACGAGCAGGAGCAGCTGCCAGCTGTTGTCATGTGGAGATATTTAATGCTAAAAGAGGGGGGAAAAAAAACAACAACAGGATGCAGTCCTGCATGAGTGCTTCATGAGACAAAATCGGCGTTGGAGCTTTCGGAGACTGAAGTAGCAGGAGTGATTTGCAAAGTAAAGGAGTACGGCAAAGTACAAGTATAAAAAAAGCAACACAAAGAAGCGTAAAGTGTGTAATGGCATGAAAATGAAGAGGAATAATGTGCGGTGGATTGTTATTGGCAGGGACTCAGCGTTGTCGTATGAATATCGGAAATGAAATCGAGCCCTCTCTCATTATTTTGCCATGACAGCCCTATCAGGACTCATGAACATGAGTGACTTTCTCCCACAGCTAGAAACCAGAGAACAGTCTGATACGTGATCTGGGAGTGGATCTGTTTCACTGACAATGACGGGAGGAATGACACCATGCGCTAATATATCGTTTAATGTGTGTTAGAGTGTGAGAGAAGAAACAGAGAGTCCTGTGAGGTGCACACCTCTGTTGGTGACTAAAAATATGGCATATTCTTCCATGGCCTCCAGTCTGTGTAAACCCATCTCGTAACACAGCTCCTCAATCACCTCCAGGGCAACCTGAAACACACACACACACACACACACACACACACACACAAGTATATCACAGCTGATTCCTCATAGACACAAGTAGAGATGAACTGCCAACAGTGGCTGAGCACTTACAGAGCATGTTTTGATTTTCGCGTGACGTTCAATGCCTCCAGGAAAGAGAAACAGCTGACGTTTTGAACTACGTCCAGCCTGAGAAAGTACACACACACACACACACACAGTTAGAGTATACACTGCACATACACTGAAAACTATGGCTCATTTTGTCAGGACCCAAACACACCTAAACCTAGTTGAAGTTTTTATTCATTCCAGCATTCATGAACATGAAATCAAACTTGAAAATAAGCATTCGGTGAAATGACATCAAATATATAATACAACAATCTATAGAAAGGCTTTGGAACAACCAAAATAAACACACATCATCAGATTTTTAAAGTGTCACTGAAGAATACAGTCCTATGCCCTCTTAAAGTGTACTCTTCCATACATTGAGGATCCTTGTAGCAGCTGTGACCACCTTGACCTTCACCACTGCCTGCTTATATTTAGATATATCTGGCACTATTTTTGGTCTCCTAACAGGCACAGTCTTGGCAAAGCAGGTACCGCAGAGTCTAGCCATTTACGTATGTCTTCCAAAATGGGTATACCAGTTTACATTCCCATATTACATGTAAAAACGTATGTAGGATAGCTTTGGATAGATGAGGTTTTGAGTTTGGAGCCAAGGATAAACGACAAAACTCTGTGATCACGAACGCTGATGTCAGATGGCCATTAACCTGGATTAACCTGCAATCTAAATTAGTAAAACAGCTTTGATCAGGCCGGTGTGCTGTGTGGAAACGTGCAGGACAGTCGTGCTGCTGATAGTTGAGGTGGACACAAACAGGAGAGTCCAAAGGCTCCGGACTATTACAACGAAAAAAAACGGTGCATATCAACTTTCATTCACAATCTACACACATCCATTTAAAATATATAACTATCCACTGATTACTGTGTAAACATTTCATTTCATTTCGAGTGCTAAATGTGTCTCGTTAGAGTGTTTCAGGTTCATTTTGTGAGCTAGTTTCTAAAAAAAAAAAAGAGTTTTTCATCTGACAAAAAACATTTTTGGACGTACAGTACATGGTTTTCATCAGGCAGCGACAATAGACTGTATATTGGCGGAAAGTTAGCTAAGTACAAATATAGTACAAAGTACTCTAGTATAAGTTTACAAAATATGATTTGTTGTAAATATATATAAAGTAGTTATAAGGTACAGATGGTCATATTCTATAGTTTTCTTGTTGTCAACAAATCCCATGAAAAGAACAAAAGCAATAATGTAACTGAGGCTGAACCAAATTCAATCTCTTTGTTTAAATTGTTTCCTGAAACAACTGTGCACCGTGTGCCGACAAATGTATCCGTTACACTATTAAACTTGTAATATATGTGTGCTTTGTATTTTGCTCCACTCCTGCGTGTTTCGCTTTGAGAAAGTGACTTCAGTTTGAAGCTTTTCTTGTCCTGCAGCTGTGACCTGTTAAAAGTGTCGACGGTGAATGGTTTTTAATGAGTTCTTCTTCTCTAGTGACGAGAACTTCCTGTGAGGAGTTTTTGCTGATGACCTTCGAGGCTAAGATAAGGGGCAGATTCCTCATTATGGGAAGACATCTGAGAGATAACTGGACGTCTCTCTGGTCACGCCAGGAGGAGAGCAGGATCTGTAAATGTATGTTACATTTTTTTTTACTCTCTGTCAGACTTTGTCAGAGTGTTAGGGATCTCAGGTGTTTCAAGTGAAACACTCGTGACTCTGAGTGGCATGCTGCTTTTATGAATTACAGCTGTGCGCTCATGTTGCCTTCTCATTTTTATTTTATTCTTTGTTGAATAAATCAGAGACAAAGACAGTATCGGAGTTACTTTACTTATTTGTTGTTTTTTTATTGCTCCTAACTGGAGATTTTGGCAAATGTTACTCAGGAGTAAATCGTCTCATTTCCTGGTGTCTATTTTTAGGCTACAGTGCTCATAATCATTGTAATGAAGGAACCAGTGTGAGCTCTGTGGCACAGAGGAATCAGGTATATCAGACTCTAGATACTTATTATTCCTTCTTGTTCAGATTTGTTGACAAGAAGAAAAACATAATATAATTTATTCTTTATTCTTAAAATTTAGGTCCAATTCGATCAGCTACCACATTCATTTGCTGCTCATCAATAATAGTAATAGTACAACATAACATATACAATAATAAACATCCAAAGTAGATGTAGATATTCAGTATCTTTACTTTGAAGCACATTTTGCTCGAAACACTACTGATTTTTACTTTAATCAAGGCAGGATTTTTATGCATAATAGAATACTTTACTCTTTAGGTAATACAGTTTTATTGAAGCCAAGGATCTGAACACTTCTTCCATCACTGCAGATAAACAAAATGAGGCACTGACCATCATGGCTTTCAGCTCCATGCTGTTTGGTGGGATAATGCGACCACCGTACTGGAACGTCTTCTTCAGGTTCTGCTCACATGCTTTAGCGATCCCTGTTGAAAGAAAACATTGCACGCTGCTGGATTTGGTAAAGCGTACAGCAGATTTACACTCGGCGTGTGTTTGCGTGTGTGTTTTCACCCTGATACTGCGCCCCGGCGCTGCGAGAAGCTTGCTGCAGGTATTTCACCAGGAAGGGTTTGAGGACCTCAGAGCAGCGATGGAAAGCTGTCAAGATGTACAGCAGTCTCCAGCCTCGCTGGCAGCTATCGCTGCACAACACAAGAGTGCACAGACACTGAGGATTACAGGCTCGGGGAGGAAAGAGGGGCGCAGTGTGTGTTGGTTTGTGGTGTATGCTGTCAGTGTGTTAAAGGAGACTTACGGTTTGGAGCTGGTGTTAGCGGTAAGCTGTTTCAGGAGTTGGCAGTAAGCCTCATCCCTCATCAAGGTGAACTCTCCGATGAGCTGAGGGACACACACACACAGATACACACAAACACACACACACAGATACACACAAACACACACACGCACATTAGTAAACTGTCAAGCGCCAAATAGTGGCCTAAAAAATGAAAAAATCTGTGTATTTACCTTGAGGAAAGTGCTGAGCACTTCCTGTTCTGACGATAACCTTAACGGAGCGTCGCCCATGAAACGCATCACCGCTACACTCATACAGACACAACAGGTCAACAATATTTAAGTCTTGAATAACAAGTTTTGCAGAGAAATCCGGCACTTGTTTACATCTGATACGACAAAGTATCATTTTAATAAAGGATGAATCCGAGCGCAGATGTAATAAGAGGAAGAAGATGTAACTAGAGGAGAGATGAGAGAAGGTGAGAACTCACCCAAGAAGAGATCAGCTGCCACTCTGTCCATGGCTGGGTCCGTAAACTCGATCAGAGACTCGCTCAGAGGATTCTACAAAGACGAATATCGTACAAGGAAATACAATACGATTCAATAATAATTGGAGAGTTATGAGAAGATAGGGTGCTAAGTCGCTTTAAGTTAAGCTCAATGAAAAGCACCTTGGAGAATTTGATCATGTCAGTCGGCTCTCTGGAGTCTCTGTTCTTGCTTTTGCTCTTCACAGAATCTCTGAGAAAAAAAAAAATCAGTGATTAAAGTTTAATTGAATAAAAGTATAGTCGTATTAACAACAATTTGTACTTAAATATTCACATTGTGCAGACTGACAGAAATGTAGTGCAGTAGAAGTAAAATAGTAATAATCAACCAGAGTACAAGTACTTACTTACTACAGAAGTAAATGTACTTAGTTACTTTACCCCATTGGATTTAAGATGGTTTCTCTGTGAGATTCGTGTTTTTCTGTGCGAGTATGTCTCACCCTTTGCCTTTGGATCCCTGTCTGAAGTACTTCTTGGCAAACTCCAGCATGTCATATTTACTGTCCTGCAGGGCCCTTTCATCCAGTTCTCCATCACCAAATCCATCAAGGGAAACTCTCTGAAAATCAAAGATTGACAGTGAAAAACAACGTGACACTCGGATCATTTCGACAGACCGAAGAGAATAATATACTGAATACGAGAGTGTGTGTGCCTCTGTACCTCAATTGTTTGATCTATCTCGTGGGCAGCCATGGTGGACGCCACTGCGACAGCGACGGCCGATGACACAGCGAACTGTCCTGCTCCTCCTCGGGGCTCTGACTTGCGGTCCAGCGGCAGCGACAGGAAGTCAGGAGCAGCGATCGGGTGGACGCACTCGGCCGGGAACGCACCGGAGCGGCTGAACACGGCACCGAACTTCCAGCCTGACACACAAACAAACACGAGGCAGTGAGTGATTACAGCACCCAATCATACAAAAGCGCACAGACCTGATTTCTTTGTGCTCTTAAACAAACCTCACCTCTGCTGTAAGCCCTGATCACTATCTGCCTTTCCTCTAACAGCAGGTCAGTGTTTCATTTAATCCTTAACTGCGTGCTTTTCTCTCCCATTTACAAGACTTAACTCTCCCATGCGGCTACGCTGATAAAGTGGCACTAAATACAGCCGGTCTAATTAAGGATACTATACACATAAGTATTTCTGTCATTTGTGAGGACACTGTATTGACCGATATTAATTCCCTGCAGGATCACCCTAACCTGAGCCATAATCACTACATGCCTTACATTAATCTTTGCCCTAACGTTCACCTAATCACCTGATCATCTAATTTTATCTTTTATTAAATCAAACAAACACTTAAACCTAAGTGCCACTTGATAGTTTTATATTAACAATGCATCCAGTGACTATGTGTGGTAACTCACGGAGGCTGAGCACCAGATTCTGCAGTTCTCCTCAGCTCAGAGGTGTTTAGTTTGTTTAAGCTCATTGTTTTTGGTTTTCCAGACCACAACTTTACTGCTATAGTTCACTTTCACAGCTCTTAACAACTGTGTACCATGATAACTGATGATCACTGACTGCTATTTGCTCAGCAACAGATAATAAGTCAAAAAACGTTATTGATTATCTGGTGAATAGCAAATATTTAGCAGATATTTCCCTTTGGAGTTGGTGGAGACCAAAACAGAGGTAAAAGGAGAATGAATATTGATTTTACATTCAGGTGACCAGAAACACGACTCAAAATTAATGCTAGTGTGTTTGCTAATATCAACTGTATAAGGCAATGTGTGAGTGCTCTGTTTACAATTTGTTCTGCCGCGCTAAAGGATCAGCTTTTGCTCATTCTTTATACATTTAGTGGCTACTGTAGTTTCCACAGCTAGATAACCGATTGTATGATGGAGGATGGATTCAAAGAAAACCTGACCCTTGTGTGAGTGCTATGTGAGATTAATTTATGGATGGTGTTGAGGTCCAAATATCTAAAGTAAAAGAAACAATAAAAAGATCACAGTAAATTAGAAAAATGTGTGTGGAGGTACACGCTGAATTGAATTTGTCCTATGCAGTACCGGTTGAGCGATGGAGTGACGTGACTCCTCCTCACCTGTGATCACATTTCATCTTTTGTGTCCTCAAGAAATGACACGAATCAATATTTTTTCAAATTGCATCGCCATCTTCCATCTGAAATGTAATTCTCTGATACAATATCATATTTAAAGAATGCTGGGGGCATTGTCAACATCACGGCGCCTACTTATCCTCGGCTCAAGATACCATCGCACCTCCAGGGTATACAGACACAATCCAGGTTAGTAAATCTCTCTAAGCTGTCAGTTGGAATTGTCACCTTGTTTATTTTGGGGCTTTCCATGACGCTAACGTCTGGTTACTGCATGCAAAAAGGTGAAGTTTATAGATCTGATCTGAGAGTTAATGAAAGCTCACCAAAGTCTGCAGTGTCTCTTTTCAGCTCCTCCAAAAACACCACTTTCTTCCTCACCACACAGCCGTAGATATAACCTGGAGGACAAACACACGCTCGGATCATAGATTCACTTAGAAGATAACAGGATTTCGACTATGTGTACAGCAGCGTCTCACCCTTCTCCAGACCGTCCATAACCTGCAGCCGGATGATGTCACCTTTGTGAAAATTGAGCATCGCGCGGTCGTCTGTCACAAAGTTTCGCTCCGCGATCACGTAGTCTGAGTCCTGCAAGGAAGGAAGAAACAAACACACAAACGGACACTCTCACACTGTTACACATTACTGTAATGTTATTTACATTTACAGCCTTCAGACTGGTGTTCACCCTCAACTTGACTCATGTGCTGCTGCTTCACTTGCTGATTTTTCCTCACAAAAAGGGGCTTTCTTATGTACAATAAGTGCAGATGAAGGGATTAAGAAAAATAGTCAGCACCAGAGGCGACTACTGTTCTGTGCAGTTCATGTGAAACTGTTTCCATAGTAGTGTTTGTTTATTGATGAGCTGGAATCCAAACAATGCCATGAAATAACGCGTGCGTGCTGTACCTTTTTGATCTCATTGATGAAGGTGTCTACGAGATGTTTGACTTGCGGTGCCTTGGCTGAGAACAGGATTAATTTCTCATTGGTCAGATTGAACTCCAGCATATTCTCAGAGGGGATGGTTACAAACAAAATGTCTGCGTAGCTGAAAAAATAAAGTGCAAAAGGCGACGATTAAATATGAATAATTCTGAAACAATGATGATTGTATGTATTGAATGAATGAATTTATTTTCATTTGAATCACTGTCTCCTGTGTGAACTGTCTGTAGTTGTAGTGTAATAATGTAATTAACATGTAATACATATTAATGGTGGTACTTTTTTTTCTGAGGTGGTAAATGGTATAAAAATGTTCTGACACATGTTCTGACACATAAGAACCAGAATATATTAGAATATAAATATATGCCAGAATATAAAATATGGTCCTCAAGCATCCTATATATAGTGTATTTACCACTTTTATATAGTGTATAGAGTATTTTTTATAACACTTTTTTATAAGCAGAAAAAAGTTAAGATAATCAGAAACAATTTGGTATATTTGTCTGTGATTTATTATTCACCTGAATTGAACAGTAAATAGTAAAATACACACTGAATCGCCAAACGAGGTCAAAGAAATCCTAACAAGAGTTTGCACACAAAGACAGAAGAGGCAGAACATACGTGTAGGGTCGCAGGACTCTGAAGTAGTCTGGAGCTGCAGCGCTGCTTTTCACGGTCTTCAGCAGCTTAATACCACTGTGGGACACTGACAACACCTGCACACCTGTTCCTACGCTACCCTGCACACACATACACACACACACAAACATAAACACACACAGGTTTAATAAAAATTAAATCGACACACTGAGTAATTATTATCGTCTGAGGATTTAACACCCTCACCGATGCAGGGAACAGACGGGAGAAGTAAATTTCCCAGGTTTCCCTGGCCGCGGTGACAATTGTTTTCTTCACATGCTCCTCCACTGGATCCATGTTCTGTTCGACCCCGTGTTTAGCTGTCAGTCACACAAACAGACACGGGAACTCATGAATGTCAAAGAGGTGTGTGTTTGCATTAGAGCACGTGCAGGAAGAACAGACAGACTACCGAAAAGAGCTTTCATTTTCTGCCTTTCATCGCGGGTGATGCGAACACACGCCTCTGACAGAGTGTCATTCACGATCTGCAGGAGAGGAGAGAAGAGAAGGAAACAGGAGATGTAATGCTGGAATGGTTTGATCTTTCTATGATTTTTCTGGAGAGAGGTAGAAAAGGTGAATGAATTAACAAAGGCACTGAATAATAATAATAATAAAAAAGACTATTCATCCTGCTTTAATTCAACTCTTAGTTTACCTGTTTGAAAATGAGGTCCAGCACCAGAGGATTGTTGAAGCTGTCTTTGGGATAAAAAACCTGTAAAAGAAAGAAAAAAAAAATACTCACAGTAGAATAAAAAAACAAACATTTTGGCAGAGGATTATGATGTTTTTTTTATTCGCATATTGTGTAAGCACACACCTCCTTCCTGAGGTACAGTCTCCAGGGAACATTGGTGTAGGTGTAGTGCTCCTCGTTGGTGCTCTGATGAAGCTGTGTCTGGATGGTTTCTGTCTCTATAGGAAGCTCTCGAGAAACTGCACCGAACAAGTCAGGTTACGTTTTAGTTTCACCTTTATTCAGCGTCCTTATTTTGACAAAACTGTAACAAGTGTTGATGGCCTGTTGCTGTCTTCCTCTGGGACAGTTTGACTGCATTTCACAGCTGGTCAAAGGCCACAGTTGGGACGTCATTTTATTGTGTTAATATTGTTGTAATCTTGTTTACAGAAGGTCAAGTGCACACAAGGCAACAGGACAGATGTGCTTTCACAATTTGCATATCAGAAGGGTCATATAACACCTTGCCATCTACCTGCTGTGAGAGTCAGCGTGTCCCTTTTTAACTGCCCGTCTGTACTCTTGACTTTGTCTGGGACATACTTATTATTTGTAAATAGGCTTGATATTTTTGTTAGTGGTGATCTGACATGAATACGGAAATAAGATGAACTTGATCATCCTGGTCAATCTGACAAAATGAAGTGGCTGAGTGTAACAATTGGCACCTTTCAGAAGAGGTCGCTGCTGAGTATCAGGGTTGATGAGATGCAGGAGTGGCTAATTATGTGCCATTGAGAGACAACCGTTTGTAGAGTGTTTGGTTAGAATAAAAGCACATTCAGAGGTACACAGATTTGGTTGTCAGAAAATTCATAATGATGATTAATTAAACATGCTGGCTTAAAGTTTAACGGTATAGATAAGGAGTTAAAGTCATAACTTTTGCTTAAAGGAAACCGGTGGAGGTTTTTTGGCCACCAGGGGCAGTGCAGTGCAATGAAGAGAAGGTAAAATACAAATCGACTGGAAGCCGATCAGAACAATGAAGGTTAAGTGTATGATGTGGGAAATGCAATCGACATGTGTGTTAGATTTGGGGATAGACGCTTCCTTCTAACTCTGCAAAGTGAGCATCGCCTGTATTGGAATTAGTGGGTAAGAATATAGTCAAAGTGAATGCGGGTACCCGGGGGAGGAATGGGGAAAGGACGATCAGGTGGTCTCGTCTTGCTCTTGGGGGGTTTGACTTCTTTCGCTGCAGACGATGAAGCAGCAGGACGTTTGGGCTGGACAGACACAAAAAGGTTCGTGACTATAACTGTCTAATGCATGCTGCATGAATGCTGTGTATTCTAGCACTTTACAGGAACGTGTGTGAGTGTGTGTGTGTGTGTGTGTACCTGTGGAGCAGGAGGGTTGTCCATCTGTGGTTTGAGGATCTGTAAAGCTTCATCACGAGGGGTTTGCTTCTTCTTAAATTTCCCCTCTGGTCTCCTGAACACATCCAAACAGTGTCAGCATCAGACAATACAGCTTGCAGGATTTTTCGAACTACAGATTCAGTGTACTGCGTAATCTGTGCTGTGTTTGTGCTCGGCTGTGTGTAAACACAGTCACCCTGGTGTTGTGTGCTCACTGTGAGGAACAGCGTCGCAGTGAGTATCTGTTGGCGGTTTGTTGTAGCCCGGGCTCTACGGTATTCACAGTTAATTCTGAGGATAGCTGTGCTTATTTACAAGCAAAAATCTATCATCTTAAAAATATGATTACTGTCCTCACTCCTTATGTGTGCGCTTTTCCGTGTGTGCTTGTGAGACCTCACCTCTTGCCAGGTGGCAGCGCATCTGGTGGTGGAGGCGGGGAGTTGTACCTTTTGATGATTTCTTTGAAAATAGTATAAATGTAAGAATTATTTCAGTGTTTCAAGTCCAAATGCTAAACAGTGTGTTAGAAATCAAGAAATAAATAACTTAGTAATTAGCCTTTTAATTCAGAAACCTTGAACATCTTGGCTGGGGACGACGTGATCTGTTATCAGAGGTGAGTACTTCACCACCTCTGCAGCAGGGGGCGGAGATGTCCCCTCCGGAGCTAAAAACAAACACAGAAACAAAAAAAAAAAAAAAAACACAGCCAATAAGATGTTTTTCTCTCTTGTGTAAAGCTCTTATAAATAAGAGTTTTAGTTCAAGGGTCTTTCTTTCACGCTCACTCTCTCTTACCAGCCTTCCTCGCTGGCGTGTCCTTGTTTACAGGGACGCCCGGAGCCTTCCTCCGAGAGCTGCTGTCCTTACCTGACTCACCCTGAAAAAAAGCCACACGGAGAGGACAGAGAGTTTTCATTCAAGGCTTCGCAAACATTTTGTGTCTCTCGTGAGTTGGCAGGAGTCAGGACAAAGTCAGAGCAGCACCGAAGAAGGAGGAGGGAAAGGATGTTGTACTGTACTGTGGAAAAAAACCCCAACAACAACAACCTGCAATTCAGCATGATTATTTCTGATTTGGTGACATCCTCGGTGCAAGGCTTGTTCTGGAGTTTTTTCATGTCAAAACTAAATAAAATGTGTCATCATATCAAAAAAATCAAATGACTGAAAATCATTGAATTAAAATACTGGATATTAAATCATCAGACCAGAACACAAATGTTACTTCAGACACAAACTAACCTACTTAACTAAGACAGCAGAACAAAGACAGCAAAAAGCCGTGGCACACTTAGCAGCAGCTGTAAGAGCCACATCTGCATTACCCCCAGTCCCATTTGGAAAATATTCCTTTAGATGTTGTTGTTATTTTTATCTCATCCCACTGACTGACTTCAACCTTTTAACTTCAAATATATTTAGTGACGTCTGTATGTGCCTCTATGTTCTTTGAAAACGGGCTTTGTTTCTTTTTCTTTTCTCACATCTGTATTTCAACAGAAATCTTTCATTTCAATGAGATTACCTGATTAAATAAAGGTTATTCATACACTTGCTTTCCTTTGACGGATGAAAATGAGTATGTTTCTAATCTCAGGTCTTCTACTGATGCACTCCTGTATGTCTTGTTTGCTCAACCAGCTTGCAGCTCATCATCCTGACTACACAGTTCTTATTTTTATTACAAACAAACCACCCACTCCTGCCATTAACAGAAGCTGCATCTTGTCTTGTGCGCATCATTTTTTCCTGGGAGAAGTGTTTGTTTCTTGTGGCTGGGGTTTACAACAACAGCTTTAACATCATCATGAATTAAAAAGTACTGAATCATTATTTCAGATGTCATTTCAGACTGCTACCTCACGTCTCAGAGTTACTGACCTGTGCAGTAGCCTTGGCTTTAGTCTGTCCTGACGTACTTTTGTTCGTTTTGGTGGAGCTCGGCTGAGCGTTAGGCTTGGTGGTCTGAGGCTCAGCTGCAGGCTGAGCAGTCGGAGGATAGGGGCTGGGTGGGATGTTTTCTGCAACGTAGGGAGTGGGGCTGAAGTTCGCGTAAGGGCTGGGTGGGATGTTAGCATATGGACTCGGGGGTATGACAGCATAGGGGCTAGTGAAGGCGTACGGGCTGGGAGGGTGTGTTAGCAGAGGGCTCATGGGAGGGCTTGTAATCGGGGAGGTGGGGGGACTGGTCACCGGGCTGCTCACCATGGCCATGGCCTGCATGGTCATCTGCTGGGCCTGAGAAACAAAAAGATGACGCATTAACCTGTATTAAGAACAAGAGGAACAAATAAAAAAAAACACAGATTCAGGTGGAGGGTTTACCATGATGATGGCCTGCTGGTTCATAATAGCCTGCTGCTGCTGGGCCACAACAGTCTGCTGGGCATCTGGAGAAGAGAAGAAACACAGTAAACAGGAAGGAAGGACAAAAAATTATGGTGAGTTTTTTTTTCCTCTTGTGTGTCTCTTCACGCTTGATACCAACCAGGTGTTACAGGTACAACCGCAGCAACAGGAGGCGACATCACACCTCCCACAGGAAGGACTCTCACAGCTGTGGAAGCCAAAACACACACACACACACACACACACACACACACACACACACATCAAATTCCTGCCCTGTTTTAAGTACGCTTGTTTTATTAAATGTGTTAGACACCTGGCAAAATGATGTAATTCACAATATTCTCTGAAGCGTGAAGACAGTGAAACAGTGAATGAGTGATTTCTGACTGACCCCCAGGTGGAGGTGGAGGGCCCGTTGACTGCCCTTGCTGTTGCCACCCTCCTCCAACTCCACCGGCCCCCTTCATCCTGCTGGACAGTCCTGCAGCTGATTCTATTTCCTGTGAAGGCAGGCAGACTTTAGGACTGAACATGAGATTACAACATGAACGCATCAGAAAACACAACGACAGAAATACTCTAATCAACCACTCGACCGATGCTTTGAAGCATCAAATAATCACACAAGTAGGTTTGAAAGGTGTTTGATATATAATCGATATAATATATTCCATATGATATCTCAAGGTTCTCAGTCATCCAGGTCATCTTTCCTCAAGAAGTGTTAAATCTGGGGCATGAGAGGTGAAACCGATCTATAACCGAGTCCAGCTGCTCCAGATTTGACCCTCTTTCAAGAAAAAAAAACTGTAGCCGTATTGAGCTGACAAAAATATATTACAGTCAAACCACTACTAGAATTAACTCCTCCCCAGCAGCAGGTCAAACAAGTATCACTTACGCTGCACTATATTCAGCAGAGGTTCACTGCTATAAGGAGACAATAAGTGTATTTACAAGGACTGTGGAGGCACTACTTGGAGTGGTGTGATTAGTTTCTCTGGATGTGTTTGCTGACATTTCATTCTTGCATTGACTCTGCCGTCCTCTGTGAAGAGACAGAGCTACTTTGTAAACCAGCAGGTGACGTATGCATGTATGAAGACTGAAAGATTCAAGCAGCATGTCTTTAATTGCCGCACTTATGAGTGTCAACAGTGCTGGAGAGATAATATTTGTGTAATGAGAGCACTTGTTGACTGACAGCTCGGAGGAATCCCCATTCTTATGTGTGCAGCCATTCCATCAGAAATCAGCCACTGACCCATAAATCCACAGGAGTATGTGTGTTTGTGGGCCATGTCTCATTAAATAGTAAGTCCTTCATTTGCCAGAGTGTCAGTTCCTCGTAAGCAGATCCCCGCGTTGCCTGGGTGGGAAATCACCGTGGCGATCTAGTGCCTGTGACAGTTACGGTAACTGGGTAACGTAATAGGTTGCTGGGCGGGAGAGGTCTGTAGAACACATCTGATACATGCTAATTCCTGTCAGCCACATCCGATAGCACGGCTAACATTCAGCACATCGCCGTCCCAGCTGAAGACTGATAGATCCAACATGGCCAACATTCTCTGCACCATTGCCCTGACTAACATACGGATTTAACCCAATCAGCAATCATCAGACATTCCAACTATACTTCCAACTATACCACACTATCACAGCTGTTCTAACAACTATAGTGCGGTGAGGTATAGTGTCTGTGGCGGAGGCAATGCATCATGAATGAGGTGACACAGAACAGGGAGCAGTGATCTAAGTATTAGCAAGTCAAACAGAGCTCACCGCAAACACACCGCTGCCATCTGCTACGTAAACAATAGTTTACAATACTCTGCGTTGCTTGTGTTCATGTGCGACTAGCAAACCAGGCTTAGTCTGAACCGCTAAGAAAACATATGTGATCAGGCTTTCAGAGGATTTATATTCCACTGCACTGTGTCTAGAAATGTACACTGTCTCTGGATTACAGAAAAAACGCCTTTGAAATACATCTGTACACTATAACGTATAAGTATTTCATTTGAGGCTTTCTCTGCAGCACTGAAGGACAACCCTTTCTTATTTTACGTAATATGGGACCTGTACTTGAGTTTTTTCATTTGAAAAACACACTGCACATATTTTTTCTGATTCTGATTAATTTAATCTATTACTGCACATTAGGATTTTGCTTGTTTTTAGTGTCTATTCTACATACATGTGCCGTTTCTTCTTCTTTATCTATTTTCTTTTTCCTCCTCTCTGTGTCAGACTGTGCACACATCAAAATGCACGGCTGCCGGCAATTTATAGACAAATATATACATTATTCATTATTCATACCATGATTCACTTCATGGTAACTATCAGAAAAATAAAGCAGCGTTACAATGACCAGCAGTAAATGTTTGACACAGAAAGCCCTTCTCAGGTTGTCAAGTAGGTCAGCGTGAGTGAATTATGTAACTTACCCCAGTTCCGTCAGACAGCACGGGGTCAAACAGGCTGTCGAGGTAACGATCCATCCCTTTCTGATGCTCAAAGTCTGTAAGGGGGGGAGAAGAGCACTTCATAGTCTACTGTTATTTAAAATCAATGTGTGAGCGTTCGTCTGTTTGTTTATGCGTACCTTGTCCATCAGAGCCAGGTATCGCTGAAGGTATGGCATCGTCCCTCAGGTCAAACCCACCACCCAACAGGCTTCTGTAAAACAATAAGAAAACAGTTAAAATAACTACATCGGGACGTAAACCTAGCAGAGGTGGAAGAGACACCTTAAACCTTTACTTGAGTAAAAATACACAAAGATCATGAAAATCTATTGACAACAGTACAACTGAAGGTAATGTGTTCTGCTCCCCTGATCATATATTACATTATTAGTTCCTTAATACTGACGCACAAGTAACTTTATGGCAGGTTCAGATGGAGTTTCAGCTTAACTGCTTTATTATATACAGCTAGTTTAGTCCAGTGGCTCCCAATATAGGGGTCGGGTTGCCCCCAAAAGGTCACAGTATAAAATTGTGGGGCTGTGAGATGATCAATGTGAGAGGAAAGAAGAAAATCTAAGTTCTGCTGCACAGATTTGTATTCATCTTTGGACACTTTGGATCCTTTCTGTGAAATTTTGGATAATTTTACCACTTTAGGCTTGAAACAGTTTAAATCAAAGCATCTATGAGGTGTGGAGGGGAAATGTCTCCATGGAGGAACTGCTTATGACTCACACGTCTGAAAGCTGTGACAAGGAGCCCCAAGTAAACACTTTTTTTTTACACTTTTATTTTATTGTATTTCATAAGCTTCTCATGAGGAGAATCATAAAAAAACATAAAATGGAAAGAAGGAAAAGTACCTGAAACTGTATATAAGTATAGTAACTCAGTTAATGTACTTTCCACCAAACAGACAATCTCATCTTTATGATGGTTGGAGGAGTTCATGAAATCTGAGGACATCAGTGTATGTGTGTGTGTGTGTGTGTGTGTGTGTGTCTCACATGCTGGCATTGGCCCGCACTCTGGTGGGTTCCTGTGCAGAGATGATGAAGTAGCTACTATGTTTGGGGAAGTCAGCAGGAAGCTCCAGGTCAGACATCAGATCCAGAACGTAGTCTGAGCCCTCCAGCTCCACCCACTGAGCCGGCTCCTTCAGCAGCACCGACCAGCCTCGACGGCCCTCCACCACACCCCTACACACACACACACACACACACAAATGCATAAACATAAACATGTTCAAGAATAAATCTCTTAGTTTTCTTTGCTTGTGTCTTTGTAATCCAATCTGTATATTTAGTGCTTCTGTTTCACAGTAAGCTGATACCTGTGTTGTAAGATGTCTTTGGCCATTTCCTCTCCTGTCGTCCAGGAGTGTAGAGGACACAGGAAGGACACACCTGAAGGAGAAGAGGCATAGTGCAGGTATGAAAATAGCTTCTGATGTACAGCGAGAAAAAAAAAAAGTGAAAAGATGTGGTGTGTTCTTCCATCTTGTAACCAAGAGCCATTTCAATCAGGTTGTATAATAATCTCCCAACTGTATCACTAAAACAAAGTTGCAAGCAACCTCCCCTGCCTGTGTATGAAGATTTACGCAGACACCAGCACCAACAAACAGACACAAACACAGCCAGTGAACCGGAGCGAGTATCAGGTGTTGTCTAATCCTCAGTAGACTTGCCAAAAGGCCAGAGGACAGATTAGCTGGATGAGAGGAGGAAATGAGAGAGAGACAGATAACTCTTCCATGCTGAATAGTGCACACATTGACTAGGCTCAGGTAAAAAAAACAAACAAACAGAAAAAGCAGAAAGTTGAGGTTGGGTGAGAGAGAGGGAGTCAAGGTCAAATGGAGTAAAAATAAATAGGCTAAGCAAATGCCAAAAAAACCCAATTCCCTCCTGCTACAGGACAGAAAGTTACACGCTCAGCCTAATTTATTTAACTTTTTTTATCTCAACATACAATATCTCTTTTAGAAGAGACACGTGGCCAAAATGGGAGCATAAAATAATATAAAAAAGGCTGACTACAGATGCAGATGGTGGTCCAGTGCCTTGCTCAAGGGCGCTGCAGATGTTGCAGACGCCTCATTTCTATCTAGCCAACATTTTGCAACTCGTTCTCAGTATAAAATCCCCTCTTTGATCACTTAACGTGTGTTGTGTGTGTGCGTTCTCACCATCGAAGCAGTGTATGTGCAGAACAGTGTGAGCTCTCTTGCGATTGGCGGTCCACTCTAGAAGACAGGGCGGGTATGTGCGGACATACTCCGGGCCGACGTTCAACCGCTGCAGAGCTTGAAGCAGACGGGACTGACACACACAGTCGTAGCCCTCCGGCCCATAGTCAGACACAAACCTACAACAACAAGCACAGCGAATGCACAAAACAGCTACTGAAATCACAGGTCAGAGACATGCACAAAAAAAGTAGGTAATAAACACAGGGTACAGTAATGTAAAGATATTTCATAGTGTTTCTTACTTCAGCAAGTACTTGGCGAGTCTTGGAGAGGGCAGGAAGGCAGAAAGACAGGACGAGAGGAGGAGCCAACCACGCTCTGAATTCAAAATATTAGGATTCCTCCACACCTAATGGAGAAGTGAAAGTAAATAAAGATAAGATTATGTGCAAAAGTAGTGAAAGATTCTGTCTTATTTGATTTTTTTTTATCCCACTGTCTAGAAAAACGAGCTTACCTGATTGGCTACTTGAGCCAAGATCTCATCTCGTAGGCTGGGATTGGCGAGTCCTCTCTGGATGATGTAGTTCCCAAACAGATTCTCCTGAGCCCCGTTCAAGTTCGGATCACCCATAAATCTTAGTATCTATTGAAAGTAAAGACGCAGTTTGACCTTACCTATCTGTGTGACGCTTAAGCTTACATATTCAAACGTCGGATCAAGATTTTCCATCATTGCACAATTTCTCAGACAGCCACATGGTGGTAAAAGTTCAGCATGTGGTTTTATTACATTTGTAAGCAGGCGTACTTTGCAGAATGTAAATGTCAACATACCAGAACGAAAACGTTCACAGCTCCTTGTTTTAGCTCCGCATCCATTCGGATCAGAGAATTCTCCACCGGGGCAGTCACCATCCCAAACAGTGGCTCCTGCAACACACACAGTGCTTACAACGTTGCGCTGCATCGACACTGTCCCGTGTCGAGTGAAGTTCACCAAGGATAACTTGTTTTATTCGTGTGTTCACACAGTTTTACATGCAGACATCATGCTTTCTGGATGTGTGTATGTATGTGTGAGTTTACCCTAAATATGGCCCGGATGTAGTGTGTCATGAGGTAGTTGTTGATATCCAGGGGCAGGGTCAGCTGGGGGTCAACCTGAACCTTTGGAGCCTGGACAACTGCCAAGCAGTCAGAATGCAGCTCTTCACCACCTGCACACACACACACACACACACACACACACACACACACACACACACACACACACACACAGACACAGCAGGCCATGTGTTATCACAGAAATATGACATTAAACATTCTTGAGCACACCTGAGAACAAGATGAAACACATCCGCTGTTGTACATTTAAGTTTTTTCTCTGACTCTTCGTGTGTGTACACACCTGAGGCTGCCTGTAGCAAGGCTGCCAGCTCAGCGGGGATAGGCAGCGTTGTCACGTTCACCACTTCTCTGTTGATGCGATCCTACGCACATCGCAAACACGTAAACACACATATCGACTTACGTATATTACACACTAATCTCTTTTTCGAAATGTGTCTGTTCTCCCTCCTTTACCAGATTTCATCGTTCACTCACCTCTTCTGCCTTCCTTGCAACTTCCACCACTGTCTGACAGAAAGACAACAGCATCACACTTCACACATTTGTTCGTTTTTTTTTCAATTCACTTTCAATCAATCACATATTCTGCAGACCCACCCCCTCATTCACACAGACATAAACACAGCGTGCATACCCTCATGTAACGCTGGCGGTTGACGATGAGCAGCACGGCAGAACGGAACCTGATGAGGTACTTCCTCCTGAGAACAAACTTCTTTCTGTTCGGGAAACGCGATAACCGTGGAAGATGGATTATTCGCACAGACACATTTAGAGAGTAGAAAGCAGGAGAAAGAAGCTGAAGACGTTGGTTGCCAGTGTGTAAAAATGTGCATACAGAAGCATCAAGTACTATGAAAACATCCCTCATGAAAGATGCAGATGTGATGCAGATGATTTTTTTTTTGGGTGGCGGCTGACATTCGCTGTAATTAGAACAGGCAGCACAATGGGCGCAGCAAGATTTGTGCTAATCACACTAGAGTTCGTTATAATTTCAGTGCATGATGAGTCAATTCCCTAAACTCATCAAAGCGTGACCAACGATCGCTGAAATATCATTACCGATTCCAAATGTTTGACCTTGGGTTTATTGCCATTTTAGTGCCTTCATTAAGCCAGTAAGTGAATTTTAACACTTTCAAATAAAATGCAAATTTGCGTCACGTCTCCACGTTCTGTGAGACTGGCAGCGAGCTAAAAATCTATCACCTTTGATGGACGAGCACAGCCTGAATCCTCTGGCCTTCTCTCCTCACATCAAGGACAAAAGAAGCAGATTGTCTGTGATAAGCTTTGACCCATTTGGCTCTGTGAAACCAAACACTAAATCCTAAATTGCAGGAGCTGAGGGCTGAAACTCCAGACAGGACAGATGATTTGATTTAAAGGCGTCATGAGCCGTTAAATTTAAGAGCCAAAAGCCTATCCAAGTCGTTGACCTCGGGTGAACGTTACCTGGCCACGTAGCCTTTGCTGCGAGCTTGAAACTGGACCACACGTCGTCGGAACTTGATGAAGTTCTTTCGGATGAAACACATGCGTGTGTATCTCTGTAGCGTCATGGCGGCGATGTTCAACACGCGATCACGCTTCCCCTCCAAGAGCTGATAGAGCTCCTCTTTCAGGAAAATCTAACAAGCACGCACAGACACACAAATCTGAGTTAAACAGTATTTATTTCTTATGTTTGATTAATCTGACCTCATCTTGTATATGTGCATGTTACTGAGAAAGCTCACCTTACTGACTCCCAGTTGAAACGAGCCGGGCTTGACCGGTCCGAGCTTGTGGAGCATGATGACACAGTTCTCTCCGTCTGCAGGAGGAAGTTCCCTCAGGCAGAGCAGCGATTTATACCTGTGTGCAAATTTAAAATGAGAATCCAGCATGGAAGTAAATATGAACAAGGATCAGCGACACCCAAAGCTACAGCCTGTGTCTTAACTCTTTGTGTCTTTTTGACTGTGAATCTGAGAGACCAAGCGTGGAGTTAATGGAGTTTTATTACTATGTTCAGGAACAAAGACCATGCCTTGAACTCATCCGCACCAAAAGTACTAAAGCACACCTTATCTATTCACTCCCTCTTTGACTCACACCTCCACCTTTTCTGTCTTTTCACTCTCTTTCATTCGGAGACGGGAACCATTAGGGCTCTAATCCATAGAGCGACGAAGAGACGGATCCATCAACTTCCTCCTGGCTCGCTCCTGATTTCCTGCCACCAGCTGACATCGGTCTTTATCAAAAGTACTACTATGAATCTACCCTCACCTCTCACCTCGTTTGCTCCGTCAATCATCCCTACAGAACATCATGTTGGTTCATCTTTGCCACATGTCTGTAGTGTGGGTTGAAACTATTTTTCTGTAATACTGTAAGTCAGACTACTTTGGCAGCGAGTGAGGAGGCTAGAGGAAACAGAGGCGCCGTGAGATCAACTGATTTCAGCGGCTTTTCTACTACAGGAGCTGGCAAGTGCCAGATAGCTATTTCAGCGTGAAGAATTTGGTGTGTGAATTGTCCTCTTGCTAGAAAAGGCAGATAATTCACCCAATTGGACAAGCTGAATGTGGTGGAGAAACAGTTAGGGAAGAAAGCCGAAGCAGAGGATGATAAAGGCTGCAGTATATTTTAGATTACACGGTTCAATTAGAGCTGAAATTTCTCCCCAAATAAACTTAACATGAAGAGTAAATTACAAACCTTTTTAGGAAGCTTTCAAAGGGCAATCTGAATGGGTAACCGTCCTTCCTGATATGGATGGTCTCCATAATACCAGAGTAATGCAGCTGAGTGGTGACCAGCTCCATGTCAAACACTCCAGACTCCTACGCACGCACACATAAAAGCACACACATAATACACATGAGCTGTATATATCAGATTGATTAAAATTAAAAACCAAATCCAATTAAAAAAAAGCAAACACTGCAAACCTGCACACATCATCCAACTTGCAAATATACCTTATGATGGTTTGGCTTGATGCATCGCACAAAATAAGGGTTACACCTGTCACAGATAGATGAGAACGAATGCATGGATAAATGAACGTGCGATTTAATGAAGGCTTAGCAGATAAGTCCAGTGCAAGGAAGTCAACTTTCCACCTGAAAGGAAACTTTCTTAACAGAAACCAGTAAGAGTGCTGCATGGTTTGATAGTTAAAGCCATATATTAACTTCTCAACCACTTTGCATCTCTAAGAGACGTGATTAAGCCAAACATACCCGAGATAAATGGCTCCTATCCTCCCATCACTTTAGTCTGATGGCACACTAATGCAAAACAGTGTTTATCTGGCCATAGTTCAGCATATGTGTCACTCGCACATTTAGTCTCTATATCGTGCAATATCTCACAGTAAAATTTGGACACCTACCTGATAAATTACAGCGTGACTCATCATTATTTTGTGTCAACACTAACAGGTTCAGTATGACATAAGTACAATTTACATGTCTGCCTTCTCAGGAGCAAAGCATGCAGTGAATGTGGGATAAGGGCTCTACGCAGAGCATAGGAATGACACCGATGAGTCAAATACAGACAGACAATTTTGCCATTTTCTACTGATGTTATAAAAGTGTGTGTTAGAGGTTTCCACATTGTCCTAAATGTTAAATAAGGTTTGTACTTCTTTACCTTTCCATCTTCTCCAGCAGCTCCTGCAGGCTGTTCTGGAACTTAGCGCTGACTGTGTTGGCCTGACAACGACGAGCCGTACTGGTGCGCCGCACATTAGACCGCTGCTGAGCCATAGACTCCGAGTGCTTTAAAAAGAGACTGGATACCATCTGTATAAACAGGCACACAACACAGAGGACAAAGATGTAAGCCAACGTGTGAACAGTCAGTCATGAGTATCCTGTTGTAGAATAGGTAGATACTGTAGTCAAAACACATATTTATATTGTGCCACAACATCAACTTACAAGATGACGTGCAACAATCTTGACATTTGAATGTAATTTAAGATCACAGCCTACGCTTACTTCGGGAAAGTCATAATAAAAAGTGCATTTGCACATCTCACCCTGTTCTTGCTCTGGATGAAGAGGTCTAAAACATCCTGGCGAACCGTGTCGAAGTTCTTATCCAAAAACTTGTGCACCTGCATCAAAGATAATTAGAAATGTGTTTGAACAAAATTAGATTCAATAAGATATAGTGGGAAAGTAACAGCTCCGTGTGCACATGAAAGAGAAAGAGAAAGAAAGAAATGTACCTGGTATGTGACTTTCCCAGCATAGTGTTTCAGGGTGAACTCTGGCAGTGGCATCTTTGGCCTGGCATATAACGGGTCGTTTCCATGGTGATAGTGGCACTTCTGTAGGAAGGTGTGGTCTGTTGCCTAGCGATGATTGAGGCGGAGATGGTTAATGGTTGGTGAGCCATGGAAATCAAATCTCTACAGTGCAAACACATGTTGCGTGTGTGTGTCGAGCGGATTGCCTCAGTCGGTTACTCATGTAACACCGTGTTCATATTTCACTTTGAGAACTGGAGACTTCATAATACGTTTATCTCAATATGAGCTCAGTCAGTTTCAGACATTAGGAGCTCGCAGAGATAATGATAACCTCAGCCAGGCAATTAAGCGTGCATAAGGGATAGTTTTCTATCGATTGAAACTGGCTATAATACACCTTGGTGTCCTGGTTTATGAGAAATTCAATCAGAGGTTTTTTTTCCAACTCCATTTCAAAATTGAGGTATGAAATATTTGAATTATGAGTTATTGTCAGCTCATCCTTTTTTCTTATTACACCTAAATAAGGTAAAATGTCAATAGTTTCTTGAATCTAATCTAACGTAACTGAAGGACACAGGGTCCCCTCTGTCTGTCTGTTGGCCGGATCTTTGTGCTCTCAGAGAACAGGTTTTGAATGGAGCACTGAATTATTAACGGCCTTTTGCTTTAATCAAGTAGTGTTTGTATTAATTAATCTTATTTTCAATTCACTTACATCAATAACAGCTGATAAGATTTTAGTGATTTCCCATGACTTCCCAAATGAAGAGTTCAGTTCAACAGCTGTGGATGTACCTGAGGGAAACCGGACTGGTCATCCAGTATGCGCAGTATTCCATGAGGCTTCGCGGCAATCAGGTCAAGACAGGCCTGGTTGTGGCTGACGGGCTGCTGCTGCCACTGGATCTGTTCCCGCATGTACTCCTCCTACACACACAGCACAAAAGTTCATCAGGTTGCTGCACATAAAACTGTTTCCAGCTTTCGCTTCAGTTGAAGTATCAATGCGCCAACAATAGTCTGTGAGATTTAATGACGACCTGCGTTTACGAAAGCTTCTTTGCATGAGAGTCAGGTTACAAACGAGGCTTTTTATCTTCATTCATTCATCATAAAATTTACACATTTTTAACACTGCTGAGTCTTTTTTTGGCTTTAACTAAAAACAGAAGTGATGTGGAGCTTTGGGTTAAAACCATGCTAAATTTGGTTTAAACTGTAATAATGCAAATCTGTGTCTACTCTAAGTTTACTGTTCACTGCAGCAGATCAATATTCGCATTTCACAGATTTCTCCACTATCCCCAACCTCATTTTGAACAAAGTACAATACACTGTTCGTGGCGTTTTTGTGTATGTGTGTCAGAGACTTTGGGGCAACAGCACAGTGATGTCCTGTCAGTTTTAGACAGACTTTGAATAAAATAAGTGGAAATAATAACAGTAGTAAAATAATATGAAGAATCGTCGCTATGTCTAATTCTTTTGTCCTGTAACAAAAAAAGCATTTCCACAGCAGAAATCAGGTTTCTGTCACAATGTCTTGTGTTCCTGCATTAATTGTGATTTAAGAAACCTGGTTACTGTAGAAAGAAACTGCAGAAACTGCATGTAAACACACTGAACACACTATATTTCAATGTGCAGCTAGACTTTTCTATCATACTTTCCCCTTTCCAACCATACTTAAGTCGGTTTTGACTGAGACATCTATTAACACATAAATCCATCCTTACGGGCAAAATACAAATATTCATAAGAAAGTATTAACTTGTTTCCCTGACCTGTTCCTCCTGGAAGATGACCCTATTAAAGTAGAACTGCAAAGTTTCATTGGCGTAGTTGATGCACAGCTGCTCAAAGCTGTTCACCTGTAGCTCCTGGAGGGTAAAGAGAGGAGACATGGGCGTGTGAGGGAGTTAGTAAACAGAGGTCAGCTCAGATGCATCTGCGCTCGTCGAGCGAGATAATTCTTTAGCTTGACCTCAAATCCATATATGTCCAATATGGAGATGGAAAGGGCTTCGTTGCGAGGGTAGACCCGTCCGTTGATGCGCTCCGTCAGCCAACTAAACAGCAGCGAGTACAGGATCTTGGCAACAGCATCTCTATGAAAAACACACAATAAGGTTTCTATGGAAACAGAAAACCCGGTTCCTATGGAAACAGAGGACATCTGAAAAATCTCTCCCCCAGCCCTGACATCCTTTGTCCTCATATCCCTCTACCAAAGATTGGGAGAGAATATCAAAGACCCCTCACTTTCCCTCAGTAGCCTTTTGGTATGATTTCAGACCCAGGCGGTGAAAAATGAGGACATTAAAATTACAAGGCTTTCATTTCAGGTTATTCCAAGCAGAAGTGGGTGTATAATATTTAACAGACACTATATTCAGACTTTTATTCACTCACCTGGCATCCACAGCACTCTCCACTGTGAGCGGAGTGTAGATCTTCTCCCGTACTGTATCCTGAGGGGTCAAACACAGCTGTCATCTAACACAGCATCTCTTTGACTGTTGCAATTACTCGTAGCTACTGGTTGTGTGTGAGGTCTGATTGTCTATGTAAAGTGTGTTCGGCTTACTGTCATTTTGAAGGTGACGGACTTCTGCAGGCCTTCAGGTGAGACCTGCAGCAGCTCAGCTACCACCCTGATCTCCTGTGTGCTCACCACCGCCGCAACCTCCTGACCCTCAGCCTGCAGGGATGCACGCACACACGTACGGAGGCAAAGGCATTCATTATTACCCCCATCTATCAACATCATCATTATCATTCAAGCGTGAAACGAAATGCATTTTTGTAGCCTATTTCGGTGTGTGTGCATGTGTGTGTGAGACCTGGTGTGGCTGGAAGTAGACGTTCCCCAGATGAAGGACAGAGGACAGCAGTCTGTAGATGCCGTTTTGCTCCTCTGGAGTGAAACACAGGATGTCCATGGCACTCAGCAGACGCCTGAAGTCCTCCGCATCATCCTTCCCTTCTATGGTACAATCTCCTCCCTGCACTCACATACACAAACACACGCTGTTATCGACAACAACATGCCTCCACTCAACCTGTTTGATCACGGCTCTAATTAAAGAACAGCTTATCAACTGAAAGTCTTGTTTTTCCTGACCTCCAGAGCCTGAACTCCTCACCTTGATGTAAAGTATATGCCAGTATATGTCAATCGTGACTGTCGCTGTTGGGTGTGGTTTACTGGTGCAACAGAAAATACTTCTGACCTCACTTTCAAGGAGAGGGGTCAGTGAAATACTACACTTCAGCCAGGTGTTGCATTACTATTTAAAAGATGACCCATAACTGTTTGTAGTAGTAACCCACAAACTCACACACCAAAAACAGTGTCAGCAGTCAAGGATCTTTAATCTAGTCGAAGATGTCTAATGATCATTGGCATGAGCAGCATGTCATTTTATGTTTCGTTACATCTCCTGAAGGGATATAAAGACACACACAGATGTTTAGCACTCTTTATGTAAAGATGAGTGGTTGAGGTGGTACTTCAGTCTTAATGGTAACATCAGGATACAAACAGGCTCATGATGACAACGCAAACATGCAGACGTTTAGCAATAATAATATTCTGTAAACTATTGGCTGATATCAAAAAAATTTAATTTTGACTTGATGGTGCCACCAAAGGAAAAGTCAGGAAAGTTATTAAAATTCATCCCAAGAGCAGGATGCACCAAATTTCATGGTGCTCCATCCAATAATTGTAGAGACAATTCAGTAAAAGAACAAAAATGTCAACCTAATGGTGGCGCTACAGGAAAAATCATGGGATTAGGAAAATTAGCATTGTTGCATATAAATATATTTGTACGATATTTCATGGTAATCCAGCTATTATATATAGCTGCTGAGTTGAGCTGTTCAGTCTGGGCTGATTGACTGACCAACAAAACAACCAACATTGCCATCCTTGAAATATATGTATGTTTCATTGTTTCCTAATTTGTGAAATGTTTTAGCTCTTCAGACTTTGGAAAATGAACCAATGACTGTCTGACTGTCTCTAGTTAAAAACTCACAACTCATAGACATGTAACACATGCAGGAAAAATAAAATCATCAATCATTAAAAAATAAAAAATAAACATTTGAGCACTGGAGAGAAATCAGGAAATCTCTTTTATCATTTGATATCTCTCAGATCCAAAGACCGCAGACTCCCTTACTCTGTATTTGGGCACCACAATGAGCTCCAGCTTTGTGCCATTAATCACTTAGCAGAATAAATATCACATTTTTAAAAAACGGACATCTCATTTGTTAAAGTGACTGTTAAATTGATTACAGCGACCACTCCTTATCTGTGCGCTGTGTGTGTATGTGTGTGGAGGGAAGTGTGTTTCATATTTCTGCGAGCACCTGATTCAGATAGTAGTAAGTCTCAGCTTCCTGCAGATAGAATGAGTGCTTCTCATTAGGAGGAAGACCTGCCAACATCTCATAGAAGATGTGATAGTTCCTCTCCGATTTGGCCTGTGGATGACAAGACACACGCATACACACGCACACATATTCAGATACATAATTAAAAGCACTGTGTGCTTTAGATCTGTGGTGGAAGGTTTACTGAAATGGAAAAAGTACTATAGAAAAGGCAGCGTGTTGGATAAACAATGGATAAATGGATGAATGACTGATTAAGAGACTAGGCTGTGTAAAGACAGAGTGTAGCATGTTTGGCACCTCTAATGCTGTCTGCCTCTACAATCTCCTCTTTCTCACCATGACTCAGTGGTAAGAAGACTCCAACCTGACCTGCTATGTGTGTGTCCTTGTGTGTGAGCTTTTCACCTGAAAGACAATGCGGGACTTCTCCAACAGGTACTGAGACGTTATGGCACCGCTGATTACACCCCTTGTAAACAACACACAGGCAGGTAGACACACGCATATACACATATGCACGCACGCACACACACGCACACACGCACACAGTAAGTCCGAGTTAAGTAACAGGTCATGCATCTGTAATGTGCTCGGCTATTCTCTGTCACAGTTCTAGCAGAAGATCAACTACTCACCTAACTGTGTTAGTGGGACATGGGACCATATTCTCCACTTAGCCCTCTATGCATGTGTGTGTGTGTGTTTGTGTGTGCGTGTTTGTGTCTGTAAACATGCACATGGGTGACCAGAAGCCTATTCAGAGTTAAGCTAACACAGAAGCTGCTTGTTATCTTTACAAAGGCTTGTGTTAATCAAGAGAAACTACAGACAATCTGCTGTACTGTACTGATGAAGTTGTAGACAAATGTCTGGTCGGATTTCAATGGAAATATAGTGTTAAGCAATGACACGTGGTAACTATGGCAACTCATTACTACAGCAGTTGTAGTTTGGTATCATGGGATTAAAAAAGGGGAAAATCCAATTTACACACATTTCTTTGATTGAAAACAATGCTGACAGCTGTGCTCGTTCATTATATCAGCTGTAAGGTGTTTTAAAAAAAGTGTTGCTGAAAGGAGAAGAATCCTCAAACACATCATGCAATGCTGCAACACGTAACATAATTTCATTTCATAACTTAATCATAATAATTCATAACTTATTACCGCAATGTTTGGCTCCAATCACCTCCTGCAGGCAATGAGGTCAAGGTCAGTAGGACTTTCTTCTGACTTGATTTGGCTTTTAGAGATGTTCTTTAAAAATACATGTAGTACACTATGTGATCTGACTATAATGATGCGGAAATGAGGGAATATAATAAGGGGGGGCAGTAGCTCAGTCTGCGGCGATTTGGCTTGGGAATCGGAGGGTGAACAGTGTGGAGGGTGGACTGGTAGCTGGAGGCTGCCTCAACAGGTGCCTTTGAGCAAGGTGCTGAACCCCTAACTGCTCCCAGGGCGCCACGCTGCGTGGCTGCCCATCAGTCTACCATCTCTCCACATTTGCATGTCTATGAGCCCTTTGTGTGTGTGTGTGTGGGGGGGGGGGTTATATTTCAGGTAAAATAAAAAGCATCTCTTCTTTTCTTATATTCCATTCCTTACTTTCCCTTTCAGATTTGACTAGACTTGCCCTGAAAACTGCTTCTCGTGTTTATTGCGTTCTTAACTATACCGTTAGAAGTTGTTATTACTCACTCCTCCATGTAGATCTGCGTGTATTTGCCAAAGCGCGAAGAGTTGTCATTGCGCACTGTTTTGGCATTCCCAAAGGACTCCAACAAGGGCGTGGCCTCTAGGATCTGACCGATCATCACAGACAGAAATGTTACTATAGCTACCATCAACCGGGATGATTGTTATAATGTGAGCGGAGGAAGACGTTACCTCTATCTGATGGGAGATGGAAAGGAAAGGAGAGAGATGAGCATGTGTTAGCTTAAATGACCACACTATGGACTCTATTATGTTAGCATCCATGTACATTGTTTGCGGTAACTACCTGTTGTGTGATGTTGCATTTGTGATGTATGGCTGTCAGGTAACGCAGGATCAGTTTAGTAGCTTCAGTCTTTCCTGACCCACTTTCTCCACTGTAATAACAAAAACAGAAAATGACTTTCAAACACACAAATGACATTTCAGCATTTAGCTTTAGAGTTTTCTTCTAATGCTGCTAGTTGAAATGAAAATTCTGGGACTTTCTATGTCTGTGACAGTGACCGCATTTCATACCTGATCACAATACACTGGTCTTTTTTGGCATCCATCATGGTGGTATATGAGAGATTAGCAATGGCAAAAAGATGACTGCAACACAACAAAACATTTGTTAATGAATAAATACACTTGCATACTTATTGGTTTTGTGTTTGTGTGTGTGTCAATGTGAAGTGGTAGTGAAATCCATAACCAAACTCTCCCTTGGCAACCAACCAACAGCAGTGTAACAGGAGCCTCTTATGAACACCTGAGAGTGCTGGCATTTACACCTCTATTTAAGAACAAACTGTATTTCAGACAACAGCTCATGACACATGTAGACAGATGTTTTGTATGTTTTACAACAATACAGTCACACACAGGGACACAGGAATAAAGGTTAGAAAGTTGTGTTTGTCTTTGTGTGTTCAAAACTGGAAAGAGGAGCTTACACCTCCATTCCGGCTGCACGATCATCTGTATGCTGACATATAAAGACTAAGTCTAACCCACACACACTCCCAGGTCTTACGGAGGGTTGTCACTCAGGCCACAGCCGCTGTACCGAAGCACCATGTCTGTGCCATAAATGTTGAGCAACTTGTAGGGATTCACAGACACGAGGATGCTGCCTATGTAGGTCTGTGTAGTAGAAAAAGAGAATAGAAAAGAGAAAAGAGACATGATGAAGACTAAAGTGAGTGTAGCAGGCAGTGCCCAAGACATTTGACCATATTAGTTATTGCATTTGCATGTGAAAAAAACAAAGCATACATATGCAAGGTCCTGGTCGAAGCGCTTCTTCAGGTTCATCAGAACTGTCGTCTCATTCAGCTCACTGAAATTAAACACCGGAGAAATTAAACACACACGTACAAAGCACATATTGTAACACTGGACTCCCACACTCACTTTGACATCCAAGGTTAATTACTTTTCAATGACATTCAAGATCTCGCTCTCTGTGAAAACGGGTAAAATTAGGTGATATAAAAATCTTTATCAAGTTTTTACTTGTCAGGAAATATTTGCAGATTCATCTCTTTTAAACTTCTGTTGAAATAACACAAATATCGATTGCAGGAGATTCCTCAATGAAGCAATGATGAGATCTTCTAGGTGTTGCATTTTAATAAAAGACCTGTATTTCTATACTTCTTATACTTTCAAGGATTATAAAAGCCTGCATGCACAGTGGGACACACACACTGTAAACTGATGCTTGATATGAGCTGCTCTATGCTGGAGCGACAAAATGCTTGTAAGTGTGTGATATGAGTGAATGAGCTGTTTGTTCTAAATTCTGCTTACGGCAGCTGCGTCAAGTCCTCCATTCCCTCCGCCCAGTTTTTCGGCCTGTGGCCTGTTGTAGGCATGCTTAGAATAGAGTAGATCTGAAAATACACACATAATGGTGTATAATTAGTCCAACAGTCATGCAACATTGTCAAAGCTTGAGGGATGTTATCATCATTTGATGTAGAGCTGATACAAAATACAGTAATTTGAAAAATGTTCTCTGCTGTATGCTTCACAGTTGGTGCTTGAATGTCTGTATCTCATTTATACCTAACCCAATTTATTGTCCATCAACGTTAAAAAACATTAAAAAACTTGCCTTTATAGACCCTTAAGAATAAATACATGACTTCATAAATTTAACTACCTTGTCATACCAGCTTTGACCAGGTACTCTATCTCTATCAGGGGTCCATTCTGGATCCTGAGGTTTTCCGTCCACAGTTCGAGGTGTGGGTGAATATCCTTCCAGCACTCCATCTTCTTTGTACATGGACCACTTTGACAGATTCTGGACCGTCCCATGCGGTAAAACCCTCTCGGCTGCCCAAACATCTTCCCCTCCCTCCCCTCCTCCTCGGGCATTCCTGGCCCAGTGCCCTGAGCGTGGCCCATAGGGAGGAATCACAGCATAGCGATCATCTTCACCCTGCAGGCCTGTTGGCACCCTATATGAGGCATAGCGAAGCTGCTGGTTTTGGATGGCATCAGAAAGGCTTGGGTTGTGGAACCGACGTGTGAGAAGAGAGCTATCTGGCAGCCTGTAGAACAAGCATAGGTTCTCTTTATTTAACATGTATCAACAACAATGATAAAATTATCAAAATTGTTTTGGTTTTGTCACTGTAATATAATCTGCAAGAATCATGGACAAAATCCTCTCTAACTTGTGTACCACTTCATTTATAACAAATGGGCTGTTAAAACTCCAGTATTGATGTTAGGATGAGGGATGGACATTTTTTTGGTGTTTTCACTGAGTTAAAAGCAATATTAGGCTTTGTGGCTGCCTTCCCAGCTAGCATAAAAAGAAACTAGGCTACTTTTTTATTCTTTTTTTTTGAGAAACTGTGTGTGAGAGAGAGAACAGTGATGAGACAACAAAGTTGGTGAACAAGAAAATAAAATCTATTTGTTTTCCTTCTCTCTATTTCTACAACAGTACCTAACAACAGGATGACGTTGTTTCTTTTGTGTATGAAAATTTGTTTCAAAAACCACACTTGGTTTTTAAACGCTAATTGGTCATTATGGTTCTTCAGATGCAGTGCAAACACTAACAGGAATGCAAAAGGGGACTTTTAGTTCATAGTTTAGTTTCTAAATTTAGTTCATCTGATTCCATAGTCCCTGGAATATTTTGGTCAATTAGGGTTAATGTTTCATTCTCCATTGGTAAAAAGTTAATGCCGAGCTTGCAGCTTGATTTCTCATCAGGTACTTTGCAACACCTGGACTGGATCAGGTAGTTCTCTGTCCTAGTTTCCATTTATAGTGTACCTGAAACGGACACCATGGAGGTCCTCATTCTTCATTGCACGGGCAAGGTTGGGAGTGGAGGGTTTGGGTACACCTGACAGTACAGAGTCCTCCGACAGTTGATACCGATCTTTGGACCTGACTGCCTGGTTTCTCCTCAGAGCAAATGCAAGGTTGGGCTTTTGGCCAGGGATAGCCAAGGAACCATCAGGAAGCCGGTATGATGCACCACGAACGTCCATATTCATAAGAGCCTGCAGAGAAAGACAACAGGTAGTCAGAGTTACCATTAATCTAGCAAATTAAAGTCATTAAACAAACACATGGACCAGGTCAGTGAGAAGCCAATGAAACAAATACTGCAGCAAACTTTAAGGTAAATTTACTTACTTTAGACAGGTCAGGGGAAACTGGTTTCCGTGGGTCAATAATAATAGTGCCATCAGGGAGGGTGTAGGACACACCCTTTAGATAGGGATTCTGCAGTGCGGCTGACAGATTGGGGCTCTTTGGTTTCCTTGGGTCCACTATAATTGTTCCATCTGGCAAGGTGTATGATGCTCCTTTCAAGGCTGGGTTACTGAGTGCCTGAATATTACAACAGCTGTTTTTAGTTATGGTAAGTCTACAAGGTTAAACAATTAACATTTAAGTTTATTTTCATTAGCAAGCGAGAGCTACATCAATTTGAGGAAACCTTTTCACATCCATCCATCCATTTGTGCTTTACTACACAAGTCTTATACTGTATATAAATGATACAGACGAGAAGGGAGGAACGAGTAAAAGATCAACTAGAAAGTAAGTGGAAACATAAAAAAGAATTCATTGCTAACCAGAGCCAGGTTTGGTGAAATTGGTGCATTGGGGTCTTGAACACCTTCCGGTAGTGTAAAGGAAGCATTCCGCAGAGCAGAGTTTTGAAGGGCATTGGAGAGATTCGGAGAAACTGGTTTCCGTGGATCAATGATGATAGTACCATCCGGCAGGGTGTAAGATGCACTTTTCAGGTAAGGGTTCTGAAGTGCAGCCGTAAGGTTCGGGGATTTCTCTTTCTTGGGATCAATCACAATGGTACCATCAGGGAGAGAATAGGAGGCTTCACGCAGAGCTGGGTTACTTAAGGCCTTAGCCAGATTTGGGGAAATGGGTTGCTGAGTGAGCAGAGACAGCAGAACAAGAAAATATTCATCAGCTTTGAATAATAAATAATAAATCACAGGGAGAGAGGAGAAAGAAATACAATACAACAATAAGTGACAACAGCACAACAACAGTAAGTACATTTGATTCAAATAAAGAATGAGTTATGACTTACTTGCTGTCTAGGATCTATAATGGTGCCATCAGGGAGAGTATATGAAGCAGTCCTGACATTCTGGTTTTGGAGTGCTCTTGAAAGGTTAGGAGACATGGGGGTCTGGGGCATGCGTGGATCCTGTGTTGGTGGGAGTGTGGAGTGAAGAGTAGAATGGTAATAAAATAATTGCTGTTGTTGAAGACAAACACACATGTCAAGTTGTATAGTTATTTTGACATTTTCCTTAAATACCTACCCTGATAATTGATCCATCAGGCAAGGTGTATGATGCACCACGAAGCTGTTGGTTTTGCAAGGCAGTGCCAAGCATTGGGGAAGAACGCGAGGCTGCATATGGTGATGCTAAGGTTCCATCTGGTAGCCGGTACGATGCCTGCATCACCTGTCGGTTTTGTAGGGCACTTCCTAACATTGGTGATGTGGGTTGTACATATGAAGGCCGTCTGAGTTGCATAGGTGACTGATAAGATGCTTGGCGGAGGTTTGGGTTCTGTTGCAGAGCACTGTGGAGCTGAGGTCCAGCAGGTGCATAAGGGTTATGGCGCTGCATGATAGGGGATCTTAAAGATGAGACATTTTGTAAACCAGACCTGTTCTGTAGAGCATCATGAAGCATTGGTGATGCGGGTTCAGCAATATAATCATATGGAGTAACAAGAGTCGGCCCATATGGTGATTGGAGCTGTGGAGTCTGATAAGATGCCACACCTCTTAGTGCCTGACCATGTCTCATGGCTCCAGAGAGCATTGGAGATGAAGGTACAGATGGAGCATATGGGGACTGAGGTCTTTGAAGAGGAGATGCATAAGAGGCACCTCTCACTGCCTGGTTTTGCAGAGCTCCAGACAGCATTGGGGAAGATGGTGGCATAGGCTGTTCATAAGGGGATGATGGCCTTCGTAAAGAAGTCTGATAAGATGCATCTCGTATAGCTTGATTCTGCATAGCCCCAGATAGCATGGGAGATGATGGCGGCATAGGCTGTTCATAAGGGGATGACGGCCTTCGTAAAGAAGTCTGATAAGATGCATCTCGTATAGCTTGATTCTGCATAGCCCCAGATAGCATGGGAGATGATGGTGGCAGAGGCTGTTCATAAGGGGACACTGGTCTTTGCAATGAAGAAACATAAGATGCATCCCGAATGGCCTGGTTTTGCATTGCACCAGAAAGTATGGGAGATGATGGGGGCATAGGCTGTTCATAAGGGGACAGTGGTCTTTGCAATGAGGAAACATAGGATGCATCCCGAATGACCTGGTTTTGCATTGCACCAGAAAGTATGGGAGATGATGGGGGCATAGGCTGTTCATAAGGGGACACTGGTCTTTGCAATGAGGAAACATAGGATGCATCCCGAATGACCTGGTTTTGCATTGCACCAGAAAGTATGGGAGATGATGGGGGCATAGGCTGTTCATAAGGGGACACTGGTCTTTGCAATGAGGAAACATAGGATGCATCCCGAATGACCTGGTTTTGCATTGCACCAGAAAGTAAAGGGGAAGAGGGAACATAAGGTTCTACATATTCGGTAACCATCTGGGGTGGCTCAGGGCCAAGATGAGAAGTGAAAGAGGCCTGTCGAACAACTGGATTACGCATAGCACCAGATAACATGGGAGAAGGAGGGGCAATGAGCTGATGTGGATGGTCAGTATAAGCATCAGCATAGGGGGCAGACACATAAGTTTCTGGTGCATATGTGGGTGGATGGACAGCTTGAGGGGACAGGAGTGGGGAGGACGTACGAGAAAGTCGAGGAGAGAGGCGTGGGGATACAGGACGAGACATGTGTTTAAGGGAGGGCTGTGGAGATGCAGGGGGCATCCTTCCTATGGACTGCTGGGCCATGAGAGGACGTCCACGAGCTACAGGTCGAGGAGGAAATCGGCCAGATTCTCTCCTCCCCAGGGGAGCACGATGCACCATATGAGGGGAGTGAAAAGGTGAAGACTGAAGAGAGTCCACTGTGAGAACAGAAGACCTATTGCTTCGTATGGAGGAGGCTCGAAATGGACGCACATTCTGGGTGGGTGGGGGCACTGGGCGCCCTCTAAGACCCATAGGTGAGGGTCTGACAGTACCTAAAGGAACATTTCCCCCCATCCTTGGCCGGGCCAGTGGTGTGGGGTCCCTGAGCAGTCGAGTTGAGCGGCGAGAGAGGGTAGGAGATGATGGGGCAGGCCGGGGCCCTGCAGGGGATACACTGCGACGAGATGGGGAGGGAGAAGGAGATGGTCTTCTACTGAGCTGTGGAGAATGATGGGGAGATGCACGACCAGGAGAGAAGGAAGGGGAGGGTGGCCCCCGCATCCTTCTACCTCCCATTGGGCTACGTGCTGGAGCGACAGAGGGTGGGGGACTTCTTCTCCTCATGGAAGCACGGGGTGATGAAGGTGGAGAACGTCTCATTGACATTCTTGGTGAGGGAGGTGGACTTCGCCTCCTCATAGATGCACGGGGAGAGTGGGGGGGTGAGGGTCCTCTAGCCCGGGGAGATGGTGACCTCTGAGGTTGCATTCTATGACGGGCCATAGGGGAGGCCCTAGGAGAGTGAGGAGGTGAGATTCGTCTTGAGATAACAGAAGGGGGTCTGTGGGCACTAATGAACCCACCCCTCATGGACGGTTGTGGGGATGGGCTGCGTCTCTGTGGAAGCATAGGAGAAGGTACTGGGGAAGCCATGACAGAGGGATGGCGTTGCATTTGCGGGGAGCGCATGATGACTGAACGACGGGATGGAGTTGGAGAGGGTTGCATACGCCGTACAGAGAGGGGAGACATACTTGCTTGTTTTATCATCATGGCAGTTGGAGTAGGGATCGGCACTTGGCCATAACCCATTTGCTGTGACATCATCATTGGGTCTGTCATCATCTGTTGCTGGAAAAACACAAGAAAACATGTAGAACACACTTTGAATGAAAAAAGCTAAGGGAGCAATATGTTTGGTGAAAACATAAGTTCTGTAATGTTGGCACATTGCTATTTCTCAGTTTTTATTGTGAAGCACAGAAAAGAAAAATACATTTGAGCTTTGTGATTATTTGAATTAAACTAAATTAAATCAATCAAATTAAGAATAACAGCTGTGTAGCTCAAGTTAGATACCTAGAGGAATAATAGAGGTGAGCTCATATATTCACCCAACATCACAATAGGAATCAGGCTGAAAGTCTTAAAAGTTGCCCTTCTGTGTACTAAGGAATATGGTTATACAAATTAAATGACAGAACAGAACTAAAATTACCTGTGGTGAAATCATTTGTTGCTGCTGCAACATCATCTGCTCTTGTGGTGACATCATTTGTTGAGGCATCATCTGATCTTGTGGTAACATCATTTGTTGAGGCATCATCTGCTCTTGTGGTAACATCATTTGTTGAGGCATCATCTGCTCTTGTGGTAACATCATTTGTTGAGACATCATCTGCTCTTGTGGTGATATCATTTGTTGGGGCATCATTTGTTGCTGTGGTGGCATCATTTGCTGGGGCATCATCTGCTGCTGTGGTACCATCATTTGTTGCTGTGGTGACATCACCTGTGACGCCATCATTTGGGCAGGCATACTCTGTTCTTGTTGTAACATCATTTGCTGCTGTGGTGACATGATTTGAGGTTGTGATGACATCATCTGTAGCTGTGGTGATATTGCCTGTGGCTGTGGTGACATTACCTGTGGGGGCATCATCATTTGTTCTTGTGGGGGTAACATAGTTTGTTGTTGAGGTAACATCATCATTTGTTCTTGAGGAGACATAATCATTGGGTCCTGTAGTGACATTCCCATTTGCTGCTGTACAGGCATCACACCACCAAGTTGTCCTGGTACAAGAGTAATCTGGTCTTCATACTGGATTTCTGACATATTTTCAAATTCTGGATCAGGTGGCAAAGTAGGTGGAGGGGGCAAGGGCACATCTAGACGCTCTTTCCCAAATAAACGCACTTGAGGCCTAGGAACTCTAAATGTCATCTCCCCTCCCTGTATTCCACCAACACCACCCCCATATGGATCTACAGGGTCTGCAAACTGGTCCCCATACATGCCCTGTACCTGACCCATGCCTTGCCCTCCAAGGCCAAAGACCTGCTGGCCTCCCACTGGCATTCCGATAACCTGCTGCGAGCTGTAGTCTTGGTAGGGCATACCAGCATCAGTATAACTAAGTTGATAGTCTTGTGTAAATCCGTCTTGCATTCCCATGGTTGCTGCATAAGGGTTCTCATAATAACCTGCCTGTCCAGTATCATAGTAAGCCCCTTGTCCATCACCGTAGTAAACCCCTTGACTATTTTCATCATAATAACCCTGAGCCTGAGGGTCAAGGAATCCATCTACCTCTCCTGCATACATATGGTCTGCACCCATTAGTGCATAGTAGTCCAGACCCTCGTCACCATACATTGCTGCTGCCTGTTGTTGCTGGTATCCATAGTAATCACCTTCCTGGTTGTTATAGTAGCCTTGGGCAGGGTTATAATAGTCCCCCGTGCCCTCATTGTAATGACCACCTTCATAATATTCTGAATTTGGCTCATAGAGTACTTCTTCCTCATAGTAACCCAGGTCTTGATAGTCCGCTCCTCCTGCTGCATTGTCATAGTAACCATATTGAGCCTGGCCTCCATATGCAGTTGCCTCATCTCCATAACCACCATAATCATCATAGCCACTATAACCTTTGTGGTGGGACGAATGTTGGTTGTCATATCCATAAGCCTCCTCCCCATGCTCATAGCCATCATTATAGTAACCATGGTCATAGCCTCTGGAGCTGGCTTGTCGGCTATTTGCTCTACGTCCGCCAAAACCGTGGTGTCCTGGATTTCCTCGCATTTTAGTAGACAGGAAGCGTTTGGTCAGCCAGTTTGTTGCTGCTGCAACCTTACCCAGCAACGCACTACTGTTCTTGAAGTCTTCAGGAGGCCCATCACCAGTATTTTTTCTAAATAAGCCCTTGAAGAAACCCCCTTTCTTGTCATCATTACCTCCGAGTCGAAGCAGCATATAGGATGGCTTCTTACCACCATTTGCTGCTGCCTTTGCTTTGGCCTCTTTCTCTTCCTTTTTTTTTTTGCTTGCCTTAAACCTCATCATGAATCGAGAGGTGTTCTTCAGCATGGATTTGCGGCGTTTTTTCTTTTTTTCTTTTGCTAGCTTTTTTTTCTTTGCCAGGCGTTTCCCCAACCCCAGAAACAAGCGTGATGTACTTTTTAGCTGCTTCCTGCTGTTCCTGCGTCTCTTGAATCCAGAAAACTTCATGAACATCCTGGACATGTTCTTCAAACCTTTCTTTGGGATGTCTTTTATCGGAAGCTGAGGCCCATCCCTTTTTTTCTTTTTCTTGTCATCAGATTTTCCTCCCTTACGGTCTTTTGATTTCTTTTTGGATTTGCGGTAATCATCTTCGTCATCCTCATCATCTTCATCCTCCTCATCTTCTTCTGAGTCGTCCCCACGTCTAGACTTCCCCCCTTTCTTCCCCTTATCCCCTTTGCCTCGTCTCTTCCCTTTCCTGTCATCCTCTGAGTCTTCCTCTTCATCATCCTCTTCACTCAACTCTTCATCCTGTTCATCACTCAGGAGCTCCTCCTCTTCCTCCTCAGACTCCACTTTCTTACCTTTGCCTTTTCCTTTCTTTCCATCATCTTTCCCCTTGGGTGGCTCCTCTTTTCCCTTCTTCCCTTTCTTATCATCCTTGCTGGATTTCTTGTCATCTTTTCCTCCCTTTTTGTCATCCTTCCCTTTCTTTTCCTCTTCTTTCTTTTTCTCTGGCTCTGGTTTTCCACCCTTCTTTGCGTCCTTCTTGGGGTCTTTCTTGCCGGGCATTATGAAAAGTGGCTAAGAGCACACCATGCCCTCCCTTCAGGACGCAATGCTGTAAACCGTCAAACACACACACACACACACACACACACACACACACACATTACATGCACAATATATGAAAGGCAGTACTGTATTTACATTCAAAATAAAAAAAAACATAATGTGATAAGTTATAGAAATATGATCTGGAGTCTGACCTTTAAAAGATTTCTTGGTTTAGATATGCCGAGTTAACTTTGTGCCAGCACTAAATGCAGGTTGAGTATCTGTGTGAGGACAGGTCCACCTGGCCAAAGCAGTTATACACTGCCCAAATCTGGTCCCCATGAAGGCACCTGTCCAGACATACACAGCTAAATGACAATCTTTTACACCAGACAGACACATATACACAAATATAAGGACACACAATGAGCATGCTAGTTTAGAAAACTTTTCATGTCACTGCCCTATTCCTTTGAATATCTATTCTGGAACTGTGTTAAAATGTATTAACTCAGTGTTATTTTGTATTAAGTCAGTGCTAATTTCTTAGCACCACAAACTATTTCATACACTTAAAAATCCTTACCAATCTCTATTCTAGATCTTGATTGAGAATTCCTCAACTGTAAGCTCTCTATGCTCTATATTGCTATTTGTGTACTCTACCGATGTCCAATTTCAACCCAGAAATCTAAAATCTGAGAGAGCTCTGACACCTACATACATTAATACAAACAATTTCTATGCCTATCAATGTCCTGCTGTACTGTAAGGCTCACCTGTAAGGTCAAAGGGTTCAATGGGTCAAAGCTCTAAACACTGTCTATGAATTTAATTATGTATATATAGAATTAACTGTATTGTCAGACTTAACCTTACTGCAAATTATTACAACAGAGATTATTACTGTGTTGGTTTTACTAATTTCAAAACAGCGTGATCCCTGCGGCAGCATACAAACTTTTAAAACACACAAACAAGCAGCTATTACTCCAGCTCAAGAGCTACAACAGAGTAGTAGCAAAAGACAAGCTCTTGCGGCAGTGTCAACACACTCATTCATCAAGTCAGCTCTCCATCATAGTCACCTCCACATTCAATGACAAACAGTACAGAAGAGCAAGTGTGGTAGTCGCCAGAAACTTGGTAGTCTTCAAAATTGTTGCATCCTTGCAGGAGGTCTCTTCTTTAGCAGTCGTAGTGGTGGTCAAGTAAAAGCAAAAAACTCCAAGGCAAAGTCTTTAGGTCAGCTTCTTCCTTTGACCTACTCCGTCCTCTGTTGCTCACTACAACACATTTCCTCACTCAACACAGCACTCTGCCCTCCTCAGAGTGTGTGACAGCTAGTGTGTCTGTGTGTTTCTGTGTGTTTCTGTGTGTGTGTGTGAGGGAGAAAGCGAGAAGGGCAGATGGGTTGTCTGTTTGTGTGTACGTGTGTGCATTTGCATGTGCGTATATGTGCATGTGTGCATTTGAGGAGTTCCTTGTGGCGGGTCGTAGAAGGAGTCTTAATTTGTCATCTGGCTCTACAGGTGAAATTCGAGCGCTCCGGGCGGCTGAGGGGGCGGGGCATAAATAATACAAAAGGTCGAGAGAGAGGAAGAGAAAGAGAGAGAGAGAAAGAGAGACAGACATAGAATGCAGAAGATAAGCCTGATTGGCAGTCAGATGTCATCAAATCCACAAATATCCAATAATCAACAAGCTATAATCTCATTTATGTGTTGCATGTACACTCACACAGTCAAACCTTTACACTGTCTGACATCAAATCAACTCCTCCTCTTCCAGAGTATCACGTACTGTCAGGTGTGTGTGCAGGAATGAAGATAAGTGATGAATCATATCAGAAATATTATATTTAACCAGCATCAGTATGAGCAATGCAGGCAGCCATCAACCTACTTCCACATACGTAACAGCAGGAGAAGGAGCAGAGGCTGGAGAAACACCCACTTGTTAGATGACGTCTTCTTTTTAGGTATCAATAACAGAGGAATAATTCTTTCAAACACACATACACACACACAGCCCGTGAAGGATCGGTAACAGGGCTGTGATTATTAGTGCCATCAACCAAATTATTCCTCTTCCAGAGGGAAGGGGTCGGATTGCCAGATCTGTCCTGTTACAGGGTATAGGTGTTGGGTTGCCAGATCCTGATCTTTTGGTCTTGGTGTGTAAGTCTATCTGATCATTACCAACCGGCAAAGAGCACATGTGGTGTGTGTGTGTATGTGCATGTGTGCACAGTGAATTATGTCTTTGAGTGGGAGCATATGTGCATTAAAAAGACAGAAATTAGGATAAAAGAGTTTTTTTTTTCTCCTGGATTTCCCACGGTCTGTCTCCAACCGAACATCTGCCTTTAAAGCAGAATGAAAAGACCCTATCAAACGTGAAAAAGCTCTGAGTTGTATCCAGTCTCTCTCTTCCCAAAGCAATCGCTGCTGGCAGGTGGTCCACCATCTTTTGATAGAAATTTGTAGAGAAGAGACAAAACAGAAAAACTGGGATGCATGCCCGAGAGTGAAAAGCAGAATTATGACAGAGGTGGACTTGATGAGGCTCATCAAAAGCATTCAGATCCTTAAGGGGGAGCAGTAGACCATCTTTGCCACGTTACACACACACACACACACACACACACACACACACAGCAGTCTGCTGCTATCTAGTGGGCCAGAATTACACCTGCAGCACTGACAGTAAGTTAGGTACTAACTAAGTTTACAGGCCTCCAGCAAGTGCATGCTTGCACAAGACAAACCAATTACCTATAACCATTTTTGCATTGTTTTCCATGATTTAATATAGTCTTATTATGAGTGGTAAGGGGATATATCAGGTTACTCCTCGCTGGAGATAAGTAGATTAACCACGCCAACGGATATACTGCAGTTTATGTATGGACTAAAGGGGAGGGAGGAGGCGTGTAGGTGCGCCCAAAAAACTTACCTTTCCTCCGGCACACCCAACACTGGAGCAGGTCACGTCACTGGAGCACCGTAGTCACGTTTCTCCATCCTCTTTAGAGGTAAAAAAGGGACAAATAATAAGAAAAAAATCCACCAAAAAGTACAGTCTTACACAGTTAGTCACATCTGCTGCTCTGGGCAGCAGGGGTCGGTCAGCAGAGAGGGAAACTGTGCCACCGGGATCGGAGGATGAATATTTCACGACCGCTATTCTTCGCTGACCGGCCGCGGGCTTGAGTTCCACACGCTCCGGGGAGAAATGATGAGCACCGCGGGTGGGCAGTTGCGCTCATACACGGTGATACACACTATAAGTGGTGACATGTGTGGTAAATAAACAAGGTGGGTAAAGTTAAATCACAGGTAAATGTATTTTTTTTTTAGCTTTAAACTGCGCTCTTTGACTAACCGTCGAATGACATAGCCTAGCTTAATTCGGCAGTTAGCTAAGTTAAAGAGCCGTATTACTGAACTTTAAGTGGGGGGGAAAAAAGTTGCTTCTCCCTCCACTGCCTGACTATTATCCGGATGTTTGATGTTTATAGCTTTGGATATTTAACATTTCCTCTCGCAAAGTGTGTCATGAGATGGCTTAAGGCGTAAATAGAGCATAACAAATGAAGGTGAGGGCTTCAATGAGAAAATGTAGGGAGAGTTGACGTCTCCCTACATGAGCAGTCCTCCTGTTGCCCGCCAGATGGACCCGCCTGACAGCAAACAACCAGCAGAGAGCCACAAACTGCCGCATCTCCTCCCCTGGATTCACTCCATAACCCAGATGACCTTGTCGTCTTCCCCCAACATGACCGGCTGGCCGCCCCTATCAAAGCAGCTTTTGGCTTTGATATTGAACCAACTGTGGGGAGTCACGATGCAAGACCTCGCTGTTTTTTTGTTTTTGTTTTGTTTTTAAGCCTTTGGGCACGTTTGAGCTTTTTTTTTTTTTATGTTGTTTGTGAAACAGTGACTTACATAGATTTCAACCAAAAAGCAAATTTACAGTGTTTTTGGTTAACATATTTCATATTTCATATACTGCTGCAGCTGGCAGTGAACATCTTGGTCAGTCCAGGCAGCTCTCCAGTCTACCAGCTTGATTTCTAACTAAAATCAGGGCACAGTTTCTAAACAGTTGTTTGAAAATGCTACTGGTGTGCAATTAAATATTACGAAACTATAGAGCAATCTCCTTTGTAGTCATCTCCAATCTGGGAGTTGAGAAAAAAATGTCTTTTTTGCCTTGTAAAATATTCTGTCATTTTACGTCTTCTTCACATATTTAAAGGTCCAGTATGTAAGATTTAGGAGGATCTATTGGCAGGTATTAGGGTTTATATTATCCTTACATAAAACCATGTTTTTGTCACTGACAGTATAAAGAATGGACAGTGAAAGCGCAACATCACCCACAGGTTTCTGAAGAGCCATTTTGAAGCTTAAAATCTGTGGCTCTGGTCACCACCATTGCCCACCATTGATTTTTTATTTTTTTTGCTCCATGGCTGTGAAGTGAAGCCAATATAGAAGTGACAAAATTGTAGTAGTTCCTCAAACGGCCACTTGAGGCTGGCTACAGAACGAGTCAATCTCCATAGGCCCCCATATTAAAATGTCCAACTTCACAGCAGAAATAAACATGTTTACAGCCTGGTACAAAAAACAGTTAACTCTCAAATTATATTCATATTATATTCAAGCTTAAAGTTATGCATAATGCCCCTACAGATGGCTTGTTTGAGCACTCATTCAGCACACCTCAGGTCCACCAAAAATCTGCGTCTTTGCTAAGCTATTTTAGATTAGCTGGCAGGTGGTAGAGGCAGGGCTACCAACATGACAGTGGCCAGAGCTGCATATTTTAAGCTTGAAAATGGCTTTTAATGGATCCTACAGGTGATGTCATGCATACGCTGTCCATTCTTTATACTGTCAGTAGTTGCAACCTGCATCTTCGCAGCTGGTTTCCATTAAATTTCACACACTGGACCTATAAATGAAACAAATCTCTTTAATGGTCGAACTGTCACAACTGGCAACCATGGCCTCATTTTAAGAGGTGACAAATCAAAATGGTTGAGAGCCATTTGATGGAAGGAGGTGAATGAATGCAGAGTTTATCACTCTTTCTTTCTCGCTCTATGTGGTTTTGTTGTGGTTTTACAGAGCTACAGGCTAGTAGTTGTTTTATTCCTTCTGGAAGCAAGTCATACCTGAATTATTTGGATTTTTTGAAGGCAGTGTTGCAACCAGGAGTTGCTGCTAGAAATTGTTGCCCCTCTCAACAGCTTGCTTAGGGCCCTGAAATAGTAAATATCTATAATACTTGGCATGTTCCAGGGCCCCAGTTTACCTCTGGGCTCTGTGAATCATTCAAAGAAAGTAATGGTTTCTTTGTGCAGACACAAGCTGTTTTTTCTGAATAACATACAGCAAAAACATGTTTCAGGGAGATGGTGATGTTTCTGCAGGAAAAATATGAAAAGGTACATGTGCATTTTTATTTGAGAAAAGAAATATCAAAGAGTTGGAAAAAAATACCAGTAAGGTGACTAGAAACAGAAGCTCACTGTTTCTGAGTTTGAAATAGATACAGTTGGCACTGCTGGTCAGACAGCAGGCAACAGATCGGTGAGCAGAGGATCACCAACATTAGTTTTTCTCCTGAAGGGGTCAACTGAGTCTGGAGCTGGAGCAGCTGTTCTGAGACACCCAGTCTCAGCAGTAGGTCAGAGGGTGACTCTAGAAAGCTCCCACTGTGGCAGAGAGAGGTGTGCATGTGCATTTGTGTTTTTAACAGATCAAGAGAGAGAAAATACAAATTCGTAGATGGATAGACAAACAGATAGATAGGGAGAAAAACAGAGTGTCAGATAGACAGGAAAGCAGCGGGGTACATCCATCCACATCCACTTAATAGAGGCTCCGCCTGGATAGGCTGAGAGTGGAAGAGCAAGGCTGCTAGAGTAGTGAGGGTCCTGCTGTGTGTCCATCAGTTTTAAATAATCCCTGCTGCTGCTGAAGTGTCCTTGAGTCACACGTTGAACCCCTGCTTGTTCGGAGACACACCTGACTTCTGTTGCACTCCAAACTACAGTGTATTTGTTCCTTTTCCTCACAAAATCGTGTCTGTCTTTTACTTACAGTGTAGATTATGCCAACCAATCAGCTCAGCAAGGGTACGAGCATGGAGCCATTCCGCAGAATCCACAGCCACCATTCCTACACCCACTCCAGGATGGATATAGTAAGGTTTGTGTATCCCTGTGTTTATCTGTGTGCGTGTGTGTGTACGAGGAGGCAAGGTTGAGTTGATAATGACAAATAGTTTCAAAGAGCAGATGAAGCTGCATCTGTGTAGAGAAATGGAGCTGCAGAAGGTTGTATTTATGGACTTAAAAGATGAATTATAGGAGCCTCAGAGGACAGAAATGCAAAACATTTGTATCAAGGAAAATTGCACAAAGCCTCAAAGTGTTGTAAAGAGTAATGCATGACATTAATCCAAATATGAACAGGAGACAGCAGAACCTGTTTTTTATGTACGTGACTAATAAAAAAGAAACATTATTCTCATGTGGATCCATAGAAAAAAAAATGTTATACTCATACTCTTCTATGCTTGTTTGGTACCGTAGACCTACACTACTAATTGAGTAAAATAACATACAGGTCATATCGTACAAGCAATCAAACATAGCGAATGTAGTATCATGCATACAGTACCACTCAAAGTTTCCAAGTCTAGGTGACTGCATCTGTATATGCAGTATGTTGTTTAAAGTCTGGTTGGATCTTTAAAGGGATAAGTAATACACAATCTTGGAACCGATTGACTATTGTCTGACGACGATTTAACATCTGATTGCAATGGCCAGTATTTTGGGGCTATCTGGTATAGCTAGCAGATGTTCAGAAGACTGATAACAGATATCAGGACAGCGAAGACTCCCTCTGCAGTCCAAATCACAACTTAATACACAAGAATGACCAGAAAGACACATTTCGTCTAATCTCTATAAACAGATATTGGCATAAGAAAATGCAGATACATTTTTTTAAACAGCAAATAAAAAGCTAAATTATTATCTGATGATAGTATGGTTTCTGAGAAATACCATTATATGGAGAAATGAAGTATTGCAGTGGTGGTTCAATTGTTTCTCCTGTTTGTGTCTTCTCAGTTGCCCAGTAATGACAAAAATAAAAAAATATTACAGATCATACATAAAGAAATTAAAACACAAGCAGAAACTGTTTAAAATATAATGATCAATGCACAATCATGCTGTTCAAAAAAATCTATGCACACTTCATAGGGCTTTTAGTTCACGCCAATAGCTTATTAAAGTGCTGTAGGCTCTGAGGATTAAATCAAATTATGAGTCACTTAGACTTGACACTGAGCATCAGGAACCTTGAGAAGAGAGGAGAGAGTGCTGAAAGTACAGTAGATATAGAAGATGTCAGTCATATTTCTGTGACAGTTTGGCTTTGTTTTTCAGTGAATGGCAATGGCAGTCAATGTGATTGATTGATTGATTGATTGATTGATTGATTGATTGATTGATTATTATAGGGCACAAATAGCACAGCAAAAAGCATATAAAATTGTATGTACTGCAAAGTAGCAATTTTTCAGAAATGGGCTTTCATTTATAAAAAAATCAGTGGTTTATTTATCCATTCATCAGACCACCAGGATGCAAGTATTTCTTTAATGGCTGTTAAACCTAATGATACAGCTTAAGATTTTTTCTCTTCCTCCTGGGTGTTTTGAAAACACAACAGGCCAAGGATTTCGCTTAGTGCTGCTTTAGATCTGCTCCACTCTTGAGTATATGAGAGCAAAGGGGCAACAGAGTTGAAATCGTGATGTTGTTTTCTGCACAGCAGGTGATTATTTGATCATTAGGAACCACTTGGTTCTGAGATCAAGGCTTCATGTTGGGATACTGCTGTGCAATAGAGATAACACCTGTCTTGGCATTAAAAAAACACAGCAATGGATTTTATATGACAGCTGATGCATCTCATAAGCCTGTTGGAATAAGCCAAATTACAATTTAAGATCTTTTTAAATAGAGGAAAGTGGGCAGTCCACCCATAGTTGATATTTTCATATTTAGGCACAAAGCAGAGACAGGCGGCAGAGGGGACACCTGTGGCCGCACACTTGGCAGACTTGGTTATTTGACTAATTGTGCTGCAATTTGAGACATTTATTCATATTATACATAATAGGTGGAAGATGTACAGCTGTAATTTATCAAATTACTTTCTCACTCTCATGCATAGTAATGCATTGTGAGCAGGCAAGTTCAACAAATTTATATGCAGTGGTGCCGACTTCAGCAGACCTGCAGTAACTCCACAGCCAGCTACTCTCACTGTGGAAACATTGTCAGTATTCCTGTATGGTCTACAAAGATATTTCATAATGTCTTTTTTTTTAAATTCATTTTATTTCATAAACAACAGGTGATGAATTTTAATGTGAAATTTAACATTTGCCTGAGTTTGGATTATTTTGTGTTTAACTTTAACAGCCTACACTAAAACAGCAATGTTTTAATACCTTCCTCAAGCTGCAAATACCACACAGGGCTAAACAAATTTGGTTGGACAAATCAAACAAAACCGAGCCCTTCGGCAGAATTTGTTTTATGGTGTCATCGGTGTATGGTGTCATTAAATAATGTATTAGTCAAAAGATATTGTCCATAGGCATCTAAAGGTTAAATAAAGATTGAAAATCAATCCCCTGGAAAAACTGGACATGACTGGGGAGACAGATGTCTGAGCTACCTTGCTGTCGCCACGACTTGGAGCCAGATAAGCAGTGAATGGATAGATGGAAATCAGTATAATGTTGGCATGGGTTAGATGCTTTCTGCCCCTACATTTTGGAATTTGAGAGCCTCAAGATTTAGGTTATAACTATAACTACTGTGGAGTGAGACCCAGAAGCAGAAACACTAGGTAGGAGTAGTAGTACAAAAAGCAGATTTTAATAGTTAAAAGATAAGATATAGGTCAACAACAGGTAGGCAGTCAGCGGAGGCAAACAAGACCAGAAGGGATCAGGCAGGCAGCCAAAAGTCCAAAAACTAGCTGGGTTCAAAGTCGCTCAGCACAGGCAGGCGTTAGATACAGGAAACAAGGCTGCACTGGACAACCTGTAAAATGCTGAGAATTACTGGGAACATGAAGTATATATAGTGTTGGGGTGGTGGGGTAATGAGGTACAAGGGTATGTAGACGGGTCGGGCATAATGACTAGAAAAAGCTGGAAAACAGAGGACAACTGGTAAACAGGGTGAAGAGGAATGTCAGTGTCTAAGAGCACAGCAGAGGATGGATGAAACTCTGCAGTACATAAACTACATTACTCTCGCTGCTTTGACAAGTGTTAGCAAATATTAGGCATCACTGTAACAATTCTTGAGTGAGACGCAGAAGCAGAATCAGTAGGTAGGGAAGAGTTGTAAGAGAAAATAAGATTTTACCAGTCACGCAAGATATAGGTCAGAAACAGGTAGGCAATAAGCAGGGGAAAACAGGACCAAGAGACCGGGCAGGCAGCCAAAAGTCCAAAAACTAGCCGGGGTTAAAGTCACTGAAGTCTGATGCTCCACACAAAATTGGGTAAGGATTGATAGGAACTGCTGGACTGGCCAAGAGACATTACGTTTATCAAATTATTAGTTTAATCACAGCAGAGGTTAGCGCACAGGTCTTTTTTGTGGATGTCACACTGAGGAACCTGCGATTTTCCTACTACTTTCTGTCTAAGTCAGAATGTCTGCTGCAAAAAAGGCCTGTTGATAAAGAGAATTATTAATGAGATAAAGATGTGTATAAAGATGAAGTTGCTGTCATGGCAATCATGGAATATTAATATTAACTGACTGTTACACCCCCATTTAATCTATTGGTTAGTGGCAATTGGAATGGCCTTTTCCCACTGATTTTTACAGGCTGTCTTTGAATATCTTAACTGTTTCATATTTGTCAGTCATATATTCTTTTCTATTTACAGCAACGAAACAATAGTTGAAAGGGGAGAACGATAGACCAGCGGTGCACTCAATCACCCCCACATCCCACACTCACTCGCTCTATGGGCAAGGCATGGGTTTCTTACTGCTGGCCTTCAGGTCCCAGTTGGCCACTCATGATGGTCAGTCCACCTACGTCTCTGAGTATTGTTGCCAGTGGCAGAAATATATAGGCAACAACAACAATCACAGTCAGGATAGATACACACACACACATACACACGCTGACTTTGGCACATAATTGATGAGCATAAACATTTTGCAAAAGCTGTTTACACTTTCACCACTCTATGGCAGCCCCCCTCTGTGCGACGAGTAAATGATTAGGTGTTGCCAGGAGCAGCTGGAGAAAGTCAGAGATAAAGTCAAGACACAGCTGGAGATCGTTCACCTCATTTAGGCATGAGGCATTCACTTATTCACTCACTCACATACACACACTTTTGCATATGTTGTGCTGCTTTACATGTGAATTCATCCCAGCTAATTACTTACTTGCTGGGTATATTCTGCAGGTGTACACCTGCATGGCAGCAGCAGTGGTCTTCATTGACAGGATGTGGCTTTTTCACACTGAAGCACCGCTGTCAGAGCTGTAACGTCTGCTTTATGTATATATAAAGCATGCCTTTATTTACTGTACACCCCAAATATATTGTAAACAAATTGTCAGATTCAAAAATGATACTCAAAATATCTTTGTAGTGAATACAAATTGGGTTGGGTTTAAAGTGCAAAAGTTTTTCAGAATAACATTACAACTGTCCTAGATTTTGCTGTCCCATTTGGAGGAAGGCCCATTTTAAACCTGGCACTACCAAGCCTGGATTTACGATTGTGCTGAAAGGGCACTTAATAAGATTATTGATCTAAACAGCAATGACAGGCTCTGCACATTTGAAGAATTAAAACAAACAGAAAATTCCCAATACCCCCTTTTAGATGTCTACAAATCCAGCACTGCTAGAGATTTAACAAGGACTATTGCTCCATCAACTTCTACCCTGATCTTAAACAGACATCAATGCTGTGTCTGAAATCACTTCTTATTTACTATATAGAGCTTTGCATTTACTCCCTGCTATTCTGTTGGAGTGCTTAAAGAAACACAGAGGCTTACATACTGAAGGCTTTTATACTGTTGTAGGGTCAGGGAGGTGGTGAAATTATACTCAAGACCGCCCAAAAAATTCTGGACAAAAAACTGGTGAAAACATCACATTTCTGGGACACAAGGGAGTAAGGGAGTGGTTTCGGACATAGCCCTAGTTTAGTTTCATATAATTTTGTTTTTGTTTTCTACTGTTAATCAGTGTGGGGATTTCACCAGAGAAATGACCACTCTGACATTGTTGTCTAAGATATTAAAGCCATAATGACACTAATAGTGTGACAGTCTATAACAGCCTGTTTGGGCTGTTCTCTTGGGTCTGGTGTAACAAGGATAATATTGGCTAGTGGGCATCGCAGTACAAAGTGTCACATAAGATTACACAGCAGGTGGAAACACCCTGCTTTCCATGAGAGACAAATAGTCCCACTGCAGCCACGTTAATGTGATCACATTGACCACACCATATGTGCCAAGAAAATGCCACAGTGACACCTTAAAAAGGTGTGTGTGTGTGTGTGTGTGTGTATGATTGTGTGTACATGTTTTTGTATGTGTGGAAAGCTGTATAATGTAGTCACCCAACTCGCTCTCCCTCGATGGTCCTTTAGGAGATGCAGCAGATGGACAAGTTTCCTATTCTGGAGAAAAATGTCCCAAAAACACACTGCATAACATTATAAAATGACTAAACAGACACTGGGGCTGAAACATACTTGTATACACACACATTGTCCACTATTCATTCATGTGGATCTAAAAATAAAATTTATTGTCAAATCAATCAATATTTTTTCTATGAAAGAATTAAGCAAATAGACAAATGTACAAACTAACATTGCCGAAGCAAACAGCTTGACAACAACCAAACATAACCACTAATGGTTACCTCATTCTTAATGACTTCCCACACAGCGAACATTGACCTTCACTCATACACATTGACTTACATCTTGCAGTCATTAACATCACAGCAAAACGCTATACAGGAGTACTGTTACCATCCCACTCCATCATTGTAGATCAAACATGTATCCATTTTTGCAGCGCCTTCTACAAAACTGCCCATACGAGCTACAGGGCTACCAACCCCTCTATGTCCCTTCATCCTTCTTACGTCTTCAAACATCAGGAGACCCTGAGATAACACCACAATTTGGGACTGTAAGCGTAGCTTAATTTCACCCAGCATGAAAGGCTGGAGCCTCATCCTACATCTTAGAGCTGCACAGAAACCCCCTTACTCAAAGCTGACCCCCTGTCACACCCAGTTAATTGCAAAAGCAGCCCAAGAGAAACATACAGTACAAAAAGAGCAATTATTACTGAGCTAAAGACACACTGAAAACAAGTCCAGGAGAAAGGCACCTTTGAAATGACTGAACTGGAGAAAGTCCTGCAGGGACTGAAATGGGAAAAGGCAGCAGGATATGACAATGACATCTCTCCAGAATTCATGAAACATCTGGTCCAAGCTCTGACCTGGCTGACCCAATTTTTTGATTAGACAAACAAACTCATGCTGGCAAACAACAAAAGTCATTGCCATACCAAAATCTGGTAAAGACCACAAACTACAAGCAAGCCACTCTCCATGACGTGTTCCCTGTAAAGTATTGGAACACCTTACACTACAACATATATCTTCAGGAGAAGAGAAGATCCCCTTTACATATCAGGCCTGTTTCTGCAAGGACCACAGGACAAGTACGGGCCCAAAGTACCTTCATTTAGAATGGCTTCAAGGGCAAGCTAGCAACAGGAACATTGTTTTTTGACCTTACACTATGATGATGATGTCTGGCACAAATGCCTCCAACTTACACTCACAAAATTAAAAAATTGCTTGGACAACAGCAACAATCGAAACTCTGCTAACCACCTGAAGATTCAGAGTGTACCTCCACCCCATCGAGTTGCACTTCCTCAAAAGACACTCCAAAAGTTTAATGATCTGCCATATCTACCAATCTGTGGCATTTTAAACCCCTGCCTACTGCCTGTCTCCCATAGTCCCATAATTAGATGATCAATCAAAATATGACAACTTTACCAATCTGCCCAAACAAACAAGTGCTGTCAGACCCCACTGAACAGGTCCCTGGCATCAACCTCCCAAAGAGACAGTGGTCAATCCTCAACAGATTCAGAACTTGGCCATGGACCCTGCTTGGCCAGTCTTCACAAGTGGGGCAGGTGTCCAAACCCACTGTGTGTTTGTGGAGATGAGTAAAACATGGAACATATCTTTGAAGCTTGCCTTCTCCAAAGACTAAAAGGAGGATTAGTCACCCTCCATACAACAGATCAGGAGGAAACTGCTTACTTACGGACTTTGCATTGACTAAATAAAATAAATAAATATATTTATCATTTATAAATATTATAACACACTGACTTGATGAATGGGCATTCATGGGTTCAGTGTCGTTCGTGTCATGATCAGCAAGATTTCTTCTTCTACCATATCTGGGAAATGACTGTCAAATGACTGATTGAATTACAGTATTCATAGGAATATCCAATATAACCATATCTTGAATGACTATCACATCATGCTGCAGAAAATTTCTCCAACCCGGGCTGAATAACCATAATACAGACATGTTATCTTCCCACTATGTGCAGATTATCTGTATTCATATATGCATGTAGATGTGCATGCACCAATGCACCCTTAGTTATCTACACATGTGCATACAAACATCAAGTTATCGGGTTGTTGAGCAGCACATACAGTACACACTGTACACTTTTGCTGTGTGCATGACAAAGGATGATTTTTAATGATTAAATTATGACATTTTACAGTTAGCTGAATTTACAATGCATCTCTCTATCCTTGCCTCAAGTCCAGTGAGGTAGACTACTTAATTTTAAATGATTTCTTCTTTATTGCTTCAATAAAGCAAGAGGCTAGTGCCTCTGTTTCCCCTTATCTAAACAAATAAGCCAACGTTTTCTTACCCACAAAGGAGCCAGTAAGTGATCACTGTTTTTTTTTCTCAACCCCAAGTGCTGATGCCAGCATCCAAACACAGCATTTCCCTTCACCACCAGGATAAAGACTCGATCAGCAGTTGGCTGATGATCAAGTTGGGAGTTTATGCTAATGTCTGGTTATTGGATTCATCCCTATAATCAGACATTATCCCAAGATAAAATCTATATGTATGTGTAATCAGCAGCACAGAAGTTTGAAACTAGTCTGCTGATTGAAATCATTACATGTACTTCTTTAACAGTTTTGAAGTTGTTCCAGTTAATGGAAAACAATTCAAACAAGTGTGCTTATGGCTTTTAGGAGCCCAAAGTGGATCTAAAAATACACAATTGAAGTGGCATAGTTCACAGGTAAATATTTGCAGGTTTATGTGTTCATTTCCACTTCCATCTAGCAGGTCACTGGTGTTGATCCTGTGTGCTAACTGACAAATGGCCATACCAGCACAAAACTTTTGTATTCACATGTTATGTGTGTTTTTTTATCAAAATAACCCAGTTAATCTGGAAATTAACAATGCTTCAATCTCACAGTCAGGCTTTTGTTATTGCCAGTAAGACATTTAATGCACCCTTTGGCTATGGTGATAATGGAAAAACCATAAAAAGTTACAACCTCAAGATGAGCTATTTTAAACTGTGGGCCAATTAGTATGATTCAGCTACACCCTACAACATTTAAACGCTCTATTGCACCAGCTCCTTAGCCACAGTGCCATAAGTACCGAAAGTCCACTCTGAGCACCCCAAGAATTTATCACTCTGACTATACAAATGGGATTTCCTGTAGCACTGTGAATTTCCGTGTTATCAAATTGTGTTCAGAGTGTGCCCTAGGGCTTTAAGTGTAAATTAACCAACACAGTCTAAATGTGCACTTCCCCAGATCAACTAAATGACGTAGTTTCTGCATATTTTTGTATGTGTTCCAGGTTGCCACTCAAGATGGACCACATTGAGGAGTCAATGTACTTTGTGCTACTTGGCTACAATCCCGATGCCATGGTGCAGCAGCAATTGAAAGTCTGTGACCTCGTATATCACGGTTGGGATTGTCAGCTTGTCTACGCTTGGATGCCCAAGATGGAGTCTAGACTTAATGAAATTTTCAGGTTAGTTCCATAGACTGTAAAAATAAAAATTAATGTTGCCTCTGTGACATCACCTCTCATAAAAGCGTGTGTGCGTGTGTGAGGCTGTGGTTGTCACCATCTTGACAGCCCAGACTTTGCCAGCTCATGGCTAATCCAAAACTTGGCAAAGACGTGCCACGTGGGTGGAGGTGAGGTGGGCCAAATGAAGCATGGTTACTGAAACCAGTGACCTGTGATGGTAACCACCTGTCAATCAAAGTGGCCACACTTTTTATTCACCTTACTTTCAAGTCTTAATATAATTTAAACGAGTGAGTTAAATAAAAAATAGCAGTTATCCTGAATTGGGTAATTAGACCAGACTGTGGAGCCTTATGGAGATTTGATGAAGCGCATGCTTCTGCATTGGCTTCATTTTACAGTCATGAACAAGGTTAGTCCCTGAGTCAGTGGATTGATAGGAAACTTCACTTATTTTGCTTTGGTACCATGAGTTAGTTTTACTGAATTAGTATTTGTAAATAAGAAGCTACAGCAAACAGGTCATTAGCTTAACTTTGCACGTCGACTGAAAACTGGGAAACCACTTATCTGGTTCTATCTAAATGTAACAAAAACCTGCCTACCAGCACCTTTAAATTTCACTTTTTAACACATTACATTTTGTTTCAGTAATCCTTGAGAAAAACTTCAATTTGTGGTTTTATGTGGGTTTATGTGCCAGACTATTTGCTGTCCGGGTGCAGTAACTTTCTGAGTTTCCACTGGTTGCCTGGCAACATCAAGGAGACACCAAGACAAGAAGAAATAGCCCAGCACATACACCATAAAACAACACTTTACAATATTTGTATGGCTTTTTGGAGTGCATGTAGGCTGCTTTTTTTTTCCAATGGACAGAGCAAGGTTAGCTGTTTCCTCCTGTTTCAACTCTTGTGCAAAGCTACTGTCTCTGACTGCTTGCAGTAACTTCCAAAAGCGTATTTCCAATATTTATTTTTATTTCCCATCAAGTGCAACTATCTTTTTACGCATACTTTTCTCATTTATTTTATGATAATCCACTGAACCATTTGGATGGACATTTTTCATGGAGGTTGTTTAAATTTAGAAAAAGTTGCCTAAGTGCGGTTGTTGGAATATATATTATTTTATTAGGTCCTACATTTATTAAAAATATGAATTATTCAAATCCCTACCTTGGCCTTTGCTGATTAACTTAAACTTACTTTATCAAAGTAATGAAGAGATTTTTGCATTTATGCATATTTAATTCACCTATTTCACCAAAATGGTTTGTTGTTAAAATGAGAACAGACAATTGTCATGAAGAGAGTTCTCACTGCAGCTTCAAAACTTTCCAAATCCCTACTTGCAATTAATTAATAAATTATTGACTGACCTTTTCAAGCTAAACATAATTGCTAGTGTGGCCAAGTGAAAACGACACAGCAGTGCATCACTCCTAACTAATTGATTCGGCTGCTGCACCCATGAACTTTTCACTGTGATCAACAATGTGACAGAAAGTAATCACATATCAATCTTTGAGATGAGTGGTCTTCAAAGACGGCCATATATTTGAACAGGGTGATGATGCTGCCATGGTAGTCCCACGAGAGTCAGCCTAAAGCTCGCATGAGATCCAAGCATTACACACTGCCCCTGTCTGGCTGTAGGAAGCAGTACTGTCTGTAGGAGAGCTCATTTCAGGTCACCCACTCTCTGTGGGCGAGAGAGCGAGAGAGGGTGGAGAGTGCAAGAGAGGGAGGGAGACAAAGTAGAAAGACAGACTAGGGAGAGAGAATATCTATAACTCGATAAATGCCAGCTATCACACCGTTCTCTTCCAGATAGAGAGCCTTGAATACATTTTCTGTTTATTTTGTTGCCACTTATTGATGGAGTGAATCATTTCCTGAGCCTATATAAAGCCATGTACTGTAGCTACAGTGCAATGTCTTCGCTATGGCAGTGCCTCAGTCTGAGGGGGAAAAATGAAGAAGAGTCAAGATGATCGTATGAAAAACTGAAATTTATTTCGTAGGCATCATACACTCATTAGGCTGAATGCAGCCCACCTACTTTCTTTACCAACAAGTTCAGTTCCAGTTGCATAGAAACATTACAGTGAATCATACTTTTGTGGATTCCTATTGTGTTTGCCTGTCAATCAGAGCGCTGTTGATTGTCAGATAAGCCCTCGTTTGCGGGTATGATGATGCCAGTGCATTTGTACGTGTTGCTACAGGAACTACTGTAAGGTAGCAGACTATGTAAGTGTGACCAAATAATCAGGATTAAAGACTCAGTGCAACTGCCTCAAAATGTAAAAAAGCATCAAATCCACTGTGCTATTCTTGACAATACATACAAACTGATAGTAGAAATGCAACCCAAAGTGTGCCATCAGGTCTTGTTGTCATGGAAACAATGCATTTTTTGCTAAAAAAGATTTTTAAGCAAAGTTGACAATTACAGGCTTTTATGGGCTGGGTTTCAGTTAGCCACCTCGCTAATTAGCAGTGTCTGCTTTAAAAGATTTCCATATTAGTTGCATCAGCAGCGAGTCGGCTGCGGGAGGGCTGCGCGTGCTTGGTAGGTGTGAACAGTGCAGCCAGTGTGCATCGGTTTGTGAATGAGAGGCTGGCATCCTGTAGCAGTTAGCATGGCCAGTTGTTTATGAATGGGGGAGAACTCGGGCAGTCCGTTTGCAGCACATAAACCATATGTATCTGGGTTGCGCCTCTTCCAAAACAAAAGTGGTGACACACTGAAAAACTCAGTTACCATGGATACAAAAATTGCCCACATCATTTTTGTCAGAGGCCTTGTGTAATCGGTTTCTCTTCCCTGTAATTTATTTATCTATTTATTTACTTATTTATTTTATTTATCAGTTTGTTTGCGAGCACGCCTGCCGGTTTTCATAGTTGGAGCTGCTTTAATTGGACTTCTTCCCTCTGATTCATTCCAGGAATACTGGAGTACTGGGCTTTGACTATTAGCCAAACAACATTAGTGGAATGAGCTTTTGTCTTCAATAATTATACAGAGTAATAACAAAATAGTTAGCACACTGTTGATGCACTACACAGTGATAATGGCTCTCTCTTGTTTTTCACATATTTTCTAATCGCACACTGGTATGCGCTGTTAGCATAAGCCGTGTGAAATTTAATCAGACAGCAGAAATTAAGAGATAAACGCAGCTGGCTCATTGAAGTGTTTGGATGCGGAGAGCCTGATTTGAACCGAGCGTGTTGCATTGTGTGTGAGTGTGTGTCCGGTGCTGTCTCTGCATCACAGCAACTGCAGGTAACTTCTGTTCAATCTGCTGTTGGCCCATGAAAGTTGCATGAAGACTGAGCCCAGCGGTTATAAATCAGTTGTACCAACATGGACACGTGTTTAGAGAATTCCAGCACTGTGGGACAACGAATCCCCCCTGCCGTCTACTAAATGCCTACAACTGTGTACAGACAGGGCAGAGCTGAGTCACTATATCGTCCGAGTGTTGTGCTGGTGTGCGCCGGATGAATGCATATTAAATGAGAGAGAAAGAGAGAGATCCTCCTCCATGCGCGGCTGCAAAAGGTCATGTCCCAGAAATTACTATAGGGAGGTCTGCAGGCATGCTTACCCATGAATGAGATTATACCTAAAGAAAAGGCAGCTTTTAAAAGCTTATTTATGGCGGCCTGGAAGAATGTATGATATTATTTCCTTGGCAACAGCTTAGTGTTTAAATATAGAATAAGACATGCTTAGCCATACTCCATTAGGGCACATTTTTGATCAAGAAAGTAAGAATGAAAGCCACCCTTAATGGCATCATCGCTTACAGTACCCAAGGGGGTGTCCCGAGTCCGGCCTGTCCCAACAGGATGCCTCTAATGGGTAAATAGCAGGAGGAGACGATGGTGAGTAGGACTGTATGAAAGGAAAGCAGAGCTATTATATTCGGAACCCCAGGAATTTTTCCTCAAAAGAAAAGGAGACCATCATCCTCTCTTCCTGCGGTCTGTCTCCCTCTCTTTTATGTCCATGTTATGCAATCGTCTGTTTCTTTTATTCCAAGCCTCCAAGGCTCGGGCTCTGACGGAGGAGGATAGAGGACCTCAACAGGTGGAGATTTTTATTCTAGGGATAGAGGAGGAGGAGGAGGTGGGGGTGGAGGAGGAGGAAGAAAAAAGAGGAGGGTAGTAAATTTTACTTAATAATAAGACCTCTGGTTGTGTGTGTTTGTGGGTGTGTGTGTGTGGGGGGGTGGGTGCGTGTGTGCAACCCAGCTTTATGACAGCCAGCCCCATAGTAGATCCCTGGCCTGTTAACACGACCCCATGCAGTATCTACACCATCTGTCTGCAATGGGACTCCAAGGCAACACTCAGAGGGAGATACAGAGAGAGAGAGAGAGAGAGAGAGAGAGAGAGAGAGAGATGGAGGGAAAGGAGGGGGGAGTTTTGTCAGCGCTCCCCAAGGACCCCCTGTGCTGCAGTTTTGATCTGCTAATTATGTTTAATTGAGGCTGTGTAATTCACTATCGTTGCCTCTGTTTCCCCCCTTATCTCACCAATAGCTTTTAACAAACTCTGACACTGACGGAGGAACATGACACACCATCATCATCATCATCATCATCATCACCATCATGATCAGCAGCAGCAGCAATAAACGTTCCGTTGCATATTTTTTAATTTTGAGGGGAAAGAGGGCTGTCTGCATGAGGGACCAATAGATTGGGTTACAACAGTTGAGCGGATATTGAAATGTTTTATCTGTGCGCAGTGGATGCTCCGAGGAGCGGAGGCGCGACGCGGCGACTTGTTTGACGCCGAGACAGTCGTCACAGCACACACACACACACACACACACACACGCACACGCACGCACACATCCTGTGAAAGAGAGAGAGACGCTTTTGCCCAAACGCACGCGCGCGGTTTCGTTTGGCGAGGTGGCACCAGGTGATGCTATAAACGACGACTGATGGTGTGCGCCATACCTCTCTTGCGTCTTCATCTCTCTCTCTCTCTCTCTCTCTCTCTCTCTCTCTGTTTTTTTTTCCTGGAGAAGAAGCGGCGCGCACTGAGACAGAAAAACCCGAGAGAGACAGACAAGGAAGAGACATATCAGTTTTAACGAGCTGCGAAGTTGGAGTCGCTTTTTTGGAGAGGCTATAGACATGGCGCAAATCTCTCCCTCTCCCTCTCCCTCTCTCTCTCTGTGGCGCGCACCCTCTCAACTCGCCACCTATCATTTTGATATTTTATAATGGGAAGATGAAGTCACCCAAGTCATTCCCTCTCCACCGCTACACACACCTCTCTCCCCCTCCACCACACCATCTTTCTCTCATTCAGGCCCCTTGCCCATATGTTTAATTAACTAGGCTGATGTGTGAGTACCTTCAGCCAGCGAAGCGTAGGCGGACGGGCTGCGGGGTAAAAGAGACTGCCGAAGAATATTTCCTGATTTCTCTCCGCCCGGGCGCTCGGTCGGCTGCCCGAGCATCACCTCTGTCGTGCCGCGTAGAAAAAGCTACAAAAATATCTCGAGCTCTTTCAACTTGTTTCGAATTGTTTTGGGGTCTTTTTTCTGTTTTTTTCCGGGAGTGCGGTGCTGGTTTTGGAGAGCGCGTGAGGGTGAGTGAGATAAAAACAGAGAGGGAGAGAGTGCGTGCGTGAATTTCTGTGTGTGTGTGTGTGTGTGTGTTTGATGCTATTTGTGACGGAATCCCCCCTTCAGTCTCCAAGAATCCGCGAGGAAGAGGAGGAGGAGGAGGAGGAGGAGGAGGAGAACAGGAGAAGAAGAAGAAGAAGAAGAGAAGGAGGAGGAGGAGGTAGTGGTGGTGGTGGTGGTGGTGGAGGAGGAGGAGGAGGCGCGCGGACCTGTCCACGAGCCCTCACTGCGGAACGCGCGGGGCTGCCGCTGGAGATTCCAAACCAAACGCTTATTTTGGATTGTAGAGTCTGACTGATCCCCGCACATCCACGGCTGTTTGTCCTCCTCTCTCCAAGCCCATCTGTGCCGTTGAGTGGACGGTGTTTGACATCTTCACCGCAAGGAATACTACCTACATACCGGGGGGAGAGGTGGTGGTGGTGGTGGTGGAAAGGGGGGGAAGTCTTCAGAGGCAGACAGGTGGATTTATCCGTGTGGTGGTGGTGGTGGTGTGTGTCTTTTTTTGGGGAGGGGGGGACTGGATGGAGGAGAAATTGATGGATTAATTTGACGGAGGAGAGTCGTATGTGATTCCCACTCCTGCCGAGGGCACCCGAATGGAGTAACAGGCTGCAATGTCATCTCCACCTGACCGCCTGGAGAGATGTGTCACGGGAATGGGGTGAGTTAGCTTCACCAGTATGCTTTTTGTTGTTGTTGTGTGTTTTTTTAAGAACTAGCTCAACTATTTCCTCTTTTTTTTTTTTTGGAGCAGCAGTAGTCGGGCTTCAGCGGTTGAAATATCTGTCGCACACTCTCACTCTCTCTCCCTCTCAAAGTGGAGCAGAGGCGGGGTGGTGGGGTGGCTGGTTTGTGTTCCTCTCTCCGCTCCTTCGTTCGTCCGAGCCGTCACACACAACCTGCTGCATGCCCTACATAGACGAGCCCGGCACCGGAGAGAGGAGCGTGAGGGGAATATTCGCTAAGGAGCCACAGGCTGTTTTTAAACACACACACACACACACACAGGAGAGAGAGAGAAAGAGAGAGAGTACTATTTTGTCTTCCTCACTGTACACCACCTCACCTTTGAATTAACTTGTGTTTTCGTCACGCAAGCTTTCCATCCAATAAACCCGTGTCCCAAAAAAAGAGTCACACACACGCACACGCGCGCGCGCGCACTTGTGCTCTGACACATAAACATAACCAATATAACGCGCGCGCACGCGTTCTCACGCGCGTAAATACGCACAAACGCGCGCAGGAATTTGCTCTTTTTTTAAAATAATGAATTCAACCTGTTAAAATGCTTCTGAGTCACGAGGAGTATAATGACATTGTGTAATAATGTTTATAGCTCGCGTATATGTGCAGCAGCCCGTGGGCGCGTGTCCTTTTATAGAACAAATTCAACAAGTCTGCGCTTTCTGAGGTGTGCGGTGCAAATAAGCAGGTTTTTTTTGTTGTTATTTTCTTGCTTTTCAGATCAAGTTTGAACATTTTTCGTCTAGTTTGACTGACGCTGTGAGAAGGAACCAAAATGCCAGTAAACGGACAGGTCATGGTGGCTGCCTGCACGGGCCCTCATGCCACGGCAGTAAAACTCAACATTCATCTCACGGACTCCGAAGAAGAAGGCGCAAAACCTCCGCGACCGCAAACCTGCAGCAGCCACGCTTTGTGACACCGAAGGTAAGAAGGAGACTCTTGTCAGAAGCGGCTCAGACAAGGGGGTGGCGGTGGTGGGGGTGGGAAGAGCTGTGAGACGCTAAGCGGCGCTGTTGCATCACATTATCCCCGGCTCCTGATGAGAGAGAGGCCGTGTAATGAATTCATATCTCAAATTACAGTTTTCAGGCTTTGAATGCAGTCACGTTGTAGAAACACATTTTCTTCCGTTTTCCTCCCGCTTCCCGTGCCAAGTCTGACACACGAAGTGTCTTCTCCTCCTCTCGGGGACATGGAAGCCATCACACACACTCACATGCACACACACACAGATGTTATGAGGGGGTTAACTATAAGAGCCTGACATATCTGTGCAGGCCTATAGGAGTGTGTGACATGACACAATATAAGGGCCCTAATTCCCATAATTCTCCATCAGACTAATCAGTCCTGGTGGCAAAGCAGTGCCCCTAATTTTATGTGCTCTGTATGTGTGTAAATTTATCATGATCATTTAGGGCAAATTACCATTCATGCCACACTAGACTCATAGTGGTGTTGTAGAGGGCTGGGGAGAGAGAGAGAGACTGAGGATGTGCTCAGCAGTAGCCTATTTTCTTGAATAGAGGGATGACACAAAAGGAGATCAACTCTGTAGGGCATAAACGCAATAGAGTGAGGAGCAGTGCATGTCGAGAGCTGTTGCTAGCTTCATTAATATAAATATCTTGTGCAAAGCTGCAATGAATTCTGGGTGTGATGTCATAACACTTTTAAAACAGTATTTTATAGCAGGGCTACTTTTTTTTTCCACATTCACCTTCTTTTCTCTTCTTTTCTTGTTGTTGTCACTCCAGAGAGTGTTTCCTGCTCAGCTGGGCATTTTCATCTCCCCTATTAACAAACTACTGAAACAAAGCCAAAGAAAATACAACAAAAAACAGCACAGAAATGAAAAATTCTCGGTGATGTGATGCATACCATATCCTAAGTCCCATTTTGGGTTTCCAGCGTGACATACTGTAGCGCTGAAATTATGTGTCGAGATGCATCTCACTGAGCTGTTCACTGAACCATCTCTATTGTTGGCAAAGCAGGTAGTTCAGAATTTATTGTCTCGAAGCAGCTTGTGCAGTCAGAAGTGAGACTGTGTTGTTTTCTTGTTTCTCTGCAGTTAAAGCTATTTAATCCCTCACATTAAATGTGCTGTTCCCAACATGTTATTGTGCCGCCTTTAACAAGATGGCCCTCTTGAGATTATCTTGATGGAACCTAAGTGGAGCTGGTAATATTCACACAAACAAAGATGTAAAAGGTGTTTTTTTCCCTCTCATATGTTTCTGCTAAATTAAAATCTTCCTGTAAAAAAAATGTTTTTAAAAGAGGATAGAGGCTGCAAATTACCAAAGAAAAAAAAAGAGGCGAGGAATTGAGACCGCACTGTGTCATCCTGGCCTCAGTGTTTTGGTTCTTAGTAGTGTGCAAGACATTTTTAGAGCTGGAGTACAAAATTAGCCCCAAATCTACATATGCCTGCAAGTGGAGGAAAGGTTCAGAGAGCATTCATGCAGAAGTCTCTTTTCATGAAAGATACATAGAATTTTTACCTCTGTTGAACCATTAGTTTGGCTGAAAATAGTGCAATTATTTTTGTGCATTTGCTGTGACACAGTCCCAAAGAATGGCTTCTTAACAAAATATCTTACCTTTAAATGGACGGCTCAGTAATCATAACCCATAATTACTGAGCCGTCAGAATATTGCTCAGGTCCCTTGGTACCTTTCAGATTATTTGATGGTACCAGATATATTATTTTGTGTAGCCCAGTTCAGGCATTTGAGTCACAAACACTAGAATAAAACCAACTAAGAATTCACATATCCTCTCGTTTTTTTCCCTTCTACTCCTTTCGCTGTGAATATAGAGGATTTTAGGTAGGAGTACACAAACAAGATTGCATCCTAGAGCTTATGAAGAATAATTATAAAGACGCTTAAAAAGAAAAAAGCCAAAGAACCTGTGGGTGGAATATGCACCTTCCTGCCCTGCATTGTAGCTGTTTTTGTCCTGAAGGAGGTATTGACATATCCCGAGATAACAGCTATAGCAAATAATCCCCTTATCTGCACAGTATTTTTGGTTGGAGCTCACTATGCACTGAAGTTGGCAAACAGCGCGTTCGTGTGCTTCATGCCTAGAACATAAACAGCCGAAACCACGTGGAGCCACCAAGCATGGCATGGCCTTTAGCTTTAGCTGTCATCTGCTGAGTGGGCTGTTTCTTTAAAGTCGATTAAACCTGCTACTGTGTTACATCAGACAGTCTTGTCCTGACAGCCTTCACCACCAACATCTGGTTAAATTTTACTCGTTATCTAACACATATAAAAGGTTTTCTTGTCCACTGTTAGAGGAGTTTAAAAACTGATGACCTGCCTTCACAGTTGCTGTCTTTGTACATACAATCACGGGTCAAATGCCTCGCACTCGAGAGGATGAAAATGAACGTTTTCATTTTCCCGTTCCTAGCAATTACCAGTGAAAAGGACTGAGTGACATATGATAATGAGTCATTTGACCCCCGCTGATCTTCTGTATATTGATGTGTGATAGTGCAGGCTCAGACACAAGTTAATAACCCAAAAGCTTCTTAAGAACGTGCACTGTTTAATCATTTAATCAAAACACAGTTGGTGGCCTCATTTAATGAGTAAGTGAGCTATAATGATGTTTGACTAATACAGGTTTTTGAACTGATATTTTTAGAATGAAGATGACAGGAGTCGTTTTTTTTTTCCCTGATGATGCTCTACATATGTAAATTTGACCAATCCATGCCTTAAGACACAAGTATTCAGTGTTTTACATAATTTGATCGGAAGAGCTTCTCTTTCTACGCCACACATTCATATATGGATTGAACTTCCCATTTAAATGCAGATTTTTTTAAAAAGATAATTGCAATCTTCTAGTCTCGTAGTTTCTTCATTGCAGGGAACACTGCCTTGGTTAGCAGTTTGAATTTCAAGGGGCTTATGACTAACTGTTTATAGCTAAAGCACACCTGTATCAGGGTGTCTTTAATAGTTTTTAAGTGTTTCCATCTGCTCAAGATTCTAGATAAGTCTCATCCAGTTCCAGCCCAGTTTCTCAGGACTTACTATTGGATTTAAGTAATCGGATTGGGATAAATCTGAAAATTAGGTTTTCCAAACCTGAAAAATTCTCGTGGCTCAGGCTAGGATTTAGTTTTGGAAATCAAATCTTTAAACTTTGTTTGCTTTCATGACTCAAAGGCAGATTGTTTTGATGCTGAAAATCAGGATAATCTTGATCCAAGTTGAGAGGTGGTTTCAGGGTGGATTTAGAGGCATGACACACGTATTAGAGCTGTAACCAAGACATTGCCACCTATACGTATTGAGTATGACTTAAAAGCAGCATTTCATGTTTCTATTTTAATCTGTAGAAACACTCGCACATCTCTAACGCCTCTGTTGCTGACGGATGGACCAGCTGGATAGTTGATGAAAATGGCTTTTTGAACTGCCAGTCTTTAAAGGCGTGTTGTTCTAAGTTTATAAAGTTATATCAGTTTATTTTTTTCACTGTATTCCTCCTTCTGTTCCTATAATATTTTGGACTATGTTGGTCATTTGGTGATATTTTCTTTAAGGCTTTATTCAGTGTATACTCAAATAGAACCATTCCTTTGCACTGTTCCATTTTGTTCAAATAAATCATCTTTGGTTGAGCAGGATGTTATTATTGAAAACATTATTTCTGAACAGGTGGTGAAATAAAGGTTAAAAGGGTGTTAAGTAATTTATTGACCTACATTGGCAGTTGGTCAGATCTCTATTTGACCGAAATGTAAGAGTCATATTTCACTGTAAAAACTGAAAGCTGTCTTAATTGGTGAAGATTGAACAGAAATATCTGTGAGAGGTAAATAATGATACGGATCATTTCCTGTATTGATTTGAGAACCAAATATGTTATGAGTCCTGCTTTAAGTCTTTGTCCACCATCTCTAAACAATGTAATACAAAGAAATACTCCACCTGAAGCTGATTAAGTTACTAAAACAGCTTGATCGTGGCAAATAAAGTATTTTTAAAGCGGCATTAATTGAATTTTCTGGCCACTTGACGGGAGTGTAACAAGCTGTAAACACAACTTTGACACATTATCACCTCACAAAGCTGTTGTGATGAACACCTTAACAAACAATCGCTTTATTTATACATCCGGCAGACATGGAGCAACATTAGCGTTTCATTTGAGATGTGCCTCAAGCACAGTCCCAATATTTCTCACTTAGAACAGCTACCCGTTGTGGCTGGAAAGAAGGTTGATGAGAGTGGAAGCTCCATGGGACTGAGGGAAACCGCAGAGGTGGGTGATAATTCTCCGTGATGGATGCGAACAAGCAGCACCTTTAACAACAACAACAGCATTAAAACTTCTGTGTTCCCTTTCAGGAGAAAATAATGCTGCCTCAGTATTGATAGTCAATGGTCATTGTTTCAAGAAAAGATGCAGACAGATGTGTTCTCCTTTGATGTCTGCATTCATGTTTCATTTGAAAGCTCAAGGCTTTCAAGATGGTGGATGTTGCATTTTGGATTGTAAACCCCCCCGCTGTGTCTATTTCAATAGTGTGCTTTTGAATCAGCTTGATTAGTATTAAGTATCATGTGGCTTTGAGAGTGAGGACATTTCCAGCTTCCTAGGAGGCCGTGTTGTTACCTTAAATGACTCCTTTTACACTTTGTCAGTCGGAGGATTTTCCTCACCTCAAAAAGGGGCTTAGGAGGTGCCTAAGTGTGGCCAGCCCGGCCCTGTCGTTTTGGCCAACTTAACACCCAAAACCCATATTCCAATTTTATGCTTTAACAGAGACCAGATATTGTTCAGACTGATATAACACTGTCCTAGTTAAGAGGTTCTTTAGTATTTTAAATCCAATTTGATTCAGTTTTCAATGGCTACGAGGAACCGATCATTCATATAAATGTATCAGTCTAATTCACCACATTGTTTGTCTCCAACAGCGGTGAGTGTGAGTGGCTGAGCTCTCGACGATTTGATAAAAAATGGTTGCTACACAATATTATGCATCACGAATGTATTTCACAATGGCACAATTTGCTCAACGTGTAGCTGAGACGATGAATACATTCTCACAATGAATCAGCCGTGATCATACCGGAGGAGATGATGTACAGCTGGGTGTTATAGAGCTGCCTGATTATGTTCTCCTGTAGCACCATCATTTTGTTTCCAAAAGAGGATTAAAAATAATAGTTAATGTAATTCTCCTGATAAGCTAGAAATGAAAAAGAAAGTCAGTACTAACTGTGCCAATGATGTCAAAGGTTCAGTGTGTAGGATTCATAATATGTATGCATTAGTGTGTAATCAACTGAAAATAGGAATAGTTATGCTTTTTGTTATCTTGAGCCTCTTATATATACAGATGCTGTGGACCTCTTCCACAAAGATCACCATGTTAAACCACCATGTTTCTCCAGTAGCCCAGAATAGACAAACTAAGCACTGTAGATAGGGCCTTTCCTGTTTTTCATGTGTCTTGTGGCCACCGTAGTTTCTCCTTTTCAACAGGGTTGCAATCAGCAACTAAATGCCATTAAATCCTACACACTGACATAAACAGTGAGTCAACACTTGAAAGAGTTCCCTTTCAAGCGAAGTCTCAAGGCCGACAGATAAAGATAGACAAGATAAAGTACTGCAGGGGCCTGAAATTTCTGGCATGGTCCTTTTTTTTTTTCTCCTGTGAAACCAGAAAAAACGACTGCAACGTGCCAACATAGTGGCCCATTCGGTCCCATGAAAGTTGCCTACTGGCTGCACACACCGACATGACGAAAACGCTTCATCTTGCACATGTGCTTCAGGGACCATAGAGCACATGTGCTAGAGTCTTCCTCCTTTCCAAATGTCCAGACGCTTATTTCCTAATGATCACATACTGGAAAATTTCTCCTGTGTCTCGTTGAGATGTCAAGTGTTATGTTATCGTAATTCTGCGATCACGCAGGTTAGGTAGCAGAAGCAGGCAGACTTAGTGGTGACCTTTCAAACTGTTGGGATGGAGACAAACTGCAATTATGTTTGATCATAATGCAAGCCAGACCACCTCATTGCCGCCTAGCCAATCTAGTCACATCCCAGCTATGCATTTTATGTTTATTTACACTTTGCAAGACATATATAGACGAACCAGGTGTGAATGTGGCCCTTTTAGATCCGTTTTTAACCATTTAAACTGCTACACAGCTGAATAGGTAGCTAGTTACATATCTGGCCTACCTAACAATGTCAATGCACACCCTTTTCTTGCACACTAGTCCAGACATGCTTTGAGACACTGTGGCTAGCGAGCAAAGGTCTGCTGCTCTAGATTTGTGGCGCTTTTGTATCAGTGTCATAGCCTGCTGTCAGCCTGTCACTCGCCATCACTGTCATGCGACTGATAAGAGAGCAATGTCACTGCTTAATGAAAAGTATCATTTAAAAGTAAAAGTGGTTTGATGAGGTAAATGTAAATAAGTTATCCACTTCCATTGATGGATATCTAGAGGTAGATGCGCAGGCATGAGAAAATGATGAAATATACATTTCTCACTCTGGGAGGAAGTTGTTTAAAAGTTGTTTGAGATTGTTTCTTCCAAGAAAGGAATGTAAAAAAAAAAAAATTAAGCTTGTTTTGATCCATTATTGATTTGGTAAAAGTCATCCATGCTTTTATCTCTTCTCAAATGAGAGTGCTATAACTTGATGTTTTTTTTCTCCGTCAAAGGTCTCTCTTGTCTCCAATTTGTACAAACACAGCACCTAGGAGACTTCCTGGAGCACCAACTCTGCTTTTATTGATTCTGCTGTTGATTTTTTTTGTGTGTGTGTGTGCTATTTATCCGTTTGTAAAGCGCAGTGTGAAAAGGGTTGTATAAAAATGATTACTCCTTTATTATATCATTATAGATCAACCAGTACATCTGTAAGATTGTAAATGCATTTTTCATAAAGCCCAGGCCTTGAATTAAGCGGTGCACAGTGGTACTTAAAGGTGGAGTTCTGGAGAGAGGTTGTTGATTCTTGAATTCCGCAGCCAAACAAATACACCCCTCTATTCAATGCTCCTTGAGATCAGATCTGCCGCCCAAGGAAACAACACAAACAATAACCAGCCTTATATCATGGAAGTGGATGTCTTTTTCCTCATAACTGAAGCAAAACCTCTCCACCATTTGAGAGTCTCTCCACTGTTAACACGGCTCTTCACCCTTGCCTGATCATCGCTCTTCTTTTTATAATTTTTGTTCTCCTGACCTCCTCCTTTTTGCCTGCTGCTATCCATCCTTCTCAACAATGCGATCGCGCTGTGGAGTTCGGCATGTTGGCGCATGCCAAGTTTACCAAACCGCTGCCCCCTCTCCTAACATCTGAACCTCCACCTGCCCTTCCTCCACCTGTTGCCGCTTGGTCGGGAAAGCGTTGCGTGGCTCAGTTTGAGACACACGGTCGTTTGTTTCCCAGGGCTGTGAATTTTCAAACACTGAAATGTTCTTCTGCACACTCACAGAAAGAACAGCAAGCAGCAGTGTGTGCGTGTGAGGAGATATTCGCTGAATTTGACAAAAAAAAAGTGTATTGGATTAGAACCCACCTTTAACTGGATTTTCATACTTACACACAAGTGTACCAATATTTTGAGGATATGCTGCTTACCTTGGAGACAGACACTGATTTAATAAATATGTAAACAGAAACCTGCAATATTTGCAGTTGTTTGGTCTGTAAAGTATGACAAATACTGAAACAGCAAATTACACCGTGCAATTGATTCCGTGCCTCTGATTATGTGGGATATTAAAAACAAATTGACAGCAAAGCAACTGAGATTACCTAAATGTGATTCAAGTTTTTAAGGCGCCATCTAATAAAATTATACTTGATTTCCACGTGAACAGGACCCCCGAGCACTCGCTGATGTAGCGTGTCATCTCGTAGTCAGTTTGCATTCATTTTTTTTCTAGATGATCTTGTTGAGAACTCTGCCAGGCAGCAAGACACGGTGGCCAAAAATATTCCCAAAACATCCACAAAACATCAAAAATATATTACTCCAGGTATAATACGCTCTTCCAATGTGGCGACAGGTGCTGTCTCAGCTAGACGGGGCATCTGGTGATGTGGGCACACTTGAAGCTTCTGCCTCCTCCTGCCAAGTGCAGTTTTTAACAGCAACAAGCAACACATCAACAAACATGTCGATGAGAGACTGGTGCCTGGAGATGTATGATCAGTGATGGATCCCATGTTTGAGGGTGACCCTAAATTGTTTAATATTTCATACACCGGATCTCTAAAATTGCTGTCTGTTAAAGTAATGGCTTTTTTAAGCATTAAAACATATAGTGCATTGGGCCACCTTCTTCACTTTATTTAAACATGATAAGTCCTTCATGGAAAGAGCCTCAGTTCGGTGTCACAGCTGGAGAGCAGTGATGAGGTGGGAACAATGATTGAGCGTTTCTCAGATCTCACAGGCTTCATCAGCAATGGATTTTAAAACTTGCCGTTGAAGTCTTAATTAATGACCATTGTGAGCACGAGGGACACACGCCCCCGCTTCTCAGTAGTAAATCCTCTAATATGTTTTCACATCAGTCTCATTTATTAGATACTGAATTCTGCTGCCTATTAAAACTTGAATTTAGGGAGGGAGATAGCTGATGATTACTCTAATTGTACTGCTTTTCCCCCCCACCTCTTTTACCTTTCCCTGTGAGGGAGGAGTGGGTGATGTGAATACATATACCTCTAGATAATATCGGTTTGTTTACTGTCCACTGAGATGTTGTCATAATGTTTATCCCGTGATATCCTTCCCTTTAATATCTCTAGTTGTATCAGGTTATTGTGGGCAATAATTAAAGTCAATGAACTGCTTCATGGCAGCATTGGATTTTTACATCAACATGTTTAAGTATTTGTCAGCTATTAAATTCACTAGATTAACCTTTTATTTTATCCCTAAGATCAATTAATTTTACATAAATGTTACACTGCCATGTTTTTTTAAATCAATATAATCATATAAAATTACATGCTGCACAGTAATTTACAAATGCAGCACTGTATCTGCACAAGCCATCTTCCATATGTGACGTTGAATAAGAATGGGACCGGCTCAAATGACCCTAATTTAATCACCTACAGTAATTAGCTGTTTATCATTCTGCGTGCATCTGGCTTGAAAAATGTCATATCAGTACTCTTATTTCCTTAACTTATTACAGCATTGGAAGAAATTTTGTGGATTAATAGATGTCTTCATATTCATTAATAATAGATTGTTCAAAAGAGTAGCGCACTTGTCATGCATTAAAATGAGTACAAATTCAGTTTTTGGTTAAAAATTAAAATCTTTTTCCATCATTACATCAAAATGTCTAACAAGGCTTACCAATGATTGTCTACAACCGTCCTTTGTCATTTTAATGTTTCAGGTCCTTTCAATTATTGAAAGCAAGAAAAAAATCACATAATATATTCATAAGGATGGTCCAGTCTCAGCTTATCATACTATGTTGTGTTCTTGTAAATCTGCCGTTCATGCAGTTTAAGGTCATGACAGTTTGTCAACAAATCTTCAAAACTTTGTCCAAAGATTTCTCCGATTTGATATCTGTTTATTATATCCATTCACCTTGTCATGGCACCTAACGTTGCAAGGTCTTTACCTAAGACATATTCATTCACAGGTTATGTCATTATTATGTATGCAAACATGCACACCGTAAGCCCCCTAATTAATCCCCCTTCACACCCTAAATCCCATAAAGGTAAAATATAAAGGAACTATGAAGCTATTTTATAATATGGCCTCTCTCCAAGGTCAGAGCTATCCTGCCTGAAAGATTATACAATTCCCCACCTTGGCACAGCTTCAGAGCAACTTTATTTCCATGCCTTTCCTTGCCCCACCCACACCTTTTGCCTTCTACTCTCCTCCAGAGAGGTTGTGTCTTTCTCCCGCTTCACATCCAACCACACAAAAACAAAAATATTCTCAAAGTCAAACATATCCACACGAGCACAGTTCCAAAAACTCACAGTGTAGTCCCCAAATAAAATGAAGGAGCGTGTCCTTCCTCGTGTTTGGCATAGATCTTGTATTTATATTTATTTCTAATGAAATATGAATGACAGGACTCTTGCAGACATTTTGTGTTCCCCTGATTCCCCCACGTACCGCAAGAACTCAAAGAAAAAGACAGAATTGGCCAAAAGCGTGCCCCCATAACATATGTATGTACACACATTTCTCCGCATTGCTGAAATTTTGATGTGTAAAAAGGTTGTAGCGGTGTTAAAAGACTGTGTAGCAGGCAGGCGGTTTTATCGAGGACAAGCAAGGAACTCACTCGGAACTTACATCAATGTTAAACAAATAAAAAATGTGATATTTCAAACAAGACCTTTCCACCATATTCTGCTGCCGAATCAAGGCAACAAACATTTGTGTTTTGCAATTCAATGTCTGGGTGGGTGGATAATGATACACACTGTGCTTTAGTAAATGCAGAACAAATAAAGGAAATATAAACCCTGGTACTCCCAGGTCAGAAAAAGCATATTAAAGTATATGAAGGGAAAGTGCACCTGTATTAAGATTATTCAGAGGGGATGAACTGAAATTATATTTCACCGAAACCATTTTTTTAATTTTATGTTAGTAGATGTAGTAGAGGTAAAAGTGGATTAATGTTAAGCTCATGAATACTTATGGGCTATGGTGCATTTGTTTCAGAGCTACTAAGAAACTGTGTCCATATTTCTTCTTTCTTATTCTCTAGCTCTCTCTATCGCTCTCTATTTATCTATCTGTCAACCCTCTTCTCTCCCTCTATCCGCCCCTCTCTATCTTTAACTCAACCGGTTGTGGTGGATGACCGTCTACCAATGAGTTTTGATCCGCCCAAGGTTTCTGCCTGTTAAAAGGAAGTTTTTCCTTGCCGCTGTCGCCAAGTGCTTGCTCATGGTGGATTGGTTCATTCCACATACATTTATAAAAATACATATGAGACATGAGGTAGAAAGATGAAGTCCTCAACTGTGCTTACAGACATCACTAACATTGATTTTGAGGTAAACTTGAGGCGTCAGTGTCTGACATTAAGAAATATTGTATAAATCGTAATGAAAAATCTGAATCATTCATTATCAATCATCATCAATCAATATATTGATCAAAAATGACATAAAAAGACAACATTTGTATGTCAAAACAGAAAATAAGATATCCAAATCTATCTAGACATGCATACCTCCTTAAAATAATTGGTAGCTGGGAACACTTCCATGTAAAACCCTACATTTAATTGATTATGACACGCTCGTTCCTGCACTGGAAGCCTGAGGTTGTAAGGCAGTGTGACTCCAAGCTTAAAGCCAGAGGGTGACTTTAACTAATTTGTTTTGTATTACTGTGTGTTGTGTTTTAGGATTTTGTAAGAGCTCACTACATGGATTAACAGCATAGCTGAAATAACACTGGATCAATAAATCCCTCCAAATCGTAGGGCTGCCTGCTTGTTAAACCACAAGGTCTTGTTTTCTATTACTTTTTGTGTTAAAGGTCGGGTAAGAGATCCTGGAAAAATCCAATACCAAGACAAATGTCACGATATAATGTGAACAACAACACAGCAAGTAATGTAACTAATGTTTGCTATGTGGTGGGTTTGCAAACTGTCGCTAGTTGCTGATGCAGGCCAACATGTAGACCCAGCGCCCCAGTTTCGTGCAATGAAGCAACAACAGCATATCTTGGTGTACTGGCAAGTCAGCTTAATATCCATCATTGGTCAATTATGTCTCCAGCTAGCAGAAATCCTTGAGCACAAACCAGACCTTTTTGAATCAGTGAACAACCTGGAAGGTGCTACCAGTATTGTTGCGCATGCAGTAAACAAACCACTGATTCACCTTTTATCCTGATGTCCAAGTCAAAGTTCGTTCTCTTCAGTCTAATTATTTGGTCTTGTTCAATATCCAGATCCTTAGGGTTGATTCAGAAATAAGGTGCTGCAGCAAATACACCAGTCTTTCCATTCATTTGAATGAGGTTAGTTGGTTTAGATTACCTAAAACATGATACTAAGTTGCTTTTTTTGTTTATGTTTGCTTCTTTGATAGAGATAGAGAGACGATAGTGGTCAAGAGACCTAGACAGTGAATAGGGAGCAGGAGCTAGTGAATCAGAGAAATAAAATGTCATTTTCTGATTGTTTCACAGCGGTTAAATTTGGTACAAATAATATAATTTTTATCAGTTCAACGTGATTAAATGCTAAACGACAGTTGGATGAATGTTAAGCTGTCAGAATCAGAGACATTATTTAAACCCATTAAGTGTCTATGTAATGTGAGAGTGTGAGTTTATGTGTGTGTGCTTGCCTTTCCCCAATATTTACTTGTCTGCTACAGCCTTCTCTCCAAAACGTCTCTCTTTAGACCACACATTTCACAAACATTGTTCCAAGGTTTAAATACATCAAAACCCTAAACACACAGACAAGCATATTCAGTGTAAACATTGTAGTCTCACAGAATTATATTCAGTAGTCTTTAAGATTTACAGCATCCCGGATCATAAACATGTAAATACGATTAACACAATCCCAACTCAGTTTCAAATGTCGCCTTCTTGTAGTCTGTAGTCGTGTCGTTTTTACTTTGAACTTTCTGTCTAATGACAGACAACTATTGAAAAATCCCTTTGGAAATGTATCAACAAGTTCTAAATGTCCCATCCTCTCCGTCTGAGGTTGAATGTACTTTTTCTTTATAAAGGGAGATGACTTAGAGACTCCAGACCATACCCGACATGCTTACCGCAGGCAGCCACCAATATTGTACCAATACAATGCCAGTCAATATTTTATGCCCAAGACATGACTCCGTGCAGCTCTGCTCCTCTCAGTCACACATTAGTATTTCTGGTCTCGCCACAGTCGCTGTACACGTCACAGGTTTCACTATTCTGTGTCAAAACTCCATGTTAAAAACTATTTATTAATGTTTTTTTTACTATAATTACTATATTGGCTGCTCAGGCTAACAGGCTGATATACCTCAGATTCACCCCCTTTGACAATCAGAGGAGAAATCTAGTCTGGAACGTTGGTTGTTGCTGATGTTCACCTAGATGATACTGTGAGGTTTACATGGTTTACAGGTCAAGTTGTTAACCTCCCAACTTGCTCACTCATCTAGGTAAACGTTCTAGCCCTTTATGCTAACATTAGCTAGCATATTGCTGTTGATAGATATTAAAATTGTTAAAATCCTCCTCGTCCTCAACTGTTTTCTCATTTGTGCCTTCCACTTTTATTTTTTCTTACTGAAAGGCCTTACCACAGCAAGTTATTGCACCACATCAGTCCCTGTTATGCTTACATCTGCTTCCCCATGAGATCACGTGAGATCATGCGAGGTTTACTCCCTCTGGCACAATCCTGCAGTTTGAGGTTAGATCTGCTTGGTCTCTTTCTTGTTGAGATTGAAGTGAGAATATTGAAACTACTTTCATGTTTGTGGGGCAGATACTGTATGCCATCATGAAGTTTCGCCTCATGTGCGTGATGCAGCCCGATTTGAGAATCAGTTAGGCTTTATAAAACCCTTGTAGTCTGAATGTAGACCATTTCAAATATTTTCCAATATGTTGTTGAAGAGATCACAACACCATCTGCAATGTGTTTCAACTTTTTTGCCCTACTGACACTTAACATAGCACAAACTGCTCAGGAATGTGACAGCTACTAACGCAGCCAAATAAAACTAAGAAACAATAATGGTTTTGATGCGATAAAGAGTGAACTTGAGATTCATTCAATGTGAGCGCTGAATATTATGGGCTGAAGGCGAATGGCGTGGAAGTGGGTTGCTACGATTTTGCACCGAAATGACGTATGACAGCAGCAGAGAGGAGAAAAGATTTAAAGTAAGACAACAGTGACAGTGCACTTGGTTTAACTGAAAGGGTGAATGCCCATAATCAGCTGATTAATAAGAAGATGGGTGAGGCAGAATTATGAATGAATGAGGCATAAAGATAGTCTTCCTGATTGAACTCATGCTGAGCTTCATTTGTATTTTTCCATCTGATACATATCCAGTTATTCCTTGCAGATCATGCATTTGTATGAGCATCAAACACACCTTACGCACTGGCTACTATCTAATCAGGACAACATGTTCAAGCAGCATTGTTTATCAAATGTAGAACCGACAGTAGCCTACTACATGAAGTAAAATTTACTCGATGTACATGCCAATTATCAAACAGGTGCACCGACCTGGAAGCGCAGTGTGCCTGTCATCTGAGACATGGCACGCGTGCGATCAGTGAAGTGTGCCTTTTTTCTTCATGCAAATGCATAAGCATTTGAAAGAGGATTGCACATATAGAGATTTGGTGAATATGGTTGACTACACATTCTGGTACATTCATGAAGGCTCACCCAATATTTAAAGGTCAGTTTTTCAAAGACAACACAGGTGTAGATTTGAAATGGTATATAAAAGGTTGTGATGGACGAAACAAAATGAAGTGTCAAACGTGTACCAGAAAATCTTTAAATAGTGTAGTATTTTTAAAGATAATACCCAATATTATACCTTTTTTTTTACAAGAGAGATTGAAAGTTGCAGCTTTGCAGTCATTTAACCTGAACTTAAACTCGACATCCCCTGAGCTAATGGTGACTCGCGATGGCATCTATTTTTAAAAAACATTGTATAATTTAAATGACTCCTACCACATTTGGTTTTACAAACCTTCAGCTTATTTTATAGTAATAAATGTCCAAATTGTTTTCTCCGTTAGAGTTTAATGGTGGCCTTCGTAAGTGGTTTAAGAAGTTAAGGTTTCATTTAATGGCAATTATAATTTCAACATGACTGCATTTGATTTTCCTGTTCTGGGCTTGATTTCTTTAATGATTTATTACGCCATCACATCCTCATTTCACCACTGAGCTGCATCTTTGGAGATCTTGTTTTTATGCAGATTGCACCTAAAAGACAGTCCCAGTTCCCGATAATTAGCTACTGCTTTCGTAAATCAGGCGCTAATTTCATGCAGATTGCGAGCGCAAATATGTACATAAATTTGGCCTTGACACTGGGAGTTTGGAACTGGGTATTATGGGGATTAACAAACTGAGAGTAGAAAATGCGGGGGGCGAGACATTGTTTTAGGGTGGCAGCTGCTATCGTATGCTACCTTAGCACACAAAAGCAGTGATATGACACACTTCATTATTCAAGCCTGAGACCGTGGAGAGCTTAAAGCCAACTGTTATCTCACATAATGTAACAGGCGTAAATTTGTAGGTTTAATGTTAATGTGAAGTGTGACACTTTCTCTCACTCGAGGAACCTGCCCTTAAGCAAATGTTAATAATAAAATAACTAGATTTAGGAGGGATGACTCGTCACTGAGCATGTTCTGCAAAACACTTTCAGATTCAACGACTGGTACTACTTCTCAGGTAGTACCATAACATCACAGCTGAGACAAGGGTACCGCAAGGTGATGATGAAGAGGAAGAGGAATTTACTTGTTATTGAATAGTTTGTATAAAAATCACCTCACTCTTGCCTCATAGCAAGAAGATCCTTGGCTCAAATCTCAGTCGGTTCACTAATTGGTGACTCTAAATTGCCAACCGGTGTGAATGTGACCATGAACGTTTTCTCTATGTGCCCAGGGTGTTCCCCACCTCTTGCCCTAAGTCAGCTGAGATAGGCTCCAGCCCCACCATGACCCCGATGAGAATAAGCGGTTAAAGAAAATGGATGAATGGATGGACATTTTCACTTCAGCTGATCCCTCTCCAGAAGCTTAACACTCCAGTTTATCCACCATTTAGTGCTGACCATCATTTTGTTTTGTTATGGTTTCACCAGCATAAAACAAAAATTGCACATTGCACTGAACATTTGTCACTTTTCTACAGATATAATTACGGTTAAAATTGCAGACGGGGAAAATAAATAGAAAAGAGGAAAACAAATTTATAATCAACATGAAACATGCAGCAGTAGCAGCAGTGGATGGTGCAGTTGTGGCATTGAAGTGATACTCCACCCAAATAGGTTTGTAAATTTTGCCAAAAAAAAAAAAAAATCATTCCAATTTTTATCATTCCACAGTGAGAAAAGTAGCTTGTGCTGCAGAGGTTTCAGTGGACGTTTTCATACTCTCTTGTCCACAGTGACAACTAACCACCATTGAAATCAATTGAAACTGACAGAGTTCATTTTGTTCACAGCGAGTGTTGTGCCTCATTGAGGGAACTACAGACTTTTACAGCCAGATTTCAAGTCTACAAAGGTTACGTGTTATGACAGATTTTGGATGGAGTATCACTTTAAGATATTTTGAGGAAACAAGGCCCACATAACAGCGAGCCAAATTTGTGTTGTCATCTTGAGACACTATGTAGAGCTGCTTCATTGGCGATGAATCAAAGAACGAAACTGTGGACTGATTTAAAGAAATTACACCCACATGAGCTTTATTTAATAGGAGTTAGGACATTGGTGAACCAAAAATTGTGCTTACATCCGAGGAAAATCACTCTGGGTTGTGTTGCACTGTGCACAAAGACGTCCTCTGATTCATTGTCACTGAAGCAGCTTGAGGGCCTCTGAATGCCAGCTCCCATTTGAGCACCCGGTGTGTTGTTTCTTGCTTTGACAGAGACATCATTTTCACAAATCTACATTTAACTTCAGCCGAAGAAAAAAAAAATTTTTGGACAAGACTAATTTGCTGCTTACAGGCAAATTTGTACAATTTAGGAAACACGCTTAAATGAGCACAAACAAAAGCTGCCTTCAGTCTGTTTCATTGCAGAAAATCAGATATTGAATACTGTCTTCTTGTTGAAATGTTTTAAAAAGTGAACACCAATTTCAGGCAGTTGGCAGGATAGTAGAGAATTATGCCGCTGAATATTATTAGATTATTAAGATCTTGCATTTCTCAGTTTCTTGGAAAATATTAGCATAAACGCTAATACAGCGGGAAACAGTTGCCCCCTCATGACATCTCTTTTGGAAGCTAATCACAGGAGTCAGCAGATATGATTTTAAGCACAGATGCAAATCCAGTAAGACAGCAGGGTTACACAGTGACCCAAAGTTTTCCAGCTATGCTGGCCATTTCTGAAGCCGTGGCATAGCACACTCCTGCTCCTAGTTATGTTAGCTCTGATGCTAACTCCAGGGAAAGTTAGTGTAATCTTGTCCCATTGGTTGGAGCTGACACTAATTCCCTGGGACAGGAGTGTAGCGGTGTGTGATTTAGCGGCGTATGCTAAGTGCTGCTGGAGCTGCAGGCTAGTCTGTGGGCACCAGGGCAGAGAGAGCAAGCTGGGAACGTACTGACTTGACTAACTGGCCTGATTAGACCGGGTGTGAGATGACATGGATCAGATACACACACTAACCCAGCCGGAAAGACAGATTGGCAGAATTAGAGAAAGAGGGTTAAAAAAAATCAAACGCATTAAGAGAAAATAATTAGATAAAGATGATTATCTGACATGAACGCGACGTGAATGAGGAGAGAGGAGAATGAAGCGATGAAGGCACAGTAGGTTAATTTTGTGGACGTGATGTTTCCTCCTGGGGTGTTTTTCAGCTCTGCTGGACTGTGGTGGTGTAAAAAATTGGCTGAGATGCAACGTAGCATTCACATCATGGTTTCATTAGCTCTCATTCAGCCCAGGGCATTTCACACTGCATTTCCTCCACTCATCTGCTTCTCTTAGATCTGCTCACATTACAGGAAAAGGTAACACAGTCTAAGCCGAGCAGGGAACAGAAGCTTAAACTCCTCTGTATTAGACACAAACTTGGTTAGGGTATGAAGTTGAAAGAAATGTTATTTTTCATCTCAGTGAATGTTATTGATTGATGCAGACACTTGTGTGCCTTTAGCGACTTGGAATGTTTCCCCTCGTAGCCCCATGACTGGGGTAAAATCAGATTACATTTATTTCAGGGTTATTTTATCCATTAATAGCTGGCACTTCACTTTGAACATTGCCCACAGGCATAGATTATGTTCAAATAAAGGCAGACAGTGCAAAAGAGATTTAGGGCATCTCATGAAGCCCGATTAGTGGTTTAGCAAAAAATAAAGTTAAGTTTAACCCTGGACTCCTGATGGCTCCTCCACTTTGAAACTGAATTAAGTCATTTTTTTCAACATCGAAGGACAGAAAGAGGACGGTTAACGCCCAGCCACAGTTTGTGCCTCTCACGATCTTATCATAATCTGTGGTTTTGCACTTGATACTCGCTCTAATAATTAGATTCGAGTCACATCTGTTTTTATCAAAGATAAGTACAAGCCAGTTTGAAAAGAAAAAACCCAGTGGGAGCATTTACAACGTTTTTGAAGACATTTTCAGAATACGCAAAACTCTTCAGTATCTACAGCAAAAACAAAGACGGCAAGTAGTTGTAGTTCACGCTTGTCTTGGACAACACAAGGGATATTATGAACATGTTCTGATATGCACAAAAATATAAAGCGGTAGTAGTACTTTAGATAAATGAGACATGAAACTTTTATCTTGTTATTTCTGTTATAGATGAATACTCTTTTCCTTCCCTTTATGCATTTACTGATAGTAATCAGTGCACGATACGTGATATTTGTTATCAACCCTCTCTTGGCTTCTGTATAAACACTCACTGTGGGATTAGAAAGTCCTGAGGCAGGATGGTTACTTTATAAACGCCTTGAAGGCTGTTTATCCAAAACTGATTTTTTTTTTTTAATGAGATTTAAGCAGCTTCTAAAAATGAGGAAATATCTGCATTTTCTAGCTTGAAAGTTTCAGAGCATTTAACAACCTTACAACAAACGGTTGCATTTATATAGCGCCTTTATCTATAGCACTTTATTATTTGCCTCTCATTCATCCATTCACACACTGATGGCAGAAAATTACTTGCTGGTTCAAACATGAGCAGGTGTCTTGCTCATGGACTCTTGGCATGTAAAGGAATTGCCAATCCTGTTATTGGTGGATTACTCGTGAGCCACAGCCAACCAAAAACTGTCAAGGTAAATAAACTCAGTGACAGCCTCAGTATGTGGTGATTGAAATGGTCTGCGGAGTGTCACAGTTTATTTCTTGGGGTTCATTTTTGGTCTTTGTGTGTGTGTTTTCAGGGTATGATGGGTGTAGTGGGCTGGATGTTGCTCCTACTCTCCCAGATGATGGTGCCTGTGGCGTCCCAGAAGCCTCCAGGACTCAGTGTGGGTGTGATCATGGGCCAGACGCGCCACGTCTCTGATCAGGATCTCCGGCCACCTCGGCGCCCCGATGATGCCCTTGACGTCTCCGTGGTAATACTGAGAGTCAACCAGACAGACCCGAAGTCTGTGATTACACAGGTGAGAAATGCTGTGCACATTCACATGCTGTTTATCACACACACACACAGTCGGGTTTGACACCTGAGTTTGTTTCACTGTGTCCCAAGGTGTGTGAACTTCTGTCACGCACTCGTCTCCACGGCATTGTGTTTGCCGACGGCACTGATCAGGAGGCCATTGCCCAGATCCTTGACTTCCTCTCCGTTCAGACGCAACTTCCAGTCCTGGGAGTCCACGGGGGCTCCTCTATGATTATGGCTGACAAGGTGAGTGACCGTGACACACACAAGCACAAGTTCAAGCACACAGACACACAAATAAATGCTTTCTTTGATCCGCAGTGTTTGTGTTTTGGAGATTAGGCAGCTCTAATCCCTCCTCTCAGCTTTCTTTAAATATTGGATAACGGAAAACGCTTTTCAACCTACACCTTTTTAAGATGTACTGGCACGTTAGCAATTAGGTCAGACTTTCATTGACAGACTTGGTATTTAGAAAGTCACTCCTGAAATGGAGCCCACAATTCCACATAGATACATAATCCAGTATACTACAGCATGAAAAAATACTCCATAAACCACACAAAATATATAAATGAAGATATAATTATATAGCTATAATCTATATATATATATATATATATATAATTTTAGAGATACTGTGTCATTAGTGGCTGGGAATATGAAATAATGTAAATAGTGTACCACAGCTTTAGATAAATATTACATTTTTCTATATGTGAGTTAGTCTGAGGTATATTTTCAGGTAAAGAAGAATGAGAATGGCCATGGTGCTCTTAAATCATATATAAACTGTCGGAGGATGCTTTAGTCAGCGTGTTGTAGATTAGAAAATTACACACTAGGAGGTTTTTGAAGCTTGTTTGTACTGTCAGGGCTTCTCCGTCAGATCATTTTTATTGTATACGTTTCGAAAAGAAACACTCCCAAAACGATGAAATGATGGCTGATATCACTCACAAGCATTTTTATGTTAATTAGCCTATTTAAAAGTTACATAGTGCACCTTTAAAAGGATTCACAAGGTCAGTAGAAGCCTCTGCATAGAGCGTGCAGCATTCTCTGGTATATCATCTTTATTTTAACCTATGATCAAACGTTGTTTAAATATGTAATATGTACTGGGCTATGAAAGCCAAAAGAGAGAGAGGAGGAGAAGAAATGCTCGGCTGTATGTAGCTGGATCACGTTTACTGCTCCATGGGATGGCAGGAAAATAGATAACTCGTTTTTTTGAAGGAAAAAAAAAAAGAGAAAATATCCTTCAAGATCGGATTTTTGTTTTATTTTGGTGTGATTCTCGGTGCAACGTTGGGGATGTACATTTCCTCCTCAGCTGAATTCTCTCTGTGGTACTGACTCTGTAGACCTCACTGACTGACAGACAGGCTGAAGAAGCTTTGATAAAAACACAACGGGTTCTTTAGCTTTTAAATCTCTCAGGGCACAGCAGCCAAAACACAGGAACCAATAACTGCAGCAGTTCAAGCCTTTTGAAGTACTAGTTGGTAGGGGATGCAGTATGTGTGTGTGTGTATGTGTGTGTGTGAAAGAGAGAGAGCGAGAAAACACAAGAAAAGAGACAGCGGTAAGTGAGAGAGTGAGAGTCGCTTTGAAGGTTAGGAGAGAGAGGTTGCAACATGAAGGTCACTTGCTTGAATTCCCTGCCGAGTATATAATGACAGGGTGAATAAATAAATGGTATTTTTTTCCCGCCTTCAAATGCTACTGTTGATGCGCCATTAAATGAGCCATTAACCCCCAACTGCTTTAATTGAACTGCTCAGTGGCCAAAAGTACAAGAGTGCGGTCATTCCCAGCAGCTCCCAGGTGTGAACCTGAGTGTGTGTAGCCTGTAACTAACCAGCCCACCCACAACTGTTCCCGCAGGCCTGTCCTGCAAATAAAAGAATAAGTCCTCTGCCTGGTTTAAATTAAAGGCAAAAGCAGCCCACTGGCAGGCAGGTATGGAAGCTCGGTGAGTCAGCAAATTGTTGAAAAAACATTGTTGGTAGATGGCGTATTTTCTGAAGTTCTGCTCTGTGTGGTTCTTTTATCTGCATCTGCCAGAAGGACAGAAGGTGTGAGAAGATATCGATGAGTTTCCTCTCCTGTCCCCTGGGTTTATGTCTGAATAATCCCTTGATTTGTTTTGCAGACATGATTAGAGTGAAACCAAGGATTGTTTTCATTACCTGTTCATTATTTTTAGATTAATCAATAAATTGTTAGGCTATAAAAAAAAAGGTGAAAAGTGCTCATAAAAGATAATGTACAGGAATGAACTGCAGGAAATAAATCTATGTTCCCTAGCAGTAACACTGAGACAGAGTTTGAAATACTGCACAGGCTGCATTATCCACTGTTTCTGAGAGGCAAGGTGGGCTTCCTCAGTCTGTTAAATGAAATAAAGAAATTGGTACCACACATCCACCCGTGTTCTGGAAACGCCTGAGGATACAGACATTTGGGAGGGAAGTGAAGTGGTCACCTTTATTGGATAAAATGGATTTATCACAGTGTATTAGCAGCTAAAGTAGACAGCAAAAAAAACCCCACAATGCACCACCCTGTGTGACAATATTAAGGGATTTATCAAGATATGAAATACACTCACTCTCGACCTCTCTGTGGTAGACTTTGTTTGATATAAATGTTTTGAAAAAAGATCCATTTTTTTACATCTCCAAAATTATTGGTTTGAATTTGAGAGGCTGAGGTTTGGCATTCTTGCTTCATAAATAACTGGAAGGTTTAATTGATTATCAGAATAGCTATTATTTCTCTGCTGATTGACAAACCGATCATTCAATAAACCCTTTCGGCCGCAGTCGGGTGTTGGCGTGCTGTAGCATGTCCCTATCTTGCCTGGTGACAGAGCCAAACAAGACTATTACGGAGGTGACGAGGACTCTCAGTGAGGTTGACACATGTTTTGCACTTGACACTCAGACTGTGAGGGTGATCTCATCACACTGACCCTGCTCTTGCACTGCCCTCAGCTATACTGTCTCCTCTCTGTGATTTCAGAGCATGATCCACATATAAACAGCAATGCTATGAGCAGAGTTAGTATAAAAGAAAAAAGACCAACCCCAGCAAACATATTTTGCTATGGAAAAAAAAATTGGCTCCATGTAATACTTCTTGGCTGCTGCTTTCATACCTGCTGTCAGTGGTGTAGTGGTAATCTGGAGGATTGAAAGAAATCCCAGCGGGCTAGTAACAATTCAGCCTGATTACTGTGGGCTAACAAACAATATTGTGCTTTCTGCAGCTTGAGCGGGCAGAGTCTCGCGCTCTATGTGTTCACATACACACACATGCGTTCTGTTCATGCCTCAATCAAGCCTATAGTATAGGAGTGAAAAATGAGCGGCTCATCCCCCGTTACCTTGGTTATCCTGGCTCAGTCCAGTAGTAGTCTACACATCATGTTTCAGATAGAGACCAAAAAAAAAAACAGAAGGGAGAATGCGGTGCCAAGAAAATACAGGAAAAAAAACTTAAGCAGGCAGGCAAGTGCTCTAAAATAATGAATATACGTGGAGGTGGGCAGTGCAAGTGTGAAATACTTGGTATTTAAGCAGTGTTAAGCTGCCAAAATGCGAACTAAACTGTCAAGATAATGTCACATTTCAAGGAAAGGCTTTCTCCGGTTGTCATTTTTATTAGTAGCCAGCCACATAGCCATCACGCTCGGCATCGCATCCCTGAAAACCGTGATAAACAAGATTGTGGAGACCAGTGAGTTATTGCAATAACTCCTCAGGTTTTTAAAAGGGGCAGCTTTTGTGTCAAGATTTCCTCGAGTTTACAGTCAACGTGAGCTGTGAGCTCAGTTAGTTTGTTTTTCCCAGAAACGAAAAAAACATTTTTAGCTGCTTTTCAGTCGGGGATTAATGCGTTCATTTGAAGTCAAACACAGTTTTGTTGTTTGTTTGTAGTTGCGTGTGGTTCGGTTGCAATTACCTGGGCAGGACTTGGCCTTATTGTCGAGATTTCTTCACCTTATATTTCTCCAACGATGTTATTGTTTTTGTAACACTGAATAAAAGAAAGTGTAATATCTGAATATATTTGAGATTAATAGCACACCACATATAAGAAAAAGTTCCATGCCCAGTGGATATTTTAGCAGCTGACTCCCTCCCCAAACTCTCACAATCACCACTTTACATGATTTTGTCCACAGCATCATTTATCTGCTGGGCTGAAATTAAGTCCCACTCAGCCGTTGCCTGCTGTGGACCTTCAATTCACATGCAGTAGACCCTAGGCCCCCATAAAAACAGCTTTCACAGATGCCTAGCATAAACATTCTTAGGGACAATACAACCTTCTTTCGAGCTTGGTGCGCAAATATACAAATACTCAAGCACACACATCTCATAATTGTTTTAAGAAAATGTTAATAAACCAGCGTATGAATAAAAGAAAGAATAAGTGTATAAAAGACCTACAGGCATCAGTGGGCTTTGTTTATTTCATGATTTAAAATGAAACATTGATCTACTGGCCAGGGACAAATCTTGACTTGCTGATATTGTTTTCTCATCCCAGAGTTTTGTTTTTGCCCGACTCCCCCCCGTACGTCTGCCAGAATCGGCAATGTTCGAAATAAGTTCCACCCCAATTGGATCAGTCCTAACAAATGAACGAATCATCTATTTTTGTCTGCCAAACCCATTTTGTCCTCCCCTAAATGAAAACAAATGGATCACTGTCAGAACGGGTCCAATCACTCAGTCAGCGTGGAACAGTCAGGCATAATCTACAGGAAGTTGGATGATGTGCTGTGAGAAGGGAGACACGTTTAGGGAACATGGAACTGATGGGGAGAAAGGGCATGTCTATGCCCAGGAGAGTAACAGGATTAGTTTGGAATGTTGTACTTCCATTACAGAGGGACCGCTCTGGGAAATAAGAAATGTTGTTGGCTTTACCTCACCCCCCCATATGTGCTCACTCATTCCCCGCCGTGTTCATCTCCTCTTTTGACTTTCTACTTCGCGGTGTGTGTCGGGGATAGAGGGTGGGGGTTGGGGGTCACAGTGCGTCGAACACGAACATGCTGAAATGGAAGGTTGTGAATTAAACATGTATGTTCTTTCTGCTTTGCTGTACCACTGTAGTGGGATGCTCCCCTTCTGTGGTGTCTGTGTATTTGCATGTGTGCATGTGTGCATGAGTGTGTCCCAGCCTGGGATGTCCCATATCAGTAGGGGCCATTTGCCCAGGTTTCTCTGCTGAGTCGCTTTAATATTTAACACCTGCTCCCCACACCTGCTGTCACTTGCAGAAGATACACTGCTGTGTCATTCACTCACCAAGTCCTCCCCCACTTTCGCCTCTCGTGTTTTTGCTCCTACGTTTTAGCTTTTACTTCCTCCGTGTCTCCCTGTCTCCACCAGCCCTGTGACTCTCTCTGGTCTTTTCTCCTTCCCCCTCACCGTCTCTATTTTCCACTGCCACCCCAGCCTCCTTCTCTGTCTCTCTCGTTTCGCCATGTCTCTTAGTCTTCTCGCGTCTTTCTGCTCTCGATTCCACGATTGTTATTCTCTGGCGGCTCGGGTTGTGAGAGGAGCAGCCAGCTATGTTGGAGGGCTTTGGGAAATCTTCCTATCCTTGAACCCCTGTGAAGTAAGATTGGATGATGGGTTTGTGTGTCTGTGCGAGAGAGAGAGAGAAAGACAAAAGAGGGAGGGTGACTGGGTTGATATGGTTACTATGGTGACTGAACCAGACTACAGCATTTAGTTCTGTTCTGTCGGCTGTTAAGGTTCTCTGGCTGCGTTTACACCACAGGTAGAGGCCCAATTTCTTCCAGCTTGGCTGGGCACCACACTGAACTCAACTGGCCGTCTATTGAAAAACCAGTGAGGGATCAAGTCCTTGTCACTGTGCTAGTAACTCCAGCTACCTCTACACTAAATCCACACTAGGCTGTTTAGTAAATGTTGTTATCCGCACTTCAAACTGTGATGTAATGTAAAACCTAAATAGGAAAACACTCAAATCTCTTCTTCTATGACTCATTTCAGCTGACAAATGACAGACGTGCCTCTGTGTTTAATGCAGGCACATTGAATTTAGCTCTTTAGTTCTCTTAGTTGCATTCAAATATTTTCTGTTTCTGCTGACCGACAACTGAACAAGCGGAAAATAGTATTTTGATTGCGGGTCAGTAGTTCAGAGCCTAGTGCACAGCTGTGCTGCAGTGCGAATCAAATTCAGATGTTAAATATCAGATATCATGGAATTTCTGTCCATGACTATGGATTCATCTCCCATAATCTTATGAACAGTTCAACATTTTGAAGAAAAAAGCTTCTTCTGCGTTCTCGTGGATGTGTTAGATGAGACGATTGTTATCTTGCTCGTATCCGTCTATAAATAAAGGCAGCAGAGAATAGAACATTGTTTTTATAGGGGCTATTTCACAGGAAAACTGTGCTTTGTTTTTGCATTTTAGTTTTTTAAAATCTCAGTTTAGCGATATAAAAAGTGCAGGCTTAGTGTAGACAGAGGTGTCGAGAAAAAGATCTGATTACCTGAAGAGGGGGATGCAGAATGCTTGAAATACAACTAAAAACTGACCCGTATTGCGGGTCATATTGCGGTTACCCTTGAAACTGTCTGCATTATACTGTGTACACGATAATTACAGGCACTGATTTAACCTAAATGCACAATGAAATCTCCATCTGCAATGGAAGCAAACATCTGCCAAGTTAGCTCTCAGCTAACTGGTACAGTACATCAAAGAGCATCATTTATGTAACATCATCCCTTACAAAAAAAAATACAGTAAGATGTAATAAAAACTAGAAAATAAATATGTTGACATTAGTAATTTATCAGTTTATAGTATTTTACTGCAAGCATCAACATTATTTTATTAAAAGATTTTTTTTTCTTTTTCCATATTTTCCACAACTCCAGAAATAAACAATTCTGATAAAACGACCTTGAGCGAAAAATATCACGTGTGAATAAAAAATTGTCCCAAGAGAGATCCTAAAATATGTTCATATATATTCAGTGTGTTTCACATGTGACTAAAACAACTGGGTCAACTCAAAACTAAAAAAAAAAAAAAACTCACACACGCAAGATTTAATTTGCACTTCCAGTCAAAGTCAAAACAACAAAAACAATGCAATTACACACATTACAACATAAACAAACATGGACAACTGAAGCTAATCTGCGTCTCTCTTGTTTGTGTTAAAGGCATTTGTATATGATAATGACACACACACCTGGAGGTCTCCAAGTTGAGTTTAATTGTCACATACAGTCCCACAGATAGAGTTATAGTGAAATGTCTTTTCTGGGAGTTGTTTTCATCTTTGGAGAGCAATTGAAATATTCGCTGTAGTTTTAGCTTTGAGACAGTCATACCTCATCGTGCCTTTTTAACTTTGAGTGCTTTTCATCTGTAGACGGCAATGTTCACTGTGCTTTCAACTCGGAGCCACTTTTTTTTTCAGCGCACTCTCCTTCCTCCTTTTTGCTTGAATTTTCTGTTGATGAAGTTTGCATTTCTATAGGTTGTCATCTTGTCACTAACGCTGCTCATTGCAGCCCGTGCAGCTGCTTCCTATTCCTGCCACTGAATTCTAGCTGTGTACGTGACAGGAGAAAGATTCCGCTTGCTTTGGTTAAGGGCATTGTCATGCAGTTATATAAGCTCTTAACCACCAGACAGATGATTGACAAGACGTCCCAGATTTATTAAAGTTCAATCATGAAATTTTAACACGCTGAAGTAAAATACATGTCTGTGTCTTGACTTTGACAAGATTACTGCTCTGAAAAGATGACTAGTATCCAGTATTTTACATATACCATCGGCTGATTCAATCACGTTTCTATGGACTTCCTGTGAGCTACTAAATGCCAAGAAAAATGCAAATCCCAGCAGAAGGCAAGCAAAGACAGCAGAAAGATAACAAAAACCCACTGACTTTTGCGTTGTGGTTTTATGGCTCTGAATACAGGGCACTGGTAAAGTGCACTTTACTTAGAACTTTTAATTTGCTGCTGTCATCTTTGCTGCTATCACTAAAGTGGTTTTCATTGTTATTGTGGTATAGCTGTTCCTAAAATGTTGATGAAAAATCTTTAAAAAAAAAAATAGACAGGCACAGCCCAGGTCAGCACCGGGGGATCCAGTTTTTCTGAAGAAATTGTAGATATGGACAGAATACAAATATTGCTTTGCATTATATCTGAATGCTGCTGAATGGATCACCATCTTGGAGGGTGAGACAAAAGCAATACTTCAACTTTAGAAAAAACGCTGCTCCAAGCAGAATCACACCACTCTACTCCCACTCTGCACACACCCTGTAGCACAGCAGAGCTTCCACATTATTATTTCTAATAATGTGGACATCCAGTCTGTAGGTCAACACAATCCATGAGAGATGTTACCACTGTGATGCCTTTTGTAGTAACAGAGGAGTCACATTTTACCAACACAAAGAGCCTGTCCATGTGCGATTATCAAGACCAGGACAGTTTGGAGAATGACAGTGTTGTAGAACTGCAGGGACGTCATGAGTGTTACCCAGTAATCACCTAATGTCTAATTGTCCCAACACAGCTTCATATTAAACCTTGCTTCATTTCAAAGTGAATTTTTTTTGCTTCTGTTGTCACCTGTCGCTGCCCTCCTTCACACACACTCCTAAAAGTGATTGTGTCTGTCGGGCAGGAGACGTCAGCCAAACCCGCAATAAAATTTGACTTCCTAAACCACAAAGAACTCATCTGCAAAACGGCGTCCAAACAATGCACTCACTGAGGTGGCATGGGCCTCACACAAAGAGATTTGGCAAGTATTAGTTACATGTTAGCTAGCCAAGTGGGCTAAATACTGTCTGGTTTTGGTCTTGACTCTCGAGCCCTCAAAGTCTTGGGCTTGTCTAGATCTCTGTAGACGCTGGTCTTGGTCTCGTTTTAGGTGGTCTTGACTACAACACTGGAGAATGAGTGTATCTACCTGGCTGTCAGTGTAAGTAGGTAATCATGTCCACCTATGTAAGAGCCCGGCAAATACGCAGACACAATTGGCAATACATGCATGCATTAACAAAACAATTGTATGTTGGGCAAGGGTCACTTGACACAACCGACATCCTCATTGTTTGTATTTCTAGCAATTGCATCAAATTACTAGTTACATTCATGGTCTTGCACAAGCAATGTTAGGCTATTAAAGCATGCACAGCATGTGCAAGTGCTTTAAGGAGACAACCCTAATGCTCAAAATGGTGGAAGCTGCTGTTGGCTTATCATCTGTTTTGCACCATCCTTTTTTTTTTTTTTTTTTAACCTTCCCTGTCGGAGCACAAACTGCTTCACTGAAGGTTTTTTGTTTGTTTTTAAGTCACTGGTGTTAGATTCACGATCCACAAACAAAAACAGCCTATGGTGAAACTCTCAGCGTCGTGAGTCAGTTTCTGTTGACATTGACCAGGCGACTGGAGCTAAAATACTGTCAGTCACAGATGATATCCGACAGCTCAGTCTTTGTGGTCCCGGCTAGCGGTGCGTCTGCACAGTCACAACAGGCTAAGCCTTTGCTTTAGTCCTATAGTGACGCTGGCTCACACGAGTCAGCTTTGACACTGATAACCAGTGGCGTTCATGGGGGCAGGAATGGGTTGCCCTTTTTCCTCTTGGGTGCAAATTGCCCTTTTCAACTAGCAATCTAAACTTTTTAGGCCTTGCCCTGGCCCTTTCATAGGGCATGACCTTCTCTGGCTCAGCTGAGTTAGAGTTAGGGCTTTTATTTATTTTCTTGCTCATGCCCCTAAAACTGCCTGTGCAAAACACTGCTGACAACATGTTATTAAATGTGAAAATAATCCACGGAGTCATCTGTTTGCCTATAGTGGGAAATCATTTTGGCTGTCCAAAATGCCAATGTCAACTCGAGCGGCCTTAGTTCATCAGAGTTGTAGGAAAGGAAACGAATGTTATCTTTAAAAAAAATAAAAAATAAACTCCTCTCCGGCGCTTCACCGTCCTCTGAAGTTAGAATATGCCACTGGATTTGAACTACTATGCTACATCTGGCCTCGGCGATAACAGGAAAAAAGATGTGCCACCTCTTTAAATTATACAGCTGAAAATCAGCAAAATGTTACTGCGAGTGCAGGTGACCTGTTTCTATTACATTTATTGTCACTACAAAGCCGAGCACGTATAAATGCTTCATTACAGGTGTGCTCAGTGTTTATTTGAGCCGAATTCTTACTTTTTCTCATAATAAAATAAATCAGACACAGACCAAACGCAAAGAACGGCGCAGTGAGGGTTTAATAATGAGCACAGCTTTTGGATTATCAACGCAATGACACAGAGTGCACGGCAGGAAACAGAGGGTTATTGACTTTGTTGAAATATACCCGTCCTGACAGTTAGAAGACTGGGAAGCAAAAGTGTCTGGTACTGTAAGAAATGTCCAGACTCAATGTGAGACAGAGGAGATAATCAGATTCATGATGAGACGCCCTGATTAACTTGCAGATTGATCTGACCTGCCTTGATGTATCAAACATCAAATTAATTATAACTTCACAGAAGCAAGCCTCGGTTCACACACAAACACACGACACTTAATATCACATGAAACCACGTCCAACTTTATTTTCCGGCGTATTATTTTAGTGTGTCCAAGCACACCAAAATACGCTTGCTTAAATTTCTCTTGAAAGCATTTCTTGACAGTGTAACAGCACTTGTGTATCTGTCTGTTTACGTGTCTTGCGCTCTGTTTATCTGTCTGTGTTGGCAGCGACGCGCACTTATTGTTGTTTGCTTGTTGGAAACGGCTGCCGGAGACGTCAATCTCTCTCGAGCCGAGCTGCTGCAGCTGTTTAGCATACATCACAGCCTCGTGTTGGTGTTGGTGCCGTGTTCTCTGCGCTGTGCGGTGGAACAGCAGGATGTCGCTATCAGCCAACAGGTCCCTCTGTCTCACACACAATAAGAGAATTACCTTAGCCGGACCTGCTGTCTTTGCACCTGTGTTTGTCTGTGTAAAAGTGTGTGCGCATGAGTGTTCGCGAATCACTCAGATCTGTCAGCAATCATCTCTGCTCAACCTCAAACACACACACACACACAGCGTGGTGGCACACGAACCAGGCCTCTATATTATTATGCCTTCATTATCTTCTCCTACTTTGACTACACTCTACAGTTACTCTGCATCACTCATGCTTTTACTTTTCACTCATCGGCCATGTCCTTTACTTCCCCCCCTTTTCTTCTCATCACCTCTTGCCAACCTCATCGGCTTTGCTTTTCTCTTGTCATCCCCCATGCTCTCCTCCTTCTCTCACGCCCCAGTTGGGGAGTACAATGAGATGGCAATGGCAGGGCTGTAGTGTGTGTGTGTGTGTGTGCGTGTGCGCGCGTGCATGTGTGTGTGCGCCTGTATGTTTGTGCGTTTGTCTGTGTGATGTCACACTACAGCAGCTCTATAGTAGCTCTCTCTTTTTTAATCCCTGCGCTCACAGACCACACTGCTATTTTAAGATTCTATAAACCTTTTCAAAGAAGCTTCAAGGGGAAAGCTCGTCCATGTACAGTGTGTGTGTGTGTGTGCGTGCGTGTGTGAGAGAGAGAGAGAGAGAGAGAGACAGGGAGAAGAAAAAGTGAAGGAGAGTGTGTATGTGTGCACACGTGTGTTTATTTCTCTGTCAGATCAGCTGATCTGATATCATCTTTTTTTAGAGGTGATTCCCAGCTCCGATCTGCACATTTCCCTCTTTGCTGGGTCACGTGAATGTTGGGAACTCAAGGAAAAAGTCAAGTTGAATGTTTAAAAGCACCGCTGATGTCACGTTAATAACACAGGGAGGATCTCCAGACAATAAACAGACAATAAACCAGTCTCCAGTATATTGCATGCTCATAATTGCCACTGCAATATAATATCTCCAGTTGAGAACTGTCTGATCTCTTGTCTTTCATCATATGTAAATCTGCTTCTGGCACAGAGGAGTTTTTGCCTGTCTGTCTGTTCAGTCGCACTTGGTGTACCATTTCTGAGTCAATTGCCCCTTTTAAAGCTGAAAACCACAAACAGAAGAAGAAGTGCCTCCACCTGGAATCCTAGGAGGAAAAGGTGTGAAAAAGGAAACATTTTTCACTTATTAAATGGACCGCTGGAAAACGTCAGGAGACAGCCAAGGTCATGACAGAAATATACTTTTCCTCACCACTAAGACCACAAAAAACCCAAGGGCTCCAATAAGTCTTCAGGCCTCACAATATATTGTTGGATGATCCACTGCCTCCCTGTTAACTGCTTAGCTATGTTGGAGACGAAAGTAGCTTTGAGTCCGCTTATTGGCAGCAGAATAAGCTGTAAACACAACGCTGGCATATTGTCACCTAATAAAGTTGTTATAGCAAATGTGTAAGCAAACAGTTGCCTATTTACACATTCATCAGGCAGACATGGCAACATTAGCATTCATTTGGATTTCTGTTTGTGGCAGCCCAACAAATCCAAAGTCCAATATTTATTCTCCTCTTAGCTCTGTTTTGATGTGTCCTACTAACTCACGAGGGAAACATCTGGCTCATCAACTATGCTCAACACCCAGCTGCTTTGTCTCTCTGTGGTTCGGTGTTGGGCAGATAGAAATGAGGTTGATCAGAGCGGTGAGAGTTGTGGGGGGTAGAAACAAAACAATGAGCTAAAAGATGCCAAAATATTCCTTAGAGCTGAAGGAAACTGCAAACCCCTGTCACGTTACACAAAGTAATTTGACTCATTATAATTATAAAGTGTTAATTAGTGCAGCATTATGTTACATTTAGGTCAGGGAATAAACCCAACTGCAGACATAAAAGCAGAGTGAGCAAACAGAGACTTTAACAACTTACGGTAGGTGAACATGAAATAACAAAAACACAACTGAGGAGTCCAGGAAATAAGATAAATCCAATAATCCAAGATAATCCAATAAACAGAAGTCCAAACAAAGTAAAATCCAAAACTGAGCAGGAAAATGGAGGGCACAAAGACAAAACGAAATACCAGGATGGAGAAGAAGATATAAAGACCTGAGAAGTGTAACAAAAGAACACAGGGTCTAAATAAACAAGCGAAGACACAACTGAAAACTAATCAAGGATACATGAAGTTGATCAGGATGGAAAAGTCAATCAAAATTTGCCAGAAACAGAACAAAGGAAGGATGTAAAGCTACAGACGCAGTGAGAGAGAAGAATTACAGAAAATGCTAAACAAGATGCCTGAAACCAGGACACGTTAATGTGTGGTGAGAGCCAAGTAACTAAATCACTTTGTCAAGAGGATTATGGCGATGATTAAAGAACGCCAGCACTGACCATATGACTGAGTATTCAGATTATTTGAGTAAAGGAAACAATACTACACGAAAACTGAATTTCAAGTAAAATTATTTTTCTATTTACTACTGGTATGTGAATATCAGGACTTGGTTCACCTGATAAGCAGGAGGTGGTGCCAGTTCTCCAGTTGGAAAACAGGAAGAAGAGAGGGAAACATGATGAATCAAATCAAAGGATGGAAATATGACATTTCTTTTTGTTTCATGTATGAATGTGAGGAAGGTTACATCAGATCTGTGTGGAGCAATCACCAATGTTTGACAGAAAAAGTTTTTTCATCCACCATTGAGTGCACTAAGTATGCAATTATCTTGCTATTTCCATCAAAATTTTCCTATTTGATACTTCAATGATGAAATAATAAAAGTCAGAATATTAGTAAAAATACAGAATTCTACTAATATCAGGTAGATATATTTCAAGTATCACAAGTAGAAGTACACAGTCTGGCTCCTGTTCAGAGGGCTCAAGTTACAGTACAGCATCTTGCTCAAAGACACAAAGACAATCACAAAATGTGATTGTTGGCCACCTCAGAAACATTCAGTAAAAGCACCTCCAAATTGTAAAATACTTGCTTTTCCTCCACTACTGCTTTCGCACTGAACATAAACATCGTCTTAAGCTGTTAGCGTTTTAAGCTGTTTAAATAAGTGGCCCGTGCTCTTGTTTTCTGGAGTGGACAGTCTCGTGGGTCTTGTTCCAAACTAATAAATGTGCCATGCTCTTCTTCCTCATAGCGGCAACAGCAAAAGTTACCCCTATATTGTAATTTCACTGAAAAATTCTCCTGTCCTGAGCCGCTTTCTTCCTTAATAGAGACTGTCTCCTACGTGAAATCTACAATCTGCCTCCTGACATTACCCCACAAGCCTCCTTAAGGGGTTTCTTGATATTGTCGGTCCAAGTGTCATCTCAACTGTAAATAGCTCTATGGCCACGGGGGCTGCTGCATCCTGTTTTATTCACGCAATGAGCCTGCCTCTTATAAAAATTATACAGTTTTCAGCTCATTCAGAACCTATTTCCATATTGCTGTTTTCAGTACTGTGTCTCTCAACTGTTCTGTTTGAATGGTGACAACATACTGCATATAGAAATCTTTCTGGTTTCAGGAGTTGCCTCGTTTGAGACTGACTTCCTGATTTCCTGACTGTCGGTTCTGACTGTGCTATTCTTTTCCTTCAAGGCCGCCTTCAGTATTTTAAATCATGCTATTATAATTGACCGTCTCAAACATGGGGACGGTGTAAACAGCACTGCTCTGGCTTAGAATATGTCAGCTAAGGACCACAACCATTTAGGCAATTTTTCATCTGCCTTGTCTAGTCTCTCTCTCATAGGGTCCCTCGGGCTTCAATTTCAAATAAATGTCTGTTCTGCATTAGATTGCTGCACAAGTGAGTCATATTATTGAGATTTTCTTTCACTGTTATGTAGACACCACCGAATGGTCCGTCCTGCCAAATCGCATTGATCTGTACAATTAAAAAATGGCCTTCTGACAGTGTGTAAATGTTTTTCCAGGAGATTATGAGATAACCTCAAGGTCTTTGAACCCTCTATTTCTACCTTAGTGCCTCATCTATAAATAACTTGACCGTGTAACCAGCTGTGCTAAAGTATTAATTTAGGCCTTAAAGCTGAAATCTGTAACCACATGTGTCGAGAGAGAATTGAAATGATGTTTGACCTCGAACAAAGACGGTTGAATAGTTATGGGCAATTCTGTGGAAGTCTTTTATTTAATCAGCCATTGTGAAACCTAGAAAATACCCCGGCTCTTCATACTCAATTTACCAGGAGAGTTAGTTAATGCAAGTTAATTAAAGTCAAACTTTAGTAATCCCAGCGGGGTGATTTGTCCTCTGCATTTGACCCATCCTGACTATTCAGGAGGAGTGGGCAGCCACTGTGCTGCAACTAACTCCAGACAAAAAGAAGTTCAAATCCTGTAAGGTGACAGTGCTAACAGCACCTACTTTGCAATATGTTCATTTCAAAACATTTAAAACACAAAGCATAATTCTAATTCTCATTAAATGTATATGTTAAAGCAGCATTGTTGCTAACAGCCAAGTCAGCCTCAGAAAGTCAGTCCCAGATTTGCCCTTGTTCAGCCGCCCCTTGTTTGGTCACCGTGCCTTTTTTCTTCTTAGCTTCCTTCATCAATATCCTCTTCTGTCTTTTCGCCTATGTCATCATGTCCACAGAGACTGCTGAGCTACATTGCCCCATTGCCCAGTTCCAGTTCTTGCACGACACTAGCTCCACTTGCTGTCAGCATTTGCTGCTGCCCTGGGCCTGAAAACCTCCTCTTTCCAGTGATACAAAATGCCTGTGGTACAAACATTAAATCTCCCATGGTGCTCTGAGCTCACAGTCCAGGCAGCCAGGCTCACAAACTGAGCTAACATAAGCTAAAAGCAGCTACAGTACAGAGCAGTGTTTTGATGCACAGCAGCCGGAGGACATTGATGAGAAAGCAGAAAACATTTTCATATCCATAAAATATGATCCAGTTTCACCAAAATCAGTGAAATAGTTACATAGTGCAAGATGAGATGTACCAGGGAATGACAAAGACACCGTTCACCTGATTACACGTTAATGTAGTGTCAAAATTATTTAAAATTTGTTGTTACACAATGTTGTTTTAACATCTTTAAAAATTCTCGCAGAGATGTGTTATGACATACATATAAATACTCCTGTTTGAATAATAATTTGAGTCTGATACGTGGTTTCCACAAAAAAGGAAAAGGATCTTAGATGTCTGCTCCTTCTCTCTCATCAAAAATCTTTGAATATGCAAATATATTCATTTCAAAGGTTTAACTGACACAAGCTGTCTCCTACTTCACTGACAAGTCCATTCTCAGTATAAGTTTCAAGTTTCCACATCACTCTTGAACTCAGATTTGAGATGAGTACAGAGAAACTTTCCCCCCTCAGCAGATGAATGTGAAAACAGCCTTCTAGTGTCAAACTCTGCTCATACATCATTCTGCCCAGTGAAGGTCTAACATCCAAGTGAACAGCCAATAAGTTATACAAACTGTAGAGCAGACAGGGACTTCAATTTACGATTGATTGATTCGCTTAACAAAATGCATCTGTAGCTTTTGACCCGTCAAACCTTTTTGGGAGCATCTACAGCACAACATGTACAGCACAACATCTACAGCACAACATCTACAACACAACATGTACAGCACATCTACAGCACAGTATCTACAGCACAACATGTACAGCACAACATCTACAACACTGTATTTACAGTTCTTAGGTCACTGCCTTTAATCTCTTTTCTCTACCAGATTACTGTAACACCTTGCACATATGGATCTGGTTTGTCCTCCATGTCCCCCATGTTGCTACACTAGTACACTGCTGCCAGGCTTACAGATGCATCCAGAAAGGTCCACCACATTTAGCTATTGGCTTGTTTTCATCTTTCTCCTGCATTACCATAGCACAGATGTGGTGTGTGAGGCTGTGCATAACAAGACTAACACTGTGCTGTTTGCCAACAACTTTCTGGGAGGATTTTCTTTCCTTTAGACTTGGGTTCCTCTACATCTAGAGCCCTTTCTTCGCATTTTTACACACCCAAGGAGGAAGCAGCTTTACATTTACATTCACATTTACATTTGGCTAAAGCCTTTATCCAAAGAACTGTACAAAAAAGGGAAACAATCATGGTGCAGTGCGACAAGCACATGTTAGTGCAGCAAAAACTACTGCTTGCATAGAATAAAGTGACAGTAGTTGAGGGGGATAGATTTAGCATGTCCAGATGTTAGTTGTGCTAGGAGAGGAAGTACTCTGTGAAGAGCTGGATCTTCAGGAGGGACACCCCTGATCTGGTAGGAATTGGTAGCATGTTCCACCAACTCGGAACTACTGCTGTATGAGGGCATTCAAGTAGGTGGCTGCAGAACCTGACACTAGTTTGTAGGCAAGCATTAGTGATTACAATTTAATGTGGGTGGCTACAGGTAGCCATTGGAGCTCGCTGAGCAGCGGGGTAACATGTTCCATTATGCTCAACACTTTCATCTGCTCATATCAAACTTGACTCAAAGCTCTGTTCACTCTGTTCACGTTGCAGATGTGTGAACTTACTGTATGTGTGCAGCAGAAACCAACATGGCTGATTACATACTATCGACAGTGCCTATCAGAACAAAGAACTTAATAGCCTTTTATGTCACAATAGTCCAAGTCTTTGACGTATGGATTATATCTCATTTTTAAGTGCTGATTGTGATGATAATGATAGTGATGACAAAGATGATAATGTGTATGATGACAGTGGTGATCATAGCGATGACAATGATGCGTATGATGATGAGTAGCGGGGTTCCTGTGAAGAGCAGAGAGCCCTTTTTTATCTCCGATGTCGGGAACGGGGATGTGATCATCACAGCGGCATGGAGGTAGTTTTCTGTAATTAGATTTTAATTTTCTTTTTCTTTTTTATCTCTCTATAAAATATTCATGTAAACATACCAGTGAACAGTAAACATAGGTGCAGAAAAATAACATCTAATATCATTAATAATGTAAGCATCTGTTGTATTATTAAAGGGGCCTCTTCCCTAAGTTCAATGCGGTGCGTGTCTGTATTGTCTGATTTGCATCCAAAATGTCACTAATCATGTAGAGTTTCATTAAAAACGTCAGTGTTATTTTTTGAATATATTCTCGGTGATTTGTTTTTGTGTTTACATGCGCTCTGTGTCGCAGATTCAAAACAGCATTAATCAAAGCGTGTGTTAGGAAAATACATTTCCCAAGGAAGTTGTTAGACAGTGATGTGGCATTCTGATGGGATTTCAAATCAAGGCAAATCATTACTATCGAATATCTATACCAATTCTTATATCTTTTGTCATTCCTTAATTTCTTCTAACATTTTAATCGTAGACTTCTTTCTTTTAATCTACATGAACATAAATACAAACAAAATGGACCAGAGCCATAAATTGAATCAAGGTTGTTGTAACTCTGAGACACTGTCCACTAAGCCACCGTGACACCCCAACAAGAGAGAGTCTTCAACCATCCAAAGGTTTCTCTTGCAGACAAGTCTGATTTATTGATTGAACGATTGCGTGCTGGTGTGTCAGTTGACATACTAATGCTTTTGAGCGGTGTTTTTGTGGGTCCATGTGTTGTTCATATCGCGTACACATGCGCAAGAATGCAGGCGTTGTGACACATTACTGACATTGGTTACACGCACACTCTTCTGCAAACAGAAACAGAAATTAGTGGCAGTAATGTGTAGCAACGCCTCAGCAAAGGCAATCAAGAAGAGGAAGATGAAGGACACGGAAGACTACAAGCCAGTAAATATGAATGTAAACAATGAACAATTTGAATTTGTTTTAGAAATTGGCTTTGAGAATATTTTATCAGGAAGGAAATGCATGTTTGTCAGACCTCGAGGGTAGGCGCAGTGTGTTCTGGTGGGACCTTTAAAGCAGCAAGACTGTAAACGGTTGATCCCTGTTGAGTGTCGGTTTTAAAGTTTGTAATGAGTTTGGACTGAAACATATCTTTGACTGGCAGGCCTGGGCCTAGGCTTGAATAAGTAATTTGAATAAGTATTGGAATTTCACAAATCTTGCATTATGATTACCCCAACATTATTCATACCAATGAATATTATTCTAAGCTAAGCTAAGCTAAGATAAGATAAGTTAAGATAGATTTTAACGATCCCACACCAGGTAAATTCACTTGTCACAGCAGCTCATATACACAAACTTTGCAAACAGGCTAATCATCCCGTAGACAAAGAAGTCAAATGAATCTAATCTTATCGTCAAGATAAACTCTAGTATTTCTTAAAAATGTGGGAATAAGTGGATAAGGAAGTAATAAACCTGTGCTTGTATAGCCCATCAGTAGTCTTTGCCCACAGGGAGATCTAGGTATTGACTTCCTGACTGTTGTCTAACTACCTGGAACAAAGATACAGTAGATGAAAGGCTAAACGTTCTGTGATTCTTAATAATTCTGTGCAGCTATAAGTGAGACACTCACTCTCTGTAATTGGTACTTGAACAAAGGGATGCATTCTCCAGAGTAAATATTCCCTATAGGTCCACTACTACCTCCTAACTTTTCAATTGTCTAATAAGCCAATTACTGCAACAGGCATACAACCCAATCAATCATAGTTAGGGAAGTGTTTGACAAAGTGGCAAGACTTGAGGGACCAGTAGCTTTAGCTGCTTCACTGTCTCACATCAATCATCACTCAAGTGCAAACAAGTGCAAAATGCTGAGGAAGAGTGGGATTTTTTTTTTGATCTGCTTTCTTTTTAAACTGTAGTTGCAAATGGATTTCATCAATTGTCTGTTGACAGTTCATGTCCCTGTATCTGCGATGACTGATACCACACTTTCTTTCTCATTCTGATTATCCGTGTAAATGTTAACAGGATATATGAACGCAAGTGGTTAGCTAACAAAAAAACGGATGGGCAGTTGGCACCTTGCGTGGCAGCCAGCGCCATCAGTGTGTGAATATGTGTATGAATGAGATATGTAGTTTGAAAGCCTCTTGAGTGGTCAGAAGACTAGAAAGGCACCAAATAAGAACAGTTCATTTACCATTCAAGCCGTTACTATCCCATTAAACTCAAGATATTACTAAACAAGGACTCTTTACCTGAAACACTCACCTTCACATCATTCTCAAAGATGTTAATCAGTACATCATGAAACTACCAAGTTGTTATTGTAGCATATTTATGAGCTCGCTGCTAAGCAGATGACGTGAAGTTACACAAGCGTACATAATATTGACATAAGTAGTTGCACAGATAAGCTGTTATGCCTCTCTACATAATAGGCCGATACAATAGGTGATTACACTTGCATACATGCATAGTAGTGTTTCTCACCCCCATCTACTGTACAGACAGGCAGCCATATGCGCTGAGAGAGCAGAGGCACATGCCTCGAGGCTTCCACCACCCATGTGCCTCACATGTTTGACTAGGAGAGAGGTAGAGGGATGAAGAGAGGAGGAGAAGATGGGAGAGGGTAAAAGACAAAGAAAAGGTGGGGGGAAAAAAGGAGACTTGAGTGAAGCTTGTGTCAGAGGCGTACTGTGTTGGTGTCAGTTCCACTCCTCTTCCTCCATGTTAAGAAGTTTCTCTCTCCCTCCGAGGGAAAACACACCAGCTGGCCCTCAGAGAGGAAGACAGAGAGAGAGAGAGAAAGTGAAGAAGAGATAAGAGTAATAGAAATAATGGAGACTCAAGGACAGGTACAAGATGAGATAGAAAAGCAGACGCAGGGTGATAGATTTGTTAACATACTGTAACATTTCAGGCAGCAGTGATGTCCAATTATACGCCATGGAGAGCCGAGTTCTGTACGTGCAGAATTTTCATTTCACCAAACAACAGAGCTCTCTCTCAATATTTGTTCTCGTGTCCTTTTTGACATTTTATTTAGTCTGTAGCTTACGGGGTAGACCGAGTTGAAATGGCAAGCCACTGATCGTGTACAATATCAAGCCCCTCACAAAATGCAGGGAATGTATCGCTGTACTTGTTCAAGACCACACAGCTGCTGATATCACTGAGTAGCTCCCTTCAACATGAGAGGGTGCAGCTAATTAGTGAAGTCACTTGATGTATTCATTAGGTGGAAGAAAAACCTGTATCTGCTTGGCCTGTTTTAGATCATCTCCCCCGTTTCCAATCAGCAAATCTGCTTTTCATTGCAAATAATTGGACATCACTAATAATTAGGTGACACACGCAGATGCGTGAGTGGGACAGCCGCAACAGTTTGAGACACTGCCTCTTCAGTTTTATTCATTATATCAGTCTCTGTTTATCGTTTTCCATATTGCATTGGCGGATTTTTATATACAGTAATCAGGGCAGTTTTCATTAATGGGGGGGACTGGCGCCCACTCTTGGGGACAGGTTGTGGGATGGAGTTTGTAGCCAAGCTGTACTCCTGGCACTTGTTGTTCCGTATAGCCCCCTTAGCTTGCCTGAGCACAGCTTGAAGAAGCAACAGGAAGCCCGCTGTCTTGTGGCCTCACCACCTGGGATATTGGACAGAGGCGTAATGAGCACAGGCACAATGGGGAACCGGGTATCTTCTGTGTGGTAATATGGGACTATAGCCTATAATCCAAGTCTTTTGGTCCTTGTATACCGCAGTGAAAGCTGTGTTTTGTTAGCAAGCATTAAGTCTAACCTGTTCAAGACAGATCAAGGATTAGCTTGTCGCCTCTTGACTTTTATGGGAAGGGAACGCTAGGATGTGAATTGCAGCTGCAGTGTGAAAAAACACCAGCTCGGGGACATTGTCGTGTCTTTCCTGCAAATCGCAGATGGTGCTGTCCTTCTGGCTTCATCAGCCTGTGACCTCTGATGTTCACCTGGGCTTTTTTCTGCTGAGTGTGAAGCGGCTGGGGAAAAAGGTTAGCGCACCTTCAAATAGGAGGTCATGGATTTTTCCCAAAACATGGTGGCTCGCTGTGTTAAGATGAGAGGGGAGCAGCTGTATCAGGTGGGAGAAGAATACCTTGGGGTTATATTCGTGTGTGAGGGTAAAAGGGGCCAGCAGATTGACATGTGCTGTTAGCTGCCCTACTGTAATGGCGGTAAATAGTGGTAAATAAGGAGCTAATACTTAATTGAGGGCTTTAATTTACTGATGTACACTTCAGTCTGTACCCATGTTCATGGGCTGGAGTGTCCAAAAGAATGAAATTGTGGATACAGGCTTTAGAAAGGCAGTTTCTTCAGGGGTTTGCTGGACTTGCTTTTTGTGATATCAGCCAACCTTGCATCCTTGGTGCCTCTCATTGGATATGTCACCTTGGAAGAGACAGTAGATCCCTGAGGAGTAACTGGAGGATGTTAGTTGGGAAAAGTCTATCTTGTCCGTCATATTTGCTCAATTTTAACAGCGGCCCTGTATCAGTTTGTCCACAGGCAGGAGCTGTGGTAGTTACATATGAGCAATAAGCAAGACATTTTAGTAACTACTATCATTTTAACATTCAGTTGACTGAAAAGTAATCAGCAAAAATCAATTTTATAACAATGAATTTTGAATTATCAAGCAGAAAAGCAAAATAATTTTCTCATTTCTGTTGGTCAAACGGTGGATTTGTTGCTTTTCTTTGTCATATCACTGGAAATTAAACATCTTCTGATTTTAGACTTTTGGTCGGAGTATGCCCTATGATTAAGATGCCTCCTTGGGCTATAATAAATGGCATTATTTTCTAGTATATGGCGCTTTGTAGACAATATGATTACTTGGGGAAATAACTAAGGAAAACAATTGCGAGTTACGACCCTAATCCCAAATGTTGCTATGTGCAATAAATATAAAGCTGATAAATGGTGTCTGTCTCAAATGAGAGTTATTAAAGGTGATTAAAGTCGCTCATTATCCCCTTTAGAGACTCATCAGCATCTATCTTGGTATTACCTGTAGCACATACGTAGTATTTTCAAAAAAAGAGAAGATGAAAATGAAGCAAAGACCAGAAAATATTCAGAGTTCAACTTACACTACAGATGAGAGAGTAAGAGTGAGGGTGGCATGTTAGTACGCAAAGGTATTGGGATTTATTTTTCTATCATCATGCAGGTAAATTTGAATGAGTATGCATGTTATTTTTCATTCGATTTTTCCCATTAATTCACACCAGCAACCTTTGAGTCATAGTCCCACTTCTCTGACCTCCATACAGAGCTCTGACTCACTTCACATAAAATTGTATTTTAATATCCAAATCAGAAAAAATATGCTCCAGAAAACGACTCTACGTTTAATATTTAAAATATATAATACAACATGACATACCTTTAATGTTACAGTTAGAAATAACATTTTTTGATGATACAAATATATATCAATGTCCTTCATTACACTGTCTGTACAGGACGTTCAACATTCCATGTTGGGCTTCACTTTAATGTTTCCAGTTTTCATCTCTCTGCTGTGGATATACAACTAATCCTCCATTCTCCGTTTGAGCTGCTACCCTTGAACTATTAAATATTTCGTGCAGAGTGCGGTCTGAACAGCAAAGTAGTGATGAGATGAAAAGACAGAAACATAGTGGTGTAAGGATAGATGGCGTAAAGGAGAGAAGAGTTTTGTTGTGTTTCTGAGGTGATGCCCACTTTGGCAAGTCAAACTCCCTTCACTGCTCTGTTCTGCTCTGCTCTACTCTGCGTGGGTTGTTGCTGTATAAATAACACTCTCAGAGCAGATCAGAGAGAGAAAGGGAAAGAGAAGAGAGAGAGGATGAGGGAGGCAATAACAGCAGAAAAAGAGATGGTGAGGGAGACAGGAGGGGAGGAAGGGGTGGGGTGGGGGGGGGGGACGCAAGGGGGAAGCTGCGCAGGAGATGGAGAGAGAAAGAGAAGGATGAAGAGGAAGTTGATCAGGGTGATATTAGATTTTTAAACGAAGAGAAAAGATCCGTGGGGAAAGAGAGAGAGAGAGAGAGAGAGAGAGAGAAGAGATTGAGAGTGCTTGTGGAATAATTGAACCATATATGGTAACAGTTAAGTATGAGGCGATTTGAGAGGATGAGAGAGAGAGAAAGAACAAGTGTGAGAGAGAAATGGATGTGAAGATGTACAGTATGAACCCTTCAGAGAGAAGGAGAGAGAGGTTTGTGTGTGTGTGTGTGTGTGTGTGTGTGTGGTGTCATGAGATGGCCTGTCTTAGGCGGTACTTGTATGACACCATCAGTGTTAGTCATGAGGAAGATGATTAATAGTGTAAAGATACAGCAGCGGCTCATCACTGCCAAACAGCAGATCTCTGATGATCTTGTTTACCTGCAAGAGAGCTAATTCTAAAAGACCTTTTATTCGAAATTCAACCTCAACATATTGAACGTGTACGTTTACAGGCGCCCCCCACAAACGTCAGTTTCCAGGTCAAACCATCTGAAATTCCAAAACTCTCGCTATAAGGCAGTAAGTAAGTTGACTTCCAGTAAAAACAACTCCTGAATCAGAGGTTTTCTTCAGATCAAAATGAAAGGTGTTATGGATTATGATAGAAAAGAGCTGGTTTATATGACAGTGCAGTTGTCCGACCTTATTGGAAATCAAACGTGTTCATTCGAATGGCCAAACTCAAAGGCAGAGTGAAAAGCCAGCTTGAGACGGGATCTCCTGAAAAACATTCGTAGGGCTGCACTCACAGCTGAAAAAGTGACAGAAATAGTCGTGTCAAAAAGGAAAAAAAGACAGCCCGAGAGGGGAGTTCAAAGCCGGCGTTAAGTGCCTGTGTATGTCGGATTGTCAGTTTTAGGGAAGTTACAGAAATGGTCGGACACGAGCCCCGCAATTCAGATGTCAGGAAGGCGTGGAGAGAGGCAGTTACCAAAGATATTTCTCCATGTAACAAACAGTTCTGACAGAGTGTGCTCGCACCTCAAGTTACCTCTTAACTAACTGAAAATTACGTTGGTTGGACGGATTGTTGTTGTCCATGAGGCACAGACTCGATCGATACAAATTTCACAGCTGATTGCTGATAACAAGTTAACGTTAGTTTGTGTCGCACCTAATGTCAGCTGCCTTCTCCCTTGTGCCTGGCTGTCCTCCTTGCCAAGGACGTTGGTAAAAAAAAAAAAAACATCCAGGATTTCTGTTATTCTCTCTCTCGCTGATTTAATGATGGCTAATCCACTCATGATGTCAGCTTAAAAGACCACTCGCGTTCACGGTGATGTATGGCAAACTTGACTCGTTTAGAATCGGCTTTGTCGCATCCAGCATAATAAAGCAAACTTTCGACCGCTTGCCCTTTTGAACTATAGTAACAGATGCTCGCTCACTGCCACGACCGGATCTTCTCGGATTCACTCAGCACATGCCAGACCGAGGACACGCGGTACTAGAATGGGACCCAAATGACTATATAAAACATGGATTCAAACTGGTCTTGGTCAAGTCATGGACCCCAAGTTCCCATTAAGATGTCTAACACAAAGATCTGTCATGTCAATGACTGATTTAGTCTTGCCTGTGATGACTTGTCATTAGCGGTTTGTTTTGTAATAAACGTTTAGGTTTATTTGTGTGTGGTTAACATATATAATATGTTCTCAAACATAACTTTGAGAATGTGTGGAGTCCCCCAGCAATTGCACCCCAGCAGTGTGTGTGTGTGTGTGTGTGCGCAGGGGAAATGAGCAATATGGAACAAAATGGCCTACCTCACTGCGGCACTTTAATGATGGCTAGAGGTGTTGCTAGGCTAGCTGACGGTGACGCATCCTAGAACATTGTTCTGCAGACCAGTACTAATCAGCTGTTATTGGTACGAGGCTAGCTAGCAGAAGATTTGGATTGGAGTAATCAGAGAGAGAGGCCTACATCACCACAGCCGCTTAATGATGGCCGGCGGGGCTACAAGCCTGACACATACTAAAAAGGCTGCAGATGCTTCCAACACATGTCTAGCTAGCTTCACATCCATCTTCACATTTGATTAGTTTTTCTGCAATAGATTATGTCATTGTTCTTGTAATTATTCAAATGTTCTGTTGTGTAGATCTTTTAAAAATCTGTCCTCTCTGTTTATTGCTAGCCTTTGCAAACATGTGTGACAAAATAATCGATGCCAGAATCCCTATCTACTGACTTTGCCAGAGCATTGAACCACATGTCACGTTGCTGTCTTGGAAAATGAAAAAAAAAAAATAGGACAACCAAATGTCATCTGATAATAGCAATGTAGTTCAAAGTGACACCCCTATAATCTCTATAATGGCTTTCCTGTGTGGCAGCCAGCAGATTGTCATTACACATGTACTGTAGGCGGTAAGATCTTTGACCTCGGCGACAAGCATCGCCTCTGTTAGGTGCGAGTGTCTCTTCTCTCGTGCAGCGTTTAATTTACTGGGTTTTAAAGTTTTGACAGACAAGAAACAATCGGGATATCGAGGCTACGAGCAGAGATTCTTTATCCTGCATGAATGAGCCGCGCAGCGCACGCAGTAAAGCTAATCCAGTTTAAATCGTGTTATTGTTTGAGCAGCGTAGCTCGATTCTTCTGCAGGGGCCAATTCAGTGCTACTAAGTAAATACTTGTACTAGCCAGTATTGCCTAGCGCCGGTTCTGGCAGATTGGTGTTAGGCAAGGCCAAGCAGGTGCCAAGTGGAGTGTTAAGTGCTAGCCATGTGATGCGGGCCTATGGCTCCTGTTGCTGTAATGAGAGCGGCTCGTTCTCAGTCTCGCCCGGCTGCTGCTAATTGCCTTAATTGAGAGAGTGACCTACATCTGAGAGAGGCTTTGGTGGATCAGCAGAACAGCTGGCAAACCTGCAGAAGGAAGGGGAGGGAGGGATGAATGAAAAAAAAAAAGCATGAGATGGAACGAATGAGGGAGAAATTAGGATAGACGGAAGTGGATGCAGTTGAAAGAAAAATGTGGCTGTGTCTGACTCTGAACAGATTGTGGGGATAAACTTCTCGAAGCACGACAAACTCCTAATACAGTTTAAACTTCTCGTTTTATTTTCATTTTTTTGTGCACGCATGCTTAGCCGGGTACACACACACACATTGTGATTTCTGCATCCAATTAAACATCAAATGCGCCATCAAAGCCATAATAAACCAGTGGAAGCACGGTGAAGTGGGGAAAAGACGGATAACGCAAGTCGAACAGATAAAAAGAGCAAGAAAAGGGACAGGAGGAGAAGGCTGGCAGTGACATCATGCTTTTAGAGCAGAGGCCGGCCCTCAGGCCAACGCTGAATACACTCCTAACAGTCTTGTGTACTTCCCTTAGACTGAATAATTCAACACACTCCTGATGGAGAGACTGCCTGTGACTTTATGTGTGTGTGTGGCCCTGTATGTCTGGGCGCTGCGGCGCATACGTGCACGCATGAATGCATTTGTCTAGAGAGAGAGAGAGAGAGAAGAATATAAGTTATGTGGGCACGTGCGTGAATGCAACTTTTCTTCATTTGTGTGCTAGAAGGAGTGTAGGAGAGAGAAAGAGGCTGCTCGGAGTCATTGAATGGGCTCGCGGTGTGTGGGTGGCTGCTCAGTTTATGTGCATGTGGCGAAGTGTGCACACACACGTCTGTCAAGTCTGTTGAAGTAAATGTGTGTTTTCTCTGTTTCGGATTAGATGGTTCAGCTAGTTTTTGTTCTTCTTTAAGAAAAGGAACAAATAATGCTCAATCACTCCTCTTTCTCCACTCCAATCTCGCCAGACTCGCTCGTCGATGTCACTCCTCCAACCGCACACTCAGTAGCACACTGTCTCCCTCGCTCTGTGTTTTGGATTTTAAGCTGCAGTGCTATTCTGTGTGCCCCCATTTCTTTCTTTGTGTGTGTGTGGGTGTGTGGTCTGTGTACTCTTTCTCCAAGTGTGTGTGTGTGTTTTTGCCAGCCCGTGTGTGTGTGTGGACAGTGAGTGTTGGGGTTTGATCCTGTGCTAATGATCTCCCAGTGGCTCAAACTTCTGTAAAGTGTGTTGAGCAGGAAGGGAGAAAGATAGAGGCAGAAAGAGGAGGGAGGGAGGGAGGCAGAGGAGGATGTGAAAGTGAGCAGAGAACAGTGCCTGATCACGATCGTTGTCCTCGTCATCGCTAAACCCCCCGAATACACGCTCGCTGTGGTGCTTTCGTCGCCGGCACTAGACCCGCCACCTATTATCATCTGCATAGCCTCTCCTCACGAGCAGGAGCGGCCTCGCCGGCAAAGCCTGCGTCGAGAGCTGCAGCATCAAACCGGCTGGTGACAGAAGGATGGAAGGAGGGCTGGATGGATAGACAGATGGATACAGAGCGCCAGCATGTGACGTGTGTCATACTCCCTCACTCCTGAGCACACGCGTGCACACAAGGAAACGTCAGCCGCAGACAGTCAGATATTGGAACTGAGTTTTTTTCCTCTTGTTTCTTTTTATTGAATGTCACACGGAGGGGTATTCTTGCATATCTCTCACTCTGTCTGTCTCCCCCTCAGTCACTCTCGTCTCTCCTGCCTCCCCCCTTTCACTCTCCTGTGTCAACTCTCAGCTCCATCTTCTTGCTTACGTGGACTGTAATGCACTTTTGTTTTTCTGAATGTGTTAGCAGTTCCTCTACACCCCCCCCCCCCCCCCCCCCCCGACCCCCATCACCCACCCACCCAAGTCTTTCCTTACCTCTCCTCTCCTCCTTCCCCATCTGGAAAAGATCTGTCTCACTAATAGGAGGCCTGGTAAATTAGCCCTTCTCTCCTTCCTCTCCTATAGCTCCTGTCTCCTCCCTCCTTCTCTCATCTATCTCTCCGAGCGTGCGCTGCCCAATAAGGCACACACATAAAAATATATGCGCGCAAGTACAGATTTGCCCCATTTGTGTGTCTGTCTGTTTGTCTCCAGGTTGGGTACTGGCTAATAGGGCGTAGTAGGTAATGGCAGCCGTAGCCTATTATCTCTGCTCTGCTGTCTAATAGCCACTGGCTTTAAGCATCTGCCATGTAGCAGCTCTAACTCCCCCAATGGACACTTAAGCAACTTAAGCGCATACACTGATAGACACACACAAATATACACATGTACAACCCACCCCCACAGATGCACAGCAGAGCCAATATACACACCGCCAAAAGTAATTTGTGCATATGTGAGTTTGTCTGCGCATGTGTGGGTGCATGCAGAAGTTGCATGTACATGTGTGTGTGTGTGTGTGTGTGTGTGTGTGTGTGGTTATCGCATCTAACACACAGTGCCCTGACATTTGGTATGCTCTCTTCTCCTCAGGGAGCTCAGCCTTCCTTTAATTAGTAAAGGAAATAGATTTACTTATCTGATCTTTGACACCTTGACCACACGCACGCACGCACACACACACACTCACACACACACACGTGGCTGCAACCACGCAGCGCATCGACACCCATCCATTACCAGTGTGGTGAAATGCCGAGTGGGAAGCAAACACATTGTATGTTCGGGTTCGTGTGTGTGTGTGTGTGTGCGCACGCTCGGGAGAAATGAATCTGCTCCCATCTGTAGACTGACCATTGATTTGCCATGGTAACAGTGGATGGTGACTGTCGTGTGAACAAAAGCGATGAGGACAAGTAGCTGGATTGGAGCGGGGAGGAGAGAGAAGAACGGGGGGAGATGGGGAACAGGGGAGACCAGTGGTGGTGTTAAAAACAGAGGAAATGGACTCACATGGGGACAAACTCAGCAGAGGCTGCAAGAGAGAACATTAAAGCGCGCTGGCCTGTTGCTGGTTTAACTAAATGTAGCAACAAGATTTTTATGTGTGTATTTCAAAAAGCGAGAGCGTGTGCACAATAGTGTTGTGGGAGTGTTTTTGGTATAAAAGGGCTTACACAGACCTGAGTAAGGCTTATATATAATGAATGAATCCCCCTTCAGCTAACGTTTTTCTTTCCTCTGCAGAATTAGTGATTTGTCTAACCCCCTCCTCTCCCTGCAAACAACCCCCCCCCCCCAAAAAACCTTCACCACTTCTCTCCCAGAATCCACCCTGCACCCAGCTGACATGCCCCGTGGAGCCCTGTGTCATTGCATGAACTTATTCTGTGGTATTTAGTAAACATAATGCCTCGCCTGTCAACAGCTCACTTGAGAAACACTAGGCTAATGTAATTTTACCCAAAACGGGTAAAAACTAATGTTTTAGTATTCCGCAGGGCCCGCAGCTCATCTCTAAAAGCAGAAAGACTAACACACTGTGAATTGTCTAATTAATCTTCTGGCTCGTGGCATTCCTACATGAGCCAGATCCTTTTGTTTTTGCAGTGGCACTGGACAAGTGCCCTGACCCTAACCCCGACTGGCCTGTTGTGCTCTCATACCTACGGCACTTGGCCTGCTTAGCATGGTCCAGCAATCAACGCTGAGGTTGTCAGCCGGGATGGGCTGACTCACCGCTTGCTGCCATTTTTACACCAGGCCTAAGGTTTCTAAAGTCCAATAGAGTCACCATCAGTGGGTTGAGAGACACAGAGAGAGAGCGTAAGAGAGAAAGAGAGAGAGTGGGATTTTTTTTTTTTTTCACCCAAAGGCACTTCAGCTATAAATATCAAACTGGCAATTCTTTGATTTGCCAATGAAGGCTGCCAGAGGAGGGAGGAGGATGCAGGGTCTTGCTCAGTTCTTCAGCTGTTTTAAATTCATTCACCGATAGGGGAAGTGAGAAACTGAGGGAGGAATAGGGTTAGCTGTGTCATTAATTTTCCATGTAGGGGGATGAAATAACATTAACATCTCTTTCTCTCTGAAGCTCTATAAGTCAAACAGTTATTATTACTGAAACAACAGCAGCACACACACACACACCATATATAGACTTGCATCCTGTTCTTTTTCTGCCATACTTTTTCTGCTTGTGTATGTGTGCTTGTGAACGTATATGTGCATGTCACGGCCTGGACAGACACTTCAGTTTTAATAAAGCGGAGGCCTTTCAGCACTCTGGCGGATCCTGCTGTAATCTCTCCTAAACAGGTGTTGTGATTAGCCTCTGCCGTGAGCAGCATTCTGACACTTGGATAGGCAGGGCCAACCATGCACACAACCATCGGCTACCACTCAGGAGACAGATTTAACCGCCGGTGCTTGGCAAGCGTACTTGTGCCATCCAGTACAATGCGGTTTGTCAAAGTTTTGCTAGAAATCAATTTTACTTTCCTCGGCCAAGTAATTATATCATTTCTTTACAATATTCTAGTTGATACTTTGCACGCTGATGCAGCACCGTGCAGTATGTGATAGAGTCAGCACTGCAGAGGACCATCAATGGATACTTTCTAGGAGAGTGCACAATCATTTTTAACATGTCTCCTTGTGTAATGGCGTATTTAGCAACACACATATATATTTTAGCAGTTATTTGATCAAGAGGGTTACGTTGTGATTAATAACAGCTTATATTGGTTTGCCTCAATGGGGAATAAAGCTCCTCATAAGAGGCTCTGCTTTATAAAGTTTGCTAATCAAATCAAAACATTGTAAGAGTCTGTTTGTGCTTCATAGTGTCAACCTAAAAATTAGGCTGTTTGTACGTACTTTTTACTACAGCTTACGTATTTGTCAGTCTCCAACAACAGCTGTCTTTTCACTCTACAGTTAATAATGTATATTTACCATTCCCCCAACTTCATCAAATATATTGTAAATGATCAAAGGAAGTAGATATGTTTTATAAGAAACCACTTGATGAAATAGCAAGAAAGAAATTGCCTGAACATCAGGATTACTGCTACTCAACCATTCAGTTACTCTCACTTATTATTAGATAGATATTATATGTCTCATATGTCAAATGGTAAATATAAAATGTATGAAAAAAATATTAACACCAAGGCATCGTAAATAAAAGCAGAGGTTGTCTGTGACAAAGATATCTTACTTGGTTTCATCATTGTAGCTACATCTCTGGCACATTACAAAGACTGTGGCAGTGGATTAATACATCACTAATCTCCTGCTAATCTCATCATGTATTAGTAACTGATAATTTGTTTTCGCTGCACTAAAAATTCAACAAAGCTGTAAAAAAAATCTCGACTGACAAGCTGACAGGAAAGAAATGTATTACATGGGTGTGATGGATGGCAGTACGTTCTTCAAGGCAGCAATATGTCTGCAAGCTGTTTTTAATGGATTTCTGAAAACAAATGTGAGTTTATGACTTCCCTGAGATAATTAAGGTAAACCTGCAGTGGAACAGAGTATATTAGTTTCTGAGTATGTGGTGGGTTCAGAGTTTCTGAGGCCAGTAATGACAAAGGGAAAAAGTGAAATTATGCTGATATTGGACTTGAATGTTTTACACAAAAACTGCTCAAGGCAGCACATCCCAGACACAAATTAAGTGTCTCAGTGAGAGGTGACGTACATGGCTAGGGAAGTCTGAATCCTATAAACAACTGAACAAATTTAATTTAATGATTGTTGAATGCTTAAAGCAACATTGTGTAACTTTTCTACCATAAAATCACCAAATTTAAATCATTTGGATGCTGCACTGACGTGTAATCAGGTGAATGGTGTTTCTGAGTTGCCAGATGCCAGCAAAGTAAGCTCCTGTGAACTATAGCTGCTGTTAGCTAATGTTAGCAAGGTTTGTTAGCTGGACCACTGGTTTGTACCACTGGCATTTTGAACCACTGGGAAGAAGAGGTCCTCAGCAGTGACAGAGGCCAAAAGACTGAAGAGGACGCTAACGGAGGAAGATAAGAAGAAAAAATGAGTTACCAAGCAAGATGCTACCAGAGAAGAGTAAATCTGGGACTGAATTTGGTTGTTGACAGATACAGAGCTGGGCTTCTTACTGTCTTCTTTTCCATTAAAAAAAAACATTTTAGTGTAAAAGCAACAGACTCACTTTTTTCTCACTAGCTTTAATGACCCTGAGACCCCTGAATTTGCCAGTTAGATGGTAATACAGTCTGTTCTACTGCAGATTTAACTCATAAAATTCAAATTAATTCAGTCTTCCTTTGGCATTACACTTCTGCAAAAACACATCTATAGTACGTCCACTTTAGACTGAAAGTGCTGGATGTCGCGAAGTGAACATATAACTGGACAGGAGAATGTGTTTTCAAGTGTCAGGAGACTATTTCAGTCCCATATTACATTCTGAGGTTACACCGCAATGGCATAATGCTACTTTGTCGGTCCATGGCCGGACTAGGCTATGCTAGCTTGAGGGTTGTGCGTTGTGTTAAATGCTATTCTGTGTTTGCCTGGGGAGTGCGAGGCTGTTAAATACTACAGTAGATTTAAGCACTGGGACTTACCTCTTGTTAAATACTAAAGTAGTCTTTGTTACCATTGGGAGCCAGTGGCTGCCAGCTACATGCCATGGTTCTCTGTCAATCCTGGGAATGTAGAACTAACGTCTATGTTCGTTTAGTGGATGTGGGCTTTGGGACCTGTCTCTGTGTTCTAAAACTGAAGAGCTTTCAGTGCTTAAGGGACCCCTGCTTGTTAGCTATTGAGGGACCTGCCTTTACATTCTGTTAGTGTCAAGAGAATTCTGATGCTACAACTCTGCTACAGACGTTGTTTACTGCGCGGCCGCTGTTCACAGCTTTCAGCAATGTTCAACCAGTGATGTTTTGATGTTACATGTTTGATTATTATGCTCATAGAAGTGTTGCTTGTAGGTTTTCTAAAGCTGTAACACCTAGGAATCAATGTGTGTAGATTTCTGTCTTTCCTGGAAACCTCAAATGCTCCTGTAGGATAAACAGCTCCCTCTGAATGGATATTCGCTGGATATTCTGTTACTTCTGACGCTGGTCAGTTGACAAAAGCTTCCTCTCCCGGGCTACCCCGGGTGTTTGTTTGTAAGTAGCTTTCCTGAGCTAATTCTTTGTTAGTGGATGGATTTAGAGTGGTGTTTGTTAGCACTTGGGTTTGCGGAACATCTGCTGAGCATTTACACAGAATTATACTGAAACACAGCGTAGCTGTTTAGTGCAGGCACCGTCATCCTTCTAACATACTAACCCACGGCGTTTAATCAATCCTAATTACACTGATAAGGTCCAACATTGGCAGGTAGAATGTAGCTTATAAAATATTTACTACTGTATAATACTAGAAGTGACCTTCATTTGCCTGGACTGTATGAATGTTTGGACTACTAAGAACAGAAGCAGCCTAGCACCCTATATGCACAGACCTTTTAGGCCCTGTATTAAAGATATAATGCTTTAATACTATAATTTGCCTTTAGATTCTGAATACCTTTTTTGTACTCCATGCAGTCCTTTTTCACAGCAGACATTTTGACTTGTCATAGCAGAAAAAGCACAGGTGTAATTAATATTGATGAGTTTTTTTTTTTTTTTTTTAGTCACATACAGTCGCCTGTCATTTTTGGGACTATGTCATCTATCTCTGGCTGTTTTTTTTTTAGTTACATTCTTTCATTGTGACTGCGATAGCTCATTGCAAACTGCTTTGAAAACTCAAGCAAGTCCTGAATTCTCTGCCTAATTATTTGGACAGGTAATTATTTGGCTTCCTCAAATATGGTCCCAGAATACCCCGTGAAAGTATTCACTTGGATTCCTGCATGGTGAATGAGACAGCCATGACCCAAAGTTCAAGTAGAGTTTTATTACAGTATTATTATGTTCGTTGCGGTGGAAGCACATTCACATCACTTTTGTTTGGATGGGACGCATCTATTAATTACTGCGCTGGTAACTTTATTCTCAAAGGTGCTCATCCTTTGGAAAACTAATATAATTTGTATACCAAATTAGTTTTTGGTGTTTTGTCAGGAACTTAAAAAAGACTTTTTCCCCACAGAGTAGCCAGTGATTCTCAATGTTTACTTCACCAGAATAACGGACGGTATTTAAATCTCTCTACAACTCTGAAGCAAAATATCAAAACTGCATGTACAGCTCCTGAGGCTTTTTTTGGTGACTGACTTACTTTGTAACCTTCGAAGCAAGCAGCAAGCTTCACTTTGTTGACACAGGACTTATTTTGCTATGCTAGTTTGTTTGCACTCTTGTGCAGGCTTAAGTGGGATGGTACTTAGCAGCATCTGGGGCCGTACTTTGTCAGGCCAACTTAATGTAGCTGCGCCATCCTACAGTAAAGGACCTACTGCATTAAATATTAATATAGCGCAATGCTGGCCTCATCACCATCCTCCTTCTTGCTCCCCATCCACTTCTCATTATTCTGCATGCTAGCTTCATCCTCTCCTTTTGCGCTGCCCCATGTCATATACAACTCTCCTACCAGCCTTTCAATTATTGTCTCCCAGGTTTGATTGCTCATTTTTCGTTTCATCCATTTTCTCTATTTGCCGGGCTCAGCTCCTCCTCCTGTAGTCCACATGATGCCTTCTCCCGATGATATCTAGAAATGTGTCAGTTCATCCCTCATTAGCCTGGATCTAAAAAGCTCTCTCCACAGTTTCAGAATTTCTTCATCTTATTGGTGTAAACAAAAATGAAATTTGACGTGATATAGCTTGTGCCTGTATGTGTGAAGAGGAGGAGAGAGGAGAAGTGAATACCGTCTTGGTTTTGATGGTGTATTATTTATCGGCGTGCTGGCTCATGAGTAAAGATATATTTTGAGGGGCTTTTGTGCTTGTACACATGTATGTGCTGTGCGCACGCACGTGGGCGGAGGGAAACTGTACAGGAAGTTCACTGTATTTGTATAATTGATGCACGATGGCATCAGTAAATCTCTAGGTATGTGGGTTATAATGTAGAATTACATTTGTGTGTGTGTGTGCGTGCGTGCGTGCATTATTCATATATAAGCTTCTTGGTGGACTTGTGTGATTTGATGAGAAGATGCAGGTCTGTGTCAACGTCTCTTTTTATCTTTTATAATTCAACACCCACCAGCAACTATCATCTTCCTCTTTCACCTCTCAGTCTTCTAAATAGACTTTCACCTCATTCAGTCTAAATCCTCCACTTACCCTCCATGCTCCTCGCTGAAGGTATTCAAAAGTAAGTGCATTGGTTAGACCACAACGACAGATGTGAATATTAAACATGTTAAAAGCATGTTATGAACATGTATGGCATGTAGCACCACCTCCACAGTGTCTTCACCACGTGTTCTCATATGATTAATTAAGTAGGAATGATAAAATTAATAATTAGGCGGTTCAGTTGTTGATAAGAAGGGCTTGTTTAATTGTACATAACCTAGTTGTGTTTTCTATCAGCAGTAGTTTGTATGTTTGTTGAGCAGCTTCACCTCTTTATGCTGTTGTGTTGATGTATTTTGAACAACGCCTCTCCTGTTCTCTCTGCATCCTCCTCAGTGGGCACACGAGAAAGTAACACAAAGTGTGTTTTTGTAATATAGCAGTAACTAATAATTATTTCCATTATTGATCGATGAATCAATTTTTGTATTAATTTGATGCATAAATGTGACTCTAAGCAACATTTTCAAAAAAAAACTTGTTAGGTCCAACTAATACACTCAAGGCCATGTCAGCAGAAAGAGCAACAAATCATCTTATTTTAGTACCAGCAAATGTTTGGCATTTTTAATGAATAACCCAAAGGATAACTCTGACTTATTATATTATATTATAGCAGCATAATAATACAGGTTTTAAACAATCCTTCAAACTTACACTTAAACAAAGTAGAATGGCACAATTATTATCCAAACTGTCAGTTCAATGAGGACTGACAAGTGCACAAAGTAAAGATAATTGTTTATTATAATGTATTATATGTGACGGTGACATCTTGAAAGAAAGTCTTCAGTGCTTTGACTCTACAGGCAGATTTTTGTGATTGACGTTGGCTGGTTCTGAGCAGCAGCAGCAAAATAAATCACCCATAGAGTTCAGTCCAAGCAACTACCTCAGTGGCTGTGAAATAAAGCCAATGTGTAAGTGTCAAAAACTGCAGTTCTGCACCTGTCCACTTGAAGCTGGCTACAGAACGACGATCCACGTATTTTTAGATTAGTAGATTAGTTTTGAAACGACTCTTCGGACACCTATGGGCGACATCACGCATACACTGTCTGTTCTTTTTATTGTTGGTGGTCCAGACACTGGTGGTGGTGGATGTTGACTCTGCTGAGGCTGATAAAAATGAAGCTGATGAATCTGCAAAGACTGGGTGGTGATGAGTAGGTGGAGGGTGGCATGAACATGCTAAAAGGCAAAAAGGGAGAGAGACTTTCTGTATATTTGAAAAGACAGCAGAAAGATGATAAGCTAGCAATGCAGTTTTGTCATCAACACATCTGTGCGTCCCAGATTATGACAACAAGAAAAATTAGTGTGAGCATGCATGAGAAGATTGAATGGCAGGATGGAAAGAGAAATTAACCTCAGGTCTGACTGAAGTTTTGTAAAAATCTGTCACAGTTTTCCAGCCAGACTTCCTGGTACAACTAGAGATATCTTCCTGTGCTATTAGGAAAACGGCCGGCATGGTAAGTTATTAATACACAAGAGTTGGATAAGCATTTCTATGAAGCCAAGTATTTATTTAAAATCATGTTGTGACTTGCGGTCCATCATACATCTCGTGGACCCTCCGACGATGCCATTCTTTAGTATATTTACATTTCCTTTTAAATCCTATTGTCACCCAAGTAAAAAGCAGATCAGCTGTGACCTTAAGGCTAAATTCCACCAGGCATGGATGTGATGTATTCCATGTGTGACGTGGTTGCTGGAGCTAATCGCTTCAATGTTTGAAATCCTACCAGAAGCGCCGTGGTTGGTTTCAGAAGTGTCCCCGCTGTGCTTCCCGGAGAATGCTATTTTTGACGGCAGCCATGAGCAGCGTGCGTCACTCTGCTCAGAGCAGCTAGAGCTGACCGAAGGTCGCAGATACAACATAGAGAATCCAGTTAGATTTTCAAAATAACCATCCAATTGTAAAAACAGCCAAAAGAGAAAGAATTTAACTACGTAGCATATTTACATATTTAGAAGCACATAAACCAAGGAACCGAGTCTGTTGGGCGAAACTGTCCTGTTGGAGTTTGAAGTGTTATGGAGTTTTCTATTCTTAGGTTACGCAAAGTCACATGTGGGCCTTGAGGTCCTCAGCAGTATTAATTGTTTGGCTTTGTCTGGCAACAGTAGATGCCAGTCTATCTCAACACTGTGGGGGCCAGGGTCAAAGAAGCCTGGTGCTGCCTGCTTAGAAATAATAGATACCTTGACATTGACATTCCAGTCTGCATAAACACATCTCCACACTAAAACATGTTGACAATGACACCATCTTTGGTGAAAGCATTCTCTTTACCTAATTCTGGGCGTATACTATTTGTGGTGTTATCTTGCGGTTTAAAGTCTATCCACCAGGATGAGTTGGACAGAATGTGAGACCAACTCAGGAACTTCTGCATTAAGAGAGTGTCTCTCAAGTGTCAATAAATAATACAGCATAAGACATCAGAGGCTCCTGAACACTTTCTTCCTTCCCGACCTCATCATTGACCTTTGACTTCAGCAATTTCTCCACAACATGAAGTTGCGTAGACAACACACCAAAACAGCATTGCGGCCATGACGAGACAGAGACTTGTCACTGGCTGGCCCTGTTTGCGTGATAAGCGGTTTCATCTGAATGTTATGGCCCACCCAGTTGTCCAATCAGCATCCCTACTCATCTCCTGTAGCTCCAGTAGTCTTACAAATACTTAGTAGTTATATACCAGAAAAGATTATCGCACCATTCAGTGATCCAACGCACCTTTGGACTTAAATCTTTGAATCCCCAAGCAAAGAGCAGATAATCTGTGGCTCGACTTCATATCTACATTGTATCCAGCTTCATCTGAATACCACGATACATTTGCTCAATTGTCCAGCCACCACCACATCTGTGGTTTGGATATTCTGTGTTAACTGCAGTCTGAATGCTCAGGTGAGCTCTTTGGACTTTATTGCAATGTGTCAGCGCGCCTGTGTTCCCAGATCTCAATAAGACGACAGTGTAATTATAACCGGTAATACATGACCCATATCACTGTAATAAAACTGAATTATCCTGCAATCAATGAACAGATTGTTTGGTTGGTTAATCAAGTGATAGTTTGTAGCAGAGATTTGTGTGTGAGTGTCTGTTGTACGCTTGCACTGTATGTGCGAGGGTGTGAGTGGGTGTTTGTGCGTGTTGGGATCTGCGCTTGTGTGTTGGTGTTATCTGGGCAAAACTGAGGATGTGCCTGTTGCCACACAGAGGGAGATTTTTCTTTTTTTTTTTTTTTGCTCTTTTCTAAACCTGAGTCAAGTATAAAGCCACACACACCTACAGTCAGATACACACACATGCACACACACAGATGGAAACGGTGAGATAGATCTTTTTGAAGTACAATTTCATCCTCTCTCCTTCCCACTTTTTACTCTCTTTTTTTGTAGCGGTGGAGGGAGGGGAGTTAAATCTCTGCAGCGCTCGCTTTATGCGTGCGTTGGCCAGAGCCGGGTGCTTTTTTTTTTGTTAAACTAAAGGGACAATACTAATGCCAGGATATAGGTTTACACCCATGCAAATGCACGTACACACACACACACACATCTTTACACACATGAAGGTGGCGGGTGCAAAGAGACAGGAGCTGACAGATGATTCTCCATGTGTGTTTATGATGGCTTTGATGTTTAATGTGTCACGTTCTTTGATGCCCTCTGTGGGAGGGTGTGGAGGAGTGTGTGTATGTGTGCATGTGCTCTGTGTGTGTGTGGAAAAGAGGGCCCTTTTGAGGAGGTTTGATATTTGTTCCTCTCTTAGCTTCTCCCCCCACAAGACTCGCTGCTTTTCCACCCCTCTCTGCAGCAGGTATCTCAATCTCACTCACGAGACTGGAGCATTTGTCTCTGTCGTATTCTCCCCCCTTCAGCCTTTTTCTTTTGTCTCCCCTCCTCTCTCCCGTCTCTCCTCTGTGGCGCATGGGGTTGTGTCGCTGTCTATTTGTTGTGTCCCCCCAGGGGGGGAAACTCAGCGTTACACTTTATGCAAACATACATTCTGCAATCATTAGCAACTTATTTCACACTCACTTTGGGTTTCATTCTGTTTAATAGCTGCTTTGGTTTCGGAAATGCTTGCCGCTCCTCTTATTCTCACGCTGACCCGCCTGTTTCCGTCCAGTACTGAGACTAAATGATTTAACTGTACGTGGCATTTTAAATTAATGCTGTAAAATGTGGAGACACAGTTTATAGAGGATGTCGTCTGACTTCAAATGAGACTGCTGTAAAATGACACCGTATCTTTCGCAGTTAGTGTACCACAGAGGAATTATGTTCGACTATAATGAGTCTGATTTTTTTTTTTCTGTCTTACATTTCAAACATTCAGCCGTTCAGTAATACAGCACCGTAACAAAATGAGCGGCTCCGTTTGGTTTTGAGACAATATATAACTGTTGTTATATCAGCTACTGAGAGTTGAAGTGATTCGAACCTGTGAGTTATGAGGCAGTTATCTCCAACCATTAGGCCCACCCTGTTGCCAGCAGTCACTCTCTTGCAGTGTCGCCTCACTTGTCGACTGAATCTCACCCTCTCCCTCTTCCTCCCTTTCCCATTTTCTCTCTCCCCTCGTTCGTTTTTCTAACACTTACACTCTCTCTTATCGCCGTCACTCTCCGAGCCTGACTCACTGATTGCAAAATTGAAAATGGTTTTAATCCCATCAGGTTTTTGAGTCTGATTTTGAACTCATTCACTCCAGCTCTTGTTTTTTTTTTCTTTTTTCTTTCTTCTTTCTTTTGTGCAGTTAATTCAGTTCCTCCGACAAATGTGCTGACTGTCTCTGCTGCTGTCGTTGCAGGATGAGAAGTCCACGTTCTTCCAGTTCGGCGCGGCTCTACAGCAGGAGGCTCTGCTCATGCTTGCCATCATGGAGGAGTATGACTGGCATGTTTTTTCTATCGTCACTTCCAAATTCCCCGGGTACCAGGACTTCATCAGCACACTGAAGATAACTGTGGATCACAGGTAATGAATATACTCCTCCACATGTACGCACACACTCTGTTTTCATGCTTAACTTTTATTTACGGCAGCTGACAAGATTAAGTACGTCGTATTATTTAATGGTGTGTTGTTACAGCTTTGTACGCTGGGACCTGCAGAGTGTGGTGACTCTAGATGCTGTAGATGGCGACCCAAACTCTAAATCACACATTGCCCTCAAGAGGATCCAGAGTCCTGTTATACTTCTGTACTGCTCCAAGGATGAGGCTATGTGAGTGTTTCTTTCTCTCTGTCATACGCTGCCAAATTTTTGTAGTAAATCTTAACTCTCTGACTCTACTCCTCGACAGATATATACTAGAGGAAGCTCGATCCTTGGGCCTCATAGGAGCTGGTTACATCTGGATTGTGTCCAGTCTCACCACTGGCAACCCAGACTTTACCCCTGAGGTACTGAGGCCCCATATGTAGTAACAGGTGGCCACCTTTGAGTGGTTATTCCAGGTTGTACCAGGTTGTCTGCTACCTTTCCTGTATTTTTCCTCTCCTGTATTCTCTACATCTAATATGAAATACAGTATGAAAGAAGAGTGAGAACGTCAAATACAAAATATAACATGCTAATGAGTAAAAGCTGGTAGGCAGATATTGTTCTTTCTGACTCTCTGCTCCTTCCCCATGTTTCCAGTCTTTGTATTAAGCTGAACTAGCCTGGCCTCATATCTAACAGGCAAATATACTGTATGAATAGCATCAATCTTCCCCTTGAACTGTGACATCATGTTGTCATGTCATATCATATATATATATATATATATATATATATATATGTTGGTTTCAATGCCTTTGCTTTCTTAAACAAAGATCTGACTTAACAGTTAGTGCCAAATTAAAATGTAGAAACAAAGTATTGGAGTTGTAGACTGACAGACTGTCTGTTTGATCAGTCTGGTTTAAAGACATAAACTTTGTGAGCTCTTTATTTTTATTATTATTTTGACAGATTGAAGGTGTAGGTGATACCTGAATGAGTGAATGCATTTAGTTTGTGGACATATAGTCAGAATGATTTCAGGAATGCACAGAGACACAATAAATCATCTTCCTGACACTTTTGATAGACACATATGGATGTTTAAAAAAAAGAATGTCAAATTGAATCGTACACACCAGATGGGCCACTTCTCAGACCTACTCTCCTTTCCTCTCAGATGTTTCCCCTGGGTATGATCTCCGTGTCCTATGACGACTGGGAGTATCCGCTGGACACACGGGTGCGGGACGGGGTGGGCATCATTTCCTCTGCAGCTACCTCGATGCTGCGAGAGAAGGGAGAGCTGCCAGAAGCCCAGAGCAGCTGCTACAGCACACCATCAGACAGGAGCCCAGGGAAGCTCCCACCTAGTGCCCTGCGCAGGTGTGTGTGTGTGTGTGCGTGTATGAGAGTGTGAGGAGATCAAGGTCTAGGGACTTGCATAACTCTGTTTGTCTTTGTATCCGAGTGTTACATAACTTTTTTAATGTACTAATAGAAGGAGTAGAAGCTAGAAAGGAGGCAGAGATGACAGCAGTGTTAAACACTGTGATGTCTAATGGCATTTAACACCGTTAGCTCCTGTGTACATGGCTGCTCGGTGCATGAGCTCATCCTCAGCCGAGAGACAATGAATTGAACTTCAGGCAGACCTCCATGTTGTTGCTGCCCTCCGTTAACCGGAGCCAAGTGTGTGTGTGTGTGTAATTCTGTGTGTGCACCTTGCTTCACATGACTGAACTCACTGTCATTAAGTCAGGATTAAAGCAGCTTTTACTAGCTTTGTTCTCTCTTTTTCTTGTTATGGCTCTGTGGGTGGCATGACTGTATGTGTGTGTGTATGTATTGTGTAGTCTCTGTGATGAGGACACAGTCAAATTCTTCAAACGGGTGGACAAATGGGCACACACGCACACACAAGCATATTTATGCTGAACATTCCCAGTCGTAAAAGCAGATGCTGTTTGTCATACTGGTCCCTGTCAGGTGTTTTGGTGTGATATTGTGACTGCATCTTAAATATGAGACATGTGGTGGCTAAAATAACATCTATTCACTCATAGATCTATCCAGAGATGACGGAGAACACGAGGGTCAGGTTGCTAGCTTCTGCGCATCTATGGTGACTTATGAGTTTCCTCATTAGAATGAGAGCCACAGTGTGATTTCCACCATTATGGCTTTATTATCCCATTTTTCTCTCCTATTAGCCCATTACAGTATATATCAAACCATATACAATACTGCCATCGCTGACATGTTGATCCAATATAGACCTCAGTTGGAGCTCAAATCTTTTGTGGAACAATATTTTTTCTTTCTGTCAGAGGCACCTCATTTGTTTCACTAACTTATTAGATAGAATTTGCATATTTGTCAAAACAACTGCAGCCAATTTTTGTGATAATAAACTGACAGGTTGGATTTCCCTACCCTGATCTGGAAGTGGTGAGGCTGTGATCAGAGTTCTGCATACATTAGTCTAGATACAATCTTGCCGCAGTGTGCATATAAACAACGCGAGGTGGAGAGGAATAGGACAACGTAATCTGGCATCTAAAAAGCAACCGTCAACCTCACTGGATCTCCCGTCATTCTTGCCTTTAATGTCTCTGTGACTCTGGTTCAGCGTCTTTGGTCTCCACAACTGTTTTTATTGAAGTGTGTCCTTGTAGTAAATTTCAAAAGGTTATTCTATTTGATGGAATCACCGTACCATGCAAACCCCTAAGCTGTCTTTTTTTTTGTTGCTGTTGAAAAGATGCTCCCTGACATAATAGAGAAGCTGAAAACAGCCTCCCTTTCTTCTTTATTCATACTTTCAGAAAGTTGCTCACACAATAGCAGAGTATTTAAATAATAGAAAAAAACAACATTAGTTTAATAATGGCATCAATAGCAGGTTTTATTATGTGATGCAGCTGATGCTGCATTTCTAGTTAATGCAAATAATTTTGCATACAGTAATTTGGAAGTTATTGAACTCTCTTTTTGATGTAGCTTTTGTTCAACATCACAGGGGATCACACAATGACATGAATATACATGTGTATATGAATACATGTATATTAATACTAACATGTATATTAATACTAACAGGACCCTGTTTTACACTTGTGACTTAAAAGACACACGAGCCTCGTTCATTTAGATTAAAATCTTCCCAATCCCCCCAAAAAAGGTGACAAACCTGAGACAGGAGATAAGAGTTCCCCAGAATAGACTTCAACAGTGTTTCCGCTGTTCCGCTGTGGCAATGCAATGTGACAAGAGCATCACCTGCTGCACCATGAAGATTATAAACACAAAAATATACATTTGTTTATCGCCAAACGCATTGTAATCTCTAATGGCAATGGCAGGTTTGATTATTTAGCACAGAAGTCTCTCTGTGAGGAACTTTGAAGGTTTATATGAACAGAAATGATTCATGTTTGCTGCTGAGAGTGTATTCCCTCAGCAGAGCTGTTTGGTATTTTTGCAGTGTCTGCATGTGAGGGATACAGGGACCTTTTATTTACTCTTTACTCTGTGTGAGTGGAGCCCGCTTTGAAAGAGCACAGGCCTGTGTCCAAGTCCTTGTAAAAAAAACACAGATGATTATTGTACATCGCACTAATACACTGTCCAACAACAATATTAATGTGTGTTGACTCTCATACCTCTCTGGCAGATGAGACAACATAAAATCCCACCTGTTTGAATTGGAGTGTAATTATCATAGTTTTCACCTGCAGGGTGCATGCTAAGCAGCACTCAAACCATTGCTCTAATGCATCCTGACTTTCTGTCGCAATATTTGAGTTTATGCATGAATCTTTTATAGCCCTATGCCCTGTCCTGCTCACATGAAAAAACATTGTGTGAGTGTGTTGTAAATGACTTTTTCAAAAAAAACGCTCCTTGTTTTAGAATAATGAAGCTGTAAAACCTGTGAATGCATTTTTCCACCAGCAAGGATCACAACTGCAACAAGATATGTTTAAATGATTTAAATGAACAAAGAACAAAAGGTTGCGAGCGAAGCGTGAACTCTTGAACTTCCTCGGTCTGTTGCTACGTTGGAGGGAAGCTTCGGCGGACAATCTGCTGTAGCACCCAGGCACGACGGACCTCCCTCAGAACTGTATAAAGAGCAGAGAGCAGAATACGAGAAGGCGAGATGGTTAGGAAGGCATTCGCAGGAATGTCGAAAGTGGTGCGGTTGAGGTGTGGTCCTGCTCCTGAAACTCAATTGAACGCCTATAAATGAAGGCATTAAATGTGCGCTTACATAATGATAACTGTAGATTTAATAGATTAGAGTTAGAATTAATTCTCTTATGTATGTAAAAGTGCACTCTACATTGCATGTGTCAGCCCTGTGATGAACTGGCAACTCGTCCAAGGCGTACCCTACGCCACATCTCGCTCAGTGCCAGCTGGGATTGGCTCCAGACCCCTGCGACCCTGATAAGGATAAACAGTAACAGAGCATGGATGGATGGATGTGAAAGTGGACTCTTGTGTCAAACTCTGACATGTTTGTAAAGCAGTTGGAACTTTTTAACTTTTGTAATATTTCATTTAGTCAGATGAGATTTCAGTACTATAGCATCGTCCGGCCAACTCTGGTTGACACTATGTCAAAATGAATCCCACTATTTCTAATAAAACTCAACACGAGGCAGCTACTGCCTCTCTTGTGATTTGGTCTTTTTTAGTAAACTTCCTCAGACAGCCCTCCTTTATTCCAGCGGGAATTCATGCTATTATCACCGTCTTAACTCCCAGAGCATCCTCTTTTTCTGAATATTGTTTCCTGGAGTGAGTGTGTTTTTTTTTCTTAATCCCGTATCACTGCGATACTTTTTTCATTTACCCCTCTCCACTGCTTCGCTTTGGCAAGTGCGTAAATGTTTCAGCAAAAGGATCTGTTTGCGTATGCAAGATAACTGTAGTGAGTAAGAGAGTAAGGGCAGCCTTTTTTGCACCAGTGGTTTGTTTTTCAGGCGTATATCTGCGGAGAAATCAATGCAGAATGTTGATGGGAGAGATATGTGGCCTCTGACTCGTCCCCCTCCTACACACAAATAGATACGCGCACACACACGTACAAACTCGGGCAGGCATGCACACACAGTGGGTGAAGGCTGCATTGATTTGAAGAGGATACTCTTGCAGTGATTACAGAGTGCTTAACTTGTTATTTTCAAATGTATCTGCTCTTGTGCGCACACAGTCACAAACACTCAAACAGATGCAAAACAAACGTAAATAACAGCTTCCTACTCTCTTTCTTTCCCCATGTGATTCAGACACATGATGCATGTATGGAACGACGGCCGAGATTTATCCTTTACTCCAGATGGTTACCAGGCCAACCCCAAGTTGGTTGTCATCGTCCTGAATAGTGAAAGGAAGTGGGAGAAGGTAACAAATTAACACAGTGGTTACACAAAGAAGCACATTAATAAGTCAGAACACTTTAATTAAGATGGCTAAACATGATTTTGTTTTGTGTGTTTATTTGTGTCTACACACACACAGATGGGGCGTTGGGAGAACGGGACGTTGTCGCTGATGTTCCCAGTGTGGCCGAGATATAACTCCTACGGGGATGAGGACGCAGATGAAAATCATCTCTCTATCGTCACCCTGGAGGAGAAGCCTTTCGTCATTGTTGACAATGTGGACATCCTCACCGGCACCTGCATGAGAAACTCTGTCCCCTGCCGCAAGCATGTCAAAGAGTAAGTGGACACACACACTCAGCGTGAACAAATACACAACACCTACCCACTGTTCAAGAGGCATTTTTGCTATACTTGCCATACTTGCTCAGAGTTGCTAAGAAAAGGCTGACAATCCTTGAACTGGAGGTGTTACAGGAGGTGAGACAGGCACTTGTTTGTTCTTAGGAAGTTAAATCTCAGTTGGATTTGGTGTTAGCAAACTTGATTCTTGATCTCAGGAAGGCGTTTGACACTGTCTGTTAGATCTATTTGTACTTTTTTCAGTAGGGAAGATATGAATAGAATCACACCTCCCAAACTCCATTTGTCTAAGAACATAATTGTCAATCAGTTGCCCTCTGCTTGGCCACTTTTGTTCTACAAGGATCTACACTGGGCCCACTCATTTTTACTTTATATAATAATGACTCACCATCTGTTTGTCAGACTGAATGTACGTATGTGGCTGTAATCTATGCGCATGGTACAAGTGAAACACAAGTTATTACTAAGCTCACAAACTCAGTGGTCCATGTTACAATGTGGTTGTTTCTTTGCTAAGACAAACAGCTCTTGTGGAGCCTCAGATGTTTATTATCAGGAGTAAAGACACAGGTATTTATCTTCAAATCAATGTAGCTAATTTCAGATTCATATATAACTACCACTGACAGTAAAAAGAATGGACAGTGAATGAGTGACGTCACCCGTGGGTTTCTGAAGAGCCGTTGTGAAGTGAAGCTCAAAATCTGTCGCTTTGTCCGCTGTCATGCAATCGGGAAAGACGTGAATCATCGGTGGACCTGAGACGGGCTGAATAATGCCTGGGTTCCCAAACTCTGTAACAGCACCTACCTGTCAATCAATGCAGCCGTGCTGTTAATTATGCATATCTTTAAGCCTAAATATAATTTAAACTTGATGAGGATGACTTAAAAAAAATGGAAAGGGAAATTATCTAGAGTGATCAAAACAGATTTTTTCTACCAGGCTGTAAACATGTTTAGTTCTGCTGTGAAGTTGGACATTTTAACATGGAGGCTTATGGAGATTGACTCGTTCTGTAGCCAGCCTCAAGTGGCCGTTCAAGGAACTGCAGTTTTTGGGCACTTCCACATTGGCTTTACTTTACAGCCACGGAGATTGCTGGTTAATAACTACTCCACATGTCAACTGAAGCAGCCAAGATGTACAGGGATCATCTGTGTCATTGGGCAGAAGTAAAACTCTATCCCAACTTCTGTCAGAGTTTAACACATACCGGCAAAGTGGTTCTCATTTGGTTCATGGATAATCAGTTCTGTCAGTATTAATAATTAATTGCTCTCCGTTGCCGTCAGCCCACTAATGCCAATCTGTCGCTGTACTCGATTTTGGTTTTTGCTTCCACTTTAATTGCTTATGTTTCCCGTCGTGGTCTTTGCTTCGTGGTCCCATTAAGCCAGCGTGATCCATGTGTTGTTTTAGATGAACGTGTTGTTTGTTTTAAATATTACAATTCCTAATTAGTAATGCTGCTTGTTGTTTTCCTCTGCCGTACATATTGTCTGTTAACATGCATCTTATTTATGTTCTGCATGCTTGTATGACTTTTAAATAATATTTACGTGCTACATTTTGATCTAATTTTAGAGTTTTACATTATTCAAATGTGGCCATGTATGAAAGTCAGAAAAAAGGCTTCAAGTACTTTGAGGGCAACTGAACACTTAATTCTGAAATTTAACCATTTAAATGCCATTGAACTGAAATTATTTATAGTGAAATAAAAACAGTTATTTTCTTTATTATATTCAGAAACTTGAAATTAAATTTCTACTCTGAATACAGTTATTATTATTACAAACTGACGGAGCGTAGCTAAAAAGTCTCACTTTTCATCTTAAATTGTCTTACTCATCTCAGCTGAATTTGACACTGACATAATTAAAAAACAAGTTTCTGAAATGTGTGCCAGAGCGTGAAACAATTAGTTGATTTATTGAATCAGTGACCACCAAACAATCCCCTATTTTCAGCTTCTCAGTTGTGAGGATTCATTAGTTAAAGCTGAATATCTTTGGGTCAGGGTGAAAAAACCAAGAAGGCATCTTTGTTTTTTGGAAATATTTCTTATATTATTATGATCATCATTACATTGCCTCACTCAAATTATTTATTTGAAATTTCAAAGAGGGGATATGAAACCACGTGCATTTAGATGAATGGTCCTCAAAGTAAAATATTTCAGTAGTGATAAAAACTCACAGTTAGGTGTTCAGTTGCTTATAAGATTCAAATCTTTCTGACTTTTTTTTGGCTTTCATGTCAGAGATAAAAACAAGCCTTTTGACTGTGGAGTGTCCCACTTAAGAAGAAAATATAAATAAATAAATAAATAAATCCCAGTCACAGCTGTACCTGGAGACAGAAAATGAAAATATGTTTCATGTGGGACGCTGCCCAACCTTTTGTCATCTCCCATCTGGACTGCTGCAACTCCCACCAAGCCAGGCTTGTAAAATATTCCGTTCAACAGCTACAAACCATCCAGAACGCTGCAGCCTGCCCTGTCTTCAACCTCCCCAAGTCTCCCTTTGTCACCTCCCCCCACGTTTACCCCCACCCTCATTTAGCCCCAATGGCTGCCGGGGGCTGCTCACATCAAATTCTAAATTCTGGTCCTGGCATTCAAGGCTCCTCAGGGAGTCACGTGTGCATATCTGCAGGCTATAGTCTATCCATACCTGCCAGCCCGTGTGCTCTGCTCTGCTACAACCGGCCACTTAGCTTTCAAATCCCTGCGGCAGCTACGTCATCGCTTCACCTGGCTTTGACTCTTCTTTCCACTGCTCCTTAATAGTGAATCGTCCTTCCTACGCCAAGTGGGACAGCAGAATTACTCCATATCTTCTGTTGTTAAAAAAAAAAAAAAAAACTTCTTTCCCCCATATCCTCTGTCTGCAGCTGCTGTTTGCCTTGTGCTTGTTTACTTGGAGTTTTCTTTCTCCTGATGTTCATATTTTTAGAATGTCTTTATCTGAAATGATCACCTCAGGAACATTTTGTTATCTGCTATCATTGCCGATAACAGATTCAGCTAATGGAATAGAAATGTTTCACAAACTGACTTCTTTGTGCTGCTTCTTCAGATGTGATTTGTGTGTGTGTTTGTGTGTGTGTGTGTGTGTGTGTGTGTGTGTGTGTGTGTGTGTGTGTGTATACACTTTTCTTTCCACCTCCCCACTCACCACTTCACTGCATATACTGTATATATCGCTTTCTCCACTGCAACAATAGCAGTGGGCTGAATGGCTTAAAGTACTGTATGTTGGTTCAAACTGATTTAAATTCATACCACAAAGAAACTGCATTTAATATGTTTAAAACATTATTTCTATACAAATTAATAGATTCGTTTAGGTATTTAATTTATCAAATGTTTTGTCCCATAGTAAAAACTGTAAGATTGTAGATCAGTTCGTGACTTTTAAAAATCAGTTCTTCCTCTTTCAACAGTAACACGTCAAACAGTACAATGGACTTTTCCCCTTTGAAACTACTTAAAAGGCTTTTTTTATAGTGGCTGAAATATGTTGTGGGCCTTCTCGACTGTGTAAACAATGCAGAGATATTTCACAAGTAGGAAAACTTCCTTAAAGAAACTTCCCTTGGATTCTCTGACATCTTGGGTTTTGCTCCAATTAGCCGCTATACGTATTGACACTTCAATTAGAGCCTCTCCATGACAGGACAAGGCAGCTTTGTTTCTTTCTACTAATGTGTACAATTAAGCTCATCTTCATACAGCCAGTTCAGAGTACATCAACATTAATCATAACTGCTGCAGGTTTATTTGTCACTGGCTCGATGCTGTATCTGTATTGTGCTTCTGGTTGATCACTCGGCCACAACACAGTCCAAATGCACAACTAAAAACATCTTTATTCATTATATTCTTGTCATGACTGACAGCATTGTTGTCATAATTTCAATGAATGTCAGAATTTCAGTCAGACAATAGAAAATTGTTACATTTTTTCAGGATAGCAATTAGGATAGGATAGAATAGGATAAGCTAGGATACAATTGCCGTTGCTAGCCACAGGGGAAGTGCAAAAAGCAGCTCAACTGTAATTACTGTCTTTGAAGATTTATTACATTTTTTTAACAAACAAAATCCACCATATTAAAAGCTTTGGCTTCAGATGGACTCGAGAAGGCAGACAGGAGACAGGCGACACAACAGCCATCGAGTTTCCGAGTAGTTATGACAGCGCAGCACTGAATGCACGGACAATTAGACTGAACTGAATCACAGCGCATGGAAAAGTTTAACTTCTGACCCGATTTCTCAGCCTTTGTCCAAAGTGATCTCTGTGGAAAGTCTTGAGTGGTCACAGGCCAAGAGGACTTGTCTCTTCTAGGCCTTCGTTTACGTTACATTTGCTGTTTCTGTGTCCAGCCATCCATGTGTTCATATATGCTTACACAGATGCGTACATGCATCCAACCATCCATGAGTGCTGCGTTTTACTCAGCCACTACTCCCATTTCATGTGTGTGTTTGTTGTTACAAAAATATGACATGAATCAAACAGATGTACTGTATGTGAGTATCTCTGGTGTTGTCATTGTGTGTGTTCGTGTGTGTGTGTGTGTGTGTTTACATAGTGACATAAGGACACAGAGAGGGCTCAGCTGGGAAAAGCTAATGTATACAGTATGGGTGCATTAGAACACCTGGGGCACATACTGTAAAAACGGCTCACACACACGTTTGTATATATGCTATGCTCTCTCTCTCTGTCTCACACACACAGACACACACTTCTGCACAGATACAGTTGACTGCTGTTAAGCGATCTTTCAGTGCTTTGATGGTTTAGTTCTTTGACAGTCGTTCTCTGTGTATGAATCCCTCTGTTCTTCATGAACTTTCTTGGAGTCAGCTGAAATGACAAGTAAAAAGGTCACAGAGTTACTGTAGCTGCTGTGACAATCCATATACGCTACGTCGGAAATGGCTGACATGGGAACGGAATAAAGTTTCATGGAAATACTTTTTAAAATTGCTCGTAGGGTTTAATAGATTATGAGAATCATTTGATCCAACAATTCAGTTCAAGTTCTCTGCTCCGACGTCCTCGGGGAGGGCTGTCAGAAAAGTTTACTGAAACATTTGCTTCCTTCCTGTGCATCTAGCAGTTCTGTATGTGTGTAGGTACACTGTGAGTTTATGGACAGAATAAAAGGAACACAGTGAAAGGCGGGAGAAGGGGACAATGTAAAGGAGTGAGGAGAAAGACGAGGGGAAGGACAGCTGATATTTTAATCATGTGGGTTGGTTGTTCTGCACAGCCCAGCTCTATTTAAAGCCCGGCAGCATCTGCTCAGTACCCCTGTGTTTTCAGGCACTGAGGGAAACACGCACACGCACGCACGCACACACTCGCATACGCACTGTACAAGCTCTCTCTGCCCTTCAGCTGTATTTATGGTTTTTCTGCACTGTCATAATTCTAGTTTTACAGTTTGATGGAACCACCAGATGTGGAGCGAGCGGAGAGCAAGAGTACAATTACATTCACACTTCACGCACTCGCCTGTATAACACCGAAAGTGTCCTCTGATATAAAAATGACGGCCTAACTGAGTTCACGTATATGTGTGTGTGTCTGTGTGTTGCAGTAACAGTAGCACATCGGGAGGTTCCTACATTAAGCAGTGCTGCAAGGGTTTCTGCATTGACATTCTGAAGAAGATCGCAAGGAACGTCAAGTTCACCTATGACCTCTACCTGGTCACAAACGGAAAGCACGGCAAGAAGATTAACAATGTGTGGAACGGCATGGTCGGAGAGGTACTTCTTACCTGTTTATCCCTTACTACAATCCCATCAGCCTGTATCTTTTTGTGTAATTATCAGGAAATGCGCTTATTTGCTTTCTTGACAAGCTAGATCAGAAGATCGATAGCACGCTCATGTGCGGTAAATATGAATCTGCCGCCAGCAGCCAATTAGCTTAGTTTGGCATGAGGGCTGGAAGCAGGAAAACAGCTTCCATGGCTCTGTCAAAATGTAGAAAAAAATCCACCCACCAGCGCTTCTGAAGCTTTCTAATAACGCACTCTTCAAGCTACAGCGTCCAATACTTATGCTAAGCTAAGCTAACTGGGTGCAGCTTGTGGCTTCACATTTAATATACTGTAAGCTAAGCTATACTGTAATATATGGTATTGACCCTCTTGTCTAAGTGCAAGGGAGAAAATAAGCGCACAGTATTTATCAAGATGACAAACGATTCCTTCACATTATTGATAATTACGTCCACATGGAGTTATTATTATTAAACATAATGTTTAAAGGGTACGGCTAGTGTTGTGTATTTTTTTTTATTGTCAACAGATACCGTAAAAATTCACTACCCTGGTTCTGGCACTCAGCCCTAAGCCCATTTGTTGTCTCACTGATGTTTTTTTAATAGTTTTTAGACAACAATGGAGGTCTGTGGCACAGAGGAATAAGCTATATCAGGGAATGGATACAGAGACAATACTTCTTAGAAGAATTAATTCATTGTTGGTTTTTTGGTCTTTTTTGGGAGGGATTTGTTGACTTTAAGAAAAATATAAAATATCACTAGACTTATCCTTAAAGCTGCAATCTGTTACCCAATTATAAACAAAGCTGTCAGCCACCACCAAACCTTAAAACACAGGACTGAAAGCTGCTGTCACTTGATTCACACGTCTTTTAAGGGACCAGTGTGTAGGATTTAGTGGTATCGAGCGCCCTCCTGTTCAAAGCAAGAAGGAGAAACTACAGTGGCCACAAAACACATGAAAACGAAAAGGCCATAGCTCGAGCCACTGTTTGGTTCATCTGTTCTGGGCTACTGTAGAAACATGCCGGTGCAACAACATGGACTCTACGGAAGACGACCTGATAGATAAAAAAGGCTCATTCTAAACAGAAACATGATATTTATTTCCAGGTAATTATAAACTAATGAAAACATAGTTATGCTTATTCAATTTCTACCAGATTCTGTAAATAGAGGCCCCTAAATCTGACACACTGGACCTTTAATACACAACGGGATGCTAGACAGCGATATACGAGATGTTTTGTGATGCTGTTTATATTATTTATGCTTGTTTCTATGCGTGTAAAAGGTTTATGTTTTTAAATACGATCACAAAAACTAAATTGTCATCATCAATTTACACTCTTTATATGGTCAATAATATTTCTCAATGATAGGATGTCTTAGAGGATGGCTTACTTGATCGCTGTCGTTCATCTCTTCTGGACACGATTTGTTCAGTCAGATTGAATTAAAGTAAAGTGCTGCCACAGTAAAATCTTTAAAGGTTGAAACAAAAATGTAATAATGGAGCATGACAATATGATCCATAGACAGTGGTAATGTTTACGGGAGCAGGCTGCCAGGAGCCTTCAGACAATTAAATTTGAAAAAAACATTTTACTACATACTAAAAATGACATCTTTATAAGGCGAATCTCCAACTGTCAGAGAACATTCAGACGCGCTACCAGATATGATAGCGCGATGAAAAAGACTGCAAGGCTGTATTTTTACTTTTCATCTGATATGGCTGGAAATGCCCTCCAACTCTTGATAACATTCTGCACTTAAACCCGCAGTCACTGTGATATTTCACATCCAAAATAAAAAAAAAAGGAGGAACCTATCAAAGAGAAACTGTCTGATGTTTACAGAGCTGACTATATTTATTCCTGTCACTGTAGGTAGTGAGTCATGCACTCACTGTAACTATTGTTCTCCCTGTCTGCCAGGTGGTGTACAAGAAGGCAGTGATGGCAGTCGGTTCATTGACCATCAATGAGGAGAGGTCAGAGGTCATCGACTTCTCTGTGCCCTTTGTGGAGACTGGCATCAGCGTCATGGTGTCTCGTAGCAATGGGACTGTCTCCCCTTCGGCCTTCCTCGGTAAATCTTTCTTTTTGTCGCCCTCAGCCATTAGCTGCTCTTCTTCCCCCCTCTTCTTCTTCTTCTTTTCTCCGTCTGTCCCCCGGTGAGCCGACTACTGCGAGCAGAATAAAGGGAGGTGCTTACATGTTGGCAAAATCCCTCACATAAAATGGAATATTTTATTCAGACATTATATGCTGGCCAAATTCCACTTGTACCCTGACTTTATCTGGGCCTCAACACCCTAAGCACATTAATATTTCTAGCAGAGCGGAAGAAGTGGAGTGTGCCAGCTGTTTTTTTTTTTTTTCTCTCTCGTTTTCTTTTTGAAAAGTCAGCTCAGACAAAGCATTCTTGATACGCTCCTCTCTTCTTCTCCTCCTCCTCCTCCTCTTCTTCCTCTTCCTCCAGTTGTTCAGATGACTAGAAACTGAAGCGCTCCTCTGCGCTCGCCTAATGTCTTGTACTGTCATTGGAGCGAGACGGGGAGCGAGGGGATGTATTGGACCATGCGTGTGTTGGTCCTTGTGTATCAAGCCATGTGTCAGTATGTGTGTGTGTGTGTGTGTATATGAGAGAGGGGGGAAAAAAGTGTGTGTGATACCATGGGAATATATTAGGACGTTTGGGTATTGAATCAAGGATGTGTGGAGAATTAATATGCTTTGGCTGTATGTATGTTAAAGGAGTTTATGCTTGTGTGTGTGTGTGTGTATTTATATCAAAGTGCATTGTATGTATGTGTGTGTGTGAGTGAGTGTGTGTGTTGAGGCTGGGCCAGGGTATCAGTGACGGTTCAGTATCTCTCGCACTCATATTAGAGGCACCTCAGTGCACAATCTCTCAGGGTTGGCTAACCCTGGCAGTCACATACTTACACATATAGTCACACACACTCAAACACACACACACTTGCACACACACACATACATACAATTTGTCTGGGTTCAGCGTCTCTAGCACTCATCCCGCTCTCTGAACTCCTGCCCTGCTACACACCAAACACTCTCACGCACACACACACATGCACAGATCACACACAAGTAGATCGCATACACATGACTTGGAGTTTTGATTCTTCTCTCTCTCTCTCTCTCCTCTCTCTCACCCCTCCGTCTCCCTCTCTCCTTCTCTCTCCCCCCTTTCCTCTACCATCTCCCCCCGCCCCGGGCCTCTCCCTCTCTCAGCTCTCATCCAAGGGAATAATGAGAAATATGGAAATGTGCTCCGTCAAACTCTCTGTGACTAACTCTCCCTCTCCTCCCCTCCCTCCATCCTCTCTCGCTCTGTCTGTCTCCCTTTCTCCCCTTCTCTGTGTCTCCCCTATCATCTCTTCCCCGCTTTATCTCCCCCTCGTCCCTGCTCCCTTTTATTGAGTCTGTCTTTCTCTACGTCCCTCACTTTTTTATGCGCCTCCACAGTGTCTCTCTGCCTCGTGTAACTTGTTTCTCTTTAACTCTCTCTCTCTCGCTCTCTCTCTCTCCTACCTCTCAGAGCCCTTCAGTGCATCAGTTTGGGTGATGATGTTTGTGATGCTGCTCATTGTCACAGCCATTGCCGTCTTCCTCTTCGAGTTTGTCAGTCCGCTGGGCTTCAACCGCAATTTGGCCCAAGGCAAAGGTAGGCTTATACACACGCGATCAGGATTATCACACCAATCGTTCCTCCCCAGGGCAAGACGTACAAATCCAAGCTTCCCCTGTGGCAAAGTGACCTAATATTACTCTGACTTTAGACAGTTCAGTAAATGTTACAGAGCATGAACATCCCTCTTCCAAAGCTGAAGTGTCATGTACGTGTACTTTGGATGAGTTTGACATTTAAATGAGCTCAAGGCCGATGCAGGTGTAGCATGTCGATTAGGTTTTCTTTCTTTTTCAATAAACATCGTGTTAAGTTTGCTCATTTTTATCTAATAAACTGGTAGATGAGAAGATTTACTCAATTCTTGTGTATGTACGTTAAATGTGACTACATGTGACGCTTGTTAGCTTAGCTCACCATAAAGTCTGGACTGATCTGAGGTGGTTGCACATTATAGACCCAGACAGGAAAAAGGGGAAATAAGGTGGGGAAGGGTATGACGGCCATCGATGGTTATGTGGAATAAATATTCGGCTATCAGGACGCCCCATGAAACATTACGGATTCCCATTTGGAGTTTGCTTCACCTCACATTACAGCTCTGGGCAGGAAAACCAGGATATTGATCTGAAAAAAAAAAAAAACTTTTAGATTTGGTTGTATATTGGTTTACTTATTACATTAGTTCATGGCTTTGACTTTCTGAAATAAAGATTGATCCAGTTGGCAAAAGAAGTTTCTAGTCTTTGCCTATTGATTAGGCTTGTAAATCCAAGCAAAGGCCTCCTGTCTGCAGTGGCTTTAGCAAAATGTGTGAGCTACAGGCACGAATAAAAAGACAATAATACTGCCACATTACAGTTACAATGTCACCTCTCTGAAGGAAGCACAATGCCCCCAAACCTCTGTAACTCATCAGCATTTTCCAGTTTCATTTCAGGAAAAATAGACAGATAATTTATGTCATTTAGTAGGTTATTACATTTACACATGACTGTTTTTAACAAAAGAGGCAGCCTCATGCTATCAGCTGAAAATGTGAGTTTAAGGTTTACCTGCTTTGGCATTTCTTGTTCCTCCAGCACAGTCTTTTTCCCACTTTTTTTTATTTCTCCCTCCGCTCCTCTGCCTCTTGTTTTCAGACCCACATGGTCCATCTTTCACCATCGGTAAGGCCATATGGCTGCTGTGGGGTCTGGTGTTCAATAACTCTGTGCCCGTCCAGAACCCAAAGGGCACCACCAGTAAGTTCATCGTATCAGTGTGGGCCTTCTTTGCCGTCATCTTTCTGGCCTCCTACACTGCCAACCTGGCTGCTTTCATGATCCAGGAAGAGTTTGTGGACCAAGTCACTGGACTGTCTGACAAGAAGGTGGGATTACACACACACACACATATATATATATATATATATACACACACACACACACACACACACACACACACACACACACACACACACATGTACGGACGAAAACTAAACGCATTGATAGTCAGGGTTGCTCTTGTAATGGATGCCAGTCCTGCGGCCAGACAGCACTCTCCAGGGAGTGCCCTTGGGTTTCAACAACCCAAACCCTCTGGCCGTAGCTGTCACCACGCTAACACTGCCAGCACAGCAGACCCAGGGGCACACACAGACATACATTCACACAGGCTGCATAGATCAAAGACGTATGTGTGTGTGTGTGTGTGTGTGTGAGAGTGTTTGTGTTTGGATGTGTGTGTGTGTGTGAGTGAGCGTAGTTTGCAGAGGCTGGCAGTGTCAGCAGAACCCCAGCAAGTCTTACGCTAGACTGGACACACAATGATGATGACTGATGAGTCCACTCCACTGTCTCTCCCTCCTCCTCTCTCCTCTGTCTCTTCTTGTCACTCTCCACTCTTTATCGTCTCTCCTCCTTCTCTGTCGGTCTCTCCTTCACTTCAACACTTTTGTTCCCTCCCTTTCTTTCCCTCCCTCTTCCCTCACTTTCGCCTCTCTCTTGCATGCTGTTTGTGTTTTAGACTCTTGGTTTTTATTCCTTTTTTTCCTGTGTGTGCTCCTGTCAATTTCCTCTTTAAACGATCGGTATCTCTCTCTTTGGCTCTCCTTCTCTCTGTCCCTGCAGTTCCAGAGTCCATACTCCTATTCTCCTCCATTTCGCTTCGGGACGGTTCCTAACGGCAGCACTGAGCGGAACATCAGGAAGAACTATCCAGATATGCATCAGTACATGACCAAATACCATCAGACCGGTGTCCAGGATGCGCTGGTCAGCCTCAAGACTGGGTACTGCAAACTTGTTAAGCCAACCCACATCAAGTTGAGATGCATTATACCAGAAGGCGTAATTCTGTTTGCAGACAGGGTATATACTTAAGAACATGTGAAAACAAGCACAAAAAAAATATATAGCATCACAGAAATCTGGCCCCGTTGGGCCCCAGCACTAGCTCACACTAAAACGCTGCAGTAACTCTGCTCAGTGTTTCTGTCACTGACGGTGAAATGCAGACGCTGTCTGCAAGTGCTCATTATTGAGTCTTGTTGCTGCTGGAAAGAGAGAGCTGCCAAAACAGGGAGAGTGTAATTTGTTCTGGAGTTTGCTACCTTTATTCTCTCTCCTAAACACAAACTAATGGATGGATGATGGCTGCAGAGCTTTTATTTGTTCATTAGTTTTGTGTGCTTTGATCTTTAGGGTATTTTACTCCCAAATATACTGTAATTTTTACTTTTTGCTTTTCCTTCTCTGTAATTACTTCAACGATACTGCATATCAAATAGGCTTGTTTCTCATATCTCATATGTTTAGCATTGTTAACGCAACATCACAACTGTATAATTAATGTGTTCGGCCGGATCATCTGTGTTTAATTCAGTTCCTCAGCAAAATTGGTTGTTTATGCAGAAGAAAGTGGTAGTTGTAGTCAAAATTTCAGTCAAGATATGAAATACACGGAGACACTAAATACACATTTAAAATGAATCTACAGCATATTGTTTTTAAATGGAGGTGCTCAGTGACTATATTTAACATATGCCCTTTGGTGAACACTTTAATTCAAAGTGTTTTATATTAATGCATACGTAGCTAACATGGAAGGCCCCGGGAGGGTTGATTAGCACCAGCGTGTATTCTTCGAGGGATACGCAGCCATTTCTTTTCGCCTGTAACGAAGTTATGAACTGAGTTCTGCTGATATATAGGCTTCTTGTTACATTGTGTTTGGTTAACAGCCATACATCAAGCTTCTGTTTTTGCTGAGCTCAGATGTATCGGGGGCCACCATAGGGGGATTGTCGTGTCAGATACAAATTGTGGCCCCTTAGGTTGAATTCAGCGCGTCATGTCGGAATAATGACAAAATGTACGAGTAGAAGATTATACCTCAGTGCGAACATGGACGTGTATGTGAATATTTACTGTATCAGCATGAATGAGAGTACCCCGTCAAAGTCCAAGCTGAGAAAACAGAGCACTGGATGTGAACCAACTGGTTTGTTCATTGATCTGAGATCAGTGTTACTGTCAGAACACTGGATGGGTTAGACTCAGCAGACACGAAGAGACATAAGGCTTTGGCTTTTTACGATGTTTACTTATGACCCTTTGTCACAGGTAATAATAACAGTTTTTCATGGTTTAGAGTGATTTTTTTCTCCTCACATCTCTCACCATTTCTCACATTATTTCATTTAGAAATTAAAGTATCAGTTAAAGTATCAAAGTATCAAAGTTTTTTTTTCTTCTTCCTTCTCGAAGGTCTTGGGACTCATTAGTGTGTTACAACCCACAGTTTGGGAACCATTGCTTTAGATTAATAGTATGACATTTTGAGAAGTACACTTACTCACTTTATTTCAGTGGTTTAGATGGTAAATTGATGCCATCAATGTCTGTATGCGAAATGTGCCAAGTTAGCTTAGCATAGCATGAGCACTGTAAAGAGCTAGCCTGAAGAGAATCCAAATACCCCACCATAAAACTCACTAATTAACATATCATATTAAGCTTAGTATTTAGTTATAGCAAAGCAAAGTGAATCATCATATTTATATCTGTTTCTTGAGATAAACCAATCTCAAAGGTGCTGTGATGACAGGAAGTTGAGTGTAGCTTCATTAATTTATTGAGAGATACGAGAGTACTGTCAGGAAAGTAAGTAAACATACTTTGCCTGTCAAACTATTCCTTTAAAACATAAAAATATCTACATGCAACAGCTTATGACAGGTCAGATGTGTACCAGATTGTTTTATAATAATAATAATTTTCCAAGACTTGAATTAATGAAAATAGTTTATCAGAAAATTGTGACGAAATTAACATAAATAGCAAAATTTATGTGGCAGAAATGTGTTTCTTCTCCTATGCAGTCTGTCCTTCCTCATTAATCATGTCACAACCCCTCCGATTTATCGTGCAACCCCCCAGACTGGAAACCCGTGGTCTCGATTATAAATTCTGAACACGTGTTTCGCTTACAGGAAACTGGATGCTTTCATTTACGACGCTGCGGTGCTGAACTACATGGCAGGCAGAGATGACGGCTGTAAACTGGTCACCATAGGCAGCGGTTACATCTTTGCCACCACAGGTTACGGTATCGCCCTGCAGAAAGGATCCTACTGGAAGCGCCTGGTCGATCTGGCCATACTGGGCATCATAGGAGATGGTGAGACGCTCGCACACACACTTTGCATCATCTCGGTTACACTTCCTTGAAGTTTAAATTTCTAAGTTGTTGCAGACCTTTAGCGTTATTAAAGTTGTGCCGTTGCTCAGCTTTCCCCTCCTTCGTCCCCTTCCCCCAACACTCTCCCTCTCGCCTCCCTCCCTCTGTCAGAAAGCTATCAGGGGGCTAGTCTTAACACACCATTTCATCATCATTACTCTGTGTGGGTGTGTGTGGGTTTGTGTGCGTGTGTGTGTGTGTCCACCGTGTCCTGGTATGTTTACTCCTCCAGATTGTTCTGTATAATAAGCTGTGAGATGGTGCGAATGGAAGAAAGAGAATGAGCCAGACAGAAATCAAACTGCTGAAACCACTAAAGTGCTTCGCTTCACACTCGGCCTTTTTATTCAGGGCAAACACCCGCATCCGCATCCGCATGCGACAGACGCACACTCCAATAATAATTCCTCCCATCTTTTCTTATCACTCCATCACTATCAATTCCTCCCCCTCCTCCTACAACCCTTTTTTTTCACTCCACCTCCCGTCTCCTTTCCATTACAATATATTTACCACTTCACCTCTCTCCTCCTCCCCTCTCTGCTCCATCTTCCCCCGTAATGATATGCCCTTTTACCCACGACACCTCTCTGATTCCCTCTACCGCCCATCACCTCAACCTCCTTCTCTTTTCCTCTCTCCCTTCTCCTTTTCCTTTATTCCTCCCCTCAACCCTGCTGCCATCTTAAACCTTCCACTTTGCCTTTCTCCAACAGGTGAGATGGAGGAGCTCGAGGCCCAGTGGCTGACTGGGATCTGCCACAACGAGAAGAACGAGGTGATGTCCAGCCAGCTGGACGTGGACAACATGGCGGGGGTCTTCTACATGCTGGCTACGGCTATGGGGCTCTCCATCCTCACCTTCATCTCTGAACATCTTTTCTACTGGAGGCTGAGATACTGCTTCACTGGTGTCTGCTCTGGGAGGCCGGGTCTGCTTTTCACTATCAGCAGGGTGAGGATAACCACTGCAGGAATCTATCCCAGAAACTTTACCTGCATTTTGGCAGCAGGAACATCGTCCAGTTTTGGTTCCTGGGTAGCGGTTTTTGCTTCTGAGGTAGTACTTTCAGGAGTTGCTGTAAGAACTGAGTGTTGAATGAGGTTTCTGATCGAACACCATCCTCAGGAGTACAACAACTGATGTACAGCATTGATTCAGAATGTAAGAAAGCAGCAGTTGTTGCAATATCGATATCAGGGCTCGGGGTGGGAATTTCATGTAATAATAAAGCAATATCACATGAGAGGAATGATGTTGCACTGAAACGTACTATGATTCAATTGTAAACAAAGGCACAAGGCCGCAGGCCGAGTGCCGAAGTTAATCACAGTACAGCATCACTACCTCAAGTGTGATATTGCTTTTATACAGCAGTTCTACAAGTGCCATTTATTGGTTAACAGTAATACGTGACAGCAGATTATGATCTGTTGGTGTATTAAATAATTTATTTGGCTCTGCCAACACAAGTAGACCCGCAACTGGACTGGGACTGCACCGCTGCCAAGCAACACGTAAACATGTCCTGAGCAACTCTGTAGATCTACATGTTAGCGCAGGTCAGCTGCTTTGTATCGTGAATGCAAGCATGAAACAAGAGTCTGGTGGAAATATCAGTCTTTTTCTCAGCTTAATGTTCGGATAAAATGTTTGATATTATCAGACGGGAGGTGCACTCGTTCAGCACCAGACGGGAGGCAGGAAAGCGGATAGTTATTTTGGTAACACATTTGTTGAAATGTCAAATTTCTTAAAGGGAGTTTGGTGTGATATTTTCTCTGGACAGCACAGAGGGGTTTAGTTTAACTCAGATGTTTTGTCAATGCTACGGAAACACTGGGTAACATGTACATGCAGGATAAAGTATGACAAGGTCGATGTTGTAGTTATTGGTTCGATTAATGGTTGTGTGTTGATTACTGACAGCGGCTGAGGTTTATCATCATCTATTTATATTCAGTTGCAGTATGCAGTAAATGGTTGTCCTTTGTGTGTTTTTCAACAACTTATTTGTCTTTGTGGTATAAGCTTTGTTACAGTCTAAGATGATCATAGATGATAACTGTTAATGTAACCTTATTGCGATGTTCATTGGAACATCATACAAAAGTCCCAGTACTGTTGTGCTCTATATCAGCACTCACAGAAGGACTCGTGTCCAATGAGATTATTTGGTTGGCACTAACTGTTGTATATTATTGTTAAACAGTAAAGCTGACTTGTCGACTTCTCTAAAAGCGAATAAGATGATGTGGGAGTGGGCTAAACGCAGAGAATCATAACAGCGTAACTGTATTTGCAAATCATTTCAGTGTGGTTACACACTGGAGCAGTGTGTAAACCATACCATGGCTTCACTTCAGGGCATGCCTAAAATTGAGGACTGTGACTCACGTTACAAAGAGGCATTCATGGCTTTATTTTTCTGTCAGCACATCGGATTTATAATGACCACATCAAACCTCCATGCAGGTATCAATATGCTGAAAGTATGGCACAGTAAATAGACAAATGTATGAGCATAAAATCTAAAGCGGAGCCTGCCTATAAGTGGTAAATGGACTGTACTTACATAGCGCCTTTCCCACGTTCCAACCACTCAAGGCGCTTTTACACTACATATATCATTCACCCATTCACACATACACTGATGGCACTGGCTGCCGTGCGTCAGTTTTTTCTTGGGAGCTAACCATTCGTACACACTCACACACCGATGGGCAGCCTCGGGAGAAATTTAGGGTTCAGTATCTTGCTCGAGGAAACTTTGACATGCAGATAGAACCACTGACCGTCTGATTAGTTACAAGGGGAGTTACAACCCGCTCTACCTCCTGAGCCACGACTGCCCCATAATATGAGGGATCGAGTCCACAACAGTTGAAGTTATCCATCGCAGACAGAGGAGCACATTCATTTCTTGTTGTAATTAAGATCAGATGCAACGGTCATGAATCAAACTTAACGTACTTAACCCTTTGAATTAGTGAAGTTTATATTGCGCCACCACATTTCGATGGTGACGGGAATAATGGCATGCATACTGGTATCTTTATTAAACACGATGGTGGGATTGAGATCCAGCAAATTAGAAATGCGTGACAAAAATAGCCTATTGTCAATATTTTAGTCTCCCAAAATTTCCACAAATCATGTTTTTACGGGGACTCATTTCTTATTCAAAGGAGCCGAGCTCCCCTGTAGTTAACACTCTGCACTGAAGCAGAATAAGCAAAATAAAAGACATTATCGCACTTTTTGAAGATAGCCGTCGAGCCTCTTTGTGGTGTTTAGCAACATCAATTCAAACATCAGACAGTAAATTACAAAAAGAAAAAGAAAAACGCTTCTTCTGTGTTCCTTCTTGTGTGTGAAAAATTGCATCTCAAACAAAGCAGAGAATATTTAATCCTTTATCTGCCTAATTTGCCTAATCTTCTTCTGGTTCCTCGGATGTGGTGAAAAATGCAAACAAGAATGTGCAGAAAGGGACTTTCAGTTGCGTTGAATACCCGAAATGTGTCTCACATGATTATTACATTAAAGAGGAAATACGAATGTATATGTGATACATATGTCTGAGACGCACACAATAGTTACAGAAGGAATCTGGGATCGTGTGTGTGTGTGTGCGATAAAAGAGGAAAGAGGGGGATAGTGTGATTATAGAGCCCAGCTGAGATGGAGATGAATTTACTGCTGCACATATGGACGGCAGGATAGAGGAATCAAACAGCTAAGAGGATGATGTGCACACACACACACACACACCGACACAGACGCGCACTCGTATAGATACACACAAAGCTCTCTCTCCATCTCCCTCTCTCACCCACACACACGCACACACAGACACACACACATCCTCAAGTCTGCTCTAGTAAAGTTAAAAATGGTAACACGAATGCAGGTGTAGTGACTTGACGGACAGACATGGCCACACACACACCAGGTCAGACAGACAGATGCACGCGCAAACCTAAATTTGCACACACACAACAGAAATGGGTACACCCAGACAGACCATTCTTTCATTATTCATATGTCATGTCTCTGTGTTAGGCAGGGCTTTTATTCCAGACGAGCAGCATTTCACACATTAAGTGTTTTACAAAAAGAGTGCGATGTGTGTGTGTGTGTGTTTGTCTCTCGGTGTGCGCATGCCGTCAGAGCAGTGATACTGGAGGATAAGTGGCTCCACGAAGAACATCTCCTTGCACTCAAAGGTCCTCCCTTCAGTGACATCATCACCTAAATTTAATTTTCCAGGCACCTCTGAAAGCAGTTCATCTAAAAAAGTGGAGATTATCTCTTTTAGTCGTATTACAAAACAAAATGAGGTGAAGGTCTGCGGCAAACGAATTCCAGAAGCTGATGCAGAGGTCTCTCCTAATTTACTGTGCGAGGAAATTAGTGTTGTGCCTGTGTGAACTTTCTTTTTGTGAAGTCACTGAGTTGGGAATGAACTTCTATTATCTATTATCTCCTCTCCTCTCCTCTCCTCTCCTCTCCTCTCCTCTCCTCTCGTTTCCTTGTCTCAGGGTATATGGAGCTGCATTCACGGCGTTCATATAGATATGAAGAAGAAGAATCCTGAGCTCGACTTCAGTCCTCAAGCCAACATGCTGCATCTGCTCAAGTCTGCGAAGTCCATGGCTTTGTCTTCTCCCAAACGCAATACTGTTCTCTTGCAGCCTAGCATCCTTGACGTGATGACCGGGAAAGGTACTATAGCTCTGTTACACACAGTACACCATACAGTGTATATTTTAAATAACATTTATAACAAAGACTCCAACCTAACAGAGCAGGTAAACATAACACCTGTGATAAGATAGCACAGCTCACACATACAGAGGTTACCCTGCCTTTTCTATACAGCCTACATGCCGATCTAAAGGTGACTCACTTCACCTTGTTGTGGACTCCAGACTGTAATTGGATTGACTGTCATGTATAAGCTTGCTTTATGATTAGAAACACATTAGATAGCACACACCGCGTACCAGGGCAGTAGATAATGCATCAGCTAACTGGCTGAGCATCCATCTAAACATCCATCTATTGTATCTGCTGTCTGAGGTGCATCTCCCCTTGTCTCCTAGGTAACTCACTCCATAGTCTGCCCCCGAAGGGTCCTGGTCTCTATAGCAACGCCGCCGGTCCACAGGGTTTCCTGTCATTGTCCGGGCGACACAAAAACCTCCTCAACAACGCTGCGCCATTCCCCGTGCAACAAAAAGCACCCACTATTCAGACCAGCCCCAACAAGCCCCAGCTGTCAATCACCAACGACAACGGCAAGTCCCGCCTCACCGGGCCGGCCTGCGCTGCATCCAAACCTCGAGCCCTGTGGAAGAAAAGTGTGGAGACGTTGAAAACCCAGCCCACTGTTGTATCTCCAGGCCCCGGCCAAAGCCCCACCTCAGCATCTGGACCTGGACCTCCACCCATGAAGAGTCAGCGTTACCTGCCTGAAGAGCCGCCACACTCTGACATCTCAGAGTGCTCCAGCCGTCCACCATCACACAAAGATTCCGATTCGATGGGGGCGAGGGGTGGATTCAAGCCTATCAATCAACTGAGAAAGAGAGGTGGGGGAGGAGGAGGAAGCGGCGGCGGAGGATCCAAGATTTACTCAATTGACTCTGACCAGGCCAGCCTCCAGTCTGCTCCCCCCTACCAGCGAGACAGCCACGGGGGAGGTGATGACCACAGTTACCCCCCTGACCTGTTTCCACCTGAAAGCACATACTCTCACCAGACGGACACACCCATTTTGCAGCTGAGCGCCAGCCTGCTGCACCACAGTCACAGCGCCGAGGCCGACCTACACTCCCTGAAGGACAAGAAATACAGCACCTACACGACACACAGCAGGTATCACGTTGTGCAGAAAATGAACACCATCACCATGCTTCAAGTGCTTATATCATTGTGTTGTGTATAATCAGTGTCATTCTCTGTCCCTCCAGCGGGAAGGAGAAAGCTGGAGGTTCATTCGAAGCTCCAGGTGCAACGCCGGGCTCGCAAGGCGTCAGGCCAGGCCACTGTCGCTCTTGCCTGACCAAGCTGAGCGGTTACTCCAGCCTTTACACTGTCCGCTCACCGCAGGCCCGCTGTGACGCCTGCGCCCACCTGGGGAACCTGTACGACATCAGCGAAGACCACCTCCACTCCCACTACACGCACACTCACCCACACAGCGGGGACATGTTTACACACTATCTTCCCCAGAGCGAGCTGGGCCTGGTGGGCGAAGGGGACGGGCTAGTCAGCCACTTCGAACCCTCTCCCTCCTCGCCGTCTCCTATCCCCACATCCTCGTCGGCCCAGCACCTTCAGCTGAGTCGTCAGCACTCCTATGAGAACGTGCTTCCAGACGGCATTCCCGAGCGGCAGTCGCAGCAGCAGCACACCCACATGCGGGGGCTGAGCCTGCCCGACAGAGATAGAGAGAGGGAGCTGACCCTGGACGAGGGGGCCTATGCTAATGTTCTCACGATGCGCTCTGATCGTCCGTTCAGCAGCCGCAGCCCTCCCTCTCCATCACCCTCCCACCACCATAGCCTGGACACCCCTATGCCACTTCCCCGACGCTCAAAGAGTCTCTTCCCCGATCGCCCCTCTCACAACCCTTTCCTCCAGTCAGCTCCTGGCACGACACAGCGAGATCCCGCCCCCCAGGCTGTCACTCGCATTCCACAGAGAAGTTCCGCCCACGAGCTCTATAAGCAGCGAATGCCGCTGTCGCTTACCCTCGGTAACCATGGCAGCCATCACAACAACCAGCATGGCGGCCATGTCGACCAACAGGTGTTCTACCCTCAACAGGAGCCCCCCGTGGTGGCCTACATGGTCCCACCTGCTGCCTCTCAGCCAATGAGCTATGTGACAGCGCCACGAGCCTCGAGCGCAGGCGGCAACAGGCCCCGGCTCTACCGCCGCATGCCCAGCATCGAGTCTGACGTCTGAGGGTCAAACGCGACACTCTTACTCTCACCGAAAACACACTAACACACACGCATGCAAGAAAAAGGTGTGTGTGACCGGACCAGGCAGCTCTGATTCTAAGCACATATACAGAAAAACACACACACACGCACACACACAGGCGAAAGACAGGAAGTTCAGCTCTGGACTAAAAGGTTAATGATGATGCCGAGTAAATAAATCATTGTTTCTTTATCACACCCTCTATAGAGCAGGGTTGGGGCCACAGGGACACCTGGAGGCACAATACAAGATGAAGCGTGTGTGTGAGTGTCAGTGTGTGTACTAGCCTCAAGCTGTGGGCAACGAGGCACAAACTGACAATACGTCTGACAAGACAGATCAAATTCCTGGTGGAATAAGAGGGACACTGTAGACGGAGTCTAACACCAACAGTGGGATCAGACGGACGATACGACGAGTGTGTTTGGAAGACGAGCCGACTTGTCCCGCCCTCTCACCAGCCTCTTGGAGATGAAGGGGACGCGGAGAAAAACAACCCCTTTCTCTCTGAGATTACACACACACACACACACACACACACACACATACACATATATATTTCACCTAAACACACACCGGCCCCACTCCAGGACTCTCCTGTTGCACTATGATTTCTACAGTCAACCCGTATGTTGTCTGAGCCTCCAAACTGCACTGCCAGCATGGCTTAAAGAGTAGTAAACTACACTAGAGTAATCCTTGACTTGAATGGAAATCACTATATTTGTAATAGACTGGGACAGCGGGCAGCTGGTCACGATCAAGGTCTGAGAAGTGCGTCAGCTCCTGCCCGCAGATGTACAAACACTCGAACACACACGCACACACACACTGTGTCTGTTTCTAGGGGAGGAAGTAAAAAAAAAAATGAACTACCGACTGTTTGTTATCGTTGATGTCAGTTAATTGAACATTCCAAAAAGTGGACCAAACATGGCCGCCAGTAAAAGCCTATCAGGACGACGGTGTGTGTTCTAGTGTTTCTAGATCTAGAGACATACAGTATAGCATCCTTGCTTCCTCTCTTAGCTAGCCTTCAGGTCATACTGCATGCTTCCTACTGCCCTGTGTTACAGTTAAACTCCTATACAGGGTCATATATGCACACACACACACACACATATATGCAGATACACACACACACACGCACACACACATGCACATACGCAGTAGTCTAGGATAGTAGTTTTAGGGTGGGTGTGTGTGTCGAAGCTATGAGATAGCTTCTCTTTGTGCACTTTGTAGATTTTATACCCTGCCACCTAACACAGACGTTTGACCAAAAACACTTTTATACTGAAAAATATGAATATTCTCAACCATTCGCTGGATAGATGTTTTCTTTTCTTCTTATTTCTCTTTGACATCGGGTTTTAGGGCACCGTTAAGGGCACAGTTCTGTCAGTTTCCATTGTGAGGTCAGAAGTTTTACAGTGTTAGATAATGGGTACCGCATCATACAGTATACAAACACCAACTCTGAAATCTTTCTCTTCTTTTTATAACTTTGACCGAGCTCATCCCTCCCTTCTAGCCTTTCCTTCTTCCGTCATCAGCTTTTGTTGAATCTCTTAATGAAATCCTTGGTCCTCTTTTTTTTTCCCCCTCCCTGCTTCCTTCTGCTGAGTAGATTGAGCATCAGCAGAATAAAGTTCAATCGTGGTGTTTAAAAACTCAACATATTCTTGGAAATCACTTAATATCAGTAGTTGTAAGAAGTCATCAAATTCAACACTGACTCTCTCTCTCTCTCTCTCTCTCTTAGGATACAGTACTTTTTTCTAATAACTTTCTATGTTGAACAAAAGAACCTGAGGCCCGTTTTAATGTTTCCGTAGTGAATTTTAGAGGCTGAGTGCGTCACTGTTGCAGATTTTACTCATCAAATAAATACTCCTGGTACTTGTGTGACTCTCTCTCTCTCTCTCTCCTCTGTTGGCGAGAACGCAGCGCTCGCTGTGTTTCAGCAGAGAGTCACGTGGCAAAGCAGAGAGTTTGCAAAGTGACTCGTTACAGAGGCAACACTCACACATGCATACACACGCGCACACACACACACACACGTTCGCACAGCTCGACGAGCTGGCAATGTGTGTATGAGTGTTCTAGAAATCCATAATCTACTGAGTAAGGGCATTGATTTTTCAGCACAAGGATTTTGATGGAAAAAGGACTTGATATCCCATTAGCTGAACGTCTGTCTCTATTCTCTTTCTTTCTATTCTTTATTAACTCTCTCTCTCTCCCTCCCTCTCATTCACACACACACACACACACACACACACACACACACACACACACACACACACACACACACACACACAGAGTATATCTATATACAGTATATTGGCTGCAATGAATGCAAGACAGTCTGAACAAAAAAATGCACCTTTGAACGGTGAACACTGCCCCTCTTTTGGTTTGGTGTGTGAGTTATATGCACAATATCAGGTTGCAATATTATACTTCTGTACAGAGAACTCTTTGTTTTAAATGTTAGAAAACAGATTTCATTTGTTTGATTTGAATGGTATTAAGTGTTGAATTCATTTCAATAACAAACGTGGCTTCTTATTCTGCTTCTTTAAAAGGAAAAAAAAAAGACTGGCATGTTTTAGATTCTTGTGTGATTCTTTCTTTTTTTTTTTTTTTTTTTTTTTTCATTTTTATTTATTCCTCTGGTGTGTGTTGTTGGTTGGGACCTCACTGTACAGTCCTCACTGCTGGGTTAACTAGACTAGTTAACTAACGACCAGTTAACTAGCAACACGTAGCTGGGTCTCTCATCGGAATCACACTCAATGAATAACGATAGTCCAGCCTGTGTGGTTAATACGAACCCCTTCCCACCCACATAGTTCTCTTCCACTACGAGTCTGTGCTGTTTCACCTCTGAGTGTGAGCTTGTGCGTGTGTGTGTGTGTGTGTGTGTGTGAGAGTGTATATTTTACACCGTGCAGGCATTTATATAAGACAGCAGATCATATGTGTATGGAGAGGTTGTTTGTGGTGTGTGTGTGCGTGTGTGTGCGTGTGTATACTTTTCTGTACTCTCTTCCCTTCGTCCCACACATAACATTTGACCTGGCTCTTACTCATATAACACAAATACAGCTACACAGACACACACACGCGCGCACACTAACATGTTGCGTCTGTACCGTTGTGGTTAAAGAGAGCATGTAGAATGAGTTTTGTATGTTCACCATCACAGAGATTTTTACACCAACCTTTTTTTTTTTTTTTTTTAAAATACTTGCATGACGTGCTTGTGTTTCTGGTGGTTACCTATTTTGCTGCAACACCTTGAGTTCCCCCCCTTGAGTTGACCTACTGGGCTACACGCACCAACATTTCTCTCCACCGTGGTTAGTGCGCCTCGTCTGACTCCCCCCGGATGCTTAAAACAAGGTGTCCCGACACTCCCAGCCTGTGATGTCACCACGCGATGGCACACAGCTGGTTCCTCCTGCACAACGCCAGCCAGACGTCGTCGAGGAACACGCGGAAAATGTTCCCAGGCTCAGCACAGTTGTTAGTTTGGCCCAGGTGTGCACACGTTATATACAGCACTGGGTGGAAGGAGTGCGTTGGTGTGTAGTCCTCTGGGTCTCCCTGCTGTGTATCTCACTTGTGTATAAGTTCAGGGGTTTCTAAGCTACTAGTTGTGTTGTAAATACTACCTTGTCACTCAGTACCTCTGTACAATCTGTAAATAAGTAAAGGTTACATTTTTCTACTTGTCTGAGTCTTGTTGATTAATCTATCTATCTATCTATAACACATACATATACATCTAACTACTGAGGCTTCAAACTGTGCCTCCAGTCGTGTAGAACCATCTACAATTTGCAAACAAAACATAACAAAACGGCAACACAAATAATAAATATAAACAACGTACAAAAAAATGGCCTTAAATACACAATAAAGTATAATGCAAACATTACATAAATAAATAAATAGGAAAAAAAAAGAGTGCAAGTGCAAACAAGTGGGGGAGACTATTCACCAGTGAGCATTACCATAGATTAGAAAGTGTAGAAAGTGATCAATCTACTCCAGGCAGTAATCCTTTCCCCAAATGAGCTGCAGAGTGCTACTTATGGGTCCTCCCCAGGTGTTTCCACCAAACCAGACAAGTCTTTATTCGAAAGGAAATTTACATTTACTCACTTAGAGAACGCTTTTATTCAAAGCGACTTACAAAAAGGGAAACAATCAAGGTACAGTGCAACAAGTACATGTTAGTAACAAGTACTACTACATCTGTTTAGGGAGATAGATTTAGCATGTCCACTTGTTGGTAGTGTTGGAGAGGAGGTACTCTCTGAAGAGCTGGAGGTCTTCAGGAGGTTTTCAAAGGTAGAGAAGGCCGTTCCACCGACGGAAACAACAGACGAGAAAAAATAGGATTGCCGGGTGGCAGAGCCAGGCGTTGTTCCTTGGAGGAGGTAACATATGCCTGTATGAGGGCATTTGCGTAAGTGGGTGAAGAACTGGAGACTACTTTGTAGTCAGATTTGAATTTAACACGGACTGTTACAGGTAGCCAGTGGAGCTCGATGAGCAGCGGGGTAACGTGCCCTTTTGTGTTGATGGAAAACCAGGTACACGCCTCGCTCTGGATTATCTGAAAGAGTTTCACTGTGTAGGCTGGGAGGCCCATCAGGAGGATGCTACTATCCAGTCGTGAGATGACCACAGCCTTTGTCAGGAGGTGATTAGCATGTTGATCCGGGTAAGGCTTGATTTTCTTTATATTGTGAAGTGTGAAGCGGCATGACCGCTTCCCCTGTTCATGCTAAGATACATGAACTGGCTGCTGGCGGTAGCTTCATTTACTGTACAGACCTGAGGGTAATCATCTCGTCTAACTCTCTGCAAGAAAGTGCATTCACCTAAATGACTCCTTTAATGACTTGTAACTGTAGTCTGTGCTGTAGTTTTAGCTCACAATATATCTGAGCTTATCTCCCAGTCTGCAATCCCATCGTCATTAAACTCGCATTCTTAAGTTCTAAAATATTTATAAAGCAGGAATACAGACATTAATTACAATCTATAAAAACCTTTAAAGTTTGTCTTGGTAGCAGTCAGACCTAAAAAGCATACAGTATTAAACAAGATCTTTTATATTAATGGCTAACAAATAATTTATTGCTGTATAGATCATAAAAAAGTCCACTCACAAGCTTTTTCCCAGAGCTTTCAACCTCATTAGTCCATCCACCAATGGTGACAAGGCTACGATAAAAGCTGGTCTGTAGACCTTGACTCAAGATGTTTTGGGCAGACCAAGGGTCCGGGGTCAAGAATGAACTTTCATGCATAACTCTTGGATCGCCTCAATTAGTGCTTCAGTAACATAAATGCTAAATTATGCTATATGCTATATATACTATATTTTAGCCATGTTAGCAGCAGCATGTCTGCTGGTCAGTCAGTGCAGCACTTTGATTCATATTAAAACCTCAGAAACTTTTTTTATAGAGTGACAAAAAGTTTCAAACAGCCGTTCATTGTCCTCAGAGGATGAATCGTAATGACTTTGATGATCCCCTCGCCTAACATCTAGCATCACCACGAGGTCGATATTTGTGGTTTTCATTTAAATATCTCAACAACTGTTAGATCGATTGCCATGAAACTTTTGATCGACCCCAACGGGGCCAGAGAGTTTCAATTAAATACTGCACTCGATGTAAAACTCAGGTGGTGTTCATTGTAAGCATTACACATCAGGGATAACATACAGTTATTACATGGATACTTGACGGAGAAATCAATATTTTGTGCAACATTATTGATTTAAAAATTATTTTATTGGGTCCACTTTGGGCCTCCAGAGTCAATGTGAGCGCGTTAGTATGTTGATGCATTTATCTCAAAGGACCACTGTGCTACTAGTACAGCCTCACACAGCTGCTTGCCTGGCCGTAGTCTCTTAATCTTATTCAGAAGTTAAGTGTCGATTAGAGGTGACGTTATTAAAGAGCTGGTAAAGACATAAAGTTGGATTACACTAGGAGGACAAACAACTTTCAAAGGGGGGGGGGGTTCACAACAAGGTAACCCAAAAGATGTTTTCAGAAATGTCTATGTCATCAACTCAGAAACTATTTATAAAGAATTCCTTATTTGCGAGCGTCTGTCCGTCCAGCCGTCCGTCTTGTTCAGCGGTTTGCTGACCACTCAGAGAAAAAGGCTTTTTGGTATTCTGCTGTAAAAGGGCTCTCACTCTCTACCCCACTCTCTCCAGGCTTTCATAATGCACCATTACCATCAGTGTGTGTGTGATATGTGTGTATATATATATATGTGATATGTGTGTGTGTGTTTAGATCAGTGTTCTGGTAAAAAAAAAAAAAAAAAAGCTTTATTTTTATATTTTTATCTCCCTAAGGAGACGGACGCTCTAATCTGGGCTGAAGTGGGACAGGGGAGAGGATCGCATAGGCAAACACACACTCTCAGACACACAAACACACTTACGCATGCTGGAAGATCTGTCACGAGCCATAGGCCAGCTGCAGCCAGAGGAGATGGAGGAATGAGGAGAACAAAGAGGTGAGGAGTCCCGCTGCAGCTTCTCAGACTTTCTTTGAAAACATCATAAAACACACACAGCGTCTATACGATCATAAGAGCGCGTGTATGGATGTGTTCACGTCTCTCTGTCGCTTTCTAATTCTTCCTGACGTGATCCATATGCTCGTGTCTAATGGGCAGAGTAACAACGCACACTAAGACACAAGCCCCTGCCTCTTATTTAATTAATAGAAATGAGCCACACTACATGTCAGGCTGTAATGTAATTACTGTAACATAGGAGCAGAATACATGTTCCTTGTAACCCTGCAGTAACATCCAGCTCATAACACACTCATGCATACATGTGGAAACTCCTGAAGGCTAGATATGCAGACGTAATCCAAAGGCTGCACACACAAACACATCTGATTGGATGTTCTGCCACAAACAGCCACACTGTAGGGGTGTGAGATTAAGCCGATGAATTAAGATAATTAATTTCCTGGATAAATAACGTCTCCAACTGAGCAACCCCCTCGCAGCTGGAGAGGAGTCCGGAGGAAAACAAGAAGCATAAAAGTCGGAGAGGAGAGGATGATGGAGGACGATGAGGGTGATCGCGCTGATTTTGACAGGCCCGCTGAAGGCTGCTGGCTCTTCCCAAGACTTCAAACATCCACATTAACCAGCAGTCAGCCTACACACTTAACACGTGTGTGTGTGTGTGTTTGCATGTACATTTGTGTTCTTAAACTGTTGTGATTGTATGTGTGAGAGAGCTAGATAGATGGAAGAAGAGGGGGAGAGAGAGAGAGAGAGAGAGAGAGAGAGAGAGAGAGAGAGAGAGAGAGAGAGAGAGCAGCGTGTCAGCCTACACACTAAACAAACCCATGAAAATTCATAAGGACCTGGCGACGCCTACTCACAAATACTAAAAATACTGGAGTGAGTTGAGCCTAGTCAGAGGGGAGGAAAGGGGAGGAAGAAGAGTGAGAAAGAGAGGAGATGAAATAGAGAGAAATGAGAGAGCAGAGCAGCAGAGGAGGAGGAGGGAGAGAAGACGAGATAGGTGTAACATGAACCGGGAAAGAGTAGAGCAGAAAGAGAGGAGAAATAATAGTTACATCAACTGCATCCAACTTGGAACATCTATTCTCAGCCTCCAGCGGTCAGCACTCACTTTGTGTAAGAGCGTGTGTGTGTGTGTGTGCGTGTGTTTGTTTCAGCGTGAAAATTTCCCTGGATATCATGAGCTTGAGGAAAAAAGAAAAACTGTTTCAAGTTTTCTCAACGTGTTGACATTCAAGCCTCTCTCTCTCTCTCTCTCTCTCTCTCTCTCTCGCTCTCTCTCTCTCTCTCTCTCTCTCTCTCTCTCTATATATATATATATATATATATATATATATATATATATATATATATATATATATATATATATATATATATATATAGTGATATTGTGTGTTTATGTCCACACTGATTTTATCGGGATTGACAGCACTTTTCTGTCAAAGTCATCCATCCAGCAGGGGAGGAAGGGTAGGTGGGACGGCAGATTTGATTTTCATTTTGCTTTCAGGACTGATATATAGTCAAAGAAGACGTTTTGTTCTGGGCGTCTGAATCGAGGCGAAAGTGGCTCCTTTCACAGCTCTGGTGGTGGACTTTCTGCAGGTTGACAGATGATGTTTGACTGACAGCGCAGCCTTATACAGTACACGGCGTGTTAAGTATTATTTTTTTAAGACAGAAAAATAAATCTATACTATCTATTAAGGCATACTTCCCAAGTCCCAAGTGTTCACATATATATAGTGTTACTGTAAAATACACATATCATATTTCACAGCAAAACCTTTATTTTGGCATTTTTTATGTTTTTATGTTCCTTTAATGGAAAAAAATATGGAGTAAAACGGCAAATCAACAGGGCTAATATCCTTTTCCCGTAACATTCAAAGAAGCCATACCGTAATGATAAAAAGATGCTGATGCCTCATCCTGTATTTCGGGGATGTTTACTTCTTGCAGCCACCTTCTTCAGGGAGGATGAGGAGGCGACAGACTGGATCTTTAAGACAGTACTCCACCAATTTAGCAAAAGAAAAACTGATGCTGCAGAGCCAGAAATGTTTTTATTCATTGTCAAATCTGGTGCCTACAAAACCCACAATGCAACCCAAACACCAACGGTCCCTACCTGCTGACATCAAGTACAGATAGTGAGTTACACAGGTCTGGTAAGCTCACTTCTTTCTTACTCCACACATAGAGACTTTGGTCCCCGTGAAAAGACGTCAGATTGTGACCCAACCTTGAACAACTGCTGAACCCTGAACATCCAGAACCAGAACCGATCCGTTCAAAGCAACCATTGCAGGCGTGCACCTCTCTTACAGTCCAGTACTTACTCTATAATATTTACTGACAGTGAGCTGTGAAATAAATCACTGTGTAGGCATGCATGCAACATACACACATACAGTCGCACTAATTGATGATGAATTAATTGTGCTGACTGACATTTCATTCAACACAGTGCGGCTCATCTCCTCTTTCACTTTGGAGTAGGGCTGCTTCGTTGGGAATGCGGAGACAGATCTGCTGAGGCTGAAGCTGCATCTGTTGGCCCGTCTCCAGGCACGCACACTGACAGCTGATTTACTGAGAATAATTCTGATAAAAGTTCTCCCGCATTGATTAAATGTCGGCAAAAAGAAAAGACCTTTCTGTGGAGATTCAGTTACTAATGTCAGGTTCGCCTGTCTCACTATGGACTACGATCGGGTTCAGAGCTGCATTTCTTTGTGAAGAATTTGGTAACACGCTGGTCGTCTTTCTTTTCTCCTCGATTTGGGAAGCTAGATTTTTCTTTAGGAAGCTGAGACATGATGCTGCGCCTGAGGACTCCTCCGCCATAAATTACTGCCAGTATCAAGTATCATCAAGCCTGGACCGAACCATTTCATGTAAAAACAAACAAAAAATAAAAAGGGTGGGTGAGTGGACAATGCAGAATACAGAAGTCACATTTCTCTTTTTTTTGTAGAGGCTATTTTGTGTTGTGCTGCCTCTGTTTTAATGGTTTGGCTCCTCCTACCTCATTCATTGATGCTTTATAGGCTGATTGATCTCAAGATGGCTTCCTCTTGTTGCCTTCTCTCTTGCCTTTGCTTTGACTCTTGGTCCCCGTGGAAGGCAGCTACTTTGGTTTAGTTTCTTTGCTGGTGGTGTTTAGTTTGGTTCGCTGACATGACACCGTATGGTTTGCTCAGACTGAGTTGAATTTAATAAATCATTTTTGGTTCACAAAGACCGCGGCCTCTCTGTGTGGAGTTTGCATGTTCTCCCCGTGTCTGCGTGGGTTCTCTCTGGGTACTCAAAGACACTCACTTAACAGGTTAATTGGTGACTCTAAATTGCCCGTAGGTGTGAATGTGAGTGTGAATGGTTGTTTGTCTCTATGTGCCCTGCGATAAGCTGGCGACTTGTCCAGGGTGTAGGCTGCAGCCCCACCGTGCCCCTTATGAGGATAAGCGGCTACAGATAATGAACGGATGAATTATGGGTCCACTTAAATTGCTTCTGCGTGGTCCTCTCTCTTTGTTATGCTCTCCGGTGAGCCAGGCCTAACATGCGACAGACAACAAACAAGACAAAGGCGACTCAATGATTTAAGTTGTATAATGTCTGAGAAATAACCAAAGTGCTGTGATGTCACTGGTTATCTCAACTTTTGAAACTTTATTTCATCGGGCAGTCGAAGAAGACGGACAGTTAATCAGGCAGAGAGAGAGAGTGGCACGCAGTACAGGTATCTGCAGTGAGGGCTTAGCCTTTCATAAATGAGCACACGCTTTACCGGTTGAGAGTACAGAGTAGAGTTCAGACTTTTGCCGAGCAGGGAGAGTCTGTTGAGTTGTATTATGGAGATGCATTCGGACCATCACTCTTCTTCTCACACTAAGCACTAAAAGAATATCTCGATCTCTGCTGCTTTCGGCGTCCTGTCTTTAATCTGCGCGAGTCCTCAAATACTAAATCACTGGAGCGGCCCTTTATCCGGGCTAAACGGCTCCTTTCACGGCTCTGATGGTGGACTTTCTGCTGGCTTTAGTAAACGCTGACAGATGATGTTTGATTGACACCACAGTCTCTGTCAGTCAGTTTGAGCAACAAAGGCAACATGGCTTCCCTGGTAGAAAGCCATAAATCTCAAATATGCACACAGTGGAGAGATGTCATGCGTGACTGATGACAACTAGTCCCTGCCTCACCTCCTCTCTTCCTCTCTTTCTCTCTCTCTCTCTCACACACACACACACACACATAAATAGTTCTGCCTGGCTATGCTTATGCTAATAGCTATATGCTAATCAGGGTACTTTCAGGTGCAAAAATAGACGCAGAGCATTTAGAGTAAATTTAGCTTTAATAACCTGGCTAATCACACCATTAATGTTACATCCAGCTCGACGCACACATACACAGTGTGTAGCATTGTTGTTCTCCTTAATAGAGAGTTTCCACCTGACTGCTGCCTGCCGAGGGATGCTGGGAGGCAGAAACAGGAGTTGGACAAACTCGGCTCCGCGTGCATCTCCAGCTTCTCTCTCCATGTATGAAACGTGACGAGAGCCGCCGTAGTTCTCAGACTTCACGCCGTTTTGTTGTGTTTGTTTTATTTTGTCTCCTCTATAAATGATGAAGCTCGAGGCGGGAGAGAGAGAGAGAGAGAGGCACTCAGCCCTTCCTGGGGGAAAAGCGCTCGCCGCTGGGCATCGTCCCCTCTGCATCACCCACCTCCCCCAACCGCAGGGCCTCATGATAGACAAATGAGGACAGCCTGTGCATGTGTGTGACTAAACTGAATGAAACCAAGTTCCAAGAAAAAAAATCAGAGGCTTCATTGCATTCTTTGTTTTTTGGTGTATTTGAATTTAATTGAAAGTATTAAATGTGGCATCCATAAAAAGGTAATTTATTCGTCATTACTCGGGGTAAAAGATGACATTAATTTTAAATCTTGTTGCTTTACTCATTACACCCCGGAAACAGTCATTTGTTAGAGCCCCGTCTCTAAATTACCAGCATTTTCATCTCTTCGGAGACTCCTATTTGCAAAATTAACAACCTTGTGAGTGATCGTCGTGACCATCAACAATAATGTTTTGTGTTCTTGTCATCTGCCTGCATAGTAAAATCACAGATGTGAGAATAATTTGCAGCCCATAGACGGTAAATCTCTCTGTCGCTTTCCATCTCAGTTCGCTAGTGTGAGAGAGGATGAGGCCAAAAGCTTTAGGTTCCGTTTATTTGACATTAAAACAACATTACGAAGGATTTGGGCTGCTCGCCTTTGTTACGCTCAGCCTCTGCTGAGGCCGGTAACGTTGCTCACTCACCCAGCTCGATTTCCCATTCTGGCGCTGCTCCCTGTCTGTATCCACCCTGCCGCCACAGGCCTGAAAACGCTGGCCAGCCAGATCTCCTGTGCTAGAGGTGTACAAACAAACACTTCTGTGGCGTTCTTAGCTCATGGCTAACTGAGCTAGTTAGCGAGTCTTCAGAGCTTTATTTACTGTCCATCAGGAAACTCACAGCAAATTGAGACAGGGCAGCCGCAGGACGGACAGAAAACATTTTTCTCTCTAAAAAAAAAAGATTCAGTTTCACCGAACTGTGTGACTTAATGCCATAAAACAGCACTGCATGTGCTTCACCCAACCTGGATCCCAAAGTTACATAACTAAGAAGCAGGAGTCCAGATGACTCAGTGATGTTATACTACCAACACAACAAGCACAACAAAAATACAAGAGTGTGTGTTTTCTTAAAATTAGCAAATAAAATTTAGTAATTTGTTGAAGCACTCCACGTGTTTTTCAGCTGAGTAGACTGACCTTTCAGCAATGCAGACTGAGGCCATAAATTATCTACACGGTGTTTTAAAAAACGAGACGTCTATGCAGTTGAGGTGAAACCTCACAGGAAAACCGAGGAAGTCCCAAACTTAAAAAGAATATCTGCACAAACTTGTTTTTAATTGTGTTTACATCGGTAGTAAAACCCAAAGTTGTGACTCAACAGGAGACGCAGAGCACGGAGTATTTCTTTCTTCTCAAAAGCCAACTGCAGCAACGAAAACAATATACATGCTTTGACTTTCTCACCTCCTTTTTCCGGAGACTTTATTTCTGTAAACACATGAAGCGTTGTTGAAGAGGTCAGACATAAAGTCAACAGATTTTTTTTTTTTTTTTTACTTTATCTCACCGTGTAGAGAACACCGTGGTTTATATTGCTGTCTCTGTGTCCGTGGTGCTGATTGAGTCAGCAGTATGGGAGCTGTCCAAGGTGTTTGAAGAGTTTCATGCTGACTGTAATGTCTGCTGCCTGTGGGAAGCACTCAGCCCGTGTCAGATCTTTCTTACTTAATCACTAAGACATTATTTGCGCCTGTCTGCTGGGATATACAAACGGTGGGAGCTTTATTCCCTTGCTGAGACTGAGATGTGAGATGAAACATGATTCCCTGACAGACGACAACGTTCCTTGTTTGTGTATCGCCTTGATCGGGGTGTGTGCTGATCTCCTCCGTGCTGCTCCTCTGTCAGCTTTCTTTTCCCATACTATACTTTTAGTCTAATTTCCTGTCAGTCTGTTGTTTTGTGCTACTGTTTTCATTCTATAGTTTATTATTTTCTTGGCAACGAATGGAAAGGTTTGTAAAACTTTCTGACCCTTTTCAATCCACTCTCTGTCCTTCGGTCCTTGCCAGCGAGGCTGTATATCAGAGGCTGGAGCAGGTTGGCCGTAAAGCATAGGGTCGGTGATTAAATCCCTGATCCTCTGGTCCACATGTCAAAGAATCTTTGACTAAGAGGCTACACCCAGGGGAGCAGCTCTGTGGGGCTTTTAGCTTTGAGGTAAATGTGCTCATTTTTTTTTTTGTTATATTTGTTGAAATTCTGTTTACACCCTGACAGGAATCAATAAATCAAATGCTCTGAAAAAGAAATGAAAAAATCCTGTATCTGTGGCTGTCAGGCTGTAATAAGCCCAGCCAACTGGCTGACCTACCTGCACAGTGCTGCACTCATTGCATATGAAAATGTGTTTTGGGGGAGTGGCTTTGGCAGAAGGCCTGAATACTTTGGCCTCGGATGCTTCCTAGTTCCTTCTTGCTAGTTTCTCCAACATTAGCTACCCTAGCATTAATATTTTAGAGTTTTAGTGTTAGCATGTTAACAGCTTCATGCTAAGGCTGATGGGAATGTGATTAGCATTGTAAACAGTTATGACCTGGCCGATTCATCCTCTGGGTACCATGAATGTGTGCAACAATCCATCCAGACATTTCAAAAATTAAAAAAGCAATCTCAGCTTCTCGGTGGCACTACACAAAACCAGTTTGTTACCTCTAGATCTCACTGGGCACGACTTCATACCCCATCAGGAGTGGTTCAGAAGCACCAGACTTTGTTGACTTGTCATTTTTGCTTAGTTTATGTGCTTCTAACATGAATAAATGGCCTACCTATTTTTTTACGATCTGCGCAGGGTGTTTTATTTTGAAAATCCTCCAGATTTTTCAGTCCATGTCTCAATCTCAATCTGCTCTGTGCTGCTTGACGCCGCTGATCACGGCATCCGACAAAAATAGAACAGTCGCCTGTTCTCCGTAGAGTGGAGAGCTACTTCTAGGATGCCTCTGAAACATGCCGCGGTGCTTCTGGTGGAATGACAAACATTTTCTAGAATGGCTGCGATCAGCTTAGTCGTGCCCGGTGGGATTGAGCCTGTACTGTGTTTCCCCTCCTTTCCAGCCACTCAAAAGTCAGCTGGCTCAAGAGCCAGAGGCCACTCTCTGAATCCCCATGGGATACAAATAGAGTGCAGATTCCTGGTACATGTACAACGTGACCTAGCATTCAGGAGCAACCCATCCAAATCATTTCCAAGACATGCAATGTTTTGTTTGCTATCTCTGTGTGGTCACCTCTGAGCCTCAGCTGTTTTTTTTCCCAGGGGTTGACTAAAAGCATAAAGAAGCTTGGTGTGAATTATAAGATCACCTAGCGGACTTGATTATGTTTGCCGTTTGGGTTGACCACAGACGGATTATCATGACCACGGGCCCTGGACACAAGATCGCCACGGGCCCCTGCCTACAGCATGCGCGCAAAAGCGCACTTCCCATTATGCACATAACACCACCCCGCAACACACAACCACAAAAAACGGGCGCTGAACCATATATACCAGCACTGATGCACGTATCATGGCCACACAATGATGGGACTTCACATTTTCATTCTCCAGCACACACTCATGCTCCTCTTCGCTGCACATACATGTTGTAGCATCCGCCAGGACGTGTTGAAGAGATGAGGTTACGATGACGATGAGTTAGTTAGCCAAACGTCTGTTTATTGGCGCAACATTAATGGTTACTAACCATGCCAACACATCCTTCTGCTGTACGGTACTCTCAGATTCGTTCCTGGCCGCCTATCCGTGATAGGACTTAGCTCAGGCTGCCACTGACCTGGCTCCACTGTCCGCCATAGTACTGCTTACGGACGGTGTCCATAGGAGGCAGTGCGGCTTCACCCCGTTAGCATCCTGCTGGTCGTCTGAGCGGTGAGGTGTAGTCCTGGCACCGCTGTTTTGAGCACCATCATCTTGTTGTCATCTTGCATCGGTTTTCTGGTGAAAAATGTTGAGATGGATGGTATTTGCTGCACCAAAGCAGCATCTTTGGCTTCTTTTTCTTTCTTTTGTTTTCTTTTCACTGAACCACTGAGCGCCCGCTTCTCCATTTTAAAAAACGCGTGTTTGACCCCGGCTGGCATACGTACGTCATTGTATCATCACACATTACTCGTTAATATTATAATTTCTAGAACGTTCAAATGATTTTATTATTATTTTATCATTATATTACATTTTCAAAACCATATTAATTTTTTTATTGTACCAAAAAAAAAAACGCTCTGAAGGCCGAGGGCCCCTATTGGCTCTGGGGCCCTGGGCACACGCCCACTTTGCCCATGGGGTAATCCGCCTATGAGCAGAGGTCACAACATGCCAGAAAATGGTTGATGTTACATCTCTGTTAACACTAGTTACAAATAACTTTATACAGAGTGTTACAGAGTGAAAATGGTTGGTGTTCCATGTTGCATTTTTAATCTAAGAGGGGAGTAAGATTTTGACAGATGTAAATTGGGACCCGAAAAAATCTGACTCCCCTCCTTTATTCCTCTCTGTTGATACTAGTTACAAATAACTTCAGACATAAGTAGCAGAGCCTGACACCTGGCTCAGTGGGACACCTGTAGCTGTGAGGAGAATAAGGAACCCCCCGGCCAGCAGAGAGGCTATTGTAAATCAAGGGCCCCCTCAGCAATCAGGAGAGGGTTTGCAATGGCACTTCATCACATGTGATTGTGCTGTTGACATACATTTGACCTGTCATTTTAAGAGGAATTTGAAATGTCTCTCCATGATGCAACCTTAAAAGAACTACTAAAACTGCCCTTTCCATGATTTAGACCTTCCTTAAATTGGTTTAATTGTCACTGGGAAAATAAACAGATTAGCCAAAGTGCATTTCAAGTTTTGTCCCTATCCTTTCTCTAGTGTATGATCACCCGAAAATAAGAATGTCGTATAATGAGCCCTTTAGATCTCCAGTAAGAGCGGGTCCTTTCTACAGACTATTCTACTATTTCTACAGATCTTGGCACGGGTCTAATTTCTTAACACGTGTTTAATTTTTACAGCACCGGTTTAATTGAAATTCAGATTTATCTTATAGGTTAATTGTAATGTATGTTTAATGTATGTTTAACGTGTTTCGTGCTGGTACTGGATGCTTAAATTTCCCAGGGGATGAATGAAATATCTATCCATCTATCATCTATCTGTCTAAATGATCCCTCTGTGGCCCCACCTCACCATGTCAAAGCTCATTTTATACTTATTTTCACCATATTTCTTTCCTCTACAGCCGAGCCTCAGTCATGCCAATAACTACCTTCACTCAAGAAACTGTGTCCGTCTTTCTCATCTAAAAGAGCAGAGCAGATGTTCAAGAGCTCGAGATCATGGACAGATCTCTCGCTGCTCTTAGTTGTGGAGTTGGACAGAGATGAATGGCATTGTTCTTTCTCAGAGCTTTGCCACTAACAACAAACTACTACATCCTGGTGCTTTTTTCTTTGAGTGCCTCCCATCATGAGAGAGTTATTCTGATATCTGTAACCAGCAGCTGTTGGCAGTGATAGAGGAGAGTCGTCTCACTGGTTGAAGGGAGTCATATATCTGCTTGTGTTATGGACAAATCACCAAAGAATGCTTTTCTTTTCAAGCTGCTAAATAACTGAAGTCCTATCAAGAGTGGTGGACACATTACATCATCTCACACCGGGTCCAGAAATGTGGCAGTGGACGTAGCCTTCCATCAGCTTGACGCTTTGTACGGTCTGCTTATCTTGCTTCAAAACTATGTCATGCTTGTTTGTGCATCGATTGTGAAACAAGTGCATATCCAGCTTTTGGAGTAGAGAGTCCTCTTGGCCGACGTCCAGGCAGTTCTGAAAATCCTTCCAACAGCAGCTTTGATTCTCAGCAGCCATACTCGGTAATAAAACAGCTTCATCTGCCTTCTGACACAGCTTTCATCATCCATGGTCCCATCCACAGTGTAAAGAATGGACAGCGTATGCGTGAAGTCACAGGTAGGTTTTCAAAGAAGTCAATCTACCACGTCCCGGCAAATCTAAAAATCAGTAAGGACACGGATCGTCGGTAGACCTATGGGAGGCCAAATGACATCTGTAACGGCATCCAACTGACAGTCAAAATGGCCACGTGGTTAATTATGCATAAATTTAAGCCTTTATATTGTTTGAACAGGTGAGTTTAAAAAAAATCAGATTCACTACATTTGTCTTAATAAAGGAAATAAGCTATAAATATGAAAACTGTTTTTGTACCAGGCTGTAAATCACAAAGTTGGACATTTTAACATGGGGACTTATGGAGACTCGTTCCGCAGCCAGCCTCAAGTGGTCATTTGAGAAACTGCAGTTTTGTTTTCTAATAAGTAAGCTGATCAAGAAAATTAGTTCACATAGCTTATTCAAGACAGACAGTCAATGTGTGTTCAGCTGACTGTGCTAAGGTGGCTAACTGCTAACTTTACCCACTGCTTCAACTGTTTTTGTGTCCCTCGTCCAGTTTCTCACTGTCCTTCACTTGAAATACGTCTATGTTCAGTACAAAGCCAAGTCAATGTATGCCTCAACGATGACTGCCTGTTCTTTTTGAACTGCCTTGAAGGAGTTGTTGACATGTTGTCGACACCTTCTACAACATGTCAACAACATCCCTGCTCCTGCTCACCTTCCTGCTCTTCTGCCCTCGCCAGTCCGTCAGTGTGAGCACTCAAACAAGCAAAACTGTCACTCAGGCCAAAATCAGGACATGCATTTGTTGTGTAATGCGAGATGTGCTCTGATGAAACAGCAGACACCTGAAAGCCAAACAGAAATTCATCATTTCTGTGGTGGGGAATGGTTTAAAACCAAATGTTTTAATAATATCTTTTCCCTAAATAAACGGTCGGTTTACAATAGATTTTATTTTCTGCGTTTTATTCAGTACATTTCTTCTCACTCTTCACATTTGTGCTGTCAGTCACTCTCATGCGATTTTTTTTTTTGCCTCTTTTCTTCTCACTCTATCTTCCACACGTTTTACAGCCTTGGTATCTAACAATATCAACAATGCAGTGCCCCACAGAAGCTCACTGCCCACGGCAATGGGCAGAGCCAGCTGAACTCTGGAGGCCTCATCTGTGTGTGTGTGTGTGTGTCAGGGAGAGTGAGAGGATGTACTGCTATCTCCTGACGTTGTATTGCTCTTATCGGGAGTTGTTCAGCTGCAAACACTCTCTCACACACACACACAGACCGACGTACAGCACACGCAGACAGTCAAGCATGAAACATAGTTTGCATTAAATACTTGATGAGGTGCGCGCGGCTGTCAGGCGTCGTTCTGCAGCTCAGTGAGAGTAGATGTCGCATTCAATTGCAACAACTACTCAATTTTGTCTTTTGTAACGTCTCCTGAGCCTCAGTGTGAAGATTCAGCCCTGAGAAACAAACTCACAACTATCTGCTTACTATACTGTGCACACATCACAGCACAGCATAGTGTACAACATTGAGATTACAAAATGCAATGCACAACGCAATTTTCCAGCTTGTTTCTTCTTTTCCTCTTCTGCTCCGTAAATATATTTCTGCCTTTTTAAGGGCGTCAGGGGATATTTAGGGTGTAATATGAGGTCAACAGTATATGTGGTATTCATCATCTCAAAGCTGGGAACCTGAAGATTAATTTGACATGCAGCTCGGCGCTGTGTGTCAAGTTTTTCAAGTCATAAATATGTAAAAAACGTTGTGTTAGGTGTATATTTAAATATTTATTTTAAAGTTTAAAGCGTACAGGAGCTGAGCATATAGTATACGATGGCCATTTTCATGCTCAGTTACGTCTCATACCATATGTTACACAACATTTGGTGCACAATGTAACCATTTTGACCGCTCGAACATTGATGATAATGGTCATAAATCCCTCCTAAATGCTAAAATTAAGACACAGAGGCACTATAGAAAAATACATGCTATGATTTGGTGTTCTTTCTGTAATATCTGCATTTTTAAAATTTGCATTTTAAACCCTAACCCTAAACTGATTGGATGACAAGCACTCTGTTCTGGAAATTGCTCAGCCATGCACAATTTCTGTAATTCCAATAATGTTTCGTGACCCCGGTATGCAGCCATGTTCAAACCCGTTAGGAGACAATGCAAACAACTGCATGGTTTCTCTAAAACGTTGCATGGGATTTGCATAAAGTGAACACGTCTAGGGGAGGGGAGACTCGCAGGTACCAATACAACACGTCATTCAGATATCTGGATGTGAGAGGTCAAATGAATTCCAACGTGGGGAAGGTGTGGAGGATGAAGGGGCTTTCCGAAGCTAGTCAGGCATCTAAGAATGGTTAGTTCATGGTTTATTGGTTTTATTTTATAACTCTACCCTCTCCTACTGTCATAATTGTCTTTACGCCCTGCCTGTGTTGCGTTTGGGTCCTCTTACTAACAAAAACGTGACAAAGAAGCAATTCTGATGAGTATAATGACCCTACTAAACTTACTACTCCAATGTTCAGAAACAGCTTGGCAGTGTAGATTTTAACTAAAGCTGGAGCAAATGGTGCATTTTCTGCAGATTACTTTCTCCTTCGGATGAATAAACATTTCCAGTAATATTTACTACAGCAGCACGATATACGTGGAATTTAAAATGAAACCATTTAAAACCGCAGTGCTCGTTTATGCGTTAACACAAATAATACATTCATAAATACTAATAATCATTAAATGTTTTGGCTAAGTTTCATTTTATCTTTTATCTGAACAACTGAGGAGTAGAGGAATAAAACAGGCTTTTGTACCTGTTGGTGGAAAAACCTTTTTGTTGACAGGAGAATAAAAAAATTTGCCAGTTTTACCCTTTAAACACGAAGCTACTGTTCCAATAATGTGAGTAACAGTTCCTGTTTTATTTGATTTGTTGAATATCACATTAAATAATGATGATCTAATCTAATAATAATTAAGATCATATTAAACATACAGATACACACATTTGAGGTCTACAGAAATAGACACACTACGCAAGTTGCACACACACACGTACACACGTGGTACAGGTCTCTGGAGCTGCACCTTCAGGCCAGATTAGTTTGAGTGACTCAGAGGCAACTCTCTTGCTGTGTAATTGAACACTACTACTGTACCCTCTGTGTTCACACACTTAAAGACAAACTAACGCACACACACACACGAACCACCGCGCACACCGGATACTGAGTTAAATCCTACATTGTGACGACTTTTGGAAGACAAAGATAGGAAAGTGTGTGAAAGGGAAGTGAAGAAGGAACATTAAAGTGAGAAGAAAATAGGGGAGAAGAGCAAACGAGAGCACACATGGAGAGAGATGTAAGACAGAGGGGGTAAGAACGAGAGAATAAAGCAGGGGAGCCTTCTTCTTTCCTTAAATACTCCTGCTGAGATGCTGCTCCGCTGATCAAACGGCGAGAGAAAAGAGGTGAGGGGGCGCCGCGTAGGAGGAGGAGAGAGAAAGAAAGAGATACAGAGTGCAGAAGAAAGCAATGGGGAAGCTGCTGTACAGAGAGAGAGAGAGAAAAGATAGGGAATAGGAGGGATGGTGAATGGTGGCAGCCATCAAATTAGAATTGTAAGAGGTGTGACGGCACGGACAGAGATTTGACTTTTACAAGATATTAGTGCCCTCTCGGCTCTTCAGCTGTCCGCTGCCTTTTTTTTTAATCTGTCAGGTTTCATTTCTTCACAGAGAAGTCTGTCACATACCTGTAAGAGCAGCAGAAACACTCTGCTGACGTCAGTGACAGTGATGACCGCCATCTTAGGGATGTACAGCGGGGAGACAGGGAGAGAGACACTGTTAAAGAGTGTTCTGTACCTGCAGAAAGTGTGCTTACACTGTGTGTGTGTCTGTGTGTGTGTGTGTTGTTTGCGTGCATATGACAGCTCTTAAAAAACCCTAACAGAGTTTCTACCCCAGTGGACTCAACGTCAGCATCCGAGTACCTCCATACACACGCGCTCATGCACAAACAGGCCTGAAGTTCAGGCTTTAACTTAAGCTGACAGTTCAACCGTACACTTGTCACACTCTCGACGTAACATTAGGTGATATCACTGTGAAAACACGCACCCATTTTTTATTTATTTTTCTTTTCAGCGTTTCGTCATGAAAGCAGATTTTTGTCTAGAAGGAGCACAACCACAGAGAGAAAACGCTGCACGGCACAGGTGTACGTCTTTTTGTGCGCATAACTTACCATCGGTAATTAATACACGAATACGTTCATAACTCAGCGGCTTTACAGCTTTTTTGTTAATACTGTGTTCACTCTTCACACACAGTTAGCACCATAACAGCCTAATATGTGGTCTAAACTGTGACTCATTTTTTGCTTTGACACAGAAAGTGTTTGGTGACCAGATATTTTAAAATTCATGAACTCTTTTCTCACCAACAAAACTCACCAAATGTAGCTGCATCTTTTTTTAATGCATTCCTTTCAAACCCTCGAAACTGAAGCAACATTTTATTGTTTTTTTCATCGGTTCGACCCTGCACATAAAGAACATGAATAATAAGGGAATCCTTCATCTCTCCTCTTCCAGACGTGCAGCATATCTCTCAACAATGATGAGAGGCCCTATTCATCTCTTGTTATATTGTATATAACATACACTACATTGTCAATAAATCCCATGATGCGTAGCTCTGTATCTCTATATCTAATGACTTCCTTTCCCTCTCTGTGCCCCGAGCACGTTTGTTTCTACAGGAGAGGTAACTGTTTAAACACAGCTCAGAAGGAAGCCCAGCTAGTTCCCCTACAACAGATGAGCGTTGTAGTTTTAATGGTTACTGAAAAATGACTAAATTGTGCATATTTCAGGAGCTATTTTCATCCGCAGATTAAGACCCATTTGGTGGCCTGGTATCAATCTCAGAACCCATCGGCTATCGTCTGATGCCAAACTGCCCGGAGCTTTGAGCGCCAGTGATGGGGGTGTTAGTGTTTGTACCACAGGGAAGACGAGGACTTCAGGGCTGGGGTGCAGGGGATTGTTGACAGGGAGTGCAGCTGGTGTCGAGCCAGAACCTGAGATGGGCAGGCAGGCAATGTAACCAGGTAAAAAGACTGAAGAGGCCATTGATGGAGGAAGCTAAGAGAGAAAATAAGAAAGTGAATGAGCAAGAGGCTGCTAGACAGAGAGAAAGAGAAAGGGCTGAAAGACAGGGGCCGAGCTGGGCTTCTTGCTGGACTAGTGAATAATATTACTGGTATTCAGCTGTGTCTTGTGCTGTTGCACTTGCCTGCTGTCTGCCTGTTAGAAAAGTTGTCGACTTGCTAGTTTTTAATTATAAATAATAAAAACTGGGGTCAAAATAAAAAAAATACCAATTCTACATAATGTTGCTTTAAGCCATAATATAATTTGAACAGGTGAAGAAATCGCCCCTGGTCAAGTCATAAAAGAGAAAATTAACTCCAGAGACCAAAATATTCTTTAAATGTGTTTGATTTCTGTCATAATGGTGGTAAAAAGTTTGAGAAACACTGTGAAGTGATTTTTGGACCATCAATCTGAACACTCTTAGGAACATTAGACTTTTGAAATTGTGATGAATGCATCATTTTATATTATATATACATATAGTACGTATCCGTATCAAGTATTAAGTCAGACTTAAATAAGAGTCGGGCTTAAAACTTTTAAAAAATCAGTGACTTAAGTCCTCGGTTGGACTTGAGTCAACATGCTGAGGGCTCATTTGACCCAGCAGGCTAATTAATGTATCAGACACATATGTTAGTTAACGATCTTTTATGTGCAAAATGTGAAGTCAACACATTGCACCCATTAATTAGCATGGACCCTCATGAGTTCATATGTCATGCATTTATTCATGCATTAATTCATGCTGAGTCTTGCACTTATTACTGCATGAATTACAGATAAGTCACGTACACTTATAATAAAGTGTTACATTACTTTATGGGCCACTTTCATCAGAGCGTGAAAGTCAAGCAGCTGCTGTCCTTTTTCAGCGAAGTGTGTCTCTGAAAGGTTGACAGGCTTTGAGGTCAGAAACATTAGCTATAAATAAGGAGATCATCCTTATAATGCTGCATTGTGATACTCACTTATGTATTCTGAATTCATAATTCGAGCTGCAGCGCCGCACAAAAGCCTTTGTTTAACCATTAGAAACAAACCCGCTGAGTAATTAAAGGTGGACTTCTACCAACAACACGCGGAGCATGGGTCCAAAACGTTGTTTTGGAGCTAATCTGAAAGCTTTTCAGTCAAGAAATTACTGTATCCATGCAAGTATTTGACATGCACACAAAGTCCTTTAATAAACAGCTGGGAAAAGAGAATAATATTTGGAATTACTGCGAATCAGAGAAGTCTGACTTAGCTGGGTAGATAGCTGAGAGCTAGATAATTGAGAAAACCTCATTATGTGGTTGTAAAATTCATTTTCCATGCATCTGCTCATAGACTTTCAAGACATTTATCCAGGTCAGACCAGACTACATGACTTCCTAGGAGCAACTTCTCATGGAAACTTCCTCCAACTTCTTTCAGATTTTCCTCTGGGATTCCTGAGGCTATACTTGATGCCAGGAGAGTGAACACTGCTTCCTCTCTCTGAGGGTAAAAGGACCAAAGGCTCATAGCAGTGACCCTGGTACCTCTGACAGGACACCTCGGGGAAAACAGGGATAAGCCGATTCTAAATCCACAAAACACATTTACACAGGATTATCAAATTCCCTGAACTCCTCTGCTATCTGTCTGAGGAAAAACTGTTGGTCCACTGCTCTTTGGTCAGAACAAATTCAGCGTGTAGTTCCTCCTGAGTCTGAAGAACAAAGGTTGAGTGCAGTTGTTCTTTTGCAGCTTTCCCAGTGAGGCTAAAGACCAAAGTGTACTGCAAAGGAGTGTTCGGGCAGCCTGAAAGACTTTCCGAAACTAACGCCACAGTATGACAATCGCGGCTGCCCTCTGCAGCGATTATCCAGATGTGCATAGATGAGTTCAAACTGCTCATACATTATCTCCCTCCACAGAATTAACAATCAGTCCCAGTTCACACTGCTGGATCATACAGGAGCTGAACTGCCTCTTCAATCGATTGAATGGTTCTCATATCGAGAGAGAGAGATTTACCAAGAAAGCCGTGTACAACTTCGCTTTTCCCACGTGGTGGATGAGTTGTTGTACACCCTTGTTCTTTTTGACAGTGTACTGCATCGGCCGTCAGCAGTGTGAAACCTCAATAATTGGACTCCAACCCCCTTTTTGAACACGGAGACCACCATCCATGTCTCCCAGCGCCAAAGGAAATGCTCCTAAAATCCAATGAACACTGACAAAACTGTAATCGTTCCTCCGGTCCACACTTGCTGAAAAAGTGATTGCAACCTAGTGCAGCTTTAATATGAGGAATCCGCAGCCTTTATTCTTCATAAAAGTGCATTGTAAACTTAAGTCGTCTTGGATACAACACTCACTCTTTGCGTTACCACCCCTAAACTGCGGATCTGCAAGGAAACAGTGTCTGGGGAAATGCAGAGAGGAAATATCGTACAAAACAACTGTAACTTGATTAAGCTAACTCCGACTTCTGAAGCCTCTTATTAGTTTCAGCTAAACCTCACAATATATCTTTACATAGAATAGAGGCTGTGGATATTGGAGCCACGTGAAGAGGAGGAATGATTGCAATAACCGATATCTGTACGTGTAGACGTGTGAGTGAGTGATTGCATTATGACGGGCTTGAAAAATGCAGAACTTGTCCTTTAAGTGCAACAGCGTGTCAGAATAAATCTCATCTTCTCCGCGCCTTCCACTCGCCACGAGTGTAATTTCATAAGGAGGCAAGGAGAGTTGTCATGCCTAATATTTCATATAAATCATTTATCCCCCTCAATTAACTCTATAGAGTGTCCATGACAATCTCACCTCTCCTCAAACGTGGGAGAAAAAGCGAAACAGGCAGGAGAACCTGCAGCCAGTGGTTCAGACAGTGTGACGGCTCACACAGCCGCACAGCAGAGTAAGTTTATTTATTATCGAGAAAATTTCACTTTCTCACTTATTACAGTAGATAGATAACAATGGATACCAACAGTTGATAGATGGGTGGGTACTGTTTGTAGATGGATAACAATGAATGCCTATAAAAGTTTGTAGATAATGCTGGATCACATTTACCACAATTTACTTAAGCCAATATAGTGAATGTGTAGGTAGCACTTACAGAGCAACATTATCATAACCAGTTAGTTGCTAGTGTTGTCTGTTTGGTGTTTGGCGCTGGGCAGGTAGTGTTTTTTTAGAGCTTTTTAGCTGAGAACAGTCTGCCTGCTGCTGCTGCAGAAAACAACATTGTTAGAGGGAATCAAACCAGTGAAGTTGACAGCTAAACACTGAGCCGAATATCTCTATAAGGCTCTCTATAGCCGGAGGGAGCAGCAGATAAGGGCGATGATTCTCTGTAGGTTTATCAATACAAGTTTTTTGATACATTGCGATTCAAAAAAAATACTGATTACAGCAGCGGTTTTCTTTGTTACACGACTGACAGTTCATTCATCTGTGACAAAACTGCATGCTTTGAAAGGAATACTTAGACAAATTGGGAAGTACGTTTGTTTTCCTTCGAAGGGCCGGATGAAAAGATTGACTTAAGCACGGAGCTGGAGTGAAGAGCCCAGCGAAGCATAAACACTGGAAGCACGAGGAAATATTAAGCCTGGCTCTGTCCAAAGTTTAAAAAGTACACCTGCGACGTCTCTAAAGTTTACTGAACGCTTGCTTGCTTAACACACACAAAATAACAATTATAAACATTGTAATACAATAATATTCCCCGAATCATCAAGAACAAATGTTTTGCATTACCTCCGAATTAATTAGAACATTCATTTATTTTATCAAAACGACGTATTTCCCCAGACGTCCACTAAGCCGTGTTAGTCAGAATCACAGTTAACATTCCCTTCCCTTCCTCAGTTCACTGTTCAGGTCAGTGTGTCATGTTAAGTGCCAGACATAGAGTATATGCAGGATATTACGCACATGAATAGTATCCCATTAAGAGCGCAGTCCCCTCGTCAGTGAAGGATATAATTGTAGTGGCCTGAACAGCACCCAGTAGACCTCTTCTCCAAAGCTGAAATGAAAATTATGCCCTTTCCACTAACAAGCTTTCTTACTGACCTCCACTGAGGAAATGGACTTAGACCACTTTGAAGCTTCAAGTTCTACCAAATTATACGTCTAGTAGGTTTAAGAGTTTCTGGAAATTATCCTTCTACCTTCAGACAGTAATCTCACTCAAGATCAGTGTGTCCTTGTACCTGCTGAGCGCACACTCGGGTCACTGATCGGCCGCCTCATCCTGAGGATTTTTTGCCCGTGTGCTCTGAGCTCCTCATCCACTGGACTCTTTCAGCTCAGACCTTCCTGTTGGATTCCTCGTAATCTCAAATGGACTTAAGAGTCTTGCTTTCTCCACTGGACAGCCTCGCTCAACATTCACATCCACAAGCAGGTGAATATGTGCCTTGTATTTTTTTTTTTTTTTTTGGCCACTTACTTTGACAGCGAAGCAAGCCAAAGCCGAACACTGACATTGTAGAAAACAAGCGAACATAATCGTGTAGAAACAGAGCAACATTCAGGTGTCAGTATGCTTCAGCTGCAGATTGTTCCACCTCCTGCACGCCTTTTCAACATCTGGATCCGGTGTGCTATTGTTTATTGAAACCAACAATCTGACAAGTGCTCCCACTCACGATTGTGCGAAAATTTGTCTGAATTTGTCTTTTTTTGTGGTTTTTTTTTTCCAAGTTATTTTTTGATAGAGACAGCTGAAGAGTGACATGTGGGGAGAGAGAGATGGAGAGTGACATGCAGCAAAGGGCCGCAAGTCAGATTTGAATCCTGGGCCGCTGCGGCAAGGCTTCATACATGAGGTGTATGCTCTACCAACTGAAAAGCTACCAGCTTATCCCCACGTTTCAACAGTTGTCTTGTCTTTCTCCATGACAGCTGGATTTCCACCTTTGACTGTGGCTATAAATGCTTTTGCTTCCAGATGTAGTAAAGTAAAAGTAACGTCTGATGAATGTTCAGTCAAACATTTGATCCAGTATTTCTGTCTCGCTGTCTAGTTTTGGTCACCTCCTGAAGGAAGGAATCGGCTCTACAGTGTTCATCAATTGGGGTCTTCTCTGAAAAGAAAAAGAAAAAAGCTTTGATCTGTAAAACCAGAATAGTTTTTAATTAACTGATTGTTTTATTATTATTTTTTCACTTATTTAACCAGATAAGTCAACTGAAGACCAATTCTCTTTTACCACGACAACCCAGCCATTTTATCCATGAAATAACACAGAAAGATGCCCATCAAAGCCCAGAGCCCAAGGGGATGTCTTCAAATGGCATGTCTTGTTTGGCCAACAGTCAGAAACCGCAAAGATATTAAATTTCCATTGCTACAAAACGACACGTCCTGGTGATCTAGGGTCTGGAGAATCGACCGTTAGGCATAACGCCTACAGTTCCCCATCTCTCTCCTTTCCTGTCATCTCTCTGCTGTTGGCTATCCAGTATTGGCCAAAAAAAAGCCCCCTGCTAAGAATGATTAAAAGAAGACAATGATAGAAAAGTACTGAGGAGCAGCAAATCCTCACATTTGACAAAAGACATTTCACAACATGACAAACTGAACAGAACAAAAGCAAAGCTTAGTGGGCAGCTGTGAGTCCATAAATATGTTTGTACTTCAAAGATGAATCCATTATAAAAAAAAAATAACTCACAGTTTTGCCACTAACGACAAGCACCCCGCAACAAGTGACTTCATCTGCGCATCTCCGTGTCCTTGACCTCTAAGAGAAAGGCACAACAAGGTAATGCTTAAAATCACTGCACTGAAAACATTTTTTGCAGGTTCACTTTTTCAAGTTACCGTTGAAGTCCAGTGAGGGTCTGTATTTGAGTGATCGACCCACAGAGGTACAGTCCAGGTCGGGCCGCTGTCGAAGCCTAATGGCTCACGAGGTCACACCGGGTAAAGCCTGGTGAAAAATTTAAAATGCACCAAAACGAAATATCACTTCAAGCACGGAGTATTGGAAAAAATGGAGCGGTGCTGAAGAGAGGGCAAGTGGGACTGTGAGTGTGTGTGTGAGGGCAAGTGTGTGGGTGTGTATGAGTGAGTGAACGCGTAGAGGAGCTGATCCTATCAGACTCTTGTCAGGTCCTATTGGGTTTTTCTATATAAACCTGTGAGCAAGGAGACTTGTGCTACACTTACACTTTTTTACCTCCCCTTCCATATGTCTCTCTCACACACACCCTCTGTAAGTCTCTTCCTGTTTTCTTCTGTCTTTCTACATTTCCCCCTTTCTCACATCATTAGTCTCTCCATGTCTCTTCTCGCTCTCTCCCAGGAGCTCACTGAGGATTTAGGCCTCCTCTCCTCCTAGACTCACCTACATCCTTTCATCCTGTTCCCTCCTCTCATCCTCCTCCTCCTCCTCCTCCTCACTCCCCTCTCCCTCCTTTTATTCCCTCTTCTTTCTTCCCCTCTCTCTCTCTCTCTCTCCCCCCTCCTCGCTTAACCTGCTTCCTGAGCCCAAAAAATAAACACACACACACACACATACACACACAGACTGGCACGTTACACACTGTGCAGACACATACAGAGCCCAAGCCCAAACCCATCTGCAGCCAGCAGCACAACATCTAATCCTTATGCTTGGGGAGGAGGGGGACCTTGCAATCATTCTCGCTTTTTGCCCCACCATTCATTTTCTCTGCTCTTCTTCAGTCATTTTTTTTTTCCATCCTTTAACGCGTGCCCAGCATCCCACTGCTAGGTGTTGCTTGTGAGGATGCACTGGGACTGTTTCATCTTTTTGGACCTTTCTTGTCTGGTCCAGTGGTTGTCATTCATGTGCCAGGAAGATGCACGCAGACTGACATTCAAACCACAAAAGGCAATTTCACTCATCGGCACACCTTCTAATAGAAAAAAAAGAAGAAGTGAAATAAGCTGGTGTAGTGTTTAGCTGGGATGAAAACCTGACGCCTGTGAGCTCTGCGTGGCACATGACTGAAAGCCGCTGGTCTTGAAGTGATGATGCGTGGTGATGCTGCTGCTGTCCTCCTGCGCTGGACGCTGCTGCCGCCCTGTGGCCGCCCACCTGAACCGCAACCTCTCTCCTATAATGACCGTTTGATTTTTAGAGGAGTTGCATCACGACCCCCCCCCTTTACACACACATACACACACACACGCGCACGCACGCACACACACGCGCACACACACCGCCATCACCACCACCTCTACCTCCCCTCTCCATCCATTCTCCACCACCACAACCCCTCCTCTCCGGGTTGGATAAATATTGCTGGAAGATATATAACGTGTTGCTATGGTGATCAGCTCGTGGGTTTTTTTTTTTTTTTTCATGGCATTTGTGGAAGACAGGGACATGCTGGTGCGCAGGGAGCTCTGAAGATCTGGTGTGTGTTTGTGTGTGTGTGTGTGTGTGTGTGTGTGCAAGCATGTTTATGTTTGAGGAAAAGGGAGGAAGGGGGAGGAGGAGGAGGGGGGGGCGCTCCTTTTGAAGAGGAGGAACATTCACAAAAACACAGCAGACCCAAAAATAGGAGACAATCTCCCAGACCTTGCGTTTTCATGCGCGCCACGCACTGCTCACCTACCGTAGCCTACGTGCGCAAAACTAAGAGCCCCGACTAGCAGCCGTCTCTTGGGAGTGTTTAACCTCTCTTCCTCCTCTTCTCCTCCTTCCCTGTCTCCTCCACCACCTCTCCATCTCCCTGCTCTCTCCGGCTGCTCTGTCTCTCTGGGGACAGATTCTCAGTCTGCCTGATTGGCTTCTGTTTATGTGCATGTGCTAATGTGTTAATGTGTGTGTGTGAGAGAGGGTATAAGCATGCTGTCCTCTATCAATTAGCGCAACCTGGCGCAGCAATTACCATTATCAATTGTGTTTACGTTGTGTACGTCGACGCACATCCGCACGTGCGCATGGGGTGGGGTGGGGGGGGTAACCGGCGCATCATTGATCGCCAGCTGTCTGCCATTGAAGACCTCCTAATGGTCAAGCCCACACAGACACACAATTGCTGTGACAGGACGGACGTTTGTATGCGTGCGAGTCTGAAATGGTTCACAAAACACACCACCAACTCTCTCTTTCAGACCAGACGGCATCCTAGGAGACACCTATGTGTGTGTGTGTGTGTGTGTGTGTGTGTGTGTGAGCTGATACCAGTGCAGCCCAGATGGCCATCTTCGAGGGGTTTTCTGGAACATTCAGACACTTGTTGCATCTTGTCATGTCCCTCTCTCTCTCTCTCTCTCTCTCTCTCTCTCACACACACACACACAGACACACACACACACACACATGCACAGTGCTTCTTTTGAAGTGTGAAACAGCTTGCGGTCAGCTCTGCTCCTCTTCCATGGTTCCATCAAATAGCAGTCTTTAGAGCCTTCAGATACATGATGAAACAAAAACAACCGTGCCGTGTTAGCACAAGAAATAACAGATATTCTCACTGGATGCGGTGGATAGACAGTGCAGTTCTTTGTCTTCCTCTGTGGCGATGGACTTGGGAGAGTGCGAGAGATCAAACAATCGAGTTCACTTGGGGGAGCCCAAAAAAAAGTTCACCTAACAGAAGGCTTTACCCGGGATCTTTCCAAAAGCACATCAAAGGCTGTGGCACCTCTTTTACGACTTGTCTTTATGTGTGGTGGTTCTTTGGCGGTGATTTAGTGAAGACAGACAGCAGTGCTTGGCTTCCAAGACATGTTGTGTGCGCGCTGGCACTGAGGTCAAACTGGCTGTCAGATCAGAGAGAGACATGGAACCAAATACCTGCTAGACTTCTGCCGTACAAGGGGGAAACCTCATTTTTGGGCTTATTTTACAGACTGTACGGAAGTTAATTGGGGGCGAAGAGGGGGTCAGGAAGGGGAATGGGTATTGTAATATTTCTTTTAGCTGAAGGGATGGTAGGATTTTCAGCCCGGTTTTCAATTTCACTTCTGCTGTGCACATCGGTGGCTCTATTATTGCTCTATTAAGATATTGAGGTTGAAAGTTTAGTGTCATATTTTAAATTCTTTTAGCAAATAATGGTTAAACAAGTACATAGTCACATTAGTCTGAGACTGAGCAGAGCCTCGTTCAGCACCTCTCCCAACCCCATCATTTTTATACAGTCTCCTATAAATCAGAAAATTGCTTTCCATCAAAGACCGTAAAACTAGAAAGCAGTTAGATGGCTTATACGTTTTCCAAGATTGCACAGTTTGTTTTTTAAGGTTAACAAGACAGATCGGGATAAAAATACACATAATGGCAGACAAGCTGGTTGATTTTTGTACAACTGCTGTTCAATCAAAAGATGAATTTTGCAAAACTGGCTGCTAGATTACGGCCGGTGAAAAACGATCATGTTGCCATTGTGTGCAAAATGAAACTGGCAAAATGAAATGGCATCCGTTTTTTTTTTTTTTTTTTTTTTGCAGTGATTCTGTGAGTTGAGATGTGAATGCATCATCTAAATTTGGACAAATAGGACTGTCAAAGAAAAATGCTGCAACACAGTTCCAGGAAAATGTTATATCAAAAAAATAAAATTACAGAGTGAACCTGAAGGCTTTATGTGCCAGATTTGGTAAGGATTGGATGAAATGTGCAGGAGTGGTAAAAAAAAAGAAAAAAAAAGTGTGAGAATATCTGTGTAGGCGGAAATGTTTGTGGCCTATTTGGACAGATAGGTGTGGAAATAGACAAATAAATTTGCTTCAAGGCCAAGGTGGTTAGATGTGATCATAATTATATTGAAGCCTGTTTGTACTTTCTGGCATCTGACTCACACACACCTAAACAGGACTGGGAAAACCATGCTCTTGACAGAGGTCGCAAGCTTTAAAACTGTCTGATGTCCATCCCACTTTTTTGTGTTAAAATATGTCACTGCCTAGGTGAAGTACATAACTACCTCTTATTACTCATCAGTGTAACTACAACGGCTATAAAAAAGATGGATGACGGCTCCCCAAAAGTGAAGCCCAAAACAATTGCCTGGTGGCTGAGTATTGGTCATAAAGCTTCCCTCTCCATGTTAACAGATGGGACATGAGCCAAACTAAATTTCTATTTTTTTCTCTTATTTTTTATATTATTAAAGTACACATCAAATTATTATTCTTTCAGAGATTGTTTCTGTTATTTTCAGTTGTTTTTATCATGTCGATCTATGTACGAGTGTTCATTTTCCTGATAAGTTCGGGTTTTAATGAGTTATTCCACGGTATGAAAAGGTGGTTTCACTTGATAATTGACAGCTGTGATTGACAGCTGCTCTGACAGAATTAGTAGCTGCTGCACCTGCTGATCTCTTTTGGGGAAATGTACGTAGCTGTTACAGTCGGAAAATCAAGAGGAAATGTACTGTTAAAGCAGCTTAGCCTATTAATTAAGCTACTGAGATGTTTAACCAGTGCGCCCTGATTGATATGCTTTGCACATCAGAAAACAACCTTGGGTGCCGCACATTGTCTTTGTCTTTCACTCTGCATCACACTGTCCTGACTTGACCACAGAACTGTTTTCTCAGGCTACTCCGCACCAACACCACGGCCTTTAACCTGAGGGACCAGGCAACTGCGCTCTTCAGCCTCCTCCAATCAGAAATGCGGGCATTGAGCGGGTCCGTAGGAGTAGACACATCACTCACACTGATGGTATTTGCTATTGCCTGCTTAAATCTGAGTCTACACACACCACTGTAGAGAGCTCTTTCCACCAGAAGTTTATCCTGGTCCAGATCCAACGCCTTTGTGTTCTTGGTCCTTTGATCCTCTGTGAAGGTTTGTAAAATGACACAACTGTTGCTGATCCAATGTCAAGCCCCTCTTCCAACACAGAGTAATAAGATCTCTTATCATTTCAATAGCTTCTCCTTCTGTGACTGAGATCTTTAAACAGTCACCCACACAGAAATTCTTGCTGGATTAAAGCACCTCTGCCGAAAACTCAGACCTGTTGTCATCAGCAGTTTTCTTAAGTGCAACTGGGTGATGACACTGCACTCAACAGGTGAACCTGATCATCTCCACCAGAGATAACAAAGAAAATTTCTATCTTCTTCTGCACACTCACCTGGTGGAAGATGCCCCGAATGCCACCCATGAATACCACAGGCTCTTCCCTGAAGCAGCTTAGAGCTTCAAGTCGTGAGCTGATGACGTTAGGACCCAGCAACAGTTTGCTGTTCAACGATTCACCTCAAATGTGGCTCATAGGTCTTACTTAACTAACATTTATTGTTGAGGAAGCTTTTCTTCAGGGCCTGGATCTGTTACTTTGCCACTGCAATGTTCTTGAAGGGCAGTTTCAAACAATACTTCCCATCCTGGAGTATTGCTGAGCGCTCCACTGTCTCCAGAAACTTGCAATCTTCTCTGGATATTTCCCTCTCCTCCGTAGTCCTTTCATTGAAATTATGGTTGTACTGATTGGTCAGCATTACTGTACTTCCACTTTGCACCCAAGATTCTGTTCACAATGGCTGAGGGAAGATCTTCCTCCACCACTGTTTCCATCAACAGCCCATACCTGCACAGTCCTGATGAAATAAAGGGCATTCCCACAACAGTTGATGATGTCCCAAGGTTCCAATATTTTGGGTGTGTTGGTCCAGATAAAGAGGTCGACAACTTTCATCCTTGGGATGTGAACCTTCGATAAATATGTCCATTTAGCCGAGTATTCTGGTGTCACGGTATTATCAGCAGTGACTGGCATCTCCCTCTGTGTGATTAACTGTGTGCTCAAACCATCCAAAGAGTCAGCTGGACTAACAGTTGTCCTCGAGTGAACTTCTCCAAACAGTACAAGCGATCCTCTCTCCCCGCCTTTTCCTTCCCTCCTTGCTCGTAAGCCTTAATAAATGCTTTATATTGGAGAGGATCCCCTTTAAATGTGAGGATATCTCGTGATGGAAGTGCCAACAAAGGTTGCTGTTGTATTAGAGTAGCTGTTATTTCATTTTGCCTGTGCATGATGGTAAGTATGCCCCGGGGCAGATTTTGACAGATTTTCTGTTCTACAATGGTTTCCTCATCATTTAACTGAGTGTTTGTTGACTGGTGATGAAAATCCTGCAGTGTACCCAATGTATTGTTTCCTTGCTGTTGTTCATTGAGGATGCGTTGATGTACAGAAACAGTTTTAAACCACCGCTCGGTTTCCTTTGGTCGTGCACCCATTGATAGTGGTTTATCCGGTGGCAATGCCCATTTTGTCAAGTTGTTTTGTTGCGTCTATTTCCATGATCCAGGCTTCCATTCATTTGTCACAGGGTTTAAAACAGATTCCCCTTCCCTTTTTCCCTTTTCAAAACAAGAATTCATGCCATTCGAGGGTGCTTGTGAGGAACCTTTCAGATCAGAGGCCTGTAATACTGCCAACTTAGCAGTGCATGCAGCTAGTTCAGCTTCCAAATCAAGCTGCTCTCTTTTCCTCTGTATACTGTTGTCCCTGCTTTTCTAGACCATGCTGTACTTTTAAAACTGCAATGCAGGCAACAAGTGCAGCTCTATCTACCTCAGCTTTTATCAGTGCAGAGGATGTGATACTTGATTTACCACAGATAATGCTCTTATGGCCTGCCCATTTACTCCCAGCATTGGAAACAATATTTAGAAATGATTAATGTCACTCTAAATATAACCATGTTTGTGCACATAACCTTCATTGCATGTAATCCACTTTTTTGCAGCAACACACTCATCATTAAACAGCATTTAAACCATGTTTTATGTTTTTCCCCTTCATCACTTGATAATAGACCCAACAGAGACTTATGGGTGCATTTTACTTCATCACATACTTCAAGTAATTCCCCAAGAGCATTTTGTAGCTGTGTTTTATCACCCTTTAACATGAGACCTTGTATTGATTTTCTTATGCTGCCTGCTTTGTTTGCATCTCTGCTTTTCTACCATTTCGTAACCTGTCCAATTTATCAGCAAGTGCTTTAGCAGTGAGCTTAATTACCCGTTTTCTGAGCCTGTGTTTCAACACCACCAGTCACGTTGCTGGATTTACTACTGGTCTGCACGGCCTGGGCAATTACATCTGACGCCACATCACGCACGTCCATGACGGATAGCGAGTCGATGCACAGTTTGCGTTTCAAACAGTCAATGCAAACTCCATTTTCCATTCTCTTTGACAACCAGTTCGTTGGGTTCGTTTCTCAGATGAAAAATCACCATAAGCAAGAACTGACGTTAAAATATTTCCATGATATTTAATGTTATACTCACTCTGTGACACCGGTGTCACCCTGGTTGACATTTTTTGCTTCTTAAAGAGGATAACAAAAATTAAACAATGACTAACTCTCCATTGGAATACATGGACTGTAAGTATGTTGCGTTGCTAACTACCAGATGCTAACATACTGAATGCATGCTAATCTATCTAAAGCTATAGCATTTTTGACACCGGTGGCAAAGAGGAAAGCTCGGGCTTGTGTTCTCGATGGAGTCAGTCAGACGAAGGCAGGACAAACCACCATCACTAATGCATACCAACGCAGACTCTGGCTCCAAATGACGTCACCAGGGCAACATGGCAGCACCCATATCCGGGATACGTTGGCTTCATTATTGTACAGGAAGTAAGGAAATGGAAACTCATTGTCCATTTTTGTATATGTCATTGGACTACAGCTACATAGTAATAAACTGGGTCATCTCAGATTCATTTAAGTCATTACAGTCTGGCTGTCTGAGTATCCCTTACTTATTGTAACTGCCTCCATTTCACCCTGTGGCATTATGTTTCATAATTTTGATTTATCCTGAAACAAACCTCCCAATGTGTAAATAATACTTTAATTATCTCTATGGTGGCATAACTTTAGATAAAGACAATGTTTACAGCTAATTGTTCTAATGATAAAACAAATCAAAAGGCTGTTTGTGTCTTCTGTCTTTTATTTTCCATATTAGCGCGGCACATCAGGTCTCTGTCAATGTGTTCAGCAGGACAAGCTTGTTAGAGCTATAAGTAGTCTGTGTCGCCCCCGTGTGTTGGCAAAGCTGAACTGTGCAATGGAACAAAAGTGTCGTCAAAGTTTGTTGACAATCTGCAGTCACAATAACAAAGTGAAAATGTACAGCTAATCTTTCAGTAGACCCTTTATTCTTTGGCTCTTGGCGACCAGTGACAGAGTATCCGAGTATCAAGCTCTTTAGAAGGAAAGAGGAGAATTATCCAAAATGGATCGAGGCAATTGTTAACGGAGCAGGCGCTGCAGTAAACTGAAGCTGATGTTTTTTCCACTTTGATGCGCTTTTTAGCCTTCGTTTCTCGTGACTGGCCTGAGGTAATTCATATAAATATCACTTTTTTGGAGCGAAGATTATCCTGCACTGAAATGAGTCAAAAGTCAATAAAAGTCAATAAAAACATCGAATCCAAGCTGGGAGAAAACTCAAAAGACAACTTAGACAAACGCTTGTATTTTCTTTAATGTCAGAATTGTACATGGACATCCCGATGGATTTGCACTTCTTTTTACAATATGTACCACATATAACAGCACCTACATGTTATTTACACACATTACACAAGATTGTATCACAAAGCAGTGTGTGAAATCAGCAAAACAAGTGTCCTAAGCCTTGCCTAACCATCACACCCAATAGTCCATGAGTTGGCTAAACAAAATAAAACATCACAGCCCCCCCCGACTAGTTCACAGACAGTTTTCCCTTGTAGTTTTCTAGGTTTAAATCGGAAATCCTAAATGTGGATGTGTAAATACAAACTGATGACGAGGCACCACTTCAAGTTCTCATCAATGGGCCAAATGTAAACATAAAGCAGGTTAAAATGCAAGCCTTGAAATCTGTTACTGCTCTTAATGCTGAATGCAAGAACCAGTACTCAGATGTAATATGTATTCTGAAGCTGTGAGGGAAATTGTGTATATTTGGATTATCTGTAAACACGTCAATACCTATGGATATAACAAGTGTGATTAGAAAATTGCAAATAATGTAGGACAATGGTAGTTGGGCAAAGAAATCTTTGCTGAAAATACATCTTGTTTTTCTATCTCTTGTCACCGCGACTCAAAGTGTCAGCTAACTCAGACAGTAATGACAGCCACTGTTATCTGTGTACATTGACCGGCCTGCTTTGTGATAAAACCCTGGTTTGGTTCTGCAAAGAGCAACTAAAGAAAAAAAAATGATGAATTTAAGTAAAATAGGAAATAATTCGGTCAAGTGGGTGCTGGATTTGCCAGAACCCCACATCCACACACGCGCACACACAAACGCACAGTCTCTCTCACATACACACACTCACTGTTGCACAACCAGAGATACTGTAGCAGCTTTCTCAAAGGCAAAGACAAGTACAACACAGTAAGTGGCAGTTCTGCTGTCAGATACGCAAACACACAAGAGCAGCAGCAGAATGAGATACACACGCCGACAAGCGTTTTGAGTCGAGCCACACAGGAGGGAGGTGGTTCAGCCTCCCGAGGAGACCGGGTTTCAGTCCAGTCTGGTTTGGCCAGCACTCCACAGAGGAGGAGGAGGAGGAAGTATGCTCAAGAAGGAGGGGAAGAGAACTGCTAACAGCAGACAACAACCCGGTTCATCTGATTATTGGATGTGAAGCACTATGGACCTGGTCAAATAAACCATGTCTAATCGCAATATTCTGCAAGGATCTCAAGTGTGACGTGCTCTCTTAGGTATCAGATATACTGAGGGCGCCCCAACATAAAACGGGAAAGAAATAAAAACAGAACACTACTATGAAGACGATGGAAGAGTCACAGAGGGGGCATGAAAGAAAAAATAAAATGGAAGAAATATGTTAGGTTGGTAATAGTTGAGTTCCTTTATTTGTAGCATTGCAACTAAGATGAAAAGGAAGAAGATTTCAATGGCTGGCCAAGGCATAAGTCCTCATCAGCTGTCCAGTTGGCCACCAAGGAGAGGACAGAGGAGGGATTAGTGGCGTAGGAAAAGTTCAGAGCATCCTGTTACGTTTATGAGTAGGTGAGTCTGTGATGACGTCACTACAGGGGGCAGGGCCTCGTTTACGATTGGCTGTGGAATCCAAATGGAGCGCCATCTCCTCAGCAATGAAGGTGTTGAGGTCCACGTCATGAAGACCATTCCTACGGCGACTGAGGGGCTGGGCGGGGTGAGTCGGGGAACCAGGAGGACCAGAACGCACAGAAATGCTTGCCATGGCACCACTAAGACCTGCAAGGAAAGAAAAAACGTGTGTAAAGCCTCGGCAAACTGTTTAGCTTCTCTTTCTTAATAAATGCGCAAGCTTCCTGTTGAACTTAGCGTTTTGACATACCATGCAGTGCTATGGCCTCTCTGAAAGGCTGCAGGTCTGTCTCCACAGAGCTGCCCGTCTCTGGAGGTGATGGTCGGCTTGCAGACACCATGGCAACTCTAGGTGGGGCACGAGTTGTTCGCGGAGGGGGGACTTTGCCACAAAGGAAGCTGATGAGATCCTCGCGCCTGATAGTTCTTCTGCGTTTCTTAACCCATGCAATCACATCCTTATTCCTGCGCTGGTAGCCTAAGTGGATGCCCAGGTCATAGCTCCGTTGGCGGGCCTCCATACTCTCTGAAGGCACAAAAGGACAAATGTTTTTTAGTAATAGACACCACAACCAAGCTCATGTAGACCAGTCTTGTTTACACACACAACCAAGGCATCCAGTGAACCAAAAGTACACAATACTCAAAGCTACTTATTACTTGCCTTTATACAAGTTGGTGACGGCTGTGGCTGCATTCTGAAAGGGCACCCAGAGAGAGAGACCTTGCTGCTGGCATACTCGATCTGTGAATCAAATTTTAAAAAGTTAGTCAGATGGCGATCATTTTCTTCAGTTCAAATGTGTTCTCAAAAGGCACCAGTGTGTTGGATTTAGCGGCAGTGTGGTTGCCCATGAAACACCTTATCTAGACCGTTTAGTGTTGGGTAGAAACATGGCAGTGTCTGTAGACATAAAGGCTCATTATAAGGGAACAAAAACATAGTAATTCATATTTCCAGGCACATATACAGCCATGAAAACATAGTTATGCCACATTCTGTAAATAGAGCCCCACACTGGAAAATCAGCTGCCTTGTGTATACCCAAAGAGATAAACAACCAGCGGGTAGTGTTATCAGAGGCAAGGGGGACGGGAATAATTGGTGGTCTGCATGAACAAAGAGGCTGCTCGTACACAGAACCGGTAACTCTAGTCAAGATTTACCGCAAAAACACAAGTACAGAGGGTGTGTATGGGCCTGTGCAGTGTTCTACTAGCAACCATCCTCTTTTGTGAGTACAATTAGATCACAAATCCTCAAAAATCTAATCTGCACGGGCTGTCCATATGGTTTCCTCCTCACGGTGTAAATTCTGATGAAGATTACAGTCTGAGCATACAGTGGACTGAGCGTAGAAGAAGGATTATAAATCTAAGCCAGGGGTAATGACTGCATTTGAAAAGTCTTTGCAAAATAAGGCAGCTTAAAAAAAAGGGGTGTCTGTCTGGGACTATCTTCACCCAATACATGATGATGAACCAACCATGAGGTCACCATTTAAAACAGAGACGTTTATTTCCCCTTTCAGTGTGTGCCAATATCAGACGCTGACGGGAACTCAAGTGATTTCCAATTTCAGGGTAATGTTCAAACACACACCGAGGCCAGGACGAGACGACTTAAACAACATGTTACTTTGAGTCATTTCGCCATTTTGTTTTGTATATTCACAATAAAGCAGCTATAGGTTCCTGTTAGAATAAGACGCCGTTACACCGTTACTTATTAAAAAAAAAAGCCACACCACTGCGACAACTTCACTATCACTGCTTTTAAGCCGTGAACAAGCGAGTTGTTTTAGTCGGCAAACTCCTCCCTGTGTATCGCCATTTTGACGAGCTAAGGTAACTGTTAACGGGAGGACAAAAACATTTCAGTCTGAGCCATGTTGTGTCCAAACAGGAAGAATAAATGTGCCACTACACAGTGGAAACACACACACACACACACACACTGCTACGTTGCTGTTTTTTGAGAGAGGTTTTATCTCGGACAGGTATGAATCCGTCCAGCCCTGGAGGACCTCTGACAACTCAGGCCACCGTGAGCCAGCTTCAGCCCCGTTGTCCCACATACTGACTCGGTGACCGGCTGTTAGCTGGCGGCTAGCGCCACCAGCCGTTTCGCGTTAGCTTTCGTTAGCTAGCACCGGAGCAAGGGTCACGATATCGAGAAGAGGAGAACTACACCGTCGTCGATTTTTAAGCGTGATTTGAAAAATACACATTTTCAATGTCACCGGACACAGCCATGGAAACGCACACCGCTGACTGTGGTGCGGTGGAACAGCTGTGAGTGGCTAACAGCGTTAGCCTAGCCGGTGCCCTTTGTGTCTCTCTGCGCCCAGCTAGCAGGGTTAGCTCTCATTAGCCATGACAGCTAGCATCAACTTCAACTCATACGGACCTTTGTAAAGCTGTGCTACCGCGGTGGCCGAGTTCTGAAAGAGGTGCCACAGTTTCTGCTGACTTTGTTCCGTCTCCTCCTCGTTTGGATCCCCCTGCTCGGCCTCCGCTAGGCACTGCCGTTCCCACTTGGAGAACCAGTGCTCGGGGCCGTGCTCTTGGATCTCGGCTTCTCGCTCCTCCTTCCTCTCCTCCATAGCTAACGTTAGGCGTTAGCTGGTAGCCTGTGAGCTAGACTTCGTGTGAAATGTTGGATTGTTTGGTTTCCGGGGGTACTTCACTGTCCTCTCTTCCGTAGACTGTGTAAGAAAGACGCTACGCGACCTTTACAAGGTACAGAAAAGAAAACAAGTCCTGTTAGAGTCGCATTGTGAACATTTTAAATTCCGCCCACACGCCCTGTGCCGAGCACACCAACTAAAGAACGCGATGACAACACCTAAGAATTTCTGAACTTAGTCACGCCCACTCCCCCCGCTATACTGAAATCTGATTTGCTGCAGCGATCGTAGAGGCGGTTCTTGGTGCCAAACACGAAGCCTGATTGGACAGCGGCAAAATAGAGAAAAAGGTCAGAGAAAAACAACGTTGAACCCACCCAGGAAATTCTCTCTAGCAAGACATGCAGCATACTGTACAGCAGGGGGCATCCGCGCCATGGAAATATGCACCACCAAAGTATGTTGGCTACACTACACAGGTTTTGTGCACTTTTGGTCTGAGGCTTCCAGTATTTAGCTCACATAGGCACCATCTAGCTCAGGTCAGTGTAACCCTAACCCTAACCCCAGGTCAGGTTTTAACGTATGGCCCTTGATTCTAATGTATGTTTGCATGCTGAAAGCTTGAATTTGAATGAATGTATCTATTAGTTACTGGTCATACCAGACCAATCAATGTTTTTGCAACAGCAGAACTCTATCTATCTATCTATCTATCTATCTATCTATCTATCTATCTATCTATCTATCTATCTATCTATCTATCAATCACCTGTGCTTTCAGTTCTATGGTGTGAATACTCTTTCCTGTTGCTTCAACATGACACAACCAGGCCCATAAAGAAATATGAGGATATAAAAAAGTGTAAGGACAGCTACACATCTAAGGGAGTCCAAAGGTCATTTACTTTACTGATTATATGCTCTTTCACCTGTCTCTCTCTCTCTCTCTGTCAGACTGTACGGGTCTTCTGTATCAGACTGCACCTCTCTCTCTCTCTCTTTTGATTCCCCCATTTTGGCTCCTTTTCTCTCTTTCTGCTGATAACTCTGCTGCTTTTTGAAGATGTCTAAGCAGGAGAAGACTGTTCATGATGTTGAGGAGTATTTTCAGGAACGGGGGCCAACTGTCACATTCAGTAACTTGCACTACTGTGTTCAGGAGAAGAGGTTCTGCTGCAAGAGAGGTCCTGAAAAATGTATCCTCAAAGATGTGAGGTAGGATATGATTTTTACCTGTTACCTGTCACCTGCTGGTATGTGTGTGTACATACCAATAAATCCAGTTAACAGCATTATCACTGGGTGGTGACTGTTGGATAGCTCTAGCATGTGCCACTCCTGGTGCTTCTTCACGACCTTCCTGTTCTTATACAAATACTGTTAACTGTACCTAAGTTATTTGATCCAGCAGTAGAGATTTACATATCAGTGCTGCATTTTGCTACTTCCTGGTGTACACTTATTGTCAAAATAGATGCGATGAAGATATTTTTAACATACACTTGCGCAAACGGATGAATCTGGTGGCCTGGAGACAACAGAGATTCATTGGGTAGTGAAATATCTGATTCTGGACATTGAATATATCATCATAACATCATAATGTTTTCATTGGTGTACAATCACCTGACAGTAAGAATCGTTATGTTTTTGTTACCTTAGAATGAGACTTTTATATGTGCAGATGGAGGGGGTAAAAGGAGAGGGTGAGGCAACAGGGTTTCAAGTACACAAGGAAAAAAGGAAAAATAATGGAATATTCACACAATATTTTTTTCTTGAATAAAATACTGCTTGCTGTCAGAGAGATGTAACCTGCGATTGCCTGACTTGTGAATGTAAAATCTTTAAAGGATAAGCTTCAGACAGCTGCAGCATACATCTTCATGTTCATTTTCTAGATTTTTATTATTACATTAAAGTATTTTAAAGTGTTCCCTGTAAATTAATAAATAGATTTTCTTATTGGTTGTTGCAGTGGCATCATGAGACCTGGGATAAACGCTATCATGGGTGCCACCGGAAGTGGTAAAACATCGTAAGAAACATGGCTACGCACATGCAGACACACAGTTGCTGTCTTACATACATGTACAACCACAACCACGTGAATATTCAGTTTGTCTTTCTGTCAGGCTGCTAGATGTAATCGCAGGCAGAAAAGACCCTGCTGGACTGCAGCAAGGAAAAGTCTTGGTGGATGGCAAAGTCGTCACGTCTGACCTCAGGCTCAGCTCTGCCTATGTGGTTCAGGTATATAAATACAAACATATGCACACACATATTCTTTGACAGTATAATACTTTGGATTGCTCCAATAGTCGAGAGCTTGAGTGGTTTATGTCTAAACCATCCATGTGCTTCCAGGATGATATCCTGATGGGCACTCTGTCTGTGAGGGAGAACCTTCTGTTCAGTGCCAACCTGCGTCTCAACCCTAAACATCACTCCTCTGCAGATAAAAAGAGCAGAGTAGATGCCATCATACAAGACCTGGGACTAACAGACTGTGCAGACACTAAGGTATGAAGCTTTGTGCACAAGCTAGTAACTGCATCACTCAGCTACATGTATAATGTATCATTATCACATCACTGACTCTACCCATATGAGAGAACAGCGTTAAAACCATAGAATACAATGCTTCATGATGAATTGTGAATGGCTCTGTGGCTGTCCGATGTCCCACTTACATGGGTGGCAGACATTTATGTATGTCCTGTAATTATGTACTGTAAGCAACGTCTGCTATTTGATAAGAACTAAAGAAGCTCTTAGATGAGAGGTGAAACATCTTCAGAGATCTACAACCAAGTCCAGCTGCCCCAGATTTAACCAAAAAAAAGATGACCTGGACAGCTTAGAACCTTCACAGACCGAAGTGAAAAAATATATAGACTAAAAATAACCCCAAAACAAGTTCCCAAGTTATATTCACAGGAGTATTTTGTCTTTTTCACCCTTGCTGTTAGCTTAGCTGTTTTTTATTGTGATATGTGTGTGCGCAGATAGGGACAGAGTTTCTGCGTGGCGTATCTGGAGGTGAAAGGAAGCGGTGCAGCATCGGGATGGAGCTCATCACCTCTCCCTCTCTGCTGTTTTTGGATGAACCGACCACCGGACTGGATTCTAATACTGCAAACTGTATCATCAATCTACTGCATAAGTACATCACAATTACAAATGAATCTAATAATACAAATTGCTTAGGTTAGATCATCCATTATTGATGCCACATCTTCACCATCTTTGTGTGACCAGGCTGTCCAGAAGAGGAAAGACTGTGATCTTTTCCATCCACCAGCCACGCTACTCCATCTTCAGACAGTTTGACCATCTGACCCTGATGCATAAAGGGGAGGTGGTGTATGCAGGAGCAGCAGACCATGCACTGGAGTACTTCACAAACCTGGGTATGTGCGTGTGTTTGCTATGAAAGGTGTAGGACCTTCACTAGGAATGTGTTATAATATAATATGTTTAATCCTATATGTTGTTTAATCCAATATGTTTAATCCAGAAAAGGAAAATATATTGTATGAGGCCTTGATGCTTGACAGTCAGTTACCTTGTTTTATATTTTAATATTAATGCATGTATTCTACTTCTTTAATATGAAATTAAGATAAACTACCACTGTTCTAAGTAAGTCCTAAAATAGCATGTCAGGATATTGTTTACGATTATTCCACTGTTGCATGTTTTGCATGTTGTTGCCTGCTTATGATGTATTTGCATGTGTGTGTGTTTGTATAGGCTACCAGATTGAACCCTTCAACAACCCCGCTGATTTCTTTATGGATGTCACAAATGGAGAGGCAAAATCAACATTAGAAACGCAGACAGCAGGTACACCTACACAAAACACCTACAGACACGGTTTAGGTAACGCCGGCGGTTTTAATTTGTGATAGAAATTGTTTTTATATTATATATATTATATTATATAATATTTTCTCCGATAAGACTGATCTCATGTCATCTCATGAACTGGAAGGGGATTATTTTAGCTTAGCATAACATCTGGGAGAATATTTTCTTGTTCCTTGAGGAACATTACATGGCTGTAGTCACTGTGATGATGTTCGGCAAGAATTCTTCAAGAGTCTTCTGATCAGATTAAGCCACGTTTTAGCCGAGGCACCCAATTTTATTTCACTCACAAATCACATAATCTGCCTAACTGAGAAGAGTCGTTGACTGTTATAAAAACAGAAGTTGTCCTTGTCCTTATCCAAAACATGACAATGTATAATGGTCTGTCTCTCTTTCCCCACTAGAGTCTACAAACTGGTTGGCAACCAAGTACAGGGAGTCCCAGCTGTGCCAGAGTGTCCTTGATGAGTTGGACCACGTAAATCAGAGTGTTGCTGAAGGGGCCAAAGGACAAAACAAGGCAGCCGATTATGCTACGTCTTTCCTCTATCAGGTCAACCAACTTGCAATTTAGAAACAAAGTTTGACAAAACAAATTGGGTAAAAAACATGTTTCTGACGTGGAAAAATGTAATAAAATAATGATCTATTTGAGAGGATTACAATCTCAGTTGTTATAAAGTTCATGAACCTGAACTGAAGTTTATGATGCTACGTCACAGAGATTAATTATTGTGTGTGTCTGTGTGTGAGACAGATACGCGTGGTGTGTGGTAGGACTGTGCTGAACACGCTCAGGAACCCTCAAACCTCTTATGGCCAGTTGGCTCTCAACATCTTTTTTGCGGTTCTGGTGGGACTCATTTATTTCCAAATGCCCTTAACACTGCCCGAGGCTCTACAGAACAGGTACAGTACGCGTTACCTGCAGCACACCCGCCAACCTACTTTCAACTCTATTCGCTCTACTCTGTTGCGTGTCTGCTCCATTCTATTTTCACCTCTGCACACTCTTTCTGTCGTAAATGTGTCACCTTTCCTCAAGGCCAAATTACATCAGAGCTGCATCATGAAAATAGAAGATAACATCGCAGGTTTTTCCTTATTGGTCTGAAGGTTTTTCGTCGTGCATTATTGCCTGTGTTAGGAAAATGTGGTGCGACAGCGAATGTGAATATCTCCATTTCAGAAACAGATAATCTGATAAGTCTCCCTCTCTTCGCAACAGGAGTGGAGCGTTTTTCTTCCTTATCATCAACATGGTCTTTGGGAATCTCTCTGCTGTTGAACTCTTTATCAACGAAAGGGCGATCTTCATGTGAGTGAAAGATAACACCCAGTGTATGTGTGTTAAAGTGCAGGTGTGTGCAGGAGATGCATGACTACAAGTGTACAGTGTTTAAACATATCACATTTAACACCATTTAAAAGAATGAGGCTGGTGTTATTCTATATTTTTCTTATTGTCACCATCAACAAATCTGGACTTTGTCGACAATTGGTAGCTCAAAAGTGTGACATGAACTTTATCTTTCTTTTCATAGATAAAAAACTGTAAATCCTTCACAGTTTCATGTTTTTAACACTGTCACACTGTTTGTATTTATGCGTTTATGTGTTTCTTGTTGCAGCCACGAGAACTCCAGTGGCTATTATCGTACGTCCGTCTACTTCCTGTCCAAGATCTTTGCTGATCTCATCCCCAACCGCATCATCCCCATCTTTCTGTTTTCAGCCATCGCCTATTTTATGATGGGTAATTCTCATACTTACAAGACCATGCAGACCAAGAATGTGCAACGTTTGTATCATGCAGAAATCATGCAGCAAGTGTAGAGTGTAGAAAGAGAACAGGTGTTGCTCCATGCGTGTCCTTTAAATAACTATTGCATGTGTTCTGCTGTCCTGATGTTCCTGGACAGGAAGTGCTTTGTTCCATAATTATTTCTGCACAGACTTGGCTTCATCCCAAACGGATTTAAGTTTTAGAAGGCAAACATTTCCTAATTTACAGCCCTACTGAGGAGAACTCTGAAAAACACTCTGGATTTAAATCGCTGATTCTTGTGTTTTATGGAGGTTTCTCTGTCTACCTGTTTACATGTATCCACCACTCTTTCAGGTTTGAAGCCTAGCTTTGTGTCCTTCCTTTGTTTCGCCCTGACCATGTCCCTGGTCAGTCTGGCGGGAGTCGGGCTGGCCTTCCTCGTCTCAGCGAGTGTATCCACGTTTGCCATGGCTAACATCCTCATCGCTCTCCCGTTCGTCTTCATGATGGTGTGACACACACAAAACAAGCTTGAAGTTATACAGTAGAATCATTTCTCTCTTAGCTGTGTTAATCCCTCTCTTCCCCCTTCATCATCCCATTTCAGGTTTTTGGTGGTTATCTTGTCAATCTCAATGCCATGCTGAGCTGGCTCTCCTGGCTGAAATGGATCAGTATCTTCAGATATGGACTGAACGTAAGCTATGGAGACAGGCAGATGGGTGTGGTTGTGAGAATGAGATCAGCCAGCTTGAATTTAACGTGTCTTTTATCTGCGGCAAGGAAGTTGTTCAGCCCAGTCTCTTTGTCTCTCTCAGGCTGCATTCATCAACGAGCTGTCCGGACAGTTGTTCTACAGCGGCTCCACCGTGTGAGTGCCGAGTGATAACGTAGCCACTCCTTTAAACATAATAACACACACACACACGCATACACTAAGCCTTTCTTGTCTGTGCTGCAGTATCCCAGGGGAGGTGTTCCTGAAAGCCCAGGACATCGACTACTCTGTGTGGGGCTTTTGGCAGAACCAGGTGGCTCTGCTGGGAATCACATTGGTCTGCATGTTCCTGTCCTATGTACAGCTACGACGAATCAACCGCTGGAAATGATGCCCATCCATCTGTTTATATATCCATCAACTACGCACTGTGTCTTTATCTTATTTATTTAACAGGCCTCAAATGAAACACATAACGTCATTTGTGGGGAAAATAGATCAGAATATGGGAAAGTTATTGTTCTATATGCGCGCACCAGGTGAAATAAGCTTTCTAATATATTTAAATTATTGTGTAAAGTCAAAGTATTTGTTGAGCATTTCACATGCAAACTCTTTCACCCCCTCACGCTCTCACACATAAACAAACGCACGTGTTGCAACATTTGACTCCAGGATAGATAAGCCGTCACTAAGCACACTTGGCCTGTCCACGAGGGAATGTACAGTGACGGCCAAGCCAACGTCTAAGTCCTTACAAAGCTACTTACTATGAGCAGAACAGTAACAGTTCATGCATAAAGCGATTCTCTTTTTATCAACACCTTTCAGAACCAGGGAAGACCCTGTCATTAGTTAGTTTAATATATATTTTTTTGTTACAAACTTAATGAAAGTTTTACAAATTATTATGCTTATAGTAATATATCAACGGCAGTATCTCAGTCCATACTGACTTGGTTTGGGAACCAGAGAGTGGCCATTTTAAGTCCAGCACGGTCCACAGTATGTAGCTTGGACTGGTAGCTGGAGAGCATGTAAACTCAAGCATATGTAACACTTGATTAAGTGAATCGAAGAAGAGTCACACATGACAAAATTACTTTATTGCACTCTGTCTGACAGTATGGCAAATATATTCTGCACCATCTTGTACCAGCAGTATGATGTTTACAGTGAGTAAAAAAGTTTAAAACTACGACATCATGACTTTTAAGGCTGCTCCATTGCATTAAATAGAAATATTCTACATGCCTTTGCATCATTTTAAACACACAACCCCCAAAAATTCAACATATTCAGAAACCTAAGGATTTCCACTATAACTTAATTGTCTCAGGTTTGAGTAAAGTTAGCTGCACAACATGATTTTTAAAATGAAAATGTAGAAATAAAATGCAATAAATAACGTCTGATCCTTGTTTTTTTACGTAAAACAAAAGAGACATGCATATTAAGTTAAACGACACAGAAACAGAGTGGAGACCATGAACAGGACAATGTCCACCTGCCAGCTGCTCCGCTTGTGATCCTGCACTCTCTCCCTACTCGGCAAGAAGAATAGAGAATAAATGTTATTTATAATACATTTCAATGGTTCCTTGCACCTGCAGTACATCATCCACATTATGACTCCTCAACAGAATAACCCAGATGTTCTGGAAATGAGTTGTGATGCTCAGGTTTCAAACAACTTAAAAGGTTGTGGTCTATCGGCAAAATTGTGTTTTTGGTTTGCTCTTGTGAATACTCTTGTGCAGTGAATACATGCACGTCTTCAAATAGCAGGTTGTCAACATAGAAACAGAAGCTGCAGTTTAGAAGAACACCTCAGTTAAGTGCCATTTCTAATTTTGCCTTTAGAAACTTTTCACACCGTTTGCACTCTTATTCAGGCTGTTTCCCACTGTCACCGGTGTGCTTTCCAACCCACGGAGCCACTCTGTACATTTCAGCACCACACGCTCATCCACGCCACAGTCCTCCTCTTCCTCATACTCCACATCGTCGTACTTATGTCGCTCGTTCAGAAGGGAGATTTTCACTATTGAGCTTATGTCCTCCAGTTCGCCATCACTGTTGTTTTTAGCAGCAGATCTGCTGTGTCTCTGTGTTGTTGCTTGATGCCTTTTAGAGATGTTTTCCCTCCTCCGTCTGGAATCTGAGGCGCTTCCAGGGACACCACCTCCGCTTCCTATATTTCTGGAGGCTGAATGTCTCTCACTGTTCTTCCGCCGGAGCAGTAGAACAGCCTCAGGTGTGAGAGTCAATGTGAAGCTTGCCTCCTCCTGATGCGTGGCCGTCGTCTTCACCTCTACATTACTCTTTACAGAGATCTGGCTTGCATGTTTGTTCTGCTCCGTCTTTGACAGGGACTCACCCGAGCTGGAGCCAGAGAAGCTGTTGATTTGTGATGAAGGCAACAATCTGTCCCTTCTTTTCGCGTGCAGCTCTGCCCCTGACACTCCCTTGGTGGTTGGCAGATGACTCCTGGATTGGCTTTTCTTCCCCAGCTGCTTGAGGTTCAAAGCCAGTCTGTCCTTCACTGAGCTGCCTTTGTCATCTCTCTGGGCTCGCGTCTTGGCCCCAGTAGTTGGAGATAAAGTGTTGATAGGTCTCTCTTTCCCGGTCAGTCCTGACACAGAGCGTGTAATCGACACAGGTGGGATGAACGGCATTTTGGCAACGCACAGGACCAAGTAGGAGAGGAACTCAGTTTTGTGTTTGAAGAGCTGGAAGAATAAAGAAGAGGGCACTAAGGAGGAGATCGATTTACAGAGGGAGGCGAGATACTCTAAAGCATCCTCAGCCATGCAGGGGTCAGCAGTCACCAGTGCTCATCTACCCTGAAGTAGCAGACATCATGACAGCATCTTATACCTGAGCAACTGGAGGGCGTGGCAAGGCACGAGTGTATGACCTCAGAGGAGGGGAATGAAGGGTTTTGCTGCAACTCAAGTGCTCATTACTCTGAGGCTCAAAGATCTAAAATAAACCCACACCTCTAATCCTCTGGTGTCATCAGTGAAGGCACGTTTACTACACTCAGTACAAGCACACATGCAGCCTTAATCCACACAGGCTGTATTAATGACCAGAGAGAAAGTTAGCTCATATCAAACTAAACCTGGGATAATTAAGTGGTTTGACAAGTTCATAACTAACTACTAGCTTTTCCTTTAGCATTCAACTGCACGTTATGGTCTTCATTAGCAGATGGAAAAAGCTAGTAATTGGATCTTGATGTTTTCTTTAAGGTTCACTCGTTTTTCCTTGGCCAGTTTAGTTTGGAGCTTAATGCTCAGGCGTGTTATCACGGTGAAAGTAAGACCTCTCCCCACTTAGATGGAGAAGGTGCTAACAAGGCTTTAGAAGGAGCATCAAGTATGTGGCAACACAGACGTGGCTGAATGAACTCACTTTGGACTCGCTGATAACTCTGGATGGCTTTCAGTTTTTGAGAGCGGACAGCTGAAGACAGACGGGAAAGCAGGGAGCGAGAGGGGGGACGACAGACAGCAAAGTAAAGGTCCGTGGGCCACAGGCCGCAGTCGAAATCAGGTCACTGCAGGAAGGACTCTTTCACACGTGGGGTGCCCACTCTAACAGTTAAACCACCAGTAGAGAGTATTTTTCTTATCCACCCTATAAATTGTGAGCTGCTTTAACAAATGATTTTCCCCGGTGTTGAATCAATAAAGTCTATCTTATAATATTTGTGCTGTTCTGTTATAACGACAGGAAACATCAAATAAAAGACTGCCACAGAAAACATTTATTTCATTTTTACAAAAATATGATTAAAATATGAGTAAAAACTATTCACACATGTACATTTATACATTTTAAGTTATCCTGACCAACACTGAGACAGGTATGCATACATGTTATTACAAAAGTCAGTCTGAACTTCTGCTACCGTGAAAAAGAAACCTGTTGGTGGTTAACCTTGCGTGGGTGTTCATTCACAACATGTCTTCCTGTGTATGTGGAGGACCCGTCGACAGCGAGGACACGTGTGATAGGCATCCTTGAAATACTTAACAAATAATGGAATCAGGCAGCATCCAAGCAGCAACCTGAAGAGACAGATATTAGTGATATATCAGGGTTTGCCTTGTGAATGCGTGTGTTAATTAGATTGACTAGATTTAGATGTTTGAATGAGTCTCTCCTCACCCGCATAACACAAACACAAAACACATGAGCCACGCGTGAGTCCCCACTCGGTATGTGACCTGCGTGGTGACCTGAGCCTGACAAGAAGGGCATGTTGTCAGAGCCGGAGAGCGATACAGCTCTGTTTCATAGCTCACAAACTTCAGCTTGGGAGTAGACGGAGGGAGAGCAGACGCTAGAGAGAAGACAATGGAGGATGATTTACCTACAATCAATAAACTAATATTTTTAAGCCCCTAACATGATCTGATCCGTAATGGACTAGCAAAGAAATATATGAAAATGTATATTTGTACCGAGATTTGTGCAAACAGAAGTGTTCAAAATATTTCTAAACTAGACTCCATATAGAGAGCTAAACTACCAGTGGAGTTAAATCAATATGTAGACGTCAACACCATCCCAGTTGTTTTAGACAAAAAAACACTATTATTGGACAGACAACACAACAATCAACACCTCCCAACTTAAAACAACAGTTCCTGAAAATCTACACCAGTCTAAAGAAGAAGGAACAAGGGAAATGTGTTCAAAATGGAGTTACATGAGTAAGTACCTGGCAGAGGTGTGTTAATATGGGTGGAGCAGCCAACTGTAGGAGAAAAGGAAAAAGAAGAAGGTGCTGGTGGAGGGCTGAAAGGTGAGTGAATGTGGTAGATCGTCACATCTTGTCCTGTTCGACTTTCATCTGGAAAAACAAATACACACTTTTGAGTTTCTTAGAGCTGCGAAAACATGTAAACCAAGCGGGCTGAGTGGGTGATTTACCTGGTAAGAAGTACGGCGGAGGTGTAGGAAATGGCTCATCCACTTTTGATAATGACTCCATTTAACAGTTTGTTGATGCACTACACAGAACAAAAAGTAACAATCTCAGTGTTTTGGTGCTTGCAACCAGCAGCACTTCATGTGTAAGTATACCAGGTGTGATGGAGAGACGCTAATTGAAACCTCTGATTGGTTTAAGAACCTGTTACCCACAATTCAACAGCAGGATGATTGTCCTTCATGTCATTTTAAGGCCTCTTGATTTTTTTTTTTATTTTACTTTGTTGGACTTTTTAGAGATTTACTTGTACTATTATATTTCTGTGAGAAAAGGGCAGTTTATTAAGTATCCATCCATCTATTTTCTCCAACTGCTTATCCTCATCAGGGTCACAAGGGACTGGAGCCTACCCCAGCTGGCTTAGGATGAAAGGCAAGATGCACCCTGGACAAGTCTTCAGTCCAAGCACAATATCAATATATTAAAATTAGATTTTGATACAAGGACCCTGACCAAGGCAGGGATTTAATATCAGGTAGCCTAATAAAGCAGGTGCCATATTAAGGTTCCCATATTACAAGCAATCAGACTACCATAAACCAACTGTAAATGCGTGGCCTTCAGTTAATATCAGAATCAGAATCGCTTTATTGGCCAGGTGTGTGTACACACACGAAAAATTTGACTCCGGTTCACTGTGCTCTTAATTGTACATACAGGTATAGACATAAGTACAGGTTTAAAGACAAGGGGCATGACAGGTAGCACAAACATAACATACAAACATATGCATAAAATCTAAAAAATATATATATATATATATATACATATTTAAAAGGTATATATTAGCATAAATATAGATATATATGGACAAGAGTATCTATCTATAGATATTTCCAGACTGGGTAAATGACAGTAAATGATATAGAGGAATAAATAAATAAATATGGTTTCTACAAATGGTTGTGTTATGTGCATGAGGTAGGTGGATATGACAGTATATACATATCTATGTACAACAGACTAAAATGTAAACAGCGGGTAAATAAATAAATGATAATGAGCAGGTGTGTGTGGCACTTATTTCCTTATTTTCAGCGCATACAGGAGTGAGCTGCTGAATTTAAAGGCAGTTTTGTTCAAAGCTTTTTGCACTGTGCTGTTTTGTAACCGGTTAGGCCACTTTGGGATGTTTATTTCTTCCCATTTGAGCCACCAGAGGAGCTCTTTCGTGCTCGTCGTAGTTTGTGTGAGAGACTCCACACTGTGTGTGTGTGTGTGAACGAGGATTTTCACTTGAATGTAACAGCTAGCGTGATGATGCTAAGCTAGCTGTCAGCCTTTGCATCCACTGGGTTTCGCTGCCGCCGTTAGCCACCGGATGCTCCCGGTCGTATCCTACTGGCCGTCTTGACATTCCCTCAACACACCTGGACGAATTCGTGTCGACTGACCAGAGTCCGCGAATTCCGGTCCATTCCTGCTCGAACCTTTCCCCGCTATCGTAACGTAGCTCGCCGGCTAACGAGAGCACACACTCGGAGAACCGGACCGACGAGGTGAGTTAGCATGGGGGGGGGGGGCTAGCGGAATGCATCGCTGGTGCTGTAGCTATCATCGGGAGTAAAGGCATCTCCTTCAAGGAAAAACCGGGGTCTGGTACAGAAAGGAGAGGCCTCCTGGTAAAAGCGTGGATCTACATATTTCTTAAAACGACCCAGCTGTCTGCTGAGTCTGTGTAACACCGGTGCACAGTTAGCGTTAGGCTAGCAATTTGATTAACTTGCTAATGTCACCGATTTACCGACATAGCCGTGATGATACTACAGTGGCCAGCTAATTAACTTCATACAAGTGATTAGCTCGGTAAAGAAACTGCGGTGAAAGCAAGCAGGCTAACGTTAGCTCGGTGATATTATATTTTAGCCTATCGGCAGTGTTTTGACTCGCAGCTATCCGAGCTAACAGAGCTAGCTCTGAAATGGAGTATCTTTACAATTAAGTTAACAGTTAACCGGCTCATATGATGAGAAGTGATGAAACAAGAGGGTTATTTTTACGATATAGGATGTCATCTGTGGAGTTTTAAACGCAGACTTGAGGCAAAGTTCACCTCAGCTGCCTCCTTTGAGGATTTTGTTTGTCGCTAGTTTGCTAAACTAAGTTTTGCTGTGTGACTTCGCAGAGTTGCATTCAAGGGCCACACCCAGACAAGATGTCCCTTCATCAGTTTCTGTTGGAACCCATCACCTGCCACGCGTGGAACCGCGACAGGACACGTAAGGCTTCCTCCTCCCCTCATATGAGTGCCACTATTATGTGCTGATAATGTCTCGACATGGGTTGCAGTTACATCCACAGACGCAACATTGTTCCCCCCTCTGTGTGTCAGGGATGTGTGAGCTCACACACTGAGCAGTCCAGCTTGGTATTTGACAGACACCACAAACTGGTCAAGCTTGTTCGTCGTCTATATGCTCGTCCTGTTAACCCGCTGCTTTGTTTTGTGTTTCTGCAGAAATTGCCATCAGTCCTAACAACCATGAAGTCCATATCTACAAGAAGAGTGGCAACCAGTGGGTTAAGACCCACGAGCTGAAGGAGCACAATGGACACATAACAGGTATTTATTATTATTAAACTGATGATTTTCAGGTGTATGGGGTGATATTTCAGCCCTCTTCCGTCTTCCCGTCACTAACCAATCAGCAAATGTGCCTGAAATGGTCATTAACATACATTTAATCTATGTGATTCCATCTTTATAAGAGTCTATTTAGCTGTAAGACAAGGTAAGATAATTTTTATTGATCCCTCACTGGGGAAATTCACTTGTTACAGCAGCTCACAGTATACAAGGTGGTTAAGAAAAATACTCATAATTAGGGGTGGCTCGACTGGTAGAGTGTTCCTGTAGCGACTCGGTTCTGACTCTGGCCTGTGGTCCATGGATGTTTCCTTTGCTTTGTGTGGCTCCCCCTCTCTCTCCCTTGCTTCCTGGAGTGTGCGTCATGCTTATTGCAGTAGTCACTCAGTAATTACATGGTCTCTCTTTGTTGTGTGTTGCAGGTATCGACTGGGCTCCCAAAAGTGACCGCATAGTGACATGCGGAGCGGACCGTAATGCCTACGTGTGGTCCCAGAAGGAGGGGGTATGGAAACCCACGCTGGTCATCCTCAGGATCAACCGAGCCGCCACCTTCGTCAAGTGGTCTCCGCTGGAGAACAAGTTTGCCGTCGGCAGTGGCGCTCGACTCATCTCGGTCTGCTACTTTGAGTCTGAGAATGACTGGTGAGACTGTTTGTACATTTTGTGGATGTGTCTGTTGAATTGAATCCTGAAATAGACATAATCATATTTATCATATAGACCTATTCATATTTCATTTTTTTTGTTTGTTTTTTTGTAATTATTTTAGCACTTTAATAGATTGTGTCACTTTTTTAAGTGCAGTATTGCACAGTGACATCTTGTCCTTCTATAAAAATCACATTAACTATTAATTTATTATATTGGACATTGTGAGAACCCTAACGGCTAAATTCAACCATGCACGGATGCCTTGTTTTCCATGTGCGCTATATCCAGTCTAGTCAAAATTTCAAACCCCACAACTAGAACCGCTGTCCGGTTCAGAAGTGTCTCTCCACCGAGAATACATGGCTGTTTGTTTGTTTTTTACGGATGCAGCAAGCAGCCTACATCAATCTGTACAGAGCAGCTCGAGCTGGCCGGAGGTCAGACACACAAAAGGCATAGAGAATCCGGTCAGTTTTCAAAATTAAGCACCCTGTGCTGATTTCCGATCGTGAAAACCAAAGAACGCAGCATATTTCTGTATTTGGAACCACACAAACTGAGAGAAAATGATCACATCTGAGCAAGTTAACGAAATCTGTTGGGAGAAATGCTCCTGATGGGGTTTGAAGTAGCGTCAAGAACAGAACTGCATCACAGCGGCGACGTGATGGAGGCATGTGTGTATTTCCAAATGAGTGATAAAACTCAAACTATTTCATTTTCCTCACTGATTATTTTTTTCCTCCCTCTGTTGAATCAGAGTTGCCAGATTATTCATCGTCCATGTGTTCTGGTCACATGGATGAATAGCGTTAAAGTGAGGCCAGACAATATAACGAACCGAACTGCACCATCAAATTGTCGCTGACTCCCATTTGACACATTTGTGTATGTCTCTGCTTTTTCAAATGTTTCAGGTGGGTGAGCAAGCACATCAAGAAGCCAATCCGCTCCACCATCCTCAGTCTGGACTGGCATCCCAACAACATCCTGCTGGCGGCTGGATCCTGCGACTTCAAATGCAGGTGAGTATCGTTTACTTAAAAACATTTTTTATTAGACAAAAAATATGAATTAAATGTTTGAAAACCTGCCAGCATCCTCTCTTCCTCTTATACTGTCTGTTCTGGGTTTTTTTTTTTAATGCCTTAAATCTCCCCACTCCTCCCCCTCCGGCCTCCAGGGTGTTCTCAGCCTACATTAAGGAGGTGGAAGAGAAACCAGGTCCCACACCCTGGGGCAGCAAGATGCCATTTGGGGCTGTGCTAGCAGAATTTGGAGGAGCAGGTCTGTACCAGCGTCTTTATATGTGACAGTAAAAATCCTCTTTCATATGACTTGCAGTAACCCTGTGAACTAACCTAGATTTGCATTTTGCACGCACTTTGTGTGTGTTAGGTGGAGGGGGTTGGGTCCACTCTGTCTCTTTCTCAGCCTCTGGTAACCGACTGGCCTGGGTCAGCCATGACAGCACTGTCACTGTGGTGGACAGCTCTAAGACTGCCAGGTATAGTTATTTCTGCGCAAAGAGTATAGATCCTGTTTATGGTCGTGTAACAATCAGATGAAACATGCCCTGAGGATTGTGTGTATTCCGTGTTACTCGTCAAAACACGTGTATCCTTGCAACAAATGCAGTATTTTAAATTCTTACAGTACATAAAACCTTTGATGGGAAACGCCTCGTGTTGTGCACGCTCATGCAGCTGCATAAGAAAACAGGCAGCCAGTCTGTTACATTTTTAATTTGCTAAATTAATGTTTTATTTCTTTGACTACACGAGAATCCAGTTTGGTGTATTCTCTACATTATAGGCCACTGTGCATAAACCATGATTTGTAACCATGCAAAGGCACTACAGTGCAAATAGGGTGAGAAAGGTAATACAACAGAATACACTTGCACAATGACATGCCACTGTCTACAAATTGTAGGTGACATGAATAGAGCAGACAAGTTCTGACTGGAAACCTGCACACACTGCAGCTGTCAAGTTGGTTCTCAAGAAAACCAGCTGAATGTCACGATTATAATTCTTTTATGTGTTTGTGTGTTTAGTCCCTCGCAGCTGAAGACGGAGTTCCTTCCTCTCCTCAGTGTCATTTTTGTTTCAGAGAACAGTCTAGTAGCTGCGGTAAGAATAAAACGTACACACAATGACTTGTCTCCATGCACAGTAAGTTCAAGGAATGCCATTTTTAAATCTGTTGTCTGTATCTTCAGGGTCACGACTGTTGCCCCATGCTGTTCCGTTGCGACGACGGTGGAGCGCTGACATTCGTGTCAAAGCTCGACCTCCCCAAGCAGAGTATCCAGAGGAACATTTCTGCCATGGAGCGCTTCAGGAACATGGACAAGAGAGCCACCACCGAGGACCGCAACACTGCCCTGGACACACTGCACCAGAACAGCATCACGTAAGAGAGATGAGATCAGTGCTTTACAATCTGTACGTGTAGGTGTAACTTTCTGATCACTTTGGAAGCTGCACTGGGAGCCGTTTGTCATATTTTGTTGTTAATAAGTGATGACTACGTATTAGAAACACCTCTCAGAGTAATACAATACAATTCAACAGCACCACAGCCTTTGACCATACAGTTTAATTAACAGTCTCAGTGATAACTGAACAATCTGACGTTAACTGCAGGACTGAATTCATTTTAGCTTGGTGCAACTTGTCAGCTGATGGAAACCTCTAAAATAGATGCTGTGTTATGTAACAAGCACATTGGCCGGAATAGATAATATCTGAAGCTCAGTGGATCCGATGTATTAATCTGCTATGAATCAGCCAAACCTCGGCGTGTTCCAGGGAAAAGTATATACATATATTTAAATGAAGGTTTGTCACACACAGCACTGTCTCATCCCTGGTTAACGGTCCGGTTCACCTTTACATTTAGTCATTTAGCAGACACTTTTATCCAAAGCGTTTAGTCGTTGGAGGAGGAAAACTTTCGCTTTGTAAGCCAGTTCGATTTTAAGCACTGATAAGATGAGATCCATCCGGCTCACCATGCTTTCAAACAAAGAACCATTTAGATTTTTCCAAGGTAGTTCAGTTCATTTAAACTTTTCTGGTTAGTTTTATTTTCATTTTAGGGACAATGAGATATAGATTTAGATTTTCTTGAGGAATATTTTGACATTTTGGGAAACAAATGCATCAACTTTATTGTCAAAAATGGATGCTAGACTTACTCTGTATGCAAGACAGAGGACACTATTACCTTTACTATGATATTTAGTTATATTACTAAACTACATGTTTTATATTTAAAATTATTACTGCCATGGTATTTTGATGGATCAGTGAGACTGGCCATGAAGCTACAGGCAGCAGCTGGTTGGCTTCGCACAGGGATGCGGAGGAGAGGCAAACAGCTCGCCTGGCTCTGTCCAAAAGTTAATAAAATCCACCTACCAGCACAAAACTGATTAACACATTACGTCTTGTGCGTTTTATTGGTACAAAACCAAAGTGTAAGAAAATCAACTTGTTGTGCTTTCATGGTGGGTCATGTGCAGGAACATTTCTTGACAAGGTCCATCAAGACTTTCCCAAAATGTCAAACGTTTCCTTGAGTGTCAGAACTATAACACCCTTGTCATGTATTCAAATCATTATGACTTTTAATTTTAAAACTGTCTGCGTGTCTGGTCTGTAGCCAAGTGTCTATCTACGAGGGAGACAAAAGGGATTGTCGCAAGTTCTGCACCACAGGCATCGATGGAGCAATGACCATATGGGACTTCAAGGTACGAAAACACGCTCATCCTGCTCAGAGATGAATTTCCTCAGATCGCTCGGCTCTAACTCTCTTTCTGTCTCCTTGTGTTTACCTCCTCAGAGTCTAGAAGCTTCTATCCAGGGTCTCCGCATCATGTGAAGAAGTCTTGTGAATGAAGGAAGAGACGCTGCGGCCTCACTTCACCCCGCCCCGCCCACTAGTCCTCCCTCCTCTCCCCTTTCCACCTCACCCCACCCCACCCCACCCCCTCCGCCTCTGCGACGCAGCCAGTAACATACATAACTGACCACCTTATCGAGTGTCTGCTGAAGCACTGATCAGACCATAACACACTCGCGTGGGTGCGTGCAAAACACTTTCACACACACACTAAAGTATACACGTACACTACACACTCACACTCACACATACACACACACTGAGCTGACGTGTGACATCACTGTTGATTTTTTTTTTTTTTTTGGTTTGTTTTTTTGTTTGTTTGTTTTTAAAATGAAGGTTAACCAGGTGTCAAAGTGGGAAGGTCCTCTGACACGTATTAAAACGTGATGTGAAATGTGTGTTTTTATGTTCTCTAACCTCCTGTACCAAAAGTTGAACACTAAAAGGTGCGTTTTATCCAAAAGTCAGGCTGTATTTCACCACAGATTAACCATAACATGATCTCTCAATATCAGCGTTTAGCAGATTGGAGGACATGATGTTTTACTTCCTGGAGTCTAGTAAATATTCTCCAGCAGGTCAAGTCATTGTTTGGATTTGGACCCAGGTTTTTGATATTCTGAGGTCATGTTGCTGGTTGGCTGTAGAGAGCTGTACAGGGTCTGACGGTGGAGAGAGAAAGCAGCTGTCTAAACTCTGTGCAGAGTCACGGCTGTCCAGCACTAGGCTCTGTAGCTACTACACTAAAACCACACAAGATGGAGGATTTCTGTGTAACTGATCATGAGGTAGACATGAAATAAAGATGAAGTACATTTACAGTACACAAGTCACTCGACTGTTCTCTTCCTTTGTCCTCTCCTCTCGCGGTCAGTAAAGAGTCATCTTTGTGCGGAGCTGCATTTGTGCTGGTTTATTTCTTAGGCAGGGTGCATTTGGAGTCTCCTACATTCAGTCTCTGTTAGGAAGCTTTGGTTCCTGAAACCTAAGATGAAAATGACCATGTATGCTGCACATCCCTGTGGTTTTTCATTGACCTATTTACTAAATTATACAAGGAGGAACCCACTGAAACTTGAAACAGTAGTGCTTCAGGTTTATATCATTACTCTATCGCCATTGCTTGCTATTTGAACTAGACTAAAACCCTGGAGCCACACTAACCGCTCTGTGAGGCTGTACTCGGCCACAGCTGTGCTTTAAACTAAATGCTAACATTATCATGCTAACATGATGTTTAGCAGGTATAATGTTTACCATCAGAGGGTACAGTGCTATCTAGCTAACGTTTGCTAAATAGCAGTAAATACAAGGTACTGCTGAGGCTAATGGTTGTTGTTGTTTTGTGGCTCTCACAACATTTGAGCATGACTAAGAGTCAACACCCACACTGGCAGCTAAGCTGAGCTGTATTCAAGCACAGAAGAGCTTTGAGCTGAATGTGCTAAAGGCTAACCATGTTTGCAATCTTAGTTTGGTGTATGTGTGAACATTTGATCATGCATATATATATAAGCATGCCCATTAATTCATAAAATTTGCCACACGTTATAATTTGTCTTTAGATTTTACGGTGAAAAAACGCCAACCTGTGACAGTAGAAGACTGAAAAATATGCCATGAAATATTTTAAATGGTATTTTTATGTCAATTATATAGAAAAATTATGCTTCTGTGAAAAACAAAATGTATTTACCGTAAAACATGGAATAAAAAGCCAATCTTAAACCTGAAATCAGAAGTACTAATATCTGCCGTAAATTTCTGACAACCACAGCTGCCAACTAATTTATTTATTTATTTTTTTTACAGTGCAGGGTCACACTTTATGGATGGCCAAAAGAAAAAGTAAAAAAAAGTAATTAAGGCATGTTGATTTAAAATGGGGCATAAAAAGAACTGTTCACTTCTTCAGATCTCCTGTGACGACAGTTCAGCTTTATTATTAGTCATTTCTAAAATCTTCCTTTAAACCAAAAATGGAGAGGTGTCTAAGACAATGCCCACTTTCATGTAAAAAAAAAAAAAAAGTGCAGATCTTTTTGGGGAAAGCATGTAAATTTCAGTTGGAATATTTGAACTGGTTAAAGGAAATATAACTCCAAATACATGAACATGTATTGTATACTCAACGTCTCTCCTGGCGCCACCCTTTCCTCCTTTCTTTGGCAGTTTACTTTCCTTCCCTCCCCTTTTTCTTGTTCCTCTTTCTTCATGCAGTGAGCGTACGTCCCTCCCTCTTTTTTTCTCAGTCTTTTATGCTTTATACTTTTTTTTTGCCTCCCTCTAAGTTTCCACCTCCTTTTTGCAGAACATTGTCTTTGTGCTCCTCCCTCACTTCCTGGTTTCACTGAAGCAAAGACCTCAAACTCTTTTCCCTTATGTTTCTGTTAAAAAAAAATAAATAAATGAAAATCCTTCTCCCATTCTCTTACACCTTTTGAAAAGTTACACCCATGATCTTTTCTGCCTTGAGCATAAGCCTGCATAAACTTCCTGTATGTCTCCCCCTCTGAGCTTCACTGTACCCTCCTCCACTTCCCCCTCTGACCTCTCCTCCCTTTCTTCAGCTCAGCTTCTCTCTGCCTGAGCTCACTCTGTCGTTGGCGTTCGCGTTGACTGGCCAGAGTCCGCGAGCTGAACGCTCTCATCTTTATTTGATCCGCCACCTTCGTCTGTCTCTCCCTGTTTCTCTCTCTCTCTTTCTCTCTTTCTCTCTCTCCATCTCTACAGCTTTTCATCCATTCATCTCTGCCCAGCCCTCAGGGTAAGTAGCCTAGAAAGTATTTAACAGTTGACTGAGTTTGCTTTGACATGTCAGTAACACACACACACACACACACTTTCTAAGTGTAATGCAACTTTAGGAAAAAGCTAAAAGTGTGCTACAGGCACTCCAGCATACACACACTCACTCAGAGCTCAGAAACGTGGATGTTATTATGTAAAATTGGGGCTTGTAAATTAACTGTCTTTATTTCCTGGTTGTGTGCTCCAGCTGTCATGTGTAAAGTTTGTTTGGGGGGGGATGTGTGTTACCCTTGACCTGCATCATTCCTCTCATACCTCTGAAAGTCTGGACTTCATTAACACAACCTGAGTGAGATAAGCTCATTGTGTGTGTGTGTGTGCACAGAGGGTTAAAATCAGCTGATGGTGTGTCCTCAAATAGTCTGTAACAACTCAGCCTCACTGTGTGTTGATGAATTAGCTCTGTAAATTTAATTATACTTTGTAAATTTCTTTCACTTGTAACAGGAATTTTATAACTTCTGTTTTTCTAGAGTGTTATCTCCCAGCCCACCAGCTTCTGGTTCCTCACACCACTTCCTGGTCTGTGTCTAACATCTGATTGGCCATGGCGTACTATAGCTTCCTGCTGGAACCAATTAGCTGCCATGCCTGGAATAAAGATCGTACCCGTGAGTCTGTTTGCCTTCTCCGATTGGTCACTCGGGACTTGTGTTTCAGTGATTCCGAGTTGTCTCATCACTAAACTGCACACCGTTTTAATCACAGACATCATGGAACATCTTGCTTCGAGTGGAGTCTGCTCCAAAGAACAAATAGTGTAATAGTCGGAGGTTTCTGATTGGCTCCCAGGTGGGAGAAGGTATTTCCTGTTTCCTGTAAGAGTGAGGGTGGCGTCTGGGGGCCTTTCAGAGAGGCTCTTGTGCTCCGTTAGCTGCAGGAAACTAATGCCATATTTGGCTGTTTTTGATCTGCGCTTTTCTTTCTGGGCAAAGAGGATGTAGCAGGCAGCTGTGGTTGAGTCATAGAGTCATACAGTTGTAGTTTCACTCAACTTGCAAGCTGAACACTTCAGTTCGGCTCTGCTTGGAGGCTGAAAACTCACACAAAAAAGCCTAAAATGCACACTAAAGCACCCACACTGCTGCTCTGAGACAAACACTGCTTCTGACTCATCTGCTGACTAAAACATGTATGGGGTTTGCTACATTATAGGAAGGAAGGTCGCAGTTCTCGCACATTGTCTATTTAAAGATACCATGTGTCTGTTTGCTGCCTGCAGGCAGATACATACTGTATTTCTCTAGTTTTGTCCGTCCTCATGCACGCAGTCAGCTGCTCTGCGTTCCACTTCGCTGATCAGACCCCGTCATAAACTTCTACTGTCAATCACTGACGAACTTCCTCTTTATATAATTCACTAATTTGTCCTGCTTTCTCTGCCGATGCACAGTGTGCTTAAATGTGTTTCAATGTGCTTCAGAGATCGCCCTGTGCCCCAACAACCACGAGGTCCACATCTACAAGAAAGATGGGACCAAGTGGAACAAGATCCATGAGCTGAAGGAGCACAACGGGCAGGTGACAGGTGAGACGGTCACACACACTCACAGACACTGATTTATAGTAACAGCAGTACATTTCCTGACAGCAAATGCAAATTCCTACGCACAGTGTCTGTCATATGAATGACATGATGGTAAGACAAGTATTCATTTTCTCATGGAACTTTTTTCCCCTAAATGTTGTACTCTTAAATATAAAGTAAATCATGTGCAAAGTGATAAAATACCAATAAGTAAAATTGAAGTTTCTTCCTCTTGCAGGTATTGACTGGGCTCCAGACAGTAACCGCATAGTTACTTGTGGAGCGGACCGTAACGCCTACGTGTGGACCATGAAAGAGGGCACATGGAAGCCCACCCTGGTCATCCTCAGGATCAACCGCGCGGCTCGCTGTGTGAAGTGGTCGCCACGAGAGAACAAGTTTGCCGTGGGCAGCGGCTCACGCCTCATCTCCATCTGCTACTTCGAACAGGAAAATGACTGGTGAGGTTTTGGAGGATAGCTTCCTACCCCTAATTTGCATGAAAGGCTGCGTTTGATTTTTATGAGCCATACATTTGCAGATTCTAGCATGCTCTGTTGTCACCTGTAGGTGGGTGTGTAAGCACATTAAGAAGCCGATCCGCTCCACCATCCTCAGCCTGGACTGGCATCCCAACAATGTCCTGCTGGCTGCTGGATCCTGTGACTTCAAATGCAGGTAACGGTGATTTAAAAGACGTGCACATATGTGTTACTACACCTGTAAGGACTACATTTAATACTTACAACCACAACTACAACTTAACTCTTAGCCTAATATAAATTTAAGGCCCAACCATATCCTTAATCGACCCCAGAGACTGCCATCGCTTCAAGTCGCCCTGTTTATCTCCTCCTCTCACATCCTCATCACATCTCTCGGCCACAGGGTGTTCTCAGCCTACATTAAAGAGGTGGAGGAGAAGCCCGGCCCCACACCCTGGGGCAGCAAGATGCCATTTGGGGAGATGCTGTTTGAGTCTGGAGGGTCTGGTGCGGGTCAGGCTTTGGGTGGAGGAGGTGGATGGGTGCACAGCGTGTGTTTCTCACACTCTGGCAACCGCCTGGCCTGGACCTCCCATGACTCCACTGTGTCTGTCGCAGAGGGAGGCAAGACCGGCACGTAAGAGAGGGTGGGGCAGCATAATAGCTGTGTGTTTGTGGAGCGTGTGTTTATGTGTGTGTTCACTCTGACCTTTGTTATGACTCCACAGGGTGAACAGTCTGAGCTCTGAGACGCTTCCTCTGCTCTGTGTCACCTTCATTACTGAGAACAGCTTAGTGGCAGCTGTGAGTATTCAACACACATCTGATATTTATCCTGAACATGTTCGGCTGTTAATTAACCAGTTTATTTCATTTACATTTACTGATTGTCTGTGTCTGACTGAAAACAACCCAACAAGAGAACCAAATGTGAAAAATCATTTTACTTTATACAGCCAACTTTCATCTAAGACCTGATTCATTCATTTAATCGGTTTGTGTTGCCATGTTGTATTTTCACAGACCAGATCAGCTTTCCCAATATTTTTGTCCTCACATCTATAATGTTGGGTTCACTGTTCATATTTTATATTTATTAATATTTAATCTAATTGAGCAGGTGGGTTATGTAGTCCCTGAGAAAACATACTAGTAACGTGGATAGGAAAGCAGAGCATGCAGTGGCATTCATTTATATTTCATTTGGCTAAAAGTCAAATTCAGAAAATTGAATGTCATTCAAATGAGATGATGTCACTTTTGCTGAACAGGGACTGCTGTGGCCACAAGTGGTAGTTACAAGAAAACGGCTCATTTAATTTGTCTTTATCTGCCAAGATTGTCTTGAGTCAGTTACCTTGAAATGAACGTTGAAATGCAGGGCCACATGTTTTTGCTTTTTAACCGATTAGACCTCAATTCAGATGAATATTTTGGTGAATATTAGCTAAATGTTAGCTACATACTGTCTGGTCTTAATCTTGGTCTTGATTCCGTCTCAACCCCTCAAAGTTTTAGTCTCGTCTCGATATAGACTGATCTTGGTCCTGACTTGGTCTCTGTTCAGGGGGTCTTGACTACAACAGTGGCAGATTCCTTGAACTATTTCAAAAGATAAAAATGTAATTAGTTCTGCTTTAACGGGTGCAACAAAGCTAAAAGGAGAGTGTTAGAGATGTCAATCAAATAGGCCTGAGACAAAGTCTAATCATCCAGAATAAGTCTCAGGGCCTTTAAGACAGCGTCCTGTATGTACCTGGATCGACTCTATATGTTTGTTTTTTTGTCAGATGTTTTATGTATACTATCAAACAGACATCATCATTATGACACATGGCAGCATCTGTTACATGCTCAAGAACATTTTTTTTGCTCATAGATGGAAGAATCTGTTATTTGTATAAAGATACATATCCTCACTTTAAAGACACTATGTGAATGGCTTTAACTTTTTAAATTTTGCACATCCCAGTGGTAGTGTTACAAAAAGTTATTGTGACAGATGGGGACAATAAAGAGCCATCAAGATAATTTAAAATATCATGCAAATAATGGTGCTGAGCTTCATCTGATCTGCACTGATCTCAAGATAGCAACAAACGAAATAAACGGTATATAATAAACAAATTATATTTATTGTCTCATTACCACACTGCTATTATATCCATGTACAGTATATTCCTGACTGCACCTTCTGTTCTTCCAGGGCCACGACTGTTACCCGGTCCTGTTTGTGTACGACAGTGCCAAAGGCAGCTTGACATTTGGTGGCAAGCTGGACGTTCCCAAACAGGCGGCCCAGAAGGGCATCAGTGCCAGGGAACGTTTCCAGAACCTGGACCGTCGCGCCTCAGAGACCCAGGGCACTGATAAGGACCTGAACACCCTGCACAAGAACAGCATCAGGTGAGGAGAGAACATTAGATACATGTTTTCTTGAGTGTGGATTGAACTGCATAAAACTCAACAGTAGCTTCTGTTTTTCCACGTTCACGAACAACATAAGATTTCGTATTTAGAGGCGTCATCATCATCTCTGTTAAACATGGTTTATCAAACGATATTTCAGTGAAATCTCAGTGCTGGAAGGAGGAAGAAACCAGTGCACCAAGTTCTGCACCACCGGCATGGATGGAGGAATGGGCATCTGGGATGTGAAGGTAAGACACACTGATTAACAGAAGCTACATTCATGTGATTGAATGTCTATTTGTGTGGTTTTCCCAGACATGATACGAACATTTTGCACTTTTTTTTCAGACTCTGGAGTCTGCAATGAAGAACCTGAAGATAGTCTGAGCTGAAGTTTACATTACCCTGCAAAAAGTATATTAGCTTCTGGAAATATGAAGGAAACTGCTGCCTTATTACACAAAGCTTCTCAGCCTTATTTTAATCAGGTATTTTTTATAAACAAATTGAACGATCAGACTTGGGTCAAACTGTTTTTGTAATCCCTCTGAAGCTCTTTGCCGAGCTTGTTAAACTCAACACTGTATACAGTGGGACTGACCGCAGGTCTGCAAAAGGTACTCAATGAGTTCGATTAGTATAATCAAAGAGAGCTTAAAGCAGAAATTTTATATTAATCATGATGAAAGGCTACAGTATTTTTAAAAGCTTATGCTGGTCATAATATGCATTTAATAAATGATTGCTGTTACAGTACTCAACAATGTGTTTGTGTTTTGTCACATTCACCGTCAGCCTTAGCTTATTGTTTCTGGAAATCTGGAGGTTTTAGTTGAGCATTACGGTTCATTCTTGAAACGATGTAAACTCAACCATATCAACACAGACATCGTAACCCGACAGTGCATGGATACGGCACGGCATCCTACTCGTCACAAACAGATGACTGAAATCATTTCTCAGTACAATTAAGAAAACAAATGTGAGGTACACAAATCAAACATGGCCTACGTAAACCTATGAGTTAAAGTGAGGGAGGTTTATAACAATGCACTGCCATAGTTCAACGGTATCCTCACAGTAACCTCATGCATGAATCATGTGCCAATAATAGCCTGATTTTACGCATGATCCATCATGATGAAGATACAGAAAAATGTATTACAGAAATAGAATATTGTCTATATTTTAGACCCTCTCGCCACAAATCACACACTCTTCATCATAATCATAATAAATTAACATTTCAAAAGTACAAATATTGTACTTGTTACATCACTACATTTATTTAACAGTTAGTCACTTACAACTGGCAGAAAATGCATTGCTTTCATAATAATAATATAACAGCTCCGGTTCTGGCATGACACCAGCTCTGCTCTCCGTCTGGCACCCCCAAAATCAGTGATAGTTGGTGGCGTGTGACAAAAATACTGTTTTTAGACCCAACCATGTAACCCTGATGATATCACCGGGGTTTTTCAGAAGACAGTGACTAACCATGACTCGTAAAGCAACCCGTGTGCATCGTCAAATAGTGTTTCTTCTTTGCCGAACACAATAATAAAACGCCATCATATCGTATCGTCAACAAACTCCACGCCTGCAGCTCCACCTGGAGGTGGAAACGGGAACTGCGCGCACACATTTCCACGGCCATGAGTCAGTCCGTCAGAAAATGATGTGGCAGCCTTCAGTGATGAAAAACAACCCTCCTCAACGAGTCGTGATGAGGTGAACCGGCGGCTGGAGCTCCAGCAGAGAGAGAGAGACAGACAGGGAGAGAGAGACAGACAGAGAGACAGAGAGAGAAAGAGAGAGAGAGAGAGAGAGAGAGAGGTGAGGGGGGGAGAGAGGGGGAGAAATTGAGTGAGAGAGAGAGAGACCACCAACATCAGCACCACCACCGTGCAGGAAAAAAGCGGCTGTCTCCTCAGAGACCTTCCCCGACGCCCACACTTCCGGACTGGAGCCTCTGGAGGCAGCTGGGTCGGGATGCGTCCGTCTCCCCGGTGCTGCTTGAGATGAGGATAAGACGACGACGTCTTTCCCGTTACATTAGACCCAGCCCGTTACAATCTGAGCAGGACTGAGCAAACCTCGGCGGCTATTCGCTCAACATTCAGAGGGGATCCAGGCTTTAGCCATACTGTCTGTCTGCTGTCAACTGTTGCTTTATTTCCACTGTAAATGAATCTTGTAAGGTAAGGCGAAATCATTTCACTTTATCCTGCTGATATTATCATTTATGACTAGAAACCGCAGAAAGACTAGAAACATTCAACATATTGCTGCCTGACTTTAATTGATGGTGATAATGATGATGATGAGGAGGAGGAGGATGAGGATGGATGAAGGATTTATTTACATTGTCTTGCATTTCAACATATCATTTAAATGTAATAATCTTGAAGCCAAGGCTTATTTGCATGACAAGCATCATTATTATCACACACCTACCCCCCCTCCTCCTCCTCCTCCTCATCATCATCACTGTGCTGCCTCTTCTGTCTTTCTTGTAACACACATTAGGCCGAACACATATCCTCTCTGTGGCTTATATTTGGACTTGCATGTTAAACATTGGGTCTGGGTCCAGGCTGTCGTGTGTGTGTGTGTGTGTGTGTGTGTGTGTGTGTGTGTGTGTGTGTAGGGGGGTGGTAGATGGGTTTCACAGTAGGAAGAGGTCAAACTGAGCAGACTGCAGGGCTACAACCAACAGTTATTTTCATTGCCAGTCAATCTGCTCATTGCTTTCACTGTAATTGTCAGTAAATAGCACATAACGCCCATCACAACCTCCCAGAGTGCAGAGTGACCATCGGGCACAAAGATGTTCAGTTTGCACTGATTAAAAAAAAAGCAGCAAAATCCAAGCAAATCATGCTAGCGTATAATTTGGTATTTTTGTTTTCACTGACTGAAAAGATATTTCAAATCCTGATATTTTCTGCTCACCATGAGCAGCTTATATATAAAATCAGATGCAGGCATTTCATCAGTGTTTACTGTGTTGTCGGGCTATTGACTGAAGCTGAAGGCAAATTGTCACATTTAAATTGATGAGGTATTGATTTGTATTGAATATGGACTTGTCCTGCATGAGTACACAGTTTCCATATTTTAACTCCTACATACAATCTTGAATACAAGATCATTCGAGAAGGTGGGAGGTGATTTCTTTGGACAGCTGTTCTTTTTTCCTTTATTCACATATTTACATCAGAGCTAAAACAGTTCATTTAATAATTATTACAGATGTTTACTCAATAGAAATGGTCAATTATCTCCTGCTTAAGCTTCTCAAATGTGAAACTTACCATTTTATATAATTTTTAAAAATATATTTTTGGGGTTCTGGACGTTGGCCACACCAAATATGGTGTTTTTTATACCGAACAATTAATCAAAAAAGGGATTAATCAGTAACAGTAATAGTCAATTTTACACACCTCTTGTCCACAGTCGTACCATTTTATACTCAAACATGAATATGCTATAAAATCAGGTTGTTTTCACTATCAATTTTTTTAATCAATTCATTTTTTTGTCTTTAAACATCAGATAATAAAAAAATGCCTGTCACAATGTCCCAGAACACAAAATGACATCTTCAAATAGCTTGTTTTGTCCAACCACACCCAAAATATGTTTAATTCTTAGTGATATAACAAAGAATAGAAGCAAATCCTTGCATGAAAGAAACAAATTACAATTTGTTATGTTTGCTGGATAAATGACTTGAATTAAATGACAGCGAGTAATTTATGATCAAAATTGTTACAGATTCATTTCCAGTCATTTGACCAATTGTTTATTTAAATAATGTTTGCATTTTCTTTTTATTAATGTATATACTTATACTGCCACAAAGACCTGGACTTGCCTGACCATAAAATAGACTGTGAGAATAATTTAATGTTCACCATTAAGTGGACTGAGGTTGAGGTCTTCATGGTTCAATAAGTCAACTGAAGCAGGGAGCGTTCCTTCTGTCCGCCCTGCTGTCGCATTAGAAGAGTTACCATGATGTTTCCGCAGCTCTGCTCCTCTCTGTCCAGTTAGTGTGTCTTTCTGCCTGGCCTCTGGCCTGCTAATTATCAGCCAGCTTGATAAAGTTATTAATGACCCGGCCAAGCCTGCTGGGCCTGGCACTGACACACACACACACACACACACATACATACACCAAAGAGAGAGTCAGTCAGGCAGTGTGAGGCCAGTGTTGGATACAGGGCGAGGAAGCCTTTTTATATGGGACAGGACGGTGTGTTTCTGCGCTGTGTCAGTTAGTATTAATAACTCTGAATGAGTGTCACTCTAAAAACAGCTGCTTCAGGAACAGGAGCTCAATGACAGAGAAAGATATTTAAGATATATTTTATATCCTAGATATATTATTTATTTTTCCATTATTTTCATCATGTGATGAAAATGATCTTATCTCAGTACCCTCAGAAGGATTGTATATATGATTTAAAAAGGGTTGAGCTGATGCGGTGGAAGAAAACATATTATGTTTCACACTGTTGCACAACAACAATCACTGCACTTGGACTGAAACATTTGAGATTCTGTACGCAGTTTTATTGCGTATATATGTGTATGGGCTTTTTACTGTTTGATCTACTGTGTTTTTACCTTTGGCTGAAACAGAGTAAGGTTTAAAAACATTAATTGATTGTCTTATGCACAAAATAAAATATAAAATATATACATATATAAATATATGTTGATTAATTTGAGTGTTACTCCCTTTTATGGCTGCTCTTTCTCATTTTGATTCCCACCAATCTTGGGTAGAACAATGGGTGTGTGTGGGTGAATGTGTGTTTGTGTGTGTGAGAAAGAGACAGAGACATCACTAAATCTAGGTCTCTTATGAAATCTGGCTCTGCAAGATGCAGCATAAAAACAGGGAGGGGTTGTGGTTTGTGAGTGCATATATGTGTGTGTGTGTGTGTGTGTGTGTGTGTGTGTGTTTGTGTACGTGCACGTGTTTTTACGTGTCCGCGCGGACGTCTTTGTGCATTTGCCTTCCTGCATGTTAATTTAATCATCGGGAAGCAGAGAGAGGAGACATGGTCGGGGGAACAGGAGAGAGAGAGAGATGGAAGAGATGAGGGAAGAAAGATGAAAGAAACGAGGAGTTTTCTGGTGTTGGGGAGAGAAGAAAAAAAAAGACAATCCCTGCTCAGTGGTTTCCATGACAACAGTGACATCACTGATGGAGTGCTACCCTCCTGAGCTGTTTGTTTGAGTGTCTCTGAAAAAAAATGTCTTCAAAGGCGTAGATTTGGGTTTGCTTTATACGTCTCCGTGCGAGTGTGAATACGTAGGCACATGTGAATTGTTTATGAACGAGATCATCAGGACAAACCTCTGGTTTCAGTCGGTCCATGGTTACCCGCTGTTGCCAGGCAACAGCAGTCATGGCAACAAGTTGAAGCATGAGCAAGCGTTGCTAAGCAAGAGGACAGGATGGGGTGAAATTTTATAAGCGCCGCTGAGATACAAATGGAAATAAATATTAAAAAGATGATCCACATGGTTTTAGGAAGTTTTAGTAAGAGGAGAAAATTATTATTCCCACAAATACTTTAAAGACAGAAGTCAATAATATTATATTACTGTACGTGCTTTGTTTTGTTTTTTGAATTACATGTTTATTATTTAATATGTAATAGCACTGTTATTACATATTAAATTACATTTACAGCATGTCTCATTGATGCATGTAGACAAAACTATTGTGTGCAGATGCAGAATTTATTGAAATGTGTAAAGTTAAACCTGTTCATTTGTGATGTTTCCAGGTTTATGAACAACCGTGTTCCTCCTAACAAGAGATACCAGCCCACAGAATATGAGCATGCTGCCAATTGTGCCACGCATGCGGTGAATGCACACTCACACACACACACACACAGACCACAGAAAGCGATCATTAACATGAGCACAGAGATGAAATGATACACTCAGTGAAAATCCAGCAGTATTACATAACAGATGAATGAGCCTCCTACATCATGCACTAGATTTGAGTTTATCTAGCATGTTTGTGTTTGTGTCTCATGTTTCATTTATGTTATGAATTCATTTAGTTATGGATAATCCCCAGCCTGCTGGGCAGCTCAGTGTTGCACTTCCATTCGGAGGACCAATGGGAGCGACTGTCAGCCTGGGTGTACGGGGCGGGGCTCAGCTCGCTCTTCATCATCTCCACCCTGTTCCACACTGTGGCCTGGAAGAAGAGCCACCTACGGTACAAAAACACACACACATTTCAACACAACATTTGGACTGGATTGCAGATGATGAATATGGTTAAAGCATATATGAGGACTGTATGGCCCCTTTTTACTGCCGAGTCTGAGCAGAAGTTGTTTGCTCTCTTGCCTCTCACAGGTTCATACTGGAACAAATATATATCCCCACACTTCAGATTTGTTTCCTACTAAAACACACTGATGCTACATGTATAAACAGTGTCACTCAGTTGTCATGAGGCTGTTTGGTCTCTCTCTTCAGGTCTGTGGAGCACTGTTTCCACATGTGTGACAGGATGGTGATCTATTTCTTCATTGCTGCCTCCTACGCCCCGTGGTAAACAAATTAGCCCGCTATGTGTGTGTGTGTGTATATATATAAGTATATATAGTGTGTATATACAGCGTTTGTAGTTATTTGTTCCCGTTCATGCTTCACCAGGCTGAATCTGCGGGAGCTGGGTCCCTGGGCGTGTCACATGCGCTGGTTGGTGTGGGTCATGGCCTCTTTTGGAACCACCTACGTCTTCTTCTTTCACGAGAGGTCAGATCATACATTTGTTTTGGTCCATGGTCCACTTATTAGCTTTTTCTGAGCTTATGACCATCATAAGTGAATGGAACTGGCTTAGATGTCTTCACGTGTAGGGATGTAAATATGTGAGTTCTGCTCCCCAAAATAGCTTATCACTGATCTGAGACCAGTGCCCCATCCTCCCCAAATGTACAATCTTAACCTCTATTTGTGGAAATGGTTAAGATGTGTATAATAAAATACATATACAAATTACATACAAAGTTTCAAAACAATCTCTGGACAAGTCTCTTGGAGGGAACATTTAATGTCTGGACAAGACAGGCTTTCTAAGGTATGCGTACCGATCTGACCCAAATGTAAAAAGTCAGTCTGCAAAAGTTGGTAGACTAAATGTTAACCACCAAAAGATCAGTGGTGAGAACCCTCCTCCACAGACGGCATATGAGAGTAAGACAGAGAAATGAAGGTGCAGAAGATGCATCAACATAAGCCCAAGACGGACAATGCAAACTAGGACTCCCTTATGCGCCCAGGCTGTCACAAATTCTAGCAAGGCTTCTCTAAATGAAAAAAGCTAGTAAGTGGACTGTTGAGTTTCCGTTATTTTGTCCCAAGGTTAAAATTAAACTGCTGAAATATTCCTCTCTCTATCAGGTATAAGATCATGGAGTTGATCTGCTATACGGTGATGGGAGTATTTCCTGCCATGGTCATTCTTTCAATGGTGAGCATACTTATTTAATCCCATCTGTAGTCTTTTAATAGTGTTCTCATTTCCTTGTTGTGACGTTTAAAACTTCTTCTTCTCAGCCGGAGCAGTCGGGGTTGTGCGAGCTGCTGTTGGGTGGAGCCTGCTACTGTCTTGGGATGGTCTTTTTCAAAAGTGATGGCATTGTTCCATTCGCTCATGCCATTTGGCACCTGTTTGTTGCTATGGGAGCAGCCATACACTACTACGCCATCTGGAAGTACCTCTATGCCCAGCCACCCAATCAGGTCCAAACCTCCAGATGACATCAGCACTGACCTCACAAGAAGTTGCTCCTGCGTTTGAGAAACTTCAAGGAGATGATGTAGGCTGTGTGCCAGTTCGGGGGCTGCCTCCTTTGGAAAGCAAGTGGGCTCAAATAAGATGGTGTACCCTCACAGTATGAAAAACTGATGGTGCGTTCAGGTGATCCTCTTCTACTTATAAAGTCAAACAAATCCATGTTCATCAGGAACACTGCAAAGTTGTAACAGGACTACAGTCCACAGCCATGCTTAGCTGCTCTGTCAGGATGTGCTTAACATGCCTAACATGCTGATGTTTAGACAATTTAATACTTCTTGCTTGTAGCCTGAAACACAAAGTACAGCTGAACCTGTCAGCTGCGTTGTTAGATTTGCAGGGGATAAACACAAGTTACAGTTCACCGTAATGGGGAAATTAATACTGTCTATCCATAATTTTGTGGAAATATCCAACAGCTGCTGCAGCATCCTCATACAAGGAGTTTGGGGGTTACCCAAAGTCATTGAGATTCATCATCTGGGAACTATGAATCTTTAAACAAAATCCATCAGGTAGATTTCAATAGATGATTAAAAGCATTGGTGACCCAAGAGGAAAGGTCAGGGGATTACCAAAGATATAGATTCATCCTCTGGGCACCCTGGATATCTTGACTAAGTTTTGTGGGAATCCATCCAATCTGGACAAAACTGATGGACCATCTGGCTGACCAATACTGCCATCTCTAGAGGAAGGCTTGGGTAAAGAACTACTGATGAAATTCAGGCAGGATTAATGAGTTATGATGTTACACCTACGCATTATTCTTTTACAGCAGTGTAGTAGAGTAATGATAAATGTATCCACATTACTTAAATATATCTTTAACTTTGGCACTGGCTTTTGTAGAGCTGACAATAACCCGATGTCAAATATCTGGTAAATATGATGTGAATTTTCTGGACTTTATGAGTTGATGAGGACTTCTGAACGCACCATTAAATAATTACCTGGCATGCAGGGTATTGTAGGATCCTGGAAATGTGTCAAAAACAAAGTCTGCTTCTGGAGGAGACTTTGCAGTGAGAAATCCTTTTAGCCTGTTGTGATAACTCTGGACGTCAAAGGAGGCAGGCTACTGACTGAGACGCGGCTTTCATTTTTACTCGTGCAGTTTAGGTTCAATTTCAAGTTGTTTTTTCAGGAATTTTTGGTTTCATTCCAATAATCAGGGGTTAAAATACTATTCTTGGAGATTTCTCTCTATGTGGTGCACGTCCGGATTCAGTGTTCAGAAGCTGAATTGAAGGCATTGTCTTATTGTCAAGAGGAGGACAATGTTTACAATTAGCTGACTTGACCATCATGATTACTTTTAGGACATTTATTTTAAGTCTTATTCATCATTAACAGAAGGTGTTGTTTTGGTTTTTGGATTATATTTAGGTGGTTGCAACATCAGTAATTTACTATTCCAATTCAGAGCGCTAGATATAGTGTTACTGTTATTGTTATTAGTTGTGCGATCTACACTGTAGGACTCTGTATAATTTAAGAGCGGTTATTTCAGTCGGTGATTTACTGTGATTTAAAAATCAAGCATGACTGTAGAATGATCTTTTATGTTGAACATACAAATATTTATGGTTTTAGTCTCTGAGACTTTACCTATGTGCTTCCACATTTATCAGGCTCTACACAGTAGATTATCAAGCATAATTACTGAATTCTAATAGTTTACTGTTGTTGATTAGGTTTAGTAAGTGAAGATGTCATCAGTACGATTTATACAGTATATATTTATCAATGACGTACAGTATATGTTGACTTCATCTATATTTTCTTCTAATGTACTTATAGTGTCAGCTGATTATCTTCATTATCTTAATGAACAGGACCCATTTGATAGAGTTTGCGCTACATAGTTGAACCTCAGAGGAGAAAAACACTGTCTGATTCAGCACTGCCAGAAGACTGACTTACTGCCGTAACTGATAGCACACTACTACCATATATACATCTCACACTTGAAAGGAAACTGAAGCTATAGTATTGTTGAACAATCTGGCCCAATATTAAGGCATCTCAGGTGTGTGTGTATGCTTGTCTGTATGTGTGTGTGTGTGTGTGTGTGTGTGTGTGTGTGTGTGTGTGTGTGTGTGTGTGTGTGTGTTTGTATGTATCCTATACTATCTGACTCCCATGAATCCAAAGCCTCCAATCGGCTGAGTCTATGTTTACACGTGAACGCATGTACCTTGAACACATAAAAAAGTATATTTGAAACATGTACGTACTCTTAGTGTTAAGCTGTATGTGGTGGCACACGGTATATTGGACAAGCTTGTATAGTATGATAAATGTGGCTAGAGGACCAAAAGGTCATACCGACTATAGTACTCATAGGTGTAAAAGAATTTTTAAAAACCTCTGCTCCTGTTCAACATCTTTTCACTGCTGTGTGTCTCTCAGGATTTGGATCATTTAGGCTTAAAAGCCTGTGAAGCCACATTCAAGGACCATTAAAGCTGCTCTGGTTGTTGGGGCGCTGTCTGCAGCATGGAAAATCTGCATACAGAATCAAATAGGTGTGAAGCTGCTTTCTTTAAAGCTTGCACCGCTCCATACAACCTCATTTGCTTACTCACAGGCCCCAAGTAGGGCAGCAGTCCCAAAAGTTTTCTGCAAGCTTTACGTATGGGTAATATTTAGAAAGTGAGCCAACAGCTTTAAAGCAGATAGACACTGACGTAAAAAAAAAACCTTACAGGTATTAAAGCAGCAGATGTGTTTATGGGATACCTTTGCTGTAAAATTGACAAAATCTGTATTTAGATTTGTATCAAAATTCACTGTGATAAACACGTATGAGATGAATGTGCCAAATTTGTTTTCATTTAAAGTAGTACTAGAGAAAATTTGGGTTATCCTACAATGTTAAGAGGTCATCAGTGGATCCGCACTATAATGAATTTACCTTTAACATAACTTGTACCTTAGCCAATGGCCAAATAAACACACTTTTTAAAAAAGATATCCTGCTAACTAACTAACTAAAATAGGATCAGTGGTTTTGGCAGAGGTTATAAAATAATGTCATCCAAGATATAGAACAAATCTACACATTTCTAACTTCGGATCAGCTGCCTAACGGTCCCTAAACAGGTCCTGGGCTCTCAAATGTACTTTCATTTAAAAACTTCATTATGTTTCCTCGATAACTAAAGATTTTTTCACTTATCAACCAACACATGAAGGCATGCAAATGTGTTCATTCCTTCTCTGACCAACAAATACACCAGGGTTCAAAATTATTTGGATTTGGGGTGTCGTTTAGCTCAGTTGGTAGAGCAACCACCCCATGTACGAAGGCTCAGTCCCTGCCGCAGCAGCCCAGGGTTTGAATCCGACCTGTGGCTCTTACCCGTGTGTCATTCCCCATCTCTCCTCTTCAGCTGTCTCTATTGAAAATAAAACTTGAAAAGGCCAAAAAAAATCTTTAAAAAAATAAGAATAATTTGGATTTAATGCAAATATTTGTTATTATCATTGTTTTTAGTCATTAAGGAGTAGTAACTTAATTTGTCACACTGTTGATATCTCAGTTTGGAATTAAGCTCTCAAAGTTAAGTGTTTAGTTGAGACTCTGAGAAACACCAACTGAACTGGTTTGGTGTACTCTGGGTGTATTATAGCCCGTCATGGCCAATATTTTAACTCGCTCCACAGGCAGGTTTGGCGTTGATAAGATGAAATATTTGAGGATTTAACGTGTGTCTTGTCTTGTCTTGGTTAATATATCTGTCTCATTCAGACATACAGTGCCCACCTGACTTTGTATAGAGATTTATAAACTCTCCATGAAGCCTTCATGGACCCTCTGTACATTGTTTATAGACGCTCTGTGATTGTGGAGCTGCTGACTCTGTTCTCAGTGCTGCTGGTGTTTTCTTTCTGGTCGCACAAGACCGATTATATTATCTTGTATTCTTTTTCTCTCCAGTTTTCATATTGGTTTATTGTGTCTGTGGTGCTTTTGTGCTGTGATAAGCCTATATGATGCCAACAATGCTTTTATCTTTTCTATTTCTCTTGTAATAAAAAAGTTTTTTCATGCAGTACATTCGTAGACTCCTCATTTTATCATATTTAACTTTTTGTCTACATGGTGGTCATTAAAGGGAGAACTGCAGCAGTATTTTCCTATTTACTATTACTATTTTTTTTAATCATACAATGACATAATGACGTAAAGATATATTGATTTGGATGAATGACTTTTCTATTTTTGACTTTTCATCCTATTTATAACAAAAGTAACAAGTAACTGAACATTATTGTTTTTTTAGACACCTGGATTATATTCATCCATAAAGCACATTACAAAGTAAATAATAATAATACAAATACATATGCAAAGTAATCAACATTAAATGTATAAATTAGATATTATAAAAGAAGTAATATGAAAAAATGCAGACAAAATATAGGCTATTAACCATACAATATATATACATATGATCTAGGATAATGCACTATAATATCTTTATGTATAATAAGATTTAACATGCTGTAATATGTATTTATTTATTAAAGTTGTAATATTTATTTATTTATTTATGTATGTAATAAGTTGGACCCCATTATGCCTCCATGTTGTGCTTGTACCGCCGGTGACCACCAGGCGACGCCATCTCCGTAGACTCGAGTGCCAGAGCAGGTGCGCCGAGGTGAGGCAGCGCCGTCGCCGAGAGCTCGGGTGTTTCCGGCTCGGCTCGGCAGTGAACCGCTGTGGATGTGGGAATGCGGTTGCCGGAGGCAGCGGGCATTGCTGGACACACGGCGGAGATGTGCGTACAGAAGCAGGACCCGTCAGCGGTTGGTTGCCGTCCAAGTTAACGGGCTGTTTAGGGGGGATGTGGGTGGGGAGCCCCTTGGACGGCTGGGTGTCGCTCGGAAAAGGGCAGCTGGGTCTTGTTTCCCCACATTTTCTTGGGGGGGGATTTTCTATCCTGTAGGAGGGAGACGGAATGAGAGAGAAGCCAGGAAGGATTCCCCAGCACTATGGAGCCACGCATTGCAGGCAGCGTGAGTACTAACGCAACAGACACCCAGGAGAGCCCTCAGGGGACTGGGCTTGTCACTGCTGGGATCACACCTCAACTTTTCCAGGACCTATTTTATTGGCGGAAAGACGCACCACAGCTTTTTTTTTTTTTTAAACCACCCAACCGTTATTTTAAAATTCATTGCTAATGAGTGTTCACGTGTCGAAACACTGTTTACGCTAATTGATTAATGATTGTGTGCGTGTGTGTGTGTGGTGTGTGTGTGTGTGTTTGTGTAATGAGCTCGACTACAATCATCAGACACACCTGCTGACCGTTAGAGGCCGGCGCTGTTAGCTTTTAGTGCCGCGCCTGACGACTCATCAGCGGATTAATTTCTGAGGATTTTCTCCTGCCTTTTGTTGCTACGGCGGTTGCTACTGACGACCACTGAGCCCAGAGTCGTAAACAGACGGACGGACGCTGAAATTAAGGGCAGACCCACCGTAGTCACAAGTTTAGTCCAGTATTATGTCGCCTGACAAATTGATCTTAACGCAGTCTTTATTTCTGACCTTCCTCGTAGTCCAGACAAGGACAGAGGTGCCGGAGAAGTTGATGTCTGTGTGACATGATTACCAAATGTAACACTACCTCCTGGGTCACCAAACACAATCTACCAATGCAAAATTTAGGCCTCTCTCTCTCTCCCCCCCTCTCTCTGACTGTGTTTTCTTTCTGTGTGTGGATGCAGGAGGGGTTTGTTGGTCCCAGGATTGAGTTAACTGCGGCCAAGTAGCCAGATTACTGTGGATTAGCAGGCATTTAAAATAGTCACGTTATCCCACCAGTGCCTGCAGAGTCAGCTACAACAACACCTTTTAGGCTGCCTGCCAAATATTTACAGAAAAGAGATAGGAGACACTCATAACTGCACAATCAAAACAGACTGCATGAGGTTCTGCTTTCATCCGCTGCTCACAAATCTGGTTTTAAAAGGCTGATTCCTGATGTGACCTGCATGAAAAGGTCTTCATCGGTCAAAAGAGTTCATCCAAAGCCAAGAGTGAAGCGTGACTCACCTTCTGCAGGGACATAGGGTGGAAACAGACCTGTTTATTGAGATAAAAATGCATGACCTGGATGCAGGCAGACGTAGCGTTTCATTTTTTATTTTATTATTTTTTTTATTCCTTATTGAATCGTCAAGTTCAAGTACACCCCGGAGGAAAGTACAGTCAGTACAGAGGAATCAATGCAACACAAGCAGAAGCTGGAAGATGCAAATATATGAAATATTAGCGCTCACGAGTAATCATTGAGCAGATTGACAGGAAACTCATTGGTTTAAGTCATCATTAACCAAAAATGCCAAATATTTGTTGCTTTTAAGATGAGGACAAATTTCTGCAGTCTTAAAAAAGTAATCTTGAGCTTGCATTTTCAACTACTTTCTATCTTTTTGCAAACAAAACAACACTTAAATTAATAATAATAATAAAAAAATATTGATATAGATACAGATAGTTGGTGTAAAGTAGCTGTACAAAGCTGTACACAGCCAAGGCCCAGAACTCTGCAGATGGTTCAAGTCAAAAAATGTCTTTGGCAGGCAGTAATGTGATGTTGATTTGCAATTTTGACTCTGGTGTGAAAACGGCTTAGTCTGTCAAGAAATCATTAAAAAGCTAAAAGCCACAGCAATATTATCTAAATCCCAGAGGATCTGGAAAAGAAGTAAAATTTAATGAGCCAGACTTCAGCAGGGACTGTAAACTTTAACATTAACATTGTCCTTTTTTTCTTTTTACGCCTCCAGTGTGAAAGATGACAGTGAAATGAAAAGCAAAGCGTCTGACCCTCGACTGTAAACTTTTAGCTGGTGCAGCTGCACATAGGAGTGACAATACGTAACGGCATCGAGGTACATACACTCACTTTTTGTTATTTATCATGGCGTGTTCATGTTAGATACATTTTACATGATAGATTTAGAGTAGATTTTCTTTGCCTTCCAGATCTACAAATGTTCTACAAGTAAGTGTAAGATGTAACCGTGTGTCCACCATCATGTTTTATGCATGGACTTTTTTTTAACAAGAGTGTGCGTGTGTGTGTAAACATGCTTTTACGATGGAAGCAAAGCATTTAAAATGTATTTCCTCGCTCAGCAGTTGTGGAGTTTGTGAAGCTGACAGCAGCATCATGTTCTACGGTTCTTCCTCTGGGGCGAGTATGTCCCTACCGTCCAAGAGTCGTCTGAAACGACAGAGCAGGACCTTCACACAGGTGCACACACACAAATAAACACTGACATTTTAATCCAAAGTTATTCTCGGAGACCATTTTTCAATAAATACAAACTAGTAAATGTTAAGTGTTTTTAGTAAAGAGCTTGGCTGGACACACTATACCTAAATGTGTTGTATGTTGTGCACTTCTATACTTAAAGGGCCAGTTCACAAAAATAAAACGGCACATATTTTCTCACTTTTCTCAAGGTGTCTACACGTGTAGATCATTGTTTTATTTGATAAGATGCAATATTTAAAGATTACTGAAGTTCACGTGTGATTTATAGCCATGCTAGCAGCGTGACTCTAGGGATGATGATGTTGGTCAGTCGGTCGGTCTGACTGAAATAGGTCAAAATCTAGTGGATACATTTTGCAGAGATTTTCATTGTCTCCAGAGGATGAAGCACACTGACCTTTGTGCGAGGTTTACATTTTTAGTTATGAGTTAAATGTCTCAATAATTATAGGATGGATTTCCATGAAACTTTGTTCACACATTGATGATCCCCTCAGGATGCACCAGAACAGAAAATTACTCATTGCGATCTGCAGCAATGACTTAGTGTATACTTTCTGTAACCTAAGTGGCCGTGGTCCTGATTTATCTGTATGAAAAAATTTAATTTTGGTGTCAGGATATTCAAAAAATATGTGGTATGTGACACATGACCCTTCATAAAAGAAACCTATTGATGCTCTGTGATAAAGTGGCCCGACAGTACATTCAGTATTGTTTGTGTGTCCACCAGGTCCTATACCGTACTCTGAGTTACAGAGATCGTGTCCCGGTAGAAACTGGAACAAACACTCGTGGAGACCGGCGTTCAACGACTGAACCCCCAGAGCGACCGGCAGATGACCCAGCTGAACTCTCCACACAGAGCTCGGCCCCGGGGGTCCTGAAGATTTTTGGAGATGAGATTTGTGCTGGTGCCAACTACAAGAGCGTCCTGGCCACGCCGCGCTCCAGTGCACAGGAACTGGTCAAAGAGGCACTAGAGCGATACTCGCTCAACAAGAATGCTGCCCACTCTTACGTCCTGTGTGACGTGATTGGGCGTTTGGAGGGGGGAGGTGGGATAGGAGGAGGAGGGTGGCGAACTGAATGCTTGCGTGCGCTCGGGGACAACGAGAAGCCACTGTTGCTCCAAGAGCTTTGGAAACCCCGAGAAGGCCATGCTCGTAGGTTTGAGCTGCGGCGGAGAGCAGAGGTGGAGGAGCTCAACGCCAAGGAGAAGGATACGGTCACTGCTGGTGAGGAAAGACATAGACACACAGACACACACAGACATACAACAGCTGGCCTAATTCCCTTCCTTTCTTGACATGTCAAACTCAGCAGAAAAGCACAGCTCATTACCTCCTCTGCAGTGAGTGTGTGTGTGTGCATGCATGTGTGCGTGTGTGTGTGTAGATGCAGAACAAGAGCTTAATCCCTAACAGAAGATGTTGTTTCTGGGTGATTACCAGTGTTTTTGAATGTGGAAGTGCTGTCCTGTGACGACAGTGTTTCATTTGGGTTTTTAGTAGAAACACACACACTTGCATGTGCAGTTGAGCATTTAAAGAAACACACACACACAGAAGTGCACACACACAAACAGTGCAGTGGAAATGCTTGGACAGCTGGTCGATTGATTGAGTGAAAGCTGAATCCTCTGTGACCGGAGGTGTGGATGGGTATGTGCACTCTAGTGTGTTTTTATGAATGACACGTTTCTACTACAGTGAGGCAACATCATTTTCCCACTCCACACTGTAGTGGGTCACACTTAGACTGCGTACTCAAGCTATGCTAAAGTTAACAGGCTCAACTCGATTGTGTTAGTAGATTTCAAACGATGATCATGTGAAAACAAATTGCACAAACTACTTTACATCTGCAATGCAGTAATATGAATCTCTGACTGTGTGAGCGTGTGTGTGTTTTAGAGCTATGAAATGACCTTTATGAAGAGCGGTGTACCGATTCATGAAAAGTTTGCCATTTACACACAAACATGCGCGCACTCAGCCCTGTGCATCCCGTCAAAGACGTTTCTAAACACCCAGTTAGTGTATGACTGTTCAGAGACACAGAGCGACTATTTTCGGCTTCACACTCACACATTGCTCTTTGCAGCCACACTTTTCTCATGAAGCATGCCAGGGTTTACTGGTTGCTATGTCAACTTCTGTGGTAGCCAGACAGTCAGTCAACAGTCTATTTTTTTTTTTGTGGCACAGTTGAATTGCTTAATATTATCTCGTGGTACACGTTCTGAACAGTACACAAGGTAATATTAACCATCCTGTAAAATCCACAGCGATGATGAGTTTGGTGTTATTTTATGTCTTTCAACAAATCCCAGGAAAAGATCAAAACTCACAATGCATTAGGCTATCCGTCAGTGCTGTCTGACTCGAGCTGCAGCGATTAGTCAACTTATTGATTAGTCAATTGGCAAAAATAATAATTTCTCTGTTTTCTATCATTGGAAACTTGTAAAAACTAAAAGCTTGAAAAAAATATTAATTGAAAAATATAGTATATTTTCAGAAAGTTTTTAAACAAAATCTTTATTCTTTCTATTCTATTCTATTCTTTGTTCTACCCTCCAAAATAAGAGGAGGTGCAGTTGAGTACCTGTATTTGCGCATATATTTAACATATTTATATTTATTTCAGTTTGCTTACAGTCCCTGCTTTTTTGTAGGTTTTGTCACTGAGAAGCATTTTTCCTCTGTTTCCCGTGGGATTTAAAATGGCAAACAGTTCTAATTGTATTTTAGAGCAAACATCACTCAAAAGAGTATCACCGCAGGGCTGTGTATGGTGGATTGACTTTAAACATTGACAGACAACAATAGAGCTCTGAGCTGTATCAGGATTTGGCAATACAGACAATATATGTTTGTTGGTTTTGGTCTTTTCACTGGATTTGTTTACAATAAGAGAGTGTCACCAGCCTTCTCCTCTAAAAGCATTCCTTACTGTGCTTAGATACAAACTGCAGTTTGAACCTCTTTTGTGTGAAACATAAACAGAAATATAATCACAGCAAAGAATGCTCTCTGGTTTATTAACTAATATATATGAATACATATATTTTCATTTTGCACTAACCTTTTCTCTTTTGTGTTATAGTGTTATAGTGTCTCTTTCTCTTCCTGTCTCTCACTTTGTCTTTTTTTCCTCCCCTGGTGTATGTGTGAGCATGCCTGCACATGTTTAAACTGTTACGTTTTAAGGGTACGATAGGATTTTTCATTAATAACACAAACCCTTCACGGCCAAGTTAATTCATTATTAACCTTCAGTGGTACAATATGTGATTCCCAATTCTGCTGGCTGCAGTCTCGCCTACCAACAAACTGGGAAAACAAATTGGATTTCTCCGAAAACAAAAGCACTAAGCATACCATAGTTTGCAATCTAATATATATACTTGTTGCCCGACTTTGAATACATGATCTTATTTATTTGACAGTGATATGTTAGAGGGGAAAATCCTGCACCTCATACCTTTAACTGTGTATCTCTCCTTACTAACTGCTGATGTGACTCACTAGAAGCACCACAAACTATTTTTTGCTCTACGGTGCATGCGTGTCTTGTGGCGTGCGGTTGGTATATGTGTGTATTGTGGGGGTTATTCAGTACGAGGGCGGTGTTTTTCCTTCGTAACCCCTCCCACCCTGCTGTAGGGCCCAAAACATCCCAATTCCTGGCGGCTCTAATGGGTCGGTCTGGGCTGGGCAAACACAGGAGCTCCCCCCTGCGGTGTGGTCGAGTGGTACAGTCCAGCTCTAAAGGTGGGGACTGGTCTCAGGTAGGGTGGCTGTCAGTCATTGCCATGGAGACCACCTCTACCTGCCACCCCCATTGCCAGTGATTCAACCAGTGTGTGTGTGTGTGTGTGTGTAAATCTGTGTGAGCCATCGCATGGCCTCAAATTCAAGTCATGAGGAGCTGCTCAGTTCACCTTTCATCAGGTTCACTGTTGTCAGCCACATGTGCTGCTCCATTCAGCACCATTTACTTCATCTGACTGGTTGTTGTTTGACTTCCACTCAGCCCACACATGACTGTTATGTCACTACAGCCTGAGAGGTCACTCATGATTCAAACACACATGCTAACAACGTCACATTTAAGAACTTTGTTTTTGTTTTCCACTCCTTTGCCTTTCTTTTCTTCTGTGTCCTCAATTCCTCTCTCTACCTGCTCTGCCTCTTCCTTCTGCTCCTTTTTATTATTCTCCACCTGTTCTCCCTCGTGCCCTTCACTCTCCCTCCTTGTTCTCTCTCTTGCTCCTCCTCTCTGCCTCCCTGTAGACATTAACGCTCAGGCTCGTAAGCTCCAGAGAAACAGGGCAAAAGGGACTCTGACCCTGCCCCGGTCCAGCAATTCATCCTTCTGCCGGAGCCTCAGCGAAACCAGCCTCAACCAGGTGGGGCCTCACACTGAAGCCCAGTCAGGATAAATTATAGTTATTATTTGTGTAATAGTAAATCCTGAATGCATGTCTGTGTGTGTGTGTGTGTGTGTGTGTGAATGGGTCCTCAGCTGGGAGTGGGAGACGAGCCCAAGCGTTATTACTCCACTCTGCCAGGGCCCTTAAGAAGTCGAGAACGTGAGGCAGCCTCCAGTGGCCGGAGGAAAGAGGAGGGGAGCCAGGGAGGAGGCGGGGTGAGGCACTCACTTTACCAGTCGCCGCACCTCCTGTTGCTACAGGGATACAATCGGCAGGTGAGAATGGGGAAGCTGTTCGTGTGTTATGTTAGAGACTTATAATATATCTGATCATGTGGTGTTTGTTGTGCTGTGTGTCCCAGGACTGTTTGGTGTACCTGCTGAACAGAGAGCAGCACACAGTCGGCCAAGAGACTCCATCAGCTCGCCCCAACATCTGCCTCTTCTCTCCTGACATCCTGCCCCTCCACTGCCGCCTGCGCCGAGTCCCCGCACCCCGCCGTCATGCCAGCAACAACAACAAGGGAGAAGAGCTGGCGGAGAGTCAGCAGTTCTGTGTCGCCGTTGAGCCGGTGCTGCACGCCACCGTTCTGGTGAACTTTTCCCGCTGCGAGCGCTCCACCACACTGCGACACGGTGACCTCCTCTCCTTCGGAGCGCATTACATCTTCCTGTACAAGGACCCCACGAGTGCTAAGCCTTTGCCTGCTCAGACCTTGGCACGCCTCCGCTCCCTGGGGCAGCTTTACGACATCGGGGTGGAGGAGGGAGATGGCGGAGCTCAGACTTGTAAGATGTGTGGTTCCGTGTTGAAGGACAGAGCGGCGCAAGTGTCAAGTGTTCCGGCGGTCAGACGCAGCTTCAAACCTCACCTGGTAAAACCCCGCAGCGGGGGGACGGTAGCAGGGGGCCCCCATAGTTTGCCAGGAGGAGAAGGTGGAGGTGGAGGAGGAGGAGGAAGAGGAGGTCAGAAAAGAAGACTTCAGCTGGAGTTTGACCAGGCTCATGAAGACCAGCTGTTGAACAGGATTGTGTCTCTCATTGAACCTGGAGGTCCGTGCTCTGATTTATAGTATAATAGAGAATATAAGACGTCAGGGGCACCACAAAACAATGATTTTTTGATGTTGGTTTGCTATTATTACGTTGTTCTGAGATTAATTTGTGGTGCACTGCAATGAAAATTATATTTTTTTATTGTTTTATCTTTAGTAATTTTAAATCTAGTTGGGGAAATGAGATACAGAACAACAGGAACACTAGAATGAGTCATTAAACACAGACAAATACACAGCTCCACTTCATTACACAAGGATTTGGTATAAGTATTTAAACAGAAAGGCTTAAACGCTCCCAAGAACTCTCTTTCCTGAGAGAAAGAGTCCCATTTCATTCAGTATTTTTCGCTCTTGTGAAAGAGAGCATATATAGTAAGAAGTGTCCATGAAAAGCAACATCTCTTTTCTGAATCAGCTTGTCCATGTCAGCTGTTATCATAGGAACTATTTCCTAGACTGAAAATAGTTTTTATTTCTTTTGAAGAAATGTTCTAAATATGTGAGCTTCATGATTAGATGGACATCACTAAATTAGAAAATGTGTTAAACTCCCTCATAGGTGACGACCATAAGCTGACCCCTGCCTACCTGCTGTGTCTGTGCATACAGCACTCTGCCTCAAGCTTCCCACCTGGGAGTTTTGGAAAACTGCTGCTCAAGATTGTGCGGCGAATCCAGACCATCGCATGGGTCAGTGTCTGCCTGTCTCTATGTCTCTCTGTCTGCCTGTCTGTCTGCCTGCCTGCCTGTCTGTCTGTCTCGTGGTACTTTAAGGTCTCTGCTTAAGATGACCTCATGTGGAGAGAAACGGGTCAGCCATGACAGGTCAGGTGAATAGTTAAACAGATATCACATGGTTTGTACTGCATTACACTCACACACAATGTTCTGCTCTGCCAGGGATGAAGATAAAAGTCGATCACATGTGCAGCTGAAACTTGACAGAATATTCAATGCAGTTTTAATACCCAGTTAATCACAATAATTGAAATTAATAAAATATGGCAAAATATTCAACGCAGTGAACATAAAATATACATTATGCTAAATGTTTTTCTCCTTTAGAATATTGTCTTTTGCTGCCAACATTTTTTTGATACTCCTTCCTGCCGATATTCTGAATTGATTCTGATTCATCTTGAATTCTGCTGATTTGGATTTGTATTGAGCCCCGTTAACCGGGCTGAGTTTGGTAAATGTATCTCTTACAGTTGATGCTCATACCATGTTCAGGTTGAACATGGTATGAGAGAGACCACTTGGCTATAGCTTGTTGATTTACCGTATTATTGAAAATTAATAATTTAAGAAAATAGATTTAAAAAATTGTAAATATCACAGTCTTTGTTCAAACAGAGGCAGTGAATCTTGACACATCTTGTGACGCATTTAAATCAGTCAGGAGCTGACAGCCTCAACAAAAGACACACTCTTTAAATTTATGGAAATTGCTGCAGTGGCATCTCTTCTCTTTTCCACTGAAGGGCAATGTTTTGTTTTTATAGAAGTGTATAAAGTTTTTAAATGAGCAGAGGTGGTTTCAGATCAGGTGGTCGGTCTCTGCTAAAGAGCGCTGCAGGAGAGCCAGAATAAGCTGCAGCCTCCCTTGTTTTTTGAAAATCTTTTATATCTTTTGTTGCAAAAAATGGGGGGGCGGAAGGGGTGGCAGGGGTCATCTCATAATTAGAGTAAGCTTGTATTCAGTTCAGTGGGGCACAAAGCAATTATCAACCTGCGTCAGGGTAGGTGTGTTAGGTTTTGTAAATATGATAGTAGTATTTCTTTCTGCAGGTTAGTGATAGCGTCATGAAGTGTGCTTCTCCTACGCACATCCTAAAAGTTTAATGAGCACTTAATTGCTGTGTGTGTGTGTGTGTGTGTGTGTGCAGGAGAAGACAAAGGAGTTGGCGCAGAAGCAAGCTCAGCAGTGAGTATCGCTTTCCATCAGAAAGAGGCCATGTGTGCTCATGTACCATTTTTGAGTTTGCATGACGGTGTGTTCAGTCTGTCAGTATGTGTGTTTAACCCTCCACTCTGTGTGTGTGTGTATGTATATGTGTGTGTGTGTCCATGTAGTCAGGACCCAGCCTCTCTGTCTCTGCTCAGTATCTCAGACTTAATCCCAGACCTGCAAACCATCTTCTTCTGGATGTCCAACTCCATCGAGATCCTCTACTTCATACAGCAAAGAGCACCAGCATACACACACAGCATAGAGACACTGCAAGGTACACACACACACACGCACACACTGCTGAATGAAGAGTGTGGAAACAACTCGTCTGAAGAGCAATTCCTCACGCTGACATACAGTAGATACTGAGACAGCTACATCATCTTCCTCCCTTTCAGTATATGTCTGTTGCTTCTATCTCTCTCATCTGTGTCTAGGGTCAAAGGAGTCGTTGCTATCGGCGACCATATCAGCCAATGAGGAGGCAATGACTATCTTAGAAGAAGTGATCATGTACACTTTCCAGCAATGTGTCTACTATGTCACCAAGGTAATCTGTCACCAGGGCAACGGTGCCATCTTCTTAATGAGCGAGACTTTTTTTTAAAATCTTGTTTTCAAAACTGGTCTGGATGAATAATAACAGACCCTCATTCACACTGATTGAGTTGTTATACACACACACACACACAAAACACAATCGCTTGATGGGGTAAGAATATGAATTGGAAATTAATCTGCAATTTTAGATCACTTCCATCATCATACATGTGTCTGTGTGTGTGTGTCTCTCCAGGCTCTTTATGTAGTGTTACCAGGTTTGTTAGACTGTAATCCATTCCCAGTCGACAGCTCTGAGCCCTGCTGGAAAGGAGGTGTAGGGTTTCCTGAACCTGTACGCAGAGTCCTGCAGGTAAGCACGTTTATTATTTTGTACTGTAGTACAGCTGTAGCATAAAAATGTATTGATTGTATATAGTAATTGTAAAGCATCAGATATTTTGATAAATTAAGTATATTTTAAAGCTCTCTGCTGGACGAGTTTTAAGTCATAATGCTTTAAATAGTAACTGTAATGATGTCACAAAATCCCGCTCATATAGACATGTATTAAAGAACCAGTGTAGGATCTAGTGGTGTAGTTATGGATGCTTGCTGCGTGTGTAGATATAAAAGGCTCATGCTAAGATAACAAAAATATTCTTATTTTCAGGAGATTATACAAAAATGTAAACATAGTTATATTATATTTAATTTCTGTAATATTCTGTAAATAGAACCCCCTAAATCTAATACACCGGACCTTTAAGTTACGTTATGGAGTCTTCTTGTAAAAGTAGCTTTGTAAAAACATTCTTTATGTATAAAACATTTACAAAGCTGATTTTTAAAATAATTTAAATCCTGCATAAATTAAATAGACAAATATTTTGTGACATAATACACAGACTTATTATATTTTACCATGATCTTGCTTTGTTGAACATGAAAATCATTTTTCTAGAAAAAATTACAAAGAGTGGGATTTTTTTTAAAAATAATCATTGCAAAGGTCAACACAGCCAAGCTCTTTGTTTTCCAAATATTTTATATTTTGTGACCTTATATTTTTTATTTGTTGAGACTTTTCTGACACCCAACTGCCAAATGGGTCATTGATGAATACAAATTAACGCTATCAGATCATATTATTATATGAATTTTGGGAAAGTAATGACTATAATATTATATAATATTTCCATTTGGCTGAATATTCGACATTATTGAGCTACAATGAAAAGATGGAAACTCCTGAAACAGAATATGTTATGATATAGATAGTTTATTCCATATTTGCTAGACTTGGGCATGTCTTTTTACAACAACAGTATAGTATCTATGCTCATCTGTATGTTTGCATGTGTGCGCGCGCAGGTCTTTCAGAATGCCCAGGAGCTTTTGCAGGGCTACCAGGTCCACCCGGAGATCCAGGCTCAGATGTTTGCCTACCTCTTCTTCTTCTCCAATGTGTCGCTTTTTAACCAGCTAATGGACAAAGGTAAGGCGAAAAGCATGCTCACTCACACTCCATTAGACCTCCCTCTGGGTTTGAACAGTTGTTAGGGTGTGGGAGAGAGAGAGGGAGAGAAGCAGAGAGAGTGTCCTTGTGTCCTTGTCAGCATTTTGACAGTGACTAACCCAGATTTGTCCTCAATGCCCTTCTCCTATCTGCATTCTGTTTCTCCCCCCTACTCCTCCTCCTTCTTGCCTTCCTTCCATCTGGCCATCAGGGGGTAAGACAAAGAAAGGTAGAGGTGGGATTGGATGGAGGCGAGAGAGGGAGAGGGGCTAGAGGAGGGGTGGGGGGGAAAAAGGGCAGAGTGAAGGGTAAAAGGCTGGAAGGCCGCTCAGTTGTTGTGATGACCTTGCTAATAGTCTATTAACTTGTCTAAATGCAGAAAACAGGCATTTACCGCCAGCTATATCTTTGTGTCCGACTACGTACCACTTCCAACCCCTCCACGCCCTCTCTTTGTGTCTTTAGCCACACATATAGACACACACGCAACTGCCATATGTCTTCATTAGCCAGTGGAGACAGCAGAGATCACATGTCTGGCACAGGGAGGAGAAGAAATACCTTTATATTCATGCAGAGGCTCCCCTGTCCCCCACCTGATCTCCACCTCCCTCCCTCTCTCTGTCTGTCTGGCTTTCTCGCTCTCTCTCCCTCGCTCCCCTTTTTTGTCGCTCATTTATATTTCTCCACTGATGGTGTCCATGGTAACAGTGAAGTGAGTTTATAGCAGGTAACGCTGACGTTTGCACCGGGCACTCTGCAACTCACACACACGCATACGCACAGAAACGCACACAGACACTCACACTGTTTGTCTGATTATTATGGAAACTGTGGAAGAAAACCAGTTTGGAGATATGTTATGTTGCAGACGCTCTGCTTCGTCGTGGATCTGCTCGATTGTGTGTTTCTCCGAGTGTTTTACCCTGCTAACATATTATAGCCGATAGCTCTTTGTTGTCACGACTGTCTGTGTGAGAGCGCATGGTGGCTTTTGTGCATTTAAAGGTGAGCGTGTGTTTGTAAACTAGGCGCTTTGCAGCATTATGACACCTTTGCTAAGAGGTTAAGTGACGTCTCGTCTGTTTGCATTGCCTAACACATAGATTATTGTATAAGACATAAGCCTATTACAGAGGGGAGTGTGTGCATATGTGTGTGTACATCCAAAACATATGGCAGAATATTGTAACGGTTGTGTGTGTGTATATGTGCGCTGTCTGCGCACAATGCTGCCTGAAGCTTCCTGTCATGTCTAACCTGAAGAGGAAGAAATTTTGTGGAATGTTGTGAAATTTTTTGACTATATAAAGAATGGACAGCGTGTGCGTGATGTCACTCACATGAAAAAAACGTTTTCAAGCTCTAAATCTGTGACTCTGGTCGCTACCATCTTGGCTGTCCTGTCTCTTCCGCCTCTCGGCTAATCTAAAAATTGGGACAAAATGAAAAAAAGATCAAATTGTGTTCATTCTAATATAAAAATACATTATATTTCTTAAACATTTGATTTTAATAAAGGAATTTGAAGATGTCATTACGGGTATTTTTATTTATTTTTAAATATATTTTAAGGACCGACCAATAATCAGTTAATCAAGAAAATAGTGTTAATGAAATAATCATTAGTTGTATCCCTACATGAGGCAGTTGAATATTGAGAGGTTGAGTGGGAAGATTGTTCATATTGCATATTGCTCTGTTTGTACTTTGCAGTTTGTATTTACTGTATTCAGAACTTGTATTTTGTAGCATTTTTGTTCACTTGGTCAGTGCAGATAGAGATTAGCTAGTAGGTGCATCTCTTCTCTGTGTACGAGGTTCATCTTTTTTGTACACAGAATTTTAAAAAAAAGCACAGAGACTCTGGTATCATTTAAAATCTCAGCTCTGTCCCAGTTGTCTGTCAGTGTTTGTACCAAATCAGAGCAGAGGCCTGCACTCACACCGAGGGGCTATTTCAAAAAACTTAAATAGGAATTGTAGCTGCAGTGAGGTAATGAAACAACAGACTGACAAACCATGGGATGCCAGCCTGACAATGCTAGATTTAATGTTATCGCCTGCTTAACTTGCCACGCAGCTTCCTTTCGGTTCTTGATTTGGTGAAAGAAAGGATCACACGGAGTGTAAAGTATGAAGGCTGTATGCTCGTTTGTTGTGCAGGAAAACCAAACACAGTCAGCTGAGCCTCTCTGCAGCAGTCGATTTGTATTCTGCGAGGAGCAGGTGGCTGGTGGCTATCGATGCTATTGTTTCATTGACTTCAAAATGAGGATATACAAGGATGACTTTGTCATACGACACAAACACACATGCAAACAGTCTTTTAGTCTCCTTTTCTCTCAGGCATGTACACATCCAAGAATAGAAATCAGAGCAGTGTCTCTGATGAAAAATCCAAACACTCACTTTGGCGTGTGTGTGTGTGTGTAGGTCCATCTCGAGGCTGGTTCCAGCGCTCCAAGGTGTTGCAGATTCAGGCGTGTTTGCGGATGGTCATGGAGTGGGCGAGCAGATCCGGTCTGGGACATCTGGCTGACAAATTCTTCACCAAACTGAACAGCACTGTGTCCATACTGGCCACACCGCCACAACAGCTCACACAGGTACCACAAACACCCATGACTGCTCTGCTGTATTTTTAAGAAAGAAAGGGACCTTCCAGGATTTTGGATTCATTTCTCTTCTTCCTTTTCTTTGTGTGCAGTTGAGTTGGCGAGCTTTGTCCAGTGAGCATCCGACTCTGAAACCTGTTCAGCTGCACAGGATTCTCACCCAGTACCAGCTCACAGCAGAGATAGGCCCCGTCCCATCATGGCAACCCAGCAGCGAGGACGAGGCATACATATACAGAACAGGTAGGAACAGGAATTTGTGTGTGAATGAGTTTGTTTTCATGGCCAACTGACCAAATTATGGCATCAAAGCTTGGTGTTGAGTTGAGAGTTTAGCCTGTAGGTATGATGTGTGTATATACTTTATATAAAGGCATATTTAAAGTCACCTCTGCTGAGAAATGTGATGTTTGATACTAAAAGGCTGTTTTCAGTTTCATCTGTTGAAGGCAGAAAGTTTTTCTATGCTCATCTGAGTTTAAGAAATGTACCTACAGGCATGATTTGGTCACATTATGCATGAATTTATGAGCCAACCACATTGTCATATTTTTGTCCAGCAACTGTTGAAAAGGCAATATTCAAAGGGATTTTTCAATGAGGGAGAAGGAGTGATTTTGACTTTTTATTAACTAATTATTGTTATTATGGGGTGCTGCCACTGTCTCTCTCCCTGCTTTCCTGCCTGTCTTTGGCTCTCTACAAAAAATAATAAAAAGCCTTGTTGATGAGTGATGCTGCAGTCAATGGGAAAAACTGTTGTGGTGGTGTGTGGCATCATTGTAAACCTACTTTGGTTTCTGACTGTCTGAACTTTGCTGTATTTACAACTCTGACTGAGTTTGCATCTGCACACATGATCAGCTGACATATTTTCTTAAAAAAAAAAACAGGATAAAAGCTTTTCTAAATTTCTGAAAAGGCTCTAATGTGAATAATCACCAGGATACTCGATCAAACAGTTACGTCCCAAACGTACCTGAGTAGCTACTGTAACTAGCAGCTTTAAATTACTGCCATGTAGGTCATGTTTGTGCACACGTCAAGGAGTTGTTGGGTGAGAAATCTGCAAAAAGGAAAGCCGATAGCACAACTGTGCAACAATCCTGGATCAGGCCTTTAATGTGCAAGTGTAGAGATGAGTTAACATCAGTGTGTGTGTGTGTGTGTGTGTGTGTGTGTGTTTAGTGGACCTCCTGGAGAGCTTCGAGAACCACCCTCCCATAGTGCTCCCCAGTGCGGGCTTCAGAGTGGACCTGGACAGCGAGTGTGTGGAAGACAGCATCTACAGACAGCTGCTCTACATCCGCCACTACCTGTGGGGGCTACGCACCAAGACGCAAACACACACCAGCACTCCCAGCGTGCACACACACTCCAACGGAACCAACACAGCTGACTGGCCCGACGTTCAGGTCAGAAAGACTCACACAGACACACACACACACACACGTTACTGTCAAATGCACACACCTAGCAGTAATCCAGGCCATGTGCCTCAGCAGCTGTGGTTGTTGCGGAGTTCTTCATAATCCCATAAATGAAAGACAAAAACCCTCTACTCCAGCCAACCCGCACACACACACACACATACTCACTCACAGAAACCTAGACATGGTTAAATCATGGTTAATCTGATTAGTCTTTAGGCTGTCTAATTAGTGGGAACGGCTGACTAGACCATAATCCCTAGTGTTATTGCACCCTCATATGTACACACACACACACACGTACACAGAAACACGTACACATTCACAAATATGTAAATTGGTGAATCTGGCTGTAAGATAATTATGCGTCTCTTTAATCGTCTTTAATTGGACTCATCTAGGAACAAAGCTTTTTGAACACAGCAACAAGAACACTGAAAGATAACAGGAATATTCATTTTCCTCCCATTTTCTAATCATTTCATCCCCACTATACACCTCATGCTGACTTCTAAAGTCTTTCTGTTCAATCCCTCCACAGAGGGAGTTGTTGCCTCCGTCCCACAGCAGCCCCCGATCCGGCGTCCCCGGGGACGAGGTGACAGCCGAGACTGGAGAGGAGAGAGGACGGGACAGGCCCTCAGTCCAATCCCACACACACAGCCTCAGAAGAAACGGCACCATGCACCACCCACGAACAGCAAATCCAGACCCGTCCTGCCTCCTGACCCCCCCAAACACCCCGCTGTACCCGGAAGGAGGAGGAGCGCCCGGGTCGATCATAGGCCCCAGCACCCAGACTAACGGCTGCACCAGCAGGACTGTGGCAGAATGTAAAAGGACAAACGGACTCATCACCAACGGAATGGAGGGTAGGCTGAATAACATTCAGCAGGTGGACAAAATAATAGGAATACAAGCAGTATAATGGAATCCAGTGGAGAAATACCACAATCTAAGTCTCCAAAACACACACACAGATTCACACGTTGTTTTCTTTGTAGTGGCTTCTGTTCTAAATCATAATATTGTGTGCTGTTCTTCTTATTTTGTCCACCCCAAATGTGCAGTTTGTATCTTAAACCTTGCAGTTACATGATATCAGGGATTCACTGATCCAACTTTTTCTCCCAACACCAATTCAGATACCTCAGATTTCAGATCTGTTCACTGATATATTACCTGTATACATCATAATCATCTTTATCTAAGGTAACAGGAGGTTTGCTGTGAAAACAGTCACGTCGCGGCCTTTTGCTTAATGACGCATTTTGTTAATCATTTGAATCAGTGCTTTGGATCAGTGTATCTCTGCTCAAATGTATTATCAGCACACGCGCTGCACATTATGCAGTACATGCATGTGATGATGAAGATACAGTTGCTCGTGTCACAATCAGTCTGAAAACTGTTTGCACTCTACCACAAGACATTTTACGTCAGGACATACAGTGTGTTACTACCAACTTCAGCTTCAAGCTTCATTCATCAATATTTTCTATATTAACAGATTAAACAGATTAAATGTTCACTACCAAATGGAACATGGATTTAAATTTAGACAGGTTTATGGCATATTGTGGATAAATGTGAACCGAGATGATGTGCTGTAGGAGGGCTGAAGGTGTGAGGGGAGACGGATGGAGGGTAGGTGGATGGACGATGGGACGAGAAGAGAAATCAGGGTCATTGATTAATGGAAGAGATTGACCGGTGTCGGCTGGTGACAGGAGTCGGGAGGGAGTTAAGGCTGAGAGGGGGAACTGTCTCTTCGTCACTCTATGTAGAGAGGTGGATTGGAGCTCTCATGGTTCCTGTATGTTGAATAAAACAGGAGAAAAAAGAAGAGAAAGAGTTTTCATACATCCCTCCTCCCTAAAACCCTGAGTCAAAGTGCGAGATAAGGCCTGCTTAAGTACTTGAGATGCGGAAATAGAATGAGTTCGAGGCGTGGTCCTTGTTCCCGAGCCTAGTTATAAAACTTGATTTAAAGAAGTCATTAAACCAGTGAACCCTCTAAGAATTATCACCAACTGTTGACCACCAACGTTTTCAGTATCTTTTAGCATCTTTCTTAACTTAACACACTTGGGTTAACATTTACATCTAATTCTGAGTTTTCTCAGAAAATCTTCTGATAAAGATTCTGATAAATTCAAACCAAACGGCAGGACAACAAATTGAGCAACTAGCTGGTGAAGAATGTTGAAATCCGCTATCTAAATGTAAAGTTTTGCATTTTTCCCAGGAGTTAATAGATGTCGAAACAGAATAGTTAAATTAATCACATCACTCCCAGTTGGCGAAAGAGTTGCTCTCTGTCCACTGTTTGTCACCCATAACTTTACAAGCTGTCTATGACCTGCACTTCTTTGTGCAGTTCTGTAGTTGATCTGCTGGAGCTCATTGGTCAGCTCTGTGCCTCACATGACAGCGCCGTCTCTCCTGCTGCTGCTGCCGTCTCAACAGTGTATTGAGTGTGACATCTGCAGGCTCTTGTCAGAAGCACATGTCTGTGTGTCAGATTAGCTCTGTAGCTGGATGGTTGCATGTGTCTCAGTATCTGTGTGTGTCTTTTGCACAGCAAGACCTCTTATGTTTGTCCAACCCCATAGCAAGACCCTTTGTTTGTGTGTGTGTGTGTGTTTGTGTGTGTTTTTGTGTATTTGGGTGTCCGTGTCCTCTGCAGGGTGTATTAGTGGGTGTGAATTTCCTTTCCCTGTATCCTCCCCTGGCGCCCCTCCCCTTCCTGATGACTTGTGTGTGGTGTTTGTAGTGGAACTGGACAAGGGACCCTACGGACTCGGCATGGGACTCATAGACGGCCTGGTGAGTAGACAGAAGTTTGAAAAGAGAACTTATATTTATCTTACCTGTCAGTCCAGGTGTCGACAGTGTGCTTTGTGATTCACTGGGATCAGAAAATTACATTTACTTTAATACTGATGCATTTTAGTACAACGTGACCAAATCTGGGAATGAATGTTAAATGAGAATAATTAGTAATGTAGATGATGACCAACTGTTGTAGATATTTATTTTTTTTATTATGTTTATTTAATTCATGTAATTGCACATTTAACCCTCACTATTTATTACTTTACTTAAGAAGTAAAATAAAATAAGATTATTTGTTTATAACACACTATAATATATTCATTAGGACAAAAGTCTGGAGATACAGATACCCATCACATTTGTTAACATTTGAGCTTTGGCCAGTTAAGGATAGAAAAAAAGTAGATCATTCATGACAAGGTACTATCTAGGTATCTATAACACTTATGGATAAACAATATAATAATATAAACATTCACATTCGATGTTTTAAACCAAAAGCCATAAGTACATTACAGAAGACAGCAGTGAGATATTTGGACAGCATGTGAAAATTAGGCAGGTAACAGTCGCTTAACATATAAAGTTAAAAGCTTTGACAATATTATATCACTAAAATCACAGATGCTAAGTGTCGTATCACAGTATCAGTGTGATACACGAGGATCCTGATATACAAGAAATGAATGAGGACGGGGCAAAGATAAGATGAAGATATTTCTAAGTCTGTTAGCTCACAGTGTATCATCGGTTCATACTGTGATCACAAACACTGGAAGAAACAAAAATACAAGCTGTTCATGTTATCTGTCAATCAATAGAGTGTCAATCACCTACAGCTTTGATAATCAGTCGTCATTTATTAAACATAAGTGCTGGACAGTTTTATGTCATTATAAATTGAATATCTGGGTTAACTCACCATAGACTTTTTTAACACTTTGCTCTGTTTGCTGCAGTTTATTATAACTTGGTGACTTTATTTAGAAGAAGAGTTGAACTGCCGATCTGAACGTTTAACTGTCATGTAGATGTTTTAACACAACGCCTGCCAGATACTAAGAAACACAGTGTCACTTTTATTGACCACACCACATGTTCAAGTGAATAATAACACACAGGTGCGCTAAACACTTCTCTCTCCTGCAGCACACTCCTCTCAACGCTCCAGGTATTTACATCCGGACTCTGATCCCCGATGGACCGGCTGCCTCTGACGGCAGACTGAGGATCGGAGATCGCATCCTGGCTGTGAACGGGACCAGTCTGATAGGAGCAGACTACCAGAGGTACCGTTTGTGACCGTAACAATGGGCTGCTGGAGATTAATGATACTACTGTTTGATATTGGCATTGATGACAGAGTGAGCAGTCTTCCTACAGTGTTAACCATACCCATGGCTGTCAGCCTCTTAAGCCTATTGATTACCTTGATTGATTGGCGCGAGCTCAGACAGTGACGCTGCCCTGTCTCTGCTGAGCTTCACGTAACTGGACTCTGACTTCCTCCTCTGTGCTCCTTACAGTGCGGTGGATCTGATTCGTCTGGGAGGAGGACGCCTACGTTTCCTGGTAGCCAAGTCCGACCCCGACGTCTCAGAGAAGATCAGTGCCTCCTCCTGCTGACCACCTCCACGCCACCACTGCTGCGCTCCCAAACGCACAACACACTACTGGGGACTCGTAGAGGTGGGCCAGCAGGACGACGAGGGATACAGACGTGTGCGCTGATGGACAGGGTGCACACAGACGCACGCGCCCCCGTGCGCATAGACGCAGCATGAAGTATGAATGTGAAACCTAGCGTCAGCACAGCACAAAGCCAAGCAATCAAACTGGAGATGACGCTCCATGACTCCACTCCACAGCTGCCAGACCCGCTTCACTCCCGCTGACTCCTACTGGGTTTGTGTGACAGACAGAATCCGTAACCCGCCGCGACATCAAAGGAATGCGCTGCGAGGAAAGCTGCCTAATTAATCAGCATTCGAGGTGGCCGAGGTCTAACCAGCCAGTACGCAGCCGATGTGGTTTAAAGCACAGTAGATTGTAGGATTTTAATTTCTCTCCCGTCAGCCCTCGGAGCATGTGCGCACACTGGACTTTTTCCACCTGTTTTTAGAGTAATTTGTATTAGTAATTCAGACATTAAGTAGCATGGTAAATTAGCCGTCCAGCTCTCAGACAAAGGGACTCACACGAACTGAATTTTACAGTGCTGAAAGCGTTCGCAGACAAACAACTCAAGGCAGCGTCAGTGAAAGCTGGACGTCTTACACAGCGCTTTTAGAGTGGGATGTTTTATAAACCTGTTTGTTAGCAGCTCCCAAAGCACCATCAAACGTCTACTCAACAGACTGAACGATGGCGTATGAATGTTGACTTTTGTACCGGAGACTGGGCGAAAGAAGCTGAGGGAGTAAACTCGAGAATGTCCAGACATAACAGCCCAGCTCTCTGCCCCGTCTCACACTGAACCTCATCACTGGACACCGGAGAACAGACGAACTCTCTGAGGCTCGACATGCAGCACTTGTTTATTAATTACCAGGCGATCAAGATGACTCCAGAGTTTCCGATGCACAATCCTGGTGTGTATAAACCACATTTTTGTCGTTGTGAATATACGCTGTATGTATCTGGTAAGGTGTAAATAGTGGTTTGTAAATATTTAACACTCGGTCACATTGTTTGGACGTTCAAAAGAGAAACTGCATTTGGGGAACTGCTCAATCATTTTGTTCTGAAATATACTTGGTCAGTAAACACTGAAACCTTCAGATGGGGGAAAAAAAAGAGACAAGCCTTTTCTGGAATGATACAAACAGTCATGGGTTGTGTACTTTTTCTAAATGTCATTACTTTGTTTCACATCCTACCAACAGGAATATAACTTGCTGGAACTACACGCAAATTACAAAATAATATTTTCCTTCTCGTGTCCAGCCATAGCAGATAGTTGTGTTTTGGTTAGGGGCTTTTAAATATTTGTATCTGAGATATCCGCCTCCGACCCAACACAATAGATGCGGATGGAATTCTGACGCAGAGATAAATTACATTTCAAACATTCAACAGCAGTTGTGTTTCCAGACAGTCTCTCAGTTGTGCTCTGGATAATCCACAGACCTCACTATGGTTCTTGTAAGGACTATTTCTCTGAGAGAAAATAGTTCCAATGAAGACTGTTTACCGTGAGGGCTGTCCATTTGTGTTGAACATAACCGCAAGCGCTTGCTCACTCTCATTCACCGCCTATGTCTCTCGACCAATGCTCGTTTTTTCCTCCTGTCTTTCTCAAACCATCGGACACAAACCAAAGGAAACTTCTTTGTGTATATTTTGCAGTGTAAATTGCGAGCCAGACAGATTCGGAAGCTGGGTACATGAAATAAACAGTATCAGAGTTTAATCCATGAATCCACCAGGATAGTCTCAGGCTGAGAGTTTCTGACCTAGCGTAACGTCAGGCTGGGTTTTTCCTAAAGTTGGATTTGGCTCAACAGCTCAGCAGTCAAAATGCAGCACCTCCACTCAAATGAATGGAAAAACCTGCGTTTTTTGCCACAGCACCGGATCCTGTCTGAAGGTACACTAACAGCGACATTTTCCTGGTGGAAGATGTTGCTGATGAAATAATTTCCATTGACGTCTTTTGTATTGGCGTGGAGGCAGAAATCTCAGGAGGCATATCCAAAAATGTAAAGTAAAACTATTTGTGTGGCTACATCCTTCAGGTTCAGCTAGAATAATAACAGGTCACCTTTTTATAAAGTCTTTAATTCAAAGCATAGGTCACTACAAGAAAAGAAAAGCCATGTATGCTGCCTGGCCTTCAGTCCTGACCTCAGCGCCGTCCCCTGGGACGCTCCGGATCACAATCTCAGGGGCAGTGACCCTCTGCCAGCCTGTGACCAGTCCCGCTGCAGAAAGAAGAAAACATTGCACAGCTGCAGAACGAAATGTTCACCGAATGTTCAAGACGTGGCTTCAAGAAGCTGCCACACAATGCACTGAAGGACTGCAGGGCAACTGTTTTTAATGTTCCCAGGGCTGCAGCATGATGTTTTCATTTGTTTTGTTTTTTAAAATTGTGGATTCATCTGTCATCATTTAGTCTGTAAATTGTCAGAAAAACACCCAACCAAATGTCCAAACTGAATCCACAATTATCAAACCCCCAAACTGAATTTGAGAAAGTTGATCTAGCGAATATTTTTACCCGATAAGACCCAAACAGACCAACTTCAATCTTCTATTATTTACTCAAAGGTTAAAATTTCACTCTGAATGTTTCTTTTTTTTTTCCTCCATCAGCTTCATTTTACTCTCCATATTTGATTCTGTTCATCTCTTTTTTGCAGTAACATTTTATTTTTGTGCATTACAAAGTTTGTATGACATGCATGTCGATTCTTCCGTTCATTATTTATACCGTTCTAAAAACGATGGTACTAAGAATAAAGATTGTTGGAATTTTTTTCTTCTTAGAAACGTCGACAACTTGCCGAGCTGGAATGTGAACCCAAAACACTGCTGACACCTGGTCACATGAGAGAAGACAAAGGAATAGTCTCTACTAAGTCAATGAGGAATTTTAATTTGTGCTACACATTTTAACAAATCACAAAAAAAAAAACAGGAACATTTAAAAATACATATACTTCTCTATTTCCAGAATGTTTACGTATTGATGACAGCTGTTTTTACATATAGCAAAATATTTTTTCTTTTTTTCCAAAATGAGAAAAAAAAATACTTTCTAAATAGCTTTGTCATTTAGCAGATAGAGCAGCATACAATCATTACGCATCTTTTTTGTTTTGTTTTTTCTAATGTGCAACAACAATCACGGAAACCTTGAGCAAATTGTGCCTGATTGCCAGCTAAAAATGAGGCCTGTGCGAGGACATTCGGGAAAAGAAAAAAAAAAAAGCTAAAGGCAGAGTGAGAATACAGAGAGGGGTCTGGTGGTGGGAGGAGGGGGGGGGAGAAAGTGCTGAAGAACATCTAATTAAGGCAGTGTCTGTGACAGGAATTGCCAACAGCTTGATGCCTCTGTAGAGACAGCAAAGATAGGACTGCTCACTGAGAGGAGGGACAGAGGTAGATTGGGAGAAAGAGAAAAATGTTCATGCATTTAGGGGGAAACTGAAAGCAAAAGAGTGGGGGAGCCAAAAGTAGAAAAGATTTCAAAAGTACCATACAGAAAGAAAGAGAGAGAGACAGAGAGAAAGAGAAAGAGAGGAAAAAAAAAAAGACAAGCAGTTGAAATTTGTGGTCATGTGTTGGTCCCGCCCTTCCCCTGATAAAACTGATACAAGTCTACTGATGCAACATAACTGTCACCGTTGTAGTGTCGCCAATCATGTACTGTTAAAGAAGCGCCGTGTTAACAATCTAAAAAAAAAAAAAGGTAAAGCTGTCTAAAGGTTAAAATAAAACGACACAAAAAAAAATATAGAAATATTTAAGGCTTTAAGGATTATTACACAATAATGCTTTTCTGTGCTAAGACAAACAAAACTGTACGCACAGGCTGTTCCATTTCTCCTTTTACCACTACTGAAACAAGAAAAAAAAATTAAAACAACAATCAGTTTGTCTACATTAGGTTAGCTCCACTTCAATCAACTCCAAATAGTTGCCTCTTTTTTTTTTTTTTTTTTTTTTAACTTTTTTCTTTATTGCCCTTCTCTGCTCCATCTCTGTCGTCCAATCGCCCAGGTCGTATTGTATCTGAGGAGCTCTTACACTGAAGTCCTGGCTTGTTTTTCCTCTGATCTCTTTCTTCCTTTTCTTTTTGTGCTTTACAGAGAAGGCAAGGAGAAGAGACACCTCACATTCTGGCCTTAATATTAACATCTGTTCTTTTTTCTAAGCGACAACCTGTTTTTATCTGCAAGGATTGCCTTTAAAAAGAGTACAATCATATTCTTAACAGTCTCCCAAACCCTGTTTTTTTTTTTTTTAACCTGGTCTGGGTCTATGCAGCCAAGTCATCTCTCTTTCTGTCCGCGGCTGTGTGAAACTACGCAAAATATCAACTCTGATCATCACAGTTTCATCTGTAAATGCCGACCATTTCAGATCTCTGAACACACATTCCCTGTTTTTTTTCCTTTTTTTAGAAAAAAAAAAAAAAAAAAAAAAAAAAAAATCAGGCAGTGACTCTTATCAGAAGTGCAGGAGAGGTGAGTTCTTTGGCCTGAGAGTGACTGATGATCCATCAACTAGAGGAAAGGTTGTATCTGAGATATTATCCAACATTCACATAATAAAAGTAGTGCTGAAATGATTTTAATATGCATAATGCTCTCATAAGCTTCACGTCCTTGTTGGTGTCGTCAGTGAATGATGGATTACATTAAAAAGAGTGTAAAGCTGAAAAAGTCCTGAAATATTTCATTGCTTTTTTTTTTTTTACATTCAGAATGTATTTGAAAGATTTCATTTATTTTTGACCAAAATATGTGTTCCTTACAATTGAATTCCCTTCTGTTGAGAGAGGCTGCCTGTACATTTTTTGGCCATGTCGGCTGCAGTCATATCAAATGAGTATAAAAGGCGAAGCAGTTAGGCGACGATGAGGCTGTCCATTGGGTACCTGGTAAGAGGCCCTGGGTTTTACTTCCTAGGGTCGTGGGTTTGTGATGTCATGGCAACGATGACAGGCTGCTGGGCAGGTGTGACTTGCTGCTGAGCAGATTCAGTCCCGCCCTCGTCCTCCATCTTTGGCCGCTTGGCCTGGGGCTCGCCTGGCTGCTCGGCTAAAGTTTCTGCACTGGGCTGTCTGCTCACCAGCACTGGAGGGGAGCTGGAGGCCTGGGCAGCCAAGATCTGGAGAGGACTACTCAGACCTGAGAAGGAATATAAAGAGGAAAACAGAGGTTAGGTCCAATAAATATCTAGATGTCTTCATCCACTGTAGTTTGTCTGTCCTCATCTTTTTAAGCAAAGGCATTAATCTATACTGGTCATCGTAACTAGTCAATGATTGTTAAAAGCTTACCAGATGCATTAGCAAGGCTGGTTGCTGTGGCGACAACAGCAGTGGTGTGTTTGCCATTCTGGGTAACAGGACGAACAGGAAGTTGATGTAAACCGGGGGTAACGTTCCGCCCCTCGCCACCCTGCACCGCACTGTCCACAGTCTGGATCACTCGCTCTCTGTTCAGCTGAGCTTCTGGAAGAAAACACAAACACACAGTTAAAACATGTAAACTAACTAAATGTTTATGGAAGAGCACATGCAGTCACTCTGACAAAACTCAAAGACAAAAACATAAACTCAAATCCTCTCTCTCTTGTTTACATTCGAGATCAGCTCTTAGCGCTACCTTACTCTCGGGGGAAATACCGGTGACCCATGCACCGGTGGTGAGGACAACGGGGATGCAGAGTTGCATCTAAGCACCAAGAGTCTGTTGTCATGGGTAATAAGATGAAAAAGCTAACAGGCTACAGAGGGAATATCAAGAGCGTAGCATCACAGAGAATGAACGCACTTCGGATGACTTTACACTTCGATTGAGAATGGACAGCTGAAGACGGGGTCGCTGCAGGAAGGACTCAGCCTTGCATACGTGGGGAGCATACACCAGCCAACACGGTGCGATCTAAGTCGGGGGCCTTCTCAGCCAGTTTGCTGGCATACTCATGCATGAGTATGACAAGCAACCTTAAAAGAGTTTCTACCTCTGAGCTCACTGTTGCCCTCTGGTCCTCCAACAGAGGTGGCGCTGTACCCATTCGGAGGGTTGGAGGTTAAGGGGCCGCTGGTAACCACCCGCACCATGGTGACGGAGGACTGAGGGGAGCTCTGGAGCATGTGGATGGGCTGGATTTGGCCGCCACCACCTGGAACTAAAGCAAGGGTTTTCCCTGGGCCAGAGGGCAGGATTGTTGGGTGAGCGGGTGCAGCCATGATGACATGCTGAGCACTGACTGGAGATCCTATACAGAGACAAAGACAGAGGCAACAATCTCACCGGTTTAGTACTATACTGTATACAAAAGCCTTTGAGTGTGTGTGTGTCTTTGAATTCAGGCTCACCTGGGGCACTCTGAGAGTACCTGTACTCAGGTACAGATGCCAGTTTGTTAGCCAGCTGTTCGTGGTGGTCGTGGGAGATAGGCGAGCCCTCCCTGCTCAGACATTCAGGAGTCTGCAGCCCGCTGGATGGAGGAGAAAGAAGTCCCTGGTGGGTCGGGGATGCGGGAGCACTTCTGTAAAAGAGGTGAGCAAAGAAAGAGAGCAAAGAAATCAATGAATACATCGAGAGACTTCTGATAACATGCAGAGCTTCATCACTGCCAGTACCTTCTGCTGAATAGATTAACCTAGAAATTAGACTTACTTTGTTCTATCCAACCAAATGATAGCCAGAAGCAGAAGCAGGGGAAAGGGAGAAAGGGTTAACTGGGTCAAATCAGAAGCAACTGAGCATGTCGTGTCTAGCTCGTGCTGCTGAAGGCCACAGGTGACCCACTTACCTAGAAGAGAGAGGTCCAAACGGTGTCCTAAAGCAAGCCACCCCTCTTTGCCGTCTTTTCCTGAAGGCCTGCTCCACCAGCTTGCTCTCAGAGGCAGAATCCACGCGCCAAAAACTCCCTTTACCAGGCTCATCCTGAGAGCGAGCCACTTTCAGAAAGTAGCGGTTGAGAGATAGGTTGTGTCTGATTGAGTTCTGGAAGGAGGCAAAAGAAGTATGTTGTCACCGGACACAGGAATATTAATCAAAAGTTTGGCTAAGTTTGGCAGCTATGGCTATACAATACAACCGTAATCTTCTAAATTACAAAGCGAACCTTCCCATACTGTGCAGCTGTTAGGTTTGAATTGTTCTGGCAGACAACGGAAAGCTATTACCAGTTCAAGACAGAAGACATTACCTGCCAGCCCTTGTCTGCAGTGCGATAGTAGGGGTAGTGTTTGGTTATGTGGGCGTAGATGCCACTGAGAGTCAGCTGCTTGTCTGGCGCAGACGAGATGGCCTGGACGATCAGCTGTGCATAGGAATAAGGTGGCTTGGACTCATCCTGGACAAATGAGACACAGGTATTAACAAGCACGCATGATGAAGCACCCATCCTTCAAAGCAACCTCTTTGAAAGTTCTAAATGTTTTTTTTTTAAACTCATTTTGATGGTGCTGCGTCTTCACCTTGGGGCTGTCTCCACCAGCCGACTCCCCCCGCTGCTCACTGCCCCCACTTCTCTGCTCAGCAATGCTTCGTCTCTGCTCAGAAACGGCTTTGGCAGCATATTCAGCTGCTAACTGGAGGTCAGAGGTCACGTTACGTCCATAGCGATACCCTGATGACCCTGCCCCTCGAGGACTTGCAGGACAGGAGTTAGGAACACTGGAAAAAGAGAGAAAAGGCTCCGTCTTAATGGTTTCAAATGACAGTATAAAGGCCCGTCAGAAAGCAGTACAGCTGACAGTGTAAATATAACGTAAGCAGGATTCATTTAATCCCCTTTTTAATAAAGGAGCAACCAGTGATACTCGTCATACAGTCGCTATGGTCACTACACAGAGTCAGTAGAGGCTTAATTGGGGTCCAAGCAGCGAACCTTCTACGTTTTCTTCTTCTTTATTCTTTCTCCCCCATTGGAGTCTATGGCAGCCCATAGGACCGTATGCTAAATAGTTGTCAAATTTTGCACATTGATTAAGGACAGACGCAGCTTTAATTTTAACTGAATTTTGCTCTTGGGACAACAGGTCTACGGTGTCACTAAGGTACATTTATGATCATCTCATTCTGGTACATAAACATGTTCTAGGTGAGGTTAGTTTAATACCAAGTTAATGAGTCGAGATTAAAACTGCAGCACATAGTGTGTATCATAAACCTCATCTCAAGCGCCCAAATGCATAAAAACATTATTTTCAAACTGGTGATAAAATCTTCCTAGAATCACTAATAAACTATTTAAAAATACAGAGTGCAAACTTTTTGTACTGCAAGTGTGTAACATTACACATTACATGACTGACAATATTTTCTGGTGACTAATATTCAGTATGAAGGCCTAATAATGGCACGCGCCATTTCTGTTCCACGTTTCAACTTCAATATTTTACTAATTTATGTCACTTCAAAATATTTATAGAAAAATTGAAAAAACAGAAATGCCAATTCATTTGAAGGAAATCTTGAAAGAACAGAAATAAGTAAACATTAACAAAAATCCTAGTCGTACTAATGATTTAACTGTATTTTGGTCTTGTGACGTTTGAAACAATCACACATAAATGTAGTGCAACAGTACAAAGGTGTAATTTCTCTTACGCAGACAAAAAAAAAAAAGTTTGGAAAAGTGATAAACAGCTCAGATTCTGGAAACACATAAAGTGATCAATGCTTAATACTCAAAACTTTGTTAATTTTTAACCAGGTTTTATCTGGTCCTGTTGTGAGGCAGAACGCAGGGAAAACCCAATAAGTTATATAACACACACCTGCTCCTGTTAGTAAGGTAAACACTGGTTTCTGGGAGAGTCAGCGTGCTTTGATTTGCCTTTAGCAACAGAGAACCGCAGATACAAAGAGATTAACACACACACACACACACACACACAGACAGGGAGAGAGAGGGTGTATGTTTGTATTCTTTGGCTGGGGAAACTAGGCTGCAGGCTCTGTTTTGAAAGTGGCTTTGTAAACTTGGCGTTGAGAAATGAATGAAGACGAACAGAAACTTGTAAGGCTGCTCGGGGACATATTAAGTATAAAACCATGATCTGTAACGCTACATACTTAAACTTCATTACAAAGGTCTATCAGAGTACACGAGCTACTTCATGAGGGAGCAAGTGTTGTCTGTTTGTTACAACCCGACGGTATGCACACGGGCAAGCAGTACAAGTGTGACTGCTGGTCAGGGCAGAAGAATGTTATTATACACAATTCATTCAAGTCGCCAAACAGGAAAAGTCACTCTTACCACCCTGTGAGGAGACGCTGTTGGTGTTTTAAGAGGGAGCATGTGCTTTTACACAATGCTCTTCCGTTGTATGTACTGCATGTGGGTACAGCTAAGAAAGGTGGCCCAACAATCTGCCCGAAAAAGGGAGGAAGCGATGAGGTGGGGAGATGTATGAGCAAGCGTCTTTACTCTGGTGTGTGTGTGTGTGTGTGTGTGTGTGTGTGTGTGTGTTGTGTGTCCACGTGCGAGAGAACAGGAGCTGAGGGCTCGAGAGGGAGGGCGAGGGGGGGCTCTGAAAAAAGGAAACCACGAATGGACGGAAAAACGGCCCACAGGCATAACAATCTGCCCGATAGCCAATCAAGTGCCTCGAAGCTGCAGCCATTCCATATAAGGCAGGCACACACACACTGACATTGGTGGGGATTTAGGATGCAAGAAGCAACGCAGGCCGCCAGAGGGCGCCGCTACGCACTGCCGACACCAGTTGCTCATGCTGTATACATTTATAGAGCAGTGATTTTTAAACGTGTGCTACTGCAGCTCATTAGAGTGCAGTAGCACACTGATGAGTATACCGTCAACCAGAGACGATAGATTCAGTGATAGTAGAAACACTGCAGGCCTTTGGGTCACGGTGAAACCAGAAAAGGAAATTCAGCCTCACATGTTTGAAAATGAACACAGTTGACTGCATACACATGAGTAAACATGTACAGACCTGAGACAAGGTGACAAGGTAAACAGCTCATGTACGCCAACAGACACTTACTATCTATTATACGACATGCAAAGACACAGCTGAGTTATAATGTGTGTTTTGATCAGTCTAGGAGCCTTTTGTTGTTTTACTAGTATCTCTTGAAAAACAAACAACTTCAAAAGTTATTTTTATGACTTCTTTAACCTGCCCATTATTTTGCAAATCAAAAAAGGAAAAATAAAACGCTGATTGTGATTTTCTGAATCCCACGGTGAGGTCACTGTGCGTGTCTCTGGGTCTCTCCTTACCTGATGGTGCCCGTGGGCGAGGCCGCCGGAGAGCCGAACACTCTGATGTGCTCTTCGTGCTGCTGCATTGTGGGAATGCAAATTTTGAGGGGGGATATTTGGGGCAGAAGCGTGCGAGGCGGAAGAGAGGGCTGCTCCATCTCTTTGTGTTCCTCTGGCTCCAGGAGTGACATGAACTGGATCTTGATTACCGTGCTGGGAAAACGAAACACGCACCTAGAAACCAGGACAGCGGGAGGGAGAGATGGAGAGAGGTGGAAGTCGCGGGACAGAAGAAAAGAGAAACGGACAAAGTTTGATTAGTGCCTTCTCTCCTTTATGTTACTCAACAGCTATCCAATGTTTTCCATCTTTCCATCTTGTTTTAAGTCTCAATCTGTCTAATTCTAATCTCAAAATGCATGTAGGCAAATTCAATCTGATGAGGAAGACCATGTACTCCAATCAAAACCTGGAGAACAGCTACTAAGCAGACCTTGTGGCGAGACTGTTAGTCAACTATCGTTTCTGAGGTCTTGAATGAACTTGAGACTCAATGTTGTAATATGTTTGAAGTTATCTAGTGGGTAATACATTCACCACAAGAGACAAAACACTTATCTTTTATTTAGAGATATTGAATCAGCAATGACACTTTGCCCTCAACTATAGGGGTTTGTTTACAACACAAACAACATCTTTGGTCGACACCTTTCATGGACTAAAAAAAACTAGTCTGGTGTAGACTTCACACAACACACTTCAGCCTGCATTTCCTCTTCTCACAGCAGGTCTGGACAACTGCCTCAGTAAAAGTAAGGCTCAGTCTGGGCCTAAGTCAGTTCAAGCCTAAACATCACCCTTCAAAATAATTATGGTGTGTGAGGGATTAAGTAAATGTTTTACAATGAAACCATAATGACTAAGGTAAATAGCTTTCATTTTACCCAGCAGGCACAGACAGCAACGCTGTATATTCAGTTTAGTTAAGTCTTTGTGACGACAACCATCCTATCAGCCCAAATATGAGGATTGCGTCTCTTTGAGCGAGAAGTTAATTCTAGAGGTGGCGAGCTGTAGCTCAGACCTCCCTGTGAAGACAAACAAAAAACGCATCCACACAGGACCACAAGCTGTAAGCTGTTACAGACGGCTACACCGGTCTATGATAAAATAAATACGGAGGAAATGTTCCATCTTTTCTCTGTAATTTGTCTCCTGTAAAGTTGCAGCTGCCAGTCCGATACTGGATCCATGAATGGTCTGCTCGCAGCTGTCTCTGCCAAGATCGGGCCACCCTCAAATACTGAGTGCCCAAGCAGGAAGCGCACTGGTGAGGGAGGAAAGAGGCCTGTGGCAACTCTGAAGGAGCTTCAAGGTTCCACAGCAGAGATGGAAAAGACTGTGCAGCTATAAAACAAGCTATTGCTCATTTCCTTCATCATTCCCAGCTGTAGCAGCAAAGAGAAAACCACTGTTCAAAAAGCTCACATGACATTTGGAGAGCGTTAGCTAGAGGGCATGTGAGAGACTGTGAGACAAGTGGAAGAAGGTTCGTTGGATGCTGCATCAAGCTCTTGATAAGGTAGAGGGCCAATAAAACAAAGTAATGTAGAAAATCTGCAGCAGCCTACAAGAAAACAACAAGAGACAATCCGCGCAAAACAATGACCCCAAACATGAAGACTAAGAATACACAGGAATAACTTAAACAATGTTAATGTCCTGAAGCAGCCAAGAGTCCATACCTCATCCCGATCTGAATCTGGAGGCGGAACTTAAAAATCTGCTGCAGTATAACATGACAGACCTTGAAGAGACATGCGGTCTTGATACAGACTAAACCACACAGATCCAAAGCTGTAATTTTAGCCAAGGGTGCCAAGGTTTGTCATGAAGGGGGTGAATAAAAGCAGCCGATTTGTGTGTCCTGCATGTGTGTGTATTTGTTATCAGAGTGGATCGACCTGTAGAGATTAGTTTGATACTGAAGGGGTCAGATCAGCTTAACTAATCCGACGTGACTCACAGATGTAAAATGACAAACAGAAAAAAAATGCCCTCTTTCACATTTAAAAAGAGGTTTCAGACTCCCAGCCATAACTCAGCACAGATTTTCCAGCTTTGTAATGTTGAGACACGCCGCAGGGCCAGCAACGACGCATGTGAACATGGCTGTGTGTGTGTGTGTGTGTGTGTGTGTGTGTGGATATGGCCTTGGTTTGGAAGTCTTGTGTTTACTCCATGTGCTCCTGCAATGAGGATGTCATTACAGGCTGCACTTCCTGCTCAAGGCACTGACACACCCCCAAACAGTCTTGACAGCCAATCAGAGAGGACAAAGGCACCCCCCTCCCCCTCTCTCCCCCCTTGCTCCTTCTCCTCCTCTTCCACTCCACCCTGTGATTGACACACACACAAAGTCAAAGCTTTCAGTTTTTAAGATTGCCCCTTGTAATTGATGACAAGTGAAGGCAAGATATTTAACTTTGCACCAAAGCTGAAGTTAAACATACCCAAACACCAGCCTAGTGATATTTTAAGATTTTAAGATTTAACTCCTCTTCCCCCAGAAAAAAAAAAAAAAAATCGTGAGATGTCAGCTCAGCTGTTTGTTTACATAAATGTTTACGACACGTTGACCATCAGCCTCGCAGCCTAGCTCACATAATCGCCCTGAAAACTGTCGAGACACGACTTTTAGCAGCAGCCAAAAGTCTGAAGTTTTGATAGTTTAGAGAGCCAGTTCTACCACATTATGACAACACACCTCTGTGTGAACTATCAGCCAACGACACCCTTTTTTTAAACACTGGCTAACTAGCTTGCGCTACGGCTTGTCGGTAGGCCAAATGAAGCTAAGTTTGCTAGCGGCTAACGACCTAGTAGGTTAATTCACTGATTTACAAAAGTACCCCGAAAGAGTCCAGACAAATAAATACTAACACAGGCTAAAGAGGAGAGGCGTATCGGACTGTTGTGTTACAGCTTCACTGTCCAAAATCAAGGTTACAGTGCACTTACCCGGAGCTTTGCCCCGAGCAGACCAAATCAAACCGCTCTGATTAAGAAGGGGTGTCATGACAAACTTTGCATCCCCGTCAGAATGTGTCTCCCGTTCGGCCGTTGGAATATGGAGGTCGTGTGACTACAGACGTTACCCCCGCCGAAATGTTTACAAAGATATTATATAGCTGTAGTTAAGTGTTCATAAAAGCCAAATACAGCTTTATAAATGTTTATTCAACGGTTAGACGTCTAGTCAAGGGGGGAAACACACTTTTAAAAAGGGATACAATATATCACGACATCGGCTCCGAGGCTGCTTGTCATCGGTCAATGCACAGCATGAGCATTAAAAGTTTGGGTAGCACTCCAACAGCAAAACACCGTGTTACCATAATTAGCCTGTCGATAGCGGCCATGCTAAGTGACTGCACTCACTCTCTGGGTAGCGGCAGCGGCTGCGCCCCTCTCCGCTGGAACACCCCGTCAACGAACACGCCATTCTTCCCCAAGCACCGGAGGGTGAAGCCGCTCGCCTCGTCGTAGGTGAGCTGCAGGTGTCGCCGTGAAATGAAACTAGAGTGACCCATGTTGATATCCACGGAGCCGTGAGACGAGTTCCGGCCTATAGTGACCGTCCTCTGGCGCATGACAAAATCAAGGCCCCGGCCCTCGAGTCTGGCCAGGGCCTGCGGAGGAGGACAAGCGAGGCGAACGGGAAGAATCCCGCCGTCGGCGCGGGGTTCCATCTTCGGAGGACCCAGGAGGGCGAGCGAGGGTTGGTGATAGGCGTGCGAGGTCACCGAGACGCGCACGGGACTGCATGGTGCTGACTGTAAAGCAAGCAGGGCTCGAGCTCCGGTGTCGTCCCGGTAGTCTGCCATCTTCTTTCAGAGGGTCAACACAGTCACACGCGCGCACACACACACACACTTTACTTCTCGCACACACAGAGTTGCAACGTGAGAGTTTTCGGCCAGGGCACTTGTTCGCTCCGTGGCTGTCGGAACAACATGGAGTCCGGGTCGGCACAAGAACGGGACCGGAGTCTCCGCAGGAACAGGACTAGTGCTGCGTTCAAGGCCTCTTCGAAAGCTGCTGCTGCTGCATGGATGATGAGAACACAAAACTAAACAGTTGCACCGCACAATGCACGACTTGTGTTTACCCGACTCACATCCTCATGTAACACAAAACAAAATGTTCTCCATTTCTTCTCCTGGTTGCAATGAGGAGCGTTCATTTTTAATTAAAAATAAACGATTGGCTCATGGTTTCTATCAGAAATATATTCAGCACGTCAGCGGAGAGTCTTCAACAGTTTCCAGCGTGGGGTCCGTTGACTTGCCAAAACATGGCTGAGGTGTGCTTGATCCCAAATACACAAATGTAATCTACATTATTGCCATCATGGCTGCAGGTTCTCTTCCCTGAACGCCACATCTGGGCACCTCGGTGGATAGGCTACAGTTCATGTCGTCACACCAGGAAATGGTTCAGTAGTATCTCGAGATTTATTGAATTATATTGGTGTTAGATCGTTTATCACAATCACCCGGAGAACAGTTTAAATCAGTGCACACGGTTCTGTGAATGAAACAGATTGAATATCTATACATTCATAAATCAGACGACAACAGACATTAAAACATCCAACAGTCCGTTCTGTTCTTTAAGATACAATCTGGGCGTCTAATCGAAAATTAAAATGGTGTATTTAATTGACAGGCTGGTTATAACATCAAAGATCTCAGCTGTTTCCATCAGATAATCTGCACATTTTTCTAAACCCCAGCCCCAAGAACATGTGGTCTCTGCAGTGTAGCTGGTTTGCCCACCTCAGATTTTTTTTTCTCTTTCCTTTTTTTATCTCTACCCTCTGTTTATAAACATGGAAAGAACAAGATGGTTGAAAAAGTCGGATAATGGATCAGTGAAGGAGCAGGAGCACATGGACAAACATAACCTCTCCTTGGAAGAGGTAAACGATCAAACATGAACAGACCGTCCACACGATGGCGCTGTTGTAATATAAAAACACAAGTATACTACTACTACTACTGCTACTACTAGTACATTTAGATAAATAATAAAAAATAAAAATACTTACATCTGCGAGCCTTTTTCCTCATTGTTGAGGTGTAGCTGTGGATAATGTTGATCAGTCAGTTAATGGAAGAAAATAATCAGCAGATTAATTCATAATGAAAATGATTTTGAAATCCCACCGGAAGCGTTTCAGAAGCTGAGCGTTTAGCCCGCCAGACTTTGTTTACTTGCTCAGATTTGGATTTTGATTTTGTATGTTCTTCTGAAGATGCTTCTACACGTGTGAATACGCTACGTAGTTAACTAGTTTCGCCTTTGTCCGTTTTTACGACCGGCAGTTTTCACGGGCTATTTTATTTTGAAAATCCACCGGATTCTCTTTCGAGGTGGTCTGACGCGTCAGTAGTTAGGAAACAAGTGTCGAGACGTTTCTGAAACGGACCGCTGCGGAGCCGGTGGCGTTTGGGCGGCGGTGATAGGCAGCACTCTCCTGGACTAAGAGGCAAAGTCCAGGGCAAAGCTGAGATCACAACAGCTTGGTCGAGCAGGAGCGACAGTCATGGACTTCCTTCCTCTCTTCTCTTTAGAAACATGGATTCTACTGATCACCTTTATCTGCGCATTTGTTATGTAACTATCACATATTTGTACTTCAAACGACATTAAACGGTGTAGCAGTAAACAGTGTTTGACTGACTCTCTTTAAAGACGTGATCTGATGTTCCACACAGGTATGGAAAATCAACTCATGGAATATTTGAGAAGTTGGGAATCCCAGGTCCCAAACCGGTGATGTACTGGGGCACAGTTGGCAGACACAACAGTGTAAATCATTAGTTTTGTAACATTCGACAGTTGAATTTGAAAGACAGACAGTTATGTTATTATGCTGTTATTATCATTTTGTAATAACTTTTGAAAATGCTTTTTCTGTTACAAGGTTTACTATTTGGATGACATAGAGTGTGCTCAGAAGTATGGAAAGGTGTGGGGGTGAGTCTGCAAAGCATTTTGCATTAGTGTAAATATTCTTTATTGGTATAATAATAATATAAAACAGAGAGCTTTACTAAACTGTAAAAATGTAACCATGTGCATTTGTGTGTTTGTGTAAATGTTCAAATGTAAAGCATGTTTGAGTTTAAGAAGCCCATTTTAGCTGTGATGGACCCAGACATGTTGAAAACCATCCTGGTGAAGGAGTGCTTCACCTACTTTACCAACAGACGGGTGAGAACACTTGTGTGTTTTTGAGATGGGAGCTCGAGTAGTGGCAGGTTATTGGTTTTAAACTGTGAAAAAAGTATAAATACAAATAAATTTCACCTTTTTCAAGTCTGTTGAATGATCACACTGGAAACGAGAAATCTTGATAACACATTAATTAAAAATTAAAAAACAAAAATTTCATTTCTGATCTACTTAAACGATCAGACTGGTGTTGAATGATTGATTTACTCTCTCTCTCTCTCTCTCTCTCTGTCTGATCACCAGCCAGTGTGGCTGGTAAGTTTCTGAAGTTACCAGCCAATCAGAATTTCCACTAGCCACATTTTTTCCTGTGCAAAAAAGACCACTGAATTCATTTGATCATTTTATTAACTGAAGCTTTAAATTAATCTTACAGTAAAGTTGGGAATGTATATCCAATTAAATTACAATAAATACTATTCAGGGTCTAATTTGACTCATTTTTTGTACATAACAATAAAATAAAAACATTAAAACTTTTCTTTTTAGATAGAAATTTGACGATTTATCTTAATGTGACCGTGAATATACAAAAATGGAAATATTTGACAACTTTCTGAACATGTTTTAGTGCAGATAATACACAAAATTACACACAAAATTATGTATAGAGAGACTAATTATGATGATTGATTATGTACATGTATGTATAAGGTATGTATCTTATGTCATACAATTCATTATTTGATATTAGGTTGTGAAAGTGTGTTTCCACGCTTTTTTCACGATATGTATGTAAAGATAGATAATTAATCAAACCAGAAGAAAGAAATCGTGCTCACGCGTCCCGTGAAATAGATGGTAAAGTGCCTGTTTTTTTAAATACAGACCAAAGTGAATTTTCACCTACATTTGGTGGATTGGTGAGTGTTCATTTAGAGTAAACCCATGTACTCATGACCACTATGTCCCTTTAGAACTTACGTCTGAATGGGGACCTCTATGATGCAGTGTCTATTGCTGAGGATGACCAATGGAGACGGACTCGTAACATCCTCTCACCTTCTTTCACCTCTGGCCGCATAAAAGAGGTAGACCGTCAGTTACTGTTTCCTAATTTCTTCAACTCAAATTTGCATATGTAAAAAAAATGGTCTTCTTCACCTTCTACTCGTTTTGCACTGTTTCTTCGTCTAAGATGTTTAGCATCATGAAACATCATTCCCGCAAACTGACAGCCAGCCTGCAGTCCAAAGTCAAAGACGATGACGCTGTTGAAATAAAACAGTGAGTATTAACGAAATGCTGTAAAACAACATTAGATCTGTGCCTTTAAATGACAGATCACCACCAAAGATGGCTATACAATAACCAAACATGTTCCTTTGTGAGCCTTAAAGGTGTTGGTAGGCAGATTTTGTTAGTTGCTGTTTTCTATTAGTGACAGACTTACCATTAGATTAGTGTTAAACCTTAGTTAGATTAATTGCACAGCTTCATTGGCCTATAATATGAAATGTGTGGAAATGGATGTAGAGATTAGACTAAAAATGTCCTTAAAGGTTGACCCTAATCATCTCGTCCCCACTATCAAGGCAGCAATCTTTATACCTATAATAATTGATTTGTATGTTTATAGTGTATACAATATTATTTAATTTGAGGCACTAATTGAGTAAATCCAGGCGATCATTTGCAGTGACCCTAACTGAAATGAAATCTCTGACTTTGCATAGATTGTAACCAATCACTAATCAATATTTTGTATAATGTGTGTATTCCAGCTTCTTTGGATCCTACAGTATGGACGTGATGGCAAGCTGTGCATTCAGTGTGGATATGGACTCAATCAACAACACCTCAAGTCCCTTGTTAACACATGCCTCAAAGCTGTTTAGATTTAGCATACCTCTTTTCATTTTCCAAGGTACATTAGCACCTTTTCAAGGTACCTTTTCATCCTTTATTTGAATGTAAACAGCTGTGTTGGGATCATAGTTATAATAGCTAAACCCTGTTTCCTTTTCAGCGTGTTTTCCCTTTTTTCTTCCACTCTTGGAGCTGTTGGGCTTCTCCTTATTCCCTAAGGCTTCTACTGATTTCTTCAGAACGGTTGTAGAGAAGATCATGGCAGACCGCAAAGGGAGCTCACATCAGGTCCCGAGAAAACACACAACTAAGTGATATTGATAGTTTATTATCAATATCACTTTTGAATATTGAAGTCTTTTGTCCTCTATATCTATATCGATATGTGATAAGGTGCTCAGAAAAAAAGGAAATTTGAATATCTGCATTATTGATTTATCTGTAGTTAATTTTCTTGATTATTGATTGATTGATGAGAAACAACAAAGTGCCGTCCCTCAAGGTCTTGTTTCATCTACATCCCAAAATATTCAGCTCACTGTCATAGAGGACTAAAAAAAAAAAAAACAGAAAATATTTTCATGCATACCAGTTATCTGACCTGTTTTCAGAAATCAGGAGATTTCCTCCAAAATATGATCAACTCTAAGACTACTGATGAGCCCAGAAATGAAAAGCAGAAAGAAGGTAATTACTCAGTGACATCACATACATTTAGCATCACAGATGTACACTGTGTTGCTTGTATTCACACCAAAGGTTCTATTGGGCCCTTTCAACTCCCTTGTTGTCCTAACAGGTCTTACAAATCATGAGATTGTTTCTCAAGCCACGATATTTCTATTTGCCGGTTATGAGACGAGTGCCCTGACTCTCGTTTTCTCTGCCTACAATTTGGCAAGAAATCCTGAAGTCATGAAACGCCTGCAAGACGAGATAGACTCCACTTTTCCTGATAAGGTAGAGCAAACCTTTCTGGCACAGGAGTTATTCTTTACGTTTTATTTCATCGCTGAATCTAAAGTTTTCAGATTCTTAATTGTGATTTGTAACAACTCTATAGGGTTCCCTCTATAGGGAATATGAAGCACTGATGCAGATGGAGTACCTTGACGCTGTTGTCAATGAGACTCTGAGGTAATGGGGAAAAACTGAGGGGGAAAAAGTATTTTCAAACAATTTAAAACCTACCAAGTCAACATTAGCACAAATAATGAACCAAAACACTGTTAAGAATGCAGTTATAGGTTTGGGGCAGTTAGTCTGACAAAGACATAGAGTATATTAAAAAATATTCTTATTTTGTCAATAGGCTCTACCCTCCTGCTGCACGTCTGGAAAGAACAGCCAAAGAAACTGTCAAGATCAATGGTATCACAATCCCAAAGGACATGACTGTTCTGGTGCCAGTCTATGCTCTGCACCATGACCCTGAGATATGGCCAGAGCCAGAAGAGTTCAAACCTGACAGGTAGAGTGTAAATGTGTGTCACTTTAAACATTACTCAAGCATTAAGTTGTATTAATAAATACAAAATTAATTAAGAAAAGATAAATTATATGTTTTGGGCGCCCAAACAGTTTTGAATGATTTCTAATGGCACAATTAGTCTTGTCAATGAGCTACAAGAAGTTTGTGTTGTGTTTCAAGGTTTAGTAAGCAGAACAAGCAGAACATCAACCCATATACCTACCTGCCATTTGGGTTTGGGCCAAGGAACTGTATTGGGATGCGATTTGCTCTGGTGCTGGTTAAACTGGGCTTGGTGGAAGTTTTGCAGAACTACAGCTTCTCAGTCTGCGAGGAGACAGAGGTGATTGTATTTAAATGACATACTTAGGTCAACGTGGTTTGACATAATAAGACTTTTCACAAACTATATTCACATTAAGAAAGAGTTTCTGATTCAGTGAATTGATCCATTCCCCAGATCCCTTTGAAGATGGACCCTGCAGCCCTCGTTGGACCTCTAAACCCCATCAAACTAAAGCTGGTGAAGCGTTGAGTCATGTCCAACTATGGAGACTCATCCCACAAGGCTGAACTATTCTGGAATTTTGTACCTTTAGTAACTAAACATGCTACTTATATGATGTTCCAACACACAGGAAAGGTTTGTAATAAGACATCAAATAAAAATCAAAACACTTATGAATAACCTTTGATCCAAATATGTTATTTTCCAAATCTGGTGATGATTAAATAAAGATGAAAACTCACAAAACAGTTAAAATGGTGGGAAAACATTGTTAAATTAATATTTCTTTTGTTGTATCTAAATGATCTAAAATTATTGTGTTATAGTTACAAGTGTAATATTGTGATATGACAACTACCAACATAAATAAAATATATGATCAAAAGATATTCATTCATATACACTAAACTGCTTTGCTAGTTCAGTCTTGTAGTGAGTAATATAACTACTGACAAAGAGATGTCCATGGACTCATAACTTTGCTTTTGTCCGTTTTTACGACCGGCAGTTTTCACGGGCTATTTTATTTTGAAAATCCACCGGATTCTCTTTCGAGGTGGTCTGACGTGTCAGTAGTTAGGAAACAAGTGTCGAGACGTTTCTGAAACGGACCGCTGCGGAGCCGGTGGCGTTTGGGCGGCGGTGATAGGCAGCACTCTCCTGAACTAGGAAGCAAAGTCCAGGGCAAAGCTGAGATCACAACAGCTTGGTCGAGCAGGAGCGACAGTCATGGACTTCCTTCCTCTCTTCTCTTTAGAAACATGGATTCTACTGATCACCTTTATCTGCGCATTTATTATGTAACTATCACATATTTGTACTTCAAACGACATTAAACGGCGTAGCAGTAAACAGTGTTTGACTGACTCTCTTTAAAGACGTGATCTGATGTTCCACACAGGTATGGAAAATCAACTCATGGAATATTTGAGAAGTTGGGAATCCCAGGTCCCAAACCGGTGATGTACTGGGGCACAGTTGGCAGACACAACAGTGTAAATCATTAGTTTTGTAACATTCGACAGTTGAATTTGAAAGACAGACAGTTATGTTATTATGCTGTTATTATCATTTTGTAATAACTTTTGAAAATGCTTTTTCTGTTACAAGGTTTACTATTTGGATGACAAAGAGTGTGCTCAGAAGTATGGAAAGGTGTGGGGGTGAGTCTGCAAAGCATTTGGCATTAGTGTAAATATTCTTTATTGGTATAATAAAATATAAAACAGAGAGCTTTACTAAACTGTAAAAATGTAACCATGTGCATTTGTGTGTTTGTGTAAATGTCCAAATGTAAAGCATGTTTGAGTTTAAGGGGCCGATTTTAGCTGTGATGGACCCAGACATGTTGAAAACCATCCTGGTGAAGGAGTGCTTCACCTACTTTACCAACAGACCGGTGAGAATACTTGTGTGTTTTTGAGATGGGAGCTCGAGTAGTGGCAGGCTATTGGTTTTAAGTATAAATACAAATAAATTTCACCCTTTTCAAGTCTGTTGAATGATCACACTGGAAACAAGAAATCTTGGTAACACATTAATTAAAAATTAAAAAAAAAAAATAGTCCGAGCTCAATTTTACTTTCAAATTATGATTATCACAATCGTGCATTGTTCAAATGACATTGTTTCATGAACATAGTACACATGACCCCATGTTTTATAAAGGATCATAGGCATACTGCGGGTCCCACGAGGCTGCCACGTCTAAAGCCAGCTCTACTTCAGCTGGAACACCTTGCAAACCACATTTAACGTGGCACACGCCTCATCTGAATGTGGGAAATTGTTTCCAATTTCATTTCTGATCTACTTAAAGGATCAGACTGGTGTTGATTGATTTACTCTCTCTCTCTCTCTCTCTCTCTCTCTCTCTCTCTGATCACCAGCCAGTGTGGCTGGTAAGTTTCTGAAGTTACCAGCCAATCAGAATTTCCACTAGCCACATTTTTTCCCGTGCAAAAAAGGCCACTGAAGTCATTTGATCATTTTATTAACTGAAGCTTTAAATTTAGAGAGACTAATTATGATGATTGATTATGTACATGTATGTATAAAGTATGTATCTTATGTCATACAATTCATAATTTGATTTTAGGTTGTGAAAGTGTGCTTCCACGCTTTTTTCACAATATGTATGTAAAGATAGATAATTAATCAAACCAGAAGAAAGAAACCGCGCTCACGCGTCCCGTGAAATAGATGGTAAAGTGCCTTTTTTTTAAATACAGATCAAAGTGAATTTTCACCCACATTTGGTGGATTGGTGGGTGTTCATTTAGAATAAACCCATGTACTCATGACCACTATGTCCCTTTAGAACTTACGTCTGAATGGGGACATCTATGACGCAGTGTCTATTGCTGAGGATGACCAATGGAGACGGATTCGTAACATCCTCTCACCTTCCTTCACCTCTGGCCGCATAAAAGAGGTAGACCGTCCGTTACTGTTTCCTAATTTCTTCAACTCAAATTTGCATATGTAAAAAAAAAAAAAGGTCTTCTTCACCTTCTACTCGCTTTGCACTGTTTCTTCGTCTAAGATGTTTAGCATCATGAAACATCATTCCCGCAAACTGACAGCCAGCCTGCAGTCCAAAGTCACAGACGATGACGCTGTTGAAATAAAACAGTGAGTATTAACGAAATGCTGTAAAACAACATTAGATCTGTGCCTTTAAATGACAGATCACCACCAAAGATGGCCATACAATAACCAAACATGTTCCTTTGTGAGCCTTAAAGGTGTTGGCAGGCAGATTTTGTTAGTTGTTGGTTTCTATTAGTGACAGACTTACCATTAGATTAGTGTTAAACCTTAGTTAGATTAATTGCACAGCTTCATTGGCCTATAGCCTCAATGGATCTCTAAATATAGTCCCCACTATCAAGGCAGCAATCTTTATACCTATAATAATTGATTTGTATGTTTATAGTGTATACAATATTATTCAATTTGAGGCACTAATTGAGTAAATCCAGGCGATCATTTGCAGTGTCCCTAACTGAAATGAAATCTCTGACTTGGCATAGATTGTAACCAATCACTAATCAATATTTTGTATAATGTGTGTATTCCAGCTTCTTTGGATCCTACAGTATGGACGTGATGGCAAGCTGTGCATTCAGTGTGGATACGGACTCAATCAACAACACCTCAAGTCCCTTGTTAACACATGCCTCAAAGCTGTTTAGATTTAGCATACCTCTTTTCATTTTCCAAGGTACATTAGCACCTTTTCAAGGTACCTTTTCATCCTTTATTTGAATGTAAACAGCTGTGTTGGGATCATAGTTATAATAGCTAAACCCTGTTTCCTTTTCAGCGTGTTTTCCCTTTTTTCTTCCACTCTTGGAGCTGTTGGGCTTCTCCTTATTCCCTAAGGATTCTATTGGTTTCTTCAAAACGGTTGTAGAGAAGATCATGGCAGACCGCAAAGGGAGCTCACATCAGGTCCTGAGAAAACACACAACTAAGTGATATTGATAGTTTATTATCAATATCACTTTTGAATATTGAAGTCTTTTGTCCTCTATATCTATATCGATATGTGATAAGGTGCTCAGAAAAAAGGAAATTTGAATATCTGCATTATTGATTTATCTGTAGTTAATTTTCTTGATTATTGATTGATTGATGAGAAACAACAAAGTGCCGTCCCTCAAGGTCTTCTTTCATCTACATCCCAAAATATTCAGCTCACTGTCATAGAGGACTAAAAAAAACAGAAAATATTTTCATTTGAGGAGCTTTTTTTCTCAGATACACACATAGAAAATATTTTCATGCATACCAGTTATCTGACCTGTTTTCAGAAATCAGGAGATTTCCTCCAAAATATGATCAACTCTAAGACTACTGATGAGCCCAGAAATGAAAAGCAGAAAGAAGGTAATTACTCAGTGACATCACATACATTTAGCATCACAGATGTACACTGTGTTGCTTGTATTCACACCAAAGGTTCTATTGGGCCCTTTCAACTCCCTTGTTGTCCTAACAGGTCTTACAAATCATGAGATTGTTTCTCAAGCCACGATATTTGTATTTGCCGGTTACGAGACGAGTGCCCTGACTCTCATTTTCTCTGCCTACAATTTGGCAAGAAATCCTGAAGTCATGAAACGCCTGCAAGACGAGATAGACTCCACTTTTCCTGATAAGGTAGAGCAAACCTTTCTGGCACAGGAGTTATTCTTTACGTTTTATGTCATCACTGAATCTAAAGTTTTCAGATTCTTAATTGTGATTTGTAACAACTCTATAGGGTTCAATCGAATATGAAGCACTGATGCAGATGGAGTACCTTGATGCTGTTGTCAATGAGACTCTGAGGTAATGGGGAAAAACTGAGGGGAAAAAAGCATTTTCAAACAACTTAAAACCTACCAAGTCAACATTAGCACAAATAATGAACCAACACTGTTAAGAATGCAGTTATAGGTTTGGGGCAGTTTAAATTGAATGTTTAGTCTGACAAAGACATAGAGTACATTAAAAAATATTCTTATTTTGTCAATAGGCTCTATCCTCCTGCTCCACGTCTGGAAAGAACAGCCAAAGAAACTGTCAAGATCAATGGTATCACAATCCCAAAGGACATGACTGTTCTGGTGCCAGTCTATGCTCTGCACCATGACCCTGAGATATGGCCAGAGCCAGAAGAGTTCAAACCTGACAGGTAGAGTGTAAATGTGTGTCACTTTAAACATTACTCAAGCATTAAGTTGTATTAATAAATACAAAATTAATTAAGAAAAGATAAATTATATGTTTTGGGCGCCTAAACAGTTTTGAATGATTTCTAATGGCACAATTAGTCTTGTCAATGAGTTACAAGAAGTTTGTGTTGTGTTTCAAGGTTTAGTAAGCAGAACAAGCAGAACATCAACCCATATACCTACCTGCCATTTGGGTTTGGGCCAAGGAACTGTATTGGGATGCGATTTGCTCTGGTGCTGGTTAAACTGGGCTTAGTGGAAGTTTTGCAGAACTACAGCTTCTCAGTCTGCGAGGAGACAGAGGTGATTGTATTTAAATGACATACTTAGGTCGACGTGGTTTGATGTAATAAGACTTTTGACAAACTTTATTCACATTAAGAAAGAGTTTCTGATTCAGTGAATTGATCCATTCCCCAGATCCCTTTGAAGATGGACCCTGTGGGCCTCCTTGGACCTCTAAACCCCATCAAACTAAAGCTGGTGAAGCGTTGAGTCATGTCCAACTAAGGAGACTCATCCCACAAGGCTGAACTATTCTGGAAATTTGTACATTTAGTGACTAAACATGCTACTTAAAGTGTTAAAGATTAGTACTATAAGTTCTCAATCTGTATTGTAAGTGTATCACTAGGTCTGTTTTGATCAATCAAAACACTTATGAATAACCTTTGATCCAAATATTTTATTTTCCAAATCTAGTGATGATTTCATAAAGATGAAAACTCCCAGAACAGTCAAAATTGTCGAAAAAAAACATTGTTAAATGAATATTTCTTTTGTTATATATTGAAATGATCCAAAATGATTGTGTCATAGTTACATGTAAGTGTAATAAATAAACTAAATAATAAATAATAAATCTGTGAACTGGCTTTACTTTTGGAGATTAAATATGATGAATGTTTCTAATGATCTCAGTCATCATGTGAGATAATAACGTGAAGCACGTTATTTTACATGTTGTTGAAAACTTTCACACATAATGAATTTCCTGATTTTCATCTGTCTATGGAATTTAGCAGGAAACCGAGGCACTTGTACGACACCCCTACAATTACAAGCTTTAAAATATGATTTAAAAGATGATACTGACTCGTATATAAAGCTGCTCAGTTGTTCGGATGTCATGGAGCTCTGATGTTCTTGGAGTTTGAGGGTTACAGGTCTTTCATTTGACTTAAGTTGTCCATATTTAAAGAAGTCTATGAAGGTTCTCAGTCATCCAGGTCATCAAAAGGTTAAGTCTGGGGCAACTGGACTTGTTTGTAGATCTGTGAAGACATTTTGCCTATCGTCCAAGAAGCTTCTTCAGTTCTGACTGCTAGGCAGTCTGTGTACTTCAGTACAATCTTGGAACAAGCCTAAAACATACCCAGAAAGTGTTTACATGTCTAAAGGTGAGGGGATGAGTGCCATGCTGACACGGAAGATACAAACAATTGGCAAAGTTCACGGTCACATATTTTAATTTAGGTGAGAAGGTACCTGGAGCTGCTACGAAGGGAGAGTTCACCATTTATTTTTTGTCGTTACATAATGCTGTGTTCAAACTACCAAACTTTAACAGCAGCACTACAGTTGCTGACTAGAGACAATTAATGATATTTAAAATGTTTTCTCACAAATTAAGAGGTGGTCGGTTTCACTGATGTTTTACATTGGTTTTACAGGTAGCCTGTGCAAAGAAGCTCTGGCTACCTGTAAAACCAAGAACAGAATTTAAAATCCTTCTCCATTGGTACAAAACTCTTCATGGTCAGACACCATCATATCTTAAAGAGCCCGTAGTACCCTGTTACCTCACCAGAACACTGTTCTCTCAGAAGGAAAAGTGGTTCCTTTAGTCTCCAAAAGTAGACTGGGAGCCAGAGCCTTCAGATATCAATCTCTAAATCAATCTCCATATCAATCTTTCTTTATAGTTAGGGCTGGCTCAGGCGGGTCCTGAACCATCCTTAGTTATGTTGCTACAGGCCTAGACTGCTGGGAGACTCGTGATACACGTTTTTATAGACCTTTTACAACAGTCTTAGTGGGTCAACAGTAAACACAATCATTATGAATTTTCTCTAGCCTTTTCCCTTGAATGACCGCAGTGCTGCTGTTAAACCTGTTTGTCCTATTGTGTAATCTCAACACAGCATTATGTAACAACAAAAACTAAACTGAACTTTGCCAATAGTTTGTATCAGCCATATCAGCATGGCCCTCACCTTTAGACATATAAACACTTTATGGTTATGTTTTAGACTTACCATGACATGTCTGGAGACCTGTAACCCTCAAAAGAGACAACATGTGGCCTCAGAAACCCAGTGTTCATTGTGTTGCCCATTGACACTTCAACATGTGGACAGGAAGAGGTGGCGGATCGAATTGCAAATCGCCAAATTTTGAAAATGACATTTGCATCAAAGAATATTAGATTTGCATTCGATATTTTATTATTTTTAATATTATTATATTACTATCAATATTATTTTAATATTATTATTAATATTCTATTATTACTATTCTATTATACTATTACTATTATTATAGGCATTGCCTAAACTCCAGTAATCAACATGATTGACTGAATCTGATATGAACCAAAACAGACATAGTGATACACTTACAATACAGATTGAGAACATATAGTACTAATCTTTAACACTTTAAGTAGCATGTTTAGTCACTAAAGGTACACATTTCCAGAATAGTTCAGCCTTGTGGGATGAGTCTCCCTAATTGGACATGACTGAATGTTTCACCAGCTGTAGTGTGACTGGATTTAGAGGTCCAACAAGACATTCAGGGTCCATCTTCAAAGGGATCTGGGGAATGGATCAATTCACTAAACCAGAAACTCTCTCTTAATACAAATATAGTTTGTCAAGAGTCTTTTTTATTTGAAATACAGATTATTCTTTGCAGTTAAGATACTAGCCTTCCTTATACTACTTCTAATTAAATAATATTGCATATACTAAATGCTGCTTCAGTCAGTTATTTACCTGAAATTGTCAGACTGCCATTGGTTAAACTCTCACACACTTCCTCTACTGACGTAACAGATCCATGCAGCAGACGATAAAAGCCTCTGGTCATGATTTGGGACTTTAGTTGAACTGCTACCAGAGAGAGAAAACCTGCAGCGATGGGCTACCTCTTCTATTTCTCCGCTGAAACATGGACCCTCCTGGTTGCATTCATCACACTGTTGTTTGTGTAAGTGTTTAAGAATATGTTTCCCAGCTATTTATACTATGTTGTACATGTTGTATTTGTGTGCTTGCTTGTGTGTGTGACAACAATATCTTCTCTTCTACCCCTGTTTTTTTCTTTTTTGGTGCACAGGTACACCTTCTGGACATATGGAACATTTAAGAAAATGGGCATCCCCGGTCCCAAACCAGTCCCTTTTTTTGGCACTATGCTAGCATATAGAAAGGTTGGTAAACATACAGAGACAATACACCAGATTTATACCAATATATAGAGGTTTAGCAAGGTAAATATTGGTACAATGGAACACACTTACTTAAAAATAATGTAAGTAAAGTCTCAGTTAAGTTATTACGGTTTGAAACAGTGAAAGATCCATTTTACCAATAAAATTGTGAGTGTTAAAAAAGTTTATTTTATTGTCATATAATAGAATGGAATTATCTTTTACATGCAGCATGTACTGACTTCAGTCTATTCCTTATATATCCTTCAGAATTAACACAATTGTTAATGTCTTACATATTTAAATAATACTGTTCATGCAAGTATGCAAGTATCCTTACCATTTTGAAGATGACTGAAGGTTGGTGTTCAGTTAATGTTTATTGTGTATATGTATATTATTATTCTTGTGTTTAGGGATTCACCAACTTTGACACGGAGTGCTTCAAGAAATATGGGAAAATATGGGGGTAAGTCTGCATGTTGAACGATATGTGTGTGTGTGCATGTTTCTATAATATCTCTTTACAGTGTTGTATATCATAGATGTGTGTGTTTTTTGTGTTTTTATTCTTCTATTCATGTTCTTTTCTATTCTTTTCATATCTAGCATTTTCGATGGCCGCCAGCCCGTACTGTGCATCACAGATCCTGCTATGATCAAAACTATTCTGATAAAGGAGTGTTACTCTCTCTTCACCAACCGCAGAGTACGCACTCTTACCGTATGACACATTCAGTCACGTTGCTGCATTTTAGTTGAACTCTCCGCCTCATTGTTTGCCTAACTCTGTTGTAGAATTTCCATCTGATGGGGCCGTTGCAGGACGCTGTGAGTGTTAGTGAGGATGACCAGTGGAGGAGGATTCGCAGTAACCTCTCTCCCTCTTTCACCTCAGGAAAACTGAAAGAGGTACAGCCATCTTTTGCTCTCTACCTCCTCAACCCTTTATTATTGTCGGATTGTCTCTAAAGCAGTGGCTCTCAACCCACTGGCTTGGGCCCCCTGTTAAAAATAACATCTTCTTTTGGGCCCCCGTCTGTTGGTTTATCTATGGTCTTAGTGTGGACATGAGCTGTCATGATTTCAACCAAATTTTTTTCCCATCTTGTATTGTTTGATTTGAAAGATTGTTAGATGTCGTGAAAACCTCCAGTATTTCCTCGGATTTATTCTTGACCATACGTGTCCAACACTGTTTGTGTATCCTTATTTCAAGTATTGCAGTTGGCCTTTGTATAACTGTTGAACTGTTCCTGTCTGTGCTTCAGATGTTTGACATAATGAAGGACCACTCTGCTAAACTTGTCAACAGCATGAAGAAGAAGGCAGACAAGGATGAGGCTCTAGAGCTAAAAGAGTACGGACATGTTATCCTCCAACATAAAACATTCATCTAAAGTTATACTAGAAAATTCATGAAGTCATCATGACATGACATTTTATGACATGTTTTTGTGTCATTTAGTTTCTTTGGACCCTACAGTATGGACATCGTAACCAGCACAGCCTTCAGTGTAGACATAGACTCACTCAACAACCCCTCAGACCCCTTTGTTACCAACATCAAGAAGATGGTGAAGTTTGACTTGTTCAACCCTCTCTTCATGCTTGTTGGTACAGAATTTTTTATAAGCCTTATATAACTTCCTGTGAATGTTTAGAGTCAATGCAGTCACTGTCTTTCCTGCGTCTTTGTTAAATGTGTTTCTCCTGCTCTCCTTTAGCTTTCTTCCCTTTTATGGGTCCTATTTTTGAGAAGTTGGAGTTCTCCCTTTTCCCTAAGTCTGTCACAGACTTCTTTTATGCTGCAGTGCAGAAGATCAAGTCTGACCGAGAGAAGAGCAAACAAAGGGTGAGGCTGCATATTGCATATCTGTGTGTACATATGTACTGTATATGTATCAGTGGATTCATAAATATAATCAAAGCTATTCTCATATGACTACTTTTAGAGTCGAGTGGATTTCCTTCAGCTGATGCTTGACTCTCAGAAGGACCCCAGTGGAGTAGGCAATGATAAAGGTGACACACACATACACAGTATCTATCTACACACACATAAAAACAAAACATGAAGATATTCTAAATCATATCTCCTTTCTGTCTCCCCAGGTTTAAGCGATCATGAGATCCTTTCTCAAGCAATGATTTTCATCTTTGCTGGCTACGAAACAACCAGCAGCTCTCTCACTTTCTTGGCTTACAACCTGGCAACAAACCCTCACGTCATGAAGCGTCTGCAGGAGGAGATCGACGCCACTTTCCCTAAGAAGGTCTGTTGAGAGTGGGTAGAGGACTACATTTCAGATAGCAGAAAGGCCTCAAAGTAATTCATATATTTAAAGCTGCTTTCATTGATTTTTGGCCACATAGGGGCCAAAGCGACTTATAATCAGTGTATTCAACCCAAGAATCATGCAAGCACAGCAGTTTCATCAAAATGCTACAAAGTGCTACATTTAGACAGATCACAACCAAGCAGATTGAGATCAGTAGCTACTACTTTGAAACTATACATTATGCTTTTAGCTTTAGGTTAATTTTATTTCAGTCCTGCAACCTGACAAGACTTGAGGCAACTATTCAACCTGCTGTACAGGTCCACACAATACGCAGCTGAGATTTGAGTTGTGTGCAACATTAACAATTAACAACAAAACCAATACCTCCATCAACAATCCCTTCGGTGCTTATTGTAACTCCAGACTTTGCCTACTATAATAGTGGTAATCTTTTTTCTATGTGGCATGGCTTAGAATTCATAGCAGTCATATCTATGTGTTTGTGTGTGTTTTTAGGCTCCGGTTGAGTACCAGGCTATGATGCAGATGGAGTATTTGGACAGCGTCATCAACGAGTCTCTCCGAATGTATCCCATTGCTCCACGCCTGGAGCGTGTGACCAAGTCGACTGTGGAGATAAATGGCCTTGTGATTCCAAAGGACATGGTTATCATGATACCTACATGGACCCTGCACCGGGACCCGAGTCTGTGGCCTGAACCAGAGGAGTTCAAACCTGAAAGGTGTCAAAAGGATTTACATGTTTAGGTTTACCAGCCACAGAGAGGACCTGAACCTGCATTTCTGTTATTAATACATTATTATGTGTGTTTGTGCATCTCAGGTTCAGCAAGCAAAACAAGGAGAGTATTAATCCATACACTTACATGCCTTTCGGAGCAGGACCAAGGAACTGCATCGGGACGCGATTTGCTCTGCTGATGATGAAATTGGCAGTGGTGGAAATCCTCCAGAGATACAGCTTCTCTGTGTGTAAGGAGTCTGAGGTGAGACAACAGATATTCACACCGCTTGTCATTACTTTTTTTTTTAAAATCATTATTATTTTATTATGGCGTATGAGTAGTCCTGTCCAAATGTTTGATAATGATATCGAGGGTTATATAATGCCAAAGGTATCCAATCATTAACCGAGTGTCACATACAGTATGACCAGTCATTCATCTGGTCTTTGCACAAGGTTTCCGCACTCTGTGATACTGTCAGATGTTTGCAGTTTTGAAATAACAAGGCTGAATTTTTATTTATTGTTGACTTTGTTCACCCTACACCTGCCAGGTGCCCTTTGAGATGGATGTCCAAGGCTTGTTAGTCCCAAAACGACCAATCAAACTGAAGCTGGTGCCACGGTCTGAACCTTCAAGCTAAAAAAAAAAGAAGATAAAGGATAATCATATTTTAATTATTATTAGAGCTATTCATCAGTTGTTTCAGCCTGTGTCTACATGTGTATGAGCTCTTTGTGTGTGTGCAACTTGCAGGCGATGCAAATAATTAAAACATTTAAAGGTTTTTAAGGATATTAGAGACAACTCTTTCCCAGTAAGTCAAATATTTAAAACATGTGGTCAGTCTGAAATATACAATATACTGTAATGCCACACAACAGCACCATAAACTGTCTCTATGTTTAACCTTGCAGTTAAATCAACACTTCTCCAATAAAGGCTTTATCACAGGAAGAATGATATTTAAAGCAGGCTAATTGCACAGGCTTTAATTAGACTTTGCAGCTGTTTATGTATGTCTTTCCATCAACTGAGAAATGAGACATCTTCTCAGTGTCAGTCAGCCTCAGTGGTGCGATGTAAGTTGTAACACGTACAGCGGCAGCTTGTCATCTCATCTCTCCATTCTACATCAGTTCAGCTCACATATACTATTGTTACACTTATTATTGTTATTATTACCATTAGTCATAACTCCATTAAAGATTATAGTTAATCATAATACCGTTGGGTGATGTTGCCATGCAGTATTTTTTCATGACAGTAAAATGATGTATGCATTTTTCTGATGTTATTTCCATAGTTATGTCCTTTTGTTGCTATTGTTAAACTTTATGTTCATTTTGTTAACTTTAACGAATGCTGTGTGTCGTCTGTCTGCGCTCTCTCATCAGGCCCATTTGATGTGACATGTCCTCTGAGATGTAATCAGCCGCACTGAATGAAAACAGAGATTCAGAGTTTCTAGTTTCCCTGTTTCTTATTCATTTTCACAGTAACTTTGGTCTATTTGTGGTTTATGGTAACTCGTTATTTTGGTTTCTTTGTTTTTGTATCATCATCCTTGAATTTGTCATGCTTTACTATTGCTCACTGTCACTACTGCCTCCAGGAAAAGTCCAACTCCTGTCGTCAACCTTTGTGTCAGCATATGCATCTATATTTACACTATAAATAGAAGATGTGTGGTATGTTTTAAGGCTGCTGTTGTGTTGTATAAGTCTACTGATTTCAGTGTTTTGGGTTTGATCCCCCAACTCTTCCCGTCCACATGTGTGTCCATGGGCAACACACTGAACACCGGGTTGCTCCCCAGCCACTGCAGACGCACAAACCAGTGCATTCAAAGTCAGGCTGGATCAGGAGGGACACCCAGAAAAAAAGTGCCTATACAAAATCATATGTACAGATGGTTAGGGATAAAGAAAATATAATTTTCTGTGTATTTCTGTATTTCTATGAAACAATTAAAACTTTGTACAAACAGTATTTATTACAGGGCAGTTTGATTACGAAGTACAGATCTTGTCATTTTGCTGGTCACTCAATGTAAAAAGGTTTAAGTGATTTAAAAGATGATACTAACTGATGCCCCAATGCTCTTGGACTTGTGCTGACCATGGCTTGGATTGAAATCTGGGAATAAGAACAGACACCCTGTCTGAGTACCTGAGACCACATGTTGTCTCTTTTGAGGGTTACAGGTCTCTGATCTCTAAATGGCGAGGACACGAGTGCCTTGCTGACAGAAACATTTGGCAAACATCAACAGTCACGTGTGTTAGTTTAGGTGAGAAGGTACCTGAAGCATCGACAGAGGGAGAGTTCATTCAGTTTGTTTTGCGTATCTGAATAATGGCGTGTTCAGACTACACAATATCAAGGACAAACTTTAGCTGCAGCACTGTTTGTTAGATTACTGAGACTTCTGTGTTTTATATGACCTTTTACAACAGTCTTAGTGAGTCAGAAGTACACAAAATCAGGGTAAAGATGAAATCCATCAAAGCCACATTTAGTCATTGCATAACAGACTCAATAAATGGATACGGTATCAGCTTGAGGTAGGGTAAAGGTATTTGTAATACACTCTATGTAATACATTTATTGCTCTCAATTAAAAAACAAACCCAGGTATAAGTTGCATAAATAATAGATCTGTTTAATGTTTAGACAGAGTTTGTGTAGAAAAGTCACTGTGCGCAGGTGTCAAAGATAAAAAGAGGCACGGAAATCTCTTTCCCAGTTCTTATCTTTTTGCTCCTTTCTCCTACATTCTTCTTTCCTCTGTCCTTTTCCTCCACCCTTCTCTTTCTCCTTGGATGGTGGTTTCACTGCGTCATGATCCCTGGCTTGGAAATGTGTAACTTTGGCTCTTTTCATCTCTCCATAGCCCAGACCTTTCTGGTCTCTTTTCAGCACAGTTGACACTGGCTGCTTTGTCCCCTCTCCCTCTGGCCCCAGCCCCGTCCCTGGTTTCCAGCCACAACGTACCATCATCTTGTAGCTGTTGCTGGAGGGGGGGAGGCAGTAGTAGGGGCTGGGTGGAGGACGCTGCAAACTGAACTGATGTAGAGTGGAGGAGAGATGAGATGACAAGCCGCCGCTGTACTCGCTGCAACACACGTCGCACCACTGACGCTGGGCGGCACTGAGAAGATGAGAGAATTAGTGAGAGGAGAAACATTAAAGGAACAATCTTTCAAGTCTTTATGGTTTTAATGGTTAATTTGGCAAATTTTATGTTTCCAACTTGAAAATGGCAATCCAATTATTGAAGAAAAGGCCTGCGTTTCCATTTCCATCAAGAATAGTAATCTCATCATATTTTGTACAGACTCGCTGTAATGAATAAACATTTTGTCCAGCTTGGTTTAAACTGTATGCAACAACGCGCTGACCTGTTATCAGACGGTATGTCACTCTGTGTACTTTCCCCGTAGCTCTCAAACTCCTCCAATATGTCTCTGTGGCCAGCTGGGGGGGGAAAAAAACAAACAGGGATGAGTTCAACTTTATCGTGCACGCACAGAACGCAGAAATCTAGAGCCGTTTATAAGAGCTGTGTAGTTTCACCTTCCAGTGCCAGATCTTTGGCATCCCTGCCCTGCGTATCAACCACTCCGACCCACGCCGCTTCACGTTGCAGCAGCAGCCTCACCGCAGCTCTTTGTCCCGACCAGCTTGCACACATCACCGCCGTCCAGAAGTAAGTGTCCTGGAGAGGAGACCATCAGGACTTGAGACAAAGACAGATATTTCCTGATGTAAAAAAAAGCACACTGAGCGTGAGAGCACCTGGAAGTTGATGTCAGCCCCCTTTGAGAGCAGGTCTTTGAGGCCGGAGACGTCCCCCTCATGGGCACAGCGGAGCAGCCTGAGTCCCAGGAGCTGCATGGAGCTTTCTGAGATGCTTGCATCTCTTCTCTGACTGCCTTCACTTTCATTACCACCTGATCTGCTCTGTCCCACTCTTCTACTGGACCTCCTCTGTTTATCCTTGCGCCCTCTGCCACAATCTTTCTTGTGTGCTTTATCATCTTTCATTAAGTTTTCATAGAAGTGCCTGGCCTCTTTCCCACTGAGCACACAGCCTGTTGTGGAGCTGGACTGTTGGACTGTGTCAATGCTAAAAACATCCTGCCCACTGGCAGGAGTGAAGCCCAAAGCAGCCATAAGAAGTGGCTGTAGCTTTATGAATATTACAGTCAGCCTGATATAATCCTGTTTTAAAGAAAGGACAATGTTCCTGCTGTGGCAGGCTGTTATTTACTTAGCATAGCTTAGCATCACGGTTAGCTTTCAGACACATAGAGGCTTGTTAAGCTGAGACGACCTCAGGCACTTACGTCGGTGAGTTAACATTACCCAAGTAGCTTCAGAAAATATCCAGATAACGGCGTGAACTTCGTCAGAAGTGCCTGATTTCTTTAATAACACGAAGCTGCTTCAAGCTAACGCCATAGCCTCCTCAGTGTTTCCCTTTCTTCCGGTTTGTGAATAACATTAGCTACGTCACTAACGGTGAGTAGCGCCACCTGGCGGACCGGATGTTCACACGCCAGTGACCCTGACACGCCATGAGGCGCTTGAAGTATGCTTTCAGTGTCACCGTGTTAAAGGTGCAGTGTGTAAGGTTTGGGGCCTTTATTTTCAGAATAAGACAGACAAGGAACACGATATTCATCACTATGATTTCATGCATCCGAAAATAAGAATCTTTCTTTCTTATTAATTTAGTTGTGTCTATTTTACTTATTCTTCTTTCTGTATAATTATTATTAGTTAGTAAACATTTTGTTGTTTTGACACTTGCTCATTTACTGTTTATGTATTACATATGTTGCACTTTTGTTTCAAATAAATATATTTCATATCAGGATGTCATATTTTTGATATCAGTATGAACTATGAATATTATTTAGACACATTTGTGTTCCATATATTAACAGCACGTCCCTCTCATTTTATTCCAGAGGCCCCTCATGTGGACAGCTTAATTTTTATTACTTGTAGTGCCCTTATATGCCCAGATATTCTTCAATGAGGGTAAACGTTTTTTTTTTCATTTCAGAAGAAGTCACCAAAACAGCTCTTGTGGATGCCAAATATTTATCTGCATGCCAGAATTGAAGGGTAAACTCCTCTGTTTAACCTTGGTCTTAAATCAACAATACTGATCTCTTAATTTCATTTACCTCTGGAAATTATTTAACCTAAGACTTAAACCTTATTTGATTAGGTTTAATCTTGATTAATTATGAATGAGCTGGCTGAGTAACCACTTATTGTCATAGCACTCGCACACCACATATGCAGACGAACGCTTAATAGATACAATTATGGGGTTCACACGAAGACACATGATCCCATTTACACATGTCTGGGTGATTCTCATTTGACTGAACATTACGATGCAGCTTCTACAGACATTGTTCATAAAGCTGTGCTAGCAGAGTGAATAATCAATTTATTTTTATGGCACTTTTCTAAACAGTTACAAAATGACTGGTTACAAAGACGCCTAAACAACTGCAAAAAGTAAAACTAAGCAAACATATTATTATGACGACACATACTGTAGTGGGGGGACAGCAAAATTACTGAAATATGACAGTTTCTAGTGTCATTTGACTGATTACATCCTGTTTGACCATCTACAATGCAAATAGTGGAGCAAAAACTCTGACAGAACTGTTCGCATGCCGGTCACTAGTTACTGGTTGGTAAGACAGATAAGAGCGTAGTGTATAAACCCTCATGCAGAAGAGACTTTGTATTACGTGGTAATGTAGTGATATTGAAGAAAGTCCAGGCAGAAAGCTTGCAACCAGCACAACAGTGAATGAAATGCTGTTTGGGTGACAACAGTGAAGACTTACACGACACAGAGATATCAGTGGTTCTGCACATTTTAGCCCATTACCCAGTAAGTTAAACGCCTAATATGACCTTTTCCTGGTGTACTGAAAATGTTGCAGTTTTACTAATGGGTGTGGAGTACAATCCACAATCTGTGGATGTTTTGCAATCTGCAACTCTACCGCTACACACTGCTCCTTTAAAGTAAGGCATTGAAAAGTAGGAATTGTGGAAATGATTAATAAATGAAGGCCTAGCAATAAATAGTCTTTGTAAAGCTTGTGTTAAAGAGTTGGTGATAAGACATCGATCAACACTGATTGATCATTTTAAGTGCTTACTCTGTGATGGGGTTCCAAAATACAATCACGTAACATAATCTGACAATTTAGTCTTCGTGGCAGCCTTAATCAGCTTCCAGCATATCTTATTCTTTCTCGAATAATGCATCTGACTTGATTGTTAATGCTACCTGCCCCTACAAACATGCAAAGCCACTGGTCTGATCATTCAACAGCAACAGCCAAAGCTTCACTGGAGTTCTGTTACGACAGTATCTAACAGTGGTATTTACTGATGTGTCTGTTTCTGTCCCCAGTTTGTGTGAATGTCTGTCCACAGTGGGGGCAGGAGTATGGCCTCTCCCCTGTGTGTATCCGCATGTGAACATTCAGTTTGTCTTTGCTAACAAAGCGTTTGTTGCAGCAGGTGCATGCGTACGGTTTGTCCCCCGTGTGATAGCGCTGGTGCATCTTCAGCTCCGTCATGCGACCGTAAGTCCTGCCGCACTCGGGGCACTTGTAGCTGGGACGCACCTCCATGTGCTGCCTGCTGTGCAGCCGCAGCCCGCTGGACGACCTGAAGCTCTTGCTGCACTGCGAACACTGGAAGGGTTTCTCTCCGGTGTGGATGTGGATGTGTAACTTGAGGCTGGCTGCCGAGGGGAAGCCGTTGCCGCAGATGGAGCAGAGGTGGGGCCTCTCGCCTGTGTGGATGCTCAGGTGCTTCTCCAGCTTGTTCTTGTTCAGGAACGTCCTGCCGCAGACGGGGCAGTTCAACGGCTGCTCTCCCTCGTGTGAGCTCATGTGCTCCGTCAGCTCAACTAGCGTAGAGAAAGCGCTATCGCATCGCGTGCACGAGTACGGCCTCTCCTTCTTGAACTTCCTGTGTTTGAGGCAGTGCTGCTCTAGATCTTCCTTCTCCTCAAAGGTCTCGATACAACAGGTGCACTGGTACGGTCTTTCTTCTGTATGAGTCCGCAGGTGATACTTCAGAGCTGTTAACTGTAGAAAGACGCTGTCACAGTGTGGACACCTGGATTCCCGTCTGCCGTGGACCATTACGTGCCTCTTGTAGTGAGACAGCTTGATGAAGCGTTTGCGACACAATGAACAGTAATACTGTTCGTTTTGGTGGCCTTGCTCGTGCTTCTTCAATGCGTACTCCACCTTAAACTTCTTCCCACAGGTTTTGCAGGTGTAAGACTTTTCATGAACCCCCATGTGCGTCTCCAGTTCTTCCGGACTATTGAACTTTTCGTTACATTTCGGACAAGTGCCACTGTTTTCTTTCACATGAATCTCCAGGTGTTTGTTGAGGTCCTCCGGAAATGCGAAATGCTTCTGACAATCAGGGCACGTGTAACACTCACTGTTTGACGCCTTGCGATGGGTCACTATGTGCCTTTTCAAATGATACATTCGACCAAATACTTTGCCGCAATCGCCACAGACGAGGCTTCGAGGGCTGGCCTGAATCTTCTTATGTAATTTGAGATGACTCACAAGTGCAGCCTTCTCCTTGAACTGTTTTTCACATGCAAGACATGTCAGGCCTTCAACTGTGTGAGTCTTCTTATGCGCTTTCAGTTCCAGCCAGGTGCTTAAGCTTTTCCCACATTTAGAGCAGATATACTGACCCAGGCCATGTTGGTTCCTCAGGTGCCGGGTCATGTGGTAGGACTGGCTGAAAGTCAAAGAGCAGACCGGGCAGCTGAACGGTTTCTCCTTCGTGTGCGTCCTCATGTGTCTGGCGAGTTTGTTTGGCCCTCTGAAGCGCCTGTCAACACAGATGGGACAGAAATGGCCTTTTGTTTTAGTCTTAGAGGCGACCTTTTCTTTCCGACTGCCTCCATCCTGAGATGCAGCTCCATCAGCATCCTTATCCTCCGTCTTAACACTAACTACAGATCCTTTATCCTGAGAATCACTAGAACCAGAGTCTTCATCATTCTCAGCATTGCAATCATCACTCTCGTGACTGTCCCTGTTACGTGACTGAATTATTTCTTGGTTTTTCACTTCGTCACGCTGCTGGGAACTCTGTCCCTCTGTCGGGGCAGACTGGTCATGACTAGAGAACGCACCATTGTCTGGGAATTTTTCGCGACAGTCGAGGCGTGACAGGACATGCGACGCGTGCGTCTTCTTGTGACTCTGTAGCTCTTCAGCGCTCTCGAAACTTGTCACACACGTGGCGCAGACGTGAGGTCCTGCGCTGTGCTGGTTCCTGAGGTGTCGGGTCATGTGATAGGACTGGCTGAAGGTCACGGCACAGATGGGGCAGCTGAACGGTTTCTCCTTTGTGTGCATCCTCATGTGTCTGGCGAGCTTGTTTGCATCTTTGAAGTGCCTGTCGATGCAGATAGGACAGTGGGGGCCTTTTAGTTTAGTTGAAGAGTCTTCATCTTTATCGTCGCTAGCTTTATGTTCCTCTTTAATCCTCTGTGACGATGAGGACAAGGCCCTAATATCATCACCTGCACTCTTAGACTTGTCTTCATCACCGTCACTATAATATAGCTTGTCATTGGCGTAATAGTAATTATCCTTGTAATTTGATCTTTGTGTGGATTTAGTTGTCTGAGGTTTTGTTTTGATTTTCGGCCTCCTCTCTCCACGCCGAGGTCGTCCTCTTTTGGCCCTTTTTTGAACGGGAGGGTCTAAATCATCTCCAATGTCCACACTGACTTCGTGAATACTAAACAGTTCAGACTCATTAGAAGCACATTCAACCTCTTTACCAATAACCAACGCCTTGTCCAAGGTCAGAGTTTCCCTTTCAAACAGCAGCCGCTCTTTGAGGTGCGGGCAGTTTGTTTTCGCAATCAGCTGATCCAGGATCAGCTGGTCTTGTAAGTCTTCATAGTTGCAAGGCCTCAGCAGTTCTTCTAAGGCAGACACAAACTGATCCACAGTCTCTCCGGGCATCTGAGTCCTCTGATGAAATTTAAGGCGGTACATCTGAGAAGTGTGATGAGAGCTGAAGTAAACAGTCAGTGCTGATATGGCTGCAGCGTACGTGGTTTCACTCTGGATCAGCGTCGTGAAGACACGCTGGCCCTCCGGGCCAAGGCAGTGCTCTAGGAGCACGCGCTTACTGGAGTCAGTGAGCTCGCTTTCACCGAGCGCTTCAATGTAGTGTTCAAAAGCTTTAACCCACTTATGCCAAAGCATGGTCGGTTCACCGGGGACAGGTAAGAAAGGTGGAGGTGGGGACAGGATCATCAGCAGTGGCTCTGGGAATGGCTCCTGTTTCATCCCCTCGTCATCGACTTCAACAGTCACTTCGCCCATTGTTAGTTTTTGGCGCGTTGTTTTTAGGCTAATTTATTTCTTCTTAGACTCAATTAGGATGTAACCCCCTTTGGTCCGTGTTCAGGCTCCCGATGCTTCATTTCACTCAGGTCAGTCTAGGAAAACTGGAAAAGAAACAAAAAAGTTAGTTACAGGCTCAGTTAATTTCTCTCTGCTGCACTGAAATACACATTTACAGTTCCCAGTTTATTTTTAGGTGCACCTTACTAAAACTAATTCAGTCTACTACAACACTCCTGGAACAAATCCTATAATGTTCAATTAAATTTGCGTTCATGCCGATCTTAAAAACAGGTGATTTGCAAGACAGACTGACAGAAAAATAGTAAAAATTCATGCAGATGCTTTATTCACTTTTAGCCAAGCTCCACTGGCTCCTATGTTTCACAGTACTGTATACTGTTATATTTCCATTTGTTTTTTGTTTTTTTTAAATAGTACATTATTTACACATTGCGCTGTGTGCACTTTTAAGGAGATGCTTTAAATCTTATTGTACTCTGTATAATGACAATAAAGGCTTTGAGTTTCAATGCACTTTACACCAGTTCATTTATCTGATAGCTGTAGTTACTTTTCAGATTAAAGTTTTAAAGAAGAAAACATATACATTTATAAAATACAATAAATCATTTAAGAGTAAAATAGTGATTCACAATGTTTAAGTTACAAAACAACTGTGTCTAGTCAGGACACTTTGTCACATTTAAATCATACAGGATATTAAACGTTATGGTCATTTAAAATTATTGTTTCTTTCCAATATTTCTCAAGACAAACATCAACACAAAACAAACAAAGATGAAGAGTAGTCTAACAACTGAAAACAAATTCGCGTATCACATTTTGAAGCTCAAAATATGTGGCTCTGGCCACTGCCATGATGGCAGTCTTGGCTTCTTCACGGCTAATCTAAAAGTTGGCAAAGACGTGGATCATTGACGGACTTGAGACCTGAGCTTGGGGGCTCAAACAAGCCATCTGTAACAGCACCTACCTGTCAATCAAACCGGATAATTATGCTACGTTATGATAATTATGCTGTCAAGCCTAACTTTAAACCTTAATAGAGTGTACAAGGGTGAGTAAACAAAACAGAACAGACTCAGTACAGTTGCCATGAATGTGGAAATTAGCCATAGAGACCAAAACTGTTTTTTGTACCAGGCTGTAAACATGTTTATTTCTGCTGTGAAGTTGGACATTTTAACATAGGAGCCTATGGAAACTGACTTGTTTTGCAGCCAGCCTGACTGCAGTTTGTGGGCACCTCTGCATTGGGTTCACAACTTTGTCTTCTTTCTCATCAATTTATCTTGTGACACTCAGTTAGGAACCGCTGGAGTAAAAGTAGTAGCACAAGAAGTAGTACTTCAAGTACTACTACTACTTTTACTTCCAACAGTGGAGGCTGTAGTGACTGGGGCCCTGTCAGGGGGTCCGGGGTGGGCGGGGGGGCCTTGTTGTAGTTTGACAGCGGGGACTGAGGCGTCATCAGGGGGGCTTGTATTTCCAGCTCCGTCCCTGCCAACTGGAAGACGCATATTGTAAACTCAGTGTGTGCGCCAGCGGTTTCCAGCCGCTGTATTGCACTTCATAGACGGCTCTGTGTGAGACACATCTCCCGTGTCTAACGTCAAACCGACAGTGCCCGGGTGTGTATCCATACCGTACGCAGCTGCAGCAGGAAGACCAGAGTATAGGGCCGAGTATTAAGCAATAACCGAGGAGGAGAAGTAGGAGGAGGAGACGAAAACTCACCAAACCAAACTGGGTCACAAGTCACGACGCGCACACGGAGGCAGACAGCGGTGCAGCGGCCGCTCCGGCTCCGAGCCGCGCAGCGTGGAAATCGGCCGCTAGAGTCCGCAGATACCGTTCAACGCAGCGCCGTGGTTTAAATGTGTCGTGAATTAATGCTACGATTTCCCACCAAAAACAATGAAAAATCATGAAGCAAAACATATATCCGCCATGCTGACAGTCCTTCTTCCGGGCACCCTGACGCTTCCCCCCGGCTCTGTTTCCCCGCCTCACAGCACCCACTGCTGGATGGGAGACACACGGTCCGTGGCAGTGGCCATTGAAGCAACTTTTCCACCATGAAGTAACATTTTAAATCATTTTCATGCTACACTGATGTAAAAATCCGTGATTTACAGGGTTTCCTAATGGACAGTAAACAGCCGAGAACTGTAGCTGCTGTTTGCTCAGGTCAGCTCAGTTTGTTAGCCGGGCTGTCCGGGGCCTGTAACCCGGGCTCAGCAGCCTCTGTTGACATAATGGCAGAGGAGAAGTGACTGAAGAGGATGCTGAAGAGAAAAGGGGAGAGGAAATCTGGGTTTGACTTTTAGTTGTTGTTGAGAGCTTTTTAAATGAAAGGCTGAGCTGTACTTCTTTCTGTTGGACTAGTAAGGAGCATTAGCTGGCTGCTATGTTTTGTGGTTTTGTGGTTTTGATGTTTGGCTGTTAGTAAAGTTGTTGACTGACTAGATTTTGATAATAAGTAATACAATAATAACAAATACATGCATTAATTGCAAAAATACTAATAATTTCTACATAATCTTGCTTTAAACCAAACCTCAGTTATATTAGTTGGTGGAAAAACTATTACACACATGTAAGTGCTGCATGCAAAATTCTACCCAAGCATTTATGATTAAATGTGCTTAAAATATCAAAAGTACCCTTTATGCATGACTCTATGAGACTATTACTGATCCATTAGCACATAAGCAACAATCAAATGTTGTTACTGGTCAAGGTGGTGATCGTTTCAACTGCTCATAAAACAAATCTCCATCTACAAAGTAACTACAGCTGCTAAATAAAAGCAGAGGAATAAAAAGTGCAATATTTGGCCCTGAAATGTAGGAGTATAAGTATAAAGTGGCATAAAATGGAAATAGACAAAGTAGAGTAGAAACACTTCAGCATATATGCAGTAAATGTACCCTCCACCACCGTTTCCTCATTTAATCAGTTATCATCAATTAACGTATTAATTATTATGAAGTCTTCAGATCTGTTACTTCAGTAAAAACTCTAATACAATGTTAAATGGACTGTTAGAGCATCATATTTCAAAGTCATGACTGTAACTGAAGGAATATATGAGCAGGCGATCCGACAATGTCCCTCGTCATCGAGGTTGGTAATGAAATCTGCTTAATATAATTGCATTACATAACATTCAATTACAGCTGCGCCGAAGACTTCAATTAGTGTCAGTGATCGCTCAGCTGATTAGTGTGTCAGTTATTAGAGATCCAAGCATTTATTTGATTTGATTTGATTAAGTGATGAAATATATAAATATATGGTGGAATATATAAACATGCAGTAGTAGTCTTCAGCAGTGTTTTTGATCATGATCTATATTTTTGATGTATTTAAATGTTCATTCATATTGTTTCATTCGTTTGTTTCTTTGTGTGTGTCTTGTGTCTCTGTGTGATGTTTGATGTGCTTCCTGTGTTTCTCTTTTACATGCCTGGAAAATTAAAGTCAATGAAACACAATACAATGCTATACAATATATATTGAATTTCCAAACAAAATTCTATTTCCCTACACTGTATTGGGGTGTTAGCAGAAATCTGGAAACAGATATCTCATAGTCTGAACATATCATGTCATAACATTGTGGGTGAATGTATTCTGGGTGAACCAACCATTTATTTGACAACATACAACACCAAACTTGTACTGAACGCACTTCGCCTCTGCTGAACCATCTCTTACATAACTGTTTAATAATTCAACTACCTGCTACAACCAGTTTCCTCAAATGCACAGCTTTATTCTGGGAAAGGTATCACACAGGCCGTTCACACACTGAAACACTGATAGATAATAATTAATAGACAACAACTGATCATTACCTCCTTTTACTACTTAAATAAAAGACAGGAGCGACGCTCAGCGAGGCCTGGTTAAGAGAGTTCAGTGAAGACAGTTCAGTTCAGGGTCACTGAGGCAGTTCACGTGTTAAGGCACATCTTTAATCCAGTTAATGTAATGTGGGAGATGATCCGAAGAGACAAGTTCACCATCCCAGTGCTAAAACAGACCACGAAGACACACGGTTAAACAATGACCATTTATTCACACACTGTATGGGACTCAAAAACAAGCGTGACAGAGTGAGGGAGGCTGCTGGGAGGAGAATCTTTAAATTATACATGAGCAAAAAACTTACAGATGATTTTTTTTGTTTGCACTTGAAGAGAAAAGTACAAAGTACAGGAGTTGGACCTGGCTGCCGGAGGTGAGGCCAGGGTACAGACAGCAGGGACTCGTGAGTCAAAGTTCAATCACACTCAGTTTGAACAAGAATGGTCCTCTAAAATATCCTGTAATCTTGCTCCACACTCATTCACTGCAGCTTTTTTTTTTTTTTTTAAATGATCTTGACCCTGTCTCCTCCTTTTCCCTCTCATCGATCTATGTAGCCGAGCACCTTCTCCAGGGCCGTTTCACTATTTGCCTTGAGTAACACAAACGTGGCCAAACTACAAACGACGAGCGCACAGTAAAAAGGGCGTCCCTGTACAAAATCCACCTTAAAAATACAAACATACATACGATGGCACGCTTTGCTTAGCAGTGAACAACAGAGAAGGATGAACAGGCTTCTATAAACTGAGCTGTTTATACACACATGCTTGTGTGTCACACTCACACTCAAACTAAAAAAGAGAAAAAAAATTAAGTTAAATTTCAACTGAATTTAGATGAAATGTTTAGCGTTCGGCTCAGTGCAAGCATTATGGCTTGGGTGGCTGTGGTGAGGAGCTCTGACAACAGGCAGTAGACAGTAAAAAACATGTTTTTCATCACGGATCGCTCTCAGAAACCACACAAACCTCTCTCTGAAAATGCCTCAAGTTCTGAAGGACCTCCGCCCACACTCGCTCTCCGTCCTTTATCAAGTTCAAACTGATTATTGATTTTTTTTTTCCTTTTCCTCCGCGTGGTGGTGGTATTTTAAAGCCGGCAGCTCTGTATTTGTGTACACGAACCAGTCCGTCACCGAAAGCTGCTCCCATCTGTGCCGTCTTTTAATAACTCTCCTCGACCTCCTCGAAGTTCCCGTCTCCCGGTGGGAGATGCTGAAATGGCGCATCACACGAGTACATGTGTGTGTATTTGTGCACGTATGTGTAAATACAGGAAACAGAGAAGAAGAAGTGTTGTGCAGAAATTCCAGGTTCCACCACTTCCGAAGTTGTATTCCCTCCTCGACGTTTTATACAAACCGACTCACGTAGTCAGCGCTCTTAGCTCTCGTTAGAGAGTCTCGGGAATAGGCATGAATATCGGTGAATGTGTGTGTGTGTGTGTGTGGAAACAAGAAGAGTAACTGTGTGTGTAGCACAGTGACACAGAGGAGTAAAAGAGTAGGAGAGCAACACACACACTCGTCGACACAGTGAGGATCTTTGTGAACAAGGGGAGAAGGCGAGTGAGAAGTGTAGGTTTAGTTCTTTGGGGCATGAAGGGCTGTTTCATCACCAGTCCGTCCCACGTCTCCTCATCTCGTCCTCCCCTCTCCTCCGAAGCCGCCGGCTCTGTCTCCTTTAGTCTAAACACACACCGGCCCGTCTCCTTCATTTTGTGTAGGTGTGTGTGTGTCTTTTTGTGCAGATCTTGTCTCTATAGTCAAACGAATGAGGAGAATCCCGTCACTGGGGTGCGTGACCCTGGCGGGTTGGTGTTGGGGTTGACGTGCGTGTGCGCAGGCTGCCCCGTGGGTGTGTACGCCCCCCCTGTGCTGTGCTGGGTGACCACGGTCTGGTAGTAGGGCTCCGTGTCCGCGGTGGCACACTCCTCGTAGCCGAAAGGAGTGCTGATCCCTTTAAGGCCTTTGGGCTGCCGCTTCCAGGAGTTGTAGTAAGTCGGATCGCTCATGTAGTGGTTGACGAAGGAGTGCTTTGGCTGCTCGTCCTCGTAGTCGCTGTCTGTTAACTGCATACGAACACACAGTTTATCAGAGAGAGACAGCTACATAATGGGAAAGGAATAGTCACAGAGGTCTAATAATCCGCACAACTGAACTGAAGATGCTGAGATTACGTGTTTCCTTCTTAGATGGCCAATTCAGCATGCTGAATCTACGGCGGAGAGCTCAGTGAATTTAGCCATTCAGTGTAGTTTCTACTTAGTTTTCAGCTCCACCTTTTATTTTCTTCTTCCACTGGCTGACAAAACACGTCCAGAACTCAATTTGTACTTTCAAAGAACTTTCTATTCCCAATTTAAACTATGACAAGATTGTTTAATCATCTCCCACGGTGGCTTGTCTGACATTATTTTGCCGCCTGGTTGCCTGAGGGTTAAGGCTGCATTTCTCTGCTGCATTCTGTGAGGACGCAGTTAATCATACAAACAGAAACCGTGTGAAAGCCACAAAAACAGTTTGTCTTCCTGAGATTGTTTGCTGTTTGTTTGTGCGATTATTTGTGTTGTGTGTGTTTTTTTAGCATTTCTGCATTTATTCAATGGGATATAGTCGATAAAAGACAGGAGATGTGGGCAGAGATTAGGGATGACATGCAACAAGGGGCTTTGGCCTCAAACCCTAGATGTTGAGATTACATAATGAGTGTTCTTAGACCACCAGGACTTCCTGTTTATGTGTTTACGTTATAATTACATGCTGTTTCAGTAATGGATGTTAATGTCAGCTTTCTTTTCTATCAGGTCATTAAAGCCTTTAAATTTGAGACAGCGGGATACCTCAGATTCAGAGACCTCCGTGGGTTTCTCTGTGAGCGTGGTGCTCTCAGTGAGCACGGCTCCATTGTAGTTGTTGCAGATATCTTCGTCGGAGTAGTGCAGACCACCTGGACTGGGCCTGGGAGGAGACCTGGACGCGGACACACATCAAGAATACATGTAACAACCCTAAAAAACGAACAAGGAAGGTGTGTGTGTGTGTGTGTGAATGAGAGCACACCTCGTGCCGTTCTTCTTCAGAAAGGAGTTCTTGGTGTTGAGCGTTCTGCTGTTGAGCTCCAGAGCCGTGAAACCACCGTTGTCCAGCGTTACCGACTCCTCCGCCGTGGACACGTGCTTCCCTGGAGGGGAATAAAAAAGAATACGATGGAACAGATTCAGATCAATACTAAAATTCAAAGCAGTTCAGTCACACTTCTGGGGCAACAACTGAGAGTGTGTGTCTCCGTAGACTTCATGTGTAGAGTCTGTGTGCAATCTGTTTAATTCATCGTGTATTCAGATACCTCTAGGGCCTGAGAATAAGAATGAAACTGGGATGCAGGGAATAACCACACAAAAATCCTAATGTTCCCCTCGATAATCATAAAAAATGGTCGCGTCAAAAATGTCATGTGCCCTTGTCCTCTGACTCCCGCTCATTGTTCCTTCTTTATATTTGCGTGCATCCTGTGTGTGCTCTCTCTCCTCTCCGACGGCACGTCCCTCACTCTGTTTTGATCGCTCCACTTCCCAGAGGTTGTGCCAAGGTTTCCGTGGCAACTTAGATGAACAGCTGTCCTGATGTAACCTGCGCTTGTCAGGGCTAACTTTGTGTTGCAGATGCTGGCACGCACACACTCAAAGTAACTGAAAGCACTGCTGCGCCCGCAACTGTGAAGATCACAGGGAGCCGGAGAAGAGAAAGAGAAGCTCGGATTAAAACGGGAAGAAAAGCTTCGACGCGAAGGACCAAAGCTTTAGAAGAGTAACCGGGCAACGCATCAGACAAATGTTTGTTTTGTCATGCTGAGGAGGGAGTTTGTCCTTTAATCCAGGTTAGTGAGCATCCTCGAGTCTGATTCCTCCAGCTCCAGGCTGCTGAGCTCCCTGACTGACCTTGTGGAGGTGGTGCAAGCTATGATATAATAACTAGATTAGAGTGTGAAAACTGGGACGGGAGTAAGTTTTTTTTTTGTGGGATCCCTCGATGGAGGAGTGAGTTTGATCTGTAACAGTGTAAAATACCAGAAATGAGAATTTCATGCTCATCTTGGAGCTTTTATGAGACCTAATGCTGTAAGTTGCTGATTAATGGATAATATAAGTCCTGGAAGTTAAACTTTGTCCCGACAACATGTTACAACTTTTAAGTAGTCACTCTCGTTCCAGTTAAATGACATTTCACTTTGGATTATCCAGTCTAGCTTTATGTAAGCTGTCAATTTAATTAGCTAGCATAACCTAAAGTATAACAAAAAAACTCGTGTTCATCAAAAAGCTTATTTTCAGTATTAACCTGGAGCCATGTTCAAAAAGCCACAGAAATTACAGCAGGGCTTCAGGGAGATCATTTTTTTGCTGGGATGCTTCAGGGAGCTTTTTGCCCTGAATCATCCTGGTGAAGGAACAAGGCTGACCTTGTTTTCCTCGCTCATGCGGCCTCACAGGTGGCGATGGTCCTGTAGGAGCGAAACTGCTACGGGCAATTTTGCTCTACAAAGAGTACGAGCGAACCGACGCATGCCTCAACTTTTCAGAATCACAAAAAGTGCGGTACGTTGTTATACATCGTGCAGGAAACACACACACACACAACGAGGAGTGAGTGAGGAGAGAAAACTTTTTGCCAAAATTGTCCTCAAGAAAACAACAAATATATTTCCACACGGCTGATTGTCACCACATAAAGCTTCACATCAGAGCATGACGTACCTGTGCCGCAGGCTTTGTATTTGTTGCTGTGTCCGTGCAGCAGCAGAGTGAAGACCAGGACCAAAATGAGGATGAGTCCCACCAGAGCCATGACCAGCAGGAACCACCACTCCTCATAGAATGGACGCTCTGACAGCGCTGCAGGCGGGAAGAGGACCCGGACAGGAGGGAGAGAGGAGGAGGGACAGAAATGAGGGAGACAATAAACTTCTCCTCTGCTTTAGTTCAAATCAGAGCAGCAGTCTGTCCCACAGGACCAGGGGCCTGTTGCACCGCTCCAAAGCCCAGTTATGTTTAAATCATGAAATGTCACAGAATCACACTCGCTAATGGCCTCACAGCATCATTTCGTTATTTCAATTCATTAACTGCAGCCATTTTGTCAAACAGTAATCCAGCAGAGATCTAATTTACTGATATGATGTTTCAGGATCGAGCTAGCTTACAGCAAAGTGCTACGATGCCAAGTGGCTCATGCCAGCCAGAAAGCTAATGACACAGTAACCGTGACGATGGTACTATATTTGATTGCCGATTGGCCAGTTGCCTGCGTGACTCTATGTCCAACCTAGTGGAGCTATGTCTCAAGTCATTTTAATAGTATTTAATAGTAGCTAACTCACATCGTCAGATCAGCTCATAAGTTGAGAAAGATGAAGTTGAACGAACGTCTGAATCTGAGATTTTTTTATTTAATATTTCATTCGTTGATAAATAAATATCTGAATTTGGTTGTGTGCTCAGCTCTCTCTGCACAACAAGCACAGATGTATTTGCACGACTCTGCCTCTAGATGACAGCAGACACAAAAGTAGCGACTTCTGCAACGTTTCCATCTGACTAGACGTTCAGCCAAACCCCCCATAACACAAGCCGGATCACCCTGGATTTGTTCATTAGCCCGTGTGAGTGAGTGTGTGTGCGTGCGTGTGTACCAGCTAGAGCAGTGGAGGGTGTACTCGGCTGTCCGTAACCATAGCGATTAACAGCAATAACTCTGAACTCGTAGCTGATCCCCGACCTCAGGCGCTCCAGCGGCACTGAAACAGACCTGCTGCTGGGAGGGAGATGCCTGATGAAGGAATCCCACACTCCCTCATCTGCAGAGAGAGAGACAGAGACAGACAGAGACACAGAGACAGAGAGAGACACAGAGACAGAGAGAGAGAGAGAGAGAGAGAGAGCTCCATTTCAGTATTATTCCCTTTCAAATGTCAGAATGGTTAAAGAAAATCCTAGACTACATTTAAAATTATAATGATGATGACAATGTGGTGACGACAATTACTGTTATTACCATTAATAAAACGGGTATTACCATTAAATTAACATTATTAGTGGCTGTAGAGTCTGCAGTCTGTCTTGCAGAGCGCTCAAACAGCTTCACTCAGACGTTCTCCTACAGCTCTGGTAATCTTTATTAGAAAATTGCTGCTGACTTGATTTGCACAGCGGGTCTTAATGAATCTGGTGAAAGCTACGCTCAGAGAGGTTTAGTGCAAGGCGGTACACTTAACCTCCCTCTTGTCCGATGAAAAGAGGTGATGGAAAGGTGCGCGGCAGGCAGGTTAGTGTTTGACCTGTGAGGCTTTTGATGTCTGAGCTTACCTGATGGACGAGCCTCAATAACGTATCCAGTCACAGGTGCTGCGCCGGTATCGCCCTCTGTCCAGTGGATGGTGAGCGCGGAGGATGTCTTGGTGATGGACATCTCCATGGGTGATCCAGGGGAGCCTGCAGTGTCAGAGAGAGACACACACACGCTTGTTTTTGTCACTTAGAAGATATCAGCTTGGCCTCTTATAAATTGGGCACGTTGCTCTATTTAATTAAAGATTAGACAATTAATTAATAGAGAAAACAGAAACAGAATAATTGATAATGTCAGGCGCAGCCCTAGTTCGTCCGTCTGTCTGTCCATCCTGCTTATCCAGGGCAGTGTTGCAGTGGCAGAAGGGCTTTCCAGACGCCCTGCTCTCCCCAGCAACACATTCCAGCTCCTCTGCGGGGATCCCGTGGTGCTCCCAGACCCGACAGGCTTTAAAGTCCCTCCAGCAAGTTCTGGGTCTGCCCCGGGGATCTCCTGCCAGTTGGACGTACCCAGAAGACCTCCAAAGGAGGGCGCCCTGGAGGCATACTGATCTGATGCCTGAACTCATAATCGGACCATACACACACATTCGTCCCCGCAAACTGATTAATCAAGCCGAGATACACACACATAGTCGCGGCCGTGCCTACCTTGCACAGGCTGAGCAGTGATGTTTGCTTGGATTGGCGGTCCATAGCTGACGGTGAGAGCCTGAAGACTGAACGCGTACGTCGCTCCTTTGGTAAGGTCTCGAACCTTCAGCCACCGCTGCCAGCTGCCTCTCACGTCCACGGTCACCACTTTACTCACTCCTGCTCTCACAACAACAGTTAAAAAGAAATGTCGGCGTCTTCCTCAACACGTATTTGTGCGTTTGTGTAAAAAGCACATGTGTGCACACCTTGTACAGGAGCAGTAGGCTGGTAGATGACTCTGTAGCCTTCTAGCTGTCCATTTGGAGTGAGTGGAGCTCCCCAGGAGACATTGACACTTCCTCCTGTCACCTCTGAGAAGGACAGATAACTGGGCTGGCTGGGAGCTGTGGGACACAGGTAAAGAGAAATAAAGGACATCAAACAGACTCTAATACTTGTTATCTTGGTTTTGAGGCAGATGATCTTTCACCACTCCCTACCAGACTGCAAGGTGCGGGCCCCTCGGGGGTCACTGGGTGGGCCGTCTCCAGCTGTGTTGAAGGCAGTCAGGGTGACCAGGTAAGGTGTGTAGCTGGTCAGGTTGGTGAGGTGCACACGAGTGTCCGGGACAAAAATCACTTTGACCTTCTCACTCTGGTTCTGTTTATCCCGCTCCCAGTAGTGGATCTGTAACACGGGAAAACACTGTCAACAAAACGGCTTCTGTTTTACTCCTTTACAACTTCCACGGCTCCCGTTTTCTCCTCTCCCTCGCTCCATTTTTTCGCCAGCTACAATATATTATTTACTTTCTGTCCTTTCTTCCTGAGGTGCCCTAATCGATTCATATTCATTCAATACAGAGAGCTCATGCCACGTTTTACAATGAGGGGAAGACGGTTATGGAGAGATTTGTTTCGGTGTTGACAGTTCAAGAGAAGGATGGAGTAGGTGTAATCTGTTATTGTGATTCAAGTAATCAAACGATAAGAAATGTAGAATACGCGTGAGACACCTCACGCATCTGTAGCCTGTCCGTGATCACGTGGAACCGATAATAATGGACATCACCAGTAATGAAGACAAACGGGCTACTTTGGTCAATCCCTGTAAGCTTGAACGGAACAAAGGTCAACTGATTATTAAAGTACGATGGGATCAATATTAAGATGTAGCTTGTGTTACAGTTTAATGATGCCAAAAACGGCCTTTTTCAATAAAACATATTCAGAGCAATGATGAAGGGGGTTTAAAGTTCAGACTCCGTGTTAATATTATAGTGAGGTATATTGTTTCTGTGGCGTTTTGGCACCTCGGACAGACCAATTCATCACTCTTGGTTAAGTTTCGTATAACTGTGGCGATTTGAGAAACGTCTTACTTAACCGGCTTTGAAAAAAACAAAGTATTCTAGAAAAACCTGAATGTTTGACTTTTAGATTGCAGCCTAGGTCACACACTTTTAATGAAACAGGCTGTATATCATGTTAAAAAACGATTAGCTACAGACCCAGTAAACAGCCTATATATATGCATATCCAGTAACAAAATCTGTTTGATGCTTTGAAACAGCTTGCCTCACACTCTGAACGGTACTGGACAGATGCATAGCTACTTACTTTAAATCTGTTCTTTTACAAATCACTGCATGTCATTTAATCCCGGGCCAAATGTGGAGGAAATGTTGTCTCACACGGCAGCAAGAAAGGCTCGGTTTGACACGGGAGCTGCCTTGGCTTTCCCCACGCATACAGCCATATCACACACACACTAACAGCAAGGTTACAGAGGTGGCTGAGCCTCATGCATTAGAAATGAATTAGAAACAGTATCTTGTACACACAAGAGCCTTTAGAGTGAGAGGATATATTTTCTGGTTTATTTATTGTAAATATTTAAGCTTCAGATGCAAATGTGTGTCAGAGCAGAGTATGCTCTGGATTTGAATGTGTTCAACCACAACACGTGTGCGCTTTCCCGGACAAACGCGCTCATTCAAACTGTAATCAGTTCACGAAACTGCCGCTTTTACGAGTGTGATGTCAGCCAACAGCAACATGAAGCTGCATAATGTGGCTACTTTGGCTTCTTGCTGCTACTCTATGCTGTGTCAAATGTAATAATAAATATGAGTTCAGTGTGTGCTAACAAGACAGTATTAAACACCATCTGTAACGACGCCTAACATGTAGCAGGAATGTTTTTAGTATTCAGACCTGTGGCAGCAATGGACCGCAAAGGTGATTTATGTTAATGTTTTCTATTTAGTAATCCAAGTAAATAGTATTCAATGTGACGCTTGGTCTTTGTTTGTATACTGTACATTGTAGCTGCTACTTATGTATATTCAACAGTGTTTTTGTGCAACATGAATTGTCTCTGTGCAGTTCATAAAGTAAAACAACAGCCAAGAGCTACACTTTGCAAAGGGGTTCATTTTGTTATTATTCCTAACAGGAAGCACTACAAAGCACCATAAGCTATATTTACACCTTCCAAACGTGGAAGCAGCAGCTTATGAGCATCACTTGAGGGCAGCATTATACCATCTCTGTTCTCCCACAATAATGAGACTTAACTACAGACAGACTAACCCAGCTGTATATTCAATTCAGAACCCAAATTGTATTACCTGCTGCTTAAAAGGGGCTGTTTCCATTGTATTTTTAACATCACTTGTGACACTTGGTTTAGTAAAAAGGCCATTTTGTAGTGCACTCTACCGTTTAGAGGAGGATCTATTTCAGTGCCTGGTAAGAGTGTGAGACCATCAGGATTAGATGAAAAACCCCAAAACAATCTGAAGCTGTCTCGAACATGATTTTGATCAAAACCCCTCAGTGGGTTTTCCAACATCTCTTTTGTTAACGAGTTGATTTAGCATCTTTATTTTTGATTAAAAACAGCAGCTGGAAGACAGAGGGAGGAAACGTTTAATCAATTTCGGGTTTTTGCTTGTGGCCGTGGCTTCTTCTTTTAGAAATGACTGACCTACATCTGATGTGATGTGAGAAATTACACCTGACAGGACTAGCGCTTAGTATTACCTGTTGCCTCTTACTCATCATGTTCAGTGTGTTTAACAAGCCCTCTAGGGCATTTCATTAAACTTCAACTGTCGAAAAATACACTTGCAGTGAAGTTTACCTTCACTCCTACCTGCCGTTTGTGCTGCTCACCCGGTAGAGTATTAGTGTTAACACAAGTCAGAACCTATAAATTCATTAAACATTCTTTCTTTGCTCTATTTCGCCCGTCTTAATCCCGTTAACCCCCTCTGCCTCACACTCCCCTCCCCCGTGTCCATCCGGCTCCGGCAGGTTAAACGTACTCCCTCGATCCTCTTCTCTAATCAGGATTCTGCAGGGATCACTCGTTCATCTCATTCCTTCGCTCTGCAAATATTACATTCCCTTCTTTCTTCTCCATTTCCCTCCTCTACTCCGGCAGAAATCAATGTGTCTAAAGCAGGACAGATAACCTTGTGTTTGAAGTACTAAGAGCGAGGGGGTGGGACAGGGGAGGTGAGGGGGAGAGACAGACAGAGGAGTGATACTGAAACCATTAAAGGATATTCAGATTCTTCCGCTAACTTAATTCTGTCTTCTCTACAGGACACTTGAAGGTGCAGCAGAGCAAAACCCCTCCAAGACAAGAGGAGAGGCATTTTAAATGCAGGCAGAAGCAGAGATGTACGCTTTTCTGCCACGCGGACACTCAAGTACTCATCTGCGTGTCTTCTTTCTTTTTTTTTTGTCTTTTATGTGTCTGCCGCAAGGAATTCTTCATACGCATGCACGTTTGTGTGTTTGTTTTCCCGACTGTCACCTTGTATCCTTGGATGAGTCCATTTTGAGTCTCGAGGGGGGGGGTGTCCCAGGTCACTTCCAGGATGGAGGGAGACACAGCTGATACTCTGATAGACTGGGGGGCCACCGATGGAGCTGCGGAAGGAGAGGTGCTTCGTTAGACTGCTGCCGAGTATGTGTGTGTGTGTCTGTGTGTGCACAGCTGGGTGTTAGAGTGGGAAGCGGGGAAGATATGTTCTACCTTTCCAATTAGAATGGGCCTAAGGCAGTACCTTGTTACTCCACTGTACCACACATATGCACGAACACTCAACAGTGTGCACTTGAGGCTAAAGAAAAGGCCATATCACCCCATTTCATCATCCCCCTCCAGCCTTTTCTGCCTGCCCCTCCCACTACCCCTGCTTATCCTCACCTCTCACTCCTCTGCATGTGATATGTATGGCCTACAGGCACACACACCACACACACACACCGCTTGAATATGAATGCCGCGTTGGTCTGACAGAGGTTGTGCGAGATTGTGAGAGAAACTGCAAAATTTCTGTGTGGAAGTGTAACGTGCAAATCTGTTCACCTAAATTCTGTGTTTGTCTGCCTCATAGTAGAGAGAGAGAGAGAGTGTGTGTGTGTGTGTGTGAGATGTATTTGCACTCCTGTCCGTCTAATGGATTCAAGGTTTGACTCCGGTGAAAGTTAAACAGGGGTTGGGCCATCGCCACAAAACAGATGACCTTGTGCATCTCTCGACGACATTCAGATGTGTCCACGCCGTCACACACACGCACGTGCACACACACACGAGGGAACGCCGGTTCCTCAAAGGTAACATCACTCAAGGGACATGAAAGAGAACGAGAAAGCGACAAGACCACTGGACAGGAAAGCACAAACAGCAATCCCAACTCAAGATCCCCTTATTAGCTTTTTGTTCCAGAGGTTTCAACCATTAACACACAGTCTTCAAATGCAGATGATGCGCTATGGATGAAATCATTCTGTGACCAGATCAATCTCCACAACAACTGAGCAAGCTCCATCTGTTGATGAGTGCTACATGGTGTGGCGGAAAGCTCTGGAAAGCAAGTGGAACTCGAGATGGATTTGGTGTGTTAAACAAGGCCAACAATGTGCTTTCATGCTTAAATAAGAAAGTACAAATTAAAAGAAGAAAAAGCATCTTCATGGACCACATTAACAAGCAAGAAGAGAAAAGCAGCGAATTAAAAGCACGGCTCTAAACATAATGTTCCTGCCTTTATGTACCCACAATGCAACCTTCTAACAATGCATTAATGGTTAACAGAGGGGAGAAGAGAAGCCTAAAAACAACATTCGACAATAAATTGTCTTTTCTTGCATTCTGGCATTCAAGTGTAAACATCTGTGAAAGATGTGTAGATCCATTCATTGTCCATAACTGCTTATCCTTATCAGGGTCGCGGGGCAGCTGGAGCCAATCCCAACTGGCATCGGGCAGGACGAGTCGCCACAAAGTCGGACTAGTTGCCAGTTCATCAACTGTTAAGATGCATTTCAGGTTCAGAAGGGAAGCCTAAATGCTGATTAGAGTGACAACAGAGGAGGTCCAGAGTTTCCAGATGTGAACGTATATTAGGTCTGGTCTTCTCAGCGCCGACATTAAACCATATTAAACCAACTGAAGATTAATTTGTTTGTTGTGGATGTTCTGCCGCTTGTCTCTTGGTCCAGAAGATTCAACCCATCATCAACCCACGCAGACACTGAGAGAAACTCCATATGCAAACTCCGCACGGAAAGGTCTTGCTGTCAGGCTACGGTGCTAAGCATTGCACCACCCAATCTGTCGATCACGCACTGAAATCGTGACTAATGAGTTTCCACTTACCCGCCTCTCCAACAGACACCTCAACTGGAGTGGAGGGTGGGCTCTCTCCGATGATATTGTAGCTTGTCATAACAATCTGGTAGCGTTTGAACTTCTTCAGTTCTACAAAGTAAAAAGAATTAATTTAGATTAACATTCATACACCGTGCAAGCAAAACACATATGTTAACTGTGGTCTACACTTATTATTATTTCATCAAGCTTCATAAAACAAAATCTAAAGCATAAAGATCCCAGGAGCTGTACTTCCCAGTTCAGTCTTGAATTACTTACGCGTCAACTCAAACTCTGTTAGAGAGGCACTGCTGACTGTCTTAAAGGTGCTCTTGGCTTGAGTAGAGTGAGAGAAAGATAGAAAGGCCGTGAATCAATACATGCTTCAAGTTCAACAATAAACTCTGCAATTATAATGCCATTCAAAAAGATAACTGTGTTTAAGAGAAGAGTGCTCAATAATGTTGTCAGACTCAGTGGCTTTTGGATGTAAAGAGAATTGTCCGATCCAGTCCAGCAGATACTCCAATACTCATCTAATACATGTATGACGCTCTTCAGCCTTCCGTCAATAAGAATATTTTAATACTCTTATTTAATTTTGAATCATAGCGCAACGTGGGTGGCCTCAACGGTCCAGCGAGGTCCATTTGCTCAGTGTGCACAGTTCATCCCTGGCTCCTGCTCTTTTGTGAATACATCTTTTCCTTCTTTTTTATTTTTTTCCCCCCCCAATTATATGATTTCACATAATACAGGTATTTTCATTGACATCACTCACTGATGTTTTTCAGTGATTTCAATGCAGCTAGCCTTGGTAAGAAAGTGGAATTTATGCTGAAATAACTATTTTATACATCCATTATATATAATATAATATAATATAATATAATATAATATAATATATATACACTTGGACTGTACTTGTATGGCAGACCTCAAGTTTCGGATTTCTCAACATGGGCGTGTGACTAAGCATTTAAAGAGTTTGTCAGGCGTCGTCTTGTTTTACTGTTGAAAACCAAAAGAGCAAAAGCAGAAGCAAGATTAGCTTGATCGTAAGTTGCAACCGTGTCTTCACGTCCATCAAGCATTTGTTGGAAGTAACAAGTGCAAATAAATATTTAAGTGTGTGCTAAAATGAAATAACTTTCATACTTGGACTATCTGGCTCTGCACTGCAATACAAGAACAATGCTGCTGTTTTAATTTAATGCTCTCTACATGGATGAACGCCTGGTGAGAATGATTACTTTTTTCCCGGGCCATGTAGCTTTAGTCTCAGTCTTTTAGCAAGATATCATGTATGTCGCCATCAAAAGCATAATTAAGACCTTTTTAGAGTGTTCTCATTACAAGATGAGTCAGCTGGAAACATTAAAAAGTCAACCGGAGAATGAGTTTTTAACCAACTCATACTTAGCTTAATTAGCTAGCTACGGCTGATAGAATCTCCGAGCGTCGGTTGTCATTTCAGCCAGAAGTGAGAGCTCGGCTTTTGTCTCCATGCAGGAGGTTGAAAAAAATTTCCAAGAAATCCAAGTGATGATAAAAATGCCACTTACATCACCTTTAACTAAATACGTGAGGACATTTTGGCAGATATAGCAACACTAACTAGCTACTACCAACTACTGACTCAGTACTCAGTACTACTCACTTGTAATGAAGGCACTTGTGGTGTTGTTTCTGGTTGCCTGGACTTCTGCTTCAGTCAAAGTGGAGGTGTTTACTGGGAGCTCTCTATAATACAGCCGGTATCCAGTCAGCATCCCATTAATGCTGTCATCGCTGGGACGCTGAAAGCATTGCACACAAGAGCACACGGGCACATGCAAAGCAGCATTAGTGCTTCATTTCACACAAATACAGTTCCGAGAATTCTTCACTGAGCTCATTTTCATTTTCATTTGGCGCAGTGAAGTGATTGACACTGGCAGACTGGCAGAGCTGTATTTTATCAGCGGAGTCCACTTTAAAGAGCTGCTGGATTGGTCTGGCTCTAACCCGCACAGACAAAGTGATGCTTCAGTGCGTCTGGCGCTCTTGTAAAGGATGATGAAATTGCTGGTGACTTTGTTTTTCATTGCCTCCTTCTGCTTTGACATAAGGCTAGAAGGAGTGAAAGAAGACACTTCCAGACAGAAGAGGAAGAGTGACACACAGTGAAGTAGCCAGGCTGTATTTACTGTCTGTTCACATGTCATTGTTGCTCTAAACGACCTCTATTTTCCCCTTCCTCTTTTTTTCTTTGCCTGTGTTGTTGTACAGCACACTGCTGATGTTTGCTTCTCTCGCCCTCTAACACCTCGCCTGCTGGTGTATCCTCATTAAGATTTGATCATTTCTTTCCCAGAGCCATGACTGTCTGCACCTCTCTCTGTCTTTCCCTCCCTCCCTTCCTCCCTCCCTTCAAACTATTTGTGCTACCCTCCGACCTTTCCCGGTTCAATAAATTATGATAATTGCATCCAAAAAACACACGTGCAAACCCTGCATACAGTCTGTCTGCAGGGGTCTCATCCTCCAAGTAGGTGATTAACCTGCAGTCAGAGTTTTGTTGTGGAGGTCTGTGTGTATATAATGCATGTGTATCTCAGGGGTCACTGTTGTGTTAGAAGTCTGAAAATACCTTCCACTGCACCAGGACCGAGGTAGTGGTTGTTGGTTTCACTGCAAGGATCATCGGAGGGTCGTCAGGCACTGGACAGAAAACACAGACAAAAAGAGTGAGAGAAGAAAAAGGCAGCAGACAAACAAGCTTCTCTCTCCATCCTCTATTCTAGTCAAATCCACGTATTTCCTCCCCTGCTCCATCACTGTTCCCACTCCCTCACCATCCTGCAGAGTTGTAACAGCCTCGGTCTCTTTGCTGAGGACACTGTCTCCTACATCATTGGTGGCCAGCATCCGAAACTTGTATGATGTAAAGGGCTTCAGCCTATAAACACAAAAACACACAGACAGATGGATGCAAAGGGGAAAAAAATATTACTTTTATTCATGCCTTTGATTTTAGCCTCGCTCTTTCTTAAATATTTAATCACAGGAAGTCCTGTTGTTATTTTTTTATATTTGCATTCAATAATTATTAAAACTTCTATTTCCATTTTATTTCATCCAAAAACTACAAAATAAATAAATAACTAAATAAACAAGAGCAATGAGGAGAATTATTTTTAATATTCTGCTGGTATCCTGTCAGGTCCGGGGAATTTTCCAGATTGCAATGAGGAGACAGCAGCAGCTCGTATTGTTGTCAGGGATAATCGTGGAGCTATCCAAAGTGTTATCATTTGGGAATTCTGAAGTGTAAAATCGGGAATATAACGTTTCTAAATGTGTCATATGATCTGAGTCGACATTGCCATCATCCATTTCAATTTTTGTGATTTCTGAGTTCAGATTTTTTATTTAAATCCTCATCTTGGTCTTCAGCCGTTGGCGTGACAAGGTCAGATTTAGTTTGGATTTCACAAGCTTTTCATGTAAATTTCTCTCATTTAATTGGATGATTTTTTTGTTCCCTGACCTCTTTTACATATTCACGCCATTAGAAATAATTTTTCCTTTATGGTCATCTTTCAAAGCATCTCAAACAAAAAGGCTAGAGGTTTCAGGTGAGGTATTTGTACTAAAGAACAAGGTCATCTGCTCTTCCATAAACTACTTTCGTTCCTGTCTTACAGCTCTCATCAGCCTAGTTTTGTAGCCATTGAAGTCATTATCTGACAGTAGAGTCAAATTAAAACGCCAATATCCTTTTAGTTGAGGGAGGCCAGGAAGGGTCATGGACAGTACCAGAAGGGCATGGTCAGATATTATTATACTCTGATAATCACAGAAGCGGACCAATGCAATCAGTTGAATGTCAATAAGAAAATAGTCAATTCTAGAGAAGGTATGTAGAACGAATAGTCACACATTGCCACACATCTGACACACTGTGGCTGGATTTGAAGGATATTAAATAAACCCACACCGTCCATGTTTGTGGCAAACACAACCACTGAGAATATTTTGCTTAATAAGAAAGAAGAAAGTGGAGTGAAAGTGCTGCCCCACCCACTGTGACATGATGCGAGAATTATCAGTGCCACAAATGTGTCTTTCCTGAGAAAAAAAAGAAAAAGAAAGAAGAAGCTATTTTAAATTGCCTGATGTGTGAGAGCACCTTCCTTCTTTTAACAGGGTGATTTAAACCCTTGATGTTCCAGCTCAAGAAATTTAAGGGGCTATCCATTCTCCTTAGCTAAAAGAGTGGGTTGGTAAGCACAGGTGATATCTTGAGATATGAACATAAAGCAAATAACAGGTCAGAGAAAATCTGTGCATGGTCGGGGGTTTATACAGGCTTCTAAAACGGTACTGGCATTGAAAGATCCACCCCCTACCCTCCTTTTCCACAACATGACAGCTGCCAAAGAGCATAGCAGCAAGCTCTTTGAAACATTTATTATCCACCCAAAAAAATCCCTCCCGTCCCATGTAACTCCATTATTTGGAATATACACCACACTTTTAAGTTTCTTAGAAACACATGCCTCATGTGGGCCTAGAAAGTGTATGATAAACTAGAAATCTAAACTGCAACTTGGAAAATAAGTGTAAATCTTAGGCAGCACATGACTGCTGCCCTAGTGGGTGTGTGAACATTAACCCTTCTGCTTTGACAGCGGGCCAAATGGTCCTCATCATCCAAGAGCTGTATGGCAATACAGTATGGTAATGTTGCAATAGTAATAACCAGCCAGCCACCGTCACCAAGCAGTCATTTACAATGTAAGCAATGTAGTAGGGAGGCTGTCGACATCTCCGTGCTTCATCGGCCAAGCGTAGCCACTTCTCGTCTCCACTGGAAAGTGATCTGGAGCCGTGCAGAGTACAGGAGGGAGGGCCTTAGTCCTCGGTTGTACAGCTCTGTCATGACTTCCCTGTACTGCATTCTGGCTCAAAACTTAAGGACTGTAATCATCTACGACCCACATCTGCTGGCCGCGGTAATCTAGTTTTCCTCTCCGTTGGGCCTCGCAGGACGAGAAGATCTTTTATCTAGCAATGGTGTAAAGAAAGAATGACTGCCAGCTGCCGGTGAGCTCTGTCGATCTCTGGCAAGGAGAAAAGCGTCTCCCTCAAACAGCAGACCGGCGAGGAATTCTTCAGGGTGACCCCCTGTGATAGACTTTAGTCTGTAGATTAAAGTTGTTTTCACGGAGTCTGGAGAAAACACTTTCCAGTTGACTGACAAATGGCTCAGGTCTAAAAGCTGGAGGGCAGCTATGCATTGGCTATGATCTTCAACTGTGGACTGGAATATTACTGAAATGTACTCCAGCAAGCTAAAAGAGGTTCTGAAATCTGCTAGCGCCTCTCGGTGTTGGTCCTGTGATGTGGAGATAGGCTCCTTCGATGAGCTAGCCGCTTAATCGACTTTTTTTGCTGGCTTTGCTGCCACTCTCTGAAGCCACATTAAGGCAGACGTGTATAAAGTAAGGAGGGGGGAAAAAAAGCAAATCTTCTCTACCACAGAAACACACGAAAAAGTACAATGCAATGACCTGCTTAACACTTTGGCAACAAGCTCCTCCAAAAACCACCATCTCCCTCTCTCACAGACGTGTTTTGCTCTCTCGGTGGCCTTTGAAGAGCGACTTGAATAATAATAATCTCGCACCTTTCCTAATTGTCTCCACTGCAAAGTATTTTTACTGCCATACTACCACGATATCTTATCTGCATTTCTCCTCTGTGCAAGGTGAATACATTACTAAGCGCAGAATAACAAGTTACATCAGTCATTTTAGAAAACACTTTACTCCAGAGCCACTCACAATCAGTCCAGCGAGCTCGCACCCATTGTTAGGGGCTAGCTGAACAAGTGTGCGCTGTGGTGCCTTACAGCATGCTAATAGTTTAAATGTACTTAATCCTGCACACCGTGGGAAATTGATTGAAATGTAAAAAGACAGTCAGTGGCGAAACATTTCCCCTTACCCACCCTATTATTAACAAGAATTAACAGGAGCAATTAAATAATTTGTAACAAGAAGTCATTAAACCCCACGTCTACCACCGCTCATACATTTACTTATACGGTCCATTTCTAGACTTTATTTACCGAGCGCCTCAGACTACAGAGGACCAGTTGGAAATTCAGCAGGCAGACAGGAGAACTGCTCAAGTGTCTTCTTGTATAATAATGAGCCCGGACCAATAAGGGACAAGGAAAGGCCCTATGGGGTTGTGGGCATTGTAGGAATAGAACATCAAAGGCACCAAGCTCAAAGAGGGGTGGGGTACCAACAGCACTGGGAGGATGTTGAGGACAGTGTTTGGTGTCTGTACAGTGTGTGTGTGTGTCTATGTCCTCAAGTCTGGGGAGTTCGATGTTTTAGCTCCAAAGACGTCTCAGTGGAAAACAACAATTAAGGACAGATAGCGAGTAAGTATGTAGTGTAAGCATGTGGAGATGTAAGCTAATGCGTCCATCCGGTGCTGTAATGAGAGCATTCAGCGACAGAATGCGCTCGAAAAAAAAAAAAAAAAAAAAACGACATCAAAACAACAACGGCGGCTCTGCCATCGTGGCAGATAGACTCTCCCCGAGGCAGGTCGAAACGGGCTGATGCAGACACTCCTCGGCATCTCAAATAGGCCTGTGATAGCTCGCGACGGAGCACTCACGAACAGTCGCAAAGCAGAAGACACGCGTTGGGAACACACACTATACATAAGTTAAGCCTCATCACAGATCTGCTACTCAGGCTGTCAGGGAAGTTGGAGTAGCTATCCGGTCCTGACCACTATCACCTGCCGCCGTAATGACGGTCTCAGCAGGAAGAAGAGGATGTGGGGGGATAAACAGAGAGGGATACAAGAAGAAGCACATGCACTAGGAATGGCACCCTCTTCAAAGGGGGTGAGTGGATGTGATGCTCGAGGACAAATGAAGGGAAAGATGTGGTGTGTGAAGTGGTGGCTGTTGATGGGTGGATTGGGAGAAAGAAGAAGGTGGTGACAACAAGAGGGCTGACAGATGAAAAGGTAAAAATGATTGTAGAGAGACAACGGACAAACGGCACACACAAATTGAAAGCTCAGAGGCAGCGGGAGAAAAAAATAAAGGTATTAAGATGAACCGACAGAGAGCAGCTCCCGCTGTGCTTATGTGATTAGGTGACAGAGACCCTCCACGTTTCTGCAATGATTACTCTGCCGTCCCTCCTGTTTTTTTTTTGTGGTCCGTCTTTGTTTTTGCTCCACAAACCTTTTGGCACGTCATGTGCTAAATAAATAAAACTTTTCATTTTGTGTTCTCTCTGTTGTTTGCTTTGACAATTCACAGCACCCCTCCCTCTGTCCACTGCTCTCCCCGAGGGTGCATAAAGATTGCAAGATTTTCTACAGACGGCTTTAACTAATTCAAGTCCAGCATGTCATGCTGAAAAAAAGAGAGGAAGGCAAAAAAACAATATTGTGGATTTTTTTGTTCCTGTATGGCCTAATTGACTGCTACGTAACCCCTCTCCTCCTTAGATACTGTTCATATGCCTGTCAATCTTTATAATGATCACAGTGGAACCTTTGCTTGATATTCTTGGTGATAATCAATTTTGATTCAGATTTCAGACAGAGGTACAGGCAGCCGGCTAACTTCTGCTGTCTGCTTTGAATATATGTAGCTGACTGGCTTGAAAACAATAATCTTATAAAACGGTCGCACTTGATGATATCATAGACACAAAGTCATCCTCTCCAGCTGTTGATCCATAAATGAAGAGAGCTAGTTAGTCCTAGGCTCATAAATATGATGAGGAAACATGTGAACTCAGACTGTTATTTCATTGTAACATAACCCGGTAGAGCTGCTCAACTTATAAACTTGGACAAGCAAGACAGAGATCAGGAGATCTCTCCCTTCATTTTTCAAAAGAACATTTCTCTTTTAACAACACAACAAGAGGCTTTTAGGAAAAGGACTAACTGCTAAGTTTGTTAAGTGCAGTCACTGAAGTGTTGACTTCCTCACATCCAATAAAGAGCAGGAGAGAGACGCTACACTGACTAACAGTAACAATAAGCATTATTGTGTTTACCTTACCTTAGAGCGAGACTTTATATCTACGGGCACACTCTGCCATATTTCACATTTTTCCTCTTGTTAACACTTAAATAAATAAATATATAAATAAGACTGCAAAAGCATGACAGGCCTGCTGCACGTAATTACAGTTACTGAAGTATGATTAGACAATCCCGTTTGGGAGAAGGGTCAAGCGAACAGTCAACTGGCATTCAAAATTTACCACACTGTCGCCGCACACGGAGATATGTGTGTGTGTGACTGTACATATGAGCATATGTGTACCTGTCAGCGATCCAGGTGGTCACGTTGTGCGGGATGTCAGCGGTGTGCGAGTTCCAGTCCCCGCTGGGCAGCTCTTTGACCTGCAGAGTGAAGTATCTTAACGGGGAGGAGCCCGAGCCACCCGTCACCCAATGGAGACGGACACAGCGAGATTCAACTCCGTCCTGAGGTACAGACAACTTCCTGGGCGGCTGGGGACGCTCTGTGGAGACAAAAACAAGAGTGAGAAGACGTAGAAGAAGTAGAGGAGAGACGAGAGGGAAGGTAGAAAAAAAGTGGAAGCAAAAGGAGGGAAAAGGAGAGCGATTTCAATTTGATTAAAAACACATTAAATTATGGAATTTAGTGTCAGGTATGTGTGATTCTGTTGAGACAAAGTCTCGATAAAAAGCTTTGCAAGTACAGTTGCCTGACAAATTAAAGGACAGAGTATTGCGCATTATCAGAAGTCAAGGAGATGCTGAATGCTAGAGGAAAAAAAGAACATCTACACATTTTGCTCTTATTTGTACTGGAGTAGTGACACCGCAGTGAGAGGACAGACTCGCGACAGTACATCTTGTCTTTACAGGATGAGTGTATCTGAATTTTACAGATAGTCAGAGGTTTAGTGGCGGAAACATATTCAGACTTTTAGAGGGTACTTTGGACTGACTAAAGAATGAATGCATAACAATCTTTAGTTATAGTCAGATAGTCTTACTTTATGTGTCTGGACTTTTTGTCAATACACATGCACACATGTAAGAAGGCAATTAGAGAACCGACTACTCATATAGACGTTTAAGAGAGTTGACTCTAACCAGGATACTTGTATATGTAAACAAACTGAGTTCACTCTATAGAAACATCTGCATTTAAAATGTTTCTCCGCTCATTAATTCAGCATTTTCTTTTCATTTGCTTCCTATCTGTAGCTACGCGTGCTGATGTGAACTGTCCCCCGGACAAATCGAGACCATCACGGGCCACGTGCTGCACATACCTCATAAGACAGGACATGTGCAGCCTCCATTTACATCACATATTTATCAGGGTGAGTGTTGCGCCGCATACATATGTTTAAACGAAACAAGACATCTAACCGCTGCAGCATCAAAGAAACAATTTCTCAACAGATTGCGTGCGCGCGTATTTGTTTTCTCTATTCAATTAGAAGATGAAAGATGGCTCTGGGAGTCAGTATCTTTGTACAACTGTGTTGGTGATTAGTAGACGTGCGTGCACACATGCCCGCAAGCACGCACACAAACAAAAATACACGATCGGGGGGGGGGGGGGGGGGGCGGGGTGGGCATAACTATTTAATTTCAGGGGCATCGCGTTATCGATTAAGCCTGGAAATAAATCCATTATCGATTTTCTCTGAAGTTTAATTAATCTGCACTTATGCTTTCAAACAAGCACAGTCACACCCACACGCAGGCTCGTGCCTTCCTTCATTCATCCTTATCACAAGTAATTTGAGTGAAATCTGTTTGCCTCCCTTCTTCCCTCACGCCCTTATTCTTCAGTCCCTTCAAAATTTGACTATTATCATCCCCCTTTCGATTTCCTGATACAATCTGCGTCTCCGTGTCTGTCCTCTTGTTCTGTTCCACGGTTAAGATCGTGCCCTGATAATATACTCATAATCGTCGGAAGAAGTTCAGCACTTGTATGACTGTTTACTGCCACGCAACCGATAGGAGAGGGGTGTGGTGGAAGAGTAGAAGAAAGAAGAGAAGACAAGACACGGTTATTGTGGGAACGATTCTGCTAAATACGCTAATGTATGTTGTCCATTACCTTATCATTCATCACCCTCTTGCAGAGAAACACCAGAATTGATAAGACTCTCCAGAGGGAGTTGTGATTTTCTCTCATTCGCTCATGCACACGGCTTCACACACATACACACCCGCACGCACACTCAAAAAGCCAATTTTCCTTTTCCAGGGATTAAGTTGGTCTCTTCAGCATCATCAGAAAGAAATCTCTATTAGGCTATTCTGTCTACCTCACAGTGAGAATGGGCCATTATGTTACTGAAGTGGAACAGAGAACCACTGAATTCTATTCTAAAGAAATCCTGATAATGATGGTGCCAATGTTATGATATCTGATCCAATTAAAATGCACTACACAAGCCGATAGCTCCGAATAGAATATCTGACATCATGATTCCAGGTTTTCATAAAAATTCACTTCACTGTCACATTTTAATATAGGGACTTTTGTAGCATTTCAATGCTTTACTAGACGTACACGGTGCCGCCTGACAGAGAAAATTGGAGAGAGAGATCAGGGATGACATATATCAAAAGCTGCGAGCTACGTTCAAGCTAAAGTTATTCATGCGTTGGCCTACTGAGGCACTACTATAAATCCATTTTTAAAGTGATATTTCACTTTGATGGGATAGCACTTCTCAGCTCAGGAGTGGTCAAACTTTAACACCACCTGGCACTCAAACTGTCCCCCCATGTCTCTTTATCAACAGATGATGTTACCTCGCTCACAGCATGTCATTCTAATGCAACCAATGGAAAGTGTTAAAATGTATGCAGGAATAAGACTGCCATGTTGAACCACCGTGTTATTACAGTACAGAACATACAAAGAACATTATGGCACTACATGGAGTTGCAATTTTCACACATTTCACAGTCATGGTACTTTCCCTTTAACTTGAGGAAGAAGAGGGTGAGTGGGGTTAGTGTAATTAGCAATTATACTGCTTAGAAAATCCAACAATTTGTGTGGCAATTTAATAAAGTATGGATGATTATTTTCTATATAAGAGATCCTCTGCAGCTGGACTTCTTGTTACAGCTCAACACCGTAGCCTGAGTCTCTGGAACAGGAGCCTCTCTAGATATTTACAAAAAAACCTTAAGGCATATCTTTTTAGCCTGGCTTTTATTTAAGGGGCCTCTTCACTTTACTGCATAGCTTTTAAAACATTTTCTCTGATACTTCTCATCCGGGGAACACTACACATAAAATATAATATAAATGCATTAAACACCACCAAATCAATTAAGATTGTAATCCTTTCATGTTTTTCAATTTTACTTTCTGTATGTTGCACAGCGAGTGAGGCGAGGGGTTGCAAAGAGCAACTATACTGTAATGCCACTAAATCCTTTGGGATTAAATAAACTAGCACTGGATCAAACTGTGATGTGACGGAAGAGAATAATCATCCACCTCTGCAGTTCCTGTCAGCGTATACATGCTATTTTAGCACCTTTCAGCTCACTGTTTTGGTTCTTTCTTTGGTTTTCGGGGAATAAGCTCTAAAAACCCTCTCTACACTAAGTTTTCAACAGTCAGGCAAAGTTAGCAACTAGTTGGTGAGCACACTGAAACATTTAGCTGCTAAAGAATCCGATATTTCCCTCAGGAGTTGATGGAGACAACAAACAGAGCTAAAAGAGAGTGAATATTGGACTTATATTCATCAGGTGGACACAAACACCCCTCCGAACGAATGCTAATGTTGCTCCATAACTGCTGGATGTGTAAACATGCAACTGTTTGCTAACAGGTTGGCTATATCAACATTTTAAGGTGATAATATATCAGTGCTGTGTCCACTGCCCTCCCGAAACTGAGCATAAAGAAATTGCTGTTTGGAAGCAGCACAAGAATGAAAATAATTATCTTCAGTCCACATTCAAGCTTCTCGGGATATTCTCTGGCTTGCGAAGGACAAACACTGCAGTACAAAACTAGGGAACGTGTTGTCGTCTAACAACAGTGACTCAGCATGTAGCTTGTATCAATTGATGTACTTTGTATGTATGATGCAGGATGTATTATCTGCAGTATTGACTTTTAGTATTGGCTTGTAGCTTCGACTAACACAGTTAAACAATGCGGCCAGTTTTATGTGATTTAAGCCATCCTGTATTACATCCCGGTAAAGAAAAAGTTTTTTTTTAAAAATATATTACCTATTACATTTGTATGAATGACAACTTAATTATGCCTTGTTCTGAGTAAACATTATATATCACAATCTATAAACTGTTTTCTGATGAATTTCGTAATAATAATTCACCAAGTTGAAAGTATTATTTTAAAAAACATCCATCTTTATAATAACCTTCTTGCCAGTTGTCTACTGCTGTTTCGTGCCTTCCTATCGTTCCGCAGGGTCATTTGTACCTTGACATCCTGTGTCAGCTTGTTCCAGTACAAACTGTAACTGTCATACCTTCTCTTGTCATCATTCAGTCCAAAATCTTTCAAGAAATGTAACCAAAAACAGCACCTGCATTGCCCAGTCCACATGTAAACACACATCTATGGCAGATTAGCCTCTGAAATAATCACAATAAAAGTCGTGGTCAGTAAAATCTTCATTTCTAATCACGTGTTAATTATAACCACAGGAGAGATACTAAAGTATGAGATATACCGAGTCTTCGTTTGGCAGCAGTTAAAATCTCAGCTGCTTCATTCTGAATGAGCCGAGGACTTCAAAGCAGCCGACTGAAGAGAGAGGTGCAGAAATCTCGACACGACGAGATAAAAGTATCACAACCTCTGAAAGTGAGGAGGATAAAACTTGACTTTTTATTAGTTTATAAATTGAAGGAAAAGGGGCCTGTGCTGCTCTCACACTACTTTAAAAATCAAGTCACTGTAGAATTCTGTTTTTTTGCCCACTGGCTGTGTGTTGGAGGATACGCTTCTGTTACCGGCTCCTGGACACAAAACTGTCTTATAGTTATTGTCACCGCTCGGCCTCCTACGGCACGGGTTGTCATGTGTTTGAGCGTGTTTCTGTTAAAATTGCTGTGATTTTCACAGTTTATACCCCATGTTGAGGCCAATGACTGCTAAAATTAGATGAAATCTGAAAGAGAAATGATCATTTCTGCTGCCCTAAAAGAGAAAATTACCATGACAGCAGAATGCAGATAGAGATATTGATCAATAGTAATTACTTTGGTTTCTGCTCTCTCCTTTGGCAAAAGAAAGGCTTCCACTGCCATCTCAACACACTGCCAGTCTCGTTCTCTTTCTCACCTTTTTAGTGTGCATTTTTCACCCGCCCACAGCAGAGCATGGTGCTATGAGAACGCAGCTACTGTTTGCGAGACAGTTGAGTGAGAAAGGCTAATAATCCTTGTTGTCTCACTCAACAAGTCAATTCAATTTGGCATGTTCAGTGGATGAAAGCCACAAACGTCTTTGATCTATAATGACTGTGATAATTCAAAAAACCTGGCTGGGTGGCCCCTCCACCTCTTTTTGATGGACTACTGTTGCACACACCTGGCTGTCATTACGGCCCCGCAGGACGGCTTTGAGTTTCTAAATGTCATTTCTTCTAGTTCTGCATGTCCGTAAAATGTTCCACATGCAGAAAAGGTCATTTTTATCTCGCTAATATTAACTGCAGTGTAACATTAGATTCTGTATGTCCGACCGCAAACTGCTTCTCTCTGAACTGCTGAAAACTGGTCCAAGCTCTATGCCTGAAGCTCCTGCTCGCTTCTCTTACTTTGACTCTATCTCTGCGAGGACCGCACATCAACCACAAGTCATTACACCTCTAAGTAGGGCTGCAGAGATCATAAAATTTTAAAATGCTAAAACTTTCACCTAACCTTTCCAGGCTCTGCACTGGCTGCCTGACTGCGGGAAATAACATAACGGGGTGACAAAATATAATCTTTAACTATTTGAAAGTTATTATGAAAAGATGACGCTTGCAACAAACCTTCCTAACGGCAAACATTTTGAAAACCACAGGTGAAATTAACAACATTAATCAAGTCACTGCTGCTTAAAATGGACTCATTTACAAAATTTCTTGTCTGATCTGGTTTATTTAACACATTTAATTTCCTTACACGTTATTATAATTAAATGTGAATTTCATTACAGATTATTACATTGCTTTGGTGCGAATGCCACACGAGATACATGATACTTGTATAGTGGGACTGCATGAAAAAAAAAAAAAAAAAAGGACATTTTACTCGTCATTAGTCAAAGCTTCCAAGCTTATATGCCATTATTCTTGTTGAATTATCCAGCAATGCAGAGAAGTAATTTTTACAGGGACAAAATGAACACATTTGTTATACCGGTTCCATTCGTGTGTTCTGTTCTGTAGAATTAAATCATACTGTTACTGTTTCCATCTCTTTCAATATAAAGAAAGAGAAGAGCGTGAAACTGATGTTTCAAAAATGGTTTTTAATCTTCCGTGTCTCAGACACACGTGAGACGCCAGCTTTCGCTGTCCCCAGACAACCCCATCAGTGACCCATCGACCACACACTGTTCATCCCTATAGGCCTTTTTCACAACTGACATTTGGACTCAGTATCGCATGCGCTTCATATTATTAATGAAGACTGTTTCATTTAGATCCTTACTCAGTTATACCTGCTGCTGCTATAGCATGTCAAAGTATTACTGGCCTATTAAAGCCCCTGAAAACGTCACCTTTAAAGCATTTTTCTTGAACCTAAAACAGTCATGACTGAATAAGCAACAATAAAAGTTAAGAATCCTTCATAGTGTGACGGTCATCTGGTTTGTTTATGTTGTGTGGTGTGTTATCTGGGGAGTGGCCTGATCATCATAGTTGGAATCACCTGGACCGGGTAATTTCCACTACATAAATCGCCACTTTCCTTCCCATAGCATACCCTCATATCTCATAGCATTGAGCATTCCCTCGCTACTGATACAAACAAAACGAAATTTTTTTGCCGTTATTTGATTTGTTGAACAATAAACTACTTTTATTTTGCTCGTTTTTGTCATGGCCTCAGAGCTGGGTCAAGACAATAGTAAGAAGCAACATTTCATAGCAGTGTTGTCCACAGTTTTCTCTCCATGTCTTCTGTCACTCTGTCCTGCGCTAACATTATTTAAATGTGATCTAGATAAAATGTGAACCGCTTAAATACTTTCAGCACCTCATGTCGTCGCGGCAGCTTGTGAGTTGGTACAGGTCACTTAAAGTGTAGGCGTACGTGTGTGTCCTTCACCTCTGCGTTCTGTGGTAACAACCAGGGCTTCTTGTTCTTTGCCCCAGCCCACGGCGGTGCGAGCGGTGAGTTGGAACACGTAGGTCTGCTCAGGGGAAAGTCCTGTGACGGTGAACTGTCTGGCGTTGGAGCCCACCTCCACTGTGGTCCAGCGCTGAGGGTCCCTGCTGTCCAAACGGTAGGAGATCTGGTAGCCTAGTGAGGGACAGAGGGACAGACAGACGGAGGAGGAAGACTGTTAAAATCTCTGTGAAAGTGTTTTTGTGGCCTACTTTAGTTCACAGAGCCCACAGGAATCAAAGACGGCACAATGTGAGATTGGGAAAAAGCCTGAAAACAATGCCATGTACCACGCATTCTTATTCCCACAGTAACACACACAAACAGAAACATATTTCTTCTGCGGCTCCTGAAACGGTCTGTCAACAGATAGATATGATCTATGAAGCCGTTCTGCTATAATACCCAGCATGTATGGAGCCCTTAGACTGCATTTACCAATAACATACACAAAGCTAGAGAGAAAGTCATAATTCTGTCACTGAACAGCAGCGCACGCACACGCATAAACACACACGTGACATGCTGACATTCCCTGATACACACATTATATAAAACATACAACCTTTCTTCTGTCCCCTTGGCGGTGACCCATGGCGTATGCTGCTTGTGCCTGTTTCTCTGTCTCATGTGCAGCAGGCCATGTAATAACACTAACACCGTTCAACACATACACACATACACTCAAACCGCTGATCCCCGACCATGCTTTCCACACACCACTGGCCACTCACAAAGGCCCTCAATATGAAGATTGTACTGCACACCAGATACACACAACCACGCAAGTGTGCGGAGGTGAATGGTTCACAGTGAGACTGTTGGGATGGTAATCTGCTCAGAGGCACCTAATCTGGTTGTGCGGGTGATAATCTCATCAGATAGTCTGATTGTATTTTAATGTGAACGCGGCGTGGTGAAGCTTATTGGATAACAGCGCGATAACAAATCCTCTTGCATCTAAACAACTGGGTCAGAGCATGGTATTATCTTCTGTACTGAATATCATTAGGACATCGCTGCTATCAGACGCACGAGGCTAGATCTCCATTACAAAGTGACTGTGTCATGTTCGAGAAAGCCCATCTCCGTTTTCCGGCTGAAAAGATGTAACGTGCACAGTATGTTTCATACTGCATTCAAAATGTGTATGTGTACGCACTTTTCCGCTTGCAGCTGCACAGTGCTCACTGGCCTTGTCTTGTGTTCTCACGGCAACGGTAATGCTGCTAAAAGATTTGTCTGATGTCAGGCAGAGCTGTCAACTCAGGAGAGCAACTTATACACTAGATACAAATTATATACAGTGTGTTGCGGCTCCATGCTTAGCTTCACCACGCCGAAGATCTATGGATAGTTCTTCACGAAGGTGTTGAGGCACATAAACAAACGCTCTCTTCAGGCCTGTTAGTCTTTGAAGATTGCAGCACTGACTCTCCCTCACCGGACTTTCAATCTGTGGAAACCGCCAGTGCATTTAAAATGCAGCTCAAAGAAAAAAAAAAAAAAAAAAAAAACTTGTTTAGACTTGCTTTTGTTCATTTTTGTCTCACCTGTTGTTTCGCTGGTTGTCTTCTTTGAACATCTTTTGCGCTGTCCCTTATTTGCTTTGTGTGTGTGTGTGTTTTTTTTCTCTTTGCTTTTTTATGAAGCACCTGTGATGTCTGCTCTTGAAGGGAGCTACATAAAATAAACTTCAAACCACGACTGAACGCTGAACAAAAAGGCAACCGATGTAAGATGAACTAAGGATTTTTTCACAATTAAATTCTTAATTCTTTTCATTTATATTGTTTATGTTTAGTAAACCCTAAAGATGCCGAGAATGCATTTGTTAAAGTAAGTGAGAATAATGGCAACCACTTTACTCCTGTGTTTATTAATTCTGTTCTAATTTGTGATACTTTCTTAATATTTACTTCTGGTGTATATAAAATGATCGTCCATCCATCCTGTTAATGAATTGTTGCTTGGGTTTAAAGGACCAGTGTGTATGACTCCGCATTGCAGGTGCTGACTGTAACTAGAGCCAGTGTGTTTGAAACACGATGCTTAAACATGGCGGACTTGGAGTCTCGGAGTGTTTGAATGTATCTGCCACCAGGATGTTCGTGTAGCTGTGTTATATTCACTGAGAGGTCATGTGCAAACAGAAATGCCTCACTTTGCTTTGCCTTATGCCAAATTACATTTTGCACCTCATGTGGTCATGTTTCTCCTCTGTCCACCTCCTGTGTCAGTCCCTGTGGGTTTAGAACCCAAGGAGAAACGAGACAGTCACTAAAGAAACCGGTACACTTCAGTTTTTTGTATCTCCATAACACACACACACACACACACACGGACACACACATACTCGCTCAAACACACACAAAACGTACTCAAGCAAGGACACAGCAGGACTGCGTGTTTGTGTGTGCCCGTGTGATCCAGAGAGAGAGATTTGCCCTCCCACTCATCCTTCTGTCACATAGTGGTGTCGCACTAAATGTCCTCCCCCCCTTACAATACAGTCACACATCACTCACACTGTCCTGCTCGACTCCCTCCCCCACTGAGAGGACAAACACGGCTCCTTTCACTCCTTTGTGCAAGGCGCACGCGCGCGCACACACACCTGTCCCTCTCACCTCCATACATCTCCTCTCTGCTGTCTCTCCCCTTCTGTTCTCTCTGTTTCCAGCTCAGCAGCTCTCACATTCCTCTCGCCTCTAGCTCGCCTCTCTTCCTCTTCATTAATATGTTCTTTCTGACTCACTCTGCTCGCTGCGATTTACAGTTTCAGAAACGAGCGATATGTGTTTATATACGAGGATACGTATGCATTAGCAAAGGTGTCTCGCTTCAGCAGCAATAATAGCCCTCTTCCCAGGTATAAGCTTGATCACTCACAGTCACACACACACACACACACACACCAACATAAACACCAACAGACCTTGGTTCTCAAGTGGAGAGTAGGCAGGAGAGTTGACCCTCATTTGAAAGCTAAAAACAGAATCAGCTCTTTTCCATTTTACGGCTTTTACTTCCTTCCTCCCCTCACAGGAGTATGAGCGTGCGCGTGTGTGTGTGTACGTGTTTAAAACTGCTAACTCATTCCCTCTATAAGCCCAGCTTTGTCCTTCAGCAATCGAAAGTAAATCTATTTTTACCATAAGCGTAAACCACTGGATTATAATTTCAATGTTGCTCTCAGATATCTGCTTCCTCACGTGTGTGGTGTGTGTGTGTGTGTGTTTGTTTTTGTACCTAATATGATGCCGTTGGGGTTTGTGGGTGGCTGCCAAACCACCCTAACTGATGACAATCGAACTTCTGGAAACACCATCCTGACAGGGGGGCCGGGGACTGGGGAGAAAAATAGAGAGAGGAGTTGGCAGCAGAATGAAACTGCAATAATGTATACAAAGAGCAGCAGAAGGAAGCACAAAAGGACTCCTTTAATACTGTAATGAGAAAGAGAGCATTTCAACATCAAGCACTTATATTCTAATAAGTTGGTATGACGGTGCCGGGGCTCACAGATATGCTACACGTGCAGACACACTGTCATACATTTTTAAGAGGCACTTCTAAAGGACAGAAAAACAGAAAGTGTAATTTTCTTTGTCTTTCTTCCTGATAAAAGTACATGTTCCACATGACCAAATACATGTCAGAGTGAGTGCGTGCGTGTGCGTGTCTGCGTGTGTGCACGGTGTGTGTGGAACTGACAGACAGGATGGAGGTTCATTACACATTGCCGGGAATTGACTTCCCCGTTCTTGTTTCATCCTGAAATGAGAAAAACTTTTCAAACGTGACACTGTTTGATAGAGGATGAGTGCGAGCGCGCGTCTGTGTGCGAGTGTTTCTCTGGTGTGTACTTCTGATTGCGGTTGCGTGCGCGCCTGTGTGCCTGTGCTTTATTATTCAAAAAGACCAAGACCAGGTTTCTAGCATCCTTAAAGGTCTGCTATGGATCTGTCTGAAGAGATCTGCACGCCTGTTACACACGAACATGCACGAATACACAATGTGTTCTCCACGTCTGGGCTGTGGTAGGGGTCTTGAGGGGTGAGCTGAATTGAGTGGATGATCAGAGAAGTGGGGGGGGGGTGGAGGCTGCTGGCTGTGCTGACAGCAGAGGTGTAAGGAGGTGAAAAACAGCTGCCGAGGTGAGAAAAAGGCAAAAAGTGTTGAACAAACTGCTGGACAGAAAGGTCAGTGATCAGACCGAGACAGAGAGACAGAGAGACAGAGAGACAGAGAGACAGAGATCCTACCATCTTCTTTGGTTCTGAGCAGTATAGGGTTGCTGGGGGGGCCGTCACCCATCTGTGTGTATGCCAGCACCTGCAGCACGTACACTGTGTATTTTTGGAGAGCCCCAAGGACCAACGACAAACTCCCCTCTCCTTTCGCCACCTGAACACTTGGGGGACCTTCTGAGTCCTTCTCGCTGTACAACACCTGGACATAGACACAGAAACAAGCACACGTGTCAGATATGTAACCGCAATCAGAAACACAGATAAAAAGGACGTAGAGACAGATCCTGCAGTTTTCACTCTGTCAGCTCGGATTTTTCCTTCATTTCCTTTGGTGACTTTAAAAGAAGATTTTTCTGTTTGTCAATAAAAGCTATTACAAGACCAAAACCTACTCTCGTAATACTTTTTCTGTGAGACTTCCCACGTCAAGGGTAACAATGGATTGAATGGAACACTTTAGCTGTCGAGCCCAAATCAGGCAGCTGTTAGAGAAAAGAAAGACCCTAAAAATGTTATAAAGTGACAGAATGTCCAGACGCGTAGATGCGGCTAGCATCAGTTATATCAGAACCGGAGAGTATTTCTTCACTGAAGATTAAAAGGACAAAGAACGGCACTAAAGTCTTTGCAAAATGGAAAAGACGTGTTCGCTCTCCTCCCGGCTGACTTCGGTAAGAGTTTGATTACGTTATATGGCTCCTTGAAGTTGACTGATGGTGATAGACAGATGGTTCATCCAATCACCTGCCAAGTTTTTTTTTTTTTTAAGTAACTGCCCTTTTCCAAACAGTTTCCAACGGCGACAAAAAACATCTGGCGCAGTCAGGTTAAGTATTCACAGCACTGCTTAAGCACTGCCTAAGTTCATGTTCATCGTAGTCAAATCGAGCAGATTCTATTTCATATAGCCCAAAATAACACAAGTGCCCCTGCATACAAATGGAGGAACATGTCAACCATGGGAAAGGTGCAGCTCGTTGATGTGTTTTTGACAATAATGGAGGTCTGTGGCACAGAGGAATAGACCAAACCAGCCTTTGGATACAGAAGCAATATGTTAACTCTGGTCTTCTCATGGGATTTGTTGACAAGGAGAAAAACACAGACTATCACCAGACTTGAAATGAAACAGCTCCTAACAATGTGATCCTGAAATTAAAACTACACCAGTGCCCACACCTAAAAAAAAAAGCACACAAAACAAAAACACACACTGTATTTTCACTGGCAAGAGGAATGTGTGTCAGGAACTGCTTTTTCTTGTTGTTTCTCTTTTTTCCCCCTGCATTCATGAACTCCCCGTGACACTTAAAACATTTTGAAGGAAAATGTCAACTGTTAAGTTTCTAAAAACAGAAACGGATAAAAAGAGTGCACGGCACGAGGAGGGGGGAGAACCGTTCAGCATCTACTTGGGAATGGAAGGTGTTGAAGAGCTGCTGCTGGCAGCCACTTCCCATCTATTAACATGGTAGGCATACTGCTCGGTGTGATCCTCGAGAGGGCAAAAAAAATACACAGATGGGGAGTGTGATGTGCTTTGGGCATAGTGGATGATATGACCTGGATTTTACAACAACATTTTTAAAATACTAGATGTGCTGTGTTTATATCACACAGTCACAGCCTGTTCTCTTTAGATTTATGTATTTATAACGCAACCACTTGCACGCAATTGAGGCAAATTTTCTTCCTTTTAAAAGCTTTGTTCTGCCGTGTTGTGTTTGTGTAGAGCAATTAAGAGCTGTACCCAATGCCACTTTTATATTAGCAAAATATTTTGTGCCCGCTTTGTTACATTTTCCTGTGTATATATATATATGCCGACAACTGGTACATGTCTTCTCTTTATTTCAAAAATCAAACTAGGAAGTACATTATATAAAAAAAAACCCTGGAGGGTGCATGTGGGAGCCCACATAAAAACAGATGGAACCACATTGAATGTAAAAGGAGGGATATGACTGCCATTAAATGGCGCACTCAGGAAAATTGAGTGCTCCTTGCACTTCACCATCAACAGTATTTATCCAGTTTTCTTGCACATCAGAGTGTATCGACTGCTTCACCGTTCAGGAGTTGCGGCAAGACAAACTCCTCCGATTTAGTTTGGAAATACAAGCGAAGGATGAGCTCTAATTTGGCCGACATGGACAGATTGTAGGCTATGTTGCTTAAGTGGGCTGCACGTCTGGACTTAAATACTAATGCAGAATCTCCAAAGGATATTCACCTAATCCATGTATACTCAACAAATCGCCTTCTCTTGCCTAAGCTGCAGTTCATGCTTTAAATTTTAAATAAACAAAGCACTTTTTAAAACCAACAGGCTTCGTGGATTATTGTTTATTTTTCATATGTGAATAATCCAGCCATTGTTTCTAATACGAGATGATACAAACTGATGTTTTATGAAAGGGTATTAAACATTAAAGCCTCTCTCATATGCATGCGCACAATTACACACACACACACACACACACACCCCCAGACGTAGTTACGATAGCAGCATGCTTTTAAAAGCAGTAATGTAGGAAGAACAAACTAGGGCAGTTACAAGCTATTACGTCACATTCGTCTTATATTATATGTTTGCGTGCACGTCTGTGCCGACTGGGCGTGTGTGTGTGGAAGTGATAACGGGATGAAAGGGTCAAGTGAGAATACCAGGATGGTGCTGTGTATGTGTGCATGGTGTGTATGTGCAGGTTTGAGTGTTTTATACACCTTATATCCAAGTATGGCTCCGTTCTTCTGTGCCAGGGGTAGCGCAGACCATGTGAGCAGGATCCTAGAGGAGCTCACAGCCTCAGCGGTCACATTCACCGGAGATCCAGATGGAACTAGAAAACACACACACACACACTTCATCATTACTAACGTTCATTTAGGACGATATTTACTTATCAAAGAGGGGACCTGTAATGGAACTGTGTGTGCTGAACACAGACACAGAGGGATATGAAAGGGCACAAAGAAAAAATGGATAATTTAATTATCAATATTACTTTTCCGTTTTTTTTTCTCTCCCTCCACAGCCGTGCTAGAGTGTGAATGTTGCTCCATGCTATTTAAGAAGGAACATTTGTCATTGTTTGCCAGCTTACAGAGGACTCCGGGCTCTCAGTATAAACCAAGGGTGAACCTTATTTTCTGTAACGTGCATCAGTCTTAAAACAAACAGTTGGACTTTTTCCGAACAGAATTCAATGAGCAGTGCATCAGTTTGTTCGTTTCTATAATCGGGTCACTTAAAATCACACACTAAACAACTTTTTGGTGTAGTTCAGGTTAGCGTCTGTCCTGTTATTAGTTAGCATTTCTCACAACATTTCTTTGTGTCATATTAGAAAGAGTTATCAATTAAGCGTGTGGCATTGTTGTACAAGAGTTATAGAATAGCAAAGACAAGTGTCCCACATCAATTTACATTTATAATATTAAAGATCATACCTCTTTGTTGTTTTGTGAAACCTGTATATGGCTTTAAATAACATAAATGTTACAAATTGATTTGTTTTTTCTATCATCACTTGGTTTGATCTCAAATTCATGAGCGGGTAATAAAATCTGTTCCGCTTATCTGTAGATAAACTCATCATTATACAGTGAATACCAGTTCAGCCAGTGGCAAATTACAGGAGGCTGTTCTGTAATTGACAAAGAGGAAAATCAGCTTCATCACAAGCGGGCTTGTCAGATTATTTAAGAAAGGGTCAGGTGCAAAAATCCCAAATTTTGAGTTCCTACTATGTTTTTACATACAAGTATGGTGATCGTGTTAAATCACACACTGCACTTACAATCAGCTAATGCAGAGTGTGGACCTGTAGCTGACAATAAAGCAGCCAATCAGAAATGAATATGGGCTTTTCTTCTTGGAATAGTTTTCCTCTATCATCTGGGTTCATCTACCCACTTAGCAAAAATACATTCACACAAGACTCAAACTGTAAGCTGAGGTGATGAAAATGTCAGGAAAGACAGCGACCTATATTATGTAAAGCAGAACAATGGGTAATCAGGGTTGTAATTACTACAACAACAACAACAACAACAGTGCAAACCCATGAGTTGAAGTCTTGAGAACAAGTGGAAGGCCAAAACATTGATTCAAATTGTTCAATGAACAGTATTGTGTTGACAGAAAAAAAACATCCTTCCTCAAGACAACAAAAAGAAAATCAACCTTCACGCCTGCAGTCATTTATCACTGATGATCAAAACTGATAGTAAATGACATAATGTTTTCCACGGTCTGCTCGCTGCTCTGTATATTTACATCAGGCCACAGATTCTCATCCACATCGCCCCATCTGTAATAAATTCTCCTTCAGGCTCAGATCAAAAAGCTTTCTGTAGCAAATCCAAGCTCAGCACGTCTGCAGCGACGCCCTCAAAGGTCAGGTCCATGACCTGAAATGAGTTTTGTGTTTAGAACTTTTCAGCGCCCGCACTGAAAAACTGTCACAGAGAAATGGTGACTTTGATGGAAGGCTCTCCTGAATCAATATGACTCGTGGAGACCAACCTCATGTGTCCTTTTACAAGTGAATTTTTACTCAAATGTTTTGGATCTCAGCGTATTTTACCAGTTACCAGTCGAGTGGAATGAGCCAACACAAGAACAGATTTCTCTCTAAAAAAAAACAAACGGATAATATCATAAAAATGTAATAAATAAATAAATTCTGGTCGGGTACCTTATTTGTGCAGATACACCCATGTCTGAAGTCATGACGCCACCTCAGCACTGTGGTCACGGTTACAGTTACACTAAATCACAGTAACATTCATCCTGTAATCTAAATAACAGGGTATGTCTGTCCCTATTTGTAATATCTGTGATTTTCCCACATTTTTAATTACGCTTTAAAGTAACTCATAACACACTAGCATAAAATTTAAGTCAAACACACCAGGGACACTATAGGTCCATGACCAACAGTGGACATGCAATATTTCCGCCGTTAGTACTGTAAATACCCATTGTTAGATAGATATGCAAGCCAACACACATACACACACCTTCACTCTCTGAATCAATCTTCGATTTTATCTCAATCATCTCCCCCTCCCCGTCCCTCTCTCTGTCAATCTTCCCCTCGGTGAAATAGAGGGAGAGTGTAGAGGGCAGAGAGAGGTGGCAGGATGAGAGGAGACTCAGGGAGGTAATTGGAGCACTTTGCTCCTCATCCATCTATCTTCTTATACCCTGCTAATACCATACCGGCTGGACGGCTCTGCTTGACAGGAAACGGGAGTGAATGAGGTCTGTGTTCGTACCGGATTCTGCGGTGCGTACTGCGACAGTGTTGCTCCATGGTCCGGGTCCTATAGAGTTGTAGGCCTTTATCTGAACCTGGTACTGGGTCCAGGGATTCAGGCCCTCTAGTGTGACCTCAGTGGTTCCCCCTGCTCCCTCCACATCCTCAGTCCTGTCCTCCCCCTGGCCGTCTGTCCTCCACACACGCAGCCGGTATCCCACGGTCTCTGGACTGCTGTTGTACTCAGACTCTGGAAGAGGCTGGAGGGTAACAGAGTGAGAGGAGGGAGAGAAAAGAGCAGATGAGAGGGAGGTGTTTTTATTATTCTTATTCTACATGCACTGCTGTGCAGAAAGAAGGACACACTGGTAGAGTTCTTCAGCTTTGCATGGATATCTGTTTGGTTTTGGTTGATGGGGTTATTGTCATTATGGCTATATTTTACAGACAAAACAGAGTATATTCTTCTTATATACTATACATACTGTATACACTACACATATTTGCTACATCGTGAATCTGGTGAGAACAGAGAGCATAGTTTAAAGGGGGGCTCCAAATGACGAGTTTGGTAGGTTATACATGTTTTAAAAAAGCATCTTCTGCCCTTTATTTCACAATAACCTAATAAACAAGGGCTGGTGTGCCAATCCTGGACTGTGCGGTGAATGAATTCATTTTGACTCTCCCAGAAAAAGAGCTGAAAGGATGATCGAACAAGTAAAGAATTTTGGTAAAAGACATTTAACACAGAACCTTGTTGCTCTATGAAACAATGTGACACGATTCCTTAAAGTCAACCGGAAAGTGATCGTACCAGTGTCAAATATGTTTGGTACGACTTGCAAGATGGCCGGACTCACAAGATGCTAGGTGTATGTGAACAGACAGCAATGGCAGTGGTGGTTAGTGTAGATGCAAAGAACGACAGTGAAGTCTTTTCTTCATGGAAAATATGATTTTGTTCTTCTACTAGCTTTGGTAAGAGTCAGACTTTGCTGAGCTGACTGTTTGAAGTCCCTCCTTGATAGATGTTTTTCAGAGTGCCTGCCCTTTCCCAAACATTTTCCAATACTAATTTCACAGTTGTGTAACAAATCATCTGGCCCAGTGCATTGCAAGCAGGCCTGCATTTGGAAAAATAATACACACGCATACAGCACATGCATGGCATATCATATACATCAGAGAAATGCGCGGCGGCACAGACGTCAGCACATATCGCACGTCAAGACTAGTTAGCACTCAGACAGGTGCTCTCACATAAATATCTAAGAACAGATACAAAACCCCTGAAGTATTCCTCAAATGCATGAAATATTCAGAACTAAATAATTAAACTGGTTCACCAAAATATGATGCAACCTTTTCTCGGAGAGACAAGCTCACGTCGAACCTTTTACAAAAAGCTCGGACAAAACCAAACTACAGATGTGTAGATGTGAAATAACCAAAACAAGCAGGACATTGTGAGATCATGTAGGGCAGCATCGCTCATAGGAACAAGGTGATTGAGAAAATAAGTCTTTAAATCCTGAATTAAATAGAATATATATTATAATATATAAACAAGGAGACAATTTTGAGCTTCGGCGCCCTCCTCTGGTTGTGTCTAAAAAAGATCCCGAATGGAGCTGGGTTCCTATGTAAGTGGAACATCAAGTTCATCCCCTCAGAATATGACACAAACAAAAACACAAAAACTCACACACTCACAGGGGAAAATGCGTTTCATGGCTCTAAAGAATATGGTTCTTTATGTGACAACGTCAAACTCTAAAGTACATCCTAAAAACCTTTTACTGTCTTCTCCCATTTGACATCCCATCTTCGGATCCGTCTCTCTCGTCCACTCTCTTTTCCTTTTTTATCCACACAGTCGTCCCCTTTCCCTTGCTTCCACTCTCATTTCCTGTCAGCCTCCGTCCTTTTTCCCCCGTCTATGCTTCTTCTCTGTCACCTCAGCCTCATCTGCTCTGCCCATGCACCACCGTGTCATTATGCGTCAGAGCCACGGTGACCTATTATTCAATACCATAAAATCTTGTTAGTAAGAATTTCAGTTTGCTCACAGTATATATAATTCCACAGAAGATTCTCACCAGCATTGTACACCGCTTGCTCTATGCTGCACAGCAGATAAGGAAGTGAGACACCCAGCCATTTTAAATACCCCAGTGATTTAGCTCAGCTTAGCATTTAGGAGCCATAATACAGAATGTCACATTAGCTTTATTACCGTTAATATGCAGCTTAGAATAATAACCTTAGCTAAGACCATTGTGATGGTTCCATTACAGCAGAGAAACGTAGCATAGCTCAGTCTGAGCGCTAACATGCAGGTAAAATCCCATTAGCATGCTGCACAGGTAACCCATAGCGCCTCAGTGTCTGTGTCTGATTTGACAGGCTCTTTTTCTCATTCCAACTCTTAAATGGAAAATACTCTGCTCTCCATTTATGTTATAATAGAAGAGGGGAGGGGCGGGGGGTAAAAGAGAGAGGGGGGTAAAGAGAGAGAGGGATGAGGAACAGGAACAAGAGTAAAAAAAAAAAAAGAAAAGACAGTAAGGAGAAAATTACGTTGCAGTTTGTGCTGCTAGCGGTCCACGCTGTGAATGGGAAATGTGACAGATTAGTGTTAGCAGTGATAACAAGGAGAGACACTGATTATAGGCTGTCAGCCACTCAACCTGTACAGTCCTGCTGCTGGTGAGTGCACACAATCGCTGCTACAAAAATACAAAGAGATGCAAGAAACACAAAGAAAAGCCCCATCCGTCCAATTATCAATGTGTGAATGGTTGAGAAAGGGTCAGAGTAAAGTTTTAATGTGTTAACATTGTTAAGTTTGTATCTGTTTGTGTGCGTTTCAGTACCTTCCAGCTGAAGCACAGGCTGGTCTGCGTGGCAGACAGCAGGGTGAGGTTAGAGGGGTGTGTGTCAGGGGCAGCCTGCAAGGTTTGAATCAACCTGGAGGGGGCGCTCATGGGACTGGAGCCGACAATGTTCACTTGCTGCATCCTGAACCTGGTGAAAGCACAGAGCACAGTTAAAGGGACAATCTACTCCGGGCTTCAAACAACAAGCTCAGTTTATTTGTCATGAGGAGTACTATTACTGCTAACCAGTTGTACAGTGGGTACTGCAGCTCTGGAGGGTGTCCTCCAGAGTTTGAAAGAAACAGCTCTAATGATGTCATAGTGATGTAATCAGAGGTAATCTTGAATGGTTTGGAGAAATGTATAACAGAAAGTCTGTTTTATAAAAAAAAAGGGGTATGGGCTGGAAACATGGGGGGTTTACAAGGCAGGGATGGTCTAACAAATAGATGACAGTGAGCTACATTATGGATAATGCATCTTACATCATCCATAATGCATCATCATTAGCTGGACCTATACTACAGGGAGCCTAAGTCGGGCTACCTCGGCTTCTGCTTCTCTTTTTAATATCTGTCGCTTTTGAATCCTCCAAATTTATTATAGCGCCATACAAAATTACTGGAGTAAGTTAGTTCATAACAGATGTCTCAAGTTGGACATTGGGGTTAAGTTTTCAAAGCTGAGCGGCGGGGGTTTAATAATTTCAGCTGATTACAGAGTGGAAGCAGAGGCAAAAACCTCAGCTATTGAGTCAGTCTTCATCAGCATACTGCTGCTCATCATACAAAAAGAAATATTGAAGAGATCTTCTGACAGGAAATATTGATCCATAGCGTGATGAGCATAAATATCACAGGAAATGTCAACCAGACAAAAACACTTTTGTGTTTACCACTAGTGATTTTTGCATTATTTGTGTCCTTCAGCTGGAACTCTCTGACTGAGGATTACCGAAAAGTCCACTGACATTATGTTAAGCTGTCTGAAAATGTTAAACATCAGAAAAGACCTGTTGACGCACACAAACATACGGACGCACAGCCACGAGGGAGCGTCTGTTACTTTAGCTACTTATAAAAACGCAACCGTGCTCGAGTTTGGCTGCGAGTGATAAAAATGTGCGAGCGCGCAGAGGCACATGTGTGAGACACTACATCTACGAGTCCTCGTCCCCGTATGGGGAGATAGAGAACGGGGTGTAAAGAGGGACTTTAAGCAGGGATAAAAAACACAGACAAGTGCATCACTTCATCTAATGTCCCATTGGTGTCGCCTGTGACAACATAATCCCTGCGTGCAACGTGTGCACACACACCCCGCAATTCCATTACAGATAAAGGCGGCGATACAGAGAGGAAGAGGCAAAGGCAGACAGATAAATACAGCAGATAGATAGAGAGATTGATACACACACACACACATATATATAGAGAGAGAGAGAGTATGAGAGAGAAGGAAGCGTTGCGGCTGTTCAGAGTGACGGCAGATCACGTTTATAAACTGCAGGCTCCCCACGGTCCTTGAGCAGGGATTACAACCACTCCTCTATTTCCTATTCTCCTTGTATCTTATCCCTTTGTTTCTTCCCCTCTTTAATGCAGTCTGCTGGCCTTCCCTCTCTCTCATCAACTTTCTACTCCTCTGCCCTCATCCCTTTCCTCCCCACTCCCCTTTCTTTCCCTCTAGCTAGATGTGGGAGGGTAATAAGGATCTGCATGCAGCAGCTGTGAAGGTGCTGACAAACAGAAAAGTCTCAGATGGAACTGTCTCTCTGTGTGTCTGTGTGATTTATCTAACTTCACCTGAGTCTTGCAATACTGCAGAAACTGGTGGAGAGTGAGATTTGTGTGAGCGCGTTCGTGTGTGCGCGCGCATGTGGCATCACGGCTACGTTCTTTTGGGGGCCGCGTGCGTTTGCTCCTCACCTGTACTGGGTGAACGGACTGAGGTTGGGGATCTCCAGCATGTCTGCGTCTGGCTGGTTATCTTTCTGGTAGACGACACTCCACGCCTCTTCCTTTCCATCCTCGTTCACTACCTGTTAAAGAGGGTAATGGCATGTTACAAGGCAGTTTTCCTCCTGCTGTGCAGACAAACACAACGACAGACGCGACAACGCGTACCTGGCCTTCTACAATCCACCGTGATATGGCGGTCTTGCCATCAGGACCAGGGCGGAACCGAAGCGTTGCTGTCCGAGGGCTGATGTTGGAGATGACTAGGTTAGATGGTGCACCGGGAAGTTCTGTAGACAGAAAACAAATCAAATAGTACTTTACTACAGAAAAACATCCAGCTAGTGCTGGAAAGGCCTCTTTTCAGCACTGCATTTTGTATTTTCCTACAAAACATTTATTGACCAAAACCTGTGGGACTGTTGCACTCATAATAATGTTATTTGCAAACAGAGAAGTAATCTGTGTACTGCATTTGCGATGTTTCAATAGTGAGTTACAAATTCTTTGAAATAAAACCACCTCTGCCTACTGGTGCTGCAGCAACTTGATGCAATAAGCATTTATTTGGAAAAGCAGAAAAAGAACTTGTAGCATCACAGCATGGCAACTTATTTCAAAGGGATGGATCAAAAGAAATTAACAAGACAAATAATGTTCTTCTTTTGCTTAAAGGGATACAAATATATGTAAAGCCAAAACTGAAAAAAAAAGTGTCTTCACAATTGCAACATGGCTTATCTATAATACTCTCGCAATAACACTGATAATAGAAAGTTGAAAAAAGGAAATCACGTCTCCAATAATGACTTAAGTACAAAAACCGCTTTAAGCAAGAGTGAGCCAAGAAATTGCCTCCAGTCTTTTTTTATGTGTTCGTATGTCCATGCTTGGCCATAAAAAAAAGAAAAGAAAAGATTGGTCACAGAAAAAAAATGTTAATTTTACTAAAGCACAGGCACTTATGCTACAGCTGTATATCTCTCTCTGTCAGAGCCATTTAATTCATATTTCCAAGGTCGAGAATACAATACAGAGATAAATCTGTGCACCATTGGAGGCGAGAGGTGAGTTAAATGCACAGTTCACTAAAGTCCATTTAAGGCCTATAAATGTCTGAGTAGGCTACATGCCTCATAAATTATGTTTGACCCGTTCTTATTCTAAAACTGTTCCATCTCCATGGGAATAATGAGTGAAATGAAGAAATGTGCATTGTGGATGATCAGTTGTAGCAGCCTGAATGGCACAAACACTCAGACAGAAGCTGGAAACACATGAGGGCTTGGCTTAGAAAATGATCTCACTCAATACAGAATGATCTCACTCAATACAAAATGTCCAATTCAAGCTGCATCTAATGGTCTGACGGACTAATTATTATGTATCTGAGTGTAGTATAAACATGTCTACAGAGAGCGGACGAAATGTAGCTGACAGATTTTCATAATTTAAAGGATAAGTGTGTAGGATTTGGAGTCATCAACCCTTTCCACTTGCTTGGTCTGAAAGGTACTAAAAACACTAAAATGTGGCGTTCAACATGGCAGTTCAACATGGCAGACTCCGTAGAAGAGGACCAGTGGTGTCTGTTGTAGAGGGAATGATGCTCCATAAACTTCTCTGCATCATGGACGATAGCTCACATCCCCTGGGTGACCTCCTGATGAAGCAGCAGAGCATATTCAGCAGGAGACTCCTGCAACTCCACTGTAAAAGGGCTACAGGGAGCCACCCAGTCCACTGCTATTACAATCTGTAATGACTCCGCTCTGTGCAGAGAGAGGAGGAGGCTCATTCTGACAAGTGATTCTGGGATGGACACCTATTGAGAAGGCTCATTCTAAGGTAACAAAAACATAATGATTCTAATTTTCAGGTGATTATACACGAATAAAAACTATGATTATACAATAATTATGCATTATAATTATACATATTACATTTCTGCCACACTCTGAAAATAAACACGCTGGACCTTTAAGTCTAAATGTTTTGTATCTTGCAGGCACACCAACTTTTAACGAGATATTCTGTGAAGATAACTTGTTCAGGAAAAATAATTAGACAGTAGCTCCGTTCCCCAACTGCTAAATGGTAGAAACGGGACAGCATAAATAACTGGAAGAGAGAACATTTGGAAAGCAACTAATTCAGCTTACAGTTCATAGAAAATTCTCTGACAATAGCTTCCCTGGTGCAGCCCGAGTTTGTTGCTCGTCATTTGTTGCTGAGCGTCAGTGACCAAAAGTTTGAAGAGTCTTCTGTCAATTTCAAGCGGAGAGCTGCACTAAATTTGGTCAACAACCAGCAACCAGAGCACTATTATTATTTTCTCCTGGTGAAGATGGAATAAATCAAAGAGGAATAATAATACGTTTTGTATGCACACTTCAACCAGAACTAAATATTCCAATGAAAGGTTTACAACTCCACCTTTCAAATGCCACACACAATTTATAGCTCGCTCTGAATAGACTTTTTCACTGACAGCTGTTGAATTGAATTGGCACCGGTCAGGCAGGCGGCTCTCCAGAGACTCAGGTTAAAATCCTGTTGTTGTTTTTGTTGTTGTTGTTGTTAAAAGATGTCCTAACAAATGCAACGTATAGCAGCTTGTTTGCGTCAATGACATTTACATAATCAAAAATTATAACACTCCACTTTGCTCTAAATTGTCTCACTCAATCACAACAGGACAGAGCACTTCAGACCCACTTTGCCAGCACTTCTGCCCGCTGTGTTTGGTTAATACTTGGTATCCCTGGATGGTGTAAGTGCTCTGGTGTGATCTGCTGTAATCCATCCAATTCTGCTGCAGCATCACAAGCACCATATTTGCTGAACATGGCAGAATACAGATCTGTAAAGCCGATGTGTTAAATCAAACGGTGTGTGTTGTAACACATCAGTACACCGGGACACCTCAGATAGATTTTTGTAGAATAGCTGATGGGATTTTTATTGTAAAAAGACTACATAACATGACTGGATCCAGTTATTATGGAAACAAAGCAATGCTTTCTTTCCTTTTCTGGATGCAGCGGGGTACATGCGTGCAACAAAAACAAATTATAGCTATCAGCAGCCATTGCTCCGTAAGTGCATGCAGCAAACTTGTAAGGGTTATAACGCGGAAATGTTGGTATCAGCTGCCTTGCTTAGATGAATGACAAAATTCTCTCAACTCCATGAATACATGAATAAATAAACAAGACAAGAATCTATGCTCGGTGGATCTCTCTCATTCTCTCTCTCTCTGCTCATTCTTTAGTTCTTTTTCCTAATCTCCAGTCCTCCGTCTTTCCTTCAGTCTTTTGCTTTCATGAATTAATGAATAACCTCCGAATTTTAAGAACTGTCTGTATCCATCTTGCTTTCTCTTTCTCTGCTTTTATTCATAAATTAGTCATCAGAAAATGTTAGGACAGAAATTCTGGTGTATGAGCTGGGTTTTTCTTCCACATTCTCTCTGCCACTCCGTCCATTTCTGAGAGACTTTGGTCTTCTGTTCTCTGGAGATTGCATTTTCTCGTGTTCTCTGTTCTCCCCTCGTTATGTTTCTCTATCTGCTCTCCCTTCTCTGCTCCCGTTCTTTGATTGTCTCTTGCCCTCTCTCATCGCTGCTTTCCCTCCACTTTGCCATTTGCAGTTAATCAGCACTAATAATGATTGCAACTTGGCCTTAGTCCAATCATACAAACTCATCATGCACACAAGCGCGATGTGCGCACGGTCTACACACGTGTGTGTGTTGGTTGTATGAGTGATGATTCATGGATGCACAGTAACAGCCACTTATCAGCCCGGGGAAAGACAATAGCATCGTAAGAGCTCATCAGTCATATTTAGTCTGCTACACACACACACACAGATAGGCGAAAAAAATGTTTTTTAACATCCACTGTCACCGGCTCTTGCCTGTGTGTATTTGTTTGTGTGTATATTCTCTATACCTGGTGGGACTCCGGTGGAGATGGTGGAGGATGTGGCCACACCCCGCCCTGCGGCAGTGAGCGCTGCCACCTGTAGTGTGTACAGGGTGGTGGAGGTGAGGCCGGTCAGCTGGTACTGCAGGGTGGTGTTGGAGAGTGAACGTTCCTCACGACTCGACTCCACGCCAGACACTTCCCACCACAACACATAACCTGCGGGGCACAGGGCGCACGCTGGGTTAATAAAGGTGCGTGCAGACATGAGCAGACATGTATGCACACAAACACACATGCACAGTACATGCACACACTCAAACACACGCACATAATGAGAGGTACAGAGCCAAAAAGAAGGCAGAGAGTGCAGGAGGGGCTAAGTACAGTCAAAATCCCCGTCTGTCCCTTCGCATCTCCACAGTCATGCATCACCCTCCACCACCTTCAAATGTGTATGTGTGAGGCCACTTGTGTGTAAAGCCCTGGAGAGAGTGAATGGTCTCTCATCTGTCTCCCTGCTCACCAGGTGCTGGATGAAAAGCAGGTTGAGGAGAAAAGAGTAAATGTGCAAGGTGACCTTGATTGAATAACCATTATCCGACTCCTCTAAGCCGACTGTAAAGGCACTGCAGCCTTGTGCTGTTGGACTGCGCCCTTGTTGTGTAGGTGCCTGACGACTGTTGGACACAATGTGGCTGCGCGGACGCAGACACGAATGCGGACGCACGCAACGTAGCGCGATTGCTTAATTCGCAGCAGCTTGCCAGCGTTCACCAGCACCATTGTCTAACAGCCGTGGAGGAGCCGAGGCAAAAATGAATTGGGAGGAAAAAGTGCCTTGAGCTCTGTGATGCGCCACACAAACAACACCCAGGGTGTCAGGAGGCGTGGGATGAGGGCATGTTGGAGATAATGTGAGAAGACAAGCTGCAGAGAGAAGGGATTAGCTGATGATGAATCAGTTGTACACATAAACAGTGTCAGAGACAGGGGGATGTCTGCGGAAGCCAGACGGAGAATGAAACATAAAGTGGAGAATACTGAAGAAGAAGTTTGAGGGCTCCTTCCTCACTGCTGCTTGCCTCAAGGGGATGCTTTTCATTTTTTCTAATTCGAATTAGTTAAGCAGTTTAAATTCATTCGACAGACTTTATTTGCCCACCTGAAAAGAATACCTTTTAATTGGAAACGCTGGGCATTATTACAGCTAATCAAAGTAAACCTAAATTAAGCTTCTCCCATCACAACTGTTAGTGGGACTGTAAACAGCACGGTAAAATGAAAGTTTCTTGATTATGGAGAGAAGATAGAGGAGGTGGAGGACTTTTTTTTTAGAGTTCATACTATGTTTGTGTAAATCTCTCACCGGTGATGATGCCGTTCTTGTCTTCAGGCTCTGCCCAGCTGACTCTGAGCGATGTGTCCAAGATTTCAGTGAAGCTCAGATGATGAACAGGTCCAGGTGCTGAGAAAAAAACAAGCGCATACACAACATCAGATAATATTAGTTACATTTTAACCTCACTTCAGAAAATGATAGATTTTAGGAAATCACACCTCTACAGAAAGACACACATCTCTTGTTTATGCGGCCTATCAGCTACCACTCTTCATCTTCATACAACATCTCCTAATCACATCTGCATTGACCACCACACACACACACACACACACACACACACACACACACACACACACACAGGTGCACACATGCCCGTTGTTTCATATTTCATGTACAGCTCTCTAACCTCTCTCCCTGCAGAGCGATTAAGCTATTCATCTGAGATATTCAATAACACTCACACACAATCGCGCACACGCGTGCGCGCAAAAAGCTATCATCAAGCAAGAATTACACCCACCGTTAACCCTGCAACACGCCCAGCACCCAATCAATATCTGTGTGTACGTGTGGGAGTGTGTCTGCGTACACGTGTCTGTTTGTGTGTGAGCACAAATGGCTTCTAATATCCCCTTCCCACTCGATAATTGCTGGTTGGTAATAATTGCTTGTCTGTCTGCCTATAGGCTATTGTGTTTATTTGGCGGTGCAACTATGTGCATGTGTACTTGCGACTGGGAGTGGCAGCTATTATGTTTATCCATAGAACAGTAAGCTATAAATACCAATATGCCTGAAAACATATGAATGAATTCCGTTTAAAAAGACACAGCGGAGAAAAAAATGAAAAGAAGAGCGAGGGGGAACTAAAGAATAAAAAGATTAAAGAGAGAGCCTGAGAGAAAACACGGGGTGTTGGTGTATAGACACTATGTACACAGCTGTGCAACACTGTGCTAGAAACAGCTGGACTGAACACAGAGCAAGTCAATACACTTTCATTATTATTCACAGGAGAGGCTGATAGAGTGCTCTTTGTGTTATGTTCTGGCTTTATTCACATTGTTTGTGTGTGTGTGTGTGCACTCACTGTCCTCGTGTGTCTGCACCAGGGTGGGTGTGCTACGGGGGCCGTCTCCGGGTGTCGTGAAGCAGAGGGTGGAGCCAAAGTACCAGGTGAATTTCTTGAGTCCGCTGACTAATCCTGTGTGGCGTGCTCCGGGGTAGTCTGGAGTGATGGTTACCACGGTAGCGTCCTCTGGAGACTGCTCTGGCCAGACCAGCAGCTGTTTTTAAGTGACAAAGAGGATTTACAGTTGACTTCCAGGCTCTCGGTAACAGGTATCTTACACTCAGCAGGTCACCGCAGCGCCTAAAACATCATTATTTGTTTGTTGTATATTTCCATAATTTTTCGCTTTGTCATTATTTTAACTCAGCAGTATTAGCTTCGGGCTACCAAATCTAAATCATATTATTCAGACTGCATTTATGAGACAAAACTTATTTGTACCACAGTGTGGGCTCTGGTGAATCTTTTTTGAATTAGGCTGATACCTCAGGGACCTTTTCATCATTAATGTTTAAAGCTGCCAAATGATATTTACAAATTTGTCAAAATGGCAAAGTAATATTCATGTTTCACCCCCCCAAAAAAGTTATCTGCATTCCAAACATATTTAAATTTAAGCAGTTATTTACTTATGAATGTACCACTTAACATAAACTCCTACCAGCAGACCATTATCAGTCATAACAGCATCTGAGGACAAACACAAAGTTTGATTATCAGTCTGACTAAACGCCTAATGAAAGGTTAATTTGCCTCTATTGCGAGGCTTGATTTATATTCACAACCGCAGCAGTTTTGTTTGTGTTATTGCTTAAGCCACAAAAACAAAGAGAGAAATGCATACACTTACATATTCATACGGGCAGCACTGTGATATGGAACCCATATTTAGAGTTCCTGGTAAATAAAAATACTGACTGTTTACGCACAAGCTGTTTATGATAATAGAATTGTCTCTTTAATGCCACAGTGCCAGTAGGAGCGCAAAGAAAAGCTTTTATTTCTATCTGTGTTTGATTTCAAAATCATTTTTAAAAAACTCTGACCTGTAGGCACAACGTCTCACTACTCGCCGCTCTCAAAGCTCCACGTTCAATCCCACTGTCTCACCTGCTGGCTCAAAGCTTCAAATTATTTAAGAGCATTCCCTCTTTCTCCTGGTTTGTTCTCTGCCAAGTAAATAATAACAGTAACCAACGCTGTTGACTGGTGTAATTTTCTCCACATTGTCTCTGTGCAGTATAAATCCCTATTATTACATGGGCAGGCTACTTTAAGAGAACACCTAATCTTAACCATAGCCCTTACTATAGTTCCCATGTGCAGACAGTGCTGGAATAACCATGTGAGACTCTGTGAATATTTCATTAAATGTAATCTAGCGGAAACACAATGGCTGTATCACGCCTTCGCGAAGCTTCACAGGTCAGAGAGGTTTAGTCATTCGCTGCTGTTGCTACTGAGTCAATGTTTGCAAGTTTCTCTTGTAATTTCAAGAGAGAGTGCGAGTTCCACACCACTTTCAGGCCACCTTGTGTGTTTCTATTAAGTCTCTGTTCTACAATGTACTTTTCTGTCTGCGCGAGAAGCTGAAATATAAAACTGTATTCTGTTCATGCTGTGCAGAGAGACCGCCGTACCACTGTACTCAACATGGAACGATTATTTTGTTTTGCTGTTTTTACATTTGCAAACCACAACTCCCTTCAGGGTTTTACTTGTACGCTATTTTCCACTAACAATCGCACGGTTGCAACGCGTTGCATTTTAAAGACGAAAATGAACGCCGTGAAAGTCAACGCGGCATGCAAAACAATGATGATGCTGATTAATACGTGTCAAAAATCTAAACTAATGGCTCACTACAGGCTACTACTGAAGACCATCAGTAGTAGCCCGTAGTGAGCCACTATATTGTATAGTGCGTGATAACAGAATAAAAAGTGTTTTTCACACATAACCTGCCACATACCAGAGCTGTGGTTTTATTTACTGTTTATTCAGTGCTCCGTGCTCGTTAACAATGCTGGATTTTGTGTTGTTGAGCCAGCGCTGCCCCCCCCTGACACTCATAACTCTGTAATTTTGCTTTGAATAGATCCGTGGTTACGGAAACACAATTAAGTCATTAAATAAACCAACTGTTTAGGATTAACACTGCCGTCCTGTTTCATATTCATCTGCAATAGAAAGCCAATCAAAAAACACAGGGATCTCCTATGAGGGGAAAGGTCTGTGATACCCCGAGACAGCTGAGCAGCTGCTTTCTCTCTCTCTGCCTAAATGGTGCTGCACTGCACCCAGTCTGTCATGGTAAAATAAGGTTTTCTATTGTAATTTATTATCAGTACAGTACAGTTTGGGTGCAGTAAAAGAGTGCTGATCTAGCACCCTCAAGCATCTGATGCTAGTCCACTTTTAAAGGGTGCTGGGATGATTGGGTCTGCTGTTGCTATAGTAACGTGTGTATTCTGAACCACATTGCAATGAAAACCCAACATTTGCCCAAAGAGCACAATGCAGTACAGTACTATCCCCAAGTAGACCTGGGACCAGGACATGGCCAGGGACGCTACAACACAATGCTGCACAGTTTAATCTTTTTGCTGCCAAATGTATTACCTCAGGTCTGGGGGAAAAATTCTTCATAAAGGTTTCTTTATACTGGGACACTCAATGTTTTTTTTTTCCTGCATCACAATCAATAAAAGAGGAACCTTGAATATTCAGTCAAAATGCAATCTGTTTATTGAACAACTATTGCTCTGTCGGTTGTGTGTTAGATGTAGGCAAACAGTTTAAAACAGTTTAAACAGTTTAAAACTCTTACCACTTAAATCTTGAGGCAGATTCAAGGACATGTAAATGGAAGGCCTGAAACTTGTGAGGAGTGGCTCTTTGGTTCTCCCTCCAGCAATCGGTTTTTGTGCTATATTATTAAGGGTATTGTATACAGTCAGTGATCTGTGGGGGTATGAGATGAGATGAGGCTTTGCTTCGTATCCTCTTTTAATTAATATCATTATCTACTGTCCTCTAACCAACACAACACACCCAAAGACGCACACTCACATGTGCGGAGCAGCGCTGTGAGGCTCCGTGGATTTGGAGTGGTAAAGCGTGGTATACAGAGACAGCATCAGAGAGCCACATCAAACAGATGGAAAGCCATATAGTATTTATCAACCAACAAAGACACTCTCACACACACACACAGACACACACAGACACACACAGACACGGACTCAGTGACGCACAGCAAGAATGTGATGTGTTTTCTTTGTCATGTTAATCAGTTCCTCAGGGGTTGGTTGCCACAACGAAGTGAAGAATAAATCACATACCAGAACTAGCACATATAGATCACTCACACTATTCAATCCTTTGCTCTCACTCTGCTCCCCATTATACTGCTCCTTTATTATCATGTCTTATTTCTCTTCGGTCCCTCGCTCCTTATTTTCTCAAAACCACCTCCTCTTTTTTCCATTTAATCCCCTCTTTTCCTATTCCCCCATCCGTTGTTTTTATTTCTGCGCTGAGCTGAGCTCTCACTTGGCTTGGCTAAAGGTATGGGTAAGCAAGAGCGAGGCAGAGTATCCTGGGATATGACCTTTGAGCTGAAAGTCCTCTGAGAGGTTAACAGGTTTTTCACAAGATTTGCTCACACACCCACACAGACAGAGATTTATTTTTCAAACATCTATTTTTACTTTTATTTTAACAGTTAAACTGATGAATAAAATGTGGAGAAACAGACTGTTACTGCTCAAAGGCATCCATGTGTTGGACGTCTAGGACTCTAGGAGACCTCGGTATTTCAGTATAAGATAGTGGTTATTGCCTTGTGTGCAGAACTGCATATTTAATATCACGTCTAATTTTAGTGTCTAGAGAGAAGTTGTTTTTATCAAAATGATGAAAGAAGATGAGACCAGACGGTTGAACATTTAAAAGGGATATTTTGGCTCACAAATATATATGAGGCATCCATTTTTTTTAGCTTAAAGGACCAGTGTGTAGGATTTAGTGCCATCTAGCGGTGTAGTTGGTATTGCAACCAACTTGCGTCACCTTTCCAAGTGTGGCCATGGCACAGATCTCTCCCCCTTTTTTTTTTTTTTTTTTTTTTTTTTTTAAATAAGTAGACAAAGGTCTTTTATTTTATCAAACTTTTACTCAAGGTGGATAAAGTGCTGTAACATACACACACATCCAGAAGCTTACCTTATATCCCTGGTTGATGCCATTAATAAACTGCTGAGGCGGAGGGTTCCAGGTGAAGCGGATGGTAGTCGAGTTGATGGCTACAACTTCCACTTCTTGCGGAGGTGCTGTGGGAACTAAACACAACGACACACATACCATTTAGCCGTAATGGGGTCACCAAGAGGAAGAAGAGCGTTTAGAGACACTGTAAAAACATACACGATAGCAAACACGGCGCTCTAAGCTGCAATGATAGAGTCAGAAGAGTTTTCAGTGTTCTGCTTTTACATTTTCAACGAGGAGTGGTTTTACACCGAAGCATATTTCAATATTTCATGTTGAGATTCGGTTCATTTTTTAATTAAAAATATATGCTAAGCTTGCCAAAGTTAAATGCCAAACCTACGTCGCTATTCTCTGCTGTAAAATTCTTCAATATAATTCACCTCATCCATTGTACTTTGCATTCATGTAATTTGCATAGCTTAGGAATGATTAAGGGTATTAGGGTACAGACGAGGACTTCAGTGACTCATGAAGACAGCTAATATGATCACTGAAATCACATCAATAATTAAACACACTAAGTGTTTTTAGTCTGTGACCTCAGAAGAACAGATAGTGGCCAGAGAAAGTCAGATAACTAGATTTGTTGGTTTAATCTGTCGCCACATCACTCTCCCTTTACTAACCAGGTAAATCTTTATTACCCACATTATGTAACTACATGGTATGTCATGATTTATTGATTAAAAGACAAATGAGATGTGACACCTGACCTTTTTTTTTTTTTTTTAAAGGTATTAGCAGTTCCTTTAAATACCCTCCTAACCTTCTTTCGCTCTTGTTCTCTCCCTCTCCTTCCGCCCACCTAATTTCTTTCTCCTGTCTCTCCCTCTCCTTCCTATTCTCCATCGGGTTCTCAGGGGGTCCGTCGTGCCTGGGTGCTACTGCGGATTCCCCACGGAAGCTTTCCCACAACGCAGTGCCAGACCGATAAAGAGTTCATGCTTCACTCACAATCTTGTCATTTTGGTAATAAATCATTTTAATGCATCTTATTAATGGTGTGGTTGTTGCTAGCATTTAGTAATGCACCCCAGTAAAGCCGTAGCACCCACACGTTGACTCAAAATTGATTGATTGATTCAAAGCAGCAGAGGAAGAGATATCCCGGTTTTTAGTCCCCAGCGTGTGCCAAAAAAGAACCTGATGTTTCATATGATGTGCCAAAATAACCCTGGGGATGTTACCGTGACACCATCAGGGTCCTCTCCTCCTGCAGCCACAGAAAGACACCATACAGGAGGACTACATGGTGAACTGTACAGCCTGCAGAGCACTGCTCCTGACAGGTATACTGAACTTAAAATCAGTGCCCTCTATTTACCCCATCTAATTTCAACACATTTGGTGAATTTATTTATAATCACTGATATGGATTACTTATATTTACAGAAAAAACCCATCAGCACTCATCCATGTAACAATCAGTAATAAAGACTCAGTAATAAGGACTCTGGCTATAAGTCTCATTGAAATGTGTGTGAACTTGGCAGAGGCATGCATCATCCACCAGAGAATGAGAGAGAGAAGACAGTGCTAAGTGCTAAGTGATAGGATTGGTAAAGTCTGACAAGAGCAGTCATGAAATTTATTGTGTATATTAAAGCGTTCCTTCCTGTGAAATGTTGGTTATTTGTTCAATCTGAACATCCAGTGTTTGGTTTGCACAAGACAGACATAGATTTACTTAATCCACTCCGGGATTGGTCGACGGGCTTTTGTGTTCTTTTCCTCTTCCTTCATGTCATTGTATGAATTTGTCTCTACATGCGAAGCTTTGTGTGTTATGTGGAATCTATCTATGAGAGGCTCCATGATAACGTTAAAGCCAGCAAGAGTGTGACTGTGAAATGTGTGTGTGTGTGTACATGTTTGTGTTTATACGTGTGTGTGTGTTTGTGGGCACATGTTATGGTGATTACACCGTAAAGGGTTTATGCTGATGCTAGAAATCCACAGTGATAGTGCACTGTTGCATGATGGGAATGCCCTTTACATCTTATATTTGAGCCAATGAGGCCAGACGAGACACAGACGCACAGCGAGAGGAGAGTACACAGAGTGCAGAACAAAAACTGGTGAGAAATGGAGGGGAAGACAGAGTGAGAGAACAGGAGACAACGGATGAGAACACAGAGAGAGAGACGGAAGATTAATTGATGTTAAAGATGCCCCCCCCCCGCCATGCTGACTGTACTCCAGGGGATCGGCTTCTAACCCCTCGCAGCTCTCAGCTACAGATAAAACACTAAACTCTGTCCTCTGGGGGAATCTTAGTATGCGCATCTGCCTGTATGGGAGCGAGCGGGAGCAGAGCAATGTTATCGGAGTCTAACACAGAGTTCAACCTCGTCCTCTCAGAGATAGTGAAAGAGAGAAAGAGTCCAATCCATCGCAGCCACTCCCATTAAACCACATTAGAATAATTAATGAGCCTAACTCCCTCTCCTAGTCTATAAACCTGTCCTGAACTCTTGTAATAATGACTGTGAGTTTTATGTGCACATGTGTGTGTGTGTGTATCTCAGCCCATCTTTAATAATGATAATATACTGTTTGAATAAAAGTCAAGAGCGTGTTTAAAGAAGATTTACCTCCATGACTACTTCCCCTCGTCTTCTTTTGCTGGCTTCACTTAGGCTCTCCCTTCTTTCACTACCTCTGCGTGGATTTATGTTTGACATACTTGAAAGTGTTTACACACTATTACATATCATATAATATATTTATAGAACAGCACACACACTATTTCCTTCCTCCAGATTATCCTGGGAGATGCAGTCCCTCCAGTATGTGCTGGGTCGCCCTTAGGGTTTCCTCCCAGTTGGTTGAAGCTGGTATGCCTTTGAGGGGACGCCTCGGGGGCAGCTTTACCACAAGTCAGAACCGTATCAACTGCTCTCCTCTCAAAGCTGAACTCATCCTATCACTGAGAGTGAAGTCAAGCTGTCTGCAGAGGTAGCTCACTACTGCTGCCTCTAACTGTGATCTCAGATCTGTTCTGGCTACCAAAAAAAGTAGCTGAGGATCCACTCACGATTACAGTCTGCTATATATATGTCTGGCCAGGTAAAGCAAATATTTTCTACTGCTGCAAAAGAGGGCGAAATGTCATACTCACATACCAGTTTAGGAAAGAAACCTACAGTCTTCGTACTGGCTTTCATATATAGTATATATTGTTCATAATGCAGGTCAAGCCTTTTACTCAAGAGAAGCTCTCCCTGTTTATCCACTTGTTAATTATTCAACCACCAAATCTAAATGTATCTAGCTTGTACAAGAAATAAGAAGTAGTAACTTGTCCTCTAATGGGTGAGAACCAAGGTCTGGTATGTAACAATGTACAGTATTAATTGGATAAGACTTCTAAATTTCTTGGTACATTTGCTTAACCTTTCAAGAACAAGAAAGAAAAGTGTGTGTGTGTGTGTTTACTTACCTCCCTGTAGAGTATACTCTGTGACAGGGCTGCTGTAGACGCCCAGGCCGGCTCCAGTGTAGGCAGCCACCTGGATCTGGTATTGTGTCCAGATGATCAGATCTTTGAGCAGACAGTAGTTGGTCTCTGGGCTGCTGATGTTCTTCTCCTGGTAATCCCCTGGCAGCCCAGCCAGACGGTACCTACACAGACACACAACACACAAACAAACACTTGTAGATATGTTGGTTTGGACTAAATGAAAGAGGAAAGTAACAAAGTGACTGAGCCTAACTCAAACACACGCAGACGAATGTATGTATGTGATCAGTGATGTAGATCAGGTGACTAGATCTGCCATCAAGGCAACAAGTGTTCTTGAGCAATAAAAATGTATGGGGAAAAAAGTAGTAGTTTGTACTTTGGACAAAGGCATGTAATGAAAACTCTGCACATAGCTTATATAACATACTAATAAATCCAACCATATGCATATGGTACAAACATGAATAGTTCACGTCCTCATATAATCACTTATGCTACTAAAAAGGCAGAGAAACTATTGAGTTGAATTACGTCAAAATCCCTAAAGAATAAAAACCTCCAGTACCCGGCAGACATCTCTGAATATTGCACCTTAAAGGCCTTTGCTTTAGTACATGTGATATAAATGTCCACTTAAAAGGATATATGGCCTGACTTAGACAGGGAGGTGTAATACCACTTAGGCATTGTACATATCTGATGGAGCCGAATGGAGTAATAATCCACATGTCAGCGTTTTAATATGGATCCTATTCAGTGTAACAGGATATTCCAACATTTCGCCGGCTGACTCAGCGCTCTATCATCACATGCATACTATATACACATGCACGCAGGCACACACACACGGAGCAACACCCTCGTACACACGAACACAGATGCACAAAGCGAGGGGGGCGCCGGAGGCTGACAGGGGATCTCTGTAGTGGAGAGGAGATAACCCCTTTTTCCTCTCCACCTGACACACTGACACTCACGCTGGGCGAGGAGGGGGAGGTGGAGGGTTGAGTGACAAAGGTGAAAAAATGAGAGAGAGAGAGAGAGAGAGAGAGAGAGAGAGAGAGGGAGAGAGAGAGAAAGGAAGATAAAGGAGAGAAAGGATCTACCAGCTGATAGAAAGGAGAATACAAAGAGGAGGGCAGGAGGAGGCAGAAGCTCTGTCCTACGTGAGTGTGCGTTTCTACGTTCAACTGATTTCTGAAGTGGAGGCAGATAACACACTGAACAAGCATAAAGACCTGATAACTTCTACCGCAATTATATGCAAATTCATGTGAGGCAGCAGATGACAGTTTGATTACACCCAGTGTGTCACACTTAAGGTAGACATCAAAGTGAAGGACAGGCGCCCAAGGGCAGCAAGAGTCTCCGTAAAGAGCCCTCGTGTCTGTGTGTGAATGTGTGTGTGTGGTCATGTATTTGATAAAGATGAAACGACAAAAACGAAAGAATGTTTCTTTACAATATAGATGTTCAGGTTCTCTCTGTGACATTTTCTTTATATTATTAAGTAATCAGAGAGTTATTCTTATTTATTTCATTTGTTTATTCTTCAGATTAAAAGTAATTGCAGTTAGCTAGCAGCTAATTTGCATCTCTTATAGTTTTTAATAGTTTGTCTATTTCCATCACAATATTCCAGACTGCAAGATGAGCAGTGACTAATAGGGCAAATAACCCATGTTTCTCTTTCTATATATATTTATATACACAGCATGTTCTGTGGTATAAAACAGCAAAAAGAAGAAATTTTGCCATTTTCTTTGATAAATTACCGTGTTGACCATTTACTTTCCAACATCCAACTAATAAATCACTAAAAGCTTCTATACACCAGTATAATTTCAGCTGCAGGACTCAGTAGTAGTCACTTTGGTATTTTAAAATACAGAGCAGCCAAAAGCTCCTCAAAGATTAAAAAAAAAAAAAAACAACTCTGGCACAAAAGACACAGAATCCATTTGCACATACAAGACAACATGTTGTTCGCATGAAAAACACAAACTTCACCAGCTTCAGTAGTCCAGCAACTTCTCCTGTGAGTACTCACTGTGTTATAAAGCCAAACATGCATGTGTGTATGTTTCTGTGTGTGCATTTATACCTGAGTACGTATCCTCGGAGGACTCCGTTGAGCTGGGGTTCTGGTGGAGGCTGCCACTGGACCATGATGGACTGGTTTGTCCGGCCACTGGCGACAATGTTCTTTGGAGGGGCGCTGGGTGCTTCCTCTCTCAGCATCAATCTAAGACACACAAAAACAAAAAGACAAATGATTTCGATTTAGCTTATGAGGCATCCTGTAATAGGAATCAACAAGTCAGAAAATGTTCTTTTCGTCTTGTATCCACAGGATATATGGAGAGTTTGCACAGGAGCAGCATCTCCTCACGTCTAAGTATCTTCATCTTTTTTAGTCCGGGGGTCAGACTATCTACAAACAAATTATCATGTTTGTCAGCGAAGATACACATGACGGAGCTGCAACCTATTACAGAGAATCATCTCACAGTTTAAGCAGCTCTGATGAATCCTTATTGAATTCGGGACTCATCCCTCGTTCTCCCGGTGTATCACGCAATCTCATTTAATACATTTGCTTTTCATCTCTGGCTATATTCATGTTCATTTATTTCGAACAAACCGCCGCCGCCGCTGCTGCTGCTGATGGAAACGTTTAACGCATCACTTCCAGTGTGCCAGAGTATCTCTCCCGGGAATGATCGAACTGACGCCGGGTGTTTAAAACAACAAATGCAAAAGAGTTCATGAACTCAGGTTAAGCTACTGTGTTGTACTCACTGGCAACGCAGAACTACAAAGACGGATTTACTGTCTACTGTACGTGTGTCAGATTATTGCTCATATTCGCTTTAACACTGCTGCTTTTAACTGGAGGTTTTCCTACTTATGTTCCTCTTATGCACCATATTCAACAAACTGTTAAATCACTATTAGTTGAGAATGAGCAAAGAGCTAATCTGTTTCATTTCCAGTGAGACACTGTGATCCCTCACTCCCTCCGCCCTCCTCCACTCTCTTCTGTCTCTCTAAAACCTTTTCCCCATCTTTTCTTCGACACTTTGATCCCTGTCTCCATTTTTTTTCTCCCTTCACCTTTCATCCATCTTGTCCTTTGGCCTCAATTATTTCATCCCTCTATCTTATCCTCATCTCCTTCCCTCCTCCTCTTCTGCTCTGTAACGCCCTCCCCCTCCTCCCCTCACAGCTCCGCCCGTGATTAAAGCTCCCAACCCTCTCATGGTTGGTAAAGCACACAGACTGAGCTGGTCAGCCTCTGGCGTTACTGTAAGCAGCTCAGATAACGTAATCAGAGCCATATGTGCTCTCACACACACACACACATACACACACACACACACCAAACACCAAACAAATTTCTCCCAGCTTAAGACAGACTGCTACATCGGATGGTCTTTTCCCTTCCGTGGATTATGTCTGGAGATTTACATCCCTCCAACCCCCGCCACTTCCCCTCCATGCCCCATGTCTGAATGATTCCCTATGAGCTATTGAGCCATTAGCCGTGGTATGGATCTCTGCATATGTGCGTCTGAATCTATATGTGTCTATGAGTGTGTGTGCATACCACTATGTGTGTGTTTGCGCGAAGGCAAGGGTGTGAAAGCTGTTAGCTACCGACTTACGCAGGCGGATATATGGCACAGGCCAGTGGTTTTACAGCTGTGCTTTACTTCCATTAGGTTAGGCACTGTCAGACAGCACCAGGTGCTACGGGCATACACATGTACACACATACACACACATAAGCTAATGGGGCTTGTGTGAATGAGATGGGCATTAGTGTATCCGTCTGGAAATGGGGTATATATAATCCTCAACTATGCCACCGCTTTTGACTTAAATTGATGATGCACATTAACGCATATACACAAGCTCGCGCAACACAAGCACTCACACAAGTTTACAGTACTGAACAGAGGCGGCCATTCACTGTGAATAAAACACACGCACACACACACACAATTACACACTACTCGAGAGCAGAAATTCCCCTTGAATTACCTTAATTCCCTCCCAACCATAGCACGAGTAAATATTTCATGCAGCGGGTTCACCGCAAGGACATCAACTTTACACCGGAGATTAAATATACAAACCATAACCCTCACACTCATACACCACTTCACATCCACCCAAACACCTACAAACATTCATACCAACAGCCATACATGTCCGCTAACCAAAAAAAAAAAAAAATCAACGCAGCACGCGTTACTCTGTATGAGCGCTGTGTGACACACTTTCTCTGTCCCTTGTTACTCAGAAAAAGAGGACATTATCTGCAGGAGATGTGCATGTTTTTCGAGTATGTGCATGTGTTTGTGAGTCCCAATGCTGTGAGAATTAGAAAAAGTTTCTATCTGTGTCATTCTCCACAGTTTATTGCCCACTGGCTTTCTGACTAAATCTACATACACACCAACTCTTAAATTTAATGGTGTTGCCGGGATGTTATGCCTGCCTCTATTTAAACTGGATAGTAAAATTGAGATCCAGTGCGAGTAGGAAATAGCTGGAGAAATGAGCAGAGGGCAACAGAAATAAAAAAAAGAAAAAGGGGAAGAGATGTTAGATGTTAGAATAGATGAGCTTATTTTCTTCTTGTATGACACTTTAAGTCTTGTCTGCTTTAAATGTTGTGCTGTTTTGCCCGAGGCTAGAAGCTGCACAAATGGAGGAGGGAGACGCGCGAAAGAGACTCTGTGGGGGAGACAGAGAAACTTTGCATATTCTCAAAGTAAAAAGCAGGTCAAAACCAGCTGAGACACACATTTCCTACTGTATATGTTCTTTACGTTTGCCTCTTTAATAATTTATTCACATTTCTTCATTGGTCAATTACATTTTTTTTTGCTGCGTATCAGACACTGTGCTCCAGAACAAATTAAATGTGACACTGATGATGTCCTTATTGTTGTAGTATGGTGTGCAGAACACTGACTGACTTTAATTTAATGCACTCGCAGTTTAAATATGTGGTGATGAACACTGACGCACGGCATCAAAGCAAAGAGTCCATCGGTTTATCCGATTTAAGGCTGATTGGAGCTTCGAAAACAATGAGTTTGGATGTAGGTGCCAGTTACAGCCGATCACCCTCTGTGTTTCTCAAAGTAAACAGCAATATTCTTGCAGAAGCTTGACGCGCAGTGTCGCCCAATTAGTCTTTTATGACTGCAACATAATAAATGTTTAGTAAACGTTTAGCATTTAGCAAAAAGCACCACTATGCGGCTTCACAGAGCTGCATAGTGCTGAAGATGACATCTACGATCTATGACATACATTGATATATATATCAATTATATATCCATGACTTATTTTCTTCTTTTATGGTTAAATCCTGCCAGGCTGAGTTCACAAGGTTGGAAATGTCTATACATGTTTATTGTAATGCTTATAATAGAAATGTATAACATAAAAAGGCTAGCAAGGCTATGCGTGTAAAATGTAGCTTCAGGTTCACTTTGATCAAGAGGTGCATTATGATGATGATTGGTCTTTGACTTGAGCACTTTCTCAGAGTAATTCATGACATGTTTAATTACCTGTCATAGTAATAAGACATCAAGGATGGTCTATTCAGTGGTGTACATGAAGGCTGACCTGTTATTTTGTAGGTTAATTAAAATAATGCAAATGAATAGTGAAAAAAACCCCAAAAAAACTACCACTATTATAAAATGTAGTGATGTAGTTTCTATCAAATACTTTTCAGTCTTGTCTTTAAAAGGTCCTTGTATTGGTTCAAGTGGAATTCAAGGTAGTTTTAAACATATATGTTTCTCTACTCTGACCTTAGACGATTACATTTTTCCAGTTAAGTACGCTTTTTTCTAGTCCGCTGCAGATCTATCACATTAATCTCAAATAAAACTTCTATTTTGTTTCTCTGTAATCCTTCAAACAGTTAGAATAATACGTCTATGTACTCTATGTAAAACATAAAACAGGAATGAGTTTGAGTCTGAAGTGTGTCCATAAAAACATCATTGGTATCTGCTCAGGTACACGGTGGGCGACTCTTCCAGAGCATCGACTAATACGCTTCTTTCACAGCAGACATTTTGTTTTGTTTTTGATACAAACAGGTGGAATTAACGACATTAAATGGCAGCCTTCTATCTAGGTGAGTCAGATGCAGGATGCTGGTATTCTGCACGCTCGCTTACTGGCATGCTTTACTGAGACACCTGATGGAAAGAAGCCAGCCTGAATGTTTATATTTACGCCTGCGTTCTTCCTGCTCAAGATGTCTACCATGGCAAATGTTATTGGGACTATGCAGCATATGTGCACACAGTAAGAACTGTGATCACAAGAAATGGCAGAGCCTTTATTGTATTTTTCCTGCTACATTTTCTGTGTTGATGGTGTAAAAAAAAAAAGAAGAAGCTTTGAGCAAGATGAAGAAATGCCTGTAATCATTGTTATTTTGCCGGGCAAACAATGAGCTCTTCCTCATGCCACAGAGCCTTTCTCAGTGCGAGCCTCCTCTCTGCAAATACCCTGATGTTTCTGCTCTGTAGTATAAAGTAAATAAATCTCTTCATCATAGCTGCGGCCAGAGTTAAACACAAATACAGATTCAAGGTTTATACATTGGGAAACGGGACAAATCTCCTCTCCTTAATCTTTAAATCTCCTCATGAACTTTTGTGTTTCTATTAGTGTGGGTGTATAACAGAAGGAAATAGTGCGAGACAAAGTATTTCTATCACACATTCCGTGTTTAACTCATGTGTCCTGGGTCTGACTGAACGACTGGGATAAAAAAAAATGAGAGCAAAGACAAAGAAAGAGAATTTAGACATATTTTTTTAAGTTCTGATGATCCGCAGAGTTCAGCTCATTCATGCATAATCCGTGTTTCCTCTGTTAATGTTTCCTCTTTAAAGACGGTGATGGTGAGGAGTGTAAGCCGTGCATTGCTCTGCGTGCGTGACACTTCAGATGGTATAATTAGATCCTTTAACAGAGTTTCTGCATTTAGAGCTTTGATCGTATTCATTTGCGCTCGTAGTGGACATCCATCTCCCAGAACACTTTTCCTAGCGCCACGGTGCTCCTGTGTAGTTTCTTGCAGAAGAGGAAGTGGAAAAAGAAAGGCACGATACAAAGAGAAGAAGAAGAAGAAGAAAATGTGCAAATTAATGCTGTTATGATAAAGATCCTAATCAGGAAAGATCAAAATGGGAGAGTGCCGAAGCAGCTGGAAGTTCAAACTTTAATCGGAGCTTTTAGTCATCAATATTACAAACTTCCTTTTTGCTCTGTGTCCCGTTCCCTCACTCTGTCCACATTACTGCAGTTTGTCATCTTTCTCATTTAGAGCGCCGAGCTACTGCAGAATATTTTCTCTCTCTCTCTCTCTCTCTCTCTCCCGTGTGTCAAGTGCGACGCGCGCCTTGGCATCCGTGACTGCTCGTGTGCGTGTCTTATCCAGGCAAACATCCAGCAGATGAAAAGCAAAGAGGGGGCGGTTACGTATGAGACAGACACCGAAGAAGAGACGTATCCATCTGCTCTGATACCCTGACCAGTGATGACTTGTCTGCGCGCCAGTGCTTCATTTAGCGAGGATCAATCTAATCTATTCTCCAACTGCCTCTAACAGCCAACTTTGGACCGTGGTCTCGGTTGGACACAAACAATACACCTGTGCGCGCGGGAGACGAACAGAGGAACAGGAAGGAGGAGGAGGAGGAGAAAATGGAAAAAGTACGAGAGAGAGGGGGACTGTAACGCGAGGTGTGTGAGGACAGCGTTCACAGCTGCTGCCGTTGTTGCTGAGTGTCTGTTTGTCAAAACTACAACTGGCGTCTGCTTATGGTCACTCTCATCAGCCAGACAAAACCACGTTTGTGTGTGCAGTGTGTGCCCACCTTACAATGCAAGGCCACATCTGTTGCATTGTGTCTGAGTGTCAGGGATTCGGTGCATGTGTGTATTCAGGGGCAAAATTGTTAAGAGGCCCGCCACACCTCCTCCAACCCTCTTTCACTCTACCCAGTTCCATCAGCGCTAAGGCACCATAATTTCCCCCATTAGTGTTTTCTCTTGGGATAAACATGCAAACACACACACACACGCACGCACACACACAAATATAAAACATCTGCACATCCATCTATTTACTTTTCAGGCCAAATCACGCTCTCCCTTTTTACACACCCTGGCGCACGCAGACAAGCAGAGCAGTTAATTTCATCATTTTTGCTGTTTAGTTCGCAATGTGCAAAAGACAGAGGCCGTCAGGGAAATGCACACGTATACACGCGGTGTCACGTAGACGTCTACAGCGTCGAGGTGATGAATATAAATCAGTCATTGCAAAGGAAATGGGCTCCAAATAAAGAAGGGCCCCACCCTTTGCCATCACCGCCTTGTCTCTATCCATGCTGATGGCAACATATACTCTATCACACACACACACACACTTAGATACACAAATTAGAGTGTGTGGGTGTGCATACACTATGCCTTTTGACTGCAGAAAGGTTCCAGTATATTCAGCCCCAGTTTGTATAAAGCAGTGTGACCAAGTCTATTACAGGCTAAAAGAAATCTCTATTTCACACACATCGCAGCGTGTTCTACATTGAAAAAAGGTTTCATGCTTTCTTACGGAAACACCAGTGACACAGGAGTGTGACTTCACATGCAGTATTGTAAAGAATGTGCTGCATGAAGCCGGCAGCAGTCGCTTTGTATAGCAGATGTGTGGGTGTGCATATCATCCTTCTTACCTCTGTGTCTCAGCGCTGTACTGACCCCTGCCCACTTGATTGACAGCGCAGAGTCTGAACTGATAGGTCCTGGCAGGTGTGAGTCCGCCCACCGATACCGCAGTCACCGCAGGATCGACCTCTGATAGGTAGACCTTCCATGGCGAGTCTAGACAGAAGACACGAAGATTAGAGGCTGATAATATCTGGCTGAGGCAGGACAAACAGAAGCACGAGGACACTCAGGACCCATAAATCAAGGGGAAAAAGTGAGGAGCGGATAAAAGAAGTAAGGAGGGAAGGTAGAAAGGAAGGGTGGGTTGACTGGAGAGCATTATAAAAGGAGACAAGTACCACAGGATGCAACAAGAAAGAAAGTGTGGAGGGAAAGCGGGATTAATAAAGAAGCACAGATGCTTGTGTATACTGTTGCCAGCTTAACTTTCAGTCTTGCTCCTGAAGACACCACAGACAGATGCACTATTATCTTGCACCAGCCGCACGCGTATCTGTGTAAGTGAGAACGATAGCGTGCGTGTGCCATTTAAAGCGAGCCTGGCATATTAGAGCCATTGTATGACGTGAAAATACATTGTATTTATAACGGCCCATTCTCTATAAAATACAACCCAAAACATCTGATATACAGCACACACACAGCTGGAAATCACTGTGCACAGAATTCACATCCCTCACTGTCTGAATTCAGTTTGTCCCAGACGTTTAGACACTTTTTTTTTTATCATTATTTCGGCTATCATTATCTTTGTAGCTGCTGAAATCGTGACAGTAGAAAAGTCATATTTCTGCTGTCTGTTCTGCTGCCAGTTATCAGATGAACATTACTTAAAATGTCAAAATACATTTATATTGGTCCAGCTGATGGTCATGTGCCAAGTGCTTGGCTCTGCTTGTAACAGTCACCAAACCAACCCCTTAGCTTACAGCAGGAGTAAGTGCTGCTCTACATCTCCCTCCAATCTGTTTCTTCTGTCATTCTTTCCCTCAATCCCTCTCTCCCCTCTTCCTCTATTTCTCATTTGACAAAGAGCCAGCCTGCTGTTACAACATCTGTGGCAGAGAGAGGGCGAGAGACACAGAGGGAAAGCGAGTGAGAGAGCGAGGGAGGGTAAGGGAGGGAGGAAAATAAGAGTTTATTTATAGGGAACCTGGATGTACATTTACGTAGCAACACCATTCTCCATATGTCTGCCTCTTGTAAATGAGTGTGTGTCAGTGCCTGGTAGACAGCAAGTGAACAGCTGTTTGCCGCTCGGGGACTATAAAGTATGCCCAGACACACACAAACATACAAACGCACGCACACACAAACACACGTACTGTTCTCAGAGAGCTCCAGCAGGTAGTACAGAAGTGGGGAGTTCCCATCAAAGGGGCGTAGCCAGGACAGGAGGACGGAGCGGGAGTCGGAGTCGTTGAGACGAGCAGTCAGAGAGCGCGGAGAGTGCGGCAGCTCACTGGAAGAAAAAAAAAAAAAGTTCAACTTAAACATCAGATCTAAGTTTGACAGCTTTTGCGCGACAACTTGATCAGAACCAAGCCTTCAGAGGAATAATTTAACATTCAAGGAAACACCCTCAGAGTTTGATTCATATGTCTCTCATATTTGTAAAGTATGACGCCACAGCCGGCATGCAAACTGAAAACCACCTACCGGCTCCTCTAAAACTCACTCCATGACAAGCTGTGTTTTCACGGGGGGTTATTTGCTGGACTACTTCTCAGTTGTCAAGCTACCAGCGGAGACTCCAGAAGTTACCGCTCCAGGCCAAGAAACAGCACATAGCCTCCGTAAAAATCATGGACTTGACACTTTTACAATTCTGTTTTTTTATGGATTAAACAAATGAAATATAATGTTTTAATTTGTGAGATTTAGACCTCCACTCGTGCTGCTACCGGCTACTCGTGGTAGCTACATATCTACCGTTCACGACACAACGCCGCTCTCATGTCTCGACAGTAGATATAAATCTTCTGACTTAAAGTTTGGCAAGAGAGCAAATGAGCGTATTTCCTAAAACGTCAAGCCGTTTTTTTTGAACATCCAAAACATCCTCAACACCCAGACAAAAGAGTGTGCCTGAACATGTAATTACACATTTGTGGATTCATGTTTCATAAACCAGCGTGTGACAAAGTGCCAAGCCTTTTCATTAGACTGATACTTCCTGTCTAATAGCTTCTGTGTTTTATGTGGGGTTTTTTTTCTAGTTGATATATGTGTTGGAAAAATGTTGGCTCTGACACCCAGGTTGGTTTCTGGGTCTGCTCCAGGATGAGTTGCAGTGAGAGAAATCTTCTAAATATGGCCGTGGTCTGCATATTTTTTTATTGTCGTATTTTATTTTGTAGCAAACCTGGACCACGGCAAATATATTTCTACACATCTATTAAAAAGAAATTCTCCAGACTTTTGGCCGTCCCCTGTGGATTTCCCTGCCATGATAATAACAAAGAAGCAACACGGATATATTCCGCAATAAAGAGTGCCGACACATTTTGATTATACAGATTTTAGCGCATCATAAAAAACACTTGAGGGAGGAGAGGCCGTTCTCAGTATGTGTGGGCTACAGGTGATAGAAGAGATTAACAGATCATGTAAAAGAATAAAACATATTTACACTACAAGCATAACAAAATGCACCTTCCCTTGTGCCTAGATTCATTTCATATTCATGAGCTTATTAATTATTTCCAAACAATCATGGACGTGTTATTACCCTCTCTGAGACGGTCTCCTCTGACTTCATTCATTCTTTCCTTTCATCAGATTAGATCAAAAGAAACATTTCAGTTTTTCTTTCTGCTGTGTGCGTCTTCTTCTTCTACATCTTAATATATAGGTGGGAAACGAATAAGTAACATAAAAATGAAGAATATGACGTAATGTTAGAGTGGGCGGGAGACTTGCATACCACCAAGAAGAAGCAAGGGGTGGCGGTGAATGAGGCAGAGAGGGAGCACGGGGAAATGAGAATGATGTTTTCTTTTCTGAGCTGACATGATCATATTAATTAATGGATGAGCTTAGAGAATGTTAGAGCAGCTACCTTCGCACAGCCCACACAAAACGCACACACGCGTACGCACACGCACACTCGCGAACACATGGATGGGTCTTGCGGGAGTTGAACCAATAACCTGCTGGTAATTAGTCTGTCTCCTCAGCCGCCAGCGTCTGTTAGCCTCCGTGACCCATTGATACCGAGCTAACGAGAATGTCAGTCACACACGTGGACGCACGCGCTCCCACACACACACACACGCACGATCGCACAGAAATCCCTTCTTTCCCTACATATTTTTGTTCAGCCATAAACAGAGACCCACTTCCTCCCTCTGAGGTTGACGTGTGTAACCTCTCATCGCTGTATAATTTAGAAGGATGTGGACTCATCTTTTATCTCTCTCCTACCCTGCAATTGTATTAATATAACATAAGTGCCTTTTATAAATATATTATACAAGTGCCTATTACTATATAAATGCCGCTACCTGATCGTGTTCTCCCACAGTCGCTGCAATGAGGCTGCGTGAGCTCGTGGGATACTCTGGAAATATGTGTGTGGCATGTTTTCATCTGAGCTTCAGGAATGCCTGCGCATACCAGACTCACGATGTGACGTGTGTGGAATGTGTTCACTGAAACGACATGAAAGCGTGCATGCACAGACACTTTCCATTAATACGGCTGTGGTTTCACAGCGCAGAGAGCATGCTGCACAGGCAGATAGCAGATATGACCTTACACTACTATCACTACTGTGTAACAGTGACTCGTGCTAATTAGCCGCATTCCGTCACCGTGCAGTTTTAATAATATAGGGACATCTAATTGGTTTAGAAGGTGCCTGACCTCTGACAGAATATATTATTATTGGAAACAAGCAATTATTTCATTGAGACAAGCGCTGAAATAAGCTGATACTAACGCTTTCTTCATGTTTGGCACTAAATTATCTATGCGCCGCATCTCCTGAATTCCATGTTCTCCACCTTCGATCTATTTTTTTTTCTATAATACTCCATCCAGAGGCGTCTTCCCCGTCAATCATATCTGCAGTTTAAATCAGAGTATTTGCTATGGAGCTTGTTTTGTTTTCCCACTTGATTGCAGCTCAAAAAGTCAAAGTCGTTATTGCAAAGTCTGAGCACTTGAAGTAAAAAAAGAATGCATTTATTGGATAAATGCCACATAAATACGACCTACTGTGCAAATCTAACAAGAGGTGATAACAAACATAATATGTAAACATCTCTGAAATGTTCTTCACACCTTAATAAAGAAAGAGAAATACACTCATTTACTTTCTTGTCACAAGTTAGATGAGGCGCTTGATCCCACTCGTGTCAGAGTGTTAACCTACAGTCAGCAGGTGATTAACCTGTTTCCAAAGTTTTCAAAGTTTCCAAAGATTGGAAACAGGAGGAGACAGCTAGCCTGACTCTGTCAGTAGGTAACAAAATCCCTCTACAAGCACTTCTGCAGCTAACTAGCTAACTTCTAACGATCTTTAGATTTGTTTAATCCGCACAAAAGCTGAAGTTCTCGTGATTCTTTGAACTCACATGACTTCGAGGCGCGCGGAGCGGGAATCATTGCCGGCCTGTGATGTCACGGTGCAGGTGTAATCCCCAATGTCACCTGACCACGTCTGGCCAATGGTGAGGGAACCCTGACGCACAGAGACTCGACCTCCACTTGTGGGAAGGACCGGCACACCACCTCGATCCCACTTGAAGCTGCAATAAAGGAGGAACACATGTAGTCTAGAAACTAGTGAAAAACACAGCTATGTAAGACAAGCAGATAAGTAAGCACATTATGTACCTGATATTGACTCTGGGGTCATGTGTAGCATTACAGTCCAGGATAGCAGTGGTTCCTTTGATAACCCGCTGGTCTGTTGGAGGCACAGAAATTACTGTGCGACCTGCAAAAGAGCAGAGAGAAATCCAGAGAAGAAGAGAGAAATGAGTTGCAGTGACACAGGTGGGATTTATTTAGAGGCTGAAATTAAATTTGTTTAGTCGTCTCTTACATGAACATGACGTGCTTACTGTATATACGTCTTATTTAAAATGTGTACATTCAAATTCGGGCTTCTCCAGAGTAACGAAACATTAATTAGTCTACATCGTAGCCCTGAACCATCGAAGCTAAACGGCACACAAGCATGCTTCCTCAGACACCTACATGCACACACACACATACACTTATGACACTTCTTGGTCTATCACATTATCGGTGCTTCGTTCCACTCAGGTTTTTAGCAATTTCAGGTTTTAAAGCCGAGAGAAAAAACACGTACTGGGAAAAAATAAGTCTATTATGTCCCTAACTCAGTTATTGTATATTTGGGATGTGATCAGGCAGAATATCACAGTGCTCAGCGGTCGTTAATCTAATTTAATGTTTAATTTAAGTTTTTAATATGAAGCAGCCAACATATAAACATATCTGAACCTGAACCTGCCAGTCATTACGTTTACCAGCTAATCAATCATACCTTACCCGGGCCCATCAGATGATTATTTCACCATTGCACTAGCCCGCTTTGTCGATAACCAATCACACTGCTGCTCATTAGCCTGAGTTAATGCGATTGGACAGCTAAGGATAAATTAGTGTTCCATGTCTGTTTTAGTCTGTTTAGCAAATGTATATCGAGCAGTTTAAGTGTATAGTGTGTGCCTGTGTGTGTGTCTCACTCCAGACGGTGAGTGTGGCGGTGGCGTTGATGGTTCCCTCTGAGTTGGAGGCGATGCAGGTGTATGCTCCTGAATCCTGGAAGCTGATTGGCTGAATCTCCAAACCACCTGACTGCAAAAGCGTGAACCTGGGAACTTGGATGGAGCCACTAGCTAAGACCTGCGATCCTGCAGAGACAGAAAATAATAAAAACAGCCTTGAGGTGAACAAAACTAATTAAGTCATTAAGCGGATTTTTAATTACGAACACATCGCGTCCGTGTGTTTGTGTCTTTGTGTGCATGCTGAGTGTGTGTGTGGTCTATTACCTTTACTCCAGGTGATGGCGGATTTCGGAGCGCCGGTCGTCTGGCAGGTAAACAAGGCTGTGTTGCCATCAGTTACTGTTTGGTCAGAGGGAGGGAATGTAAATGCGGGGGCCGCACCTGAAACACAGGGAGGGAACATGAGAGGAAAGAACACAGAGAAATAGCTACAGAGAGAGAGGAGACCGGTGGAAAAAGAGTGAGGCTTAGACAGGCGAAGAGAAAACAGGCGAGTGGAAAAGGAAAGGATGACAGCGTTGATCTAAACACAAATGCTTCCTATTTGATCAATGGAGGCTTTATTCATTTCCTAGTGCTACAGTACGTGCGTGTGCATAAATGTGATAGGTGATGGTGAGGAAGCTCAATGGCGACTTTTAATTATAACGTTGACTAAACAGAACATAACTCTGCTGAGACAAATAGAACTGTAGTTTATATATAATGCGCAGACTTCTGCGGCTGACACGCGCTGCATATCATAAAGGCAAACATATTTTCAACAAACAAAACGGTCTTTTGTTTCAGGAGGGGCTGTGATTGGCTAGTCACATTACCGAAACTCTTTTGGTAATCGCTTAATTGGTTTTCAGGCAACAACCCCAGCTTCTTAAGTGTAATGATTTCTTGTTTGTCTTCTATCTTACTCGATGGGAAACATGATATTTCTAGGTTTTGAAATGTTAGTTTGTGCTTTTCAACAGGAATTTTCAACTCGTTACTGACAAGAATGACCTGAGCTTGAAAAAGAAACAAACAAAAAACTGAACCTCAGCTGAAAAAATAACTTCGAGATCTTCAGTTGGAGCCCTCAAAAACAATTACAGCATATCGGAGCAAAGAAAGTGACACGGAAATATGAAGCAGATGAAGTAGGAGTAGGAAGCGGAAAAAAGTTAAAGGGAAAAGGGTTGGAGACGTGTAATCGCAAGAGCGTGTTTTATCGTGTGTGTGCCAGAGAAACTCACTTGACACAAGGAGTTGTGTGTGTGCCTGGGTTTCCCCGGCAGCGTTGCGAGCGAGGCACTGGAATATTCCTCCATCTCCTGGTTGCACCCTGCGCACCGTCAGCCCGGTTGCTGCGGTGACCTTGTAACGGGGGTTGGCCAGTTTGGAAAGAGGCACCGCATCCTTAAACCACTCTATCCTGGGCTGGGGCACGCCTACACACGTGCATGAACACCAAAAGCGAACACACACACACACACAGGCACACACAGGGGAGGGAGAAATTTTCAATTTCCTTAATAAGAAGCCAGCTGACCTCAGTGCTGAGCTAACTCCCACTAAAACAGCCACACACACTCTTTTCACCAATCTGTCTTCTCTGTTATCTGCTCTCTCCCTATAAATATGCATGCGGGCATAATGACTGCTAATAATATATTGATTGGAGGGTGTGGGTGGTAGGGTAAGGGTGGCAGAAGGGGCCAAAAAACATTCTGAATAAAAGATGTGGGTAAGAGTAGCACATAGAATATCTACAGTATCAGCTCCCACCTGTCCGACGGACATGCCAGATATGACAGGCAGGGGGCTCATGCAATTACTCTGTCTCAACCCTCCAAACCAGGATGTGAGTGTGTGTGTGTGTGTGTGTGTGAGCGAGCGAGAGATGAATTCACACTTTTTCTCAATCTGTTGGTGTCAAGCTTTCACAGACATGTGTGAAGTATTTTTCACCCCTTCTTGTCTCGCTCACTGTCACTCTCCACTCTATCCGTCTTTCCTCCTTCCCTCATTCCTTCTCCCGGCCTCCATCCTTCTCTCCATACCCTCAGGCCTCCGCTATTTAATTACACTGCCACTGTATCAGATTACTGAGGAGGAACATAAACCCGCTCAGTGTGAGAGAGAGAAGGAGAAGGAGGGAGGAGTAGGTTGCAGTTTTGCAGTCCACTCCTGCTCATATAAATGTTTTCATGTAATCCATTTAAAATAAGAGACACGAACAAATGCAGTTTTCAGGTCTGAAGAGTGTACTGTCACTGGTCAAGAAGTGCACGAGCGAATGCACGCACATGCTGAACGACACCAAACCTCAGCATAAGATAAGGATGATTCACTCTGAGACTCCCTGGGCAGTGGGTACTTTAACAGTCCCTATCAAATGTACAAAGATCAGACTCAGCCTTCTTCAAATGGACCAACATTTGCTGCACAGACATAGACAAACAAACAGCATAAAAATATGTTTTTTATGTAAGGGTATATGAGAAAGCAGGCGGGATTTTTTTGTCCTCGAGAAGGGTTCACCCTGGGGCAACTGGACCTCAACCCTCGTCCACACCAAAGCTCAGGTGACTTGAGCGACGGTCAACGACTTGGACAACATTCGTCACAACAACAATGAGCGCTAATGAAGTGGAAACAATGGCCTGATCTACGATCCTGCCAAAGGCTAAATACCCGGATCTCCCCACCAGTCAGTCTGAACTGAAGAAGCCTCGTGGATGAGAGATGAGATGTCTTCACAGATCTAAAACCAAGTCCAGTTGCCCCAGATTTAACCCTTCTCGAAGAAAGAGGACCTGGATGACTGAGAATCTTCACAGACTTCTAGCCAGGACTAAGGTATTTCTCAAGCTTTCTCCTTTTAAATTCTTTACACGACTATTTCTGTCAGTTTTAGTGAATTTTCATTGTAATAGAGTGAATCATCATGAATGCCTCTGACCTGAGACTGTCAAGAGCTGAGCACCATTATCCCCATTTGTACAATTCATTGTCTCTCGCCCGTCTCTGTGGCTGCAGGCTTTTTTAGTGAGGTCATCTCCCATGAGTTTAAAACACCTTTGGTCTTTAGATGTGAGCGGACGACATGATGTTTTAGGCTTGGTTAGAGCTTTTAGCTAGTTTGTGAGAATTTAACGTGCATGTCAAAATAACACTGACATCGTCATGTGTACGTCGAGAGAGATATTCATTGCTGTGATCATCTCTCCTCTCTCTACTAATGCCATCCCAGTATCAGAGGAAGAAGATAAAATACAGCACGGTCCTCATTTTGTGCAAAAATGCTTTTCAAAGTTCAAACAAAGCTCATTTGAGGCTTCAGTAGTCTGAGGGTGTCAAATCAAGTGGGTATCTTCCAAAATGCTGGTGCTTTTAGCACAATATTCTCTGTTTGTGTTACTATCCATCCACCGCAGCTCAGGCTGGAAACACTTTGCACGGAAACAAAAAAAGAGGGGATTTCGTACTTAAAACAGAACAATTTAGCTTGACATGATGAACTCAAACAGCTGAGGACTTGATGATTAGTTGAATTTTAAATTGCAGAAGCAGGATTGTTGCTTTTGTCTGCTATTCCTTACACTGGAATCACTTCAATGTACATAAAAGCGCATGTGTGTTGTTTTCTCATGTGTGAACTAATCCTTTATATATGTAGAGTGACATGCGCAGCATACCTGTAGCCAGGCAGGGGATATCTACATTCCTGTCCAGATCAGCGAAGATCTTTCTCTTAGGTTGAGCAGTCAGAGAAGGAGGCTCTGCGGAGAAAAAAGTGTAAAGCATTTAAATATGCAACACATTCTGTATCAATATATGGATAAAGTAACATCTCAAACTGAACAACAAAAACTAAGAACAGCAGGGGTGCTGTGTGCAACACGTTTGAACTACAAATAATAAGCCCTCAAAAAAATATGCCTTCAATCATTAAACACTTTAAAAAAAAGACAAACTGAGAGTGTGCCCTCTCCAACTATTTATTTTTCAATAGAGAAGACATTTGGTGTGGCAAACCCGGCGCCGCAGAATAAAAAAGGGTCCCCCTCGTGGCCTAGAGTATCTTGAGTGTCATTGTAAGGCAGGATTTCAGTCTATATGCCCTGTGAAATGACTTCTACAGTCCCAGAAAAACACATTCTCTGAGTTTCCCAAGGGAAACAATTCCCCTTTTTTAAACTACTCCATTTCCCTGCCAATAACCGCTCCCTCTAAACATCTTCACCAGTGCCGCTCTAAACGCTGACAGCGGCTCCGAGACAAAGCTTTCCCTCAATTTGAAAGTGAATATGTGCCTTTTGGTGTATTACTGTAATGCTACATGTTATGAAAAAATTACCACCTCCTGCACACGCTCCATTTCTTTCAAAAACATTTGTTAATATTTAGTGAGTGATATTGACACTGCGAGCCCAGAAGAGGGGAGAGAGGGGAGACAGAGCGGCTAATTCATTTTCGCTCTAGCATCTCGGGCAGCCCGTTCACTGAAAAATGACACTGAGGAAAATGAAATGTCCGGTGTATGCGCTAAATAATGAATGTGTAAAGATAGAATTCAAACAAGCAGACAGCATTTTAATACAAGTTTAATTTCTATCCTCTTGTTCTAAGGCAGGCTTGATAATAACATATACTACTATGCTGGCATTAAATGTTATACTTTAAAGGGGGAAAAAGAGAATAAATCCCACTGCTTCACATAGTGGACGGGCAAGCTGAAACGATGAGAACAAAAAAGACAAACTACAAGTTAGATCAAACTGTGTGTGTGTGTGGATTCACAGTAGAGTCCCATGTCGGCGCTGTACTTATTCCACTTGAAGTTCTTCACTGCTTCGCGGTATCTTTTAAACCCACATATGCGCGCATCTCCTATCTTTATTGTGCACGGTGGAATTCGGCGCGATTTTTGACAAGAGAACACGAGAGGCGTGCGGTGAGGGGAGGAAAAAGGGGGAACAAGAGATGAATAACAGCCACGCGGCGTGACACCGATAACACGGGCGCGTTAATCGCCTTCAGTCAGGTGAGCGCGAGGACCTAGGCGCACAACAAAACACGTTGTGGTGTGTTTGGGTGGTTGGGTTTAGAGCTTTGAGCTTCCGTGGACTCCCTGCTGCCTGCCTGCAAAACAAAGATGGAGAACAACAACAGCTATAATGTTGTTTGCGCCAGAAGTCGTCTGTACAGTATACAACACAGACCCGCGCTGTCATACATATTCCGATTAGTGGATCTGGGCAGAAAAGAAATCAAATTGAATAATGAATACCTTTGAGGCTGTCTCCTAGTTTCACACAGACACATAGACTATTCTGTTTAGGAATTCCTTTCATTGCATCAAGGTCTGTTGTGCCCATAGCAGAAAAAGAGGATCAGTACCAGCGTATTCATCAGTCTCTACTCCTCTGATACATATGAATGCATGCAGACTTTGTCCCTGTCAGGCAAGCCTTAACAGTCCTGTTGGTCTAACGAAAGGACAGTTAGGTAGAGACGGAGATGCAGGGAGGAGAAAGACAAAAGCTGCTGGTAGATACTAAGGGGAGTGGGCACAGAAAGTGAATGAGTGGGGTATAAATATTCAGGCGAGCCTTTTCTGACTAGTGAGTATTCTGTAGGCGTGGGTAGTTTTTTTTCTCTCTCTGTGTTAGGTGCTCCCGTGCTCCGACAATCACGGCAGATCAAAAAGACGCTGACAAACTGGGGGAGAAAAGTTCGGCTTCATCAATCACGCGCTCCCTGCCTGCGTGTACGTTGTTTTCTATTTGCGCACACATATCGAGGACAGGAGTGGATTGTGACGAGGCCGCTCCTGGTTTGAGTGCTTTCAGTGTTTCATTATTGATTGGTGACTCCGGGGAACAAAACTAATTTAGCTGCCGGGCAAACAGACGTGTGTCTTGTGATGCCATTTTGGGATCGTGTGCGAGGTACGCACGTGCGTGTAATTGTGAGCACGCGTGGCTGAATTAGTGTGTACGTGAGCGCAGCAGCTGTTTGTGACTTCAGTGGAGAGTTTATTGGGGAGTGTGGACGACGCATTCTGCTCGAGTAGTCCTGTAGTTGACAGTCACTGCCCCGGGTGTTCACAGTCATGCTTCCAGCAGAACTAAGAATAAATGGAGGAATAAACAGAATAAAAGACCGCCCGGGGGCGAAAAATGTGCAAGAAAAGACGAGAGCAAGGTTTAAGCAGAAATTAATGATACGTGTTAAGGGCATAAGGCTTCATGGGTCAGGCCTACCTGGTATAATCGTGGATAATAATGTTAGACACTGTGTGTGTGTGTGTTTGTGTGGGTGTGTGACTGACTGCCTTTTCTCTTACCCATTACAGTGAGGTGTGCCCTTGCCTCCACAGGTTTGGCAGTGCTGTTGCTAAGCAATGCTTCACAAACATATAACCCTGTGTCAGAGGAGGTAGGGGCAGGAATAATGAGCCGATGCCCACTGGCCAGCCGACGCCCATCACGTTTCCATGACACTATGAGGCTGTCCACCGGTCTGAGAGGAGAGGAGAGGAGAGGAGAGGAGAGGAGAGAGAAAGAATAGCAGGAGTGGGGTGAATTGCAGAAAAAGGGAAAAGAGTGACAGAAGGCAATTACAACATATTAAATCCATCAGTTTATGTGTCAATGAGGCAGGAAATGAATGATGACAGTGTGTATATCAGAGCAGTCAGCTCTACTCAGCATGAAGAGCTTCAGTCAGTTACTCTGGATGTTAGAGAATGAAGGGAATGAGTTTTCATGTGAAGTGAAATTTTGCTATGGATAAACAACATCAAAACAACATTTTTTGTCCCCCCGCGTGTGTTTATGTAAGACAGCACTAATACAGCATTGTATCTATTCATGAAAAGTGCGGCTCAGATTTCCGGGTGCACTTTCATGCAACAGTTGAATTCTTGGACGCGATCGCCGTTGAAATTTCGCAACTGATTTAGTAGGACAACAGCTAATTATGTAATCAGCAGCTGGAGCTGCCTTCTAGACGCAGCTCAAAAGCCGCACTTTAGTTATGGGATTTGTCCACAAATAGAAGCTACAAAAATAAATCAAAGCGACGCAAACACGAATCCTCATTGCTCAAATCATTTTCTACAAAACATATAAAAACATTAAGCTGCAATTAAACAAGCGAGAATTATTTAGGTGGCCAGAGAAGTTTGTAAGAACCAACAAAAAAAACATTATCACACAAACAAGAATCAAACAGATGAAACGAAAGGATGCTCGTCGCATTGAACAAGCGATTATCTAAACCACATAGGCTTAAAGATCATCGCTGTTACTGTTTTGTTTTATTATAACTGCATTATTTTTATTTCAAAGAGGTTCTTTGATTTTGATTCCAACAGCAATCACTTTGATGGTGTCGATGACATTAGGCAGACAGTCTGTCATATTAAGAGATGTGTGAAGAGGTGACAAGCTGGGATAATAATTTGTACGAAAAAGTGAGAAGGTCTGCTTTTTGAGACATGTTTTCTGTTGCACAATGATGTTTTATGTAAAAATCATTTAAATCCATCCATCCATGTCCTGCAACCCACTTATCTACCGCTAATTATCAGGGTCGCAGAGGGCTGGAGTCGATCCCAGCTGGCACTGGGTGAGAGGCACAGGACACCCTGGGCAAGGTGCCAGTTCATCACGTGAAATAAATGAAGCTGCTAAAAGTCGCGATGAAGCCACATGACGTCACCTGTGAGGTCACACGTCGTCTGTGAGGTCACGTCATCATTTTGTATTTTAGGTCTGAATAATGAGGACGTTTTAACGAGCATCGCGTTGTATGTCAGGACTGTGACGCTTCGATGGTCGAGGACGATGAATTAGTTTGTAATATAATATGCGACAAACTGTCTTTGTCTTTTCTTTGGACGCAGTTGAGAGCATGTTGCTTCCCCTCTCGGATGATACACCTCCCTCGAGGTATGGACAAAGTTTGACGGTGAAGTAATTAAACTTACTGCTGGGCTGATACAGTATGTCAGACTTTGAATAGTCTTACTCAGTGGGTCCAGAACACAACAAAAGAATCCAAAATTTACCCAAAGACTGAAAAGCAGATTTCACAGCCCTTAGTAGTAGGCCCACTGGCACTGCTTGTTTTCAATCAAACTCCTAATTATTTTAGTACTCTACCAGGACTGCACTGGTGCATATGACTGATTAATGGTTAATGAATGTGGATAGCAGATGCTTTTAGACTTCAGCACTGCACTTGATTTCACTGATCATCCTCTTCTTTTCCCCAAACTTCAATGGACTAGTCTCTCTGCATCTTTTAGTGGATGTTTCTCTGATATCAGGAAGAGTCCCAGTGGAGTAGATTGTTCCTGGTAGAAACATTCAGACTGAGCTGCAGTTGTAATACCTATAGAGTAAATCACTTGGTGCTAAATGTAAAAAAAAAAAAGTGCAGTATAGAGTTTGTATAATGGGAAAACATTGCGCATTAAGAAGGTCCCAGCTTGTTTTCATCTGTTATTAAAATGCTAGTCACTCGTTTTTTTTCATATCTGTTCCTTCCATGCTTGGATTTTCATATTTGTTCATACCTTGAGTACTACCCAGCAGTCAAGTGCTGGTCAAGTGCTGGTGAAAAAACATTTAGAGAGACCTCGGCTCGCACGGAACGGAGCAATAACATAATAATACAAAACAAGAACATGACACTGAGAGCGTGTTACAAAATGTTAAGTATTGATAATGTTCTCCTCGTGTGGATACTCGGATGTAGCTGAAAATGCAGTTTTCTTTTAGAGCAGCTGGTTGAGCTCTAGTGGTCTCCCTGAAGGAGGTAGAAAAATGTTCAAATTGTCCCTGCAGCTTTTTCCTCATCCTCCAAAAATCACAGGCAAGCGTCGCAGAAGTTGTACATACTGGAGCTGCACTGCTCTGACGTCACCTCCGTGATCGGTCTAAAATTGGTGTAAAATGTTCCTTTAGTCTTGGCACAAAGGTTTATCCGTAGCAGTTGTTCAGAAGGAATGAAAGGACACACTAGAGGCTGTGTTCAAAACAAATACCGCACTGTTAAACATAAAGCACACATGAGCCAGTGCTCAATTGGCTTTGCACTCATGTGGGACGCGGAGGGAAGTTAGACAGTGTGTATAAGTGATAAGCAGAAGCTGATTTCAGCTTCTGGCAACTTGAGAAGTTGCTGTTGCTTTGAAAAAAAACAAAACATCTGTTGAGTCATACTAAACTGAAACCTTGGTGTATGTGTGTGTGTGTGTGTACAGTATTTGGTTTGGCCAATGTGGATTTGTGGGCGTCTTTAGCTTCTCTTCTAATGTCAGATGGGACTTTGATCAAACTTCTCTTTGCAGTAAGTTAACTTGGTTCTGGCATGCGTGTGTATACACACAGTGTTAGTCTACAAATAGTGTGTGTGTGTGTGTGCGTGCATGCGCATATGGCAGAAATTTACCTGGCATTAGCAATGCACTCTAGTGTAGCCTCGCTGCCTGCCACCACTGTTGTGTCTTTGGGTCCAATCACAATCGTTGGAGCCACAACTTCCGATTCAGGATCTGTGAAAGAGAGAGGCGGAGAGAGAGACGTAAATCACACGCGCGGACACAAAAACACATTTACATAATTCTACAGATGAAACTATTTGTTATATTTTATCTAACAATGTGTTCATTTATCCTAATTTTAATTCCAAACTGGCCCAAGACCACTTTGATTATCTGCCTAATTTTCAACAATCCAGCTGCTCTGAAATGTCAGAAAGGTTTGTTGTCTTGCAGCTGGTGCATCGCATTTCAGGGATTGCGTTAAACGGTAGTGTGCCTCTTTATACGTGGTACTGGTGTAGTATTTTACGTGTCCTGTCGTTTTGACTGAGACTTGCACGAAACGATACCATCTTTTTCTCTCTTGTCAGCCTTTTCTGAGGATGATAAAAGCTTGATTTGAATTGCTGAGACAAAAACGATCAGATCTGTGTTCATGTTCAGCGTGAGCGACCACGTCGTGACCGGTCTGTCGCACCATGTTGGAAAAGAAGCTGCATATTTTGGCTGTGCAGAAAGAGTGTGAGTGTAATAACATTTGTCCAAAGTCTGCCCAGCCTAACGCACACAAATAAGCTTAATGGAAATATATATAGGGGACAATTATGATACACTGTATGCAAAGAAGAAAGAAGAAAAAGTGGAGGAGAATTACAGAATATGAAAAAATGATAGTACATAAGAGAGGATAACAGTCAGTGACTGAGAGAGAGCATGAGACAGAATGACAGTATGTGTGATTGAGAACAGATGTTTGAGTGTCAGAGTCTGACTGAAAGGAAAGACAGTTTTGATGAAACTCTATAATTCTTTCCACTTCTTCTAAACTGCTGTTGTCTCTTATCCAGACATATTTTCAGCCTTACACACACACACACAAACACACGCACACAATAATTCTCTCTTAAAACAATCTGACTTTTTATCAAACACACCACTGTTCTGTCTAAAGCACAATAATGATGTATTGGAGACAGTACGACTTGTGTGTGCGAGTTTCAGTGGTAGTGTTTAGAAAAGAGTACAGCGGTGCGAGTGTGTGAAGAATGATTTATGGCCTCAAAGATGTGTAGGAGAGTGTGGCGTGCGGTATGATTCATGGTGTGAGCGGTGTCTCGTACGAAAAGGACACGCTACGATTGTTATCGGTTTGAAGTGTGCAACATCTGCTCGGCAATAAAGACTGGTGTAAAGACTGTGGGGCAGTCCGAATGAAATAATGTTTATCAATGTTTCACAGAGTGTGTGAAGCCCACAGATTACAGCTATGCATGTACATGTGCGTGAACATCATTGTGTTTCCCGCGGATCCACTGTATGGCCGATGAATATTCCAATAAGGGATGAAAAGGGACTACAAATTAACAGGCTAGCTCTGATAGGGGCTGGTGAAGGGTGTAAGGAAGCAGGGTTTGGAGGGAAGGCGGGGGGGGGGAGGCGAGGAGCGGCTTTGATCTCCCCTTTGAAGGGAGGAAGGAGGAAAAGGTGGTAATTAACTCTCTGCTCTTTATTCCTCATATTCTTTCCCCCTTTCTCTTCTTTTTTAATCGGAGGGAAAAAGCTGAAAAGCCATATCCCTCTGTCACACAGAATAAGATATGTGGGTACCGGAAGACAGGGAAATGATAGCACACACACACACACACGCACACACTTATCTGCTCAACTGTCTTGACACCTACACTCACTGGCGCTCTAACTCATGGTAGAGGTTGAGTCATTAATGGGGAAGATGAAGTGAAGTGACACAAAAAAAGAGAGATGGGAAGTAATAGTGGAGGTCTCTATCCCTCTCTCGCAGTTTCTACATAAGACACACACACACACAAACGTTTTGTCTTTAATTTCATTGTGCGGAGAGCAACATCTAGTACGAGTCAGGGGAGTGAAGATGGGAGGCAGGAGTGGGTGGAAGATAGAGAGAGACAGAGCGATGCCGGACAGGCAGAGGTAGACGGAGAGAGAATAAGTGTCCATTAGCTGTCCACTGTGGGAAGCAGAGGTCAGGCAGGGACTAGTAGCCATCAGTGAAGCCTTAATGGCAGTGGCGACCGCTGATAATGAGCGGACGGGGGATGTGAACCCAACCTGTTAACTTTGGCTGTGTGTGTCTGAGGAGAGCAGACAGATAAATCAGGACAGCAGGAACACCTGTATGACAAGGGAGAACACGGAGGAGAGAGAAAAGGGCTCAGAGGAGAGAGAGACTGTACCGGGTATGTATGTAAATGGGGAAAGCAAGGAGGGACTGTGCAGATGGTCCTCTTCCTCCTGGAGTGACAGACATGATGGTAGAAGTAGAGGGGAAAGCAAAATGCCATATGGTTGTGTGATCTGCGCTCTTCTTTTCCCTCTGTCAGCGTGTCTAACATTCTCTTTCTCTGGGGAAATCTCTATCAGTTCATCTCGTCTGTATCTCTCATTCCCCACTGCATATCCTCCCTCCCCTATTCCCTATCATCCTCTTATCTCCTCCTTTTTGTTGTTCAAACAGGGATTATCAAATTAATCTTCCTCAACTTAAACAAGGAGAAATATTCAAACTGGCAGATAGTCTTATTACGTGTGTGCGCGCGCGTGCAAGCTGTGGCAGCTAAAAGGCTCCCCGTAAAGAATCGACAAAGAGAGTCCAGAAGTTTAATCTAACTCTATTGGATTCCTCATTTAGCAAATGAGAAACACCATGTGGCGGAGAGAGTAGGAGTGATGGAGGGCAGAAAGAAACGCAAGGAGGTTTGTGGTATAACGAAGCAATATCAGAACAACTTGGGGCTGAAAAGCTCCATTAAAGAAAGAGGAATTAAAAAAAAGAGAGAGAGAGATGTTATAAAGTAGTTGAAAAATAAAATAGATGAGGATGTGGAGAAAAAAACCCAGCAGTTTTATGTGCGTGTGTGTGTGAATGCACATGGATGTGGGTATAATTTAACGCCAGAGAGGCAGTGACTCACTGCAATGTTGCAATGCTCTCGTCAGTGCAATCATTGCTGATTGACAGTTAAGTGCTGCTGAGGTGACACAGCTGCGCGAGAGTGCGCATGCATATGTGAGTGTGTGTGCGCGTGGTATTCAGATGGAGGCAGTGAAAAAATCCCAAATTAAATCAAGGATGGGAATGATTAAAAAAAAAAAAAAAAAAAAAAGAAGAGGGGGGGACTGGTGGTAAAAGGATTGACGCTGCTTTAAGGCAGACAAGAGATAGATATGGGTAGATACAGGGCGAGATGAAAGGCTATTCCATGCACAGATTAGACCGTAATCCCTCGCCGAATGGATTCTCTCAGATTACAGCTCGTTCGTCTATCAAATCTGCCAGTCACTTCGCGCTCCTGTTGTGTCAGCGAGTCGGGGTTTACGTGCACGATCTTTTCCATGACTGGAGATCGGTGTGTTTTAAGCCTTTCAGACAAATCTCTGCAGAGACCTCAAGAGCATCGGGATGTGCTAAGGGGTGAACTCACACACACACACTACGTATTTACATGCGCACACACACACACACAAATGCACACAGGAGGAGGCTGCTGTTAGCTGACTGTGTATTAATAGAGTTGTCAGACAGGTGTCTGCAGGGTTCACAGCCAACTAACGCATATCACACTGAGATACACAGCGGAGAGAGAGAGAGAGAGAGAGAGAGAGAGAGAGAGAGAGAGAGAGAGAGAGAGAGAGGGTGAAACTCTCAGGGAGAAACCAAAAAACAGAAACAAATCTGGAAAGGAGGGACACGGAAAATGAGAGGTTAAAGAAAATGGATAGCTTTTTATAAATATTTAAAAGAGTGTTTTTTTTTCTGGAGAGTATACAAAAATAAATGGAGAGGAGAAGGTGATCATTTGCTGATCTCTCTTGAGGATGCCGCATGTGTGTGAGATCGGGGTGAGTGTTTGTGCGTGTCACTGCGCTCATTAATGCTGCATGCTGACAGCTAAGTGTCATCGTCTGACTACACTTGCCTTAGAATGCCAATATAAAACCGCAAGCCAAGACACACACCGCGCGCGCGCACACACACACACGTATACGCGTTTAAAGCCACACCACACCAAGAGTAGAGGATTCAAGCCCCAAGGGGAGACAGACACAGACAATGGGAAGCGGTGAGAGGACCGAGAAAGATGCCCGGTTTTAAATATTCATCTCTTCCTTCAGCTGCCAACCCCTCTATCTATCTCTGTCATCGCGCCACACACATGTGATGGAAGGAGGAGATGGAGTGATGGGAAAGGAAGAGAGGCAGACCAAGAAACGGGAAACGCGTGGCCGGTAACGGAGAGGCAGGCCAGAGAGTGAGGCTCTCGGGAGTGCTCAATGATTATTTGATTAATTTTGAGTATTATATTAGTTGCGTTTTTTTGGGGGGTTTTGGCTGCTTGACAAAACCCACAATGACATAATGAGGTAACATTTCATCATCAGTGTAGTGGAAGAAGGGTGTGTGCGGTTGCTTCACACCTGCAAACTTTTTTTTTTTTTTTGGTACACTGAAGAAAAACTAAGATTTCTTTCCCTCATTAATTCTGAAAATCATCAACACATGACAGCGACACGTGACATTTACATGCGGTTAATGCTCTGAAAGTAAAAAAAGAAATGTCAACATTGCATAAACATAATATATATATATATATATATATATATATATATATATACACACAATATATGTATATGAAGGAACTCAGTGCTCATGCACCTCATGTCCTTTGTGACTCAATGGTTGCATATCAGCAGTGATAGCACTCACTTTCTAATTGCTTTAGCCCAGTGTGAGAAGCTGCTTGAGCACCGTGGGGAGAAGCACTGACATGTAAGTGTTTTTAAGCTCAGGTAACAGACACTCGGGTGAAACTAGCACGGGAAACAAGCTAGCGCGTCTGTTGTAGCCGACAAAACGTTGCCCGAATGAAGCGAAGCCTGCCACCTCGCTCACATGGCATACCCTTCACACTGTGATACCCAGCGGTGTACTAACGCCGCCCGTGCTCTGTTCGCTCCGTTTCTGCCACGTGGCTCACCTGACAGCTTCGCTGACACCGGTACTGCTGCTGGTGTTCGTGTCGCATTTGAAAAAAAAAAAAGTTCTGCATCCACCTGTAGGCTCTGGGTTCCTTTTGGTAGGAACATGCTGAGCTTAGTGTTTTCTTGCGACGGGATACAGGGTTAGAGCGTAGACGTCAAATATCAACGCTGACGGAATAATCGGCTCCACGTGAGTTGGCTGCCTGAGTTTGGATTAAATGATGTCAAGCCTCAGGTTTTGTCTGTGGCAGCCGTTGTCTAGTGTTGTATTTACAGAGAAAAGAAGATACCTACGACCTAGGAATGACACCAGAAGTGTCTCTAGCTCTCGCTTTTCATTTGCGGATGGCATGCTGACAACGCTAGCTAGCTAAAGACAACTGAAACGCAACCAAAGCTTCACTTGTTGAAGTTGCTCTTCTGGCTTTGTGTTCTGCAAGTTTGAAGACAGTACGTAACTCTTTACATTCACACTGAACCGAATGCCGTGTGCTGATTGGAACACGGCGACGAAGTGCACTCATACTGTAAACAATGAGGTCATTTTACTATATCACCCAACAGATCCACGGGGGACAACAGGCTGACCTTAAGGTTACAGTGTCCAGTTGTAGATTTCTCTTCCTAGCCACGAGGCACAAACATTGGAATAGCACCGGTGGAACATCTTTTACAGCGTGTTCCCACCACTCCTGCCAATGTGACCTTCAGCAAAGCATTTAGCCGAGCGGCCCTTAGCTCCGACGCTCCAGTCGGAGCAGAGGGTCACAGCAATATTTGTCTTTGTTTAGATAGCGAGAGAGAAAGACGGAGCCGGAGAGAAAGAGCAGGGAGGATAATGTAAATGTAAATGGGTTCGTTACCTGTTGACCCGCGGTTCTTCTTACCAACTGTCCGTCAGCCAAAGAGAATGAGATGAAAAGAAGTGGCACAAAAGGGGAGATAGGGGAAAGGGGGGAAAACAGAAGAGATATAATTTATATTTCAAGTGTTTCCTCGGGGTGCCGCGAAAAAGACACATTTAGCAAACACATTTAAAAAGCAAAAGAATATACAGGCTTGCAAGAATCAGCAGCTTTGAGGCGTCTCAGAGTTGAGGAAGGCACACAAGAAAAAGAAGAGACCGCTTCCCTGAGAAGGAGGAAAAAAAAACAAATACAGACAGAGAAATGGATGAGAGGGAGGAAGAGACAGAGAGGAAGAGAGAATGGCATGTTATCATGGAGTCCAGAGGAAGAGGAGCTGTTTGCAGCCCATCCATCAACTGCCAGCTACCAAATTTTGTCTCTCTCATTCACTCTTTTCTCCCCCCCCCTGCCTTTCTCTCTGTATTTGTCACAAGTCTGGAGGTAGCAAGACTGTAGGCTGTGAGAAAATGATGGCATTGACATTCTACTGGCAGAAAATCTACATTCACTATTCATCTATCAATACAATACCCCTTCACACTCCTATTCAGCCACTCACTCAACACTTGAATGCTGGGTGTGCGCGTGTTTGTGTGTATTTGTTTCGATCTGAGGGCGCGCGTGTCTGTGTGTGGTTGAAAAATGTGCGTCAGCGCCCTTAATTTAGATTCTGGCGTATCACATCAGCATCAGCGCAAAGTTCGTTCGGCCTTTGCTGAAGGTGTATGAGAAAAAAGTGATGACGAGTGAGCAAGCCATCTGACGAAGAAGGAAAACAAAGGCAGCTAAAAAAGAAAAATAATAATTCATAATTTCTGTTGAGGATAGAAGATTAATCTGTTGGCTGTTATTGAACCTCAGTGCAAAATGTGTCAATATAATATCGAAAACTGACGAGCCCCCTGCATGGCACTGCCTGTCTGCTTTGCTTCCTAATCTTGTTGACTAATTTTTTTATTGGGGATAATTTTAGTTGCTGAGTCACTTTTCTAGGTTGAAATCAAACGGCAGCAGCGGCAGATCATCAGCTGTGGCCAATTAAAGTTAATTCAGTGAGTAACTTGATGGCAGCACAAAAGAAAACATTGGCGCTGTCAGAGTTGTGTGCTCTCTGCAATCAAATTTAGTAGGCTACACCTGTCAGATACACATTTAATCAACATTAAGGTAATTAGAAGTATCGGATCGGACTTCTTATTGGCAGATATTCGATATGAAAAGACTTGGATCAGGTTCAGGGCCTGGAAAAAATTCCAGCTACACAGACTCAACCGTATTTTTATGGTGTTTATAATACGAATAAGAATATTGGCACCAAAAGTCATTGTAGCATCAAAAATACTGCCCAGGTGTACTGTAAATAACACAGCCATTAAACTGGAGCACAGTTTGAGCTGTTAATTAACAGTATTGGAAAGTCTTTTTATCTAAAAGAGGGTCAGCATACACATACAAACACACACGTACGCATGCACACACACACACAGCAATGCCCAGAGACACACAAACAGAAACCCAGGCTTTGGTCTAGTCTGGGGGGCATACAACTCTGTGTGTGTGTGTATTCAAATGATGTGTCTTACTGAGTCATCTTCAGTTTCAAACAGGAACAGAGAAACAATGGGGACATCAGGGGACAACAGAGGGAGCACGAACCAGAGAGAGAGAGTGTGTGTGTGCGTGTGTGTTCATTACACAACAAAGGATCTGACATTCACAGAGCTGAATCCACTAAACATGTTTTCCAGTAACTTTCCCTTCCTTCGTTGTTTTCCAAGCCTTCTAAAGCGCCTTCGATCATTTGCTCCCGCTGATCAATGTGCATATTGATCACGTACTGTAAGTACAGGTGAGTGATCTTTTCCCGATCTGACCATTATCCCCGCATTTACAAAAAACAGGCCACCACTTAGAGTCACGGTTGATCTTAATGTGATGTGTTTAAAATACAGTTTGAGGTAATGTGAAAATATTAGTGTGCCTAAGTGTGTCTCAGCCTTGAGTTTGATTTGTATTCATGAATTCACTATTGTGTATTCAGCTGCCTGAAGGACCTACAAACAAGCAGGTCACCATGTCCTCTGTGTGTGCTTGCCACAATGTGTGTGCGTGTGTGTGTGCAACAGGGATTAAGTAATAATAATTTTTATGTATAAAGCATATTCCAAGAGCAGACATCACAAAAAAACAAAAGCAAAGCAAAAAAAAAAAAAAAAGTAAATGTAGACATCCAAAAGGCAAAAAATAAATAAATAAACAAATGGGGTACAGTAACTGTGCGTCGTGTGTGCTGTACCTGTCTTTTAGTGTGTGTAAAGGCTGTTGTGTGCTCTCACTGTATTATCAGCTGACCTGTGCAGGTGCTGACCCCTCCGCAGCACACAAACAGCGACCGTCCTCCCTTCCCTCCATCTACATAAAGCCTGACACCCCTCGCCCTTGGTGACAATCTATTCTCCTGCTCAGCCTCGCTTCGTTCTCCCCATCCACCCACATCTGCATCCAATGTCACATTTCCCCCAAGCCAAAGAAGACTTTCTTTTTTTTTTAGCAACACGTTTGGGTCTTCTCTTTCTCTGCTGTTTTTAAAACCCAGAGTTCGACCGCAAAACCCTTACCAGTCCAATTTACCCTGTCAATCTCACGCCGCCTTCACTCTGTTCTTGTTTCTCGCTCTAAACACACACACACACACACACACACACACACACACACACACACACACACACACACACCTATTTGAAATTCACATCAATGACTACACAAATTTCCAATCCTGACACATTCACAGGGAGAAACACAAGGACCCGTGAACCCCATCTACACACACACACACACACGCACGCACACACACACACACACACACACACACACACACACACACACACACACACACCAGACTGTGGTAAAATAATAAGCTGGCTGGAGTGTTGACCTCAGACCTTAGGGCAATTCCTGACAGAGCCAGGTGATAACATTTCGCAGTCCGTACGCTTCCTCTCCTTATATCCAGTAGTCTGTCTTGCTTTGTAAATCTGACCAGAATTGAGGAGCGGCATCGGTTATACGGAGCATATAAACAGCGGAGAACGGGTTTACATATTAAATCTTAGTTTACACACAACCCTACATTCTCCTTTTCTCTATTTTTTGCTCAAGGTCTCCTTCCCTCCAGAAATGTGGACTCTGGGAAGGTTACATCTTCCCGCTGTCTGCCTGTCTGTACAAAACACTAGCACCAGTTGACCTTTCCAATTTACCATGTCAATCATGCACCCCCCCACCCCCGACCCCACCCCCATACAGAGAGGCATATAGACAGCATGCACAGCCCGGTCTCCCGTGCACATACAGCTAAAAGTTGGTGTCAATCATCCTTATATGCAATCCCAAATGTCACCAGGTTTTGACATTCTCTTTGCTTACCGTCTGAAAGAAAAAAAAAAAAAAGTTGTCTTGTCTCTGCCTTTCTCCCTCCCATTCCCTTTTCTTCTTCAGCCCTTATATAACTTGTACTCTCCTCATCCGATCTCTTCAGATAGTTTGTGCCAAAACAGATGTCAGCACAGGAATGTGGGTGAAATAAAAAAAAAAACCCCGCCAATCCCTTGTTAAACACTACCTCTTATCACCTCAAGCAGTCGAACAAAGAGCGCGGAAATGAGACCTTGAATAAAATGTGCGATCGAAACGCGTAAACAAACATCCGGCATTGAAATGAAATAAGGGAAGTACAAGGGGGATGTAAAAAAAAAAAAAAAAAACCCAACAAAACAAAAGAAAACATGAGAGTGCCATGCAATTAAAATGGAGAACGGATGTAGACGTTCAACTCATAGTGTGAGCCTAATGATGGCGTAAAAAAAAAAAGTAACAATTTCCAATTCAAAAGAAGAGTGCTGCTTCTGCAAGTTTGCACCTCTGATAAGAGACAGAGAGACAAAAAAAAATAGGAAGCCTCTGATCTTGCAGGTGAAACATTAAAAAGGGGGAAGAAGTGAGGGATGAAAGACACGGGGAAGGCTGGGGAAAGTTGGAGCCAAAAGGTAGTGGGGCTTTAAAAGGCAGCGATGTGGTGCAGCTGTGTGCCCGCCACCTCGGGGTGAAATAGCAGATGGAGAAGGGGCCATGAAAAACAAGAAAGAGGAGATGCATCATTACTAAATCAGGTTGTTTCCCCCCTTTTCTGTCTTCTTTATCCAGAATGCTGCTGGGTAATCCCTTATCTCACACTTGTTCTTCATTGTCACCCCCTTCTGTCTTTATCTCTCTAACTCACCACTATCACTTCTCCCTCAGACCCTCAGCATAAGTAAATAAGGCTCGCGTACGAGAGGGTGCTGAATTTTAAGCGCCTCCTTTAGAGACAAGTGGTATTCCAGCTAAACGTTCACCGCGCCCGGTGACGCTGTAGACACAGTCCATTCATTTCCTACACGCTGGAGAGTGAAGGGACGAGGCCTGGAGGAATCTGACAGATCAGTGGAGGGCAACATGTCCTGGCATTTCCTTGAAGGCTAAGACACTCGCTCACAAACCCACAGTCTTTGGAGCTGAATAAAATACTCTGCATTTATTGATCGCCTTTCGGGAGCTCACCTGAAAGAAAACGAAGCTAGATAATTCCACATCACTGACACAGCGTTCAGTCTATTGACTGTAAATCAGGATTTTATGGTTATTATTAAATATTTCAGTGCAAGTTTGTGCCGATGTTGACAACTAAATATTCGATTGTCAGTCAAAATCAGTTTTTTGGTCACCAAATCCGAAATTTCTGAAATTCTGCTTCGACCTACATTTGCAAACCAGCTAATCAAAAAAATGTCACGAAATGATGCAGAATAAGCGCATTGCTACTGCTAAAAATATATTTACCCCACACTTACTTTGCAAAACTGACATCTCATGTTTGTTTTTGTTTTTTCACAACCTGTCAATGCTAAGGCCAAATGTTTTTTCATCATCGTGCTACATTTTCCGCCAGCCATTCATCACACCATCTGACATGACTGAAAGTGATATTGTGCGGTCTGACATAGATTGTGACCAAAACTATTGTTACATTATCATTATCATCGGAACCATCTCGTTCACTGAGGCATGCAATGAACTTTATTGTCTTTCGTCTGTAGAAATATTTAACCTGGGAACAGATTCTGAGATTGAAATCCAGACCAGACACAGTTTTTTTTTTTTTTGTTTACACAAACGCACAGATTTCGTCCCAGCCAGAAAGGAACAAATGAATGACTATGCGTTGCTATTGTATGCTGTGATACACGTGGCAAAAACTCGAAATGACATTGAAACAGACTCAGTCCAATTCCAGTCAATCCATGGCTGAATCATTTTCAGAATCAGACCAGCAATCGTAATGTGTGTCCAAGCCATTAGTCCACAAAATGTCAGGAAAATGTGCATCAAAATGTCCCAGTCCCCAAGGTGACCTCTTCAAATTGCTTGTTTTGGCAGAGTAAGAGTACAAAACCCTGAAGTAGTCGATTCACAGTAACAGAAAACAGAGGAAACAGCAAATCCTTACATTTCACAAGCTAATATTCTCAATCCAATTAAATGCCAAGGTACAGGAAATAGAAAATCAAATCAGCATATCATTTGGTGATAATCACTCAAAGCTTCCCGCAGTACCTCACCTGCAAACATTTTCCTTTTATCGGAATGCGATGCTCATCTCATTCAGGTGTTTTTCTTGTGAAAACATATTCATTCCCTGCAAACGAAGCCTTATTTAATCACGACGCCACCTTTGTGAAGCAGATCTCACGCCGTGCATGTTTCTGTGCCTGTGTCCTTACGTCTGCGTATATATGTAAAGCAATAGCTCACGTTGGCAAGAACAGTTAGGGTCTGTGTCTGATTAATGGCTTAATTGATTAAGTGGTTTAGAGATTGATTGGTCGAGCCTGGCTATAACAGATTCATTAGAACAGTGATAGATCAGTAAGATCTGGCTGCAGCTGTTCCGCCTGGCTCTGGACAGCATGGCCTGGTAATGGACATCATCTGTCTGTCTGTGGATCACAATATGTCCATATGCGCACACACTGCTCTGTGTGTGTGTGTGTGTGTGTGTGTGTGTGTGTGTGTGTACGTGTGCTACACACATCTCCTCTTTTCTTCAATCATTCCAAACAACCAGACTGGGGAGGAGGAAGTGGCGCGGGGAGGTAAGAAGGGACGAGGAGGAAGGAGGAGAAGGGCGGAAACTATTTTTGGATTAAAGGCCCTGTTGATCTATTCCTGTTTTCAGCATCCCCTCTCAATCTTCAACTTTTACTCTCTGCCTCTCTTTCTTCCTTCCGATCCGTCTCCATCATCCTCAAAGCTTTCCCAATTTTGCACTTGCTCACTTTCTCCGGTACCCGATCCTTCTCTGTCCTCATCTCTGCTCGGCCTCATCCCCCTTCCCTTGTTTTAATCTCGTCTTCTTTTACTAATTCTTGGCGAGTACTTTGGTTGTCCTAAAATCCTGATAAGAAACTTTGCCAGCTTTTCACGTATGCACTGATAGAGAACGGGGGCAAGGGGAGAGACGTAAACTTAGGTATGGCTGTGTGAGTGAATTTGTAAACGGGTGTGAAACGTGGCTGCGTTTTAGCGAGGCGGTAACAAATAAAGAGGGAGAAGAACCACCCACGCAATCTTTCAGACCATGGTGTCAACAACTACTGAAAAATGCACGTGTGCTTGTGCACTGCTGTGAATTCAACGTTTTTGATATTAATATTATACATATCGGTGCGACAATAAGTCGCTCTATAAATTTCGATGCATGTACTTGACTTGGATATGCTGGCTTAAAAAGTGAGCTTGAGCACACAAGAACAGCAGTTGTTCACGACAAGTCAGCAAACTCCGCCTGCTGACGAAGACCGTGAAAAAATGAGACAGAAGTCTTTGAATAAAGAATGAACTGCATGCTTTTGTATATAGAGCACCAACTCATAGCAAAACTTATCTCATGACACTCTCCGTATAGAGCAGGTCTACTGCAGATTGTGCTCTTTACATTGTTATTTGCAGAGAAACAATTCCCGCCATGAGCAAGCACTTGGCGACAGTGAGGAAAAACTTCCTTTTAACGGGCAGAAACCTCGAGCAGAACCCAGCTCACAAGTGGGCGGCCATCTGCCACAATCGGTGTCTCACTTTAGATTGATTTTATGGTGATTTTAGTAGTTGATGTATTACAGTCATCATCATACTGCGCCCTGAGAGTATACTTAGTATATTAAAGTAAATCAGTGGTAGTCTATGTAGAGCATGTTGTGATATAAGACTTAATATCATCTGGAATATTTAGCTTTACATTTATGAGTCCATTTTCTACCTCCAAAAGGTAAATGAACTTACTTTGAGCGTTTCCTAAAGCCTGATGGGTTTTTTTTGTTCATTAGTGCTGCCTGGCTACTTCAGTTGCGAGCTACTGCAACAGGTGACTTCAGATATGTTGTCACGGCGGCGTTACTGTGGACGGCAAACATCATCATTCTCCCCATCTGCACCGTCGAGTCCTAAGTTCGTCCACACATCATTTCTCATCTGTTCCAACTTTGCGTATCCATTCTCCTCCTTTCCGTTAACAAAGAGACAACAGTTTGCCTTGTTTACTGAGTATGAATAGCAATAGATCAGAGTGACAGTGCAATTTATGAATGTCCTCTGCTGAAGTGCAAAGCACAGTCTGTTGCGCTCAGCCCGTGTTTATGTGTTAAAGATTTTGTGGTGAGTGTCAATCCTAATTTGTTTTGAAATATTCCAATATATATATATATATTTTTATATCTAAAACACATTTCATTCTCATTGAATTTGCATAGGGTCAATGTGCTCCACCTCCTGAACCGCAGGCACAACTATATATATTTCCATAAAGTGTATAAATTTATACCAGGGATAAAACTGTATCCATATCGCTCAGCACATACAACATATGCTAAATCAGGCAGCAATTGCCCCGCGCTCTCTCTTCACCCCCTTCCCTCTTTGAATTGAACATATTTCCCCCTCCCTCAGCACCTCATCATCTCCTCTTCTATTTACCTATCCTTTATCTTTCTTCTGTTCCTTACATCCAATCTTTCTGTTGCCGCCCAGGCCCATCATTCACCAGTTCCGCTCCCCACCTCAATCTCCCTTTTTCTCTTCCACTTCTATTGCTTCAAATTAACATCTGCTGACTGGCCTGCTACTCCAATAACCTGTTACACCCAGCAGGAAGCACTGACACACGGAGACAATCAGTGTGTTCGCATGCACAATAATATTTCATTTATATTCGGGGTACTCTGAAAACTGTTTATGAAAGCCCTGAATGTAGCCAGTGTGCGCTGATACGAGCTGGCATATGAACAGCGTATCCCGTCGGGTTGCTCGGTCTGGAGTCGTGCAGCCTCACGCATCTTCACACAGTGATGAGTATCAAAATAAAGCGTGAGTACTGAACACAGTGGGAAAACTGTAAAGTGTCTGCCTCCGTGTACTCCGTCCAACATGAGGCCACAGCTGGAATTAAGCTGCGTTTCAGAATATTAATCTTCAAGCGCACTCACTGACTGACGCGCTCGCACAGACTCGGGTTTCAGGGTGTACAGCGCGGTGGCGATAAGGGACTGACCGCGTGACTGACAGGATCATTAAAACCACGAGCACCATGCTACTTATCTACACACTTGACGCCTCATTCAGCGTCCCGTGTGTGTGTGTTTCATGTGTGCTCATGCATTTCATCTCCTTAAGGCAGCTGAGATGGGATTCCTAGCCAAGTATTTGTCTGGAGATGTGCATTAGTCAGAGTCGATAGTCCGTCAACTATTTTCCACAACAGCAACACCAACGCATTCCGCCGTCCAAACCTGAGCTCCGCTTGTTCAAGTGTATGTTGCTGCACTTCTCCGCTGAACAAATGCGCCAACATAAATTCTTCCATCTGCTTTACTCTGGCATTGCTGCAAGACACACTTGATGAACACACAAATACACACACGCGCACAGGGTTTGAGCCGAAGTATACCACTGCAGCAATGACCCGACGTCTCTCCACTACAACCTCCCTGTCCTCAGTTGTCCCTGACAAAATTAGCGGCTGAATTAATGCTGATAGCAGGCGTCAGCCGGTGTCTTAAAAAGTTACAGAAGAGTTAGTGTTGGTCGACGATGCACCGCATAATCCAGTCTGGTCATTTGCAGTAGCTAGATAGCGAGTACTGACAGCAGGTTAACGCTAGCAGATTTTTAAGAAGATCACATCAATATTTATACACTTTAATTGCGATCTCTGTCCATTCCTGGCTGAGCAGGAGCTCATTCTGTGAGTCGGGGCAATTATAACTCTGAAAAAGCTGTCACAATATCTGATATCTTCAGCTTTAATTACCAGACAACGCCTACCAGATGTTTGTCATCACAACCAACTACATTCGCCGCTAAATATGAAGTCACGTTTGGATGTAATGATCAGTGTAAGTATCACCTTAATGTAGCGATTATCACCAAGCATAAGCTGCAGCAAATTGGTCTGATTTTCTCGATGCAGATGAAGTTTTTTGAAAATACTGACTGACGTATATGTAAGTGGATCAGTCAAATCCTGGTGAAACAAAGTGTGTCACCTTATTTTATTAGATGATTCCCTAAAGATCCTCTTTTGTTCAGAGTAATCACAAAGTAAACAAAGTTTAGATAATGTTTCTAATATCAGTTCTCATTTTAAGATCGATGCGTAGCACTGACTGACTGTACAGTCCGCACAGCACTGTTTGATGGAGCAGTGGCCCCTTTGGAAACACTGCTCACGCACGGTATAGACAAAGGCTCGTGCAGCGCGGTGCCCTGAGTGCATTTGATGCCTTGCAGTAAACAATGTTGGCAGAAACCCATGTAACATTAAAACTTTCAGAGCTTCTTTCTGCTCCTGTTCTCTGCCCTCCTTACCTCCACAGCCTCTGCTTGTTCATTGATTCTTAGAAACTTGTTACATCCAGCGTCTGTGACTTTTTGCCTGCCTCCACTCCCACTGGACACCTCATTCCCCGCCTGCCTTTTTTGTTCTTTTTTTTTCGTCTATTGACTGGTTTATTTGTGAATGAACGAGGATTTAGAGACGGTCTGAGTGGGCGCGCGTCTGTGAAACGCTCAGTCAAAGCCGCGCACACGGGCATCCGTCTTAATCTTTTTCATCGTGCTCTAAAACACGCTTGCAATTACGGCCATAACCAAGTGGAACGAGCAGAGCAGACACACATTTCGCTTGTCACACTGACACAGTCCATGAGTCAGTTTCCTGTCCATCCTTCCATCACTCCGTCTCTCTGTCTGTACACTGGGGTTTTAATTATAGAACCGCAGAGGAGCCTCATTACACTGAGAGAGAGGAAGAAATGAGAGAAACAGAGGAAAGAGACAGAGAGGGGAGATAGGGATCAACAGAGACAAGTCTGATCCCTTTGCAACTGAAATATTGAATATAATAATTCCAGACACAACCAGTTGTAGCAGGAATTAATCAAAGCGCTGATTCATTAGCCGAGCCTCTTTATCAAAACTACTCAGTATTAGTTCCTATTTGTGTGTTTGTGCGTGTGTGTTCCACATCTGTACACTTCAAACGACTGTCAAAAGAGATCACTGTAGCCCTAAAGAGTCCTCACACAAGTCTTTCAACCTGCAGGCACAAGGTTACAGGTATAAGTGAGTGATATATAAAAGCACTGCTAAATTCCAGCATATTGATACGCGTTCTTCAAAATTCAAGAGACCTTCAGGATGGTTATCTAACATTTTGATACATAAAGAGGCCTCTACATGCTCTCAGTACACAGTCTATATATACACTATATTCTGTGTCTATGCTGCGTGATGGTGTATGAAGTACGACACACGCCTGCTTTAGTGCACACTACATTAAGGGAAATGACTGAAGGATATTAAGCTTTCCATCCATTTTTCTCCAGCTACGACAAACAAAAACATTCATTTCCTTGATGAACGGCAACAGCACAAGTGAACATCAAGCCATGTGATATTCAAGAGCAACCACAGATGGTCACAAAACGAAGGCTGGTGTGCAAAACATTTGAGTTATTTGGCGAGTAAGCCTGAACACACTGCAGCGTCTGAAGCCCATGTGGTGTTTCCTTTTGTCTCCAAACTCTATTTTCAAAAAGAACCTGTTCAAATTGGACTCTGATTAAACCGCCGTATCGGATGATCTTAAGCGGAAAGCACGCGCAAATACAAGGAAGAAATAAGTGTCGGTGGTCATCCAGCCAACAACTGTTTTTAATCTTTGGTCTATAAATTTCCTCAGAAAAAGTGAAAAATGTGAATCACAATTTCTCCCCGAGCTCCTTTCTGTTTTGTGTTTTGTTGAGATGAATAATTTCATCTTTCCTCCAGAACTGAACATTGAGAAAACAGTTGAAAATGCCATTACTATAATCATTATCAAGGGAGTAGAAAAGTAGATGAAGAGCAGAGAGGAGAAATATCAATCTAAAGCACTAATGGTTGAACTGCCTGTTCATTTATAATATGAATTCAAATTATTCAATATGAATTATAAATTATATTTCTGATCCCACAGTACACTTTTATTTTCTTTTAGCAGAGATTATGTCCTTGTAGCCTAAAACCTTGTTTTACATAACAGTGTAGCTCCAAAACAAATTAAAACGGCAAATTAATCATTCATGTAACTATCGGTCAAAACTGTGCAAAGAGTTTTTAGAGGAAAGAGAGGCATCAGATCACAATTTGAATGTTAAAATATAATACTTTTAACTTAAATGAACTGTTTTTCCTCTAATTAATACATGTTTATTGTGAAATGTTTAATGATAGCAGTTGTGGATTATTCTTTTTATATTTAGGAGTAATGCTAATTACCAGCAGTGAAGAATATCATAATTTATCTAAAAAGTAAACAACAAGTTTTTGGGTTTATGATTAAAACATACCATGTGAGGTACCGGCGTGCATAAAAAGCATGTTCAAAAAACAAACAAAGCGAAAAATACTGGAAACATCCCCGGCTGTTGCCAATACGAAATTCTACGCAGACGGGCCACTCATAGCTAACAGGATAAAACGGACACCTAACTGTGAAATCTTTGAGCCATTTTCGTCTCAACGTCAAATGAAGAACGTTGGCAGCTGCCGCTGAACGTAGCCATAGATTCTGCTGGTAATTAATTAAGAGCAGTCATTCTGCGAGGGGGAAAAAAAGATTCTCTGTTCAGTGCGTACACCTGTGCTTGTATCAGGGGGTGGCGAGTTGTTCACACAGCATCCAATTTGGCATTCGTTTTGTTTTTCGGGGGGGTCAGCAGCCAAAATGTCTGGAAGAGGATCCCTACTCCACACGACTGTCTGCATCCTCTCACTGTCTGACTAAAATCTCTTGGGACATATTCCCGAACCGACGCGAGAGGCTGCAAACTGTCTATTCGCGTATCACACGCTGAGGCAGATTGTGGCACAGATCATTACGTTGCCGTGTTGTCAGAGAGGTTTCTATGGTGTTCGCTGAAGCCTACCAAGGCATGATGCAGCAAAATGCAAAACACCTTGAGTGCATGATGAGAACTGCAGCACTGCACAACTTGACTGCACACAGGGATACGGGGGATTCTCTGATCCTACGTTTAAGCTTTTAAATCAGGGCTGGCAGGTGTCAGGGGTCTGCAACGTTACAACACACTAACACACACACACACACACATACACACACATATATATGCATAGACCACATAGATCCCACCCCACAAAAACACAATCACACACTCGCTCTCTCCAGGGAAACTAAAATACCTCCAATTAGACGCGCCACAGAACAACTGGGATGGGACCTGGAGCACACACACACATACAGTCTCACACACAGTCACACACGTGCAGAGAAGGATCCACGGCAGGCTCTCATTTAAGAGTCAGTGATGTGGAAAGGAAACATCTGGAAGGGAGGAAAGACGATTAGAAAAAGAAACAAATGACACACGGGCATGAATAAAACAACAAAACAAACACACACTCACACAAACAGGTTGTCGCGCTCGTCAAATACTTGTATTTGTGTATTCATAAAAGCTTTTTAAAAAAAAAAACGGATACTTATGTGTCGTGCGCCATATGCCGTTCGAACATTTCATGCAAAACGTTAATTTCCCTTATCTTGTCTTTAACACCTACTCCCAAAACAAATACTGTGCTGTGTGTGTGTGTGTGTGTGTGTGTGTGTGTGTGTGTGTGTGTGGTTGGGTTATCTGGAGGTCAGCTGAGTCAAATGCCACGGTAGTCTATTCTTCAGCCCCTGACAAAGGCCACTCCGTCACTTCTCATGGCCACGGGGTGACAAGCCCTGCTTGATGAAGGCCAGGGCGGAAAAGAGGATAAACCGGACAAACGGAGTGACGTTTAAACGGCAGACACCAGGGGAGTCTCTCCGACAGGAGGCGTAATCACACTCAGACAGACTCTCCTCCAATCAACAAACCGAGGTAATCAAACTCAGACTCCCACACCCTGCCCAACACACACACATACAATGATTAGGGTTATGAAAGGATATAAGGTTATTTTACAGTGCAGTCTGTGCTTTAGTTCACTTTCCTCCGCTCTCTTCCGCGCTGTTCGCCGCCTTTTCTCGTTGTCTCTGTCTTGTGATTGCTCTTATCTATATTTGTGCTCTGTTCAGCTACCTCACAGTATACAGTACTTCTGATCGTCTCCGTTCTTTATTGAGCAGAATCAAATTTCTAACTCAATTCATTACTGAGCAGAAACACAAAGCTTCAAAGACGAGCTGGAAATTTTCAAACAGCTCCTTCTAACTTTCTTGCACTCGAGAGAACTTATTTTCTGCGACTCTGTCGTCGGGAGTTTGCATTGACTTCTGCCATACACTAATTATGGAGGTACTGTAAGCTGAACTCCAAAGATTTCATTCATCGGGACCAGTTCACTAGTCATGGGAGGTGCTGCACAGCCTGTGAAAAGAGTTGTAAACAGTTTCCTGTGGTTCTAATCTTGAGGGAGCTCAGTCAAGTCTGAGAAATAACCTGTGACAAGACACCAAGGTCATCTTAGCTTGAGTTTGGAGACTAGAGAGAATTTGAAAGATGCAAGCATTTACAAGGCAGTAAGGGTTTATCCAAAAGATGCTATCAATTGCATTTAGGGACTAAAAGTCAGGACATCTTGGCCTCTACTGCATTGATCTTTATTCTAAATCTGTCTTGCAAGTCCCCTAACTCCAAAGAAGTGAGATACCAAACAGCTGGAGTTCTCATTTTTAAAAGGGAAGCACTCTGGAGGCATTGCTGCTAGTTATGCGTGTAATATTCTTTGCTATTTTTGCAGTTCAGCAATCATTAACAAGCGTGACATTACAGTCTTCTCTATAGAAAAGATAAAGGCAGCTGATCAACTATTGAGCCCAAAGCTGAGATAGCATTTAAAGAGCTACAGTAATTATATCAGCCTATATGCGTCCGCCACAGTCTACCCTCTCTGTCTTCTCTTATTCTGCCTTGTGTTTGTCTCTCCTGTCTACCCTGCATGCCCTCTCCTCCCCTATCTGCTGCTATTATACAAAGCATATGAGACCTATGCATGTGGGGTCATAGCACCTTAATCGTGGGTCGTGGAGATCTCACATCGCTTTGTCCGGTTTCTTTACTCTGTAAAGTGCGGGCGTTTGATGATGTCCAGCCACGCTGGACGTGTATCTTTTGCGCGTCCACACTTTTGCGCGTGCGCGCCTCCCTCCAGCGACTGCTCTCTTTGGGGATATTTTGCTGCTCTAATGGTCTGATGTACAAATCTACAAAGACCTCCGCCGCTGTGAACTGAAGAGACACACCCCGACGTGCACGCAGTCTTCTGGCCAACAGGGAGACTGACTGCTGTTTTGACTGACAGGTGGAGGCGTGCGCGTATATTAAAGAAAGTCAGAGAGGGGAGAGATGATAGGAGGTATGCATGGGGCTTAATTAATTGGAGGAGGGCTCTTCATCTCCTGTCACTAACAGAAAAACCCTGAGGCCATTAAAACTCTTTCTCTAATGCAAACACACACACTGAACCAAACACGCTTATACTGTAAGTAATTGACCAGACCTGCACCTTGAATCTAAACCTCCCTCCCTGGAGGGCCTGCAGTGATGTGATTTGCTGTGTTGAGTTAGGCAATTTGTACCGTGCGTGTTCTCCTTTGAATATTAAACTTCTGTCAATCCGTCATGTTCAGTCTGCAGTGATAACTGACTGTGACACCATATGTTGTTTGCAGTGATAAAAAGCTCCAGGAGCTGTTTATTTTAGAGGCGGGCTATACTTCCTATGATTACAATGTGTGACCTCTCACCAAGCTGTTGAGCTGCTATCAATTGTGGCTCTTCCAGCCCGACCACGGCTGACAGTTAGTGCTTTTTATTTTCAGCAGTCTGGGCCACACTTACAGGATAGTGGTCAGGGACATGCAGATAATGGATCTGTCAGGCGGGTCACACAGCTGGTTGTGTACCACTTTTCTGACAGGCTTTGTGGATTTGGACTGTCAATCATGACAGAGTATGAAATGTGACAAGCAGGCCTGACTGTGCTGTGTGTGATGTGTGTGTGTGTGTGTGTCTATCCAAGAGACATATGAGATCTTTCCCCACCAGCAGTCCTGACTTTAACAGGTTGTTTGGTCATATCTCCGGTCTTCACCCGTGACTCATTTTATTAGCGCGTCTGTATCTCTACCGATCCTCTTCCTCGTCTTTGTTGAGCACAAATCAAAGCAAGAAAGGGGAGAATAGGAAATAGGCACCTCATTTATTCTGGTGAATTTCTGGAAAGAAAGACAACATTCTTTTTTCAGAAACAGAAAATGTGACTGACGGCTATGAACTTCTGTGTTCAGATCTTGTACGGGCTGCTTAATGGAATGTAAAAGTGCAAAGAGGGGAGAGAGGGATCGAGGGAGGGAGAGACAGGACAGGAAAAGAGAAGGTACAGACGAACAAAAAAAAAAAAAAAACGTTCATTCACATATTTTCTTGTGTCAGTTAACCCCGCTGAACTTCAGTTCACTTCTATTCACTTCAACTTAATCTCATTTGCACAAATTAGATTTTTTTTCCCTCCTCAGTCTTCCTGCTGGCAAACACTGGTTGATGTCTATCATTAATAGGTTGAGTCTGCCGCTCAGTCCGCACACTGTACTATGTTAAATGTGTCATTGTTAGCATAAACTCTTTTCAATCCAAATTCAAAATCTTCACACGTAATAAGATCTCGGCACATTTACTTCTGCAACACCTTTTCCATTTCCAAAACCAGCCGACCGACCAACGGGCTGTTAAAGGTGAAATATAGAGGACTGACTTAGAAAATAAACCAAGAAGAAATACCTGTTGTTTCCATGTTTCATAGTCTGCGTTCTTCAGTCTTTTCTCTCTTCGGTCTTTTCTCTTAAACATATTGCTCCTTCCATCGTTTTGACTCTTATATTGTGCTGCAGTTCTTATTTAATTCCTTTTTCCTCTGTTCCTCTTCGATCTCAATATCTAATAACTGGATGAAGCGTGCTGCTTTATAGCAAAGGATATTTACCCAAGACATGTTTATTGTAGGAATAACACACTGATAAACAGAGACAAACACATGTGCACGCAGACGTTTATGGCCTAGGACTGATCAGTGAAGCCTAACTATACCCTTATGATTCCTAAAAAAACGCCCAGGGGAGCACTCCACTCTGACAGCTGTAACAAGGTGCTGTGTGTATATTTATGTGATTGTGTGTGTGTGTGTGACAAAGGATGCCAAAGGATACAACCCTGTAAAGAGAATCTAATTAAAACTCTATACAGCCACAAGGGACAGAGCGCTCGCTCCCTCCCTCCCTCAGTTAACCATAGTGAACACTTCAGCTGAAGGACTGTTCGCCAGTAGAGTCTATCCTCTGGCCTCCAAGGAGAAGCAATAGGGAGAGAAGCATGCAGCGGCAAAGTGATTCAGCGATAAAGATCTTGATAGAGGCAGGAGGAGCAAAAAATTCGACAAACTTTGCAACTCTGGTGAGCGCAGGCTATTTCTTACATAAAGAACAAACAGCTGGACGCTACCAGCTGACATTTACCAACCAAAAATAATAAATCCGTGCAGCAAAGTGGTCATGCACGGGTAATCCAATTCACATTAAGCATGGGCTCAAAATTCAGGAGATTTTAATTAAAATGGACTTAACCTTTTTTTATTTAATCAAATTGAATGTAAATCATTTATATTAATGTCAATTAAAAACTATGATTTTGTCATATTTAAAATACCAAGAGTCGGTAAAACCGATAAATAGCTGTCGGTATCTGGACACACAGCACTGGGGTTCAAGACTTGGGCCATACCAACTCACTAATTTCATTTTAAAGGGCTGTCTGTGATGTACTGTATGCATGACGTCACCCATAGGTTTCTGAAGAGCTGTTCTGAAGCTCAGAGTGTGGCGGCTCTGGACATTTTAATATGGGGGCTTATGGAGATGAACTAAGAGGTGATGAACTGCAGTTTTTGGTACTTCCTATTTGGCTTTACTTCACAGCCACGGAGGATAAAAGCTTGACCCTAATAGCTTGTTCCCTTTTGGATGTGGTTCTGGATTGGGAAAATGCCCGGATCAAAGGTTAACAACTCATTTATTGAATGTTTGTGTCTCCTGCCCTTTATTAACCTCAACGTGCAAAACATTCAGGTAAGAAGGCCCTTCATTTTTAGCCGGACGGTGATTATGACTGGTAATATACCGGCTGTGACTACTTGCCAAAAGGCCAAAAATAAAACTTGGCTCTTCGGGCTGTCTCTGTTCTCGGCCAAAGATCACTTGTAAAAAGTCACGACTCAGACTCGTCGCACAACTGAGTGTTGAGTCTTCTCTGATGAAACCATGTAGCTGTGCCACGTAAATATCATCGATCTCCCAGTGAACCGCTGATTCATATGATATCATTAATTTAAGCTTCCCAACTTAATAGTTCCGAGTCAGGATCAAGTAGCTTACGAAAAATAATGAGGACAAAATTCAGCTGGTTACATCTGTTTTTCTAATGTGTCAGATATGTATTTCATCAACATGTTATATCGTCCGCTGTCGCTTTATCTGTTTGTTCGTCAACATTAATTAAGTTGCCGTTTCAGACTGCCTTCTGCCATCTCAGCTGAGCAAATAGTGCACATTTCAATTGAATCTGGATTTTAGCTGTATTGTTTTAGTAAACCAGATTCATTCAATACACAGTGCCCCATCTAGCCTAAAAAAAAAAGGTGGAAAACAATCATATAATGAGCACGTAACAATTTCTCAGAGAGTCTGAAAATCTTATAATCCACGATCAATCATATTTGGTTATGGAATAGACTGCTTCTTTGTGAGATTTGAATGTGCTGCACGGTTTAGTTCAATGTAGACTCAACTGATTGTGACTTGCAGAATGAATGAACACCATGTTAATTACGAGGCCTGTTTGCTCCTCAACCCAGCGCTGTTAGTTTCAGGCAGAGTGTTTGTTTGGTTTTTCTTCTTCTTTTTTTACCTGAGACGCTCAGGTAGACGGCGGGACTCGTCACATTCTCTCCTGTCATCTCGTTCACCGCCTCCACATGGTACCGTCCTGCGTCCGCTGCAGCGGTTGCCAAGACGACCAGCTGATTGTCCAAAGTGATTGCTCTGTAGGGCACAAACGAGACGCAGACAGACAACAAAGGATTAGGAAACACAGTGACAACAACCAAAAGCAAAACCTGTCCCCTCATAGCATCGTCTCAGACAAGAACACTCCTTAAACTAGCAGCCTGACAAGAGAGCGGTATTTGGTACATGGATCATTTAGATTCAGACGAGGGGGGAAGGAAACATTGAATACAATCATCAGAAAGGAAAGAGGATTCGGAGAGCTTAAATAAATCTCTCCTCCTGTCTCAGATTGATATGTGGCTCATTTTGTGTCTCTTTCATTCTTTTGGCCATTCTCGTTGTTTGTGTATTGTCTTCTCTTCTTCCTTCTTTACAATGATCCATCCTCATTTCCCCGCGTACTAGCAGCAATCAATACAGCACAAACATACAGAATACACAAGCACACACAGTCACCGTGGCGCGCGCAAGATCTAACGCTGTTCTCGCATGAACACACAGAGATAAGAAACAATCACTTACAAACAGACTGTGTTGCTGTTGCTTTTCGGGGGGCAGCATAATAAAAAAGAGTTGATGTTTGGAGGGAGACGGTGTGGGTGAAAACACGGAGAGGGAGTTGAGGAGGGTAAAAAAAAAATATATTTGTGGCGCTCGGATTTTCGTGCGTTTGAACTTGTGTGCCGGGGACAGATGCCGCCAGGCAGGAAGCGCAGGTTGATGTTTTTAGTGATGCTACTTGTGTTTTCGGCATGTCAGCGCATGGAAATATTCCAACATTCTAACTTGAGAGGTGACGCTGAAACAAAATCAATATGACCGAAGGGAGAATAAAGCATATTAAAGTGAGATGACGCTCTATTGTTGCTGTATGTATTGCTTATACACTCGTTCCTGTTGCCTCACAACACAGTTATGCATGTAATGTATGCTGCGTTCAGGCTGTGTGCGTGATTCTGGATGCTGTGGAATTAAACACATTTTTACTTGGGTTAGTACACACTATTTTGAACAAAACATCAGCGCGCGTGTGTGTGTGTGTGCATTGTTTAGCAGAGCTGAATTGGCAGCTATGGGTGCACCCCCAAAACCCAATTGGCACGGTGCCAGGGGCATGGATTCCGCTCCATTTCAATTTGGCATACAAAACGGCACGTGCCGTTAATGCCAACTTGAATCGATACCCTAACCACGTGTACCGACATCTTTGTAAACAATACGGGCTAATAAACACAAATGTTAACATGGCTTAAAGCGGCTGAGTCCAAATGGAAAGAGATACTGTGCTGACTTTGCCAACCCTTTAAAGCTGCGAGAGATGAAATTAAGGTTTACTACGGCATCTTGACTACCTGCTGCTACCTGTGATAAGGGATTTAGTATCATGGCTGCCTCCTCAAATGCCAACTCCACTCCATTTACCCCACCCTCGCTGCAGCATTATAAGCGACATGCTGGCAGAACCAAATTGAGCCCAACCAACATGATCTACCGGCAGAGACCACTATGTTGATGCAGCCATACGCATGAGAACATGATAGTCCTTTACTGTATATCCACGGAGGGCTGTTTTTGTGAGCTACAAATTAAGATAGGAACTTGTGATTGAACTACATATTGATTGAAATGAGGAGAGGAGAGGATAGGAGAGGAGCTGTTTGACACACACACTCACAAACACACACTCACATACAGATAGAATTCCTCAGGTCTAATTTTATTCAGTGTGATTTCCCAGGAGAACATCCACAAGAGCCAGAGTCTCAACCCTAACACTGACACTCTTTTTGTGTGAGTGTATGTTGCTGCTTTGAGTGTGCGCACACACACACACAGACACATACATATATATATATATATATATATGTGTGTCTCGCTCCCTGCAATAGAGGCTTTAACCACACCGTTTCCCTGTTCTCTCCTACTTATTCCACAGTTAGGATAGATTCTGCATCCTCACCGCGGTCTATAATGCAATTTATAGCTGTTAAGCTCATTAAGTGCGCTGACCAGCCCGTTTTATCACATCTGTTTTACCCAGCACATGCTGATTAATAGACAGTGAAGGCATGCTTTCACTTGCCTATAGTGTGGGGAGGAGACAGCCTGGGAGCTTTGAAGTTATTAGCATTCAAAGTCAAAGGAGCTCAGTGGGCGCGTGAGAGAACGCAGCAAGACCAATTAAGATAGCATATTAACATCTGAACATTCGTGAAGTTGAAAGTATTTGTTCATGTAGTATTTTTCCTCATTTACATATTCAATTTATATGTACTATTTACATGTGAAATTACTGATGACAGCGGCTGATGGCTGCAGCGATTTGCTTCGCGCTTTCCAAACCGGGAGGTCTCCGACTCGATTTCCCATAAAATCTTCACGTGGAACTTGCATATTGAAAAAGCAGCACAGAGGGAAAGAAATGAAATTTGCCAATGAGAAGTCAGGCAACAGAGATTAGAGGGCCTCAAATCATGTGAAATTCCCCTCAAAAAATAATAAAATGTCCTTATTTGTTCGGAGTAGCTGGAGGGCGGTTTACACAATCTCATCCTACGAGTTATAATATAGTCAGACACATGCAGGCATACGAATGGGCACGCACATGAGCTGCTTACGTGCGTCTTTTCATTTCGGACTGAATTGCACTGGAGTTGGGATTTAATATAGCATAAATTCAACATGTCACTTTCTGCTTTCTTTTAGTTCTACATTTAATTAAACTGGACAAAATTGTTCTGGCTTTTAATTAAAGACAAACTCAATTGTAAAACTGTGCATGACTCCGCAAGCTTATGTGTGTGTGTGTGTGTGCGTGTATGTGTGACAGTTTATCCCCAGGCATAAGGGGGGAAATTAAAATACAGTAATCAACTACATCCTATTCCCCTCTCTACTGCATTCCTCCTTATAAACTTCGCCCCCCTCAGATAATAAAAAACAGCCTCTCTGACTCTTTCTCTCTCATATCCCATTTTCCGTTCTCACTCAGATTACAATCTTCACATTTCTTTCTTGGTTTCATCCAATTTTCTTTGCATTCTGCTTTCCCTAGCTGTCTCTCTATCACACTATCCTTCCCCACAACTGTCCTGTCCTTACCCCCCCCACTCCGCCATCCTCCCCCAAGACTCTTTTGAACCAAATCACCAAGCCAGATTGGTCTTTCATTAAGTATCTGGCCCCAGGACTCATTTAATAAACACTCACGGCTGTCCACGCTGCAAGATGGACTGCTAAACACACACACACACACACACGCACACGCACACACAGACACACACACGTACAACTGTGCCAAGAGCTAATTAGCACACACATGTCGCAGGCCAGAGGATGAGTGAGTGAATCAGTGCATGAGTGAGTGTGTGTGTGTGTTGTTGTTGTTTTTTTTTTAAATATATCTAAGTGTGCCTAAGAGTGTGAGTGTGTGTGTGTTTGGTCTGACTGACTCTCCTGCCAGCAGAGCCCACCTCAGTCCTGTCTGCCCTCCCTCCCTATCTCCAACAGGCAGCGAGCCACCTTCTTAAACCACACTGCGTCTGACACACACAGGCTCGGGGTGGAGGAGTGTGGCAGCAGGGCAGAAGGAGGGATACTCCACTGTAAACCGAGTCCAGACAGCAAGCTTTTTGGCAGCTTCATCCCCAAAGCGGGTGCCTGCCAGCCACCCACACATTATACTGCATACATACACACACCTCCTCACATAGTCGGGAGCATTCACTGTTCCTTGCAGCCGTTAAAATCTGGATGTTTGCTTTGGTGTTGGAGTCATTTGGCACGTGAATACGTTCTCTGTCGAGCTGATTGACGGTTAAGGTGCACAGCTTCATACCTGCTGAATGCTACATTATGAGTGTGTCTGTGGACCTACGCGTGTCCCGGATTTTGTTAGTACAAACTTAACGTAGGGTTGAGGTATTCAAAAATTTAGAGCATTTCTGCTCTCAAAATTGCCTGTCAGCTTGAGTTGTGGTGCGGTGTCCTCCTCCCTGAAGTAATTGGTAACTATAAAACTCATCTGCGGAGAGTGCATTGTTTGGAATGCTGAGAAGAGAGGGGAAAGCTTCTGTACCATATTCATCAATATATTCTATGATAGCTTTATTTTGTTGGCTCGTGTTTTGTCTTTATCTGCACAACTGCAAACAAAGGCTGACATAAAAAACACAGTGAAGCTACTGTATAAGCTTCCTCATGGCGAGTCATCCTTATTAGTAAAAGTACTTTTTTTTGTTTTTTATGTTTTTTTATATATATTTTATTGATTTAGCCATTGAGCCGTAACATGGAAGGAAATTTGTAATAACCTATAAATTCAGAATAATAAAAAAAGGTCTTCTTCACTGGACTTCATTGTGAGGATAAATGCACGAGTCGTCCATCAAGAATTACGATGGGATTTCTGTGATAGCTGAATTTGGTTGCCTCATCTGGCCTGAATGCACAGTGACGCAATGTGAACACAAAGCTGCTTGTGGAGGATTTCTCACTGATTCTGCAGGACGCCCCCCTTAGTGGATGATATTAATGCCTGACAAACAGTCCCCAATGTGACGCTTTGGGATAAATTGGGCTCTAGCAGAAGCCGGAAGTCTTAGATGATAGATTTGGCGTACTACTGTAATATAACAGAGCAGAGTGACGGAAAAAACGAGGAATAATCCTGGTGGTGAACAGAGAAAACAACACAATGAAGACGACTTAACTTTGCCAATTTCCGACAACAGTTTTCATGTAGTTTTGGAAAATATGATAGATCTGTTTTTGTAATGGGATTAAACAGTCTAACCGAGTTAAGACAGAGGACTGGACCACTGCCAGCAACTCTTGACATTCTGCTGCCAGTAGCGTGACAGTGACTGCTTTAGTGATTTTCATGCATAGTTTAAATTAAGCTATTGTTAACACAGCCTGGGGTTGAAGATTTGTTCTACTGTACATTTGCTGAACATTCTTTAATCCTTTTGCTCATTCAAAATGCAACGCCTCAAAAAAAGTATCTATTATGTCATTTTGCAGCTTTAACAGTGAGGTTTGTTCTGTGTGGGACTCAAGAGGAAAGTTTTTTTTTTGAAAGTATTTTTCTCCTAAGACAGCACTACTGTAAAGCAATAATACCACCAATTCACAGCTGTGATCGGCCCCACATTCTAGTGTGATAAAAGTCACACTACCAAAATTGAAAACAGATGATACAAAACTTTTTTTGAACTGACAAATCTTTAGAAAAAAACATGGCACGGTGGTGCAATGGTCCGCACTGTCACCTCACAGCAGAATGGTTCGAATCTCAGCAGTCTTTCTATGTGGAATGTTCTCCCAGCTTCCTCCCATAGTAAAAAGATTAATTAGTTAATTGGTTGGAGGTGTGAATGTGAGTGTTAGACATCACAGAGTCTGCGTGTACATTGACTTGTCCATGGTGTACCCTGCCTTTTGCCCTAAGTCAACTGGGATAGGTTCCAGGCCCACCGTCACCCTGATCAGGAATCAAGACATCGAAGTCATTGATGTTTCCTGATGCTGTCAACCGTAATTTTTAATCAGCAGTAAAAATCCGAAGAAATTAAAATGTTCTCTAACTCTACAGGTCTTCAATATGTTGTATGTCCATCCATTTCCTTCCACTTATCTGGGGTTGCAGTGGCAGTAGGTCTAGCAGGGCGTTCTAGACGTCCCTTCACCCAGCAATGCATTCCAGCTCCTCCTGAGCAATCCTAGGCCAGATGGGCTATATAGTCCAGCAAGTTCTGGGTCTGCCTTGGGATCTCCTTCCAGTTGGACAATCTACCTCCTTTGGATGCAGCCTTACTCCAAGATCCCTCCAGATGTCCAGGCTCCCAACCCTCCCAAGCTAAGTCTAGGCACCCAATGCTGTTTATGTACCTCAAAAAGTAAAGAACTGTAATTTAAATGATATTAGGAGCCTCATACTGCATTTGATACTGTTGCTGCTCAGCAGGGTGACAGCGGTGTCCCACAACCGGACTGTGACTGGCATTCCTGCTGCAAGGACCATTAAGTGTGCTTAAGCACTTGCACCAAACTTATTCGAAATAAATCCCTTAAACGCTTAAAAGATAAAAATGTCTGCAGCCCTTTTATCTTGTAACCAACAAGAGGGATAAAACAAAGCATCCACAAAACAACTCCACATCTTTATAATAAGCCAGTTGGAGCTGAACCAAATGAGAAGAAATAATGGAAGCAGGCTGCTGATGCATTAAAAATGTGCATCAACTATTTAGAAGATCTGGATTGTGTCTATCTCAATCTCAATCAAGGACAAAACCTCTTGGACCACATTAAAATGATAACAGGGAAACGTTCATGGTATTAAAGCCTCTGGAAATGTTGTTCAAAATGGTAAAAATATCAGTTCATCAGCACCCCATAAAGCATCCACAAAAATGTGGAAACAAACATTCGCAACTGTCAGAAAACCTCATTCAAAAACAGCAAATCTGGCTGATTAGACCACTTCTCAAGACTGTGTAGGCGTAGCTGATCGCATGTTTTTTACAGCATGTACTGCTGTTGACAGGGTGAAACAGCAAAACACATTTTAGCCACCTTGAAAGAATCACTATCAGTCTACACTATATTTAGAACACTTTGATGTAGCAAGATGGTAACAGTAAGCACAGAAAACAAGCAGAGCGACTAGTTCACATATGAAAGGCTATTTCAACAGAGGTCGACTGATTAATAACTATAATTGGAGGTTGCCTATTCACCTGTCAATCTTCGGGCTAAACTGTTTAATTGGTCTACAGCAAAAAAGAAATGATCACACAACAAGATGCATCAGGGTATCATGCATCATCTGACTGACTCATCAATCACTTTACTACTTACTTTGGTTTGTAATTAATCAGAGCTGCATGTTCAGGGAAAAAATGAAAACTGAGTCTGACAACTGGGAAAATTTTGTCAGTTTGTCAGTGAGAGGAAGAACCTACCACCATCCGGATTAAGATGTATTCCGCTCATCAGTTGTCCAGACCAAATGTACCTAAAAGTGCGTACTGTACGACTCCTCTCCTCTCTCAAAATTTCAATTTCTATCCACACCTTATTAATAGCTCATAACCCAATCTAAGGTTATTATCTGTTAATGTCTTAGTTCTGCACGGTGAATCTTGATGTTTTTTTCCACTCAGAGAAATACAGCCTGCATATATGACTGCACATGAGAGCTATAAAGAGGGAGAGAGAGAGAGAGAGAGAGAGAGGGAGAAAAAGAGAGATGGTAGAGGTTACAACAGTAATGAACACTAATGTGTTTGTGAGAGATTTTAACAGCCCCTTCACTGACTCAGAAAACATTTCCCTACCTTCTGCCCTACACACTCTGCAGCTCTGCAGCTTGTAATTAACGCAGTGCCTAAATCACAGGCTTGCTTCCTCAATCACCTTTACAGTTCCTTCAAACGGTCAAACGGACACAGAAAGGGAGACTTTTCTGTGGTCGTGCACTGGCTTGGCCGGTTGCCACTGCCAATAAGGCCTCCATAAAACACCCACACACACACACACACACCCACACACACACAGGTACAAGAAGTGCATGCCTTCACGCAGATAGCCGAGTATCCTTGTGCACACACAGCCTTGGGCCTGCGGTCCGAAAGTAATTGGTGTATGTGTATATGAGAGAGAGAGAGAGAGAGAGAGAGAGAGTTAGAGAGGGCTGCTAGACAGACTGCGTTTGTTTAATGTCCCTTGGCATGGCCTGAGGGACAGGCAAAGAGAAGTGGAAAGGCAACGGTACAGGAAAGGAAAGCAAAGAGGGGCAAGGGTGAGGTGTAGGCAGGAAGAGAGGAGAGGAGAGAGGGATGAGAGTCAACAGAGGAGGGAGAGTTTTCTCTTCACTCGCTGTTTATTCAGCTACAGACGCTCTGTGACTCACTTCCTTTCTACCTCTGCTTCACATCTGTCTGTCCCTGTGTGTCACCCGCAGGCACATAAAGGCTCTCATTCACCTAAATGCACGTAAAATAACATTTGCTTTTTTTTTTTTTCATTACAGGTCATAGATAAAATCTACAGGACGAGATCACGTTGGTCTAACAAGGAGACTGGATGGATGGTAACAGCTCCTTTTGTGCGACACTGCGTGTGTGTATGTGCAGCTGAGTGACTGTTGTAGTCCCATTAGGTGGATGGATCTCTAGACGAATGGCTATTATCCTAATTAGCACTAATTACGTCTGCTTCCAATTAACCAAACAACTGGCGGTGACTTCTCTCGCTGTCTTTCCATCTCGCGCTCCCTCTCTCATGCTTTCTCTCGTCCGTAGAAACACGCCTCTCAAACGCCGTCTCTCTCCCAGCTGCTCAGCTGAAGAGACCAGCTGAACACAGAACCGGTAATCTTCACACTTGAAAATTAGCCATCATCTTCTAATTTTGGACTGTTTGAACCTGAAATAAACAATGTGACTGCAAACCCTGTGATTTATATATTCTGATTTCACAGCTCAGAGATTTTTCTACAGACGGAAGCGAAGGAGTCCTTTCATGGGCTGTTGTAGCTTACATGCAGTTGTTAGATGTTCAGAGTTACTGTGCGTGGTTGGAAACAGTGAGAAGAGTGACCGATGTGAGTTTCGCAGTGGCACTGGCGCCAGAATACAGGGGACAACAAGACCTCGTGTCCCCTCACAGGTGTTCTGGTAATGAAGTGGTAATGTCTACGCCAGGTCATAGAAAATAAAATGCACTCCAATAATGATGGCACTTTCTCCTTCTGGTGTTTTAGGTACCACATTTGATCTGCTGCTTATATGTTTTGACATATTGAGCTCTCATGGTCTGCAGACTTATGTGCCACGATTTGTGGGTGCTTATAGACTGTATAAAACAGGGACATCGTATCCATGGCTATAGAGACCAAAAACCATTTTTGTACCAGGCTCTAAACATGTTTATTTCTGCTGTGAAGTTGGCCATTTTAATATGGGGGCTTATGGAGATTGACTCGTTTTGTAGCCAACCTCAAGTGGACGTTTGGGGAACTGCAGTTTTTGGCTTTATTTCACAGTCACAGAGGGTGCCGCTTGGTTGTGCTCTGTTACTGTTACTAGTTGTGTCTGTTTGTTTTATGTTTGTGTGTCAGGACTATGTGGTTGCAGCAGTAGTGACCATCCACATTTGTTGCTCTTGTACGCACAGAAGTCTAATGTGTGGTTTTTTTCTAGCTGTTGGGAGGGGTTGCCGTTCTCTTGTGTATGCATTCACATTGACATTCCGACATTACTCACCACTGTATGGATTAGCCCCATCATAGTTTAGCCATAAAAAACATATTTTAGTGGCACAAAATCAGTCGTCTAGACTGAGACAGAAGGTCATGGTCGAGTTCACTAGCCTACTGCATCACAGAAAACTGGATGCCTTCACCCCTTAATCACAATGATGCAATGATGTAAATATGTATACACACGGTCACACTGATAATTCATAAAAACACATTACAATACAGTCACACACTGCTATTTAAATGTAGACTGATGGCTTCCAGTAGCTTTAAAGGTCAGTCGTAATGATATGGAGTAAACAAGCACAATGTTCCTGCTTTACTATCAACGCTGACATAACCACACACTTACGACATCTCCTGTAAAACAAGGGTTTTTAACTGATATACTTGCCACCATGGCGATAGGAAATCAATACGATGAAAAAAAATGATTCTGCCAACGGGCAAAAACATTTTAATCTACATTATTCTGTAACAAACATAACCACACACACTTCCTCTGATAGATCTAATGTGCACAATGCCTGCAGCTAAATTGTCAGTTAATGCATCACTCTCACTGACCTGCTCCTTCTGTAAAGCCATACAGTGTGACAGAGATTGTTGTATTTTTTAAACTGGGCAAACACTCACTGAGCACAAACTCGGTGCGTGAGCATCCACTGAAATGACTCTAAAGAAAAGGCAGAGCACACATTAGTTAGTAACCATTAACCATGTATGTATGTATGTATGTATGTATGTATGTGTATATATATATATATGTGTGTGTGTGTGTGTGTGTGTGTGTGTGTGTGTGTATATATATATATATATATATATCATTACTAGATGGAAAGTTCTACATCAACGTGAAAAGGGCAAAGCAAAAACATACATTTTTTTTTCTAGTTTTCAAGAGTTTTTGCTTTTGTAACAGGTGGAAATGTAAGCACAATTTCATGCTAAAAAGGTACCTGAATTGCAGTGTGCCACCTGCCTGGGATAAACACAACCTCAGCTGCAACTCCACCCACTTCAGTGAAAGCGGATTTGTTTGGAACCCGAAGATTTCAGTGCAAAATGGACAGCCAGACTTCAAACACTGGCTCTGCAGCAGCTCAAAATTATAGCTCTGCAATGTGAGTGTGAACAATAAATATGTAATAATGTAGTATGTATGTGTGTGTGTGTGTTATGGTTTGTGTACTGATGTATGTATTTTGTGCATGTGCATTAGCTGTGGTACTCAGTAATTATCTGTTGAGCACGGCAGCACGACCTCGCAGCGAAAAAACTAAGAAAGCTCGAGAGAAAGAGGGGGAAAAAAAAAAGTTTCCCTCAATGAGTATGGATAGCTAAGTGTTTGAGCTAAAGACACAGTACACTGGGTCACCACCTTATACACAGTGAATGCATTTATATCTTGACATAAGCCCCCAAGTCATAAACACAAAACTCCCACGTGAATACAAGAGCACAGAGGTTAGAGCACGGAGAGTGAGAGTGTAATTTCCCCGAGTGCAGGGGAGTGCTCAAATTTAGCCTTTATTTGTCTGTAAGAGAAACGAAACTTGTGACCTTCTGCTTATTGATCCAGCTCTCTGATCCTGAGGATAGCCGTGTCTCTGATATTAACCAGTCAATCAGCATCTTTATTCTGTCTAGATGCCGAGATGCCCCGGAGACGTTTTAGGAAATCAAAAGATGTATCTACAGAGTTGAGGACGGTAAACAAACGTAGGTAATTTCCAGAGAGAAGCGTATTTGTGCTTATAACCTATTTCCTTAATTCATTATTCATTTGTTTTATGGGCTCCTCTGTCCCTCTTGTGGTAATCACCTGCCAGCCTCTGTGTGAGTGTTAAAACCACACCTTCATCAGTCACTCACTGCACTGTGTAGCATCTCACTCTCTCTCTTATTCATTCTCCCCTTTGCTTTCCCTCTCTCCGTTTGGTCGATAGGTTAAGAACTCTTTCCAATGACAGATGTGAGTGTGAGTGTGTGTGTGTGTGTGCAGAGGGTGAGTGTGTGTGTGCGTGCGTGTGTGTACAGTCTGGTCGGTGATGGATGTATGTGTGGCAGGTAATTAAAAGTGTGATTAGTGGATAATTAAAAGAGGTCTCTGTCTTTAGAATATTTAACGACTTCAGACAGAGGACACACTCGCACACACGCATGCACACACACGAGGTGGCAGGTGGGAGTGTGTTGGTTCAGGCTTTAATGGGGGAATAATGATTCTTGAGATGATATAGGATATAGGCAGGGAGACACGAGTACAGAGAAAAGAGGATCAAGAGAGGTGGAGAAAGAGGGAAAGTGGCGGATCAGACGTAGACAAAAGACACGGCAGCTTTCAAAGATACTAGATTAATCATCATCAGCACGAGCTGGACACACAAACACACACACACACACAGAGTGACACTCTCCCTCTCTCTCTGTTTTCTGTCTGTCTTTGAGTGATCAGTTCAGACAGAAGCAGCTGCTCTCTGGCAGACAGAAATAGATGAGCAGAGAATCGCTAAACCCAGATCCTGCAGGCTTACACACACACTCCCACACACAGGAATATACACTTGAGAATTAAAGGTAAACAGAATTATGTGTGTAAAGGAATTCGATCTCAGTTCACACCTAGTATTGACATGAAATCACAGCCTCATGCTTATTGACAGGTATATGTGTTGCCATGTCATTTTTGCATCTCTGACTTTTCAAAGCATTGAGGAGGTGTGAAAGTCATCAACCCCGTTGCTTCAAGCTAAATCCTAACACTGGCATGCTATCATGCACACAAAGACAATGCTTACATGCTTGGTGTTTAGCAGGTGTAGCATCCCCCTATTTTAACATCTTATATTAGTGTGTCAGCATGCTAACAGTTGCTAATTAGCAGTAAACACAAGGAGCGGCTAAAGGCTGATAGACATGTCATTCATGTTGAAAGTATTTCATCATAAACCAAAATACTTAACACACTGAAATACTGACGTGACAGCGATGCTAAAAATGAAGGGATTTCCAAAGTTATTGCAATTTATCCAAAAGGGAACACGGATATGAGTACCAAAGAGTAATCCATGTGATAGTTATTTATAACCAAAATACCAAGCTGTGGGTGGGCACCAGAGGGGACGGGACGTCACCAAAATCAGTAGGATTGATCTTTTGGGACCATCATCCATCGATCCGTCCATTCTCTGTAACCACTCATCCTCATCAGGGTCACAGTGGGGATGGAGCCCGTCCCAGCTGAATCAACTCATCACAGGGCAGGGATCATTCATGTGTGGACAGAATTTTGTGCCGATTGATTGAGTAGATGTTGAGATACATCAAAGGATGAGTAAATAATTTGACCTGCTTGTGACATAAGAGGAAAGGATCACCAAAATCAGAAAGAATTACCCATAAATGTCTGGACGAGATTTCATGGAAATCCAAATATTTTAGTCGGGACAACAATGGTGGCTGATAGAGCCATGAAACTAGCACGGCAAAAATGGGGGAAAAAAAAAAGTGGTATGTGAACGTTTGACATGATTTACGACAGCCTGCGTTTACTTTTCATTTGAGGCAGAACAGGTCGCCTCTTGTAGGAGGCGAAACAAATGACAGGCAGATACTTTCTGCCACAAAAAAAAGGGAGTTTGCAGCTGCTGCGAACGTTGCACCCTGATCGTGCCAGCGCGTGCCACTTCCAGAAAGCTGAGTGCAAACTTCAGAGTGAGTCATGATGGTTTTACGCTCAGAGTGGCACTCACTTCACAAATCAAAACACTGTGTGAACTGTATGAGACGACTAAGATCAAAATGCTAGTGAGAATTTAGTCACACTTCTATGGTAATGTGAGCCGCCCATGTTTACATTTGGCATTAGCATATGTTGTGGCTTATGCACATACCCAGATACAGTTGACATGTTTATGCCCGGGCTAGGGGTCTTAATAAATGTAAATGATGCCCTAATAGGGCTTGTTACAAGTCAGCAACAAAAACAACTATTAGTCGTGGATAATTCAAATATGTTAAAGGGAAATACAATCATGGTAGTTAATAGCAACATATTTTGCAACTGCGATGCAATCATCTGTGTCGCACTCCTGCAGTTTAGGGAGCTTTTTGTTCCTCCTCCTCCTCTGCCTCCTCCTCCTTCCCCTGCTGCTTGTCTCCCTCCCCCAAGTGTGTGAGGCAGAGCCTCTGTCATTTGGGAGAGTCATTAAGTACAGCCACCGAGTTAATGTTTTTCCGACTTTCTTCTTTGAAAAAAACTTTTCTTTTTACCTTGGTCGTGGATGTGACTGGAAGACGACGGCAAATTTGAAACAAGCAAGGGACACAAGTTGAAAGCAGATGAGAAAAGTCTCAAATTCACCTGATATATCCGCCAGACATCGAGGCTGTTATCTCGCCGAGCAACAAATATATCTGACTGCAAGCTGGGGTCTGAAAATAAAGCCGCTATCAGCGCTAAAGTATCCATTCAATTCTGCGTCAAGATAGGAAGGAAAATGTAATTTATTAAAAACATAATGTTTTTACCTTGTGGCATACATGTGGGTCTACTTCTAGCCTACAGACCTAGAAAACACATCAACAGTTTTAAACAAAGCTACAACAAATTGCTTTTGGCAGAATAAGCAATGAATATTCATAGTCCAACAGCAGGCCCTAAAGTGCTTTCTTCATAATGCAATTCTATCCCACTCCACCTTGACAATGAATAATATTACCAGAAAATGCAATGCAATTAAAGCAACCCCTTGTTCCCTGTCTCCCTTTGCCACATGTGTCGCTCCCCCACTCCCCATGTAGTACAGTGATAACATTAAAAATTAAACAAGTCATCTGATTTCTTTACTGCAAAATTCATGTGTGGTGGTAGGATAAGTCGCCTCTGGCCAATTTATACCAACAGTCTTTTGCAGGCAGATTAAATGTATGAGTACAGACACTGGACTTAAATTAGACATAAAGAGAAGTCGACACATACTTTGTTAAGAGGCAACGGACTCGTGCTGAATCTGAAAATCTTTTCCGTGATTATTTACACAGTCGATTACAAATGTAGAAAGATGATTAGTGTTCTGAACTCAATGCATTATGCATGTATGCACAGATACGCTGCTACAGCAAACACAAATCCACATGCAGACAGGTCAGGGTTTTAAAAATGAATCGAAAGTTAAAGATTTTTAGGACTTTCCCATTGTCACACTGAAAATGATCGACTTCTTGCACACATTATGTTGTACTGGTGATGTGAAAAGAAATCGCTCGTGACTCATGCAAAAAGAAAGGTGAAATAAAAAAAATATTTTTTGCATTAAAATAATCCACGGCGGTAGGAGAGTGTTGCTTCAGGCACCTATAAGCCGACGCAACAGAAAGTAAGATGTTCAGTTTGAGTAACAGATCCAGGAGCGTGAAGGCTTGTCAGAAACCAAAAAGAAAGAAACAGAAGAAATGTAGTACCCCCACTTCGACGTAACATACCAGGAATGTGCACTTACATGTCATTGTCTAATGCATCCTTGTGTGGGTCAGTGGCCCAATCAGTGGCCCAATTCAAATGAATGAACGACAGTCCCGTTGTCTGTGTGAACATGACCTAACCTCTCTGTGATTTAAAAGTAACACAACATTAGCTCAGACACACTTGCATTAGCTGATTGGCATCAGCTGCTTCATTTCTGTGTCACAATCACTGGCTCATTCATCAGCTGTTTGGCTGCCATTTGACTAGCAAGGTCGAATCATAATCATATAAGTGTACAGCGCAGTCATTATAACCTGAAACTGCTCTCAATACCAAGGGCAATGGTTGTTACAGCTTCCTCCACCACTCTAACCTCCCCTCTATTTGCTATATTTTTGGTTTATATTTATGTGGGGATCAGATAACCCAGCTGTTTAGATTATGTGATAACGGAAATGTTCCTCTATGTGTGCTATAAATGGTCAATTCCTTGAACAAAAGTGTGACCTAAAGTTTCAGACTTTTCAGCACCAATAAACCCATTAGATCAATTAGTCTCTCAAAATTAGTTTCTCAAAACTTTGTTTAAAAACCCCAAAATTTCCCCATGCCAAATCTGTTTCCACAGCTTTGCTTCAGTCCTATACGTATCAAATCTGTTCATCATCTCCCTTTAAAGACCTGAGGTGAACTGAAGGTCGAGAGCGGGGGAGTATCAGGATTACCATTTTCCCTTTGGGATCACTGAGGAACTGGGATCAACAACCTATAATACCACCTGACAAGGAAGAAGGAGAGAGAGAGAGAGAGAGAGAGAGAGAGAGAGAGGGTGAGAACAAAGGAGAAAAAGTAAGGTACTGAAGTGGAAATGGAAGAGTTTACAGTAGAGAATTTTCATTCTGTTATTTGCCGCCACATTAGGCGACCAAAGGAGCAATTCAATTATGGAAAGGGATGGAAGGAAGAAAGGGAAAAAAGAGGAAAGGAAGACAAGAATGGGAGGAGAGCTAAAATGGAAAATATCAAGTTGAGGCGGCTGTCATAGGAATCCCTGTTGCTTCGTGTGCCGTCTTTTATTTTGTTCTCTGAAATTAATAAATGAAGAAATCTAATGTGTATCGCTAAAGGCTAATTTTCATATCACATCACAGTGGTGTATCTTTTATCCTGTGTCCTTTACTGCCATTAGCGACAAAAAGGCAATTAACTTGAACACAATGTCTTGTCCAGGTAGATTTTTTTTGGCTTATGTAGAGTGGATATTTCCTATTGTGCCATTTTAAAAATCAACAAACTGTAATGACTACAATTACTCCTGACAAGCCATATTTGAGCTGTCCATTAAAAGACCAGTGCTATTATGAATCCTAAAAGAGGACAGCAGCATGGGTCCCAAGAGGAAAACCAGTCCAAGCTTTTCTTATGAATCTAATATATTCTAGAAAGATGCCTGAAAGTTACTAATGCATGGCATTAATACACAGGCATCAAATACAGGCAGAAATTACCAAGCAAATGAAGACATACATGCCCATTTTGGCCAAGCGAGTCAAACTGCTAAGTTTGGCTTGTTTATCAAGAAGACTGCCTTGCAAGAGAGAGGGTGTTTGGCTTGCTAATGTAGGAAATATTACCATAATTTAACTACTCCAAGACCGCAACTGACAACACCCTGTGAACTACAGCGGCACATTTTCACTGCAGTACTCCGCGCTACTTTTATGTGAAACAAGTTTGCTAAATGCGCTGTAAATTGCTGGGGAAAATTTGATTTGGCTTTGAATTTGATTTGGACCAACTTTCTCCACACATTGTACCCGATGATCCTTCACAGACGTGTTGTAAATGCATTAATTCATCGTTGAGACTGTCCTTTCGAAGAGGAACGACAGCATTAGTCGTTCCGAAGCCAAAGCCCTTGAGGGACTGCAGTAATTATGAAGGGGATAAAGGAGGAAGTCAATTTATGTTATTACAAAGTGACAAACTGTGCAAGGGGGGTTTGATCGAGGTGGATTGATGGGTCAACAAAACTTCAGGCTTAACATGGAAGACTGCTAGTCATTTCCAATGACAAGTGGTCGATACATAACTTAACTTAATGCATATTATCATAACCATGATGACAAAGGTAGCCTAATTTTAGCAAAATTATTTTAACCATGTTCCATGTTAATATCCGTCCATCAATTTTCTGTAACCGCTTCTCCTCATCAGGGTTGTGGAGGTTCCAGCTGACATGGGGCGAGAGGACGAGTCGCCAGTTCACAGGGCACATTGCAAGGAGAGGCACAGGAATGTAGACTCCAATACAGGAGTGAGTAGAGAAAAGTTTGGCACATGGCTCTTCTCGGTGCAGCCAAATGTCGTCAAATCCTACATGTCTGGGATGTTTTTGTAATCCCAAAAGTAACTAAATTATGTAATTGAAAAGAAAGTCACATACAGTACCTAAGCTTCTGGTGGCTTCAGAGATTAAGTTCCAGACACAATGGATTCAGAAGAGCTTAAACTCTTAACTCCATATTCATTTCCTGTAACTTTGTTTCCAGGTCTTCTTCTACCTCTCTCTCAGTCACTTTGATCCTTCCCCTTGGCTGCCGTGAGAAACTGAGTCATTACGAACCGCAGCGGAGCCGTTGTAGATGGAAGACCTTTCAAATGGCCGCTTGTATTTCCAACATGTGGTCGGGATCTAAGCCTACACATCCTTTGAGTCTCGCTCCAAATGATGCTCTTTTTCTCTTGATCTTGTGGTCTGCCTAATACACACACACACACGCACACACGCTCGCAGACACAAACACACATAACATCTGCTTGCAAAGTTCAGACGGCGAGAAAGTTCCTTCTGTTCAGACCTCCGCTGTGTGTGTGTGTGTGTGTGTCTGTGATGGAAGGCAGAAAAATAATGAATTGCTCCCTCTGTTAAAGTGGTGCTTGACAAATTAAAATGAATGAATGTTGAGACACACAGATACACACACACACATAAACCTCCACAGCATATGGCTGCTTAGGCCAGGTCTACGAGGAGAAATATTTCCCATAAGGCCCAGCCCTGACATTGACCACCTGTGACATCAGCGCCCCCCGCACCACTCGCCTCCCCAGCAACAAGAAACTGAAATATTCACTGTCTGACCTGCCATGCTTCTGCATAGATCACTGCCTTTATTTGATCAATTTGGATTCCCTGTGTCCCTGTTGGAAGAAGAAAGGAGAGGTCTAATTCTCCTCATCCTGGCTGTGTTTCGAAGCTGCTGGCTATGAGAATAATTTCACGTCCATCTGCCACAGGTCTCAGAGCTAATTAACAGCAGCAGCTCGCTCTTTTCCGACCTGGGCTGCAGGTCACAGCTAAAATATAGATCAGCTTCAGCCGCTGAGGTGGCTTGCACTGTCCCAAAGTTGTTGTGATTGCTGTTGGACAGTGGAAAAGAAAACAGACTTAATATGGCTGAAGTTCAGAGCCCATGTGAGAATGGGAGGATGGGGTGGGTGGCAAATCAGAGTGATGGCAGACAAGCATGGAGACGGAGGGGGCAGGAAGTGAGTGCTCCATTAGATTAGAGCAGAGTGTGTGGGAAGTGACAGCTTGTAAGTTCTTTTCTGGCCAGTGTTTTGAGGTCTGGGGAGTTTGGGAATGTTCATACACAGAAATGTGTGTGTGTGTGTGTGTGTGTGTGTGTGTGCTGAATATGCAGAGTAGGGTTAGGGGCAGCCACACAGACATAAATTGAGAGCGGTGGGAGAGGCAGAAAGACAGACATGGAGATGGGGCTGGGGACTCTGGGAGCGATGCATATCGGATCAATAAACTTCATAAACAACATCATCAGCTCGGTCACCACGTAGACAGCCAACCGCCAGGCACCATCTGGCCCTGTCTCACCGGACCACAGGATCAGCCAGCGTAACCTCGCGCGCAAACACAAGCGCGTATACACACCGTGCAAATATTCAGCACACTCGCTCTGACAAGCATGGGTGCACACAGAGACGCTCGAGCCAGGTAGACGCAACTGAGATTGGTCTGGAGAGACAGATTGTGTGTGTGTATCTGTGTGTATGTGTGTGTGTGTGTTTGTGTGCGCACACCGCAGCAGTTAAGTAGTTTATTCAGGAACAGAAGTTTATGGGTTCTGTAACAGTATATCCTGTAGCATGATAATTACTGTAAAAGAGAGACAGAGAGTGAGAGGAGGAGAGCCAGCGGAGAGAACAAAGCGGTATGGAGAATAATTTAGGGGCAGAAAAGTAGGAGTGAGAGACGGCGCGGAGAGGTGAGAAGGGGGAAGAGGAAGACATGTCTCGTAGAGACAAGAGGGGAGCTGTGAAGAAAGGTGCAAATTAGTCTTTTCTATGAGGGTTCAAAGGAAGTGTTATCCATGAATCTTCATCACAGTGTGTACGCGGGGTGCAAGCAAATCAGAATATTTCATCTTGCAAAAACCTTTGTCCAGATTACATTAATACTTCAACGCGATGCGGTGAGATTCACTTACAATATCGCTGTACACCGGTGTGTACAGAGAAATAAAGAAATCCTATCTGACCAGTCGATGAGGCGAGAGGCAGGCGCTCCTCAATTTATGTCTTTTAGTTTCTGTCAACCCTGAACTTGTGTGTCTCATCTATTCATGGAGAGGAAAGATCATCCTGGACACTCGATAATTGCGGTTGGAAAATGATTTATATCTAGTTATAGGAGACGATTTGTCTCCCTCTCTCTCTCTGCATAAAATTGGTATATGGTCTAAATGAAACGCCTACAACATTAAGTGTAAGGCCTTTGCTGTGCGAATCAGCGGGGTGTTTTTTTATTCCCGGAATGTCGCTAAAATTGTATTTCATAAAACGTGTTAATTTCCTATGACTTTAGTGGAGGCAGTCAGGTATTCGGTAGAAAGTAACTGTGTCTGCAGTAAATAGCGGAGGAAAAAGCCTGAATTTAATGGGCTATCTTCATAATAAAATGCCTGAACTGTGCATTTTTATATGCAGGATGTTTATCAGTTTCACAACTTAATCAAGATAAAGGGCAAAGAGAAAATGGAGCCAGTGTGGCGTCATTAGAAACATACACTGGCTCCAACACAGGCCACGGCATCATCTGTGTTGTGATCAAGAGGCCAAACCTCTCAGTTGAGTACACCTGCCAAACTGTGACAGTCAATTGTTCGCTGTCAAATCATATCGTGTTTCAAATGCTCCGCTAACCTACAGTGCTGCTGCAACTGTTACATCAGCGCTTACTCTGCAATCTCTGGAGCCGCCACAGCTTCAACTCAACATTCATTATCTTCGTTCTGGGCTCTTCCTATTAATTGCATGTGCTCGGCTCTATTGCTGTACTTATGTGACAACTCACCTGTGTGGCCTTTGTTATTTTTGCAAGTGGTTCTGGATGTGGGTCTTCCAGAACAGATCACTCCCACCAAACACAGCTACAGTATTTATTTTTTTCTCCTTGTGAAACAAACTCTGAAGAAGCTGGCTGAGTGTGTGTGTGTGTGTGTGTGTGTGTGTGCTATTAACACTTTTTTCCTTTCAACATGGTCAGGCAACACATTTTACGAACTAGTTCTTTTGAGCTTACCCTGAGTCTACAGCCTCTGTAGTGGCTCTGTGAGACAGAACTTGCACTTATTAGTGGCCTTAGGACCACTTGAGAATGTTACAAAGAGATCTAGACGAGGTTTGTGATGGAAAATGTTGCCTTGGCTGCTCTTTATGCCCTGCTGTCAATACTACTTTGATTTGGATACGTGGCTGTAAAACTACTTGATAGGCAGGTGCACACGTGTAGCATTACAAACTTTATTTTACCATGACTTTAGTCAGATATTTTTTTTTTTTGGTTTTTAATTGCAAGTGGTAGTTGTTAGTAGCGTCCTTGTTGTGGTGTGTGACATTAAGGAGGTGCGAGGGCACTGTAGTGGTTGTGCTCTGACAGTAAACACTTCCAATGTGGGCTGCGTCTCGAGCAGCAAAATAATTGCGGTTCACTGTCATGAAGCCACATTATGTTAAGAGGAGATCCATTTTCCGTGTCCACTCAGGCTAAAAATCTTAGTCAAACTTGATGTGAAGTCTTGACAAAAAAAAATCACAATAATAAAACTGCTAAAGCAACTCAACTCAACAGCACTTTCAAGGTGGTGCCTGTCATTAAAAGGAGTGAAAAAGTTGCTGTCTGGCCTTTTTACAGTAAGGCCACTGACAAATTCACTGTTGTTACACTGATGTTACACTGGGGAACAGTTAGTGTTCTTAATGGGGAGTTGGGTATCTGAGTGTGTGAGAGCAGCTTAATAAAATCACCAGAGGTCTGTCTCTCAACACCTTCCTTCACTGATGAGTAGATTCAAACAGGTACATAATTAAAAAATACCGCCTCAATCTATGGCACATTAGTCTGGAAATACCTTTCACAACAAACCTACACTTCCCTGCACTGTCGGAATAATTACATTATTAATACACGGTGTGAACATTTTTCAAAAATAACGACACTGACAGGATAGCTGTAGAAGCTACGGAATATTATGCAAATTGCAGGCATTTCAAAAGGAGCAAGACAACAGCATTAAACAAAAGACTGTGAAATACAGCTTACACAACACATCCAGGGACCCTCGTATCTCCGCTGTACAATTAATATGAAAGAACATCTCGGGTGCACCTAAAATTACTTAATAACCTTGTAGATTAGACAAGTGAAAAAGATTGGATTCATTGAAAAATCCATTTCATCTTCTTTTGATAATGTCCTGGGCCTATTGTACAGATGTCTAATGAAAAGGGTCAGTTATCTGAATGGCTTATTATTCATGACAATTGGTGTGCAAGGATTAAAAAGAACTTTTGTATTTCTAGAGTACGCTAATTAATATACCACTGAGGGATAAGAACTGTAAAATTAAAATTTTATCTCAAGTGGCATTTAGTTACACACACTTTGTGCCAGTGTTTGAGTTTGCATAAGTAGAAGTAAAAATCTGAGGGTGTGTGTGTGTGTGGGGAGAGAGAGAGAGAATGAACAAGACACCTACATTCGGTTGCTGGGTATTATCTTGTGTCCGTCTTTGTACCATGTGACAAGAGGTCGGGGGAAAGAAGCGAGGGGAGGCTGGCTGATGACGGCCGCTCGGCCCTGTGTCACCGTCTTTCTCTGCTCCTCGGTGGAGAAGTTCCCCAAAACTGGAAGGAGGAGAGAGATATGAAGAACATCAACGCCCAATGTATCAAATGACTTTCAGCCAGAAAGAATAGTAATGCAAGCGATCAGAATAACAGCTGCTGAAAAATTTAGCGGCGCCCCCAGAAAGTGATTTCACTGTTCTTAGGGCTCTATTTACAGAATATGTTAGAAATTAAATAACGATGTTCTCATTTGTGTATAATCACCTGAAAATAATAACTGTCGTTTTTGTTACCTTGGAGATCAGCATGTTGAACTGCCATGTTTCTAGGAGCTAAGGATAGACAAACTGAACAGTGGCTCTAGACAGGGTCTCCTTCATGTCAGGTTGGAGAGGGTGAGGGAAGGGGTTTGCAATTTAAATGCTGGCGTGACAGGGCCATTAGTCTTGAAATGTTAATTTGTGTTTACTTTTTGGGTTCAATGTTTGCTTAGTATTTTAGTATTTAAATGATTCATATTACATTAAGATATTAAAAGTCGAGCTGAAATTAAATTGCATGTTTAGAGAGAAAAATAACATTTCTGATATTGGTGAAGACCCGTTTTCCCTTCCTTTCAGTTCTAATAAAATATTAACAAAAACATCTTTTGCCGTTAAAAAGCGATGACTAATTGTGACTTCAGTTGGACTTCAAATCAAATCAAATTTTATCTGTATAGCCCAAAATCACAAAATACATTTGGCTTTACAATCTGTGCAGGGGGTGACACCCTCTGTCCCTCGGTTCGAGAGAGGAAAAACTTGCCCACAATAAAACCTTTAACATGGATGCCATTAGGAGGTCATTTGTAACTTAGACTAGTGCAGTCTCTGTGCTATGATGCACTCCAAATCCTGACTGAAAAACCTCAAATAAACTGTTCTTGTGGAGAAAGTCACACAGCTGATTGGCTACAGCTTTCTCAAGTATCTCAGAGAGAAAGGCAAGGTTTGATATCGGTCTGTAATTGGCTAAAGCCTCTGGATCTAGAGTGGGCTTTTTAAGAAGAGGTTTAATTACAGCTACTTTAAAGGACTGTGGTACATATCCCGATAATGAAGACAGATTCATCATATCCAATAAAGAAGGGCTAACTAGAGGTAAAACATCCTCGAGCAGCCTGGTTGGGATGGGGTCTAAGAGACAGGTTGACGGCTTAGATGAAGAAATTATTGAAGTTATTTGATGAGGGTTGATGGGAGAAAAACAGCCTAAATATATATCAGGCTTTACAGCTATTTCCAAACTTGCTGTATCAGAAGGCAGATCACTGCCTGTTGAGGGCAAGAGGTGATGAATTTTGTATCTAATAGTTATAATTTTATCATTAAAGAAGCTCATGAAGTCATTACTAGTTAGACCTAAAGGAATAGATGGCTCAGTAGAGCTGTGGATCTCTGTTAGCCTGGCTACAGGCTGAAGAGAAACCTAGGGTTGTTCTTATTTTCCTCTATTAATGAAGAGTAACAGGCTGCTCTGGCCTTACAGAGAGCCGTCCTGTATGTTTGCGTTCAGATTTGCGTGCCTCTTGCTTTAAGTTAGGAGTCTGCTGGATATACCATGGTGCTAACCTTCGATGTTTAATTATCTTCTTTTTCAGAGGTGCAATAGAGTCGACAGTTGTCCGTAATGAGCCTGTAGTGCTATCAACAAGATGATCTATTTGTGAGGGGCTAAAGGAAGCAGACAGGTCCTCTGCTACATTGAGACATGGCATTGAATTCAATACTGAAGGAATCACTTCCTTAAATTTGGCTACAGCACTATCAGATCAAAAGGCTTGAGGCTGAACTCAACGGTTGTGGATCCATTTTTGTCACAAACAACACCGTTAGTCACAAAAAAAATAACTCCTCTGATGGTGTTATTATAATGGTGTGAAGACTTGTGTACTCACAGGCCACCTGCACCTCTGTTCTCCTGTGTATGACGGCTCCCATCCTGTTCCTCACCATACACTGATAAGAGCCGGCATCAGTCCTCTTCAGAGACGGGAGAGATAACCTAAAGACGGACAGACACAGAGAGCACAGAGATCAGAGCGTCGCTAAACACTATTATAGTTTTTTTTTTTACAATTGTTAACTCACATTTCTCTACAATGAGTTAAAGTCTTAAAAACTACTCACATAGTTCTCTTTACTGACATACAGTTCTGCACAACAGGTAATCTCCCGAACCCAAAATGCACTGATGCAACCAAAACACTTGCACACACATGCACATCTCAAGGATCAAATCTTGAACCAGAATGCAATGACATCATTTGTCTGCCAACGCTAACGCATCTCGTTAAAGAACCTTGAATTAAAACCTTGATTCCACAAAAGAGTATATCAGCAGAGTAAAATTAGATTTAAACGGTTTAAGAACGCGGTCCCCGCAGTCCGTCCACAATCCATAACATCTTTAAAAGATTCAGAGAAACATCGACATGACTGTATATAAATATCTTCCTACATGTGCTCAGGAACACAGTTTGTAGCTGTATCTACTAATGCAAGTTAAGACTCAACCATGAGAAGAGAAAGCCAAGTCCAAATTCCAAATAGTTTTTGGAAATCATGGGCGTTGTGTCCTACAGGCCCAATTAATATCTTACACGGCGTCCCAACGTTTTTTTTTTTGGAATCGAGGTTTTGTCATAACTCGAGATCCATTACAGCGAAAAGAAGAGCGCTTCTTCAGTGGTACAGAAAGGGATCAGGAATGCTGCAACAGGATTTCTTTGCTCAAAGCATGAAAGAATGAAAATGACCATTGTTGTATTTTTTTTTAGACATAGATGAAGGGAATGGAGCAAATTGGCACCAAATTAAGAGCGATTTTGTTTTATGTGAGCTTTGAACTTATGTGATACAGAAACATGTAATGTGGAGTGTGAATACACAGAGACTTTGGTGGTGGTTGAGTTTGAATGAGAAAAACAACTCATGAATTTATTTATTTATTTTTGCATTTTGTGTGAAAGCAAAGTAATCCAAATTTTAGTCCACATCGACTTTCCTTTTGCTGACTGTGTAAAGACTTTTGAAAAAAGTGGAGTTAGCGATTTGGGAGTGATGTTTGGGAACCAACAAAACAGAAGGCAAAGAAGGTGGAGGTCTGTTTGTCCGTATGTGCGCACTCTTGTGTAATTGTCTTTAAATGACCTTGATCTGAGAATAGACTTGGCCTAAGGTTGTCAACGTTCAACATTAACAGAAGGGAAGGCGGAGTGACACACATGTACAGTATGTCTGTGTGTGTGTGCTGCACATGAGAAATGTTTTTGACTGTGTGTTTTTTTTTTTTTCATTCGGAGGGGTTGTTAATGGAGTTTTAATGGACTGTGCTTCACTAATGGGAAGCTTGGCATAGGATCTAGGTTGGTGCCATGCTGGACAAACACACAAATGCATACGCACGCGCACGCAGACAGACACATGCGACACACAAACAGAACAGACACAAAGTGGACATCGCTTTGGGGCTCATTATGAATACCAGGACAGCCAAGTATTTAACTCCCAGGCTGTCATCGTTGGCTGCCAACACACACAGACGCACACAGGCACAAATACACACATGTGTATATCAAAAACTCACACACGCAATTCCATTTGAATCAGGAATGACACATTACACAGCAGCTCTCATCCTGAAACAGATTTTGATATTGGACACTTCCTAACATAGCATCTCTCTCTGTCTGTGTTCCATTACATTTTTTTTTTTTTAAGGCATGGGCAGTGGGGCTGTCACTGTATTTTCTGTTTTTTGTTTTTAATCCCAACCAGTTTGCCTTCATATTTCTCACTGAAACACAAACTACAGAGCTGACAGGTTCCAATCAGCACGGTAATTTCTCAGTAAATTTCCCTGACAGTCTCAGGTCTGCATGTGAAATTCCCTGTGTGATCCGAGACAAGAACGATTTCAATCAGCATTTACAGTAAGACAGCCTCGGCGCAGATTGACCAAACTCCCCCCGCAGCATCAATCTGAATGCTGAAAGCACTGGATGTATTTCTACAGTGTGTGATATGTAAAGATGGTGTGTTAGGGTGCCATTGGATCATTCCATATTAAACTTGCTAGTGAAAAAAAAAAGAGTTGTTTCCTAAAAATAGCAGGAATTCATTCATTGTGTTTGCAGGTGGAACAGGTATGCAGATATATATTTTACCGGCACAATTAGGTAGCATTCAATAAACACAAAGGTTGACTTTGTAAAAAATAAAAACAAAACAACTGTCAGCCACAAATGTTTTAGCGTTTTGAAGACAAAGCCTTGTCAACAGTGTTCCTGAAAACAAAGCAAGCGCTGCTTTTCTCTCTTCTCTTTTTGGAAGCCTCACTTGTCTGCTGATGATTTTATTACAGCTCGCTATGTGTAAAACGTGACAGGATGTTGTAGCTGAACTGATGCTGAAGGAGGAAATGTAACTGAAGTTTCTGTTAGTATAAATCATTTTCACTTTACGGCGCCGCTCATCTGAATTCTTCACTGTCCGCTAACTTAAACAGCGTAAGAGGTAAATAAAATAAATCACACTGCGTCCTAAAGAGAAGGCGCGAGAAGAGTGATTCTGCACACAGTACATGCTAGAATTATTTTGAATATGCAGAAATGGGAACTCATTTACGCTCGCCAAAAGCAGCGGGCCATCGTGCAAGGCGCCAGCTTTAACCATCAGGACCGTTTCGGGGTTTTAATGTTTTGCTCAAGAGCTCTTCGACGCGGACACGAGCAGCAAGGGATCGAACCACCGACCCTGCAATTAGTGGCTGATGCGCTCTACCTGTCTAGATTAAACTAACAGGAAAAAAGGCCTACAAATCCAGATGGTCACACGTTCGCAAACACACACACACACACACTCATAGTCACTGTTCATAGTCACTGCACCCTGCCAATTCAGCATAGCCCTGGCCCCACCAAACTAAACTAGCCAGAACGCTGAGAGCAGTCCAGAGCTACACAACGCCTCCTGGCTCAGACAACGACTGCCTACAAAATGCTGGCTCAACCTCTCCCTCCCCCCAGTGTGTATGAGTTCCCAAGATTCCCTCCATTTCTGAATGATGTGAAAAACAATTTTGTTTCACAGCTGCAGTTTTGCCGAGAGGGATTGCTTAGCTCTTACCAAGCAGCACACACAGGGACAGAGGGGCAGAGGAAGAGAAGAAGAGGTACGGAGAGAAAAGCAGAGAAAGAAGCTCAGACATATTGATTGCTTCGCCTCTTCTTTCCCCAGACCATATACATATTTATGGTTCTAATGTAATTATTAATCTCACTTTGGCTCCGCTGTCTAAATGTTCTGACCTTGTCTAAACACACTCTATCACTCACAGGCAGCTGTTTTATCATGCTACATGATACTGAACATATAGAAGACACATAGAAGGATGGAAAGAGGGAAAGGAGAGGATGTTAGATCGACAAACAGGATCGACATGCGCTTTGAGAACAGAGAGATCCATGACGAAATGTCCGATATGTGACCGGTGACAACTGACCTGTACTGCGGTGTCCAGTCGGTGATGTTGGTGTTGTTGAGAGTCCAGTAGTACTGCAGAGGCCAGCTGCCTCCAGCCAGGCAGGTCAGCACCAGTCTGTTTCCCTCCAACACCACCTGCTGCCGCGTCCCACCCCCTCGCAGGTAGGGAGCCACCTCTGACAGGCACAGAGAGTGGAAAATGTGTTATATTTGTTATTCGAAAGAAAAAAAAAAAAAAGGTCTGTGTTAGTCATCCTTGGACAAGAGAGAAAAAATTTCATTTGTATTCATTCACCAGAAAATATGGAAAGAAAATTTCATTCGTATTTTGTCCTTTGCGCGGAGACAGAGTGGAAGTAAACATCGAAATACCAATGCATCTTGATTTTATAGTTTCAGACTGGAATTGGCATATTCTGTAATAATGTTGGCAGATGCCATTTAGCAAATGTCATCAAAAAAAGACAGATATGAAAATAAATTTCAGGCTTAAAAGAGACATAGAGTATAAAAAAAAAGAACAAAAAGAAAAAAAAAGAAATGCCTCTTCTGCTGTTTTTATTTGAGTCTGCTTCTTTCCTGCTCCTGCAGCCCAAACTCTGACCTTTTCACCTTTATCGCTCTCTCAGTTACACCAGCATTAGTGAAGAATATCTGAAAGGGGATGTGTGCGAGGCAGAACAAAAATCCAGACATTTTCCCGCGAAGCGTTGGAAAAGCCTACCTGCGTTTGTCGCAGTACGTTTCGAACGCTCACTCTCGGATGGATTAAATAGAGATTCTGACATTTATAACGGCGGTGATTACAACCGGCTGACCCGGGAGTGCTATGTTTGATGTTAAACAGCATCGTGAATATGACATTTCTTTCAAATTAAACCTGGCAATAAAAGTGCACCCTCAGGGGCAACAAACATATGGCACATGATGCTTGTCGAAACACTCGCTCTTATTATTTCCTGTCCAGGCGGCTCACACACCAGCAGCATGTGCATGTCCCATTTCACAGCGCTGATGCACATCAGTGGCCCAGAAAAGCGGCAGTTCTATCACATTCACTCCCCGGAACGATTTGCCGTAACTTGACTACTTCTTCTGTCTGCGCAGAGCATCTGCTGTATTGCTGCTGGCACTGATGAATTATATCAAATGCCAGCGTGCGTACGGTGTATTGCACTTTAGGCTTTCTGCGAAGAGAAAGGTCACGCCGTCGTCATTTTAAATCCAAATGTGTAACAAGTCTGGACGTCCTGTTTTCCAGATACGTGGAACTGATCAGTCACAAAGATTCACTCGAGCTTGTGGCATGTTTAAAAACCCGAACTCCTCTGCCCTGCCCCGCTGAAACACAACCTTTCCCTATCACCAACAATGATTCCTTGGCTCCGCCGCATCTGTTGCATTCATAAATATCATTCACAGATATGAAGACATTATCACGTATAGAACCGCCAGACTTGTCAGGCATTCAAGGCTAGAGATTGCACAATATTGTGCTGTACAGCGACTCACAGTACCAATAGTGCATCTTACGATAAGCCGGTTGAAATCACTCACCCTGCCTTGTGAGGTACATGTACTGAATAGCTGTGCTGCAACTGCTGTCTAAACAATGCCATCTGGTCTTTAACTCTTGGCTCAGGTGATCAGACCTGGCTCGCCGGCACACGGCATAAAAGGAATCAAGGCTAAAGAGTCTGTCCGCGGCAACTAGTGTCGAGGCCCGGGGCCACTAAACAAAAATCAGCATCTAGGTTTGGGGTGTGCAGGTTGGGGTTGTAGGGTGCAGTGATGGTTGTAGACAACGAGATTTATTCAGCCCATCAAGTATTTACACACACATACACACACAAGCCGGGTTATAGGGGGCAGGCTTATCTGCTTGCTACAGAATGTATGGACAGGTCCATAACTCTGCGGCTGAGTTTTACATTCCCTCTTTCTCTCGCTCCTTTCCCTGTCAACTCAATCTTCTCTCCTCCCTGCCTTTTCAACTTTCTCAGTTCTGTCTTTCCTCCAGCCCTCTCACTTCATCTCTGTTTCTGTCCTTATTCCTTCGTCCCAGTGGATGTCTCAGGGCCACCTTTTTTCTCCTGCTCTCTTTCTCCATTTCCCACTGTTTCACCCTCTCCCTCTCTCCTTTAGATTGATAGCTGCCTGCGCCGTGCACAAGAGGGAAGTGTTCCATCTACGACAGATTTATACGGGAGCCTGTGTGTGCGTGCGTGTGTGTGTGTAGGAGTGAGAGAGAAAGAGAGAGAGAGGAGAGAGAGAGAGAAACAGTGTGAGTGTGCATGTAAGGATTTATTTGGAATATTCAGTTTCTACAGACGATGGCTGGCAATGCAGGCTCCAATGTCATACTGCTGACCAGCACTATAACTCACCGCTGCCTGCCTGTGTGTGTGTGTGCACGCGCGCGTGCGTGTGTGTGTGTGCAGCAGAGATGCAGCTTTAACAGCTTACCAAATATGACCCTCAATTAGAAAGGCTGCCACGCGTACAAACCGCACAAATAGAAAGATGTGGATGTTTTGCACCTGCCTCCATCCTTTCCACTTAATCTACCACTTTCTTCATACTTCATACGCTGTACGGCTACATGTTGTATCCGCCCCCCCACTCCTCGCTGGCCTTTAATCCCTCCATCTACTTTGAAGTAGATGGAGGAGAAGAGTCCATTAGGAGCTACAGATAGAGATATAGAGCTCCACGACTGGAGGACCAAGGTCAGCTAACAGCATGTTTCACTCACCGATGTCGTCTGTCTCGCTCTCCTCCCCACCGTCTGTCTTTCTGTCACTCAGTGTCAACATGTCACTCTCTCTCCCCCACAGTCTTCCCCTTTCCTAAACCTGTCTTCCTTTCTTTCTTGCAAGCTGTATTATCCAACCACCTGTCTGTCTGTCAAGACCACCTCCCCCCTCTCTTTCTTCTTCCCCTCTCCTCACTGCCCCTCGGTCCATCTCTGTCAAAGTGCGTGGCAGCTCAAGGTCTCTCGCTTTTTTTTTTTTTGTCTCATTGGGTGAAACGTTGCCTAACAGAGAGATTAGCCTCCGAATGTGACGGCGGAGTCATGAGGCAGACGTGCATGTGCACGAAGTGCGCGCAGACACACATTTCCGTACGGCCCAGCGCGCGCCTGTCTCCGCTCTCGGGGGCGGGCTCATGAAGCTGCTTAGGCAGATTCTGGAGAGGAATTCAATTTGCCGGGGAGATGAGCTCTGTGATAGAGAGGAGAGGGAGGAGAGGAGGATGAAAGGACAGGAGGAGAAGAGGAGCGGGGTCGCTGCTCCAGGGCTGATTGTCCACTACGATCCCGCCCTCTCTCTGCTCTCCTCTTCGTCTGTCTGCACTTTTACAGAGTATCCCTGGTAAAAATTAGGACCTTGATGACTTGTCCTTTACAAATGGGCCTGTAATGATCATTATTTTTACATTGTGCTGCATTAAACATCCCAAAATTAATCCTGAATCTTACTGCAACAGCTGTGGTGAGCTGTGAGGTTTTCTCTGGCTTGACGTGAGGTCATGCTGCCACCTGACCGCTTCCAGAGCAGGTGAAGGTGTCGATTTTTGTGTGTTGGAAGTTTGAAATATGCTCACCTTGGCCGAGCTGGTCCAAAAAAAAAAAAAAAAAAAATCCCTTAGGTGGTCCGGTTTACATTCAAATATGCAGAGGAAACCCTGTGGTTTAAATGCAATTCAGAACACTGACATAAGAGAGTGAGAGTGCAGGGATGAAACTAAAGTTGAGCTGGGGATCTCATTCGAGCAGTGCCTGCTTAATTGTGTGGGTGTGTGTGTGGGTACTCCGTGTGTGTGTGCGTGTGTGTGTGTTGGGTCAGAATAAGGGTCACTCACTCCAGAAAAATCACTTTATCTTCATAGAGCTGAACCCCTACTGTGAGACAGGCCTGGCAAAACTGGCTATAGTCTATGAATACTGATTCGCCGATAGCATGCCTCTCTCTCTAACTCAACCTCCCCCATCTCCCCTTCTCTCTCTCTCTCCCCCTCTCTCTCGCACACACTCACCCTTCGCCATGCCTTTTTGACGCATGAGGTTGAAGGGGAGAAAATAACTAAATTAAACTCTTTTTATTGCAAGTAATTTTTCTATGAATAAGCGGGCAAAAGTTGCACGGCTAAGCAGTTTTTTTTTTTCCATGGTAAAAGCAGCCTATTTGATTATGGGGTGCAAATGAGTTCTATTCCGTTTTAATCTAATAAGTCTGCCAGCGCTTGTTTCAACAGGCATTTAAAAACACTTAATTGGACTGACAGTGTGTGAGGCGAGGGGAAGAATTATGAGTTAAGTTTTTTTGGCGTGGTGCTACCAGTCAGGGAAAGAGGGTCGGAAAAAGGCTTAATTAATTGAACAATGTAGAGTGGAGGGGCTGAGAAATTAGTTTATATTTCCCCCCATGGAAAAAAAATCAGACGAGTCAGGTGAAAACATTACGAATGTGGTGAAATTTTGCACCTAAAATGGTCCCAGACGCAGTTGATGAATATTTACTGTCATGAAATGGAAAAAATTAAGATAACTACAACCCAAAAAGACTAGACACTCCAAATATTTCTACCAAAATGACCACATTTTTTATTTTGGACAGTGAGAAAGCACGCACTGCGCTAGTGAGTAAATACATGCATCATCACACTGGATGACAGCTACAATATGACTATGGTCACATCATGAGGCAGCCCCGAAATTCAACAGGAACACACATTTTCCAGCCGCTTATGTAACTGCTTATCCTCATAAGGGTCACGGGGGCTGGAGTCAATCCCAGCTGGCTTTGGGCGAAAAGCGCCATACACCCTGGACGAATCACCAGCTCATCGCAGGGCACAAAGAGACAACAACCGTTCACACTCACATTCACACCTATGGACAATTCAGAGTCACCAATTAACCTGTATGTCTTTGGATTGTAGGAGGAAGCCGGAGTACCCGGAGAGACGGCTGGAAAGCATACAGAAAGTCAGATGCAACGTTTCATTTTCCTGAATCAAAATAGAAATCGCTTATCACGGTTTGTCTTGACAATTTATGCTGCAATTTGCATGAAGAGGAAGGACAAACATTGGGAAATGCAACATTTGGATGAAACGGTGGATTTAGAGATGCTCCAACTTTGCAGAGAGAGTTGTAGGTGAGTGAACTTCTCAAAAGCGAGGTGAATTTCAGGTGAGCTGCGACTCTGACCTGAAAGCTGTTGAACTGGATTATAATATGATTCTCTTTCATGGCGCACTGGCACTGTTTTTATGTTTAAATCATTTCCTCCTGCTGATGTGTGGAGAAATTATGTGTCAAGTGATGTTGACAGTCGCGACTCCAGTTGAGTAAAAAGTCAGACGTATTTAAAATAACCTTAATGAGACAGACGCGGCAGCAACTAAGATAAAAAGACTTAGATTAAAAATAAATAGACGAGATTCAACTCGACACCACGCGCTGTATAACTTCATCCACTGAATGTCAACGCCAGTCTGGTTCAGACTGGAATGGCACCAGCCTATCTTGGTCCGATCAGTTGTTGCCGAGCTCTAACTGAAGGAATCCACTGACCAAAGAAGATGACAGTTAAGCACAAAACACCTGCTGCCTTTGATGGGGATAAAATCAAAGAGGCCCAGGCACTGACCCACAGGGCTGCGGCTCACCCACTGATCCCAACAGGTCACAGCTGAACTGTAAGATAGTGGGTCCATGGGGAGCTGAATAGCCCTGGACTAGAAGTGCTGTTCCTGGACATAAAAGAGCTGAAAAACCTGCATGAGGGAACAAAATGTTTCCTCTGCATTATCCATTGTTAGATGGAGCAGAATGGAAGGTGTTGCAGACAGGATGTGAGGGTACAACTTTGATCAGGAGTTTAACTCGTGGCTTTTTCAAGTTGGCAGCTGCTTTAATTGACTAGTGAATGTCAGACTCCATGCGAGAACAAAGCATCTCTCACTAAAGACCGGATAATACCCCCCCTAACCTCTCTTCCTGCTCAAAGAGCCAATCACAGCTGCCTCCTCTAAGCTCCTTCCTTGCCTGCTCCAATCACGGTTTCCACAAGCGCTGACTGACAGCTATCTGCGAGGAGACAGGTGACGGATGACTGACTGATCCCGACGTGCTGATTGGCACATGTCAGACCGGGAGACATGTTCCACGCATGCACACACACGCACACACACACACACACACACACACACACACACACACACACAGGTACATAAGAGCTGAGGCGAACACACCAGACTGGAAAAGTTTAAAGTAGACGTCCTTGGCTTTGCTTGCGTGTGTGTTTGCAGCATTGTGTCAGATACAGTAATAGTGTAATGTAGAGAGAGTTGTAGTAGATTCTTGAACAACCTCTACAACAAAACGTTGTCAAGGAGAAACGCGTTCTGAAAAACAGGCTGAGCTCAAATCTCAACTTTTTTTTTTTTTTTCCAGACTGGATTCACATTAACATTCTGTTGATGCAGGTACAGTAGCAGGCAAAAAAAGAAACAAATGTGCACAATTATTACTTAATTACATCGACTTTGGCCATTTGCCAATTTGGCCAGTGTGTAATTCTCTCTAGAAATTAGCATAAGCAAGATGTTAACCAAAAGTGAAGGAGCAGTCCTTCGAAAATGTCAATTTATTGCTTTCTACGGGATTTAATAATGTCAGTGTAACAGTGTGTGTGTGTGTGTGTGTGTGTGTGTGTGTGTGTGTGTCTCAGTATCAGTAATGTGTTGTAATTAATTTGAACAAGACTTTTTTTGTGCAATAACCTGCCTCAACAGCACGTTATGCGTTTGTGTGCGTTTGTGTGTGTACTCTCTCAACCTTGCGTGTCTCAGGGAGTTGTGTCGTGGATGCGAGGGGGGTCATGGGAGTACAGGTGGGATTGGGGGAAGCTAATAAATGGGGCAGAAGGGCTTCGGAAGAGGAGTGGGAGAGGGAGGTGGGTGAGGGAGGTGGGTGGGGGTGGCGGGTGGGAGGGGTTCGAGGTAATCAGGTGGAAGAGACATCATGTGATCAGTGACATTTAAGGTGGGCCACACTGCAAGGCACATCTGCCAGCACACACACACACACACATACTGACAGACACACACACACACAAACAACTGTCAGCTCCTATCTCCTGATGAGCAGACAGGCGGACAGGAGGAGAGAGGAGGTGAATGGGAGAGTAAAGGGAGGAAGAGGGGGAGGGTGTGTGTGTGTGTGTGTGTGCGTGCGAGAGAGAGAAGTAAATACCTCCTGCTGAGACGGCAGCATCCTCTCCCTCTAAGGGAAGTTGGGTACACAAGCGGCTGTGAAAACACCTCGTCACTTTTGAATGACACACAAACACACGCGCGATAATTATTCCTCTGTTTTACTCTCTGCGCTTTCTTTTTATCCCCCCCAGACTCCCCCTCCCGCTGCCTGGTCCTCTGTATTTTACATCCTCATTAAAACTCTTTCTGCAGGTACAAAACAAACTTTATCAATCGGTCGGTGTTGAATCTGCGAACAGATCTGAAAAAGGACAACAGCGGAGGGGGTGTGCGTGCCAGTTGTACCACCACGTAATGGTGGGCGCGGGCATTACCAGTTGGTTCCCGAACCTGTCACAGGCAATCACTACACCACCTTCACATCACAGCCTCTGGGCTTCACACACACGCACGACCCAGATCCATGATGATACTGAGAGATTTCACAAACACGACCGCATTCAGACATGAGATAATCTGACAACGTGACTCCAGGCGGCATCTCCCACTTCACACACACCTATATGTACAGACAGAGAAAGTAACGTGTGGTCTTATGAAGCCTATACGGACCCGAGGCGGTGGACCTCAGAAAGTAAACCACAGCATCACTTAATCCCCCTCCTACCTTCTCTTTCTGTCAACTCATCTCTTGTCTGGCTCCCAGCCAGTGTTTTTAATTGTCCTACTGTTTTATAATCTGTATCTCACCTCCTAGTCCTCAGAAGACCATCTCAGAGCTGGTTCCCCCCCAAGGCTCCCTTCCCTATTTTGCTCAATTATTGTCTGCCCATCCTTTATCAAAGGGCAGGCTCTGTTTTGTGTGTACGTGATGGTGTAAGTGCCCGCGAAAAACTCTTCCACACGCCGTCTGAGCTAGCCATCATCCCCTCTGACAGCTGCCACTGTCCTGACCTTGGGCATTGTAGGCTGCGTGGTTTTGAAGTGATTGACGAATCGTATCCTTTCATTCATTATTAAAGGCGGAGATCAAAACCGCAGCACCTGGGATATCACCGTAACAGCCCGGCAGACCAGACAGAGGTAAAGAGGTAAAGAGAGAGAGAGGGGGTGGAGACAGGAAGAGGACGTGGGAGAGCGAGAAGGTCGTCTGAGCAGAGGCGTGCAGGTGAGAAGTAAGGCTGAGGGAGAGGAAGCAGGAGGGGGAGCATCCTAAACAGCAGCATCGCTGCTTTTGTTTCAATATACACTCTTCTTTTCTTATTCTAGCATTAGTTCAGAGATCCTGAGGCTCAGACTGAATCCAGCCCGCTGCTCAAAAAAGGCTTAAAAGATCTAAAAACAATATTTAAGGCAGGCTAACGAGTAGAGAAGGCGTGTGTAGCTTTCTCCCACTTAATAATCCTGCCCTTTTTGAGGTTATGATTAAAATAAAAAATGACTTTTGTCAAACTGATGAACTCTCAGGATGCATGCCTCAACTCAGGGAGAGTCACTGAGGTCACCAGTGAGCGGTTAGATTCACATGACCCGGGAAAGAGACATCGTATTCAGCAGATGTCTCACCTTTGGGGCATTTTGAACAGGTAGTCTAAATATTTTAGGCTATCGGCTACTCGCGATGCATCCCAACTACCTGGGGGTCGCACACCTCTCTTCCTTATTGTATTCAAGGGACTGTAATGACTCTCACGTGGCTGTGAGAGTCATTACAGTCACGTGAATAACGAGGTCCACTGTGTAGGATTTAGTGGCATCGAGTGGTGGAGACGCCGATTGCAACCACCTCGTCTCACCCTCTCCTTCTTCTCCTCTGTGGAAGACGAAAAAGTTGTGCCTTCTGTATAACTAACTCATTCTAAGGTAACAAAACATTCTTGTTTTCAGGTAATTATACACAAATGGAAACATAGTTATGTATATTATATTAAAGGAAAGGCAACTCCAAGATTTCTTTCAAAATAGATTAAATGTGTTGAAAAATAGGAAAACGTGAAAAGACTTTGAACGATATATTACTGAAAACAGTTTTTCACCAGTTTTCACTCCAGGATTTTTTGGGCGGTCCTAAAGGGTGGCGCGATGACACGCTGAGGCCACCCTGAGCATACCGCTGCACCTCTATCAGAGAGACAGAGATTAATTCATCTCACTCAGAGTGTTTCAAAGTTAGTCATGTCATTTTCTGAACTCATCTGACACGTTTCAGTCACTTCAAAATTGCTGCTTGTCTGCTCCCACGAGTGGGCGTGGCTTCAGTGCATTCAGCAGACACGCCCCTGCAGAGAATGAGAATACTGCCGCTGCTCATTTTTACTTGATTTTGACACCTAATTTCATAAACTTGTCGATATTTTTAATAATTCAAATTTAGTTGAGTGGTTAATACCACTTCCTTCTTTGGTCTGTCAAACTCTATTTATTCTTATTTCTCACGGACTTCAAAATAGAGCCTATTAAATCATATCTTGCTGTCACAAATCTAAAATAAACGAGATTGTTCTTCGTGGACATGATTCATGTCTAATTTTTTGCCAGCATTCCAGTGTAGAGAGTGAAAGAACATGGCATACTTTTATACCTGAAAAGGCTTTCTGAATGTCTAACGTCAGCCCACAAAGGAAATATATCTAAAGACTGTGGAATCAACCCCACGGGGAAAACACTGACGTCAGTGCTAGTGATGAGTAATTTATGCTGTGCGCATTTGTACTAGTGCCAAAAAAAAAAAAAATAATAATTCAGCCAAGAAGCAGGAGCATGTCTCCAGTGTCCATCCTCCTCACACACACTGAGCTTTGTCACACCATCTTCACTGCCTTTACAGTCTTTTGTTAAATCAGCCTTGAGTCTCCACAATTCTCGCCCCGTGCTCACCTCCATCCTCTTTTCATCTCAATCTTGGGGCACTGAGCTGGACTGAAGCGTCGCTCTTTATTCATAAGGAGTGCATGTTATGCCCTCTGGCAATGCCATTTACCTGTTATCTGTGTGGGCGGGTAAAACTTAATACCTTTAAGTTACACTTCTCCGACCTGCTTCTCGCACTAACTCATTCACTGTCTTTGTCCCTCTGCCCTTTTCTTCAGACGTTTTAAGTAATTTGTTGTTGTCGCGTACGTGGGAGGTCCTTTAGTGTGTGTGTGTGTGTTATACTTATGCCTGACTGTGCATGAGTCTGTGTGTGTAAATGTGCTACTTCCTCCTTTCCACAGTGACAACATCTGCCACCAACGGCAACACACACCATGTCTTCCTCGTCTCCCTTATTCTCCCAACTCCACCCCCCCCCCCCCCCCACTCCCCGTCTCCCTACCTCCCTCACTCCCCCTTTCCCTCCTCAGACAAGGGCAGCTCAGTGACATACCGTTTGAAGGGCAGACTCCGTCTCGGTAAGCGTTCCTCTTACAGACTCAAATTAATTCAATAACACTGACAAATGTCCTTGCCAAGATACAATATGACTCTCTTTTCTGACTGTTTCCTTCCATGTTTATACACATACGCCTATAGAGTTTATGCACAAATATAGATGCGCATAAAAGGTCAGACACGTACCTGTCCCAGCGCAGATGTTTCCAGCAATATCAAACAAATCAACTGATAATGACGAGGAAAACACAGGCCGAGAGGTGTTTGAGACGTACAGTATGGGCTCATTGTTTGCAGAATAATTCATTGTTTAGCTTTTTCGATTTCTCAGTGAGTCGGGGGGATATTTTTAGATTTCTCCTGGGTGAAAAATTTGAGGGATGTTTGCAAAGTTGGATCAAGTTGTTCAAAATGTCTTTAATTATCTTGCTGTCACACATATTTTATCTAAGACTAACTTGGATTGGGCTTGTTTGCAGGTCCACTTTTCTCATTTTCACCAAAAAGCCATTGATAGTAGAAGTTGGGGGGGGGGGGGGTCAGTCATTACTTTCTCTCAGTCTTCGTGACTGAAGTTGTTTTAACAGCAGGAATGCAACATGCTACTAGCTACCTGCAGTTTTCTAGCAGATATCAATAGAAATTTGCACTAATCTTCACTGTAACACTCACAGACTAAGCCTCACAAACCTCCAAGAGCAAATTCCAGCGGGGGATATGAACCTTTCAGGGAGAAGTAAACAGATTCATTACTCGTGCTTAAGAAAGAAAGAAAAACAAAACAGACAACATTTGAAAAGAGCCCACATACAGGCAGACAAGGACGCAGTAATCGGTACACAATGTAAAGAGACAGGCAACTCATTCAAACTCTGCATAACCTGAGTAGATTCGTAAACATAGTGAGTCTGTGTGTGTACCTATGGACCCTGTCATGTACAGCATATGTGAGTTAGTGAATCACTGGGCTAAAATAAGACCATTTTCAGCCATTGTTCAACCTCTCATCAGTTTTTCAATGAAATCTGGAGAGGCTACCTTCCATAAACCCCTGGCAGTACATCTCAACGTATACGGGTGCCTCACATACGGTAAGCACACAAAAGATGGGGTTACTTCTGGTAAATGGTCATGAGAGAGAACGCTGTAGAACGACAGCAGGTACCCCCCCCCCCCCCTTCCTCTTTCTCTCTGAAGCACACAGACATTATAGATGACGGACAAGAGAGAGATGTTTGAAAACTTCAAAGCCAGTCAGGAATTCAAAGTTGGGAGTTTCATCTCCCTGACTCGTCTTGCAATCGGTAAGCCAATGTGGGGAGGTATGTCGCTGCACGTCTGTGTGTGTGTGTGGGTGTAGGAAGCAGCAAATGCAGGTAGTCCACTCAATAAAAGAGCATGTGGACCTAAAATATGCTATTGATATACTATAGCAAAAGAGACATAGAGAGACAGAGTCTTTTATAGTCCCGCTCAGTTGAACTACAGATAAAAAGGACAAGTGATTTCAGGAGAGTATATACCCATCACCTCACTCTCACTTCATTGAACGCCCTCTCACTTCCCTTCGATTCCTCCGCCTCCTCCTCTTTGAGGTCTAACTCTCCCTCTTCTCTTTGCTTTCCCACCTAAGCGCGCTGCCCTGTCATCTCCGTCGAACGCTGCACCTCTCCTCCTGTCTCGTTCCTTCTACCTCATGCTGTTATTTAGCATCGCGGGCGATGATGAAGCGTTCCATCAGTCCCCCACACCTCCAACGCAGTCAGCACTTCTATTCATTCCCTCCTTCGCTCCAGTCTCTCCTGTTTCTTTCCTTTTATTATCTATACATGCCTTTATAATAGCAATGGCAAAGGGTGAGTGCATGGAAATACTGTACGTGCACAGCGCAGGTGGGAAACCGCCAACAAGTGCGCGCAGCCCTTGCTGGAAAATGTTGAACACACATCCACGGACACGGCTAATCTGTCTTCTGTTTCAGCCGTACAAAGCAAATTGGCGAGGGTCAAGACCCGCCTTTCCTTGAGTCTGCTGATGAGATAAACAAGTATTCTATCGCCATGTCCCTTTGTGTCTCTCCCGCTGACATCGCTCGCCTGCATTAAACGTGACACTCTCGTTAATCCACATTCAGTCGGCCACTGCATCCCCTGAACGCAGCCCCAGCACCAATCCAGGTACACAAACCTGAGCCAGGAGAGCTCATGAATAGCTAATGGGAGAGACACAACAACGCTCCGATTCACAGAAAATGGCCTTTACGCCATCAGTTTCACTATTGGCTGCCGGTCGGGAAAGACAGGGGCGAGATTGATCGAACATAAAGGGTGAGAGAGTAAAGCGATATGTGTCTGGGAGAGAGAGTAATTGAGTGTGTGTGTGTGTGTGTGTGTGTGTGTGTGTGTGTGTGCGTGTGTAAATGAAAGAGAAGCAATGTGTGCGAGTCTAAGGGAAAGAGAAGAAGAGAAATGGAAGATATTATATGAAGTTATTGGAAAGCAAAAGAAAAAGTAATTTCGCACGCAGCCCATCTGCCAGTCCGTCTGAAGGGCTTATCGGCACGCATGATAAACAAACTTGATAAACGAACACATACAACAGTATTTTCTTCCCTCTCACAGACACAAAAGCACACTGCATGTCTTCTGCGGTTAAAAATATAACCTTCTGGGCTTGAATGGCTCCGAGGAGCCAAAGCTATTGTGGCCATAACAAAAAGGGAAGACCAGAGTTGAGCAAAACCTGGAACGGTGTTTAACATAATCTAGTTTATCTTTACCGTCTACCTCCTCTCTCCCGCGGCTCTTTCTCGACACAGTATTCTATGGAAGGCCTTGTAATGGGAGTAAAAAAAATAAACGTCCATAACATTTCAATGTTTTGGACGCTGGCATGGTGACACCGCCGCCTCTGGCACGAGCCATGCGAGTCTGGCAAAAAACGAGGGTTTCTCTTGTGATTTGAGATGAGGAGTCAATGAGTTGTTCATGAAAAAAAAGTCTCTCCACGAGCTAGCTATGACAGCCAAAATCTCAGATCAATAAAAATAAAAAACAATGACAAACTCCAAGCTGTGCAACTCACAGTGACACTGACAAATTAAGACTTTAAAGGGAATTACAATTTTCTCAAAAGGGGGGGCTCTGGTATGTTAAGTAAATCGGTATCATAAGGGTTATGGGAGGAAGATGGGAATAAACCGTAGATGTTTGCTCAGGGAGAGAGAGAAAAGCAAACAGGCACAATGACAGCACAAATACTGCACCAACTGCTATCGTTACTGGGGGCCTCTTTGCATACAAACTCTAAATATCACTTTGATAAAGTCTAGGTCTAATTAATCAAGCTAATCAGCAGGGGACCTGGCAGCTAGTCCTCCCTACTCTGCAGTCTCTCTCCCTGGCTGAGGCTCTGCAGCACTTTCCTCTATGTGGAGGGGAGGACTATTGGCTCAGGAGTATTTCTTGCATATTAAAACTGCTCCACAATCAAAAATCTGAACACGGTAGATGTTAAGGAAAATACTTTACCCCCCTTTTTTCTTAATATGAGTTAACTGCTTTAAACTTCCTGGGACTGCACATGATGTACAGGCTTTAAGTGGAAATCTAGCTCCTGAAGAGAATTCAGACAAGTGGGAAAATGCTCAAGTTCACCAACGGTTTACGGGAGATAACGGAAAGAAAGGCCTGGTATGAAACTTAAATAAGAGAATAACACTTCCCCACTTATCTACGGTCTAATGTTTTATAGTTTTTTTTCAATATCAACAGTTATGATCATCAAAGGAAGCCTAAACATGGATTCCTTGGAAACATAAACCCTGTTAATGTACGTATGCATATTCATTCATTAAAAAAGCATACTGTGTGTTGATGAACTATGTCGTAGACACTCCGCTGATATGTAAAACACAAAGTACAAGCATCATTTCGGTGTTTACGACTTGTTTTTTAGAGGTTGTCTTACAAGCATTATAATTTAGTATTAAAACCACAAGACCCCTCAAGCATTAAATGCACAATGAAGTGTAACTTCTCGGGTGCTCCTGGTAAAATTAAATGATTTATGCCGCACAGTAAGTTGTCACATCCTTGCTAAGTAATGTGAAACGCATGTCACTCGATTATCCCCTCATGCAAAGAGTCGTTTTTTTTTTTTTTTTTTAAGGTTTAATACTTTGAAATAATCTAAAATAAACCATCTAATCTCACGAGTTGTCAGAGTTCTCTTCAGGTAGACTCACGTTGAGTGATGGTTCAACTCAAAAGGCTGTCTGAAAGCCTAAACTAGTGACAGTGTGTTTTATTCTCACTCTCATCCCATCTAACATCACCACCTGAACTGATCTCAAAAATCTCAGCAGTGTTTGCACAATTAAATGTGCTTGATCTCGTACTGTCATTTTAATCTCCTGTGGTTTACATAACAAATTGTAATTCTGGATTGTGATGGATAGGAGTTTCATTTTTGATCTACTTGATGTGTATTCGCTGGAAGGTGTGAGTGGAGGAGCCGATGTTTCAAAAAGATAAAAAAAAAAAAAAAAAAAAAAGACTTTGAGATGAGGTAAAAGGAACAAATCCTGATATAACCCTGGATCTTTTATACCCAGTGAAAACATTATGTTTTGACCTGCTCGTGGCTGCAGTTCAGGCACAAATTACGCTATTTGAGATGACGGTGAGGTAAAAAAAAAGAAACAACGTTATTTTCTATTTCCTAAGAGGAGAAAAAAAAACTTGATGAGCAGTCACAGAGCAGAAGGAATCACACCACCTCTGCACTGCTAAAACTTTTAGCGAACCTTCGTCTCTCCTGGGATCTTTTTCAGCAGACGGTGGCATATGCAGCAGGAATGTCACAATCACTCTTGTGCTGTCTGGGTGCTAAAGGGATAGCTATGGTGACAGGGACAACATTTTCATTTTCGCACAAAAAGCAGAGAAATGCAGCACCTCCCCAAATGATTTCTTTTCCTAAGCAAGATTGCTGAAATGTCAACCCACTGTTCATTCACAGACAGAGAGCTGCAAGTGGATATGTCACAGGTAGGCAAAGGTTGTGGTTGTTTTTTTTTTCTAGTAGGCTGGAAAGTGTGTAACTCTACATTTGTCCAGTACAATTAATGGACCAAATAGATATATTGTTAGCAACCCAACTGCTCCATACAGCTGAACTCACATTTAGTCCTAATTTACACCAGGAATTAAGACGCAATCTATTACTGGATATATTATCTGGATAAGAGGAAAGGGCATGTTAATGCGAGGTTTAAATAAAAGCAGAATGCAATGGGGTTGCTTTGGACCACATCTGAGCATGCTCAGGTTCACACTGTGGACGCAACTCAACCAGATGTAAATCTGTACGCTAGTTAAATTATATTAGGACTTAAAGTTACGTGTAATTAACAGCATGGCCAGAGCCACAGATTTTGAGCTTCAAAGCGGCTCTTCGGAAACATTTGAGTGATGTGACAGATCCGCTATCCACTATTGATACTATCTGTGACTAAGGTCCAATCGTGATGTGGACATAATTTAGATAACAAGAAGCTACTTATTATTTCTGTTGTCTTTAAATCTACAATTATTCTCTAAAGTAAAGTTTGATGTCTTCAAATTCCTTCTGCTGTCTAAAAAAACAGTCCAAATCCCGTCAAATACGCCATTTTCTATCACCAAAGTCAAGAACAGCACATCCTTAGTCATTTTTGCTTCTGGTGACCTAAACAATCAACCAATTACCAAGACTGTTCTACTTATTTACTGTAACTTAACTAATCAAGTAATCAATTTCTTTAAGCTCTAGAGAAATCTAAGGTTAACTGTTAAAGACTTGTGAATAGACTTCCTCTGACTTCCTCCAGCTACGGATTGTATATTAATAGTAGGTGTAGATAGGGTCTTTGTGAAACACTCATATACACACACAGTATGGAAAGAATAACCCTCCAAACATCAAACAGCTGTTGTGGCTATATGTATTTTTCTCACATTACTGACCTGCACACAGGCAAATATAGGATTCAGTCCCACCATACTGACATTTCTTTAATATGAAGGCTGTAGTGTAACAGTACAAAGAGGAAGGCATCGTCATGCAGCTGTAGGTAGCACTTCTGTAACGGCCGCAGCATTAGAAGGCCAGTGCTGCTCTGACCTACAGTACACGCAGCGGCTCCCTGAGCAGCAATATCCTATGGCCGCCCCTCGGGGACAGCACAGCAGAGACAGGTAATAAGCTGCAGTCTTACTGTGAATGCTGGCGTGCAGGCAAGACAGAGATAGATGGTACAGTAGAAATACGTCCCACAACAAACACATACGCGAAAACATTGCACTGGCCTGTGCGCACAAGCTCACCTATTTGTACGAGCTGCACTATGAGGATGTATGGGCACACTCTAATTGGAACATTCATTATTGTTACACTGAATTACAGCATTGTCCCTGATTATATTGATCCCTGAAATGCGTTGGGGTGTGTATATGCGCCCATGTGTGTGTGGGTGTGTGTTTCCAAGCGAATCTTTATGGCCAGACCTCAATCACTAAACAGATACTTCTCAGCGCTTTGATCTGACTCTTGACTTTGACCTTTTAGACTGCTTTCAATCAGGTCCTCACAGTCCTGACTGCCTGACAGACGCAGGCACTTATCAGAGTCTTTCTGTCTTTCTCTCTCTCACACACACTCACACACACACACGTATAGTGACAGGTCCTGTCTCCAGTTGACAGGGTTTTATATCAGCAAAGACATCAAGCCGCCCACAACCACCCTCCCTACCCCCCCCTGACCCTACGACCATGCCATGATGAGAGATGGGACAATCTGCTTGGTGACAGCTCCACTCATACAATGACACACACACACACACACACACTTACACATACACAAATACCAAAGGCAGACGTAGTCACTGTCTGAACACAAAATGATAGAGGGTAAGGCTCCATTTAATGTAATGCCTGCATTGTGTGCATGTGTGTGTGTGTTTGGATATAAAAAATACATGCATGCACTTCTGTGTGTGTGTGTGTGTGTGTGTGTGTGTGTGTGTGTGTGGCAGTCTCTTAAGTGAAGGCTTTGTAAAACTCTTGTTCATCATAACTGTGATGTTCTAGCCCGAGGGCTTAGCGGCATAAAGCAATTTGCCTCTCGTTACACCAGGCGTATATTAACCTCCAGAAACCGTCAAACACACAAACACTGACTCAGACAAACACGCGCACGCACACACCCAGTGCTCTTTTGCCATTTATCTGTCGTGTCAAGTATAGTGGGGACTATTCTCTTGAGTAGGTTATTTATAATGTGACTGTGTACTTCCTTATCGGCTCGCTAGTCTGTCTTTAAATATACGGCTTAGTGAAGGCTGTTTCTGAGCAGTTAGTGAATGCAAAGTCAGACAGACTCGGGCAGCGTTAACCTGTCCTGCCAGCAGCCCTGCTACTCTGTGTGCTGTATCCCCCTGTGGTTGGGCCCATTTATGCTTTTATTACGCCCTACTTTTCTCAAATCAGAGCTGGAACAAACAAATAAATTAAAAACCTTGGGCGGGAGGTGGAATAACCAGTACTATAATGGCTGACGTTGTAAATTCAGTAGACTGCACAGCAATAAATCCTCCAGTGCGACGAGGGTTATGTCATACGCACTAATCTGCTGCTCTCTTATTAGCAGCAAAAAGTGTTCTTGAGTGTGAAGGTTCAGTCTTGACCATAAAGTAGCAGGGGAGAATTGTAACTAGTTAAAGTGGCCTAAAACAGCTTAGCCTCAACTCACTTCACTCCCGCTGTATAAGCAGTTCAGGTCTGCAAACTCATTCCATCTACAGCTTTATAAACACTAGCTCATTTAACCCCCCCCCCCCTTTTTTTTTTTTTTTATCAGTCCCCACACTCGTTGCCTTTATCCATCCCCAAGGAACTATGAAGAAGTGATTATCTACTCCCAGCTAAAGTAGACAGTTTAGCTTTCCACAATGCCCCGCTTCTTCTTCTTCCTCTCGCTGTGTCTTTCTTACACTCCCTCCTGCATCTAATGTTACCTTCTGTCTTTCATGCTTGTTTTCCTCCCCTCTCTATTGTCGTTATTTATCCCCCATCCTTCCAAAAAACACTCCCAGACTTTAACATTTTCTCTTCCTCCCGTTCTCCTCCTGTCCATCTTGTGTCTTTTCGTTTACTTGTAGACGGGCCGTGGAATCCAAGCCTACAATATGTAATGAGCAGCAGATAACAAACAGGCTGGGTGGACTGGAGGGGTCTGGATAAGGAGTGCAACAGGAATTGGAGGGGACGTGTTCAGCTTAGAGGAAGAAGCAGATCTTGTAGGTTAAACTCGTAGTGCTTAATGTTTCCTGGAAAGGAACTTCTTGGATGTTTTACAAGATATAATGGCAGAAATTCAGGGAATAATGTAGGCATTTTTCTTAGAAATGCTTGGGGAGAAGCACTTTTTTCTGCACTATGTAAGTAAGTAGTTACAAGGAGACTGTACATTGCAGAAAGAAAGTCAAGAACAGAAAAAACACATTACAGGATAAAGTGCTTCCAAAACAGGGAAGGTTCGAGATGGTGGGAGCCAAAACTGCGAAGGCTCAGTCACCTCGAGATAGGAGACGTTGATCAGTAGACGTCAGAGATCTCAGTGAGGAAACAATGATTCAGAAATATAAAATAGAGACAGCCTATCTAATGCTTTATGGGTATAGGTGAAACAATTTTAATGAAATTTTTAATCTTCCTTTCAGCATGAATCACGACATTCAACATTTTTTACTAACCTAAAAGTCTGGAAGCCACATTTTGGACCAACTGCAGTTGAGACACAGAACAGTCAGTGAGGGTGGTGAACAAATTACAACACACAAGGGACTCGCTTTGCCTGAGTCTGCCATACTGCATTATGCAGTAGTGGTAGTGGTAGTGAGTCTAAGCGGTTGAAATTTTGTGAGTCTGTCTCTTCTTTTTTTTTTTTGGCACTTTTACATTGCATTTCACCATTTTTCATCATGGTATATTTTTGTGTTTGCACAAACTCGAACCTCCCTGACAGGAAAACGGGCGTCGCTGTGGGTTTTCTGTCTTCTCAGTGTATTTGTGCAGGTGACGAAACAAATATGAAGATTAAGTACGGCACTAATTTTAGACCTTTCGAATTGTGTTCAAGATGTGACGTTGAAGCCGGGATTATGTGGGACTGATGGCTGGTATGGTTCCTTCAGTACACACAGCCGCTTCATCGGTTCCACTCAGCAGCAGCTTCTGCTATCGCCGCCGGCGGGAGTAATCACAGGTTACAAATCAGTCAGAGATTCAGCTTGACAAAAATGTAAAGTCTGCACCACGAGTCTTGTTTTCTAACATTCGAAGTTCCAAATTAGGCAGCATGATGATTTTAATAATGAGAGCATTCATTGTTATAATGTTATCTAGTAAAACCCATCAGTTTATAAGGCAGAATGGGTAATCCTAGCTTAGCATTTGATAAAGCATAATTGGTAACTTTAATTTTCTAACATTAAAACATTGAAGTCTATAGTTTGGTGACTGTGCTTGGAAAGCTAACATATCTGTAATTCATTTACACGCCGTGTCACGTTGGAGTGTTATAAGGTTTTGAAAAATACTTGAAATAATTTCAGCACACATGCTGCAGTGGACCCAAACCACACCCTCAAACCTTCACACCACAACTCAGTATCTCGCAGATGGCCGTCATTTCTTCTAATCCATGTCAGTTTCTGGTCTCTTGGATGCTTGCTGCTTCATAATCATAAAGCTGTGGTCTGTCATGTGCATATGAATATACATTTTATACCTCTTCAGCGTCCAAGCTAGCGGTGAGAGCCATATTGTTCAAGCTGAAATAACTCGCTCATTTATGTGACGCCATGTCCAATTTGTCTATTTTTGGGGGGCTTTGTGTCTGTATTCTATAGAGGCAAAGACCCCAAAGACAGATGGAGACAGGAAAAGTGGTGAGAGAGGTAATATTATGCAGCAAGGGGCCCGGGCTGGTCCTTTCTGCAGCCTTATTACATGGTGCCAGGTGAGCTACTGGGGCGCCCACAATTTGTCTTTTTTGAGGTGGACGTATTACTCCCCTACAAACACAGCTCCAGATGTTACTGTAGTGTATGTATAGGTGTATCATTTGGTTTCTACATAATTTTTCTACATTGATTCACTGGGGGGTCACCAACCTGCAAGGTAGTCTTTAAGGTAAAATCCTGCAGGCAGAGTCTATATAACACGAAATAATGAAGAAGTGCCCTGGAAGAAAGCAACAAAAGAAAATTGTGGGAAGCAGCAAAGAGGGAAGGAAAAATGTAGAGTAGGGGATATAAAAGAGGACTTGACCACAATTGGACAGCCACTCAGCAGGTTTCCACAAGAATGCAACCACATCCCGGTAAATAAGGGGACTGTGGGAGCCAGGAGGAAAACAGTTTTAATTAGAGGCCATCTCCGAGTGTGTGCGTGTCTGTGTACATCTACCTTTGTACCAGGATACAGTTATGTGTTAGTGTGTGTGATTATGCAAATGAAGCTGTACCTCTACCGCCAGAATAGACCTGACTGGAGAGAAATAAAGGCAACGCAATAAACAAAATGAATTTGAGGAGAAAGATGAAGACCAAAAAAGACAACCGTAGACATGCACATGGGATTAAATATTAGTGATCATGTTTTGTTTTTTTACAGCTGCTTATTTCAGTAATTCATGTTTGTGATTCATGTTTGTGAGCAGGGTTGACACAATCAACAATTTGATAATAGAGCAATCACGTCAGCCATTTATCAAGGAAAATGCAAATGTTCTGCTGCTTTAAGCCTCTCAAATTTAATGGTTTGCTGCTCCTCGTTGTTTTATATCAGTGTAAATGTAAATCTTTATATGTGGTCGGATAAAACTGGAAAAACATTTTTCAGTATTCTCCAATATTTTTGAGACTGATCATGATACAGGTATGCCACCTGCTCTGAGAGGCTGTATTTACAGCACTGCAGTGCTTTGAGATGAATCCTAACAAGCTGATGCTTCACAGGTTACATTTCACTTAAAACCCCAAAAAAATCAAGTGCATGATTGCGCTAGACGAAAAGCCGAAGAATCCCCAAAGCCAGTAGGATTCATCCTCAGAGGATCTTGGATATCTGTTCACAATTTCATTGCAATCCATCCATCGGTTGTAGAGATATTTTAGTCTGGATGAAAGTAGTGAGCCTACAGATAGACTTCCCTAAGGCCGCACTGCAAGCATGGCTACAAGTCTGAGCCCCATTTGAGTGAGATACAAAGAAACAGGAAAAAAGTGGGATGCAATAAAAGATTTTTCAGTTTGTATTTTGGGGCGTGTGACCGGTTTAATCACTCATGAAACACATTTTGTTGAGGTAAGGGTCAAGTTGAGACAAACTGAGCAAGAAAAAAAAAAACATAACAGGAAAAGTCAGACAGAGAGAAAGAGAAAGGATGCATTATTACACAAAGGACGCATTATGTATGACTTTGTGAATAAGTCAGGATGTTAGTTCAGGCTACCAGTGATTTTACCTTTGGCTCGCTGCCTCTTACATCCAGGAAACAGGAAATGGCCTTCGTGTTGTTTGTGACTCCCTTAGCTCGTGTAACACCTGGCGTGACCTCCTCCTCCAGCCCCACAAACAATGAATCCCCACCACGTTCATCCAGCCAGCCGACCATGTGATGTCAGCGACAAGACACACCTCGAAGATCAACACCAGCCCTCTCTATGGTCAAACAGTGGAGGTTTTGATTCAGGAAACACTGTGACCTTTTCCTCCTCTACCTCCCCATCCACTCCTCTTTTCTCTCCTCCACTGATCCATTCATCACCGAGACAGGCAGTACGTTTTAACTTGTGCTCGGTGTCACTGGAGCAGCCTGTTTGAGTGGAGGAGGGGTGGAGGTGGATAAAGAAAGGTGGAGGAGAAAGTGAGTGAGAGTTAAGAGAGAGTCCGAAGGTAAAGGGAGGTGAGCGATCGGACTGCACAGACAGAACAGAGATAAACTTCTGTGGCAACTCAACGGCATGTGCATTAATACTTCATAAGTGCTTCCCTTCCTTGTTATCCGTCGGTTTATCTGGTGTCAATTTAACACAATAGCTTTTTTCATTACTCTAAACACTTCTTTAATTCCTTCCGTAACGACGTGTTAGATGTGCTCATATTATGTGGCTGCTTTCATCCTTCTATCAAGACACTTTTAAGTCAATTACCTTTTCAGCTAAGCCTGAAGACGGAGTCTGACATACATGATAAAAAACATAGATGGCAGTTTCTTTTATGCGCTGATAAAAATAGATGCTACATAATGTCAAGCTGGTCTTCTGTACATCCGAATGTGTGAAATAGCTCTGTGAAACTGATTTACATGCATGGGTGTGTGTGCGCGCGAGTGTGTCTGATACCTGTTGTGCACACACTCTTTCAAGAAATATTCCATCAGGTCCTATGTGACTCATTCAGCCCTGCACCAATGCCTTCTCTGTGCCAGTTAGTGTGGCGTCTATAGTGTGTGTGCGTGTGTGTGTGTGTGTGTGTGTGCGTGTGTGTGTGTGTGTGTGTGTGTGTGTGTGTGTGTGTGTGTGTGTGTGTGTGAGGGTTCCAATTTGCTGTGATATCTGACAGCACCTCTCTAATTCCCACAGAAGGCCAAGTGGTGGGTAGGAGGGAATTACTACTGTTACATACCCGCCAAGCTGATTACCTATCGACTGGTCTAAACACCCTGGCAAAGCCACAGTATTCTTATGTGTGTAACCCTGAAGTTTGTATGTGTGTGTGTGTGTGTGTGTGTGTGTGTGTGTGTGTGTGTGTGTCTGTGTGTGTCTGTGTGTGTTGTGTATGTATGGGCATGTCTGCATGAGCCTGAGCTATCTGTGACAATCTAATTCACCCTGTCTTACTATTCTTATCTCAGTTTCTTCTCCACACAAACACACACACACACATACGTACACACTAATCACACATCCAGACATTCACCTGGTGGTTTTATTAGGTCTGATTGGCCAGGCAGCACCATCGCGCCACAGCAATCAATACGCTGACAAAAGGATGACATCACTGTGTGAGATGAACCCAGGTTAAATACTTATCGGTCCAATCACCTGCTCAGCTGGCACTAATGACCTCATCGCTAATAGCGTTCTAACAGTTTTAACACTCAACGTGTGAAACTAGCTAAAAAAGAAAATATAACATGTGGGCCACTTTTTAGGAAATACCTACCATTCTCCAGGAGGTAATCGCTTGATTAAAAGCATCCTGGAGTTTCCTATTCAACTCTTCTCTCCACGTGAATATCTGATTGTCAGCTTGTAAAGTCTGAATATGTGAAAGGTACAAAGGGTATAATGAGTATTATCTGTAGACAAATGAATACACATGAGGGTACAAATGTACGTCAAACACCACCATGTCTCTACAAATCATTCAAAGACAGGAACTAAAGTAAGCTGAACACTTGCTGCTAAATGAAAGAAGAAAATCTCACTCTGAAACTGAAAGCATTTGCATAATGTTGCTTTCAGTCAAAGATAATATTTTGCCAGAATTTCTCATAACCGTACAATCTTCCAGGTCACATGGGCCAGCAGAAACTGGGGATGACAATACACCTGCCAGCGATGACGACTATCCATAACGTGTCGATATTTTGTGTATCATAGAGGGAGTGAATTACAGAGGGATTTCAGACTGTTTTAACTATTGTGTTTACTTGTAAGGTTGACCTTACAAGTAAACACTCATGTTTCCCAGAGGGTTCTTTCAGAAATACAAGAACGGGTTGTTATACACCCATGAAAATATGAAGGTGGGTGTTAATAAGACAGACACATTTGGGAATTTCTGTAATTTACACGTTGCAAGAATTATCAGGAAGAAACCATGGAAACCTTGCCAACAACTGAGCACAAAAATGCTGCATTTCACCTCCTATAACAGTACGATAAATTGTATCCCTAAATGTTGAATGCCAGCTTTAACATTATGTGGGAAAATAAGTTATATAGTAGGAAAGCGTCACACCAGACATGTTCACACTGTGACATGAACTTGAACCCATCATTTTCTGCCATTATCACTCTATTTGAAAAGTGTGGAACTGACTGGAATCGTCTGTGTAAATAGGATTTTAACAGGAGGCTGCAACCAATATGTCAAAAACTAATTTTGATGGCAAATTATGGTTGTAAAAAGGTAGTTCTGACTGTCTGTAAAGCTAAACTGCAGACGAGGGGAAAAACACTGACACCAATTTTATTCACGGTAATTGGAAAATGTGGGCTCAGATATCAGGAATACAGTTGGGTGGAGGTAAATACATGAAAACAATATGGGGTGGGTGTTCCAGTGAGTAAATAAATAATGTTGCTAATGCAGCAGAGAACCTGCAGCCAGCATAGCAACCAAGAAAGTAAAACTGAACTTCACTACATGATGATGACTGTTCAATATAATTACTCAGAGACAAGGGTAATGAAGTTCAGATGTTACTTACTTAAGAAAGGAGGTGTTTTAATCACTGTCTCAGTCACAAATTGGATTAGAACAATTTGCCTTCCCTTCTTACAGTAAATAGAACAAGAACAAATGGCACACCATAGACATTAAAGCAATATAATGTAGCATTTAACTTAACTTCACTATCATTTTGATGGTACCCTGACTTGTAATAGAATTAATGCTTCTGTTATTCCCACTGGGCACATGTACACCTTTTATTACACTCCTTAACTTGGCTGATCTGGGTACAATCTCCTGTGAGGAGTATATAACACTTAAAGGCACTAAGTCACATACTACCAACTATTTCACCGATAGTGATGGACAGTAAACTGCTGTGTACTGTAGATGCTGTTAGCTAGTTAGCTCAGTTGAACATGACATTACAGTACTTCCGGGACGATGGGCTCAGAGCACTGGAGGACTGTTAGTGTTTGAAGTGGTGGTAGCATAAGAGCTGTGGACCCTTGGGATGAGGAGGATCTCAGCCTGGGGATGGGAGGGCGCAGTTGGTGGAAAGTGTTGTGCCAGAACCAGAGCTAGGCAAGCAACTGGGCTCAGTACCTACCAGACACAATGCTAGAGGCAAAAAGGCCAAGGCCAAGGCCAAGGCCAAGGAGAAGAGGGTAAAACTCGCATTGGCTTTTAGTCACTGGTGAGGCTTCCTGCTGTTGGATTAGTAAATGAATTACATTACTTAAGATGTCCATACGTCTACTATATACTCTATGCTCTGAGACTGTGGCCACCAAATCACAGATCAATACCAAATCTTGCGTAATGTCAAAAACATGACAAGACAAGAAATAATCCAACTTCACACAGTTTCTATTGAACCCAGTGACATCAATCTGACACCTTAACCCCAATCAGAGCGTCATGTCTGGGCTGGTACAAGTCTGCCACAGAGAAAACACAAAGGAAGAAACAAAGAGAAGAAGAAGCCGAGCGAACAGTCAAGCCAATAACATTACTGAAATTGGATGACTGGAGAAATTATATTTAAAGAGATGAACATAGAAAAAAAAATCAAGGAGACAGAGAGAAACGAACAGAAGAGAGTGAAAGTTGAACAGGGAGAAAGATGTGCATTAGCAAGTACTGAATTAACAGGGAGCAAAAGCCCTTCCATTTCTCTGATTGTATTACCCATTATGATCGTTCCCCTAACACAAAAACACACAATTTATTGCAGCATTAGCATTTAGTACTAAATGGACTGATAAACTGCAAAAAAAGAAGGAAAAACAAGGGAGGGAGGGTCAAGCAAACACCACTCCAGCCCTGAAGAGCGTGGGTGATATGGCGAGAGATGGAGGGAGAGGGGCCGAGGGGGAGAGAGGGAATGCGTGCATAGAGGTGGAGGGCAGACAAACACGGTGCTTTTAAAAGGTTAAAAAAATAAACCTTTCATTCAGAAGTCATCTCTCACGCACACACAGCTGTGTCCAAGCAGAGACACAAACGCACGCGCCCCCTCGATTCAATCAAAGCAGCTGCCATTACGGTGGCAAAGCGCAATGAATCATGGGATTGATGATGCGCCCTTGCAAGGGGACAAGTAATTTCTACTGCCCAGGAGATGAAGGGAGGAAGGAATGGATGTAGAGAGCAAAGGGAAAGACATGAAAAGAGGTCTAAGAGAGGAAGAGGAGAGTTAACAGAATGAGTAGTATCATCTGAGAGCCTGCAGTCGGCACTCCTCCTCCTGCCCCTGCTCCTGCCCTCATCGACCCACTAACAACAGCACAAAACCCTCGAATGGTAGAAAAGACGAGTAATAGGAAGGAGTAGTGGATGAGGCTTATCACAGACGAGGGCTCCATACATCATTCACACTCTTTCTCCAACAGGGTGTGTGTTTGTTACTGTGTGTTTGGGAGAAGAGGGGAATGTACAGCTCTGAACAAAAAGACAAACTTTCCCTGTCCTCTTTCTGCAGTGAGAGAAATGAAAATTCAACACCGCACCATTGAATCCTCTTATATATTCAGACCAATATCTCCCTATTTCACACAAGCAAAGGGGGTGTGCACGCAAGCATGCAAAAAGCTGCTCACGTACATGCACACATCCACACACATACTCAGGTAGGGTATTAAACCCTCTTTCCTTCAATCCCAGAGAGCAGACCCGTGCCGTCTTCTGCGGATTAGTGTGAGAGATGGAGAGAGGAGAAAGGTGAGAATGACGAGGACGAAAGAATGGAGGAGACAAGAGGAAGGAGAAGAGGAAGGAGAAGGTGATGCAAAGAGAGGGAGGGAAGAGATTCGGGGGGAGCTAAATGAAAGATGAACAAAACCTGAAGGAAAGAAACTAAAAACACAGATTGGAAACAGGCTGCAGAGCCGGTGCCAAAGAATGGACACAAAAATGGAAATACAACCAGCTGGTAGATGGTATGTGTCTTGAGCTGCAACTAATTGTTATTTTCATTAATTATTTGCAGTGTTTGTGCATCATTTTATTTTGAAAACATCTAAAGCATTACATATGTTCATCCCAAACTCACAGAGCCAAACATGATGTCTCTGAACTGCTAAATTTGTCTGATCAACACCTTAAAGTATCAAGTAACCTTATGTTAATGCTGTTCACACTTCATCTCAACATGATTAATAAAATTTACTGACTAATTGCTTAATAAATATTCATTTCAGCAGTATTTGTGTCTGACTACATACTCACAAAATATCCCCTATTCTGCATACAAAGGAAAAAAAAGGTAATGTGTCATGCCAACACCTTTCCATCCACACACCCACACAGACCAATACACAGTGAATAATGTTGGGTAACAGACGATGAGAGCTGTCTCTCCCTGCTCTCTGTCCAGTAATGCACCCTTCATAAAAACCCACACACTCTCTTCTGCCAAAGTAGTACGCAATGCACTTCAAAATGCACATCAGCACATCCAGCCGCGCGCATGCACGTACAGGTGTCACTTATGTCTGTGTACCGTGGCTCTCTGTGTGGTCAGAATAAAGATTACGTCAGCATAAATACTGCTCTCAGTGATAGCTGCTATAATTTCCTGCAAACATTTGGCCCGCTCGCCAGCGAGCAGCAAAAGTCAATACTAATTGCCATTAACATAATGACTGCAAATGAACATTTGGGTCTCCAGGCTTTATGATGCCAGTAAAGCAAAATGCTTAAGAAGCCATCCCACATTCTCTTATAAAATCTTCCATGAAAATATATCTAATTAGTGAGCCAACATCACTGCAAATGCTTCCAGAATCACTCAAAAACTCTTCCGTCTGGGATTTTGTGTGGATGGCGATGAAGCCTGGTGACCTTACACCGGTAAAGTGACAATTCGGTTGGCACTCTGGGCTAGAGAACTTAAGTTCACATTTTGTCATGCAATGTCATCGTGAGCCATGACACTATAATCAGTACAAATTGGGTGCCGGAGAACAGTTTCAGTGGCAGAAATGAGACTTTGCGCCCTGTGCCTACAGAGTTCATTTCAGTGCAAGCACTGGCATTTGCTGCCATTTTCATGGCTGTCTTTTGATAAACATGCATGCACACCGAGTTTCTGAAATCACAGAAATCATTGGTATGCTATGTAAGACTGGGTTAGAACTCAATAATACTGTGCAGTGTCTCTACATATAATAGTGCTTAGACTTATTATTAAGTCTAAGTGGATAAATTAATTCATAGCCAAACAGAATTTTTAACAGGTTATGAAACGGTTTCCATTTAATATTGATGCTTCTATACGACCTACATAAGCAAACAAGACCATCAGCGAGATTGGTTATTTCTGTATAGTTATTCTTAATGACTCCCCACAAGACCAGACAAAAAAGTGACTGCATGCAGACTAGAAGTGCCTGTGTTTCCATTTTCTCAGGCAAAGTTTAGCAGTGAGTGGTACATTAGGGTTAAAAGCAGATTGTTCATGGAATTTCATTCTCATGTTATATCTTCTGCTTATTTTGTGTTATATGACACAAGTGACCCTCATCGACTTCCACTGGCTACCTGTAGCAGCCCACATTAACTTCAAATTGCTAATGCTCGCAGTCTCCAATTCTGCACACCTACTTGAATGACCATATAAAGATATATGTTACCTCCTGACCAATGATCAACACAAGGTTCTGCCACCCGTACGCTCAGGCCAATCCTGAGCGCACTTTTCTTATCTGTTGTCCTCCCGTTGGTGGAATATCCTACCAGTTCCTACCAAATCGGGATGTCCCTCTCTACCTTTAAAAAACCCCTGAGGATCCAGCTCTTCAGAGAGTACCTCCTCTCCTAGCGCCATCAACTGGACATGTGAAATCTAACAGCCTCTACAACACTTTATTCTGTGCCGTAGTACTTCATTGCTGCTCGTACATGCCCTTGTCGCACTGTATCTTGATTGCTTCCCTTTTTTGTAAGTCGCTTGGAATATGAGCATCAGCCAAATGACTAAATGCAAATTTCATGGCTGAAACTGAGACAAAAGCAGCAAAGAAAGAAAAAGACAAGAATTGACGAAGAACAAAAAAAGACTCGAGGACTCAACCTTGGACGGTCATTCCACTGATGGAGAGAGTAGCAGGATTTAAAAGGATTTGAACTGACCCTGGACTGCCAGTGTTCCTCCTAGACAGGTAACAATGTGGCTATTCTTATGGCAGTTGGTTTGCATTTAAGCATATATAATGCAAACAGATGTGTACAGTACATGGAGGTCTAGTTCAGTGAGTATAGTACATATAGTTCTGTAATACAATATATGCAATGGTAACATAATTGCTTATAACATAACATCCTATTTTGTCCTTGCGTGGTAATTTATCATTACCAAGCAACTGAATTTATATCTTTCAGATCCGAAATGAACATTTACATCTAATCTATGTAGGTGTTTGAATGGCACTAAAGCTTAATGGGCTTCATCATTGTCGGATTACACTTATTAATCTCACAAATCACTTACATTACCTCACCAATATTCATCCTGCAAACAGCTGTGCTTAAAACAGCACAATAGTATTAAAGATGCGTGTATTTTTCTTTCGGTCACTTCTGAAACAAATGCTTGCAGTCGCCAGATGAAGATCTTTAGGACACATTCTACTCTTAACACTTACACTTCTTAAAGAACGCACGTTCGAATCTGGAGTGAATTCAAAAAGACGTTTCCCATTGGGTTCACTATAAAGAGAGACATACATACGAAAAGGGAAACAAGCTATCTAAAAGCTAAAGCTAAAGGTCTGGTACCATTTTTGTGAGATGTATGTATCTATGATGGAAACCTTGTGCTAGAGTTAATCTGAGCTCAGTGTTGTGAAGAGAATGATATAGATTCACATGCGAGAAGCTGCTCTTTGTGATTCTTCTTCTTTGTCCTCTTGTTGACGAGCCATCTATTTGTTTGTTAGTTGCTGTATATATGGAGACAACTCTAATAAACATATTTATTTATTTACTTATTTTTATTGGTCACACAAGGACTGTAAACTCAAACTAGGTTGACTGTATCTGGCAACGTTAATTAATGCACTGGCAAAAAGCACAGTTCAGAAAATGCTTCAGGTAACAGAAAGGGAAGAGAAATCAACAAGAATATGCAAAAACTGCTGATCTCGTGCCAGAGTCTGTTAAAGCAATATTTTAAAAAATCAATATATGGTTAAACTGCACAGTGTTTGCAGACAGTTTTTTTTCTTTATCTGTCAACCTCAACAGTTATAGCATGCACTATATTAAGATTATTCTTGTTTTTGTTGCTTTTGTTTAAAAATGTATTTTTCTAGAAATGTATTTCCTGTGCATCTTCAAACTGTGTGTGTGTGTGTGTGAGTATTGACTGAACTTCTTTCTATCCGCCTCCGTGCACCAATTTGGTCCTCCACAGAACATTCGATGTTTATGCAATGCAACTGCTAATCTAATCATAAAGGTGACAAGTATATGAATAATATCATCATGGAAACATAATGGCTGCAGCAGTTCGCACAGATCCATTCTCGAGATCTCTCCTCGCATAAAATCACTGAGCTATGTCAGGAACACCCGCTCCTATCAATCCTCTTATCCTCATCAAGAAACCACTGATTGTACTGTAGGAAGTGCATCAGTGGCATATGTGTCTTTTTAACAGTTCCCTTCAGAAAAATGTATAGCTTTTAGGAGTGAAAGACAAGTAGTTGATAGGCCATGGCCAAGGCTAACATATTCCACTAGAATGTGTTTCAGGTCTGGTGTGTTGATGCAGCGTAGGAGGTAGTCGGCAATTTATATCTGCATTAAAATTTTTAGTTCGCTCAGTATATTCAAGACTTAAACCAAAGTGATCACAAGAAGAGGATGGGATAAAAAGGTGAGCTGTGTGACCTGACCTTTGTAAAACATTAGCACATCATGAACACAGTCTGCAGGATTCATTGCTGTACTTTATGCGCCTCAGCATGGAGAAAATGTTTTGCCATGGCGTCATTGTACGTAACTCTATATTTAAACTCTTACATTTAGGGATAGATTTATATTGCTATCAAAAGCTGTCAAGAGTCGTGTGAGTTGTAGCCTAGTACCTTATTCATGGTGGAGATATCAGGTTTAAAATGAACTAGCTCGCATTCATAGTTCACAATTTTACATTTTTTAAGCTCACAGTCCCCAAAAAAGTGCTGGTTCATGTTTACTTCTTCTGTTCTTTGTTTTATTTTTTTAATGAGCTGAAAATGCTGTGAGTTTACTTGGAGGAACTTTGCGGCTGTTTGGCTTGTGGTCTTTCCCCTTGTTAATGATTTCTTGTGATCATCATTCACATCATTCACTTAATGACCATCACTTTGTTTCCCCTTCTCTTTGGCCGTGTACCAATGATAGCTGAAAATAAAAGGGCAAACTTAAGTTCTGCCTAGTATCGCTCCCTTGATTGGCTTCATGCAGAGTTTTGGAGAAAAACATAAATGTAGTTGGATGTCGGTCCCTATTACAGCTTTTTCTCTTTCTTTCGGTGGCGGTCATGTTATATGCTCTTGTTCGTGCCACGCAGTCAGTTAAAGCAACTCTGATAGTAGCGGCAAGATTCGCATTGCACTCCAAGATTTTCAAGGCGACATCAGAGGTCGACTAAGGTTTCAGAATGGTGGTGCGCGGATGGAGCCACAAACACATTGTTGTCGGAAATAAGGGATATTTTCTGTCAATTTTTCCAATTTAAAAGTGATGTTTTTGGCTTGGTAGAGGTCCTCGTTGGCCTGGTGACCTGCCAGGAGAAATGCTGTATTATTTCTAATCAAACCCCTTTAAGAAATCAACATAGGGATGCCACCACTTCTGTGCCGTTGGTGTCTAAATGAACAAAATCATGCATGTGTTATTCATCTGCACACCGCTGCAATTTATTTGCAGAAATTAGACCTTGAGTGTCCTGCGGCTATGGACTTGAGGATTAGAAAACACTAGTAATGCGAATGGATAAACAAATCGACAATGGATGTTATGTTTCTGGTGATTTGCCAAGTTATTTAGATGAGCCAAAAAAAATAAATGTAAAAAGACACTCCACACATAAGTACATGACCTCGGTGTCAGGGTTACTATTTTGTGGCATTTTCATTATGCACTATTCTCCCAGGACAACAGATTATCATGACATGATGAGAGGAAAGCTATGAAACAGGATGGTTTTTAATAAAAAAAAAAAAAAAAATCAGTGTTTCCGTAAACATAAACAGGAAATAGCCTGTGTTACTGATTGCTGCATCGACTCCAAATTCTACTTTGTGCAAGAGGGTTGCGCAATTACGGCTAAAGTCATAATTGCAATTAACACACTGATGTTGTGATCGCAATTATAAATCATGATTATGACTGTTGGTGAACTGGGGGACGTGGGCAGTTCAGAGAGCTGGGAAGCAGAAAGACAGACAGATTTGATCACAGGGCAGCAGGGACACATGTCACTTAATAGCCTGCGGTCATAACTACTCAGCAGTGTGAGTACACCGCCATAACTGCTTTAATTTACAACTGGTGCTCAAAAGTAAGTTGGATGCGTCTTAATTGATGAGATGCCAGGATTTTATGGTGACTAATTTAAAGTAAAACCGTGATATATGGTTTACAGGCGGCGCGCACAACACCTTTGTGCACGCAAGTCCTTGAAATTCAGTGTGTCTTCGTTGTTAAGCAGTGAGCTGCACTGTAAGAAAAAATAAAAAAATAAAAAAAATCAACTCACCTGAGGGAGCAGATGTGTCCAAACACACAGCACCAGCACAAAGCAGCGGAGCAGAGGAGAGGAGCAGGGCAGGAAAGGGGAGGGAAAAGAGACAGAATTAGCCTTATTGCAGTCATACATTCTCTGCACAATTTTAGCATGTTTTCCTCTGGAGGTGCTGTGGAAAAAACTGGAAGTACCGGAAAGTAGAGACGGTTCAGGATATATGACACGAGAAAACAGAAATACAAGCAAAATAAACAAACTGTATTTGTGGGCTACAGTTCAGGGTTGTATATAAATGCAACACTGTGACACCGTGTCTGTCCCCTACCCAGCCACGCACATAAACAAATAAAAAAAAGCCATAAAATGTTGGTGGCAAAGTGCTTTTTACGGCCAGGAAAAAGTCTCAGGGTTTAATTCATACCTCATCAGCAACACAGAGAGAGGAGAGGAGAGGAGAGGAGAGGAGAGGAGAGGAGAGGAGAGTGCACAGTAAATCGCTCACATTTTGACATAGCTCCTCCTGTTGTGCTGTGGCAGGAGTGTGTGTCAGCACGTTTTTGAGTTTTCAGTCTCTCAGTTAGTCCGAAGAGGAGAGATCAAAGTCCAGCTTCTTCACTTATCAGAGCTGCCTATCACACACACACTATCCTCCAGCTACAAGCACACGCCGCCGCTTCTCTCTTTCACTCTCTTTCTTATATACACAAGAAAGAAATGGGACGCAAACTGAAATACAGAGGGGGTATAGTAGAGACAGAAATAAGAAGAGAAAATGGTGTGTGTGTGTGTGTGTGTGTGTGTGCGCGCCCGTGTGTGTGCGCTTGTGCTGAGTGTGTATGAGCTGTGAGCCGCAGCATCTGGGGTTGCCATTTGAGACTTCGTCTACTGGGTGTAGAGCCTGGGCTTGGCAATCTGCCAACACATGCCTCACACACTAAACTGCGCTGGAAAACAACACACACACATGCACACACAGTGGGTCGCGGGCACACACACAAACAGACGTGGAGACAGACTGGGTAACATACAAAATGGCAAAGACCTTTAAATCAACTGAGGTAGTAGCACAATTTGACAAAAGTCAAACACACATCCTTAATCACACAAAAATGTATGCCTGCACACACGCCTTAACTACACACACACACACACACAAACCTAAATATATTTCTGCTACAACTCAGCCTCCCACGATGCAACAGGATAAATGAGCCAATCACTGGGTACTGGGTCCTCCCACAGGTTCAAAGAAATCAAGTTTATTATTCTTCCCCCATATTGCTTTTACGTGTGCATCTTTGTGTGTGTGTGTGTGTGTGTGTGTGTGTGTGTGTGTATGCGTCCATTCATGCATGGTTAGGATCAATGAGAAAACATGAGTCAGTCAGTGCTGTGCGGGGCCTACCTCCACCTATCATGGAGGCTAGTGGCCCTATCAGGCCTCCTATCTAGCTGTCCTGTCAAGCAAGAAAACAAGCGAGAACGAAGGGTCAAACGCATCACAGCGGAGTGTGAGTCTGTGCCGCAGCCCGGCACACTCTGACCTCTCATTTACCTTCTCTGTTTACCTCATGTACCACTGTTTTCTCGCGCTGCTGGTCGCTGTATATCAGGTTCAAACAGACCAAAGAAGCGGATGGTTTGAGGTGATTCGATACGAAATTACATGGAAAAGAAATCTCTAATCACTACCTTGCGTTTAGACGAAACTTTCAACTCCTTTTCGCGGTTCAAAAATAAGCTGATTCCTCTATCACCTTTGCAGCGCGATTATTAATGTTAAGAGTAGATGTAAAAAGAAAAAACATCCCTCTATAATCTCACTATCTCTGACTAACTTTTTTTGCAGGGAATATAAAAGGCAGATTTTGTGCGCCGCCTTTCAACAAGCTTTCAACACGTACGTTCAATAATAAAGCAATTAGTAACAGTGTGTAAGAGATTCCTCACGTTAGACATGGAAAAATAACGTGGCATGTTGGTTGCTAAGAAGAATACGATGCCGCAGTTTATAAGAATTAAAGAGATTTAGCGAAAGACAAGACATTTTGCACGTCTTTTAATGCCTGCTGTTCCATTTTGATGTCACGAGAATATAATTGTTAAACTTTTGAAGCCACCGTACAGACAAGCTTCCCAAGTCTTATTTAACAGCATAGCGGTGACCATCTAAACATGTAGCAGCAGAATTTGTATTCCAGTCCCCCCCAACATTATTTCTGAAGTTAGCTGGTAATACCCTTTACCGCGAGAAAATTTGTGGAAGGTTTAAAGGTATCAAACCTCGGATAGCTTTAAATCATAAATCCTACTTCCTATTCTTTGTTCTTTGTTCAAACATAGAGGACTTTACTGTTCAGTCCACACTTCCTGTCCTATATACTATCATCCACTCTGCAAATCCCTTCTCCCATCCATCAGGGCTGACACATGCTCCTTTCAGTTTTTGTTACGCCTTTCCCTGTGATCTGAGAAACACCTGATCAGACGAGGCTAGCCCTCTTCCTACCTCTGTTACTCTTCTTCTCACCAGCTGGATTTATCTTTTTTTTTTTAATATATACACACACACACAGGTTTTTTGAGACATATATAACAGATTGACGCAGGAGCTATAGCCCATTTTTAAAATTCCCTTACGCACCCCACCCCCCTCACCTATCCTAACCTCCTGCCTCCACCTATTCTTCTCTCTTGCTTTTTAAATGACTGTCTGTCTCACCCTCTGCACCTCCTTTCCCCTCCCGCAGACTGAGCGCACCAAAGTGATGTGTTGAAAGCAAAGAAAAAAAAGAAGAAGAAGAAAAAAACCCACATCGTTGTTGTCGTCTCAGAGCTGCTTGGAACTGCGAGGTTGTCATGAGGTCTCCACCACAATGCTCTTTGTAGTTGTCAGAGAGACTTAAATACTGTCTTTAGTGCTGTCACACAAAGACACACACACACAGGCACGCACAATCACTATAATTGACACGTAGTTCTGGAGTCCTTCAACCAACATCTGTATTGTGTGCGCGTGTGTGTGTGAGGGAGACGGTGCGTTAATTTCCTATTCTTGGGATAAGTGAGGACAGCGGTGCTAAAATAGCTCATTTTGTGGCCGTGCAGCCTTAAAGAGGTGTTATAATGAGACATAACAAGTTATGGCACCTCATTCTCTTTGCTCCTCCGTACCGCATGGACATAGTCACACAGTCCCTTGCTCACACAACAGCACACGCGCACACACACAAAGACACATTTTAGTGGCCAAGGTTATCATTTAGTGAAAGTACTGTATTCCAAGTCAGTGACAGAGGAGACATATTTGTCCTGAATTGCTATCTGTACCGTCACTAATCTCTCATGCTGAATGAAAGCCTGCAAGCAACACACATGGGGCACACGCATACACACACACACACACACACACCTGTCAGAGACCACAATAGTAACCCCCACAGGGAAACCCCATAATACCAAGCACCGGGTCAGTTGGCCAGAATGGTAGAAAGAAACAGATGGAGCGGGAAGGAGGGATGATGGAGAGTGGGAGGGGACGTTCAGAGCAGAGGAGAGGTGAGGGAGCAACAGGTATGGGAGGAAGGGAGTAGGGGAGAGCAACTGGAGGTAAAGGAAGCAGACAGAGAAAGACTGAGATAGATTCTGAGTGACAAAGCGACGAAACGAAGGGTTGAGAGACGGGTGGAGGGAGAGAGGTGAGAAAAAAAAAGGGGGCAGCAGGTTAAAAGGGGGGCAAGAGGTGTGGAAGGGGAAGGGTCGAGGAGCGCGGTAGGAGAAGATGAGGTCGTCGCCTCTGAGGCGGCTAATGAAGACAGTGATGTCAGCGTGGGGATGGGGGAGGCAGTATTGGTAGTGGAATGGTCCATCTGCTGCTAAGCCCGCTGGGATATCACAGTCACCTCACTGGCTCCCACTTCTCACTTATACAACCATTAACAAGGGCAGGGGAGAGACGGGGAGGTAGAGAGGACGGAGGAGGGTAGAGTTACAGCTAGACATGAATAGTATCCCAAAAAATCTTTTCACGCCAAACAATATCACAAAATGTAATTACAATGTAATAAAACCAGTAGGATCGCAAAGGGATGGAAAATGACCAGTAAGCAGCAGCAAGCAGTGTGCTGTGTGACTGAGGAATAGCAGATATTAAAGTGTACTTGCATAAAATCTGGTTGTTTTAGTCAAGATTATTCTAAAATATATATTTCCCCCAACTATATTTAAGTTCCCTGTTAAGGGCCAACCTTCAATTTAGTAAATTCCCAGTTTATTCCCATGGAAAGTTTCCAACCTCCTTAGTTTGCTATCAGCAACATGCTAGGTTGTTCCATCGTTCTCAACTCACATTGCCGTTTCATTTTTAGTGTGCGTGGTAACATTATCTGCTGAAATGAATAGAATATGTACCGTATATTATATTTGAACCTTGAATGTACTGAATGTGGTTGAACAGACTGTACTTGATGAACAGTTTTCATAAGAGAAATAGTGGATTGACCATAAATCTGAGTGAGTTAGCACGACCACGTGTGGATAGTGCATTGTTTTCTTCTGGAGTTTTGCAGGTGTTACAACAACAGGTTTTAAAGCTCATAGTATAGTTTATAGTCTACTCATTTGAGGCAGGATTGTAAAACTCTGTGAACTTCTTACAGCAGCAAGTTTTATGCCATGAGGTGTATCTACCCTATATGGACGGTTGCACGCATTTAATTGGCCAGTGGAGTACGTTGGCAGATGACACTGCACTGTGCTGCAGCAAAACTTGGGCCTTGAAGATAAAAAAAAAAAAAAAACTTTTTGGCTAGAGGCTTTTGTGGTGGCACCTCATTGTGCAGTGCGGTGCTGTGGTCTGACTGAAATTAATAAGAAGCCTGTTTGATGTTTTTTTATGTTTCTCCCTTCTCCCTTTAGTTATGTAATATGCTGTAATTTGTGTCATTTTGGAGAGATTACAGAGCACGTTTTGTGTTCATAACTCATATCATACACTGGAATGATTAAAATACACATTGACCAAAGAGTGTCCCACTGTAGGCTGCTTCTGCACTATGCACAAGATGTGCAACATGAACCTGCAGTTCCTGGTTAAGGACATGGGAGAAAGGCACTTTATTTTGTTGAGCGAGAGATCGGCACTTACATTTTACCCTCTCCCCCCTCTTGTTGAAGGCAAAGAAACATGAACTGTTACTCCATTTGGTCTTAGTCATTTCAAGTTGACTATAACTGCCCTCCTCCAAAATGGACGTAAAAAGCTTTTCAGAGTGTCTTTTCAAACCTAAGTGTGTTCAGTGTTCGATATGCAAAACATATGTTCTGTTAGAGTACTCTTTAAAAAATGTAAATTACACATGCTATACTGTGCATTTAGCAAATCAGCAGGAACTGCATGGCCTATAAAACGTTTGCTGAACACTGACATGAAAATGTAACTAAAAAAAAAAAAAAAAACAGCTCACTGAAGGAGTGTCGCCTAATTCTATTTATATATGTTTTTGCATATGGCTCATAATTCAACAATACCACATGAGACGGAGTGATGCTGCACTGAATATCAGCACAGCTGTGATTTGGTCATTTGGTTCTACAGGAGCTATTTATTAGGTCACAGTAATAAGTGATAACAGATTAGGTTATTTATTTAGGTTGTTTATTTATTTACAGTAATCTTTTTTTGGCTCCACCAACATAAAGACTTCCACCACTGGACTGGGACTGAACTGCTGTCAAGCTATATATAAGCATTTCTTTGGCACTAGCTTGCAAGCTACTTTGTGTAGGAGAACATAAAGGTTTTGTTTGTTTGTCAACACCACAGAAACACTAGGTAACTGTTGACTGTTAGTTACTGGTTCGATTAATGGTTGTGTGTTGATTACTGATGGTGGCTGATGGGGTTTATTATCAGCTGATCGTATTGTTTGTTATAATCTAAGAGAGATGGTGACTGTTAATGTAACCGTTATCTGAACATCTGTAAAGTGACACATGTAGTCAAAAGTCCCAGTGATGTACTCCATATCAGCACTTGTCCAATCAAATTACTTCAGAGCGGACTGTTGTATAATTGTAATTAATAACCTATATTCTTAGAAACGAATATTTATTTTCTGCTGTCATCAACCCCTCTCCGAACCTGTGAAGCCAACATTTAAGCTCCTCTAAAGGCCTGGGAAAGTAATGACAAAAAAAAACAGATCATAGAACATTTCATCCAGAAAAACCTTTTCTGAGCCCTATTTCCTCTGAGGGTTCCTCTAAGATAATTTAAATCTGGAGTTATAACCATTGGCGAGACATGTTTTGAGAGAAAAGGAGAGCTTTTAGAAAAGCTTAGCAGTAATACTGTCAGTAAGGTGGAAGGTGCTGCTTCTTTTTTATTTTATTCTATTTACATTGATGGGACTTTGAAAGGCAAAATTTATTGCTCAAAGTATGGGAACCCTTTCTTGGCACACACATTCACGTCAAACTTTTAAGTGCTTTTAATTTTTTTCTAATGTTCAATCAGAAGTTTTGAAGGGTTTAGAGGTTAAAGGCTGGACATCTCTCATCACTCTTTTCTGCCCTGTCCTCTCCCGCTGTCACACCTCTTGAATGGAACAAATTAGATATAAAACCACAGGGGACATTCAAACTGATGGAAAAAAGCAGAAGGTTCAGCTTGTCCCAATCAAGAGAATAACTTTAACTTATGACAGATCCCTAATGTGAACGGTCAAGAAATTGATTCATAAATAGCTGAGAGAACATATTCTTTTAAAAGACTGCTTTTAGGGCCTTTCAGCCTTTTTTTGGACAGCTGACAGGGGCATACATGGCACACGCGTCAACAACCAATAAGAAACCAGTAAACCTCATAAAAAATCTTCCTTAGTTCTTGATTGATCACACCAGAATATGCATGACTGTTACATGAGTTAGCCTTTATAATTACCAGATATTACCATCTCACAGATGTGTTATTATAAGCATATACACTGGCTGATGAGTGTCAATGAACTGTAGTACAGGAAAAACCAAAGATATGTACAGGGTAATCAACGATGCAACAATTATAGATTTTGATGGGACAATTATAGTCTGAAGAAATATCCAGCTTTGCTGATTATAATGCATTAATTTACTTCATCACACTACGGATGTATGAAATCACATGAGCCTTTTTTTTTGTTTGTTTTGCAGTTTTAGTGAAATGAAGAAAGGAAATGCAGGTGTTATGCCATTAAAGGGATTACATGCTGATTTGCTGAGTATTACATTTATAAACAACACGATGCTCCTTTTCAGTCCAACTCTTAACTCAGAGTTACTTCAGTATGGCTGAGGCTTAACAGTGAGTAAACTATGACCTTTTAAACTGCTGATAATAATGAAAAATCGGATAATTGTTTATTGTTTTACTTTTAAATGGTATTTGGTGCAGATTTTTTAATTACAACAGTCTGGTAACAGCAGTGGTTTACTATAGTATAAATATCAGAAGTCAGATTTTTAAAGCAAATATGTTGATCTTGGCTTCAAACCAGGATTGGTTGGGCCTGAATGTACACACTGTGTTTACAGAATCAGAAAGATGTCCTATAAACCCCTCACATTGACTATTCCATCAAAAAAACACAAATCCAAGAGACTATACCCTCGTGTCATCACACATTTTCAGCCTACTAACTCAAGACCAGTGCACAAACAAGACATTTAGGGGGCAATAAACCCAAGAGGTACCCCCTTTAATGCTATACACTTGTGGACGATACACAGTGAGAAGATGGCTGAAAAATGTTTTTTTTTTTTCCCAGCAGGAAGCTCAAGGTTCTGTCAGCAGTGACAGAAAAATAGATTGCTAATATTGTACATCAAGATCCTTTTGGCCAGAATAATCACAGTGAAAAACTGACATCAGCATATGCTGTCAACTTCCAACAAACTGCAGGAAAAAGCAAGATACACCCATCGTTTAAGACTGTACTGTACTGTGCGAGAGCGCTGGCACCAAGACAATCGCGTCAAGATGAAAACAGTACAAAAGCTACTGAGGGGCCCGCGTGAAAGCACAGCATCATTTACTCAAAGTGAGTAGCCACTGGCACTTGGACAAGAGCGATGCAAAGTGTTTTCCGCACGAACAGCTACAACATATTGCATGATTATCTGCACAACAACAGAGAGGGCAGGGATGTAAGGCAGAGTTCATGACACACCACGACCTTTCTCTCTCTCTCTCTCTCTCTCTCTCTCTCGCACACACACAAACACAGATCACAGACCCTCCTCCCCAGCAACAGAGGCTGAAATATAATGATGACAGCTGCCTTTAAAAGGCTGTTTATCAGCTTAGCAAACTAGCTAGCTGGTGCTGGACACAAGCACACACACACATCTCTTCACACTCACTTACATCCCTCAGTCGCCCCCCCCCCCCCCCCATCTTTCCTCCTCACTCTCTCTAATGAGGCATAAAGTGAAAAACTCTCTGTACCCATCACACAAGTAAACACATATTTTCAACTTTCTGCACTCTAGCACAGCGCGGAAAAATACAACTCGACTGCAGCTGCACACCATCTTGTCTGGAAGAGCTTTCTCGCTTCTTCTTTCTTTGTCTCAAAGCCGCCTTCTGTTTGCTCGGAGTGATGGAAGGAGTGACATTGTCACTCAAGAGTGTCTGCGTCCTCACGTCTTTTTCATGCCAAATTTGTCCATGCCTTGCAACACATACACACACACACACACACACACAGATGGGTACACATGCAGAGAGTCACGCACACAGCGTATCAAATTCCCCACACCGCAATTTTCCTGGAGCCCAAAGAAAGCATGAGGTCGTCAAGCACGGAGCAGTTTTTCTCTGAAGTGACGTTGCCAGTCTGTGTGTGTGTGTGTCTGTGTGTGTGCTAGGGTCAGAGCTACGGCATAGTATATATAGAGTGACAAAATACAACTGAGCAAACACACTGACACACACACGGCGGCTGTGCAAAGGACCGGTCTAGGCGGCGCTCTGGATGGGAGCACACAGACGACCTGAAAAGCATTTGACATTCATTCCATCCCAACTACAAAACAGTCACAGAAAGAGCTCTGGCAGGGTGCAAAAAAAAAAAAAAATGCTGCTACTGAAACTCAGGAGAGACGTAAAAAAAAAAAATATATGAGACAGATCGTGATAGGTGGAGGTTGGTGGGTGGGTGTGGGGTGTGGATGGAGGCATGAAAGTATGAAATAAGGGAGGGAAGTGAACTAAGTGCTTTGCTGACACTGAAGCAAAGGTAAATATCCCGCGCGCCGCTCGCGCTATACCGCTCAGAGAGAAACAGCGCACAGAACAAACACCCCTGTGTACGAGTGTGTGTGTGCATGCGAGTGTACGGGGAGCGCGTGTGTGCCTGTGCATTGCTATAATATAGCGCTCATCTCAGTGGATTATGCTGACTTGCAGCTATTAAGAACTTAAACACATTCAAACCAGTGGGGAGCCATTCCTACTACTCAACAGGCCGTCTATCACCCTATTGTCTGTTCCTCTGCGTATGCGAATGAGAATATATGCGCGTGTAAAACTATCAAATGAGCACGAGGGATGGGAAAAGAAGTAGATAGTGGAATATAATGGAGGACAGATGTAGGGGATGTAGGCAGCGATAAGGACGGGTGGCGGGGACAAAGAAAATGATAGGAATGATAGGGAGAAATGAGCCGACCACAAAGGGTGAGCCTGTCACCGGGGTGGTGTTGACGGCAGCCCTCTATCAGAGGAGACGTAATGAGATTTGATGTAATGTGATGTGATGGCGAGGCATGCTCGAAATGTTACCCGGCACCGAAACGGACAGGATGTGGATCGACATTACACTGATCACAAGCGCGCGTCAACAACGCTCACGCAGACCCGTGGCGTGCATGCGTGTTTGTTCCTTTCCGATCTGTCACTGTCTATTTGCGTGTGTGCGATTTGATGACCCCCCCCCCCCAAAAGGGATTATCAAAAGGGGGCTTCAAATACCAGAAGATTCATCTCCCCTTGAGAGGAACAAGGGACAGAGTTAGAGGGAGTTCAGTGATGGAGAAACTGGAGGAGAGTGTCAAGCCTCCAGCAATGTTTACCCTACTCAGAAAGATCCAGTGTCCTCGCTGGTACAGCCTTCAGCGACACGCATACATTTCATCCAGCACTACAGATTTATGATCACACACACACACACACACACACACACACACCCTCTCTCATACACACACACACACGTCATCACTCATGCTGCATTGTAGGACTGCGTCAAAATGAAATGTGTGCGCAGGCATAATGAATTCATATGTGCATGTGCATTATTGAATGTAAATGTGTGTATTTTCTCCTGTAGGTCTATTGTGAGGACTGTGTGTGTGTGTGTGTGTGTGTGTGTACAAGTCCAGGAAGTTAAAGACAGAGACAAACAGAAAGGGGAACCATGCACATCATTGAAAGGTCTCATATGCATATGCATACTAATATAAAGGTGGTCAAAGGAGTCCAGGGTGTGATGGATGACGGAGGCAACACAATCAATTTTGCAAGCGGTTAGAGGATGAAGCCTATAGACTAGAGATCTGCACACACAGTCAGACAGTTAGAGCGCCAGACACACACACACACAAAGCTCTAAAAAGCACCTTTAGGAGTCTGACGTTAAAGACAGTCTCGTACTTGTCAGGGGCTACTTCCTGATGTAATGATAGGTTGGAGAAAGTAAAGTTTGAGATGGCGGGTTTGAAGGATAGAAGTGCCAGGGAAAGAGTCGGGAGGGGCTTGTTTGGTGCATTAGTCTTTTCTCAGGTAAAAGCACTCTGAAGAGTTGCCGGATGCCTGATGGAGTGGATTTGTATGCAGTTCTGTTGCCGCGTGTTGACTCTGCCTACGCTATGAAACATTGAGGTTATAGGTCATTACTAAGAGATGGAGCAGGTAGCTGGAAGTGCGAAAACGACCACTCGGTCTTCTCGCTCCGTCTCGGTCTCTGCCCATCCAAAGGGACGGTCGCTGAATGATTAAGGTTAAAGAAGCGGACTCCAAATGTCACAATGTGCTAAAATGACCATTCTCCCCCGACTGCCTTTCTTCCCCTTTCACTTTGAATCTACATTTTAAATGACCTTCTATAAAAAACACTAAACTTTGCGTCTCTTTGTGACAGGCGTGATCCTCCTCGAGCTTCTATTTTGGTTTTGACAGAAGCGCTTTAGCGCTCAAGCAGGAAAATAGATGAAAAATATACAGGGTAAAGAAACAAAGCCACCCCCACCCACCCACCCAAAAAGAAGCAGTCGATAGATGAAACGAATGAGTTCAGTCAATTCAGTTAAATTTGTTAAAATGAGTGCATCTTTTTCTTTTCTTAGAAACACAAGAGAGCTTCGACTGCTGTCTGCGATATCATCAAAAGGCAAAGCCTGGAGCTGCTTCATTGAGAGTAAATAAAAGGCCAGACATTTTGGATGATGGGAAAAGCACTGAGGGTTATCCTCCGAAGACGTGGCCACGTTCGCCGGTTAAGAACTCTTAAGAAGCGGAAACAAACATTCAGGCGAAGGCCCTCGATGATTTGTTTTATTTCGAGGGGAAAAAAGGGTTGTGCCACTTAACGACTGCAATGTTTTCAACATCAGACCGTTGCTGTAGATTGTTGCTTCAACCGAAGTAAGTGTTCACAGACATCATGTACTGTTCTTCCAAACCTGAGCTGTGCTTGGGAGACCTGCCCAATTACAGCGCATCATTGGCCGCTACGGTGAATTTCAATGAATGAAAGAAAGGTTTATGAAGACCGTTTGAAAAAGAAAGATGGTGAAAGTCTTTACCAATGACAAACTGTGGACCTGAACCTCAACGAAACCTGAATCAACCTGTTTAAATTTACACACCATCGGAGAATTCATAAATTTTAACATTTGGCAAAACTGTCAGAAGAGGTGAAGTGAATGTAATAACACATTTTTGCAGTAGTAGTGATGTGAGGATCTCCTTAATAGATAATGTTTCCCTGCGGCGACACACAGTGTAGCCATGTACTGTATGTGTGTGTGTGTGTGTGTGTGTGTGTGTGTGTTCGTGTGTTCATATGTGTCTACCGTACTGCCGGTTGCTGTTCAGGATCCACAGGATCGTGAAAATTGGGCCGATTCGTTTTGTTGTGTGCTTTCAGCATTTTATCAGACCGGGCTGCTGACATCACAGAGTAGATCTTGAAGTGATTCTTCAGCTCCAGTAACGGCTTGTGAAATTCTCTCGGTTTTTGGCACATCTCTTCTTTTTCTTCTTCTTTTTTTTATTATTCCTGCACAGTTAGGAGAATTATCACGGCTTCAGGGCTCCTTTTTTTGTTTTATAATGAGACTTTTCACACAGAAGCTAAAAAAAATGTGTCAGACTCAGACCATTACTATCACATGCGTGACTATCCACTGACGAATTTAAAAAACGCTCATGAAAATTTCAGACGTGATGCGAAAACAAATAAACGAGCAGCGTGACTGGACGCCAGCATGAATCGCAGGCAGCTGTGAAATTAGAGAGGTGGCGATATTGTTGAAAGGCCAAAATGAAGCTTGTCCAAATGTCCAAACAACAGACACCGCACAAAGATGTGAAGCTGTTTGCAAACTTATCCAACTAATGAATCCACCGACCAGCTAAGGAAGGACTCTCTCTTCTGTAGCGCTGCCTGAGTTGGAGTCAGAGATCTGTTTTTCTGATCAAAGCTAATCACCGACTCGCTCGCATGTTGGCAGACGCCGACATGCTGGAATACTGTGATAGCATGACATCATCGTCGTCATCATTAGCGACATTCAGCCGCTCGGCGCAAACGGCCAAACTACCCCTCGGCCTCTTTAACAGGCGCGAGGCGGGCCGCTGCACCACAAGTTTGTTGACAGTAAGCCAGTGGGAGTCAACAAGGGTGTGTGATGTGGAGACACTGTGGGTGCATTGCACTGTGGGACGGGCTCGGAAAGAAGAAGCAACAAACTGGAAGGCGTTCAGCTGTTTCACTACTGCTGCTGTTCACATTTTATTTGTCATGCTGGGTAGACATTATTTGAAGTGGGGAAAAAAAAATCCAATGGAATTTACAAAATGATCTCAATCTCCTCAATTCATATTTACAGATACACTGTTTGGACCACCCGGAGTGTGTTTCTGACCTGTGAAAGACATCAAAATGTCCTGTATAATCACAAGAAATACTGTTTCAAGATCTCTAATGTAACTTAACAAATGAGAGAAATGGAGATAAGATGCAGCCAGAGGAAGAAGTGAGTGCAAGTGAGGGAACAGAGGAAGTAATCCGGTCCCTCCCTCAGATATGGTAATTCATGCTAATCTCCATTCACATACTTAATCTCTTAATTGCTTTAATTGACATGAAAGAATGTTGAAGCTTGCCTGATGTGGCAAATGTCAAGAGCCTGCCTTCCACCCTGCCGGCAGCACACATGCATATATGTGATTTTATGCATGAACAATGCGCCCAGGCTGGAACACACAGGACGGGGAAGATGTTCAACAAAACGCATGTGCGTTAACATATGCACATGTAAAGGTGCTTATACTGTCGTGTCGAACAAAAGGCATAATTACTATACGCTCACTGACGTGCTGCAGAATACAAATAGACACAAACACAAGCAGAGCCGTACAGCCCCACAGCACAGCGGGCAAATCCCTTTATTGTTCCGTGGTCTTTAATTAGAAAAATAAAGAACAAAACAGTCACAAACAGTTACACATTCACACTGTTAACAAAAAAGGTCTTTCCTTTTCACTTCCTCCCAATCCGTAACTTCTTATCCTTTGCTTTTTTGGGTCAGGTTGTGTGTGTGTGAATGAAAGAGTGCAACATGGGAAGAGAAAGCGGTAAACAAATGCAGATTGAGGGTTTTTCCATATAATTTGGTGAGACAAAGACTGTTATTGTACTCCACTATCATTTTGACTTAAGGCCTAGATCTCTTAGTTGAAACACTTTAAAGTGTACACACACACGCACACACAGACACGTCCGCACAACAAAAGCCAGAAATATATTTCTCAAGGTTTCAGCTCTGAAAAAAGGATTGGATGCAGTGAGATAAAAACATTAGCATACACTTAAAACACAATACATACGCGGGCTGCAGAAAGAAGCATACAGCGTTTGCGCTCTGAACTACCCAGAGAGCAGGAGGTAGAGAGAGAACACACAAAACGCACCGAAACGCACGCACGTGCGCGCGCGCATGTATGCTGAAAAACCTTTCGCAAAAGAAAGACGATAAACAGGACTGCCCATGACCCCGTTATCGCTTTTGTTTTCTGCTTCTTCATAGTTCGCTCCCTGAAGAGAGGGGAGTCCTCCCACATCGAGGAACACAGACAGGCTGAGATAAAGCTGCAGCTTAAAACTCCACCGCAAAAAACACGGAAACCATCAAAGTGTGCAGATTTGTTGTCCAGACTGGACTGATGTGACGTGACAGAGGACTATCGGAGACACGAAGGAGGTGGGAGGAAGACCCAGAGGTCAACACCACAGCTCTGCCATTTGACCAACCATTTAACCTCATATAAATTACTAGCTGTGTGTGTGTGTGTGTGTGTGTGTGTGTGTGTGTGTGTGTGTGTGTGTGTGTGTGTGACAGTGATCTATCTGTCCTGTGATGAATCCATCCTGTGCACGTGACCTAAAGATTAAATCACCTCTACAAGGAAACTGATTACCCTTCCCAGGCAAAGATGGCAACAAACACGCCAAAACACACACACACACTAACGTTCAAGTGCACACACACACACACACACACAGACGGACACGGACACGTCATCTGTTGTATCACGTAAGGTCGGGTATTGCTCATTGACCTCTGAACTCGACCATCAGTTACACAGACAAGGTGATGATTTACCCTTCTGTGCGCGCATGTGTGTGTGTCTGTGTCCGTGTGTGTGTGTGTGTGTGTGTGTCTGCTGACGCCAGGTCTGTGTCAGAGTAGCCCCCTCCATTCGCGCTCTCTCTCATAAATTACCTGTCAGCTGCAGAACGGATCGAAGGAAGGTGGCAGAGGGAGAAAGAGACGCTTTCATGCCTCTTTTTTAAAACGCGTCAGAAAAGCTCGACTGTGACAACAGCAGAGTGTCGGCTTAATTAAAAACACAAGCTGCATTATGAATGATTAATTAATGCGCTACAGGTAAACATCAAATAAGGCGCCTGTCATACAGACACGCCCAGTTTCACAGTAAAACAATCACAAAGCTAGACTAATAAAGTGAGACCAGACAACAAAAAAAGACACGCAGCTTTTGTTTTTTTTTCCCAGTCATTTGAACAGCGGAGGAGAGACGAGCGTGGCGGCAGCCGAATTGAAAAGACCTTGATTTTACAGAAAATAATAAGAGGCAATGAAATGATAGAGTAGAGCCGTGGCTGTTTAAGACACAAAGGTGGAAGCCTGGCGGCCGGCGTCCCGCGAGTCTGGTTATTTTGCAGAGAGGAGTGCCAGAGAGAAAGAGTGGGAGAATAGTGCATGAGAAGGAAAGAGGATTAGTGTCTGACAGCCAGAAGAGGAGAGACAGAATACAAGTCCCAGTATAACACCCTCAATAACGCCACAGATTACCACCAACAAGTATTGTACAGCACAGCGGCGCGCAAACACACGCTCATGAACATAAAGTCGCATCAGGCACTGTAGGTATTCTCAGATATGAAGTAGGCAATTAGACGAGAAGTAGTTCTTGATTCAGATTCATAACAAAGTTGAGCAGGTAAACACACCGAACTATAATATAAGCTACAAGGCATTATGGGTAATTGTAAGGCCATGATATATGAGTTATATTTAGAGGCAATGGAGTTGTTAAAACACCCCGCAGCAGCACGGGGAGATAGAAGCTAGAGGCAGTAAACATGAAGGAGATAATCTCTGACAATGCCACCCCCAACCAGGAACAGCACTGGACTGAACGTTAAAGCGACCCCAGCGTGTTACCTGTGGAAAATAAATGATAACAGTCCGTAATACTGGTAAGAACTATGTGCTCGAACTGTGTGATTTATGGAGCTGTTATTACTGCCCAGTTGAGCCACTAATGTTTCCTAATGAGGCATAGCCTTCAACTCAGCACAAAGGACTAAGTAATATAGAAGATTGGAGACAGCGAATGTTGCATCACATCACGGATGACTGAACTAAGCTGACCGACATCCGGCTGCCGGGTCACGGACAAGAGGAAAAGTATAAAAATGAACACGCAGGAAATGATAAATACAAAATAAAATACCGCCCTTAAGTAGTAGTGGGAAAAAAAACACTTAAGAACAACAACGGAGATGAAGTCCGTCGTGTGAGGGGTGAAGCTCTCTCTGAACAAAGTGTGATGAAATGATGGTTGATGGTGGAAAACAGTTACGCTGGTGGAGGCTTCTGCGCCAAACAGTGCCAGTGATGCTGCCAACCCGACAAACAAAATAGCTGCCCGTGACGTACTCGCATGCAACACCTCGCTCGGCAGCTGACTGTAAAAAAACGAAGTTGATAGTGATGACGTAACGGTCAGGATGGCCGGTAGATGGGCCGACAAGTGGAGAGAGAGGAGAGAGGATGGAGAGGAGGATCAAAAAGACTGAAGCATTAGTAGGAGAAACAGGAAGACTGGAACCAGTCAGGCATCAAATGGTCCGTCTGAATTAATCCTGACCATCACGCTTTCCCTGTCACACGCATACAAACACACACACACACACACACACACACACACACACACACACACACACACACACACCTCCCTCTCTCTGCCCTGCAGCAACAGATGCTGGCAGACAGAGAGGCTTCCGCCATCTCCTCGTCTTTGAATCTCTCCGTCTCTGCTTCTATTTTTCGGGTCTCCTCTATCTTTGTTGTTCTTCTCGTCAGCGAGATAAAATGCCAGTCATCCATTGCTCTGCTTGTAAACGACAAATGAGGGCGCAATAGAGTAAGAGGAGACCAATGGGCAACGGGGGTTACAACGGGCTAGAGAGAGGGAGAGTAAAAGAGTGAGAAAGGCAGCGGCTATTTGATAGTGTCAGCTGTATAGAGGAGATACAGACAGGCCATTCATCTCAATGGATCAGATAGCAGTCCCCGTGGAGTGCACGCGCGCACGCACGCATACACACAAACACGGATGCAGAAACAAAGAGACGCAGACTCAATGAAACACACAAACTCTCTTCTATACACACAAACCAGTCCAGGTTTAAAGCTGTAAAAAGCACCCTAGGGCTACAAGCCCTGCACCTAGTCTACTAAAGAGTTGCCTGAGAGAGACTGGAAAATGGCAGAAATGAAGTTCACAGTTTTTTTTTGTGTGTGTGTGTGTGTGTGTGTGAGCACCTAAGTGCAAGAGTGTTTGTGTGTGTGTGTGTGTGTGTATTCTTTTCCATCCTCTGAGCAAACTATGTGCCAGGGTGAGCCAGAGAGAGAGAGAGAGAGAGAGAGAGAGAGAGAGAGAGAGAGAGAGAGAGAGAGGAACAGACAGACAGAGTCTGAAAGCCCTTGCATGAATCACAGTTTTCAATTTCACATCACAGGGGAGTCAGGGCGCGCGCGTAACTAGCCCGAGCTCTTTCAAACTCTCCAACATTGAGAAGTTATCTCTGAACCTCGACACGCTAAGAACAAATCCATTGTAGAACTGTCAGCCATAACAGCTGGTCTCTCCTGGTGTGCTTATAATGACTATGAAGGATTTTGAGGCAGACTAACATCAGACCTGTCCACGCTACGTTCAGCCAATATCTAATTAGGCTTGCCTCTCTGACCCGGCAGGACGGCTACCAATTCACCGCGTTTCATATTTTCAATTACGGCTCACATACTCGGCTCCTCTATGTGACAACCGAATACGAAGCTAATTACCTTCTGATAATCATTTATAGACAAAAGCTTCACTTTACATTCTTTTCTAGATCCCGCTTAAAACTATGTGGCTGAAAACGCCTTTGGCAGGCCCCTCGGGGAGAACACGGAAGTCACCGCGGCTCGTCATTGAACAAAGGAGTGAATAAATGAATGCACGCATGGGCGTGAGAAGACTCAAACGCACAGAGTCAAAGGCAGCTAGGTGCTACAGCTGGACGAGAAGAAATTCATCATTTTGTTAACTTGACAATCAGTGCAGAGACGAGCAGGAAATGTGAGATAGGGGTATGATATGCAACAAAGGTCCCTCAGGCGGGAGTCAAACTGTGGTCTATGTTATTATGTGTCTTAAACATTCAGCTGCCGGGGCAAAAAAGAAAAAAAAAAAAAACTCTTTGTGATTTCCAAAGCATTTGAATTCATGTCTTTAAAGTCTTTTAACGCAACTGACAAGCCCTTTTTTTCAATTTCCTAAGAACACTGTGCCATTTAAATTTCCTGAAACGTCTCATACTTGAACGACTGAAAAACACAAATGTTGTAGCGAGATTAGCTAAGTTAACTGACTGCTTAACTTAATTTCAATCCCTAATATGGCTGTATGAAATATCCATTCAGGGATTAACGCACCAGACTGCAAATGACTGATATTCTTGATTCATGAGTCATACATAAGTCCTGCACAGTCTGTTTTTTGTTTTTTGTTTTTTTTGCTCATGGGCCAAATACCCCCAACCCACTGAGATCAGCAGTTCGACACTTAGGGAAACAGATTGCCCACATGAAGGAAGTGATTGTGCAATTTTCTGCCTGCACAAAAACTGCAAAACAGAAAGCCACTCAGCACAGCTGCACCAGAGAGGAGAAGTGATGGAAACTGGTTAAGGTGAAACTGAAAAGGAGGACAAGAGGCAACAGTTTGTGGCTTGATGGAAAAGGGTGAGTGCCGGTGTCCACACACTGTCTAGACAGTGCTTTCTGGAGCGCGGGGTGAACAGACTGCACACTCACTCGCACACACTTAAACTTGTCCGTCCTGTGATGAAGAGATATCCGGCTGACACGCAGGTATGTTTACATCCGATATGAAGCCAGAAGGTCTATCTGATTTAAGCCCCCACAGTGGCATGTAGTGACAGAGCCGGGCGATTCCTCAGAGCGAGGAGAAGGAGAGGAGCGAGAGAGAACAGAGGTGTGTGTGGTTATCACAAGTCTGGCGGTTACATTAAACATTTCCGGGGGATAGAATATTAAAGTGTTTTCAGGAATTATGTCCGCAGCGCATGTGTTTGAGCGGGCGCGCGTGTGTGTGTTTGTGTTTTGAGCTAGCTAGATGAGCAACCGGGCTTAGCTGCCCTCATTCCTTCATCCGTCCAAATCTCTTCTACTTCCCTCTCCCCATCTCGACTCATCTTTTGGTCTCATCTTCCAACCTGTCTTATTTACCCCAAATCCTCGCGCGTGCTTCTTAAATAAAAGCCCGTGCTGCTAACGCACTACTGCTGCTCTTTCTGTGTACCCACATTTTCATTTCACTCGCCTCTCCCTGCCTCTAAATCACTTATTAGTTTGGCAGTGCAAAACGAAAACTGAAGGACAGCAAAAACAAAAGTCCCTTGCTAAGATCAAAAACAGCAGAGGAGAGTTTTTACACGACTTCTCATGTCTGGTGCAAAATGAGTGTTAGGGAAGCCACGAGGGCAAACAGACAATACAAACAATGACTTTAGGACCTGTGAAATGACACAGGACGCTCACACCGCGACTGCATATGGAGGAACATGATCAGAAAAAAAATATCCAGTTCAAATAGCAAACACTGCAATAGCTTCTCTGTTTTTATCCACCCGTGGTATTTTTGGGTTGTGTATATATATGTGTGCGCGAGCCTGTGTTTGTGTGTGGGTGTAGAGCCTCAGTGATCAGGTCTAAAGCTGTGTGTAGGAGATAAAGGAAGTCATTAGTGAATTCTGCCTCTTAAGACCCCCTAATACCTTGGATGGGACCCTGGCCAGAGGTTAGGCTGTGTGCGCGCATGTGTGTGTGTGTGTGTGTGCACGTGGCATTGTAATCCTATTCCTTTTTTTCAGGGAGAACAGCAAAAACTGTACACATCAGTAGTGGCTGTAACTCAAACTAACTTTGGGAACTTTTGAGTCCACGCTGCAACGAGCTTTGTTTGAAATAAATTGAAATGAATGCCCCGTGTCTCTGCTTGATTGGAAAACCTATTGTTCTGATGTCATATTTCACCTTCCTGCAGTAATATCGTACGAGCTATGTTGCAAGGATCGGGATTCACATTTCGTCCCGGTTCGGAGCAATAGTATGAAGAGTGATGGAGACAGTAAAAGGATTTTGGATGGGGGGTATATGGGCTCATAATGTATCAGAGGACTTTTTGATCAGCATTTAGTAGGCTTAACAGAGCTCTAGATCAATATAACTGCTAATAGATGCATTGATCTGCATCTGCTGCTGCCTAGGCCCACATGACTGGCACAAATACACCCTCGCAGACACACAAACCCACATACAGACAAAACAACACCCCCAGGAGCCGTCACATACACACACACGTACGCTAACAAAACACATAAAAGCCGTAACAATATTCACTGGCAGCGATAGTTATGGGAATGTGAGAGCCGATCAGCTACATGGGGTAGTACACTGAGATTCCATGACTGCACACACGCAGACACACACACCCCACTATCTATACTGCCAATTAGTCCTCCAATAAAACCGTCCACAACCAGAGAGGAAACCATAAAGTATAGTGTTATAGCTAATGAACTCTACAACTCAGATATGCAGATAAACGCACACACACACACACACAACTACACGTAGACATAACACATACACACACATATGCAAAGACGCGCACGCTAGATATATGGTTGGGATTTGCAGCTAGAGATGTAAACAAACATATCCTCTAAACACACACACAGACACAAACACACTGGTGAAGCAGGAATGTGGAGGACTCCTTAGGAGAAGAAGAACAAACAAGCGCTGCCCAGCTTGAACAAACAAATTAAAATGATTGCAGGTTGAACTGGGCGTAAATATGACACTTAGCTAATTACTCGCTCTCCGTCTGGCTTTAGCAAGGTCCTCGCTGACATTAAAAAAACATATCTATACGGGCGCGCACGCTTTAATTCATTTAAACAACAGAGACCTGGGTAAATAGTCCCCCTTAAAGACACGATGATCCGATACACAAATGATGCGAGGAGACATACAACTGCAAATATTACAGAGATAGGATGATAGAACGAGAGACAGAGCTTCAACCTTGACATTCGCCTTTCACAGGAAAGCTTATATACGCCTGACTTCCATCTGAAGCAGATTTTTTTCCCTTCTAGGTCTTGGGAGTAAAAGAAAATAAATAAATAAATAAACAGGCTGAATACAATTCAATTCAGCACCTGACACAAACAACACTCACGCAGACATGTACAGCCATGCACGCCTCACGCCCTCCCACACAGTCGAGAAACAGATCCCAATCACATATCTCTCCACTGATTTGATGCGGAGAAAAAGCAATTTATTAAGCTGCCTCTTAGGAGCCGGACTCAAACTAAACTGCTACACCGGCCTACTTAGACAAACACACACAAACACACACAAAATAGGAGAGCGAGTGCCTTACTTCTTACTAATGCACTCACTTCACATTCACACATACAAATACAGACTCCAATAATGCTTAAAGAGCTCCCAGAAGAGCATCATCAGTAATCTGGTAAATATAGAAACTAATGGAACTTGCAGTCTGTTATAATTTGATGTGATCCAAACTGACATTAACAACCAATGACCGTCCCTATACACACATGCCAGCTGGTCCGAGGGTGGCTCTGTTGCCATACAGTACATACCGTGAGAGACAGCCATCTCTCCATGACAGGCCCTAAACTTTCTCTGACCTTCATTTTTTTGACCATACTTACAATCTAAACGTGTGTGTGTACGTGTAAAAACATGTTTACAGCCTTTTACAAAAAACAGTTTTGGTGCCGATAGCTAATTTCGCAATGCATGACAACTTCACTGAGGCTGAACTCACCTGTTGAAATTATATTAAGGTATGCATGATTAACGGAGGTGATGCTTTGATTGACAGCAGAAGAAGCAGCACATCCGGCGCCACATATTTTCTGCTCCAAAATGGCGCTTCGGAAACCCATTCGGAATACCTTGGTTTGTTACAAAACATTTATTTAAGTAATGTCTAGTCACTAGTCTTTTTTTTTCTCAAAATAAAATGTGTTAATGTTAAAACTTAAAAACTGCATTGCTGTAATTAACATAAATGTCTGGGAGGCAACATTGTTTGAAAAATAAGTGAGTCAACGGACATGCACAATACCACTGACATTAAATTCAGAAGGCAGGGGCGTTGTTTAGCTCGGTCGGTAGAGCAGCCGCCCCATGTGCGAAGGCTCAGTCCTCGCTGCAGAAGCCCAGGGTTCGAATCCGACCCGTGGTTCATTCTTGCATGTCATTCCCCATCTCTCTCTCTCCCCACATTTCCTGTCACTCTTCAGCTGTCTCTATCAAAATAAAGCTTGAAAAGGACAAAAAAATAATCTTTAAATTCAGAAGGCAGCAGTGTCACAGAGAGAAAATGGCTTTTGGAGTACAACATTTAGTAATTAAGAGGATTTTAAACCAACCATGCTTCCTATTAACCATTAACCTAATTGAGCATTAACAGAAGATAACCTTCTCTGTTTGAATCCCGACAAAACAATCTACGCACAGTTTAATTTTTAATTTCTGCAAGCGTCAATGTGCTTTTTAACATTCAGCAGTGATGCTTTCTTTTCTTTTGTAGTCCAGTAGAAAGTATTGTGTTTGTAGAAGATTAGCTTGATTGGAGCTCCCTCTTTCTCAGCGTATTCATCTGTCCATTTTTCAGGGGTATGAATATCAGCCTTCGTCCTAGTCCTCTTTTAACAAATCATATATATCATGTGCGAGGGCTTCCCTCTTCAAGTCGCACGGGTATTTTCATCCATGTAGTCAAGGTCCTTCTGCCTGACTCTTGCAGCCATCTCTTTTGTGATCTCTACCTTCGTTATGCCCCAAGAAGTCCTAACACGGTCAACAATAAGCCTCTCAGCCACCAGAGACCTCTCCTTCTGATTCTCTAGGGTCAATTCTTTAATGGAAAATCCTCTCGCCCACACTTGTCCATGAGACAAGAGTACAATCTCCACCACATTCCACACTCTGGAGCAATATAGCTTTGTTCCCATTGTCTCGGAGAGCACTGTGTCCACTCGATCTGTTTTAAGGTCAAAGCCGAATGGCAAAGCTCCCTAAACTCACAGATATCATCACAAATTGCCCGCTGCTTAGCTTCAACAAATATGTGTAACATCCTTCTCATTTGAGTTGCGCACAGCTGCTTAGATTCAGCCGTGCGTCTCAATTCGAGGCGCTGCATGCTTTTCACTAATTTGTAATTCACTGGAGCCTTTTCCAGCAACTTCTCAACTTCTCTCAGTGTGATCAAGAGTATCTTGCAGTCCATCTTAATCTTTAGTCTCTGCCTCTCTGAAATGTTTTTGGAAGTCCTGAATTGGTTCAGGCTGACTTCTGCTGCAAATCCAATATCAGAGTCTGAGAACTGTCCTTGTGCAGACTGCTGGCCTGAAAAAGACCTCTTGTAGTTGCTTTTCCTTTAGAAATAGTCTCATGGGTCATGAGCAACTAAAATGGAGGGATTTTATGTTTCAGTTAGATCGTTAAGATGTATATTTATAAATCTGTCTGTATCTATCTTTTATTAGGACTAAATACATCAAACGCATACTTTAGGTGATACAAACTACAGTGCGAGTGAGAAAAAAGTGGAAAAAAAATACCCCGCATTATATACAAATGAAAACAACGTTGTGAAACCTGTTATGACAGCTTTAGGATTTGTATACTTATACAAAATGTTGCTTTAGTTCGGGGTAACAATGGTGTCAATGCGTGATGAGGAAGGGGTGGATTTCTCTTGGAGTGCTGTTAAATATCCAAGCCTTCAGCGTGAAGGCAGGATCAGCACAGCAGATCTTCAGCTCCTCAAATTACTTCATTTTTGGATTGGGTGGTTTCACCTCTCCTCTACCACCTCCATGTAGTGTTTGACATGCGGCCGGCGCAGAAATCCTCATTCTGACACCTTGACATTCACAATCCACAAGCACAGACGCGCTACATCCAGTTGCTGTCATAAAATCCTCATGACGGGCAGGGCTATCGGGAACAGGACAGATAGTCTCCCCCTTAGGTGGAGTGAGATCCAACTTTGAATGCATTGTGCCGTGTACGTAACCTGCACAAACTGATGTTGATTAGCCGCTTTCGCACATCATTCTCCGCTTGCGTACGGAGTATTCTGAACATTTTCCAATTCACATTGGTCCAATTCACTGAAATCTGGTTTTGAGTGATGATTTTGACCTCTTTTGATCACTAAAAGCAAATCCTTAATTTCCTCAGTGATATCTCTGTCCTGATGTACTCAGTCTTCACCTTGGGGCCGTGCCAGCATGTCTAACATGTGTGACTTACAATCTTTGCTTCGATACATTGGACAAGATCAGCTTCTTAACATAAGGAGCCTCTCCAAAAAGAACATACACAGCACATGGACACTGCATATCTGACTGCTGGGGAACATGACCTGAAAAAGCTGGCTTGTTTCTCCACATGACTTTGAGGAATCGAATTAGCCACCATTAGCTCACACAGTACCTCTGCAGTTTCTGGACATAGCACCTGAAATGGTCCCCTGTTTGATGTGGACAAGAGTGAAGCACTGCAGCCGGTGTCACATGGGTCACTTGGGTGAAAAAAAAACAAAAAAAAAAAAACAGTGATCCCAGGAAACAGCAGCAGCTTGTTGCTTAGCTCCTTTAGGACTGATAGTTAGCTCTGCCTCTTCCGTGTTCAAAATGTTGAAACTTTAGTCTATATGTGACACATCCCAGGTCCTGGTTGTTCTCAAGCCATGTCTTTCACTTGTCAAGTGAAGCCCGACATTATTTCGTGGGCATTTTTTGGCAATGTGCGAAATTACATCTTGTTAAAGTACAAACTGCAACTCATGTCAGTGTCTGACGTCAACCCACACAGAGAACAACATAAGTATAGTTTCTCCAATATAGATTTTTCTCAGTCTGACTTAACCAAACCACATATATCCATTTATACAGGTGTTTGTTTAGCAAATGTTCATGACCTTTCCAAAACTTTCGGGGTTTATTTATTTTTCCAAAACTTCTCCTGGCCTGGAAATTTCTATTTTTAAGCACCAAGGTGTTCCCAGGTTGTTTTTTTTTACGACTGTAAGCACCCTGCTAACAATCCCAAAGTCACTGCCACAGGCTGAGGGAGGAGAGGAGAACGGAAATAAGCGGAGTAGAAAAATTGGAAATTAGCCTGGTTCTAATGAAAGCAAGGTGTGCATCTCCGCTATCCACCAATATGTTAATTTAAAGGATTAAATTAAGAGCGGGAGAAAGGAAAAGGTGTGGTATCTTGTGTGTGTGTGAGAAGGTGTAAATGTGAGAGACAGGGTGAGAAGGAAAGACAGATTGCGATGAAAGCAGTGAAGCAGAAACAAAAACCCAAATCTGGTCTGATCCTCCTATATTAGCCTGAAATACTGTAACACTGCACAGCATATTCACTTGTTAACACAGGCACACACACACAGACATTTTATGAACACTCTTGTAGACAGGCTGCACTAATATCATGTCAGATTCATTAGTTCAGTCATGCAACCAGCACAAAATCCTGTAGCAATTATCATCTGACACATGCGACACACTAAGAAATATGTTCACGCACACATGCATGCATACATTTTTACAAAACATCAATATATACAGACAAACACACAGACAAGACACACGCACACGCACACACACACACACACACACACACACATATACACACAGAGGAGCTCCTAATTTCATTCCACTAATACAGTCTCAGTATTTACAACCTGCTTGAGAAAACATGTTCCTGCTTAATTAGATTAAACAAGAGTATGTGTGCGTGTGTGTGTGTGTGTGTGTGTGTGTGCTCGTTTGCATGCGTGGAACAACAGGTGAGGCAGGGATACACCGCTAGACAGCATAAAGAGAGGAAGGGGACAGACGGAGAGAGAGGGAGAGAAGGAAGGAGGGAGAGACTAGACCTTCATTCTCTAGACTTTTTTTCTGGAGCATTTCTGATTCAGTCCTTGACATGAAACTTAAAATGTGATATTTCTAAACCTAATGCACTTTCAAGATGAAATCTGAGGTAAATTATCATTAAAGTGCAGAGGAATCAAATTAGATGAATAATGCTGTCTCATATTGTGCATAAGGTAGACTCAAATAATCTAAGAGGTGTAACAACACACTGCTACCAAAAGATTTTTGTGTTTTTACAGGACACTAATATACTGAGCATGGCAAATTAATTACCATGCGCACAAATGTATCCACAGCAGTTCTTTGTAGAGGTTACTACCGTTCTACCCTCTGCCTTTCTTACCTTGACTTCCCTCATTTTCATTCTGTGTCTGTATTAAATACAAGGACGCCACAATCAGGCAGACACGCATACACAGGCGCTCGCAGACACACACGGCAGCGCAGCATCTAGAGGGGATTAAACAGCTTAGACATTGATTAGACACACCTGAACCCAGGAGGAAAGGAGGGATCGACAGCAGAGGAGGCGGAAGAAGTGGCAAGCAGGGGGTGGGGTGGATGGGGCGGGAGTGTGTGGGGTGTCTAAAAGCATGTTGGGAGAAGAAAGAACAGGAGAATGGGTGGGAAAAAAACAGGCATCAAGGGTGAGGGGGGAGAGAATATCACACGGACAGAACCAGGGTGTAAATGTCTCAGAACATGTCCTCTAGGATGGACTGGAGTGGCAGAGGGAGATAGATAGTGGGGAGAGGAGCGAAAACGCTGTCTGCACACACTGCCAGAGAGGTTTTAACACTCCTGTTTGTGGCCAAGGTGTGAAGACACGCACTCACATAGATATTCGCCTCACCCTATACAGGCAGACACAAGACACTCAACGCACATACACAGGCAAAACCTCAGAATAGACCTCTTCTACCACAATCAAAATTTCTACCCACAACCGTACATACATGAAAAGACCAGAATAGGGCCCGGAGTCAATGATGCATATCCGTGTCTATTTATAAAGTCCTGCAGCCTCCACTGGATTTCAAACACAAAGAAGCATCTGCTTTTAGCTCTCTTGACTCTTCTATCACCCTCTCGCTCCACCATGAACAGAGGAGAAAGTTTTCTCTTTAAATGATACCCACTTCCTTTCTTCTCCTTCCATAAAACATGTTGTGGAAATACAGCCTAGCCACATGAGCAGAGGGAGGATGTTGGGGAAAGTCAAAGACGGCGACGCAAAACTGAGACAGACAGACAGAGTTTCAATTTGCGTGTATGAATAACTGGCAACACTTTAATTTGTTGGTTCATTTCATGCTTCTTTCTAGCAAATTTGGAGTAGAACTCCCCAGAAATTATTTTTCTTCCTATTAGGGAATTACTGCCCTGGAAAGGAAAGGAAAGGAAAGGAAAGGAAAGTTCCCCATGTATTATTCCTTTTCTACCCAGACAAACAGCAGAAGTTTTATTTGAGTTTCGTTGCTTGTTTTCAACTCGTTTCAACTCCTTTTTCCTACGAGACTTGTTTGAAAGGGGGAGAGCAGAAATGATCCACAGTTTCTCTTTTCTTGTAAACACTTGATGTATCACAATTTATGCAGAGCCACAGAGACTACGCATGTCAACACAGACAGCAGTGTAATACTAAGGTTAGAGAGCCAAACGTACACGGGCCTAAATAAATGAATTCATGAATTATTTGTTTATCTACAGTATGGATGCGTCAGCTGTGAGCAGCTGGTAAACACTGCTAAGTCTCTGAGAGATGTACTTAAGAGACAAGCATAAACATTAATTCACTTGAAGCATAATCACACACACACACACACACACACACACACACACACAGACACAGACACATACATGGTACCGTGACCCAATTTGTTTATGCGAATCCACGGTTGGTCGGCTGCGAGGCCCCCCCACCCGTTTACTCGTCCATGCCTTTACCTCTTTATCACAGAGAGGAAAATTATGGCTAATGTACTTATAATCTGATTATATGATTATATAACTACTGCTGCTAATCTAACAGTCTCTCTCTCTGCCTTTCTCAAGGATGAGATCAGTGATTTATGTCTTTAAAAGGAAGTATAAAACCAAAAGCAACGGGTGAAACGAACTGTGAGATTAAACTAACCCTCCTCCATGACTCCCCCCCCCCCCCCCCCCCACCACCACCACCACCACCACCACCACCACCACCTCCTGAGCTTCTTTCTCCCCCTCCTCTCTAAATTATCTGAGAGCTGTAATTAAAAAGTGCACTTTGGTTCTCGCGTGGTGCTAACAAGCAGGCCAAAACGCACACACCGATACACACAAGCTCCCACTAAATTAGAGATAGTTGAAGCTCAACTAATCACCTGAGTCTTTGCGATAACGAGCGGTGTGAAGAAAAAAAAACCAACTCTGTGTCGTAAGTCGGAGTTAAAACACAGTCCTGATTTACCGTAGTGTCGCAATATTTGCAATGTTGATTCTCAGCCTTAACTTTATATTGTGATAAACAAACTGTCTGTGAGTAATGAATCCAAACCTGTGCAACAAAGAGATGTGGACTGTGCGATGTGATCCGGTACTGTACGGTTGCAGTAATAGCTCGTTTCAGAAACAGCTCTGAGCTGTACATGAAGTCAGATTTACTGTCATCTCCCAGCATAAAATTCACACCTGTTTATTCGCCAACAGATTATCATATGATTATCCACTAGTACAATCAGAAAACTTGTTTTTAGAGTTCAGTGTGTGCCCGACTTCCAGGAAAACATCCATCCCTGCGAGATAACAAGCTAACCAGCTACAGCTCCTTAGCTACGACTCAATTACTTATCAGCAGTCGGCAAACCGTGCCGCGCTGATCCACCCAAACAAACAAGCCAGGTTCCGACAACAACTAAAGCTCCTAAGACAAAGACATTGAGGCTTATATGGCTGTCATGTTGCATGTCTTGTGACTCTCGACTGTTTGCTACAGTTTGTAACACCTGCACGGATGTGCCAGTATAATCCCATCATTACAATGAAGGGGGGGGGGGAAAGTCCTCCCACAGTCTCCGAGGTATTTATTGTAAAGCAGAAAGTACATCCTACCTGTCTCTCCCCACGGCTCCTCTGGAGACGCATAAAACTCCATTTTGTCAGCACCATCATTCAACCTCATTCATATTTGTTATCGAATGCTTCGAGCCCATACAGTGCAGTCTCCTTTGAAAGTTTTACAATAGCTTTGCTACTCTGGCTTGATAGATACCAGACAATCCAATCCCAGGTCCAATTATAAGCATCAGGAACGACCAGTGAGTTCTTATGATGTGTTCATCATTTTGGTGGAGAACAGACACATAAAGCTGCATTGCTCAGAACTCAAATCATTTTCTCATACATTGCTCAGTCTGTGGCTCCCTAATACTGACTGCTGTCTTCACAAAGACATATTTTTTCACCCCCAGCTTGCTTGGCTAAGACATGCCTAAGTTGAAATGTCCAATCTATAATTTTGGAAAATAACGAGCGCTCAGCAAATACTCCCCACTGATCCTGCGGGCCTATTTTGTGTTTTTGGGATGCTGCTGAGTGGAAAAAGGGGGAGGATATATAAAACCGGCAATGGCACCCTCAAGAAAGTGTCCTCTCATTGTCTCAACCCATTTGGAGATGTCAGGGCTCTATTTTTATTTTTGACACATTGCTTTCCAGTACTGGTAGCTGGTACAGTAGCTACGTTAGCTGCAACATTACCAGACCACAGTCAAAACACACTTAAAGGACCGCTGTTTGTTGTCAATTCAACAAACAGCGGTCCTTTAAGTTGCATTCTAAAGCATGCAGGAGATCAGCGTTTCCCACAGAATGACAGCGTAATTGCATATTTGTTAGGAATGTCAACTGCCGCGTTGATGGAGGATGGCTTGTAGCCAGAGATCACGTCATGTATGATGTGCGTCGCTCCAGTGTGCTGCCAAACATGTGGCAAGAGGGCGAGGGAATCAAGGAGCTAACGTTAGTTCTGTACCTCGAGCCTGAGTATGTTACGCCATAGGAAACAATTGAAATAAACTTGAAACAATTGACAATTGAAACTGTTGTATTTTTTGAAACAAGACCCTAATATTTGTCTGTTGAAGCTATTCTAGTAGATTATTTCACCATTTGATTTTTATTTAATTCTCCATCCTTTTCTCTTTTACTTTCCCTTTTACTTTTAATCACTTCCTTTCAGTTCCTCCCCATGCAGGCTTCGAGCCCGCAATAAAGAGGAGACTCTCCCCCTCTCTTCTCCCTGTTTCTCTGCACAGCATGTGTCAGTAGACCCTTTCCACTATGGCAGAACGAACAAGTACTGGAGGGGTAGAGACTGTCCACTTGTTAATCGATCGTAAATACTTTGGCTGACTGACTGGGAGTGAGAGATACTTTGCTGAAGCAATGGTCCAAAACACAATGTTAGAGATCTTTGTTAGAGAGGAGTGTAAAATTATTTTTGGTTCATGAAACTGTCGTAAGTAATTAATGAGAAACGCTGGGAGGTATAAGTTAAAAACGGTCTCGTGTTGTGTCGTTGTGTTGACTGCTCCGTTTCAAATATATAGACAGAAACAGACACAAAATTGTTCCATGCCGTGTAGAATTAAATTATGCTAAATCGAGTTAAGTAGTATAAAGGAAAAAAGACACTTAATTCTCCACTCTCTCAGCTTACACATTCCAGTCCTAACCATAAAATATTATGTGTGATTGTGTCTACGTGTCTGGATAAGCGTTGTTAAAATATATTGGTTGTTTGCCAGCAGCAGAATTTAAGAGGCAGAGTGAGAAAAGTTGAGCTGAGGCTTTTTCTCTACTTACAGAAATCTAATATGTCATTCGCTCTGGCTGCTGCCGGTTCACAGTTTTGATAGCCTGCCTGTTTACAGTTGAGTTGAGTGCGTGTGTGCTCTCTTTGTGGAGGAAATGTATGTACGCCAGCGTGACATACTTTTATAGATGCAGCACGGGGGTCAAAGGGAAATGCTGCACGTCGACATGTGAACACACACTCAAGCATTATGGCTCCGAGACCTTTACGAACACACGCAGAGAAGCGTGTGAATGGAGGTGAGGGCCAAACGTCCACATCAAATAATTGCCAATAAGTGTATTGACTGTTGAAATAACACACAACATTCAAACACTGGATTTAGCACTTCAGTAATTACACTCATGAAGTGGCAATAAGGCGACATGGTGTGGCCACTAAGATGCCAGCCTTAGTGGAATATGTGATTGCAACCCAGTATGCTAGGCTCCCAGGCTGTGATTGGCTGATTGAAGTGCACTAATGAATGACTGCGTGAAGAAGCCGGAGACTTATTCTGGACTGATTAATGTGTTTTCCTCAATGCCAATTAAACACTGATTACACAAATTAACAACTCTGGGCCACCATAATCACTAAGTGCTCACACAGGGACTGGCGTTGATGGAATAGGCTACAAACGTACGCACACACACACGGAGACATGCGTACTCTGCTACAAGGCACCACACCCCATTTGTCCTCCTATCCTTGCCCAAAGCCCTGTCAAATGCTGCCAGGCCTGGCAGTTGTTATAGCCTAATGCTTTTAGCTGCATGTCGTCCAAGATAGAGTTACCAACCACATTCACCAAACACCCTCTCCTCTGACTCACTCGCTCGTTCGCACACACATGCACACACGTGAGAAAAAAAAAAGCCGTCACCCGGAGTCTTGCAAGAGTACACATACATCAGGGCTCAGACAGACAGCTGGTGCCAAAGGGTGCAGTTAGTGGATCCCCCCTCAGGGATGGGTTACCACCCCCTTCCCCTTGTACAGAGCCAGAGGGGAAGAGGGACAACGAGAAGTGAGATTAAAGGGAAGGAAATCGGGGCAGGAGAGGGGAGGGATGTGACAGACAGAGCGAGAGAGAAGAGTGGGAGAAATGAAAAGGGAAAGTTTCTGTAGACCGAATGTAACGTGACACCACAGAGGGGGGGAAATGACAGCATGGAAAGACACAGTCAGTCCACGAGGGGAGAGAACGGGAGAGAGGGAGGGAGGGAAAATCAAAGAAGATTTGCAAAACTCGTTGAAATTCGGAAATTTGGAAACCACTGCATCTGCTCAGACGCACTGAGCCTTTCTCTCGTGCCTCTCGCGCTGCTTGTCATCACTTTTTTTTTTTCTCTTTTTGTCCCCGAGTGTGAACATAGGTGTGTGTTCCGTGTGTGTGCTTTGACAGAAAAATGAAAAATTAATACTGTTACGATTCTGCTAACATGAGAGAAAACACTGACCACTTATGTCTTGCTGGTTGGTCAGCACATAAAACCTGCTTTTGGTTTTGTGTGGTTTGTGTACAGTTAACTTTGTGTGTGTGCGTGCGTGTGTGTGTGTGTGTGCGCGCGACACAGTGCAGTTTACTGTTTCAGCAGAATTGTGCTGCAGAAAATTGAAAAACTGAAGAATAAAACCATTTTTCCCCATTCAAGTGGATCCATGTACATTCCCGTTAAACCCATATGTGTGTGTGTAGACTGTGTTGTGTGTTTGTCTTTGTGTGCCCCCTCCCGCGTCTATATAATTTTGATAGCTGCGGTGCTCTGCTTTAGCTCGCAGTTGGCTTATTCATAAAGCATCTTAATTTTTTGCGATACATTCTGCTCAATATGTTTCTCATTGTGTTGGGGAAACGTGGCTGTGGGGAAATATGAGGAACAAATAAATTGATGTTGTATTGCCTACCGCATTGTTCCTTCACAAACACGCGCCCTCAAAACAAAACACACTTCTCCCTTCCTCCATCGCCCTCGCTCCATTCATTTATGACAATGCAGGTTCGCATCTAATGTCTGGCGTGTGAGTGTGCTTGCGTGAAAAGAGAGAAAGGGCCAGCTGTGTCATTATACAAGCGCGGTGCATCCATGATACAAGCTAATTAGATCACCACTGGTGATGGACAGGAAGACCACGAGGTGAGAGCGGAGAGGGAGAAAAGAACGCGACCGTGAGCGAGGAGGACTGAGATGGGGAGGTGGCGAAGACTGAGAAATACCTTCGGCGGTGATTGTGTCGAGCGCGTTGAAAGCGAGCGGTTTAAAAGCCCGTTCGCGCACATAAACGCACAGGCCCGGCGCAATTACCCGCACACCTGATGCACACAAACGCTCAAGGTGCACCAACGCACGCCTTGATGAGCAAGTGACATCCTAATAAGCCACTATGACAGATAAAGTGACTCTGAAAGAACATAATCAAGTAAATTTGGCCAAGAACTGTATCGAACAGTTCATTCTGAGCTCAAACACACACACGCGCGCGTACACAAACACCGGCCATTTAAAGGTGTGTTTGCCAGGCGTGAGGAGCTGTTTAGAAATGACGGTTGCAGTAATCAGCATAATGTTTGCCTCGAGCCGTGGATTGACATTTAGAACAGTGGATTATTGGAGCAAAACCCACACGCTGCCTTTCAGCAAACACTATCATATTATTACAGAGGACTATTATAGATTACGGTCATAATATCAATGTTACACTGGCCACAGGAGAATTTGTGGTTTCACTGTGCAAGCCAGACCTTGTTTTGTCCATGCGTGACATATTTACCATAGATTGGTACAAATTGGCTCTCAAAAACTCAGCAGGTGGGTCGCTGTCCGTGAATGCAGCACAAAGAGCAGCGCTGAGCCCTGTGCTGGAGTGGCAGTAAGCAGTCCTCGTGTCTTTACTTAAAAAAATCATGTCAGGGATGTGGAGTACTGTAGGACAGGTTAGGCTGTCCTAGTGAGAGCAACACAACATTTTCATTGACAGGTCGAGTGCTGAGGGCAAAATACAGCCTGACTTTCAACATATCAATTTCCTGAGGAAAATATCAATTACACGAGCCGGCCGTCTATCTGTCTGTTGTGTCTTTTCCTGAGCAGTGGATGAACGTTTTACCATGCGATCGATCAGGTGTGAGGAGGAGCTTTGTTTTGCCCATACAGTATATCACCCCGTCTCAAGTACTTTCCAAAACTATAGGCTGTGAATAAAGAGAATTCGGCGTTCAATCATGACTCGTAACTGCAGTTTAAACCTGACTAATTGTACACCTTTCATCTGTTGTAGGCCCTACGGGAAGGTGAGCCGAGCCGCTTCATCAGTTAATGCGTCGAAACGCCTCACGTCCAATCAATTCAGCCCTGTGATGCATTTCCAGCAGCGGCGACGTACTGACTACACTGAGCACAAACCTCACAAAGTATCACCAGTGTTCCAAAGTGTCCTGTGCGAGCACCAGCGTGTGACTGTGCCGTAGAGAAGACGCTGGACCAGGATGAGTATATTATTCGTGGGAGGACTGCAGTATCAGCAGGTGGAGTTGATGTGAGCCTCAATAAGAGCCAATCACATCAGCTCCTCTCAGCCTCTTTATAAGGAACAGACAGTTTAATGGGCCAAGAGTAGAGCTGAAGCCAGCTTCTGTGAGGAAAAAAGAAAAGCAGACTATCACAAACATTAACATACAGGAATATGCTTTCAAGGGCACGCTATGTCCGTTTTTAGTTACATTTACATCTCAAAAGATATCCAAGTCCCAATTCATGTGAAGCAATATTGGAAGGAAATCACATCAATGCACTTTGGCAACGACTAGAGTAACTTGACGTATATTAAAACATAACTGTCTGTTGCCTATAATTTTATTAAGTAATTTGACAGGATGCATTGAGCTAGCCGTATCTGGGTGCGCTTACACACTGACAATAAAGATGTCACAGCGAACACAAAAAGAACATGCTGCTTTCATTGCTGCACAACAGAGTCCTGCCCACAGCTCCTATCATTTCGATTACATATGTTTAGCCATCGCAACCCAACAACAAAAACACCTAAGGTTTCATAAAAGGGTAAAAAAAAGAAGCAGAAGCAAGTAACTCCACCTATTTATGAGGCTGTGAACTCGCAACAGAAGACAACTGATTTTTGGCTAATAACCGTCTTTATAATGAAATTGACTAAACTATAAACTTTTGATAGCCTGGAGTCGCATAGATCAACCCGCTTCTCTGCACTGTGCCACTGCAGAACATAAGCCGAAGCGTTTCTCAGGAAAAACAACCGAGTATCAACTTTTTAAAAAATGGTCCCATCACGTCAATTGGCTCATTTACGTTTTTTTGTTTCGAAAGTGATCAATTTGATAAATGTCATGTCTTTTTTCATAAGAGAAGATAATTAAATGTAAAATTCATTAAAGATTGTTTTGTTGCTGTCATGTGAAAGCAGCACAAGATTCATGGCGTAATCTAGTGAGGGGCTCCGTGAAAAATGTACTTTTACTTAGATTATTATGTTGGCATTATAGCCCATCCATGCATGATCATACTACGTTACGAATGTATTGATTCCTTCAACAGAATCTATATATGTTATAAATATGTAGGTTGTGTGTATACTTAATACTGCATGTTTTTCTAATGATTAGAATATACAAGTAATAAATGTATCAGCTACCTCCTATTGCTAATGTGTATTTCAGCCCTAAAAATACACACATGAGCATTCCAGTGGTGAATTTCATGGCAGTGGAGTAAAGTGATGACAGGTTGAAAACTCAGACAAAACACTGAGTGGCATTATTGGCATTGTTGACCGTTACAGCTGAGCCATCGGGTTGGAGTCTAACTACAGATGCCTGTGGCTATGAGAGTGCCTGTATCTTTGTGTTGTGTGTCCTGATATGCTCACTTAAGTGTGCAAACTCCGGCACGGGATGCTACTGCTACTGCATCGACGGGTGTGCTGGACAATTGAGTCGGCGCGCGCGTTCATTCCACATTTACAGGACAAAAATATGTTTCTAAGAATTGTGTTCAGTGTGTGCACTTAATGAGATGAATGCTTGTGCGCCGCCCCTTCCCAATTAAGGAGAGTGGAGGAGAGAAGTAAGTGTGCCGAAAGGAGAGGAAGGATGTAAGGCGGGCAGGGACAGGAGAAAAGTATGACGTGCAACAACTGGAGAGAAAGAACAAGGCAGTAAAAGGGGAAGAACAAAAGTAGATAAAGCAAGTCCATTAGCCAGCTAAGTATTTTCTATCTTCTTTGTCTTTCTCTTTGAGGAACTCACTTCATCTGTCTTGACTAAGTGTCTTAAACTCTGTTTTGATTATGTCTGCTCATTCCGTGCTGTCTTATGGCATCCATCTATCTACTCCAATGACCCCATAACTAATAATCTATTATCTCTTTCCACCTGCTTTCTCTTTAAATTACCTATTTTCCTCTCTGATTACTTTTCTTCATCCCAGCGTATCTTCTCATCTCTCTGCGCCTATTAATTTCCTCATCCATCCATAAGGGAATACTTCATCCTGATCATTACCTACTCAACCACACGTGAGTCAAAACATTTACCTCAGCGCGAACACGTACACGCTCGGGAGGTATAAGCTATTCGTCCAATTGTGCCATCATCACCAAAAACGCTGATAGCTCATGTACACATTAAAAAAAAGCAGCATTTCACAAATGAACTCTGCTTCCATATTAGAAAAAATCCACTTGAGGTGTGTAAAAGTGCACCCGCTGATAGGCAAAGCTATCCAGTTTCTAGAAGCACCTCTTACAGGGAAATGCCCTAGCTGGTGATCAGTTAGAGAACATTATCCTAAGTGAAGTGATCTGTAACCTGTACGTAAAGTCATGTAAAGTTAGTAAATGGACATTTTCTTTATAACAACACCATCCGGGACCAAACCATGCAGTTCATGGTATGTAGGAATGTTTCACACTGATCTGCAAAATTGGTAGTAGTGGGCTTTGTTCACTGTTTGCTCTGAGTTTCAGCTCTCAGAGATGCATACCTGAACAGAAGTACTGTAAGAGATACGCTGCTTCAAACATATACATACAAAGCAGCAGGCGGTCTTTGGTCTCTCATGAATCTGTAGCTCTGTGGATATGTTGCACCGAGTACGCCATTTACATTTTCTGCGCCGTTGTTTTTTTGTTTTTTTTTCTGACGTAGCTGCCGTATTAAACAAGAGGAAGTTGTTCATTTCCTGATGCACAGTTTGTTTCCCAACTACAGACAAAATGTTGCTTAATTTGTTCAGTACTACAGAAACCCCGAGCTGGCCAGACTGATCAGAAGTCGTAAACAACTGCGTGCCGTAAACAACTCTGTGCTTCAGTTTCTGTGGGAATGCGTATTAGTGTGATTGGCTCTCGTCTGGTTGTCGCTCACATTGTGCGGACATTTGCATAACGCTAAGCCTGTCTCAACTTTCCCCTGTAGTGTCGCTCGGCACCTTTTAAATCTCTGTGCAGTAGCTCAGCAGATCCCATTCACAATATGCTCAGTGATATCTGTGAAATGCCAACAATGGTAAAGAAAGTAGAGCAGTCTAGGGTCGTGAAAGTGAATTAACTGGTAGAAGCAGTGGCATAGCCAATATGTTGTAATGATCCAAAGCTGACTGAGAGCTTGTCAAGATTTCCTCATTGGGGCAGCTGTGGCTCAGGAGGTAGAGCGGGGTTGTCCACTAATCTCTGGGTTGGTGGCTCAATCCTTGGCTCCTCCTGTCCACATGTCCGTGGACAAGACACTGAACCCTAGGTTGTTCCAGATGGATAGGCCAGCGTCTTGCATGGCAACTGTGTGGCCATTGGAGTGTGTGTGTGTGTGTGTGTGTGAGAGGTCAATTTCTCCCAAAACGCACTATATACAGCACCGTGCGCCACTTCAGCGCTCTGCCAGCACTAATGCAACACTTCATTTTTGCACATCCTTGCATGAATCTCCAGGAATGTTATTATTGCACTGAGGCACTGCAGCACCACTATGCAAAACTCCTGTTTGCATAGAAGTGACATTTTCCTCTGATGTCATGCTCATGGTGGGAAGCTCAAATGTTGAACATGCTTGTGTTCCAGGTTGCAAGTCATATAACCATAGATAAACATAACCGTTTCACCAACTAATCAGCAACTGAAAAAAACAATGGGCCTTGAAAATCCAAAAGGAAACTGGGCCACAATTCAAGGTGAAATTAAATATTTGATAACCAATAATCCACTGTTAGACAACAGCTATCGTTAGCATCCAACCAAGTTACAGTTTCATAAGGTGAAAGGTGTACATTAATTCAGATGGCCAATCTGAGGAAAGTGGCATCTGATCTGTGTGGAGGACTCATGGATGTATCATAGTTGGAGTGGAAAATGATAAAGTGAGTTGAATGTTCGCTACGTCAGAACATATTTGAAGAAAGTCTTCCTATCTCCCACCATGCCCATAAACTCAAGGCTGCTTCCATCAATTGCTTCTAATGCGGTAAATGTGCTTCGAAATACATTGATGGAAACACAGCTATTGCCTTTTTCTGTACCACCGCGTGCAGGTTCATTTAAGAAGAGAAACTGACTGGGACATTCTTGTCTCTTTTTTAGTATCGAGCATTGTATCTTAAAATTAAGGTATGTGACAATCTCAGTATATTGTATTTTACCTTTGAAATGAGCTAACAGTGCAGCACTTCCAGTTCCTTGCAGAATGTCGATCTGAACGTTCCAGAGTTGAGGCAGACGGGGAGACATAATCGCATCACAGTGTATTTACAGAAAATGGAACGAAAATTGATTTGGTGCTGTTTAAGTGCCTGCTCCTAGAAGCCATTATTTTTGGTGAATTTTATAGTCCATCCTCTTTTATATGTATATCACTTAACCATTCAAAAAAAAATCATTACGCTCCTTAAGCCATTTAGGATAACAAGCACCGTACGAGGCGAAGCCAAAAAGTGTCCATGAGTCTGGAAAGTGAGGTGAGATAATACATCATATTAATGATGAGGCAGATGCATGCAAAACAGTGTGCTGCACACACACTGACGCACATATGCATGCAAAACAAGCACAAGTTTGTGATTCTTGACATACACTTCTGCCACATCCCCTATCTCACACACACTACCACAAGCCAAGTCTCCATACAGCTGCTGGCTCCTCGCAGAGGTATGCCCACCTCGAGCTTGGATCAAAGGACTAAGCTAAAAACCTCTGGCCAGACACACACACACACACGCTTCCTGCCTATTCCTGGATGAGATCAAAAAGGGTCTTTTTTGCTCTAAGCCTATGGCATAAATCACCATACACATATAAGAGTGCACAGACACACACACACCCCTCTCAAACACCTGTGGCAGATCAAACGCATCAAGCTGAGAACACACACCTGCAGCAGGCCAAAGCCCACGGACTGAACAAGTAAATCATGCTGCTCTAATATACGCACAATGATGTACACTCCCGCACTTCTACTCGGCCCAGCCTGACCTGAGTAATATTCCGTGACTGGCGATTCACTATGCAAAGATCCCATTCAAATAGCTGGATGGCTCTACCGCAATGAAAACATACACAAACAAATAAAGAGCCTCGGCCAGGTGCATTTGGTGCGGGGGAGCGGGGCCACATTTCGTGTTCTTCCACTGAACAATCGCCGGTCCATATCAGTCCACGCCCTCTGAATGTCACAGTAAAAATGAGCACAGCCACAGCCAAAGCGAGACAGAGAGGGAAAGGGAAGCGCGGAGAGAGATAAATGCAGAGAAAGTGCAGAGACACAATGAGAGATAGCCTGGGGTATGATCCGCTGGAGGGTTGCCAGTTCGAATCCAAATACTGACTGAAGCATTCTTGATGAGGGAAGGAAAGTCACTTTCTTCACCCCGCTGTGAGACTGCTCCCGAGCCTTCAACTAATCTAGTGCTGCCACTAAATGACTGGCAGTACAAGGCTCGGGTTTTAAAGGCATTTCCCAGGTGTTAGGAGAAAGAGAGAGCGAGACAGTGAGTGAGTGTGTCTCTGATCTGTCTCCAGCCACCTGCAATTTTATTTCCACCAGTTGTTCCTGTAAATAGGAATCTGTTCCTAGATTGCCTTGTGTTTGTGACAGAAAGCTTCAATCTGTGACTGCGGGCACGGGAAAAGATCACATACGGGATTCAATAAATCCAAATGTGAGAACATTTTAAATGAAGTGAGTACTCCTGTTCTAAATACTCTCTTCAGTCCATCAGATAGGCTTAATATGTGGGTAAAATGTAATGTATTTGCATAAACTGTCAACATATATGTACATGTATACTTTATGAATAAACCTCAACTTCTTTAAGTATTCGATTCATACAGTGCACCATAAATATGTGGAAGACACACTGTTCATACATTATGTACAGTATGTGTATAGTTCTATCAGGAAAACACTTACCACAGCATACCATATCTGCAATATTAGGCCTATGGGCTGTCACAGACAGCAGGGATTCTAATTACAAAGCAAATTCTTCTTCTTCTTCTTCTTCTTCTTCTGTATACCCTGCAGTGTGTAAAATCTGCTTTACAATATCTGCTTTCAATAAATTAATAATGTACAAGGCCTACTGATTGTAGACGCGTATATTCAGTTTCACTTAAGGGTTCGGTTACATTTGGTACTGATTCCCATTCTCAGCCACGTCAATGGCCATTTGTGACCAGATATTTCTTAAAATGTGAGTCATATTGCTCACAATATCAGCTCCACCCTGCATCTATTATAAAAACCACAAAACATGATAACGACTGGAACTTGACTTTCCTGTTTGAGAGAGAAGAAAGAAACACTTGTGGCGAGCGGTTTATGCAAAAGAAATAAAAGAGGTCACAGAAGTCTATTGAAAATGATTTCTGTTTGACGGCAGCACGCCTAAAAAAGGAACTATAGCGCGAGGTTAGTTAAACTGATGAACGAAATGAAAAGAAAACCGTAGCCTTATTGGTAGAATCACAACAATACAATAAGTATGCATTAATGTAACAATCATCTAAAACTGTGCAGTACAAGTATTCCTGTTGGTATATGCTAACATCTATCTCACTATACTGTGGTGTAAAGATGACCTTGGGAGTGAAGAAACTGGAAACAAACTGCTATCACTGGTATGTTTTTCCTTATGGTGTCAGAGTCATATAATATAAGCATGGAACATACTGTACAGTACACAACCTGCATTATTTGTGGAAAACTCAGCTTCACAAACATTTCTTTCACATGTGGAAGCCATGTCATTACTGCCATGATTAGAGATTAATCCTCATGCGGCTATCTGTGCTCCTTTTTAGAGCCGTTCGGCTGTAGACAACTTTGCAGCGCTTATTGCCATCACAGAGTTCAAAGTTCTTAATACCATTAAGCCCCATAAAATTTACTACATATGATGAAACTGTCACTGTGACTCTTGGTTTCATTTATTAGTTCTTGTCTCATCTTCCTCTGGCTGCAACTTACTTCAAAAACACTGAAAATGCTCCCCAAAAAGACGTTACTATTCATCACATGAGGGTTATCTCAAAGACAGAGAACAAAGCTGTGATGTGGGATAAAAAAGAAAAAAAAGAAAAAAAAAACTCACCAACAAGAATCTGTTTTGTCATTGTGCAAGTTTTGTTTTTTGACATTTTTAAATATACATACCCTATACCCTTTCACATTTGACAAGGTGTTTTGTGAGTGTGGTTTAGTTTTTTCAGTCTTGCACTTTTCCCTTGTTTTTCTTATTTGTTTGTTTCTATCAGATGCTGTGAGAGCCAAAGTAAAATTCAACAGAAAATCACAAGCAACCAAACTCAAAAGGAATTGCTTAAGGTTTTGTTGAGGGTCTTTTTTCATAGCGTTTACAGATTGGATGCCTTTCCAGGGATCATATTTAAATGCATGTTACATAGGTACAAATGTCATGCGGTAAATTCTATCTTTCCAAAGTTTCAGAGTTTATGTTCATACTATAATCTGCTATAATCAACACATCTGTTGACTGGGTATTATATGATTCTTTTACATTCACTGATTTTTCTATTTCCATTTCCAAAAATAAGCACGCCTAATCAAACCTAGATCAGCAATGTTTACAAAGAATTAATTAACTCATTTCAATCTGGATAATGGAAATGATAAACTGATTGTCATTTCATTTCATTTTCATTTTCATTGATGTGCCAGAAATAGATGACATATGTATATGTATATGTATAGGTGACATATATATAGCAGCAGGCATATGTGATAAAATTAACTTTGACTTGATGGACACTTCAAACCTGCAATAACATTATGCCACTACATTATTCATTTGGAGTTGTTGTTTAGGGCCATCCCTGATGGATCTAAGTCCATTATTCACTTTCTTTTAGCTGTTTTCTTACCAACGCCTGAAGGAAATATCTGGCCCTTAAGCTACTAAATGCACTACTATATTGCTGTCTGTTGTTTGGTGCTGAGCAGGTACTGGACAGTGGGTTCTTAGATCTTTGTCACTGAAAGCAGCTGCCTGCTGTGGCCAAAAACGACACTATGAGAGCAGTGAACCAAAACGGTAAATTTGGGGCCGGAGAGCTAAACAACGAGTTTAAATTCGCCGTAAAGCTCTGTGAAGCCTAACCAAGTGATAAATCTCTATAGGCTCATCGCTACGAGTGACCTCTTTTACATTGTCATATTGTTTTCACACTGACATTTAATACATTTATATTACAGTTTACGAGCAAATAAATATAACTTTTAGTCTAGACTAGTTGATTGGTTATACAACTTTGCAGTAATAAAATATTTATTTCAAGTAAATGTAAATAAATTCTATTTCCATAAAGATGCAACAGATTATTTGACCACATTATGCAGCAGCACACCATCACTTCTCAAAAAGTTACTCTTCATCAGATTACAACTCCCCATAGCTATTCTGCTTTCATAATAACCAGAGGAATTCTTAAATTGGTGTATAACCAGCAGTAATTTGTACAGCAGCGGCTAGAAAGTCTTGTGTTGACTCTTCGAGCCTCTTAATAAGATCCTCATTTAGCAAATTCAACCAACATATTATTACTTTAATACTTTGGAGCACAGCTAAAGCCCTCAGGCAAAATGTTCAAGGTCATTTTGTGCAGGTGGAGGTCAACATATCATTTATTATTTCTGTGAATATTTATTAACACTGAGGCCAAATGACAGATGTTCCACATTACAAAATAAAACATTGTTTTCAGGTTCAGACCAGGAGAGGGATGTTTCTCTCATACAATGAATGTATTGATTTGGTTCCTCTTTGCGCTTCACCAAAGCTGTTCAGAGCTGCATGTTCCTCCATTTGCACTCAGATGGGTGAACGCTGCTTGCTAAAGGCTGTTACTGCTCAGGCATAATATAAGGGCTTAATATAATACTGCAGGACTTCCACTGAATGGAAAAAAAATATCCAAATACATTTTACAAATATGAATTGTACAGTGAATGACACTGGGATTGTTCAACACTTCATTAATAATATATAGTAATATATTTGTGGGAACTAATAGAACAAACACATCAGGACTGTTATTTTTAAGTCATGCATTGAGAGAAAATCTGAGAGTAGCCTGTACCAAGCATCTTTAAACAAAACAGAGCTGTAACTCAATATTTTTATTACTGATTAAGCTTAAACTTTTAGTCCATGTCAGGACATTTTGTCCAATAAAAGTCAAAAGTATAAGATTTTTGTATAAGATACAGAGAAAAGTAGCCAATCATAACAACTAAAGAATGGTTGGTCTATTTGTTTTTTAAAAAATGACTCAGATGATCAAAGAGAATTTGTTGATTAACTTTATGTTAAAAGTGTTTCATGTCTAAAACAAGCGGCAACCTCTGTGGCTGTGAAATGAAGTCCCAAAAACTGCAGTTATTTGAACGGCCACTTGAGGCTGGCTACAGAACAGGTCAGTCTCCATAAGCCTCCATATTTACAGTCTATAACTAAGTTCCCCTTTCATGACAACTATACTGAGTGATGGCACAGGTGGGTGCCATCACAGGTGGTTTGTTTGCGCACCCGTTTGGTTCGCCTCAGGTACAGCGATAATCCACGGCTTTATCGATTTTTAGATTAGCCGGGAGGTGGAAGACGCGGGACTGCCAAGATGTCGCCACCACAGATTTTGAGCTTCAAATCGTCTCTTTAGAAACATGTCCATTCTTTATACTGTCTGTGGTCTAAATACTGCCATAGCTGTCAGCCATCAATGTCTCAAAGAGACATACACAAAGCTGAACCCAATACCAAGCCAGGTGGCCACTAAATTCTATCACAAGCCTTACTTTAATAAGCCAATATAAGCCGGCATCATGGATTTAAACTTTTCAAACACTTGAGCCAGCAAACAAAAGTTGTGAAGGTGTGTGTGTGCGCGCACATTCACCTGTCCTGCTGTTTGTCTGCCAATTTCAATATCTGTCTGTCAGTCATTTTGCTTTGTGGTGTTGTAGTTCAGTCAATCAATACGGTTCATGTTTTGCAAGCGTTCTGCTTTAGAACCATCTTGAAAAGTACAAGATAAGCCTTTGTGCTACCCCCCTCCTCGTCACCACCTAACACCCCCACTCACTCCTCACACACAGCGGATCAATAGCAACCTCCTCCCCCCTATCTTACATAATAAGCACCAAGGCCTAAACAGCAAAAACAGCCTCCATTCCACCTGTGTGGCCTGCAGCGCTGGATGCTTTAGTCCCTTATGGGGAGACAAGGAAGGAAGAAAGAAAAAGAAACCAAAAAGAAAAAGAGCAGCGTTACTGATAGAACAAACACACAAAAAATGAAGAGCATAAAGAAGCAAGACAGAGCGGCAGGAGGAGGGAGACCGGAGTGTATCCCACTTGGCTCGTATTTCAAAGCTCTGAAGGATGTTTTTGAGGAAAACCTCTATAAAATGCATCTTTTCACAAAGACAGGAAAACAACTTTGACTGGGCAGATGCAGAAGACGGAGGGGCCATCCATTGCCCACAATCCTATGACATTTATATATGAAAATTTGCACATTTGGAATGCACATTCAGAATATAGTTTTGACGACTACATTGACCATTTGAATTCATTTAATCAAAGTAGTCTGTAATCCCTCCAAGACAGTAGCTGCTCCTCTCCCTCTTTTTGTTTTGACCGGTAGTAGCAATTAGCGAATGACTACCAATGGTGGAAAAATTACATACCCAAAGCATGCTTATGTAAATATTGTGATTAGAAGGACAACTATGCTGTAATTGAACAAATGACAGATTATGCCTCTCCCTGGCCGTCTCCCTGTGCCGCCTGCATTGAGACCAGATATCACCAGCATATCGCTATACTAGAAGAACAATGACTGCCCTTGATGATCGTTTTAATTTGAATGTTCTGCTTTTATGACCAGCATTATTTACTGCATATTTTCATTGCTGCATACTTACAAATTACAAGAACGTCGTAATCCAGAGATTTGGAGAGAAAGAGGCTCGGACAAAGTATTTACACAAGACATTTCAGAGCGAGAGCATCAATGTTGACCATAGAAACTCACTACGACCTGAGTTTCACTGCTGCGAGCGACATCCTCCTACTTGCCCCACACGCCGCATCTATCGACTGACTGCGTACAGCACAAGAACAGAGGAGGAGACCCCGGCTCTGTGGGCAGAAGAGCCTCGGGTTGCTCTGCGCAGTATGCATGGAAAAGAATTACAATAAAACATATTTAAATATATTTCTTGCCTTTTCCCTGATGCTCGGAATAAGTCGCCAAATTTGTGGCTTGTGGCGTTTTAGAAATAAAGAGGTCAGTAAATTTAGCAAGAAAGTCACCAAATTGTCAACAGTGAGCGAGGGCCGTGAAACAATTCTATTTAAAAATAAATAGGAAATAACAAGACATAGATCCGTCGGCAGGGTTCATAAAATGAGGACATGTTTAAAATATTTTCTACTGTACATCAGATTGGTATTTTCTCAGCACTGTTGAGGGAAGACATGCAAAGAATGTGTGATTACATAGAGGCGGGCGTCGAATTAAATGAAAAACATGAATTAATAAGTGAAGAAAGTGTGAATGCAGATGCCGTTCAGGGCACATGGGGTCACTGAATGGTTTGATGAGTATGAAAATTATGTGAATCCTATGCTATGGCCTTCGCAGTCACCCAATTTCAACCCAATTGAACACCTACAAGAGATTTTGAAACAATGCCGCTCTCCACCATCATCATCAAAACAATAAATGAGGGAACACCTTTTGGAATAATGGTGTTCATGCCTCCAGTAGAGTTCAGAGACTTGCAGGATCAATGGCAAGGCACACTGAGGCTAAACTACAGCATGTGAACAAAAGAAGACAGGATAGATCCACTGCTGGTCTTTACTTTATACACACATACCACATCTCTCTCTCTCTCTCTCTCTCTCTCTCACACACACACACACACACACACACACACACACACAGGTGATTATTTTCCATTAGGAGACTCTGCTGCTTCTCTATAGCTGCCACCTCTTCTGCTGTGCGAAGAAAACACTTAGGACTGATAGAGGGTTAGCATCAATCTGACACACACACACACACACAACACACACGCTAGTCTGCAGTCCTGTCACACTAAAATCTCTTTCACACGCCAGGCCTACACACACAGACAGGTAGACGCACATGGACTCTGTCCCTCTCAAACACGCAGACATGTACACACACCCAGAGCTGCCGCAGAGTGTCAGGTGGCTGTGGAAGTGTGGTGATTTGTTTCTCTTGACAGACAGGAAATAAGGGAGTCGACCAGGGACCTCACTTCCTCTTAGACCTGACTAACCTGACGTCTATCACACGCTCCCACACCCACACACACACACACACTCACTCAGGCTGTCTTCTCCTCCATCGTTTACTCTCCTTCACTAATACATATGCACATGCACACACGCACGTAATCCATCAGACAGCCAGGTCTCTCCAGAGGTCTCCAAAATTCTAACTACTTAAAAGAGGGATTTAATTTGTTTCTTTGAGCAAAGAGATTGTTACAAGCTATAAAATCAGTTTAAAATACACCAAAATCCAAAAGGTTGCATGATATAAGATTCATGAGAGCCTCCAAGGTGGAAAAGTCACGGTGAGGTTGAGCGGCGTGGACGATGATAATTAGTTAGACGAGGCTCCTAAATTACCCTCTCCTCATTACGACGTGGGTTAAGCAAATTCCCACTTTAAATGTTTGACACTGATGAGCGAGAAGGACTATGTGTGCGCGCGTGTTATGTGCGTGAAACTGCATGCTAGTCTGTTTGATTTGGGCTTTGACATCACGCTCGGAACTCTCCTGGCCCGACGGCCCACCATCCAAATGTCCGAACGGTGACCTCAATTCGCTAAAGCGTGCCCAGTGGTCCAATCAAGATCAAGCTCTGGCTTAGTTGAGCCAATGACATGTGTCATATCAAACCTAATCACAGTGATAGATCCATTAAGTGGGTCAGCGTGATGATGCAAGTCTTTGCTTGGCCTAGTTGAAGCAGAACTTGTTTGGAAGCTGGTCTTTAACAGGAGCCCTAAAAACTGCGCCCACATTTTAGTTTTTAGACAAGAGAGATAGTTTTAACAGCTGGGATGCCCGAGCCACATTTTAATGCAATTACCTTGGGCAAGGTTAGCAATAATGACGACCAGCAGTATTTTTTCATTACACTTTGGCTACTTATAGACCATTATCATTATCCACATTAGCAACTGTGAAAAAATCAATCTCTACGTATTATAAAGCTAATGGTCCATATCGCTGTTGTTATGTGAACCCCCTCTGACTTTGAACATTTTTGTGTTTTAGCGTCATTACATGGTCCTCTGTGATTCGGGTTTCTAAAAATATTTGACAATCATGTTGAAAGTCTCCAAAATGCATCGCTGAAACAAGGCTGTTTTCAGAACAGTTTTCAGCCCACAACAGTAAACACTAAAGATAGAGAGGCATTCTCGACTCAGTCTGTTAGCAGTATAGAATATGATTTACATTTTGAAACACACTGAATGTGACCCATCCTTGAATTCAGTCAGAATATTAAGTCTAGGAACCGGGCTCCGTCTGTATCCATGCTGGAAATGTGAATCAGTCAAACAGCTGTGGAGCAGAACCCACTCAGTGACAGGGAGGCAGTGGGGGGGCTGAGGGATAAGTTATGAATAAAGAAGGAAGGGTGGAGAGGTGAGCAGATGAGAGGTGGAGGAAAGAGGGGGGAGGAACAGGAGGAGAGAGATAGTAAAATGCTGCCGTCACTTAAACTCTAAAATGAAAGATCGATGAGCTTATTTAAATGTGCTCCCAGAGACGAGAGTTGGCTCATATAAAGCCTCACATTTATGGGGAGGGGTGTGGGCATCGATTGACTGAGAGAAAGAGGGAGCGAGGGAGAGAAAGAGGGAGAGGGACAGAGGGGGAGAGAGAGAGGTGGGGAGAGATCAGGAGGATCAACCTTGGCTCATGAATTTCATCCTTTTCCTCCTAAAATAAAACGTCCTAATAAATGCTGGGGATAGAGGGGTCAGACCCTGGAAAATCTACAGCTTTCGATTGGCCGTCTGGCACAGCTTATCAAATCAATAGCCCCATCTTCCCCCCCTCCAACCTCCTCCACCAACAGCCCCATCCCGTATCTGTTTCACTAATTCCCCCCACCCCCAGCACGCATGCATGCAAACACAACCCCTGCCAGTCATCCTGAGGTACAGACTTTTTTTTTTCATGCAGGGAACTCCCCCCCGCATCCTCCTCCTCCCTCCCACTCCTCCTACTAGACAGCTGGAAGGGGTTGGTGGGTGCGAGGGTGGGGAACGGGGTGTGTGGTAACTTGGGTGCCGGTGCTGAGAGACCTTGACATTAGAGGGAGGACGCAAGGAGCTGACTCTGCAGCCACACCATCCCTCCATCTCCCACCTTCCTCTCCTCGACGCCAACGGAAGGAGGGAGGAAAAGGCAAGCGGGAAAAGAAAGGAGAGGAGAGCAACTTTTGACACACACACACACAGTGTTGTCATACCATCATCATCGATTGAACTGCAGGCACAGCCTTCTGAGTGACAAGCATGGTGCACCGCATTACCTCTCTAACTCCCCCACTCCATCTTTTATTCTCACCCCCTTTTCCCTGCCACTCCCCTCTCCCTGCTCTGCTCCCTCTCCTCTCTCTGATACACTCTCTCCTCTTCCACTGTACCTGTGCTCCCTCTTTCACACTCAAGCAGCCACTCTCCTGCACTTGAATGGCACACACAGTTTCCATGCGTTCACAAATAGCTCACACACACCCCCCACCACCTCTAACGCACACACATATATGTGCAGACATTCCTAAGACCCCTCCTCCACATAACCCCAAAGTCTCAGCCTTACATTCACGCCATCTGTGACCCAGAGAAAACTGTGAGCCGACACTGGCCTGACCTTTTCTGTGCTTTTGTTTTGCCACTCTGACAAGATCCCACGAGGTGCATGCACACACACACACAGACGGACACATAGCTGGAGAAGAAAAGGAAAGCGTGCATGTAACATAGCAACACACAGTTTTTCCAAACAGCTTCAGTCAGGAATCAATATCTCATCATACTCGTCGTCTTTCCTGTTGCTGTATTCAACAATGACTCCACCTTCTACAACCACAAGTCACACAGTAACGTAGACACCCGCCAGCGTGACGGCCTCATCCCAATACACGCTACTTAAATGAACGCACTTTGTGCAGCTGCATGTGTCTATGCGTTTGTGCATTTGTGCCAAATCAAGAGCTGTAGTTAAGCAGGTCATTGACTTAAAGAGGGATTATCAATGCTTGGAAACTGTGACACCCCTCCTCCTCCTCCAATGCTTTAATCCTACAATCATCATCCTACAAATATATGCATCATCATAACAATAACAATAATTTACCCCCCCCCTCCCTTATCGCTCTCACTCACTCAAATCAGGCAGACTTCATTTGCAAAAAATGTTGTTGGCCTAATAAAAATCCCCCCCCCCCCCCTCTTTCTCTCCCTCTCTCTCTCCCTCTCTTTACTCCCATCCCACAGGGACACACACATCCCAAATGAAAGGCAAGCTGCTATACATGGTCTAATAAATCACACCCTTGTTTCAAAGAGTCATCATCTCACTTTCCCCTTGTTCAGCATGGTCCTACTCACAAATGAGTCTATATTAAGTGTTCTCAGCCTTCGGATGCCTAAAGTAATAATGGATCTAAATACATATAATACAACATCAATATTCTTCTCCCAGGAGTCCCAGGAGTAAAGCTCTTACCTTGGCCGTGCAACATGTGGCAGCTGCTGCCGAGAAGCAGCAGCAGAAAAGGAAGCGGACACCGGCTCCCACTCCAGGTCACCCCCGTCCCCATCATCTTCTGGCGGTTCCCTGCTGGTGCGCGTCCCCCTTCGGAGCAGCAAATTCCTCGTTTCACCATGCGGGAGAGAGGGGACCAACAGTGCCCGTGTCCGCTTGTGCTTTGCTTGCTGCAACTCTCTCTCACACACACACTCTCTCTCTCTCTTTCTGCCCTGCGCACGACTGGGAAGAAGTCCAAGCAGCGGAGTGGAGAGTGCTTCAGAGCCCGGGCACCTCCAGCGCTTTCCCGGTGAAGCGAAGATCCGAGCTCCGGGAGTTCGCCGCTGTCACTGCCGACAAGCTCCCTCGCTCTGAGTTCCCAGCTCCGGTGTCCAAAACTCAGCAGGCGGGGAGAGAAGGAGGAAACGGAGGGGAGACTTTCCCTCACTGGTGTGCGGCTTCACGGTGTAACGGCACGGTAATCTCTGTGTGCTGTGGCGGAGTCGGTGTATTTCTGCGTCCCGCGATACCTCATTTTCATATGGATTGATCCGAGTAATACATTTGAGTGTGTTTTAGACTTATCGGCTTATTCTCTGCTATCGACCTCAAATCCGCGTTTGTTTTGATGTCTTCACCGGGGATTTGTCCCGCGGATCATTTAGCTGTTTATCCAGTGGTCGCATTAACAGAGACGCAATAAAACACGTAAATTATCCATCCCGGTTTATGTGTGTATGTGTGTGTGTGTGTGTGTGTGCTCGGAGAGAATCAATTCAGTAATTGATCTGGTGAGCACCCCTGGTTTTCTGCCTGCAAACAAACTGGACAGACCGCTCCGAGGAGTCTTTTTCCAAGTGTGGTCGGTGATGGAGAAGCTGCAGTCTGTTATCTGAAGTATACTAATTAACTGTTAACCCGAGTCGACGCGGGGTCGAAATCATCCGCCACTCTCTCCCCACCAGCCGGAACGGGACTCTCTGCTCCGGGTATCAGATAGGCTAACTTGCCCGTAAACGCGCCTTCGTCTCGGGTTACACGGAAAAATGAACACACACAACAGGTTAGCTAAAAACAAATTAAAAAAACAAACAAAACAAACGCGTTAAGTTCCTAAGAGCCAACTTTAAGTTATCCTTCCTTTCTTTATGTACAAACACTACCGAAGAGGAGTTAGCGAGCAACGGAGTAAAAGTAACCGACGGTTTGAACCGGAAAAAAACAGCCGTTAACAGGGACGGTAACGTTACTCTCGCTGCTGCTACTGCGACACTGGAGCCTCTCTTTTTTTTTATCCAGTCTTCAACGGTCCTCCAAGGCAATCCACACGGGAAAGAAACGGTTACTTCAGCAAACGTTTATCATTGTCCATTCATACTCACGGGAGTTTTTGTCCCCAGTTAGCGGCGCTTTAGCCGTTTTTTCTCTCCCCGACTCCGGCACCCTGTTGAGGCTTTTTGGGGGGTGGGGGGGGGGGGGTGCCGACTGAGGCGATGCGTCTCCCTCAACTGAACACCTGCTACCCTCCTCGACACAGACTTATGGGAGAGAGAGGGCTCTTGTTTAGTCGTATTTCAACTCGCTGCTCAGTTTTCGGTCTTTTGTGAAAGCAAACAGTCAACGTTTATGAGCCTAAACTGACTTTTTCCACTACTGTATCCTGATTTTTTTTTGTGCCCACTTTCTCCGTTAATCTCTCCCTCGATCTGTGACAAACTCAAAAAACTAAACTTCCATTCACTATCATCCGTTGCCGCTGATTGGTTGAGCCGTGTGCTCCCGCTCTTCCTATTGGACAGCGTGAACCAGGGGGCGGGAAGCAATGCCAGCACTGAGAGCGTGGTGGACGGCGCCCCCCAAACCCCCACAGATGTGTCTGGAAGTTTTTTCTCGAAAACCAGTCAACCATTTATACCATTTAGTGACTTTACATTAATAGTTTTGTTAATATATATTACTTAAAAGAGAATATTTGCGTGGAAGGGGAGGTAGAAGCAGGCAGAACCACAATGTGAAGACTGAAGCCTGGGGATTTTTACACCTTGCTTACCTCTAAAAAAATTTGACTATGTTATTTTACAGAGAAGCTGCTCTCTGGAGCACCGCTGGTGGTCCAGTTACACACATAAGCACTTGCTTCATTACAACATAACTGCCTTAAGCTATATCTTAGTACTAGTGATAACCTAGTTTCTTCCATGGTGAGGGTCATTAAATGGCACATTAATATTAAAGCCTACAACACAGTGACCTTATCTTTTATTGCCTCGATAAATCCTCAGAGGCAGACTTTCCATCTCCTGAGTGGCCAAATAGTCTCCCTACTACACCATCTAGCTGTCCCCAACACATTCTCCTCAAGAAGTAACTTCACCTCAACTCATCCATTTATCTTTCCATTCAGGCTCATTTGGCAATTGGCTTTCAACTTTCTGTTTCCACTAAAGTGGCTATGATGCTACTTGGAGTTTCCACGAAAAGCTTCGTCTGCTCAGAATGCAGAGCCAAACCTCAGAGGTTTGCTCTGGATTTCGCATTAAAGCACCGAAATGCCCATTTTGTAGTTCAGAATTTATATCAGGACCTATACTATAATATATGAGGGCAAAGGGTGACAAATTAATGAGTAAAACCTCAATAAAAAAGTGAATGAACACCAGGAATGCAAATGCCTCATGAATTATATGCCATGGCCTTGCCAGTCACCCGGATTTAACTACTTAAAGTAAAATTTTGGACTTAATTGAAAGATAAAAGTAAGTTAGAAAATTTCTTTCAACTTGAAAATGTCCTCCTCTTAGATCCCCCAAAAATGGTCCAGTAGTATTTGCATATTGTCACTTAACTTCTGCTGCATGACTTCAGAAAGTATGGATCATTGAAAATAATATTAGCCACAGAAGAGGTGCTCATTTAGCCAGAAACACTGTCCCACAGACAGGTGAGATAGCTACATAATTATGCACTTTGAGTGATATATCCCTTATTCTTTACTCCATCCACTTATGAACATTGAAACAACTCACGCATCCACTACTCTAAAGAAGCCAGTTCAGCTTGCAGAACACGACTGAATGACACCCATCAGAGGGAATTTCTAAGTCTAAGAGTATACGATGCCAACTGAAAAACAAGTAGATATACTACATATACCTCTGTATACCCTGAACTACAGCACTGATCAGTATTCCAAAGAATCTTTCAAAGGAAAAAAAAGATAGTTAAACTTAAAGAGGTTCTTCAAAGCACTAAAAGTGCTGCAACTGTGACTTAAAGAACAATTTTTTTGGTATTCAGTTATTCAAAGAGGGTGTTCTGAGAAGGTAGGGTGAACAATGTGTCAGGGGCTATTTCTGCTCCGAGCGTACACTCGAGTAATTGTGTGATCATTTGAAAGCTGCTCTTAAAGATAACTTACACTTTGCTGTAAGTAGCAGAAGTTGCTTGATAACTCTGCCCTAACACGCAGTGAAGAACTTTTCACTCCTACGTTCTCTCTTTTGAGTATTCTTAGACTGATCAATACTGGCCTGGAGCTTGACCGTGCTGACCACCTACGGGAGAGTTTGGAGCGACAGTGTTCTCCACCACCATCATTCAAGCTCTAAATGAGGGATAATCTTTTGTCCGGTGAACTTCCAGAGACAGCTTGAGGTGACCCAACCTGCTGTAGTGGCACCAACAAGGCCTTTAATTGCTTTCAATATGTCAGCTATCTTCCCGCTCGTGTCTTCACCATATTTTGCTTGACTGCACAATACAAAAACTCTGCAACAACTCGCAAGTCAAACTTCCTCTGAGATTTTTTTTCCTCACCGGCAAGGTGCTAAAAATTCAACACCTGCACACCTGGCTGACCTGTTCCACCCTCTCTGCCCACCCAATGATCTTTGCACTTTTGAATCTTGGCTTCCTTGCCCCCTCCCCAGTCATCCATCTCCACCCATCTCCACAACAGGCAAGCAGCACGTCTGTGAACACAGTATGAAAACCACTCCTAAACTTTGGACGTCTGCCAGTTGCTATGATACCATCACCAGTTTTACAACATTCAGTCTTGCTAAAGCACAACTATGCTTTTTTGTTTCTTTTGAAAGTTTCTCATTTTAACCATGTTTTTTAAAAATTATTTCATTATTTTAAAAAAAACAGCTTTCTGCCCCACTTTGTGTGCCGCCCTTGAGTTTGAGCAAGAAGATATTTTTGCAATGGAATATATTACCACGCTCTAAATACATTGTTGCCCCTAGTCACCTCTGACCTCCACTTTTACTTCATTCAAACTGTATCGGACTTGTTTCAGATTCCCAGTGCTATTCCTCCAAGAGCTTCTATTTCTAATACAGCTGTCTCATTTACTTTCCTCCAGTCTCTGTCCTGTTCCAGTAGAGGCAGGTCATGGATATTGCAGTAATGTTATGTGAATGAATGTAAGCAGCATTTTAACACATTTAGCTGCAGGGGGAAATATTCTGCAGAACTGACCCGAATCATAAATTGAAAGAAGGCTGGAAATTCATAAAGGAAAATGTTCAAGGTAATAAGTTGTCCATATTTTACCCCCTGGTGTAACAGGCTAGATTTTATTTGATAAAAACCCTGTAAAAAGTAATGATTTGGAAAGTTCTAAAATTCTGTTCAGTTATTCATAGAGGATACATGTTCTCACGTTGCCCAGTAACTATTAATATCCAATATACTGCCTGGGTTAACTGTAGTCATAATGAATGGAAAGCTGAAATTTTAGGGCGATCCAGTCACATGTACCTGATATTATAAATGGCGGTAAGATTCATATTTTCTCTGCAATCTATCAGACTGGGGATGTGTTTTCACTTAATGTTCACCGTATTTATTGTTTTTAATCCCAAAATACACTTAGTTAATTAATCTATTTAATGTTTGTTTTTATTTTAAGTACATAAAATAAATCCTGGGTCCTCAACAGGGGGTCTGCAGGGAAGATACACATTAACATGAATGTAACATAGATGAACGGCCTATCATATACATAAAATCATTTACACAGCACTGAAGATAGGCTACCTATGACTCCTTGTGCAGTCAAGTGTACTAGCACTATAGGCAGCTCTACACATTGTAAACCAAGTTTAATAGGCAATACACTCTTACACAATATATGTAGTACAAGGTCCCTGCTCAATCCCCCTATCAACTACCACGGTCTGTTGAATACACCTGGTACAGAACAATGCCGCATACTCTGTAGTCTGCTATAGTGAACATTAAGTGGACCCAAAGTGCCAAGATAGTTAAACAGTGATCTAAACAGTGATCTAGCTGAGAGTGAATCAGGGGGCTGCTACAGGACCGGTGGTGGCATGGTGAGGTCCAAAATCGAGGCAGCCAGATGGCAGGAGGATATCCTGGAGCAAAGGGAGATCAGAATGAGCAAAAGCACTATAAAACTTGAACTTCGCAAATGTCACTGGCTTAGCCGTAGTGTGTACCACGATGGGGACTGAACAATCTGGTGGACTCTCTGAGGTACAGCCGTTTTTTTTGTACTGTAGTGGTTGATTAGATGGTGAGCAGCAGGTGGTGTGGTGATCAGGCAGGTGAACGCGGGAAACCACACCCAGCAACACACACAACAGAGAGAGAGAGACACGACAGAAGGGACAATAACGTGTGACAACAACACCGTAATAATAATATTAGCAAATTTACTGCACTTCACATATATGTTAAAAACATGACAGTGCTGTGATTTTATCAGGTCCTTATCGACCATTTTCACACCCGAGCAAGTCCCATGCAGTGAGTAATGCCAAGAGATACTATTAAAATCTGTGGAAAAAAAAAACAGGAAGGTAAACCTCTGGTTTAAAATATTGTATTATATGTGCTCTCAAGGTTAAGACTAAACCTCAGTGCCCAGATAAAATCCCTGCTGTCCATACCCATCGTCCTTAACAAGACCTCACGAGGGCATACACAGACAGTTGGTAGTAAAATAAATCCCAATAAATGTCAAATTTTAATAACACGAAATGTTTTGAAATTAAAACCACTGCGGCTTGGATTCATTTCTTCAAGCATTCATTTTGCATGACATTATTGGGTTCATTTTGTAACATGTCCAGTTCTTATTAGTCATTCAAGGCTATATATTTCCCCTTCTGTCTCACAATAGAAATGTTCCCCCCACGCACACACACATGCACGCACTCGAGAACACACACACACACTGTTGTTTTCTGGTTCCTATACACAGACCGACTGAGTGCTCACAGGTTCTAAATCTGAAGCCAATTTAGCTTCCAATTACCTGTGTATCCAGTACAATTACCACTGCATTTTCTGCCCTCAATCCATCTATTGCTCTCTATCACCAAAGCATCCTGTTATGGCTTCTCACCCAGAGAGAGAGGGGAACATAAAATTACGAGCACACACAGAGACACGCGCACAAACACATACATTTGTGCACGCAGTATGGATATCTAAGACTACTTTTGCATGGACATCTATTTGGACGCATCTAGCTACGTCTGCTTGACAAATCTCTCTCTCTGTACTTCCATCCTCCCTCTCTTTACACACACACACACACACACACACATACAGTACTCCCACTCTCTCTTCAACACACTGCAGCAACGAGATGACCTCCGCAGAGAGCCCTATGATCGGGCTGAACGATGACACCAATCTCTGTTATTCTCTCAGAGGCAAACATTGGGCCTGTCCCCTGTCTCTTTAACACCTGTTTGATTAGGCTAATGCCTTCTGTCCCAGCAATCAACACAGTCGTGCGTGCACACGCGCACACACACAAACACGTGCGCACACATACAAGTGCATGCAGGGCTAATGAGCGGCTTCCTGCAGCTCTAGCTGTCATCGTGGTGGAGGGAGATAATGTCAATATTAACTGACCTGTCATAGCAGTGGAGTGCTGGGAGGATGCACACAATGGGGGAAACGGCTGCAGACAGAGAGAAGCAGGGATTTTAAAGCATAGCTGTGGGACACTGACTAACAGCATCAATTGCTTATTCTTGTTGCTTTTAAAACTCTGGTTCCCATTAACACAGTGGATGCTTTTTTATAAACTGCTCTTTCACCATCATGTAATTGCTGCAGGATGCTGGATATGAATCAAGCGTCCGCACAGCATGGGAGTAAAAGTAGTGAGAGTGCACAGTCTCCCGCATCCTATGTTTTATACAGATACTTAAATGGGCAGCGTGACGGCCTTTGCGTTTCGCCAAGGACACGCTGAACTTAAGATGCTCATCCTGTGACTCAAGCTCTCTGTGTGTTTACAGGACATCCGCCTATGCTTGCGTGCTTGCATGCGTTGGTGCGCAGGAATCTCTTTTCTGAACTCTTTATCTTTGTGAGAAAAAATGATTACAGATAAACACACAACATTAAAAGCCAAGAAACCCTATAAGTCCTCATGACTCTGTCCTTAAAACAAAAACTGGAATGGCACTAGTGTTTAGCTCTACTGCTGACACCATGTGGATGTACTCCTCTGTCCGTTTTTTTTTTTTTTTTTTAAAGCCAAGAAACCCACTGAATAAAAGTCATCTTTTTTTAAAGGAACACACTAACAGCAGCTTCACTGGATGGTTTGTGAGTCTCTCTTTGTGTGTGTGCATGCAACTGTGTGGTTTATTGTTTGGTTTCAATGTAGCCCAGGGTGATGCTACATTCTTGCGTTACAGGCAGATGGAAACTCGATCCCCGAAAACCAGTGGCTCCACCTGTTATCCCAACTATCTCCTGGGGCTAGCAGCGAGGGCGAGGGTGCACTAAGAATAAAGAGCAGGACTGAGGGTGAGCTGTGGGTAGCGGGAAGCCTTTCATGTGAAAAAAACGGAGCGAGCAAGGAAATGAAGAGGGAATTGTGCGGAGTTAGGTCACACCTGTAGTCGACTCAAAGAGACAGGGAGGGATGTGGGATAAGTGTAGCACCAGTGGGGAAAAGGGAGGATCGCTGTGGAGAGGGATCACATTTTAGTGCGTCAAGTAGATAGAAAGGGGTGTGAAAATCATAGTCTAGGCTTTCAAGGCTCTTTTATGGAGGGTGAATGAAGAAAAGTAGGCGAGAAAGCAGAGAGAGTAAGGCTATTGAAGTAAGAAAAGGGGAACTATAACCAATGATTTCAAGGTCATTGTGTGAAATGTGCAGAGAGAAACACAAAAAGAAAAGCTCAAGCTGCGCCCTGGTGGATGAGTCTCAGGGCCTGTGATTTTTTTTTGTTGTTGTTGTTTATTTTACCTTCTTTGTGAATGTGTGCGCTTGATCTTCCAGCTCCAGCCGTGTGTCATCCCTACAGCAACAAAGCGGGCAGTCAATCTGGAGCTCCGCCTCGTCTCACACTGGCCGGCACCTCATGAGTCCGGCCTGACTGCAGGGCCTCGCAACTGGTGTCAGAGGACCGCAGTGCAGGCTTCTGAGATGGCACTCTGAAGCTCTCTTCCCAGTGCACCTGTAATCACATGCACTTATCGGGCATCACGCTGTGGAGGAGGAGCCGACACCCCCGAACGCTCATAAAAGGAAAGCAAACACACGAGGAACACAAAACAGACCTCAAACTGCTCGGATGTAACAGGAGATGCTGTAAAAACATAAACAGCCGCTTAATTAGTATTTGTGTGCATGCCTGTACTTGAACACATAGGCCTGTGAGTGCATGTGTTCCTACATACACTTGAACGAGGGGGGGAAGCCCAAAGGCACTCACTTCCAGCTCTTCCAGTCTACAGGGTGTGGACAGTGTTACAGAGATCTTAGAGAAAAGTGATACCGTGCCCTGAGGGAAACACACCGTGAGCTTTAATTTTCCTATTTTCCATCCCGCCTCTCTCTACCTTGCTGCCCTTTACTCGTCCTCCCCCAAACTCGCTCCTTTTCTTACTTCCAACCAATTCCATCTTTGAGACATATATAAAATCTCTCCTCCCTGTGGGGATGACAAACATAGAAAGTCTTCAATTTTTTCCCCCATTACATGCCTTCTTCCATTTCTTGCTCCTCCCCTGCATCACACAGATACATTTGGTTCAGGCGGTGACATAGTTAGATTATGACATTCTCCATAGAGTACATTTTGAATCGACGTAACATATGGCACGCACTCGCGGGCACAGACAGGCACGCGCTTAATGAACATATGAAGCACGCGAGATGTAAAAACTGCATGTAGGTGCTCCATTTGTGATTTAAAAATACCTTTACTGGCTTTATCCTCTCTGTAGGGTGCTTGCGTTCGCAGAGGAAGACACATCAAAAACCACCTCGGAATAGAAACACAATTCAACACGACAGAAACACGTTTCTAAGTAACAGTGACAAAAACGTCTCAGTGTGTCAGGAATTAATTCTTCCCGCGGCTCACTGCTGATGAGGAGGAATGAGTAAAATGTTCTCCACGGTCAAACCGGCGCAGTTTATTTGTTTTGGTTTCACAAAATAAAGTATTTTCAAGTCAACACAGAGACAACTGGGATCAGGCAGAAGTTCCTCTGTGTACTGACCTTTAATAGCTGATCCAGGCCCATCAGTTTCACAGCTATTAATTTGCTTGGTGTTAATTACAGGGCAGGGCATGTTTTCATTAGACTGGATGATTATATTGCCCCATTTTTGTTTGGCTCCAGTCAATATGTTGCTACACAAAGTGCAACTCTGAAACACTCCAGAGTTAAGTTTCACAACTGATCAATATGTATAATTGAATGCTAATAGAAGATGATGGTGTCCAGCGAAAATATCAGCAAGCCAGAAAATACCAAGCAGAAGCTATTATTACAAAACTTTATTGCTAAAATAATAATTTTACAAAGTCTAATTAAAAGAACAATTTCTGTTTGCACATAACCGACACAGACAACAAACAATATGTCATGTTAATTTTTTTCACTATAAGAACAATCCCGATGATGAAATTATCTTAGCAAAACCAAATATATTCCATTTAATTCAATATTGCCTACGATCCAAACGGAGCAGAGAATGTTTTAACCTTTAAGAAATACTTTGACATGTTGGGAAATGTGCTTTTTCACTTTCTGGTTAAAGGTTGATATCACTTTCATGTATATAGGGGAAATATGAATCTATATCTTCAATGTCTGTGGGACCAGTCTGTAATGCCGGGAAAAAGCACACCCACTCTAATCCGAATCTAAATCCTAATCTCAGTCATATCCGACATCAGACATACAAAGGGAGCTTTGAGTAGAAAGAAAACCTCAAAAGAAGCCAGCTGAGGCGGTTCAGGCATCTAATTAGGATGCCCTTTGGTCACCTGCCTTCCTTTGGATGTCTTCCGGTCATGTCCAACTGTAGTGTAAAAAGGGGGAAGAGCGAGAATCCACTGGAGAGGCAATATAGCCTCAGGCCTGGGAACACCTCAGGATCCCCCAGGAGGAGGTAGGATGAGCTGCTGTTGAAAGGGACGTCTGGAACGCCGTGCTAAACCTGCTGCTTCCGTGAACTCAGCCCAGTTAAGCAGAAGAAGATGGATGGATGAAGCTAATGTGAACGGGTGGTTAGCTCAGCTCAACGCAAAAGACTGGAAAAGAGGGAAAGCAGCTAATATGATTCTATCTGACAATGACAAAATCCACCGACCAGTGTCTGTAAAACTTCATACGTAACACATCACATCGTTTTTGTTTATTCCTACAAAAACCAAAGTGGGGCTAAGTGTTGTACTGTTTCTTGGCAGACAGCCAGCGGAAACTCCAGAAAGGTCGTCCAGAAATTGTCCAGAACATAACATAAATAAGCACGATGTAACATGATGACTTTAGAGGTGCTGGTGGGGGTATAACTTGGATTTCGACAGAGGCTAGCTGTTCACCGTTTCCAGTTTTTGAGCCAAGCTAATCTAACATTGTAGTGTGTGTGTGTGTGTGTGTGTGTGTGTGCGGGGTGCAGGAGAGAAAGAGACATGCATGCACTTTGTTTTTAATGTCATGCATGACGGAATGACTTTGGGGTTACACCAAGTGACACACACACACATATGTACAGTGAACATGCATGCACCTGGCTGGGCTGGTCACTGGTGCATGTACACCCTTGACATGCTATCTACATGCACATCTGTCAGATACTCACATCACAGCACCTTGTCAACCCCCCACCTTCATCTCCTGCATGTGTCTCCCAAGCCTCTGCTGAAACACTCACACACACACACACACGCTGCCTTCACTGCAGTTGTCAGAAAAAATCTACTGGGAGTTCAGCTCACGTCACGGTGAGCACTACAGATCAACAAGGAAAGAAACTCTTTTCTGTTATATCCAAGTGCCCATAGATGATATACACAGGAGAGCGCGTGGAAAACATCTGAAGATGGTTATCTTGATATATATTTTATCATTTGTCATTATTCTATAACAGCATTTATCTAGATTCACCATACTCCTGCGATGTGATGTGATTCAGTCTGTCTTCTATAAAGTGGACGCATCATTTGTTATTTTTTATTCTTGTCCAGAAGTCCTTGAATACACAACAAGTTATTTTTAGGATCTATCTCTCTTCTCTGCACCTTGAGATAAGAGCTGATGGGACCCTGAAGGCAGCAACAATAAAGGGAATGAGAAGAGAGGATTGCCACATGGCTCCTGTTTTGAAGATGTGCATGTGTATGAGTCAAAGCTGCGTGACGCTGAAAGAAAAAGGGCTTACAGTTACAAGGGGACGATCTCTTCGACGCTTATCTCCTCTGCCCCTGCTCTCCCATTGGACCACAGAGCCACACTGCCCCCCTCAGGCCGGCCAGTCCTCCGTCCAGCTCAGTAAAAATGTGAAAAATCAAAAGCAGTTTTAAAATTCTGGGTGCATAGAGAAGGAGAACATGTGTGTCTGTACGGGTAATCATCATAATTTTGGGACAAAACTGTTAACATCATTACACTGGAGAGAATGTCAACATGTGTGTGTGTGTGTGTGTGTGTGTGTGTGTTGAGTTACCACCGTACAGCCAGGTCACATGAACCAATCAGAGCTCCTTATTCAGCGGATGACCTGACCCCGAAAGATCACCATGTGCCGGATGGCTGGCTGACAGCTGAGGTGAATTTCCCATGCAGCCTCGCACTTTATTACTAACACAGACACACACATTTTGTGCTCACTCATATGCAGAAATACACACATCCAAATTAGCTGCCAACCACGGCTGAACACCTGCCCTCTCACCCAGGAGGAGATTTGATTGGTTTTGGTTTTCACAAGCATTTAGGTTTAACGCGCAGCTGTAGAGTGTTGTGTGTGTGCGAGCCTTGGTGTGTGCGCGTGAGTGGTCTCAGCTGCACTAGTTGAGAATCAATTCAATTGAAAACACTATACATCATTCTCTCCCTTTTTACCCCCCTTATACTTGCTTTTTGCATTCGACGTCTCTCTCTCTCTCAGGTTACAGGCTAATCTTCAAAAGTCGAGGAACAAAGACCCAGCTGGTTTTTGTTCTAGCTGTCCAATCAGGGACTCATTTAAACCTAAGAGGAAGAGGAAACAAAACGAGATGTTGAACTGGAGCACAGTCTCCTTTAAGTGGCCGCTTACATCCTCTCAACAGAATCCATGCAGCCTTTAAAGATCCTGGTCCATTAAACTAATGACTTTTGTCACATCTTGACATGTCATAGAGGGAAAAATCACAGTTATAAATAATAAAATTAAATGTTGAATTCTATTCAGCTGCTTCAGTTCCGGGTTCCTACTATGTCTGCTGTGGAAAAAAAGCCTATTTCTTTCTCATCATGTATAACCGAAGGCACAAAGTAAAAGTATGCCTGAGAGCAGACTACATAAAAATATAAAAAGTTGCCAAACAAGCATGCGTGCTGAGTTTACGGGAGTTCTGCAGAAAATGAATGCATGACAATGGAAACGAGCAAGAAAAATCACCTCTGGATGTAGCTTCATGAGATCACTGCCCACCCCAGTACATAGCATGGCCATAACTTCATACACGGTCAAAAGTATTGACTTATTAGTTGAGATTGTTCTCAGACAAGAATCGGCTCCAGTTCTGACCTCATTACGCAGACCAAGTACTGTCCACACTCGATTTGTCAATGTCATTATACAGTTCAATTTCAGTCACTCAGTTTTTAATGCCGCAGATATAGCTGGTTTCATGTTAGCTTAAATGAAAACAATTCCAATGGATTGTGCCTGTGCACAAGAGTTTTACAGAGGTTTTTAAATTTGGGGAAAAATAGAAACGCTGGCATTAGATTAATACTTGGCAGACATTTGAGATGTCATTTGGTCCAAGTCTCAAACAAGTCCCAAATCATCATTTCTTGGGAAAGTCAAGATTGGGTATTTTGACTGAAACGAGCCTGTTACCAGCATGAAACATAATTATTCAACTCGTGATGGCCTAAACATTAAAATATAACTTGTGTTTGATGTAGTCTGTGATGAGAAAGTATGACTCTTAGCACAGGCACGAGGATGATGATCTTATCTGACCATAGACCATCAGGTGGAGTTGCAAGGAACTTCAGTCCAGTCATGACATGCCGTTCCTGTGTGTTCTCGCATACAGGGTTGTTTAAGATCAACATTAACAGTGTTGGATACTTTTAATATTTAATATTTATACTGAAAACATAAAATCCACACAGACAAATCAATCAAGTCATCAGTCTTTAACTTCCAAGTACAAATCAGGTCTCAGGTCAAGTCAAGTTGCATTTCATTGACTCCACATCTCTGGTGCCTGGTACATAACCAGAGTTGAGGAATCACAATCAGTATGGGAGAGAACAAGTCTGATCGATGCATCTGTAAAGTCAAGAAAGGAGCAAGTGACAGCAACACAGACTTTAGAAGCACCAGTTTAATGGACAAACCTCTATAAAGTCTCTTAGAAAGGCAAAGCCAGAACTGTTTAGTCTCTTGAACGCCACTCTTCCAAAAGACAGCCTGTTATTTGGTGTTTAATTATGGTGGCGGAGATCACTGTCTAATGTCACTCCAAAATCTCCTGTAAGCGCTCAGTGTCTTTGAGATCTAGTGGATATGATAGAATATGATTTACATCATTTTCATACTTGGCAAATGAAGTGTCCCCTTGTGTCCTCTGGATGGAGGATTTGTCACCCTGAAGGAGGATTGAAGTGTTTCATCATCGGATAAAAATGATCACTCAGAACATCCTTGCATTGATTTGCAGTGACCGTTCCTCAAAGATGGCAGGATCCAAACCATGTCAGTGAAATGCTACCCCATCAGACCATAAATCATAATACGTTATTGTCATTTATCATTTTCTTTTATCATTGATCACTGGGCCAGAATACAGTTGCATTGAGTGCATCTATATTCTGTTTCAAGCTTTCTCCTCCGCCTTTGGACCCCACCTCTCTGCCTTGCATCTGGTTGTGATGTATGCTGCTAATGTATGTGATAGAAACTGTCGAGGGGAAGTGATGGAGGGTTTGTTTGCATGATTAATGAAACAGGGCTCACAACCGAGAGCCAATGACACCGGAGGCACATGACTTAACCCTGAATTTATGCAAAATTGTGAGGCTGAAGGCTGCCAGCTGTGAGCATGAGAATATACTGATTTTATCTCATGTGATGCATACTTTAATACTGACAATATATACATTAATATGTTGTATTTTTCATAGCAGTGATACTTTAATTTACTTTAATTCCTTGTTTCTGAGATCAGTGGTCTCACAAACAACCTGGTCTCACCTTAGTTGTTGCGTATTTTGGGTGCATTACCATAAAAACATTTTATCATGCTGTAGCTGCTTCCAGCAGATATTGCAAGAGTGAGTTAATACTCGCTCTTGCAATATCTGTTTATATATATATATAGGACACAATGTAAGTGAACATTTTGCAATGTTTCTTCATGGACTTTTATCTGGATAAACTAAACCAATGGACCAAGATAGTCTTTAAGAAACATTTCTGGTGGAGTTACCTGAAAATGACTTGAATGATACAAGCACTGTAAAACAAACAAACAAAACAAAAAAAAAGAACACAGTTGTTGTTTTTATGGTAGAAAACTTTCAGCTGTGTGAATTTAATGCAATAAATACCGGACAACCTTTTCTAGTATTATGGCAAAATAATATAAGTACTGTTGATTGCAGAAGATTGGCGTTTTATTCTATATTTCACAGTATGAATACAGGTTTTTTTCATTCAAAAGAAATGCCCTTAACTTAATGCCCCTAAACCTTAATTGACATGAAAATACCATATGAATGCTGCATAAAATGAAGTTTGGGCGATGACATATTATAGTGTTTACTGTACAATCAACACTCTCTAATATAAATGACTCATTTATTCTATGTAAATTCCCTTAATATGCTGTATAACTAAAGGTTTTGCCATGAACGCAACTGTGTACTGAGACGTACTGTAAATCCAAGGTACTGGTTCAAGGTCCCCATGATTCAAAATTTTGTGGTATGTCGTCAGGGGGTTATCAGGGCTTATCAGCACGAATAATTGAGGCAGTGTGGTAAAAAAAAAAAAAAAAAAGATCTAGCTATTATCTGGTCTTGCCCTTTAATTTTCAGATAGTCTGGAGATTTCTAAAGAAATAGAAGTCAAAAGACAAAAATATGTTTATTATAGAGAGCATCAGCGATTTCTTTCTTTGTCGCTTTTTCTCTTTCACTTCACTGAAACGTGTGAAGACCACTCTGGAAAACAGTAATGTAGCCTAACACTGTGATACTCTACTTGATGTTTACTCAAGATGTACTTTTAAGAACATACCCCCCACCCCCACCCCACTCCACAGACACACACACACACTTAGCTATTAAGGATATCTTCTGTTTGATGTACTAAAAAGCTTTTTTTGTGTTTCTGCAAATGTGTGTGTGTGTGTGTGCGTGTGCATGTGTGCTCAGTTTGAGTATGTGTGAAATGAACTTCCTGCCTCCAGGCAGAGGTAGCCTGCTAACAGAGATTAGTTTACATCATCCCGTTTTCAATCTTCTCTCTGTTTCTGCAGCATTGTACTGTCTGTTGTAACATGCACACACACACACACACACACACACACACACACATTTGCAGAAACACACACAAATACAAAGAGTTGGAGTGAAGTGAAAGAGGCTAGACGGATAGGGTCGGATTTAGTCTCTGTCTTTCCATTCATATTTTTGTGTCATCTCACGCTCTTGTTAGACTGTAAAACAATGAAATCCCGCAGTTAAGGAGGGGAGAGGGGGAAGATCAGCTAGAGGAGCAAATCACGAATGGAAGGATAGAGTGGGAGAGAGATGGGTGAGAGAGAGAGAGAGAGAGAGAGAGAGAGAGAGAGAGAGAGAGAGAGAGAGAGAGAGAGAGTGAGAGAGAGAGAGAGAGAGAAGAAGAAAGGTTGTTAGGGAGGCAGAGATTTCAAATGGGGCTACCAAGATAGATCCACCAAGATTTCTTTAATTGCAAGCACATGTTTGTGGCTGCTATTCATAGAAACATTTGATTAGGGGATTCCATTTAGAGACGGTTGTCTTCAAATCTCTATGTCACTTTCTGTGTGTGAATGTGTGGGCGAGGCGGATTATGACATACATTTAACCTCACCAGCTCCGCATGTGCGCTGCACTGTACGTGCATGTGTGTTCATGTCACTTAAACAACCCGTTTTCACACCTTCGCTAGAGGCGTCGTGTCACGCTTCGTTTATGGATTGCTGTTGAAACATTAACAAGTTCTGCTAAGACAAAAACAGATGGAGCAGATGGAGGTTTTCTTTGTTTGCTGTCAAAGGAGCTGTCAAGAGCCATTGATCTCTGATTAGCCGATCCATCACAGAGGACTGACACTGCCTTGTAGCTCTTTTCAACACTGCAGAGCTACATTACATACCAAGTGCGACCATTTTCGCACATAGATGGCATGAATGGATGTTCATTTTTTTAAAAATGAATACATGCGTTTTTTTCAAGAGTCACTGAAAATGGTTGCCGAACTTGTTTGGCCCTGAACCTTTATAGCAAAGCAAAGTACTCATGACCCTTTGACCCGCACAGGTTGCTTATTGTATGTGTATGGGCACTTTAACTTTAACTTTGACTCAGCATGTGAGGAGGTGTGAGAAAAGTAAATGAAAAAGATAACGTTTTTTTTTGCAGCATAGAAATGTTTTTTCGTCCCTTTCTTATCTTTCTAATCAGCTTGTGTCCCCTTAGATTTATCTTGTGACCCCTTGGGGAGAGCCTGCCCTCAAGGTTTCTGGTTCATCCGTCTTCTCTAACCGCTTATCCTTACCAGGGTCGTGGGGGGGCTGGGCGAGATGCTGGGCGAGATACACCCTGGACAAGTCTCCAGTTCGTCAGAGACAAACAACCATTCATGCTCACATTCACACCTACAGTACGGGCAATTGAAAGTCGTACAAAGAAAGTCGTTCAAAGAAGCTTGCGTGACCAAGCCGTACAAAGAGCTACTTAGAATTATGCTTTATCTAGTTTGAGTTTTAGAAAAGAAGACCCTCCAAGAATGAGGAATAATTGCTTGTTTGGGCAAATCTGGCACGTTGGGTTAATTTAACTAAATATCTTTGGACTGTAGGAGGAAGCCGGAGTGTACATGGAGAGATGCTGACACAGGGTTCAAACCAAGAACCTTCTTGGTTTAAGGTGACAGTGCTAACCACAAACACAAAACATGTGTACATTTGCAACACAAAGTAGTAATAGTGCACACATTTTGATTACATTTTGATCCAATGATGGATGGATGGCAAGATGAAAAGTATTCATGTCATTCAGCATTCAATAGTATAGACAGAATAGTATAGTTGTTGAGACACTAACTAATAAATGATAACCTGAGCAATCTTCGTTAGGATGCATCTGCTGGGCAACATGAATGTCTGTATAAAACTTCATGGCGGTCCATTCAGTAGCTGTAAAGATATTTCAGTCTGTATCAAAGCAGTAGTACTAGTGACTGTTCATAAATCGTCTGCTCGGGGCTGGTGGGTATTAAGGTTTCGTCTGTTAGCTTTCCAGCTGAACTAGACCACATACAGTATGGTACCACACAGAGCTGCACATTTTCGCCTCCTATCACAGCTTGATTGAACAGAAAATGCCCCTATTTTGCTCAAGCACTTTGATCATCATGTGTACATACACCCAGTAGGTTTTTTTTTTTTTGTGAAGCAGCTGTGCGCCTCTCTTTATTGGAAACATAACCACGAGTGTACTTGCCAAAACCGACCGTTAGTCTCTGGTAAAACCGGTTTGAAAACGCTTCCCATGAAGCATAAATCTAACCCTTGCGCCACTTTTCCAAGTTTGTATCCAAGGGTGGAATACACTTGTTACAAGCAGCCAATGCATTAAAGAAAACATTGCTCTGCTTTACCACTCTGTGGCCACTGGGGGCAATAATGAACCCATGAGGTGAAGCTTGCGTGACCAAGCCGTACAAAGAGCAACTTAGATTTATGCTTTATCTAGTTTCAGTTTTAGAAAAGAAGAGCCTCCAAGAATCAGGAATAATTGCTTGTTTGGGCAAATCTGGCACGTCGGGTTAATTTTCCTACCTTCTGATAACAAGCAGGCCTGAGCCACTTCTCTATGCTTCCCTGTGGGAAATATCTGGGACTGTGTCCCCTGCTGTTGATGGATAGGAGCTCAAACCAGTGCAACCTAATACCACCGCCCTGCAATAAATCGTACATAACGTTATTAGGTTATAACATATTCAGGGTGGCTTACAGCCATACTGATCTGAGCTAAGCGGGGTCAGTCCTATTCAGTACTCGGACGGGAGACCGCCTGGAATATCAGGGAAAGCTTTTTGGGCAGCAGTAGCTCTGTCCGTAGGGACTTGGCTTGGGAACAAGTCCAGTACAGACCACAGTATGGAGCTTTCACTGGTGGCTGGAGAGATGACAGTTCACCTTCTGGGAACAGCTCCCTTGAGCAAGACACCAAACGTGTAATCCCATGGCGCTGCTACACGGCTAACCTTCTAACCACCTCTCTACATTTCCATGTTTATAAGCCCTATTTTTGTGTGTGCGTATTTTCAGCCTATGTGTGTAAAAATTGGAGGGATGTTTTGTGGGATTAATAAAGTGCTTCTTCTTTTTGATGGAATTGTTTTAGAGTGATGTTTATTCATTTTAGAGGCCGTAATTTGTGGTGCTGTTGAGCTGTAATGCATCATCCTGGGTGGTCTTCTTAACACAGCCTCACTGATACAAACGGGGAATCAGTCAAGTTGCTCATGTGTGTTAAAAATGTGAGTGACGCGCATATTCATTTACGTAGCGGCTGTTCACACAATGTGTCAAAAACGAACGCGGCATCTCTTATCAGCGGCCGATAATTTCAGTGTCTGAACAAAAACGACTGTTTGACACGCAGCGAGGAGAGAAATGACAGGCAACAAAGTGCAGATGATGTGAGAAATATGATGAACATCTGTTGATACCCACGCTGCTCTGTTAAATCACTGACTTCGGAGGAGTGTAGAAGGTTAAAATGCTGCAGACAAAGCCCCATGTAGATGCACACACACACGCACACACAGCACTTCTACTTTCACTTTCACAGCAACAGGGTGGTAATGGAACAGAGGTGACTTTATTCCATCTCTCCCTGCTGATCAAAGGCTCTTTCACTTCTCCCCCTCTTTTAAATACCCAATCCAGCCCTTCTTGCATGTCTGTTTTCTGTCCCTCCTATTTTTCTCTGACACTCTCCAATCTCTTTCCCATAAAGCAGTTGCATACATATTTATTATCTCGCTACAGTGGCCACAAAAGGCTGCAGTATTTATGTGTCTGTGAGAGCGACTTACTCATAATTATACCTCAGATTGCAACTTATTCTTCCTATAGTGATGCATATGCCACACAATTTTTGTATTTTTGTATACTGGGGGTTACCTGGTAACATCAACTGAGAATCTCTTGTTCATCATTAGAGATGAATTGTTGAGAGGTCTGCTATCATACTACAACGGTGTGTCTACAGCATGAGCATATAACTGAGAAGTTTAGTCGTAGCTATACTGTTGTTTACCTACTACGTGATACACAATGATTGCAACTATCCCTTTTGAGAATGAATCAAAAAGAAAAATATAAATCAGGATACCCAGTACTTTTTGTCACCCAGTCTATGGCAGCATATTGTTGGCACACTTACAAACCCACATGAATGGTATCGTGTGCCAGCACTCAGTTCCTTGGAAACCACTCTCGCTGCGCTGTCAATAAGAGTTTGTTAAACCCTCTGTCCAGCAACATCCAGCGTGGCGGAAAGGCATGTTGAAACGCTCTATCCAAACAAAATACCTCGTTTGTCCATGCATGCCGGGCGACATATTTTCTAATTTGATGCCTCTTTCAGGAAAACCAAAATAATTTAGTCTTACAAAAACAGTTAAATCGCTACTGAAAATGATTGATGAATTTTGGTTAGGTTAAGGCACAAAAGAGGCTTCAGGGAAAGATTGTGTGTTGGTTAAAAGTGGTACTTTGTTGAGATTAGAGGAGTTTGGCCGTGTTAGTCTGATGTTTTGTTGAGCCATCCATCCACATTGACCTCCTCTCTACGCTGAGCGGGGCTCTGCTGGGGGTGTGTTTATTGGTGCTGAACGTAACCGCTGTGAAACAATCAGTTCAATCAACCATTCGCTGTCTATGACTCTCAATTAATGTTCACTCTCGCCCTCTCTCTCAAAACCAAACTGAAGGAAACTTTTTCAGCATAAATTGCGAGCCAGACACTGATTTAGAAGCTGGAAGATGAAATAAACAAAGCCAGAACACAACAGCTAGAGTATCAGGGTTAAATCTATGAAGACAACTGGATAGCCTTAGTTTCAGTGACATTTCATCCCGACCGTGGAGTTGTTTGACCAGTCTGAACAACTGATTGGCCACTGCAGTGTGACCTTAAGTTGCGTTACTCTAAAAGTTGAATCTGGCTCAACTTTTCGGCAAAACCTGTATTTCTGTTGCAGTGTGTTACGATGCTTGGGGTAATTTTGTTCTATTTGTGCTTTTTTTATGTATAGTTATTTAAGAAAATACACTGATGTCATTTCGGACAATAAACCTTACTGTTTAAAATGTAAAATACTGAAACATCTCTAGATACAGTCTATATTTATTGCATCTCTCTGCATTTCTAATGTCTTTGTGCTTATGAACTCTTCCTTGTATTATTTGTTTCAATCTAGAGTGGAAATATTGTTTCAATATGGTCACGCCAATGAAGCTGAAATGAGCTGAATTAAATCACAGAACTCAACATTACCTCAGCTAGAGAGAGAGAGAGAGAGAGAGAGAGAGAGAGAGAGAGCATCTGAGCTGAACAGAGCAGAGTAGCACTGGTTATAAGTCCAGTTCTATGAGTGCATGTGTAGTCTTCTAATTGATTAAAATAGTAAAGGAGAGAACACACTTCTTCTGTTTTAATAAGATTTAATAAGTTAATAATAAAACATAGCATTGTTTTGTATTTTACAGCTGGGGAACCAATAAAAACAGATCAATAATCTATTTTGGGTCTGCGTGCTGCACTGTAATATCATATAATATCTTACTTCCTCAGTGCTCCTGTCATAAAAAATATGAACTCTCAAGGGCTTTGTCACTTGAATGTACACGTCACATCAGGAACTGGATGAAACATTGTTGTTGTTTGGGGGGGTGGGAGGTGGGCAGTCCTGCTTTGACAGGGCTACTCATTTGTCTTACAGTGGCGAGTCTTGTTGTTTATTTTGTTATTTTGTTATTATTAACACATCTTATAAAAAGCACCCACACCAACTACGCCTTAATATGTCTCTCGATACTTTCTGACATCCTCATGCTGTCTGTGGCACTCTGCCCTGGGCCAGCTCCGACGAAGACGTGAAATCTTTAAAAATGAGAAATGAATATATACTTTCATTTTCTAAAATAAATGAGAAATGTCTCTTTCAGCAAAAGATACTCAAACAGGAGTAAATCGGGCACTGCTGGGGGGACTGTTCACTTCACTATTCAGCCATGGATTTGGTGCTATAGTGTTGTGTTTACAGCAGATGACAGTGATTTTGGCAGTGACGTTGATCTTTTCACAATAGTTTTTGGTTCCAGAGTGATGTCAGACCTTGGCTCCCCAGGCAACACTGCTTTAGATCATTTTATTGTCGGTTCTTCTCTTTTCATTCAATTTCTAGAGTTGGGTGAGCAGTCAAAAGAACTAAGAAGACTTCATGTTGATCATGATATTTTAGTTTTTCTTTGCCATCAGAGGACACAAGTTATTTACATATCCAAAAAGGTTTGCTCTAACTCTTCTTAATGGTGTCTCGTCTTTTTGTGATTTGTAATCAGCGTCATTAAATTTGTTGTGCAATACTGTTTTCAGTGTTTCAACATCTTCTCCAGTAGAAACAAAGGACCTTTCTTCTTGGAAATCTGTCTAGGCATTGTAATTTGTAATTTAAGGCCACAAAAAAAAACATCTGTTTGTGCAGTAAAGTAAATCAGAAAGTTACTCATAATATAATGTCATTCACTGATAATGACTCATGTAAAAAACAGGCACATTCGCTCGTGCCCCCTTCAACAGAGGACAGATTCTCTGTTTTTGTGGGTAAATAGTGACATTAATCTGATTCTGATTCTGACAACAGCTCACACTCTTTCATAATTGCTGCCAGGCTATTTTCATCAGGGCACAAGCTGTCCTGTCATTACACTGGAGCAGACCTGGAGGGTACAAAGCAGGATTTTGTAATGTATGAGTCTCCTCTCTTCGGAGCCAAGAGCCAAAGACCGTATTATAAGGCCAACGGAGGAGTGTGGCGCACTTCCCGAGATTGGAGTAAACACTCCAGATCTGAGACAATAGCTCTCTCTGTCATAGAAACAGACCTGTGCACATACACACAATAAGCAGGCCATCGATATGGACAAAATGGATTATGTTTCAGAGGTATTGTTGCCGTTTCACCGGTTGAATCTTTTGTCTGATCTTCACTATAAGATAGCTGATGAAATCCCAAAAGAAGCTGAGCAGTATGGAAAGTACATAAATGGGTGTGTGCGTGTGTGAGGAGGCAAGGTTATATGTGTGTGTAAGAGGATGTAGATATTCATTTCATAGCTGAAGGACAATGATGGTACCAGACAGTAATAATTAAATTCTAAAATAGTCACTGAGCTCTCTCTCTCTCTCTCTCACACACACACACACACGTATAGGCACAAACACATCTGCCTGCACCCACCATTTATATTCCAGTTCTCTCTTAAACAAAACTGCTCTTCATTAAAGAACTCCTAACCTCTCTAAGAGAAGATAAAGGGTAATTACGTAGCTATCGTCAATTCAAACGGGTCTCTTTTTCTCTGAGCGCAGGGACCATAGATAAGGCTGCTTAATTAACTTAAGTGCTTCTGTTCCATCACCTCTCATGCAGGGACCCTCTAACTGCTGATGGAAGTGCAGAAAAGGCTCCATTATACTGACATATTAAATCATTTGTATTGTCACATCTGGTCAATTTCACAGTTAAAGTTTAGAGTTCAGCTTACTCATTGAAGACTTTTCTCTGTTGAATGGAACAGACCGGGGCCAAAGAGTATCTGAAAATTGTGTGTAGAGCTCAGTGCCTGAAAGTCAATAAGGGAAATCTGATTTGCAAAAATAAGCCTCTGTGTGGGTTGTTGCTTTCATCAGATTTCTGGATGCAAAAGTCCTGCAGTGTCAACACAGCCTAAGCCACATTAATATTACATATTCATTATTGATTACCCAAGAGAACGTCTGTTTATCCACAGGTAGGACAGGGTCAGTCTCCTCGCAGTGGTCCCTGGTAGACTGTGTGTTTTGCTCAAGGCCATTTGAGCCCACCTGGGAACAGTTTTACCAACAGGGGGTTTGAACCCTTTATATTTCAGCTTGATATGCCATCCTGATGCTGTCTGGTACATTCAGCAGGTATAAAGAAGAGTCTAAAAATAATGGTGGTGGTCAGCCGGTTAGATTTCTTTACAAACTTTGCCACTGCAACAGGATTCAGCTCCTCGACTCACACTTGAAACAGTCCCATTGACAACGCTACAGTCACAGATACCGGTGTATCCATTTCACATGGGTTTCTTTTACACTTTTATTGGAGCTTTCAGCAGAATTTCGAAAGCAGGACCACACCTCAACCGCGCCACGTCCGACATTCCTATAAATACCCTCCTAAACCTCTCATCCTCTTTCATTCTTATATTCTGGACTCCTCCCGCTCCACCCCATTTCTTTCTCCTATTTCTTCACCTCCTTCATACTTGCCATCGGGTCATGAGGGGGTCTGTTGTGCCAGCAGTGCCAGCAACAGACCGAAGACGTGCAAGAGCTCAGGCTTCACTCAGTCTTGGCTAATAAATCATTTAAATGCATCTTCTTCTTCTCCTTGTGGTCGTTGCTAGTGAAACCAACAAAAAAAAAATGACATGAGGTGGACTGACTCACACTTCCTACAGGCTTTCTCAAATGAACTCCACCACCTTCTTCTGAAGCAGGTGATCATCATCATCCAATTAACCACCACAGATCCAAAATAACCACAGTAAAAAATACATTTCTATTCAATTACAAGTCAAAATAGTAATGCACATTCTTTTGGGAATGCAGCATATTGTGTTATACTTCTCAACAAACACCTCAACATGTCTCTAATCAATTGTAGGACTGTGGGATGCTGCTCCAGAAAACTCATGTACATATTTGTTCATTGTATTCATTGTACGTGTTTATATTTATTGACTCCATCTCTGATCTACTTGTATTATCGTTATTATGTTATTAGAAAAATGAAAAATAAGACAGACATGTAAAATCAATGAGGTATAGGTCATGAACCATAAGAGATCTAAATATAGATAGAATAAAAATGTTACTTGGTTCTAACAATCCTCAGTATTTATTAACCTTCTCCTTTTGTAGTTGAAGGGTGGATTTAATTTTCTCCATTATGTGGATAGAATCAATTATGTTAATAATAAGGGCAGTGGTGGGAGGGATCCTCTGGAGCCAGCGTTTTCTTCTTCGCTCCTAGGTATGAGTCGCTCCTACTGATGATCACGCTGCAAATTTTAAAGGTAATTTGAAAGAATTACAGACCATACCACTTTCAAGTCTCTGTCTTAAACATTAAGACTGGAAACGGGGGGGAAACGAGTGAAATTGAGGGGGAGTTACGCAGTGAAACTATGTCTTGGAGATCAACAGTTTAATAATCTACTCAGTCATTTTACAGTGTTATAGTTTGATGATTTGTGGAGGTCTAGGCAGAATTTTGTGTACAGATGAGAGGCGATATGTTAATTAGTGCATTTTAGAGGAGCTGCTAAGTGTGGTTTTTCACCTCTAATCACCTCCTGGCTCCAGCTTTGTATTTAACGCACAGGCATGAGAGTGATATTATGTTACACCTTGCCTGTAATGTAAGTGAAGGTTAAGACTGGCGGAGCGATATGAGGTGAGGTGTCAGGTTCATGGTGAGTGTTCAGTTGTCCTACTGTTGAAAGGGACAATAAAGTCACCAAGTTATACAGAGGAAGCTGCTTTCATTTGTGTGCTTTTGTGTCACCCACAGCCTGAAAGTAATTTAATTTAGTGACAGTCAAGTCTATAGTTAAGGCTAGTAACTAGTAACTAGAGTAGTAGCAGTGGTGTGCAGTCAGGTGAGGCAGGGTAGGCAGTGCCTCACCTATAGGTTCCATATATATATATATATATATATATATATATATATATATATATATATATATATATATATATATATATATTACAATTTTTACATTTTTACTCAATAATTTTTACAAAATGTATATACATATATACACACATATATACACACACACACACATATATATAACAGTTTAGAAGGCTCGCGCATGCGTAGTCTGTTCTCACGCTGTCTTCAATGGGCATCATTGAGGCACTACGCTTCTCTGCCTCCGCAGTCAGGGGTTCGGGACATGTCGGAAATCCCGCCGAAATTCCCGACATGTCCCGAACCCCACCCCAAGGTCTCGCGATGCTGTTGATCACCTGTGCAGTGATTTCGGCTAGTGAAGATGGATATTTCGTATCTAAGAAGATTTTCAATCTTGACTTTTGAGGAGAAAAAAGATATAATTTAAACAGGGAAACCACTGAATTAAAAGATTTAATACAAAGGAAGGGACAAAAAACTGTGAGGACTTTTCAAACAGACCGGTATATAAAAAAAAGACAGGCTAGCAAGCTGCTCTGCTTCCCGTGCGTCTACACATAAAGTAAGTGTCCCCCCACTTGTTTGCCAATGGTGCGCCGACACCAAAACTTTAGTTTCCTCTCTCCTTCTTTTCAGACAGCGGTGTTTATAATGTTGGTCTTATAGATGCGTCGGAGCTGTAAGTCCTGTGCTGTGGAGATACAGGTGATTTCTTGTTGTGCTCCTGTCTTTGGGTGCTCCTATGCTCAGCTGTAAATCCTGTAGAAATGCAGGTGAATGTATGTCTCTGAAAATTAATTGGCACTATAATATGCTGATAATGATAGTAACTAGGCTACATTTCTGAGTAGTAGAGTAACTAGCATTACAATAATGTGATAAAGTGGGATCCCGTAGGTACAGCTGATCTAGTTGGTGATGAAGAAGAAGTAAGAGGCGTGCATAAGATTGACATGACATAAGATTGTCAAGATTGACAATGACTGTTGTCATTAAATGTCATCCTCTCGATTATGTAATTTTTAAAGGTCCGGTGTGTAGGACTTATTGCCACCTAGTGGTGGTTAAGTTGCAGATTACAACTAAATGAATACTCTCTCACATCTCACTCTCTCCTTCCAAGCATGTAAGAAAAACTCTGTTTGCAAATTCACATAAAAATTAAAAGGCCATATCTAGATCAGAGTTTGTTTGTCTGTTCTGGGCTACTGTAGAAAAATGGCTGTTCAACATGGCGGACTCTGAGGAAGAGGACCCGCTGTCACTGTAGATATGAAGGGCTCTTTTTGAGACAACAAAACCAAAAAGATTCTTATTTCCAGGTGATTGACCATAATAATAAATATTATATGCCATTCCTGTGAATAAATACTAAATAAATACTAAAAATTACACACTGGACCTTTAATGGGGTAGGCTTGATTGAACGATACTTAATGACAACTGTCATAAACATTCATAAAGATTCCTTCATTTGACAGGTGTCATGTCATGATTATAACAGTGTCATCTTCTTGTCGTCTCACGCGCAAGAAAACGCCACTTAGCTACAAAAACAAAAAGCTAATTTAGTAAGAAAGTGACAGCTATATTTGCATTTCATAACTCCTACCCTAATTAAATTTCTGTCTCATGTCAATCCTTTCTGCTCTTCTTTGATAAGTCTAAATTGAGTTTTTTTTTCAGGAGACCTCTCTTGTGCTGTATTATCTAAGACTATATCTTTCTTTCTGTCTACACTTTTAAGGAACAAGTGGGTTGATAGATGCTCTCACTCTCTTTTATTCATTCTGACTCATCCCGTCTTTTCTCCTCCTCCCTCTTGTCGTCTCTTAGCATCTCAATTCCTCCTGTCCTTCCATTATTCATCATGCATATCACCGGTACCACTCGAGGCTATTTCTACTGTCTTTCTTGTTTCCTCCTCCCTCCCTCCTTCACTCGTTACTTACCAATTCAGATGAAACTCTCGTCCCTCCTTTGCCATTCTCCCGACCATTACGTTGCTTTCCTGCCCTCACATTTTAACTCTCTCACTCCTCTAATCCCCCTTTCATCTTTTCCTCAACAGACCATGTACCTTCCTCCGCCCTTACGCCTTTTTGACCACTGTTTTCCACCCCCTTACTTCCCTCTCGTCCTTAATCTTCCCTCATCCTTTCCCCTGTCTCTACATCCGGCCCTCTGTCTATTTCCTACCAGCATTCCTCTTCTTACCCACCCACACTCAACCTTCCATTAGGCTGTGTGTGTGTGTTCATCTTTGTTTGCACATGTGCCATGGTGTGTGTGTGTGTGTGTGCGTGCGTGCGTGTATGTACGTTGGTCTGTCTTCTCTCCAGGGGAAGATGTTCATTACTGCGGAGGTTAGAATGATGACGGCGGTAATAAAGATAAAAAGTCGTCGGAAAGATACTGATCAAACATCTCCCAGTGGCAGTGTGTGTGTGTGTGGTGGGTATGTATGCTTACATGTGTGTGTGTGTGTCCTGTGTCATGCTGCTTTAGGCAAATATTCCCCCTAAAGAACAGAATTTATAGCGCCCTCCTTTTCAAGTCCCTCAAAATTTACAGAACAGAGGAGTTTGCGATTTTTGTTTAGCAAGCGCTGCTGTTAATTGGAGTTGCTCCGGGCTGTCCTCAGGCTATTGGGAAGTGTGCATGAATGTGTAAATTTGTGTTTGTCTCTATGTGTGTGTGTGTGTGTGTGTGTGTGTGTTCATGTGTCACAGCAGTTGATACTGAGACAGGAGACATAAGCTTCCACAGAGAGGACAGAGAGGGAAATTAGCAGAGCTGTTGCCACCACTGCTTACACACAAAGTGACAGCAGCGTTAGGAAGCTTTCAGTGGTGGAAATTAAATTAGGTTGCAGGAATCAAACACGTAATGGCAAAAAAAATAAAAAAATAAAGCAGAACAACATTAGCAGCATATAGAGCGGGGGGGAAGAAGGCGAGATTGCAGTCATACTAGGTAATTAATGACTTGCATGTGCTGTTGTTTGCTGGTGCAGGACGACATTTTTAATGCGGCTACCTTATTAAGATCTTCAAAGTCCCCTGTATTGGGATTTTTAAAATATTTTTTTATAGGCAGCATGTCTCACATAACTTTTACAGCCTGAGGAATGACAACAAAATGTGTGGGTGATGAGAAAAGGATGTCCACTGAGTGTCCACTTACTGCAACACAGCCAAACAGGGTTGATGAAACGCCACGGCTGAGGAGAAGTGTTTCTGCTGTTTGCGTGTGTGACGCATGGACACGAAATCCACATCAAACAACCTCTATATTCCCTCTTTATCTTCGTGCACGCATAGACACACGTGCTGACTTATCCACTCATGAGCTTCTTCATCGGTACATTGTTTATCTTCGAGCCCATTCGAAGTTTGGCTTCCTTATTATTTACACTCCCTTGGTCCAATACTCAGTAAAATTACCGTACAACATTGCAGAAATTGTTTTCATTATCTGTCTCTAAGGTCTGAAACAAATTAGGCGAAAAGAAAAAAAAAAAAAAAAAAGATTTCATGTACCCGTTCGCTTTTCAGTTCCAGTTTGCTGCACGTTGATTCACTCACTGAGGATTGGTCTATAAGTATTATCAACATTCTTGGACTTACTTTTTTTTTTTAATAAGACATTATTTTATTTATTGAATTCTAACTTTGGAATAGCACTTATGGAGAGAAAAATACTTTTTATTCAGTCTACTCACTTTTTACCCTTTATGGTGAAAGCTATGGTTACAGCTGAAGTCTCTACAGCTACGTCTTCCCTATCTAGTACATAAACATCTTTCCGAGTGACACAGTGACAGTGTGTGTTCATACTGCGTGAACAGGTTGTACAATATTTCAGTAATTTTCTTTGGATGTTTCTTGACAGAAGAACTGTCGACTCTCAATCGTGGTAATTCATTGTAGCTTTTTGCAGGGATGTGTAGTAAGAAAAGTGAAAAAAAAAAAAAAAACGCATAATGGACAATTACACAGTCTAAATATGTCAATTTCTATGGAAAATCCAAGGTTATGGTACTGTACTATGTCACTATGGTAACTACAAATGTCTAAATTATGTTCGATTGACAGCAGAACAGAAGAATTCCTTCACAATATAGTGCTCAGCTTATTAAAGACTGCAACTAACTGAATAGCGCTTACATTGCTCTCCCTTTGCAAGTGTTTAGAAGACCTGTGTAGAGCCAGTGTTAGGTTTGTCCCTTATGGGCTACTGTAGAGACACGGTGGTACAACATGGTGGACCCCAAAAAAGAGGACTCACTCCCTAAAGATAAAAAAAATGGCTCATTCTAACAGAACAAAAACAACATTTTCAGGTGTTTATACAATAAAACAGTGAATACAGTTAATAAAAACATTTCTTATGTTATATTCAGTTTGTTTCATTCAGCCCTCCCCTAAAATGTACACACTGGTGCGTTAACACTGCTAGATTGTAACTTATAAACACATATTTATCCATTTTAGGATTTATTTTGTGATGAGGAGTTGGTTTTGTTTGCTTCACTGTTTCTCAACACGTCTCATCTATTTTTATTTTGATTTTTTTGCTCTTCTCACACTTCCCCAAATGGATTTTGACAACTTTGAGAACCTCAGCTCAGCAGTACGTGTTTTCCACTTCACTGTGCCATTTTCAATTAACGAGCCTTCTGTCCGAAATGAAAATGATTTCGCCCATTTTAAAGCTCAAAATATGAATGGCTGAGAGAATCATTGATCAGGGATCTGATCCACAAGAATATATTTCACGCTGATGATCGCAAAGTGGAAGTAAAATTGGGAGTTAGCGCTCTTGTGTGGGTCACATGTAGGAGGTTTTGTTTGATTAGTCATGTTGTTTCGGTGGTTAGCGCTGTTGCTTCACAGCAAGAGGGTTCCTGGTTCGAAACTCGACTTATCTCCGGATACTCCAGCTTCCTCCCACTGTAAATTGCCCGTCGATGTGAATGTGACTGCCTCTATGTGTCAGCCCTGTGGTGAGCTAGCGACTTGTCCAGGGTGCACCCCGCCTCTCGCCCATTGTCAGCTGGGATAGGCTCCAGCCCCGTGAGACCCTGATAAAAGGTTATGGAAAATGGATGGATGCTGCAAATCACAGGTAGCATGCTGCAAATTTGGTGCAACAGGGCCCAGACTCTGGGAAAATAACATATAATTTCTTCTTCGCCTGCATGCATGCTGTAGAAACAGAGCGCACGTTTCCCTGTCAAAGCAACAGCACAGAGCGCAACAGTTGAATAGGCATAGTTCATAATAGCATAATAGCTGCTCTGATTGTATGATTAGCAATCACATAAATGAGCCTTGCTTTCCCCCCCTGCAGGTATACTGTAAGTCGACTAATCAAAACAGATGTAATCAACAATAAAGTGAGGCTAAATGAGTAACTACTGCTGCAGTCAGTTGTTGAACTACAGTTCTATTGATTACACAAGCAGAAACAGAACACAATAGCAAAGACTCACACTGAGTTGTTCTGGTGGAGAATCAAAGAAAATCAGCAGATTTATCCTGAATGTGTATTTTATCTGCGTTTATGCTACATCACGCTGTCATCCTGCTTTCAAATGGATTTCTTCCTGTATGATTATGATAATTATGATGATTGTCCTTTTGTGGGAAATGGTGAGCCTTAAAAAGAAGCTCTTGCTTTTTGAGTCTGAAGGACTCAGATCACAGCTTGATGTTAATGCGGATGCTTTAGATTATTGAAAAAAAAAATCTCTTATTTATTTTCACTGTATTGTAGCTGCATCAGATATATATTGATGTGGCAGGAGGATGTGCTATGTTTCTGCTTTTGCCTGTTATTTCAGTTAGCAAAGTAAAAGGAATCCAGAGTACTGGGTTTTTCATTCAAAAGAGAATATACAAAATATTCAATAACTTTGTAACCTTCATGGCCTGTACAGTGCATGTGATCTGCTACCATTCATATTATATCCTTGTAACTGTATACATCCAACCTCATAATGTCTAGTGCGGCTAATAAGTAAATATTAAGAGTAATATACTCTATAGGCGTGCAAGCATGTTTCACGCAATATCGTGTTACAAATTATTATTATCATTTTGAGGCTATATTGATGTATATTCAGGTGAATGGTGTCTCTGTCATTCCCGTTCTGTGCCCTGTATGATTCTGTACTTTGTGTAACTTTGTGCTCAGGGTGCGTTCACCCACGAGAAGTACACAACGCTTTTAACTCGATCATATTTTATGAAGAAAATGTTTCCTGGTTTCCCTCTGATATCCTCCAACTCACAACTCTGTGATTTTCAGATTTTACTGATGTGAAGAAGAAGTGAAGACAGTGAAGAAAACTGCTGCAAACTATTGCTAATGTTAGCGTGGTTTGTTAGCCAGGCTGTCTGGACTGTGAGCTTAGAGCCACTGGAGGAGTGTTGTTGTTTGTACAGCAGGCGTTTTGGACCACTGTGAAGTGATTGGTGGTTTGTTGACACGGAGCATAGCCAGTGTCGTGCCAGAACCTGAGCTGGGCAAGCAGGCAATGTAACTGGGCTCAGCAGCCTCTATAGACATAGTGACAGAGCTGAAAAGACCAGAGAGAGAGAGAGAGAGAGATGTGCTAGTTACAATTTATCTATAGGATGTAATTAAGTGTTTATCTCGATACGTCTTTCTTCTTGGTAAAAAAAACAAAAAGAAAATCCTTATCTTAATGTGGCTACACGTTCACAAACACAGAAACAAACACACATGCAGACCATTTATCACCTTACCCATCACCACTATCCATTATTAGGAAATTTATATGTTTTCATGTATCTAAACAATGTCAACAATGACATTATAAAAACAATATGTTGTTAAATCAATACGATAAATATCTTGAGACACAGTATCTGTCTGCACTATTGACAAAGAGATAAATCACACTTGTAACAGATTATATTGAATTAACCTTGGTTATGTTTCATCACTAAGGTCCATTGCGCGTTTCTGGAATCGACTGCAAAATAAAAGCTTGATTTATTTCTCAGTATGTCTCATGGTGTAATGTGGTAAAGGACGAAGGTTTAAGTGGGAGGAGAGGTCAGACGCAGTCTCTCTCAGAGATGGACTACTATATGTAGCCATCTAAATATGCACAACGCCTCAGTCGTGGGCTGTGAGCATACTGCAAGACTTGATATAAGAAAAAAGAAGAAGTGTTTTCGATTCCTTTTCATATTAAAAGGCCCTTCATTTTCAGACAGTGCATTATAAATCTCACAAGCCACTGGCACTTTACTCGCCCATACGATTTGCTCTCCGAGGCAAGTAGCGTATTTCTCCCTTCTACAGGTTGAAAAATGTCATGTACCAGTTGGCTGGAAAGCAATTTAGAGCTGTAGCGGCAAACCTGACCCGAAACCTTCTATATCCTCACAAATATAAGCATGTGGGGCTTACTGGGGCTTCTGTTTGGACTGTACAGGCAGTGTTCTTGCTTTACTGCTGCTATTATAATCCGCTATCAACTGATTTTAGAGTGATATATCTATGAGGAGAGCCTATAAAATCTTTAATACGCTTTTCTGACCACTGTTTCAATCACAGAGCGATACTGGCACACACACACACAAACACACACACACACAGATACGCACACACTCTCTGAGACCAGCCTGGAGAAGATTACTTTTCCTTTACTGTGGAAATCAATGAGACTACTCCATCGCTCAATTTAATGCCCACACCTTCCCAACAAGCTCAGATGCTCACACACACACACACACACACACACACACACACAAATACACACCTGTAGATGATAGTACAGGGCAGGTAGGTTTGCTTGTGACTATATGTAGGAAAGTGGATTGGAAATATTGTATTGCCCCCCTCTGGTGATAACTGAGGGGAACTTAATTAATTCTTTCTCACACACTGACTGTCTCCTCTTTCGTTTTCCTCTTATTGAAAACTCTCCACCTCCACATTTTCTCCAGTGCGTCTCCTCGCACACTCCATCTCACCTTTTCTTTTTCATTCTGCTCCACCACTTTTTTCCTTCTCTGCCCTTTTCCCACGGAGTTTATACTGTAGCAGGTCATGTGGTCTTCTGAAGTCACTGCAGGTCACTATTGAGTCTTGAGTATGTGTGTGTATGTGTGCGTCAGAAGCACTGAGCCAGAGTAATGGGTTTGTTCAGCCGTCCGTTGCAGTTGTTTTGGCCGTGGAATGATCCAGCAAACCGGCCAGAATCGCCAATTACTCACACATACACACACCCTCGAATACACACACGCTCAACTTACCCACTTTACATACAAACACATATCTATCTATACATATAACTGTAACACAAACACGCAATTTACACGTAATGCAGTGACTTCCTACATCTTGTGCAGATCAGACAGAGCAGTGTTAAAGAGTGATTCGTATTCTCTCCAGATGTTTCAAAAGTTTAAATGCCTCACAGTCCTCCCCTTCACTGATGTGTAACCACTTTAGGAAGCCTCTTAGGCTCCAATCCCCGTGATAATGTCCCACCAAAATAAGACTTGACTTATCAAGCCCTGAATTTTCAACAGGAAGAGTGGCGGCTGCCATTTTAAAGGTGGAAGTGACTGCTGTGCATCTCGTTCGCTTCAACTGTTGAATACCAGATCAGCAGTCATTGTCCATCAGCGTGAGTCATCCATTGTTCCAGTAATGGCGAGTTGTTCAGTATGTTTTTACCATCACGTTTTGAAAGCACTTCTCAGGGACGTTCGAACAAACGCATCTGGAAAAAATGTTGACAGTGAAACGCATCAAAATCTGCTCATATTGACTAGAACATTATAAACTTGAGACACAGTACGTCTATTAACATCAAACCAAAACCACAATCTTGTACTAACTTTAACCACATGTGCAGTCCGGATGTGAACAGTCTCTGGTGTTCTGCCATCTTTCCCAACACCTCCTAGCAACGCCATAAATAAAGTACTCAAAAACATTAAGTCTGAGTGTAATCCGGGCGCAGATTACATGTCCCCACATCGAAAGTGAGGAAACAATCCGATGTTATACAACACTTTTAGGAGACAGGGTGGCAGGGCATGCCGTGGACAGGTTGACAGTCTATCACAGTGTTGACTTATTGCCACAGCACAGGTAGTCCTGGTAAAATGATTTGTTGACAAGAAGAAATGCCGGTCTTGAATCTGTCCTCTTCTTAGGTCCCTATAGACAAAGACAGAAACTAAAAACAGCCATTGTTCATTGTCCGTCACGGCCTCGTCATCGGTAGCCCGTCACTCTAATGTTTTTCTGTCTCTCTCTCTCTTGGCATCTGCCCCCTGACAACCTCATATTAGACGTACAAATGACAACCTGTGACAGTGTTGACACCTATAAGCAATTTAGAGTCTGCATGTAACTTAACCACATGTCTTTGGATTGTTGAAAGAAACTCAGCATTTACCCATCATTGTGGAAGACCCAGGATCTCTAACAAGCTCATATTCCTCCCATCTGAGACATAACTTTAACTTTAATCAATTTCAATCATTTTTAACAGCTGGACATAACATTAAGAAATGTCGTTATTAAACATAATCCTGGTAATATACATTTTTAAAAGGTTTGTCTCCTATTTAGAAGAAGATGAGGGTTAACTTCATTGATCCCACCATGGGGAAACTCTTTTTACATATACAGCCCCAAAATATATCCATGCACAAACACACAAAGACCTTATAGACATGCAAATGTGAAGAGATGGTGGAGTGATGGGCAGCCACATAGCTAGGCCCTGGGAGCATTTAGGGCTTCGGTACCTCTTTTAAAGTTTAAATGTCTGTAAACTGCTCCGAGCAGAGGCACCAAGATGAGCGGAACAACGTCAAGTGTACAACCTCGCCTGCCTGCCTGCTATTCGGCACACTCAGCTTCAGCACGTCCCTTGTCAGGAGCTTGTAAAAGAGCCAGCACTAATAAGACAGCAAGATTTATATGCTAGGATCTGCTAATACGCTGCCCAATTGGTGTGATAAGAGGTGGCACGGAGGTGCAAGAAGTTTCCTCCTGTGGTGTTTGCATGTTCTTCCCATGTCTGCATGGGTTCTCTGCGGGTGCTGCAACTTCCTGCCACAGTCTAAAGACATGTAGGTTTACTGCTGACTCTAAATTGGCCATTGCTTGTGTCTTTGGGTCAGCCCTGTGATCAGCTGGCAACTGGTGTACCCCACCTCCAACCCACTGCCAGCTTGGCTCCAGGCCCCTGCGACCCTGATAAACAGTTACAGAAAATAATAGATGGATGGTGTGGTTTCTCTTGAATAATCTTCATGTTTTTCTTGGGTGGTGTCATACAGCTGTACTATGCATTTTGAGATGATTTGGTTTGGGGTTGGCTGCACATTAAAATTCATTCGAAAGAATCGCTTGTCACTTCAGATTTGTTCAAACTTGATTTTTGGAAACTGCAGATGATTCAGCTATTGAGCCTCTCACAGAGGAATCATTCTGCTCACAGTCCAGTGGTTGATGATTTTGTTCAGCGGTGTCATAACTGCTTTTTTGTAACTGAATGTAACCAGCATTAAAGATGTGTGCCGAGACTCTCATTCAGACAATCTATAATTGGGTACTATAATTGATAATTGATTAATCAGCTGGCAATCTCTAAAAACGAGACTTCCTCAGGAAGCTAAATTCATGACACTCTTCTCTAATTCATTCAGTGGTAGAGTCAGTCATAAACATTTCCATTATTACTTGGTTCACGATCTGTAAATTGGTGACAAGAACAGGCTGCACCAGATAGTTAAAGCTGCGAGTCACATCATTGGCATCGCATCTGCCTCATCAGCCCAACATCCTCCAAAAGACAGCTATTTCTTCAAATATCTTTCCTTTCAAAAAATGTCTTAAGTATCATCTTCGTTGTCTGAAAGGAGAAGAAGAATGAGAAGAAGATTAACTTTATTGATCCCTCAACAGGGAAATTCTCAGCTGATGATCAGGCTTCCCTATTATATTGGTGAGTGATGATGGTAATCTTGTTTTAATCATGGACCATTAGGCACCATGATGAATGATGAAGACAGATGTTTTATGTGAGTTTGTGCGTGCTGTTTTAGCTTTTGTTTTTACATATTTTTGTCTTACATGTTATGGATTTATTGAGTTTTATATTTGAGTCTCCGGCCTGTCCTTTACCTGGCGGCGAGACTAGTTTCCCTTTGGGGAAATGAATTTTAAGTTGACTTTAATCTGAGTACTTGTACTGTCCGATCAGCTTGCCACACATGAACAGGCTCTGTGTGTATGAAGTATTCACAGAGCTCCAGTGGAAAATGGGAGATGAAAGAAAAAAGGGTGCCTAGCAACCTGTTCTTGTCACTGACACTGTCTCTTTTGCTGCATTTCCAAACACTTGATACAGTACCTTTAAAACCTGCGTCCAACCCAGATCTATATCCTCAATCTGTTCTACCTTTCCACTGCAGACAGTGCTCTTAAAGGTCCAGTGTGTAATATTTATTGACAGGAATATTCATTTATTATGTGTATAATCACCTGAAAATAAGAATTGTTGTGTTTTTGTTGTCTCAAAATGAGTCCTTTATATCTACAGTGAGAGCGGGTCCTCCTCCATGGAGTCCACCATGTTGAAGTGCCATTTCTGTGCAGTAGCCCAGACATTACGGAGCTACTGCAGAGTTGTGACGGACAGGATGTTGTGTTAGACAACACTTAGTTCTGACCAAGTAATTTGACTGGAAAAGAGAGTTGGGTGCTGACGTAAAGCACAGCACAGCATGTATCCCTTTGCTTTGTTCTGATGACCGTTACATTAACACCATCGTCTATCTTGGATTGTAACGCACTTTCACAGCATACTGTGATTATCTTTGGCGCAAGGCTGCACCGAATCACAGCCATGCTGACACTCAGTACCTCTCGTGTATGCTCAAGCATTTTCTACAGATGTTAGCAGTCGACCGTATTTAAATGATCCTCTGCAGATGTTATATTAATTCCCAGCGCAGGGAAGGTCACATTTACGTGTCTGAATTACCTCTGTGTCTTTTCTCTATGAGTATATGACAGCACGGCTGAATGAGTGTCCTCCTTTCGCAGCCGTTTCTTTCCTTCTGTGTGTGCGCGAGGTGGTGTGAGTCAGTGTGGGAACCTGTCTGAAGAGGTGTTGTCTTTGAATTGTTTGTTTCTGATGTAGATGGGTAGGCGTTACATTAAAGACATTCCCCGCTTGACTCGCTCTGACTCCGAGCTTCACTCAAACATGTCACCACATATTACATCTCCGCATCTCTCTGCGCCTTCCTGCGTGTGTCTATGTGCAAAAACACAGCAAACGGAAGCCTTTTTGCAGCCAAGCTGTTATCTAGAGGAAAAAAAAAGAAATCAAGCAAAACACATGGGTACAACGACAAGAAAGACATCCACATTTGACAAATTTCTGTCTGATCATGTTCACATTAATCCAAGCACAGACACGGTTTCAAAGATATCTCCCTCAAAATGATATACAGAGTACAGTACATAAAACACACAATGAAGAGGCAGCGAAAGTGAAGTGTATTTTACCTGTAGTGGCACCGGCCTCTCGCTGTGAGACACAGGTGGCGTTGCTCTTGAGTGTTTTTCCAGGCTCCCAGTGTTCTTTTTTTATTTGCACTCAGTGGCCAATCCAGGTGAACAAACAAATATGTAAGTTGTGAGAATAACCGGATCTGATTGTGTACACACTCGCAGAAGCATTCAGACAACAGTTCGTACAACTGGGATATGATCAAATTTGCACTGATCTTATAATAAACACTAGCCTCGCCTACAATCTTGACTGACTTTCAAGCTAGTTTGACGCACGAATCGGGAAGCCAAGGTTCAACTCCGAAAGCCTCACTCAATCTGAAGATAACGTGCGCAGACTGTCCGAGGTCAACAGTCCTATTTTCTGCAGACCGCTGTAGACCTTCCGCGATGCTGAAAACCCGTCGCCACGGTCAAAACAGCGTTATGACTGGGCTTTAAATCGCGTGATGTGTTCCAAGCTTCAAACAGAGAATGTATGCTTGAACAAATCTTGCTGACACATTTCCCCTTCTCTTGTGGTTCTCGCAGGGCACAGCTGAGTAGCAGTGACAGATAAACACTGACAGACCCGCCATCGAGCAGGAATAAACGGGAACACAGAATAGATGCTTATATTTGGTTTTCCAATCATGTCCATGTGAGGAAGCCGGTTCCCTTTTGTGAGTTTGTTAGTTTGCCGCTGACAGACTTCGGTGACGTTTGGTGAATTTGGCGGATTAAGTCAAGTTAATAATAACTTACAGAAACACTGTGTGCAATAGTCCATCCACCTTCACTTCGCCTCTCAAAAACACACACACACACACGCTGGTGAGAGTGCATCCAGGGATAAGGCGCGTCAAAATAGGTAAAATCCTGAAACTACTACTATTTTCTACGTCCTGCAGGCAAACACAAGGCTAAATAATTGTTATGAGGAGGTCTGGCTCCTAGTTCCTCATGTTTTTCACCATCTTTCTTTCTTGCGTGTCTCTCTGTTATGTGCGCTGCGGAGCGTGGCCTCCGGTTACCCCTCTCCTCTTCACCGTCAGCCTCTGCAGTATTTAAGTCATCCCAGACACCATCAGATCATTCAGGCTACTCTGTGATAACAAACACTACAGCAGACTCTCAAGTCTGTGCGCTCTGTTTAACTTTGTTCTCCTTGTGCTTCGGGAAAGTTCCCTGCAATCCGTCAGCCAGTCCATTCCTGTTTTCAGACAGCAGCCCCGCACCCCGGCCCATGGCCCTCTGTTACCATTAGACTGATTAAACCGGTCTTCTGTTGCACTTTGGATGTGCTAAATGATCACCTTAACAAAATTTATAGTATAAGGTTATATATGCAGGCGACTTATGGTGCAAAAATTCACTGTTGTCTGACTGAAGGATGAGTTGTTTGTGTTCGCGAGAGAGAAAAACAGATCTTACGTCTTCCAGGTGGAAAAACAGAGCTAGCGCTGTGACAGTTTCCAGTCTGTAACTGTGCTACTTATAGAAACTGATTAAAAAGTTATTAAAAGTTGGTAAAGCATCTAGTTAAGTTTGAAGTTTCTCAACAGACAATTAAATTTATTAGGCCAACGACAGTTTTACAAGACTGTTTTTACCTGCTTTGCATCAGGATTGGCAGGTATAATGGTATGAAGTCACTGAATCTTCCATCATTCGTCCTAATACTGCTGAACGTTTCTCCAATAATCGCTTTGAAACAACATGTGTGTCGGCACAGCTTTTGTACCGCACACAAGCTGTAAGAAGGCCACAGAGTCGAGACATTGACTCTGGAGACTGTGGTTTGCATCCTGAGTCGCTTGTGTGGTTAAGTTTTGGCAACATGAGCAGCCAAGCTGTTGAGATTAAACTGACGACTCTTTCAATATTTTACCGAGATCACCAAGCGCTTTGAGCGTCTGGACATCAACATAAAAAAAGAGAGAGAGAGAGCTGCTACTATTTTTTCTAGTTAAAGAAATTCAATCTAAGTGGCATTATTTCTCAGATCTTTGCTTTCGCATGAGCACAGATGTTAGAGGACAGGATTGAATCATGCTTTGTAGTAATATGTTGTATGGTTATCCTACAAAACCACAGCTGCTCTGTTACTCCACCCTCAAAAGTAAAGCACCCATCCTCAAAATTCATCTTAGATCTGCTGGGCTGTTCTTTTTTTTTTCTTTGTTATGTTATCAACCAGTGTCCTCAGCAGCAGCTCTTGATTGAACTGCAACTGTGCCTCCCATCGTTCATCCGCTCAACGTTTCTGCTCAGTGTTCCACGTTGACACGGCAGTCAAGATGTGACACTCTGATACCATTCATCCTGGTACCGATCCACTGGTGTGTAAAGCAGCGCTAGCGAGTGTAGCAGCACGCGGCGTTACTCCGGCGTTTGCCCGTCCGAGGACAGTGGAAATCTTCGGTGATGGATGGTGGCTGTGAACTCAGCAGAGGAAACATTTACATGCAAATAATAGCATCTGTCTGCCGGCTACTCGAGCGTGAGATGCGCAGAATGCATGCATGTACGCAAACATATAAACAACACACAGAAACAAAGAGAAAACGCACAAGGACACACGCGCACGCACGCACACAGCAGAGGTAATGAAATGATGTATGAGAGGTCTTAAGCTCCTATCCTGAGCTCCTTTACTCTACTCTTCACTGGTCTCTCTGCCCAAGTATGTGTCTGTTTTCCTGTCTCTCCCTTTCTCTCACTGTTAGTGAGATATCACAGGAGATGAACAGAATGCGAGGATTTTAAATCCTTTTCGACTTACATTCAATCGAATCCAGCACAAAGACGGCATATTTAATGTTCTAAGTGATTCCGTTTATTTGACGCTTGCAGCATGTTCCAAAAAAAGTTGGAACAGTGGCAATAAAAGCGACGGTGGGATGCTCCAAAAACACCTGTCTGGAACATTTCACATGTAAACAGGTTAATTGCTAACAGGTGACAGTATCGTGATTGGGTATGAAAGCAGCAACCTCAAAAACGATAGGACGAGGTTCGCCACTTTGTTGGACTATTTGCCCATGCGTTTTTTTCACAGTTTAACAACATTTCTCAACGTACATTTGCGAGAAATTCAGTTATTTCACCCCCTAGGGTCCATAATATGTTTAAAAGACTCCTCTGCACGTCAGAGGCAAGGCTGAAAGCCAACATTGAATGTCTGTGACCGTCACTCACTCAGGAGACGCCGCATTAAAAACCGACGTGGGCTCGGGAACATTTCAGAAAAATGTCATCTGTAAACACAGTTTGTCTCTGCGGCGACAAAGTCATGTAAGGACTCTACCGTGCAAAAAGAAAGCCAGATATCAACAACATCCAGAAACTTCTCTGGACTCGTATACTCATCTGAGATGGACTGACGGAAGTTGGAGAGGTGTGCTGTGGTGTGACGAGTCCACATGTCGTCCAGATTGTTACCAGCACAACGTTCAAAAGCCATCATCTGGGATATATATATATATATATATATATATATATATAGGGCTGTACCTGGTTGCAGTCCAACCATCTGTTCCACTGAAAATATGTGGTGCATTATGAAGCGCAAAATACCACAATGGAAAGTCGGGCCCGTTGAGCAGCTGAAGTTGTATATAAAGCAATAATGGGAAAGAATTACACGTTCAGAACTTCAACTATGAATGTCCTCAGTTCCCAAACGCTTCCTGAGTGTTGTCTAAAGTAAAGGTGATGTAACACAGAGGTAAACGTGATCCTGTCCCAACGTTTTTTTACAATGTGTTTCAGGCGTCAGGCTCAGGAAGAGTGTATTTGCTTTAGACAGTTCTGAGCTTTGTTTGAAATAATTACTGATGAAGGGAAACTGACTTCTTTTCTGTGCTACGATCATTTTGAGTTTTTTTCACCATTATGTCTAAAATGATTTGAGGTTTCAGGATGCAGTCGGACACCTGGTTCATACCTTTCTAAATGTGACGCTTGTTAAAAGAGAGGTGAAGTTTACCTCAGCCGAGGTTAGTAAAAATACTCTACGTGTCACGCAAGTGGTTACTATCCTTTGCTACTCAGATTGAGTGAAGATGAAAATCAGTCTTTGGTTGAAGTGCTCTAAATGCATTCGACTTCTGATGAGGCGTTGCAAGCAGACTGCTGCTTAATTTCAGGGTTCGCAGGGCAAAAAAAGATGGGGACTGATTGGTGCTACCATGCCACTGTAGGCTGGCCTTAAAGAGATGTCATAGTATAATGGGGAACAAGAGTTGTCATGTCTCTGGTTGGATGTTGCAGTTAAAGATGTTTGAGTGCTGTTGAACCGTGAAGTCGGCACTCCTCGCTGATGAAACTGTCTTGCTTGAACAGAAAGTCTGTAACACTGATGGTCTGAATCAGGTTTGTATACTGTGAGATGTAATCTTTTTGGATGGGCTGTCTGAAACCAGTAGGCACGACGTGGTTACCCTTAATAAGCCCTTATCATATTTATTATTAATTAACATTTGCCCTTCACTCTGTTTTTCAGTCTGACATTGCGTTGTGTTGACGACTGAAGTTAATTGTCCGAATCAATCAATAGTGGCTGACATCTGCACAATGGGGGTTATTTTCAGTCACTGGATACAAAGTGCATTTTTGTTTTACATGTCCGACCTCGATAAGACCCATCTGTGATGAAACATTCGACGTCTATCAAAGAAATATGTTGGTCTGAGAGTTATTACTTGTATAAGTTGGCATAAAACAGTCCGTGTCGAGCTCATCCATGTTTGAAATTGATTCTCTTCATAAAGAGATGATGATTCCTTCATAATATCACCCGCAGAGCTTTGATTGACTTGGTTGGCAAAGTGGCGTCAATAAGCCCAACAGACCTATTTGAAAAATATCAAAGATACGGAGCCAATTATGGCCACAGCGATGCAGTGCTTTGAACGTGTTTTCACGTTCTCCCCATGTTTGCGTGCGTTCTCTCCAGGTACTCCAGCTTCCTCCGACAGGCCAAAGACATGCAGGTTAATGGGTGACTCTAAATTGGTGTGAATGGTTGAGTGTCTCCGTGTCAGCAATGTGATGAACTGGTGACTCGTCCAGGGTGTACCACACCTCTCACGCAATGTTTGCCGGGATTGGCTCGAGCCTCCCGCGACCCTGATAAGTGTTTACAGAGAAGAGATGGGTGCCAATTATGAGTTTGGAAACCAGGATATGGTGTAATAGATTTAAGCATGTGAAAGGAGAGGAAGAACAACAGGATCACTAAACACTTCTCACAAACGACTGCATTTAAACTTTTTACATTTTACTTCAACTTTCTCCAAACAGATTCAGCAGCAAAGTCCAAAAGGTATTTCATTTGGTGAAATGATTGCACTGTGTTGTTTACAGGATATTATTTATTATCACTCCTCACTGAAGGATTAGATGGGGCTATCTCAATGTTTTCCCAGTGATCCTGTGAACTTAAAAAGTCTGGGTAATGACTAGATAATGGCTGAATTTTCCCTCGGGCGCGAGCAGTTTCTTCAGGTTAACAGACGGTCGTGTTTGTTTGATGTGGAGACAAAATATTAAGATAAGCCCAGACAGAGAAACAAATTAAGTAAATGGTTTTATGGAAATTTTTATGATGGCATGTCCTTGACACCGAGCAAGGCCAGGCATCGACATTGTAGCGTACACCAACTCGTGCATTAGCACATATCTGCCTGTCTCAGACACGTAGATGCAAACAGAAACATTAATGTACTTATAATTCCTCCACACACAAACCTGCGATGACAGAAGACAACCTCCTCAGACAAATCCTCCACCTCCTCCACTCTTAACAGCCTGCAGGGGAAGGCAAGAGAAGAGCTGCAGAGCCGCCATTCAGGTCTGATGAATAGACTTCTCTCAGCATTAGCTTTACCTTCGACCTCTACTAAAGGGCTCTCACAACGTCTCTTGTCTTTGTCAAGGTGTCTGTATCGTGCGCGTGCATGTACAATTAAGTCTTTTTTCCCCCCTCCTTCCAAAGTAATCTTACATCCACAACCAGCAGCCTTCTGTCCAATTAGATCTCCCCTTGTGAACCACGCATCATTCCAGTTGAGGTTTTCCTCCTTCTCCGTCTCTGCTTTGCATATAAATAGAGAAACATGGGTTCATGATGTCTGTCAAACCAGCAATACTCAAACGCAGGAAACAGACACTGACGAAGGAGCAACAGAGCATATAAAAACTACAACAAGATGAGGAATAACCTGCTAAACGCTAATGTGTGTGTGCGTGTGATACTGCAGCGGAGGCTGTGATTCCTTGTGAGCGGCATATCAACTACGTGTGAGCAACATGTGCGGGCCAATACAGCAATCAAATGTAACAATTCACGGTTTCGCCGGTTTGTTTTGGACGCTAAAGGTCTACTTTATAAATCTCCAACAATCTTTTTAGCTAAGGGAACAACAATAGAAGCCTAATCATGTTCGAGAAGGTGGTCTTTACTGTGATTACAAGAGAGAGGGTGACATGATCAGTGTTTTCATCAGTAAAATAGCAGCTTGTTGGAGAAAAGGTCACCATCTGTTTTTTTGTTTTTTTGTATCGTGTGTGTTTCAGTGTGGAGTGTGTACATAAGAACTAGCTAGTGTTAAGCTTATGGGCTTTTTAGGCGAGCTGCAGGCATGGATACTCTCCTGTTCAACAACAAGAGCACTGAACAATTTGCTCAGGACATGATTTGGACGTAAGCCAGTAGACAGATGCGTTGAGCAGTTCCTCAAATGTCCACTTGAGGCTGGCTACAGAGCGAGTCAGTGTCCATAAGTCCCCATGTGAAAATGTCCAACTTCACAGCAGAAATTGTTTACAGCCTGGTACAAAAAACAGTTTTGCTCCCCATAACTAATTTTCCTGTTCGTGACAACTGTACCGAGTCTGATTTTCTGTTTAACTCGCCTGTTCAAATTATATTAAGACTTAAAGTTATGCATGATTAACAGTGAGGACATCTGAGTGACGGGTGGTTGCCGTTACCAACAAGTTGCTGTGAGCTATGGCAGCCGGAGCTATACGGCACCGTTATTGTCAGTGTTTGGAAACCCACCTCGTGCTGTTTATATATTGTATTGTACTGTCTCTGTTTTTTAGAGGCCTGACATGTCCCACAGAAATTAGCCAACACACAAACAGCTTCAGTAGAAGTCTCGACAAAAACTGAATATTTTAAAAATGAACAGCATGAGAAGATGCGAAGATCGATACCACTGATGCCACCATTGATGGGAAACTGCTCACAGCAAAATTGGTTTGATTTGTGTTTTTTTTTTTGTATTCTGAATAAATAAGACATAACGTGTTCATTAAGGAGCCTTCAAAGATTGTGTAGCTATATCTTTCTGATATGATAACTAGAATTTAAACATATTTACCACATTGTCAAACTATTCCATTGGGGTAGTATTCTGGTTACTCTGAGTATGTGTCGTGTGGCTTGAGGTTCATGTTCAAGGCTGAATTTGGCTTTTACTTCTGCGGCGTTCGTTTGTCTGCCATTAATGTGTGTCCGGTAATGTGCTTCACTGTAAACAAGCTGCTTTTTAATACTATGTTTGATAAACAATGACAGTTAATTCTTAAGAGAATAAAACACGTCTTTCGCCAATCAAATTGCTATTTTCTAGCAACACATAAGTGGCGCACACACACACACACACACACACGCGCGCGAGCGCAATTAAGAGTAAAAGCAGAGCTTAAGTGCTTCTTCAGTAAAAAGAGAAAAAAAAGACAACACAGACATACAGCTTCAATAATTAAGTGCTTGATCATAGAAAAATGAAAGAATAATCTCTGCTGTTTATCGTTGACATAGTTGTGAACATGAAAGCCGGCGCTGGCGCACACACACACAGAGCGAGTGTGTGTGAGAGAGAGAGAGAGAATGATGTTTTCTTGTTTGTCTCCTTTCACCCTCTCATTTTCCTTCTGTTTTATTCGAACTCATCAAGAATTCTGTCAGAAGTTGTCTTTGAAGACTTTGGCTCAGCACCATGCTCTCTTGTCCTGGTTTTGTTGATATTTTTCTTTCTAAATGTTAATTTGATGCTCGTGTGCGTGCGTGTGTGTGTGTGTGTGTGTGTGTGTGGAGTCCTCGGGGTGGTGTTTACAAATAAAGCCTGAAGCTGCCTGACAACAGTCGTCATGATGTTCCAGTGCTAATTAACTAATTAAAACATGAACCGGGTAAAACAGCGCGGTGAGTGGACGCACTGACAGACTGCCGCTGTCTGTACTGCTGCACGCGTGCAGCCGTGGATCTGCTCCCTCGCTCTCTCTCGGCTCTGCATCATCATCAAACCAGCCACTTGATTCCCTCCGCTTTATTCCCTCTTGAATCACAAGAAAGGAGGCGCAGGTAAGGGAATCTCACGGAGAACAGACGTCAGGGCTGCAGCGGCACAAGAGAGTGAAAGGGGGAAAAAAAAAATAGCTCTGTGCTGGAAATGTTACACGATGTTTTAAAATGCATGAGCTGATCGCCGCAGTGAAATGGGGGGAAAAAAAACCCCCATCCCAATCTGATCTCTGATCTTGTGTCTTGTTAATGTAACGCTTTGCTCTTTAGTCTTTGCTCTTCCGGTAAAATGTATGCCGATGACTCATCTCGTCATGAACTCCGGGACGGTTACATAAATGTATCCAATCAGATACGATTTGGGGTGACGAGCTAACCTTGGCCGCCGTATACGGCACGAGCGCACATCATGGCGTGTAGCTAGCGGAACAATACCACAACAGGATGGTGCGTTCGGTCACATTTCCAAGGACTGCGGTCGAAGCCTGATGTATTTAACCTTTATCCTCCTCCTTATGAGGTAGATGAGAGTCAGCGTGTCTGTGATCTCTGCATCCCTCCACGGCTCGATGTAACACATCTGAAGGATCTGGTCTCAACCAAAGCTTCCCTGCATGTCTCCTTTTGTGAATATGTCACGATTGAAGCTACCTCCCATTTCACACTGGATTCGAACCATGTAGATCGACGAGATTGCGACTCATCAAACAAAGCCTCTCACTTGTTTGGTCTTTCCGAATTGAATGAAATGATAACTATCATCACAGAGAGTATAAAATACGGACGTCGTATCTGTGACGTCGCCGACAGCTTTCTGAAGAGCTGGTGAGAAGCTAAGAGTATGGTGGCTCTGGCCGCCGCCATCTTGGTAGTCTTACCTCTGCTGCCTAGCTTGGCTAATCCAAAAGTGTGCAAAAACGTGGATCATCGTTGGACCTGAGGCGGGCTGAATAAAGCCTGGGTGTTTGTAACAGCACCTACCTGTCAGTTAATTATGCATAACTTTAAGTTTTAATATGATTTGAATGGATGAGTTACAAAAACATTACCTAGAGTGACCAAAACTGTTGGACATTTTAATATGGAGCTTATGGAGACCGACTCGCTCAGCCGTTTGACAAACTGCATATTTTGACACTTCCACATTAGATTCGCTTCACAGCCATGGAGGCTGCCGCTTGTAACTACTGACTGCCCCATTTGAATCACAGCATGTCAGCACATTTTGTCCAACAAGACTTCTCCATTGTTCTTTTGTCTAAAGTGAGAGTGTGTAACATTTTAAAGTTGTATTCATTCAGGAGTCATGAAAACCTTCATACAAAAAGCAGCTGATCAGTTGCATAAAACTGAGGGGGTTTGCTGCTGGAGTGTTACATGGTCCCTTATGACCAGGAGCTTATAGCAATGTTAGCTAACATTAGATGTGTATATACGCATGACACGTTGACACAACACATTTTCCACTGTCTAATAATCTAATTTTGTTCAGTTTGGATTATTGGATCGATTGCTAATACATCAATAAATTGTAAATATTATTGTTTGTACCATAGACACATAAAGATGTCAAAGCTTTGGGAGGTTTGGGCAGTAAATGCTCAGGTACACAGGTGGATCACAGAAGCAGAAAGAAAGAAACTTTTACAGTCAAACAAAGATGAGAGAAACTTTCAACCCAGTTGTGTCTTTTACAAACAAAGTCATGATATTATGAATTCTGGTCTTCACAACTCCCGTCAGAAAACGATTCATACCAGCAGCAGGGGTCCTTCTCTTGATACAATATCAGAGTCCTTTTATTTGTGTGTTTGTTTTTCTCCTGATAAAAAATTAAAGAATACCAATCTTTCCCCACATCTTACCCATATCTCTTCAAACCAAGTCATTAACATGCACCGTGGGAAATTATATTTGTAATGCGTGTGTAATGCTAAAGGTGCGAATGTATCAAATATGCTCAGAGTAAAGATCATATTTGAAAATTAAAACATGTGGAGGTGGTTATGCAAAGTGGGAAAATGTGCAAAATGTATTATCAATTCATATAGAGCACAACAGAAGATATGGTAATATGAGTGGGCAGTGGTCAAACTAAAGAGCGCTAATAACAATATGGAACAATCAGCGTGCGGTAAAGAGGGTAGATGGGTAAACTGTTGTCCTACATTAGTCGCACTGATCTGCATATTTACAGGCCAGGACACGGTACTCCTCCTTTCACACATCACCGGACTTTGTCAAATTTCTGTCCAAAAGTGAGAGACACCACTCATCATTATTGATAATGATTCTTTTATGACTTTTATGACAGCTCTCAGCTTTATTTATTGTACTTTTATATTCTTTATTTAATCAAGTAATTCAACTTAACTTTAAGATCTCATTTTCAAGTGTAACCTGATATAGCTACATCATTTCAAACATATGAAAAGGAGAGTGTTCTCTTGTTTGCCTATTTCAGTATGACAATAGATCTTTTGTATTTACTTTGAGTTTTCATCAAGCGCTTTAATATAATGAGTTTTAAAAAAAAATAACTCAGTGCCATTATCGTGAACAAGGAAATTAGCTGTACCAGGTTGTAAACATGTTTTTATGTGCTGAAGTTTCTTTCTACCCACCTGTCAGTCAAATATAATATGAAAAGATGAGTTATGTTGAGCCTCAGTACAGCTGTCACGAACAAGGAAATTAGCTATAGAGACAAAAACTATTTTTATACCAGGCTGTAGATGTGTTTATTTCTGCTGTGAAGTTGGACATTTTAATATGGAAGTTCAAGGAGATTAACTGTAGCCAGCCTCAAGTGGCCGTTTGAGGAACTGCAGTTTTTGGCACAGGCAAAGACACACAGCTGCTGTTACCCTCAAAATACACGGTCTCAAATTATAAACATTTAACATTTTTAATAAGTATAATTTGATTCCTGGTTAGTAACGACTTCCCTGCATGCACGTCTGGAGAGTTAAGATTATCTAAGAAGATAATCGTGCAAGACCAGCCCAAAACTGGGTCGCTTTTGTGATTATCAGGCGGCAAATTTGGTTCAGGATCAACCTGATGATTGTCAAGCAGAAAGTGAGTTGTAAAGAAGCTCTTTGTTTGCATTTACTTCAAGAGCTTTGACTTGACTCCAGAACAGACAGTTTTTAAGTGAACCAATCGATCGCGGATGCCCTTCGGACATTTATTTACCTTCCTGAATTGTACATTTTACTTATCAAACAATATTCCCTATTATATTTTACAGAATACATTTTGGATGTTCAGTTAAAAAAAATCTCTCTCTCTCACTTTTGATACGTTTGGAGATTTCATCACTAACATCTCAGTCTTAGATGTTCAAGCGTGGATGTGTGTGTAGTCTGGTTGGCGACAGACACCAATAACAGACAATGTGGGCCAGGAACAGGCGTGTTTTGATTGTTCGGGGTTACACGGAGAGCCGCATTGTGTGTGCTCAGTCATGCAGGAAAGCTGAAGCCTTAGCGGTGCAGACAGGGGAAAGAGGTCATATATGTGTTTATATGTGGCACCCAATTTCACACAAACATGCACACACACACACACAGCGCCTCAACAACACACACAGAGAATGCTTGTAAAAGTGTTATTAAAGTGGAATATTAGGCTGTCAGAGGCGAGAAGTTTGCAGGAGAAAAGAGAAAACTGATTTGTTCAGCTCTCCTAAAAATGAAAATGTCAGAGCTGTTAATGAAAACAAATACCGTCACATTGCAGCTATATAAATACACTGGTACATTTACATAGAGAGGAAGGCACACATGCATATACACACAGTCAGCCACATTGGTTCGTCATTGTTCTTTCTGTTCTAATGTGCATGAGAACAACTTTCATGGTTAACCGTAGAGGCTAAATGAAAAATTTACATAAATTCTATTATTAATGCAAAATGTCATTTGGGGCAACGCACCACAACTCTTTATGAAAAACTAGCACTGGTTTATTCCATTGGTACAATACACATCAGTTACTGTAGCTGTGCCACAAACTAATTAATGAGAAACTCTGTAAAGATTCTTCTGCCTATTCAAAAATAGATGAAACAGTCACTGAGACGGCAACAGGCACATTTAACATTTTGTTTGCATTTTCACCATCGGGTGAAAAAGTCGATAAAATGCAAAGAACTGCTGAAGATCTTAAAGGACCGGTATGTTGCACTTAAAGCAATAGCATCTAGTGGTGTAGGTACAGATTGTTTCTAGTGTGAAGTAGAAACTACATCGCCCTCGAAACACAAAAAGCCTGATCAAGAACCAGCGTTAGACCTGTAACAATATGACCAGTTCAAAAAAGGCTGGTACGAATAATATATTTTAAATGTTCTTTAACATATTTATTTACATTTGCAGCTGTTTCTTCTCCCATACTGCTCGTTACACCAACGTAATACTGCAAGCATACTTTTTTCCATTATATATTTGGAAAAAAACTGTTTTATATCGGTCCACATCGGATAACATATACGCTGGTATTTCAAATGGCCGATATCAGTCCAAGATATATCAGGTTATACTCAAAAGTAGATCCAGGAGCACTAGTACCTCCATTGACACTGATCTATGGGTTATTAATGGTGTCATCAACACGCATTTTATGTAGATCTATATTATAGACTCCACCCCAGGATTACTGACTACTCGGCTCCCCGGGGGGCTTCCACAAAGTCAAGAATGAAAAGAGAGACGCACGCATGTGCTGCGAAAAGATCCCCATTCAAATATCAGACAAACTCGCACATACATGCACTTACATACGGCGTCTGATAGCAGAGTTGTAATCCAGGATTAGTCCGATTAAGATCTATACCTCTGCCTATGTGCGTATTAAACGATTAAAGTCAGACAGGCCTGTTTACAAAGAGGAAAGGATGATCGAATCAACGGGCTCGCCCTGCGTGACAGCTGCGAGAGATAAACTGCGGGGACGAGCAAATTATTTGTTCGTTTTTTTTTTTTCTTTCTTATTATGTGTTTGCTCTTCTCGCGAGGGGGAGGAGGAGGAGGAGGAGGAGGAGTGGAGACAGAAACGTAATGGAAATGAAGAAAAAGGTGGCAGAGAAGAGGGGAGAGCGTCCTGCGCGGTGACTGATAGAACCTGGATGAATGACAAAGAGTCGTAATTAATAAACTCAAAGGATAATCAGGAGCCGGCATGCGTTCGTACTTGGACACGCAGACTCTGCTCGCTCTGTCTCACACACTCTCGCACGCATTACACACACCGAGGCGGAGTATATATATATATATCGCTCCACACAGCCGAGGACCAGGGGCTGGTGTTGCGTGATGGAGGAGCCGAGAACAAATATAAAGTGAGAGGAAGCACCTAATGAAGATTTTAAATGAGGAAATTCCTGTGAAAACATGATAACCCTCCCTCCCTCCCTCCTCAGCCACTGTCCTTTCCCACCCTCCCTCTCCCCCCACCCTGCTCTAATGCCAACACTTCTTCATCCCTTCTCCTCCTCCTCCTCCTCCTCCTCCCGCTCCTCTCTGTGTGTCCTGCACACCATAAACACTGTGTTATTTTAATTAGGATATGTGCACTATTTTCCCCTGAAATCTCGGTTTTATTAGTTATCAAACCATTCCAGGCCAAACTCATAATTACACTCGGTCCCACGGGGTAATGTGTGCGCGCGTCAGGGTTTATCTAGACTTGCGAGGACTTGCGGGCAAAGTTAACAGTGAATCTTTGCTGATTCTAACAGGGGAAACAGCACATTACAGAGATAAAGACATAAGGCCCGGATTCAAGATTGTGGTAAGAGTAATGAATGAATCTGAGTCAAAGCAGCGTTCTCAAAAGTATACCCAAACCAGCATGTGTGTGTGTGTGCGTGTGTGTGTGTACGAGGAGGTTTTTCCTCTTTATAAATTCATTGTTTGGCTAAATCTTAGAGCGAAGGGTTATGTTATTTACCTGTGGTAATTGGTTTTCCCAAATGGCAGTTTTCGTCATTACACACATCCACAAAACACACACCGCCGCACACACATAAACACACAGTAATTAAGGGCTAAGACAGCGAAGATGCCATTTCAGATAGCGGAGGTACAAAGTCAACACACACACACACACACACGCGCGCGCATACAGAAAGACACACCTGCACGCGCGGAGAGGTGTGTTTGTGTGGGCGTGTGTGTGTGTGTGTGCGTAGCGAGAAGTGTTTTAGTGACACTGAGATGATCTCGGGATAGAAAAGCGTAGTGAGAGAACTAATCAAACGCACCAGCTCACCCACAGTGTCACAAATACATCCATTATGCAAAAATCCTGATCTCTTTGCTTTGTGCCCAACATGATCTCAGCTGAATATTAACCGATGGAAACGGCTGAAGAAAATGTGTTTATGTGTGCGTGCGTGTGTGTGTGTGTGTGTGTGCCTGGGGCGCCAGCTGTTCCATCTCTCCCTCTCTTTTAGGTGAAAATAAAAGTGTCACTTGTCCATCTCACCTTCTGGGTCTCCTTCATGCGTTTTTCCACCAATTTGTCTCCTCTTGGTCACCTCTGTCCGATCCACGTTCCCCGCTCCTCACAGCATGCCCTGAAAAATGGGGGGGGGTGGAAACATGCGGTCTTCCTGAGGGATGTAAAGTCTACTGATCTCAATCATGTTGAAATGAAGGAAAGCAGCTATGTCTCGTTCTTCCCGGGAACAGACTTAACAACAGCGAATGACCTTTAAGCGCGTCTCCGTTTTCGTCCTCGTGCCAGAGCGCTTGTTCGTGGACCTTCAGGGCTGTGGAGGTGATTAAAACTCATCAAATATGAAATAATATATACACACATAAACACTTACAGTGCCACGGGGACTCGTTTGTGCGAATGGGCTGCAGTTCTGCATATAAAAAAAGACAAATGTAAGCAATGTCACGCCGGGCTAGAGAGTGGTCAGCTTAATAAGAAATGCATGGGTTTCAGTGCTCAAATACGCTGTCAAGCATTTCTAGTTGACATTGCTGAGAGCTGCTGCTTCTCTCTGACTCTGTGCTGCTTGCCACAGTATTGTAAATCAGCTCACTCTCCTGAATAAACTTTGCAGTGACACCAATATACTACCAAGTGTTTTTTTCCCCCTCCATTATATACTATAATGGGAAAAATGTTTTCTGATAACATATCGGATCAGTACACAGTATATCAACGAGCAGCCAGTATCACCACCAACATATTGGTTGATAAGATGGGTTATTTTTAGTAAGCTGAGTTTTTCTGCTATTAGGCTATTTAAGCTTGTTAATGTTAATTACTGTGAATTATTAGCCACAGTTCACAAGTCATGCTAACATTATCTGTCAAAAAGCCTTTTAATGTTTCATGAAGTGTGTGCAAAACATGTGCTGGGACATGAGTTACAGGCAGCTTTTTTTTTTCAAAGGACATGTAAGGATTTTACTCTCAGCTGAGGGTCACTTTATTCTGTGTCATATTTGAATGTGTTGAGGTGACTGACTGCATAAAAGCGACCTGCTCTCTAAAAGGAGAGGAGAGACAGAAACCCAATCCTTTCTTTCTGGACATGAATGAAGGTGCTTGTCCTCTTATTCACCTTGCATCTGTAAATAGAGAGAATTACGGCACACGGCGTCTCTGTCGTTCTGCACGCCTGTTCTTGCACCGTGCAACTTTCACCCACGAGATGCACGTAACGTACACACCGCCAACTATTTTGGTGAAACTGGATCGTATTTTATGGAGCTATTAGAGTCTCCTGATCCGAATTGTTAGCTCAGTTTGCGAGCTGCACTGTTTGTACCACAGGCGTTTTGGACCAACAGGAAGAAGAGGTTTTCAGTCCTGTGGTGTGGTCGAACGCACACAGGGAGAGGAGCTGGTGTCGTGCCAGAACTGGAGACTCCTTTAGTAAACATGCGACAGACCTTTTTCAGCAGACAGTTTAACTTGTTATGACAGAACAAGCACGCCTCACGTTAACCGAGTGTGCCAGTAAGTATTGGTTCCACCTGTGTTTGACACATTTTCAACATTTTGTAGGCTTCATCCTGCTTCAGACAAAGTGCCTCTAACAGTATCTGAAACCCTCTTTCCAATTGCGGAAACAGACATTACGCAGGAGTTGGCCAGGTGTGTGGATGTGAAGTAAAACAGGATTTGTACTTCTCTATCAATCTCCATGAGTCTTTGAAAGAGAGGGACTGTCCAAAAAGTTTGTGCCATTATCCCCATCCCTGTGATGGATCACATCAAGACTACAAAACACGAGGAGCGAGATCGATGAGACTCCACCAGGAGGAGTGTATTTACCCTGCTTTTCACTCCGCCTTTGAGTGTGGCCATTTGGAACAGGTATAATTACTTCTGCCTTCAGACACGGGCAACACGTTGCATGACCTAGTTTATCTCAAGCATAATTAGGCCTTAAGAATGATAAAGGTGGACGTTGTCGTGCCCTAACAGGTGCAAGAAAACTAACAGGAGAGTGATGGAGATTTCATACAAGCGCAGTCTGTATATGTCTACAAAGACCTGAAAAGAGGCCTAATCAGTCAAATTAAGTGGAAACACCTGTGTGAGTGTATCATGGGTGTGTACAGGCTTTGCTTTCACTCTTTTTGTCCCCTATATCTCGCGGCTGTGTGCCATCTTAGGCAGGGAGGTTCTATTTTATTAGGATATTTTCCCAAGTCCTAGCCGCTGACAGTATAAAGAATGGGCAGTGTACCCATGACATCACCCGTAGGTTTCTGAAGCTCAAAATCAGCACGTACCTACCCTGTCAATCAAAGCAGCCATACTGTTAATTATGCATAATTTTAGGCTTTAATATCATGAACAGATGAATTATATAGAAATTCACCCTCAGAGCATTTGTCATGAATTGAAATTAGCTATAGACACCAAAATTGTTTTTTGTACCAGGCTGTAAACATGTTTATTTCTGCTGTGAAGTTGGACGTTTTAACATAGGTGCTTATGGAGATTGACTCGTTCTGTAACCAGCCTCAAGTGGCCGCTTGAGGAACTGCAGATTTCAGCACTTTCGCATTGGCTTCACTTCACACCCAGACCTACTGCTTGGATCCAGCCTTTTAATCAATCCACTTCACAGTCTTTTCTTTTACTGACTCTCTAATGGTTAAAGAACTATCTCCTCTCACCATTTCCATTTGCAAAGTGACTTTCCATTTCCATAAAAGTTCCTAAGCACTTGAATCACCATCTCACCACTTTCTTCGTGTCCTTCATGTGTCTTTTCCCAACACTACACCCTATCCATGACTGCTGTAGAGCTAAGAAAAGTGGTAACAGCAGAAGGCTCAGTCGTTGCATTCCTGATGTTTTTCTTGCTTATTATTTCAGTCATACAGGATCTGGGGCTCAGTCTACTGTTCCATCCAAGCTAATTCACTCTGAATAAGAGTGCCAGCTAAATGCCTCAAGTGTAAAATGGAAAACGCTGGCTCGCAGACAGGGGAAAAGCTGGTGGGTGGCGAGGTGTTGAAATACAGCGTTCACATGTATTAATGCGAGGAGCCAGCCAGAACCTCGGTTCTACTGTGAACAAATCAATGGACCCACACTTAGAAAAGTATTCGGGGTTTAGTTTGAATGTTTGGATCATTAGTTATAATACCAACAAATTAATCATCATCATCGCAGTGTTCAACAACAGGCATGAATGAGTGAGAAACTGTAGTCACTGCCTCAAACTCTGCAGCCAATGATTGTTTTCATTCTCTCCTAAAAAATGCCCATCACAATATAATAGAGCCCTTCGAATCTTGCTTCAAATTGCTTTATTTGTCCGACCATCAGTCCAGAACACAAAGATATTCAGTTTATAGTGAAATAAAACAGAGAAATGCAGCAAATCCAATTTGAGGAGCTGCGTGTTTAGTGTTTTTCCTTGATAAACAACTTAAATATTGAAAAGATTGTCAAAAATGATTAATTTTCTGTCGACTGACTAGCCAATTAATGGAGTAATAATTCCAGCACTAAATCAAACCTCTACTCCTCAGACATGATTTTCAAAGTTTATTCCTACTGGGTTTGAGAAATATGCAATTGAAGAATAACCCAGTCTGCCTCTTTTTTTGTAGTTTTGCCCACTGTTTGGGGACTGTAAGTGGTATTGCAGCTTAATGTTGCTCTCGACTGGTGATACTGTCTTTTTTGTCGGGGCAATCTAACTGCTGGGGCTCAATAAACTTATCTTACAGACAGCTAGTCCATATTTTTATTTATATTGCTCTTATATTCAATATTTTTACACAATGGCTCCCAGTAAAGACTTCAAAAGGCCAGTTCCTTATTGGAAACGTGTATAGTGAAGTGCTCTGAAAATAGCAACAACAATAGTAATAATAATTCCTCACTGCACAGGAATATGTTGTGCAGACATCTGTGGGAAATATGGCAGGTCAGAATTAAACCAGGAAGTCGATCTGTAAGTGTTAGGCGGATGTTTGCATGAGACAGTTTGGGATATTATTTCACTCCATTTCTGTGGAGCTTTGTTTAAAATCTGTCTGGTTATCTAATTTCTTGTTTCTTGCCCCAGTGACCTTATTTTCAGTGGCGTGCCCGTGCTGCATCAGATCTTTGCAATCAAACCAATTAACCTGTGTAACTTTTCTACCATAAAATATCAGATTTGAATTCATTTTGATGCATCACTGACATGTAATCTGGTGAATGGTATCTCTGTCATTCCCACTCTCCGCCCTGTACGTCTCTTCTTGCACTATGTAACTTTGTGCTACAAAGTACGTAATCCTTTACAGCACTAAGTCACACATCACCAGCTATTTCACTGATTTTGGTGAAACTGGATCATATTTTATGGAGAAAATATTTTCTGGTTTCCCTGTGGGGTTCTTCTACTTCTCTGATTGGAGTCTGTGATTTACAGAGTTTCTGATGGACATTAAAATAAACTACTCTGAACTATAGCTGCTGTTAGCTCAGTTTGTTAGCCGGGCTGCCCAGGCGTTTGGTTCAGAGCACCCTTAGTGTTGATGTTCATACCTCAGATGTTTTGGACAATCAAGGAAGAGGAGGTCTTCAAGGAAGAGGAGGTTTTCAGGCCCGAGAGCCAACAAAGCCATTGTCATGACAGAACCAGAGCCATGTAACATTTTTGCTTAGCAGTTTCTATGGACCTAACTAATGGGGAACTCCCCTTTTAGCTCTGTCTGTGAACCACATTTCATCCTTTGTTACTATAAAAATGCTGAACTGTCCTTTACCACCGCATAAGCAGTCAAATTCAAACACAAACAAAAGTTTTTCAAATCCTCTCTGCTGGCTGCCACTCAGCCCACTGGGTATCATCTTTCTGATGTGGAGCAGCGAGAGCAGCTCTGCTACAGAGACGAAAGAAGGGAAGCATGTTGCGCTGACTGGGGTGTGGGCCTGTCAATCAAGTCCAACAGCTGCGTTTGGCATTTCAGTCATGTACAAAAGGTGCGTTTGGTGCCAATGTACCTCAAGTCAGACAGGCATTCAGACAGTGCGACTGAATAACAATAATTCATCAGAGTTAAAGTGAGAATAACAGGGAAGAGGATGATGGGCGGGTAAACGTAGTTCATGATGGAGCTACGGCACATTATAAACAGAAAGTCAACATGCTTGCGTCTTAAAGGTTCTCCACCATCTGTTCTCATGCCGCCTTATTCTCCCACACACACACACACACACACACACACACACGCACACCACTCAACGTGCCCTTCCAAATCATTAGCATATAAATAACTGATACAAACAGAAAAACACACACCAAGGCAATATTGCCATTACACAGATGGTTTTTGCAGTACTGTTAAGAGGTGAATGTAGAATATTAGTGAATATAAGCAGACTTGGCGGTATCCATTAGTATGTGTGCATGTGTGTGTGTGTGTGTGTGTGTGTGTGTGTGTGTGTGTGTGTGTGTGTGTGTGTGAGGTGTTGTTCCAAGCCTGATGAAAAGGCTTTTAGGCTAATTACACGAGAAGAGTGTGTTGCTATCTAGATGAATTTTAATCTTGCGCGCCTCTTTCTCATACATGCAAATATTATGTGCAGACACACACCGCACCAGTTCGACACACTGCTGGACAGTTAAATTAGGGAGTCATTTTAATAGAATAACTTGTCCTCGTGTGCGTCTGAGCCTGTGCGTCACGTCTTCCACAACACTGAACTCCACGATTGAGTCAGTAAAAGAACATGATGTTCAGTGCGTGACTTGGTTTCGTTGTTGATACGTTGCTTGCTGACCGTGCGTTTCATCCGACATCTCTGCCTTCATTTTCTGGTTTAAATGAAGGATAAAAAGAGATTTTTTTGCCATGAGAGGTGCCTTGTTTTTTTTGGTTTCAAATCTGATCTAACAGCGCCCTCTGTTTAGAGAAGGTTAGAACTGCAACACAAAAAAAAACTGTTGCTCATTTTTTCTGACCGTTGATCTCTGATTTCAAGTCTTTTTACTATACACACAAAGAGACTTTAGTTTCAGAGATCTTTTGGTATTTTCTGCTGTATTTGAGAGTAAAAGCTGTAGAGACAGATAGAGATAGAGAGAGGGGATGACATGCAGCAAAGGACTGCAGGCTGGAATTGAACCCAGATCACTGCAGTAAGTTAGCCTTGATGACACAGGGTGCACGCTCTACCGCCCTGCCTTGAGTATGATGGTTAATTCACCTGATGTTCCTGTTGTGGCAAATTAAGGCCGTTTAAAACATAATGTACTCATGCAAATTGAGTAAAATTAAGTTTAATTAACTAATTTGTTAAGCACCTGCTGCTGTCAGTGTGTAAGCATGTGCAAAACACTTTGGATAGCAGCGCTATATAAATGTAGCCGTTCACCATTCATGATGTATAATATTAAGAGTTCAATCATGTGTTTAGAGTGGAGTGGATCAGAGATGTGGAGCAGGTGCTGTCAGGAGTTACCTTATAACTACACACTGAGTGACTTGATGTTCGATTTGTTAAATCAACAGTTACCTTTGGATGAAGCGATTCTGCTTTTCTGTTTAGGGTGATTTGAGCCTGGGCTAATTGGCACGTGACCTACACTCCATGTGGGAAAAGTGAGTTAGTAAACTAATTTCACATGCCATTTTTGTAATCTTGCGCTTGAAGTTTGAGGATGAAATTGTTTTTAAGTATTTCTGGACACATGCATTCAATCGATGCTGCATATCTGAAACTGATTTCCTCATGCTATACAAGTTATGTTCAAAAGAATTTTCTCCATGTGCTTTTGGAAAGTATGTTATTAAAGACTGAAAGGAGTCATTAAGTCAACGTGAACTGTTTTCTCAGAGGCCGGTGCGTCACTTAATAGATTGTTTTCTTACAGCAGACATGTCACAGTAGGAAAAGGTGTAAATAATACAATTAATGATGAATTCAATCTAGCTGCTTCAGTTTCAGGATATTTCTGGTACGTCTGGCATGCTGCCTCACTGTCACACCTTAGTGGGACCTTTCATTACCAGTAACACCTGTGCTTTTCCTATTATAACAAATGAAACAACTGCATTCTTGTATTTCTCTTTAGTTTGGGATGTTTAGACTTACTCCAGTCACATTATTACCATTTTTTCATCAAGTTCCACAATTTAATATATAATATCCCATTAGGGTTATAAATGATGTGAGCTGATATGGGGACTTTATTTCCTATTTGTTTGATGAACGTGCTCATTTTCTGAAGAACAGACGCACTGAATTTGCATTTGCCTCAAAGTAAAATCTGATAGCCGAAACAGCTTTTACAAAAAAAAGTGTCCTCCAATTTAATTACAACAAGCCCGATAAGATAGTGCCTAAAATCTATTAATATGCACTTAGTATGGGAATTCAAAACATTTTCATACTTTGTCATCAATGTACTGTATAAATAATGCATTTCATAAATTAAATTCATCATTTGTTTTACAGACGTGGGTTTAATAGTATAATCTAGAAAAAGAAGACATAAATAAAAATGTTATAAATTGAGATGGCAAATAATGACATTTTATTACATTTTAATGGCTGAATCATACAAATAAATCTATTTTTCTTTAATTAAAATCTAAATTTGATGACTGACTTTCTGGCTTTAGCAACAACTGAGCGTTTTAGATGCTATATTAATATAAAATGTCTAATCTGGGGTGAAGAAAATGTGTCTTACAGGCTGGTGTCTAAGTAATGGTTAGCTTAGGTGAGGCGATGCCAATTCAGATCTCCAAATGGATTCTGTCTGGTGGACGTCACTCCTCCTCACAACTTCCCACCTCCATGTCTGCTGCTTCATCCAGCTGGCTGGCTTCTGCTGGGTCCACTTCCTTTGGCTCACAGACACCATCTTGGTAACGGCAGACAGTCAGTGGGCAGAAAGGAGTCTGCTGGAGCACTCGAGGTCTGCAGACCCAACTGGTGCTGCAGACCCAACTGGCACTGTGAGGCAGATTATTCTTGTAGTGAAACTGGCCCTGAAACAGCCTGGATCCTGTGGATGATTAGTTTCTCTGGCAGAGAGGCTGTCAAGCAGAGGGTCTCCTGTTGCCTTGGCTCAGCTCAGATTCTCCAGGGACTCGGGCTGGTTTGTCGAGGCATGGATGCTTTGGCCTGCCTGGCTTTTTGACAGAGGAGAAAAACGTGGAGATGTTGTGATGACGAAAAGAGACACTAGTCGAGGAAGCAGCTCGGAGAAAAAGTTTTATTGAGAGCGCCGCCATCGACCGCACACTGGTACACACATCTTCACCTGAAAGCTCCAGTCTGACGGCCTGTAATGAATGATGATTACTCCTTAATTTAATTAAGTAAAAAACAAGAAGAGAAAAACAGGCAGAGGGAAGACAAATAAGGAAGATAAAGACACAAATAAATACAAAATAAAAGGGACAAAAGTGATAAAAACCTTTTGTTGTAACCTGCACAGGCTGATTAAACTGGCTTGAAGCAGATTGCATTAGGTCTGCACTTTATCCATTTGTCTGAATGAACCTGGTGGAGGAAATAGATGCACACAATTTTGAGGTTGAATGCATTTTGAGTTGATATTTGCGCTGCTGATTGAAAGTCTGCCCTGTGAAGAAAGAGGCACGCTTAGTTGGGCTGGTTTCAGCATTTTGAAATGAAATTGTTGTTTAACCCACGCCAAAATAATTGAGTTGAATGACTGAATGTTTAAATGTTGCGGCCATTAAGATAATAGAGTTTGTTCAAATCATTTACCTCTGCTTTCTTCTTTAAGGTGTTCAGACTGAAAGAGCCCCCAGGGTAGCAATTTGAAGGTTCTGGGAGACACCAATTTGTAATATTATTTCCTATTTGCTATGTGACTAGCAGTGTAGTTGCTGATTGCAATGGCCAAAGTCAAGAGAAAAGAAAGCCCTGCTGTGGCTGAGGCGGTAGAGGAAGTTGTCTTGTAGTTGGAAGGTTCAATTCCCGGCTCCCCTAGTCAAAGTTTCCTTGAGCAAGATATTGAACCCCGATGGTTGTGGCTTTCGTGTGTAACAGTGTTTCTTGACAGAACTAATATTTTATTGAGGGTGTTTGATCCTAATAATTCAAGAAAGATCTGTAGCGGTGTTTCTCTGCAAAACCTTGAGTGAAAATCTCAGTAAATTTTTAGCTTTCAACATTTTTTCTGTTATTTACTTTCACAAATTTATTTAGCAGCTGCGGCTGCCAGTCTTTTTCTTAAACATTTTTATTTTTTTAAATTGTGTATTTAAAGTGTTAATGTAGATTTATGCGTTTGTTTATGGTTTATGTTGTTTGGTTTAAGGCTAGGGTCAGACTTCCTTACACTGTGGTAGGGAGTGCAGGGTCAGGGCCAGCGGCTTAACCACACGCTGCCCTCTGTCCTCAGACGTCGTACTGGGTGCCATGTCTGTAACGTATGTGCGTGTGAAATAAACACCTTCGACTCAAGGCTTCTGTTCTTCTGGAGCAGGCTGGAAAGCCTGAATTACCAGGCAGGGAAGGTGGTCCCCTAACCCTAACCCTTATCGAGGCTCAGAACCATCTGTGTGAGAATTACATTGTGGTAATTTAATTATTTGTGAGTTTGTTTGGTAAAGCAATAAAAGCTGAAAAGTGAAATGCCGCGCTCCTGCTGCATTTTCGCCTGATCTTGAAGCTCTGCAGAGGCTCTGCGTGTCAATATCTAGTTTTTGATAAGATAAAATAGACTTTATTGATCCTACACTTGGGGAAATTCACTTGTTACAGTAGCTCAAGATACACAGGAAATACTCATGAATAAGAAACATAGAGAAAAAATCTAAGATATACTCGAAATAGGAAAAATAAAATAGCAGCTTAAATGGAATAAAAAGTTATATACAACACATACACCTTTACATTAAATATAATTAACACATGAAGTAATTGGAAAGTGTATAATTTAAGGGAGCTGTAAATAAGAATATGCATGTAAAGTGAAATTATATCAGTGGAACATGAAGTCGTGCTGGTGTTAAAGAGTCTGACAGCTGTTGGAATGAAGTACCTGTGGTAGAGCTCCTTCTTACATGGTGGGAGTATCGGTCTGTTGCTGAAGGAGCTGTTTAAGACCTCCATAGGAGAGGAGGTGTTCATGATGAATGTCAGCTTTGCTAACATCCTCCTCTCTCCCACTTCCTCTCTGAAGTCTAGGGGGCAGTTCAGGACAGAGCTGGACATCTTGACCAATATGTTGAGTCTTTTCCTGCCTCTTTCCGTGCTTCCCCCTCCCCAGCAGACAACCGCAAAGTCCTGCACAGTCCAAAAGAGCTCAGTCCCCCCAGCAGGTGTTACGGTTACATTGTGCATTTTTGTTTACATTCATATTATCACAGCTTAAACTTTCAATAACACTTTTCAATTGTCAGTAAGTGGCTGGTTTCTGTTGTCAAGAAAGCCAAAAATATATTGGAAAATGAAAAGGTGAAAACTAATTTCAGTCTGTCAGTCTTTTGTGAAGGTAAATAGAGAACAAATAAGATGTGCTTTAAATGCACCAAAGATTGAGTAAAAAAAAACACGATAGTGATTTTTCTGACTGAGATAACTGAGATTTAATGGACAGATGAACAAACTAATACATGACCAGAAAAACAATTTACCACCACAGAGGTAACCTTCAGACCATTACTGACAAAAGATAATGAAACATTTGATCACAATAATTAGACCATTCAAGATTAAACTGAGCTGTAGACGTTCAGAGCACAAAAAATACGATGAGGAGATGTGAAACAAACTTCCTAAGGCGATTAAAGCGTTTCTTCAATCCTGAGGCCCTAAATGCTTCATTAAGCAATCATTGTGTCATTTAGAGTTGCCAGTTTGTATTGCTTAGCTAATGTTAGAGTGAAGGTTTGCCTTTTGCCTCACTTTTAACCCGTCCAGAGTTGGTAATATATTATATATAAGGTGAAAAAAAGTGGCTGTGTTCAGCTGTAAAAGTCGTTTGAAGGTTTAGCTACACTTTAAAGCTTCAACTCTGTTTCCAGAAAACTTGTCATGCTGTGTAAAATTTAAACAGAAACAAAATGTGATGATGTGCAAAACACCGAAAGCCCATACTTTATTGAAAATAGCCGAAAGACAACTTATCAAATGTTGCTCAACAGAGAATTTTTATTGATTTTGGAAAATGATATGCCCATTTTGAATTTGATGCCAGCAACACGTTGACTGACTGGGTATGAGAAGATCCCAGAGAGGCTGAGATGGGGAGAGGTTCATCACTCCGTAAAAGACTGCGCTGGAAAATGGTGCAACATCTAAGAATAATGTTTCTCAATGTGAAATTGCAAAGAATCAATTGGATGGCTGTGATTCTCAGACCCTCAGACCACAACCCATCAAAAATAGACATGATTCTGCCATGGACATTACTGCAGGGGCTGAGGATCACTTCCAGTAACATTGTCTGTGAACACTCTACCGTGCAAAGAGATACAACAAACAGATCCAGAAACTTCTGAGTTCATTTAAGATGGACTGAGGCAAAGTGGAAAACTGTCCTGTGGTCTCACATTTCAAATTTTTTAATTCAGTCTGGAAATAATGGACTAAAGAGGAGAGGGACCATCCAGCTTGTTCTCATCAGACAGTTCAGAGGTCTGCATCTGGGCTGGTATGGGAGTGCATTAGTGCACATGGTTTGTGAAGGCACTGTTTTCAAGATTACGGTCAAAGAAAGAAGGGTCAAATATTTTAATAATAAAGAGTTTACAAAGTGCTGTGACTGAAAAACACATACAGTCAATCAATCAAATCAAATTTTATTTGTATAGCCCAAATTCACAAAACATATTTTGGCTCTGAGGGCTTTACAATCCGTACAGGGAGTGACACCCTCTGTCCTTAGACCCTCAGTTACAGTGAGGAAAAACCTGCCACCCAAAAAAACATTTTAACAGGGATGAAATGTTTAAGAAACTTCAGGAACAGCGGATACAGGTTACTATATAAAAAGACAACAGAGCCAAACAAAGGTTTAAGAACATGGCATTACAACAATAGAAACTATTTAAATAAAGAAGTAAATATACTTTATTATAATTATAATATATACATTTAAATCTAATAACTCCCCTTGGTGCTGACCCCAGCAGGCTGCAGGTTCATGGCGCTCGCTGGCGCCCCCTGACGGTGATCCTCGGTACAGTACCGGCGCCCTCCTCATCCGTCCGACCGTCCCACCGCCGCCCGGAGGAGCTGCTCTCTCTCACCGCTGCTCAAGTTCACAAACCCGCTGGCTGTGCGGAGTTCACACAGGCTGTCCCAGTGTGCGTGAGTGTGTGTGTGTGTTTGTGTATGCGTCTTTACCCGGACTATTGTTTTGCTTTGGATGCACAGGCGGACCTGGGGTCAGTTTTAGGTCTTATTTTCTGAACCGGGACGGACTTAAAGTTTTGAAACATCTCTCGGGTTTTGCGTCTCCTCTGTCCGGACTGTTTTCTGTTGATGGCGCGCTCTCACCAAGATGGACACGAGTTGTCTGCCGGTTGGAGACTAGATAACGGCTTCACTCATTACCTCTAAATGTAGACTTTATTTAATTATCCGCTGCAAACGTTTTATTTATCAACTGGATGTAACCGGACTGGGCCATTTCCACCCCAGAGGTCACATCCTATAATGAACATTTTCCCTCTGAAGTTTCGGTGAACTTTTCCCACGACTCGACATGTCGGGAGTGGTCCGCACGCTGAGCCGCTGCCTTCTCCCGGCCGAGGCCAGCCGGGATCCGGGCAGCAGCAAGGAGAGGAGCCGGGAGAGGGACGCGGCTCAGGAGCGGGAGGCGCGGCGCAGGAGCCGGGAGATAGACGCGATGCTCGCCCGTGAGAGGAGAGCTGTCCGGCGGCTGGTGAAGATCCTCCTGCTCGGGGCCGGGGAGAGCGGAAAGTCTACATTCCTTAAGCAGATGCGCATCATTAACGGGCAAGAGTTTGATAAAAAAGCACTTCTGGATTTCCGGGACACCATCTATGAGAATATACTGAAGGTAAGGACGTGGGAAATAAACAGCTTGGGGCCTTCAGGCAAACTTTACAGCCCTCGGTCCAAAGTTTAAACTACAGGATCTATAATCTGTGCTGTCAGCTAATGTCTTTGTTTTTATTATAAGGTGATCTTTGGTTAGTTGAGGATCTCTTAAACATATAAAAAATAACCTCAAGGACTTCTTAGAAACGGATATTTAGGAGACACCACAGATTGATTAGTCAATTAATCAGTTAGTCTTTGGAGATTTATTGATCAGAGCTAAAACAATTAGTCTCCTCAATTACAGAGGCCATAAGTCACAAATTTAACAACTGACTGATCGTTACTTTAGTCACTTTTCAAGGAAATTGTGGCATAAATTCATTGTTAAGATGTTAAACTGAATATATTTGAGTTTTGGACTGTTTGTCACACAGTCAAACAAAGAAACATTGGCATTTCTCAACATTTTTGACATTTTATAGCCCAAACACTTCTTGATTAACCAAGAAAATTAATTAGAAGTGGAAATAAGCATCATTTACAGCCTTATTATTGACATTTTCATGCCACAGTTGAGTTTCACACACACACACACACACACACACGGACACACATACCCACTAAAAGGCACAGAGAGGTTTGTTGACATAGTACATATTTTTATCCTGAAGTGTGTGTGTGTGTGTGTGTGTGTGTGTGCTGTCCCTTTTGTTTGCTGTCATGGCTGGGCCTCCTTCACCAGCTAACAATACCAGACTATTCCTGAGGGATGAGCACATCCGCCCTGAGTGCCACACAGCCCAGACAAGGATGATAAGAGCCCGCACTTATACACAGACAAGGCAGTAGTATACAATACCCTCCCCTGAATGCCGGCATACAGTGGCCGTGCTGTCACAGGCTACATTGTAAGCAGTACACCCCCGCATCACCTAACCTGCTGGTAAATACACAATGCATGATGTGTAGGAAGATGGGAAAAAAAAATCACATGATTGGAAGTGCAGGATTTGGGCCTGCACACATTTTGAGATATGAAATAGTACGTGTACTTGAATCAGAATAAATATTACATGCTACGGGCCTATAAATCAACCCTGGAACCGTCTAACATAAGAAAAAATATTACTGTTAGGGTTAGGATTAGTCCAATAATCATTTAATCAGAGTCAGATTTAGTAATAAAATACTGGAAAATAACAAAAGATGTCCAAACTTATCTTGTCTAATTGTTTGTTTTGTCTGACCAACAGCCCAAAATCCAAAAGTATTCCATTTGTATCCAAATAAAACAGCATGAAACAAAGATAGAGACAGATACATTTCTGATTTATCTGCTATTTGATCCTTGTTTGGACCTAGCAACGACCTCTGTGGATGTGAAGGAAAGTAAATGCCAAAAACTGCAGTTCCTCAAGCGGCCACTTGGGGCTGGCTACAGAACGAGTCAGTCTCCATCAGCCTCCATGTTAAAATATCCAACTTCACAGCAGAAATAAACACGTTTACAGGCTGGTACAAAAAACAGTTTTGGTGTCTATGGCTAATTTCAGTTCATGACAACTGTACGGACTGTACCTGTTTGAATTATATTAACACTTAAAGTTATGCTCAATTAATTAACAGCGTGGCTGCATTGATTGTCAGGTAGTTGCTGTTACAGATGGCTTGTTTGAGTTGACTCAGTCAGTATTTTCTATAACTCTTGATAGAAATATCTGATTCTTCAGTCCAAAAAACACTTCAAAAAACAAATCGTATCGTACGTAAGACTACAACTACTGATTATTTTCACTATTGATTAATCATTAGATGATGTCATTAGATTTCTAAACTCAGAATTGACAGTCACATAAGACAAAGAAAAGCAACAAATCTTTCCAGTTGAGGCACAAAATCAAGAGAATGTTTGCTTGTTTTTCAATTATCAAAATAATGAATCATGTACGTTCTGCTGCAAATTTTTGGAACTCAACCGATCTTTACACTCGACCACAAGAGTTTGTTTTTTATGGTTGTTGCACAATAGATGTCTTGTGCATCCTTTTAGACACATTTCCCTCAAATTCAACCTGACATCTTTGGAAATTCTGGGATCCCCACTCGAATTTGAAATGAAGTTTTGTGGGTTTTAACGATGTTTGACTGCACAGCAAAGAGCTCGCAGTGACTCATCTGGGCCATAGCGCACCGACTGCACATCAACAGTAAATTATAATGGACGTAGGACTCTCTTGCGTTATATTACCTGAACAGTTGTGTCTGTGGTTTGGGGCGTTAGTGGAGGATCAGTCTCACCTGTCGGGTGTAAAGGACTCCCGTCATGGGAACCTAATGATAGAGAAGGAGAACAAAGCTGGAAGGAAGGAGGGATGAAGCTGAAAGGGAACACACAGGTGTGAAGCACAATCAGGATTATAAATACAAAAAACATAGAGGTGGAGTTCAGGTGTGGTCCTTTAATCTCAGTAATTATGCCTCTGGCAGTAACGGATAAATGAATGGTATAATCTCCACCAGAGTGGATTTATTTGAAGTGAAAGTAAAAAAACGGATGGTCCTAATTTTACTCAAGCCTCAAACATCCAGCTTTGTAAATCTGAGTCATTCTAAGTTGGGAGAATGATGTTTGAGTGTTTCTTATCTCCATTTGTCTGATTGTTTGTGTGACAGAGGTTACAAGTCGTCAGTTCAGATATCAGATTTTCATGTTTTTCTAGCCTATGTGGTCAGATACTGAGGGCCAGTGACACAGGAGACAAAGTCGGACTTTGACAGCCTTTTGTCGAAGTTATGTTGGATGGAGACACCCATCCGATGATACATTAGGGATCGTCTGTGTCCACGTATTTCTCTAGAACTGATGATTCACACCCACAGCTGATTGGCCTCCTTCTAGTGCGGCTAGTCCAACAGTCAGTGTCGTACATACTGCCTCTTTTCTAGTATAGCAAACGGAGGCTGGATCTTTCAAAGGATGCAGTTCACGTAAGCCTGATAGAGACCAAAATCTTCCATGTTTCCACCTGCAAGTCTTCCTCAAACAGACTTGAATACCAGGGGTAAACTAGGATTAAAGTAAATTATACTTGAATTTACACAACTGGATAATACTCCACCCGAATAAAGGTTTATGCACTTATATAACACCCATTTATCTGTAAAGCGCCAACACAGAATACTAATAGGAGAAAAAGACAGTTTGAGCATGGCTTCCATTATATACTGAACTGTTCTCATTAATCTAGCGGTTCAGATCTGACGACAACCTGAATGCAAATACCTGCTAAGCACAATGTGGGCAGACCCAGGGCACATGGGAAGGATTATGGTTATGGTTTGTCGGACGGTTACTCCATTGTCCTCCAGATTTGGGCAAAAGAAAGCTGCGTTTCTTGCCAACAATTTGGAGCTGCCTTGTGTTGGTTTTGATGTATTTGACATGCTGAATTAAGACGCACTTACAGACAGATGAGTTGGACAAACAGTCTGGCTGACCAGCAGGAAAACAGACAGGCATACAGGAAGAGAGACAGACACCATCAAGGATTATGCTACAAATACACGCAGTCATAAATTGATAAGCTTCAGGTTGGCTAACAGGCAGGAAAAAAAGTGTAGATGGCTACATAGACAATAATCATGAGTCAATGTGAGTCAAAGCTCGCTCACAGTGACTCCCCTGTGTGTACGGTCGATCTGCATGTGTGTCGGATTATGGTTACATGTGTGTCTTCGACGCTAGTTTGTTTTTGTCAGTCTTACTCATTCCCACTGCAAAAACACAAACATCAGCTCTGACAAAAAGTCTTAAATGAGGGATGTGACTTAGAAACACAGCACTTAGTCACAAAGAAGCATCCCAGTGAGAAACGCACTCACATAGTAGCTGCATTAGAGAAGTGAAGTGACATTTATTTCCTCGTTTTCCCAGGATTTTCCCTCTTCTTTGTCTAGACAGTACTGTATGTTTCCAGGTGTTCATATCGTGGGCTTGTAAAGCAACAGTAAATCCACTATTAAGCTGTGCAAACAAACTTGACTAGACTTGACGGTTGCACAAGCAGCAATGATCATGACTCACTGACACGCAGATTCACATCTTTTAACCTACCGTGACCTTTGAAACAAGTCGTAGTTCAGGGGAATTGTTTGCAGCTGAGTCCTCATGTTTCAATCAATAAATCAAGCAAACATTGCAAGTAAGTTATCGTCCCGTAAAGGCAGAAGAATCGATGCTGCGGATCAACAAGCAACAATATAGACTAAATATGGGAAAAGCTTTAAAAGTGACAAATAAAAAATCTGATCAAAAGTTTAATAAAATAGAGAGACAGATATAAAACTTTGAATATCTGTCTGTGTGTGTGTGTTGGTTAGTTTGATCAGACCTCCCACACAGATCAGTCCACATGGTTCTCTTCAAAAAACCACCAGCAGCCACACATGTACACATTTAAGTGTGTGTGAGTGTGTGTGTTACTCCATGTTTACCCGTAATGCTAGACTCTATGTTGACGTTTTTCCCAGGAAGCAGCATATGCAGTGTTAGTTTTTTTTCCCCCCTCCGTGTGGTCAGGAAATATTTGTACAATATTGCTGACATTAGAAAAAGCAGCTGTTAGACTACTTCACCATGCTCAGGCTGACATATGCGTTCTGGCTCTGCAGGGCATGCGTGTGCTGGTGGACGCCCGGGACAAGCTGGGCATCGGCTGGCAGAGCTGTGAGAACGAGAAGCAGGGCATGCTGGTGATGTCGTGGGAGGGACGTGTGGGAGGCTCGGGGGTCGAGCCAAGCGAGTTTCAGCTGTACGTGATGGCGCTGAGCGCGCTCTGGGCAGACACCGGCATACAGGAGGCCTACACGCGACGCTCGGAGTTCCAACTGGTGAGTAGATTAACTCCATAACTCACAGTTTCCCTTTTTATTTATTATATCTAGCTTTGAGGTTGTTAAAATAATCGTTTATGTACATACTGTATATTCTGAATCAGGTTTTCCAAGTCCTGATTGAGGTTTTCGATGTTTACACTGATAGAAAAGTCGGGTACAGCTGCTCCTCTGCAGAAAATAGAAATATTTTCATGTCTTGTACATCAATTTTACACATTTCCTCAAAATCCAGATTGACCTGTTTGGTGTCTGGAAAGCCAAACATCAAGCAAGTGCAATAAAATAGTCTCAACAGTCAGTCCAGTGGTTTCTTGCTAGGTCAGTTTTCTTTACTCCTCCTCCATCATGTCATAGAGACACCTAAGCCCAGTCCAGCTCTGGTTCTGTCACGACACGGGCTCCACCCATCGGCATTCAGGCATGCCCCAGGCCTGAAAACCTCCTCTTCTTCCTGGTGGTCCAGAACACCTGTGATACAAACACTAACACTCCCCTGGTGCTTGGAGCACACACCAGGCTAACAAAATAAGCTAACATTAGCATTAGCATTAGCAGCAGGTTACTTTACTGTCCAACCAGGAAACTCATTAATAACCGAAAGTTGATCCAGAGCAGCCGGAGGACACGAGAGTGAAGCCAGAAAACCTTTCTCCATAAAATATGTTCCACCAAACTCGTGAAATAGTTGGTGTGTGATTTAGTGTTGCTTTGTGTTAGGTACTTCTCACGGGTGATCGTACCCAGACCACTAAGTTACATAGTACAGAACAGGATGCAGAGTGGGCATGAAAGAGTCACCGTTTATATGTTTACAAGTCAGTGTAGCACCAAAAAGATGAAAAGATGTATCCGTTATTTTATGGCAGGAACACAATGTTGCATAAGGAAGATATGGATGGATGGATGACTGTGCCTTGTAACAGTTTAAAGATATAGACGCTACAGTCTCCCAGAAACATTTCATCGCAAAAATGTCTTATTTATGCAGCAGTCCCAAGGGTTTGGGATCAGGGTAATGGATAAGAGGTCATGTATTTTTTGTAAAATATTTCAACATGAACCTCTTACACCAATTCCTCCCGTGACTGTCTGCGTTAGCCTCCAGTTCATTCACTGACCATGATCAGTCATAGATTACTCACTGGCTGACTTCACATTTAATGTGTCCAGTGACCGACCTGTGACCAATCAGGACTCCACTTATTTATCCGTGTGAAAGTGTCATTTCCCATGTCTGTGTCAGTGTGATCCAAACAGCAATTTCTGGTTAAATGTAGTGAAGCACATGCCAAATAACATCCCGTAACTACAGCCCAGCGTCTCACTCTAAACCAAAAACACTGGGGACAGAGTGCATCTGTGCCAGTGACCCATATCAAAATCAAATGGAGCCCTTTTATACAGTAAAACAGTAGTGATCAAACAAAGGAAGGCACTGTAGGGTAGGTAAGTAAGGGCAGGAAGAGGGGGGTTGCATTAAGACCTGAAGGTCAAGTCAAATAAACAAAAGGGCAGGAGGCAGGAAGGATGTCACAAGATCAAGGCATAAACAAACATTCACTAGAGTCTAGAAATGCTGTGGCAGCTTCAGACATGTGCTAAGCCAGCTACTTTTAGCTGGAGTTTGTTCTTCTTCTCTGTCATGAATTCATTGCTGCTTTATTTAATATTTCAGCTCATTAAAGGATATTTTTTATTTATAGAGCTAGCTGCAGCTATCTCACAGGCTAGCCTTCTCCACTGACAGTATAAAGGGACAGCATGTGCGTAACACCCGTAGGTCTCTTATTTTGAAGCTCAAAATATGTGGCTTTGGCCTGACCTCTTCTCGGTCCCAGCTAATCTAAATATCGGCAATGACGTGCATCATCGGACCTGAGGCTGGCTGAATAATGCCAGGTTGCTCAAACACACCACCTGTAACAGCACCCACATGTCAATCAAAGTGGTAACACTGTTAGTTTTGCATAACTCTAAGTCTTAATATAATATGAATGAGTGAGTTTTATAAAATTCAGCCTCAGTACGATTGAAATTAGCCATAGAGGCCAAAACTGTTTTTGTACAAGGCTGTAAACATGTTTATTTCTGATGTGAAGTTGGACATTTTCACATGGAGACTGACTCGTTCTGTAGCCAGCCTCAAGTGGCTGATTTAGGAACTGCAGTTTTTGGGACTTATGCATTGGCTTCACTTCATACTGTAGACACAGAGGCTGCCGTTTGGCCTTTGCTTGATATATTTTCCTCTCTCTCGTCTAACTGTCAAGTTAACACAGATTACCAAGCTAGATGTAGTTACTGGGCAGTACAGTACCGTGTTTCGGCTTATCTACTTTGTTTTCATGGAAATTACACACTTCTTTGACATTTTTTAGATAGATATAAAACGGATGCCAGAAAGTCAGATACAGGTTATGCCACGATTTTGGCCAAATATGTAGTTTGTTTTGTCGTGCAGTGGAGATGTTTTTCAGTTCCATAAATATTTCCACATCTCTTTGGTGACGTTAGCAGTCTAGAGTTGAAGATATCTGCATACTTTATAACTGATTTACCACAGCCAGGAGCCACAAAGATAATAAGTGACACACTAACAGCTTCAGAGGAAGTAACTGGATAATATCAGAGGTGTTTTTACCTGTCTACCAAAGAAAGAAGTCACAGTGAAGGAGAACCGTGGAGGAAGTTATTTATCGTGTAACTTACCCCTCTCATTTTATTTGGAGACTTTCCAAAGATGTAATTATTTTTTCTCTTGGCTGGAAATGGAGCCGGTGAAGCGGAGCCCTGTGGAGTTTCATCTGCCACACTACACTGCACTATTTTCCCCGTATATAGTCACATGGATTCGATGGGAAAAGGGTAGTATTTCTATTAGAAATTTCAAAGCAGAATTTGATGACTTAAAAGCCTCAAAATTAACACGAAAAGACATCATGAGGTGACACTGGTGTCCTCTTATTTTGCTGTTTTTATGTTTGTTTGTTTATGTTAACAAACGTATCTGTGATGTCACCTATAGGTTAATATGGGGACTTATGGAGAGCTGTAGCCAGCCTCAAGTGGTTGTTTGAGGAACTGCAGTTTTTGGCACTTCTGCATTGGCTTCACTTACAGTCACAAAGTTTGCTGCTTGGTGGAAACCCAAACATGTTATTATATATTATTCCAGAACAGCATTTTTGGTGCAATGTTCCGTTTCCTGCTTTGTTGTTGCTGGTTTACCTTCTACTGAAAGACCAACTCTGAACTCCCGGCTTGTTCATTGACAAAGCGATTTAACTGCGGTAAAAAAAAAAATGTAATCGCTGCATCCCACAGTGGCCACAAATCAATAAAAGCATGTTTACAGTAATACTGAAATGCTTAAGTATGCCATATAAAATGTCCATGTGTAGAAAGAGTAACAAAAGATACCTGGAAGCTCTTTTGCTGCTGCGTTTACACCATCTCCAGTGAAACTATCCTTTTTTCCCCAGATCTCTAAGTTCATCTCTTTGTCTGTTGCCTGAGGCAGCCAAACAAATGGAGATGTGTTTTTAGCAGTCTCTTATTGTAGTCTAAAGAACTCCAGAGCAGCTGGAGAACCACTTGGTATTACAAGTAACTCTGTAAGTGTCTACAAACATGCTGTGAAGGGCAAGACAGATTGTTAATGACACTTAATCGTTCAACAGAATGTAATGAATGATCACTAACCAAACCATATTGTCAACACAGCAAATGTCTCACAGCATCGGCATCGCCAGCTGGTCTTGTTGTCAGTGCAGTTTTGGCTGTAGCTGTTTATTTGCACTTCACTGGACGTGACACAGCAGCTCTACTTTCTGTTCAGAGCTGTAAGTTTGACCTTTTACCTTATTACTCATTTATCAGTGACAAAACAATCTGGAGTCAGGCAGAAGCCACTTCCCTCTCCCTCTCACTTAACATGTAAGTGTGTGTGAGACAGTGCACAGCTTCGGGTCGGACTGCCTTGTCTTATCCGGAGTCGCTGTATGATAAAGCTGCACAGGCTGCAGACATCATTCTTGGTTAAAGGATAACGCTGCTGATATTCTATGTTTTTCTTAATGTCAACAATTATTGTCTGTGTATCCAAATCCTGACATGGCTTATTTCGCTGTGTCATAGATCTCCACAAAAATGCACAATTAAAGCAACACAGCATAGAAATGGGTATTTTTATGATTTAGTGCCCCCAGTTTTAGAGTTCAATATCAATGTGGTATGCATGTGTTTGTTACGGTTGCATTAGTTTGTAAGTTGACATCTTTGCTAACAGCCAAACATCAAGCAAGTACAACAACACAAGACATAACAGCCAGCTTACATTACTTACTAATCCAACAGCAAGAAGCCGAGCTTGGCGTCTGTCTTTCAGTCTTTTATTTCAGCAACTCGCAACTCTCGCCAGCATCTAAAAATCAGTCCAAGATTTAATCACATCTGGCGACTTCTTGCTCAGTCACTGTCTCCCATTTTGCTCTTCTTAGCTTCCTCCATCATCTCCTTTGGTCTTTTCACCGCTATCATTATATCCATAGGGGCTGCTGAGCCTGATTACATTGGGCCCTTGCCCAGCTCAGGTTCTGGCATGACACTGGCTTATCTCCCCATCAGCATTAGTCTGGGCATGAAAAGCTCCTCCAAAATGCCTGTGGTCCAGACACAAACACAGCCTGGGGAGCACAGGTAACAAACTGAGCTAACATTAGCTAACGGCAGCATTAGTTCACAAAAGTTTACTTTACTGTCCACAATTTTGTCCTAAAAACTAACTGTACACTACCTGCTTCGAAGTTAGCAACTAGCTGGTGAATATAGGGAGCATTTAGCAGCTAATTAAGAGCTGGATATTTCTCTCAGGACATAGCTTTGGAGAGAAAGAGAAGAGTTAGCAGTTAGCTAGCAGAATAGCTTACCCAGGGACTACTTCCTGTGTTTGCTTTTGTTTGGATTCATGTAAAATTTAACTTTATTTGGAAAACATTAGGAGGCTTGCGCTGTTTGACCTGATATATATTGTTTTGCCATTGTTTGTGTTTCCTGAATCTCTACAATGGAGATGCCGAGTGCAAAGTTAGCACGATCCATAGTGAGGACTGCCACAGCTCCCACGGGCTCTGTGGCTGAAAATAGTCCCCAAAAATGCACTATAATTTACTCCAGTTTTGCTCCTATATGCTGCAAACTAAAGTGCCCAGCTGTTTTAGGAAATCATTTTTTCCAAGTATGCTGTATATTTGTAACGCTTTATAAAGATTTTCAGCTTCAATGGGAACAAATGGGTTTTTGGGGGGTTGAGAGTCACAGACAGGGTAGGGAAAGTGGAAAGTCTTGAGACATTGCCTAACACAAGTGGTTCTCAAACCGGGGGGGCCTTAGAGCCACTGCACGGGGGATGTGTGGAAAAAGAAACCATCTCGCAATGGGATCACACCAGCCGCAAGGCCTGCCTGCCTGTTGACATTTTGACCCATTAGTTCTCACTACAGTCTACAGTCTACAGTTTACTGCACTGCAGAGCACACCCACCTTCAAACTCGGCCTTTATTTTGATCTAAAGTGCTAGACATCTGTACAGTTTTACGACCTTGCAAAGCTGCGTCACTATCACGTCGACAAAATCCATCCACAGACACATCCACACTGTTTCCAGGAGCACATTTTGCCATGATGACACAGACAGACTCACACTGTTGCGGCTGGCAATGAATATAATTTATGTAGGGAAGATAAACAAATAAGAGGTTGCTGATGCTATCGCGCTGACCTTTATTTCACTAAAATTCAACTTGGATCTGTTTTTACTATTTGCTTCCCCTATCATTGTTAATGTTGGGTGGGAGGGCATGAAGTTTATTTTTTGGGCCAGAAAAAGTTTAAGAGCCCCTCAGCTAACTTGCATTGTTGGATTTGTTGACAGTGAGTAAAAATATAGAATAACATCAGCACTATCCTTACAAAGTAAGAAAAACCCAAAATGTCTACTGTGGAGTAAATGTGCTGAGTTAGACGCTCTTCACCTCCCCCTTCTCTACGCTCTCGGAGAGGTTTTCCGGGGATACCACAGTCAGCTTTTCCCAGGCACTGCTGGAGCTGGGCCACAGGCTGACAGGGAGATGGGAGGAAACGGAGAGAGGAGGGAGAGAGAAAAGGAGTGGAAAGTAGAGAAGAAGGGATGGAGAGGGAAAGAGAGAGAGAGAGAGAGAGAAAACACAGCGGTGAAGAAGAAGACGAGAGAGATAGTGCGAGAAACTAAGAGCGTGCACATGCAGGGATTTTGTTTACTTGCAGGCTTCTCTGTTCCCACCACACCCAGATAACACGCAGTTTGATATAGAATATAAACACCAAAACCTCTCCTGCTTGGCGAAAACAAGGCAGTACATCACGCTGTGATGGTAAACTGTTGCTGTTGTCTTCAACAGCGCAGACATCCTGAATATACGAGGTTTAGTGAACTGTATAGGCAAATCTGAAGCCCCGCAAAGAGGCTATAAAAGATGAAACACATGCACAGGCACATACATGTTAACCCATAGGGTCGACTATATGAGATTTCAGGCTGGAAGTCTCTGCTGCTTCAGTACACCGTGGGTTAATGTTGGCTATACTATATGTACAGTATGTAACTTTATCTCGAAGTGGAAAAATTGTTCCCTGTATGCCCTCATGTCTGGGTTTGGGTTCTTCTTTCCTGGCGTCCTTATGTGTGCGATGGCCTGAGCACTGTACCCATAACAACTAAAGAGTAATATCATATGTACTGACACTCTTTTGGTTTGAGATTTAAAGAATAGTTTTGGTTTATTACAACTTATTTCCATAGTTTTTGACATTATTTCTGTCCATTTTAACGTCACTGTAACATCAGTACAACAGCAGTGAGAAACAAGGGCAGTCTTGCCGGATGATCTTAAGTTTATTTGGAGGTGAAATGGGAAGTGAGAGTACCCAAAATGTTCTTGGTTGGTTCTAATTGAGCAGAAAAACTGTGCTTGCACAACTACAGTCGGTTAAAGTTGAAGCAGGAAGTCGGATCATAAACTGATGGATGTTTACAACCCTGAGTCATAGCTTTACAAGCTTTATTTAACCTGGAGTGTTGTCTAAAACTGTTCTGATTGTTTGACTGCTCCAGGGTTTCAACAATTAACCTGGTGAGTAATGTTATCATCATTGATGGCTAAAACTATGACAATAAAGATCTGATCTATCCATTTGATAGCAAATGTTTCCAATTCTAGCATTATTATTCACTCTTAAAGGTCCCGTGTGTAACATTTAAGGGGATCTATTGACAACTATTGAAAATCATATTCATAACTATGTTTTCATTAGTGTATAATCACCTGAAAATGAGAATTGTTATGATGAAGTTGTATTAGAATAAGTCTTTTATATCTACAGACGGAGCAGGTCCTCTTCCATGGAGGCTGCCATGTTTAACCACTTAGTTTCTACAGCAGCCCGGAAGGGACAAACTAAACACTGGCTCTACATACGACTTTTCGCTTGTTTCACGAGTTTTACGTCCACTGTAGTTTCTCCATTTCATCATCATCATCATCAGTGTGTGAAAGCGTATGAATGGTCAGCTCTCAAGCTGTTGAGCAGTTGGCACCTGACATGGTAGCCTTAGACATCAGTGTATGAATGGATGAATGAGATATGTAATGTAAAAAGCACCTTGATCTTTGGTCAGAAGACTAGAAAGCTGCTATATAAGTACAGCCCGTCTACCATAGTGTTGAATCACTTAGCCGCTGCCATCTTGGCAGTCAGGCTTCTGCTGCCTCCTGGCTAATCTAAAAATCAGCAAAGATGTGGATCATGAGGCGGACTGCATGTCGCCAAGTTGCTCATACAAGTCATCTGTAATGACACCCGCATGTCAAAAGTGACGCTTTAAGTGAAGTTTTAATATGATTTGAAGTTATATCAAAATTCAGACAGTCATCATGAACATGGAAATTAACTGTAGATACAAAAGCCGTTTTTGTAACATTTTCTGCTGTGAAGTTGGACATTTGAACATAGGGGCTTATGAAGATTGACTTGTTCTGTAGCCAGCCTCAAGTGGACGTTTGAGGAACTGCAGCTTTTGGACTATTGGATGGACAAAACAAGCTATTTGAATACATCACCTTGGACATTTTTTACACTGTTTTCTGACATTTTATAGACTGAAAGTCTGATTAATCAACTAATCAGTGTTTGTTAAACAACACTGGTGGACCCAGTCACACACACAGGTGGCACACATATACCGGTGGCCACACATGCTGCAGAATGTGAGCTTATTCAGGTCTTTGCTGTGATAAAGCCCTTAATCTGCCCATACACGCCATGAATGGAGACATTCCTCGAGCCTTACTCAACCACACACACTCAAACAAATCCAGACACACACACACACACACACATTTATATTTTACAAGTCATAGTTCTGCATTACAAGGGACTAAATCTCATGCTTCATGAGAAGGCATAATAAAATGAATTTGATGCCTCCACTGCGTCAGTGATCAGGCTGTCTGATTTTTGCGGTTGGTAGTTAAAGTGGAAACAATCTTTGTGTTAGTGCGTGGGTGTGTGTGTTCACGTGTGTGTTTTCACGTGTGCGTCTGTGTCTCTGTCTGTGTTTGCGTATCCCTTCATCTCTGGGAATTCCCCTCTCCCTGCTTTTCCCTCCGTCCAGCCTCTCCTCCCGTTCTTGTCCAGCTGAACCAATCAGAGTCCCCGGCTTTGTGTTTCCTATTGCTGTGACACTGTAGGTCAGCGGCGGGGTCAGGGGGTCACATCTCACCCGCATAGGGGGTCACGTTTCCTGGCTGCTACGCCAGGACATGAGAGATGAATTTAAGAGTATTCAATGATTCTCTTCAATCGGCGTGAACATTTGGGAAAGGCTGTCAGCACGGGTTCAAAGAGGAATAAGGCCATATTGTAGTTTGGTGTGTGTGATGGGAGTGCTAAAATGACTTTGTATCTGGGTTCTGTCTGACTCGCTAATCCCTCCCTCCCCCATGTCTCTCCCCACTGTTTTCACACACACAGCTGTTTCCTGTTGAATGTGTGTGTGTGTGTGTTTAAGAGAGAGATTCACTTTTAAACTACTGTCAGGAATCATAAGTGTAAAGAAAGAAGAAGCTAACCGCATGAAACCTGTGATTTTTTATGTTCTTTGCGCAGTCTGTGTTGTATTAAAAGGCCGAAAAGTTTCAGCTCATTTACTTTAAATCACTGTAACACCTTTGAAAACCATTTTGCTTACCGTGCTGCCGCGCTTTAGCAAACCTAATGTACCTTTGCCGCCGCTCCAGACACCCACTGGTTTCCATTCATCTCTGAACAGTATGAAAATCAATAAGCAGCAGCCTCTTAAAACTTCCTTGAGCGGTGCAATCCATTACAGCGAAGATCAGCCTGCAGTTAAACCACATTACCGCTCAACAAGAGCGTAGCGCTGACAGAAAATGAATGCAGACTTGATGGATTACACGTCTCAAGTTTCAAGTTAGCTAATTGATTGTGATATCGAACAGGAGATGTGGGGGGAAAAAATGCTGCCAGAAACGGCAAAATACATTCAAACCGTGCTGTGTGTGTGTTCAAAAACAATCAGCAATAAACTGGAGTTACACCTCAGAGAAGACACACTGTTGATCACGACAATAGTTGTGCTAATTATAGTCTCTGACAGTCAGGAGATAAAATCATGAGATGTGTGATGTTCAGTTACTGTAACTTGTCACTCCCTGATTATTGTAAACATATTTTTTATGAAAGCAGTTAACACAGTTTACATCACGTACTGGAAGAAATATAATTATTTTATGATTCTCTATGTTAGGTTTTGGTTCAGAGCCACAGCACACCTGACGTTCACTCACTTCTGGCTTTCTTTTCGCAGCTCGCAGTCTTTGCGGTTCACGATTCTACCATCTCAAATCTCAACCATCTCATCCAAATTTAACGTCTTGTTAAAAAAAAAATGTTTGCAGCTCTTTTTGATGGACGTCAGATCACGTCACCAAAAATTCTTTCAGCAGTCGCCTTGTGATGCGATTCATGTCTGATCATCTCTCTCACATCTATGTGTGTTCTACGTTTGTCATCCAATATGTGAGACTTAGAAGGTTTGCACAGGTGTGACTGTTGAGCGGTGAGGTAAATCGGATGAAGACAATTGTACTTGACCAACATCAGTACCACTGTACAGTGACCTCACTGAGGGAGACCTTATATAATGACACTACCTGGTTACCCAGGTTAGATTCCAGTCTGGGTCCTTTGCTGCATGTTATTCCCTCTCTCTGCCCTGAATTTCCTGTCTATCTTTTCCTCAGGAAGCACGGGAAATGCCCAAAAAAGATACTACCAATTGAAAATTGAAAATGAACTATGAGATCGTAGGAAGATATTTAAAAAAAAAAAGGTTTTACATTTCCTGTAATGTTTTGTTTCAGTATCAGCCTGATATGTAGTCACGTTCACACACAGATCGTATAGCGCAGGAACTATTTGGGTGAGGAGTGCTGATCAGTAGTACCCCTTTTCCAACAAATTAACTGCGTTCAGGATTCAAGAGCAGTCAACACTAAATAATCTTCTTACAGGGATTAAACCTGCCTCCTGCGTGAACTTTAATGTGGAATTGGTGAAATAAGAAGTTATCGTAAGACAGAAGGCAATAAATTAATCTGTTGTTTTCAGATTTATCAGATGTTTGTCAGCCTAATTGGTGTCGGCACTTCTGTATTTTACGGGTGGTACTTGGAAAGCTAAATATTGTTCCACCAAATATTTATCCTCCTTTTACTTCCGATTTGGTCTCCACCATCTCCTGAGGGAAACATCTGGTTCTTTAGCTGCTAAATGCTCTGCCCTGTTCGCCAGCTCGTTGTGTGCCTCGTGCAGCTTTGATGAATCTTTATAGCACTTTGTAGAGTCATGTTAGTTTCTGTGTGGCAGTACAAACAAGTACTGTACACCAGATGTGATTATGAGACAACACAGTAATAAAAACATGGCTCATATAAACACAATGATCCAGTTATGATCCACTCATGTCACTTGAGTTACGTCAGTTCAGAGCACTGCACTGTTGGTCCATGAAAGTTCCTTCATAAGTAGCAGAGTATGTTACAAATAATACAATGTGACTGATATAATTACTGTTGGTCACATGGTTTCTGTCCTTTTTTGCTGATTGGGGGGAGGTACGAGAAATGAAACTGTTCCCATAAAGAGCACTAATGTGACTATTTTGAGTCTTTCAAATGTGGTTTACGCCTAACTCATGCATTTTGTGCCGGTAATGGGTTTTTTTCTTTCTTCCTGTGTGCAGAGTGAGTCAGTCAAATACTTCCTGGATAACTTGGATCGCATTGGTCAACTGGTGAGTCACAGTGACGAGTTCAGTCTTGAGTACACTTTGTATTTCTTCACCTCTTTTATAAGAAAAAAAATCTCCCCCTTTTTTTTCCAGAACTATATCCCAAGCAAGCAGGACATTTTGTTTGCAAGGAAGGCAACTAAAGGCATCGTCGAGCACGATTTTGTCATCAAGAAGATTCCCTTCAAGATGGTGGATGTCGGAGGGCAGAGGTCCCAGAGGCAGAAGTGGTTTCAGTGTTTCGACGGGATCACATCGATACTCTTCATGGTTTCATCGTCAGAGTACGATCAGGTAACATTTCTGATCCTGAGAGAAATCAGTCAGACAGTCTGATCATTATTTTCTTGACTTTTTATAATTACGGAAAAGACGAGAAACATTAGAGAGACGCACCATTTAAGATTTGCACAAAGCTCTCTTTGTGTTCGGTTGTGGAAACCTGATTGTTCCCTCAGTCGTGGCTGCGGTTCAAATCAGCAGTCATATGATGACGGCTGAATCCTTAATTGGTGCACAGATAAAACCCGAATAAACCAAAAGGATAATTGTGTGTGTGTGTGTGTGTGATTCCAGGTCTTGATGGAAGATCGAAGGACAAACCGCCTGGTGGAGAGTATGAACATCTTCGAGACGATTGTCAACAACAAGCTCTTCCTCAACGTGTCCATCATCCTCTTCCTCAACAAAACAGACCTGCTGGTGGAAAAGATTCGCACCGTGGACATCCGCAAGAACTTCCCCGAGTTCAGAGGAGACCCGCGTAGACTGGAGGATGTACAGGTACACACAATGTCGTTAGCTTGTTATTTGGACGCACCAGTTCTCTGTTTTTCAAATAATTTCTGCTGCATGTTTTGTTGTTGCTCCTTATTTTCTTGTACTAAAGATGAAACCCAGCAGGCTTTCTTGCACCAACATACTTATGTACAAAGTAGCCTGTAGAGCTTCACATTTTGTTAAAATATCATTGCTGATGTTTTTCGCTCATCTCTTTTTGGGAAACATATTTTGGAATATGACCTCCTCTGATGAGACATCAAGGCCGAGGAAACAAAGAGAGGATGGTCGGCCCAGATGGTGCCAAGAAGTTTTGGATGTTTTAGTTCCCACATGGCTTTAATGATAGTTTTACTTTTTCTTACAATGACTTTGAACCTTGATTCATAAGGCAGCAGTTGTATTCTTATATTCCTGCTCTGTAGAGCTAGTCTGTTATGTGCCTTTACTTTCCCCTTGTGGCTGTCTGAGAGTTTACAACCCCCTTCAGGTGTGGTCTGCGGTACACCTGTGTTGAATTGGGTCATTGCCTTGACATTCTTGTGACACTTTACATGATTTGTGGGAGGGCTATGATCAAATTTTGGGAGTTGTGTTGGTGATTGACAGTGCAATGAGGGCAGAAAACAAAACTTTTCCTTCCAGTGCAAATGTATTCCGCTCTGGAAACTAATTTAAATTGAAATATTCAGAACAGGAGGATGTATCGCTACTTTTAATCCTTCATTCTCAACCTGCATGCACATGCGTACATGGGAAGAAGCAGATTAGAAACCTGATCAGCCGAGAAATCGATTTTGTCTGGTTTTGTCTAATCCCCCAACCTCCTTTACGGAAACAGCCATTCTCAGTTACATGAAATCAGATTCAAATCAGATACTGAAGTGTCTCTGCTCCGCTCCACCCAGGCGTTCTTGGTGCAGTCGTTCAGCCGTAAGAGGAGAAACCGGGGGAAGCCGCTCTTCCACCACTTCACCACCGCGATAGACACAGAGAATATTCGTTTCGTCTTCCACGCTGTCAAGGACACCATCCTGCAGGAAAACCTCAAAGATATCATGCTGCAGTGACCTTCACGCCGCGGACGACGGCTTCTCTGACTGTAAACTGTGAAACCAGCCATGAATCCAGACCCGGAGGACACTACAGCTCGCAAGTGCATATTAACACTGACCTGTGGAGCAGCCAGTTGACCCACAATGTGGATTTAACTGAACTCTGAACCTGTGGAGCCCCTAAAGTGACTCTGGACCTGTCGGCCTACGTTGGCCCCTGTGGAAACCCTTTATGAGGGTCATAGAGGACAAGATCCTGCATTTAACCTGTATAAATGTGTGTATGCTGGAAAGACAGTCAGCTTCTCCTCTCAAGTGTTTAAAAAAAAATAAGAAATAAGAAAAAAAAATAGAGAAAAGCACCAACTACATGACATGAGCACTGAAAGTGTTTTTTTCTCAGATGTATATATGACTAATGACAACCCTGTCACTAAACCACGTCACACTGCTGCCGGTTTAAATGCAGCTGTGTGAGCAAAAGAATAAGGAAACAAAGAAAGTTTAGCCTTGTCCTGATGTACACGTGACAGAGACAGAGAGAGGGAGAGAGGGAGAGAGGGAGGGAGGGTGAGGGTTTGGGCCCATACTAGTCATATGCTATGTTATGTGATACGGTTGCACAAGTGTTCCTGTCAATGAACTTTAGCAGAGGAAATAATCTCTTCATGCTCCCTCTTCTCTCCTGTGCTGTCTTCACTCTCTATCTTCACCTCTCCTCTGCTGCTCCCGCCATCGTGCAAGAGATGAACAGCTGCAGAAAAGGAGTCTTATCTCTCCTCTCCTCTCCTCTCCTCTCCTCTCCTCTCCTCTCCTCTCCTCTCCTCTCCTCTCCAGCACAATAGACAGATTGTTCGTCTCCCCCCTCTCCAGCAGAAACAGTAGACCGTCAAATTAGAGACTCTTAGCAGTTCAAAAACGCACACACAGAAACACACGGCTCCTGGTCTTGCATGAATTATGGTTTATCTCTATCCCGGTGCCTTCTTCTGTTTCCCACCAACATCCCAGTGGAAGCACCACAACAGCTTAGACTTAAACTTGAGGCATATTCTAAGTATCCCCTTTTACAAGAAGAGGTTTGGGTGTACGGTTACTGCTCGTTCCTGTTCTTTTGTCTTGTAAACGTGAAGGGAAAAGCAGAGAATGACGGGGGTTGAACTGTAAGTGAACTTATTCCCATGTTGCCAGTGGCCATTTTGGGCTTTTGTAGCAGTCGGGGTGGGAAGTCTACCAAAAAGAAAACATTAAAAATGAAGCAAGTGACCAAATCAAGCCAGATTAAACAAATAATCACTTGTAGTTGTAACCCCTGTTTCACCGGTGGGAGTTATCCGGTAATGTAGCATAAACAGAAGTAACCGTTGCCATGGTTACTTGCTGTTTAATATATCTTTACGCACTGATTTATGATGGCGGTTAAACTGTTCTGTCCTGATAACTGCCAAGTGACCATAAACACCCTTAAAATTCGAACCCGCACCCGTTCCTGGGATTCCTCGGACCTTTCTGTTTTCACGTGGAGAATCTGTAAAATGAAAAATGTTGATTCGATTCCCGACATTTGCATGTTTTGGTGCACAGCAGTAGGACACAGCTGGGCTACTCCTCCCACCCTGAAGTCCACATGGCCTGGATGGGAATAAGGCACACCGTGAGCACCGCCACACGCCGTATTATAATACTGTATTAAACTGTGTAATTTGTACGCATCTGTGTGTGTTTGCATAGCGACTTGTGACCTTTTTTTGTGCATGTTCATACGTTTTGTACATAGAATACTGTAAGTATTTGACTGACACTGTGTGTAACGTGGCTAATCTTACAATACAAACACCACTCTGTCTAACAGCATCACTGTAACTGTAACGTTGCTGCAACATTTGTCGTTAACTAACCTACCTTTTTTTTCCACTCACACACGTTTTTATTTTTATTTTTTTTGTCAAGTTTCGTCATTGCACTGGATGTGTCCGAGAGAAAACAGCCAGAAAGGAAAACGTCTGGGGGAACAAAAAAAAAAAAAGGCAATGAAACAAATAAACAGACGGCAGACTTTTAAAGGCGAGCAGGATGGAGGCCGGAGATGAAAAGATCGAGGTCTTCTGCTTGTTTTTTGTTTCCCAGTGTCTTGGCTCTGTGCTCTGTGGTGAAATACACTGCCGTTTGCTGACATGCTGTTTCTTTATTTTCTCAGTGTGGGCGCCTGTGTGTGTTGGAGTGTGTATATGGCAAAGCAAGAGGTCAGGACCTCAAGAAAGTGAAAAGTGGTGAAAAAAAGATTAGCAAGCAAGGAGGGCGAATCAGAGGCAAGGATTTTAAAAAATGAATGAGCACGGAAAAACATATTAAAGCATGTTTTTTTTTTCATGTCCTGGAGCAGTTTCATGAACAAGAGAAGCCCTCTTGCAAAGCCGGAGAGCAGAGAGCCGAGGCTCCTGATAGGTAATGTCATACTGATGTACGGCCTGGAGGCTAACCATAGGCTTTTATTCCACATAATGTAATATGAGGCTCATCAGCGAGAGCTATCAGACCGCTGGGCATAAGAGTAAAGCTGAAGTCAGGCGATATCTCCGTTACCCAGCAGAGTCTGACCTTTGCTTTGGCTTTTAATCAGAGGAGCTCTGATACATAACAGACTGCAAGTCTCAAGAGAGAGGGAGGGAGCCCAGAAACAACCAGACCAGAGTTTTAGCGTTGTTTTAGAAATCACTGGTTAACATAGATTTATTTACACAGGAAGTGAGTGGAGTGTAATTTAAGGTTTAAACATGCGCGCACGCATGCCGCACAAGCAACATGTGACAGCCTACAGGATCTCTGGAAGCAAAGAGAAAAGAAAATGACCCTGTGAATGGGTAGGCACAGACGGGTGGGGAGGGGGGGTGGGCAGACAAAGGGAGGAAGAGAGAATACAAGAAAAAGTAAGAGGATAGAGGGAGGGGAGGAGGGAGAGAGGAGAGAGAGAGGGGGAGGGAGGTCATGTTTCCTCTGTTGAGCCCACTTCCTGTCCTGATCCCAAAATGGAGAGACTGTAAGAACGACATCCCTCTGACTGTTTCAGTCTCCCTCTCCCTTCTCTCCCCCTCTCCCACACACACACACACACACACACACACATCAGAGAAACCCTAACCAGCCTCCCGCAGTATCCTACAAAGGAGATGAGAGGAAAAAGCAAGGAGCAGAAAAATATATCCCCAGTGGTCTCTGAAACATAAGGAAGCCTTCGTTTATAGAGGCAGTGAGATGCAGGACATTTTGTCCTCAAGTTGCACCGCACCATGTGTGTGTTACATGTGGCCTTTATGTGTGTGTGTGTGTGTGCTTGTGTTCAACTATGTTGTGGTCATTACCAGAACATCAGGGCAGGATAGTGTAATTTAGTTTGCTTACCTGACACATGCTGATTTTGACCAAACTTTTAATTTTGTTCCTGACTAAAAATTTCTGTATTGAAGTTAATATATAGCATTATTCCAAACTGTAAGTGTAACCACATTAACCCAAATCATTGTCTATAAAACTAACTGATTTTAAATCCTTTGATGCCACACTACCAACTATTTCACTGATTTTGGTGAAACTGGATCATATTTAATGGAGAAAATGTTTTCTGTTTCCTGATGGAAAAGTGAAGTGAATTTCAGCGAACTGTAGCCGCTGTTAGCTCATGTCAGTTCAGTTTTGTTAGCCGGGCTGCCCGGACTGTGAGATCAATACACCAGGGGAGTGTTAGTGTGTTGAGTCACCAGGAAGAGGAGGTTTTCAGTTCCAGTGCGTGGGCGAATGCTGACGGAGGAGAGCCAGTGTCGTGCCAGAACCGGAGCTGGGAAAGTGGGCAATGTAACGAGGTTCAGCAGCCTCTATGGACATAATGTCAGACACAAAATACATAATGTGACTCAACAGCAGCACTTCACTCTGAAACCCATTATTTTCAATGGCTTGTTCTACGATTCGACTTTTTTGTGTGTTTTCCAAAACACAGCGCACTGTTGGTTGGACTTTGGCTGGGGAGTGTGCCAAACCCAATGGCAAGCGCACTGTACTACAGTCAGAAAGTTCAAATACATTTAGAAAACATAGTATTTTCTTATTTATAGTGTAAATTTTAATAGAGCTATAGATTTAGAGTATTATATTAGAGAACTCGTAAATGTTATAAAGATATAAAGAAAGGTCAGAAAAGTCTGTTGACCAGTCTCGTGAACGGACCTGAGTGCCTTCATGCACACTTATCTGTATAGCTCTGTGTATGTGTGTGTGTGAATGAGAGTGTGCGTGGATTGGAGTGTGTGTGTACGACTGCATGTGTGTGGGTGAATTTGGTCTCATGACTCTGGTTAAGCTGATGTTTCCCTAAGGTTGTTTTGATTGGACCTACAGCTGAACTTTGTTATTTAATAATGAGCCAAGTACTCCCTCGGTTTCTGCTTCTCCCCTCACACACACACACACACACACACAAATACACACACACACAGACAGACACACACAAATACACACACACACGGCATTGAATCATACAGTGAAATATAAACATCTAGCGGTTCATTAGCCGATGATTTGGCCATGACACATCACTGGACCCCAGGCTGTCACGTCATTAAACCACGTCTGGTTTAGTTCACGCTGACAGGAGATTTCACTATCTGCTTTGCGGGGCATGTTCTCTCTTTTGGAGCAAAGCCACGGACACGGGCAGGTTGTTTGTTAATCAAGAGAGATGAGCTAAACAGATAAACACTTACACATGGATAGATGATGCTAAACAAAACTACTCATGCATACATAAATCATCTTTACAACTTTGTGCCTCTTACCACGGCTAAATTGACATGGAGATGATTTATTAATCTGTTATGCCTTCTGTTTGACCGTCCTCCCTCTCCATATTTATAGGAAAGGTGGTTTGGAAGAACAAAAGAGAGATGATGTCTCCCTCTGCTGTTGTAAAAGGAGTCATGCAGCATTTCTTCGTAGTTTAGTAACAGTAATTTGGCACATTTCTTTCACGTGCACGCTCAATAAATAACTCAAGACACATCACGCTTTAAATTTGCAGGGTTCCCTGGTTCCTCACCTGGGAAGAGCATGTGCCCCTTGTATCCAGGCTTAAGTCCTTACTGCAGCGACGCGGGTTCGATTCCAGGCTGAGTCCTTTAATGCATCTCATTCTCTCTCTCTCTTTTGCCCTTGAATATCCCGTTTCCCTCCAGCCGTCATCAAATAAAGCAGAAAATGCCCAAAATAAGAAGAAAACCAGACAAAATAACCAATCGACTAATGATTTCTGGTAAGAAAAAAGGTGATTTATGTAGTTTTGTATGACTTTTGTCTTCACAGAGACAAACTCTATTCCTTGACATATTTTACTGGGCATGTAAACTTTTGACAGCTCATGTGAGTCAATTATTTAGCAACCGTATTTTTCTCTCTGTCAATATGTGACCTGTAAGTCAGTCTTTTTAAGATCAAACTGAACAGCTTGATCATGTCATTATTGCTCAACATGAATTAGTGGGTTTTGAGTGAATGGCTTCATAAAAGCTTCTGTTATTGAAATTTCTGGACTGTCAGAGGCAAAGTACACTGAGAAAAACTTTATTTTTAAATACAGCTTCTTAACATTTAAAACTTCTATCAGCAGACCTCAAATGTCAAGTGTCTCTTAGGGTAATTAATGTCTCCAACATCAGCCTCATTATTAATGTACCATTTACCCTGTAATTTACATGCAAACCAACATTTTTATTATTTCAGATGTCTATCAACAGTAACAGCATGATGTTTTCCTCTCCACTTAGTTGAAGACGTGAAAAAACAGCAGCAATTACTCTCACTGATTGAAGAGGTGAAACTCTACTACACAGCCCTACAATTAAAACCTTTATTTTTCATTTATCACAATTTTGTCTCCGTTATGGGTCCCATTATTCCGAGAAGTCTGAAGCAAACCTATGAGGACAGAGCTGTTGTCCTTCCAGGAGACAAACATTCGTGTCAGATTTTAAAAAAGGTGATCCTGTTGTCACGACCTGTACAAAATATCAGATCTGTTGACGTCATTGTGGCTTCAAGTGGATCACTTAACGAACAGATTCAGGTGGAGGCCGGCGTCATACAGACATTTAAAGTGACACCTGCTGTTGATCAGCGTTGATGACGGAGGTTATTGTGAGTAGATACTGGAGACATGTAATGAGAGAAAAATCAAAACAGAAGGATGCAGAACTTTAAAAAAGTGTCTTAATATGGTTTCTATGCTGAATTTATGTTGTTGTTGTTGTATGTCATACTCACACATTTGTATACAAGCTGTCTAAGAATGAATTAACATCCACCCATTTGTATTGAAAATGATCTAACAGTCTCTGTTGGTGCTTACAAACTGACAACGAGGCTTGATTTACTTCATTCTTTGGCACACCCAAAGCATCAATTTAATTCACTCATTCAAAAAAAAAAAGAAAAAGTACAAAAGTTTGATTCTTCGTCATCATCATTCATTCTACTGCAGACCGATAAACAAACCTTCACCCAGTACTTACAGGGAGAGATGTCAAGTGGCATTCTGTGAAGCTGGAAAAGTTTCCAAACGTTCAGGAGTGGTTAAATATACTTCAGTTCAAATGAGTAAACAAAAATGACTATAAATAAAACAAAAAGGGACAATGTAGTTGCATTATTGCCTGAACAGATCAGTGATAAATCAGATTTCCACAGTGCATGAACATTTCCCACATTAAACAGTGCCAGTGATATTTGACTTCTGTGCTTCATGTACAGACTTCAGTGAAAAACAAAGGCTCAGTACATCCTTCAGTCAGTAGCTACATTCAGCAAAGCAGTAATGGACACACACATACACATCAAATCCATGAAAAACAAATAGCAAAGTAAATATTGTGGAGTCTTTGGCACAGGGAGAAGCACAGCACTGACAGGGACAGGGAGGTAAGTAAACTCTTCAACTAACGGGTTAAATGAATAACCAGACATTTCTGCGACGTGCGGCCTCGTAACGCCGTACTTCATTTGCTACGTCGGCCTGTTGTCCAGTGTCTGCGTTACCTACAGTGCTGTGACAAAGTTTGTGCGCCTCCCGTACTGTTTGTGGTGCTATTTAATCTGGACTCCAGAGCCATTACCAGGTGAACATCACCTTCCATGATGTGCTCACGTTAAATCAGAAGTCCCGATCCCCCCAAAAACCCGACATGATTCTATTTAAACACAACTGTACAACTTCCATTTTGTAAAGTTTTAAACCTGTAGCTACAGACTCTGCCTTTCATGTATTTCAAATATATATCTTCATAGAAAAGAGGCTTTTCCCACTGATTATATATCATTATATACTGTAGGTTTATGACAGACAGGCATATTGCATTTCTGTCCCTTGTTTCCTGTCTGTCTCTGTAATATTACTGATCCAGTAAAAACAAAAATTCTCACAAAATAACCTAAAAAAATACCTTGAAAATAATCCCTTCTCTTGTCGAGATGTGTCGTGTGTTGCAGTGTGTTTGTTTGCAGGATATCTGTTATCTTAAAATGGCAAACACTTGAGTGAAATCTCGTGGAATGGGCTGGAACAAGTGATTTGTTCTAGGAAACTTTTGGCCAACATTTTTGTTTTATTCCGATAAACTAGGGCTGCAGCCTATGGGAAAGAATCTGACTCACGATATCTGAATGCATTTTGCAGCTCCACAATAAACTATTGCGCTTGAGAGAAAACTGTGGAACTTTTCATGTAACTGAGTTGATCTGCCTGAAAGAAATAAATAAACAGATAAAAAAAGGACTGCAGTGTAAAATAAGGGTGAAGGAATATCCACATGTGACCCAACCCAGAGCTCAAACCGGTGCTTCAACAGACAAGACAACCCAGGCAGGATCTGGAGATGTGGAGCACACCTTTTTCTTTGCTACACCTCATTAAAAAACGTCTTCCTATAAACACGTTCTCCAGATCTAATTCAAGAACAGCAATGTGTTTGTTTGCCCAAAACAAAATCCGGTAGCACTCCAATAAAAGTCAAATGTCTTCATCATAAAGTACACCGAAAGGCTTTTTTCCCTCTCCTTGTTCATTGTGTATATTCTGGTGGAGTGTCACATTAAGATATAGTTAAAAGAAATAAAAACAAAACGTATGCAGCCTTTGTGGAGGTATGCACTCTGAATGCTTTCTAATTAAATTTTAAAATAATTTCTTGATCAGTGGCAGCAAAAATATAAAACGAATCTATAAAACAACTCATGGTTTATAAAAACTTTTTCACAGCACTGTATCTTCCCCCCAAAAACAGTATGGGCTTTACAAAAGCAATAACGGGGCACTGTCAGGGATTTCTTTAGCTCACACAAAAGTACATCAGTGTATGTGCGTGTGTGTATGCATTTGTGTGTGTTTGGCTCTCTGTGCACAGAGCGATGCGAATGCTATTTGGCGGTCGGGGGCAGATAGTAAGGGTGGAACAGTCTCTCATGTCCGCAGATGTGCAGAGCAGCGTGTGTGTGCATCAGTAACCGTGGGAACCGTGTGGTGAAGTAGCTGACGAAGCCTTCGGGCAGCTCGCCGAGAGTCTCCTGCACATCTGGTGGCAACTCGTGGTAGTGATGCTTCTGTGAACGTGCGACATGCGCAAGGTCAAAAACATGAAGCGTGTCCATTAATATATTTTTTTTTTTAAAGTGCATGAGTAAGCGTGCGAGCTGACCTTGTTCCTCATGGCTCTCAGCAGATCTCTGACTGAGTTTCCTTTATATGTCCTGAACCGCCTCAAGTCTGGAATGTGCACAAGGAGAAGGGGATTACAGACCATTGATGGCTTTGTCGTCTTGCGCTAAACAATGATACTACGTGTGTGTGTGTGTATACCGGTCTGTAGGGGCACAGAGATATGCATCCTCCAGTTGGTTCGAACCACTGATCTTCCCGCAGTCTCCAGTCGGACCACAACCGGACTGTCGGCTGGTTCTTTCTCTATGCGGTCACTCACATCCTACACACAGAAACAAACAGAGAAACGAGCATAAGCAATAACTACACCATCTAAGTACTGATAAGGAGTAGTAATAGAGAGACAGCTGTTCCTTTGTGTAACTACGATCAAATAAACTGATTTGACACACCTGGAAAAAGAGCAGCTGCTTCTCGGGGCTCCAGAAGAACGGATGTTTGAGCACACAGGCGGTGGAGGGCCGGGACTCCGGCTCAGTGCTGATCATTTGCTCAATCAGATCCTGTGCTATGACGTCATCTGATATGAAGGAGTTTACATGAAATTATTCTCTTCCTGCCATCAACAGATTTTTCAATAAAACTTTTTCTGAGTTGAATTTTGTAATTACAGCAAAGTCTGAAATCAGCAGGCAGACCATTAAAAAAAACTGTGATTTTTGAAGGGACAGTTCTTCCTTTTTAAAATCCCTTAGGCACTGAGCACATATGAAATGAAGTTGCATTGTTAGGATGTGATTTGATTTGACCGGGCTCGTCTTCCAAAGTTATGCAGACTTTAATTGAACTGGCTTAAATTGTGGAGCGTAGAGTGACGATTGGAACCAAGCCACCGAGATTGCTCTCACCGTGTATGTCCTCCATAAAATGCGAGAGCGAATATTCTCCTGACATGATGTTGACCTGTCGTCTCAGTGCATTACCAAAGGGGTGCTGCCCCCTGCTGATCACGAAGTAGAACACGCAGCCTGCTGAGAACACGTCCACAGCTGTCGTCTGCAGAGAGAAGAGGAGGCTGGATCAGAAGACCAAAGCATAGAAAAGCAATACTCGTCTCTACCTCTGAGTTTCTCAATCTTGGGTCCCAGAACCTGCTCAGTTTTTAGGTGTGTATGCATTTTTGTGACAGAAAAAATTGTGTTGTTTTATCAAAAAAAAAAGAGGGTAGAAACAAGTAGCCAGTCTTTTATAGGATATTGTGTTCTCAGGTCAGCTACATATGAACCTGATTTATTATCTATAGCTAGAATTTGTTAATCCCTACTGTCTAGTACTATTATTTTATCTAAAACAAATTGACTGAATCCTCAAAGAAAGACAATTCTAGTGCATGTATTACATGTGTCTACATCCTACCGGTTTGTTGCCAGGAGTATCCCGCAGGACTTCGGGTGCTATCCAGCCTTCGGTTCCTGGTATTCCTGAGCGCATAGAGAAGCTGCTCCGGCCATCTGGGATCTTCTTACAGAGTCCAAAGTCAGAGATGAGAGCTCGCACCTGACCCAGCGCACTGGGACCAGAGAGGAGGATGTTTCTGGGCTTCAGGTCACGATGGACTAAAGAGGAAGAGAGCGCAAAGGAGATGTTTATTCAGAAAAATGGGGTGAGGGAGGTGACAAAATATTTGTTTAGCTAAGTTAAGCAGTCGTGACATGCCACCTGTTTCTCTGGGAACTCTTAGAAACTGAATTTGCCAGTTACACTTGCATCTGCACAAATATATATCTATATGTGTGTGTGTGTGTGTGTGTGTCTCAGACCTATATTGAGCGAGTGAAGGTGTGAGAGGCCGCACATGGTCTGTTCCAGCAGAGTTATAGGATTCAGGCTAGGAAAGCAAGATGGATCCTCCACATACTGCAGAGAATCAAACACGCAACAACATGTTACTTGTGTTCATCCATGGATGGCAAAATGCTAAACAACAATGACAAAACGTGAGCTAACACGGCCCTACAGTACTGACCTGTTGCAGGGTCGCAGCACACAGCTCGATGGCGATGTAAGTGAAGAGGCGGTCTCTCTCTGTGCAGAAATATCGGATGACGTTCGGGTGCGTGTCGGACTCTCGGAGGAGCTGCACCTCGCGCTCTGCGACCTCGAAACACTCCGGCAGTATTCGCTTCACTGCCACGTGGCGTCCATCGAATTTTCCCCTAAAGTCACAAAAACATCATTACGTCATAACACAGAACCGTATGCAGCTCAGGACAATGCAGTTTCAGTGGTCTCACAGTATTTCTTTTATACAGTAGATCACAGGTTTTGTATGGTTAACATGAACTCAAAGATGTACGTTTCATATTAGTGTTGACCATTTTACAAAGCATAACATAAGTTTAGTTTGAAAAACAACTTTTTCACTTGAAGTGAAGCACAGGTATAAATAAATAAATGATGGCTGTATTCTATTTGGGTGCTTCAGTTTCATCGCCCTGGTATCGTGCATGTTGGTCCACTGTCATGACTTGTATAGAAGAGAGCGAGCCATCATTAATGTTATTAGTAAAACGTGTTTTTTTTCCTGCTGTGACAATTGAAAACATGGAGAGGCCTGGTGCGTGACCACTTAGTCAACTTCAGTTTACATCATTAATGTCTACAGAGGAATTTCCTGTGCAGCACTTAAAGTGCTAGCTGAACTAAGCTCAAATCAATAGACATTTGTCACAGCAGCCATTTTGGCATGAAATAGTCGGGTCAACACCAAGGTGCTACCGATGACACTAATTGAGGTCGCAGTCCATTTATTGCAGCAGAGCCTTCTCAGTGAGCCAACATGCACCCTGACTCTGTTTGACCTGAACGGGACCTGAATGAATATCACTGATAACGCCTGTGTTTACCTACTATATCAGGTCAAAATGTCTGCTGTGAAAAAGGTGGAACTGGAATTTCTTCAAGGGGGATACAGCACAGGTTTTCTTAACATCTTATGAAAAATAAATGAATAAATGAATGATAAACAAGTCTACCTGGATGGTAAGACATCAATATTACCATATGAAATGTAACAGAAATGTAAAGTATATACACGCTATGTAAGAATACACATACTGTACCTGAAGACAAAAGTTCCTGCAGTGCCGTGTCCAAGCACCTCCGCTCTAGTGAAGGAGATTTTACCCACCTGCACCTCTTCACTGTTTTCTTCTGAGAGAGGTAGAAAGGGAAAGGTAAGCAGCGAGAAATGAATCTCATCTTGCTGGTGAGGGACAGAAGAAAAGAGATTTAAAGACAGTTTGGTGTGTTACCTGCTGCGGGTTTGAGCTCAGTGCTGCCGTTTACATCTGAGGTGCTGTTGCTGTGACTGTGGGGACTGGGTGGAGGGTCAGCAGGCAGAGAGTCTGGATAGAGAAAAATTAAGATATAGTGAAGGGAAAAGCCAATTTAAGCAATTAATGAATAATACATTTAAGATTTCTGGGCTTTCAGAAAAATGCTGCTTCAACACGACTTAATGCATTTTAATGATCCTTAATTTCTTTAAGAAAGAAAAGCTGCACTGCAAAGACAAATGAATCATTGAACTGGACCCCACAGTCAATAAATACAGGGAAAACATCATAGAGAATGGGATTTATAAGTCACTTACCACTGGAGAGGTTTGTGTCAGTGGAAAGGGTTGTATCTGAGGAAACCAAGGTCACCGTCTCCACGTTCGGCTGCGTGTTTGTCTGCACACTGGTCTGCATGTTGGTCTGCATGCGCTGGAGACGAGACTCAAAAGCCTCCTCCAGCTGCCTTTGAGCTTTCAGCTGCTGCGCTGCACGCTGGAGAAAGAAACACAGACACAGATCACAGTGAATGCTGTTAGAAGATGGAGTCTGAGAGATCGGTATTGTGAATACTGAGGAGGGTGAAGAGGTGAAACTCTTCGTTGACAACTGAGAAGATTACAAGATTCTGAAACTCTCCCTTGCAACACTGACAATAAAAACACATCAGCTACCACTGAGCACAAATGCTGTGAAAGAAAACACTTAAAACATTGCAATAATAAAACGAGACATTTGAAGTGTATGTGCCCCCATAATCACTATTTATTATAGTATTAGGCTTCACTAGATAAGCTGATTCATATTTGAATTTATAACAGCTTCTAAGCTGACATACTGAGTTTTACAGTGTAACCACAGTACCATAGTATTATTTAAAAATATTATTATTTTTCCTCTACAAATACATTTTAATGATTAAGATGCAAATTCATGCAGGTAGATGCTCCAAATTCTTTTATGATTTGTCTGTTATGTGTTGTTATTAACCCACCATGACGACTTCATGTCCTGTTGATGGTACACACCATGAATTGGACATTGGGTCATCATCATAGAGCTATTTCAGTTATATAATGAGAACCACAGCCACAGAGAAGCTCTTTAGCTCTCACTTTTCCCTCAAGTGGAAAAAACTGTTAAAGGTGCCCTGTGGAGTTTTCTTAGAGACAAACAAAAGTTTATATTCAGTGATATCCACCAACATATATTATGTGTATCCAGATCTAACACAAGTGTCGAGTGCATTTCCTTCCTTATATAAGATTGTTTGTTTGCTTGTGCCATCACTACTGCTGGCTTCACGAAGACAACGTGAAAAGTTTGTGTTTGCAGAAACAGATTTTTTTATTTATTCATGTTTTTCTGGTGCATGAGACAAACAGATGTTGGGTTGTTTTGATAAGATGTTTTTTTTTATTGTGCACTCAGTGGAATATCAATCAATCAAGTGGCATTGGTTTATTCATTATAAGAACGGTGTTTATCTGATTTTGCAAATGAACACACATATTTATAAGTTCCTCTGGGGTTCAGTGAAGAATATTTTGGTACACGACAGAATTAAGTAACTTAAGTGGATAGGGAAGGAAAAGTAGTGTTGCTCCAGGAAATTATTTGTTCATATCTTTGATGGAAATGTGCATATTAACAAGAGATAAGACAGAAAATGCACTTACAACGGGGTATGTGAGCGCGAAGGCCAACCATCCTCCCAGCAGCAGTGTGACAACTGCCAAGGTAAGACGATCCTGAGTCATATAGACAGGCAACACAGCAGCCACTGTGTGGGTCTGTTCTGATGTCCTCCCATCAGCTCCTTCTCTGTTAGCATTAGGGTCGCTATGGCCACCAGCATCTGTCTGGAAGGACACAATAACAATAACAGAGATGAGGACAATGGAGACATAACAAGCTGCTCAACAATGGAGATATAATGATATAATGTTTTCATCTGTGTTTGTCATGATTGCTCTCTGTAAAACAATGAAAATGATTGTCAAATGGATATTTAGCATTTAAATGAGCGCTTTCGTCTCTGGCTTAAAGTAAGGTAGTAGGTAATGGACCATAGCCTGAGAGAAGAGGATCATTGTCTGAGATCATCCCTGTGATTTACTGGCTCTCAGGTGGAGACTGCAGTAGTGACACTGAAGTCATTTGGAGCTGTGACTCACATAGCGCTGTTGGTAGTACGAGGCAGGGGAGGCAGGGGGAGCAGAAGGCCGAGGGGGGATGACTGCCTCGCCAGAACGCTGCAGGATGCGCGGGAACTCTCTCAGCATGGTGGTGTGAGCTATCGGAGGGAGCTCATGATGACCTAAAGCACACAAACACACAGGTACAACACATTTAGAGCTGTATCACTGGCTGTGTCAGAGACTTTCTTTCTGGTCACTAAATCAAAGTGATATTTCAGTTTTTAAATATTTCTTATTTCTTATATATTTGTTTCTTTTTGAACCAGACTTTCAAAAAACAAGATAAGGTTTTCAGATTTGGACACTTGAGAATGGTCCACATTGTTAAAGTAATTATACTCTAGTCTATGGTAGGGAATTTAAACCTGTAGTGCAGAAATCTCTGGCACAAATCACCACCGATACAGTACGACTCTGTGAACAGTGAAAGTAGTTCTGCAGCCTGTTGCCTGCAGCTCTCTCAACAGCTCTTTAAAAAAAAAAAACGACTAGTCTTCAGAGTTTTGTAGATGCTACAATATTAGTCAGTGTCAACATATTGCATTTCCTGTGACCACTTCTCAATAAAAGTCAACTTGTGTTTCAGTCAAAGAATTAGTGTAACATTTACTGATGACTACTTCCTCACTGCACTCTTTCCTTCCTAGTATGAAGGAGGGGACTACAGGCTGTGAAATGTGATAAAAAGGCAAAAACATGATGTTTCAACATGGTGGACTCTGTGGAAAGGGGACCTGCAGCACATCCAGCTATAAAAGGTTCATTCTAATGTAACAAAAACAAAACAATTTCTTATTTTCAGATATTCCATTTGTGCCATCTTCTGTAAATAGAGGCCTCTCAATCTGACACACTGGACCTTTAATGTGAAGCTGCAGTAGCATGAAATGTCATGGGAATGTTGCCACAAACACCAGATTTAAAAACTCAGGTATACTACAAAATACAGAAAGATTTACCTGGGAAGAGGCTGTGTGAACTCAAGGGCTTGAATATAACTGACTGTCAATCATTTGTAAAAGTCTAGATTTAATTTTAACTACATCCTCAGCTGGTAATATTTTTGTCTCTGCATGCACTTTTAATATTTGCTTGTTTCAGCTCAGTACTTTCTCTGCCCCAAACCTTCTGCAACACCAGAAATTAAATACCTTGCAGTTGTCTTAACTAATGTCTTACAACAAAATGCAGAATCTTGATAATTACTCTGTGATTGGAAAATGCTATTTACAGAATGCACATACTCATATTACTTTGCTATGGTTGGAGCCACCAAGAAACCTGTTACCAGACAAATACGCTAGTTTATTAACATATAAATTACAGTCAGACCAGCTTTTAAGAAGTTCCTTTTCATTAGATGACATAAGGTGTGTGTGTGTGTGTGTTTACCTATTAGCAGCCAGTGGTTCTTCCGGCTGTTTGTGCTCCCCGGTGGATAGCGCACATCAGTGGACGGTGTAATCTCACACGCCCCTCGCTCTCCAACTGTCACTCCCTCCGTCACCGGTCCCTCAATTCGAGCCAGGGTCAATCCCCGAGGCTGCCATGGCAATAAGAAGCACAAACCAGTCACATGACAGCTATGATGTTATCAAATCTGATATGCTGTAGTAACTATGACCACAGATTAATGACCTGGATGTATCAGGAGACTTGGTGTGTGAATGTAGCTATATGATAAAAATAGATTTTATATCTAAACTCACCACTAAGGAGACTCCCTGGTGGACGAGGGAAGTGGAGGCATAGAGGTGGGAGTCCAATTTTCCTACATAGAGAGTAGGTCTAGAAAAAAAAAGAGTCAGGTTATTATTCTCGCAAACAAGTTATTGACTATAAACTGATGAACTGATTAATATGAAATGGAAATGATTGATTGGTCTCAGGTTATAAAACATTTGTTATACTTCAAGCTTTCCATAGTATAACGCTTAATAAAAAGAAAATCCAGACTGGTTTAGAATCAAAATTGTTTGTTTACAGGAACATTTAATCCACTTTTTATTATTACTATTTACAGCCACAGAAAATACTTGTCTCTGATTGGCTGGCCGCCATCCAAAATGGTAAATCAGCACACTGGGTACTGCATATGAAACTGCAGTACTAATACTTGCTCATGATCATGCTGCATTATCAGCAAACTCCCAGCTGAGAAACAGACATAAACGAGACAAGCAGGCTACAAGATTATATTTTTTAATTAGTGACATTTCTTTAACACAGCTTATCTTTTTGCCTGTAGTAAGTGGATGAGCAAGTGTGATAATATAACCCGGGGTACCCTGATAAAGAAAATAACAGACTCAGCAGCTCTTGTTCTGTCTTCTCCATTAAATTTGTCAGGGCACCTCTTAGTCTATTACCACATATTTAAATTTGCAGTGATTAGAACAAAGCCTCTGGTTGTAGGTGCAAATTGGAAAAGAGTTGGCCAAGCTTTGGCCTTCTACTCATCACTTTCAATAAATTACTGCGTGTGTAGAAATACAATTTCTCTTACACAAGCTGCGTTTGTGCGCTGGCTTGCTCCTTCACAAACTGATAGCTCCACTTCAATGTAGAGTGTGTGTCGGCCTGGTTGTTGGCAGAGGAGAAGGTGAGGAAGCGTAGCGTTTCCATGGCGAGAGACAGGTGGGGGGCGTGTCTTAGTGAGTCGCCAGAGTACAGGTAGACCCCTATGACGGGCGATCCGTAGTTCTGACTCCACAAGACGTCACCTGGACGAGGCAAGAACAAACACTTGCGGTCTTTGTAGAAAGTAGAGCTGAAAATCAACCGCGTCACACATATAGAGGTAATAAAATATTGGCATAGTAAAAACCACACACCTCTCCCTACCTGACTCTCTGTCAACTGTCACAACGAGACCATCACCACTGGACACAAGATGGGCCATTTCTGGAAATACAACAGGTAGGACAGGTTAGCTTTGGTTGGAATGATGAGCTTTCCTCATATTCTCAGGAACATTTTAGAGAATTCACTCTGTCTATTATGGATTTTTTTTTCTTATGAATCATACGTACTTAATAGGACTAATAATTTTCTGACCATTGTTCATTTCATAATGTAATGTGATTTCTTTAAGGTTTATATCTTAAATAAAAGAATAAACTTAAAAAAAAACATTGCATTTAGTTTTCCTCACAGAAATGAGATATGGACCAAATGTATATATTTTTAAGTTTTCTTACACTCCTCAAACCTTTCTCCAAACATCACATTCCACCAGTTTATCTTCTTCACCAGAGCTGTTCTGCTTTCTCGTCTTGCAGGTTTTCACAGATCTTGGCTATGCTGATCAGCAACTTGTCAAGTCTGCTGCTGTAGTCCTGCTTGACTTCCACTACATACGCTATTATTATCATTATTACTACCTTTAGTCATACCTCCATTTAAGCTTACAGTTATAATTATAATTATGTTATTGCTGCTGTGCATCCGAGTCTATCTATCTATTTATCTATCTACCCATCCTCCATCTCTGTCTCTTACTCTCTTTAACTCAGCTGAGCGTGGTCATGGTGGGAATTGTTGGGTCTGTAAATAATTTTGTAAGGAGTACAATCTAGACCTGCACTACATTGAAAGAGTCATAAAATAACTTTTGTTATTTGGCGCTATCTATATAAATAAAATCAGATTGAGGTCTTGTAGCCTTGTGATCCCCATGAAGCCTTGTGACCCTTAGTTTGGGAACCTGCCATGTCAGTCCCTGTTACTGTGCAGCGATGTGTGTATGAGAGAGACGTACTGTAGTCTTGTTTCTCATCATAAGGCGGAGCGGAGTAATCATTGTACGTAGCGTTCCACCGCAGCTCCTGTGTGTTTGTGTCAAACATGGTAACCATATATTCTGGAAAACAAGGTGTATAGATTCAGTCCAAAAACAGCAAGTGTGTGTGTGCATGTATGTGTGCACATGTGTGTGTGCACCTGTGTGTGCATCTGTGTGTGTGTGTACACCTGTTCAACATACCTGTGCGTCCAATGTAGAGCAGAGGAGTGTTTGGGCAGATGGATTCGGAGGAGGAGGTGGTTAAACTGGTTTGCTTCTCACCTGTTTCAGGATCAACCACGAACCACACGTCCTGCTTTTTACCTTAAACATGCACAAACATGCACACGCACACACCACACACACACACACACACACACCCACATAGACAGACAGCAAATATGAACCAACAGCCATGAAGCATGTCAAATATACACAGATAGCTGTTGCTCTCTCAAACAATGATAAAGCAGGTCATATGCATATCTCACAGACACACACAGACACACCTGTGTCTCACCTGTATAGAGAATGCCATCAGAGCTCCTGCAGGGAGCTGACTGAACGAGTTCTGGGATGGTGAACGGCAGTTTCTGCAGATGCATCCAAACAATGGTGGGGTCATAAAACAGATGAAAACAGATGCACAAAAACTGACAAACACATGCACTTCTTTACCATCAAGCCTTCCTTGTGTTTGCCGCCCAGGACATATAAACTGCCATCGTTGGGGTCTGGGAGAAAACCTGGCCTACAAAAACAACATTGATACATCAGTATCACGTCAGTATTACCTTATGTGCGTGGAGGCCTGGGTTTTATTTGAAATTTAACTTATCATGATTAAAATAATGTGAAATTGTCAGATACAACCTACAAAATGTGTGTTACTCACTCTGTGAGGTAGACAGGTACTTGAATAATGGGGTCTGAAAGAAAACAAATTATAATTTTTAATGCAAAATGTCTAAGAAACTGAAATAAAAACTAGAAAACTGCATTGACGTTTATGTGCATGAACCTTCTCTTAGGGTCCACTTGATGTCTCCTGACTGTTTGGAGACGGCATGCAGGCTCCCATCCAGAGTCGAGACGAACAGCAGGGATTCTGGGAGTGTGACTGACCTGACCCCTCCGACCTTACCGGACAGAGGGAGAGAGAGAGAGAGAGAGAGAGAGAGAAACTTCAGGAGGAGTTTAGTGACATATCTTTCAGCACGGCTTGATTACAGTGTGTGTGTGTGTGTGTGTGTGTGTGTGTGTGTGTGTGTGTGTGTGTGTGGGAGTGGGTGTGTCATGAGTTGACAGTCCAGTCTTGTAAGTCTATGCTCTAATTATTATTCATTTACCAGGATATCCTTAACCTCCCCTCCCAGTACTAGTCTCCAAACTGTGTGTGTGTGTGTGTGGTCACCGCTCCCATATTTACCCACTAAGGGGTGGCAACTGGCAACACAACTGAACAGTGTCAAACAGTCAAGAAGTGATCAGAGAGCATGCGCACCGACGTGAACACGCACACACGCACGCACACACAGGCAGTATTAACTTTCTTCATGGAATACGGACTAAACGTTGTCATCTCATATCATGGCAACTTCACTCGAGCCTGAAATAGACACTCGGGCGCAGTAGGTTGCCAGTTGTGGTCTCTCGCTGCGCAGAAATAGCGAGACGCAAACAGTTATCAACAACAACAAAACAACAGTGTACCTGAAATAGTTTGCCTTCCCAGGACAGCAGGAGAAGAGACAAAAGCAGGCGTCCCAGAGGCCCCATGACCCCCGAAACTCTTGTTTTCATGGTTTTGAACAAACGGTTGTGGAGGGACTAGAGCTATTCAACTAACAACAGAGGTCGAACTCTCTCTCCATTTACAGCGCCTGGCCGCGTCCATCTGTCACAAAGTTAACACCGGTCGTTTAACATCGCCAAAGCCGCCCGGAGAGCCGACAGACACGGTGAAACGTAAGCTCGTGGTACCGCTTTAAATCCATAATAACGGCAACGCAACCGACGGTCTTGACACTATTCCATATTTCCGTGTTGGGACGGAACCGGTGACGTCAGAGGCTAACTGTCAAGCGGGGAGGTGGGCGGGGTTTTTACCCCCCTGAGTGACAGGTTGGTGGAGCCAATGAGAGGGGAGATGTTGACCGGAGAGTGGGAGGGGCTGTGGAAACGGCTGGAACACGTGGAAGCGGACAGCAGGACAGCTGTGAACGCAACAAGAGCGTGTTTTTGTGCAATAGAAAGTAGTGGAGGGCGTCATTGTCTGTTCTCTCTGTGTCTCTTTGCACTACACACAGTTATACACACCCGCACCAGTGGTGGAAAGCACCTTTACACCAAGGACTGGTATTAAGTACACTTTTAAGATGCTAATTACTGGTTTTAATTTCAGTTACTACACATACAGCTTTATACCTCCAATCTTGTACTTTTCCTAGTGCTTTTTATTTGGCAGGCAGGGCCTTAAACTCCTTCAGCAACAGGCTGCTACTCCCATCATGTAAGAACACATATATTTCTTATTTATGAGTCATTTCTTATCCACCTTGTGTATACGAGCTGCTGTGACAAGAGACTTACCCCAGTGTGGGATCAATAATACCATCTAATCTTAAGATTTGCAGGTTTTTTATTTATTTACACCACGTTTAATGTTTATCTAGTATACAGTGTTCTGAAACATGATAGAAACATAAGTATGTCTGCGTACTTGCTTAGTACTTATACGTTCAAATAGGACAAAATAAGATAGACTTTATTGATCCCACACTGGGGGAATTCACTTATCACAGCAGTTTGTATACACAAGGTGGATAAGAAATGACTCATAAATGAGAAATATATATAAAAAAAGTGATGAAATCGTGCTGGTGTTAAAGAGTTTGACAGCTGTTGGAATGAAGGACCTGTGGTAGAGCTCCTTCTTACATGGTGGGAGTATCAGTCCGTTGATGAATAAGCTGTCAAAGGCCTCCACAGTCTCATGCAGGAGGTGAGAGGAGTTGATGGACATCCTCGTCTCCCCAACTTCCTTTAAGGCGTCTAGGGGGCAGTGCAGGACAGAGCTGGACCTCTTGACCAGTATGATGAGTCTTTTCCTGTCTCTCCCTGTGCTTCCTCCTTCACTGCAGATGACTGCATATAATGCAGATGCCACCACAGTGTCCTGAGCCCTGCACACTGAGTCCTGAGTCTTGTACAGGACATCTGTGTTGTTGTCTGACCAGTCCATTTTATTGTTGAGGTGAAGACCCAGGTTATCTGCATGCTCAGAGTGTTCAGAGCTACTGTAACTGTCTGCCAACCACATGTTGCCATGGCAACAGAAATCACTTTTGTATTTCAGCCAAGAAAGATAAGATATACATAATTTTCAAAAATATAATGTTTCTATTCTTTAACAATATACCTAGCATGTAATATTTTGACACAGAAGTGTGTTTGCTTCCTTTTTATCATTATTTCCTTTGCCTCTTTATATTAAGTGGCATCTTTGGCCTGTTACACTCTAAAATGGGTCTTCTGCATGTTGCTAACACTTTGCTTTTACTTGAAAAGTGTACTCCATCAATTTAGTACATTCATAAAGATGGAAGATTCACAAGAGAAACTTAATGATATAATGATCAAAATCAAATTGTCTTGATTTAAAGCTCCTCCTCTAATATGGGCCAGGATCCTACACTTTCCATAATGCAGTAATGCCCACATCCTTGAAACTATATTATAGACATGTTTTCAAAGGCCAAGTTGTACTGGTATTGGACTATTAAACTGACCTTAATGTGTAAAATCTTTAAAGAAAACCTATAAATGAGCATTATAATGGAGAACCTTTGTCTGCAATGGACTATTTTTACATTGTGGAATTGCTTCTTTTACTTAAGATCTTAATACTTCTTCCACATGCACAGTTAAATTAGAAAAGACAAACATTTACAAAAACCTTTATTTCTCTGCAACACATTACCCTTCAGAAATGTCAGCCATCAGTTAGCCCCAGTCCTTTCCCTATGATTAGTGTACCAAAATACTATTCAAAGTGCCTTTTCACGGGAAAAACAGACTGGGATAACGAAGCTTTTTAAGCAGGTGTGCTTCAGATATGAAATGATGAGAATTAAATAATACTGGCAGGCACTTCTGTCATTTGAGGTATGCACAAAACAAATGAAACAATCGGCATCGTAGATCGGTCTTTAAAGGCATATGCTGGCTGTGCGTAGGTAGGTGAGGTGTGGGCTCTACACACAGTGCAGTGCCCAGGCCTCTGGTTCGGTGTGGTCTACTAGTGGAGCACGCTGTCAGGTTTGGGATAGCCAAACAGCTCAAAGTCTGGTTCATACAGCCTGTACAGTTCTCTCCTCATTGTTATGGGAATCTGTGCAAACCAGTCTCTTTCCCAGCTGGCTGCGGTGCGGTTTCGAGCGCCTGAAGGGAAGCGTACTAGATGGTCCACCTCCAGAAGCTTCAGCAGCTGCTCAGCGTCCGTTTCCAGAGTTTCTAGTCGTCCAATAAAGTCATACTTCACCTGGCATGGATGGCACAGACGGTACACCTGAAACACACAAAGCAAGACTACAGTTTTAAAACTGCATCAGTTTGCGCACGTTTGTATATTATTAAAAGCAACCAAATGTTTTCGGCTATACTCCTTTCCTCAATAATGATTAACAACAGCCGAGTTAGAAAACAAATAGCAATTTAAATGAAATGAAAACAGAAAAAAATATTTTTTTCTGAGCGGAGACATCACGCCAAGAAAATGAAGAGGTCCACATGCTAAAACTTTGAGATACCAGCGTCCAGATTTAAATAGTTTTTTTGTTTTTGTTTTTTGAGTGAGGAATAAACAGATGCAGTAGAAAATGGAAGAGCTGCTCACAACTAAAAAAAAAAAAAAAGAAAATATTAGACTCCAACAACAGCTGACAAAACAAATTAGGGAAACACATCAGTGGAAATACAATTTATTTTGCTAGTTTGCCATAATTTTATTACATTATTCTCTGCATGTTCATTTAGTGTTCTTGATACCTGCGAAATCTTAACTTTAGGTGGAGGCTTTAAATAAGCTCACCCAGCTTTTCTGTCTCACCCTGCACTGTATATTATTCGTTATATCTGCATGTTGTTATTTTTATGTATGTTTTCATGTGCAAAAGGTTCCCAGGGTGCAGTTCTTGAATCTTTTTTAATTAATACAAATTATATATTCATTTCTTGTATATTAACTGCCAAAAGTAAAGCGTGTCTACTTCATAGTATTATTGAATTACACACAAAGAATGACAGGGACTGTCAGTGGAAGTGGCATATGACCAACAGAAGAGGTAACATAGTGTCAGGCTATCAAGTGCAGCCTTGACGGCTCCACTGCTTGTGCGAGACAAATACCTGCCGCCAGTGTTCATTGAAGATACTCTCCCTCTCGGTCTCTGGATCTAGCAGGTATGTGATAAACTGCTGAAACGTCGGTTTGATTCCTGCTGCAAATGCTTCAGCCGCCGTCTCTGGCAGACTGCCAGAAACATTACCATAACGACGCACCATGACCGAACCAAACTGCCTGTAGAAGTCCTCGTTGGGCCTTAAAAAACACACACACACACACGTTAATAATTCAAGAATGAAAGGACTGCTGTTCAATCAAAGGTGAAGCACATTCCTCAGCCTCACTTTTGACTCAGAAAACATGCACACACACACACACACACACACACACACACACACACCTACACAGCCATTTCTGACTACCCATCCACTAACAGACACACACCTTCCAAACTTGTTCCTGAAAGCTGAGATGAGACGAACAAAAGGGTCTCGCACAAACAGAAACTTGGTGTAGTGCTGGAGCTTGAGTGCCATCAGGTGGCGGGACAGAGAACCATAATGACGCCAAAACCTGGTGAAGGACAGGAAGGAAAACAGCACACGACACAACATGAAAGCGGATCTTCAGTGTCGCAAGTCTGTTCAGTCTCATGTAATGCTCGACACATTTGGTTAAAATGAAGGCAGATCAGGGGAAAATTGATGTGTGTTACACAACGCTGCAGACAGAAAAGCACGTATTCAGATGCAGACAGCTCCCAAGGGGTAGAGAAAGGTCTGTCTGTGCTGCAGCACCAAGCTCCGCCTGTCGTTTCCACTCTCCTCTTCCAAGTGTCAACTTAGTAAATAACTCCTCTAGCTCGCGGACAGTTTATCAAACACAGTTTCAGTATAACTGGATATTTGAGTGTTATAATAGACCTGTCTGAGAAGGGAAATCCATATAACTTCTCATTAATCAACGTCCCTGTGAAACGATGCATTGCAACATAGATAAATTACAAAATAATTTACAAAATCTAAGTGGAGAAATAATAACGGTGGCATTTTCTGCAATTCTTAAAAGTCTTATACCGCAGTAGACTTTGTAGGATATGTAGAAAGAAAGAGAGACTATCTCAGTTTTCATTTAATACGTCTGGCTTCACTTTGATTTACTGCCACAGTTTCCTTTCTTGTCACTGTGAAATAAAGATATGTGGTTTGTGTGGGTACATTTTTCAGTCTGGAGTTGATAAAAAAAAGTTTGTATACTACTACTACTATACTACTTTATATTCATTGAGCTGTCCTGCAGTTCTATTCAATAGTTTTTTGTGCGTTATAACTAAACAGTGATGGAGATTAGACAACTAAGCATGGCATGGCATTCACAAGAAGTTGCCTATCATAGATAAGGCTGAATGATGCCGTGGTCTATCGTGGGGCACAGTCAGATACCTACTGCAGGGCGTAATGATAAGATAAAGCATCTTTAACATGAACACTGCCGAACAAATAAATAATTAATTTGGTATGAAAAAGGCTGTTCTGTATTTTTACATTCATTCATTCACATATTTCTTGATTTGATTTGGCACTGGAGGGATTTGATTTATGACCCAGTCTTGACCAGTCATCCTGGCTAACACATATATACATATAAAACATAAATCTAATACATAACACAAGGCAAAATCTTCAATCAGTTTGGCTTGGTGCGTGTGTGTTTCATACTTGGCAAAAGTGAGGTGGAGAGAGGAGTTGTGTACGAGGTCAGGCGGTACAGCCTCTGGATCAGTGTAGGGTTTTCCTGAGGACTGCGAAATCAGAGACTGAGACAGAACCACCATCACTCTCTTCCAGTTGGTGCACGCTACCTGAACAGAAAACAACAACGGAAAGACAAGTGAGACTGTGAATGTGTGTTTGGACCAGTTGCAAAATCCTAGAAGAAAAAGAGGAAGTGTGATTTTAAGATGTCTTCTAACTTTCTTGTTATTTTTCTCGCCGCCTACATGTTCACACACAGAAAAAAGGCAACTGTACCTTGGGAACATAGCAGTAGATAATCTGATGAGTGTCGTCCACTATCAGGTGATCCAGTTCTCTGTTGGGGATCTGCTCAAAAGCCCGAGTCCTTCCGGGGAACTCAACAGCATCCTTTCCTGAACACATGTCCATGATCCTCTTCTTCCTCACCTCCTGTTTCTCATCACCCACAGCAGCACGACTCCTCTCCTTACCCACATCCTCCCTTGTTTCCTCCTTCATCTGTTCCTGTTTGTCCCTTCCCTTCTCCTCCTCTGCATGGTCCTCAGGTACTCCTCCTGTCTCATCAGAGACCTGCGTTTTACCGGAAACAGTAGTGAGGATGGTGAAGGAAGAGCTGCTCTGGGCTCTGCTGGTGGAAGTAGAGGGTGATGGACCTGTAGTCGCCAGAGGGGAAGTATCAGAGTGTGGTGACTCGTGTCTGTGCTCCTGCAGAGGGTAGAGGTTGAAGCCTCCAACGTCATCCCAATAGACAATGATCAGCAGGATCATAAACAAAGACCCCAGGACGAATGCCACTCGTAGACCGCGCCATGTTCCCATGGTTTATACTAGATCCAGAGTTGTGACTGGTGAAGGAAAGAGGATCTTATCTCAGCTCCATGGTGGCCATCTATCACGGAAGTAGAAACTTCCTGCTTGTCAGCTGCAACTGAAAGAAAAAAAAGGAAGTGCAACTAAGACTTCTTGTTCTTTTACAGCCAGAATGAAATGAAGAGATTAATCAAAGATGAACTGATTGTAAAATACAGGAAGTGAAGCAGTATTAGATTTATTTACAGGATACAAAAGATGAGTGGACATCTTTAGCTTCACAGGACAGATACTGGAGGTCAAGAAAAGCTTTGTTTCACCACAGGAACCTCCCCCAGCAGGGACTCCTTTTGTGGGGTAAAATAACGTCTAAAGAACTTAATTTAGGCTCAGCTCCGAGCAGTAGGAAATTCACCCAAAGGTTCCTAGTTCCCTCAAAGGAAAACACAGAATTTCTCCAAATGTCCCTGGGAGTTTCCTACAGCTGGAACCAGGGTCGAAATTCAGTTCTGGAGTCATTATTTCACCCCACAAAAAGTCCCTCCTCCAGGGTAGCCCCTTCCAAAAGTACAGTAACTTTTGGGGTAGGTCTGCAGCACCGAATATTTCTGATTGGTCGAGACGCATCAACACGGAGTTACAGCAGAAAGCATCCGACAGATGGATGAATGACAAAGTCCAGGCTTCACTACTGTATAGCCAAAACATGCTGATATTTATTTACACGCAGCAGGTGGTGCTGAATGCTAACAGGAGTATGTAACAGCCTTTTGTGACATTTTTACACACCAGAAACAAACAATAAAAAACAATATAAGCCGGCTGATATTTAATGTGTTGGGCAGATAAACACGGCAGTCACAGTTTATGTGACAGGTGCTCTTTTTACTCAAAGTGGAAATGCAAAATGATTCGGTGAGCGGGTGTTTATAAATGTCAACACACTGAATAAATACAGCGTGAAGCAAAGTGTGGACCCGTGTTCTACACAAGCTTGGAGATTACTGCACGCTGAAAAAATCCAGGTAAGGCAGAGACACCATTGTATCATGATGATAGGATCTTGTTATTGCTCTCTATGTACGTCCATGTCATGAACCACCCCGCCCAATACCAGCTGCTACAGGCTCCAGCCCTCGAGACTCTCGAGTTACAGAAAAGGATGGATGTTATTAGATGCAAAAACATCTAAATAAAATTGTGTTATATAACACTATAATAGAAAATATTGTATTTATATAGTAATAATCATTTCAACCATATTGACCAGACCTATAGCCATGCCTGTACTGATTATAGGAAGAGAGTCACAGCGAAAAATTACTGGAAAATGTGATTTTCTTGAAACTAATGAACCATTTCAGTCATTAAAATGTACATAGATAACATAACTAAGATAACTTTAAAGGAAAGAAGGGTTAATGAATATGTACTAGATGGGAAAATTCCATGCCGAACAGCCAAACTCCATGTAAAGATATTATTTTAAACCAATGGGTTCCCACAGTGGATTACTTTGGACTACCAAACTGATGAGGTGGTGAATTCGGTCGTTTCTTTCAGGATGTTTGTATTTACTTTATTTTAATTTAGTTTTCTTCTTCTTTGCCAAACTGTTGGATTATTTTTCTTTATAATTTTCCAGGAAAGCTGACGTGTATATGTCAATAAACATGTTGTACAAAAAAGAACACAATGAACATAACTCTCTAAAAACACTTAGATACTTACAGGTTTCAGAAAAGTTTTGCTTGTGTTATATTCAGACTTTTGGCTAGATTATCTCAGTAACCTGCAGCAGTGCATTTACATATATCATTTTATTTATTATCAGTTTTGAGGGATTACACTTGCTTACTTTAAGTAAGTTAGTTACACTTTGTTTCTTTGTAGTTCCACATGAGTCAGTTTCAGAGGAAGATTTTTTTACTTTTTGAAAATTTGTACTCTGCTGCATTTTATTTGACAGCTAAAGTTACAGGCGGATTTGGAGAATATAATAGTAATATATATATATATATATATATATATATATATATATATATATATATATATATATATATATATATATATATATATAATATAATGCCTTGTTGTAAGTAAAAGTTGATACTTAAATACAAACTAACATCTCTATTATCATAGTTTGTTAACTTTTTTGATACACTTGCACTTATAATATTTCTTCCTGGGTTGTAGCCAAATAAATTCAACATTCAGTTCAGCCTGGGATGAATACTAGCCACAATCTTTAAAGTCCAAACTGTTAACATAATGCTGTTTTGACCGGCGGGCCGTGGGAACCTCAGGCTCCGCCCGGGGCGCTCAGCTGTCACGGAGATGTGAACAAACGGGGGGCTGTGGGGGTGGAAACGGCTTCAGTGGGCCTGCACGGACCGTCTACACCCTTCATTGTCTGTCCCATAAAAACATCTGCTGTAGGGGAAAATTGTGGAAAAAATGACGGTCCTTATAAAACCAGAAAGAAATCCAGACTGGAGGAGAGAGAGAGAGGAGGGCTCGTGTTTTGAAAAGAAAATTATGGCCTGTTTCTTTCCACTAGGTTTTAAATCTAAACTCCACACACTGGCTGGAGGGGGACCTATTTTGAGGAATCAACATCCACACAAGTCTCTCGTGTCTTGGCACGCGCTGTACCCACCACGCACACGTGCCCCGCTGTAAGGAAAATGAATTAAAACACTGATGAGTGAACCTTGAATGTGTCTGTAGAGCTCAGTGGCAGTGTCACTTGTAATAGATTACTTCTGGGGTTTTTTTTTACTTTGTTTTTTAAAGATTTCTTCATGCACAAAAATGAAGCATGCAGTTTTATGTCAGTTCATAGACCCTTTTCTCTTTCTTCACCATCACCTCCTCCCAATCCTCGGTCGGAAAACAGCTTTAATTTATACAGTACACAGGTTACAATGTGTCCTTTCACCGGCTGCACCGGACACTGTCCCCTCTCTCTCTCCCTCTCTCTCGTGCAAGCGGTCACTTCTTATTTTACCTCCACCCACGACAGAAACACTTGAATATTTCTCCACTCCTTCCTCTGCTCTTCCTCCACACGAACCCCCTCACCACGCTCTCTTTGAGGTGTTAGAAAGCCCGGCTCTGTTCCCTTTTGTGCCCTTCACACCGGGAGCATCACGGCGACAATTAACGCCGGTCTGAACGTGAATCTGTCTTGTCTGAGGAAAAAACGACGACCGGCCAAGCTGGATCTCGCGTTTTATCTTACCCGGTAGAGGAGCTCCATGGTGCCGGTGTAATGTCGCCCTTTGTCGCCTGCTCGGTGTCCACCACCACCCACCCCTTCCCCTGTCCGTCCGTCAGCCCAGTGATGGGACCGGGTGGCGGGTGTGCACGGACAGGACTGTAGCGGTCTACTCGCTCCAGTGAACGGACTTATCTCGCGAGATTTGGGGAGGCCTCTCTTCGTCCCACTCCCACACGCGCACGCTCCCGTTCAACACCCCGTTAACGGTGCACAGATCCGCGGCTGTGAAAGCATAAACCCGCCCACGCCTGTGACAGTGGTTCCCAAAGTAAGGTCCAGGGACTTTCAGGCGATCGCGGAGGGCGTAACCGCTCAATGAACAATAATAACGTCAGTGTGACAGAGTGACTAGATGAAGACATTATGGAAACTCATCCCAGACAGGGGAAGAAATAAAATACTAATAATACATCAAAATGATGACACTAGATCAAGACTGTCACACTAAGACAAAATAATAACAAACTATTATTCTGTCTACAAATGTTGTTTAATGTTTACCTCTGTCATAGCTGTATATCTGTGCATGTACAGAGCAAAACCCAAAATTCCTTGTGCGCGTACACATACCTGGGCAATAAAAGAGATTTAAATTTTTTAATTCTGATACTAAAACACAGATTCTGTTATACCAAACCAAATATCATGATACGTGAACTCAAGATTATGATAAACCAAGATAGAATAATAACACTTAATCCCAGATTATGATATACTAAATCTAGATTATGACATACTACATCCAGATTATGATACACTAAGATTGCGGTGGCAGTAGCTCAGTCTATAGGGCTTTGGTTTGGGAAATTGGAGGGTAGTCATGCAGCCCAAATCCAGCATGGAGCATTGACTGGTAGTTGGAGAGGAGTCAGTTCACCTCCTGGGTACAATAAAACCTGGATATTCGTCTCACTAAGATCCGAAAACAAATATAAAATGTTATGTTTTCTAACCTTACTTATGTTTACGCTGCCACCCACTTAAATGTCACACAACTTCAGTTTCGAGGTCTGGTTTTGTGAATTGCACAAGGCTACATTATAATTTTAAGGTGTTTCTCTTATTTTTATACTCAGCTCATCCAGACATGCGCTAAATGAAATGTGCAAATTGTTTAAGACACTTTAAATTACACTAAAAATAACACAGTCCTGTCCAATACAGCCTAAATAAAGTTGAGTCAAAGCACTGGCAACCAAATTAATTAAATGTTCATTCCAGGACTGAATTCCACGACACTGTTTCTATTTTTCTGGTACTCAGTATACACGTTATATGCTCTCATCTTTTCTGAACTTATTTTGTCACTCATAAAAGTCTAACCCTGGTATCAGCCGTGTTTGAATAAAGCCTAAAGAGCTGTCTCTTAATGAGTATTTATAACATCTGTGAACTGATGGGAAAATGACGGGGTGGCAGTGGCTTCCACATCAAAAGGACCAGGCGGCTCACCAGCAGTCAAACCGAAAGTTAAGACCACACTGATCCTGTTACTAAAAAAAAAGTCAAAAGTTTCTGTGAGGACACGTTTCCCAGAAAGTAGAACATCTTTTTTCCAGATTTGCAGTTTGACAACCTGCACTGAGGACCAAGTGGGTGAATATGTGGATAAATCACAGACCAGATTTATCCTCTTAAACAAAATCAAAACTCTGTCTGAGATTAAAGTTTAATGTTGCAGCATCTTGCATTTTAGTCAGGTGTTGCATAACTATGATGTTATTTGAGGACACAGCTTTTCAAGAAAGTTCACAACTGGTAGATCGCATCTTCTGTCTTTAGCTGACTGTTCTGTTCAAACATCACAGTGAATAAGATGTAAATAGGACACCATGAAGGGCCGTCGCCGGCAGAAAAAGCCAGAATAAACGACGTAGTAGGCTGAGAAAAACAACCTTAAGACTTTTTGTTTTCTGATAGAAACTTTCTTAAATTAAGAGTGGTTTAAAATGGGTCTTCAGTGTATCAGAAATCACATTTCAGCTCTAATGAACAGTTCAAAACCTGCTTGATAATACCTTCTTGTTGGCTTACTGTTCTGGCAAATTCGTCAGTGAGCGTGCTGTACATTAGGGGCACATTAGGTTTGGGTTAATGAGGTAAAAGATCTGTGCAGCCTGCAGTGTCAATATTAAAACTGAGGGTGGAACAACACTGTCTGACCTCACATTTCCATTAAGGACACACGCTAATGAACCGAAATGGCAGTGGCACACCAGGAACTAACTGTTCTCTATATGATGAGTGGACAGTGGCGTAAATGTTGCCAACTTGCAAGAAAACCTCAAGTCTTTGGAGCAAATTACACCGTATCATCCTTTCCCCAAGCAGATGAAATCGCTTGTGAGTCGTGGCAGGGGTGGATTGATAAATGCGTGAAGAAACCTAAGCAAGACTTTCACCTTAATGACAGGCCAGCTATCCAGGAGAACAGAGAGAACCGCACATGTTTGGTTACACAAAATCTTTTTGGACCATAAAAGTACACAGTAGACATGAAGCAGAGAGTGACCTCGTCTTTTGATCTATGTTGGAAGAATAATAAAAGCACTTGAGCACAAAGACATTTTCCCCTTCCGTTTAAGGCCTCAGTTAAACCTTTAAAAGACAGCGACAGCGACCTCCAGTGGCAGCTGGATTTAAGCTTGAGGAGTGTCATCAGGGCCCGGTATTTCAAAACTTGTAATCTGGATCAGGATAATCCGGATAATGAAATCCGGGAGCACGACTTCACGTCAAAAGTGTAAGTTCACCGTCGTCTAATGTGTGGATATTTTCACCTGCCAAAAATTGATTGAAGGCATTTTCACCTGCCATAAATTGACTGAAGGCCAAACGCAGTTAATGAAAGGTGATTTCTGCCTAAATATGACTTAGTCTGATTCTAGAGCTTCATAATATAAAGATCTGAGCTCACAGAACAGCTTGGAATTCTTGTAAAGGACCATTACAACACAAAATGGGCATTTTCAACTGCCAAAAATTGATTGAAGGCATTTTCACCTGCCATAAATTGATTGAAGGCCAAACGCAGTTAATGAAAGGTGATTTCTCCCTAAATATGACTTGGTCTGATTCTAGAGCTTCATAATATAAAGATCTGAGTTCACAGGACAGCTTGGAATTCTTGTAAAGGACCATTACAACACAAAATGGGCATTTTCACCTGCTGAAAATGAGCATTTTCACCTGCCATAAATTGATTGAAGGCCAAATGCAGTTAATGAAAGGTGATTTCTGCCCAAACATGACTTGGTCTGATTCTAGGGCTTCATAATATAAAGATCTGGGCTCACAGAACATCTTGGAATTCTGGTAAAGGACCATTACAACACAAAATGGGCATTTTCACCTGCCATAAATTGATTGAAGGCATTTTCACCTGCCATAAATTGATTGAAGGCCAAACGCAGTTAATGAAAGGTGATTTCTGCCCAAACATGACTTGGTCTGATTCTAGGGCTTCATAATATAAAGATCTGGGCTCACAGAACATCTTGGAATTCTGGTAAAGGACCATTACAACACAAAATGGGCATTTTCACCTGCCATAAATTGATTGAAGGCATTTTCACCTGCCATAAATTGATTGAAGGCCAAACGCAGTTAATGAAAGGTGATTTCTGCCTAAATATGACTTGGTCTGATTCTAGAGCTTCATAATGTAAAGATCTGAGCTCACAGGACAGCTTGGAATTCTTGTAAAGGACCATTACAACACAAAATGGGCATTTTCACCTGCCAAAAATTGATTGAAGGCATTTTCACCTGCCATAAATTGATTGAAGGCCAAACGCAGTTAATGAAAGGTGATTTCTGCCTAAATATGACTTGGTCTGATTCTAGAGCTTCATAATATAAAGATCTGAGCTCACAGGACAGCTTGGAATTCTTGTAAAGGACCATTACAACACAAAATGGGCATTTTCACCTGCTGAAAATGGCCATTTTCACCTGCCATAAATTGATTGAAGGCCAAACGCAGTTAATGAAAGGTGTTTTCTGCATAAATATGACTTGGTCTGATTCTAGAGCTTCATAATGTAAAGATCTGAGCTCACAGAACAGCTTGGAATTCTTGTAAAGGACCATTACAACACAAAATGGGCATTTTCACCTGCCAAAAATTGATTGAAGGCATTTTCACCTGCCATAAATTGATTGAAGGCCAAACGCAGTTAATGAAAGGTGATTTCTGCCTAAATATGACTTGGTCTGATTCTAGAGCTTCATAATATAAAGATCTGAGCTCACAGGACAGCTTGGAATTCTTGTAAAGGACCATTACAACACAAAATGGGCATTTTCACCTGCTGAAAATGGCCATTTTCACCTGCCATAAATTGATTGAAGGCCAAACGCAGTTAATGAAAGGTGATTTCTGCCTAAATATGACTTGGTCTGATTCTAGAGCTTCATAATATAAAGATCTGAGCTCACAGGACAGCTTGGAATTCTTGTAAAGGACCATTACAACACAAAATGGGCATTTTCACCTGCCATAAATTGATTGAAGGCATTTTCACCTGCCATAAATTGATTGAAGGCCAAACGCAGTTAATGAAAGGTGATTTCTGCCTAAATATGACTTGGTCTGATTCTAGGGCTTCATAATATAAAGATCTGAGCTCACAGGACAGCTTGGAATTCTTGTAAAGTACCATTACAACACAAAATGGGCATTTTCACCTGCTGAAAATGGGCATTTTCACCTGCCATAAATTGATTGAAGGCCAAACGCAGTTAATGAAAGGTGATTTCTGCTTATATATGACTTGGTCTGATTCTAGAGCTTCATAATATAAAGATCTGAGCTCACAGGACAGCTTGGAATTCTTGTAAAGTACCATTACAACACAAAATGGGCATTTTCACCTGCTGAAAATGGGCATTTTCACCTGCCATAAATTGATTGAAGGCCAAACGCAGTTAATGAAATGTGATTTCTGCCTAAATATGACTTGGTCTGATTCTAGAGCTTCATAATATAAAGATCTGGGCTCACAGAACAGCTTGGAATTCTTGTAAAGGACCATTACAACACAAAATGGGCATTTTCACCTGCTGAAAATGGGCATTTTCACCTGCCATAAATTGATTGAAGGCCAAACGCAGTTAATGAAAGGTGATTTTTGCCTAAATATGACTTGGTTTGATTCTAGAGCTTCATAATTTAAAGAGCTGAGCTCACAGAACAGCTTGGAATTCTTGTAAAAAGGACCATTACAACACAAAATGGGCATTTTCACCTGCCAAAAATTGATTGAAGGCATTTTCACCTGCCATAAATTGATTGAAGGCCAAACGCAGTTAATGAAAGGTGATTTCTGCCTAAATATGACTTGGTCTCATTCTAGAGCTTCATAATATAAAGATCAGAGCTCACAGAACAGCTTGTAATTCTTGTAAAGTACCATTACAACACAAAATGGGCATTTTCACCTGCCATAAATTGATTGAAGGCATTTTCACCTGCCAAAAATTGATTGAAGGCATTTTCACCTGCCATAAATTGATTGAAGGCCAAACGCAGTTAATGAAAGGTGATTTCTGCCTAAATATGACTTGGTCTCATTCTAGAGCTTCATAATATAAAGATCAGAGCTCACAGAACAGCTTGTAATTCTTGTAAAGTACCATTACAACACAAAATGGGCATTTTCACCTGCCATAAATTGATTGAAGGCATTTTCACCTGCCAAAAATTGATTGAAGGCATTTTCACCTGCCATAAATTGATTGAAGGCCAAACGCAGTTAATGAAAGGTGATTTCTGCCTAAATATGACTTGGTCTCATTCTAGAGCTTCATAATATAAAGATCAGAGCTCACAGAACAGCTTGTAATTCTTGTAAAGTACCATTACAACACAAAATGGGCATTTTCACCTGCTGAAAATGGGCATTTTCACCTGCCATAAATTGATTGAAGGCCAAACGCAGTTAATGAAAGGTGATTTCTGCCTAAATATGACTTGGTCTGATTCTAGAGCTTCATAATATAAAGATCTGAGCTCACAAGACAGCTTGGAATTCTTGTAAAGGACCATTACAACACAAAATGGGCATTTTCACCTGCCAAAAATTGATTGAAGGCATTTTCACCTGCCATAAATTGATTGAAGGCCAAACGCAGTTAATGAAAGGTGATTTCTGCTTATATATGACTTGGTCTGATTCTAGGGCTTCATAATATAAAGATCTGAGCTCACAGGACAGCTTGGAATTCTTGTAAAGTACCATTACAACACAAAATGGGCATTTTCACCTGCTGAAAATGGGCATTTTCACCTGCCATAAATTGATTGAAGGCCAAACGCAGTTAATGAAAGGTGATTTCTGCCTAAATATGACTTGGTCTGATTCTAGAGCTTCATAATATAAAGATCTGAGCTCACAGGACAGCTTGGAATTCTTGTAAAGGACCATTACAACACAAAATGGGCATTTTCACCTGCCAAAAATTGATTGAAGGTATTTTCACCTGCCATAAATTGATTGAAGGCCAAACGCAGTTAATGAAAGGTGATTTCTGCCTAAATATGACTTGGTCTGATTCTAGAGCTTCATAATATAAAGATCTGAGCTCACAGGCCAGCTTGGAATTCTTGTAAAGGACCATTACAACATAAAATGGGCATTTTCACCTGCTGAAAATGGGGATTTTCACCTGCCATAAATTGATTGAAGGCCAAACGCAGTTAATGAAAGGTGATTTCTGCCTAAATATGACTTGGTCTGATTCTACAGCTTCATAATATGAGGATCTGAGCTCACAGAACAGCTTGGAATTCTTGTAAAGGACCATTACAACACAAAATGGGCATTTTCACCTGCCAAAAATTGATTGAAGGCATTTTCATCTGCCATAAATTGATTGAAGGCCAAACACAGTTAATGAAAGGTGATTTCTGCCTAAATATGACTTGGTTTGATTCTAGAGCTTCATAATATGAAGATCTGAGCTCACAGGACAGCTTGGAATTCTTGTAAAGGACCATTACAACACAAAATGGGCATTTTCACCTGCCAAAAATTGATTGAAGGTATTTTCACCTGCCATAAATTGATTGAAGGCCAAACGCAGTTAATGAAAGGTGATTTCTGCCTAAATATGACTTGATCTGATTCTAGAGCTTCATAATATAAAGATCTGAGCTCACAGGGCAGCTTGGAATTCTTGTAAAGGACCATTTCAACACAAAATGGGCATTTTCACCTGCTGAAAATGGGCATTTTCACCTGCCATAAATTGATTGAAGGCCAAACGCAGTTAATGAAAGGTGATTTCTGCCTAAATATGACTTGGTCTGATTCTAGAGCTTCATAATATAAAGATCTGAGCTCACAGGACAGCTTGGAATTCTTGTAAAGGACCATTACAACATAAAATGGGCATTTTCACCTGCTGAAAATGGGGATTTTCACCTGCCATAAATTGATTGAAGGCCAAACGCAGTTAATGAAAGGTGATTTCTGCCTAAATATGACTTGGTCTGATTCTACAGCTTCATAATATGAGGATCTGAGCTCACAGAACAGCTTGGAATTCTTGTAAAGGACCATTACAACACAAAATGGGCATTTTCACCTGCCAAAAATTGATTGAAGGCATTTTCATCTGCCATAAATTGATTGAAGGCCAAACACAGTTAATGAAAGGTGATTTCTGCCTAAATATGACTTGGTCTGATTCTAGAGCTTCATAATATAAAGATCTGAGCTCACAGGACAGCTTGGAATTCTTGTAAAGGACCATTACAACACAAAATGGGCATTTTCACCTGCTGAAAATGGGGATTTTCACCTGCCATAAATTGATTGAAGGTCAAACGCAGTTAATGAAAGGTGATTTCTGCCTAAATATGACTTGGTCTGATTCTAGAGCTTCATAATATAAAGATCTGAGCTCACAAGACAGCTTGGAATTCTTGTAAAGGACCATTACAACACAAAATGGGCATTTTCACCTGCCATAAATTGATTGAAGGCCAAATGCAGTTTATGAAAGGTGATTTCTGCCTAAATATGACTTGGTCTCATTTTAGAGCTTCATAATATAAAGATCTGAGCTCACAGGACAGCTTGGAATTCTTGTAAAGGACCATTACAACACAAAATGGGCATTTTCACCTGCTGAAAATGGGCATTTTCACCTGCCATAAATTGATTGAAGGCCAAACGCAGTTAATGAAAGGTGATTTCTGCCTAAATATGACTTGGTCTGATTCTAGGGCTTCATAATATAAAGATCTGAGCTCACAGGCCAGCTTGGAATTCTTGTAAAGTACCATTACAACACAAAATGGGCATTTTCACCTGCCAAAAATTGAATGATGGCATTTTCACCTGCCATAAATTGATTGAAGGCCAAACACAGTTAATGAAAGGTGATTTCTGCATAAATAGGACTTGGTCTGATTCTAGAGCTTCATAATATGAAGATTTGAGCTCACAGAACAGCTTGGAATTCTTGTAAAAAGGATCATTACAACACAAAATGGGCATTTTCACCTGCCAAAAATTGATTTAAGGCATTTTCACCTGCCATAAATTGATTGAAGGCCAAACGCAGTTAATGAAAGGTGATTTCTGCCTAAATATGACTTGGTCTGATTCTAGAGCTTCATAATATAAAGATCTGAGCTCACAGGACAGCTTGGAATTCTTGTAAAGTACCATTACAACACAAAATGGGCATTTTCACCTGCCAAAAATTGATTGAAGGCATTTTCACCTGCCATAAATTGATTGAAGGCCAAACGCAGTTAATGAAAGGTGATTTCTGCCTAAATATGACTTGGTCTGATTCTAGGGCTTCATAATATAAAGATCTGAGCTCACAGGACAGCTTGGAATTCTTGTAAAGTACCATTACAACACAAAATGGGCATTTTCACCTGCTGAAAATGGGCATTTTCACCTGCCATAAATTGATTGAAGGCCAAATGCAGTTAATGAAAGGTGATTTCTGCCTAAATATGACTTGGTCTGATTCTAGAGCTTCATAATATAAAGAGCTGAGCTCACAGGACAGCTTGGAATTCTTGTAAAGGACCATTACAACACAAAATGGGCATTTTCACCTGCCAAAAATTGATTGAAGGCACTTTCACCTGCCATAAATTGATTGAAGGCCAAACGCAGTTAATGAAAGGTGATTTCTGCCTAAATATGACTTGGTCTCATTCTAGAGCTTCATAATATAAAGATCAGAGCTCACAGGACAGCTTGGAATTCTTGTAAAGTACCATTACAACACAAAATGGGCATTTTCACCTGCTGAAAATGGGCATTTTCACCTGCCATAAATTGATTGAAGGCACTTTCACCTGCCATAAATTGATTGAAGGCCAAACGCAGTTACTGAAAGGTGATTTCTGCCTAAATATGACTTGGTCTGATTCTAGAGCTTCATAATTTACAGAGCTGAGCTCACAGAACAGCTTGGAATTCTTGTAAAGGACCATTACAACACAAAATGGGCATTTTCACCTGCCAAAAATTGAATGATGGCATTTTCACCTGCCATAAATTGATTGAAGGCCAAACGCAGTTAATGAAAGGTGATTTCTGCATAAATAGGACTTGGTCTGATTCTAGAGCTTCATAATATGAAGATTTGAGCTCACAGGCCAGCTTGGAATTTTTGTAAAGGACCATTACAACACAAAATGGGCATTTTCACCTGCCAAAAATTGGTTGAAGGCATTTTCATCTGCCAATTATTTGATTGAAGGCCAAATGCAGTTAATGAAAGGTGATTTCTGCCTAAATATGACTTGGTCTGATTCTAGAGCTTCATAATATCAAACAATCTTGAAATTTTGGTATCAAGTTGATCCAGGTATCTGCCTTAACTTTTAAAATACCCAAATCCAGCCTTTTATCTGGATTCAAGGGAGGATTGGATTGCCAGATCAGGATTCTGATCTTCAGGATCAGGATTATCTGAATCTGTGTTGAAAACCCAGTTTTCAGATCAGATCTAGATTTAATCCAATCCGACCAGGATAATCCTGTCAGATCACTTTTGAAATACCGGGCCCAGATGTGATTTCAAAGAAACAAAGGTTTATACTGATGTTACATTTTAAACCGCAGATAAGCTAATGAACCTACGCCTAACAAAAACATCTAGGAAAAACTGACCACACTAGTTAACGTCCAAAGACTGAGACTGTGGCCTCCTCTCAGACAAAGCTTGGAATAAAGCTCTCCCTTAATCAACTTGGGTAGTTTCGCTCAGTTCCTGAATGCCAATGTGATCATGATCATGGCGTTTCCAATAATACTGAATAAGGTACTGTTCCATTAAGTGCCGCAGAGCTCCACAGCAGCACCCTGTTAGTCTTAATTAGTACATTAATCAGCGGTAACACTTATGTTTACACTGCTATTTCATGTCACTACAAACTATTGCTGTGAAAGAGGTCTATTGATCCAGGTTACATTGCCTCTGCATGATAAGAATGTTGCTTACTTAGGCTAGTCAAAGTGAACTCCTTTTGATGTGAAGGAGTATTTTTTCACATGTACACACTGAGCCTCCCCCTGTGGGATAGTGGAGGGCCACAGTACACTTCACTAGCAAACAGGAGAATTAAAGCATTTTCTTCTCGTAATTCCGGCCTGCTATATTTTCTGATATATAACATATAAGTGACAAGGCTAACACATAAATAAACGTCTAAACTGGTATAAACTGGTTTCCTCTCTGTTGTGTGGCTTAGTGTGGTGACGTTTATCTTATTTTTCTTGTTGTTTAGCACTTGTGTGTTATCGGCGCGTAAATGGGACAAATGTAGTTCAGTTGGTGTGACATCTGCGGTCACACTGATAATTTACCCAGCGCACACATGCTGGACGTCCTGTTAATGCGGCAGTTATGAAACGCTCAGCAGATCATGGGTGCATTCGCAACTTACACGCAGGATTGCAACAACAAATATCTTTGATAAAAATGAATCTGCCAGTTATGCTTTAATTGGCACTTATATATCTATATACACTGTTCACAAGTTAGGGATATTCAACTTTATGGAACATGGAAAAAGCTCATGCTACGGCGATATTATATCATGAAAAGAGGGTATTTAACTAGAAGTATGCCATGGTAATCTCGTCATCTCAAACAAAAGCGGTGGGTACACCACCGAAAGCCGGATATCCCTAACTTTTTGTGAACAGTGTATATAGAGATCGACCCTCACATTTCAGATGAAACCAGAAAAATGTACAATTTTTAAATCGATAAATGGTTCGCGATTCATCTTCTGTTAATCAACTAGGTGATTGAATTCTTTCAGCGCCACCTGTATACAGCATTCATCTCTACAAAACAATCATCTGGACACGTGACTCTCTCTACAATAACCAAACACCAAGACACAGTCAGGTAGTATTCTGTTTGAATGTTTATTTAAACTTATTCCCACTGCGCACCCCCTCCCTGTGTGAAAGCGTAGTCTGAAAGGAGGAGGATACAGGCCACTATAGTGCCACATCAGCACATGTATTAACAAGGCTACTTGTTTAGTCACAACACATCCACCCCCCACTGGTATGGCACTCTGTGCTGCCCTGTGATGACACTCTAGCATGGTGAAGCTAGTTCATAAACAACCTCGGGAAGAAGAAGGTCCAATAAGAGACGGGGCTCAGGTAAGGGAGCAAGTATCTCCAATTAATGAATAGAAAAAAGGAGGCAGTATTACTAAATATCAAGTTCCACAGAGAAAAAAAAAATTGGGGCGGATGATTGTGAGAGACAAAGGGAAAATATTCACTACGAAGTATTCTCTCTTGTCCCTTGATGTGGCTGCTGATCCGCAAGGCGTGCTTTGATGATGTCACTAAAGTTGAACGCTGAGGCTCGCGAGAACCCCAAAATTCACAGCGTGGTCGTCGTCCTTCTCCAATCAATGACGCAGCTCCTCTCTCCTCCTTCCACACAAAAACGGATGGACTGAGGGGGGAGAAGAAGAACAAGAAGATAAATACAGAGCGCGAGAACGACAGCGTGTTCTCATTTTTGGATCATTTGCGTAATCTGAGGGGGAAAAAAGAGGGAATAACACGAGCGGTGGTTGTCGATCTTAAAGGATTGATTCACAACACAAAGCAGATGCAGGAATGTGACAACATCTCCACTGTCTGACGTTTGTACTTGAGTACAATTGCAGAGAACAAAAACAATCATTCATAAAGTTCAGCAGCTGCACAAGGAATGAACGAGCTGGTACACAACACTTAAAAAAAATAAAAAACTCAGCCATCTTCCACTCAATCTATGAAGAGTGTTGACAGCATGTCTGCTGGGTTACTCAAAATGGTCGGGACTTTTTTCTTGAGATTTCCAGCAACTTTTTCAGTGCTTTGAGATCTGAGGTTTTACTGAGAAGGTCAACATTTAATCTAAAACTGAAATATGGTCCAGTACACCTTACATTACATGTTCACAAGTGACAGAGAAGAAGGGGTTAGATTTAATATGTCCAGTTGTTGGGAGTGTCTCTGAAGAGCTCGGTCTTCGAGAGGTTTTTGAAGATACAGAGGGATGCCCCTGATCTGGTAGGAACCAGCGTGTTCCACTAACAGGGAACAACAAACATCAAAGTTTGGTTTGCTCTGGGCATACAGGTGGGAGAGTTCAGTGTTGATCACTGGGAAAAGTAACATATCTGTATTAGGTGCAGAATCTGACACTACTTTGTAGGCGAGCGTTAGTGCTACAGGTAGTTAGTAAACCGTGTGATTGAGTCGGCAGCCTGTGAGCCAGCATGTTGAGTTTTTGAGAGGTAAATGAGAACGTTTTTTTAGCTTGTGTGGAAATGTTACCTGCGTAGGGGACTACAGATCTCCAAGGGGAATGATTTCTTCGTTGATAAAAAACTCAATGGTCTCCTCCTCCCAGTCCTCCACGTTGCTGTCCCGCTCGTCAGTGTCCACTCCTGGAAGACACAAACAAACATCAAATGAGATTTTTATTCAATAGAAGAGACCGAGGGAGGCAAGCAAAAGGTGCAAGGATATAAAAATAAGAGTCCCACCTCCTCTGAGCTCGAGACGGAGGTCCTTCTGTTCCAGATAGATCTGCTGCGCCGCCTCCCTGTAGCGACGGTAGTCCTCCATCATAGACCTGCGCTTGTCCACCAGCTCCTACTCGCAAACGCAAACAAAATTTAGCTTCACAGCAGAGAACAATGTGTGGGATTGTAAACATGGAGCTTATATCAGCTTATATAAATGAACAGGAAGAAGAATGTCAAACCTTAGAAGCCTTGGACTGGCTCAGACGATCCTTCTGCTCAAAGATCTTTGAGTATTTCTTAAGGTCCTTCTTGATCAGCTGAAAGAGGCAGGCAGATATTTAGTGTAACGGCAGGCTTCACTGCTACAAATTGGAAGTGTGACAGAGTATGTGTTGCACCAGCACACGAGGTGCTGTAGTTGTGAGCCTCAGATCAGCGTTAGAATCAGGAGTTGCAGCGCAGCTCTCATACGAGGTGTCAGAAAAGTTATTTAGTTTGTCATCACTGGCTACACACTAGGTACAATACAATATAGTCTATTATATTAAATAAATGGTACCTTGATCTGGTCAGCGCTGAGCAGGGTTGGAGGTCTGGGTCTCCAGAGCAGCTGGCAGAAGCGATCCTTGTTGTTCTTTTGAAGAAGACGGCCCTGGAAGGTCCACAGCCAGTATGCATTGTCCACCTAGACACACACGCATTGACAAGTTGGAGGAAAACAACGCGAGTGCAACCCATGTATGATTTTCTGCCCCATCGACACTGAATTGGTCTGAGATGAGAGAAAAGACGACTATGCTCCGGCATCATGGAGCAGCGTTTACCTTGTGGCTCCACCAGGACACAGAGGTGACGACGTAGCGTCCGGTCGGGTCCCACTCCACGTCAGAGGCCATGTAGTGCTCCGCTATGTTCATCATGGTGCAGTCTGACGTGTCCACAAAGGCAAGAGCTCCATTCATGCTGCGCACACAGGAAAATCGATTGTAAAACACACACGTGCACGTTGGCATTCATCAGAACAAATACATAATGCAGGGAGCCTCAGATCAGCGTTAGAATCAGGAGCTTAGCTCTCATACGAGGTGTCAGAAAAGTTATTTAGTTTGTCATCAGCGGCTTCTTGTGCCTGTCACTTTCACACACACAAACACTGTTTTGACTGACCTCCTGAGTCCAGCCAGCACCAAAAACTGTCCCTGGGGGCTCCAGAAGATGCTGTTGGCCTGCTGCTTGTCAAACATCTCTGTAGAAAAATGGACACATTCAGCGGAGGTCTAAGAGGCGTGCCAGACCGTGCAACAGGTAGCAAGTCTGTCCCGTCTACTCACTTATGAGCTCGATCTTGCCGTTGTTTTTGACATGGTAGAAGGAGACGCTGATTCTGGGAGCCTCTCCGTGGAGAACGGCAAACTTGCTGCCGTTGGGTTCCCATGCAAATGCAATGATGCTTTCTGGAAAGACAGAAACACAAACAGTTGATCAGGGGGTTGTTTGTTTTTTCCTCCTATGGGAAACAATAGTGTTTATTACGTTCTTACCCTTCATCTCCACCACATCAACAGGAACCTGCTTCTCTCTCATGCGGAAGATTTCAAAGTTGGTGACCACGCCCTGAAAAAGATTGAAAAATAAATTTAGCATTTAATTATTATTATATTTTTTAATTAAACCAGTGCAGTTTCAGGTGTTTCCCTGTCTTTCCGTCCACTCGTGTACCTGTGTTCCTTTAGGAGTCCTGTCCACCTTCACACACAGGTAATCTCCATTTCTCTGCCAGTGCAGTTTGCAGTCGACAACGTTGAAGAGGTTGCGGACACGGATCTCCTGACGGGAAGGCATCTGCATCAGAGTCACTCTGGCTGGGATGTCTTTGTCCTCAGGTACCCAGAATGCTATGATGTTGTCACCGGGAGACCACGAGAAGTCCCTGTGGACACACAAACTCTTGTCAATGTCCATATGTAGAAAGCGTCATGTGTTAAGGTTTAATTTCAAGAAACTAATCATAGAAGCATTTATCAACGGCTCTTACTTGATCCCGCTAATCTTAAGACTCTTCTTGTCGAGCAAGCCCATAGACTGAAAGGAGCAGAAACATGGCTTTAATGTCACTTCCACATTTATTCATAAATACATCCACGTTTTGTCTTAAAATCCTCTTACTGGAGTCTCATAGATGCTCAGCGTGTCTGTGGTCATCCTGGCAAAGAACTTCCCATCGTGGCTCCACCTGAGGACAAAAAGGTTCCATTACAATAAACCCAAAATCTAAGCAGGAGCAGCAAATGTTGAAACAATAAGATAAACTGAGGTTTTGACAGCAAGTACTCACTTGAATATGGGCCAGTGTGCAGAGCTCTCGCAGTGGAAGCCTCTCTTCTTCTGTCCGGTCAGAATGTCCCAGATGATGATGGCCTGTGGGTCCTCTTTGGTGTCCATCAGTGGGCTGAAGGTCACCACATACCTGGAAGACATCACAGCCACACATGTCAGCTTAAAGACTGGACAATTCATCTAATACTAATTAACAGCAATTAAAGCTCATTGGCTTCATATCAGGGCCCTTTGGTATTTGTATGAATTAGTTTGTGAGGGTGTGTCAGGTACACAATTAATCAACAATCAGGTTAAGAAAAGTAGCCGATCTGACTCAATATAACAAAGGACTTTGATTGGGATGTCTCTATTTTTTTTTTGCCATTTCTGTTGGGCCAGAGGGAGTTAGCAGAATTTAGGGATCTGGATACACTTTGAAACCCAAGCAATGACTAATGCTGCTAAAGTGGCAATTAGTACTGTTAAACATGAGCGTTGGTTACCTCTCACATGGTGAGAAGTCGATGAGGGACACCCCCTGATGGCTGAACCTCTGGATCTGCTTGAACTTCTCGCCGCCCCACAATGCGATGCCACGCTGATGGAAGGTGGCCAGGTAGGTGCCTTTAGGAGACCAGCGCACGTACGTCTCTGTCCAGCGCTGCATCGAGACACAAAGACGTTACTGATCTGCATTTCTGTTGGATTATATTTAAACACATTAAGCATTTTAAAGCGTGATCAGCCACTCACGGCTCTCTCTTCAGCTGTGATCGGGTCCTTAGCATCGTTATTGAAAATGGCGGTCCTCTCTCCAGCTTCGTAGATCACACTGTACTGGTCACGACAGTCTGAGTCCTCAATCCAGTGGCGCATATTTCCCTGAACAGACAGAGATGCAGAGTTAGTAGATCTTATGGCATTTTGCCATATTATTTAACCTGTGTAATAATCTACTTATGATTAAGAGTAAAAACAACTCACAAAATCTTTGAAAGGCTGCTTCTCTGGAGTTTCCCACTCATCACTGATGTTCATGTACCTGAGAAAACAAGCAAACATAATCAAAGTACTGGTCTCACACATCTGCTGTCGCGGTTCCCGTATTTCTAATCAGACGCGGCACACTTACTTGTCAAAGTCAGTGAAGAGGTTGACTCTGAATGTATGTTGTTTGTCGAGTTTGTATCCATCTGCGTTCTTTACTGCCTCGAGAGCCTGAGTGGGAGCAGCATACTCCAAGAAGATGTAGCTGTGTGAAAATATGGATCCATTTTATTAACATTAAACTCAACGTTAAAGCAGTAAACTGCCAGAAGAGAGCGGAGAGCGAGCGCATACCCTTTGGTCAAGCCTTCAGCCTCTGGGTAGAACTCAGTGGTGATCTTGCCAAACTTGGAGAAAATCTTGTGTATGACGTTTTTGAGTTTCTCCAGTCGCTCTGGGCCGACCTGGGGAACGTTGTCCACCACCACCACCGAGTCTATGCCGTCAGCCTCCTGGGGCTTCTCCCTGAGGATGTCACCCAGGAGCTCTGATGAGGATAGGAAACAGTAATGTTAGTCATGTGTATCTGCTCTGTCTGTGTCCCCAATTAGGAGGTAAAAGGCAGCACACTACGACAATAATCACCTGAATTGTCTCACTTGACTGTTTGCTGTGCCGCTGTATTGCATCGATGTATACTAATGTATAGTTTACCCTCATTGATATAAATGGGGTGGCACACTGGCATCATTTTAAAAGCTTGCAGTGCAGTTCAGCAACACCACAAACTACAGCCACCTAAATGCCCATTCAGGTGGTGTAACTCCTCTATAACACAATGTGAACAAAAACTGGACAATGCATTCTTCACATGGGGAGATTTAGTTGCAGTTGCACTAGGATTCAGTGGTTTAATGCTGTAAATAGATACAACGCGTCCCAATAAAGGGGATTTTATTGGGGCATTGTGGAGCAAACTCCCCTGAATACAGGGTTAAGATCAATGCTAACGCTGCACTGATGTGAAAATCAGGTTTTATGCCAGCTGCTTCATGCAAACCACAGACAGCATGATCAGAGTCGTGGGCTTTCTCACGATTATTCATTCAGCTCTCAAGATATAATAAAATATCTGCCGTTAGTCAGCTTGGCCCTCTTTATTCAACCGTTTCCCAAATGACAGCGACAAGGCCACAGTGACTGGTAGTCTGGGGGTCTGGGTGAGGCTTCAATGGGCGTGAAACTGAACGCTGACATCGGCTATTGCTAAATTTAACTACCGTTGGAGGTGTTATGAAGTAAAGTGGTGATTTATCGGTTTTATTCCTGGTGTTCAGACCTCGTTGTTAACCAGACATTGACGTCTGGGAGGCAAACTGACATGCTAGCTCTGTAGCATCTCTAGCATGACCGCCGTTCAGCCCGTTAGCATCGTGCGGCTAGCCGTTAGCAGCAGGCCGTAAAGCCGGCGTGTTTCCTGCCGCCGCTCACCCTCATCGTCGACGTCATCCTCGTAGTCCTCCGGGTCGCTGAAAGAGGGTTCCTCCTCTTCGTAGTCGGGGTCGTCCACCATATCCACCGTTTCTTGCATTTATCGGGACTACGAGACGGATTTCTCGCTACAACAGAGCAAAATCCCAAAAACTAAGAGGCTGACGGTCCTCGGCCGGTGCGGCACCATGTGCGATTATGCGAAAATGGACGATGTGACGGAAACGCAACACCGGAACTTGTTCGGAGGCTGTGAGGCGCTGCGGGGAGAGGTTAGACCTGTAAAACACGGGGATGGACGGCGTGTGGCGCTAGCACGCATGCTTCAACTTATCCAAGTGTGTGTAGATCGGTGAACTGCGCAGGCGCCATTGTTTTGAGTCTCTAACGCTACACTGGAAGAAGAAAGAAGAGGGAAGCCACGCACCGGTAGATCTGAACTATTTCCCGCGAGATGGACGTCAAGCAAAACTACACGCGGAAAAACTACATTTGGTTTCGTTAGCTAGCGCTGCCACTTGACTCAACGCAACTTAGCCGCTAGCTATATTTACAAACAGTGTTAGTTAGTGTTCAATGTAACTAGCTGTGAAGTTATTAGTAATGTATCCCGAGGGCTCATTAACACACGCACACGTTAGTACCATGGACAGAGAGTGTGTGTCGCTGCTGCCCAGTGTGTGTGAGGTGCTGGCGGACTCAGGGAGGTCTCTGCCCGATGACACCAGCCTGGAGAAACTGTTGGACTGGTTCACAGGCCTCACCAAGGCTGGTTAGTACTCAAGTTATTGGGATAGTTTGTTCCTGTTTGTCTGTCATTCTTCTTCTAGTTTATAGGATGGATTACTGTCCATATTTACAGTATATCCAGGTAACTAGATGCAGTGCATGCTGTCATATCCACGTACCTCATGTCTATAACACAACCTGCCACATAAACCAGGTTTATTTCAGCATCCTTTGCACTCTGCACCATTGCACCATTTTATTCTATATTAGTTAAATTCCTCGTGAACACATATCTGGCCAATAAAGCTCATTCTGATTTTAACAACTTCCCACAGCCCAGGGTGACACATTGAACAGTCTAAATGTAAACATATCCAGTATATTATCATACAAGATAAAGATAAACTGCAAATTATCACATGGTACAGTAATCAGTGACTGATGTCAGCTGGGGTTAGTTCCAGGTCCTGCGACCCCGATAAAGATAAGCGATTATGGAATATAGACGGATAGTTTTCAGTTAAATTGCTCTGTCTTTATACCTGATACCTTTATAAATCTCGATGCAACATTTACACGATCCTGAAGCTGTCATGTGTAGGCAAAATGACACATGAAACTGTACAAAGAGTGAGAGGAGCAGGGGGATCTTCCTTGAGGGTTACTGTATAGGTGAATAACTTTCTATACAACTTCCTCATGTCCACTTTCTCTCCTGATGAAGGGGGATCTCAGCTGGAGGCCTGCCCGTGTCTGCTTGAATTCATATCCGCTGTGGTTTGCAACACCGCTTCAGACCCCGGCGTCCTCTCCTTCGCTCTCAAACTCGCCGGCTTAATGGCTGCCACTGAGGACGGCTTCAAAATGCTTCAGGTAGAGGCAGTGACACCTTTTACTTTTATTAATTTGTTGCAAACATTTTCTGACTGGTGATGCTCCTCCACTGCAGGAACGCTCTGTTCTGGACTTGGTCTTCAACCATCAGCGCTGGCAAGAAGCAGGGCTCTGGGAGGATCCCTGTTTAAGGATTGGCTGGATTCAGGGATTGAAGAACATGCTGCAGCACCCAAAGGCTCTCGGTTTCTTTGTGAAATCAGGTGACACTTCATGATAAGATGTGGTATGTAGGAATAACTAATTTTAAAGCTAACCCTGAAATCTGTTTTCCTCACTCCACAGATTTCATTGGACCACTCCTACAACTCCAGACAGACTCAAGTCTATTCGTTGCCTCAGCTGCCAATCAAATGCTCGCCCACATCCTGCTCTTCTTTCAGCGAGTCTCTTCTGCAGGATGTAACGGCGTAAATAAGAAAAAAGATGACAGGAGGACACAAACCTGCATCACAGCCGCCACTGTGGACACCATCGCAGAGTACACTGCTGTTGTTGTGGCGATCACCGAGTACCTCAAGGAGTCACTGGTTCCCAAAGAAAATCTCCATCAGAGTCTTCAGATCCTCAAACTTCTGTCCATGCTCCTGGCCCAGGCCGGGCCTCCTCTCCGGGACAAGCTGCTGCACACAGTTGGAGACTCTCTGGAGGAGCTGGTGACAGCGAGCTGCAGTCAGCTCACTCTGCCACTGATGGACGTCATTCTGGCTGCACACAGGTATGAACACAAACACAAACTTTTCTACGTGTAACAAGTGGGTTTGGCGTTAAACTGTGTCCATGTTTGTCTTCTGCAGCTCCGGCACTGGTGAACATCTCTCAGACCAACGTGTCACCCGTCTGCTGTCATCCATGTTGAACATTAACAAACAATCGGACCTCATTCACGCCGCAGCTGCTTTCCTTCGCAGAGCTCATCAGTAAGCATCTAACCTCTCACATCAAATAGTTTAAGACAAACAGTATTTTCATTATTCAAATTGCTGTGCGTGCTTTAATCTTCTTGTTCTGTGTTTCTGTCCAGTGATACTGTCCACACAGCCCGTGCTGTGAGAATACTACTGCTACCTCTCGACATTATAACTGGCAAGACTCTGCTGGGCACAAACACCACTGGTAAAACATGCAGACATTTGAAAGAATGTAAAATAAGGCAGTCTGTTCAGGATCTTTACAACTAGATATATTTTTGTTCTCGCAGCAGACGAGCATCAGCTTTCAATGGTGGAGCAGCTGAAGAGTAAAACCTCCTGCATCTCTATAATCTGTGTCTGTCTGACAAACACACCGCAGATCACACTCATGGTGAGGCTGTAAGCGCAAAATAAATTTGTGGAGAGGAAATGGACTATAGCTTTTTTTTTATGGGAAGCAGGCTAATATCTCTCTCTGTTTTTCTCTCTTTTCCCCCCAGGCTTCTGATGTCCTCCCCTGTCCTCCAGATTTAATTGTCACTGCTGTTCTGTCACTGTTACGGATCTGCAGTGGCATCTCCTCGTCCACCGGTTGCAGTGAGGCTTGCAGAAATCTAATCGGCAGTGGAAAAGTTCAGAAATGTGCTCTAGAGGCTCTGGCGGCTCTCAACAGCAGCCCAGGTAAAACCGAGTGGCTGTATGTGTCTGTTTAGTAACGAGTGGCTTAATCCCTTCATGTATAAAAATAAATAAATAATAAATAATTATAAATAATTAATTAATAACATTTCAATTAGACTAAACAATTTGTAGGCGTCTCAGTGGAACCAAAAAATAGAACAAAATAAGATTAAATACACAAAAAAGCTACATATTATAAACATTATGTGTGTGTGTGATTTCATGTGTGTCCATCTTGTGTGTTTCAGGAGTGAAGGAGAAGATCGGTGATGTGTTCACAGTCCTGATACAGTATCTGGACAATCCTGACTCTGACCCGACTGTAAGTTATGTCTATGTATACAACTTTAAATGATTTAGTCATGGACGTCCTACTACTGAAGAGCAGTGACTTTAACAGTGAAAATATTTCAATTAGGTAACTTTGTATTCCACTTACAGAGCTTTTCAAATGTGTTCTCCATACAAATTCATTAGTTTTATGTTTCCATACTAATTATCAGCTGATTAATCAGTAATGAAAATTGGAATGATGAGATGACGAGAAGAAATTGTTTGTCTACTGAGATGGAGCCTCTGCAAATCTGATTTCTAAATAAATAAATCAATAAAATGACCGCGTGTGTTTCTCAGGTACTCCACAAGTCTTACCAGGTCTTGGTAAAGTGGACGAGTGTGTGCACAGACCTCTCCTTTATAACAGAACAGCTCAAACAAGGTAAAGTTCACCAGTAGCCTCTTCGTTAAAGCTGTCATGAATCTACACACAGAGCAGACTCTGCCTACATAACGTCCGACCGAAATGATATTTGTGTCTTCCTACTAGATCTCGCCGAGGTGGTGAAGAAGCGTGTGTGTGACATGCGCTGGGAGGTGAGAGACTCCACGGTGGAGTTTTTGGGACACCTGGCAGGCGTGCACGTCTTCCTGAAATCATCCGAGGAGGTGCGCGATGCGTGCGAGGCTCTGCTGGGCGGCTGCTGTACCACTCCTCTCCTGAGGGAGGCGCTTCAGGACACAGAGAGTTACGTGAGAGCCAGCGCCATCTCTGCGCTGGCAAAGACTCGGGCACACAGCTGGCAGCAGGGAGAAGGACTCAGTCAGGAGGAGGTAATCTATAATTGGAAAGCATCTCAAATAAAGAGCATAAACAAACTATGCAGGGCTTCAAAAGTAAACAACATACCCAATGGCTGCATAACAATGTGAACTTGACGGCTGCTGATGAACTTCTGTGTCCTTCCAGACTGAAATCGTGAGCCGACTGCTTGAAATTCTCTCCCAGGACACGGAGGGATTCTCCAGGAGGGCTGTTGTACAATACTTCATTGCCTGGTTCTCCTCATGCTCCTCAAACTTGCCTCCATCGTCGTCCACCTCTCTCCAGATGCAGTGCGTGCGCTCCGTCCTCTCACATGGCAGCGCAGATCTGGACTGGGAGGTCAAAGTTCACACGTTGGAGTTGGCTGAGCTGCTGCTGGATGAAGCGTTTTCAGCTCACCGGGGTTACAGGAAGTGCTCAGACACACATCAAGCCCTATCACACCCCTATGGAGTCGTTTCTGACCAGGTGTACACACCTCACACACACACTGGTTCTCACACAGAGGGGGTGCAGTCGGATTTGGCCAGAGTGTTGAACAGTCTTGTCGAGCAGGGAGTCTTCTCAGCATTGCTGAGTGGTCTGGTTGACTGTGATAGACCTGTCGGTCTGAAGGCCTGCCGACTGCTGATAACACTCAGAGACACAGTCTGTCCTCTGTCGCTAGGGGCACTGGATGCTACCATGGCAACCGTGTCCTGTGAACTGCCTAGCTGGAGCTGGGGGCAGGAGATTAGGAAGATATTAAGGAAGAGGAAGAGTGATGAGGCCAGAGGACAGAGGAGTTTCAGTGGAGCAGAGGAGGTTGATTCTGAGAACTGCAGTGTGACGAAGGAGGCCTGCAGCGTGGGTGTGTGTGAGGTGTTGAGGTCTCTGAGTTTAGACGAGAGGCTGGACGTCCTGACTCAAAGCAGTGACCACGTCCACAACTCTCCGCTCTCTCTGCTGCAGGACATACTGACTGCGAGTGCCGCTCACACTCATTCAGATACACAACGACCAGGGCAAGAGGTCATAGTGGACTGCTACTGACACACACGCACACACACACACACACACACACACACACACACACACACACACACACACACAGACTGTTTTTATGCACAAAAGAGCAAGCCTTAAAGACACCCTTTATTTATAACAAAGCAACAAGTGTTCACACGTAGAGGAGCACCACAGCACCAAGTTAGCATGTTAAAAGAGATAAAAACTTAAACCACAAAGTCACACTTTACATGTTCTTATTTTTGTAATTTGCAATTCAGGTTTAAAGCAAACAGAGGACAGACAAATCATTACTGTGTTGTTATAGTAAAAAAGAAATGCTGTGAAGTGAAGCCAATGCAGAAGTGCCACAAACTGCAGTTCCTTTAACGTCCACTTGAGGCTCGCTACAGAATGGGTCAATTTCCGTAAGTGCCTATATTAAAATGTCAAACTTCACAGTAGAAATAAACAGCCTGCTTCAAAAAACAGTTTTTGTCTTATAGCTAATTTCCCAGAGTCTTTGTTCAAATTCTGTTAAAGTTATGCATTATTATTATTATTATTATTATTATTATTATTATTAGAGCCACAGTTTTTCTTTATATTCTTAGATGCTTTATATCGTCAGTGATCTGACCACTTTGTGAATCTTTGTGTAAATCTATGAGCCACTTCTTGTATCCACAGTCATCGACTCCAGAACAGCGTTCTGAGGAGAGAAACAAAACTTTAATGTTGGAGAACAGAAAGGGAAAATTGTCATTTACGTTGTTTTTAATATTCTTCTGTGTCTTTCATATTATAGTGGAGCAATAGCTCATGCTGCAGTGATCATTCAAAGTAGTGATGTACCCTGTTGGTGGGTTGGAGAGTGCTGTAGAACTGGTCTTCTGCCATTAATGGGTGGAGTGATTGTTGGGCTCCATCAGGACCCGTGGGGCTCTGTGAGGGCAAATTATGAAACAAACATCAACTTGACCACACATGTTGCAAATACAGAAAACAAGACTGCAAAGATACCAGTGCCGGATACACTTGTTCCTGTTCGAGACTTGTGCTGCACAAAACTCACAGGACCGTGCAGAGCCAAAAAGGAAATTCTTTCTGAGGTCACCTTTAGTCTGTATAACAATCATGTAGGCATTCACTTCCTCAGTGGTGGTGGTGGTGATTATCATACAGGCTACAGGTCATCTGCACTAGTTTATCAAATAGTCATAACTGATGCTGCAGTGATCATTCAAAGCAGTGACGAACCCTGTTGGTGGGTTCAAGAGTGCTGTAGATTTGGTCTTCATCCTTCGTTAATGGGTGGAGTGATTGGTAGACTCCATCAGTATCTGCTGGGCTCTGTGCCTACATAATATGTTTGGTTTAAGTTATTAGACTATCAAATTAAAAGAAGAAGTACATATGATTAAAACATAATTTAAACGGAAAGACTTTTCCAACTTGACAACACACGTGCAACATTCAGACATCATTGGGAGTGTTTCTATAGGACACTGAACACTTGTTGCCCTGCACATGGTTTCAGAGGTTGAAGGAAACTCACCTCTCGTGCATCTTCTTTTCCTAAAGACATGAAGGACAACATTTGTTAATATGGCTCATGTGGCTGTTGCCATCTATACATGTATATACAGTGTGTGTGGTGGTTTGAGGGCCTTACTCAGTCGCTTCCTCGTTAGCTTCCATATCAGTATTGGCATGACGACCAGTATAGTTATTACAACAGTGACACATATAATCAAATATGGCACATTTCCTGCCCAGAGAAAGAAGGCAGATGAAAAAATGGTTTGTCTCACTTCAACATATGAATAACACATTTGTTTCTCACATTTTCACCACTAAAGACAAAATTAATTTCTCAATAATCTCTAGCTTGCTCAATAGAGAACGTGAGAATACTGAACGTTTAAACTTCAATTAGTGATTCCAAGTATAAAAAAATGTAGTGATCAAGATAAAGTCTGGTAAATTTTTACAAATGCTGTGACACTGGGTGTTTTACCTGCAATTTATACATTAAATCTATATTTTAATTGTGTGTCACCCTGGACTTTGCAACTTCAGTTAACATTATGTCTTTATTTTAATTAATATATTTGTAAGTTCAGAAAAAAGCACTTCATACCAGCTCCTTGTGTTGATGTTGCAGCAGTAGTTTCTGTAAAATCGATGAAGTAGACATATCAATAATAAACTGTGTTGTAACAGGAAATGACTGTGTGTCTGAACATAAATTTATGGTATGAATATTTAATCAGATTTAAGAAAACATTTCATATATTCTTTCAAAATTTGGTGCATTTTAAAGTTATAAATTTACATTTTAATTATGTGTCACCCTGGACTTTGCAACTTCAGTTAACATTATGTCATTATTTGAATTCATATATTTGTAAGTTCAGAAAAACGCACTTCATACCAGCTCCTTGTGTTGACGTTGCAGCAGTAGTTTCTGTAAAATCGATGAAGTAGACATATCAATAATAAACTGTGTTGTAACTTTATTTTCTATTCTTGTAGTGTTCTGAGTGACACATGTATACTTTTAAATGGAATACAATAAAAGCACAAACATACAGACATTATATAAGGTTACATGAAGTCACATGTGGGCCTTGAGGTCCTCAGCAGTATTAGCTGTTTGTCTTTGGCTGGCAGTAGCAGGTGTCGTCCTATCTCAACACTGTTGTGGCCAGGGTCGAAGGACTCTGGTGCTGCATGCTTAGACATAATAGACAGCTTGCCGCTGACATTCCAATCTGCGTAAACAGACATCTGTGTCTCCAGACTTAATCATGTTGACGAAGACACCATGGTAAAAGCATTCTCTTTTACCTAACTCGGGGGGTATAGTGTTTGTGATGTTATCTCGGGGTTTAAAGTCGGTCCACCAGCATGAGTTGGGCAGAATGTGAGACCGACTCAGGCACTTCTGATCCTTTATGAGAATGTCTCTAATTCTCCTTGATCAAGTGTCAATAAATAATACAGCATAAGACACCAGAGGCTCCTGAACACTTTCTTCCTTCCTGGCCTCACCACTGACCTTTGGCTCCAGCAATTTCTCCACAACAGTAACAGGAAATGACTGTGTGTCTGAACATAAATTTATTGTATGAATATTTAATAAGATTTAAGGAAACATTTCATACATTCTTTCAAAATTTTGTGCATTTTATAAGTTGAATCTATATTTTAATTACATGTCACCCTGGACTTTGCAACTTCAGTTAACATTAAAATATATATGTCATTATTTTAATTAATATATTTGTAAGTTCAGAAAAATGCACTTCATACCTGCTCTTTTTACTGATGCTGCAGAAATAGTTTCTGTAAAATCGATGATGTATGAAGTAGACGTATCAGTAATAAACTCTGTCGTTGTCACAGGTAATGTTGTTGGAGTTGGGCTGGGACTGGTAGACTCGGCTGAAAATAATAGACACAGTACTAACTCAACTATTTGGACAGTTGCTACTTGTAGGAGTGGTATTTCTGCAAATAAAAAGATGAGCATAAACTTACCATCTGCAACTTTAAGATTCACCTCTATATAATCGTAGAAGACTAACCCCTTCACTCCACAATAATACTTCTGGGAGTCTGACTTTTGGAGATTCATGAAAGTCACAACTAATCCGTCTTTGAGGTTAGTTATCTCTATTCGATCGTTCCATTCAGTCTTTCCAAACGCTGCAGTGACGATGACGTCTGAGCATTGACTATTACAAAAGAACTTATCTTCTTTTTCTACATTTTTCCAAACGTTCCAGCCGGAGCATTTGAACGTCACACTTTTTCCAACCTTTCCATCTATGTTGATAGGCTGGACCTCCACAATACTCAGAGCTACAAGTGAAAATAAAGGAAACATTGGTTGCCATTGTGTCAACGCGTAGACAAATATCCACATTTCTGCACATTTCTTTGCTTTGATGTCGAGATGGAGTGAGTATACAGATACCTCAGTGTTGACCTTAACAACAAACTGGACAGATGTCCTATATATACAAAAAGGACTGGACTAAGTGTGCTGGACTCTTAAAAACTTTCTCTCTCTCTCTTCTTGGTTCCCCCTCCTCAACAGATGACTGCATAGTAATAATGGAGATGCTACCACATAATTTATCACAGAGACAGAAAAAGGCTCAACAAACTGGTCAAGATGTCCAGCTCTGTCCTGGACTCAACCCTAGATTCCATAGAGGAAGTGAGGGAGAGAAAACAACTCCTTTCTCCTCCTGCATGACACTGTGGAGGCCTTACTCAACTCAACTAATTGAGTAAAATGCTTCACAGCGCAGAAAAAAACAGGAATAGAAAACAGCGAGCAGTTCTTTAAGCAACAGAGCAGTTGCACAAAAACTGGAAATTAGAATAAAAATAAAAAGCACAAAACTACAATGAAGCAAATAAAAAAGTAAAACCTATAAGGTAAAACGCACAATTTAAGAATAGTTGCATACAAATGAAATTGTTACTCCCACAGTGTAAGACATAGCGCTACCACAGTCAGACTGTCAGACTCTTTAATACCAGGACGGCTCTGTTGTTTTGTATATGTCTTACTTGTAAGAAATTTCTTATCATAACGAGCTGCTGTGACAAGTGATTTTCCCCAGTATGGGATCATTAAAGTCTATCTTATCTGTGCACCATCTAACAGCTACTGAATTGATTAACAAATATAGATATTACAAAAAAAAAAGATAAACTCACCAGAAAGAAGACAGGAGCACACATAGATTTTATTCATGGTGAAAATGACGAGCAAAGAACACAGATGCTGCAATAATTATCTGGTCAACCACATAGTCTTTGCACTTCCCCTTTCTCTTTCTCTTTCCTCAAGTTAACAGCTCCTCCCTTTCTCTTGAAAATCACACGCAGAGACTGACCTTCAAAGAGAAAATACTTTTGAAGTTGGACAGTTGGACTTAATAAAGTACTCATCATCATCAATCATCTTTTGACCTGATGTATTTTGAGAATTGCAGTATATTCATGTTATTCTTTAAACTGCATAAGCATGAGTGTCTTTTGGCTCATTAAAATAACTCAATTATATAGACCAAGGGTTCCCAAACTCTCAGAAAAGCTCACACAATTCTCTATTATGTTCATTTTTTTCAGATTTTCTCTAATTTTTTTTAAATTTTTGCTTCTTTGACACATAACAGAGAGTTTTCTGTCTGTGAGGTCAGTAAACGCATCACATGAGCAGCAAACACACAAACAAACACAAGAGATGTGAAAAGTCTGACAACTCTCTGCAGCCTGACGTAACCTTCCTCTGTTGTCTGCTCTCATATTGCGATGTTAATAAGTAAATAATGTGGATATAAGTCTCATTCCAAGGTAACAAAAATATAAATATTGTTATTTTCATGTGATCAAGCACTAATGAAAACACAGTTCTGTGTATTTTATTACATTTCTGCCATATTCTGTCAATGGACCCTCCTAAATCTTACACATAGGACTTCTAACATTATAATTTCATTAAATACCAAGCAGGGAGGTGGCGATCTTTGTTGGCTTTTTATGATACTTCCATTGATTTGATACAATGCACTTGTGTTTACTTCCAGCAGAGGTCAGTCACAACTCACTAATAGTTCTGCACAGGCCTAAAACTGAAACCAGACCTGGAATAACCTGATCTGACAAATTGAGATCTTGAAGGTCATGATGCATCCCAGATAAGTCTGCTGTCGTCCACTATGGCACACTGCACAGAATAATTACGATTCATTTCATTTTCCAAACACCTTTCTCTCAGATCGGGCTATACTTGGACTGGAAATGGCTATAATTGAAAAACATCTAAAATAAAGAGCATAAACAAACTATGCAGGGCTTCAAAAGTAAACAACATACTCAATGGCTGCATAACAATGTGAACTTGACGGCTGCTGATGAACTTTTGTGTCCTTCCAGACTGAAATCGTGAGCCGACTGCTTGAAATTCTCTCCCAGGACACGGAGGGATCCACAGTTTTTCTTTATATTCTTAGATGCTTTATATCGTCAGTGATCTGACCACTTTGTGAATCTTTGTGTAAATCTATGAGCCACTTCTTGTATCCACAGTCATCGACTCCAGAACAGCGTTCTGAGGAGAGAAACAAAACTTTAATGTTGGAGAACAGAAAGAGAAAATTGTCTGGATGAAACACATTTTGTGACATGAATCAAATCAATGTTGAAACATTATGTCTATTTTACAAGACAAACATTATTTACTAGATTTTCTCAGATTTATGAAACGTGGCACACGTGTCAGAAATAATGAACATTTACGTTGTTTTTAATATTCTTCTGTGTCTTTCATATTATAGTGGAGCAATAGCTCATGCTGCAGTGATCATTCAAAGTAGTGATGTACCCTGTTGGTGGGTTGGAGAGTGCTGTAGAACTGGTCTTCTGCCATTCATGGGTGGAGTGATTGTTGGGCTCCATCAGGACCCGTGGGGCTCTGTGAGGTCAAATTAGGAAACAAACATCAACTTGACCACACATGTTGCAAATACAGAACACAAGGCTGCAAAGATACCAGTGCCGGATACACTTGTTCCTGTTCGAGACTTGTGCTGCACAAAACTCACAGGACCGTGCAGAGCCAAAAAGGTAATCCTTTCTGAGGTCACCTTTAGTCTGTATAACAATCATGTAGGCATTCACTTCCTCAGTGGTGGTGGTGGTGATTATCATACAGGCTACAGGTCATCTGTTAGCACTGGTATATCACATAGTCAAGTCTCCACAACACTCCTCAGAAATCATTAAAATGACACACAATGACAATAGCTCATTCTGCAGTGATCATTCAAAGCAGTGACGTACCCTGTTGGTGGGTGGAAGAGTGCTGTAGAACTGGTCTTCATCTTTCATTAATGGGTGGAGTGATTGGTAGACTCCATCACTATCTGCTGGGCTCTGTGAGGCCATATTACATTTGATTTATGTTATTAGAATATCAAATAAAAAGATTAAAACACATTTATAAGCAAAGTTTAGCCTAAATTGAAAGACAATGCATTAGTGCAACGTGTCTACAAAGAGCACACATCTTCTAAAATGCGGTGGCACTGAGGGCTCGACTCACTGCACCTTGAAGAAAACACGCCAACATATAAACCAAGAAAATGAGGAAACAAACATCAGCGTTGCAACACTTGTTGCAAATTCAGAAAACAACTTACTCTACTGTGCACGTTCTAGCAGCATGCAGAGCCAATATAACCGATATGACTGATATAGTTCTGCTTTTTGTCTCTTTTGAGGTCAGTGCACTGCAATCACTTTCAGAGCAGAACTCAATAAACAAGCTAGTAATAACATTATTTCATGTGAAAGTGGAATAATAACTGATGCTGCAGTGATCATTCAAAGCAGTGACGTACCCTGTTGGTGGGTTCAAGAGTGCTGTAGATTTGGTCTTCATCCTTCGTTAATGGGTGGAGTGATTGGTAGACTCCATCAGTATCTTCTGGGCTCTGTGCGTACATAATATGTTTGGTTTAAGTTATTAGACTATCAAATTAAAAGAAGAAGTACATATGATTAAAACAGAATTTAAACTGAAAGACTTTTCCAACTTGACAACACACGTGCAACATTCAGACATCATTGGGAGTGTTTCTATAGGACACTGAACACTTGTTGCCCTGCACATGGTTTCAGAGGTTGAAGGAAACTCACCTCTCGTGCATCTTCTTTTCCTAAAGACATGAAGGACAACGTTTGTTAATATGGCTGATGTGGCTGTTGCCATCTATACATGTATATACAGTGTGTGTGGTGGTTTGAGGGCCTTACTCAGTCGCTTCCTCGTTATCTTCCATATCAGTGTTGCCGTGACGACCAGTATAGTTAGTATAGATAGTACAACGACAAATATAATCAAATGTGGCACATTTCCTGCCCAGAGAAAGAAGGCAGATGAAAAAAATCTTTGTCACACTTCAACATATGAATAACACATTTGTTTCTCACATTTTCACCACTAAAGACAAAATGAATTTCTCAATAATCTCAAACCTGCTCGAGAACACTGACTTTAAATGAACTGAAGACTGAACGTTTAAACTTTAATTAGTGATTCCAAGTATAAAAAAATGTAGTGATCAAGATAAAGTCTAGTAAATTTTTACAAATGATGTGACACTGGGAACGACTGTGTGTCTGAACATAAATTTACTGTATGAATATTTAATCAGACTTAAGAAAACATTTCATGCATTCTTTCAAAATGTGGTGTTTTACCTGCAATTTATACATTAAATCTATATTTTAATTGTGTGTCACCCTGGACTTGCAACTTCAGTTAACATTATGTCATTATTTTAATTAATATATTTGTAAGTTCAGAAAAAAGCACTTCATACCAGCTCCTTGTGTTGATGTTGCAGCAGTAGTTCTTGTAAAATCGATAAAGTAGACATATCAATAATAAACTGTGTTGTAACAGGAAATGACTGTGTGTCTGAAAATAAATTTATTGTATGAATATTTAATCAGATTTAAGGAAACATTTCATACCTTCTTTCAAAATTTTGTGCATTTTATAAGTTGAATCTATATTTTAATTACGTGTCACCCTGGACTTTGCAACTTCAGTTAACATTAAAATATATATGTCATTATTTTAATTATTATATTTGTAAGTTCAGAAAAATACACTGTAGTACAGTAGTTTCTGTAAAATCGATGATGTATGAAGTAGACGTATCAGTAATAAACTCTGTCGTTGTCACAGGTAATGTTGTTGGAGTTGGGCTGGGACTGGTAGACTCGGCTGAAAATAATAGACACTGTATAACTCAACTATTTGGACAGTTGCTACTTGTAGGAGTGGTATTTCTGCAAATAAAAAGATGAGCATAAACTTACCATCTGCAACTTTAAGATTCACCTCTATATAATCGCGGGAGACTAACCCCTTCACTCCACAATAATACTTCTGGGAGTCTGACTTTTGGAGATTCATGAAAGTCACAACTAATCCGTCTTTGCGGTTAGTTATCTTTATTCGATCCTTCCATTCAGTCTTTCCAAACGCTGCAGTGATGATGACCTGACGATGACTATTACAAAAGAACTTATCTTCTTTTTCTACATTTTTCCAAACGTTCCAGCCGGAGCATTTGAACGTCACACTTTTTCCAACCGTTCCATCTATGTTGACAGGCTGGACCTCCACAATACTCAGAGCTACAAGTGAAAATAAAGGAAACATTGGTTGCCATTGTGTCAACGTGTAGACAAATATCCACATTTCTGCACATTTCTTTTAATGTTAATACTATAGAGGGCATAGAGGGATTTGATATTGAGATGGAGTGAGTATACAGATACCTCAGTGTCGACCTTAACAACAAACTGGACCGATGTCCTATATATACAAAAAGGACTGGACTAAGTGCATGACACTGTGGAGGCCTTACTCAACTCAACTAATTGAGTAAAATGCTTCACAGAGCAGAAAAAAAAACAGGAATGGACAAGGGCGAGCAGTTCTTTAAGCAACAGAGCAGTTGCATAAAAACTGGAAATTAGAATAAAAATAAAAAGCACAAAACTACAATGAAGCAAATAAAAAAATAAAACCTATAAGGTAAAACGCACAATTTAAGAATAGTTACATACAAATGAAATTGTTACTCCCACAGTGTAAGACATAGCGCTACCACAGTCAGACTGTCAGACTCTTTAATACCAGGACGGCTCTGTTGTTTTGTATATGTCTTACTTGAAAGAAATTTCTTATCATAACGAGCTGCTGTGACAAGTGAATTTCCCCAGTGTGGGATCATTAAAGTCTATCTTATCTAAACAAAAAAGTAGGCCATCTACCAGCTACTGAATTTATTAACAAATACAGATAATACAAAAAAGATAAACTCACCAGAAAGAAGACAGGAGTACACATAGATTTTGTTCATGGTGAAAATGACGAGCAAAGAACACAGATGCTGCAATAATTATCTGGTCAATAACCACAAAGTCTTTGCACTTCACCTTTATTTTACTCTTTCCTCAAGTTAACAGCTCCTCCCTGTCCCTTGAAAATTAGACACACACACACACACACACACACACACACACACACACACTGACTCGGGTAAACACCCCCGCTGAGCAAATGGTATTATCCTCTTCTCACCGCTACCTTACCGTACCTGGCTGCACCTACCTCTGTCTTCTTGTTTTCTTCCCATCACTAGCATTCGCTCATGCACTCTGTGTATGATCACCTCCAGTGCCTCCTGTGTGCTGTAATGTCTCCAAAATGACTCTTCCCACACTTCTGCCACAACCATGGCTGCAGTGCACCAGCACAAACAGCCTTGAACGAAGTCCAGTTTTGTTGTAGTTCTCCATACCTCTCCATTTTATGATTGAATTAGTTTATAGTGCAGAGACTGACCTTCAAAGAGAAAATACTTTTGCAGTTGGACAGTTGGACTTAATAAAGTACTCATCATCATCAATCATCTTTTGACCTGATGTATTTTGAGAATTGCAGTATATTCATGTTATTCTTTAAACTGCATAAGCACGAGTGTCTTTTGGCTCATTAAAATAACTCAATTATATAGACCAAGGGTTCCCAAACTCTCAGAAAAGCTCACATAATTCTCTACTATGTTCATTTTTTTTCAGATTTTCTCTAATTTTTGCTTCTTTGACACATAACAGAGAGTTTTCTGTCTGTGAGGTCAGTAAACGCATCACATGAGCAGCAAACACACAAACAAACACAAGAGATGTGAAAAGTCTGACAACTCTCTGCAGCCTGACGTAACCTTCCTCTGTTGTCTGCCCTCACATTGCGATGTTAATAAGTAAATAATGTGGATATAAGTCTCATTCCAAGGTAACAAAAATATAAATATTGTTATTTTCATGTGATCAAGCACTAATGAAAACACAGTTCTGTGTATTTTATTACATTTCTGCCATATTCTGTCAATGGACCCTCCTAAATCTTACACATAGGACTTCTAACATTATAATTTCATTAAATACCAAGCAGGGAGGCGGCGATCTTTGTTGGCTTTTTATGATACTTCCATTGATTTGATACAATGCACTTGTGTTTACTTCCAGCAGAGGTCAGTCACAACTCACTAATAGTTGTGCACACGCCTAAAACTGAAACCAGACCTGGAATAACCTGATCTGACAAATTGAGATCTTGAAGGTCATGATGCATCCCAGATAAGTCTGCTGTCGTCCACTATGGCACACTGCACAGAATAATAACGATTCATTTCATTTTCCAAACACCTTTCTCTCAGATCGGGCTATACTTGGACTGGAAATGGCTATAATTGGAAAACATCTAAAATAAAGAGCATAAACAAACTATGCAGGGCTTCAAAAGTAAACAACATACTCAATGGCTGCATAACAATGTGAACTTGACGGCTGCTGATGAACTTTTGTGTCCTTCCAGACTGAAATCGTGAGCCGACTGCTTGAAATTCTCTCCCAGGACACGGAGGGATTCTCCAGGAGGGCTGTTGTACAATACTTCATCGCCTGGTTCTCCTCATGCTCCTCAAACTTGCCTCCATCGTCGTCCACCTCTCTCCAGATGCAGTGCGTGCGCTCCGTCCTCTCACATGGCAGCGCGGATCTGGACTGGGAGGTCAAAGTTCACACGTTGGAGTTGGCTGAGCTGCTGCTGGATGAAGCGTTTTCAGCTCACCGGGGTTACAGGAAGTGCTCAGACACACATCAAGCCCTATCACACCCCTATGGAGTCGTTTCTGACCAGGTGTACACACCTCACACACACACTGGTTCTCACACAGAGGGGGTGCAGTCGGATTTGGCCAGAGTGTTGAACAGTCTTGTCGAGCAGGGAGTCTTCTCAGCATTGCTGAGTGGTCTGGTTGACTGTGATAGACCTGTCGGTCTGAAGGCCTGCCGACTGCTGATAGCACTCAAAGACACAGTCTGTCCTCTGTTGCTAGGGGCATTGGATGCTACCACGGCAACCGTGTCCTGTGAACTGCCTAGCTGGAGCTGGGGGCAGGAGATCAGGAAGATATTAAGGAAGAGGAAGAGTGATGAGACCAGAGGACAGAGGAGTTTCAGTGGAGCAGAGGAGGCTGATTCTGAGAACTGCAGTGTGACGAAGGAGGCCTGCAGCGTGGGTGTGTGTGAGGTGTTGAGGTCTCTGAGTTTAGACGAGAGGCTGGACGTCCTGACTCAAAGCAGTGACCACGTCCACAACTCTCTGCTCTCTCTGCTGCAGGACATACTGACTGCGAGTGCCGCTCACACTCATTCAGATACACAACGACCAGGGCAAGAGGTCATAGTGGACTGCTACTGACACACACACACACACACACACACAGACTGTTTTTATGCACAAAAGAGCAAGCCTTAAAGACACCCTTTATTTATAACAAAGCAACAAGTGTTCACACGTAGAGGAGGTGTGTTTCACACCACAGCACTAAGTCAGCATGTTTACTGAGATGCAGAAACCTATATCACAAAGTCACACTTACGTTGTTATTTATAGAAGACAATGTTTTTTGGTAGAATCATTACTATATTACCTTACACTTTTTGTCCCCAGATGCAAGCTGAGCCCTCAGAATATAGCCACTTTAACAGATTATTGTTCAAATATCATGAATTCAAAAAAAAAAATATGTATGCAGAACAAATATGCATTGCTGCATTCGAGTGAATCCAAATCTATGAGCCACTTCTTGTATCCACAGTCATCGACTCCAGAACAGCGTTCTGAGGAGAGAAACAAAACTTTAATGTTGGATAACAGAAAGAGAAAATTGTCTGGATGAAACACATTTAGTGACATGAATCAAATTGATGTTGAAACATTATGTCTATTTTACAAGACAAACATTATTAAGGACCCGTGGGGCTGTGTGAGGCTAAATGACATTATAACACATGGTGCAAATTCAGAAATAAGCTTTAGAGCTATACTCTCCTGTGCACGTTCTTGGAGCATGCGGAGCCAATATAACAATCATGTAGGCATTAGCTTCCTGAGTGGTGGTGGTGATTATCATACAGGCCACAGGTCATCTGTCAACGCTGGTTTATCACATAGTCTGAAACACTCAGCGTCCTCAGAAATTATTAAAATGACTGATATAGTTCTGCTTTTTGTGGTCAGTGCTGCAGTCACTTTCTGAGCAGAACTCAATAAACAAGCTGTTGTTTTCTATATTTGCTGAGCTCTTCTGTAATGTGTTGTGTGAAGTCCAAGGGCCAGTTCATCGACACTTGTAGCTGTAATATTATTATTATTAGTAGCAGCAGTAATAACATTCTTTCATATGACAGTGCAGTCATAATTGATGCTGCAGTGATCATTCAAAGCGGTGACATACCCTTTTGGTGGGTTGGAGAGTGCTGTAGATTTGGTCTTCATCTGTCGATAATGGGTGGAGTGGTTGGTAGACTCCAACAGTATCCGCTGGGCTCTGTGCGTACACAATATTTCATATTATAGTGGAGCAATAGCTCATTCTGCAGTGATCATTCAAAGTAGTGATGTACCCTGTTGGTGGGTTGGAGAGTGCTGTAGAACTGGTCTTCATCTTTCATTAATGGGTGGAGTGATTGTTGGGCTCCATCAGGACCTGTGGGGCTCTGTGAGGCCATATTACATTTGATTTATGTTATTAGAATATCAAATTAAAAGGTTAAAACAAATTTATAATCAAACTTCAGTTTAAATAAAGACAATGTGTTGGAAGAGAGACGTACCCTGTTGGTGGGTTCAAGAGTGCTGTAGATTTGGTCTTCATCCTTTGTTAATGGGTGGTGTGATTGGTAGACTCCATCAGTATCTGCTGGGCTCTGTGCCTACATAATATGTTTGGTTTAAGTTATTAGACTATCAAATTAAAAGAAGAAGTACATGTGATTAAAACAGAATTTAAACTGAAAGACTTTTCCAACTTGACAACACACGTGCAACATTCAGACATCATTGGGAGTGTTTCTATAGGACACTGAACACTTGTTGCCCTGCACATGGTTTCAGAGGTTGAAGGAAACTCACCTCTCGTGCATCTTCTTTTTCTAAAGACATGAAGGACAACATTTGTTAATATGGCTCATGTGGCTGTTGCCATCTATACATGTATATACAGTGTGTGTGGTGGTTTGAGGGCCTTACTCATTTGTTCCTTCGTTATCTTCCATATCAGTGTTGATATGACGACCAGTATAGTTATTAGGATAATCACACATATAATCAAATATGTCACATTTCCTGCCCAGAGAAAGAAGAAGGCAGATGAAAAAATTCTTTGTCACACTTCAACATATGAATAACACATTTTTTTCTCACATCTTCACCACTAAAGACAAAATGAATCACTCAATAATCTCAAATTTGCTCGAGAATACTGAATACTTAAATCTATATTTTAATTACGTGTCACGCTGGACTTTGCAACTTCAGTTAACATTAAAATATATATGTCATTATTTTAATTGATACATTTGTAAGTTCAGAAAAATGCACTTCATACCAGCTGTTTTTGTTGATGCTGCAGAAATAGTTTCTGTAAAATCGATGATGTATGAAGTAGACGTATCAGTAATAAACTCTGTCGTTGTCACAGGTAATGTTGTTGGAGTTGGGTTGGGACTGGTAGACTCGGCTGAAAATAATAGACACAGTACTAACTCAACTATTTGGACAGTTACTACTTGTAGGAGTGGTATTTCTGCAAATAAAAAGATGAACATAAACTTACCATCTGCAACTTTAAGATTGACCTCTATATAATCGTAGAAGATTAACCCCTTCACTCCACAATAATACTTCTGGGAGTCTGACTTTTGGACATTCATGAAAGTCACAACTAATCCGTCTTTGAGGTTAGTTATCTCTATTCGATCCTTCCGTTCAGTCTTTTCAAACACTGCAGTGATGATGACCTGATAATGACTATTACAAAAGAACTTATCTTCTTTTTCTACATTTTTCCAAACGTTCCAGCCGGAGCATGTGAAAGTCACTCTTTTTCCAACCTTTCCATCTATGTTGACAGGCTGGACCTCCACAATACTCAGAGCTACAAATGAAAATAAAAGAAACATTGGTTGCCATTGTGTCAACGCGTAGACAAATATCCACATTTCTGCACATTTCTTTGCTTTGATGTCGAGATGGAGTGAGTATACAGATACCTCAGTGTTGACCTTAACAACAAACTGGACAGATGTCCTATATATACAAAAAGGACTGGACTAAGTGTGCTGGACTCTTAAAAACTTCCTCTCTCTCTCTTCTTGGTTCCCCCTCCTCAGCAGACGACTGCATAGTAATAATGGAGATGCTACCACATAATTTATCACAGAGACAGAAAAAGGCTCAACAAACTGGTCAAGATGTCCAGCTCAACTCCTCTCACCTCCTGCATGAGACTGGAGGCCTTACTCAACTCAACTATTTGAGTAAAAACAGAAATGGACAACAGTGGACAGTTCATTAGGCAACAGAGCAGTTGCATAAAGATGAGGAATTACTTGTAAGTCATTTCTTATCATGTTTGTATATACAAGCTGCTGTGACAAGTGAATTTCCCCAGTGTGGGATCATTAAAGTCTAACTTATCTTATCTAAACAAAAAGTAGACCATCTAACAGCTACTGAATTGATTAACAAATATAGATAATACAAAAAAAGATAAACTCACCAGAAAGAAGACAGGAGCACACATAGATTTTATTCATGGTGAAAATGACGAGCAAAGAACACAGATGCTACAATAATGATCTAATCACTGACCACAAAGTCTTTGCACTTCCCTTTCTCTTACCTCTCGCGCAAGTTAACAGCTCCTCCCTGTCCCTAGAAAACCACACACACACATTGAGCACGCAGTATAATGTGACTGTGTTAGTATGTACAAAAGAATACAGTCAATCAGGACTGCGTGGACATAACAGAGTATCGAGCGGACACATAACACGTATCAAGCTGACACTGCATATCTAGCGTGTTGCACATATGCAGCGCGTTGCACAGAGTGTTATGTATCAGTTTGATACTCTGTTACGTCCACACAGTCCAGCTATGCATGTTACGTGTCAAAGAAGCAAAAATTAGAGAAAGTCTGAAATAAGAATTAACATAATAGAGAATTATGTGAGTTTTTCTGCGAGTTTGGGAACCACTGATCTAAATAACTAATAATAAGTTATTTTATCAGCCAAAAGGCTCTTATGTTTATGCAGCTTAGTTGTCAGACTGTGAAAAGTCTGACAACTCTCTGCAGACTGACGTAACCTTCCTCTGTTGTCTGCCCTCACATTGCGATGTTAATAAGTAAATAATGTGGATATAAGTCTCATTCTAAGGTAACAAAAACATAAATATTGTTATTTTTATGTGATCAAGCACTAATGAAAACACAGTTATGTGTATTTTATTACATTTCTGCCATATTCTGTCAGTGGACCTCCCTAAATCTTACACATTGAACTTCTAATATTATAATTTCTTAAATACCGAGCAGGGAGGTGGTGATCTTTGTTGGCTTTTTTGTGATATTTCCATTGATTTGATACAATGCACTTGTGTTTACTTCCAGCAGAGGTCAGGCACAACTCACCATAGTTCAGCACAGGCCTTAAACTGAAGTTAAACCTGGGCTAATCTGATCTGACCAATTTTAGATCCAAATCTACATTTTTGTAAAACATCTATTTCATCCATAGCTCACTGTTACAACTCAGCTGAAATGCAATGAGGGCCTAAACTACATAATGTTTTATTATATAAATGTGTCATATGTGTTCTATTATGTTAATTCAATGGGAAAAGTCACTAATAACTGAAACTGTCAAATAAATGTAGTGGAGTAAAAAGTGTAATATTTTCTCTGAAATGTAGAGGATTAGAAATACGATATAAATTAGATTTATAACTTCAGAAGGTTCGGTAACAAAGACCACCACCTACCCTCCATACACCGACCCTTCATCCCTCAGCCCTTCATCCCTCCTGCAGTTCTCAGTTCACCTTTATTATGCAATAATCCTGTCTAAATTTAAATCCACATTAACATGGTCCTTGTCACTCAAAGTATCATAAATAGAAATAGTCATGTAAAGCACTTCAAAAGTGCACTGACTAAATGTGCTTATTTACTCTCCACCACTGCTGTTAGGCAGCTTTTTCGTGGTGAGCTGTTAATTTAATTTTTTTTAACCTTTTCACATCTGAAAAAGAGTGACTCATCTGATGCTGGTTAACCTTTGCAGAGACTTGCTATAATCATAAACACTCCAGGTCATCACACTCTCCTCTGGGTTATTTTTATCCTTTTTTCTGTGTCTCTTTCCTTCTTTCCACTGTCACTGATTTCCCTTGTGGAAATGCTTCATTAAAGCCCCAGAGAGTTTTAATGTGTGTAGAAATCAGAGATGAGGGCACTCGTCAATGCCACGTGTTCACCCACTCTTCAACTCAGTCACATGCAAGAACAGAGAGAGACACACACACACACACTGATTATCTCATCCTGTAATAGAGTGTCATAACACCGCTGCGCTCTAATCACACAGCTGTATTCCGTCTCTTCATTCATGAAGTGAAACTATTTTGGTAGCTGCCTCTTTCTCTCCTGTACAGCATGGAGGCGGTGGCTCTTTTCTCTTTCACAGCATCAGAAGCGGATGAGCTCAGTTTTCAGAAAGGGGACATCATCAAGGTAAGAGTGTAAATGTTTGGGTTGATGCATTTAGAGGCGTTAGATTTCACAAAGTAATAAAAAGGTTGCATGTTTACGTCGTAAGAATAACTTGTGCCCGTGTGTTTTAGGTGACAGAAATGGAGGATGATTCTTGCTGGTTCACAGCAGAGATCCAGGGCAAGCGTGGCTACGTGCCAGAGAACTACATTTCCCTCCTTCCTTATCCGTAAAAACATGATTTTCCTACATATTTTAGACTGCAGCATACCTATTATATATATCACATCAATTTAGGATAGAAAACATAGTATTATACAAGTTGACTGCCATCTTTTGACATCAGTGGTGCCAAACTTTTTGACTTGTGGCCCCTTATTGCAGGTTATAATCTCAGTTTTCAAGATTATATTGTTCCATTTGAAGGAAATTCTGAGGCGAAGAAGCAAACATTTGAGAAAGTCTGAAAAAAATTAAGATAATGGAGAATTATGTGAGTTTTTTTTTGAGAGTTTGGGAACCACTGATCTATATAACTGAGCTATCTTATCAGCCAAAAGGCACTTATGTTTATGCAGCTTAAAGAATAACATGAAAATACTGTTATTCCCAAAATACATCAGGTCAGGAGATGAATATAACTTACGTGCTTGTGTGTGTTTGTTTGTAGGTGGTTCGCAGGACGGGTGTCAAGACTTGATGCTGAGAAGCATCTGCGCTGGCAGGACGCCGGAGTGTTCCTCGTGAGGGAGAGCGAATCAGCTCCTGGAGAGTTTTCTGTCTCTGTGAGGTCAGTAAACGCACCGCACGAGCAGCAAACACACAAACAAACACGGGAGATGTGAAACGTCTGACAACTCTCTGCAGCCTGACGTCACCTTCCTCTGTCGTCCGCTCTCGCACTGCGATGTTAATAAGTTGCAGGATGTTTGTGTGCTGCGGTGCTGCAGTTATTTTCGCATGTGCCGAATCTGCTGCGCCACCCTTTTTGTCAGCATCTGCTCTGGAGTTTAACGCCTTATTGACAGAATACACTGCACGGCCAGCGTTGCATGAAACGTGCATGCAGCAGTATCTTCTTGTTATATTAGAGGCTGCTTTTTCCGTCACACTGGGCACATTTGCAAGTTCCAGCGTCCACGTGTCTTTGAGTGTGTGTCAGGGTCAGTGGAGAGTCAGGCTATTTAAATACGTTCTACGAGAACAACTAATAATATGACTGTGAGTGTGTGTGTGTGTGTGTGTGTGTGAGGAGGTGTAATCTGGGTCACCAAAGTGACGCGGGACACATTTAATCATTGAGGGTAAATTAAATGTGTTCAATAATCGGGGCATTACATAACACCACTCAGTCTTTAATTAAACACAGGTACGTTATGCAAGTGACACATGCCTCAGACATGCATGTGCACGTATTATATGTTCATATGTTATCAAGGCACAACATCTGTCTGCCTGCAAAGCCCGAGAGTGTTTTATTTAAGTTTATGTAATAGTTCATATAGGAGTCCTTCCATGAGTGCTGATGTACAGAATAACATCACTGCATGTATCAATCTGCTTCACAGGGGGTCTAAATTTGTTTCATTAACAGTCGTTATCTTGGATTGTCGACTATGAATGGTCATCAGAAGAGGAGGAATGAAAGGAAACAAGTCTGAATACTTGCAGTGCAAACCTCCAAGTGTGATACATTATATTATTATGTTATAATATGACGTAATATTCAAGTTATAACCATAAATTATCACATCATAATAGAATACTGATACACACCAAAGACATCAGCCAACCTAGATAAATTAGAGAAGAGCAAAAACGAAGCTAACACCATAAAACACAAACAACATGAGCTTTGAAACGCTTTATGACTTATGATGCCTCAGAAATGTTAACATCGACTGGACTGCGAGACATGTAGACTCATAGATTAAAACTAGAAAGCTAGTGCTCAGGAAAATGATGTTGCAGTCTCAGGCCAGCTGTGTTGGTGGAGGCAAAGAAATGATTAAATAAACAAAGAAGTCATAATCACTTATTACTGTTAACTTGGAAATGGCGCTTGTAGGACTGTTATATAAAAGCAGTCTCACACTTGAGGTTGTGATGTTCTGAACATCAGCACGCTGTGATTAACAGCCTCATGCCCACAACCTAATCACAGCTGTGCTGATATTCAGCACCACATCTCTCCCTCTCATGTGACATTGCCTAATCATGCACGCAGTGTAAGCCTCAGTGCGATCAGCAGAGGGTGATGATGTTCAAGAGGAGCCCATAAGACTGTTTCATCGCCACAAACTGCAGCGATTCATTAAAGGAGACTAAAATCTCAACACATCTGCAGGAAATTTAGATGATGGCAAAACATGACAGTGAGATGAGATATGATATGAGACATGACAGCCTGAATTGTCCTGCGATCGTCTATACCTGCTCTTAAGGTTAACACAAATGACCTGTGTCCCACTTCCATACTGCAGACTAACTCTTTAAGTATGTAGCGTGTTAAAACACGCTATAAGAAAAACTATTGTCCGACAATACCAGGCACAAAGGAAGCTTATGGAGCTTACGGCTGAAAAATGATAAAAGAGGCAGGGGTGAAAGAGCTCCAGGAACAGCTCAGCAAACCAAAAATAACTTATGTGTGTTTGGAAAAACATTTTCACCCTGATAAGAGTGGCTGTACTGCACGGCTGCACGCTTTCCTCGTCTCAGTAATCGTCTTTTAAGATATTATACTGTTTATCCTGCACCACACCCCATTGGTGTTACACTATTAATATAAAGCTGTTCTGTTTCTTGTAGGAAAACAGCACGCTATAACCATGATTATGTGGCGCAGTGTAGCCTGTGTATATTTAGTTTGAAGTGTGGAAGTGGGACACAGCAGCAGACAGACAAAGATTAAAATTCACACACCTATGTGCAATTTGGAGTCTCTAATTAACCTAATTGTTTTTTCTTTGAACTGAGGAATCTTTGCAAAAGCTCCACTCGACAGTGCTGCCGCTCTCCTCTTACAGTAATTATCTTCAGGCGTGTATGGGAGGGAGAAACGTAATAACCAATTACAGGAAAGAGTACACATTGTGGTTGCTGCTGTGAAAGTGAAATATATCACAGCCTTTAAACAAACAATTAAAAAAACAATTGATCCCAGGAGTACAGTACAGAGAACAACACGACATAAAAGATTATGAACAAACTGTAAAAGGGGTTGGCTGAAGCTACAGCTCATTACAGTACAGATGATAAGAAATAACAGTATGATGAGCTCTGTGTCATACTTCACAGTACAATGGTGTACTTTGTATAAGTAAGTATATTCCGCTTCCAGAAATGTCTATATTAGTGTTGCAAGTGGCAATTATATTGATTATTGATTATTGGGAGGGTTTTTTTCAATCATTTGATATGTGGCAGAGCTTAAACAAAATTATTTATTGTTTATATCACTGCTAACTTGTTGGGTTTTAATATACTTTCACAGTTAAAAGACCAAAACATTAATCGAAGAAAATAAACATCACTTCAAATGATAATTAAAATCATCAGCCTTAATCTATGAAATGTAAATATTATATTTCTTTAGGACATCAATCCAAAACCTAAAGACATCAATTACGTTAATTTATTCTCATCAGAGGAGCTGGAATCAGGGATCAAGGTTAAAACAATGAATTAATGTGCTTTGTTCTTCACACAGTCAGTTGCACAGTGTCAGCAGTGAGTCAAACTCTTTAACGTCTGTGAGCTTTTCAAAACAGCTTAGACCAGACTGATGTGTTTATTCACAAGTGTGTCGCCTCTCGGGTTGCACGTTTCCCACACTGACAGAGGAATGCACAGAGCATCTGCGTGAATTCCTGAACGCAGAAACAAAGAGTGGAATGAAGGCGCTCTCAAACCTCACGCCGCATGCCTGCCTTCATCCCCTTCACCTTTCTCGCTCTTGTTTTGCAGTTACGGTGACAGGGTGGAACACTTCCGAGTGCTGGAGGGGGGCGGTCAGTACTGTATCTGGGATGAGTCGTTTTGCTCCCTCAACCGGTTGGTGGATTTCTACAGGACTCACAGCATCGCTGTGGAGAAAGTGATCTGCCTCAGAGACCCGCCCTCATCCCCTCACCTGTTGGCCCAGCTTGGACGTAGTAACCCTTATCCCAACCCTTACAAAAGCAGCTCTCAGGAGACCCTTCCCTCAGCCCGACTCTACTCCCACACAGAGAGAGAGTCCTCCCCCCGTCTGTTTGAATCCGCCGTGGGGGTATGACGAATGATGAAGCATCATAAATCTCCATAAACCTTTCTTAAACACACACCTGTTCTGTCTGATGTCATGGCTTTGCTCTGTCTTTGTGTAGAAACCTCGCCTGGCTCACGCCCTCTGCGACTATGCTCCCCCTCAGAACGCCCACCTCCACTTCGTGCGCGGCGATATCATCAACCTGCTGGACTGCTCGAGCTCACTGACCTGGAGAGGGCACTGTCGAGGTCGAGTAGGAGTATTTCCGCCAGAATACGTCCAGCTGCTGTACCACTGACCATCATATCAAACTGAACACTGTTAGAACAAGTTTACCTTTCTTATCAAATGATCGCGCTAACAATCAGCCCAATAATCGATTAGTTTATCAACAGAGGGACATTAATTGGTCTGTGAAAACAGTATTCTGCCATCATTTCAACAGTTTTATGTATTTCACATGTATTTCTCTGTGCGCCTAAAGTGGGTGAGGATTGAGTTGGATGATTATGATGTCAGATCAGAATTTAGCATCATTTGAAACCAAATGTGATGATGGTTGATGAGCTGTTTGTTCACTGTCAATCAAATCTGATCAAACCACAGCGAGACAGTTTAGAGTTACAACTAAAACTGTTTTTTTCACTTGATTCTTTCCTACAGAAGTTCTAAGTGTTCATGCATTCATAAAAATAAATAAATAAATGAATATTGTATGTTCCTCCTAAACTAGCTCCTTTGTATATCATAATTAATACCTTTGAATTGAAACTGTTAGACTGTCATCATCTTGTGTTTGATGTTTTAGACTGAGCCCTGATGTTCTCCTTTCACCTCTATCTTGTATTTAAAATATTAAAACAACATTGCATAGAATTGAAATGAAATAGAAATGTTTTTGCAATACCACTGTGGTAAATGTGGAAAGCTGTATATTTGTTATGATTATGTTACCTGTGATGAGTGCGGCATCTTTCTTCTTTCTTTCTTTCAGCTTTTATTTTACAAAACTCTCATGGACCAATGGACTTTTCCCAGATTTACTCTTATCTTGCTTGGTCATTCTCTTCTTTTCTCTCGTTAACTTCCCATGTTAAATCCTCTTCCAGCTCATGCAGCTCAGGTTCTGGCATGACAATGGCTCTGCTCCTTGTCTACATTGTCTACACTAAAACTAGAGAGTATTAGCTAACAGCAGCTATAGTTCACAGCAGTTTACTTTACTGTCCATCAGGAAACTGTAAATCACCTGGAGTTGAGGTGGGACCCAGAAAACATTCACTAAAGTAAGTGACATGGATCCTAGTGTGTGACTCAGTGCCATAGCACATTTTTACATACTTCTTGTGGGTGATTATACAGAACAGGTGCTGTCATTTTATGGTGTAAAAATTTTGCTTTAATTAAAAGTGAAACAATGTTCTCTTTGTTTTACCATCTTGTCTATGCCTCCAAGCTCTTCTTTAGTAAACTGAAGCCAAATAAAGAAGGACATAATCCGGTTATAAATTCTCTGTGTTCATTTATGGACAAACATGTCTGGATTTGATGCAACATATTTTTAACTTTATTTGAGATATGACAAGAAAAAAAACACTTGATGGACAAGTTGATTCTTTACATCCAACAATTTGTATGTCTTAATACTTCTTAATGGATTTCAGCAATAAAAAATGAAACAAATCAAATGCACAGCAACAAGATTCTCGACCTTGGGGTTTATGCCCCTTGAGGGAGTTAAGCAGAAAGAGGTCAAATTTTCAGTAAATAAATGGTCATTTGAAACATGTATTCGGAAAAATAAGAAAGAAATCTTGAATCTTGAATTATTTCTATATAATTTAGAGCTCCAACTGAACCTGGGAATATAAAATTTAAAAATCACGGTTGAGAAAAGGTTGAGAAATTCTGACGTATATTCATAAACAAGCTAAATAGCATGAACGAACACTAGAACAATAACTAAAGGTTCACAAAACCTTGTTTAACAGACATAAACAAACTATATAATTACCATTATCAGCATATCAACTCACATGCAGCCTAAACCACACAAACGTATTCTCACTATATAATCTTGTAAGCTTTAAATTTAGGATGATGCACATACATGTTAGCTTGTTACAAGCCACAAGCTTCATTGTAGTTTGTACAATACCCTTCTGTAACTTTAAAAACGAGGTTGCAACAAATATGAGGGGGGCAGTTTTATGAACAAGCCGATGGTGGGGTAATAAAAATACAATTGTCATAACATGAAAGCACATCTGTTTGTCTGATGAAGTCAGTTTAAGAGAGAATACTGAACACAACATTTTACATTACTTTGTTGGAAAAAAAAACCCTCTGCCGTGTGTATCCTATGATTATCTATCATTATGTGTAATTTGATACAAATGCGGACTAAACTCTCTTTAACCTTGTCTTTTATGGAAAATAACACATTTAAAGGGTTTGTGCAGCTTCGGTGGAGGTATGTGCACCCACCCCACCCCTGTTTTTTAGTTTGAAATGTGATTTTACAGCACCTGAAACCAAATCTGCATGTTTCACTTGAAATACAGTGTAAGAATATTCCCTTGATTTTGAAGGATTCGTGTAAAATCAGCACAAAAATCACAGCTTGTTTCTCCACCTTCTTGGATCTGGAGAAATCAGTGGCTGTTTGGCAGGCAGGCAGAGTTTTGACTTCATGTTGGAGAGACTGGCAGGAGTTCAGCAGGAGGGTGAGGCAGGATGTTAAATCTGATCCTTTACTCAGGCAAAGTATGCGTAGAGAAAAATGTTAATACCGACCAGCAGGAGCGCATTGACACAGCAGAACCTGGACCAGAACACACTCTCTCTAACACTGAGGACTCTGGGAGCTGGAGTCCCTTCTGATGGCCGTGCTGCTGAGATACACAACCCTGTGCCCCGACCACATGTCACCCGCCTGGTTGGCTCAGAGCCTGCAACATCACACGCACAAACAGAGCATACACAGGAAGTTACTCAAAGTATAACAACATCAGCATGTGTGTGTGTAGATGACTGTTTATCACATGATGACTGGTTTTATTCCACTCAGACCTTACCCTGGGAGCTACGGTGGCTGATAGAGGACACTTTCTGTAGAGGAATTTCCCTTTGAGGCTCCTCAGTCAGAGTCCACCAGGTCAGGTTACACAACTAAATGGAAATGTAACTTTATTTATTTATGTGCAAGACAAGGAAGCTGCTGGTTATACAAATGTTGTACATATGGTTTATATTTATATTTTGGTGGTAACACTCCGCCTGGTTGCAATTCTATGAAGACGAAGAAGCGTCATTTTGCGCAACAGCTGTTAGCAATAGCCAGGCTAGCTGTTTCCTCCTGTCTTTATTGTTAAAATGAGTTACCCCTGCTGGCTACGTCTTCATATTTAACAAACGAATATAATATAAGCTCATCTTTGAACAAATAAGGATATATATTTTTAATATATTTACATTAATATACCGTATACTATACTGTGTATGGACTCTATGTGCAAGACAGTCCGAGAAATCTGAAGTGTAAACTTTTTTATAGTCTTTAGCTTTCGATTCTTGACATTCAATGTAACAAAGAGCTACTATAGCTAGCACAGTTCACCCAAATCATCTCTGAAGCAGATGTTCTGCACGAGGCAGAGTAATGTCAGATGTGACAAATGGGTAACTAGCTTATATGAGCATTATGTCTTTGTATTGTGTGCAACAATAGTTCTACTGTACTGTAAGATTTTGCTCGTCGGATGATTGTTGATCTTTTGGATTTAGATCCAGGCCTGGCCTCTTGTCACGGTGAGACATTACGCTTTAGATAATGTCTGCTCCTTCACCTTAAATTCCTCTCTTTTTTATTTTCAGTAGATAACATTGCAGGTGTATCAACAGCAAAACATTTACACAAGCTCACTTCCCTAATAGCTCTGTTACTTACTATATCTATGTATACACACCTGCTCATGGGTTGGCGGTGGTGTAAGCAGCGTTACTACAGTAACCACGATAGCAGTGAGGCCACAAAGCAATATGGCGAAATGGAGGTAGTGGACGCTGCGCAGCACTGCAGGGGCCGAGTCCACGACACCACATCTGGGTGGCGGGAAGGCAAACTCCAGCACCATCCTACACACACCCACCACCAAACCCACCATCAGGCCCCAGAATGCACCCTGAATAGACACAAACACACGTAAAAACACATACAGGTTACACTGCATACCTTCCAGTGCTGATACTCTGCAACTTCCTACTGCAAAGCTATGACCTCAATTCTCGCAGCAGTACTGGGTCACACTTGGGTGTGTTCGGCTTGCAACAGTCACTTTTCCCACCATGATAATCTGTCATCGTCGTGTCACTTGTCAAGCGCACACACGTGCAACTTTCTGTCACCTTCTGTGCTTAACCCTCAGCAAAGAATGCGATCTGTGCGGTTCAACTTAACACTCGTGAAAATCATCAGCTTGTCACAACACACAAAACATCGGCACCTCTACATGACTTTTATTTTACTTCTTATTCTAATTCACTTTCCTGAAAAAAAGCATTTAAAATAAAAGTTATTTAGTTAGTTAAGCCCATTTTTCTTGTTTTTGTTCATATAAATCTTAAAACATTAAAATATCTGCATAGATTTTTGGAAGTGTAAAGTTTCAGGACAAATACATTATAAGATACGTCATGTGAAAGATCTAAAGACAGCAATTATAGGGTTAATCTGTGTTTTCATGAGCTACATTTGCAGCTCAGGTTCAAAGATTGCACATGTCATGTTCCCATGTTCCATGTAAACAGGGCTGTGTTTGCTCTCCGCAGTGTCAGACTATAGTCAGCCTGTGACACATCCTTTGCGGTAACGTGTTCCCTTTGACCCCATGAGTCAACACCAAGATCCTTACAGCGATATACTCTCTGTGTTTATATGAGTAGATAAAGACTTGTACACTTTTTGTGTAACTGTGCCATTGACCGTTTTCAATAACTTTTTATAGGTATGCACCACGTGGCTGGGACATTTTACAACTGCGCCAGTTAGCATGGGTTTGGAATGAAGACATGCAGGCATATAGATTTAAACAGTGCTAACTTTGGTATGAATGTGGACGTTTTTGCATATGTAGGTTACCTTTAAACTATCAATCATGTTAGGCTAAAGAGGTTACAGTCACGCTAGCAGCTCTGTGAGACTGTACTTCGGCACGCCGGTGCTCAATGCTGATGTCAGCATGCTAACATGCTGAAGTTAACTGGTATGTTTACCACGTTCATGGACTCAATTTTGTGCGTTAACGTTTGGTATTTAGCGCTAAGCAAATCGTGCAGTTGAGGCTGCACATTACAAGTAAACAAATTTGACTTGACATCACGTTTGACCTGGTGCAGGCGCTAAATAAAGGTTAAGGGATCACGAAAGAACAAATATTTACACTGCAGATAGTCTGCACAATTTTCTGTCAATCTAGCCCGGAAGCGATGGACTGACTGACTGACTGACAGATGGCTGAAATGTTATTGTATTCAACAAAGACATCTTTTAATCAAAGAAGGTTCCTGGTTTGAATCCCCCAGCCGGCTGAGCTCTTCCTCTGTGGACTTTACATGTTGTCCCTGAGTTTGCCTGGGTTTGTCCTTACTTCCTCCCACCGTTCAAAGATTAATAAGTTAATTGATGACTCTAAATTACCCATAGGTGTGAATGTGAGCGCCACTGGTTGTTTATCTCTATGTGTCAACCCTGTGACGAACCCCGCCTCTCGTCCAGTGTTAGCTGGGATTGGCTCCAGCCGCCTGTGACCCTGATAAGCAGTTATGAAAAAAATGCAAATCACCAAATCTCTGTTGTAACTCTGCTCCTGGTAAACACATTACACAATATAGACTTTGTAGCTTCATTCTAAAAAAGAAAATGCTAATATTTACATTACAGAACTGACTTCTGTTCCGGGTATCTTGAGAAAATCCTGTATTCTAGCAGCACAGCATGTATCTTATGTTATATGTCCACAGAGAGCAGACACACCCAGCACTTCCTCTATTAAAACAGGGATTCAATCTAGACTATTCGGTGAGCTGGTCTTTTCTTGCAGTCGAAAGATCGTTCAACACGTGTTATCAGCCCTGGGCTGATACACATTCTTAACTTCAGCAGAGCTCTAAATCTCTCTGTTATCTTCTAATAATCACACTTTCCCTCACTTGCACTCTGTTATCAGCCAGAAACAATCGCTTCTGCTTTCTTTGATCAAACTGAAAGGAAAGCATGTCAATGTTGGTTCCTACGGAGGAAATAATAAACAATGCACTTCATAGACTGAGTGAGTGAGTGAGATTTATGTGCTCACACACACACACACACACACACACACACATACGCAACATGTGGACGCCACACTGAGCAGTGTTGGCAGCTGGATCCCATTTGAGGCTAATGAAACGGTACACCAGTACAGTGTAGGAGGAAGGACAAACAGTACAAACCTTAAAACTCCTGAATGTCCTAAGTATTTTTTTTGTCCAGAGTGAAGAAAACTTTGAATTCAGTCTGGATATGTTTACACAAATGTGTGTGTGCTGAAAAGTAATATCTTGTGTCTTGGAGGTCGTCCTAAAAGTGAAACTTTTCATGAAATACTAGTGTACTTCAGACTGTAATTAGAGCTGTGATGATAAGTCCAATAACATATGACTCCACTCACAGAAACTGATAACTGATTGTCAAATTCTGTTGCTGTTGTTAAAGTCATATATCAAGCAAAAATGTCACATAAATGTCTCTTTTTTATATCAGCGTGAATTGAATATATTTGACTGTGAGGATGGGGATCCACTCATTGTCCATACGGGCCATTCCTGTTCAGAAAGAAAGTTTTCTTTATTTAAGTTTAATTTACAATGTCAGATGAGAGAGACACAGAATTGTAGTGAATGTTAGAATTAAGTTTATTTCTAAAAAAAAAAACACATGATAAAATGTGGTAGAAACCTTGACTTCTTCATCTTCTTCATCATTTCAAAGAAGTCAAGGTCATCTTGGGCTGGTGCTTAGAGAGGCAGCACGCCTCAACAGTTACCCCTTTATGGGGTGTATCTCAACTCAAGTTAAATACTGCATGTTTCATATATAATTGCTTAATTTTCTGAATATACAGTGTTTGTTTATATATTGAAGAATCCAATTAGACTTTTTTGGTGTGAGCAAATAAAGAAAATAAGGTGGCTGTAACGAGCAGTATCCTAAAGTCAGCCTGTTTTTCCTGCACACCTCCTGGACAACGTGATGTTTTCTCTTCCATGCTACCCTACACCTCTTCTTGCAACATCGGCTTTTGGACTGCTGATCGTCCTATAAGACTATGTGAAATTTTATGGACATTTCTCATTATTTTATAGCTAAAACGCATTTAAATGATGTAAAATAAGTGTTTCAACTGTAGTTGGATGTGGGTTACCTGCTCGTTGGTCCTCTTCCAGAACACAGCCAGAGTGAAGACAGCGGTGACGGGTGGAGCGAGGTAGCTCGTCACTGACTGGATGTAGACGTACAGCTGGCCACTGTTGGCCGACTGCAGGATGGGGATCCACACCACACTCACCACCACCAAGATCACGGTCACAATCCTGGAACAGACATGTATAATACAACCTTTCTTTTCTTTGTTGATCCCTGTAAGTTCACCCCCCCAGTTCAGAGTCTAAACTCTGTAAGTGGCCTACCTGCCGACCAACAGCAGCTCTTTCTCTGAGGCCCGCGGGCGATGTTTCTTCCAGATGTCCATGGTGAAGAGTGTGGAGCTACTGTTAAAGATGGAGGTCAGTGATGACATCAGAGCAGCCATCATGACCGCTATCATAAGTCCACGCAGGCCTGTAACAAACATACAAATGAATTAAGCGGGTGACACATTTAAAAGTAAGATTTGTTGCAGACATTTGAAATGAGAGCATTATTCTCACCGCTCGGCATGAGTTCAATCACCAGTTTGGGAAAAGCAATGTTGGAGCATCCCACCTCAGCTCCACACACTCGCACGCACTCTTCTGGATCCACACATCCTACAGAGTCTGAAACACGAGGCGGTCACAGGTCATTCACACACAGGTGAGAAAGACGTAACATACTCTGCTCATGCACAATTCATGTTCTGTAATTTCTACTCGAGGAGGTAAAAGAGTTGATGTGTTATGTGTTTTATAGTTCAAAAACAGTAAGGTCGCACTTCATTTTGTCATTAAAAAGTCTATAATATTGTTACTTGATGCAGTTTCATGTTAGTTTTTTGTTTTTTTTAAGCATCATCCATGTGGCTTTTTTGTTTTTAATCATCTAGATCTATCTATCATCTAGAGTTTTTAGAAATATATTTAAATGTATGTACAGTGTCTTTGACCCTGGCTTTGGTTTGCATACAATGTAACCTTTGATATATTTTTTCTGCATATTAATGCAGTAATGTTCATAATTATATTGTGGCACGTATTTAATGTTTGGCGTGGATCCTCTGAATATTATCTGACTGCCGTGCCGTGCATTTCCGCCTCATACAGTAGGAAAATGCTACATTTTGCTCTAAATGCAAACATTTAAAATCATACAAACTCCTGCTGTATCTACAAAATGTTATTAGGAACTTCACCCCCTTTTTTCTTGCATTACAAGTATGCATGTGTTGCATCTTATTCTATTTTTCTATTCATGTATTGCTTTTAACTTATTGTTGTTGTTATTCTGGTTTGTTTTATTGTGTTCTGCTTTATTATAAAGCACTTTGTAACTGTGTTTTGGAAGGTGCTATATAAGTAAAGTTCATTATTATTATAAGTGTATGTGTGTGTGTGTGTGTGTGTGTGTGTTTGTGGTCTTTACATTTCTAGATAGTTAAACAGAGGTTGTTTTTCGGAATATCTTCTGATAGTCAGCTGTTGGCTGATAAAAAAGTGGACTGTTTCTATGTAACCCGTGAACCTGACCTCATTTTAGTCTTAAAATATATAAAGCCTCATGCAGACATTCATTAGCTGTTTCTCGTGGTCTGTGTTATCAGTGAAAACTCAGCAGACCTTACAGTGACACATCACAAACCAGCAATCACATGGTTAGCAATTAGTCTGGTATCTGCACTGCATTGCCTAAATAGGACATTTTAATCTGTGCTATAAACTAATGGCACCGTGTTAAACTATAATAACTAAGAGAGGAGAGCTGCAGCATTAAAGTCCCATAGTGTCAGTAAAACTTATCCCGGGTTAGTTTCTCCCCCTCTCTGTGTCCAGGCAGGAGGGTGGAGTTTAAAACCACTCTTTCCCAACCGACTACCGGACACTCCGCCTTTCTGCCCCCGGTAACAGTGCTTCCGTTGCCGGATTCCAAGGTCCGGCACTCACCGGCAGCCCGCGCTGAACCCCGGACCTCTTTGAACTTTCTGTCTGGAGAAACGATTTAACGGGAAACAAAGGAAAAGACAAACGAGGCGTGAGCTCGGACCCGGTGAAAGTTGAGGAGGGATATTTACGACTTTTTTGGTGTGTGCGCTTCGGGGGACGGTTGCCATTTTTGTGAACAGCTGTGAAACTTTTGCGGTCCGACGAGAAAAAGAAAGAAAAGTGACTCGTCAGCGCAACATTGAGCCTGAGTCACCGCCTGTTTCAACACTCTTACAGTGCGGGGGGATTAATGACTTCTTTCTGTGTGTCTCACATTAAGTTCCGCTTTAAGTTTGACTCACTGGCAGACACTCACTCAGACAGACAGATAGCTGGAGCCGCCTCCCTCCCCTGCCTGCCTGCCTCCCGTCCATGTCTGCCGGGCCCCGCGGCTGAAGCAGCAGCAGCTGAACCGGACCGCCGCGCAGCCTTGTCAGGTGAAAGGCGTGTCGCTGAGCGGGTGGTGCTTCAGACCAGACATCACCTGTGTGAGTGTGTGTATGTGTGTTAGTAACCTGAGATCAGTTTAGGAACTGATCTTCACAGGTGAAGACACCGGTAAACAGTGATCTGTTTACCAGCTCAGCAGGACCCCGCTATGGACCGGACTGAGAGTCTGGAGGTTTAACGGACCGGTGGAAAGTGGGTCAAAGCGGTGCTTGTATTTAACTATTTATTGACCGGTGGATATATATATATATCAGGATCATGGCTTTATCTCAGATCCAGTGTCTGGATGATCACCACGTCAACTGGCGTGTGAGTGAGAGCAAACCGGAGTTTTTCTACAGTGAGGACCAGCGGCTGGCGGTGGAAGCGCTCATCAACAAGGGCCGCGATGCGTTCACGGAGTACATCCACAAGCACGGCGTCCGGGAGTTCCTCTCGGAGCCGGAGCTGGAGAAGATCGCGCACAGAGCTGAGGCCTACAGACCCGGACACGAGCAGCATCATTATCCGAGGCCTGAGACGCCAGGCCCCGGGAACCTAACCCCTGGTTCAGGGGTAGAAGGAGAAGATGGGAATGTGTCGCTCCAGTACTGGCCCGACCGGTCTGAAGCCTCAGTGGCGGAGCTGGATCTCGGCTGGCCCGAAGCCATTTCATACCGGGGGGTCACACGCGTGACCGTGTACACCCAGCCTCCGGCCGACGGGCACACGCATATCAAGGAGGTGGTGCGCAAGAGCATTGCATCAGCTCAGAAGGTAGGCAGTGAGGATGATGATGATGATGATGGAGGTGGTGGTGATGATTGATGAAGGTCAGGGACTCTCCACCAAATCCAACACAATGAAAACTATAATGCAATCCTGTATTACAGCTTGTTGCCTTTGTGACTCACGGTCAAGTGTTGACATTGTCAAACCCGAGTTGTGCTACAGCATTTCATTTTATTGTAAAGCGTGGCGCAAAAATGCAAACACACACCACACACAGAGCAGCTTTTAGTTTACGGGCCTCATACGACCCAATTTGAGAGCAAATGGACCGGACCACTAAAACCATTTTGTGTAACAACACCTCTAGACTTTTTCCTTTTACAGTTAATGAACCATTCATCTAAAAACATGATAAACAGCCTTTAAAAAGTGCAGTTTGTCTTGGTTTTTCCTCAGTCAGTCTACTGCCATCACACGTACACACAGACAAAGTATACACAGTATTTTTGAACTGAATAAAATAGTGTTTTACTTTTCACATTGAGTACTAACTTCAACTAACAGCAATTTCCACACAAACTCCATTGGGCCCTATTTGGACCCCTTAGTGGGCCAGCTATGGCCCGCAGGCCGTATGTTTGACACGTGCAAACAGTAATATTCCCTACAAAAGCTGAAGTGAGGTTATATTTGGTGAATGCACCACAGTACGTCAGGGTTTTGGTATTTTTCTGGCCGCTCGGTGCATAATGCAGCTCACTACCACAACACCACAAACTACAAAGCAGTGCCTGTCTTTCAGAGGAGTCAAAAATCTTTGAGTTTGCTCATCTGACGCAGCGAAGAAAAGAAGTTTATAATCCCCAACACAATTGGTCTGTTGTGTTCTCACTGATGAATCGATAGACACCCTCTTCGCCCCCCTCCGTCTTGTCTGACATGTGCGGCACTCGCACATGCACACACCGTTTTTAATAACACAGGTCTCATCTTGACACGGCAGTGGAAAAAAATGTTCTGACGTCAGTGAAAAACTTTACATGCCAGCAGCCTATACATGACCCGACATATGCGGAAATGTTGGCACATGTACGTACAATATGGTGATCTAGTTTTGCCCCGAAGCACCAAAAAACTTGAATTTGATTCTGATCCAGAGTTTTTCGCTGCTTGATATAAAGACACCGAGCACAATGACCTTTCACCTCTCTGTTGAACTGCTGGCAAACAACACACTGCTCGCTGGCAGGCTTCCAGGGTTTGCACATCTAAATGAATCATTAATTAAACGTTATCTTGAATTGGCACAACAATGTTTCAAGTATAATGACAGTGAAGTCCCTAACTTTCTTTTTCCGGAGCTCTTTTCTTGTTGCAGTTCTCCATTTTTTTTTTGAGTTTAAAACTGGGTCAGATGAAGTGTGAATCGACAGCACTGTGTGAAGAGTGCCATGCTGTCACTAGTACTGCTGTAGACACACTGTCCAGTCACTTCACACTCTATCACCACTCTGCAAAGCCCTCTTTGTTTCTAGAAGTCTCTTTATGGCGCATCCATGTTCAGATCAGTCATCTCCTTTGTCTTTGAGGGGGTCGCTTGACTTTTCGGATGCAGTTCTCATAAGTGCCTCGCTTCCTTTGAGGCTTTCGTGGCTGCGATATTGCGGCTGATAAAAGCAGCTTGAATCCAACCCATCCTCACAGAGCAGGAAACGCTAACACCATGCGGTTTCCTCTGTGTGTGTGTGTGTGTGTGTGTGTGTGTGTGTGTAGGTGATAGCCGTGGTCATGGACGTGTTTACAGACGTTGATATTTTTCGAGACCTGCTGGACGCGGCCTACAAACGCAAAGTTCCTGTATACATAATGATTGACATGGCCGCAGTCCCCTGCTTTCTTTCCATGTGTGGCAGAGCTGATATGCACCGCGGACACCTAAAGGTACGTATACAGACACACACCCACACCCACATGATGTTTTTACAAGCTGGGAGATGAGATAGCTGCATAGATGGCTGCTTGTGATAAGTAATAACAATAGAACAACATATTATTTTTAAAAAAAAATTGAGCCAAAGGTTGACTTTGGCCTTTTTGAGCTTTATTTTACAGAGACAGCTTGAAGAGTGACGGGAATGTAGGGAAAGAGAGATGGGGAATGACATGCGGGAAAGAGCCACAGGTCAGATTTGAACTCTGGGCCGCCAAAGGAAGGACTCAGCCTTTGTACATGGGGCGGCCAACTACCAACTAGAATAACATTTTTCCAGTGAAACAGTTCAAATCAAGTGTGCAACAAGTATATCACTATAAAAGGGAAATATTTGAATGTAGGCCACATAATTTACGCAAGTCTGTCAGGTTTTTGCCTGCAGGTCTTGTTAAGGTGCATGTTCCAACTAGTTTTTTGGCATAGGCAGGCTTAATTTTTTTTGTTATTCCTTGCCTCTCTGGGTTGAACTGGTCCAGGCAGTAACAGAAAATACTTAATGTGTTTCATGGAGGGGGTTTCTAAATGTGCTGGACTGGAGGCGAGGAAGACATTAGGCACATTCCCGTCTGCGCTGCAGGCAATTAGACAAACCACACATAATGTCACTTTACTTTCTGTGACATGCATCTCTTTCATTTCTTTCCTTTTCATTCTTAACCAGACCTGCCCTTTCTCTTTCTCTAACTGCTTTTTTATCTGCTATCTCCACTGTCATTGTGGGCATTTACGACGTATATACTTATTGTCTCCTGCGAGTTTTCGCACAGAACATTTACAAGGTAATGCTTGGCCTAGGACCACACCCTTTATCACAGAGCCAAAGACAAACACAGCAGGGTGTGTCACGCAAGCATGCACATACATAGAGAGAGTCCATGCTCTAACCTGTAGAGTCAGCTAGCACAGAGTTTTATAGTTGTGCTAATAAACTGTTCCTGACAACAGAACTCTTTTTCGCCTTTATTTCCCTTTTGTTCACCAAATCCTTCCTCCCATTGACATGAAACATCCGAGGGCCTCTGTTGTGTACATAACATTAATCCTGTGGTGTGTGTGTGTGTGTGTGTAGAATCTGCGTGTACGCTGCTGTGGAGGCGTGGAGTTTTTCACCCGGTCCGCACAGAAAGTGCGTGGATCACTGAGCCAGAAGTTCCTCCTGGTTGATGGAGACAGAGCGATCTCTGGTTCATACAGGTGAGCTATGTCCACTGTGCGTCGTTTATTTCTATATTTGAAGCTGCTCTGATTAATACTGACACCTGAAAGCGGACTCCTCAGTTCCCTTTAGCTCTGCATTTTAATATCTTTAAGCTCGTTGTTTTGGTTTTCTGGCCCACAACTATTCTGTTTCGCTTCACTCTCACCGGTCTCATCTACTCTGGGCAGCTGGTGTCAGTGAAAAAACCTGCAAAACCCTGCCAGTAGACAGAGACAGTTGGCAGCAGAGCGCTAATTTTGTCAAATACCCAGAAAACATCCAAATGAATGTTAATGTTGCTCCGTGTCTACCAGATGTGTAAATAGGAAAATGTTGTCACCATAACAACTTAATAAAATGATAAGTCAATACTGAATTAACAGCTTTTACTGCTTCGAAGTGGCAAAAAGTGCTCCAATGCCTGAAGCATTGCTGCAGAATTATCTGTCAATGCAAATTTCTGAAAATTAATCAGATCTATTAGAGTATAAACCTTCACCTCAACACACATTTAGGTCACCATCACTGTCATCTGTAGTTAACCATTTACCAATACATATGCATGCTCTCAGACTTTATCCCTCCTTCCACAAGGAAATTGATAATCACGCGATCAAAGAACAAAATGCGATGCCTGACTTGAGAGCGCACATATCTGATACAATGATTAAACTTCAAGTTGGGATTTCTCAGTAGGATTAAATATTTACTGCTGGGAATTTATGTTTCCTTGTCTTTGTCATTCCAGTTTCACCTGGTCCTCGTCTCGTTTGGATCGTAACCTCATCACTGTGATCACAGGACAGGCAGTGGAGACCTTTGACCTGCAGTTTCGCGAGCTTTACCTCCTGTCCAGAAGTGTGTCGCTGAACAAGGTTCCCATGGATGACGAACCAATCCCTGACCCGCTCCCTCAGGCGGCTCCCACTCCAGTGACAGCTGCCATTGCTAGGAAGCTCATCAATCCCAAATATGCCCTTGTTGCCGCGGGAACACACACAAGTCCCACTTCTTCTGACCAAAATTCAAGCAACAAGAATTCCCAGACTCCCACTGGGCTAAAAATAATGAAAGGACGTCTGAGGCATGTTATTGAAGAGCCACCTTTACATCCAGGATTAGCGCATCTGGAGAAAGCCTACCTGATCCCGTACCTGCCCACCTGGCCAGAGCCAGACCCACCAAGCGACGTGATTGGCTTTATCAACATCAGGGATGAAAAGAGAGCCAATCAGGTTCACTTACAGAGGTCAGAGAGGTTTGAGGTCAGCCAGGCTATACGCTTCAGCTCACCACTGACACTGCCACCACAGACTGAGGCGCCTGCTTCAGGTGAGGATGCAAAGCCTGCAGCAGCAGCAGAAGATCCTTCTGGAAATACAAATACAACCACCTCTACTCCTGTCAGTCCAAACAAGAAACAGGCCAAACAGCAAACACACAGACCTCAGAATAAAGACCAAACTGATGCAACAGACTCCAGAGGGCCTCCTCAGCAGCCAAACACACCTTTAACACAAGACACAAACGCACACAGTCCTACATCACCGTCCAATGTTACTCCTGATTCACAGCCAACAGACAATGCTAAACAAACACCAGAGCCTCCACAAACCGTAGCACCACCTGTTCCTAAACGCCGCACACTGCAGTTAATCATAGACCCCGCCGCCTCAGAGCAGCCTGGCCAACCACAGGTCACTCTGATGAAAATGGACCAATTGGAAAGTCTCGATGGCTTTAGCGAAAGGAAAACTCTGGAAGAGCTCACGCCAAGACGTAGCCGCCTTACATCAAAGGATGAAAGCAGGGACTCTGGCAGCAACGAGGACGGCAGCCAAGACAGCACCAAGGTCATATGTGACCGAGCAACCAATGATGACCCGTCGAGCACCTCCACAGTGTCAGAAGAGGAGTTTTACGACTGTAACCAGCAAGAGCCAAGAGACATGTTGACCAACGGAGTGACGACAGGGTCAGGTCGTGGAAACCGCCATGGAGACGGGGTCAACATGATGGCCCGCCTCTCCCAGAGCATGTTGGATCTGCGTGATCCCAGCCAGTCAGAGGACAGCGCCAGCCTCATCCGCCAATCACAGCAGCTCCGCAGACAATTGCACGCCTCACCTCATAGGCACATAGGACAGGTGAGCAGCCAGGTGAAAACCTGATTCTGTTTTCTCACATTTTACAGACTAAACTATTAAGTGGTTAGATTTATTGACCGATAATGAAAAGAAAGGTGAATTGTAGAGGTGGAATGATTAGTCTAGACAGAAAATTAAATGTTCATCAACCACCTTTAAGCACCTTTAAGTGCTGTTTTTCTCCTATTGAATATCTTGGCTTGGTTTTGGACAGTTAGTCAGACAAAATAGGCACTAGGACTACTCTTCATATCTCTGTGGGCTTAAGGAATTTGTGATGGGTATTAGTTTTTTAATGCAGCCCTAGATAACATTAACAACTAGATCTCGACACAATGTGTGTCTTAATCTTTTAAATCTTGTTTAATTATTTCATGAGTAATCACTGACGAAAACAAGCGCAGACGTTCCCAGGAATAACATTTGCCATGAATAAGTTCGATGGAAGGTTGCAGGAGAGACACAGATGTTTTTTTCACATACCTATTTATGCAGATCCTACTAAAATTGGGTGTGTTTCACCAGTGGTGTTACAGCAAGTGACTACTTGCTTACCGTAAACAACCCGTCATCCTTTTTTCCTGATTAACAAGGTGTGTGATTATCTGCCCACATGTGTGTGCACGCACCTGGATAGAGCGCTCGGCTGATCATGCCGGGAAGGATGATGAAGATGAAAGGCAGCATCTTCAGATAGGCAGCCAGGATTGATGCTCCTTTCACGTGACTCATGTTCTTAGCTGACAGGGAGCGTTGTACAATCACCTACACGTACAGAAACACAAATAACAGCAATAATCATCAACTTCATTTATGTAACACTAACCAGGAAAGGTGCAGTACAATAAAACATACATAGATAAGATTAAAGTGCAGTTTAACAGATGAAATTAAAAGAACAAATGCTGTGAAAGGTCGTAAAAACCTTATTTAAGAAAATACAAATGTGTTTTTAGGAGAGGGGTTAGCAGAAATAGTCAAGAGCTGTGTGCTTTAAAAATACTTAAAATTAACTCTAAATTGTACAGGAAACCACTGTAAAGGTGCTAAAATGACCGCTATGTACAATCTTCTGTGGGATCTTGTGAGTAGTCTTGCTGTGACATGCTGAACCAATTGAAGCTTGGATAGTTTGTACTGACCCAGATAGGAATCAAGAGAACAGCAGTTGTGTAATCAGAATGTAATAAAAACATGGATTTCATTTTCTGTCCTTTCAGCAAATAAAACAGTGGTGATACAAAATTAAAGTTAAGCTTCTGCAGCTATTGTGAATATTTTTTCATATTTAAAGCATTTTCCCTGTAGCCTACATTGATACAAGACATATTCCAGTTTTTGTGAGGGCCCACTATGCTGTTAAGTTGAGGCTCACTAGTTTTCATACAGAAAGTGACAGTTTAAATTGCAAATATTAGCACATATTCCTAGGTGTTACATTTGGTTCATGTTATTTCAAACTTTTAGCAAATGTGAGACTGAGAGTTTCAAACGATGAAACATATTTATCTGAGATAACTGAAGGATTTAACTTTAAATAAGACAGGCCTGTAGTGTGCACAACATTTGAATCAAACAAGAAGTAGATCAGTCTGGAAACTGATGAAATATTTGAGCTTTTAGATAGAGAAGAGTAAAGGGCCGAGGGTTGATCCCTGAGGTACTCCATGAGTCTCCTATAGCCAATATGTGAAACGTCTATCTATTCTGTCTGTATATAAATCTATTTCATGATGTATTACTCATCTCTTTCTGCTTCCTCTCTGTGTCTAGTTGTTCCAGACCTCAAGATCTCCAGGTCGTGATGTACGTAATAAAGGAGCTAAAGTAGTCATTGCCAAACCAGGATGTTATCACCGCCCCACCCGAGCTTCTGGCCCTGTGATTGGAGGACACCGTTACTGGCAGAGTCAAACACTGCAGCCTGATTCGATGGCTGAGACGCGCTCTGGCCGGTCACCACAACGCCACAATCCAAACTACAGAAAGACGGAGCAGATGTTGCCACAGCAGCCAGCCAACCCTTCGGGGTTATTAGGAGTATCGTTCTCAAAACTGAGCAATTTAAAACACTTAAGGGCGCGAGGTGACATAGCGCAGAAGAAGGCGTCTCAAAATAACAAGGCTACTAGGTAGAATGTTGATACTTTGTGCTAAGAAATAGGTGACTCTTCAGCATGGAATCTTCTCTATCTCCGGCATGCATGAACTATGTAATTGGGATTTATGACTTTGTCAGCAATTGTTGGCAGTTTGATTTGATGATATGTTTTAAGAGGGTTTGTCCGTAAATGAATTGCATCACCTTCCATTCCGACGCATTGTGGCTTAAAGCTTATGATTGGATGGTTTCAGTAGTATCTTGCCGATGATACTGATGATATTTGAATGTATACAAACTTATGCATACGTTTAGCATTTCTACCAAAGGCAGGGTGTTCTGTAGATGATAAGTCTTAACAAATTTGGTCAGCTGTTCAGTCGGCTAGCGCTTCAGTATTGTGAACAATCTTTTGAACAAATGTTTCTAAATTACCTCTGCTTCACTTTTTCAGAATTTTGTACTGTAATGTTTATTTTCCGTATCTATAACCTACATAGATGTGACGTATCTGTGAAATGCATCAGCCGATTACGTCTCCCCGCTGATATAATAATCAGGTTTTCAGGTGTTGATACCACTGTGATTGGTTACTGAGGGTGCTGAAGGGTAGGGATATTGTGTTGATTGCTTTCACAGATTTACTGGATTACCTGCGCAGGTGTAAAGAACTCGAAGAGTATATATGTGTCATTTTAAATGCTGATGTGGGACCAAAAGGGAATGTTGTAAATAAAAAAAATCAGATTTTTGGAACCGTTTGGTGATTGTACGTGTACTGTGAGGTATTTTTAAATATATCTGCTTTTGCAAAGAGTGCATGGAAATATAATTGTAGCTTTTAGCTTTGTAAAGGTATTTTTAAAGCCTGGAGTTTAGGTCTGGCACAAATTCATCATCAGGCCAACAGGGTGTTTTTTTTTTCTTTTTTCTTTTGCTGAGTTTGCAGATACAGCCACATTAGAAAAAATCTGGTTGGGTAAGTAGTATGAACAAAACCAAATAAGTTGTACAGTGAGATGGCAAGTTCTCAGTGCAGTGCTTATGTGTGTATGTAATATGCAAACTTTGCATAGCAGCAGGTAAAACAGGAGCATCTCATGCAATCATCACTCACCCAGCAACTTCCTTGTTCAAATTTGACTAACCCTAATTACTGTAGTCAAGTGAACCCAGTTTTTATATACAAGGGACATTTTGTGTGTGCACATATTAGAAGATGTCCACGCCCATAGGGTGGATGTGATTAAATTATTTGAGAAAGAGGTTTGGAGTTTTTTTTTTGCTGCGGTTTCTTTTTTGGTGATGCATCCTCTAGTGGCTATTAGAGAAACGTCACATCTGCAGCAGTGGTGGTTTCTGATTGTTTTTATGTTGATGTTTGTGTGTGTATAAATGTACCTGGTCAGAGCACCAGTACCAGGTGGCCAATATGGTTAGGCCCAGAGTCATGCCGGGCCAGGGCAGATCTCCAGTGACAGCGTCTCTGAACAGGTGCATGGCGTCCTGACGTGGCAGGTGGCAGGTACTATTTGGAATGATCTTACTGGGCACCGCCATGCTGTACACCCGCTCCAGGTTTCCATATCCACCAATCTTATTGAAGGCTGTGGATCAGTGGCACACAACTCCGGTTATACAATCCCTAAAATAACTGCAGTTAGGTTGTAAAGTAATATAATGGTACAAACCAGTGATTGTTAGGATGATTGCTCCAACAACCATGACAAATGTCTGTAGAGTGTCGGTATAGATGACAGCAGCAAGACCGCCTGAAAGGAACATTCCCCGGTTTATAAAAACATGAAATCAGGTATACAGGGAGGTGACTGTGTATATGCGTGTGTGGTTGTGCGTACCTGCAATAGTGTAAAGAGCAGTGACCACCAGCATTAAGACAGTGGACAGGTAAAGGTTCCACCCCAGACAAACCTGAACAAACAAGGCTCCAGAGTACAGGTCAGTCTGGTGGCAGAAACACAACAAGCTGTCAGCAGAGCCAGCAAAGATACGATCTTACAGCAGGTGATGCCAAAGCAAAGCGGCTAAATAGAGCGTCATACTGATATTTTTGTGAAGACGGACAACAGCAGTGAGAGGACAGCCAGGTAGGTTCTGATCCTTTCTCCTCCAAAACGACGGCCCAGGTACTCCGGCATTGTCACGATCTGAACACACACACACACATTTCAACATCTTTGACACACCACAGCTACACAGAAGAGGCGAATTTAAGACGTTCTGTGTGGATTTAGGAGCTCAGTATGATCTGCCAATTAGCAACTGATGACTATAGACATGTATGATGTGTTCAAGCTATTAGAAGCATAATTAGGTACCAACAAATGGAGTAATTTATGTTCCTGTTATTAAAAGGCAGTTGTGTGTGCATGTGTGTGGTGTAGTGTAACACCCTGCTGGGGAATTTTCAAGGCGTCTCATGTCTCTTGGCACTGAAATGTCTGCTGAACCAGCCTTAACAAGCAAAGCAGACTGTGTGTGTGTGTGTGTGTGTGCAAACTAACCCCTGAGGAGATGTAGACAGGCACAAATACCCAGGCCAGAGCCAGCAACACGTAAGTGGCCTGTGAGAAAAAGGAAAGAAGACAGAAAGAGGACAGGGAGGTTTGACCAGATTGTCCACAACAGACCCCTGAGGTGGAAAAATCTCTCTGGTCATACTAAGGGGTAAAAATCTCTTTTATCTCTGCCAGCTCATGCGGAAACCTTCGTGCAGTTCTCATGGACTGACTGTGCAGCACGATGCTGCTGCCCCCTGCAGCAGTCTGCCTGCAACGGCTGCTGAAGGAAGTAAAAACACAAACGCACAGCGTGCAGGTAATCTTATATCTTTGGTCTAGACAGACATTTTCAAATAGGTAATTAGATATCACAATGCTGAAGTCAGGTTTTTTTTTTCAAATGCAAAAGGGAAATGGGTTGTAGCAGCTGTTTTCCTACACAAGGAGTTGTGTGTTTGTCTAGTTAGCCCATCACAAATGAAAAATAACTAATTCCTGAAGATAATGTTGTTAGTTAGTTACAATGAATAGAGAAATTAGAAGAGCATCTCATAATGTTTTGCTGTGAGTGGATGAAGGTCTGTCTACTCACATTCCACTCAAAGCCAGCGACAGCGATGCCTCCAGCAGCTCCAGTCCCAGCCAGACCAATAAACAAACCAGAGCCTTCTGAGCTGGCAAAGAGAGATGCCCCAATCTGTGCACACCAGGGATGGGAAGAGTATTCAGAGCCAATACACCAATACAACAAGACAACAATGTGAAAACACTGCATCACAAGTAAGAGGTTCAGCATTCATAAGTATCAATGCATAAGGCAAGGTTTATTTATATAGTGTCATTCAGACACAAGGCAATTCAAAGTGCTTTACAGGACAAAGAACTGAGCTCAATTCTACGGCGCTATTTTACAGAGACCCAACAGTTCTCACCATTAGCAAGCACTTGGTGGAAGTAGCAAGGAAAAACTTCCTTTTAAAGGCACAAACCTTAAAAAGGACACAGCCCAAAGATACATATTATAAATAAGACACTAAGAAGACAACAGAATGTAACATTTACTGTCAGTCTTGTTAGTTTTAACTACATTTAGACTTAAGTAGTTTAGTCCCGTGGTTCTCATACATAGGGGTCTGGCCTCCTCCAAAGTGTCATAAACCTGAGGATTTGTTGTACTATTCTCTTTTATCTCTTTGGGCCTCAGACATCCCAACCCCAAATGAAACCCTCTAAGAGCTGCTTACAGCTCATAGACAGACTCTGAAACATCAGAGGACCGCAAACAGACAATGCTTTTCTTTTTGTAATGGGTACAGCTATTTTAATATTCATCAGTATATTTTATTTTGTAAAATCTTCTGCATCTATCTGTAAAATCTGAAAGTACCTCAGACCTGTAGTTGAGCAGAAGTAGTGTCATAAAATGGAATACACAAATTACAAAAAGTACACTTATTACACTTATTATTATTATTTTATTATTATTTTTGTTGTAAGTCTGCCGAGCGTAACCTACTACCAGTCTGTCTGTGAACATTCCCAAGGCTGCCAAATATCAGAATCACTAATTCATTAGGTTACTGATAATTGCAAACAAGGACAGATTAACAGAAGAAGCTTCAGCGAACTACAGATCACATTACAGAACAGACGATGAGACTCACCGGCCACCAGGCCATGTCCCGTCCAGCCAAGAAATATCCGCTCAGAGTATTCCTGCTCACCCTGCATGATGACTGACAGAGAAAACTGTTAAACACACACACACATATGTAGGAAACACACACACACACACACACATATATAGATCTCTGACTCTCACCCAGATGCCGACAGCGAGGTTGAGAAGAAAATATGTAGCTATGACGATAATATCAGAGAAGCTGAAGGACTGAGGCAGGTCGTAGAAGTTGATGGTGGAGTTAGACATCCTCAAAGTTCACAATATACCAAAAACACACACTTTGCTTCCTGTGCACACACACACACACACACGTGTTGAATCTAACCCTTACAGCTGTGCAGTCAGTCTCATAATCTGACACTTTGCAAACACCCTAAACACAGAGAAACTCATTACACTCACTAAAAACTTGAAAACCAGCAAACAAACATACAAAAAACAGACTTACTAACATACACACACACACAGTCAAACACACACACTCCAGCCCTTGGCAAAAGTCCCTTCTTGGCTGAACTACAAGCTGACCTTGCTGTTACCGAAAGCCTGACACAGAGTGTTTGGTGTACATGTGAAGAGGGCAGTCCCTTGCTTGAATTGATGATTAAACACATCACCTTAATGTGGCACCTGCAGCGTTTACACACACACCGTGCCAGGGGATAATGGAGTGCACGGTATGGGTCAGCAGTGGAGTACGGCAGATGCTCATGTGGACCAGAGTCCACGCTGATGCGCACACACACAGACACACACAGATGGTCAATCATTGGCGATGACAAGTTTCTAATCATTAGCGTCTAAATACACAAACATCTGCTGGTAAGTGCTAAGTAGGGTCAGTGAAAGTGTGTGAAAGAGAAACAAAGACCAACTGTTTGTTTCATCCAGTAACTTTGACGAAGACAGCAGTGAGACGTCTACATAAAGGCTTATACTCCAGTCACTACTTCCAGCCAGTCAATTTAGAGCCATTTTTGAAGACGTTATTCACTGATGACACTGTGAGCAAGTGCTTGGTGACTGTGGCAAAAATACATTAAAAATAAGACACTAATAAGACATCAGATTGCAACATTTACTCTCTTTTACTGTCTTGCAAAATGAGTGGACACAAGGTTTCTTTTCTGTTGTGCTTCTTTTCTTTCTTTCTCTTCTTAAATGTTTGAGGATAGATACATTTGTGATTTTGCATTATTGGTTAATGATGTATAAGCCTACTACATGATCATATGTATATATCATAAGATATTCCTTGGCCGATCTGCCCTGTTTTACTGCGATCTTGTATTTTATTTACATTCTTTATTTGTTGGACATGTTGAGATGTGAGTTTTCCTCTTGTGCTCCCTGATGTGAAATTAACTCAGTGTAACACACAAACTGCTGGCCAGTGTTTGTCTGCTATAAGGAGCAGATGGTGGCGAGAGGGACGCCCTGACGTCACACACATCATCATTAATCTCACACACAGGACAGAATGTAAAAGCTTAAGATGAATGAAAGTTTTGAGAGCAACAAAACTTCTATAGAAAAAGAGAATTTAAGTGTTACATAAAACTTGAATTGCCTGAATTTGGTAAATAATTAAAAAAAAAAAAGATACTGTGAGAGTTTTCATATATAATGATTAAATTCACCTTAGAATCAGCCTGGTTAATTCCTGTCCTGTATAGTTACTGAGTTTTAAATGTCAGCTTTACCTTGTCTTTAATATGAACAGCAGTGAGACAGACTGTAGGACGACGGACTTGTCTATGAACATAGCCAGTCTATACTTTTTATATATTGGTTCAGCACAGCCCAGTACTTGTTGGAGATTAAATAAAAACACTAAAGCCAATGGAGTCAGCCATTCATTCTTTTCTTTTCTATTAGTCTATTTATAACTTTTTATTGGCATTTCCTTTTAACCTATTTTTTATTTTTATTATTTTAATTTTTGTCTATTGATACATTTGAATGTGTTATTTTTACCATTATTTTTTCCTAGTTATAGTTTTTAATATTTTACTTTTGTTGTATTTATTCTATTATTATTATTATTGCTGTTATTGTTATTATTATTATTATTATTATTATTATTATTATTATTGTTGTTGTTGTTATTGTTATTATTATTATTATTATTATTATTATTATTATTGTTGTTGTTGTTGTTGTTGTTGTTGTTGTTATTATTGTTGTTGTTGTTATTATTTTCTTTTAACCTGGTTCTGGTGTTTCCTCACTGCAAAATGATGACATAGCCTTTCCTCACTTCATGTTTTTGTTCATAAAGGGTTCATAAATTTGTTGGACATGTTGAGATATACGTTTTTTTTTTATTTGAACTCATCTTATATATATATATATTTTATATAAATATCTACAATATATATATATATATAGAGAGAGAGAGAGAGAGAGAGAGAGAGAGAGAGAGAGAGAGAGAAACCTTGATGTAAACATGCTCTTTCCTTTGGCGCCACCTTCAGGTCCACCGCTGTGTTCGTGGTGCATGATGGGAAAGCCAGGGGCCAATCAGAGGACGGAGGACTCGCGTCACCCGGAAGTAGTTACTTGACAACCAAAAAATTGCCGGGAAATCAGCTCCGTCAGTTTGGCTGCTGAAGACATTTATGAAGACAAAAACTGAAAACTAAACTAAACTAACCTCCGTGTCTCTGGTTGAGTCTCCTGCTCCTGTCCCGGCCGACATGGACGAGTATGATGAGATGTTCGGGGTGGAGGACGACTTCGAGGAGCAGTTCGCCGACGAGCTGGAAGTGCTGGCTCAGATGGAGGGTGAGGACTTTCAGCTAATTAAACACACATTCATATAATAGCAGGCGTTTGCACCAGAGTCCAGTTTAAACTGTAATATTCATCTCCATACCTCTCACTGTTGAACTTCTGTTGTCTCTGTTTTTGCATCAGGGTGGTTGATTACACCTGTCACTGTGATCTACCCCCGAACATCAACCTTATGGTGTTTATTTATATAAATATATATTCATACATTCATTAGGCAGTCACCTGTAATGAGTTTCCACTTATTGGCTGTTTTTCTTTCACTCTGTGTGCCAAACCATGTGACCTGGGTTTATTTTGGGTGATTGTGGAGGTCAGGTCGTCCGACACAGCGCTCCATCACTCTTTCTTGGTCAGAGGCGCTCTTATATACCCTGGAGGTGTGTGTGGGGTCATCGTCATGTTGGAAAAACACATAATGGTCCCACAAAGTGCAAACCAGACGTCGCTGCAGAATATTGTGGTTTACACACATGTAGATAAAGATCCTGTCACCTCCCCTGTGTCTAAAGACAAATTTAAACTCAACAGACCAGTTGAAATGAAATGAAATGCATGAATTAGACAAGCTGATTGACTCAAGAGTAAAATAAATACCTAAGGCATTATCAGTTATTTCTCCATTCATTAATAATTACTTCAACATTAATTGGCGCAGGGAACTCCAAGCAGGGAAACGACATTTCTGACGTACAGCACCTGTTGGATGATCAGCCCACCAGTGAGTTCACAAATGTTTTGCCCTTGTTGCATTCATTTGGTGTTGTACGTTTGTGCCCTAAGTCTGATTTTTGTCCTTGCAGCACCAAAGGCGAAGCGGCAGAAGCAGGATGCAGGAGTGGCAAAGCGACTTTTCAACTCTGTGGAGACTCAGGAGAGCAGAGCCCCGTCACAGAGTGATGATATCACGCCGCCGTCCTCTCCGGAGCAGTACGAACCCTCTCACGCCGTCAGGTAGGAGGGATGCGTGGGCCGGGGTTATCTTTTTGTGTTTTTATTGTGTCTGCACACACAGCATCGCTTAACAGATGCTTCATGAAGGAGATCCCAAAAAGCCTAGAGGAGACCAGAGTAAAAATGGGAGAACGCTTTAATGGTTTGAATGTGTTTGAATCCCCAAATCACACACACAGAAGCAACACAATAAATTTGACAAGTTACAGACATAACATTGAAACCCAGTAGATTACGAATCATTTTTAATTACAGCCTTTTGATTCTCAATACAACAGACTTCTCAACATGTTTCTGTGCTTTAGGTCTACACCGGCCGTGTTGGATATCAGCGGCTTTGCTGCGATCCCAGAGACACCGAGGCGACCTCCCTCAGCGGCGCCAGCATCGCTCCACGTGCTGAGGCGACCTCCTTTAGAGGGAGAGTACGTCACCGTGACAGACTCATCGGGGAGCCGAGTCTACCTCAGACAAAAAGAGGACACCGGGACAAAGGTTCAACTCCTCATCCGTGATGTTGAATGTTTCACAAACATGGTTCATCCTCAGTGTACATACATCTGAATGTCCAGTTCCTTCATTTCTGTATTTCTTTGCACGTCTTTGCCTGTCTTTCTCCAGATGGTCGACTCCAGAATGGTGCCAAACTCCCAGGGTTCACTGGGGCTGCTGGCGGTGCCAATAGGTGTGCTGAGAGAACAAGAGGCAGAGAGGGTGAGTCAGTCAAGAGGCTGTTGTGTGTGTGTGTGTAAAATCTGACAAATAGGCTGCACGTAATATACACACTGCACTTGTTTTGGTTACATTTTTCTTTCTTCGAAATTATGCAGCGTCACCATCAGGTTGTGGAAGAATCACAGCGTCTTTCAGAGCTGCTGGCCAGGTAACACCCCACCTGTCCATCACATATCAGAAATCTGAGGCTTAACTTCTGACTTGGTGTCATATTCCAGCAGTGTGAACGATGTGTTTGTCGAGCCTGAAAGCAGAGAGGATAAAGAGAACGATGATCCTGAAGACGCAGAGGGACAAACGTCTCGGCTCTGGGTGGACAGATTCTCTCCCCGACACTACACAGAGCTCCTCAGTGATGATGTAAACAATGATTCTTCACGACCTCGTCTATGTACATACTCCGCCTGATTGAAAGTCCGACACTGACGTGTTCTGTGTGACTGTTTCGTTGTAGTTTACCAACCGCTGCCTGCTCAAATGGTTGAAACTCTGGGACACTGTTGTGTTCGGAAGAGAGAGGAAGTCCCGCCCTGTCCGGTCTGACCGACAAGCTACCAACCAAAACTCATTCAAACCCAATCAACCCAATCAAAATCAAAACCGCTTCAAGAGCAAGATTGAAGTGACTGAGGAGCTGCTGGAGGCGGAGCTGGACCAGTACAAAAGACCCAAATTTAAAGTAATCACGTAGTCGGTACAGTTTCGGTTTAATGACTCTGAGTCAGATAGACAGGATATAATTGATTTTGTCTTCCTCTAGGTGGCGATGTTGTCTGGTCCTCCAGGTTTGGGGAAGACCACCTTGGCTCATATCATAGCAAAGCATGCTGGGTACAACGTGGTGGAAATCAATGCCAGGTTAGACGAACCAAATGAAAACTGCCTAATAATAACCGTAATAATAATAAAAGTGCTCTTATCGTGACTTCATTGGTACTGTTGATGGTTTTGCAGCGATGATCGCAGCGCAGAGGTTTTCCAGAAACGCATCGACACCGCCACACAGATGAAATCAGTTTTAGGAGCCAATGAGAGACCAAACTGCCTCATCATTGATGAGATTGATGGAGCTCCTGCAGTACGTTCTCGACACTTAAAATAATTTTTTGAAAAGGCAAAACAAAATATCCTTGATTGCATGGGTCAAACTTATTTATATGTTTTATTTCTTCATCTGTGGTGTTCGACAGGCCGCGATCAACATTCTTTTAGCAACTCTGAACAGGAAAGACGGACACGGCGGGGAGGCGGGTGAGGCTACGAAGAAGAAAAAGAAGAAGGAGTCCATCCTGCTTCGACCGATCATCTGCATCTGTAACGACCTGTAAGAGAGCGACTGCGATCTTTGGCAGCAGCATCACATTGTAAACTGTAGATTTCTGCTGTAGTGTAGTCATTTTAATCGCTAAATATCGTCTGATCACCTCTCTTTCCTTTCAGTTATGTCCCAGCTCTCCGACCTCTCAGGCAGCAGGCCTTCCTCCTGAGTTTCCCCCAGACTCAGCCTTCCCGCCTCGCACAGAGACTGGCAGAGGTCAGCTCACACACGCAGTACACACACGCACGCGCGCGAACACACAAACAGTCTGTGTGTTTACGTTGAGTTTTTCTTTGCAGATCTCACTCCGGCAGGGTATGAAGGCAGACACGGGCACCCTGATGTCACTGTGTGAGAAGACGGACAACGACATCAGGTCTTGCATCAACACACTACAGGTGGGTGGCAGCACTGTGAAGGACAGTCTGCCTGTTGCATGAGCAGTTCAGTGATATGCAGTACAAATGTATCACACTATGTTCCTGTCAGTTCCTCCACGGTCGCGGCCACAAGAAAGTGGACATCAAGACCATCCAGTGTCTCTCTGTGGGGCAGAAGGACCAGAACAAGGGCTTGTTCCACCTGTGGCAGGAGATCTTCCAGTTACAGCGCACAAAACGGTACTTTAGTGTCTTTTCTTGGAGTTGGCCATGAAGTTGTCAATGTTTTTCTGGATGCTGAAACCTTTTTTCACAAAAGGCCACATTCACAGGAAGCAGCCAAGGAATGAAGCAACGTTTCTGAGAAAGAGATTTATGCTGTTGTGCTCCAGCGGTTTGAATTCACTGTGGACACCAGCAGGGAAATTTCAAACCGTATTTCATGTCATCTGTAGCTCTTAAAAAGCAGTGATTTCATTCTTCACAAACAGAAAATGTGTTTACTTTATAACTTTCTTAGGTTCTAAATGTGTGGGGTTTTTTGTTTGTTTTGTTTTTTTACCTTTTAAAACTTTTTTAAAGGAGACGGTCAGAAAATCTTATCTTATGTTACGCGTCTCTGCTTCTTGGCCTAACTTCAAGTTTGTTCTTTCAGGAAACGTATCGGTGAGGGGTTTGAGGAGGCAACGGGGTCAGGAGGTGGAGCTCAGAGGTTTCAGCACATTCTGCACTTGGCTACGTCTAGTGGAGAGTATGAAAAGGTTTCTCAGGTAATGAACTCGCTGTCATGATTTATATTAAACACTAACCCACGTTTAACTAAGATCAAGATATTCTGAACAACAGTTAATCGATATATTCATAAACGGTTACATTGCGATGTCTTACATCAGATATACTAGCTTAGCGCCTCTCTCTCTCTTTCCTTCAGGGTCTGTATGACAATTTTCTGTCCATGCGCGTGAGGGACCCCAACCTGCAGAGCGTGTGTGAGGCTCTTGACTGGCTGGCGTTCTCAGACAGGCTGAATCAAGTGATCATGCACGGGCAGAACTTCTCCCTGATGAGATACCTGCCCTTCCTGTCCATCACATTCCACTTCCTGTTTGCCCACACGCACGTGCCCCGCATCAGCTATCCCCACAGCCAGCACGAGGTACGAATCAACTACACTAACTAGTTTCACATCATATCGAATGAAGACAAATTCATTTGTCGCTGACTCATTACCGTCTCCTCTCCAGGCCTCCTCCCGGCTCCTCAGCAGCAAGAACGCTTTGTCCACCATGTTGGCCGACATCCCAGCGTGCGTCAGAACGAGGATTAGCCAGCAGACCCTGACCCTTGATATGCTCACACTGCTCCTTGACATCATCTGTCCCAAACTACGGCCTGTACGTAAAAGCAGTTCACCTGCGTGTGTGTCTGTGTCTATACGTAGAAACCAGAACCCCTGCATCATTTTATCACGTATGTTGTACGTTTGTAAAAAAAATTAAATCCTGTGTTTCTTTCTTCCAGGTGAATCCTCAGCTGTTCAGCAGCAGAGAGAAGGAGCAGATGCGTGAGCTGATAGACACCATGTTGGCGTACAACCTCTCATACAGGCAGGACCGCACGCCAGAGGGACAGTACACGTACATGCTGGAACCGTGAGTACACACACAAACACACACACTGTATGTTACATGTGAACACATGCAGAGCAGATGTGTGTTTCTGGGGGTGTTGAAGGTCACTGGTCTTGTCCACGCTGCGGTTCTTTCCATGGAGGCTTAGAGAGTAATCCCTTTAACACCTGGTGTGTGTGTGTGTGTGTGTGTGTGTGTGTGTGTGTGTTTGTGCGATGGTCGTGGTGTGAGAGGCAAGCAGAGTAGCATGCTGCAAAGCCTCACTGGTGGACGAGTGGACAGATGAATGGATTGGTTGGTGAAGGAAATAAATTTAGAGAAAGAAACCTGAAACATGGACGCGTGTTAAAAATGGTTCAAACTTGGGCTACACTTTAACTTGGGAGACCTTTGTTCATCTTGGACCTTCATTTTTTTGTGACTCCAGAGGACGACAGAGACTCTGGTGCTGGTAAAATGACTTAATTAGCCGCGTGTTTGAGCCATGCCGGCCCAGGTCGCGGAGCAGACGAGAGCCCAGCGCGGCTCCCTCCTGCAGGCTCGCTGCGACCAGGTCCTGGTAACCAACGACTGGTGCCTGCCTCTAGTGTTGGCTCTGCTGCTGCTTCTGCTGATTTACACATTCCTGTACCTGCCCTCTCTAGCTCACCACAACACCACTCTTTGAAAAGCTCGTGGAGAAACACAACATGACAGACAGCGGGTACGCCCACGACCAACAGGATTACTTGACTGGACTTTTTTTGGACCCTGTTGTTGATTGGTCAGACTGTGACGGAGTTACTGCCGCCTGGTTTTCGGGAGAGAAAAAGAGCGGGAAGGCTTAAGAGAATTCACTTCATTTATTACAAATGAGTCAATTCATTCAGTTTAATGATGTGCTTTAATGCTGGAGTTTTATCTCTGGTCTGTTGTGGAATATTCTCAGCGCTGTCGCTCCTATTTTTTTGATAATTTTTGTATCCTGATCCAAGAATGAATGCACACTTAAAACAGAGCTGAATGTATCTCATGTAAATTTAAATAAATGTTATTTGAGGTAACTAAGTGGATCAATTCTATGTAACTTATAGTAAAACAGTGATTTGGATGTCATAGATGATGTGGTTGTTTGTGCTTTCAGCTGTAATAACTAAACACTGACACTGTGATTATGTTAGCCAGATGTTAAACTACTTAATATTAGCTGCATGTTGTATAATCCATCGTGTTAAAAGGGGAAAGTCGAGCCATTGGAGCTTCTCTTTCATGTCATCGGCTGTTTTTCTGTAGTTCTGACTCAGTTCTGTCGTGATAGCTTGCAATAAATAGCTCACAGTCACACAGACTGGTTTGATCTGATTCAATGATAGATGTAAATGCAACATAAATGAGAGTTTACTGGCGTGTGTGTGTGTGTGTGTGTGTTGCAGAGATGCAGATCAGCGGTAAGAGGATTAAGGTTTTAGCGGATGACAGATTCAGGGTTTTATTCTGGCAAACATGAACCATGGCACCAAAAGTGGAAGCGTTTTGTTATTTTGTTTGACATCTAACAGGGTTCACCTCTGTGTCAGCTATGAGTGTGTTTAAATCTATGTGTGCCTCCTGGCGTCTGTGTACAGCTATTCACTGAGTCCGTGCATGTTTGCAGGCGCGTCGAGGAGGTGGTGAGGTACCCAGGTCTGCCTCCGCGCCGACAGCTGACGTATCAGGCCAAACAAACCATCAGCAGAGAGATGGAGCAAGAGAAGATGAGGAGAGCCGAGCAGCTGATGCTGCAACGAAACCCTGCGGCGGTGAGGCTTCAGATACTCCACATGTTCCACCTGACAGACCGTGGGGTTGTTATATACTGAGCAGCCTGTAGGCATTCAGGTCAGCCTGCGCGTTAATAATCTAATGTGGTAATAATCTGCTCTGTCCGTGTGATGCAGAAACAGGAAGAAAAAAAAGCAGCCTGCCCAACCAGGAACCATCAGCAGAGGCTGGAGAACATCGTCAAACAGACCACAGTGGAGAACAGGGTGAGGCACGCAAGCACTTAGATTCATCACCGAGGAGGACAGTACATTACCGCAACCAACTAGGCAGTGGGCAGCAATGAAGTTTAACTGACACTGTGTAGAAATTGGTACTTTGGTGGTTCTCCTTACTAACTGGGGAAGTAGCACACTGTTTCTACCACACTGTATGTGTTAGTGGATGACTGTAGATGGAGCCAGAGAGGGAGCAGCCGGCATCTGTTGCACTGAACACCGAAACCTCAGCGGGTGAGCTGCAGTGTTATAATAGTTCAGTGATGGAGTGATGGAGAGAGCGTGAGCCTCTAGAGGGCAGAAATGAGGATAATGAGAAGCCACTGGGTTCCAGTCCCCGATGGTGAAACAGGGAAATGAGGTTAATGAGAGGTGTGTGTGTGTGTGTGCGCGCGCACGCGCCTCTGCGTGCATTCATTCATGTGATCGCTCATTGTTACTGACCTCGTTGTCGAGGACAACGCTTTCCAAACTTACCCGATTAACTTCACCCTCCTCGTCACTCTTGTGTGTTTTGTGTTTTCTAGCCGGAGGTGGACTTCTTTGGTCGTGCCGTTGCCCCCAAACCTCAGAGACCGCAGCCGTCCTCGGACACAGGTACCGTGCGACATTAGCGTGGCTTCATTTATCCGAACTCCTGTGAGAACGGGGGGGAAAGAAACACGCCTCGAGGCACATCAGGTCCGAACACACCAGAGGCACACTGATGTGTGTTACGTAACACGTCTAATTTCGAGCTCCTGCGGCAGACTGTACGCAGGAGATCTGGACTGTCAACAGCTCTGCCACCTGCATTTTCCCACCATAATGTTGGTAATATCGTATTTCTAATAGCAACATAAAAGACTGGCTACGCCTGATCTACAGCCTCCTTTAGTATATTTGGACACCAGCCAGGAGAATAAACAATCCTCATGTTTCATGCGTGTAACCGCCTCAGTTACTGAGTTTGCTACAAGTTATTTTAGTCGTCGTAGCTCCAGAAACCTTCATAAAAGTTTGGAGAGTAGTTGCTGTGCTTTGGCCTGGCAGTAGCTTTTTGTGAATGGAAACAAACGTGACCGCTGTGTTCAGATTCATCGCAGCCCCACACCCAAAATAGCACATTTGCATAAACAATAGAGGTCTTGAACAGGATTTCAGTAGCTTGTTCTCTCCCCTCTAACACGGCCACCTGCGATAAATATTTTCAACAACAGCGTTTCCACTTTGCATGCAGCTTTGGAAAAGCATGTTACTTTTCCCTCCTACTGTGTTTCTCATATGCCGCATGTATAACAAACACTGTAACTTCCCACTTCCTCTCATCAGGATTTATCTCCGTGGAAAGCCTCTCTTATTGTACACTTTTATTCACTTAGTAACACAGGCCCAGATTCAGCACTCTGTGGCCGTGGCAATTAAACGCGGACCCATTAAAATCACTAACCTTCCTGAAAGCACTGCGTTCACATAATTAATCAGCGGGGTAATCGGGGTGGAAAACGCGGAGCTGTGGCTGTTTTTAGGACAAAGCAGGAACAACGTCAGCAGACTAAAACGGGCACAGCTCTGAATCCCGCGTCCTGATTACCTCGTCGGTTACCTGGAGTGTCACCGCACTTGCAACACGCGGCCGTTTGCCCCCCCCCCTTAATTTTGACATGTTTCGTGACGCGACATCAAAACACACTTGGAGGAGCGCGTTGTTACAGTCTTCTCTCAGTTCTTTGCTGTTGCTGTGGTTTGTTGTATCCAGTTTAACCGTCACATCGCAGATTTATAACCAAACTACCTCCAAACTCCACTACTGTGGAGCCGGTTACAGTGTTACTTCATTGTATGATGTCATTGCTCCAGCTAATTATTATTATTGGTTATTCAGTAAGTCTGTAGATGTCTTCCATTTTCTTATTTTGTCTTAACAGTGAAAAAAAATAACTGGTACTGTTTTTTTTAATCACAAGAGAGCTGCAAATCCTCACATTATCACTTGAAATCATTGAACTAGAGCCGAGTTAGTTGATCAAATGAATCAGTGGCAATTCTCTTCAATCATGAATTTAAGCTAAACTGTCAGAAGCTCGCTGATTCCAGATAAAATGTGAATAATGAGTCTCTGTGATAACAAACTGAAGATATTTGGGGTCTGAAGTTTGAGGACATGAAACTGAGATTTAGAAAACTGCCTGGATTTTTAGAGACCAATCAGTTCATTGAGAAAAATGTTCTTTTCCCGTCTGTGTAGGTGAGAAGTGTGCGGTTCTTTCCATGGGAACAGCGGTGGGTAACAGTGACGTGTGGTTCCGGTTCAACGAGGGCATGTCCAACGCTGTCAGACGAAATGTCTACATCAGAGAGCTACTGTAACCCCCCTGAACACACACACACACACACACACACACACACACACACACACACACACACACACACACACACACACACACACACACTCACTCTTTGTCCTGTGTTAAATGTAAACCTCCGAATAAATCCAGTATTCCAGGTGTTAAATTCAAAACAGTCTTTATTTTGATTGACAGTGTAAAGAGCCAATAAAAACGTGTTGTTGAACATTTCTCAGCAGTCCATCAAAACAAACTTCTAGAAAGCTACTCAGTGCTGTACACTCACACACACACAGTAGTCTTGACATAAATTAAAAGCATTCAGGAGTCTCCCAATAAATAGACATGATAATAGCAATGATGTGTGTGTTTGTGTGTGTGTGAGGGAGAGAGAGAAATAGAGAGAGGGGGTAAATGAGTGAGTTAGTGCAGTTGGTGTTGAGAGGGTGTGATTCTTTAGTTTATATGCATCCATGGTCGTGTGCGTGTGTGTGTGAGAGGACTTGGGCAACCTTTGGGGACACATCTCAGACTAAAGACCAGTTAACTGGATGGCTGTCCAATTGGGGACAAAAGCCAATTTAATTGAACCTATTATTTATCACACATAATCATAAAAGAACAATCAAAGTCCCCAACTGGGAAAAAATGGATTCTTGGGTCACTGGTTCAGGTTAAGGTACGAGTAGGGGTTCGGATAACCGTCCAGGAAATGAATGGAAGTCTATGTAATGCCCCCAGAAGTGACCTAAGTCAACGTGTGTGTATGTGTGTGTGTGTGTGCGTGTGTGATCATTAGAGGATCACACATTTGCCCTTCTCCACCCAGGGGTTGGCTCTCATCAGCTCCGGGTTCAGAAACGGATCTTCACAAACACAACCCTCGATCCACTTCACCAGTCTGCAAAGAAACACACACACACGCGCAGTCAGCAGGACTCTGATACTCGATACTTGAAGACAGCTCTTAAGTGTGTGTGTGGGTGTGTGTGTGTGTTGGGGGGAGGACGGTACACACTCAGTAACGGTGATGGAGGATTTCTCTCTGTTGATTGCCAGCTGATACTGAAGGCTTTCCACTTCTCTCCTCATCTGTGGGACGTCTAACTCCTCCATGATGCTACTGCTGTACACACACACACACACACACAGAAGAAAAACACACAACAGAGTGAAGCTTGAGTAGATTAAGAATTCAAACACAGATGTTGCATCAAAACACATGTTTAGTTGTAAAAGAGCCGTTCAGTTCTTGTATTGGTGCCTTCTTTAATTGATTTCATTCAGTTTTACTTCTGCACAGAGACGAATGGAGCTGAATAAACTGTGATTTTGTGTTACAATCAAGATGTCACCATTTCGACCCTTTCAGCTTGTGACTCCTTAAATCAAAGCAGCGTCTACTTGCACGTCGGTCCATTGACAGTATAAAGAATGGATTGGCGCAGGCTTGACGTCACCTGAAGAGCCGCTTCGAAGCTCAGACTCTGCTTCTGACCGCCGCCATGTTGGCAGTCCTGCCTCTTCCGCCTACCAGCTAATCTAAAAACCAGCAATGATGCCTGGGTGCTCCACTGCTCTGTTTGATAAAAAAAACACTTTTATAAAGACCAGATGGTTCACTGACCACAGAGGAAGTGGTTAATAGGATATATTCGTATTAAAGTAGCGACTGTCAACATGCCAAGCTGACCCATTCATTGAGACCATATTTAGCTGTGAGTAGCTTTCAAATAAAGAACTGCTTGAGTATCAGTGCTTCTGCTAGTCAGTGACTTTTAGGAAACGTTTTGAACTTCGATGTAGGAGTGGTCTACTTGTGCACAAAGCGTAACTTTGGATAAAACTTTTCTTACCACCAACAAATGCCATAAAAAGACTGAGAATAAATCTGTCTCTCAGTCCTTTCCAGCTTCCCGACCCTGTCGGTGGCTCTCAGCCCAGAGCACATTGGTTTCTACTGAAGTCGTAAATCTGTAAAATCAGGTCACGTATTTATAGTTTGATTTTTATTTATTTATTTTTTTTTTTAAAGGCTCAGTACTTTCATAGCTGGGCTCCGCAGCTTTCAGCAAATGTCAGTCAAAAATACTACATTTGTTCAGGGACTGTTTTCATGAGCAGATTAATTCACTTTTGGTGCTCTAGTGAGTATTTATGGCAGCAGGTTAGTGTGTGTGGGATTAGTTTAAAATAAACTACAGTGACCGTGTTCAGTGTGATGAATGAATGTCAGCTAGTTTAATAGTTTTGTTTTTATTTTTAACATCAGTAGGATAAAAATTGGTGCGGTCAGTGGCGTAGTGGGTTAAGTGGCCGCCCCATATGCGGAGGCTACAGCCCTCGCTGCAGCTGGCCCCGGCTCGACTCCCGCATCGGACGGCTATTTACTGCATGTCACTCCCCCTCTCTCTGCACCCCTCTTCCTGTCTATCTTCGGCTGTTCTATCATTAAAGGCATGAAAGGCCAAAAAAATAATCTTAAAAAAAAAAAGTACTAAAATAAAAGTTTTCAAGTATTAAGCAGGAAAATGTTCTTTCCTGATTATTTGTTGACAGTTGTTGAATCCTGAATGTTTCCAGTTCAAGAATCGGAGCTAATTTAGTGGAGAATGGTTACTCGTGATCTGCACTTCTCCAATGTTTTCATTTTACCTCTGCTTACTATCCCACCATCTCATTTTAGCTCGTAGCTAATGATGGCTGAATGCTACAATCATGAACATGACGACATCTCAGGCTGGTATTAGAGAAAAACTTATTTTAAATTTTATTTCAGCAATCTTATAGTCTATTTTCATTTGAGATTTTGCCATATTTGGTAGTGTGTGTGTGTGTGTTTAAATTCATTTATTTCAGGGAAGTTGCAAACCATTGGTGGCACATGTACCATAGTCTGAGAACCGGTGGTCAAATGCAACAGTCCTGTGATAAATCTGAACTTTAAGTTTTTGTTGAAATTTTGGAGGATGCAGTTTGTGCTGCGTTACACAAGGAGGTGATTGTTTATTCATCCGACCGCCGTTGATATGTATGAGATGGACAAAATATCATCAACAGCACCACAAACTACAGCCTCCAACATGATCGCACAGTTAAAGGAGCAGTGTGTAGGATTTAGGGCCACCTCACCTCCTCTTTCCTAATTTAAGACCAGATTTGTTTTCTAGATTATTTTTCTCAGGATTCGTAAGAAATTCGACTTAAATTAATTAAGAATTATTTGTATTTTGTTGTATCGTGTAGAACAGGAACTATATTTGATGGTACACCTTGCCTTTAATCTAAGTGATGGTGAACCTAGCTTCCTACCTGAACGCCCCTGTACAGGCATATGTCACCTCACTGCCGCTGCGCTCCTCCAATGAGCGACCCCGACTCTGCCGCCTGAGCAGGGGCGTCCCTCTCCACCTTTAAAAAATCTCCTAGCACTGTCTACAAATGGACATGGGAAAGCTACCCCCTTTAAGAATTGTCATAGCGCTTATTGTTGCACCTTCTAAGCCTTCTTATCGCACCGTATCTTGATTGTTCCCATCTCTGAGTCGCTTTGGATAAAAGCGTCTGCTAAATCATGTTCGTTGTCAGTGTCAGGAGTGGACATTAAAGTTGACCAAGTTACACAGAGGAAGGTGTCCTGCTTTTGCTTCACCACAACCTGAGGAAACATCTTTACACTAGTGCAAAGAAGAAAGTGAAGTGCACAATAATTGCCATAATTTGTGCAGTCTGGTCTACTGTAGGAACACAATGGGTCAGCATGATGGGATCCACAGCATCTGATATACAAAACTCATTTCTTCTTGTTTTCTGGTGATTATACACTAATGAATACAAAGCATATCGTGTAAATAGAGCCCCCTAAATCTGACACTCCAGACCTTTAATTCTCTAAACCAGTTTTAACCGGCTGCTGCATTTGACTGACTTGTTGTAACTAGTTAGAGTGGCTGAGTGTTTACTTCCTAAATATTTGCAGAGTAACTCCGATAAATGTAAAAGTAAAGCACCAAATGAGGCCGCTCAGGTAAAGCAGAGCAGGAGGGGCACTTTGTTTTGACGTTACTGTAGCCGTACCATGAATATCACGGAGTAAAAGTACAATTTGAAGGTATTTGTACTGCACTACTTGAGGAAATACAGTTTGTCTTTACATCTCTGGCTCTTAAAAAAAAAACCTTCGAGCAAATCAAAGTACACCAGCTGCTGTTTTATTTCTACATATTATAAATTCTGCCCCACCCTGCCACAAACCACAATATGGCAGGAAGAGAGAGAGAGAGAAACCAGATGAGAGTTCAGGCCGACCATGGATCACTTTAGTCCTCCCTATTGGAAACTGTCTCTCCCTCCTCCTCCTCCTCCTCCTCCTCCTCCTCTCCATCTTTTTAATGGATCTAAGTAGGCTGCCCGGTTTCCTCCACCAGCATCCATCCTGCTGGAGCCAGCTGTTCTATGTGAAGGCCTTCATCATTTAATTATAACATCCTCCAAATGTGTTGCAGTAGCATCAGTCTCCATCCCTCAGCAGCAGCAGCAGCAGCAGTCAGGAGATATTTCAGGCTCACATTTTTACACCAAATCAAGTCTCTCTTGACATGAACATCAGTGAGTAGGAGGGTGAAGCGACTAGAAACGCTCCCTGTGTGGCAACACAACATCAACCCGAACGTTGTTGTGTCGTGATTATATGTGGATGGAAACGCGTAAAAAACAACAACACCACCACCCCCACACAAACAGCAGCTCTTACCGTCAGGCCTACCGGGAGAGGAGCGCTGGTCGATTTAACGCGCAGCCGGCTGATGGAGGATGCAGGCAGGAGCTTTGACAGCGACAATAACAGCTGAGAGTCGGTGGAGTTTCCCCGGCAGAGGAGTCCGGCTTCAGTGCAGGCAGGAGGAAGAGGAAGAAGAAGAGGAGGAGGAGGAGGCTGCGTGTGTCCGCGGCGCAGGGCACTCCCCTGCGCTCCTCTCTGGTAGCGACTGGATGCGGGATGCGCAGGGCGGAGAAAACGAGTCCCCGCCGCCCCTGCTTTGACAGTCAAACGAGGGCTGGAGCCGAGGACGGACCTGTATGGAAATCCGCACATGCACCGAGTCTCAGCAGAGGCAGGAAACACGCAAATGAGGACGTGCTCCAAAGGGAAAACAAGCTGGGAGTTAATTTTCTATTCAGATGACCGGATAAGATGTCGGTTTCTGTGTTTAGATCCTCCAGAGACAGACAGGGAAATGAGAAATGTGACGTTAAAGAGCTCAAGAACGAGCTGAAAACTTGCATTAGGACATATATTAACTTTTATCTCGGGTTCTCCACTTAGTTTTTACATCTGCTTTGCCTTAAAAGATTATAAAGGGCGTGAAACCTCATCTCAGTCTCAGTTTTCAGGTTTATTTCTCATTATGCAGGTTAACACGAGGTCACCAGTACAATGAAAACCATGTGTGGTCACAGCACTGCACTTAAATGATAAAAATAAACATGATATAAAATATGATAACACTTTAACAACATTTAAGGGTCAGAAAATGACCATCACATTCGTAACTATGTTTTCATTCCTGAAAATAAGTTTATTTCATCTAAGAATGAGCTTTTTATATCTACAGAGAGAGTGGGTCCTCTTTCATGGAGTCCGCCATTTTGTTTCTACAGCCGCCCAGAAGGGACAAACCAAACACACTGTAGTTTGTCCTTCATGCTTAGAGAAAGTGGTGACAGGTTTTCAGTTGATTGCCATCTGACACTTCACTAGGGGCCCCTAAATTCCACACACTGGACCTTTAAGTAAAAAATAAGTGATATAAATAAAATAATCTCACAGACTTTTATAAACTGGAGGGACCTGGATTCCAGTTGTTGCCTTAAGAAGCTGTTAAATGTTTGACATCAGTTATATACAATGACTAAACCACTTCATTGGGTATACTTGTACAATCCAAAACAACAACTCTGGCATACTCTAAAAAGTTTTTTCAGCTTTTGTTGACACTGTCGGAGAGGTAAGTAAGTAAATTTATTTCTCAAGTGTCATGCACCAAAGGTGCCCCATGGATTTATAACACGCCTCGCATATAAACAAACAAAGATAAACAATTTTAAGAACAAACAATACACAAGCCATGACAAACAATGGAGAACAGAAATACAAACACAACCCTGTCCTTTAGACATCACAGCTACAATGGCCAAACAAAACAAAACCAAATGACTGTTCCTTTAAACATAAAGAGACCGCTGACGCTGTTGGCAGGCGTTTAACACAAACTGAGCAAAGCAAAACAATGTAAACAGGAACCTCAGACAAATCAGAACACTCTGCAGACAGCTTATGAAAAGGACTTTCTCTAACGTTGTGCTATATTTGAGAATAGAACAAAAAGTTCATTTTCAGTCTCCCCCAGATCACAAAGGAGACTTTCTGTCCTCGATTGGAAGTGTCCGTAGAGGTATTTAACTGTTATGTTTACTGTACTAGGTTGTAGTTTGTGGTAGTGTTAGATTGGACTACATTATATTGAGATGTTGTAATATTTTACATACAGGAGAGGGCCATAGGATTAGGAACACCTCTCAATAGAATGCAGTCCAACCTAGTAAAAGTAGAGTTTATGGCAGAGTTGCTGCATTGGATCACACTGGATTGTACAAGTGTACTTAATGAAGTGGCCATTTGATGTACATAGATATAATATACATAGTAAGGAGAGCAGACAGGAAAGCAGGAAGAGCTCACACAGCAAAGGAAATGTCTAGGTTGGAGTCAGAACCGGGTCGCTGCAGGAAGGATTCAGCCTTTCAACATGGGGAGCTCACTCTACCAGTAATACCACCAGGGTGCCCCTATCCGAGTATTTTTCTTAACCACTTTGTATATTATGAGCTGCTATAACAAGTGAATGTCCACAGTGTGGGATCAATAAAGTTTTATCTTAGTAATATATCAGAAACAGTCATAAAGACAGCCCTCTGATTTAAATTATGACCTTTTGATAAACAAATCGATCTTTTCTCTTAATTTATGGTTCGAATGAAGACTATCTCTGATCACAGTTAAAATCGTGAGGAACAGGTGTACTTTGTGTACTTTTAGTGTGTCCATCTAACATAAGGTGAATATTGACTCTACGTCACAGGTAAAGTTTGCATATAAAACATACGTGTGTGTGTATATGGGAAAGTGGACCATAACATTACCACCTAAAGTACTGCCATACGTGTGTGTGTGTGTGTGTAAACTACATAAAAATGATACTATGGTTTCCAACAGACCATTCAGAAAGAGTTAACACAGTTAATGTTTATTCACCAAATACAAGTGGACAGTTTGATGCAACAGTTTCATCACACATTAAAAACTGGTTCTTCATTCAGGTTGGTTCTGTTAGCTCGAAGCAAGTGACGATATTTGAACATTGGGGCACCTGAAAGAGACAAAGTGAGATCAGACAACAACAGTGACAGGAGAACATAAAATAAGATCCTTTGTAGCCTCAGATAAAAGTTAGAATCAGGAGCAAGCAGCTCTCATACGAGGTGTCAGAAAATATTTAGAAATCATCATCGGCTGTATGAAACATACACGCTTACCTTTTTAAAAAAAGGCTCGATCACCAGTTGTTGAAGAGTCGACTTCCACATTTGTTGTGTAGTGAATCTGTAAAGGAGAGCAGCGCAGGTTTAATTCACTAAGCCACTTAATGCGTATCAACTGTACATCTACTGTAGGAGCCTCAGAATAAAGCTAGAATCAGGAGCTGGAGTTCAGCTCTCATAGTAGGTGTCAGAAAAGTTTATTTTAGTTTGTCATCACAGGCTGAGAGGTATACAAATGCCAACATACTTCACGGACTCACCTGCTCTCAGACCCAGTGAGGTCCTTGTTAATAAGAACTTCGATCTTAGGAGCTTGGATCTTTGTTTTAGGTTTTCAGTCTTCTCGTTCTCACCTGTAAAAGAAAGTTCAGTTTTAAAAACGGGGGAAAAGGGATGAGGTTGATGAGGCTACGCCAGTACATAAGCCTCAGAATAAAGTTAGAATCAGGAGCTGGAGTTCAGCTCTCATAGTAGGTGTCAGAAAAGTTTATTTTAGTTTGTCATCACAGGCTGAGAGGTATACAAATGCCAACATACTTCAGGGACTCACCTGCTCTCAAACCCAGCGAGGTCCGTGTCAATAACAACTTCGATCTTAGGAGCTTGGATCTTTGTTTGAAGTTTTCAGTCTTCTCGTTCTCACCTGTAAAAGAAAGTTCAGTTTTAAAAACGGGGGAAAATGGATGACGTTGATGAGGCTACGCCAGTACATAAGCCTCAGAATAAAGTTAGAATCAGGAGCTGGAGTTCAGCTCTCATAGTAGGTGTCAGAAAAGTTTGTTTTAGTTTGTCATCACAGGCTGAAACTGTCTCACATGCTAAAGTATGAACTCACCTGGCAAAGGTATTTGACTATAATCTCAGCGCTCATCCTTGAGATTGAATTCAGGCAGCTCCAGGGTCTTCAGTCTGCACCATCAATCTCTGCTTTCTCATCTGTGCAAGCATCAACTATACGGGGAAAGCAGATGATTAAAGAAAGGATTAGAGAAATGATTTTGATCATATGCCTAAAAGCAAAGCCTACGCTTCTGTTTATCAAGAGGTGAAGGGGAAACTGGTGTTACATGACAAGCTATCATTTCTAGTTTCATATTTGATAAATAAACATGAGGGGAGAGTTGCCTGCCAAGGCCGTCTATCGTATCCTATATTTAATCTATTGTTTAGGATGCAGATTAACTCACATTTGCTCTTATCCAGGGAGAGACGTCTTCATCTTTCTTCATCTCAACCAGTCATCAAGATGTACACTCCAACATGACCTCCATGTTACCTGACTGAATAATAATTAAAAAAAAAAAAAAAAAAAGGGTTCATTAAAAATGTCAGCTACACCAGTTAATTCATGCATGCAGATTCGGGTGATATCATGTTATCCATTTCAGCATTTAATCCCCTCACAACAACTTTGATATGAATCATGTTTTAAGTGTGATTAGACAAGATTTGAATAGAGCTTACTGCTATTTAAGCATAACATTTACAGGTAACAAAATGTTTGACATAAGACAGATTTAACACAATTTAACCAACTTTAACTGAAAATTTAAAGATTTATTTTGTTAATGTATCAACTTGAAAGCATGATAGCTGCTACTGCGGGTCACATTTGTTAGTTTTAGAGGTGGAAACAACACGTGGAGGTGGTCAGCCCTGCAGGACAGCCACGTGTTCCTGCTCAGACACGGAGTTAGCACACAGTGTCACAGTGTAATACTCACCTGTGTGACGTCTCTCAGGTGGTCTGTTCGCTTTCTTTCAGCCAAACTGACTCACTCGGGTCACCATGAGGTAAAGTTTGGAGAAAACACTGAAAGAGGAGGTTACGGAGGTTCATCTCTCCTGCCATGCTGCCGGTGAAGAGCTGCAGACCCAGAAAAAGAGGTTCCCGACGGCTTCCGTCCAACAGAAAGCGAATAAGCCCCTCCCCTTCCGTGGCTAACAGGCTAGCTCGCTACATAGCAGGCTAGTTAGCTAACGTTACCCAGCTATCTTCATCCTTTGGACTATTTGAAAAGCAAATAAATAGTTTTTTGGGCTTTATTAAATGTTTATTGCACCCCATTAATGCACCGGACAATACTACCTGAGCAATTCGCTCATTAAACAAAGATTAAGCAACGGTTATTTTGTTAGCGTTAAAGAACAACATTTCCCATGAGGCTTAGACGCAGAATCCGTGTCAAAGCCTCGTGGAAGTTGTAGTTTTTTTGTTGTTGTTTTAAACGCTAACGTATTCGGCATCATTTTATGTCGGTTAAAGTGGGGGTAGACAGAAATAAGTGCCAAATAAGCTTATAAAGTGAACATTATGAAATCATCCACTTTGTAACACTTTTAGAAACCTATCACTGACTCACTTATCAGGGCAACTTTCAAACCCTGAACCTAAACGTGCAACTACAGTCAACTTTCAGCCAAATCATCATCAACACACTGAGTTTGGTGATTAAAGAGCTCCAAATATAATATTATAGTGAAAACACCACTCTTAATTGTATACATCACAGGGTAAACACTGTATGGTTGGTGATACGGCACAACAATCAATGAAATTTAGGATGGATTTGGTATTTTTGTATACCAAATATATAATATACATGTACACTTTGTCCTATTGCCTTATTTTGTGAGTACACATCATCGAGTTGTGACAAAGAGGCAGGGTATTTGTGCTGTGTTATGTAGGCTATATTTGTAGGCGTCAGCTCTGCTGGATATGTAAAATTATGATCATACTTCCTGAATATGCTCTATACTTTATTTCTTTATCACAGGCTATAATTATTATTTGCATATCATGCTTTACAGTTGATCCCTTTCTTACAAAATCAAACACTGATGTACTTTTGTTAGTTTCATCTACAGCAATGAACCTAATCTGAAGAGATTACATTTTTTCAAAGTTTATTACTTTTTACACCACATATGACCAGTTAAAGCTGGTACATTAAGATAAAACATGGACACCTCTGCCCACATACTTTTGATCTAGAACAGTGGTTTGGCTTTATTTCCAGTTCAAGTAGATCTTAGCATCACAGTGTGCAGTGATAGCTGAGACAAAAATGAGCAGATCTACAGCAAATATTTTATAAATACTGAGGTCTTGAGTTCAAGGCAGAAATAATTTTGTCAGCCACTAAATTGTGTTTAGAAACTTTCAAAGTATTAAAAGTAAAAAATATCAATCTGTAGATGTCTGTAATGTGTAAATCCCAATATATATAATATTGTAGAATGTGAACTCCCCATTTCTTTAAACCTCCCAAAAATACTACAGATCAAATGACCCTGCTGTCTGAAATGTTTGCCACGGCTCGGAAAGCTACGTTCCATCTAATGTTTAGAGGAAGGTCTTTTCCTGATTAGACTGGACCAGGCCTTATCGGTCAACATCAGTAGATTCCAACATGTTGTGGACTCCCAGAAGAGTGAGTATGAGCTCTAAAACAACCACACACTTCACACAGTCATGTAAGGTTTGATTTATACATTTATTCTGATCACAGCTGTACAGGAATGCATCGTCACAGCAGAAACACAACCTAAACCCAACCATGGCACAACAGCCGTCACAACACATCCAGAACTCAACCATAAATGTACAGGCTCAATCAGCTCACCTCAATTCAATGTCTATAATTATCATTATTATTATTATTATCATCATTATTATGATTATTCACATAGAACCATCTGTCTCTCAAATATATCTTTGTTTTCAAAGAGCATAAAAATACAAGTGGACTCTTTATTGGGATGAACACTGGTGGCTGATCCACTGTCTGGCCTACATGGGTGGGGGGGCCACTGAAAAACTTGGGGAGCCGAGGAGGAGCAGAGCCAATTTATTACAGATACAAGTGGGGGAGGGCTCATACAAGGCTTCCCAATGGTTACAGGAGGACTGCAGACAGGGTGATTGATTTTCAGGATCATATAGGACTCACAACTCAACCTAGAAGCTACTTTTTGATGTCACACACACACATAAGGAGCGAGGGGTTTGTAAAGAACCAGAAAAAAAAACATAAAAGATTGGAGAAAACAAGACAAAAAAGTAAAAAATAAATAAATGAAAGAACACTACCAAGGCACAGAGAGATGCAGTTAACAAAACAGACACAGAGGGGGGGAGACGAGACATAAGGTGGGCCGATTAGAGGCAGTTTTACTAACCAACACTAGAGGGAGCTCTAACAGCTCAAATACCCAGGTATATTATAAATTCTATGTATGTATACTGGATGTACTATATAAAGCATTGAAATATAGGATTATCTTTTAAAAACACTGTTCACTGCAGCAGGACAAAGGGATACACCGCATGAGTGTGCTTGTATATATGTGTCTTGTGCATGTAAATGTGTGTCTGCGCGCTAATGTGTGTTAATGTGTAGATTCGTTTCCAAGCAATCCTCCATAGATGGAGCTAAACACCAACAAAGCAGAACACCGGCGAGATAACAACCAATGTGATGTGTGCATGTGTGCATGTGTGCATGTGTCTCAAAATTCATGGACGCACATCTATTATCATCGCTCTGATCATTAGAATAACTACTGTACGGGTGGGAGGACATTGACATGAGCATCAGCAGGGACTACACACACTCGTTAAACGACAACAACGGCAACAAGAACAACAACGGCAACAACAACGACATGAAGAGAGACAACACACAAGGTCAGGAAGTCCGGCTTAACCACCACAATCCTCCACTCATACAGAAGAGAAATAGAGGCTACGATTCATCTGGAAAAATGCATCCTTTTGACATCGCAGGAGTGAGATAGACTCAGCCTGTCTTTGCATGTGCTTTTAAAAATTCCCTCTGGTTATCTCACCTCGTCTGTCTATCTAGCTATCTATCTATCTATCTATCTATCTACCTGTCTGTCTGTCAGTCAGTCAGTTTATGTGCTTATTTTTGCAAGCAATATGCTTATCTGTCTGTCTCCCTGTCTGACTGAGTTAGGATCTCTGTCCTAGCCAGAGTCTGTAGAGATAAAAGGATGAGGAACATGATTGTGCTTCTCGATGCACACACACACAGCCGTCTCTGAGGCTGGGCGGCGATGACTCGCTGGGCTGCAGAGGTCAGAGGTTGTGTGGGAGCGGCCTCCTCGCACCGGGGAAGGCGTTACTAGAGCTACCGCACCAGATGAAGAGGACTCCCTCCTCAGTGCACTGGTCAAGGCTACATGAGAAGCACTCACGCAGGAGGGACAAATGCTCAAAAACACACGCAAACACACTCTCAGAGCGCCAGCATCAAGCCTTGGGAGTGTTTCGTGATACACCTACACATGATTGGAGGGAGAGAGGGAAAAGGGCTTGTTGGAAATGAGACATGGGCAGGAGATCAGTCCAGCATTGCATCCAGTTGGTCTGCCAAGTCGTCAAACATGCTGCCGATGTCGTCCAAAATGGAGACCGTCGTCTTTTTGCTGGAAAGAGAGATGGGATAGCAAAAAAAAAACGAAGATTATGAGGCAGACAGCACACTCAGTGGATTACAAACACACACAGCAGACATAAAGCAACACTATCATTCATTTGGAGTCGTGTTTCTGGCCACCTGATTATTCACTATTCTCCTTCTATTATTGATTCATTATTCATTATTCCCCTTCTCTTAGCTCTGTTTTTGGGTTTCTACCGTCTTCTAGGGAAAGTCTGGCTCCTTAGCTGTTAAATGTTCCAATAAGTTCATGGTATTTAGTGTGTGAACATGGATGTATTGAGTTTTTAGAGATTTTTTTCAGACAAACAGCTGCCTCCTGTATGAAACTGACAGTGAACCGAAATAGAAAGTGAAAATGAGCTGAAACCTGCCTTAAAGCTACATAAAGGTGAGGAGAGGTGCTGATTCAGGTGATAACTCTGTATAGGATCATCAGTACAGCCCTTTCACAATGTCACATTGTTCTCACATTGTCATTTCATAGATAGCTGTTAGAAAAATGTTGATTCAAGTCACTTAAAAGTTATGAACCTTGAAATACTATTGAATTAAAACCCAGATTTTTCTACTATTTAAGGTCGGCATTTTTTATGCAGAAGCCATTAAATGTATTTACATGTGGAAGTACAATAGAAACTGTAATTGTACTGGGACAGGAGGTGTTGTGGTGCACTCTGTCATTCATGGTAACAAACTCCAACCTGAAGGATGAAAACTCCATGTAAATGTCACGGCAATCGGTTATAAATACTCCAACCTTGTTTCCGCTTGTTCGTTATGACGTAGGGCTCTAAAACACTACAGTACACGTCGGCCTTAGCAACCGTTGCCATGGCAATGATGCCAGCCAGAGGCACACATCAGAGTTGTGGTAAATTTAGAACAGTTTATTGTTGCAAATGAGGACAAAACACTGCACACTGCACCACTGACCCAGAATCTGAAAGTGATTTGAAGCGCAGAATGTTTTCTCTACACTTTGGTCTTCAGCTGCCTTCACACTGACTGCGATTTAATGTTCCTCTGGAGTTATTACTGACTTTCCTCCTTTGAAGGAATAGTTCAGCTCTGATGGTGTGATCAGAAAACTGTTGCTAGGTATGTTTGGAGGTCACAGGTTTTCATCGAGGTCTATTGACTGAACCACACATGGTAATTCCCCCAGAAAACAGCTACAGTAGGTTTTTTTTGTCACACACTGAGTGTTATGAACCTCAGTGTGTCATCCTCATTAATATCTTACCAACAGACATAAGATGTCAAATTTAGAAAAAATACTATAAAGGATGGAAATCCAGTGATACAAATATATAAATATGTATAAAATAATTTTGAATGCATAAAGGCAAATGCAATATAATTTGACAAACACTCATTGCAAATATGCCAATATATGCAAATGCACAGATTCAAGATAGCATGTGTTAATTAGTGACCTTTAAAGGTGCAGGAAGGCTAGCTAGCTGTTCCCCCCACTTTCAGTCACTATGCTAAGCTAGGCTAACTCAATGAAGCTGGTGTGCTTGGCTCTGCATTTTCCCGGCACCTTCAGCGACCCACCACACAGCACCTTTCACACACTAGCCGTGGAGTTGTTCGCGCTACATCATGGCATTTGTTTTGATGTTGGATCTCTCCGGTGATCCTCAATCAAACCATCTTCTCCTCTCTCCAAGACGGTGAATAAACAAAATGTTCAACTGTTTCTTTAAGATTGAGATTTGATAAAAGTCCTCTCACTTTGCAGCTCTACACTGTGTGAGGAAAAGCTCATTCATTTTCCGATCATCTCATCGTCAACTTGGATGCCAACAAACAGTCCAGAGAGGCTGTTGTTGGGTGTGAATGTTACATTCTGTGGTGAAGAGACTGATTTCAGAAATACTCACTCATTTTGTGCGTCTTCATCTTTGATTTTATGTTCTACAGCCTGCACAGCTGCAGCCAAGGAGGCACTGGTCTCCTCCAAACGATGTTGCACCTCCTCCTCCTCCTCCCGCTCTTCTTCCTCTGCTTGACCCTCCACGTCTCTCCGATTCTCTTCCTCTACTCGCTTCCTCTCCTCCTCCTCCTCATGCTCCCTCTGCCTCTTGTGCTCCCTCCTCCTCTCCTCTTCCTCTCTCCTCCTTTCCTCTTCCTCCTCCGCCTCCCGTCCTCCCATCAGGTCGATGGAGAGTCCAGCGATGGAGGAGCGGGGAGGTTTGACAGGGTGTGGAGAAGGGGTGGAGGGACTCTGAGCCGGCGATGGGGAAGTAAGAGGGAGTCCCGGAGAAAGAGAAGGACCAGATGGGGTGTCGGGAGCTGGAAAGGGGGTGGAGGCAGATAGTGGAGAAGGCGGTTTGGGGGCTGGGGTGGGGCTGGCTGCAGCAGGGCTGGTAGCAGCAGGGCTCGGGCTCATGGTAGCTGAAGCTACTATTGCTTTGCCTGGTTTTGGTGCTGTTGGAGGCCCGCGGGGTTTCGGGGAAACAGGAGGAGGGACACGCTTCGGCTCTGGTCGGAGAAAGTCACAGAAAATGCTCAGAGTTCTTATAAATCTTAATAAATAAAAAGTGATATTGAATTATCAAACACTCCCTCACTTTTCATGATCTATATTCAGTGTGAGTGCTTAATTGTGTGTGTCTCACCAGGACTCTGTGCCGTCTCAGTATTATCGGGCCCGGGTATGGGGACCCTGCGAGTCGGGGTTGGGGGGTCACCTTGTGTCTTCTTCAGGGTGACTGTGGATGGTTTGGGTGAGACCGGTGGCTTCAGAGACTTCCTAGCCTCCATCCACTCACAGCTCTCCCTGTTGGTCTCCGTCCTATCGGAGACCTCAGACACCGGCCTCCGCCTCAGGACCACGCCGCCGTTCTGCTGCGGCTCGCCTCCGTTTTTCCGGCTACTATCTGTTTGACTGCTGGGAGAGTCCAATTGGTTATTGCTTTGGGTGACACTTTCTGCGTGCTCAGACGTGCGTTGTCTCCGGCGCATGGTGTCAGAGCCGGTTGTCATGGTTACGACACTTGTACCCACGGATGCGGGTGCTTCAGAGTCTGTTGCTGGAGGACGTGGCTTCCTTCGGAGAGTTGCTGTGCCGTCTGTGATCTCTGGTGCCGAGGAGACTACGGTGGAGCGGGGCCGGGGCTCTGGACGTTGTTGCGCTGGTTGCCGAGGTAACAGGTCAACAGGACCACCGGGGAGGCCTTCTGGTCCACTGATGGTCCGGCGACGACTTAAGACATCATCATCCTCAGATCCAAGACCTCCTGCGCCTGCCTGGCGACGAAGCGTAGGTGGACTTACCTGGAGATCACATGATTTTTACATATGCAGCTTGTTAATATAAATGTGATTCTCATAGTCCAAACACATCACAAAGACACACACCCACCTGTAGGTAGTTGGTGCTGCCTCCCAGATTCCTCGGCAAGGTTTTGGCACCACTCACAATGGTTGTTTCAAGCATAGCAGCGAGGCTGCGAACACTCCCAGAAGCCCCCTCTGATCTCTCCAGTCCCGCTGAGCCCTGAGTTCTTAAAGCTGATCCCAGGCTGCCACAGTCACTGGCTCGCCGCTCCCGATAGGTGGGCAGCCCTAGTAGCCCGTCCCCGTGTCCCTCTCCCTCCCCGTCACCCCCAGTAATGGAAGAACAGGACCGTTTGGGTGGCGTCGGGGGCCGACCTTTCCGACGGGGACGGAGTGTGACAGATGACTGGCTGCGGTTAACAGTGACATCATTAGGGGCGGCAGTACGTGAGGAGCTGCTGCGGCACACAGTGGCGTATCTAGAGTCCGATTCTGAGCCAATTAGACTGTGAGTTCTCCGTCGCTCTTCCTCATCGCTGGGCAGGCGGAGTAGCGGCACAGACGGATCTGCCCCTGCCATGGAGGGCCGCGGCCGGGCCCTGGGGGAGGCCTGCTGGGGGCGGGCATGCGGAGGGGTTTGTGGTGGGGTGTGTGTCGGTGTGTGGGGAGGCGTCTGTGAATGTGTGAGACCAGGGCGAGGTTTGGCCAGAGGGCTGGGGGCGCCGTCCCTCTGCTTCCTCACCTCCCTCCGGGGCTCTAAGTTGGTGCTGCCGCCTTGGCTGGATGGAGGTGTAGAGGGGCTCTGAGGAGGTTCAGAGCTACTTTGTCCTCTCTGTAGCTCCTTCAGTCTCCTCACTCCCAACATCAGCTTCTTCTGATGGCCTGAGGGGAGTTGTGGGTGTGTCAGGTTGAAAAACAATCGAAAAACTGCTTTATTATTATAATTTTCTCTATCCAAAGCCGTGCCTTACCGAGCTTAGTAATGCCAATCTCTTGCAGATCCTCGAGGCTGATGTCAGAGACGAAGTCAATGTTTTCGTACCCATTCTGGACCAGAACCTGGTAGTATTGACTGAGACCCAGGTGAGACAGCCAGTCTGCCAGATTGGCCTAAAAACACACACAAGGACACACAAACATGGACAAAATGTTGAGCACTAGGGTTGGTCGATTGGACAGGAATGAAACTGCAATCAACAGGGTCCATTTTTTTTGGGACAATTTCTGTCATTTTATTTTGCTAATTTCATGGTCTGCCTACGAAGTGAGAGAAACTAATTCAGCGGGCCAGCACACATCCACTGAGCCGAAGAACAAATGAGAGGAAAAACAGTGTAGAGCCAGTATATTTTCACTTCTATACTTCTTCTATACGCTGTCCATTCTTTATGCTGTCAGTGATTGAGACTAGAGCTGCATGACTATCTGTCTGTGTGTGCAGATGCCACAACTCAACATCTCTCCTTTTGCTACTTAACACAGTACATGTGAGAGTCTTACAGGCTTGTGGTCTGGCAGCCAGTCCGTGGACGGCAGCTTGCTGATCTCTGACGTTAACTTCTTCCGATGTCCAGGCTTCATGACTCCAATCGCCGTCAGGTCCTTCAACACAAAGCACGCTAAGTCACATCAGGAATTCGGCACAAATCTACTGGACGTGCTTTTTTTTCTTTTAAATGCAAACAGTTTTATGCTAACGCTTGACATTTGTACATGAGCTGCGTGTGATATGCCTTCAGGAGTATTTTGCTTTGGATAATCTCTGATGAGTGTCCCCTGCCCTTAGGGGGGTTTATATCATACCACTGTGTCCTCTCCAGTACACACACACACACACATTGGCACTAAAAACACAGTCAAGGACAAACACAGAGTAGCGTTTACAGCACTGGAACAGGAGCACACGGCCATGTGTGAACACAGGTATGTAAATGAAGCAGACAGAGTATGAGAAGTGACTGGTTGAGGCTCAGGACTCACACCGGGGGGTCAGGTGACAGAAACAGGAGGAGGGTCATGATGACATCATCCAGGTCAGTGGGGAGAGCTGATTTGAGAGCTGTGCTGGGCGGAGCCTTGACAGACAAGGGGCGGGGCGTGAGGGGGTCAGGGGGTCATGACCTTACCTCAGGGGTCATGCGGCTAATGGTGTCTAGATCATATCCCGCGGTGAGGAAGTGGGTGGTGTAGAACTGCAGCTGAAACTCACCCAGCCACGCCACTACTGCCTGCTTCTAGAACACAGAACACAAAACACTACTGCCTGCTTCTAGAAGAGTCCGAAGGCCTCTTCTAGAGCGCAGAGTGCAGTACGCCCGTTCTAGAGCACAGCGGAGAGGCTTGCTCTAGAACTCGGGAGAGTGCAACCCGGATCTACAACAAACCTGTAGAACTTGTACTGAAACACAAAATAGAGAGCTTGTTCAGCGTGTCTTTAAGCTTACGGGACAATAACCCTGCAGCATTTCTAAGGTGCACGATGCCAGCACACGCTGGAAGAACAATGCTGTCCACATTTAAACTGTTTGCAACACAGTAAGAGCACTTCAGGAATACGACTATAAATCAATCCCTCTAGAATACACATACTGCTTATGATTTATGAAAGCAAGAAACACATCAGAGAACAAGTTAAGAGCTAAGTAAAAAATACCTTATTTACCGCTAGTGTTTACTAGATATGCAGATTCATTTGCATGAGTTTTGAGATCCCACCCGGATAGAATGGAAGTTGGAATCTGTCCAGTCCAACCCTGGGCCACTGCAGCAAGGGCTCCTGTTCTTGCCATCTCCTGTTTTATTTTGTATCCCTCCCTCCCTCTCTGTGTCTTGTGTATTTCTACTTTCCATCACTGTTGTGCTTTCCTGCCTTTTTTAAAAAAAAAATCTGCTCCACTGCACACCTGTTTTCCATTAGCTTAGTCACCATTTAAGCCACAGATCTCCACGCACTCTCTGCCGGACTGTTAGGTCATGTTTCTGTGTGCTTATTGTTTTGTCTGTAGTTTCTGTACCTCATACTGTTGACAATCTGTATCCTGTTTTCTGTGAACCTGTTTCCGCCTGCCTGGCCTGACTGATTAATGGGTTTTGGATTTGCATACCTGCCTGTACATGAACCTGTGGTGAGAATTAAAGAACTGTACCCTACCTGTCTGTATGTTGTGTTTGGGTCTACTTCTGATCCATTACAATTACATTTGAAAACATTTAGAGCAATGTGTTTTTTGAGTAACGGGAACAGCAACATCAGATTACATTTACAGGATTCGTTTTCTAAGTGACTTTTTTCTATACACACATAGAGCATTGTTTTTTGGGACAACCGTCTGGATGATTGATGGGGAGGTGGCGACTGAATGACCCTACAGTTAAAGGTCAACCTGCATGATCGCATATATGGATAATTGGACTATTTTGCAGATTGTGTGGCATTTTTTTACCATTTACTATAAAATAACAGGATTAAAATTATTTTAATGCTACATTGATGTATAATCGGGTGAATGGTGTGTCTCTCATTCCCATTCTGCACACTGTGCATCTGTTCTCGCACTATGTAGCTTTGCTTCGGGTACCACACACGAGAAGTATGTAACGCTTTACAGCACTAAGTCACTCGATTTTGGTGTTAGAGTTTATACCATAGGCATTTTGGACCACTGCGAATAGGAGGTTTTCAGGTCCATGGCGTGAGTGAATGCTGACAGAGAAGGGAGCCAGTGTTGTGCCAGAACCGGAGCTAGACAAGCGGGTAATGTAACTGGGCTCAGCCGCCTCTATGGACAAAATGACAGAGGCAAAAACACTGAAGGACGTTGATTGTGGAAGCTAAGGAGAGGGTGACCAAACAAGAGTAAATCTGGGACTGATTTTGCCAAGCTGGGTTTCTCTCTGTTGGACTTCTAGGTAATATTAGCTGGCTGCTACGTGTGGTGTTGTTGTACTTGCTTGATGTTTGGCTGTGGATCATTAATTTAAAGACTTTTGTTGACCTGTACTGTATGTAGTGGTGGTAGGCAATCTCAAAACCTCTGCAAATGAATCTAAACCTGTCTGGATAAGATTAAGGGTAAGAGGGAAACAATGTTTTTGTAGTTTAAGTTCGTGTTTTTGTGAATGACTTTGTCAAAGAATGTTGAATCAACCAATGAGAACACACTACAGCTTTTACCTCTATGAGAGAACAGTGCTGTCGCCTAGCAACCTGTAAGTTCTTGATCCCAAAACACACACTCAGATTTTAACCCTCAGCTTCACAGAACACACACACACACACACACACACACACACACACACACACAGAGCTGCTGGCACGTTCTAGAGCTGAGCGGCAGCATGTGGGTGCCTGGCGTCTCAGTGTGGTGTGAGGACGGGGGGAGGGACAGAAGGCAAGACAGTGACCGACTCCTCGATGTGTCTGTCACTCTGCTTCCTGTCTCCATGGTGACACACTCGCATGCCCATCCGCAGGGTGTCGTCCGCTCAGGTGCAACACAACCACCCTGGCAGACGCCTCACAGCACCCGCTGAACACACCCCGCGTAGACGGCTTTCGTTCAAACCAGAGCACCGGTTGAGAAGAAACGGGAACAAGAGAAAGAGGAGGCCCCCAGACAGAGAGCGAGAGAGAGAGAGAGAGAGAGAGAGAGAGAGAGAGAGAGAGAGAGTGCCATCCAAAAACTCACTTTCCCATCATCCTCCTCTGCTTTCCGTTCAAATGACCGCTGTTCGTGAACCGTGCAACTGGCAGAGCCTTGGGATGGGGGTGAAGAGGGGAGACGAGGACAAAAAGGAAACATAATCAAATTATTTTTAGCAGTGAAGTTCTACGCAGACCACATCATGCTTCTGTTTTCACTTGTATAAATACACTTTAATTTGAAGAAATATTAGACCTCAGAAGGATCCAGACTGTGCGGCCACATGATGTTTTTATGTCATTCGTAGTTGATTATATTTGAAATGAAGAGCTTCTTATAAACTCCTCCACCCCTTGAATCTCATTCAGTTCTGGTAAATTACTCAAATCTGGAAATGAAAATGGTACATTGTGCCTCAATTGTTAATAAAACGCTGCTGAGCCAGAAAATGGTGTTATCTGGCGATCAAGGACAGACTTTGAAAGGAAAGTGAGAAGCAGTGGAAAAAAAATCAGATCGAGTCAGGTTTATATTTCCTATGTGGTCCTTCATAATCATTCTGGTAACAGCTTTCTTGCTTGGCTGGATCTGTGGTGTTGTTTTAACACGACACTTCCCACATATCGCTTAAAGCCAGTAGAATGACAGCAGATTAAAATATGCTAATTTATATGCTCCTTCCAAAGTGAGATGTGTAAATCAACTACGAGCACACATTATCTAAAATCAAGATATCGGAGACATCATATAAATGTCAATACATAAACATGAACATGTTTTACAGAGACACACTGAATAGGTGTAGTACTTTCTGTAGCCCCAAGCAAATACTTAAGCGATGACAAGCCAGTGACTGTTTACGGGAAGGTTAGTTTGCTTTGGATTGCTTTGGAACGAGAATTACAAGTTAAGAAGTTGGCCCTGATCCATAAATAATACAAAACCAAACAATCAATAAAACCATTCAGGGTATGCAGCGGTTAATAATGATAGCAAAACTTCAACATCAGCATCAGTCAGAGACTCATCTGTCATGTTTACTGGAGTTTTATATGTTGAGGCACTGGTGAAACGAAAACATTTGGATTTTTGCAGTCTGTCGCCTCATCCGATGTGGCTATTACTGTTCAGGTTGATTACACAGTTTTATTCTGCGTATTACAAGCAGCTAAAGTGTCAAACACGCAGAGAACCAAGAGGATTTATCCTAAGATGATGCAACCTGTCCCTGTCTGGAGCAGCATCTTAGAGAAGCTTTTATAAATACTTAAAACTTAAAATTAGTATTACACAAGGGTGGTGACGGGGAATGCTGCTTGTGTCTGATATGAACAGACAGGTGGTCTTTAGAGGGCCGCGTGGACTAAAACTGAAAAAATAATTCATAAATGCAGCGATCCAAAGAAGGCCCGAGGCACTTCTAGTGGTGAACATGACTCTGATCTTTTTTAATCTGAGCAAAGAATCAACAGATCTCTGGTATATACTTCTTTATCAACAAGTAGCACTGCTGTGTTTGATCAATAAGGGGCAGACGGCAGACTTTTAACTTAAAACAAATGGCACAAATTATCACTTCAAGTAGAGGCTGGGGAGATTTTTCTTTTATGTTGTGTTTTGGTGAGTTTGTGCGCTTACTCGCTGACTGCTCAACAGACTGCGACTGCTCCAAGAGATGCTCCTTGGCTTTTACCGACTGAGACAGCACGGTGGCCAGGAGCTAAAACACAAACACACACAGACACACACGAAATGAAACAGCTACTCGAGCATAATCATTCGAATCCCAGAGGTGTCTTTGTGACTCAGTGGACTAAGTGCACATATAACAGACTTGTGACCCGCTTTCTCCTGTATTTCCTGCAGTTTACCAATATAGCAGAATAAATCCTTCTTAAAATAGATGATGTCCCTTCAGCATAAATACAGGACACTATCTAATCTGGCTAATTGCTAATTGAGTATCTTTTATGGTGCTACCTAAAAATAGCATAGAAAGCATACATGCGCATACATACAAGCATGTACAAATATCATGTATACCGCATCCAGGATTTCTTTGAAAGATGACTCCGCGGTGTATATTAGACTCAAATCAATACGAAATACAACAACAGTTTAAGGTTACAAAAACTACAATTAAATCCAGCGTAGCTGATGCTGAGCCGCTTATGTTTATGTTTTTATTTTTGAACTCACACGGCTGTGCTAAAATTGGTAATTTCCAGAGATGATTACAAAATCTAACAAATATAATTGAACACAAAGAAGAGAAAATGAAGTGAAAAGAGATATTCAGAGACAGGTGAGTTCAGCTGCTACAGTTTGTCAGGACAGAAAAAGTCGATGTTGGCTTGTACGGGTTTTGATTGTACAACGTGACTGATCAAAAGGCAGGAGGCCTCCATCTTCATGCACCTGGTCTACTGCTGAAAACGAAGGTGATGCTGATCTCTCCAACGGAAGAACGAAGTGTGCAGGAAACAGAATTGTGGTTAACTTGGTAAGTAGAACTCTTGTTTCCTGAAAAAAGGTTAGCTGTTTCCCAGAAATGACGTGCTTGTTGTTCTGTAAAAAAAATATCCAGCAGCGTCATGCATATGCACACGAATAAATGCAAACACTCTCTTACCTTGACCCCCTCGGCTTGTGCGTGCAGACCTGGGGCGTTAAGGCCGTGTGTGTTGACTCCCGGCGTGGTCGCTGGGTGTGGACTGGGTGCAGGGGTGGTCAGAACGTATGTGTTTCCAGAGCTTTGCAAGCTGCTTGATGACCGAGCACTGCCGATGCTGCCTACACTGCCACTGCGCTCGCCACCTCCACACACAAACACACACATTACAGTATTACACAGAGGACATATATTACTTTTACATAGTTACCCAAAAACACACAAGTGTGTTTACCTGACAACGGTTTGCGTAGCACCCAGATATCCTCACTTGTGCTGCTCTGCTGCCCCAGAGTCGGAGAGCCTTGAGGACTTGGTTCTGCGGTCCGTGAACCTGTCACACACACATGCACATGCACACACACACACACGTTACTGCTTTTGTCTATTTTTGAAAAGTTCTTACAGCTAAAATTCAGTAATCAACAGCTACACACACCCAAATGTGTAATATAATTTATATATAAATATATATAACAGTATATAAATGTGGTAAACTCTTTAATGAACTTCATCAGACACTCACAAAGATACATTCACTCACCTACACATTCATAAACACATGACTACTCAAAGTGGTTGCACAATCTCTTTGATTTTGAATCTCTTTGCTTTGTCTACAACTCGTCAAACCCCGAAGACGTTTAAGGCAGGTTCATCATTGTGTGCTTGTCTGCACAATATTAACAAATATTGCACATTTCAGGACACAATGACTTTATTTAAAATAAAAAATCCAATGTACTAGAGATAAAATGGTGAATAATACCTCTCAGCTTTCTGTGAAATTATATGAAATGTGATTAATTCATGAATTTGGATATTTACGTTAAAGGGTCAGTTCACTGAAATCACAAGAAAGCTATTCCAGTGAAACTGAAGTGAAAAGATGCTGCATGAAATGATTACTTAGGATAATCAATCAAAGTATCTGTGGAGAGTTTTTACTGTTTTTTAACCTGAAGTAGAAAATAGCTCCAGAAATCTGTCGGCATTAATCGACACCACTAAGAGTAAGGCTGCCTTCAGACAGGATCAGGTGCTGTGGGGAAATACTGTAGCAGTGTGGGAACTGCTGGGCGTGTGCCTTTTTGTGCTGAATATAACCGCTGTGAAGCAATCAGGAAATAACTTTTTATTTCACTGATGAATCGGCTTTATCGAGGCCGGCGCTCGCTCGCTCTCATTCACTGTCTATGTCTCCAAACTCTCCAAAAATCTCTCTCAAACCATAGAAAACTTCCTGTATAACTATTTTTCAGCTTAATTTGTGAGACAGACACAGATTTCAAAGCTGGTCACATGAAATAAACAAAGCCAGAACACAACAGGTAGAGTATCAGAGTTTAGTCCGTGAATCCACCTGGATAGTCTCAGGTACAGAAACATTTCAGGCTGACTGCCCGATCTCAGCATCTGATTGGCGGCTACAACGTGACATCAGGCTGTGTTTTTCCAAAAGTTGAATCTGGCTCAACTCCTCCACCGCAGGTTGCTGTGTTTTTTGGTCGACACCCCTGCAGCCTGCACCGTTGCAGCCAAAATGGACTACCGTGACTCAAATTAATGGAAAAATCTGTGTTTGCGCCACAGCCCCGGATCCTGTCTGAGGATTCACCTTCTTGTCATTAGGGTGACCTAAACCTTTAATATATGTATACATACATACTTTACATACATGTACACATACACACACACACATATATATAACATATGTAGATGCAGTGAAGTGCTGGAACAAGCAGATAGATCATATATTCTATGTGTGGTCTTGTCAAACAGCGTGGAAAGGATTCTTATCTGTGATTTAAAGTGTTTCTACAGTATGTACCTGTCTGACTCTGCTGCTCCTGAGAAGTGGAGAGAGGAGGAGGAGGAGGAGGCGGAGGAGGAGGAGTGGACAGAGGAGGAGAAGACAGAGAAGGCGGAGAGATGGGAAGAGGAACGTACCCAAAGGAGGAGAACCGAGGGAGGGACTGTGTGTTGGGGTGATGAGGGGGAGGTGGGGGAGGCAGATGCAAGGGGAGGACTTTGGAGGGAGGGTATGAGTGTCCGTTGACCGAGGTGATGGGGCAGGGGTTGGGCCTGCGAAGCAGGAGGGTGTGGCACTGCTGGGAGGGGGAGTGACCTGGACACGAGCCAGGAGGAGGGAGGTGCAAAACAACAACAACACAACAACAACAACTGATCAGTCAACTTGAAAGAAAACAAATCTAATCAAATCTGAAAATATATGAAATAATAACTGATTAAAATCAAAATATAAGAACAGAATACATCCATATATCCACAGGGAATATATACTGTATAGATAAATAAAAATATAATATCACTATAGCGATACAGCAAACAAACAATATGAACGAAAGCATCACAATCTAAAGCAGGTCGCTTAGACGGGTTTATTAATAAGGGAGGTGACAGGAGGAGCAGAAATATAGAGGAAGGGGAGGAGTGTCGACAGCCAATAGAAGACGGATGGAGATGATTGACAGGTTGGGACAAACGGATGGGCCGATGATGCAGCACTTAGTTACAACTAATGATCACCTATAGCTACAGAACAGCTGCTGAACTCACATACATGCGAAAGCACACACATCCTCCCAAACAGGCGCGCACACACACACACACACACAGCTGTGATGTGGGTGGTCACCTGCCCTCTTGATGACTTCCACCATGTTGGAGGGGAAGTAGCCCACGCGGTCATTTCCTGTGCGGTTGTCGTGAATACAGCCTTTCCATCGCCCATCGGAGTGCTGCTCCAAAACCTGTTAACACACATGCACACCTGAAGTTGACAAAGAGCCTGTTTACGCTTTCAAAACAATGTGGCTGTGAAGCGAAGCCAACGCGGAAATACCAAAAGCTTCCTGTTAGTAACAGCTATACCGAAGGGAAATTTCTATATAATTCACCAGTTCAGGCTTAGAGTTGTGCATAATTGACAGCGTGGCCGCTTTGATTGGCGGGTGGGTGCCGTTACAGGTGGCTTGTTTGAGCAACCAGGCATCATTCAGTCCACCTCACCTCCACCCACGATCTGCGTCTTTGTCCATTTTCAGATTAGTCAAAAGGTGGCAGAGGCAGGACTGGTAAAATCACAACTACCAGCTCCACATGGCTCGTCACTGATACTACGCCCATGTTACACAGAATTTATGGGCAAATTATGGACACCATTCAAAATTTATATTATCAAGTAAACACCTCAGTGATGTTTAGTGGTGACCTCTACTTAGTAAACGCTTACGCTACATTTGAAGATTTAATATTTATACTTTGATATTTAAGTATTTAAGTTTTTACAAAAGCTAAACTAACTTCACTGCATATTTTCTTCATCAACATGAATTTCATTAGACAGATGTGGAGCGTGCTGAGAGCAGGCTGAGAAATGTATTGTGCTTTGGGGACTAATATTGGATCTACGTACCGTGATAATGTCTCCAGCTTTGATGTTGAGGCTGGTAAGGTCGTAGTTGTTGCAGTAATCCTTCAGTGCACGCACCTGCATCGCAGCCGAGGCATCTACAACACAAGAGTTTAGCATCAGTCGAGATGAGTGGACAAGAGCACAGCAGAGATTTTCAGGCAGTCTGAGGAGGAAGAGGAAGACAGTAGGGGTGCGGTGCATGTTGAGTGTATGATGTACATTGGCGTTTAACAAACTACTTGGTGGCGATGAAAATACATTCAGAAATAGCCTGTTAATGATTAAACGAGGCCATGACTCACTCTTATAGGCTTATTAAAATGCTCAATATTAGAGACTGCAGCCCTGCACTGTGACTAAATTAAGTGGTAGTTTGTGGTGGCGTGTGTTTGCACTCATGTACTCACCTCGCAGTAGCTGTTTGATCTCCCGGCTGGCCTGTGTCGTAGTAAATTGGTTAACGATGTCCAGGGCGGTCTGACTCAGAGTGTTTCTCACTCCTGCACTGATGCCACTCTGAATGTAAGTGGAAATGAAAAAAATTATTAAAGCTGCAATGTAAAATCATGTCACACAGAGTTAAAAGCGTTCATATTGTGCGTTTGGCGTCAGCGCGCCTGCTGCTAACGTGTGTTGTGTGCGCTGCCTCAGCAATGACATTAAAATTCATTTGAAGGTGACAAAAGCATTAAAAAAAAACTAAACTAGCCAGTCTGCTACAGTTTTATGTAACAAGCATACATCCCACAGGCTTCATGACACATCTCGGGTGGATGAATGCCAAGTATTGAGGTGTAAACTTCAGCACAGGCTTATTTAATAGTCGCTTTAGCTAACACATTAAACAGACAGACAGACTGTTTGATAAACTTACATCCAGCAGCAGGCGTACTACCTCTGTCTTCCCACAGAGGGCTGCCTGATGTAGCGCTGTGCCAGACTCAGACTGTCTGTTGATGTCTATACCAGCCTGAATCAGCAACCTGCAGCACAAAATATTTATATTAACCTCTTTAAACATTTAATCACACTGCTAATATAAAATATGAATAAAAAAGACCTATAACTGGACAGAAGAACTACGTGGATCATCATCATAAAAAGATTAGAGTGACTGTAGACAGACTTGAGAGAGGCAGACAGGAAGGGCAGATTTTTTTACAGACCGAATGACATCGATGTGTCCGTTCTTGGCAGCGAGATGTAGAGGTGACACTCCGTTGGGGTCTGAGGGTTTCGGTTCCAGCATGGCTGCACACATGTTACTGCTGAGCAGGAGCTGGACCACCTAAAATCAGACAGACACAATGAATATGAAATAAAATGAAATCACGTCTATTAACAGTTCCCAAAGTATGCAGTGAACTATGTAAACTACTCCCACTGTGTGGACGCACATCAAATCATGGCTGCAGAAAAAGTGCTCTCTGTTACATGTGTTGGCCTTGTTAAGTTTTATGGTTTATTTGCAGCATGTTTCTGTATTTGATTGTGTTTTCTTAAGCTGCAGTGTGTTGAGCCGTTGCGGAAATCATAAGTGAGGTCATATAAAGTTTCAATAAATGTATTAAATTGTATCTTTTATGGACTCACTCCAACACGTCCAAATTCACAGGCGAGGTCCAACGGTGTTTTCCCAGCTGAGTCTGAGATGCACGGGTTGGACTGGTGTTGTAGCAACATCTCCGACTGTAACGCACACGCACAAATCTTAACGGTGCTTCTGAATTTACGAGCTGCTAACAAACACAAATCACGCATGCATCATGGCATCACACAGAACAGAGAACAAACATACAGTAACACAGTACAACACACGGTCACTACACACACCAAAACACACACACAAACACCGTTACCCCATCGTAGTGTCCATGCTGAGCTGATAGGTGGAGAGGGATCTGTCCTTCATCTGACTGTCCGTTGACTGATGAGCCTGCCTTCAGCAGCATTTTCATTGGTTCAGTCTTCCCTTGCCATGCAGCGTAATGCAGAGGACGCATCCCTACACAAAACACACACAAACACACACACAGCCACACACATTCAAAGATGACGGCACAATAAAATACAGACATACAAGACCCAACAAGCACAGGCACGTACAACAGAACAGAATATAACACGTGAACATGAGCATGCAAACACACTCTGTTATTGTTATTTTTATGGACAGACTGGCCTCACAGTGGTCGTCCATCTGACGGACATCCATCTTCATACATTTTACAGTAGAGACTCACTCAAATGAATTATTAAACTCACTTAATCACTCGATTGTGCTAATTACACCGTGAGAACGATTTAAACTCAAAGTGTTTCCACTGGAATTGAAACGATGGAGAGCTGAACCAATTAGTCGCATGACAGAACAATAATCAGCAACTACTGACGCTGGTAATCAATTGTTGAATTGTTTGGCAAAATATTCGACAGTGGTTCGAGCTTCTCAAATATCAATTAGACATCTCTTCGTTTTCAGACGACCACATTGTGATGATTGTGATTTTTGCTGACCATCTACGGACCAAATGATGGATGAATTAATCCAGAAAATAATCAGCAGATTAATTAATAATGACACCAAGCATTAGTTAAAGTTCAAACATTTCTGTTCTGTTTTACTGCAGCAGCAGATTTAAGCACAGACTCTCAGCATCCCTCTTGGAAATGCAATCTTATTGTTGCTGACACGCTCGTGACCCTTTGTGACTGTGAAAGTATTGTTTGTGCATGTATCGCACTCTGGGGATGTTGCTGACAAACTGCTTTCAGATAAAGAGAAAGACGAGAAATCCCCTGTAAGTGCTGAACGAGACCGAAGAGAACCGGACGTCGCAGCCAACTTCACGTGAGCACAGCACAGAGACAATCAACCACTGAATCATTCCCAGTGCCTCTAAGCAGAAGCACTTTGTAGCAGTGGCTGCAAAGAGCGGCAAGCATGCTTCTCATGGCAACAACCCAAGACCACGAGTCTTGATACGGGCCACGTCGTCAAGCTGAATAAAAAGCCCCTCCGGGTCTGGCTGGCATGAGGGGGTCCTGACTCAGAAGAGAGGCGCTGGCAGGATAAAGAGACACGGCGGCTGTCGTAGTTACAGAAGTTAAAGTCTGAGTGTATGAAGAGCTGTGATGGGAGATTACTTTCAAGTCGCCTCTGAGAGCTTCAGCAGTTGCTTTGGTGATTCACAAAGAAAAGGGAGGGCTTCACCCAGGCTGTGCAGGAGAAGGAGAGACACAGAACTCAGTATTTCTTGATGTAAAGGCCTCAAATCAATGCCCACGTCATATGAGCCTATTTCATTTCCAGTGTTCAGTGAGCTGTTCATCCTGACGAAAGCTGCATTGTTGAGGTATTGTGATTCACATGTGAAGTTCAGTAAGAGGGTTTTATTTGAAATACTACTCTATGGAGGAGGAGCGTCGTTGACCATGACCAGCTAATGAACTGTACTGCACCAATAACCAAAATAAAGATCTCACAGACGTTTTATAATCATAGCCAAATGTGTTTCAACTGTTTTTCCTTGGCAGAGCTGCTGAATACAGTCATTTTCCTCTTTTCTGTTTATATTTTTGGACAGGATATCAAGTCCAGAAGCCAAAAACTGCAGGATGTCCCGGTCAGCGACCTGAAGTTAACGTCAGAACATTTTGTAGACGTGCGTGATGATGCATGGGCGAGGAGAAGAACTTCCAAGTGAGAAAAGAGATTCTTCTTAATCATTGCAATAACTAATTTTTCTGTCCATCAAGCTGCGAGCACATTTGACCAAGTTGCTTATTTATACACCGAGAAACATTATCATCCATTTGGAGACGTGTTTCCGACCACCTGATGGATATGAAGTCCAACACTCATTCTCGTTTTATTTCTGTTTTGGTCTGCACCGAGTCCTGAGGGAAATATCGCATGTTCAGCAGTTAGTCGCCAACTTTATTAGTCTGTCTGTTGTTTGGTGGCGGGCAGGTTCGTGCACAGAAGGTAGCTTGGTAGGCACTGGATGAATGATTGAGGGTTTCCTGTCGTCTCCATGGAGGGAAATCAGCTGTGTCCACCTGGTAAGGTTGCCTGCCAGTTGTATACCTCTATCTCGAGACATACTGGGCATGAATGACTGGGAGTGTAGAGACAGTAGGCCTACATCCGGGAGGGATTATATCTCCCATCTGCCCTGAGATTCCTTCCTTTTCCTTCTTGAATCTGCCGCTATGAAATGGAGATATTTGCTGCTCTGCTTCCACTTGGGTCTCAGTCCTGCAGCCATGAAGCGTTCCTCTTCTTTTGTCTATTGTTGGCTGTGCACACAAATTGGGAAAGCCACAAATATGTATTTGTTTTCCTGTCTTTTTTACGGTTGTTTTGTTTGCTGGACAGCCTGTGTGTTTTTGGGCCTGCTTCGTGCTAACATAGTGAGTTGTAGTCTGTAAACTTCTGTGTGTATTTTTACCTTTATGGTCTTTAATATCCACTGCCGCCTGGGCCTCCAACAGCAGAGCGATCAGCTCCTTGTTACCGCTCAGAGCAGCATGGTGCAGCGGCGACAACCTTCACGCAGACACAGATTATGTATAAAAATACACATATTCAAAGATGTAGTGTAAAAACCAGAGCACAACTTAGTTGAAATAATCTTTAGCGTACAGCAGCTCCGCCTCTCAGCTCTGTGTGAGAGACGGGAGGGGGCAAATGACCTACTTCCATTAATAAGCAATCTCTCTACCCCGGAGCCGAGCGTACACACAGCGCTTCTCGGCGTGTGTGTGTCTAATGGATCCCTGGTGACTATCAGGGCCGGGCCCTGGAGTCAAATAAACGAATCATCAGTCATTACACAAGGAGCTGAGTCCAATTATCTGATTCCAATCAACATAATAAAAAGATCTTTATGATCTGATGGAGCCAAATGGAACAAAATGGACGCAAACCAAGCAAGTTGGAAGATGAATAAAGACTAAGAGGCTTGTGAGAGTCTGGTGTTTTGACATGTGATGCAACGTGGTCATACATCGCCTCAGCAAGGTGAGAAGTTAAACCACTGGAGGTCAGCAAAAACTAAATTTTCAGGGGTTGTTAATCATAGACAGTATAAAGAATGGACTTCATATCCGTGATGAGTGTAGTGGTTCTGACTGTCACCATCTTGGCAGTCCTGCCCCTGCCACCTCGCAGGTAATTTAAAAATCAACGTGGATCATGGGTGGAGGTGAGGCAGGCTGAATGAAGGCTGGGTGCTCAAACAAGTCACCTGTAACAGCATTCATTAACACAACCACACTCTTAATTATGCATAACTTTAAGCCTTATTATAAATTTAACTGAGTTGAACATGGTTAAAAAGAAATTCAAACTTAGTACAGTTGTCATGAATGGGGAAATTAGCTGTAAAGACCAAAACTGTTTTTTTGTACCAGACTGTAAACCTGTTTATTTCTGCTGTGAAGAAGACATTTTAACATGGGGACTTATGGAGACTGACTTATTCTGTAGCCAGCCTCAAGTGGCTGTTTGAGGAATTACAGTTTTTGGCACTTCCACATCTGCTTCACTTCACAGCCATGGACTCTTTAAGTTGCTGAACTATTGTCACCAGCTAGTCGTTAACGTCGTCTGTCTGCTGTTTGCTGCTCAGCAGGTAGCGTACACTGAGTCTTTGGAGCTTTTTCATTGGTAACAGCTGCCTGATGCTGGCTCATCATTATGAGCGACTCCTTTCACGTTGTCAAAAAACATTGATTATAGCTGTCTTTCAACCATTGCCCTAAATACAATGCCCCATTTTGAATCCAAATACATCAGCTCTGCGATTACAATTCAATTTCATAACAATTTTGTTGTTGGTGTCAAGAAGTCAATGAAGGAACAAAGGAAAAGGAAAAAAACAAAACAAAATACAGACGAGGGAATAAGCTTAAAAGGATGTGGAACAATGCAAAGAGAACGTAGTCTCTCACCCATCTGCATCCTGGATGTTGACGTTCACCCGCTTTGCTGCACCGAGGAGCTCTGAACCACACAGAGACACAGAGAAAGAGAGGGGAATGACAAGCTCATTACACATTACGTTTAAAAACAGAAAATCACTCATTAATGTATTCTCTCCTTGTACTTTTTCTAATACTTTATTCCCTGCAGGCAGAGTTGACCGCTTCACTTTTATACCTGTGAACGCTCTAGAACAGTTTCTTCCCTCCAACAACAACAACACCAACGGAGGTCAAGGAGAAGTGACAAGGTAAGAAAGACGATGAGGCTGGAAAATCACCAGGAACTTACAAAAGCTCAAGTCGGTATATTCACATGCAAAATTACAGAGACGCATGAATAAATCTGCAATTTGCATGTTTCTAAATTGAAAATATTTGTAATGTAATGAATGATTTGGATTGAGTTGTTGCTTAGTCAATTTAAAGGACTAGTAGCACTTGCATATAAACTACGCACAAAAAGCAAGGACACTTGTGTTTGGTAGATTATTTCTTTGTTGTCACAATGCTTCTTTGGCAATAAATCTTATACCATCAGAAAGACTGATTATTTCCCTTTCAAACGGTGCCACATTTGTAAGGAGCATGCATTTGCAGGATGAGCAGCTGAATTTGCCAAATCTTCTCTGACAGTGCCAAACAGCTTTTCTTTGTTGTTGCTCTTGACTCTTGTTTTGAACTTCTGGTACCCCCAGGTGCTGACAACATAGTTATGCATATTATAATACATGTCTGTCACATTCTGTAAATAAAGCCCTCTAAATCTGACACGCTGGACCTTAGAGGGCAGGTTTCGATCATGCATGTGTTCTGACTGGACGTGTTAATGTTGTCATTTACATGTGAATTTCAGATACATATTATCAGCTATAATTATGCACCAACCGCATGTATCTTTGTTTACTAATGCATTTAAGTGTTCATTTTGCCCTGCACTGATTGAAATAAACACACTTAAAGGAATATTTCAACCGTCTTGGAGCTTCTTTGCTTTCTTTCTTTCCAGGAAACATTGATACCACTCTCACCTCTGTATGTTTGCAGCATGTTTGGGTGTATATTTGCACCTGTGCTTGTGGATTTGCACGGGTGTGAATGTGATAACCTTTGATCTTTGGCAGGAAGGAGCACACAGATGCAAAAATACACACACACACCCTGAAAACGATGCAGATCAAGCGGCTCGTTTGTCTCTCTGCCTCTACTTTTTCTTTTTTTTTTTTGTGGTCAAACCCTGATAATCCACAGGCCGTAATCTGTGGCTGTTCTGTAATCTGGGGAAAAGCTTCTCCCTCTCTCTGCAGCTCTATCTGCACTTCATCCCTTCATCCTGCTCTCACACTCTAATTTTCCCTGTAATTTGCTAAAGAGCGCGTGCTGATTGGTAGCTCCGCCGTTTCTGTTTACACTCTGGGGCTGACATCATTCTCATGATGATTGTGTGTTTATGCACGTGTGGTTCCCCCCTGATCTATCTTGGATTAAAAATAAGAACCAACCCCCCCTCCCTTCCTCCCTCCGCCAGCAGATGAATCAATGAGTACAGATATCTGTGTCACCAGCAGACTATTAGAGACCCCCCGACCACAAATTTATGACTGAGCCGCGACATCCGACACATGCAGAGTTATTCTACTATGTTTTTCTCAATAGATTATCCTTCTTTCACTCCACAAAGTCTGGATCACGGCATTACTTAATAATGCTCCGCGTCTGACCCAAAACCATGATGTATATTTAATCAAATACTCCGATGCAGCTGTCTAAGACGGGGGTATGACTCTGCCCTCATCTTTTCTTTTTGAGAGATCGCTTTCAAAGCAGATTTTCATCCTGAAACTAGCACTTATTCCACACATAAAACTCTCTGTTGTATCAGATACTTTATGATTTATGTGTGTTCATTCTCTGACATGAACTGTTTGCCTAAGAGCATTACCATAATGTTTCTCTGATGGTGTCCTTGGACCAGGGTTCATATTTTTTTATGATAATTTTAGGCATAACGCTGCAACCGAGCCCCGGTTGCCATGGTAACCCCTCGACGTGCCATTCTCTGGGACTGTCAATCACTTGGCTAGGGATTACTATGATATTATTTTGCAGCATCTCCCTCAAACTGTAGCTATTTTGGAGTTTATTTGACATGAAACATCATTCACTCACAGTCATTCGCATTTAATTTGAAGCCCTTCAATCTTAATGGAAACTTCCAACGAGCTGGTAGCTGCTGGCAAAGCAAACTTCAGAGTACCAGAGGAGATTTCACCAGGAGAGGCGAAGTGGAGGGGGTTTCTCAGGGGTTCTCATTACCAGACATGTTCTGAAGTCCAGTCACCTCTGACTTTGCCTGTCATAATGCATTCAACGTTTCAGTGTAACATGTAGCCTAAAACAAATGCCACCGCTGACATGACTTTGGTCTTTCTGTACTCAGACGACTGCACACATATGTCACAGTAACTGGACGCAGGGTCACGATATGCAAATAGTCCAGGAACTATATGACCTCTTCCTCAAAGGTACAAAATGACAGCTTGAGATAGGAGTGCTGTAAGCGGGCACAACCAGAAAAGTAACATGCAGAAATACAGATATGTTATAATATCATAATCAGAAACATTTTACTGTCAGTTGTGTTTAAGTGTTTTGGAAAATTGAGTATTTAATTACTGAGGTTGCAAACGTTCATGTTGTTGTGTATGTACAGTACATTTAGGTGCATCATGCTCAGTCTAAGACTAGAACGGGAACTAATGGCAACGTTACAGAGTGCAACCAGCTGAATACCCCTGGCCTCACTCCCCCTTCCAAGTGTGTAGAAGAATCTACAGTGGCTTTAAAAAAACACTGAAAAAGTAATGGGCTACTGTACTACAAAATGCTCATTCTAACCTTCTTGATGATTCCTATTTTCATACATATGAATGTTATTTTCAATTTCTGCTATATCCTCCTAATAAATCCCCCTAAACCTTACATACTGAACCACACTTCTGGAGATTTAATAGGCATTAACTCATTAAACATTAAAAGATTTGGAGTGTGGAGTCCTTTTTATAAATGATATGTCTTGGTGACACCGTGCAGCCTTGAATTCTTCAAAATACAACAAAGAAAAAATTGAGCGCACCAAATATTTCTTAAAGAAATATTATATTCATACATGACCTCTCTAATAGAAGGACTCTGTAAGACTGTGGCATGTTAAAGTCATTAACTTGTTTCCTTAGAGACAAAGAGAAAATAAAACAGTGATATCTTTGGCATCTTGTTAGTTTCATCCATCATCGACATTTCTGTGGTCACTGTTCAAGAGGGAAACATAGTTAATGATTTCAGTTTCTCCCACACTGACTTGTTTTCAAGCTAAATAAATATTCCCTCCCCAGTGTACTACAGCAGCATGCACTTCCTTAATATTTCTGCTGGTCTATCACAGAACTTAGACACAGTTGTTTACTCAGTGTAATGGGAATACCAGACCTTTGCCCTTTATGTGATTGTGCCAAAAAGCTGTCTGTGTTGTTGTTCTTCCCCGATCGTTGATACGGGCCAATATATCGTATATAAATTACTCAGTGCCTGTTTCAGTTTCTTTCTACGACATGAAAGAGATACAATTATGATAAGGATGCTCTCGAATCTCCAAGATAAAGAGCTTTAATGCAACTGAGCCAAACCACAACAGAATGGTTCAGAAATACATTTTACTTTGAGTAAGTAGGCATTGGCTTCATCTATTCATCCCAAAAAAAAAACAGTACCAGAGGCTCAACATCTGTCTGCCTGAGCTGATTGGTTAAAAGGATGAGAGGATTTCTTCAAACAGCAGACTATAAATGTAAAGATAAGTCTGGTGATATACTCTCTTTTTCTTATTGTCAACAAAACGATGAGTTGATTCTTCAACAGGTATGAATACCCAAACTCAGATATAGTGTAGCTTAAAGCTAAAACTTTAACTTTCATCTGTTGAACGTCCAGATATGTTAGTTATAATTTCATAGTATGTCTAAAACCAACAAAAAACAACATATTATTCTTTGCTAGAAGTGTAGAAATGTAAAAACTCGCTGTTTTATGGAGGGTTATGTGCTGGACTATTTCTTATCCCAGAAACTGCTCCGAGGTAACCGGGAACCAAAAATGACAGGAATGAAGAAGCAAATGAACCAAAATGTCCAAATATTGCTGTAATTACTTGCAGATGCTTTTGTTATAATTATAGAATAACCTTTATGTAGATCATGAGATCCTGTTATGAGATCCAAGTGCATATCATTTTAGGCAGTGCTGATTTATTATTTTTATGATCAGATAAACTAAGATAAGATAGACTTTAATGATCCTTCACTGGGGAAATTCACGTGTTAACAGCTCACATAAAGGTGGATGAGAAAATACTCATGAATAAGAAATACATTAAAAAAAAATCAAAGATATACTCAAAACAGAAAAGTTATATACACCTCATACACCTTTCAAGTATACGTAAATGCATGTTGGATTATTTTTATCGTACACTTATACTTCTATATATATAACAGTAAATATAATTAACTCAGGAAAAAAGTAATTAAGTCGCTGGTGATGTCCAGGAAGTTCTCACCAGTTTTATCATTTTTGTATGAACTAAACAAGTTGGGTACGACATGTTAACAGGTGAGTTTTAGATGTTGGAAGGTGGATGGACAGACCCCCGTTTCCAGTCTACATATTTACAGCACATGCCGTATCGATCTTCTCGTTTAATTCCCAGCAAGAAAGCAAGTGAGCTAAATTTTCCACACTGTCCATCTATTGTTGTAATTACTTTCAGGGCCGTGAAGTGTGAAGGCCTCACACGGTCCTGCCACCACTTCAATTCCTTTAATCCACCACGTCAAATTGTGACATTTCGACGGAGCAAACAGCCTCTACAGCGACTCCCTCCCTCATTAGCATACTGTTAATAATACAAACGCAGTCAGGCACATGACTAACACCTAACGTGTCGAGTGTGTTTCTGTGTTGGAGCTGTGTGTGTGTGTGTGTGTGTGTTCTCCAGCAGAGAAACCCGGCTTCCTGTTCAATTATTCAAATATAAACCTGGATTCACGCAGTACGACACACACTGATGCGCACGCACACTCCGTAACTCACGCTTTAACCTCTTTCCATCACTTCCTGTCTCTTTACCTCCCTACTCTCACATCTCGACGCCTCCCTCCTTCTGTCCTGCACTCTCACACTTTTCCTCTCTCCTCCTCACCCTCCTCACCCTTTACCTCCCCTCTCCCCTCTCTCTCTCTCTCTCTCTCTTTGTCAGTGTGCAGTGGACTGAGCGCTCAGAGCTGATCTGTTCTGGCATTTGAGGAGAAGCATTTTTCTTTTCCATGGCACTGCTGGAATGTCCAGAGACAAACACACACGGGAGGAGAGAGGAGAGGAGAGGAGCGGGGAGGAGAGGAGACATGGAGAGGGATAGGGAAGAGAAGAGATATGGAGAGGGATAGGGAGGAGAGGAGATATGGAGAGGGATATGGAGGAGAGTGGAGGGGAGGAGAGGAGTGAGGGAAGGAGAGTGGTGGGGAGGAGGAGAGGAGAAGAGATGATGTGAGGTGGGGAAGCAAGAGGTGAGGAGAGGAAAAGTGGAGAGGGAAGAGAGAGGAAAGGAAAGGAGAGGAGAGGGATAGAAGAGAGGTGGACAGGAAGGAGAATAGAGGAGATGAGTAGAGGAGAGAAGAGGAGAGGGGAGGAAAAAGGAGGAGAAAGCAGATATGAGGGATGGAAGAGGAGACTGGAGGGGATAGTGAAGAAGAGGGAAGGAAACAGGAGGAGTAGAAAGTAGGAGACGTGTAAAGGAAAGCAGGAGAGAAGGAGGTGGGAAAAGAAATAGGAGGGAAGGAGGAGAGGCAAGGAGGCGAGAAGAAAAGCGGGGACACGCTAAGAGAGGAGAGGAAGCAGAAGAGGAGGCAAGAGGAGGAGAGAAACGGAGAGGGTGGAATGGAAGAGGAGGAGAGCAGTTTCAAGGCTGTAATTGAAATCTAATTATCACCTCGAGTCCCAGCTGACTCCACGTCAAGCACGCGCACACACATGAACACTGGAGAGACACACATGTGCACGCATGCAAATGTGTGCACGTGTACGATCATCACATTATTACCACGAACATCTGGCGTCTTCACACACCAATAATCCCCCGTCCCGAGAGCAGTGTAGGACCTTTGTGTACTTTCACCTCTCACACACACACACACACACAAACACACACACACACTAATACACCCATGCTCTCTGGTGTGTGCAGGCACACACGTTTTTGTGACACGCGCACACACACACTAATGGGTGACAAGCATTTCTTAATTTCTAATTACAATCTGATGACTCCTCTCACACATGTGCAACGTCATCACTATCACACACCCAACGTCATAGCACAAACACACACACATAAACAGGCTTGCATGCTGGAAAGCGCGCGCGCGCACACACACACACACACACACACACACACACACAAACACATGCACCATTTAGGCTAAATGGCATCACATCAGATTTGGCCTGCACTGTCCTGACCTGGTAATGACGGGTTGTGTGTTGGTGTGTGTGTGTGTGTGTGTGTGTGTGTGACAGGAGGATGGAGGGATACTGACTGGCTTTCCCTGGCCGAGGTCTCTGTAGAAGCCGCTGAGCTGTCAGCAAGTCCTCGGTCTTCACGGCCTGGAGCAGCTCCTGGTCCTTCCCCATGTCCCGTCCGTCCCGCCTCGGTCCGCTCGGTCCCGCTCTCTTCCTCTGAGCGCCCCTCTCTCCTCCGTTAATCCGCTGCTACATCCTGCCGCCTCTCCGGGCCTCCCTCTGGAGCTGAGGCGCGGAGGGATGGATGCTGCCGGGAGTGGGATGCTCCAAATCGGCCAGGAGTCCAGCGCCAAGTCCACCGCTCTACGTCCCACCTACCGACCCACAACCGACCTACCTGACCGGACCGGACCGGACCTCGCGCTCTCTCTCTCTCTCTCCTGTCGGGATGCTCTCCGACCGCGCAGGAACACTCGCGACAGATTCTCCAGATTCTATCCGCGTGACGATTTCACCGGGTCTACGTGCGTGCCGTGCGTTAAAAACGTTAAGGGGTCTCGAGCGCCCTCCTATATGCTGGGTCAAATCCGCACCGCTGAAATCTCACGAGCCCTCCAATCCGCAGAACAACCACGCGCGAGTCGTTGATGTTTAACGTATGACCGCTGTCGCCTGCCGCGGTTGCTCGCAGGACCAGCTCGCGCCAGCACGCACGCACGCACGCACACACAAGCGTTGACAGTCACATATGACATTACATAAACACGAGCTACTAGTGCGCGCGCGCGCCACTCCAGTTGTTGTAATCCCGGCCCGCGTGTTTGAGCGCGTGCGAACGGACAAGTCGAGGGAGGTCGTTTGACATCGAAATAATAATGTGCTCTCTGTCGCGTGCAGGGGGGGGGGGGGCACTCAGAGCGCGGGACAGTGGGAGGCAGAGTGCGGGATCGCGCGGACCCGAGACGCACAGGACTGCCTCTGAATGTGGATGTATGTGAAGGATTTACTCCGCCTTTCATTCAACCAAAGCTGCTTTTATTCATTCATCATGTACCGTATCCTAATTTTTAATCCGATTTTATTTTGTTATTCAAATTATCTTTTTTAATCCGTCTTTTTTTTTAGCACTTTATTATATTTTATTAATGACCTTTATTATGTTTAAACCTCTTTTAATTGCTTTGTTGTTGGGCGGTACATATGTGGCACAGTGGTGATGGCGTTTCACGTCAATATGTTTAAGGTTAATGAGACAGAGATAATTTGAGGGCAGGGTAAGTGTGTGTGTGTGTGTGTGTGTGTGTGTGTGTGTGTCCCTGGTGTAGGGCTAATTTAAACTAAAGGGGCCACTGCCAGTCAGATTTAGGACAGGAAGTAGAACACATGATGGAAGACTTAAAACTGTGTACGTGCTTTAGTTGTGCTTATGTACTAACACAAAGCCTCTGATGGGATGAAAGTTGAGTCAACTTCATACAGGGCCGTATTAAACATCAACAGGTGGACCCAGGGCCCCAAAATGCTTTGGGCCCCCTCTCAGCCCCAGAAATTAATTTGAAACCATGCACTGATAGTTAGTCTGTTAAAATAGAGCTGTGACCCATACGAACTCTAAGCAGCTTGATATATGTAGTGATAACACAAAAACAAGTGTGCATACACAGCAGGATATGCACGGTTGTCCCGCAATGCAATGCACGAAATAAATAAATCAAGTTTTTTATGTGCTATGTCCAAAAACATTATATCATAAAAATGTAGTATGCAGTCGGGTGCATGCTGCAACAAGCTCTGTGAAGCCGTACTTGGGTACAGCTGTGCTTCGTGTCAGCAGCTAACATGCTCCTGTTAACATGTTGTGCTGTGTTGCATTGACTTACCGAAGTTCACGTTTATAAGGCTTACTTACTTACTGTGTTTAGAAACATCTGAAGTGCATTTCTGCCATAGCAACTTCTGATCAAACCATGTGAATTTCAGTGTAGCCTGCCCACTTCCAGTTAAAGCGCAACCCACATCTGTTAAGCCGCGCCCATTCCAAGCACAGATACGGACAAAGGTGATGGTGTACTCATTCACCCTGGCTAATGTTTAGCAGACATATTTAGTTTTGTGTGTTAGCATGGTAATGTTTTCTAATTAGTGTTAAACAGTTGAGGCTAATGAGATTTTTTTATTTTTAGAAATTTGGACCTGACGATGACACCACAGGTAAAATCAAGGGAGTTAGACATAGAAAGAAACTGTTGTGGAGATATTTCGATTACAGATCAACATTACCATCCTGCTAGGATGGCTTAAAAATAATTAATAATAACTTATTATCTCAAAGTATTTCCCACACAGTCTGGAGCCCTTTGGCCTCATGTTGCCTGGTCAGTGGTTCAGTCATGACTTCCCACACAGTATAAAGAGTAAACTTAATATTTTAATTTATTCAACATAAACAAACTTTTGCAAAGATTTACACTCCTGTACAATAGTTTCATATGACTGAAAAGACACTACAGATATAAAATGATTTCAAGTGTTGATGAATAGTTAAAGCTGCATTAATCAATACTGTTATATTACAAATATCCTATGGCTACATATGATGTGAAAGAGGTCACTCTTCCTGTTGATCCCACATTAAAAAAAAAAAACACCAATCTCCCAAGCCAGCTGCTCTTTTCAGCCTGCCTCTGCAGCCTGTCACTTATGTAGAGAGCAAAAGTGAAAGTGGATGTGGTTATCTTATTTCAGGATAGCAAAGTCGCTTTCTCGTAACGTCTATTTCATGAAAACGAAAGTAGATCTCTTTTTGCAATAACATTTAAATTGGCCTTCCTCATCTCCTCCATAACTTCCTGAAACAAAACCAAAGCTGCCTGTTACTCGTGAAAATTTGGTATTCGTCCTATTATCCAGAGAAATCGACATAATGAGATAATGAACCCATTATCGTCGGAAAACAACTGAAATAACAAGATTAAAAAAAATATTGCTACCATAATGACTTGTGGATCCCGTTCAAAACAAAAGAAAGGAGAATAGTAGACTTTCACTCATAATTTGGCCAGAAACAAATAATTGTTTGTTAATATTTTAGTCATATAACTTTAACCAATTTCTCTTCCTGCCCCCTACTGGCCAAACATTAATTAATGCAGCTTTAAAGAGCAGCAAATTTCTGGACGTTACATACTCATACGTATCATGGAGGCGCTGGTGCTGCAGTTACCCAGGATCTGTCGAAAACATGTCCTACTATGTTGCTCCCAGTACAATTGTGTGTGTTCTCCTCATCATGTCATGAGTCAGATCGTAACAATATGTACCATTTTGATCGCGTGTGCAAACAAAATACTCAAGCTATATTTGAGTTATTTGTAATAACAAAATATGCATGTTTTCTATACTAACATAATATCTGTTACACAAACAACGTCTCAAATCTGTCCACACGTGTGTCTATATACAATAGGGGTACACATGAACATAGTCTTTATCTTGATTGCTGAGTCCAGGTAAGGTGCTTATGTTTTCTGCTCCATATGTACGTATAAGAGCCCTCCTACAAATTTGCTTCAGGCACTCCGGACGCTGTTTGCGGTAGGGTACTGTCAGCTTACAGGAAGAGCCGGTGTAATAAGTCAGAAGAGTGAAGAGTGAAGCAAAAGTCCTGTGGCTGCCGTACAGATTGAAGCGCAAGTTGTTCAACTGGATACGAACACTAGTCGGGCCGTCCTCACTTTGGTAACTCAGGGTGAAGAAAACATCCCGCTGGCCGCTGTCTCTGCACCAACAGAGCAGCAGACTTTTAATGAATAACTTTGCCATTTTATGCAAAGGACGCAGATGAAACAACAAAGTGCTAGATTACCTGATGAGAAAGGTACCCAGCGATGCTTGCGCGAGTATTTCGTGTGCCTCCTCCATGGTCATCGATCCCCAGTAGTAGCCGCTTTGTTGGAGCTGCAGGTAAGTGTGTCTCACTAGTTTATACTCTGCTGCGCTGCTGAATGGACGAAGGTGCGTGGGCAAGCTCTCAGCATCAGCTCCAGTCACCTGTAACAGCAGAGAGGTATTAGAAATAATCTGTCAATATGCCGTACCTGATATGCACTCTGTGACAAGCAAAAGACTCTTCTGCTGAGGATACAGCAAATTTCAGAGGCTCAAGCATCCAGAGAACTCTTAAAGGACTCTTAGTCTCTATAAATAAAGTCCAGACGCTCAGTTACATACAGGCTACCCTAGTGATCAAGGCTGCTGAGCTATATGCAGCATGAAAAAAATGCTGCAATGTGTTAAAACAAACAACTGCTTCAGCGTTATTTTTAACTATACTGTTTTATTCTTCTGGTTTTAAAGTCTAAAAAAACTTGTAATGTGTTTGTTTTGACAGTTGCTATATGATGCATAAATAGTGATAATGATAATAATCTGCAGTCTGAACACTTGAACAAACACACACGATCTTGCAGATTACGGGCCCTGTGTGCAAGTGCTAATGTCAGACTTGAAAAATGAGAGTTTTGTTTCCAAGCAAACATTCAAAGTCCAATAGTAAACTTTGCCAAGTTAAGTTTCCAGTGACGCAGTGAGAACAGGTCTGTGGTTAATTTGTGGCGATTTTATTACAGTTATGATTAGTCTTTTACGTGAACAAAAATCTGCACCTACACAATAACATGCAAGAAAGTAATATGATAAATGATCGTTATTGTGATCTTTATTCATGTTGCTGCTTGAGTTGAGCATGCTGAGCCAATCTCATGTGGGAGGTCTGTTATTTGTCAGTAATGAAGTGAAGGATCATCTCATAACAATATGGCAAACAAACTAAAGTGTTAAGAGTTAAGTCAGATGTTAAAAAATTATATACACGTAGTTGATAATAACTAAATCCATTCACTCAATTCTACTACTTAAGTGCAGTTTTGAGGAATTTGTACTTTCTATTTCTCCTCCACTACACTTCAGACTGTACTTATCACTCCACTATAATTTCTTTGACAGCTGCAGTCACTTAGATTTAGATTATTAATAGAAAAAATCTTTAACAAATAAATTATGCTGTGTTTTTATAGGATAAGTTACCCAACAGTTTATAAAGTAGTTAAAATTAGCACCAGCTGAAACATTAAAATGATGCTTACACATGAATGCACCGACAATTATCATAAAATTATGTAATTCATATTATTCTGAATTAAGTCGTTCTGCATAATTATTTTTGGTATTTTAAAGATGTTTTTAGGGGGGGGGCTTTTTGAGCTTTATTTGACAGACAGCTTGAAGAGTGAAATGTGGAGAGAGAGCGATGGGGAATGACATGCGCCACAGGTCAGACATGCTTCACTCCATGTAGCATTTAACAATGAAATCCTGATGTTTGATTTCTGACTTTGTTTTGCTTCAGCCATCTGTCAAAAATCAATATCACAAAGCAATAAAATCCACAATCTGTGCTCCAAACGTTGCACTAACCTGGCACCAGGATTCGGGTTCTTCCTCTAAGTTGAATTCGCTCCACCGCAATAAATCCAGCTGGCTCTTTGTCGGCTCTGTGCCCTCTGGGTTCTGTTCAGGTCCTGCGGGTTCTTCAGGGGCTTCACTCTGGTTCGGTTTCGGACTTGGTGCTACTGTTCCACTAAGACTGTCTCTGACCATCCTACAAGGGATAATCCTCTTCTCGATCGCCTGTTGCACCAGTTCCTCCACTTTTCACCAGCAGATCCTCCATCACTGACTGCTTTCCGGTGTGTCATCTGCTGCCCAGTCCACTTTGAGACTTCATGTTGTTGAGATTTTAATTGAGACTTAACAACATTACCATAAAGTGCCGAAGGGAAGCAGAGGCTGCATCTACTCTGTCATCTGTCAGAGAATCATCCAAAGAGTTTGATGAAGCTGAAACACAGAGAGGCGAACACAGTCAGTCACATTATTTGGTAGCTTTTTGCCAGAAACCAGTTGTGATCATATCATTTATCACTTGTTGGCAAGCAGTTGCTTTTTTTTAAACATCTAGCAGTTATGGAACAACACTGTCGTTCATTTGGAGTCATGTTTTTGGCCACCTGATGAATATAAATCCAATAATCTCAAACCTCCTGAGGAAATGTCTGTTGCTGCTAAATGCTCTGCTTTGTACTATACTATGTTCACCAGCAAGTCAGCAAGCACAGTGTTTTTTTTGGAGCTTTTGCTGCGGTTGAATATGATGCCATGAGTGTTGTGCAGGGGCACAAGTACAAGCAACCTTTCACACTGTCATTCTCTACATTGTTATTAGAAAAAGATCTATCACAGCTGCTTTAATTCTAACAATCCATGTAAACCAGCCTCGCCCTCTCACATGTCTGTATGACTGCGCAGGGCAGATACTAAATGTTTAATGACAAAAGAACACTTTCACTTTCTAAATCAAGTGAGACATAAAAAGATAAAAGATTTGAGATAAAAGATATTTATCTCAGCAAGCTTATCTTAGCATGTTAGTTTATTTCAGCATGTTAGTTACACACACTGTAATTAACTGTATTTAATCCTAAGTAAAAAATAAAAGCATTAAAATAGAAATGTGTGAATACAAACACACAGTTTTTAAAGTACATTTAAATATGCAATTAAAATACATAATCGCCAACACAACATTACAAAGAAGAACATTTGTGTTGTTCCAGTATTTCCCTTTCATGTGATACTTAAAGTCTGTTTTATTTTCTTCTACTGCTCTTCTCTCCGGCATGTCAATATCACACCGAGCTGTAATTTGACCAGACTGCTTACAACATTTTTGTGCGGCTTCAACAAAAATGTTACTTTCCAAATCTCAGCCCAGATGACACAGACTAGTTTGATTTCCCATTTCTGAGGAGAGAGGCTGCGGCTCAATCAGTTTGCATTCCGCTTCGTGGCTCTTTTTCTGTTCTATACTGAGACGTTTCCCATTGTTAAGAATTCTTGAAATGATGAATTGAAACAATGACTATGAGGCTTAACTTTCAGTTTGCAGGGTTACACACTGATGCTGGGCCAACAGTATCATACACACTTACAGCAGTGCAGAGACGGGGCCGTGATTCCTGAAACGTTGGACTAAAGTGGACGTCACAACCCTGAAATTAAAGCTGAAAAATCAACATTTTAACCTCATGGTTAAGTTTCACTTGAGATTACGCTTCATAAAAATCACCACAAAGAAGTGAGAATGTCTAAATATTGCTGCACTGCAGGAGTTTGCAGAAAAAATATTCACATATTATGGGATTTTAAAAAATGTGCTAATGAGACTGGGATTAGTGTGGTTTCTTTTTGAGCTGATGTGACAGTGAAGGGTTGTCATAACTTTACAAGTTAACAGAAATGTATTCATTCCTGTTTTTAATCTTCCATTATGATTTTAATTGCACAGCATGATCGTCCAATCCGGATTAATTTCTGTGTTTTCTGGGATTATAATCCCGCATCTGTTAAATCTGACCATCATTAAAAAAAACATGTGCAATAACCGCAGTGAATAAAGCATCAATTAAACCGTTTTACTTACTTAGAATGAGTCACTGTCAGAGTCTTGGTGAGTCTAGTTTGGGTGGGTTGCAGTCAGGTCGTCTCCAGACGAAGCTCGCAGCTCTTCTACACTAAACAAATTTTTACTTTCGGTTAAAGTTTGGACTCAGTTGTAGGAGGAGCCGCTGATTCAAACGTTTTGATATGCTGCACCGCAAAGCTGTTATGATATCGGTGCTACAATGAGGGACTCGTTTAGGGCTGCAGACTTCGACCTATGGCTGCTACGCACGCACTCACTCCTTCCTCTTCACGCACACTACCAAGGAAAAAAAAAAAAACAACTTAACAACAAACCCTCAAATGTTACGGTATCATCAGGCTTACTTTCACTTTCATCCTCAAGCCTACTTCTGTGAAGTCACGTGATCTACAGTCAAGGGCGCGTGTGAGCGCGCGTGCGTCGGGCTCGCTTCGTCTCTGAGCTCTGCTTCAATGATTAATTAATGAGCAGGTTTGAAGGCAAAATACGCGCAACGTGCAAGTTTTAAGTTTCATGCATGACACTTTCAGATAAACCGAATGCGAAACAATAAATGATGGGAACATTTCTTCAGGAGGCTACATAAAAACTTGCACAAATTTGGTAACTGTGACAAGAAACTGAACCCCAAACCCAAAAAAAAATAGGTATTTATAGTTTAAAATGCACAAATATGCATAGCTAAATTCATTTTCAGAATATAATTCAACAAAGACAAGTCACGCAAAAGATAAATTAAATTTAAACATCGTCTAAAAGCTCAGGCTCCAGATCTCGGTTGCATTCATAAATGACTCAAACTGTAAAAATGTTAAAGCCCTATCCTTTTTAATGCGCTGTGTTGCAGTGTAGTGATTGTTTTACATTCAGTTTGCATGAAGATGCTGCTGTCATACCAGGAGGCTGGGCACTGCCCTTCAAAACCTGCATGAAGCTGAGGGTAGTCTAAAAGGTACAACCTCTGATCAACAGCTCCTGCTCAACCTACAGGTCTTACAACATGTAGGACAGCATGAGTTTGTAATTGGCCTGATTCTTCAATATATTTTCCTGGAGATTTAATGTCAGTGACAAAAAAGTATTCAAATAAAAATAAGGTTTGATTGTGAGGTTGTCAGCAGAAAGATAGACACCTTGTGGGGAAACACACACACACACACATCTCACAATAACCACTGAATCTGAATCAGACAGCGTTGAGCTTTTACATCACATTTATTAACAAAGCGCAGCTTCAAACGTTCTCACACGCTGAGGTAGAAGTTGTTTCACTTTCTTCAGATGGATTTTTCACTCTGTGGAGCCGGACGCCTGCTGCTGTTCTTTTTTGTTTTGTCGGTGCATCAAGTAAGCAGCTGCTGTTACAGCAAAGATCCCATAAGTAACCAAGACACACTGCAAGAGAGCAGAGAAGGGCACACACGTGACTGAGAGGAGACTTGAGATGCCAAAACGTATTATTATTATTATGATTATGATGATTATTATTATTGTGTGTGTGTGCGTTATGTACATTGCGACGGCCCTGCAGAGTGTAACTATTAAAGTACTTCCTCCAACCAGTCAATTCCACAGAAGCTGGGGCCTCAATACCAAACAGCTGCTTCTGAAACACACACACACACACACGCGCGCGCGCGCGCACACACACACACACAGAGCAAGAGAAAGCAGATTGTGTCACGATATGAAATATCAAAATGTAAGGGGAGGACAGTTTAGGAGATTATTGACAAAATAATGTAGTTTACAGCATTGCAACATTTCACTGAAGTAAACTCAATGTGCATTAAAGTGCACAAAATGAGTAAAAAAAAAGAAAAAAAGGATGTGGAAATGAAATGAAAAACATGAACAACAAGACCAGAAGTGACATCAATGAAGCACAGGCAGCTGTGGCTCAGCAGGCTGTCCATTAATCTCCGAGCCGTTGTCCTTCAGGAAAACACTGAAGGCCACTGAAGCAGCTCCTGATAAGCTTGCCAGCATCTTGCATGGTACCTCCACTGCAATCAGGATGTGAGAGTTTGTGTGCAAATGTCTAAATTGTTAAGCGCTTTGTCCATTCAGGTTCAAGATTTATGTTTCCAGTAAACACAGACGACGTGGCCTCAGATAGCGAGTCAAAATGAATGTGAAACAAAAAACGATGGGAACAAGTGCCTAGTATTATAAACAAAATGAGATGTCAAGAACTGTTTTTTAATGAGTCTCATTAACTCAAGAGGAGAACCTGTCCTTCTCTTTGTACACACGATTATCAGATACAAATTGGTGTGACAATAAGAGCAATTGAGCAATTTCTTGACAAAGTTGAGGCCAAAATACTTTTGCATGTTGTAACAGGCAGCTTTTTGTCCGGAATGACAGGGCAGAAATCTGATGACAAACTGGTTTTAGGATCATGTGTGTCACATTCAACACACCCTTATTTAGATTAAACCTAATTATTTAATCAGCTGGATCTCCATCTCTGTTCACTCACTGACCAGTGCGACAAAAGCTTAAAGCGGACATTCCCTTTGGATGAAGATTTTTCTTTTAAAGCAGTTTTATGTCTGAGCTAGTTTGTGATTTGGCAGCCCCGGTTTCAAAATGTTACTTATATATGAATAAGGTCACTTGTACACATACGCAGATTACATTACGTATGATCAAAAACTAGCGAGTCAACAACTTTGCTAACAGCCAAACATCAAGCAACAACACAAGACGTAGCAGCCAGCTAGTTTTACTTAATAATACAGCAAGTTTCACTTTCTCTTAGCTTACTTAGCCTGCGCCTGAAAAAGTTCTGGTCAGAGCGGGCCCAAGCTCAATGTAAACACCAAAACACCCCGGTTCTCTGTGCACACAGTCTGGGAAGTAATGTTACGGCTAACCGACCTAACCAGATAAAAGCAGTTTCAGTTTGCAGCAGAAAACTTTACTGTTTGTCCTAAATGTCTGTAAATCGTCGAGAGTTGAGGCGGAGGACTTTTTAAGGAAAATTAGAAAACAATTTCTTCATAAAATATGCTACATTAAATATTTAGTTTGACTAAAAGATGTGACATAATTGATGACGTGTGACGCAGATGATTGCACCAAGATCAGTCAAGATTCATACTGAACCACATAAAAGTGTTTTTTTCATGACTGCCGACAGACTGATGCTGAACAGTTGTAGCAGTCATGTCAACAGAAAAAGCCTTCATGCTTCATGCATATGCCAAACACTGTTTTAAGAAGAGACGCCTCACTGAACAACAGTCATTTCCTGTATCAGTATCCCATGGGTTTAGGTGCTGCAGCTCCTGAGCCTACTCTACTCTAATCGACCTATCGACTCTAATGGTGGAAATAAACATAAGCTCAGATTATGAGCAATTCTTTCTTCTCACACTCACTGAAATAAACACTGGACTCATTTTTCTCAAGCCGATATCTGAACACATAAACAACATTTTTTTTCCAGACTGATAAATCAGGAGAAAATTTACTTTGTCTGTGCAGACAAATCTCGCCTTGATCTAGCAACAGATATTTATCCTCTGTCTGTGCTCGGTATGGTCTCACCGGTATGATCTATAATATATATAACTTAACCGTCTCAGGCAAATCTGAATCTGTTTTCAACCATCCACACGATGCTCACAACACTTCCAAAGGAGGTTTGGAGATCGGGGATGAGGAGACACAAAGTGTGTATCATTTCATATCACTGGCGGTGATTACAACGCCGCATCTTCTGTAACAGAAAATGTTTTCGTTTGCTGATGGCTATCTTGCTGTTCAGAAATAAGCTAGCCTTTTCACTTTCTGTATAGCATTCGATGAAAAGATTAGCTTAGTTAGCTTAGCTCTGTCAAGCTAAAAAACAAATCTGCCATTCGGCAACTATAAATCTCATAAATAAGCATGTCATATCTCATTTCATGTTGTTGTTGACATAAGTTATGTATTATTATTAGCCATGCACAGCAGTTTCCCCCTGCTTCATCTTTATACTAAGCTAAGCTAAGCTTCTCCAGGCTGTAGTTTTATTTTTTTTGCTATATACTTAATAACTACCTTACAGTATGTTCTCCCATGTTTGGACAGTAAACATGCAGGCGGGTCACTGTTAGCAAAAGTTTGCACAAAGACTGGAAACAACAAGCCTGGCTCTGTCGAAAGGTAACAGATATGCCTGCCACCACATCTAAAAAGGTCATCAATCAACACGTTACATCTGGTTTGTTAAATACATAGAAAAAAACAACAAAGCATAACATTAACAATGTGGTTTTACAGGGAGATGATGTGCAGGGCTGCCTTGTCTGTCTTCATCCTAAGCTAAACTAAGCTAACTATATTGCTTCATACTCAAACTTTTGTTATTGCTTTAAAGGATCCCTGTGTGTGCCACATGACAGAGAAGCTCTCTCTTTCTGTTTCAAGATGATCTTGGGCACTTGATATCCTCTTATGGTGTCTTACTTTAAATTCAAATGCATTAAATTCTATCAAATTAAGCATCCATCTGGAACATCAGATTCGGAGTATGTGATGGGGACATTACAGAATACAAGGATTCATATGAAAAAAAGAAATCATTTCGATTATAAACTTTAAACTTGGATGAAGTGTGCCAAAGACAACAGGGATGCTTGTTTGTTCTGCAACCGGTACTAGCATGAGCAGAGCAGAGGGTGTGGTGGAAAGCAGCAGCTGGTCTCTTCTTGATTATACTAAGAGATAAAAAGATATACACACAATGACTCTAAAGAGTCATGAATCTATCTAGCCGTGATATCCCAATGAAGGGAATACCAAAACCAAATGACAAAACAAGTTGTCTTACAATATTCTACCCTCTCTTTTCCCTTCTCGGCCTCTGCCCTTCTTCTAAGCTGCTTTACATTATAGTTACATTGCCTGCTTGCCCGGTTCTTGCCTAGCCCAACACCGGCTTCCGCTTCTCGTCAGCATTCCTCCCTGTGCCCAAGTCCTGAAAATCTCTTCTTCCCGGTGGTCCGAAACGTCTGTGGTACAAACATTAACATTTCCCCGGTGCTCTGAGCTCACATTTTGGGGAACTGACTGCTAACATAACCTAGCAGCAGTTATAATTTGCAGAAGTTTACTTTACTGTCCACTCTGAAACCTGTCAAACATCCAAAAAAATCGGAGCAGAACTTTTACAAGGAAATAAGAAAAATGAATATACTTGATATACTTGAACTAATGGTGAATGGTTAAATGATCTCAAAATATTATAATATAGAAGTTTTACACATTTTTATTGTCAGTTTTTAAAGTCGTCTGTATCAGAAATACACGTCTGCCATGTGTAACAAAACAAACTGCTGGAAAAATGGTTGAAATACAGTCATCCCTCTATCAGTGCTCTGCAGCGTTTTTAAAATATGCTGGGATAATTTAATTTTAAAATTATCTGACACTAGTAATTGACTGTCTGGTTACCATAGATACTCCACAATGGCTCTGTCTCCTTTTAAGACGGAGCTTGAATCAGACCCTCGAAATGTCATTACAGTATCAAACACCTCCGTTACAAATCTTTAACCCCCACGTCTGTCACTATGGTGGAGTGCTTTGATAGACGAGACCTCTGTGTAGATGTAGCTGTTATCGCAATGTCTAATAGAAAAATGAAAAACCTGATAGGAAGTGAAGAATCTTTGAAATGACGTTATTGGGTTTAACAATAATTTCATATCCACAGATCCACAAATCAAGCAGGCATCACTCACATATTTGCTTCAAACTGGGCTATAGATCCAAAAACTACAAAGATATCAACTCTGACCATCACCCCTCCAGTTTGATGTTTTGGTTCACCCTCACTGATCTCGCTGTCACTTTCAGTATCAACAGGCAAGTGCTTGCAGTGACAAAGACCTGAAAAAATAAATAAATACAGCTCAGGACTTGAAAAAATATGAGGAATGCTAAGATTTATAAGGACATGCACTAATGCATTCAAGTTGCCTATGGCAAAAAAAACAAAAACAACTGATGACACACATCAATGTGGCAACAGAAGATGTCCTTTCAGTGAAGCTAAGATAAGACAGGCACGTATTCATCTGAGATATGCATCACAGACCTGCAGATGGTCCTCAGTTCAAGCTGAGGCCAAATGTTTCTGTGAGTGCCCTCTAACAGACTTGGTAAGCTAGCAGTTGTTGGTAACTTGCAGCTCCTACTGGTCAGGTACAGTATGAGGAGGGAGGAGTCAGCCATGTTGATAGATGCTAGTGCCATATTTACTAACCTCTTCAGCAGTCCCCTTCGTCGACACCTAACGAAGAGTATCCACTTGAGAATGACCACAGAAAAAGTCAGTCTCCATAAGTCCCCACGTTAAAATGTTTACAGCCCGGTACAACAAACAGTTTTGGTCTCTAGATCTGTGTTCAGCAGTGCAGAGCCTGAATTTTTTTTTTTGGCTTAATTAACAGTATGATCGCTTTGAGTGACACTGTTACAGATGGATTGTTTGAGCACCCAGGCTTCATTCAGGCCGCCTCAGGTCTTCCAAGATGGCTGCTGCCAGAGCCACCAAAAACTGAGCTTCTTCACGGATCATCACGGACACTGTGTCCATGTTTTATACAGTCTATGGTCATGAATATATGAATGACTCGACCTCTCTATCAGGGGATGCTGGCCTCAGAGAGTACTTCAGTCCAGGTCTGTTGCATTCGTGATGTTTTGGTATTGATTAAACTATTTTTTAATTCAATATTTTAATCATTTGTGTAAAAATGGCACACTATCTAGTGTTATCTTTTTTCCTTTAAATGCTGCCTTTAATTCGTTTATATAATTTCTTTCTTATATCTTTACACTGGATAGATCAGATTCATCAGAGAAACTCGTGTCCTTTAGGGCTTATTTAATCCAAGCAACAGTCTAAATGTCATCCCATGGCAGGACAGGACGTGCACAAGTCAAACCCGGTCCTTACCTTCACCTCCGTTATGAGATGACCGAAACTGGTGAGAGGGATCCGCGTTTTAACAGGAGACGTCGGCATAACTGGAGACAGTTTGAATGAAAATGTTGCAGCACATTGTTTCACATGTCGCCCACCTTCACCCCACAGTGCCAGCTTTCATGTAAACTAACATTTACATAGTGTAAACGGATACTCACTGCGCTGCTTTGTTGGTTAGAGACAGGACAGTTACGCAATATTATGAAAATCGGTTTCCGGGAGCTGTGACTCACGAAACATTCAGTCCAATCGCATGTTTCCAGGCTGTTGGATGTGGCCTGGTGGGCGGAACTTTTCAGACAACACAAACAGCAGATCTGAGCAGCCGTCCTTCCTCCGTCAGGCCACAAGAGGCCGCAAGATTAAAGTTTATGACAAGGTAAGTTCACCTGCACGCAGGTGGAGCCAGAACTTGTACACTGTGCCCCAATGTTTCCTGGGAAATTTTCATTATTTTCCAGATAGAAGCTGGTACACAGCTGCGTAATCATCTGCAAGTTAAAGTAATCTGCATTGTTTGATGAAGATACACTTGCACATATTTCTTTGTATTGTATTTCAGCATATTTAAAATTTTGTATCTTTATTTTGTATTTCTAATCTGTTTTTTTTCCCTCAAATTTTATCATAGTATTGTATTTTCTTGGCGTATCATTATTCTTATGTGTAAGTGCTCTTACATTGTTCTTAAGCTGATTCTCATGCTGAAATTTCTTTTTATTGTTGACTTCGTGTTAACTTCCACGTGACAAATAAACCTGAAACTTGAAACTTGAGGATCTTTGAACTTTAGCCAGTTTGAAGAGTAAACATCACAGAAAGTTTTTCCTCGCCACCGCTGCCAAGCGCTTGCTCACGGTGGGATTGTTGCGTCTCTGTGAACAAAACAAAGAGTGCAGTCTAGACCTGCTCTGTATGGAAAGTGTCCTGAGATAACCTTATGATTTGGCGCTGTATAAATGAGACTGAACTGAACTGAACTGGATATCCCACAAGGTCTAAACACGGCGGAGCTGAAGCTTTAAGGAAATAAAAGTGCAAGTGAAATTACTCCATATTGGACCGTGGGTGAAATCCATCTTACAACAGCAACAGATCGACATTATGACACAGGATACACAGGTTTACGATCAGATTCACTCTAACACACTCTTCACACAAGGAATTTGACTCTGGTTATACGTTGCTCTATAGGCTACGTACAGATATAGATATAAATACAGCTAAAATAAAGACAGGTAAACATAACCATGCAAACTATGCACAGATAGAAGGTATATATTTAAATACACATATGTAAACAGCGAGAATAAATGATTTGTAATTTACAGATCATTGCACAGATACTGTTCCTGACATTGTGTGTTCGTCACAGTGATGGCCTGTGAGAAGAAACTGCGATGAAGTTTTGACAACACAACCATGAACTCAGCAGTATTGAACGTGGACAACTTGTGTGGCACTCCAGAGCTCATCTCTAGAGATGAAGGTCATTTATTTGACAGTTTTGTGATTGCCAACACAGCATGGGTGTGTACAAATGCAGTTGTTTGTTTTCTGAACAAATTTTAAGAAAAAAACATGATTTTGTTCACTGTGTGTCAAAGGCTATGAATTCACGTCGCAACACATCACCCATTTACTCAAATACTCTGACCTAAGTACAATCTTTGAGGTACCATTTCATTCTACTGCATGCTCCACCACAACGTCTAGACTGAACCTGTAAATGCCTAAAATACCCAACAGTACATGAAGTTTTAATATGAGCCGCACCTTGATAACATTAACATTAAAGTGCTGCTTACATGGTCATGTGACAATCCAGTCATAAAATACAGACAGGATGTGATGACTAACACACACTATCAGCACCTTGCTCAACACCTTGTTCATTTATCTCATAATTAGTAACAAAAACATTTCCTATTTAATGAAATGCCTGTTAGTTGTGCTTCACTTGAATTTTACTATGCTACTTAAATAGTTCCAGTTCACTACTTTTTAGATTTTATTGCACTTTTTACTGCACTACATATTTGTTACTTTTCAGATTCTGATTATTTAATATGAATATATATAATCAACAAATAAATCATAATGTATTTTAATGGATTTAGCACCCCAGCATAATAATAGTAAACAGGCTCTACCTCTACCAGCTGCAACATTAACAGTTGTACCTACTTTGGTACTTTTTAAATTTGATTATAAAAGTAGCAATATTATGAATTTAAGTTCTGATATCCATATAGCAGATATAATAAACACACAATGATGGCAATGATTCCCCAAACGTGGTTAAGAAACGCTGACAAAATTGTATAATGGAGTCAGGATATTTTACAGTTTAACAATAAACGTCACTCTGGATAGATCTGGATAGATCTAAATCACCCAAAGCACCTGCATTATGTTCTGAAAAAGAAGTTTTTGTCTCACTAAAGATATCTGTTTGTGATTTATACTATATATATATATTATATATTATAAGCCAATATCGACAAGTGAAATTGGTCTATGTATAGATCTTCTGGCCTCTAATTGTAATGAGATATTACTAATACTTTGTACTTTTGTTTAAGTAAACTTTGAACACAGGGCTTGTTTTTGTCTACGCTGCAGTTTTTTTTAATCTTCCGGAACTAAAATAAGTTTGTAACCATGGGTTGTAAACACGTTGTAAACAGAAAGTGCAGCAGGGAGGAGCCAATTTCAGAAAACAATGCCAGGCTAAAAGCAGTTCCTAACAGGCCGAGTTAGAAGAAACTCCTAAAATTACCTGCGTGTCAGTACTAACCTCCATGTTTTTGGTCTAATTAAACAATTCACCAGGCACTTTACCGCGAAAGGTACCGCAAAGTCTGAGATAGCTCAGAGATTGTAGTTCAGAAGATTCTTAAACTTCTAAGATCGACTCGAAGTCAATAATGTGCTGCAGAGAATGCATCTCATCTTATCAGCGATTTGGAAGCAGTAAAAGCAGCAGTAAAAAAAACCAAGTCACCATCAAATCACTGTGGACACGTCACTGTGTGACGGTTTGCATTTGTGAAGCATGATGTCAAACAGCACCTCTTCTTGCTTTGTTTCTTACTAAATGTATATCTTAGCGGTTTTGTGAATCGCTCTGAAACTCTCAGCTCAGAAGTTTTAGGGCTATTTATGTGATGATGAACATTGGGCTTTAGGTCAAGACTTGTTGTCCTAACACAGTGTTTGGCTTTAGTGCCTGAAGTCAGATAAATAAGCCAAAACCTGTCACAGTTTAGACGGTAAAAGCACGCCCACTTTCTGCAGAATAGGGTAATAGTTAAATTTGTGCTCAGGCCTGAAAACTGGCAAAACTGGATGAATTTGCAAAGTGCTACGCAAATGCATCTTCCTACTTGTTCTGCTGTGGTCACGTTGACTGATAAAACTGTGCTGTCACCTGGCAGCGGTGAAGAGGAAGTGTGCAGTGCAGTGTTCAGAGGAAAAGGGAGGAGTGTGACTGTAGTTCAAAACAAATAACCTGACCAACCTGGCCAGGTCTAGACACAGTTTCACTCTACGTTTAAGTCAGTTTCACTTTGGCGCCAACTGAAAAATCTCACGGCGCACGTTTGATTTTCAGTATCTTAGACAAAAACTGGAATATGCAAATGGGCTGTACTTATAGCACCTTTCTAGTCTTATCCCATTCACCCATTCACGCACTGATGGCATTGGCTGCCATGCAAGGTGACAATTGCTCATCGGTTTGAGGAGCTAACTATTCATACACATTCATATACCGATGGCACAGCCCTCAATCCTGATGTTTTTATTGGTCAAGTCAAGTAATCCCAAATCACAAATTTGCCTCATGGATGTCTTACAATCCATACAACCTCTCTCCTTAGACCCTGCTTTCCAGGTGGACGGCATGTTGCATGTTGTTTTCTCTAATCACTTGCACTTGTCAGATTATCTGAGGCCCACCTGCATCACTTTTTAGCTGATTTGTTTTTTAATATGGGCAGAATGGTGGTGCAGTGGTTAGCACTGTCATCTTAGCAAGAAGGTTCTTCTCTCGACTTGGGCCTTTCTGTGTGGAGTTTGCCTGTTCGCCCCGTGTCTGCATTGATTTTCCCCCCTGGTACTCCGGCTTCCTCCCACACACAAAGACATGCACTTAACAGGCTAATTGGTGACTCTAAATTGCCCGTAGGTGTGAATGTGAGTGTGAATGGTGGTCTGTCTCTATGTGCCCTACAATGAACTGGCGTCTTGTCCAGGGTAATAACTTTCTGAATATAGATTTTTAATTCTAGTTCACTTTTATTCTTAAAATACTTGACTTTTTTGTTACAAAAAAGAGAGATATCTGTAAATTAACGAAAACAAATAATGCAAACGATTAGTGAAATATTTGAAAAAACATACACAAATACTGTAACTACATGCATGAATGTTCCCCCCAAAAGCAAAATAGCTGCCAGCCAGTCGTCAACAGAAGTTCTGCATGGTGAATTATGGGGAGCAAAGCAATATCTGGTTGCTTAATATCCCTACCACTGTGATAAAAACCACTTCCCCTCATTGAAATGACTAGAGGTGGGTAGTTACCACGCTGCAGTGTGAATGCCCCGTTGGTTCCTTAAACTTGATCTGTGAAACAGATGGAAAAATGTTTTTCCAGACAAAAAAAATGTTTTACCCACCGACAGTAAAAAGAATGGACGGCGCTGACTGATGGATTCTGAAGTGCCATTTGGAAGCTGAAAATCTGTAGTGCTGGCCACCACAATGTTGGCTGTACTACTTCTTCCGCCTCCGAGCCATCAAGCCATCTGTAACGGCACCTACCTGTTGAACAAAGCAGCCGTGCTGTTAATTATGCAGAACTTTAAGTCTTAATGTAATTTGAACGGGTGAGTTATATAAAAATTCAGACTCAGTACAGTTGTCATGAACAGCTATAGAGATAGAAAACTGTTTTTTTTGTTCCAGACTGTGAACATGTTTATTTCTGCTGTGAAGTTGGACATTTTAATATGGGGACTTATGGAGGTTGAAATGTTCTGTAACCAGCCTCAAGTGGCTGCTCAAGGAACTGCAGTTTTTGGCCCTTCAACATCTGCTTCATTTCAAGATTTGTTTGTCAGGATCAAGTGTTTGTTGTAGTAATACTCCATGCACTCTAAATGCAATGTTTATATTGTCTGTTTTTAATTATAATATTTCTGTCATGTTGTAAAAACAATTCTGGGAAATAAGATTATAATATGACGCCAATTGATTTTTATTTGGGTTTCAGCATTATATGTTGTGTGCTATCATCTGTGCATCATTTACTTATGATGTACGGGAAGTGGTTTTAGTAAGCGATGTCAAATATAGATATAAAATTTATGTGGGTAGTAAATGTTACAGATAATATAACATCTTTTCCTCAATTGCCCCTCAGGGCTTCTCTATCATTGTGTTTTGTTCCTTAAGAGCAACATTGTGTAGAATTTAGTATGTTTGCGATGTAGTGTCCAAATTTTAAGAGTGTAATACCACTGGCATAAATATGTGTGCATACGTGTGCATTTATTATAATTATGCTAACAGAAAAACATCAAGCAAGTGCAACAACACAGGACATAGCAGCCAGCTAATGTTACTTAGTAGTCCAACAGCAAGAGGCGCAGCTCGGCGTCTGTCTTTCAGCCTTTTATTTCACCAAGCTACTCGCTAACGACCGAAGGTCAGCCCCAGATTTACTCTCGTCCAGCCGCTTTTTGCTCTCTCCTGTTCTCTTCTTAGCTTCCTCTTCATCATCGCCCCCTTTGGTCTTTTCACCTCTGTCATTGTGTCCATAGAGGTCTGGTTACATCGCCTGCTTGCCCAGCTCTGGTTCTGGCACAACACAAACCTCACTCCTGTCAGCACTCACCTCGTCCTCTTCCTGATGGTCCAAAACTGTAATCTGTAGTACGAACACTAACACTCCCCTGGTGCTCTGAGCTCACAGTCTGGGCAGCCTGGCTAACAAAGTGACTAACATTAGCTAACAGCAGCTATAGTTTGTAGTAGATTACTGTACTGTCCATCAGGAAACTCTGTAAATCACAGAGAGTTGACGACCAGCAGTCGGAGCTTGTCAGACTAGACTCTGACTTCGTCCCGTTAAGTACCTCCGACAGATGATCGTACACGGAGCACAAAGTCACGTTATGCCAGAACAAGTACTGGGATGGAATAACAGACACACCATTTCACCATTTCAGTACCTGATGACAAATCAAATGACCTATCTGTTATTTTATGGTAGACACTGGTGACAGGTGACAGATCTTTGAGTGAGAAAAGCCCCTTTCTCACATTAAATCTGTAACATAACATGTTATAATATTCAAAATAGGCGGCGGTTTCTGTCATTCACACATAACCTCCTACACATAACATGACCATAGCAGAGAGATGAAAAGCACAGTCCTTCAAAGAGGACGCCCCAACACCCAAATGTTAAATAGACTGGCAGTTGTGTTAAAACACAGATTAACTAAATCTCTGTTATCGTTTTCTGGACATCAGCAAGACATCCTCCGCGTCTCCTGAAATGTAAGCTTTGTGTTTAATTTAATAATTTTGCTGTTCACTTGTAAGACAAATGTGTCAGTGTAGTCTTTTTTTAGCTTCAGTGATTAAGACTGCATTCGTTAATTAGTCTTCTGTCCTGGAATTTCACACAGTCCTGGTTTTCTGTGTGCTGTTTTAATTAAACACAAATCAATCTAGGATTATGCAACAGGTGAGCACAAAACTAAAATATCTTAAAACAAGATGGGGCAAATGATAGCACAGACATATCTGTATGATAACTATGAAGCCAGTTAGTGTATGGATACTGAAGACAGCTAGCTTGGCTCTGTCTAAAGGTAAATCAACATCTAGTCGAGAATACTGACATCGAAAACTCAAGTGAATACTTTCTTTTTTTGCCACAGTGTTGTTTTTATTTCTTAGTGTTTACTGTCTTGTTTCAAAGTTAGAAACAAACCACAAAAAATAAAATCAGCTTTTGAGAAGTTTTCTGTATAAATATAGTTTGTACAACAAAATAAGCCAAAAAAAATAATACAATAATGCCAAAAACAAGCAAAATAAGTCAAGAATAGGGTGAAACATTAGCTTTAATATTCTGTATGTATTATATATTTTCTTAGTCACACACAGAACGGTCCTGAAGTTACTAAATGTACTACTACTGTACACTTTCTAGCGTATACAAATACACACTTCTCCCTTTGGAGGTGCTCCGGGCACATCCAACTGGGAGGAGATCCTGGGGAAGACCCAGAACCCGCTGGAGGGACTATATAGCCCATCTAGCCTGGGAACGCCTCGGGATCCCCCAGGAGGAGCTGGAATGTGTTGCTGGGGAGAAGGGCGCCTGGTGTGCCCTGCTAAACCTGCTGCCACCGCAACCCAGCCCTGGATAAAGGGAAGAGAATGGATGGACAAATGCACACATGAATTAACATTCTTTATAAACACAATTTATTCTATTAAATCAAAGTTCAAGGGTAATAAGCTCCATTAAACACTGGACTTTTAAACTAATTTATTAACTTTCACCAGACCTCTGCTAATCATACTATTTACATCACACACACACTGATGTATGTCAGTACATAAAACCTCATATTGTATCAAGTCTGTGTAGTGATTGTTTACATGAATGCTACTACACTACTCAACTACTACTACAAATCCACTACTTGTTTTTCCACCAGAGTGATCAGGAAATGCAAAACTTCTTTTAAATTACATTCCTCATAGTTTAAATACTTAATTCAAAAGTGTGTAACATTTAAGGGGATCTGTTGACAGAAATATAATATGAACGACTATGTTTTCATAGCCTGAAAATAAGAATTATTATCTTGATGTTACCTTAGAATGAGACTTTTATATCTACAGAGGGAGCTGGTCCTCTTCCATGTTAATTCACTTATTCACACTAGAAAAGACAAACCAAACAATCTTTTGTGTTCGTCACAAGTTTCACGGCCACTGTAGTTTCTCCTTCAGGGTTAAAACGAGAGGGTGTGGTGAGGTGTATTCAGTCGGCTGCATTCTGCAACTTCACCACTAGATTCCGCTTAACTTTTTAAACACACTGGACCTTTGATTTATTTAATTAAATTTAAATACTTAAGAGATTCCTTGGAATGCCACCCTCGGGCACTTGTGTACCACAGTGTGCCAGAGAAAAACAACTGTAACTGTAACTCATTTCCAGTGAAATGCCGAAATGTGGGTGCGCTACACACGTTAGATTAATAACTTTATTTTGCCAAGACCAATGTGCCAATAATACCAATATATAATCAACCAAATTACATAAACCTGGGTGATCTCCAGTGCTGTGAAAATGTGTTTGTATGCCGTTGTGGTTTGACTCGTGCTGTAGGTGTTGATACGCGTAAACAACTGCGTGCGCGCGCACACACACGTGTGGTAGTTTTGACAGCTGAGCGAGGGAGACAGAGAGACAGAGAGACAGACAGGCAGGCAGACCGGGAGAGAGACAGACAGGCAGGCAGGCAGGCAGGCAGGCAGACAAACCGTGAGAGAGAGAGAGAGAGAGAGAGAGAGAGAGAGAGAGAGAGTTGTAAGCAGCAACACATCGGTGAGAGCGTGGAAACAGGCGCGCGGCCCGGGGACCCGCCGGAAGAAGCAGAAGCAGCAGCAGCAGCAGCTTCAGCGCGAGCTCGGACGCAGACCGACAAAAACATCGGCAGCACGAGCGACACCGAGGGCGGTCAGCGGGGCGGAGAGGAGAGGAGTAGGAAGAAGAGGAGGAGGAGGAGGAGGAGGAGGAGGCACATGCACCGCGACTCGTTCTCCCCCCGCCTGCCTCCATCGTCTCTCCCTGTCTCACTTGGCTCTCCTCACCCCGCGCGTCGTTCCTCTCGGACCGCTGCCGTCGCCGCCGCCGCAGCCGCCGCTTCCTCGTTAAGATGGCTGACCCCAGCAGCGACGGAGAGGCACCGGAGAGTGCGCGCGGCTTCGCCCGTCAGGGAGCCCTCCGCCAGAAGAATGTGCACGAGGTGAAGAACCACAAGTTCATCGCGCGCTTCTTCAAGCAGCCAACCTTCTGCAGCCACTGCACGGACTTCATCTGGTGAGTGTGTGTGTGTGACAGAGAGAGTGTGTGAGGGGGAAAGGACACAGGTGATTCACTTGCTGCTGCTGCTGCTGCTGCGGGTCTGCTCGGCCTCCTTCCCTCAGTGTCACCGCAGTGTTTCATTCATTGTCATTGTCAAAAACACTGCGACGCGCCGTCCCCCCCCCCCCACCCACCCACCTACCCACCCCACAGTTTTCCACAATGCGACAACATAACCAGGCCTAACGGAGAGAGAGAGAGGGAGAGAGGGGGGTGGGTGCGTTAGTGGTAGCCGCAGAGCAGTCGCTTCTGCTCGGCGTTTACCGCATCGACCCCCCGACACCCATCTCTGAAACTGGAGGTCTGGTGGAGGAATGCAGCTGGAGACACAGGGCCCCACTGTTGCTGCTGCCGCCGCTGCTGCTGCAGCTGTGTGTGTGTGTGTGTGAAGGTGTTCATGTGTGATTTGATATGTGTGTGTGTGTACATGGCGTCATTGTCTGTGCACCCCCCCCCCCCTCCAAATTTCACATCTCTGCTTTCTGTCCACAGGGGCTTTGGGAAACAGGGATTCCAGTGCCAAGGTAAGAAGCAGCGGCTCATTCATAAATCCCTCTGCTTGCATATGTCTGTGGGTGTGTGGACGGATGTTCACTGTCTGAAGGAGTGCGTTTGTTGTATTCAAGGGGCCGCTGCTGGTCTGCACACTGTTAAGAGTGACCTGTTGGCTCTTTCTCGTTGACAGTGTGTTGGTGTTGGCAGGCAGGTGTCAAACTCAAAGCAGGTGCTTGCCAACAGTGATAAATGAGAGTGAGAATACTCTGAAGAGGCTCAGGCAGGAGATGTAAGAGTAGAAGAGTTGGCGAAGTGCTGAAAGCTGAGATGTCTGGTTTTGGCCAAGGAGAAATGGGAGGAAGACAGACTAGGAAGTTAGATTTCTCAAGCCTGACAACTGATTTTGAGTTGTAAAATGGTGGGTTTTTTTTGTGTGTGGGTGGGCGGGTGGGCGGCCGATCGTGATTGGTGGCGGGTGGGTGTCTAGACACGGACCTCTGCACAGAACGGTTTCCCAGAAAGGCCGTCGCTGCAACATAGTGACACCCCTCAATCACATGAACGCTACAACACTGCAGCAAATATTGCCCTTCTGTTAGCAGTATCACTTCTTCCTCTTCACTGATCCATCTCAGACACCCACCTCACCTTATTTGGCTCTGGTCATGTGACCAGCTATTTGAGGCTAAAGGCAGAAAATGACCAAAGTTTCCACATTTCACTCTTGCTCAAGACTTCTTGATTTGAGTTGTGCAACGTGTGTGTAATTATATTAGCTTGTAAAGAGGAAAAAAAAATCTCCTGAGGCCTGACGACAGCTCTGGTGGTGATACAGGAAATGCATTGGGGGTAGAGAAAATTTAACACTTTATATGCTTGAGTGAGTGCACACAAGCCCCCTGGTCTACAGTGAGCTAGTCTGTGTGTGCTGATAACACATACACACACACACACACACACACACTAACCAATCAGAGCTTTGCACAGGTAGAGCTCCTGTCAGGTCAGGTTTCGTGGTCAGTTTCCAACAGTTAACTGATAACTTCTTAAATTCAAAGACGGGCTCTTATGCTACAAAGTGTTGTGAGGGTTGTTTGTGAGTCGGTGATCATTGTTCACATTGATATATCGGAAGTTAATCAATTTAAAAAAAACAAACTACACTGTGAGCACTGATTTGGTGATTTACAGGTCAAAAGGTTGGCATCTAGTTTAGCGCTGAGCTTTGACACTTTGAGCACTTACCAGCTCAGCTGTCATGGAGCTAGATTAGAGAATAAATGAGGCTAAAGTTGTTTAAATTCAGATTACTTAACTTAGTCTTGCAGTTGCACGCAGCAGATTTGCACACTTACCCACAAATGCTACAATCTGGCGTACTGTATGTAGACACAGTCCACACATGCGCATTAGAAAACACGGTGGTGACCTGACAGCAAGAAAAAGAGCTCATTTGTATTTCGACAACCGTTCATGCGTTCACAGAACGCACGCGCGTGTGTGACCGCTTAACAAGAACAGGATATACAAGCATGCACATGCATAAAGTGCAAAAAACAAGCACCCACTTTATTTCTTTACTTTTCTATGACAGCTGGGTTGTAGTGCCGCAGTGGACGTCCACACAGGCGTCCGTCTGTCATTGTCATTTTTCAAGCATGTTTGTGCCTCTGATGGAAAAACTTGTTTTTCTTGGTCTTGCATCATAATAAATTGAATATTTTTGGGGGTGTGTTGCTGTTGTTAGTCCAAAGACAGTTGTTAGAGTCATTTAGCGCTCTAGAATATTGTTTGATTTACGATGTAGATCGTTTAATTTCTAATGTTTTACAGACAAAAAGATCACTTTTACTTGACTGAGAAAATAATCAGCAGGTTAATTATTAACAAAGTAGTTAGTTGCTGCTCTAAATTTAGTTTAGCTCGCAATAAATGCAAGTGCAATAAAAGTAACTGAATACATTTATTTAAAGCTGGTTGAAAAGTGAATTAAATGACATGTAACCATTACGTCTTGATGATTGTATCTCAAATTGTTGTCGGTCTCAATGTTTATAAGCCCCCCTAAACATTTTGATCCCTCCTCCACCCATGATAATTAGTAAATGTGAATTATGTGAAACAAATCTTGACTGGTGATTTCCAGCTCAGTAAATCAAAACAATAGGTTACGTTTTTTTTTTTCTTTTCTTTTTGGTGAGCTTTGGTGGGAAAGGGGAAGCAGTTTAAAGCCATAAACAGAATTATGTAAATTCAGTTAAACTATGGATCAAACTAATCTTCACCTCAAATAACAAGCACTGATTTAATGTGGAGCAGGTCGAAGGTGTGTAGTTCACAGAAGGTTGTAGAACAAGTTATTATTATAAAGATTTATAAACAAACAAATTTTGATTTGGTGCTTGGATTTTTTTCTCACGGCAGCTTCTTCAGGGGTTCAACTGTGTACTTTAAGTCTCAATGGTGACATTTGTTTGAACGTGTTGCAGCAGGAGGCATTAATACGGTGACTTGCAGGTCGTAAGACCATTAAAAAATGAAGAAATTCTGGTTCAAAAGTTCAACATTTAACTGTGAAATAGGTCTTGCAGAAATAGGATTTCTGCAGGTTTAACTATAGTTTGCTTAAACAAAAGACGTTTCCCCCTCAGACCACTGAAAAACAGTGTGAGTGCTCTCAGTTTGAAATGTATGGCTACATTTTTCTATTCTTTTACCTAATGTGACAGAAAGGTTGGACAATTATGATGAAGAAACAGCGAGGATTATGGCAACAGTGGTGTCTTAAAGCTAACTAGGGAAGCAAGAAGGGTGTTCAGTTCAGTGCGAATGGGAGGTGTTCAGACTTACATAGAAGTCAGTCTTTACTTGGTCAGAAGGAATGTCGGAAATCTGGTGTAGACTTGTTCTGGCATGTAGGGCAGATTATTTTGAACATGCATGTGTGTTTGTGTGTGACAAAGGTGTCTTCTCATTGTGGGTGTGTTTGAATACCTGTTCTGCCGGTAAAGATTTCTCTTCTTTCTTTCCTGCCTTCAGCTTTTCTTTCATTAGTGTTCATCTGTGTGTGTGTGTATCCACACCTGTGTGTGTACTGACAGCAAAAAGAGGAAGTAAACCTCATGTCATTTCCTGCTATGGAGAGATTCAGATGTCTGATCAATGTTTGGACTACGGTCAGTTTTCTTTTTCAGTTATATCAGAGGAGGCGAGGGAAGGAAAGAAAGAAAGAAAGTTTCTGATTTTACACTTTTATTTCCACATTGAAAACAAGCTCACTAAATTAAATAATATTAGATATTAAAGAGATGCTGAAAAGAGACATATTATCAAGAAACTAGCCTTTGGTAGCATGATTACATCTCTCAAAGGCCTTGTCGTAGTATGAAAAGCACAGGAGTTAGTAGTAACATTAATCATGACTCTGTTTATATTTAAGTGTCCCAGAAGCTGTGGCAGTGAGCCAGCCTGCACAATACGAGGAAACTAAAGCAGATAAATGGAGTTCAACCCTCTGAGAGTATAAAGAATATATTCGTTACGTCACCTACAGGTTTGGTGGCCCTGGCCGCCGCCAAAGCTAATCTAAAAATGGGCAAAGACGTGGATCATCAGAGGTCCTGAGGTGGGCCAAATGAAGCCTTACTGTTAATTATGCATAACCTTAAGTCTTAATATAATTGGAATGGGTGAGATAATAAAAAAATTCAGCCTCAGTCCAGTTGTCTTGGGTAAGGAAAACTGTTTTTTGTACCAGGCTATAAACATGTTTATTTCTGCTGTGAAGTTGGACATTTTAACATGGGGACTTATGAAGACTGACTCGTTCTGTAGCCAGCCTCGAGTGGACGTTGGAGGAACTGCAGTTTTTGCCACAGAGGTTGCAGTCTTCGTTTATTATATTGGTGTGCTAACAGTTCTAATTAAGAATAAGCACAGCTGAGACAGATGAGAATTAGATTAAAACTTAAGTAAAGTCAGGGGGTCAACAAAGTTGGTAGAGAGTTGATTAATGTCTGCAGCAAATATGATGATAATCCATCCAATAGTTGTTGAGACCAAAGTGATCCCATTTCATGTGTTGTTCATCAAATCAAATCAAATCAAATCAAATTTTATTTGTATAGCCCAAAGTCACAAAACACATTTTGCCTCAGAGGGCTTTACAATCTGCACAGGGAGTGACACCCTCTGTCCTTAGACCCTCGGTTCGAGTGAGGAAAAACTTGCCCACAAAAAACCCTTTTAACAGGGAAAAAAAAATGTGGAAGAAACCTCAGGAAGAGCCACAGAGGAGGGATCCCTCTTCCAGGACGGGCAGACGTGCAATGGATGTCACATGTACAGAACAATCAACACAAACATATTGTACAATTACAATGAATTACAATAAATGGTGAGGTGATTGCAGTAGCAGTGGAACACAGATGCACAGCAGCAATAAGTCATTAACCAACATCTAATCCTTTTTAGTTTATGGGACATATACAGCCCAGTTTAATCTCAAGTGGGCCAGACCAGTAAAACCACTGCATAATAACCTATAAATAACAACAAAACGTTCCCTTTTCTTTCACAATTATTGAACCATCATTGCATGCGAATGGATGCTGAGCAGCCTGAATCTTAAGAAAAATAACATTTTAAACGCATCATAGTCTACTGTCGTTACAGTTTAGTAGCACAGAGCATTAAGCCACAACAATAGAGTATATTTTTTTCTGTCTTTGTTCAGTAGACAGTTCAGGAATCTTTCACAATTTGCAAAAGATTTTGTGAAAAGCAGTGACTTGCATGTATAATCTCAACTGAGCTGAAAGCTTTTTATCACACTGTTTCCTCGTATACGGCTGTTTCAGGTGTGTCATTTCTGACCTATATTTGCTCTCATAACTCCACCAAAAGTTGACTAGAGCGAGACATTTCTTTGCCTGGTTGAGGAGGCCTGTGATTTTCACTGATCTTTCCACTTAATGCCCCGCTGGCCTCGACTCAGAGCTGACATAATCAACAGTGTTTACAGCAGAAATAAGAAGGATCACGTGCCAATATTGAGCAACTATAGGAGCTTATCATCCCTCTGTGTCCAAACTGTTACAACCTTAAAGACTAAAGGGACAAATAATCTCAGAGCTTGAAGTCTGTTATTGATATTGACTGTTGTGGGGTGTGGTTGACTTTTAATCCTGACCATAGACTGATCTGTAGTATCTTTGGTATTGATCGGACTACAGGCATGCCAGTCTAAGATATTGATTATAAGATAGATTGGTTACACTGGCCAAGAAAACAAACACAGATATGCGTGTACTCCACAGTGCAGTGGCTGCTACTCATTCAGCTCCTTCACAATGAATTTTAAAGACGGCAGTACTGATCTAAAAATGGCAGATTGTGACACGATGGCTGACCGGATGTTAATTTATCTGGAAAACTATGCAGAGTGTTGTGGGAGAGATTGATGCTGAATGAATGAGGCAGTTTCTGGGTTTCAGTGTGATTTTTAAAAGGGTATTATTATTTTTTTTGGATCAGTGTTGGGTATTGGACCATGGTGTGTTGAGGAACAGGACTCCGGTCACAGTCATCAGTGTACTCTGTACTGGCAAACAGTGCAGCATCGCGGTGTGTAGCAGTTTAGTTTCTGTAGTAAAACACAGAAACGCATCTGAGTTTTTACTAATAGCCAGAATTAGGTAAAGCCCCTTTAAAAACAATGCAATCTGCATATGTAACTGTGACAGTAAGCTCTGTAACTGTAAAGTCACATGGGAACCATATCTACTCTCCACAGTAAGACCGGAAAGCTAGTAAGTACAGAGAGAGAGAACTAGGTTATTTCACCACACGAATGTCACAGTAGCAGTAACAAGTAATAGCTTGTCTATAGGATAAATTCACACCAGATAAGGCTTCAACTAAGTCTTTTTATTTTCTCCTTGATTTACTCACTGTGTCTTGCATACAGTCCAAAAACCAAAACTAATTTACAAAACAGTTCAACACAGGACGCTTGAACCAGCCGATAGATATATTTTTACCTGAAGTGAGGTATCAAGTTGAACCAATAAAAACAAGCGTCTGTTTTCCTTACACTGATTAATCAGTACCAGTGATTTACTTGCTGATGTCCCAGGTAAAGTCACAACCCGCTTTGCATGCCGTATATCGTAAAGTTGTATTCATCCTCTTCACCGTGTGCAGCTCAGATCAGTGAGAAGCGTTGACAAGGTCGTCAGATTATGTTTAAACGCAGGGACGATGTTTATGACAGTTGAGTCAATTATGATTTGGGTGTGACGGACTAATCAGACCAAGTTATACCGGGTCTCTCTGACAGTCATATTCATATATATCACAATCTTTGTGATATGCATTTTTTTAAAGAGAAGTTTTATAGCTGGTGGACGACCTCGCCTGTGTGTTGCCAATGAACAAACCGCTTTGCTTCGTTTAACAAAGTTCATTAACTCTCATTTCTCTTTGTACGCCATACAGCGCTACACAGGCTCTCCTTCCAGGATCTCAACCAAACTCTGTCAGTGCAAATTGCACGTCATATAAATAGCGCGAGCTGCTGGTTGTCATTTTTCTTTTGCAACACGAACAGGCACCCTTTAGCGTTCTTGCAGGGAACTCTTCACTGACAACTCGTTCAGTGTGTTTTGTGGCATAACTCCTCAGTCAGGAGGTTCAAGCCCCTTTCTGACTGCCAATGGCTAAAAAAATCGTTGGTGGAAATGTGGAACATGCGGTTCGTCCTGTCGTTCTAGGTTTCAGCTCGTCTTCAGGTTTTACAGGTTTGAGATGATAATTCATGTGTTTTTTTTAGAGCACTACCAATAAAAACAGTTCACAGCTCGTTTACTTCTCCGATTATGAGCAGTCAGATTTAACTGCTTAGTTGTCGGGTCGGTTAAACACATTTCAGATGCCAAGACGTTTTCACCCTCCTTTTTTAGCAACAACAACAATACATTCAAAAAGTCTCTTCGACTGTAGCCATGGATGCAGGCCTGAACATCAGCCAATGATGTAGCTGATCACCCAACGCGCCGCTCTTATTGCATTTTGAAATAAGAGCACACCATTTAAGTTTGCTTTATCCAAAACAAACAGTGAAAGACGATTTCCAAAGACGTGGGGCTAGGTTAACTTTTAATTCTAGTAATGTGGATCATAATTATCTGCAACATTGCATCTACCCTAGCCGGCTCTGGCTATCTTGGCATGACTCTAATAATCACATCTACAGATGGGCACGCTGAAAAAAAAAAAGACTATGCTGCTGGTTTGTGTTTGTTCAGCTTATCAAGAGGAGGTTGACCCAGCACTGTGTAACTTTGTTCAGTCTGTTGCTACCTGCCAGGTAGTTAATGCTAGCTAGCAGCTGATATCAGATATCAGGCTGGTATCAAACACAAACACGAGGAGTAGGAGATGTAGTGTGTGGACTTTTCTGTTGTGTCGATGCTGAAACAGATTATTCAAGTGGACGTCAGTGATCTAATTACTTGAAGTCTTTGGTGCTGATAGTCTAGGTGTGTGTTTTCTCTTAAAGCTCTTTAAACCTGATGTACACTACCTGATCAGCACATAAGCAGGCAAAGTTAGCAACAAGCTGGTGAACAAAGTGCAGCATTTAGCGGCTAAAGAGCCTTGAAGAGAGTTAATATTGGTGGACACAGACAAGGATCCGCATGAAGGGAAGGACAGAAATGTTTCTTAGCAATTTAAAAGATGATGAAAGGCCTGAAGATGGAAGAAACGTTTGCCAAGAGGCTAAAAACAACATATTAATATTGTTGATTTAAGTAACCTCAAATTGTTTTTCAGTGTTACGTCACAAAGAAGCTGTTTATAGCTCCTTTTTAAATGAGCTGAATCGATTGATTTAGTGTTAATATTGGATTTTATTTAGATATAATGTGGGAGATATTGCTGCTTTTTGAAATTCCTGATGAATCCTTTTTATTTTCTCACTCCTTAGCTGCTTGTAATCACGGTCTAAAAGATGTGCCGTGAACGCTGCATTAGTCTTCTGAAGAGCTCTTGAGTAGCAGGGATGAATCTCAGTGTTTCAGTTTATTCAGGCTTGTTGAGGCCTGAACGATGATCACAAGTGCCTCCGTCTGTGGTTTGTTGGACTGGTAATCATCCAAGATGGAGGGAACTTCCTTATGATCCTGTTGATGTGAAACTGTCGGCCGCGCTGCCGTCCCTGGCAGTTCAGTCGCGGTGGATCTTTTTTGGCTCGGCTCTGATTCGCCGTTATCGCTGTCAGTCGGACTAAAAAAAAAAAAAAAAGTGTGTGTGTGTGTGTGGACTTGACTGTAGGGCTCAGCCTGGTTGCTAGGCAACAGAGCAAAGACCTCCTCGGCAGGTCACTAGGCCTGTCTTCTTCTTTTCAGTTGTGTGTGTTTGTGTGTGTGTGTGTGTGTGTACGTGCACAGGTGTGTGTTCGTGTGTGTGTGTGTGTGTGACAGAGCAGATTTATGGACAAAGAGCTCAAAAAGTGTGACTGCATCCCTTCGCCGTGTTTTCTGTTGCTCCACTTCGCTGATTCGTGTCTTTTCTGACACACTGCAAACACACAAATGAATTCTCCACCCCCTCACATTGCCTCAAACCCAGCTGTGCCCCCATCCCTTCCTGCCCACACACGGACACACACACTCACACAGTCTATCTCTGTCTCTCTGTTTGACTTCATTTCTTCTTCATTCTTTCTTCTTTCTCTCTTTGCGTTTCCCTTTTTTTTGTTCGTCGGCCGCTCTCCTCACAGTCTGCCTGTTCATTTGTGCGGCGCTGCAGATGGACAGGAGTTGCAACAATCCTCCCGCTGAGTAACTGCTCTGTCGGTATCTGCCGGCATTTCGACTTAAAGCTGCAAATGTACTGTATGTGTAGGTTGTCTGTGTGTTCGCGGATGTGACCCACCCTCTCTCCAGCACAAATAAACACACGTAAACAAACACAAGCACTCTGTTGCTTAACTGCTAGAAAGCAGTGGAGCCAGCCGTAGTGCAGCCAGTTGCTACACTGCCTCATGAAAATGTAACGAGAATGTGAATAATTAAGATTAAACCAGAGCGTAATGTCACCCTGTGTGTGTGTGTGGGTGTGTGTGCGTGTGTGTTTGTTGGTTTGTGGCTGCTGTTGCGACGTGTGTGTTTATGTGTTTTACAATCATGTCGGCCAGTGAAATCACACTGATGTCTCAATTTAAATCTAAATGCAAGTCATTGTTCAGCGGAAGTGGTTTAATTCAGCACCGCGCTTAATTTTCATTTAACAAAAGCTCAAATTTGCTGCAACCACACCACACACACACACACCACACACACACAGAGGCTCACAAACACTTGACCTCCATGGCAAATTTCAGCTTCCTAGGGCAAAAACTGCGGCCGCCACAAAGAGCAGGGGAAATTTATGTGGACCGACCGACTGACCAACCGACAGAGCGAGAAGCTGTATAGCTGCTGGTCGCGGCTAAAAATACCACCAGTGATATGAGGCTAAACCACAAAGCCGGGCTGCAGGAGAGACCGATCTGCCCTATATATCTAAATGGAGTTCTTGTGTTGGTCATGTTAAAGTCTTCGACTGTAGGAAGTCACTGATCAAAATTTTAAAGGCATGGATTGTACTTTGTGGTCCATCTAACCCAGAGTAAGACAAACTCACGGATGTGTGCACAGTTTAAAGGTTTACTGGCCGATGATCGGATCTCAGTTCAGCTCTGTTACAGGATGTCTAATAGCAGATGGCAAACACACGTTCTCCACACACCGAAGGCTTTAAACTCATTTATACTTAAGGCTGCAGTCGTTTTCAGTATTTACTGAGCTGCAGATTTGAATTTTTTTTTGGTGTTTTAAAATGTCAGAGAACACTGAAAAAGTTTGACATTCTCTGTCATTTTGGTTTGTCCAAAAAAATCACACAATATTTCATTTAAATGTAAAATAAAACAGAGAAGCATCAAATCCTCACAGTCCTGAACAAAGAAATGTTTGTGATGATCGAGTCATTTTCTGACTGAACTAATTGTTTCAGCTCTACTAATTATCAACATCTACATATAGTTTCTGATATTGTCTTTGTTAGATTTAGGTATTTGTTATTTATAAAAAACCAGAATTCAAAATTATAAATTAAAAAATGTAATTTCTTTTCATCTATACCAGTCTTTCAGGATTTCTTTTTCCACCATGTACCACCACAGAAAATATTCGGCTCTCCAAATACCAGCATTTCGACACTTTTCAGCGATCTTATAGTTCAGTTAATTCAACATATTGGCGTTTTTTTTAATGGTATTAGATTTTGTTAAAGATTCCTTCAAGTACAACGACAGGGAGGCCGCATACCACCAGTGGCACACGTACCGTAGTTTGAGAAACGGTGAACACTGCAGCTATGAGAAAAGGGCTCCAACGTTTTGAACTTCACTGTTCAAAGTGTGAAGCTGATTATGTGATCCACAGAAAATAGCAACAGTTTTGATAATCATCATTCAAAAGCTCATTGGGAAATCGTATTGTACATTTTCCACTATGCTCTGACTTTATATCCAGACTTAGTTAGACGAGCCTGCCTGTCTCTGTCACTCAGGGTCTAAATTTTGATACCTAAAAGCAAACTGTCCACATAAACAGTACGTTCAACATGTAAAATGCAGATGAACAGAAATCCCCACATGATTTTTTTTTTGTTCCCTTTTATGAAATGAAGCATTTTGTTTTTTATCTCACAAACAGTCTGACAACCACATGAGGCTTTATCGTGTCTGTATCGTGTCTGTGCTCTATCGTGTTCATCGTAAAACATCTGCAAAGCGCGCACAACTGTGTGAATCTATCACATCTTAAGCTTCACCGTCTGCTCTATAAGAAAGCACCAAACTTTAGATGTAGCCTGCCAGCTCTTATCACACACTTTACTGTGGTCTGTTGCTTCATCAGCTTCAAGAATGCAGCTTAGGACATTAGTCATTTTCTAAACATTCAGTTCGACCAGCCATCCACCTTCAGAGGAATTTTTAATGTCACAGTCTTGACGTATTTCCCCTCTGTTGAGAGCCTTAGGTGGTCATGAACTGAGAAAACTGCACTTTGTCTCATGCTTCCTCCATAAACCTACCTATCCTTTTGTGAGCGTCCGTCCAACGATCTTGAGCTTCGTTTTTTTTTGTCTTTTAACTTTCTAAACAAGATCAGGATCAGCAGCCCTGTGTTACATGAGGCTGAGTGTCTGCAGGCTGTTTCTTTCAGCCAGTCACTACACAATGAATGATTTTCAGCAGAACTTCAAGCAGTCAAATCACCGGGCGTGGAGCCCGAAGCTGCCTCTGTGGGAAGTTTCTTGTGGCAGCTTTGATGTTTATGTGACTGATGTGATTGTGAGATATCCCACCACGTGTCAGGTACCGATAAAATCATCTAAAGTATTTAACCCTAATATAGACGTCGACAGAACGGAAGGAGGGAATGGGAACTGCTGAGATATGAAACAGTTACTGCGCAACGACTAATGTCAAATAATTTGACGTATTGATTCATTTCTTTGTTGCTTCTGTTTCGCCTTATTTGGCGTTACAAGGAACCCTTGGTTGACTGTGTTTTTTTTTCCCTCTCCCTCCACAGTGTGCTGTTTTGTGGTCCATAAGCGCTGTCATGAATTTGTCACCTTTTCATGTCCGGGGGCCGACAAGGGACCTGCCTCCGATGTAAGTACACAAACATGGGAAAACACTGCATGGCTTACTTTATTTAACCTTTCACTGTTTATTCACTTAATTCACCTTAAAAAACATGAATCCACGGTGAAACGATCATGTGATCATCACTCTTTTTACATGGTTAGTGATTGTTCCACAAGGTCAGCACACTGGCTGTTGTTGTTCGTGTACTTCCATGTAGTTCCTGTATTTGCTGCACACACACACTTACACACACACACTCACACACAAACCACACAACCTCTTGTCCTCTCTCCTGCTGAGCTGTCAGCCCCAAATCACACTGAGACATGTCAGTAAAGAGAGAAAGTGCCGCCTGGCTGCCTCAGGTTAATGAGCCAGTTTCTCTTATTCACTTACACACACACACACCTACACATCTACACACACACACACAGTTTGTGAGTCAGCATGGATTTTGACATGACTGATATTTATTAATCTCTTACGCTTCTCTCTTCATTGTTTCTGTTATATCACCAAAGCTGTTTCGTTGTTTCCTATTTTTGAGCGTCCTTTAAACTCACTCAATCAGGACTCCATTTTCTCTCTCTCGCCCTCTCAGTATTTTTATTTTTGCCCTCTGTCATAACGCAGCCAAAGGATCGGTTCACCCAAATACTGTAGGGGAAAACGATATGGCAGCCTCTGTGGCTGTCGATGCAGAAGTGCCAAAAACTGCAGGTCCTCAGACAATCACTCGAGGCTGGCTGCAAAACACGTCAGTCTCCATAAGTCCCCATGTTAAAATGTCCAACTTCAAGGCAGAAATGAACATGTTTACAGCCTGGTTTTAAAAAAAAACATTTACGACAGCTGTACTGAGGTTCCGATTATATTAAGACTAAAACTTATGCGTAATTAAGAGTGTGGACGCTTTGATTGACAGGTGGTTGCCATCACAGATGGCTCGTTTCGGCAATCAGTTGTCATTCAGCCCGCCTCAGGTCCACCCACGCTGCACGTCTTTGTCCGTTTCTGAATTAGCCAGGCCTGCCAAGATGGCGTCGCCTCTTCAGAAACCTGTAGGAGATGTCAGGGCGACGCCGTCCAATATTTTAGACATTAGTGATGTTCCTACTTGATAGCAGCAGTTTGGAGAAAACAAACTACGTGAAAAAAAAAATGTTTTTTTTTCAGTGTTTTGCAACTTTAACCCCACCTCAACCACAAATAACACCCTTGAGATGAATTTGAGCCGGGCCTTATCACCTAACATCAGAGGCTGACCTCACTAACTGAATGGGAGCAAATCCCTGAAGTCAAGCTCTAAAAGTGTCTCCCCCCAGAAGAGTGCAATCACATTTGGCTAAAATGTTGTACATTTATGGTGAAAAAACTATAGTTCACTTCACTGAGTGAGAACGTTGCCATGCCATGTGGGTGAACCGACCCTTTAAATAACCAATTCAAGAACCGCAGATGCCGGAAGTGTACTGAAACCAGCTGGATTACTAAAATATTGAATTGACAATAAGAGTGTGTACCCTCTCCTCTCTGTGTTTCTACCTCTGCAGGATCCTCGTAGTAAACACAAGTTTAAGGTCCACACTTACTCCAGCCCGACCTTCTGTGACCACTGTGGCTCCCTCCTCTACGGGCTGATTCACCAGGGAATGAAATGTGACCGTACGTATACAAATAACTGTGTGAAACAGTTTTTGCATGTGGCACAAACCTCTGGTCGCTGCTGCAGTACAGCAACACTACAGTAAACTCAATCAAAGGTTTCTGTCCTGTTTAATGTGCCTGTGCGGTGTGAAAGGGGTCACTCGTTGTGACGAACCCACACAGAATCATCACCTCAGTCTGCAGCTGCCCTCTGCTTTATGCAGCCTTGCAGCGAGTTTCAGCTCATTGTTTAGCCGTCGGGCTGCGACTTCACTGTTTTGATTCATTCTAGCAGCTCTCACGGTCTTTGTCTACAGCCAGCGGCCGCTTTCATCTAAAAAACTCTAAAAACCCACTGTACATCCCGCTTAGCACCAAACGGCACACAGCTAGTGGCAACAAAGACACAAACAGGAAGTGGGCTACACCTCTGCAATGCTTTCTCCAGCCATGACAAACATTATTTAGTAGGTAGACAGTTCCTCATTGTACCTGTGTGCAGCGCGCAGTGTTTGATGGACTTTGACTTGGTCTTCGCAGCCCTATTTAGACACTATATGCACACATAAAGTAAAAGGAAACGAGAGGAAGGTTTTGTTACCCCGAAAATACACGAGCAGCTTATTTATCACAAGTATACATGTGGTTTTAGGTTTTATGGGGTAAAGGTTATACATTAAACCATCTAAGCAAACAACATATGACAAGAAGCTCTGTGTTTCTTGCAAATTATTTTCATATTAACGCACGCACATATTAACTGCACACTAAAACGCAGGAAATGCAGACATGTTCCTGATATTAACTTGCTCTGGTTGATAATTAACTATTAGAGAATCTTTATTATTATTTTACGGGATATGATGACAGTGATAGAGTTCTGATATATTTGGCATCTCTTCCGGTTCTCCATATATACATCACTGGTTAGAGATAAGGGCAGTTTGGTTATGATCTCATTATTGTGCACCGGTTAAACTTCAGTGATGTGACTCTTGCTGGCAGGAGTTGCAAAGTGAAAACACCACATTGGTCTTCTCACCCGTTCTGGTCTAGATCCAGTCCACACAACTTTCTCTCTGCTGGTTTTGTACTTGAAGGATCTAAAACAGGGTTACAAGACACATGCAAGGGATTTAGATATTTTGGATTTGCTGCTGTGATGAGATGAAACTTGTTGTCCTGCCCTGCCTTGCTTCTTTTTTTCTGGGTCATCCCTCTTTCTCAAGTTTAAATGCAGAGTGTAGCTGAGTGGACTCTGGTAGTAACCACCTGATGGAGGTATGAAATACATTAATCAAAAGAGTTTACTGTGGAGCAGAAAACGTACAGGCAGCAAAAGATTACCTGCTCAGTCTCCACCTCTGCACCACCTCGAGTGAGTGCAGTAAAATGTGGAGCTTTGTGCATCAGAGCAGTCTGACATCTAGTGGACAGACCGAGGGATTACATAATGCTTTATGTCAGCATTTACCATGAAGAAATGAAGCAGTTTCTTTAAACCTGTTTGTCTGCTTAGCTGCGATCAATGCAAATTAATCTAAAACCATGTAAGATGCAAGTATAATTGTATCCTGAATGCTCGTCTGTAAAATCACAGCACTGTAGCTGTAGCTCTTTTAATAGTTTGACTTACTCTCACTAAATTAATTTGTTGTTTCAGAATCAGTTGTCTTGGTGTTTTGGTGCTTAACATACATTAAGTAAAAAATATATAGGGAAGATCAAGTACTAGACGATATAAATGTATGTACAGTATGTTTGAAAAGTGAAAAGAGCTGTACAGTTTGTGCAGGAATATGCAAAGTGTTTACGTGCAAAAGTTCACAGTATGCAGAATATTAAAATGTGCGAGATTATTTTAAGATGTAGTAATCCAAAAGATTTGAATAGACTGTGTGACATAATGTTTCATTGTAAAACTTTACTACATGGTATGTACTTTTATGAACAAATACAGGGACTGTGTGCCACTTAAGATCAGTGCAGACTCCGGGATTCTCTCCCACAATTTGCCTGTCCTACATGTTTCTAAGATCTGAAACAAAAACCCTCAAATCATCACAAAATTCACGCTTGTGTCGATCATCACAGTGGGCCTCTATTTCGAGTGCTTACTTTGCGAGCTCTTCCAGAGCTTAAGTCAAACACATTTTAATTTAATTGTCGCCAGAATCAAGAAGCACTTGTAGCTGTGCTTGTGTGGACACAAGCGACAGAGGGGAGGCTCAACATTTATGGGCGTTTGTCTGACTCACATATTTCCTCAATGACTATCACAATCTCCTGTCTTGCAATTAAGACAGTCTTGTAGTCTGCACTTGCCCTTGAAAGGCCACTCCACCAGTTTTACATCTAAAAGTCTGTTTACTGGTCATGAAGGAAAGCCGTCCTTACAAACTGGTGTTTATGAGGCAGAAAGGTTTACATAATGGGTAGTGTAGGATCTGGAATCTTGGGGACTTAAAGTGCAGATATCTCTGTCCATGCTTTCAGTTTGTCTCTTGAGTTCCCCAGCTTTACGATGAGTTGAGGGTTTAAGGATGAAGGGAACTTGACTTGACTTGTGCATTTTTTTTTTGTGTGTCTGTCTTCAGACTGTATGATGAACATCCACAAGCGGTGTGTTGCCAACGTCCCGAGTCTGTGTGGGACAGATCACACCGAGAGGAGAGGACGCATCCAAATCTCTGCCCAGATCACAGAGGGCACGCTCACCGTCACCAGTGAGTGCGCTCTCCTTCTGTCGTGCACACACACACACACACACACACACACACACCGAGCACCTCTCTATCAGCCTGAGACTAAAACTGGAAAGTCCATTAGTCGATCAATGATCCAACGATTGACCCACATCGCCACTGGGACGTGCAACCACGTGCCAGCTCTCTCTCTCTCAGACAGCTGCGGATTGATTATGGAACAGAAACTAAACTGTTGTTAAGTGTTGTCAAATGTAGCCAGAGTTATTTAGGGCAGGACAGAAGAGGACTCACACATGTTCACGTCCTGCCGTCCTCTAGAAAGGACAAATCCCAGACTTCAACACTAAACAGTCTAAAAGTGTCTATTGTCCTGGGATCTTCTCCTCTTCTTCTGACACTTTTTTTTAACCATGTCCTCAACCCCTCACAGTCAAAGAGGCTAAAAACCTGGTGCCCATGGACCCCAATGGCTTGTCAGACCCTTACGTCAAGCTCAAGCTGGTTCCAGATCCAAAGAGCGAGAGCAAGCAGAAGACCAAGACCATCAAATGCTGCCTCAACCCCACCTGGAATGAAACCTTCACTTTGTAAGACATCTCTCATCCTGTACTATATCTTAGATTTATTGAGGCTTCACACACTTTTTCTCTACATATGTGTGTACATATGCACACGTTTTCATACAGCATAAACACTTTGCAGAGCTGCAGAGTGTCAAACATATAACAGAAAGAAAGAAGAGCATCTTATGCAATCTTATCTCAAACATCCCTCCCTTCCCACTAACCACATCTACAAACCACATGTCCAAAAGAAGCTTGCTCCTGGAGTATCCCAGGATAGAAAGCCAGGTTTTGTATTTCAGGGTAAATAAAGAGAGCAGGATAAATAAGTAACGGGTACAGACCGTATAACTATATAACAAACAAAAACAAAACAGACGAGAAAGGGACAGATTAATTTTCACTGGAAATGTTTCAGGAAAGGTTCCCACACTTTCTGAAGCTTCTTGTTTGAGTCACTAACTGAGCAGCACATCTTTTCAAGGTCTAGACAGGACAAAACGTCCCTTAGTCACTGAGCAGTAGGTGGGTGGGGCAGCATCCCTCCCTCTTAGTAGCTAAAGGAGAGGCGGAGGAGAGCGTGCAGCATGTCATCCTCTCCAGTGGTGCCAAAAAGGGCGACTTCAATATTAAGAATGAGGGACAAGGTTTGGAAAACGTCTCTACAGTACTTTTTCTAGGCTGGAACACAAAACATGTGGGCAAGTGAAGCCTCACCTCTCTTATATTAGTCACGTTGACTAATATAATTGACTTCTGGATCGATATTAGATCCTTTGGCTTTGTGCACCACCTTAAACTGTAACAGGCAGTGACATGAACAAAGAGATGATGAATTCACCAGCTTGAAGACGTTTGACAGTGACTTTTAACTTTGTTTAGAGGGGTATGTCTTTACCTGTTTTATATCAGTTTGTCAGACATTATTACTGCAGATATTAAACCTTTGCCCGACGGGTGCAGACTAAGAGACACATCAGCGGTGGCCGCATGAGGCTCGATCCACAAACTTACTTTTGCCGTTGTTGCACCATAACTTGTTTGGTTTCCAGTTATTCTTTTGGCCCCATTTTCAGTCACAAAAGCACAAAGCTAACTGGAGCTCATACAAGTGACCCTGTCCCCATTATTTTCCTTTGCTTGTAGCTATTCTGGGTTGCTGTGACTGTTAGAACAGGCACAGGCCTGAAAAACTGTCATTTGCTGAGATGTTTACTGGTTTAAATAAAGAGACATATGAGGATTTGCTATATGAGGCTTGGTTCTCATTTTCATCTATTTTAAGAAGTCCTTCATCTGATCATCCATCTGACTGTCCTCGCCTTTTCTCCTCGTTTTTTAGTAGCCTAAAAGAAAGTGACAAGGATCGCCGTCTTTCAGTGGAGGTCTGGGACTGGGATTTGACCAGCAGGAACGACTTCATGGGATCCCTGTCCTTTGGGATCTCAGAGCTACAGAAACAAGGCGTAGATGGATGGTAAGATGCCAAGATGAGGGAACAGGAGATGGTGTGTAATTGGAGAAAACTGCACAGGTGTAGACAGAAATAACACAGGCAGAGGGATTTATTGTCACAGTCTGGTAATAATCCGGGATCTTATGTGACATTGCTCTGTTTTTATTCTGGGCTTTAGGTTTAAGCTGCTGTCCCAGGAGGAGGGTGAATACTTTAATGTTCCTGTCCAGCCAGATGGAGAGGATGGTAACGAGGAGCTGCGACAAAAATTTGAGGTAAGACACACAAAATGACAGCGTTTAATTATTTAACAGGGTTTAACTTGTGTAAATATGAGGCTTATTTATACTTCCTTCATAATCTTCTCTCTCCAGAGGGCGAGAGTGGGTCCAGGGAAGCCCACAGACTCTTCTTCCTCCTCCTCGGTGTGCAAGTACGACAGCAATGGCAATCAGGACCGGGTCAAGCTATCGGATTTCAACTTCGTCATGGTTTTGGGCAAAGGGAGCTTTGGCAAGGTGATGCCCATTCGTAGAGTTTTTTTTTATGGTCCTAAATGTGATCTAGTGGCTAGAAAACAACATTTTGACGACTCCCTTCAGGTGATGCTAGCTGAGAGGAAGGGCACAGACGAGTTGTACGCCATCAAAATCCTGAAGAAGGACGTGGTGATCCAGGACGACGACGTGGAGTGCACCATGGTGGAGAAGAGAGTCCTCGCTCTGTCTGGGAAACCGCCTTTCCTCACTCAGCTGCACTCCTGTTTCCAAACCATGGTAACGAAGACGAGCACATGCGTGAACACGGCTCGTAACAGCACTGACAACTGATCACTTATTCTCCTCTCCTTCCTTGCCTCTTCATCTTTGTCTAGGACCGATTGTACTTTGTCATGGAGTACATAAACGGAGGAGACCTTATGTACCAGATCCAACAGGTCGGCAAGTTCAAGGAGCCTCATGCTGTGTGAGTACACAAACAAACCCAGTCTAGAGTTGAATAATGGTAACAGTGTTGTCATACTTGCAAAACACTCTGCTGTCGCTCTTCCTTTTCTCTTCTTACTGGTAATTTAACACATTTCCTCGTCTACTCTGCTCCTTTGTCAGATGTGGTGACGTCTGTTCCTTTGGATCATTTTCAGCTGATCTGATTACAAAACACGTTGAAGAATGTAGTAATTTAGTTTGACAGACAATTAGATTGATCCTTATTGAACAGCAAGCTGGCAGTCAGCTGCTAACATGACCCCTGTGTATTTGTCTCAAGTTTTTTAATGGACAAAACAGAGCAGTTCTTCATGTGTTGTTATTCATGCTAGTGGTAACATTGCTGATATGTCTGTGCTCCTGGGCGGGCTGTAGTGGTTAGAACCACTGATCGTTATACTAACGATAATTAGTACACCTAATTATCGTTGTTTATTAATTGTACTGGTGTGAAGTGCAAATCATTAGGGCTAAGTAATCAACAATCAATATTCAAATGTACATGATATTATTAATTGGATTTCAAATGTTAACTGTCTAAACTCGTTACAAAACTATTAAATCACCCCCAAACTGAAAAAAAAAAGAATCACACCAGCAGAAAACACAGTACTTGCCACTAAAGCAGTTCATCAGTCAGCCAATATTTCTCTGTATTGTACAACACGTTGATTTCCTGGTTGCGCTGCTGCCGCATTACAAGGTTAGGTCCACTTGTCAAAACGCGGCACGTATCGCACTGTTTCCATAACACCATGTATTTCGGCCAAGCGAGGCCACTCTGGATGAAAGTGCAAAAGAGGAGAGGACTCAGGGTGTGCTCTCAACTGTCATATAACGCTCAGGAGTCAGTAAACGGTCATATACAGGTGAATAAATGCTATTTTTCCTTTCAAAAAGATATATAAAGGTCTTTACATGCATTTACCCACCACTGTGTAATCACTGTGGTGCTGAAACTGAAATTCTTAATAACGTAACCTCAAACTTTATCAAAGGAGTTATTTTAATTGAAGTGGCAGAAAAATGGGGCACCCTGGTAGCTCACCTAGTAGAGTGTGCGCCCTGTGTATCGAGGCTAAAAGTCCTTACGGCAGCAACCTGAATTTGATCACAGTGTGGTCCTTGGCCACATGTCCCCCCCCCCCCCCCCCGTTCTCCACTGAATTTCTTATCCATCTCTCCAGCTGTCGCTACCCAATAAAGCAGAAATGACAAGAAAAAGAAAATTCTTATTTATTCATATCATCCACCTGTAACACACACCATGCTGTGTTTCCATGTTGAAGTGGTACAGATGAGGTTAGAAACTGCTTGTTTGTCTTCACTGTAGGTTTTATGCTGCAGAGATCGCCATCGGACTCTTCTTTCTTCACTCCAAAGGCATCGTGTATCGGTGAGTCAGTTTGTGAATCAGCTCGAGTCTGGTGATGCAGTTCACAGTCACTTGAGATTACAGATGTGAGTAATATGTGTGTGTGTGTGTGTGTGTGTGTGTGTGTGTGTGTTTATTTGTTTGTAGGGATCTGAAGCTGGACAACGTGATGCTGGACTCTGAAGGCCATATAAAGATCGCAGACTTTGGCATGTGCAAAGAAAACATGTTAGATGGAATAACCACGAAGACTTTTTGCGGGACACCAGACTACATCGCTCCAGAGGTGTGTTGATGTGTTGCGAGCTCATCGATTGGTGTTTTTCTTTCTTTCACATTTTAAACTTCTGAATTGGGCTCTAACATTGTGTCTTGTAGATCATAGCGTATCAGCCTTACGGGAAGTCTGTGGACTGGTGGGCCTTCGGAGTCCTGCTGTATGAGATGCTCGCTGGCCAGGTTTGTGTGCATTCACTGTTGTTATTGAGAACACACAGCTGCAACGAGATCAGAAAGTGATGAAGTATATTTGTGTCCGTCCAGCCGCCTTTTGACGGGGAAGATGAAGATGAGCTGTTCCAGTCGATCATGGAGCATCACGTCTCTTACCCTAAATCCATGTCCAAAGAAGCTGTTGCTATCTGCAAGGGGGTAAGGACACACATGCACAGCCACACAGAGACTCCATCCTAATCTGAAGGCTGAACTCTCTGTTATCTCTCCGAACTCTTGAGGCAATGTTTAAGGCTCTTAGTTTGGAGTGAAAGTGTGGAAGAAAGATAATCTTTCCATCTCTAACAGGCATTGGTTTGTAAAATGGTCACAGACATTTGCATTTCCATTTCTTCTCATGCTGTATGTCTGCATGTGATTTTTAGCTCATGACCAAACACCCAGGTAAGCGTCTGGGCTGTGGTCCAGAGGGGGAGAGAGACATCAAGGAGCACGCCTTCTTCCGCTATATAGACTGGGAAAAGCTGGAGAATAAAGAGGTCCAGCCACCTTTCAAACCTAAATCTGTGAGTACATTACACACACACACACACACACTCTTCAGCTGTTGACTATCACCTGAACGTCACTGATTATGTTAGACTCAAGTCACAGGATAGAAGGAAATAACACATTTAGTCGAACTTTGAAGGTAAGTTATAGGAACGATTAGATCACTCATCCCCCGAACCCAACCATCGCCTGCCATTGTTCACTACTCTGACAAATGCAAATGAGCTGAGATTTGTGAGTGTAGTCACCAATGATGAAGCTGAAATGTCACTGGCTCACATACGGACCAATGGAAATCCACAGTTTCGGCTGTGAGCGATTTGATTGGTTGATGCCATGTTTTAGTTGTATTTCTCTTTTTTCTCTTTGTCGTTTGTTGTCCTTTTTTTCTCCACATCACCTCATCATCAAACTCACTCCATCCTCCCTCCATCTCTCTCTTTCCTCTCCTCTCCACGGCAGTGTGGGCGTGATGCGGAGAACTTTGATCGCTTTTTCACGCGCCACCCCCCAGAGCTGACCCCCCCAGATCAGGAGCTTATAGCCAACCTGGACCAGGAAGAATTCGAAGGCTTCTCATTTGTTAACCCTGAGTACCCTCACACAACTCACTGACCATGCCACATATCTCTGGGCTGCACTAGTAATCCCCTACTCCTCAAAAACGTACATTAAAAAACACAAAAAAATAAATCACCATGATGTCATATCCAGGCTGCATTCGAGTAAAACTTTCAAGGAATAGTTCAACATTTTGAGAAATATGCTTTTTTTAGAGTTAGATGTGAAGATTGGTGTCAGTTTCATGTGTTTGTATGAAGTACATAGGTGGAGCCAGGAGGCGATTAGCCTAGCTTAGAATAAAGGCCATAAGCAGGGGGAAACGGCTAGCATGGCTCTATTCCAAAAATAAAAAAATATGCCTACTTACACCTCTAAGGATGATCACTTGTTTAATAATAAAGTAAATAGTAAATGCAGACAGCTGAATTCATAAACTACGTTTTGTTAGCATTGCATGAAATGTAAAACTCAGTTCAAACCCAGTTCACCCAGTTCAACTTGTTAATCAACCCATTTAGTTTTTCTGTTTAGGTTTTAAGAAGCCTTCCGTAACTAGCCTACCTAGCTTACCTTATCACTGTGATTTGAATATAACAAAGGAAACAAATATTCCCATTGTCCTCAGCTGTACTGTAGTAATAAGAAAAAGTTTGCATGCTAACACGCCAAAGTAAGATGGTAACCATGGTCAGCGCCTACTAAACATTTAGCTCAGAGCACCACTGTGCCTACATATATCCTCACAGAGCCGCTAACGTGGCTTTGACTGTGACAGTCTGTTGACTAGCAAAAGAGCTTGCACAACCAGTAGTAGTCAACCAGCTAACAGATTAGCTCACTAATGCTAGTTTAGCGTGGCCTTGCAGGTTGTTGCAGTTGCTGGTTGAAGATAAAATGTCTTTAGTTTCTTTAGATTAGTAAGGTGTATTTTTTGTAGGATAGCCAGGCTAGCTGTTTCCACCTGGCTCCAGTCATAATGCTAAGCTAAGCTAATCGCCTCCAGGCTCCACCTCTTTACTTAATGTACAGACATTAGAATGGTATCAATCCTTTCATCTAACTCTCAGAAAGAAGTCAAATAAGCGTATTTTCTCAACATGCCAAACAATTTCTTTAAATAACGTTGAGATGGAAATGCAGACGGGTGCTCAAATGCTAACAATCAGGAGAAATAATCAGATATTCATGTGTCAAGTTGCCAGTAGGAGACTAGTCCTGTTTCCATTGGTGACACTGTTTTCACTTTGGTTTATCACGTCATGTTACACTGCTGCTCTCATGTCAGCTCTACTGGCTGTATTTCTATCTTTAGTGCAGAAATGTTGCTCCTGAATGCCGCCCGGCCGCTCACACCAGCAGGTTCATGTTGGGAGTCCGACCTCAGGGCTGACCTGAACCTGCTCTGTCTCTGTGTCACCCTGCCTGTAACTGCATATTGACTATGATGACCTATCAGTAATATTGATGAGTGTACTATGATCACATATTGGTAATATTCATACAGTGTAAGTGAAAACTGACCAATTGCTTTGCTCTGATTGTTTGAGTACTAATCAGTTTCCTAATGTTGACTTTACTTTTGTCTATAGGACCAAATACTTCTACACTTTCTGTTCAGTCAGTGTTGTGGTGAGCTTATCTGAAACTTTTTTGCTGATTTTCATTTTTAACCAGTCAGAGAATAGACGTCTTTATACATGCAGTCTGCAAGAGTGTAAGTCTGCGTCTAGTTAGTGGTTTTTGACTTACTTTTTCTCCTGATTTATTACTGAAAACATTCACCACATTACACTGTGTTTTTAATAACAGAGAACATATCTTCTTAGCTTGTAAACAACCATTTTTTGGGGGAGGTTTTTACATATGACGGAGCCCTGTTGAGTTTTGTGAAGCTGGTAGTTTGTTAGCTTATAAAAAGAGGATGTCCAAAAGTGCCAAACTAGGGTTCAGAATCATGAGGATGTGTGTCCTCGATAACTGTGACGAAGGGCAGCCATCTTGTGCCATTTTGCAGTACATGTATAATTATTAGAATATGCATTATAGCTTATCTGTTCTTCAACAATACAATACCCTTGGAGAGTCATTTTCATGTACAAAATGAACTGTCTGAGAAGACGCGTTTCATTGTGAGGCAGGTTGTATTATCCTTTTTGTAACTGTGTAACGATGCAGGTTAGTGAAAACGTGTCAAATCTTGTTCTTTGAGCTCGTATCAAAAAAAAGGGAGGTGGTGGCATGGTGACATCGCAGAGTTGTGTCTGTTATACGAAGATGCTCGCTGATCGAGACAACGATTCTGCCAGGTGGGGGGAAAAAAAGAAAAAAAGGAACGCGAGCGCTTTACTGTGACGATGGTAATGGTGATGAATCAATAGTGACATAACGAGAGCGATGACAGAATATATACGTGTATATTGAGTTCTATATCAGAGAGATGTTTGGATGAGAGAGATGCTTCTGTGGATTGTGTAATTGTCCCGTATGATTGGAAACTGATAATATACTCACTGGTGCCTACCAGACTCCCTCTGCTGTCTCTGCCTTGTTACTGCTGCTACACACTAAACGGTGACACTGAGAAATAGCCCAACATTTTATGTTGGACGTACATTTGTTTGGTTCTCATCAAGTCCACTCTCGTTTCTGGAAGCTGAGCTACAGCCAGGAGATGAGTATCTTAGCTTAGTAAGAGGAAACATGGGGCTAGCTTAGCTCTGAAAAGTTAAAAAAACCAAAAACACTAAAGCTCACTAATTATGTGTTATGTCCCGTTTGTTTAATTTGTGCAAACCAAAGCATAAAATGTGGTTTTACGTGAGCTTGTATGTGTGTATGTGTGTATTTGTTAGCCAGGCTAGCTGTTTCACTCTGCTGTCCATATTAATGCTAAGCTAGGCTAACTGTCTCTTGGCTGTAGTTTCATATATAATGGGCTGACATTAGAGTGTCTTCTCATCCAGCTCTTGGTAACAAGGCCAATGCATGTACTGTCTAAAAGGTGTAAACCTTATAAACAGTATAGTATAGTATAGTGCACTACAATACGGCCGTCTATATTGGCAGATATTGGGCCAATTTTAAATGTTTATAATGTCAAGTTTCTCAACAGTTATAACTTCTCTGAAACAACTGTAATCTTATTTAATGATTTTATTACACACAAACTAATCCTGACAGTGTACAGTCTATTCAGTAGCGGCTTTAAAGCTGATTTTAAAGCTGTTCAAAGAGTTTAAAACTTCACTCAAGGCCCACTTTCTAAATTTGTCACAGACTTTTTAGCTGCAACTCGTGGCCTGAGAATAAGTATTTATCTAAATATTTTATTAATAAATATAATAAACCAATACTTAAAAAGATGAATCTGTATTTTATATTAATATTACAGACGTCACAGACGCTTCACAGGACTTCACTTCTATACCAAAAGCCCCATAACTACATAACTACATCATAGTGTGTTTAGTAATTATTGTTTTAAAAATAAACTGTCATCCACAAAACAAGCTGTGCAGCATCACACCTGCCTCATACACAGAAACAAGCAGAATTAGTGGTGAGTTTCGTGGACCAGTGGTAGAGGTGGGAAAGTTTCCATCCCCTCCTCATTTCAGCTGGAAGCCGTCTGATGAGACAAAAGGAGGAGGTAGGAAACAAAACGCTTTGTGTGTGTGTGTGTGTGTGTGTGTGTGTGATACATGTGTCTTGCCTGGGGCTCACTGCTTCACTTCCCTGTGTGAAATCCTTTTCCAGTTGTGGTTTGATCTTTAGCTGGTCTGTTTTTTTATCGATCCTCGTCTGTTCTGTACTGGAACATTTCCTCTCTCTCTGCCCTTTGGAAGTTTGTCTTGGATCTTTCCGCATCTGTGCTGTTGAAACGTTTCGGTGGCTCTTTTTCATCCTTTGACTGTGTTTCTTGGCTTTGTCGGCAGGGTGTGTTTGCTTTTTGTTGACTTGCTCCCTCGCCCCAGTCCTGTATGGATTCAGTGGTGTGTTTTGCTGAGTCTAGACTTGTTGTGGTGCCATTTACAGGTGATCAGAGGTGTGGACGAGACTGTAACTTAGACTGACAAAATCAAAACACATGAAACTTGAATTTAACACCAATGACTGTCCTGATAGGCTGTGTTAAAACAATCAACTACTGGTTTTTATGAGGTCCAGCCCCAATTCCCAACTCTATATATTGAATTTGCTTCTACGGTAGTACTGACTGTAATTATGTAAGTGGAGTTTCACAGACTATATAATTGTACCATTAAATAAATAAATACAGAAAGAAATACATCCTTGAAAGACACCATTTTCCACAATCGGGGTACACCCTGGACAGGTTGCCAGCTTATCACAGGGCCGACACATAGAGACAAAGATCCTGCTCACATTAGCACCAATTCAAGCAATTTAGAGTCACTAATTAACCTGCATGGATTTTGACTGTGGGAGAAAACTCACACAGACACGAGGAGAGAGCCACCAACTGAACCAGGAACCTTCAGTCACTGCACCACTGTCAAAACTGGATAACATGCCAGATATACTTAAATATAGAAGACATACAGAATATTAGAAAGCTTTTTCTGAAAGTAATAATGTGCATTTTAAAAGGCATATGACTTGTGTAGGACTAACAGACCTTTTTTAGGTATTTGTCTTAGTCTGAAGCAATATTAGGCTGTCTTGGCTCAATTGGTGAGTTCTTTTGGGATCAAATAATACAATCACCATATGGACATCCAGGAAATTAGTGAAACTAAGCAAGTAAAGTGAAGTTGGGAAAGAAGTGACACCTTTTTCAAGCTTCATCCGGCTTTGAAACCTCCTGCTCTAAACACTTTAAACAACTCAGACTACGACCAGACTTGAGACTTGAGTTACTTGTGACCTGCAAGATAATGACTTTGTCCCACCTCTGCAGATTATTAAAATGTGTCTTCCCATGTGCTGAAACAGTTAACCTCCCTCGCCTCCTTTCTCCACCCGTCATCTTTGTGCTTCTATTGTCGTCGATCTTCCTCTTTCTAAACTGCTTTTTTAACGTTGTACAGATCCGCTCTGTCTTTTTCTAACACGTCCTCTCTCCTTCCTCTTCCCTCTGCGGCAGAAATCTCGCCGTGACGTCGGCAACTTTGACAAGGAGTTCACCAAGATGGTGGTGGAGCTGACGCCCACAGACAAGCTCTTCATTATGAATCTGGACCAGAACGAGTTTCAAGGCTTCTCTTACACCAACCCAGAGTTTGTCATACAAGTTTGAGGAGTTCCTGTTGGTTAGACGCAGCCCGGACAAAGACTCTGCTCCAACCCTCGCAGCCCAGTCACGTTCATCGCAGACTCATCCAGCATCTTATCTCATCAATAGACTCAAACCACCAAAGCTAAAGCCAGAACGTCTCATTCGAACTCAACACACACCAGCGTCTAAACTGGACAGTTATCACGAACCACCACACCTGCTACACATTCACACTCGCAAAACACGAGCAGCAGATTAAACCACAAACTGCAAAAGGCTTCAGCTGCTGGTTGGTCGCAGTGGGAGTGACCTCGACCAGTAACCACAGACCAGGTTCCAGTAAACTCCAGGCGTGTGCAGAAATCACAGGACCTCGTGGCGAAGGCCCGGCGATCAAGAGTCATAGTGAATGTGTAGCTGTATGTATGTGCTCTATCGATCAACAGCAGCGTGTGTTTGTTTACTTGATTTTCTTCTCTTCGATCTGTGAAAGTTGCGTCATGAACATTCCATGATCAATAAGTCATGTATGTACACACACACACACGCACGTGTCTGTGCAGGCTGCTGTTTGAAAAAGAAGTCAGGTTTTGAATGACAACAGTCCAGATTTATAACCTCATGTCTAAGTTAGTCCTGAACTTAGTCTTAAGCACGTCTTGTCTTCCAAATTGATGCAAAAAAAAAAAGTAAAAAAAAAACCAAACAAACAAACAAAAAAACAACAAAAAAAGGAGAAATTCCCCAAAATGCCTGTTTGGCAGCGATATTTAAAAAATGTCTGTCTTTTCTCTCTTGCTTAATCTCTCTCTCTCTCTCTTTCTCTCTTCTCTATGGCACTGTGTATGCAGTGGGTTAGTGCTGTGTAGGCCTATACAGTCTTTGTGGTGCAGCTCCTCTATGCATGCCATATTTGTTGGTACAGTAGAGTTTTTTTTTGTTTTTTTTTTTTTTTGTTTTTTTGCTTTTGACATCACGGAGGAGGAGGGAAAGGAAAATCTCTCCTCTGTGTGTGTCGAATTTATCGATGCAAGTGAGTTTTGAAATATCCATGCGCAAATCAAAGTTTCTGTTCCCACTCTGAATGCTGTGTCTCCTAATAGTGTCAAAATATAAGTGGCTAAAGAGTTTGCTTTAAACCAAGCGCGGCGCAAATAACACGTGAGATTCTGTGAAATGAACATATAAAGTCGATGTAATAATTCTGTATGGCTTGTGTTTCAGTGTATGTGTAAATAGGAATGAGCTAGAAGTGGTCTTCATGTTATCGTACACTATTCCTCACAGCCTCATCTCCCTTTCTCTCTGCACTTTAGTCCCTACGAGCAGCTTTGCTTTTCCCCTCTTTTTATCCCCCCCTCTCCTCTCCTCCTCTTCCTCTTCTCCTTTCCTTAAATCTTCATTTCATCTCTCTTTGTTATTTTTTCCCCTCCCCTTCTCTGTCGCCAATACTCACACAGGAAAAGGAACTGGAAAATGAGAAAAGTAAGACAAGAGGGAGACTGGGAACAAGGGGAGAATAAAGTGTTTACTATGCAAAATGCAGGAAAAGAAGAAGAAGAAGAGAATGAGGATGAGGAGAAGAGGGCAACTTTTATAAAGCAACCTGAAGAAACCGTGTCACAGGACAGGATACATGTGTTGCATGCGCTGTCTTTACCTGCGCGTGAGAGATACTTACAGTAGGATACCTACATTAAAGTGAATTATCATAATGTCATTTCAGTAACTCTGACTCCTGTGTTTTTACTGGGTGAAATTCCTGCCATGCTGACACACACGGTGTCACTACACATTAGCAATATCAACCTTAACCTGAGAGCTATGCTGACTCTTTTCATCGCGTGATCTCTGTAACATCATTTTAGTTAAAAACTGAAAAAACTGCAGATAAATGGTTGAAAATTCAACACTTAATTATTAAAAGTAGTCAGTTTAATATTCAAGTGGCTAAACCTTTTCAGACATTGTCCATTTAACCAGCTGAGGTTATGTGCATCCTTAAAAATTAAGGTTTGAGTTAGAACCTAAACTGCTCGTTTTGTCCAGGCAGCAGTCAAAAGCTAACGATAATTTAAAATTATATTAATTCCTAATTGATAATTTTCTGTCGATTGATTTGATTGTTTATTATTTCCTGTCATTGGTCTTCGGTGGTTGGGTTTTGAGATCTCTTTCTTTTATGTTACATGAAATTATGCAGAAAAACGAATGAAAAGCGATCACATCCCTTCATCTGACACAGTTCATTTATATCAGACCTCATATCTGGGACATAATTACTTGTTGTGATCATTAAATATTCATAACAGATCATTTTTTGTCAACAGAAGTGAAAGCTTGCTCAAATATGTGTATGAAATAGACATAAATATTTCAGGAATATAATACTGTGTGTAATATATTTTTTCATGTTGGAAAACTTTTTTTGATTGCCTTTTCTTCCTTGCACGTGCTCATCACTTTATATTAAAATCTTTAAATATTCATATTCTCATTTATTCTTTTATTTATTCATACGAGGCGGCCTGCGCGATGATTGGATCTGCTCTTCTGTCTGCTGGTGGATCCTGATATTTATACAAAGGACGTGATAAATGAACAAACCCCCAACAATGTAATGTAGTTCAAAGTTTCTGCTAACAAAGTATTAAATATATAAAAATACACACAGAAGGAACTGTTGCCCTTTCTGCTACTATACTGTGTCTGAGATATTGTTGCAGTTTCAGTTTTGTCCAACTTTGGACAATGTAACTTTTACATTTTGATTGTATTAATTCATTAAAAGACCACTAAACTAAACCAAAGTCGAGACAAGAGAAACTGAGTTGATCAAAATGTTAAATTTTTCATCTGATCTTGACAAGCAGTAGAATAAGTTTGAGTAGTGTTGAGTTTAATGACTCATGGTTGACATTAAAGATAGACCAAGAATTTTTCTATAGCATAATAACAACATAACAAAGAGTATCCATTACATCAAGGAAATTATAGATGATTATTGGGTTAGTGTATGTTAATGCACCAACCTACGTGTCCTATTTTATATAACATTATTGCTGAAAGCATGAGAATGAATTAAATCATAATTAAACGTCTGAAATCAACCCCTTGTGGTCGTTTCTGCGCTGCTGTCCATGGTGCTGAACCGGTGGGACACACACACACACACATACACACACACACACACACACACACAGGGAGGCGGGACTATCCTGCAGTCAGCGTCAAACAGAGTTGAGCGTGAAGTGTGAAGTGTCCAGAGGACCGCTGCTGTGGATGTTTTCCAGGATTTTGGCCTGTTTTCTCCTTTTCTTCACTTTTATCACTGACTAAACAACAAACATCCTCGACCCTCTTCTGTCTGCTGTTCTTAACATGGAAACAACTCAGTGAACCACATCTCGTGCATGTATTTTAGAGTTGCTGAACCCTGCACAGTTACCCAACTATACGAGTGCGAATGAGGCCCAGGGTGCAGAGGATGTTCCCAGAGTTTCCTTCAGCCGACTGGATCCACACAAAGATAAGACACCGGGGGAAAGTTTTCAACAGTTTTTAAAGCTCGCTGTCTTGCTGTCCACCGGGGGACTCCTCGGTGTGGAGGAGGAGGAGGAGGAAGAGGAAGAGGAGGAGAAGGAGGAGGCTGGGCCGACATGAGGCTGTGTAACCGGGGTATGATGATGCTTCTGACCACGGCGGGTGCTTTCTGTGCCTTCAGCCTCATGACCATCGCCGTGGGCACGGACTACTGGTTGTACTCCCGCGGGATGTGCCGCTCCAAGAGCCAGGGAGACAACGAGACCGTCCGCAAGAACGAGGAGGTTCTGACCCATTCGGGTCTGTGGAGGACCTGCTGCACTGAGGGTAGGAACAAACTCCAACTGGGGAGTATAAAAACTCATATAACTTTACCATAAAGCAATATTATTACAATACACTGAAGCTGAAATATATTATGTACACTGTAGGCAGAGACATAGTGGGGGGTGAATCAGTTTATCCACCTCTTTGAACTGAGCCTGAGAGTTTACTCATCTATTTTAGATCAGTCAATGAGTGGAAACACCTCCGCCTATGAGCACACATTACTTCCACATGAGAGAACATGTACATTATATATTGGCTGATAAATGTTAATAGATAGAATAAATAGGCCCATGTTTCATTATGGGAAAACATTTCCTGTATTTATGCCATCACAAATAAGTTTAGGATGCTTCACTGACTGTGAATGTTATTTATAGCACCCAGTGGTGGAGGAAGTATTCAGATCCTAGTAATACTGCAATGCAGAAATACTCTGTTACAACTTAAAGTACTGCACTGAAAATGCACAGTACCAGCACGTGAACATTATTGATTATAATGTACTTAAAGTTTTAAAAGAAATAAATGCACTTAATGCAGAAAAATGGCAAAATAATCATCAAATCAAGTAGCATTGTGGAGTGAGAGAGAGAGATCAAGTTCATCATATGAAAGAAGGAATTGTGTTTTCCTGTTTGTAGAGGAACAGACGTATGAAATATCGCTTATAAAGTATATAAATGGAAATACTCAAGTAAAGTATGAGTGCAAAATTGTACTTCAGTACACTTGAATTAAATGCAGGCCTATACTTTAAACGAGTAAATGTTGTGAGAATGTTATTATTAAAGCCAAAAAGTTTATTTTTTAAAAAACATCTGCGGCTCAAATGGATTTATGGTACGATTTAGATTGATGGTGCATCTTCAAGTGGGAGAGGAGACACATGATGGATGGATGGATGGATGGATGGAAATGACATTTTGAATTATTTATTGTTCTTTAATAGCGCCCCTCTTCCTCTCACCGTATATCCTCTTGTTTGTTTTGCTTTCAATTTTCTGACTGAAATGAAAATGTTCACCTCAGTTCTTCAGTTCCATGCATCTTAACACCCTCTGCTGCAGCCCCGCTATATCTCTGAGCCCCAAAATGGTTTAATAGACTGTGCCTGCATCATAAAAAGGCAGGCAGACTGAAGGCTGTGCATCAGGTGCAATAACAAAGACATATAAAATAAAAATACACAAGGACAGACAGGTTGACGTATTGGTGTGCGCACATAAACACAGCACAGACAGATATTTATAAAAAGACACTGTCCCTTCAGAGTTAGGTGCAGCCTGTAGAGCTATTACAGAGTTATTTCCATACCAAGCTCCAAGAAAATTGTCCTCCAACAGTTTGAATAAAGACGAACGGCACAAAGCTGGCAGACAAATATGCTGCATGATAGAAATGTTCGGAAAATATCTATTCTTGGTCAGAGGAAGGGCAGGAAGGTGCAAAAGCAACCGAAGTCTTCATCTCTCTTTGTCTACTGGATAAATGCTTTCTCTGTCGTGTGTTTTTCCTCTCTGACCTGCTCGCCGTGGCCGAGTTGTAGTGCACTGAGTGAGTTTTGTTTTGGTAACCATGGAGACCCGACTCACATTATCAATACTGGTCAATCAGTGCAGCACACAGGGGACACATTTGTCAATATATCCCCTGCGTGTGCGAGCGTTGAAAGGCAGCGCTCGGTCAGAGGTTACGGAGAGCAGGAAATACGTGTGCAGCCGGTTTGTGAATCTTCACAGGATGAAAGGCCACGTTGAAATGCATCAAAGTCTTTACAGGTGATAGTGACAGTCTGTATGTCTAGAGGCTGGATGATTGGTGGGAATATTGAGTATTTGTGTTTTATGGTTTGGATTCTTGCCAACATATTGTGCCAGGAGATATTCCCTGTGCTAGTTTAGTTTATATCAGTCTGTACAGCTTCCTAGTAATAACAGCAGAGACACGGTGACAGGTGACAAGCTGCCAGATGCAGAAAATTGCAAAAATTGAATAAGCGCACAAATATAAGCACTCAATAGAACAGACAACGCAGAAAGCACTTGCAGTAGCATCAACTCTGGATGTAATACATTTTAAGCGTGACAGTCATTCATGACCAAACCCTGCCAGCAGTGGGATTCGAACCAACATTGTCATGCAAGCTACTTCACGACCTCCTTAAACCAGGCCAGCATTTATTTCCTGCTCCACAGTGTCTATTGCCCACAGGAGGAGGCCTCACTTAGTGTAACTGTTTTTTTCTGGTATATGTGATTACATCTCTGTTACTTTACTTGGTGAAATTGCAAACGTATTCATGATAAAATCCTGGTAGCAATGGGATTCGAACCCATGACCCCAAACATTTATTTCACACAGGAGGAAGATTTATAACTCCTGCACAGTAACAAGTCTCTGCAATTTTCTCGTGGGTATAATCTCAGCGGGATTCATGAGAAAATCCTGGCAGCGGTGGGATTCGAACCCACGCCCCCGAAGAGACTGGAGCCTTAATCCAGCGCCTTAGACCGCTCGGCCACACTACCTTTGTAATGACAGATAAAACAAGTATTTCGATTTGATACATTTGATACATTTTATTTTGAAATACTACTACTTTGACTACTTTACTTTTTACTTTAAGCCTCTGAAACCCCCCCCAAAGGGTGTCTGAGATGAAAAACCAGTCTTAGGTCAAACCACTCAAAATGTCAATAACAATATCCTGGTGATGATGGCTCACCAGAAGGTATCGATTAATTCTGAGCCAAAATAATATTTGGAACTACTGAATTAAATCAACCGTGCCAGTGTTCCTCTGACATGTCCAAAATGTAACTGTAAAAGTATTTTTGATTAAGCTTGGAGCTGAATTCTATAAAAGCAGACAAAAAAATCAATACAACACAGACCATTAGATGGTAAGCCTCACATTTAGCACTCAGCAAGTCACTGTTAGAGAGTATGCAAAGTGCACTTGGTCAAAGGCACTGTGACTTCTAGAATTATACCGTATGGATATCATATTAGAGCAAAGGGATGCCGAACCAAAGTATAACTGGATGTACTGTCATGTACTTCTTTGTTTTTCTGCAGGAACGTTTCGAGGTGTTTGCAAAGACATCGATCACTTTGCTGAAGATGCAGACTACGAGCAGGATGCTGCAGAGTATTTACTACGTGGGTAACAAATTTGCAAGTGTGACTGTAAGATCTAACAACTATAATAAATCTCCTGTATTCAAATGCCCCTTTCCATTCTCCTCTCCTCAGGAGCAGTACGAGCCTCCAGCCTCTTCCCCATCCTCAGTGTGGGATTATTATTTCTTGGAGGTGTGTGCGTAGCTGCCAGCGAGTTCTACAAGTCACGCTATAATGTCATCCTCAGTGCTGGTATACTCTTTGTTTCTGCAGGTCAGAAATGCACGCAAATCTTATGTGCATGCACCCGAATTAGAGTATTCATCATCCATCTGACCCATGCCTCTAACCTCTTGCAGGTCTCAGTAACATCATTGGGATCATTGTATACATATCAGCCAACTCAGGTGACCCCAGCCAGAGTGACAACAAGAAGAGCTACTCCTATGGCTGGTCTTTTTACTTTGGCGCTCTGTCCTTCGTTCTGGCTGAGATGGTGGGCGTCCTGGCGGTGCACGTGTTCATAGAAAAACACAGACAGCTGCGCACTAAAGGCCGGCCTTCCCTCACAAAGCCGCCCATCTCTCGCAGTTCATCTTATTACCGCAACCGCTACTACCAGAACCGCAGCCGTCGATACAGTTACAGGAGCAACCACAGTGTGGGGGACTCAACCTCACATTCCTTTCGGGCATCCTTGATGCGAGACCGAGAGCCGTCCATCTGCACTGAATCCAAACTCATGGCAGGTTTGCCAACACCAGTGACAGTAGGCTCAGAGTTCATGCTCTACACCTTAGCCTCACCTCTTAAAGACGGTAAAATTGACATGGCTGTAGATGACTTAACTACTGCAGTTGCTCACAACAACACAGAGATACTGCCTGGAAACTGTGCTGCCAACAGAAGGACCACGCCAGTCTGAGAGGAGAGTTACAGGAGGGAGGATGCACTGTGATAAAACACAAGAAGGACTTGTGTGAGAGGAGAACATTGAAGAAGGGGAAATCCTGTCTGCCTTTCTTAGTGGAGAAAGAGAAAAGACTTTAGAGACAAGAATAGTGGTGCGTCTGAAGACAAAATGTCAAGAAATCAAGGAATCACATTACCCGAGAGCTCAACATGACATGTCTAAATTGCTTGTTTTGTTTGACCAACAGTCCAAAACCCTGAGATATTCAATTTACAATGATGATGAAATGAAGCAAGGCCTAATGTTCAGGAAGCTGAAAACAGAGTGTGATTGTAATCAATTATCAAAGAGGTTGCAGACAGTCAGTCAACTAAAAATGATTAACCTATGAAGGTTTCCAGTTGTCCAGGTCATCTTCCCTTGGGAAAGATTCAGTTTGAGGCAACTGGACTTGGTTCTCTATCTGTGAAGACCTTTCACTTCTCATCCCAGATGGTAATGTCTTAAAGGGATTGTTAATCAGGATCGTTAATCAGGCCAATATCCAATGCAGTGAGGAGTGCACAGGCCGATACATTGGTGAAACCAAAGAGCCACTTAACAATGCGATTGGGAGGACGAGTGGTTTGAAGCAGGCGTGAAGGAGGCTCTCTATGTAAAAGTAGAGAAACCATCCCTCAACAAAGGAGGAGGGCTCAGACACAACTATTATCTCATGTGACTCAAACGACTGTCATTCACACCATACCTCAGGTGACCTTAATAACTACCATTTGAACCAGATCTCAGGTGACCTTAACGACTCGTTCACACCAGATCTCAGTTGATGTTAACAACTTAGACAGCAGTCGCCTCTAGGACAGGGAGCACCAACAAACCAACTAGAGACAGTGGCCTGGTTCATTATCCTAACAAGGCTTCCACACCCGTCTGTCAGAACTGAAGAAGCCTCTTGGATGATAGGTGAAACATCTTCATGCAGTCCAGTTGCCTCAGAAAGAACCCTTCTCAAAAGTAAAATAATCCATTAAATGTGTAATTGTTCCACCTGTATATCTAACTTGCTGGTGAAAATGAAATGGAGTTAACAAGAACACAGTTGTGAGTTCTAATATTTTGGTGCTCCTTTTCTTTGTTGTTTTACTATCCTATTACAGTAGCACATCTACAGTATACCTGTAGTGTGTGTGAAGGAGAGTATAGTAATAGGAATATGTGCATGAGACAGGCAGTCATGCAGAGAGAGACCCACAGAAATACAACACATGCACACACACACATCTAGGTATGACATAGTTAACTGTGTCCTGTCCTGTTCTGCTTTTTGTGGACCTAAACTCCAAATCGAAACCCCATTAAACACATTAGAACTTTCTGTAACTGTCTCCCACTCACTGTGTCTATTTGTGTGTCTCAGTGTGTATAAGTGTAGCAAAAAGGTTTTGCCCTCATGGTAATATGTCACTGAGTCTCTGTTTACATCAAATAAAGCTTATATATTAACACAAAATGTGCTTTGGACTGAAGTAAGTGTACTTCAGGTGTAGTGTTGTTGTTTTGTACTGAACAGAGCACGTCTCAGCTGTGTAAGAGAACATGATGCTGTTCAAATGTCGCTATTATGGCCTTCGTGTGTGTGTACATGCATGAGTAAGCGGTGTTAGAGATGATGATGAGACAGTATAAACAGCTTCATAGACCTAAAACAGCGGTACAGCAGGCAGTCTGAGACCTGATGCGTTGCTATGGCAGCAGCATCAGGTGAACATTCAAGGCAGCTGTGATGAATATCAAGAATATCACCTGATAACACCAGCACACATATTATAGCTACCATATCAACTTTAGACAGTTTAGAGCGACAATTTTAAACAGGTTGTTTTTCAACAAGAGGTACACTTTAGTAGGAAGGATTCTCTATGTTATAATGTTTTAAACTCCTTGTTACTTAAGTTGTATTATTGGAAAGATATTTATGGACAGTAAAGACTGGTTTCATTTCAGAGCAATGGAAGTTATTACTCAGTAGAAGTGTTCTCTCTTGTACATTTATTTTAAATCACTGTTAATGTACAGGCTGGTATTCTTGCAGACAGACAGAGGGTATTCATGAGAAAACCATGGCAGCGGTGGGATTCGAACCCACGCCCCCGAAGAGACTGGAGCCTTAATCCAGCGCCTTAGACCGCTCGGCCACGCTACCCCTTGCAACCCTTCAAAACAACTTATTCCATCTGGTTTATATGGAGACAAACTGCTCTGGGGTTAGATTTAAAACAGTTCAACCCTGTGTGAATCAATGAAAACTAAGACAATAGTTCACATCTACATAATTATACTGTCAGCGCCAGCACAAAGGCTACCACAAGACATTTTGGAGGATAGACCTCTGCTGCATAGACTGCATTTGAAGAACAGCTTTTTAGCTGTTCTGCAGTGTCGGTTTGATCAAAAGAGGAACACCTTTGATGAGAGGACATAGACTGTATAAGACATAGTAATGTTACTCTGAGGAGACGTTAAGGTCAGAATGTGGTGAGTCTGGGCACCACCATCTTCCTTCATGCATAAAATAATGGCCGTGGTAGGATTCGATCATTTGATCAATATCATTTGAACAATAATTATGAATTGATAGAAATCCAAAGTGTTTTTTGTATCAGGTTGTAAACAACATGTTTATTTCTGCTGATAACCTGGATATTTAATACAGAAGCTTATGGAAACTGTCCTGTAGCCAACTTCACGTGACTGTTCGTAGTACTTCTCACTGAGTTCGCAGCTCAATTTCTCCAACAGTTATTGACTTAGATTACTCAACTTGTTGAGATTCTTACAGGCATGTATTTTTGGATAAAAGACCTGGCAGCGGTGGGATTCGAACCCACGCCCCCGAAGAGACTGGAGCCTTAATCCAGCGCCTTAGACCGCTCGGCCACGCTACCTATGCGAGGGACCAACTCACAGTTGTTTCCACGGAAACTACGTGGAATAGCCAATAAAGTAAAACGTATTATTCAAATCTTTGTGTGAAGTCACTTAGTCCGTTTTATTCGCCCGTTCCAACCGACGACAACCGGAACGGTACACGGTATCATGACAACACGCCATGACAACCAAAGAACACAAGGAAACAAAGATAGTTCACATCTACATAATGATACCGGCAAAGCTTTTAAACCCTCACCCTGATGACGGCAGCACACAGACGTACGCAGGTATTTAACATCATATTTAGCGACATTAGACGAACCTACTACTGTTCTTTATACTGTCAGTGGGTCGTCCACATATATGTGCCAGTACAAAGGCTGACATGGGCCGTTACAAGGAGACATTTAGCATGAACATTAGCTCAGCTGGGTCAATTGATTTATAAAAAACGAATATATTTTATGACAGTTAGCATGTGATAGCATGTGACAAGTGTAGTTAGACCGTAGTTATGCATGACAGAAATACAAATATGAATTGTTTATAAAAGTTTAGCATTAGTGTAGTTCAGGGATGTCCAAAGTACGGCCTGGGGGCCAGTCACGGGCCGCATGAAATCTAGCTTCATTTTTATAATATGGTAATTATGGTCTGCTAAGACTGTCAGATACTGTATGCCTGGAAGATTTGGCTTGTTTTTTTTTTTTGGTTGACATAATCGACATTTGAACCTCTAAGAACATACCTGCTGGTGTTATATATCTGTAGATGTAACACAAAATATTAGTTTCTGAATGATTTTGTTAAAGAGAAGAGCAAGAGTGATACGTTTTAAACTTAAATGTTATCAGACTTTGCATTACTCACAATAAGTCATGTTTAGAATGAACATGAGGTTCAGATTTGTATCAACTTCATGCAAGTTGAACGTGTTCCACACACAAACACACATAATAATTGTGACAATGAAACAAAATTGTTACAGAACATTTGTATGTTTTTTTTTCATTTCTATGTTATATGTGTTACATGTTTCAATGTTAGTATTGCCCCTTTGAGTATGTACCCAGCTCTGGCCCTCTTGAAAGAAGTCTGCTGCAGCCACACATCTTGACTTCCTGTCTACTCTTTGGAAGTAGTTTGCTGGATACATCCGGTTCCGTGCAGCGCCATTTTGATGAAACAGCGAGGAGGGAAGCAGCTTGGGATAACCGAAATGGATTTTTATGGATTTAAATCGAAGATTATCTTGGATACATAACTCTCATCGTGTCATTATGGAGCTTAACGGTACACCGAAGAGGAATCTTTGCGTCCTGACTGCGTAACTGGTGGATTTTTTTTGTTTGCTAACGTTGTTAGCCTAGCGCCGTTAGCCGTTAGCTTTTGTTAGCCTTGAGTTCACATTGTGTTTGAGTGGCGAGCTAAACGTTGGTGTAGCATGTTAGCCATAACTAGCTAATTTAACATTTGCACGATAGATTACGGTTTCAGTCTAATCACTTTGAGGTCTAACGGCGGTAACTTAACACCTGTGGACTCGTTGCGAACCCTTCCGCACACTTCCGTGGACTTTTTGTGGAGCTCGGTAGTGTCTGTCTTGACTTGAATAATAAGAACTGTTACCCCCCTAAAAAAGGCAAAACATTACCCACAAGGACTGATGCTCACGAAACCCCAGGCCCGCTGCTGCTAGCTACATTAGCGGCTTTGCGACGCGGCGGCCCCGGGGCTTTCCTCCAAGGACAATTCACGACGGACTTGGTCTCATTTACACCCATGTGATAGGTTTACGGTGTGCTGCATGGACTCTTTTGGATTTGGTGGCATCTTGTTGTGTTTTATCGGACTGTAAAGAACTGACGAGGCACACTGCGCCGCTCAATGGCGCTTTGGCCTCAAACCTCGATTATTTTTCTTTGGCAATAACAAGGACTCTGTCGTCATCTGCGAGCTGAACCCTTCCTTAATTTTAGTCCCTTCTTTGTCCACAGTGTTTTCAGCGTATTTAAAATAAGGTTTACCCATTAAAGTCACCAGATTTAGCCTCCTGTGTTCAGTGTTGACGCTGTTTTATTTTGTTATCATACCAGGCCTGTGTTTTTTTTTTTTCTTTTTCTTGTTGCTTGATTGACTTAAGTGCTTAGACCTGTTTAAAAAAAAAAAACCCAAAAAACAAAATGTCGTGTGTTCACTATAAGTTTTCTTCCAAACTGGAATACAACACAGTCACTTTCGATGGGCTGCATATCACGCTCAGCGAGCTTAAAAGGCAGATTATGGGCCGTGAGCGCCTCAAGGCCACAGACTGCGACCTGCAGATCACCAATGCGCAGACGCGAGAAGGTACGTTATCAGCTGACACGTGACTAAATGTCTGACAAACTTATCATCCATTATTTTTGGGAGAAACAGGAGGAGGTGGGTTTGTGGTAACCACAGATGGGGTGAAAGGGATGTCGGGGTGGGGATTAGTCTCAGTGGTTGTGTTTTCATGCTGTATATGTTGTGATACACTTTATGAGAGCTTGAATTAAGGTTATTTAGATGATGGATTCAAATAAATCTGCCATTTTTTTTAAATATGTGGTGTTCCTGAGCCATTTTTCATTTAAGATGTCAGAACACATAATTTCTTAACACACAGTCTAATATTATTGGTAGTAACTACCCAAACTAGCAGGTAATTTAGAAAAAATCTGGAATTGATTTATATTTCCGCAAAGGGTACGTTCCGACAGGATCAGGTGGCAAATATTCACAGGGTTGTCCGGCAGTGTGTCTGTTTGTGCTGATTGTAACCTCTGTGAAACAACCAAAAAATAACTTAATCTGGCTGATTAACCAACATTATTGATGTCAGTGTTTTCTGTTTCTGTGCTCCCAAGTCGTGAGTCAGACTACTTGAAATAAATAAAGCCAGAACACAGGTAGACTATCAGAGTTTAGTCCATGAATGCGCCTGGATGGTTTGGAGCGTTTGACTGGTCTGATTGGCGGTCGCTTCCGAAAGTTGGATCCAGCTCAGCTTCTTCTCTGCTGGTCGCTGCGGCTTTTGGCAGTCATACGCACCACTCCGACTCAAATGAATGGAAAAACCTGTGTTTTTGCCACCGCACCAGATTCTGTCTGAATGTACCCATAGTAAGCTCACAGCTCAGCGCCCGGCCCTGCTTTACAAATTTTCCATCTAACATGATGGAAATTGGTGCTATGGCAGAATGTATTAAGACGCTGGATTTGTTCTTTTGTCGGCAGTGTTGTTTACATGTCACAGTGTTCTCTGTTTTCCAATCAGTTGTCTGTAATGTTTTGCAGAATACACAGATGATGAAGCCCACATCCCAAAACACTCGTCCGTGATCGTCCGCCGTACTCCGATTGGTGGAGTAAAACCTGCTGGCAGGACGTTCATTGTGTATGTATAAAAATTATTACTACGGTCATTGATAATTATATTGAGTAATAATTTAAAGCCATAAATAGAAATAGGCCGTCGTTTTGTCAGCAGCTGATGGTTCCTCTCTGTCCTGTGTTTTCTTTCTGCAGAGATCGTTCTGACACAGCTGTGGTGGGATCTTCTAGACCCGTATGTAAAACAAACCCAAAATCAACTCTCTCTCCTCCTCCTCCTCCTCCTCCTCCTCTCACCTCTCTCCCTCTTCCCCTCTTTCTGGCTTTAGTCACCTTTCTTGAGAACATTCTGTCAACAATAATTGAGTTGTGTGTATCTTCTGTTCACTGTGTGTTGGCTACATTTGTGTTGAGATCTCAACCTCTATATGTCATTTGATGTCTTTCTGGGAGGGTTTCCTTGAGTTACAGTTCAAATAGTGTGTTGTTTCTCTCTTTAAAAAAACCCTGGGTTTCTGTTTTTGAAATTAGCAGATTAAAGTTTGAAATTGTGGTTGAGTGAGACAAGGTTGAGAAGAGAAACAACAGACTAGCTCCGATTGTTTTTGAATGCTCTGAACTGACTAAATGTTGAACTGTTGCCACTTTATAACTGATTGAGAAACCATTTAAACTGTGACTGTATTTCATATTGAAATGGTTCTGTAGCCTGCTTCAGGCCAGGCAAATGTATTTTAAAGGGGTTTGTAAAAGGAAAACATGGTATTTTTGTATTATAATTCATTGTCATTTTATTTTCTGTGAAAATATTTTATTTATGTGGTTTAAGAACCCGAATGAAGTAAAGTGTGGCTGGGATTTATTGTAATTAACTTTACAAGACGAAAGTTGTGAGTGGAAGAGACTCGCTAGTGAGTTTTATTTTGAAAAGCTTACCCTGCTAAACTTTAATTTACTCAAATCTGTTGTTCAGTAACATTTGCCAATGTCAATTGTTTTGTCCTGTACTATTTCACCATGAAGATGTTCTATTCTGCTTTGAGTATGGACTGCACATAACCCTTAAACCTCAGAGGCTCACAGGTTTCACCCTCGTGAGTCAAATGCTCAGATTCCCAAGTGTCTGTTTTTACAAAGACACAGGTACTAGTTCAAAGCTAGTTTTGCTAAGTGGGATACTACTATGACTTGGCCACTGACGTATAATGTTGTGACACGATCACAAAGTACTATGACACGTTATCAGTAAAGTAAATATCTTGTTAATCTCTGGAGGCCTTCCATGGTTGCTGCAGTGAGACGTATACTGGTGTAGTGTGTCCTGTAAGCTGTAAGCTGCAGAACCTGTCAATAAAGTTGTTCAGTGGTTCAGTGTCAGAACCGCTTGCACCAGATCCCTGTGTGTTCCCTCCACAGCACTCTGCAATACCTAGTGTTTCCGCCGCTGTCTATCTCTGTCATGCTGGACAACCCACCCTGCCCGTTTACTTACTTATGGAAAGTTATTACAAGAAATAGGCAGAGCAGCCTTTTTGTTTGTCACAAACATGACTTTCTTTTTTATTTAACTTTTTTTTAATCCTTGCACCAGACTTAATTCTTATGATTCCTTGACTCCTGACCTCCATTAGAGACATCCCTCCACTTGCTTTCACCCTTCACTCTGTAGTCGTGTTAGGAGCTGTTTTAGGGAACAATTTGAAGGAACACCTGACAGCTCTTGTTGGTTTCTTTTTGGTTTTTTATCAGGTCTTTTCTTTAAAGAATGAGCATTTGTGTCTTATCAGCCCTACATATTTGACACTTTGCAGTGCTTGCTTTTTTTTTTTTTTTATTGAAACAGCCTGGCACCACACCGTGCTATCATTAGTTTGCAGAAAACAGTCTTGAGCTTGTTTTGATGAGTTACTAACTCTTTTGACAAGCCTGTGCAAAAAACCTAAATCACTGCGGCCTGGTGAAGGGAAACTGCATGCTAAAATTAAATGTCAGGTATTCCTTTGAGAAAATTGCCTTCTCCCTACTGTAGCAGCAGAAGCCTTAGGATATCTACAGAGGGATGTGCAAGTAGTTTACATTTTGATTGTGCTGATGAAGGCCGAATAGCAAGGAAGGTCTGAAGTATTAAAACAGATGGACGTTATCATAGCTACAGTTTAATAATTTAAACAGATCTCGGCTTGAATATAAAAGAGTAGAAACTAATATAAGTTTGCTTTACTTGTTACATTTTCTGCTGCTTAGCAGTGTTGAAGTTCTCTAGGATTTCTATACAAACTATCATTTTGATTTTTCCACAGAAAAAATGCACGAAAGTTGCATTTTGTATATCCACTGTATATGCTATTACTTTAATATTGTCTGGCAAGGGAGGAAACATTTCCTTCAGCATTTTTATTTTTTGAAAATTACAGTTACTTAATGGACATGAAACCGATCCTGTCTTTTTGAAGTCATGTTATTTGTAGGTTAAATCTCCTTTTGGGTCGTTTCTTAATTTATTCTCCAAACAGTTCAGATCTCTTCTGTATACAGTTAGACACACAGATATTTGGACAGTGACATCGTTCTTAGGGGTTCAAATGTGATTTGACAAATGATCATAAATGTTAATTTGCAATCCTTTGCGGACAGTGACCACCGATGTTGAACTTCACTGGATTCTGGGTTTCCTTCTTCGTGGCGTTTTACCGCAGCTGTCTTCAGCTGTTTGTTCGCAGGTCTTTAGTTTTGTCTTCAGCCAGTCAATGCATGCTCCATCAGGTTGAGATCAGGTGATTGCCTCGGCTATTGCCAGTATTCCACTTCTCACCCCCCTTTAAAAAACCCTGGGTTGCTTTCACAGTATGTTTTGGGTTATTGTCCATCTGTACTGTAAAGCACCATCCAATCAACTTTGCTGAATCTGGCTGAACTTTGGCAGATGGTATATTCCAACACACTTCATCTGCTTCTGCCACATTGTCAATAAACACTAACGACCCAGTGCCATTGCATGCCCATGCTATAACACTGCCCCTACTCACCATCTTTTACAGATGATGAGCCATTCCAGGCCTTCTCTGTGCTTTTTTTCCCTCCCCATCATTCTGGTACTGGTTGATCTTAATTTAATTCCTCCAAAGAATGGTATTTCTATTCTCGAGGCTTATCAGTGGTTTGCACCTTGTGGTGAACCCTCTCACTGTGCTCTTGTGAAGTCTTCTCTTTATGGTAGTCTTGGATAATGATATGCCTTCCTCCAGGAGAGTGTACTTCACTTAGCTGGATGATATGAGGGGCTTTTTCTTTGCCACAGAAAGGATCCTGTGATCATCTGACACTTTCTTTTGTTGGACTTCCAGGTCTTTCTGTGTTGCTGAGCTTAGCAGTCTGTTCTCTAAGAGTAGAGTAACTGATGATTAGGTTACTCCAAATGTTCTTGCTATCTTCACATGCATTGAGAACTCATTTGAGCGTAATGCAACACATGGAATCAACTCTGTACTATGGAGCTGCTTTAATTGACCAAGAAATGGTAAAAATAGCCTGCACCTGTCGACAAAACTGCTTTTGCGTCAACTGTCCAATTTCTTTTGGTCCCTTTTCAGAAAAGCGACGGCTAAAGCTGTAAACCTTTTTCACCTGTTTGCATGTCAATCCCGTCAAATTAAAGCTGAGAGTAAATGTCACTGTCCAAATACGTATGTACCTAACTGTGAAGAGACACAACCTTAGTTGACGCTTTCGCAAGGATAATGACACAGTGCTGTCAGCAGAGGGATAAACATCGAGCACAGCCCTAGTGAACCATGTCCTGACCGTTTACCTGCATTATTTCATGCACTTCCTACTAAACAAATGTTTGAATTTTGTTGCGCAGACTTGAATAGAGACTCAGGGACTTGACACGTGGTGGGGAACTATCTGGGCTCTTATCTTCCACTGTATGTCTATTACATATTATGTTAACATCTTTAATATCTGTACTCTGATTCTCCTGCAGACCGATTCTTCTCCTTCTATGTCACTTGCCCAACTCGCCAAGGTACTGTTTGTATACATGCCGGCCGTACTTCCAGAAAATATTTCTTGAGTTGAATAGGTGTGTCCTTTTTTTTTTTTCTTTTTCTTTTTTTTCCTTGTTGACTTGACGTCGTCCTCTTCTCTTCCCCCCCCCCCTCTCTCCATGATGTATTGTAGACTGCAAACCTGGTTGATGCAAATGCATCAGAGGAGGACAAGATTAAAGCCATGATGTCTCAGTCCAATCACGAATATGACCCGATACAGTTAGTATACACACATTCATCTTTTACTTGAGTAAAGTTTAAACTCATGAGTCAGCTTACAAAACAATATTCCCGATAGTTTTAAAAAAGAAAATATCAATCTTGTCTCCATAGTTACTCCAAAAAGGCAGTTGGACCTCCACCTGCGCACTATACCTGCTTTCGTTGTGGAAAGGCTGGCCACTACATCCGGCAATGCCCCATGCTGATGGTAATTATAGTGTATATTTAAATTTTCCTAGTCAGCTGATACAGTGTAACTTTTAAGAAAGCCATGTCTGCTTTTTTGGTTAATTGTTTTGTTTTTATCTTTTTAGGTTCAGGATAAAAGTGTGGAGGGTCCCAAACCAGTAAGGATTAGTAAGGGCATTCCTCAGAGCTTCATGGTGAAAGCAGAACCAGGCACCAAAGGAGCCATGTTGACCAGCACTGGAGAATATGCTATACCTGCTATAGATGCGTATGTGTCAAACAGAGTTGATTTGTTTGTCATGAATCATTTTGCACCTGTGTCTACAAACGCATACCGCTGTTTGTGTGTAACCTCGTCCTCAAAATTAAATGTGTTGTTACAGGGAGGCGTATGCGCAAGGAAAGAAGGAGCGGCCACCGTTTGTCCCGCACGACCAGTCGTCATCCGAGGACGATTCGGACCCGATCCCAGATGAACTCTTGTGTCCGATCTGCAACGACCTGATGACCGACGCTGTAGTTATACCCTGCTGTGGAAACAGTTACTGCGACGATTGTGAGTTCTCACCGTGGATGTGCATTTGTATTGAAAAAATTTAATTGGCACAAGTTGAAAAAACGTCTTTGCTGAGCACAGAAGTATCTCAAGGGACTCTACTGTCTATATTTTGGTCCTGCCACATATTTTTCTGTGTTTAAGTGTTTATTTTGCAGCAACTTTCAACAGTTATTTTTGGGACAAATCCACTGTGGAAATGGCAGAAATGTCCATTCATTCAACAGTAGTCTCTCTAGGGTACTGCAGCCCGAGGACATGCTGCATTTCTAGTAATTGGTGAATTTCTCACTCTTGATGGTTTGAATTTCTCTTGCTGTTATTTTCCACAGTGTTTTGTGCTGAGTTCATGTCTCTGGGATCTTGGGGAAAAAAGCTGTAATATATATAGTTTAGGCAGGTTGAGAAAAGTCAAAATGTGTATTGTCATAAGATATATCAGGTAAATGATCTCTAATTCAGGGCTCTGTTTTCAGGTATCAGGACGACCCTGTTGGACTCAGAGGAGCACATCTGCTTCACATGCAAACAGTCAGACGTTTCACCAGATAACCTCATCGCCAACAAGTTTCTGCGACAGGTAAGCGCATCAGATGCATTTTAATACTTTGCCTTGTTTGGTTCATTTTGCTTGAATTAAAAGCAAAAACATATTTGTAAATGAATCCCACCTGTTGTCCTTCATGCCAGGCTGTGAACAACTTCAAGAATGAGACTGGATACACCAAACACGTGCGCAAGCAGCTCCAAAATGCAGCCCCGCCTCCGCCGCGCCCTCAGCTGGTCAGGCCTCTGCACTCGAGACAGCAGGACCCGCTGCTAGCCAATGTCACTCACCCTCCTCCTACAAGCGCAGCCTCCACTGCCCCTCAAGTACAGGTGGCGCCCCCTACACCCGCACCCGTTTCTTCTGCTGCTGCTGCTACTGCTACCGCTACTACTGCTGCTCCCACTCCTCCTCATACCGCTGCTATCGAAGGTCAAGATAATTCACCAGCCCCTCCACCTGTTGTCGACCACCATTCTCCTATGCAGTCCACCAGCCAGGGTGAACCACCCCCACCAGGGTAAGTTTAGTCTAAAAACCAGCATGAAACCGCCGAGACCACTGAAGAACCCTTTTTAACGGGTCTTAATGTGTCTGTTTTATGTTTCAGTGAATCCGACCCAGAACCCACTGTGACAACAGACTCATCAGGAGCCTCACAAAGTGGATCACAGGTGAGTCTACCTTGATCACGTGAAAAAAGGTGTGCTGCTGGAGAGTCACCTCACTGACTTGCTCATACTTGATGCTGTGATTTAGGTCTTTTATTTTTGTCATTTAGTAGAATTAGTTTGCAGCATGTTAAGCTGAAAACCATCTTTAGCCCATACCTGTGAATCCCTGAACACAAAACTGTAACTTCTCTTGGAGTAACTACATTCTTCCTCTCACTGCAGAACTATCATTTAAATGTTGTTGGCCACCCGCCATCTGCAAGGCCACCTCTCCCTTCAGGTAAGAGATTTAATTTAGGCTATTTGAGCAGATTAAGTGAGCTTGACTGAAAGACATTTAGAGAGTAACAAATTCGTCTCTCTGCTCTATCAGGTCACCAGTCACGGCCCCACCACTCCTCTCAGAGAGGAGCAGGCAGACACTGGGAGAGGTAAGACCCGTCTGTGGAACAATCCAGAAAAGTTTGTATTGTAATATGCGACACTCACATTTGTCTGTGTCTGCCTCTTTGTACCAGGTCTTCTTACAGAGGTAGAGGAGAGCACCCCTCCTCTCACCTCCAAACAGCTCCACCCCCTGCACCCGTTCCTCCAGTGTTCCCAGCTCCTTCTCTGTACCCACCTCCACTACAGTACCCCCCATACACGTCCGGCCCAAGTCTTATCCCCCCTCCTGCCATCAGTTACCAGCCCCAGCCTGTTTATGCCCCTGGACCACCAGTGCTCAACCCTCCCTGGGTTACCTCTGGTGCACAGCCCCCTCTTCTCCCTCTTCCACCCTCGCTCTCTCAGCCCCCCCTCTCTAAGGAAGATTTCTACAGACAGCGGCACCACCGACAGGACAAGTGAGTTGTTTCTTTTCCAGCCACATCGGCTTACGTGGAATTAACATTTAAAATGTGTTACCTAGCATTACGAATTCAGAAGTTTCACACTGAGTGGTTTTGAAAGTTGAAGTGTTTTTGTCTGTGTCCACAGAGTCACATCCAAACTGGATGAATTCACTAAAGACTTCCATAAAGAGCTTATGAAGTACAGAAATGCACCAAAGAGGCGAAGGCCGTCTTATTCCAGGTAACTTCATATCAAAATTGGTTTTAGTTCTTACATTAATTACATATGCATAATCCTTTAAACCATTTGTTACTTATTTTGCATAATCTGCTTTCTTCCTTCCTCTCATTGTTTCCCTCTCTACCATTTCATTTTCTAGGTCCCGGTCATATAGTCGTTCTCCATTCAGCCGTTCTTACTCCCGTTCTAGATCCAGATCGAGATCCAGGTCAAGATCCAGGTCTTACTCTTATTCCCCCAGTCGATCCCGCTCCCGTTCACGCTCCCACGGCCGTTCGTATCCCCGCTCCCCCTATTCCAGACGCAATGGACGCAGCTATGGACGTTCACGATCAAGGTCCCGCTCTCGTTCGAGGTCTTATGGGTATCGGCGCTCTGGCTCACCACGGTCTCCCCTCTCGTACCGGGGAGGAGGTTGGGAAGGCGCAGAAGCAGCAGGACCTTACAGGTCAAGATCACGGTCTCGGTCCCCTGGTGGATACCGGAGCCGCAGCCCTGGTGGTCGGAAACCACCTCCTCGGGAGTTAGCACCGTATGAACTGAAAGGTCCAAGCCCTGGCGGCCATGAGCGCTGGGATAAGTATCGACAGTGGGAGAAGGAGTACGCAGACTGGTACAACAAGTACTACAAAGACTATGACAACCAACATCCCTCACTGCACCACAGAGCTCGCGGCAGCAGAGACAGAGAGAGGGACAGGATGTCTCCGTTATCTAGAGATTACTCCCCCCAAGGGAGAGGAAGAAGAGGGAGAGAAGACAGAGGTGCTCCACCTCACCATCCTCCATCCTCTTCTTCATCAGGTACCAAGTCCAGCGCCAAAGTTCTGAAAACAAAGAAAGTGAAAAAGAAGAAGACCGGGGATGAATCAGAACCGTCACACCAGTCGATGGACAGAGGCGATGCTACGCCAGTCAGAGATGAACCGATGGATGAAGTGCCCTCGCTCATTAAAACGCCTCCCATGTCCTCAAAGCCTCAAGCTGGTACCGCAACCACTAAAGCTCCAGCCAGTAAGAACACAGCTGCACCCGTTAAACCCTCAACCAAGTCGACGTCAAAGACTCAGTCAGATAAAACCAAGAAAGAGAAGGGTCAAAAGGTCAAAGCCAAAGTGAAGACGGAGAGTGTCAAAGTAAAGACTGACAAGGTGAAGAAAAAGACGGAAGGAGTGGTGACCAAAAAGAAGGAGTCCTCTTCTTCCTCCTCCTCTGTTACTAAACCGTTAAAGACTATTAAAGCCAAACCAGAAGATGCCCCCAACTCAACTACACCTAAAAAGGAAAAGAGCAAAAGCTCTACAGTGAGGCCTCCCCTGCTTAAAACCCCTCCAATGTCCTCCCAGAACCTGCCTCCACATCATCCCTCTCTTCATGACGGCCCCCGAGCCGGCCTCGACATGCGGGGAAGAAGAGACGGCCCACCAAGCGGTGGTCTCCTTCCCCTCCCACATCAACACGGACTCCCACTCATGCATCAGCCTCCGTCCCCAGTGGACAGTCGGAGGAGGATGGGAGAGGAGGGTCGCTCTTTACTTGGACCTCCTCCGGGAAAGTTAAGAAGAATAGATGGGCTAGGGGGTGGAGGTGACGGCATCTCCCACTCACACATGTCTCATCAGCCCCTGCTCCACAGACTCGCACCCTCCTCAGACAGGCCTGGTCTTCTTCCCATACCAGGGAGCCGTGACATGGGCCGAGGTGATGGAGATCGAGGATCCATCAGACCCCTAATGGACTTTCAGGTGGGTGTATTGCTAATGCAGTCCTCAAAAGGAGATGTAGATGATTCAGTTGGCTTTTCTTTCTCTTGTGCTAAACCCAAAGATTTGTTGTGATTAACCACGACCAGTAATCAACTTCAGAGCTTATTGTTGCCATACATGGGCCTAAATCTCAATGTTTCAACACCCTTGTAACATTTTGTGTGTGCTTTTGTTTATATTCAGGCTAAGCCACAGACCCAGAGGAAGATCAAGTTGAACAGAGATCTGGGGAGAAAAGGCAGCATTGAGACAGCAGCCTCAGACAGAGCGGACAGAGGAACCTCGGACAGAGCGGACAGAGGAACCTCGGACAGAGCGGAGAGAGGAGCTTCGGACAGAGTGGACAGAGGAGCCTCGGACAGAGCGGAGAGAGGAGCCTCGGACAGAGCGGAGAGAGGAGCTTCGGACAGAGTGGACAGAGGAGCCTCGGACAGAGCGGAGAGAGTGGACAGAGGAGCCTCAGACAGAGCGGAGAGAGCGGAGAGAGGAGCCTCGGACAGAGCAGAGAGAGCGGAGAGAGGAGCCTCAGACCGAGCGGACAGAGGAACCTCGGACAGAGCGGATAGAGGAACCTCAGACCGAGCAACCTCGGACAGAATGTCTTCTGCCCCTGAGAAGACGACCTCCTCCTCAGACCGATCAGCTCCTAACACCTCTGAAGGCGACAGAGCAAGCAGTACAGCAGAAGGTTCTGGAAGAAAGGAGCGCTCACTGTCGACTGAGCGGGGAATCTCCAGAGAGAGACCAGGAAGTGCTGGAGACAGACCGCAGGGCTCTGACAGAGAGCAGAGCAGAAGCTCGGGACAGGACAGAGAGCGAGACAGACCCTCTGGATCAGACCGAGAAAGAGACAGAAGCACGACATCCGACAGAGAGAGAGACAGGGGCTCTGGGTCAAGCTCACAGAAGGTAGCAGTTACAGTGGAGAGAGACACCGAAGGTGAAAGGTCGGTGAGGACGGAGAGGACAGAGCGTAAGACCTCCGGTAGTGGAAGTGCAGGAGGGAGGTCTGTCTCTCTGGACAAAATGACCATTGGAGAGAAATCAGCTGTCACCAGGAGAGTCACCGACCATCAGGAGAAACCAACCACGTCGTCTAAGGAGAGAGGGGAGGGGTCGGAAAGAGCTGCTAAATCTAAAAGGTCTGTTAGACTTTTCTCCTGCTTATCAAACCACCAACCATATCCACGATCCGCTATGCCTCTGTATAATGGGTCTATAAACACAGTTGTTAATACGTGTAATTATATTCTCTTATTTCCCAGGAGTGTGTCCAAGGACAGAACAGAGAGGAGTGTCTCCTCAGGAGAGAAACCAGCTGCTTCTCACAGAGAAGGTAATTTAAATTTATGCATGCGTGCATGTGTGAAGAGATGATAACTTTGATTTTGTCTTGTGCCATCTAATTAAGCATTGATTAAAGCATTGTTTCCTTTCTTCTCCTCCAGCAGCGAAAGACAAAGATGGTGAGAGTGTGTCTGTTGTAAAGAGCAAACCCAGAATCAGCCGCAAGGCCCTGACGAGCCACACCACAAGTTCCACTAGGTGAGATAGACTGCATCATGCTTCTGTTATCTCCAATTTTGGAAATATTTTATATATTTCATCACTTTCATTTTAAACTGTCCAGTTTTGTGCAGTGCTCTTTTAAAGGTCTGTTTTTTTTCTTCAGCGCTAGGTCAACTCAAGAAACAAAGCGAGATTCGGACAAAGACCCGAAGAGTCTGTCCTCAAAACCTGCAGAGCAGCCTCCATCCAGCCCTGTGAACAGCCGTGGCCGCAGCCCGAGCATGAGCCCAGCATCCAGCCCGGCCAGAGAGGAGCCACTCATTCAGCCTCCTCCTCGCTCCAAGTGGGAGAGAGAAGACGACGAGGAAGGCCAGGAAAACGGAGTGAGTGCACCCAAGGAGCCCTCACCAGTGCCGCAGAGGAGCCGAGGCAGGGAAGTGCAGGCTGAAGCTCCTAAACCAGTCAGGAGTGAAGGCCGGGATGCTGGAAGGGAGGAGAGGAGGGGAGTGGTGAGAGAAGAGAAGAAGGGGAGAGCGCAGAAGGAAGAGGGTAAAGGTGGCAGGATGGCACAGACGAATTCGGACAAACCAACCAAAACAAAAATTGTGAGGGAGGAGGGGAGTAGAGTGAGAGACGAAGGCAGAGCTCCAGCGAGAGAAGAGGGGAGAAGTGGAGGAGGAAGAGAGGAGGGCCGAGGAGTGACAGGAAAGGAGGAGAGAGCAACAGAATCCCGAGGCGGAGGAGGACGAGAGGAGAGTCGTGCCCCAGAGCCCAGGAGGCAGCGTTTATGCTCTGACCTGGGTCGTGAGACAGACGAGGCGGCCTTTGTGCCCGACTACAGCGAGGGCGAAGGCTCAGAGCCGGAGAGAGGGAGGAGCGGCAGCCCCGGGTCCCTTAGCCAACCCTCCCACAGCCCCACCCCGAGCAACCACAGCAGCTCTGGGACCACCACGGCAGACAAGAAGAAGAAGAAACACAAGAAACATAAAAAACACAAAAAGCACAAGAAGCACGGCAGCCAGGACAAAGAAGGGGAGCACAAGGAGAAGGAGCACAAGCACAAACACAAGAAGAAGAAACGCAAAAAGAACAAAGACAAAGATGCGGATGAAGAGGAGGAGAAGACTGAGAGAACAGAGGAAGGGGCTCCATGCTAACAGGCGGAGGCTTTGTTAATAAGGAGATAATGATGTACCCTGAAGTATCAGCTAACACTGGCATGCTGCTCCATCTGCCACTCGTAAGGAAGAGATGAAATGTGTCTTTGACTGTCCGTGACACTGAAGAAGGGCTGCCTGGCTGTTTTTCTAACTCTTAATGTCACCGCAGGTCCCCAAACTTAGACGGTACTTCTGTTGTGCTTGGATTGCAACATTATGACCACTGCTGTGGTTTCTTTAATGTTCAATGTGAGCCTCTTGTTGTGACTTTGTGTCCCGAAAAGCTCGAGAGATGCCGTGGCCACACTGTTGTGATCATCCAAGAGCAGACAAGAAAAGGACCATCTGATACTAACTGATCGCACTGCAGTCGATCTAAATGATTGGAATAACAAACACTCTACTCAGGGATGTGATTGCTTCTTTGTAGAGGAGGAATCGCTGTTTCTCTGCCTCCGATTCATTTGTAAATAGAGATTAACTGTTTCTTCACATCCTTTTTCCTCGGTTTATTTTGCTCACATCCCTGTGTGCTGTTCAAGGCTTAAATGCTGATTAACCATTGCTATGAGGGCCCCTGTAAGCTCTTTTTAAGGACTGTACTCGCGGTTTTGCATGTTTTAGCATATAAACTAATTATGTATACTTTCCATTATTGCTAACAATTTTAAAACATTGATAAGCTCACATTCACGCAGTTAGTTTCAGTTCATGCCAGTATTTTCTTTTAATTAAAAAAAGGCAGAATGGTTATTTTTTTTATTATTTTTTTCAAAGGGTAAATCTCTGTGAAATGAAATGCAATAGCAACCTGGAAGATTATGACTCTTTGGAAATCAGCCGTATATAGTATTAATTTGCTAAAATCTGCAAAATTGCCAGTATGGTCCTTGTTAAGTTAAAACAAACAAATGAACATATGCATCTGTGCTACACTGGATTGTATAAATCTAGGATGTGTTTATTAATAATTGCAAATCAGTGTGCATGTTTTTGTTCCAAAGGTGCAGTAGCTGTCTATCACATTGTCTGAGTGAGTGAATGTGTGTATTTGTGTGAAAGTGGACTGTGACAGAAATGGAGCAAGTTGGAGGACTAATGTTCTTACAAAGGAGTTGTTCATTTTCTTTTTTTTAATTAAAATGTTTTGACCTCATCAAAGTGTCTCTTTTTATTAATGTTTGAATCGTTTCTCTGCTCTTCAAGAACTTTTCACATGGATATAGAGGCCAGATTAAAAAGAAGGTTAAGTATAAGGTTATATGGTTTCACAACCCACACCAAAATATTTAAACAGAGTAAAAATACTGTTAAAATTATACTGCAAACTGTATCCTTGAGTTTTCACTCAGACTGAGCTGCAGCTAAAACATGGCCCACAGTCTCTTAAATAATATTTAATTTATGCCAGCATTGAAGAGCATGACCACACAACTCATCTGGGTTCACACCAGCCTCTAAACTCTGCTGGCAAACCTCTCTATAACAACTTGGACAAAAAAAATAATGGTTCTAGTGCTCTTAAGTGATAAAAATGAGCAATTAGCATAGTACAGTGGAATAGACCTTTTCCACAGCAGCCATTTTGACATGAAATAGTAGGGTAGAGGCAGCATGGTGGTGCAGTGGTTAGTACTGTCAACTCACAGCAACAGGGTCCTGGTTTGAACCTCAGCCGGGGCCTTTCTGTGTGGAGTTGTACAGGCTGCTCCGACTTCCTCCCACAGTCCAAAGACATGCACTTAACAGGTTAATTGGCTGTACGTGTTAATGGTTGTCTCTACGCGCCCTGTGACGTGTTGGCTACTTGTCCAGGGTTTGCTCTGCCCCAGCTAGGACAGGCTCAAGACCCCTGCAGCCCTGATGAGGATAAGCAGTTACAGAAAATGGATGGTTGGATAGTCGGGCAAACACAGTGTGATTCAGGTCAGACTGAGTCAGGCTGTTGTTGTGGTGCAGGTGAAATAAATGAAACAGAGCCTTAATCTACAGTCATGTCAAAATGGCTGCCAACAACAATTACAATTACACGACATAAATAAGCTAAGCGAGGTTAAAGTTAAACCACTCAAAGGGTACAACAGAATCTATCATGTTCATATTACAGGTACGTGATAAAATTCTATGTCTGATGCACTCCTCTAAAGTTTTTTATGTTCCTCGTGTGCATTGAACCATTTGTGCTTTCTTAAAATTAGAATACTCACATTACTAGCTGAGACCTGAATTTAATTAGTTGGGCTGTCAGTTGTGTGTAGATCATACAGAACACTTTTTATTCCTCTGTGCTCCCACCATCCAACAGTGTGTAAACACAGGTGTATTACTCTAATTAAAATGTACTATTTATATATTTGGGTTAATTAAGAAGTCAAAAATTTAGCAGGATGGACTAAGAAGGATGGATAATGAATTACGTGCTACTGTTGATGTTTGTCACAAGAAGAAGGGCTAACCGCAGTACATACAGAACACATGCCGCACATATAGACCATAAAGGAACAAAGATGTACTGCAGCACATGGTCTGTCAGATATATTTGGAAATAACTGAATTAGTCCTCGAAAGCAGTTCCTCAGACAGACACAGTGGTTGAGTTTCAGGGTTTTTGGCAGCTCATTCCTTTACAAACATGAATAATTAAAGTAAAACGTCCCAGAAGGAAACGAGTGCAGTGAGACCGACTGAACACTGTGTGGAGCTGTGAGTCCTGCAACTTTTAACGGAGGAGCGAGACGTATATTAACAATAAAAAAAAATCACCTCTTCTTTTGCCTCAGCTCAAAAATACAACCCCACACGTCTGTACCTCTCCCCCTCTCTCTCCCAGAGCACACAGCAATAAGCCTCATTGTGTTTGTGTTTGTGTGTCTGTGTGTGCGTGTTGGAAGTGTGTGTACCTAATCGAAGAGATGACGTGACTGGTGGATCACAAACAGGCTGAAGGCTGGAGATGGGTTCACAGACAGGGTGAGGGAACACTCAGTGGCAGATGTATTTTTCCCTCAAACAGCAGCACATTCTCAGCTTAGTCCATGCATTGTGTATGTGTGTTTGTGTGTGTGTGTGTGTGTGTGTGTGTGTGTACATATTTAAGGTCATGCATAATGGACGCAGAGATCAGTGAGACCATTAGAGAAGATTAATATATTGTAATATTATAACCCCTGCCCAGATTATCATCAACCACCCTGTAAGGTTCACTCTGCATGTGTGTGTCCACACGTGTGTGCGCATGTGTACACCTGTTATTTGTCTGTGTGTTTGTGTGTCTGCTTTCTGTTTTGTCTTACAAGCGTGACATCATTTCCTGTCATTGAGGCCAAAGGTTGCTAAGCAACTTCACTTCTGCCGATTGTCAGAAAAGATGCTTCTCCGCTGACTGGTTCACAAACCTAACTCTCTCTTATGCTCTGTCATAAATGTAATGTCTCTGGAAGATGCTGGCTTTGTGTGCATGATTGCCCATGCGTTTATATGGGCCGCTGTGCATTTATGCTTGCAACAGAAAAAGCTGAGGGAGAGAGAGAGTGGAGTGTGGAAATTTGTCTGCTGGATTCATATGATTCCTCCAACTAATAAAAAGGATGAGTCAGTAATGTTGCTGCATGGTAGAATCCCGCCAGTTGTTTGCCTAAAATACAGCAAAATATCAGACTTATTATGCTCGTGAAAAAATTGCCGGTGTCTTTAATTTATAACTCGGGTTCTTTCATATTGTAACACCCACTGTGAAGTGTACAGCTGCAGTCACATTTTGGAAACATATCAGTTAACTTGATGAATGAACTTACTGGGTATCTACAGTATGTAGAGGCACATTTAACCATCGCCAAGCGCTTGCTCATGGTGGAATTGTTGGGTGTGATGAGATAACTTTTGTTATGATTCGGCACCTTATATATAAAATAAAATTGAAGTGAATGAACCCCGTGGGGTGCGACTGTAAAAGCAGTTAATCAGGCCATTGTTGGACTCTGGAGGGTTAAGTACAATGTAAGACGTCAGGAAGCTAGGAACTAAGATGGGAACAACTTTAAGAAGCACTTCGAAAAGAAAAGTATGTTTTCCACAATTCAGTAATTAGAGAGTATGATAATGCTGTTACAAGATAATATGGCAGGGAACCCATTTATATCAGTGAGGGGGAAAAAAATATTAGAAACTCCTCTCTGTATAATAGAATACAGTTCAGCAGCACCACAAGCAAGAGCAAATAAAGTTGAATCAGTCCCTCGAAAGTTTTAACAAAAAAATATTATGCTGCCTTCAGGAATGTATGTATGTATGTATGTATGTATGTATGTATGTATGTATGTATGTATCTATCTATCTATCTATCTATCTATCTATCTATCTATCACTACATCAACATTTCAGATTAGCATGCTAACATTACAGCTGACTATAATGGCAAACCCATTAATTTTGCAGGTATTTTTGACCTACCGGATTGAAGGTTTCAGCGATGGACCAAAGTTATTACCTATTCATCCTGAGGGGGAACATCAATATCTGTACTAAATGTCATGGCAATCCATACAGTAGCTGTTGAGACATTTCACTGGAAACCACAAATGTCAACCTCATGGTGGCGCTAGAGGAAAAGTCAGGGGGATGTCCAATGTCGTTAAGGTTATTTTGTCTGGAGACCACGAGTGTCTGTACAAATTTAATTGCAATCCATCCAATAGCTGTTCCAATATCTGATTCTGGACACGGAGCGCTGGCCTGACCGACCAAAATCCCCCAAACGCCACATGACAGCCAGGAATGATGTAGCTCTAAACAGCTCATACAGTTTTTAGTGATTTTTTTCTTCTTAGCAGTAAAATAAATTAAATAAAACATAAATTACCTCAGAATATTAGTGTCAACCTGTTTTTCCTACACTTCCTGTTGCATGTACCCTGTATTTAGTTAATATGGGGCAGGCACTTACCAGATAATTTATTTCTACATCCATCCTTACTCCATCCTTTTATACCAACAGGGACCATGAGTAATTTATTGATACCCAGTTTGACTGTGACTACCGCAGATGCTTACATCGGTGTAAATAAACATTAAGGTAAAGAAAGAAGGAGAGCAATTTATAGTTAACAGAGACAGACAATTACTGCTGTCTCCTTTGTCCCCCTGCTTTGAAAACTGAAACTTTAAGAAGTTGACACTGACACCACTGACTATGGCATGAGTGTGTGTGTGTGTGTGTGTTAGCTTCTTCATATACTACTACTGTAACAAGGTCAAGTAAAGGCAGGCTCAGTGTCACACTGCTCATGTGTTTCTGCACACATGTACAGCATGTGCCCTCAGGTGGTTGTCATGGCAATTCCAATGACTGATCAGGATTATTGATCTGTAATCGAATTCCCACAGTATGAGTGTGTGTGTTGGGAACAATGGCATGGGATAAAACACTTCCCCATATATAATGTTATGTGATGGTCACCATGGAAACACACCCAAGGGGCGCCTACCACACACTGATAATAATGTTTGGCCTAGATACCCATCCTCAACTGATAACACAGGGAATGTATTTCTGCGCATATGTGTGTGTGTGTGTGTGTGTGTGTGTGTGTGTGTGTGTGTGTGTGTGTGTGTGTGCGTATTTCAGTGACTAATGTAAACCAGCATTTGAACACACCACAGTGACAGAGCTGGAGTAAAAAATGCATGAAATGATCCCGTGGAGCAGAAAGAGTCTTGCATGAGTTACACGAGACAGTAAGTGTGAGAAGGATGAGCCGAGCTGGAAGGAGAGGCAAAAACGGATGAGAGTGGGAGTGAAAACACATTCTTGGACACCCAATAACAACCGATTACTACCAAATCACACACACACACATACATACACACAGTGGCTTCATACGATGCTCATCATTTTTCTTAGTAAGATTTTACCCGTAGAGGTCTGTGTGAGCGTTTGTGTAGTTGAATGTGTCCTAGATATCTTAAACTCTAGGTGCGATACAGTAAATGTTTGATGTATGTTGTGCTGTAAGATTTATGATAGCTGCGAGGAGTCTGTCTGCTGTGGGCGTTGATTGGGTATTGCACGGTGTTTCCCTTCCTCTGAGTAAAAAATCTAATTTTAGTTTTTAGCCACACTAGTAGTGAATCATTCGGTGTATCAGGCTGCAAGTCCAACACTTTGGTCCAGAGGAAAAATGTCGTGATCATTTGGGGATGAATCTGATTGACTGATTCCCCTGACCTCATATCAAGCACCATCAATAGACACGACACAACAAGATTTAACCGGTGGACAAATTTTAAAAAACGAATCAAAGAAACAACACCATGAAGTGTCTTGGCAAAGTGTCAGGCCGCCAGGAGCCTCCAGAACAGCTAAGTGCTACTCAGCGTAGATACAACTCTCTGAAACTCTGCTGGTACAATGAACTCCAATCTTCTGTTGTTGTTCCCTCATTTTGTGTTTTAGGTTGGTGAAGGAGAGCAAGGTCTGACTCACAGGTTCAAAATCTTATTCAATCAAGGTCTGACTCACAGGTTCAATATCTTTTTTTTCAATCTTTTCTTTGACATGAATTTGAATTTGTGTCTCTCCACTTTTTCTAGGTTTTTTATATGTTACCTGTCTGTATTGTAACCTAATGACCGTATTTACATCAGCCTTGGTTGTATATTGCAGTGAATGCTAACATAAGTTAAAGCTTAGCATGTTACGCTAACCTGTTAAGTATTACATTCTAAAACACACGTAGCATGTGACATGTCAGCTCAAAGCTTTGCCTGAAATGTCCACAAATGGCTGCTGCACAGAGGATCAGCCCCATTGATTTGGGTAACAACCAAGCGGCAACCTCTGTAGCTGTGAAATGAAGCCAATGCGAAAGTGCCGAACACTGCAGTTCCTCAAATTTTTATATAATTCACCGGCAGGATTCTTAATTAACAGTGTGGACACTTTGACAGGTGAGTGAACACCAAAGTGGCATTTGACCCACCTCAAGTCCACCGATGATCCATGTCATTGCTGACTTTTAGATTGGCCGGGAGATCCACGTATTTTGAGCTTCAAAACGTCTCTTTACAGCTGACATTGATCATTCTTTATACTGTCAGTGGTAACATGACAACAAAAATGAAAAGTTTTGTGCTGCTAGTTGAATCTAAAGATATCAAAGTCGTTTGACTATTTCTAATCCCTCCAAATTTCTAGTGTGTAATGGGCATTACAGCCTCTCAGAGCCACTACCGTGGGCCTCTTGTTTTCCGTCTAATGGAGTGTAAACATCAAACAAAAACATCCCCAGAAAATTATTTGGAGGCTATATATAGATATTAAAAAAAATTAGCAGGAGACCATTTAAGACTAATGCGCCCTCTAAGTTGTTTGCTTAGACCTACTGTATACTGTTTTTCTAATATTAGCTCCCAGAGTGGGACCTAGGGACTGTTAGGGGGCCTTTAGGGAATTGGATGGAGCCCCCAGAAAAATGAGCAGTAGTTGTGCATCAGCACTATTTTAAGATGTTAAAGATGCCTGTACTGCCTTATTCACTCTCTGCCTTGTTGGTATCACCTCAGACATAGTGACTGTAAAGTCTAACCTTTCCTTTGATGAGAGTTCAAACTAAGACCTCAGTAGTAAGCATAAGATTAAATAATTGTATTGAATAAAGAGGCCGGTTGGTGTGTCATTTTGAAGTACTTGTACAACATGTATTTGAGTCTGCTTATGCCATTTTATACCTCTGCTTCACTACATTTTGGGGGCAAATTTGATTTTTTTTGCTCCAAAACTGGATGTATACTAGCTAAGGTTCCAATGTCAACCCAAAACATTGAATCAGCTTATAAGGTATTACATAATGTGATATGCACCCAGACATTTAAACACTTACATGAATGAATGAATAATAATAAACACATGTAAACATGTATAAAAACTTTTTGCAAGCGGCTATGCTCCGTAAGCTTTTTGGATATATTTTTATGAAACCTTATGTAGCATTTAAGCTGATTAAAAGGTGCTGTGTTCTGCTCTGCCACACCTTTGGGTTTAGTGAATCGACATTCCTGCTGAGTGTAACTGTGGAGCATCATCTCCCATATGACAGCAGCACCCTCCGCCCACACACACACACACACACACACACACACACACACACACACACACACACACCGGACCCTGGTGAGACAACCAGGCAAGGAAAAGGACAGAAAGAAAGAAAGAAAGAAAGAAAGAAAGAAAGAAAGAAAGAGGAATATTTGGATGGGGTGTACTGTGAGGAGGAGGAGGAGGAGGAGGAGGAGGAGGAGAGGGGGACAAGTCACATGCTCTGACTTGCTCCATCAGTGTCAAGTTATCCAATATTAAGAATAAAGCTCTCCAGTTAAAACTTTCAAAATAAAACTCTTATTGGCGACGATAGTGTGCTACATTAGGGCAGATTCACTCACCATAAGCCTGTAAGACGGGGCTGGTTCACACTGGATAGAAGCTGTGAGCAAAATAAAAAGCAAGGAATAATTTTAAGATTTTAAACAATAAAATAAAAATGTCAGAATTATAATAATTAGATAATTTACCTACTAAATTGCTGTTTATGGACGCTAAATACTGTAATGTAGCAATGTTTAGTCCTAGCTGATCTTCTGGTTGCCAAGGAAACAAAGTGCACTGCTCCTAACGGTTCTGTTGGGGGTTTTTTTCACTCCGATTAACTCGCTAAATTATGTTTATTATATATTTTTTATTAAATGAAAGCTAAGAGAAAAGTCAAAATAAAAGAGGTACATCACCGTATTCAAAGAGAAATGATTCATAGACTTGATATTAGCTAAAAACTCGGCTGTTCTAACACCGTAAGGTGTACGTGGCTAACGTTAGCCTACAAGATAAGCTGACGTCGTCGCTTTTTTAACTGATATTTGACAAAACTCGTTTTTCCGGAGGATTAAGGAGTATTGTGAGTGTAGCTTCCGGGACTAGTCTGTCTTATTTTGAAGGTAAACTCCCAGTAAGTCCGGTCCTCTCTCTGGCTAGCTTTACGCGGCTCTCCCTCTCCCCGGTGCGCCTGAACTCCGGTACCTGAAACCGCAGAGCGTGTCCAGCGGCTGAGGGGGACACAGACGCACGGGAAGCCGCTTGGTCCTTATTTAACTTTACTTTTCCCGGTTATTAAAACTTCTGCGTCACATTTCCTCTCTCATTTTTAGTCTTCTCTTTTTTGCATCCCTCCCGACTGACGGACTGAGTTTGGATATCGGCAGGAGGGGAGGAGGCGGAGGACCAACGGGCTGCTCTCAGATGGAGCACCAGGGCTCCGGGAGCTTAGGGCGCACAGCGGACCCGGAGTGAATGACGCTAGTGGATGGACGCTGCTCCCCGGTAAGGACGGCAGACAAAGTTTGATGTTTTTTTTGTGCAGTGATGTACTTTTTTCTTTTGCTCTCTTGTCCCGGGCACTGCGCTGAATGAATGTCCGTGGCACAAAAGAAAATGTCCAGACCCTGTGATGTCGCTCTTTGTCAATGGCGGTGTGTCTTCCACAAAAATGGAAAAAATGAATATATTCATAGGCAGTTATAAAGTGTCTCTGCATAATAAGTTACTGACCTCATCATACTTTATGTTTGGTCTATATAGGCCCTTTATTGGCCCAATATCACAAAATATGAAGACTTATTTAGAGATTTTTTAATGAAATTTACAGTTTATTATAGGGTTAATTAAAATCCTTTTCGTGTAAGTGCTCCAGAGTAAAGCTGTGAAATGCCATAGCCTCACGGATGTCGTCAGCATATGATACTGGCTGGCCTTCAGAAGGATGTGTGTGACTGTGTAACACTGAGAGTCAAAAGAAAATGTTGTGCATATTTGTTGTTTGCTCTGTTTTTTACTGAGCATGAAGCTGATGTAAATCCCTTGTAAATAATTTGGGCCATTTATGCATTTATGATGAGTGCACAGTGTGAATATAAAGCTTAATGGGTTTCAGAGGTCCTATAGAGGTATGAATACATTTTCTTCTGGTGACTGATTGAGATTCAGTAGGATGATTTAATTTCCTCATGGCATAGGCAGGCTCATAATAAGTGCTTTAAATGTTTTGAAAGGACTCACCAGCAGCTTTTTAACTGTGCAGAATAATAGCTTTTCTTTCCCTTCAATGGTTAATTGATGTCCGCCCAACAGCTACTATTGAATCACAACAAAAAGCCTTAAACTGTGCAGCCCTGGACTCCTCACACAGTCCAGGCTATGTGCCCATGATAAAAACACACGGAAAGGAGGATACTGGCAGATTCTCATCTCATTATTTTCATCAAACGCACACACACACACACACAGATTCACTCTTTTCTACTTGCATTCCAGCTCTCCCGTTGTCCTCTCACACTGTAGGCACATTATATATCCCTGCGTGGACTCATGGTTGGTCCAGACTTCTATTATCCTGATTCATCTTCATGTTTGTTTTCCAAATAATCCAGCTCTAGCTTCTCAAATAAATTTGCCAGCATCTCAGGGGATCGATGAGCATTGGAATTAGCACGGGGTGGATCAGCGAGGAGCGTTTGCCATGTCCTCGTGACAATACATGCTCCAACTCCCCTCTTTTCTTGCCAAACTCCACTGCATACTGCCCAATAAAGCGTAAAATGTGACGAAATTTAAAAAATGAATTCTGAAGCCGGGAAATGAATCCGCTCTTGTGATCACGCTCTTAATTTAAACTGAGATTATCATTCAATTTGACAGTTCCTACATGATATTCCAATGGTTCAAGAAATTCAAGTCAGTGCTCATAAGACTTAAGCACAGGCTGCTGTAGCTTGACAATGTCACTGCGTTTTCATGAGATTTTATCTTAAATTATAGCTCAAGGGAAAATTATGTACAGCTTACACTAACCATTGTGAGTGGGAATGTAATGTAAATGGAAAAAAAAAAACATCAAAGAACTGACAATGTCAGTATCGAACCCCATACTTTATTCTCTTCATAGCAAATACTGTGTAATATGAAAAAGCAGTCTAAGCTACTTTCTCTCTGTATGTCCAGATTGTTTAAAGCCAGTCTGGATTAAAAACATCAGCAGTAATGGCCTGTTGTCATCGCTGAATTGCACAGCTGTGGGATTATAATGTCTTAAGTGCTTCCTCTTGTCTGTACTGACTCTGTGTAGCACCTTTGCTCACGTCTATTAGTTCATTCTGTTTGGATTTATTTCGATTTATGTTCTCTGCACAGGACTGCTTGCTCGCTGTGTTTCGTCTCCCGAAGGACGCTCATTGTTTCTGTGAAAAACAGAGAAGGATTTTTTTTTTCATGCTGCTTTACTTAGAGGGTAAAGGGTCTCGTGGACAGGGTGGCAGTTTTGACAGTCGGCGCAGTTGCGCGGAGCTGCAGTGCCAGGCACAACAAAGCAGAGACACACACACACATTCACACAGATATGTGCACATGCATCCATATGTTGCCGTGTCTTGAACAGTCTCTCGGTGCCCCCCCGCCCCACGCCCTCTTTTAGGTTCAGGCTGTTCACAGCACGGCCATGACGGGCACCCAGGAGCCAGACCTGCATGAGCAGCACAGAGGACCAACGCAGGAGGAAGGGGATGAGGAGGAGGAGGGGGAGAAGGTGCATGTTTCAGTTGAGGGAGAGGAGAGGGAGCAGGACGGGGAGGAGGAGGAGGAGGAGGAGGAGGAAAAGGAAGAGTTGCCGTATCCCTCTCTAGCACCAGTGGTTCTCTTGGCACTGACCCAAACCAGCCCACCCCGCTCCTGGTGCCTTCGAGCTGTCTGCCATCCATATCCTTCACTGCCGGGAGTGCACCTGAAGCACTGACCATGTGTGTGTGTTTCAGTTTATAATTTGAGAGAGACATTGTCTGTTTGTATTTCGGCTCTGTACTTTCTCAAAGCCGTTGTACCTACAAGGCACCTAGCGCCTAGATGTTTACTTAACGTTTAAACACAAGGGAGACAGGAAGAAGGTCGGTATCGTGCACGTCTGTTGGTGTGTGTGTGTGTGTGTGTGTTTGGAAGACCTCAGGTATTTCCTTGGACCCATTAGCTGTTGGAAAAGATGGCCAACATTTTTCCCTGATTGGAGGTTTCCATAGTGACAAGCCCTAATGAATCTCCAGGGTTACAGTCGCCTGTCAGTAGCATTGTTACTGGCCTCCACTTATACAGCACAAGGAGTCACAAATAGTGAAAACTCACGTCACCTCCCGAACCTCGCTCTTTTTCTGTCTTCATTGTCTCACATCCCATTCCCCACCCTGTCTCTCACTCTCTGTCTCAGCCTCTGTTCACTTCTGCTGTAGACATGAAGGTGTTAGTGTGTAGTTATCAGTGCTGCAGCATGTGTGTGTGTGAAAAGCTATGAATACTCCGAAGCATGCATAAACGTCAGCAACACCTCAGGGATTTGTCACAGCTTTCCAAATTGAATATTTTCCACCGCTTATGACTATGTGTGTCTGCCTGTGTGTGTGCGCGCCTGTCGTACGCTTGTCTGTGAAGGTCTGCCGGTATTTGGCATCGTCAGCACTCTGTGTACTCTATAAAATATAAATACATAATTGCTGAATAAATAAAATGTACACCAAAAGAAAAAGAAAAAAAAACTACAAATGCCATGAACCGAGCTCCTCTGTAGCCTGCTGGGCCGTTACCATGGTCGCATCCCAGAACATTGTACACTCACTGTGTCAGCACTAACTTACTGGACACACTTACAAACATACACTCACGATCATACGCACACACATCTGAGCACGCGCACGCACACGAGCAAGTGAATGCCCTCACACAAACGAGGGAATCTCCCACGGAGAGGCTCTTTAGAGGAATCACCTGGTTGCCTGGCAACAGTGTAGCTCTGCCCCGACGACCCGGTTACTTCCGATTGCAGTATTTGTTTGTTTTTGTGTGCGTTTGCGTGTCTTGTCTGTCTTGCTAACAGTGCATGTCCATACAGTATGGCTCCTGTCACGTTTTATGTTTGTACGGATGTACTTCCATACTTTGCACTGACAGCGTGTGTGTTTGCCCGTGTTTGTGTGTTACTGTGAGTGATCTGCGGGGGAAGTAATGTGGGTGGACGTTGTTCGACAGGGACATTAATGCGAGCGCACTGGGAGGGGGGGGCAGTCCCCAAGAGCTGTAAGTCCCATTTTTCCTGAGGTGACCCCTCCTCCCTTTCTGCCTCTTTTTTTTCGCACTCAGTACATATTACAAATTAATTTCCTATCCTTCCATTTCCTCCCCCTTAGAAACACAGTCACCATCCTTTGTGCCATGTTTACAACACACTGTACATCTCTCCACCCTACAGCGCATCGAGCAATTTTATTTGGAACAACAACAAGATTGGCTTTTGCTATTATATAACGCTCTCTTCCGAGCCACGCTGATTTCTTTTATTTCGTTGGGAAGAGACGTTAGATTTATTCGCGTGGAACAAGCTGCCTACTTTGTGAAGTGCTGAGCTTTCCATGTGGCAGTCATCGCGTTCCTTTAAAGTGTAACATATATGACACACACATGTGGGGGGGGGGGGGGGGGGGGGGTGTTGGGGGCAAAGCACACACATACATTCACACACATAGAGACACCACACACACACAGGACATAACTTATTCAGCAGTGCATGAAACATTCAAAGCATTTCCTTTTGTTTAAAGATGAGAAAAGCTGTATCTGTCACTCCTATACAAGTACCTTTCTATGCCTGCCTTTCTTCTCCTGCTCTCTATCTCTTTTCTTCTCTCTTTCAACCCTCTTTACTCAATATCATTCCCATACTGTCCCATTTATTCATCACTTGTTTCCTTGTTCTAAACTGCCTCTTAATTGGGTTGAGTTGTGTGTATGTATGTGTGTGTAAGGGGGGGGAGGCGACGATCGCTTAGAGGAGGTCTTACTCAAAGCAGGATGAGCTGTCACAATTATTTCAGCCAATTAACATGATTCCAGCAAGCGTTTCCATGGTTACCGCCTGTCACACTCGTAGGGGGTGGAGCCAGAGGACTTGACAACTTGACAGTAACTTAACTCGGCCCACCTTCGTTCCAGACACTCCTTTCCACACACGCACACACACACACACACACACACACACACACACACACACATACACACACACACACTTTGAGCTGAACTAGGTTGTGCTTAATCAAATCTGTGTGTTTGGATTCCAGAGCGTGTGTTCAAGCAGCAAAGAGCATGACCAAAGTGGTGAACAGGTTGCTCATTCATACACAGTAGTGCACAGTAGGATTCACACCCAGACCACATATTTTTTAGATCAATACCACTTTTTAGTACAGCACCCTTTAAAGGGTTTATAGGTTGTAATTAATGGGTTTAATGGATGCATTATAGATCAGACCTCTAGCATTACATTATATTATAAGGTAACTTAAATTTATCAGGATGGATCCTATTTATGACATTCTTTTTAATGATTCTAAACACTTCTAACTGCACTTAAATGTCATGCAGGGCATCACTTTCTAAAATAAGGTCTCTCAGGTCGTTTTTTTAATCCTAACCATCTGATTTTGTGTCTGCGTCAGACATAAAAAAAAACACAATCTGAAAATATGAAAGTGTAATCTGAAAGCTCTCGCCAACGACTAAAAGTCAGTCCCAGATTTTTACTCTTTTTCGGCTTCTTGTTTGGTCATCAACATCAGTTTTACCTCATCAACATCAGTGAAATTATTGGTGATGTGTGATAGTACTGTAACAAATTACTTACTTCTCATGGGTGATCATACCCAGAAGGCAAAGCTACATAATGCAAGAACAGATGTACAGGGTACACCATCTGTTTGTTTGTTTTTTTACCTTTATTGGATAGAATAGAGTGGCAATCAGGAAACAAGGTGAAAGGGAAGTGCAAAACATGCAACACAGGTCCTTGACAACCAGGGTTGTCACAACAGTGTGGCATGCTCTCCAAGCCTTCGGTCATCAGGACATTCTATATTTGGGATAGTTAAGGGGATACTTTTAAATTAAACCACTAATGTGATCTTCATGATGGTGCTAATGAAAAGTCAGAGGGTCACCAAAGTCATTTGGATTCATGCTTTGGGCACCCTGGATGTCGGTACTAATTTCTCATCAATTCAGTTTTATTTATATTGTACCAATAACTGAGTAATAACTGAGTTCAAGTGCGGAAGCTTTGTCATAACATTTTTTTTATACATAAAGCAGTTCTTGTCTGTACTGTTTAGATTATTATTTACAGTGACCCAACAATTCCCACCACAAGAAAGCACTTGAGGACACTGGCAAGGAAAATCTACTTTTACAAAGCGGAAACCTCGAGCAGAATGTGCAGTTTTAGTTTAGAGAGGAGGAGGAGGAAGTATAGAGCGAGAGAGAACGAGGAAAACAAAGACGCACAGCAACAATAATAATAAGTGCTGCAATTATACATAGTAATAGAACGATGATTACTAGTAATAATAAAGATGATTTTAATAACATCAATAGTGTTTCCAGTGGATGTCAAGGAGGAGGCACGACCAGAATCCACGATCTAGGTGTGGCCATGACCCATGGTAACCTGCGAGACGAGAAAGCACAGAAACTCCAGGGGTGAAGCTAGTAACATGCATTAATGGGACATGAATTTATACACTATGTGAATGAAAGCTTAGTGCGTCATGGGAAGTCCCCTGGCAGTCAACCCATCTAGGAGTACAACCAATATGTAAACCAGTCACCCAACCGAAAGGCATCTCCATACATAGCCGTGCCACTTGCAGGCTAATAAAAATGTATCATCTTTTGGTTAAGAAGCCGTGATAAGAACATATAGGTTTCTCACTTTGTAAAAAGTCAGTAGGTCTACAGTTATAAATGCTAGGACTTCATGATTATAACAGTACATCAAGTAAATGTTTAAAAATGGGTTTTCATCCACATTCTCATTTTCCAGAAGGGTCCAGTGATCCACTGGAGAGGTCTTCCTGATGAACATAAGACAAAGCAAATATCATGCTGGAGGAAGATATTACACCAACCACAGAGATTTTTATAACCTGGCAACCCAGAATGTATTCTTTGTAGTGATTTGTAACGGATGTATAAATTGTACTTTACAACTTTAACCTTTTCTAAAGGGTGTGATATGACACAGTGGTACCACACTGCAAAACCCTCTTAAATATGCATGAAGAAAATCTGTCCCCATTCTCCATGTGTCCAAGCAGCCTGTGTTAACTTAAAAGGATCATGCCATGGGGATATGGTATGATCCTTTTAAGATAATGAACGTTGCATTATGAAAATGTTCCCGCACGCTGGTCCTAGTGTGTGTGAATCCGAGCCAAGCTTGGAGGATGATGCCAGAAAGATCAGGGTGATGTGATCTGATTTGATTTATAATGTCTGCCTGACCTTTATTACCTGTGCTGGCACTCGAGGAGAGAGAGTTCATGAGGGGGAGAGCATGGGACATGAGGACCTGGAGGAGAGGGGGAGGTGGTGGATCTTGGAGAGGGCTGAAGAATGAGAAGATGAGAGGATGAGCCAATTAGGGGAAAAGATAAAGCGTGGGGGTGATGTAACACTTTTAGTTGTTTATACTTAAAAGCTCGACTCGTCAGGGTCCTAACCTCTCTTATCCCCGCTCGACTGTGTTCTTCTCTTACTGAGCCATTTTTCTTCACCTTATCTCTAATTGCCCTTGTCTCTTGCCCCCTCTTTTTTCACCACCACCTCTCCCTTACTGTATCTATATCCATGTATTACGTCTCGCTCTCCATCTCTCTGACAATGTTAATTATTAAGTGTAGTTGTAGTTTATCTGTTGGCTGAGACTCAAGTTTCTGACAGAGCGACTAAAGCTCTACCCAAGGGCAGTCATATGTGATGATTGTAGAAAAGCGCGGGGAGGGTGCCAAGCTAAATGCAGTTTGGAGAGAAAGGAAAGTGTATGTGCACGAGAGAGGCAAAAAAAAAAGCAAGAAATGATACTGAATGAAGATGGGAAATTATACAGCACTATATAAAGGAAGATGGGGAGACAGAGAGCTGGGGGAGTGGAGCAAAGAGAAAAAATAATTGGGCCAAAGAGAGGGGGGAAAAGGCTGTAGAGGAAAATGAGAGATGATAGAGGGAAAGGTTGAGAGTGAGGGAGGGGAGATAAAGGAAAAGCAATGGAGAGAGTAAAACCGAGAGACAGAGGAGAGGACGTTCCCCCTGTGTTTCATCACTGATGTTGAATGATGGGCCAACCGTGGAAATACTCCCATCTCATCCATCACTCACACCTTGACCCTGCCCTGTCCCTTGTTTAACTATGCATGCATGTGTGTCCATGTGCCGGTGTGCGCGCGTAAGAGAGAGAGAGTGTGTTTTATGGACACACAGAGTTATTTAAGCTGCTATAATTTATACGGATGGAGCAAGATTAAAGCGACCCTCCTCGGCGTTGAGGAAATGAGGGATGCTACAGCTGAAGTTGCGCTGAAGGACATCGTTTTCTGCCGTGTACGTGTGTTTGTGTGCGTGTATTAATTGTGTTCCAGACCAGACAGGATGCAAGCGGATTGTGAAACTCAGAAGTCAGTTCCCACGGTGAGATGGGAGTTCCCATGGCAACCGCAGCAAAGGGAGGACACTGGATTACCCCCCCCCCCCCCCCCCCCCCCTCTCTCTCTCTCTCTCTCTCTCTCTTTCTCTCTCTCTCCCTCTCTCTCTCTCTTTCTGTCTCAAGGGTGATAAAGGATTGTACTCTCATTAATTTTTCCGCCCTCTTGAGAGCAAAGTGTCCGGGAAGGGGACTCTGTGTGTGAGCGGTGTGTCTGCACGCCCATGTGTCTATGCGTATGTGTCCATGTGCAAGCTCCAGGCTTTGTTATGTATGCGTCCTTGGCTCTTGAATACATCCCTGTCATCCATTCAGCAGTTTTCACATTTGCGCACAAATGCGAGTGTGTACGTGCATGTCAGTATTTGCACGAAGCCAACACAATCTTTCTTTTAACTTTCTACTTCAGACTATTTTCCCTTTTAAACCTCCCTACTTTCACATCCGAGCCGCACTCCGTCTTCCAGCTTGACAGCTAGCAAGCAACACAGGTGCACAAACACACTCCGTACACAAGTTTACTCTTAAACCGACATCAAATGTCTCAGACTATTTCATGGTAGCTGCCTCGCATTTGTAGTTGTAAATATTAAACACGTCAAAATGTCCTGTCAGAAGTAACAAGTAGATATATTTAAGCTTATTATGGGAAGTCTCTACACTCATGCATTTTTTTTAGGTTAGTGCATTCAGTTCTGTGCTCGCAAATGCGATTTTACAAGCTGCAAGGCACAAAATTCACGCAAGAGTTGTGTGTGTGCTCATAAAGATATTTGTAATGTCACTCCGGTAATGTTTTGCACACTGCGAAATGAACGTGGCTGGATCTTTAAACCAACATTACAGAACAATCTTTAGCACCCCCAGTTTAATGTAATACCACAGTTGTAAATATGGTCAAAAACTAGCAAGTCGACAGTATTTTTAACAGCCAAACATCAAGCAAGTGCAACAACACGAGACATAGCAACCAGCCAATATTACTTACTAGTCTAACAGCAAGAGGCGCAGCTCATTAGCACCTGTACAGCAGATATATTTTGCAGCAGTTTACTTACTGTCCATCAGGAAACTCTGTAAATAACCCAAAAGTTGAGGCAGAGCAGCTGAAAGACAGGGGATAAGGGAGGAAAGCAGGGGAACATTTTCTTCGTAAAATATGATCCAGTTTCACCAAAATCAGTGTGACTTAGTGCAGTAAAGCTTTACGTACTTCTCATGGAGGATCACAGGATGTACAGCATGCAGAGTGGGAATGACAGAGGCATCATTCACCCGATTACACATCAGTGTAGCATCAAATATCGATTTTGATGCTACTGAAAAGTCTTACAATGTTGCACACCTGTCAGTTTGCTCAGGGTTTGCTCTGAGTTGCTAACGATATTACCATTGGCTAGATACAGACGGGCGACAAATCCAAGGAGAACCCTGAATAAATGACCAGAGAAACAATACACATGCAAATGATTCAGCACAGGGAACAAGGGGTCACTGAACAGTTTGATGAAAATGAAAACTATGGGAATCATTTCCTATGTTCTTCACAGTCACCAGAGCTTGATGGGATATTACTGAGCGAGCCAGCTCTCTTCACTACCATCATCAAATCTCCAAATGAGGGAAAATATTTTGGAACAATGATGTTTTGTTACGGTACAGGCAGCTTGTGGTGGACCGACCAGTCTACAGTCAAATCCATAGACACTAGAAAAACATGGACTCAGCTACTGCCACATATTGGTTTCATTGGTACATTTTACAGCCTGGATTTGGGTTTACTGCTGACCGACATCCTGCCAGGTCCTAAAGCCAGAAAATTCAAAGGAGGACACGCGGTGGAGCTGAAGCGGGACGTGCAAGCAGCAACCTAATTTGCTTCTTGTGATTGGCTTAGAAATGTGCTAATGAAATGTGCTAATATTTGCTAATATTGATGTTGTTGTAATCAATGTTCAAACTCTGTCGTGGTGTTGACCCTTGACCTTGCGCTACATGGTTTGAGCGTGTGAGCATTTTGGCCATCCTGCTGAACTGTGTGACTCTAGGGATGTTCCAGCCCTGTGGCCACACCCCCTTCCTGCTGCAGGTAAAGCACACACACACACACACACACACACACACACGTTCCCACACTCACAATCTGAAATTATAAACTAATTATGTTCAGCTGTGAGACTTTATTATCAAGGGTCTGAAAAGTTTTGCCTTAATTTTTTTTCCCACTTAATCAGTTACACTAATCCTCTGGGTTTGTGTGCGTGCATGTGTGTGTGTGTGTGTGTGTGTGTGCAGGCTCTGGATGATGGGATCTTTGTGTTTTTTGCCGGGGAAATGGTGGTGAAGATGGTGGCTCTTGGGGTCATAGGTCAGAGCGGTTACCTAGGCGACACATGGAACAGATTGGACTTCTTCATTGTTATAGTGGGGTGAGTGTTTGACAGATGCACACACCCGCATGCACACGTACATGCGCACATCTGACATTAAATATGAGCCAAAAGTGTGTGTGCATGTGTGTGTTTTGTGTAAAGCTTAGACACTTGTTTAATGCCAGTTAAATGTCAAGCGTGTGTGCGCGCGTGCTTAGACGTGTTTAGACGGAAGTGTGTGTGTGTGTTTGCGTGTGTGTATGTGTGTGTGTGTGTGTGTGACAGCTCTGTAGAATGACAATGGCATCATTCGGTCCTGAGAGACAGAGACCTCGGTGATTGGTAGTTAAAAGGCTATGTGTCCCAGAGACAGTGCACTGCGTTCAGCCGGATTCCCTGTAGACGTTCAGGTTTTGCCAAGGTCAGGCTGATCAGGATGCCCGTGATACAGCGCTGGCTTTCCCTCTCCACAGAATGCTGGAGTACTCGCTTGATGGACACAATGTCAGCCTATCAGCGATCAGGACTGTCCGGGTTCTCCGTCCACTACGCGCCATCAACAGAGTTCCCAGTGAGTTTTTCTCCTTTCTCCTCCGTCGTCCAACACACTCTCCGCTCAGAAAGTATTACGTTTTTTTTTCTTTCATTGTTTTGGCTCTGCGCTCAAGCACATTGGATTTTAAATTAAACAGTGCCTGCGAGGTTAAAGTGCTGACTTTAAACTTTTAAGAGTTTTAAAGTGTGTTTCCATCCAATTTGGGTGAACAGTATAGGACTCCCCTGTCTTTAGGACAATGCAGCAGGTCAAGGATTGTAAAGAGAGAAGAGTGAAGGCAACTAAGGGGATTTTTACGGTCTAACCGTATAACGTTCTTGACAGGACAAGTTGCTGACCTGCAATCCAGCTCATTGTGTGATTGGCTTGCTGAAGACAAGACTGAAGGCAAAAAGCAAGAAGGGAAGATGACTGCTGTACAGGCACGGCAGAGCATCAGCAGGAAAATCTCTGCTGAGGTCTGTGGGTCGTAGACTTCACAAAGCCACTGACTAAACAAAATGTTAAATATGATGACTGTCCAGGACTTCTTTCAGGTTACGTTCACTCATCATCCAACCGAGTTTCTGTCGCCTATAATTGGTGGAACACGTATGAAATTGCATGCAATTCCTTCGCTGTTCATCTGATGTGGAAACACATCACCTCAGCTGAAAGTCAGCAAGCTCATTAGTCACAGCCAAGACAATGAAAAATGTGTCACTGTCCTTGTACCCTCTGACTGCACTGTAAATTCCACTTCATTTCTTTAACTTCCCAAGCTGCTCCGCTATTAACAGCAGCATCTTTCCTTTTGATATACGCATGTGTAAACAAATCAGGACACTGTGAACAAAGTTATGAAATCATTGTGATGCTCCTGTTGTTCTTAACAGCTCAACGCACAAAACCGGCCAGCCAACTTAACTTTTTTTTTTTTTTTTTTTACTACACTGTGTAACCTTGGCACAAGTCGCACTGAGTTCTCATAAAATTGGAGAGCGTTTGAAGTAGCCAAGTCTAGAAGCAGTCAGGTTTTGTATTCGCTCTCTTCAGCACAGCAGAGTGGAGGCCAATTATCAGTGTTTGAACTCAAATTATTTGGCTTTTAATTAATTACACTGCTCCAGTTTTGTGCAGAATACAAGACATTTCTCCCGTCTAGCCAACATTTCCTGTCGCTGACATTTCTAGTCTGCGGTGTCTAATGCGCAGCTGCTTATGGTGTTTGTGCCGTACGTGTGTGTTTCTGTGTGTGTTGGTAGGTATGCGTATCCTGGTGACCCTCCTCCTAGACACACTTCCGATGCTGGGCAACGTGCTGGCACTGTGCTTCTTTGTGTTCTTCATCTTTGGCATCGTTGGTGTGCAGCTGTGGGCGGGGCTGCTGAGGAACCGCTGTTTCATGGGAGAGGATGTCAAGATGTGAGTTACTATAGTAACCGGCAGATGTCATAACATTGGGAAGCACTGACCTCATTACTCTCAGAAGTTTGCTCAACACCGATTAGCTTCTTTCACACAGGTATTATTTCTAAGAGGGGATCAATATCACAGATAGTCTGATCTTGTTTGTTCTCTAATCAGCTCTGTCTGCGAGGAAGTAGACGTGTTTCCTGCTGGAACCTTCAACGTTAGAGATCACAAATGAAGGGATTAACAGGGCTAAGTGAATCTTGTGTGATGTTATTCAGGGGCTCTTAGTGGCTGACAAACCTTTAGAGTTGCAGTGTCGGCCCCGTTTTCTCCTGCATGATCCTTCATGTCATGCTCGATCACTGTCTAACTGACACTGTTACACCATCACTCTCACTCTTGCTCCCACTCACATGTTCACAAACACCATCGTATCATATCACATAACATGGGATAACATCATGTTCACCTTCCATCTTAGATAATAATCCCTGACAGAGGTATCCAGTAATACTCTGCTGTCACAGAACCATAGACTAAAACAGTTTATAATGACTACAAGGCGGCATGTCAGAAAAGACAAAGACAGAGGCATCAGTGCTGACATTTTTTTTTTTTTTTAAATTGTATCGCCAGGAGCCATTTCTAACATACAGCTGTATCGGGAAAGGAAGTGGCTCTTTCCTTAATTACATGTAGTCACATTAACTAACGAATCCTTCTCTCGGTTTTGTTGTTTCGGTTAGAAATTTAGATTTTTTTTCTGCTACATAAACAACAAAATGACCTTTCCTAATAAGAAGTGAAGGAGCGGCGCTCCTCTGTGACCTCTCTCTACACCACAGATGATTGATTGCTTATCTCTCCCCTCCCTCTCTCCTCTCTTCTTTTCTCTGTTTCCTGATTTCCTTCTCTATCACCCTTGTGTATTTCATACCGTCTTTCTGTTTTTCGCCCAGAAAAAAAAGAACTTTTGTACAAAGAGAATGTGGATAAAATGATTTATCTTCTTAAAAAGTGGCCGAACTTTCACTGAAATTGTCCAGAAACATACCGTTTCTATTTAAGATTGCTAATATTCTACATTTGTATATCCAATAAAAACATCAAAGCCAATGAATTGATTTGACTAACAAGTATGACATGTGTAGCTGAAGCCTGATACAGCATAATTCTATGCCATACAGCTCCAAATGATTAAAAATACATTAGTGAGCCACATTGTCGCACTGGGTCACATATTCCTCCATTTAAATCAACATGTTCACTGTTGTTGTACCCACCAGCATGCCAAATGTCTATTAATCCACACCTGAAAATAGCCCCTAACAAACTGTTTGAGTAACGATGCTACAAACTACACTGTCCAGCTGTTTTTGGAATAATAAAACTATATATATATTTTTGTGACCCATTTTTAAGATTTAAATAAAAAAGGGCCGAATGGGTTTATGGCTGAGTGCCACAGATAAGGAAAAGAGGTTGAAAAGCACTGAGAAACAGACTCATGCGTTGTCGGTTTTGGTCTTCTTAGTGGATATGTTGAGAGTCAGCATATTAGTTAATCATGTTTATGCTTGTGTAATTAATATGAAAGTGAAATATTTTCTCACTCACCCTCTTCTTCTCCAGGAGATACAACATTTCCTTCTTGAGTGGCTACTATCGGCCAGATGGCACCGATGACCACCCGTTCATCTGCTCAACGGAAAGAGAGAACGGGATGCTTCGTTGCTCCGATGTGCCTCGCCGCCGCGTAGCTGGGACATCCTGCTTCCTGGGTGCCGAGGAGGCCCGTCCAGAGATACCTGGACCTCAAGTAGATGAACCAGTGCCATGTGTAAACTGGTACCAGTTTTACAATGAGTGTCGGGCTGGGGAAGTAAACCCGCACAAAGGAGCTATTAACTTTGATAACATTGGATATGCATGGATTGCCATTTTTCAGGTAAACATTTGACGTGTTTATAGACAGGGCTACACCTTTAATAATATATCACGCTTTACTGTGATTACTATTGCTGTGTGTGTGCTTTTAAACAGGTAATTACTCTAGAAGGTTGGGTAGACATCATGTACTACGTTATGGATGCACACTCTTTCTACAACTTCATCTACTTCATCTTCCTCATTATAGTAAGTACACACACACACACACACGGACACACACCCATGAGCATCATGTAGAAGAGCTGTACTGTACAGCGTGTAACACTTGTGCTGTCACTATCAGGTGGGCTCTTTCTTCATGATCAACCTGTGCCTGGTTGTCATAGCAACCCAGTTTTCTGAAACAAAGCAGAGAGAACACGCCTTAATGAAATCGGAGCAGCGTGCCCGCCAGCTCCACCAATCAGCTTCCACGCTCGCCAGTGACAGCCAACCAGGCAGCTGCTACGAGGAGATCATCCGCTACCTGGCGCACCTCGGCCGCAAGGCCTGGCGACGACTGTCCCGTGGCTACGCTCAGACGTGCACGCACTTTGACTGCATGTACCTGTGCCGGAAAGACAGAGGGAGTGGAGCCACCAGAGCTGGTGGTGTCGGGGAAATGAACGGACTTGCCCACCGGCACTCGGGCCACGCTCCCAACGACCTTTCACACCTTCATCAGCTTTATCATCAACATCACCAGCATCATCACCAGCATCATCACCAGCATCATCAGCTACAGTCTGAGCCGGCTGTCAGCAATGGAGGGAATGGTTTTAATTATCCCTTCATATCGCCTCTCCTCAGTCACTTGGATGCAAAGGGCCGGGACCAGAAGAGGCTGGTTGCCACGGAGACCATCAACAGACTGCCACAGCTAGTGGTGGAGCATGGTGAGAACGAAGGGGTGTGTGTATGAGTGTGAATACTCCCCAAGGTCACAGCTTGTCAACCTGGGCCTTACAGGGCTGGAGGCTGTTGACAGAGACCCACATCGGACCTGTATTCTAGCAGCGTTACCAGATTGTGTTTCTGTTAAAAATTTGGGTAATTTTCCTTATTTCTTCAAATTATTTCTTTTTAATAAATAATCTCTGAGGGTCTCAATGGAACGTCTTTTTCCATTTACCGTGAATAGCATTTAGACCTGCAGATCACACACTGAATTTAATTTCGCTTTTGGTGCTCAAAGCATTACAAGAAAGAAGAAAAGCTTTCACTCGCTATAATCTGCACAATATTTTGAATTCATCGATGGTCGCAGACCTTCGTCAGTACAAGGCAAACTGAATGCGAGAACACAGTGATGTGTTTATACATTCATGCAATTAGCCCCAAGGCAACACATCTGTGTATCCCTTATATAAGATAACACACGGGGTATTGTAGTCCCATGGCGATTGTGGACCACAAAGAGGGAGAATAAAGGATATAATGCATGAAACAAAAAAAAGCACACCATGCCAGATGCAGAGTTCTTCCGCGGATTATAGAAACACTTAAAAAACGAAAAAAATAACAGCCAGCATGTCTTGTCAGAGGCACACAAAAAATGTCAAAGATGGCTCCCATTGGGTCCTTGAGGATTAAAGTGTTGATTTCCCAGATGTCAAGGCTTTAAAGGAGTAGATGAGAGAACTTGACTTTGGATCATGCTCCAAAAACACCTGCAGACTCCACACCTCCAGCTGGTAACGTGGGCTTACCATTAAAGATTTGCCGTCTACAAGACGAATCCGAAATAAGTCTGACGCCATCATCAGGGGCTCGGACCGTACAAAGCTCCTCCACTAGAAGACATGCAGCTGTTTTCAGTAGTGATAGGTAAACTGGCCTTGATATTTAAAATTGATTAAGTTCCAGAGAAAAGACATTTGGGTATAATTCATTAATAAATTCAAAATTTAGTAGCTGAGACTCTTCAGTACTCCAAAAACTGAGTAGAAATGATTCAGTATGCTGTCACATGCACGAGGGATCCTGGGCCAAAACTCTGAAAATCACAGCTCAAGATAGATTTTGCTTTTTTTTGCATTATGCAGTGCAGAGCCATCTTCAGCAAAGTTTCCTTGCAGCTCACATTATCTATAGACACACACACCACAGAACGACTCGATTGGATTTACTACACCAGTCTCCAGTGAAACATGAATTTGTTGTAATTGTGATGACAAGTGAACTGCTCGTGGTAGATTAGTGTTTGTTGTTATGTCAATGGAGCAGTCCTCCCGAGCTGCTGGCTAATGAATTCCGCTGAAATCTTACTCCCGCTTCACTCCACGCCCCTTCCCACCAACACACACACACACACACACAGACACACACAGTCACAAACATCTCTGTTCTAATAAAAGATCTCCCCCTCTGCACAAAAGCATCCCAACTGCACAGTAGCTTCCACATTATTGAATTTTTGTCTCCCAGAAATGAAATGAAAGGTCCTCTCCTTTACCGAGCAGAGAATATATTGAATGACAGGATGTGCAACGCACAGAATTAACTACTTACTATGCACATGTATGACTTTGTGTGGGTCTGTGTCTATGTAACCATCTCCCGCTGTCTGTGCAGGTGGGTGTGCCGGGCATTCTGCGCTACCGTTGCCAGGTGAAGTCCCAGGAGAGTCCTCGGTATGCCCGTACTGCATCTACTACAACCAACTTAGTGACAGCGAACATCTTAATGAGCAGACTGAAGACCAGCATCATGGGTACAGCAACTCATGCCATGGCAACAGCCCATGTCACAGTAACAGCCCATGCCACTGTAGCAGCCCATGTCACGGTGAAGCACAGGTGTCTGAGCCAAAGAAAAGGCTGTACAGCCGCTGCTGGGCGGGACTCCAAACTAAACTGGATCTCATTGTTGGTAGCAGATACTTCAACAGAGGAATCATGATTGCCATCCTTATTAACACACTGTCAATGGGCATAGAGTACCATGAACAGGTATGTTTATGCGTGTGTGTGTTAGTGTAAGAGGCTGCATGTTTGTGTGTGCATAGCTATGTGCGTGCCTTTTGCAGCTTGTGTGTAACTAGAGTTTGATTGAAAATGGATGTGCTAATCACTGTGTGTGGTGAAGTCAATGAACTTACCCTCCAATCAACACTTACAGCACCAAGCATATGGGATCGCGAAGTGTGTGTGTGCGTGTATGTGTGCGCGGCTGTGTGTGGGTGTGTGCACGCATGTATCAGGAGATGGAGAAACTCATAAGACCTGAAGTGTTAATTAAAGCGTGACCCTGGGACAGGAGAGAGAGTGAGCGGCGGTGGGGAGATGAGGCAGAGGGAGAGAAGAGAAGGAGGGCGAATGGAAGAGGAGGAGGAGGATAGATCTGACACTGTGATTGGCTGGAAGGCAGGGATAGTCAGCAGTACGAGGGGGGAAGATTGCATGTGGCCCATTTCCTGAACAATATGACAGATCCTTAACTTTTTGAATGACTAATATTTAAGGATAAGGCTCTATTTTATCTCTTTCCCTCTGAAGAGACCAGAACAACAATAAAAATGTATAAATGAATATAGCCTTTTTTTTTATCGGTGCCAGAGACATCTATTGTCATGCAAAAACTTCTTAGTACAAATAAAGAGACATACAGTTTCATTAGGCCACATTCCATCATGTTAGTGAACGCTTAGTTTAGGCTCCTCAGAGACTTTTTTTCATCTCCAGAGAATAAGTTAGGCATGGGTTACTGAGCATGCTCATAGACATAGCTACAGCCCTTGTTTACACTGTGTTGTTGGTTTGATGAGCCGGGAGAAATGACTGTTTGCGTTCACTGCAATAAAAAACTCTCACAACCGTTCAGAAAGTTTGTAATGGCCTGGCGCAGAAGCTTGATTCGGTACAGTCAGATGGCTGAGAGGACCACTCTGTATCTCTGAATGGTCTTTTGTGCTTTTAGGTTGGAGAAAGTCCTTTGCATTTTTTTTTAAAGAAGGTTATATTTTCTGTACAATGGTTCAAACAGACTGGTGATTGAAAGGACAGAAAGAGGCAGAGATCCCTCTGAGCAACAGTAGAATTTAAGAAATCATCAGTCGCCGGTAGAAGAAATTGGAAACTGAGCATCAAAGTGTGTGCGGATTTAAATAGGAACAGCTTCCTGTTTCAGTGTCAAGTGTACAATAACAAGGTGGAATTAACAGGCGTGTTGTTTTTGCAAAGCTATTCTTCAAACGTCAAAATAGAAATGGTTGATTGCTCTCAGGCACGGGTTCTGTGGTGCTTGACTTTCCTGTAGTGGTATGAATTTTTTTTTAAATGAAATAAAAATAATTTAAAACATATCAAAACACTTTTAATAAAATTAAGATGCAATTTAAATGAAGTAAATGTCTTGTTTCAGTATCAGCCTGACACATTCATTCATGTAGCGTGCGCATAGATTCATGATTGTTACGTGAAGTAGTAAGTGGAGCAAAAATGAATGTTTCAGAAACTGTAAACGTGAGGAAGAGAAGACCAGATCAGAAGAACCACTTTAACATAAAATGAAATCTGGATCTTGAACCAGTTTTGCTCAGGATTCACAGTCAGCAGTAAATAATCTTCCTTTCAGGGATAAACCTGCCTCCTGTGTGAACTGTCTGATTTTAATGTCTGTCCAAATAGTGGAGACAAATATTTTCTGAGGTGGTGCATGGTATAACAGGTTTGAGAAACACTGCTCAAGGGTTAGCACTCTTGGCACTGCATCAGCTGAACATACAGTACCATGGTTTAAACCAGGGCCGTCCAAAGTACGAAGAGTGCATTTTTATGTAACTTTTATTGGTATTTTTTCATGTTTAAAATGTTAGCAGTGACCCCCCGCGCATCTTCACATCGTCAAATCTGTCCCTCTTTTTTAAAAAAAGTGTGGACACCCCTGATTTAAACCCATTTAATTTAAGCGCTGTGTATACTGCTAGCGGCCAAAGAAAAACAGGTTCTTGAAATATTTAGAGCACACCGTTGTGGATCAATCTAGGGTGATCTAGGGTTTATTTTTTTCTGGATTATAAGTTGAACAGTTTTTGGAAACTTTGGTTACAACAGTATTATCCTTCTTTTAATCATTTAACTCTTTATTTCTCTATTTCAAATGCAAATAATACAACTGGTGTCTGAATATCGTTGTTCTTATGATTTTGAGTGGTAGTGTATATATTTTTATTCATAAACATGTTTTTTTTTTTTTTTACTGCACTCTGAATCAATCAACCCTTTGGATGAGCTCCAAAATATACCTTCCAGCTGTATGTGTTGCTTACTGCTTTGAATAACATCAATAGTATTAATAATTAAATATTAAAAATGCATTTTACTCCAAAGGATTGTGGGTAGAAACACACCTGCAGTCACATCCTGGGGCAACTTCCCCATTTCCATATCTCAGACTTTATCCACATAGACCTTCACCGTAGGCTTGATTAGCATTGCTAACATGTTGGCTCTACTGCTCTCCTCACTGCCAGTCTGTCTCTGTTTATTTGCTCATTTATCTGTGTGCCTGTCCAATATCTGTACATCAATCTGTCCCCCCTTTTCTCTCCACACACACTGCGTTTCTTCAGCCGCAGGAGCTGACGGATATTTTGGAGATCAGTAACATGGTGTTCACGAGTCTGTTCGGTCTCGAGATGCTGCTGAAGCTCCTGGCTCTCGGCCTCTTTGGCTACATCAAGAACCCCTACAACGGCTTCGACAGTGTCATTGTCATCATCAGGTGGGGCTCCGGGAGGAGGGGGCCGGTGTTTATATCCGTTTTATCTGGGCGTGTTAACTGGGAAGCCCTCACTGTGAGTCAGCACTGCAGTTAGGTTTCCCAAACTGTCACAGTGATGCTGGTTTTGGCAGTGGAGCCATGAGGTTGCACTCTTAGTCCAGGGCCCCTGTATTCACTCAATTATGTAGTACTACAAGCTAAATTATGTATCTGTGCTTGAAGGCTTTGCTTGTTTACTGTGCCAGTGCACACCGCTCACACCTTCTTTATTGGCTGGTAAGTTGTAAACAACATTGGTCCACTTCCTCTTTTCAGTTGCAACATGTAACAAGAAAAGTGATTTAGCATTTTCCGACCTGGAACAGAAAGTCTGTGGGTGATACTAATGCTGACTTCAAAAGAGGCACAGCTGGGGGATGAGTACATATTGATTCCTTTGAATTTAATGTGAATTTAACCTTGCGTTCACACTCTGCTTGTCATTGGTGTGTGTTTTAGTGTGTGGGAGATTGTGGGTGAGGCAGAGGGAGGCTTGTCGGTGCTGCGTACCTTCCGCCTGCTGAGAGTTTTGAAGCTGGTCCGCTTCCTTCCCGCCCTGAGGAGGCAGCTGGTGGTGCTGATGAAGACGATGGACAACGTGGCCACGTTCTGCATGCTGCTGATGCTCTTTATATTCATATTCAGGTATATTCTTTGTTTCTTTAAAGGCGATACCGCAGGCTCGCGCCAAACTGTCTTTTTCTGCTGTAATTATGCTGAATATACTTCATAAAAAATCATCAACATTACTACTGACCCTTTTCTTACTCGGTTACAGGACATATTACCACATGTATCATCTTCTCTTACACAAACACAGTTATTCACAAATGCAGCATTGCTGCATCTTGTTGCACAGCATCCATATTAAATTACCACGTAATGAAAGTAATGTATTTTCTCATTGCTCCGTGTGTGTGTGCGTGTGTGTTCTCTTGTTTGTGTTGCAGTATCTTGGGGATGCATCTGTTTGGCTGTAAATTTGGATTGCGACAAGACAGCGGAGACACTTTACCTGACAGAAAAAACTTTGACTCTCTGCTCTGGGCGACCGTCACCGTTTTCCAGGTTAGACGCACAAATACAAACGTACGGGCGCACAGATACATCGGCGATATTTAATTTAGTGGAACTTCCCCGTCGATGCGATGCCATTTTCAAATTAATTGGGATGAGTTTCAGGCAGCAGCTGCTGCTGTCACTGGTACTAGTACTGATGATCTTCTCCATTATTTCATTTGCTCCAATTTGGGAGTGCTCACGCTCGACTTTTCAACAAAACATAAAAACTCTCCCAGTGGGCAGGTAAGATACGCTTCACAAGCAGACAGGGAGGAAGAGTAATGAAACACGCACTCCACAGGAGCTCATTTAACACTGATGAGCATCATTACTGTTCAACTGACAATGAGATATTAAAGGAGGAATCCACTCTTATTATTCTGCTGACAGCAGCTATTAGCAATGTAGGTTGCGCTTCTGCTCCTTTGTTGTGTTTGACAGCGTATTGTACTCCTACCCTCAAACGCTTGACTCCTCTCTCGCTGCATCTCCTCCCATCTGCAGATCCTCACCCAGGAGGACTGGAATGCGGTGCTCTATAACGGGATGGCCTCCACCACGCCGTTGGCTGCCCTCTACTTTGTAGCCCTCATGACCTTTGGAAACTACGTCCTCTTCAACTTGCTCGTGGCCATTTTGGTCGAGGGCTTTCAAGCCGAAGTAAGGGCAAAGACGCAGTTTTATTTGAGCTACTTAGAGAACGAGGCAGAGAGAACGGGACTAATTGAGCTCTGTTGTGCTGATGATACCAAAGCTGCTTACAAGAGAATAATCTCTACCATCCTGCCTGTGTGGTTTCTCCCCTCTCTCTTTATCCATCACACTTTTTTACTCTTTCTTTCTCGGCTGTCCTCCCTCCCTCGCTCTCTCTTCCTAACCCATCTTTCTTTCTATCTTTCTTTCTTGCTGACACACGTGTGCACACACACACAATACTCTCCAGGGTAGGGATGTGTTTGATATCGCCTGCCATTCACAGCTGGTGAGCTTTTGTTGTTTAGTTTTCATCTTTTATCTCCAGCATCAGAGAGCACTTGTTCTCTCTCTCTCTCTCTCTCTCTCTCTCTCTCTCTCTCTCTCTCTCTCTCGCTCTCTTGCTCTCTTCCTATCACACACATACACACACACAGATACCCTTTGCCAAAGCTGTCTGCCTCCATCTTTCTGGCGTGAATTTTAATTAAATTCAGTAAAGCTTTATTGGCGTAACTACAGGAGATCGCTGCCAAAGCCATGAACATAACTCAACTAGAGAGAACCGGAGAACCCCTCCGTCCGTCTGCCTCCCCACTCTTTGTCCCTGAGTCTTTCCCACTCGACGTGCTCGTATATTTTTCACTTTTACGACAGTCAACAGACAGTGAGGGAAGAGAGCCGATGACGAGGAAGATTATGATGATAGTGGTCATCCCACTTCTGTGTGTGTGTGTTTTTAGGGCGATGCCAACAGATCTGAGACAGATGACGAGAGACAATCGCTCTCCTACGAGGATGAGGAGAAGCTGAGAGAGCTGTACGCTGCAGGTACAAACTTAAAGCCAGACAAGTAAATACACACTTACCTAGCTTTAAGGATGATTTTTGTTTATTACAGCTCGGGTCTTGTTGTTGTAGTTTTCTTCACCTTTCTTATTGGTAACAGTAACATTGTACTTCTTCACTGTGCTAACTGAGATTTTGGGAATGCAGCGACATTTTTAAGAAGAAGTCAGGTGATCATACAGGTTTTTGAACAAACCTTTAGATTAATCAAACTCATTTTGAAGAGAAAACAAAAACAAATTGTAAATTTGTTCCCAAATCTGTCTAAGCATCAATCACAGACGACAGACCAGCTTCCTGGTATAATTTTGTCCTACTCTACTTGATGTAGTCGACATATGCCCCATACAAACTCAAAGATTTTGTAAACTTCTGTTAGTTTATTAGTAAGGATGTTTTCTGACGGACGTTTTTTTTTGTCTTGGCCTAAAATATTATCATCTCTAACAGCAATATGTCAAAGCTTGTTAACTGTCTCTATGTGTATCCTTAAAGGTCCAGTGTGGAGAATTTAGTGACACCTAGCAGTGAAGTTGCAGATTGCAACCAAATTAATACTCTCCCGCGTCTCAGCCTCTTCTCGCATGTAGGGAAAACTCTGTCTGTCACATAAAAAGCAAAGGCCCATCTAGATCTGAGTTTGGTTGTGCATTTTGGTTTGGTTTGTTGTACAAAAATGGCAGTTCAACATAGTGGACTCCATGAAAGACACACACACACACACAACGACTCTTATACTACACACTAATTTAAACTTACTAATGAATATTGTAGTTCATTCCTGCAAAGAAATACTCCTAAATTTCACACAATGGACCTTTAAATTATAAGATATAAACTGCACTTCAGGTCTTCAAATTCCCAAAACAAAACTGAACCTGTGGACATGACTTCTGTGTCTTGTGTGTGTGGTCTCAGTGGTAGCTACAGCCCTGATCATAAGGGATGCAAAACTGCAAAAACTACAGTGTAATTTTTTTTCTGGCTGTTGTTCTGGCTATGCACAGAGCTCAAGATCCAGGCCATGATGTTGAGCCCCAATGGCCTCCTGAACCCAAAAGCCTCCATGCCCCTCCCTCCTCCTCCTCCTCTGCCGGTCATCACCCACACGGCGGCCACGCCCACCATAAACTCCGGTCAATCACGCCGGCCGAGTGCCACTTCCACGGACATGAACAGCATTGAGCAGAGGTCACCGGTGAGCCTTCGACACACGCATTTACCCACACTATATTATATCATCCCATTAACTATCAGTGATAAAGTTGATTTACAGAAGCACTCAGAGTGACAGAGTGTAACCCGTGCAGTGCAGGGAGACATGACATGTACTGCTGCTCTTTTCAACCATCACTGCGTGTTAATGGGTGGGCACATTTCTGTCAGTGTCCGTGTTCTCTCTTTTATGGTCTATTTTGGTTGGGTGCATATTACAGTCACGATGAAAATGAATAACTGCACGTTGGATTCAGAGTCCAGCATTGTGAGTAACTTTAGCATGCACTGCAGCGTTGTGGTCTCTTGCTTTGGCTTCACAATCCTGGTAAAAATGAGAGTTTGATTTTTTCCCACTCAGAATTAAGATCACGCTTTCTCCCATGATTCATAGGGACACGTAAGCCTAACCTTTGCAGTGTTTTTAGCTGCTGTGGATGCTAAAGTCGAATTTCCCCGTGGAGTTGTCTTTCCTTTTTGTAACGCAGGTGGTTATACTAATTTGTTACTTACGGTTGCGTACATATGTGTTTTTCTTTGAAGCCAGTTTCACACTGTACAGTACATCATTTTTCACGTAAAGATACAGCGTGTTTGTCACCCGAGGTAGATAAATATATTTTGTTATTCTGCGACTCTGACATATTTTCGCTCTTCCTAAAACGCTTTTTCTTTCATTGAATTTTACTCCTCCCTCTCTCGCATGCATTAGATTTATTTATATCCGTGTCCTTCCCCCTCTCTTTCTCTGCACGGCTTGTCACACGGAGTAACATTCACCTGTCATTTGTTGATATAGAAATGAGGAGCACGTTTTTGATGCAATGAATCTCCCCTCTAATACAAACATGGCAGAGTCATTGTCACATAAAAATGAGATCACATAGAGGCCTGAAATGAGATCGTGATCATATTTTGATGAATCGTACAGCTCTAGTGTTTGTCCTTGTGTGCAGGCTGTTAGCGATACAAACAGAATCAGCTCCACAGCACAGCTACTGGTCACGAACTCCACGGGGTACATTTAATCTGTGAAGACTGAAATCTTTATATGCACTCGAAAAAAAACAGTCACGGATCCAACCACTTGTCACTGTTGTTTGCAGTTGTCTTCACAGTCTCTGTGGGACAGTGGACCAGAGAGCCGTCGCTCCAGTTGGACGAGCATCGGTCGAGCCCCCAGCCTCCACAGGAAGAGCCAGTCGGGAGAGATGGAGTCCCTGCTGTCCGACACACACTCGAGCTCCAACCTCAGCAGCAGGGAGCAATCTCTGGACAGAGAGGCAGAGTACCTGCAGGTGCCTGTGCTCCACGTGCCCGACTGCAACGGCACCACCTTTCACCTCCCCGACCACTGCTACGACGACGCTCCCCTCACCACACATTACAACAGTGACCAGGAAGAGGACGAGATAGAGGAGGTGCAGCTCTCTGCACTTTGTGTTATTTATTTCTTAGAATCAAAAGGAAAAGGCATTTTGATTAGTTATTAGAATTTGTTTTAGGCGCGTGTCGCTAATTATCTTCCCAAGACATAAATTCCAACATTGTGACCCGAGTCTCTTACATAACTTTTAAAATATTCAATTAGCTGAATTGAAATTATGGCAGGGTGGAGGAAAATTGTGAACTGTGTTGTGTGGAGACACGAGGCTGCCTTTTTTTTTCCAAGCCTCATGATTTAATTCTGCATTATAAGAGCATAAGCACCGTGTGTGTGTGTGTGTGTGTGTGTGTGTGTGTTCCTTCCAGAGTTTATGTAAGAAGGTGAAAAAGCTGTTGGAGCCATATGAACCTCAGTGGTGCCTGGAGCATGAAGAGTGGTCTCTCTATCTGTTTGCGCCGCACAACCGGTAAAGACACACACACACATGCGCACATGCACACACACCTACACAGCCCCTGATATCCTCCTGAGTGGCCTGGGTGGCTTAGACCAAATGTGTGAAAATCACACACAGTTAAAGTGTGAAGGGTAAAGCGATGGCTTAGTAATACAATTTCCAGTTTTATCAATTAAATCTGGCCAAGTCGAGTGAAAACGTACACATTATGCTGACAGATGGAGTGGCGCGAGATGAGGACAAATCATATGAAAAGTAATTATCCGATGACTTTCTCCTCTTCTCTCTCGTGCACGCAGGTTCAGGCTGTGGTGTCAGAGGGTCATAGGACACAAGATGTTTGATCACGTCATCCTCCTCTTCATCTTCCTTAACTGTATCACCATCGCACAGGAGAGACCTGACATACAGTCCAACAGCATGGTAACACACACACATACACACACACACACACACACACACACACACACACACACACACACACCCACACACACACCACACACACACACACACACACACACACACACACACACGTTTTTTTCTCTGTACTTGTGAGGACATAATGCAACATGTCTGTCCTCTAACCTGAACATGGTTGGAATCTGTCTTTGTGTAGTTTTGTGGTATTTAGTTGTTCTTCTTATTATGTTATTATGTCGTTCTGTTTTATAGATAATATTTCCATCTTCATTAGTCGTTTTTCTATGAATGCATTTGATGCTCATTTTCTTGTATTGCATTTGAAACTTCGTCGATATCCTTAATGGAGTGAGGTCATGGGAACAAAGAGAGCTGTACGTGGCAGGAGGATGGTAGGTGGGGTTTTCCTGAGGCACAGGGGAAAAAATATCACAGTTAGCAAAAAAATAAAACAAAATAAAAAGTTACAAAAGAACACAAAAGAGTTTGTTACCGCAGGGAGACGACACAATCTGGCAGAGTCTGGAAGGTTAAGCCGAGATTTTATGCAGCAGTTGATTGTGAAGAAGGAACAGGTGGTGAGGCAGGTGAGAGGGAAATTAGAGGCCACGCCTAGCGACACATGCACACACACACACACACACACACACACACATATAGAAAAGATAGAAATAAAAGAGGATGGGGAAATCACAGGAAAACACTAGGAAAGAAATAGGCAAAAAAAACCTCTACTTAACACAGGCTGATGTCCAAATGGGGCTTTTCGAAGCAACCTAAACCTCTAACAACATTTAAAGAAGTGAGACCAGAGCCAAAATGTCCTCACTGTAAAACTGAATTTCAGTCTTAAAAGAGGATACACACACACACACACACACACACAAATCCAACACAACACGAGCTGTCGACTACAGTTGAGTTAATCTGGGAGAAATTATAAGAACCCGTGCTGTTCTCACTATGTTTTTATTATATTTCCACTACAGTCGTAATGGATTTGTTTTCAGCTCATTATGTACCAGGGCGCTGGTAGCTTGAGTCCAGAATCAAAGCTAAAGCTACTGGGACTCTGCATCTCTGTCTGCGCACACTCTAACATATATATATATGTGTGTGCGTGTGTGTGTGCGACAGGAGCGCGTGTTCCTCAGTGTGTCCAATTACATCTTCACCGTGATCTTCGTGGGTGAAATGATGATCAAGGTAACTATAACAAGACACATTTTCTGAATGAGCACTTCAATCCAAAGTCATTTTCTCATCTTACTTATAAAAGGGCAATTTTCTCCCTGGGTGGGGATCAGAATTGCTTTCAGCCTCATTTTATACCTCATATTATTTTATTATTTGAGTAATTTTACTGATTGCATGTGTGTGTGTGTGTGTCAAGGTGGTAGCTATGGGCCTGTACTTTGGACACGGTGTGTACCTGCAGAGCAGCTGGAATGTCTTAGACGGACTGCTGGTGTTCGTGTCGCTTGTGGACATCCTCGTCTCCATTGCATCAGCAAGTGGTAATCGAATCTTAGGAATCCTCCGTGTGCTGCGTCTGCTCCGTACACTGCGACCACTCAGGTGGGAGTACAGAATCTTTTTTCCTGTGTTCACTACATTAATTGTATCTGGTGTACTTATGTAGCACAAATGTGAATGTGTGTGCGTATGTGCGTGTCGCAGGGTGATAAGTCGAGCTCCTGGTCTAAAACTGGTGGTGGAGACTCTGATCACATCCCTCAGACCCATTGGAAATATCGTCCTCATCTGCTGTGCTTTCTTCATCGTGTTTGGAATCCTGGGAGTCCAGGTGAACATTTATATTCTTACATTATGTATATTTATATATGTATTACTGTTCATCCTCTGAAGAAGAGCAGCCTCATTATTTTGTGTTTTTTTTGCAGATTTTCAAAGAAAATTCCTTTAAACTTATTTTCACCCAGTTTTATACGCCCAAATATCCAAACCTTGTATTTTCTGCTGCGTGAAGACACTGATCACTGTGGTATAAAATAAATGAGGTGCAGCCCAGAAAACGCTTCAGGTAATAAAAAGTGAAGAGAAAAATTGGGAGGAAATGCAAATGAGCTGCTGATTATGCAGTCCCTGGAAGTAATTAAAAAAACAATGGCTCAACTACAGAGGGATTCTGCTGAATTTTATATTTAATTAAATTTTAATTTAATTTTGTATTATTAATTTCATTATTAATTAATGAAATGAACATTAAATTTATTTGTTTTAGGCATTTTCTTTATCAGTGTCTTCAAAGAAAAAAGATAAATTGGGTTTTTCTTAATAACAACCCCCCCCCCTCGTTGTATGGGATATAAAAGGAAAGATCAATACGTTTATCATGTTGTAAAAGTGGTGGGCTGGGAAACCTCATGGGGTCCCATGATAAATCTGGAGAGTCCCAAACTATTAAAGACAAAAATGTATTTATTTTACTACTTCTTTGATTAATAATTGCTCTTTGTTTCTTCTCAAATACAAAATTGTTTGACCAGAAATGGTATTTTTCCTCGTCTGCAGTATGTGCTAGTTCTTAATTTTCCAAACATCCCAGCAAATATTCAAATGAATGCTTGCACAGAAAATGATGCTTGATGAATGAAGCTGATGTTAACTCACAGCGTACTATATATTTCTTAAAAACACAGCACAACATACATAGGAAACATAGCACTTGATTATCCCCTAATGAGAACACTCCATGCTGTAGTGCTTCTGTGCTCGTAATGACTCTGAGGCAGACTCGACCAGATGGTCCCTGGATATCTTAGCTGGAACATGCTGTTGGCCTCTTAGCGATAATCTACTGTATACATCTTCTCTTGATCTGTGAAGCTTTGTTTACATTACCTTGAGGTTAAAGTGTTCCCGTATGCTTTTGTATCGGTGTGCAAACATCTGTCTGCGCATGCAGCTGTTTAAAGGGAAGTTCTTCTACTGCGACGGGCTCGACGTGAGTAACATCACCAATAAAACACAGTGTCTGGAGGCAGGATACCGCTGGGCTCGACGGAAATACAACTTTGACAACCTGGGACAGGTTTGTCTCACACATTTACACAACACACACACACAGAGGACTGACATCTGCTCTTACAAACTGATTGACAGCATGATGATGATATATACTCAGACGTGTCTCAATCTTCCAGGCGCTGATGTCACTATTTGTGCTGTCATGTAAGGACGGCTGGGTCAGCATCATGTATGACGGCCTGGATGCTGTTGGAGTGGACCAGCAGGTGATGAGAGACACACACAGACACAGACACACACATACAGAGCAAGAGAGAGGTCATCGGAAGTAAAAAATGAGGAGGGAGTCATAGAAACCTTTCAGCCAGTGTATATTGTATTTCACTGTGTTTTGGTTCTGTTTTATGTCAGTCGCAGGCACCATTTGATCTTGTTTGTTTCAAGCAGAAAGGGGAAATATTTCAGGAGAGGAGGGAGGTGTAAGGAATGAAAAAAGGCAGACGGATAAATAGATGTGAGTTGACAGTGCTTGCAGTTTCAGTGCTGACTCAGGATTTACATTGTCTTCTTGTTTATGCTCTCTCCTCCTCTTCCTCTCCACCCCTCCTTTTGTCACTCTTTGGTCCTCTTCTTTCTTTCTCTCTCTCTCTCTCTCTCTCTCTCTCTCTCTCTCTCTATCTTTTTGTCCCCGTGCTACCTCTCCTCCCCTCTTCTCTAAATTCTCTCTCTGTATCTCTCTGCAGCCAATAAGAAACAACAACCCTTGGATGCTGCTGTTTTTTATCTCCTTCCTCCTCATCGTCAGCTTCTTTGTGCTCAACATGTTTGTCGGCGTGGTGGTGGAAAACTTTCACAAGTGTCGCCAGCAGCAGGAGGAGGAGGAGGCGAGGCTGAGGGAGGAGAAACGACAGAGACGGTTGGAGAAGAGGAGGAGAAGTGAGAGAGAAACAGGGGAAAGCAGGGGGGGGGGGGGGGCAAAACATACAGTATATGGCCATAAGTCTGTGGACACACGTGTGCTTATTAAACATGTTATTCCAGAAGGACTGACTGTGATAGCCTCCACTCTTCTAGAAAGGCTTTCCACGAGAGTTTGGGAACTGGCTGCAGGTGTTTTTGCATTCATTCAGCCACAGCCACATTACTCCCAGTGTCCAATTTGTTCTGGTTATGTCGCAGCTGCAGGAGACAATCTACTGGACCTGAGACTACGGCATTTCACTCATGGCTTATGTATGGCTTCTCTCTCTGCTCTGCTGTCTTTTCACATTGGCTCTATTTTTGCAGTTCACATCTCTGAAGTGTAAAATTCAATTTTAAATGTACATAAATGCCTAAATTTATTCACAGTTGGCATTCATTTGAGATGTTATCATACCTTTATTTGTCTTTACAGACTCACAGAAGAACTACTTTTTCTTGTTTGTTTATGTTGAACAGAACATTTAGCATTTAATTGCTTCCAATGGATATTTGAAATGTGATGAGGATGTGTCGTAGCCGTGGCACAAACGGATGTGACGCAGCTTCATCCGGGGTCAGTGCGGTCTGGCACTGATGTTGGGTGATAAGGTCATGCTCTCAGTCATCCCAAACATGTTGGACGGGGTTGAAATCAGGGCTCTGAGCAGGACAGTCACGTTCCCCTACACCAACTTGGGAAACCATTTCTGTTTAGACCTCGCTTTGTGCACCTGGACATTGTCATGTTGAAATATGAACGTTGGAAGCACACTACTGTCTAAACTATCCTTGATTAACATTTTCAGACCAAACATGCTAAAGACAGCAGGTCCACATACTTGCGGTCATATATGTTAGATGGACTATTACACACACGAACGATAAAGCCGCATACTTACTGTTTGTGTACATACATAATATTCCTCACACTTAACAGTCCTGCAAACACACTTTCTCTCTATTGCACTACCTCATTTCTGTCTCACTCTGTCCTTCTGTCTCTGCAGTGTAATCTCTAGTAGTGCTTTCCTCTTAGACAGTTAACTGTCTGGCAGCAGACAGCGAGGGTTTCTGCCCAAAGACACCTTGAGGTGCCATGAAATGTGTGTGCGTGCGTGATGGATAGGATTGAATTCCTGAGGTGGCACTTTTAGTCTATACACACACACACACACACACACACATGCACACTCACACACACAGTAGTGCGCCACTTGGCATCAACTATATCAGTGACTTCATAGCCTACATTATATTTTTCTTTCAGAAGCATTTTAATGACTGTGCTTGTGTGTGTGTGCGTGCGTGTGTGTGTGTGTGTGAGACACAGGGGCCCAAGAGAAGCCATACTACGCTGACTACTCCCCACTGCGTCGAACCATCCACACCGTGTGCACCAGCAACTATCTGGATCTCTTCATCACCATCATCATCTTCACAAACCTCATCACAATGAGCATGGAGCACTACAATCAGCCTCGGGTAACCATGGCAACAATATCTACCACCTGCCCTAGAACCATAGTAATGAAGCGGCGTGTGAGGTGGCACGGTAGAGCCACGGCTGGGGTTTTGAAGTGCGTTGCCTTGTCTGTGTGTCCTGCAGTACTTCGAGGAGATACTGAAGTACTGCAATTACGTCTTCACGGTGGTTTTTGTCATCGAGTCGATTCTCAAACTCATCGCTTTTGGCCTGCGGCGCTTTTTCAAAGAGAGGTATTTAAGCGCTCACGTGAATACAAAGACTCACACACACATGCAGCTCCATCCTTAGAAAAACTACAATTGTGTGTGTGTGTGTGTGTCAAGGTGGAACCAGCTGGACCTCGCCATTGTGTTGTTGTCCATCATGGGAATCACTCTTGAGGAAATAGACCTGAATGCCTCCCTCCCTATTAACCCCACCATCATACGCATCATGAGAGTCCTGAGGATAACAAGAGGTACACACACACACACAGACACGCACGCACGCATGCACGCATCAAAAACAGTGACACACAAACACAAAAGCACAGAAATCATATGTGGCTGATGCAAGTTGACACGTTGCAATGTTGCAGTGCTGAAGCTGTTGAAGATGGCTACAGGAATGAGAGCCCTGTTGGACACAGTGATTCAAGCTCTGCCTCAGGTAAGAGGCAGCACTCACGCTATAAAATATAAGATGTCTCTTTAACTGTTATCCTGTTTTCCAGATCTGAAGAATTGCAGACAGCTTGTTTTATTTAGCGATTTATCAGGGCCGGCACCCACATGATTTATCAACAGTGCTGATTTCCTCAACAGTCTGTTTAGCGTTAAAGTAAATGACACTCGATAACCACCAAACAAGCATTTAACTAAAGGCTAATGAATGATATGACTTAAATGTACCAATGTGGTTAACGAATCACCAGTTAAATCAGAACTTTGCAACTGCTCTGGTTTGATTGTATCTGTGAGAAGAAAAAAAAAGAAGCAGAAGGTCTCATCTGGAAGCTTATCACACACAAAGCAATTTATTCCACTTTGAGGCAGGATTGTTAAACTCTGTCAAGTTATCACAGCAGCAGTATATTTCTCCTGTGTTAATGCTTCTGAGGTGAAGAGTAGAATAAACTCAGTGCTACAAGCTACACCCGGCCAAATATACTGCCAGTTCACTGGCAAGGACCACACCATCAACAAGATGTGTTTAAATGATTTATTAACCAAATGTAGAGATTGTGAGTGAAGCGTGAAACTCTTGTACTTCTTCGGTCTGTTGCTGCATCGTGGGGAAGGTTCGGTAGGGTATCTGCTGTAGCAAGCGGGCATGACGGACCCTATGGAGCACAGGCAGGAGAGGAAGAAATGGGCTCGGCGAGAGGGGCGCAGAATACGAGAGTGAAAGAGGAGATGAGGCACGGTTGAGGTGTGGTCCTTCTCCTGAAGCTCTGCTAATACTTTCAACTGTGGATAATCACTCATATCTGATGGGCCAGAGTATATCTGGATGACTTTGCTCTGAAATGCAGCCTGGTGCAAGATTCTTGTGCTGGAGCACTTGTCTCATTGAAGATTCTGTGTTTTTGATGCAGCTCCAGTGTAGTTGTGAATGAGACATTCACAAGCAAGAGCTAAAATGTCAGCTGAGATGCACATGTAACTGTCTTTAGATGCGGTAGTGGTTCGGCTCCAGGGGATGGCAATGTCAGTTGATTGCGCCACTGCTTTAGTACAGACAGAAATATCTCAACTGTTGGATGACTTATCATGAGATACTGTAAAGATATTCACGCATATTCCCCGTGTTTGTGGATCTGAAATGAAATATCTTCGAAGCTACTGGATGCATTGCCATGAAATTCCTGTGTCCCATCAGGTCAGAAATTATGCTCAAGTAATACTTTCTTTTATATATTTCCTGCAAAATCTGTGACATTTTCATCAGCCTCAGTTAATCTTATGTTTACAAGTGGACGTTAGCATGCTGGCATGCCAAACTAAGGCAGTGAACATGGTAAGAATCTCTGCTAGCCTCTAGCGTGGCTGTAAACTCTTAGACTGTGAGTGAATAGTGATCGGGGAATGAGAATGGTGGACCAGGATGATGGCTCTGTTGCTGGAAAGGTCCACCACAGCTCCTATAGTCTTCAGCGGACCCTCAGGGGACCCAACCAGAAAGAGAGTGTAGAGAGAGAAAAGGGGGGAGGGTCGGTGGTGCAGGGTAAATGAGAACAAGCAGTGCAAGTACCACGCTTATAAACTGCTTTTGCTCCTGAAATGTAGATAAATTCTAACCTTTTTTCTCCCAAATTTGAATGTGTAATCCAAAATCCCTCCTAGATACCCCCCCCCCCCCCCCCCCCCCCCCCCCCCCTTTTGTCTACGCGTGTGTTCCAGTAGGAATCTCTAATTCACTGCCTTCCCACCCACCCACAATTAATATCAATTGTCTTTGAAGTGACAGATCATTGCCGGGGATTGAACCCAGGTCTTTGCAGCGGTGTCCGAGAGTTTTTTCCCCCTGCACTTCATCAATAGGTTTATCCATAATATAATTAGACATATCCATACCTCCTACAATAGGGGGAAGGCAAGGCAAGTTCCTGTAAATTGTTTTATAATCAGAATAATCTGACAAGTTTGTGATTCATGAGGATCCAGGCGATGAACGTGCACCCCCCCCCCCCTCTGAAAACTGAGAAATGATTCAACTCCAGGTACCATGATGGCTCCTAATAGTTTTTAAGATGTAGTAAACGTGAATAAGGCCTCTCTGTCTCGGGCCTCTTTCTCTCTGTGTGCACGTTTGCGTCTCTCTCGATGTATGCTGTACATGTCTTTTTTTCTGTGTATCATATATTGTATATATCTGTGTGTGTGCGTGTAATATGTCTGTCTAGGTGGGGAATCTGGGTCTGCTCTTCATGTTGCTGTTCTTCATCTATGCAGCTCTGGGAGTTGAGCTCTTTGGAAAACTGGGTTAGTGTGTGTGTGCGTGTACGTGCATGCATGTGCTCGTGAGTTTGTGCGCGCGCAGGCACGAGTGTGTGCATGCATATAAATCTGTGCTAGTGTGTGTGTGTGTCTCAACTGACACTGGTGAGATATGGGTGGATTACGTAACATGCATACATTTTATGTTACATACATTAATTATGTCAATTTAGAATCAGTGTTCTAATCTACATACTATTCTCTTTCTTCTCTCCCCTCGCCTTCCTTTCCTCTCTCACTCTTACTGCCTCTAACGCTCTCCTCCTCTTCTCATCCTCTTCCAGAGTGTTCGGACGAAAATCCATGTGAAGGTCTTAGCCGCCACGCCACCTTTGACAACTTTGGCATGGCTTTCCTCACGCTCTTCAGGGTGTCTACCGGCGACAACTGGAATGGGATTATGAAGGTTATTCTTCTTTCTCCTCCTCTGCTCCGCGAGAGTTTGTAAGAAGATGGAGACACGACAAATTCCATGTTGGTGACTGTGCATGCGAGGTTATGAGACAGGCGTGGCAGTAAGAGGAGAGAAGGATCACTGTTTTTATGACAGACTAAGAGCTGCTGACATTAGAGGGGGGTTAGGAGAGTGTTTCTTCTGTGAGTCTTTCCACACTCAGAACAACATCTCCTTCTGTTGGAGAAGAGAGGAAGTACACTGTAGTACATTAAAATATCTGAATACTAATATATCTAAACCTTAAATCCCTTTATCTCTAATCACTTTTCTTCATTGCTGCATAAACTCTATCCTCTTCTTTCATCCAGGACACGTTGCGAGAGTGTCGCCCGCAGGATCGCCACTGCCTCACCTACCTTCCCCTGATCTCTCCCGTTTACTTCGTCACCTTCGTCCTAACGGCTCAGTTTGTGCTGGTCAACGTGGTCGTAGCAGTTCTCATGAAGCACCTGGAGGACAGCAACAAGGAGGCCGCGCTGGAGGAGATGGAGGAGAGGGAGGAGAAGAGGGAAATGAGGGAGAGGGAGGAGGCCAACCGACGCCTCAGCACTGCGTCTGCGGGCGGAGACCCGGGGCCAAACGTGGACGCACCTGCGCAGGTAACGGACAGAGCGTGTGCTCACATCTCTGCACGTGTTGGAGGGAAGGGTGTGGAGGTGACGGTAACGATGACAGCGGTGATGATCTCATGTGGCAGGTGCAGTTTGAGGATGAGGAGTGTTCCCATGGCAACATGCTGAGCATGGGACGCATGCTGTCTCTCCCCAGCGACAGCTACGTTCAGCCACTCAGATGCTCCCCTTATCCTCCCATTGGCCATGAGGTCTACTCCGGCTACAGCTACTCAGGTAATTTGGATCTTCATAGCCAGTTAGAGAACAGTTTTAAATGTGCTATAATCACTAAACGATTGCTGTAAAGATTATTGCCCCCATAAATAGCACAGAAGGCAATAGAGATGTGATGTGTGGCACCGTTATTATAGACCTTATTTCTTTAATATTAGTGACAAATTAGAGTAGTGCATGCTGGTAGAAGCACATGGGTGACCTTTTCTGCCACTTGTGACAACACACTGGGGACCAATTTGAAGTAGCTTTGATCAAACTGGAAATTTTGTTTTATTTATGTTGAGTTAAAATCAGATAAATGACCAAAAATAATAATCTCAAGTGATATATGAATCATATGAGACAGTACTCACAGTCACAAAGACATTATGTGTTTCTCATGACATAAAAAAACATCATTATAAAACACAGTCTGACTTTTGAAACATCTTGTTTGTGACATTCATACTTTTATTATCAACAAACCTCATGACATTTTTTAAATGTCACAAATATACTTTATGCTTTCAAATGTTGTCCCCAAGACAGCAGGACACTGTAGACTTTAGCAAATGTTCAAACAGGAGTTGTATTTGTTAGGGATCTATTTTCAGCTGCAGATTAATACATACTGGGTGCTCCAGTCTGTATTTATAGCAGCTGGTCAGTGTATGTGGGGATGAGTCAAAATAAACAGTGTTTATGCTCATGGTAATGAAGGAACATGTCGCCCAGTGTGGTTCACTGATGTGTTTTCAATTGTCTCCAAAAATGGAGATCTACGGCTCAGAGGAACAAGCTATGTTAGGCTTTGGATATGCAGACAATACTCGGTAGTCTGCTTTTCTTAACATAGGACCCGTACGTCTTTTTGAAAACTGACCTCTGCTAATTAATTGAGTGAGATTGAATCTGTGCTTTTAGTTTGAAAATCAATAATCTTTCCCTTGTGTGTAATATGTGACCTAACACATCATCAGTTTTACCACATATTACCAAAAAGTCAGGATGCTGTGTAAAAGAACACAATGTCCATGACGTCCATAAACAATCAGAAATGTGGAGAACACAGCACACTTTTCCACTTTCCGTAAGTCCATCTAAAATGAGCTCTGGTGTTTCTGGATGTTGTTGATGTCTGACTTTCACTGTGCGTGCTTGAATCTTATCGCATTTTCAGATACAGTGATGAACTGTGTTTACATGTGGAGATGTCCTCTGTACTGTCATGCTGGTTTTTATGCAGCGCTGCCTAAAGGGTTAAAGGTCACAGTCATTCATTATTGTTTTTTTTTTCTTTGCCTTGTCCCTTATGTGCAAAGATTTTTCCAGATTCCCTGAAGCTTTTAAAGATATCATGGACTGTAGAGGGTGAAATCCATAAATTCAATGAAACTGTGTGTTGAAAAACGTTCTTTAACTGTTTTCAGAAAAACAGTAAGCCTCGACTCTCGCCGCATCGTTGCTTTGAGCCTTCCAGAGATGCCCCTTTCATACCCAGTCATGATAGTCTTACCTGTTAAAACCAGCTTACCTGTGGGATGATACAAACAGGTTGTTTTTCTGAGCATTACCCAACTTTCCCATGCTTTTGTTGCCCCTGTCCAACTTTTTTGGTATATTTTTTACAAAAAACAAGTTTATTAGTTTGAAGGTGAAATATCTTGTCTTTGTATGTTATTCAATAATTAGAAAATTATTATATTCTGTTTTTAATTATGTTTCTTTTTTTGGAATTGAGGAGCAGCTTCATATTTTACTGCTTCTTACATAATATGTCTATCAGCAAAACCCGTCTGAATGTGAGGCAGTTCTTGTTTTCAACCATAAGTCCTTCATTATTTTCTGCAGGCTCCATGTCATCTCTGGCCTCCAGTGGAGGCGGATCACTGCTGCAGGTTCCAGGAGCTCTGCCGGCCATCAGCCACGCTTCACTTGGGTCTGGACGCAGCTCCAGGCCAAAGATCTGCCTCAGCACCTCACAGAGCATCGACCGGCACTCCCCGCACAGACTCAGTCCAGCTGAGAGTATAGAGGGATACAAGTTTAGTCCGGCTCACAGAATCAACAGACACAGACTCAACTCTGCTCACAGTATCGATGGATACAAGTTCAGCCCGGCCCATCGAATAAACAGACACAGACTCAGCTCTACTCACAGTATGGATGGATACAGGCTCAATCCAGACCACAACGCAGACAGACCTAAACTCATGTCCAGCCACAGTATAGACAGACATCCCTCACTCAGACTGAGTCCCACCCGCAGCGCCAGCAGACGCCCTTCTCAGTGGCTCATTCCTCAAGACAGTTTAGACAGAAACAAGCTGAGTCCCTCCTACGTTCCAGATAGTTCAGTCCTCAAGAGACCAGCATCCCTCCGAAGTGCAAGCAGACAGTTACGGAGACAGGTGTGTTATTATCTCCTCTCCTCTCCTCTCCTCTCCTCTCCTCTCCTCTCCTCTCCTCTCCTCCAAAATTATCATTTTTACTGTCATTTTATTCATCCATTGATTTCCATATACTTTGAATTCTATTAGCAGACTCTTGCTCTTCCTCCATACGCAGAACATTGAATATGCAATGTGCAACGTGTGTCACATTGTCACAAGTAACATTATCTTTGTGTGGTAATAGAGTGCAGACTTCAGCCCACAGTAAAACTGTATTAATACACAATGATGAAATAGCTTTCACGCTGATTTATGCAGACTTTGTGTTCACTGTGATGGATGGAGTCTGCTAACGGATTATCATACTGTATGTTAATGAAGGGAAGCAGGAAAAGTGATGCTTGGACGGACATCCAAAGACCTAAAAACAAAACATATGCTAAATCTTGAGCTCTGATGAAGGTACACGTGATAAAACATCCAAAACAACTAGTATATTTCTGAAAGCTTTATAAGACATTCAAGTCCATCTGAATGTGACACTCACATGCCTTTATGTTAGTGTTTGCTGTGATTGTTTTTACGCTCCATGCTGACTGTGAAGAGATCCCTTCCTGTGATGATGCTTGTCTGTATTCATAACGCATTCTCGAGGCTAATGCGAGGCTTCAGCAGTCGCAGTCTGAGTTATCTTCCAAAATGACAGTCTTTTTAGTATGAAATGCCTCTTTTATGTTACCTTGTTGGGCTCACATGGAGGAATGTCTCCTTGTATTCATGTAAGTGTATATATTTAAGAAAAAAAAGACCCACTTTGTTTGGCTCCGCAGACTCAGCTGCTGAAGCCTCATATTAGCTTTGAAAATGTATTAAAAATACAGGGCAGGACTGTGGATTTTTTGTTTAGACACTCTAGGAAGTGATTACTTCATGATCAGTACGGACAGGAAGCAATGATTACAGCAACCAACAAACTTTAAATTAAATATATTGGAAAATAGTTGCTGAAAACATGTGAAAAGACTTTGAACAATGTATTGAGTACTGAAATGTGGAGTCAGAGGTTACAACAGTTTTTAGTCTAGGATTTTTTTGGGCGGTCCTAAAGGGTGGCTCGATGACACGCTGAGGCCACCCTGAGCATACCGCTGCACCTCTATCAGAGAGATAGAGATTAATTCATGTTGCTCAGAGTGTTAGTTAAAGTTAGTCATGTCATTTTCTGAACTTATCTGACACGTTTCAGTCGCTTGACTGCTCCCATGTGTGGGCGTGGCTTCAGCACATTCAGAGGACACGCCCCCACACTACAGCTGAGAATACTGCTGCTGCTCATTTTTACTTGATTTTGACACCTAATTTCAATATTTTTAATCATTTAAATTTGGCTGGGTGGTTAGTAACACTTATTTGAGAAGTATTATCTCAGAAACTCAGAACACATATTTATTTTTACTTGACACAGACTTTAAAAAAACAAAAAAATTAAAAATTGTTCTCACTGTTGCATGCACGCACTTTTGTTTAACTCCATCAAAATTGTAACACGCTCTTTTTGCTTTTGCCAAGTTATCTCAGTCTATTTTTAAAATTAATTTACTCACGCAACCCAACATTTTAATGCAAACTGTGTCGTCTGTGTGTCTGCAGGAGGCTGTGCGCTCTGACTCTCTGGATCAGAGCGGATCAGCTGATGATCTGGCAGAGAATCTTCTCACTGTGCCCGCCATCTCTTCCACACCGCCACGGCAGCGATCGTCCAGTGTACACACACTGAAATATAAACACCCCCAGAGGGTCATCTCATGCAGGAGCCACAGCCGGAGCCACAGCGAAACCACTGGGCAAGAACATGTACCTGAGCAGGCCATCTGTGGCTCGCAGCCAGAAACAGATGTCGAGAAGCGGCCTGTGAGTCCACAGAGCTTGTCCAGTTTGAAGGTCCCCAGTGGTGAGTCCACCCTCTCAGCGCCGCTCTGTAGCTCCAGAGCAGCCAGCCCTGGCCCCGGCTCTGACCCCAGCCCCCTGTTGGATGACGCAGACGAGGAAGTCAGCCGCATTAACAGTTCCGTTCACGCACACTCACACACACAACTTCCACCCAGCTCGTCACACAAAAGCAGACACCTCTCCCCGAGCCCTGGGGAGCACAGGAGCCGCCTCAGCCAATCAGTGTCTCCTGTGTCGGGCAGGAACAGGAAGCAGAGGATGAGCCCGCCGCCAGGAGAGGAGCCGGTAACTATGGCAACCCAGCTGATGGACAGCAGCGTCGAGCTGAGAAGGCGGACTCTGTCGTTTGATGCCACAACTCTCTCTCCTAATCAACCAGAAGGAAGTTCTGTGGATGACTAAACAAACTCCGGACTACAAACAGACAAACGCTGGATTGGTTGTTCTCTGACGCGATGTGCTGCCGAAGCACACGAGAGGGGCGGCAGCCGCAATCCAAAACACGAGGGATACCTGTTTCCTGTTTTGGGCCCCATCCCCTCGCCTCGTCCCATCCAATCACAACAGATTTTCACAGGGTGTTTGTGCAGAACTCTTTGGGACTGTGTGTGTATGAGTGTGTATGTATTCATAGACCCTTTGTGCTATTTGCACACAAGATGCACACGAGAAGACGTTTCCTTTTCTTCTGTCATAGTCCTAGCTTTAGTTCAGACATAGTAGTCACTCCCCTGCAATATTTACTCAAACTCTAACCTTCCCCTTGCTTGCTCTCCTCCTCCTGCCCGCACTCTCATCCTTTCCCTTGCACCTCAAGCCTTGGTCAGAGTACAAGACAAAAATTACCCGAAAAGAGCAGCACAGATTAAGTCACTGGCTGATCTGCTCTCGATAAATCACGTAATCTTTTGGTCTATAAATCATCAGAAAAAATATAAAAATCATATTTTCTGAAGGCGACGTCTTCATATCGCTTTTTTCCTCCAAGCATGAGTTCACAATCCAAAGATATTGACTATAATGTTAGACGAGGAGAAGCCATAAGTCTTCATTCAAGTCACATTTGAGAGGCTTGGATCATCAAATATTTGGCATCTTTGCTTGAAAACTGATTAAACAATTATCAAAGGAGTTCATTTTCTGTTTAACAGCATCTCATTCAGTCTTGTGATAATTTTCTGATTTGCCAGAACTTGTTTACTTTAAGTAAAACTCACTAATTTCTCGCTCTGTGGTGCAGAAATTACAGTTTATGTTTACAAGGGAAATTGATTTTTAAGTGATAAACTGACAAAAATTAAAGCTGACGAAGAATTTTATATGTAAACGCTTAATTTGTAATTGCACGCTTATATAGATTACTGCAGGCACATTTTGTTAGAGACTTCTTCCTCCAATGAATAAAAAAAACAAATTGTACAGCGGCTTGTTACAAGTGGAGCAAAATGAGGATCTTATATCTAACCGAGTTTTGTTTTTTAATGACTAATCTTCCTATTTTTCGTACCTCTTAATCGTAAACTGCCACTGGACGTTGCTTGACTCTTTTCAGATTGCAGATTTCTTTTCCGGCTAAATCAGACAAGGACATCTTTGTGATGTTTCCCTGTTCCCGCCTGAATCCATCCGACCCTGACAGTCAGAAAAATCAATTTGCGACCTAAGTTAAAACCGTGTAGTGTGACCTCGGCTTTAGTAGTTTCTACCTCGCTTTTTCCTGATCCCACCCATCTGAATATTCAGTCCGCTTAGTTTCTCATACACCTTCCTTTTTCTCTGTCTTAGTATTCTCAGGGTAGAGTTAGTTCAGACGCAGGTGAGCATGAAGCATGTGATCAGAGGTCTGCAGAGTTAGATTGCCCCCTGCTGTCTGAAGCTGGAGCTGGCCCGTCTCTCCTGAAGACATTATATACTGTACGGGTGCAGAGTGAGATTTAGAAAGAAGCTGATGTACAGAAGGGCTTATTCAGGTGATATAACGGCGTGAAAACCTTTGTAGGCCAAGATTATATTTTATTAACACAGCAGGGATGATATGAGAACTACAAAGGCGAATTTCTACATTTTTGAATGTCAATTTATCTGCTGGTGCTGGTGATGATGAGGAGTGATGATGGATGATGTGATGTCAGAGTTATAGGATGCTGATTATAATGACGAAGATGATGATGACGACGACGATTCTAGATGATGCAAATGTTCATAATATTGTATAATGTGCAAGCAGGGAATGACATACAGTAAGCTCACCTGCAGTTACATTATTGGACAGTGCTGGAATAAAACCACTTCCTGTCTGACTTTCATTTGACTCCGTAACCTTGTGTCTAAATCTGTTCCTGCCTCCTATATAAAGAGGTTTAAAAAAAAAAAACAGAGTTTGAGGGGCTGCAGTCCTTCAATGTGAGACGCCTAATCCAAAAATAAAGCTAACACGCAGCTGCTGCCTGCTGCTGCTAATGAATTCAACATAACTCGAGTACTCTGTCTAATTACAGTCCTCCAGCAGATGTTGATTAATATGCCTAACACATCCTCGGATCTTGGTCTCAATACATAATTATATTAAGAAAAGAGTTTCTCACATTGCATGAAGCAAAGGGGAAATTATTTAAAGATGAACAAAGGCAGACTCGAAGCTCTGATAGTAGTGGTGTTGGATAGATTTTTATTTTATTTTTTTTCATTTTTCCACTTCAGCATATCACAATAAAATATTTAATCACATGAATATTTCACACGGAAACACTACAGCATTCAGAATGCATTAAGCTGTCCTGCCTTTATTTCCTTGCCAAGAAAATGTACCAATTTCTGCAAGTTCTGCCACCCTCACTCGTTTCCTCGCAATCTATTGGTCAAGCTGCCTCTCTCTCTGTCTCAGTTTCATCCAATGGGAAGCCACAGGTCTGCCGGGCAGCTTGTGATTGGTCAGACTGACTGAGGGCAAACAGAAGGCGATAACTGGAGCTACACAGCTTCAGTGTCCTCCATGTTTCCTTCACTAAAGACCTTGTATCCCCTTAATAAGGCAGATGGAGCATCATCACTGATCTACATCTATGTTAATCTGCACCTCACCATATGAACATGCAGTCAAAGTGTGTGTGTGTATGTGTGTGTGTGTGAACGTCCAGGTATATATACATGTGTGTCCAGGTGTACATGTATATCTGTTTCCAGGTGTGATTACAGCTGTGTTTGAGTGACTGTGTGTGTGTGCATGAGCAGAAGACGGTATTCTTGACACAGAGAGTTACAACTAACTAAGCTGAGCCAGCAGTTGCCATGGTGAAAATAGATCATACATCATACATGACCCAAAATCCCACCAATCCCAGGAGAGGATGGAAAGCCGCTAATCAGCGAGGCAGGAAGTCATCCGTGCCACGCGTCCTTTGCAGTGTTGTTCAACTCACACCTCTTTCTGTCTGTCTGTCTGTCTGTCTGCCTGCCTGCCTGTCGGCCTGCCTGTCTGTCTCTAGAAGGCCGGAGCCATGGGTCTCTGCTGTGTGAGTTTCTGCGGGTCCAGGGTTTCAGTGAAGGGTGGGGCTTGATAGGGGTTGGTGGTTACTATGGTAGCTCCGTTGGCGATGGGGTAAGGTGTAGCTCGGGCGTTGCTGGGGGCGGGTTCCAGGTGTTGCCATGTGAACAAGTTTGTGTTGCTGCCGGTTAAGAAGCGCCTCAGGGCGCTCAGCGTCAGTACAGCCTGTTAGTAACACACACACACACACAAACGTGTTAGCAGACGTTGTTAGTTACACACAGGTTAGAACCACATGACTACTATTTCCGACTGCAGCCGTGCTCGCTGCAGTGTGAGGCTGTAACATAGGCACAGCGGGGCTTTGAGCAAAATGCTAACACCAGTGTGCTAACAGATGTTTAGCAGGTATAGGCCTATAGTTAGCCAGACTTATTAGCATGCAATATCATTACGTTTGTGCATATTTGGTCATAAACAGATGTATTAGACAAAATTTGATGTCTGATGATTGCAGGAGATCGACAGTGAAGTTGGAAGGATTCATCCTCTGGAGACCATGAATGCATCTACAGCCTTACATGCCAATCCTCTGTTATACCTCATTGTCTCAAGCTCTTTTGTTCTCCATTGTTCTTCTTTGTTTAAGTATTGGCTGCTGTATTTGATACATTCAGTGGTCAGATGGTTACTGTAGTTGTATTTGTTGAAGTCATTCTAGTTGTGATGTGAGCACACATCTCTTAGCTCAATCAAAGTTAGCAGTGTTGCCAGCAACTCCTGAAAGTCGAGACCAAACTGAGTTTGTCTCCAACAACGTTACGCACACACATGCACACATGCACAGTTTGGTTGGTTGTAGGCACTGTTCATTAAATCAGAAAGAAAAGGAGGACTGAAGAAACCAGAGGAGTACAAAAGGTTTGGGTCACTGTGAAGAACAGCAATTTACCATTGTACTTTCAGAAACTTGGGGGACTCACAAGAGACACTAAAGAATAGACAAAATCTACGCAGCAGAAGCCAGACTTCCTGACATTTAGATCTTTTAGATCTTAGTGCCCTCCCACTTTCTAAGGCAGATTTTTGGTTAAAATAGCCTCAAACTGAAGCTGAATCATCTCTCATGACATCACACACGGGTCATTTTAAGACATGTAACTCTTTTCACAGGCTGAGTTGACTTGTTATCTGGCATTAATGTGTGAAATTAGTTCCCTAAACTGTAAAGAAGTCAAAAGATGTCACATGCTATACATGAATATTGGAATAATTTAACACTATCGAGGGAAAGACTTGAAAGACTAAAAAAGACCTTTTGTAACATCCTGTACAGCCTTGACAAAGTTATAAATTAACCTCCACACACCCTCTGACAGTGAGATGAATGGCTGCTATAGGTTGGTTGGTACGACTGTTTTCACAGGGGTTCAATAGATGATGAATCAGTCTTTGTCTGTCTGGCAATGTATTCTGACATGGCATTTTTCTAAGCACTGAGAGCGTCTCTTTTTCAGGAACACCATGTTCACACTCCCACAGTCACACCTGGAAACTGTCCAGTGGAGCCACAGTCTGACCCGAGCAGCTCGAATGCAGCAGTTGTGGGTTAAGAGCCTTGCTCAAGGGCACTTTAATGGTTTTAATGGAGGACATGCAAGCGCTACTCTTTGGTTTCCTGCTGGTCAGTGGATCGAAGGGTACAATCTTCAGGTCACCACCGCACCACAAAATAATCACAGTATCAATTATAGTAAAAATAGAGTAACCACAAAGAAATACATGAGAAGGCCAAATTAATTAATCGACGCAAACTGTGATTAAAACGTTGCAGTTTTTATGAGGAGCTTCGTCTGATTACTGCATTGAGCACCAATTTGATGACCTTTAATATGATTTGTTACATAGTAGTGATACATATATACACTATATTTTGTTATATGAGCTTCAACCATGCCACAAATCCTGCAATCTGCAAATTCAACTACTAACCTAGTATTTTTAGGCTAAACTTGACCCTACATGACAGACATCTCCTTAACCAACCAGTAATACACATGTAATATAATGTATGAGTGTGTTAGACTAGAGAGAGAGTGGGAGGGCTCCTAGGCAGGAGCCGCTGCTTGTCCTCCATGAAGGAAATGCTCTTAAACCTGTTCATTGCCAGCAGACACTGATAACCCTGGAATACACACATACACACACACAAACGTGATGATGAACACATGAATGAATGCACAGACAGACGTCAGGTTTACACACATACATGTAAAAAACATACAGACCCAGGTAAGGATGGAGAAGAAGCAGAACGCGATGGTGGCTCGGGCAGCATCGGCGCCCTGGGACAACGGCAGCTCGTCTGGAGAGGTAGCCTGCCACTGATTGGCCAGAAAACAGAAGCCAACAAACCACAGGAAGCTGGCAAGACCTGGAGGAGGGACACAGAGCAGTCATGGCAACGTTCATTTTTTAAATCACTTATAGCTTTTAACTGAGCAACTTAGTCCAGATGCAGATTGTTCTAATTGTTGTTAATGATTTCCAACTGGCGTTGAAGGCTAATCAACCATGCTAGCTTCTTTGTGAGGCTGTTGTGTCTCGATTTTTGTACTTCCATACTTACACTTGCTATTTTGAGTACTGTGATTTATGTAAAAAAGCAGTGAAACGTGAGTACCTGGATGCACTTATAATGATCAGAAACACTTCTCGTCCTCAATAGTCACCATTTTGGCTACATAGGGGAGGAATTGTGAAAATGGCGACCTGAGGAAGTTGCTTGAGCTGAGGCGGTTCCCCTGAATACCGCAATATACAAATGTAAGTTGTACACAGGCTTTATACTTTTTATACTTTGGTAGTCAAATATTAGCACTTATACTGCACATGAATTTGGTGAAGAAAACAACACTACCCTGCAGAATTTAGTTGAGTTCACCATGAAGTACACCATGTACACAGAATATGACGTAGAAGTGTACTCACAGACGTATCTGAAGCACGTTATGGTTGTTCAGTATGTTAGCATTCTAACATCTGCTACTTAGCATTAAGCACAAAGTTCAGCTGAATCTAAGAGGAATGTCATTGGTTTTGGTTTTGGTTTGTAATTGACTAGTATTGGACAAATATTGTAAAAACTTGAACTGATATTTATCCTCTAGGGATCACGAATGTTTGAACAAGAAACCAAGAGCGATTTCAGGAAGTTACTGCACCTGTCCAAGAAATAGTGCCGCACGTATCCCCAGATAAAACCATATTATGTGGTTTTTACACTTTGGTTTTCAGCTGGATTAAACAGATCAGACATACTGTCGTAGTTTTCTAAAACTACTTTTGATTCTGTCGGACAGATCCAGTTCAAGATATCTGCTGAATATGTACCAGAGAAGCCAAGGTCCAGCAGGACAGCGCGTCTTCTGTCCCTGACGCTGCTGATGGAGGGAAAGTAAATGTCCAGGATGAGGAAAAAGATGCTGCCGAGGAAACAGGCCACACCCACGGTAACACCATAGTTACAGGCATCAGCGTTGTTGTTGAAGACGCAGAGCAAACGCTCACTGCCGATGTTGATGTAGCCTTCGTTCACGATGCAGCTGAACACCACCATGGAGAAAACCTGCAGGGAGAGACGCACAGGCTGGTTTTATTATCTAACAGGAAGAAGAGAATGAATTCACGCCGGTGTGTGAATGCCGTTCATTCCTCATACATGTCACACAAAGACACACCAGCACATACAAACATACTTCTCTTCTGTGAGCACGTGATCGGTGTAGAGGGTCAGTTCACACAAATTTGAAAGAAAACATGCTTTCCTAATTATCCCTGTCAATACGTGTCTAGCTATGCGGATAGTTTTGTATTTATCTGGCAACATTTTATTAATTTCGTAGCAATATTCAGCGCTATAGATATAAATTATTTGTTTACGGGGGATCAAACAAAGTAAATAAGCTTAATTAAAGGGTCAGTTCACCCAAAGTACAAACAATCTTTCTTTTTTTTGGCAGAGGGTTCGGGTGAGAAAAGCTGAAGAGCAGTGTGCCTCTCCAGAGGTCTGGTTACTGTGGATAGTCTAAAGACCTCGCTGTCAGCAGATATTATAAACAGTCTTCTGTATATGGTAGAAAACACAGGAAACTATGCACACTGTTTCTGAGAGGACTCACCAGGACCAGATTTACCCTACAGGGGACCCTCAGGTTAGTCCTATTATCATTTGATAAAATGTAAATTTATTTTAGAGGCTATGTAAGCCTCATATTAAACTTTAATTTTGACACAAGACGCCTCTCGGAGCTTCCTTAAGGTTCTCTTTCTGTTAGCGCTGAAGCTCATTTAATTCATAGACTGTTCTGTTAATTGATTACTTCAGTCATTTATTCAAGCAAAAAATGTCACAGATTTATCAGTTACATTGGTTTATATTCTGTTTTTCTCTGTTAATGTCACTGTGGATTGAATATTTTTGTATTTTTGACTGTCGATCTGACAAAACAACATCAATTATCAATAATTCATAATATTCTGGCAGTTAATAGAGCTAGCAGTGAATTGATTGAGAGATTAATCAGCAGATTATTGTTGCTTTTCTTTGCGCCATGTGACAGTAAACTGATCTCTGGGCTGTCAAAAAGCCATTTGAGGACATCACCTTTGGATTTAGGACATTTTTGATGGCCGTCCTCACTATCTTGATCAAATTATTAATCTGGAAATTGAGAAAATAATCATCATATTAATTGATAATGGAAATAATCGATTGTTGCAGCTGTAAGCTCTGTGTGCATCATTTTATTTTAAGGTCTACACATCACATTATTTATTGCCCTGACCTGCATGAAGCGCTCAGATCTTTGACTTAAGTTCTACTACGCATGGTGAAAACACTCTGTTATGAGTAGTCCTGTATTACATTACGAGCCCTGCAAGTGCAAAAGCATCCAAATATACTTAGATCACATATACTGGTGAGGTTCATTTCAACAACTTTATGCACTGCTGGATATTTTTTATCAGTAATAATACACTTAATTTAATAATGTATTCGTTAAACCTGCAAATAATTGTGCTATTGTCGAATAAATGAGTAAAAAGTACAAATTTGTTTTCTAAAACATATAGGAGGAGAAGTATAAAGCAGTATAAAATGGATATATTGCTTGATCTTGACTTGATTTTGTCTCTACTCCTAAGCTCTGGCAAATTGATTATGACAAATCATGTTGATCTAAATGAAGTTACCCGCCGCAGACACAGACAGACATAAAGAGAAGGTTTAACTCGCCATCCTTCCTTTTAAAAGCACACAGTTCACATTAGATGCTGTGCTGTGACTCACAGTGTGCACATCATCGCATCAGACGGACGACAGAGAGGTGTTACATTCTGGTTAGCGGGCATTTAAATCCGATGCATGGGCTGAATCTAGACACAAAGAGGCTCCATACAGATAAACATATGGTAATCAGACGCTGGTGCTGGGGCTCCAGCCAGAAGCTGCATCAGAGAAATGATTTCTGTGCTGAAATGAATAGCCCAGCAGAGATTTAACCCTCAGAGGATTTAATAAAAAACACTGATTTATGGTAATCCTGATAAAAGGCACATTGGAAAGCAGCGAGAGACAGACAATGTGAATGGGAGAGAGACAGAGAGAGAAGGGGGGTTGGGGGGAGTGCAGGTAGGCCTGTCCATTGATGTCAACCCCGCACGTTGCAGAGGAGGCTTACCCACGACATTAGTCTGAGGATGGTCCGGGGATGCGTGAAGAAGGCGACCGGATCGAAGTTGAAGCTCCCGGCCTTTCCGGCGCCGTACGCGCCCGCTGGCTCCATCCCTCCGGCTTTTCTGCTGCCTGACGCCCGCTGAGAGAACGAGAGGAGACGGTCAGAGAGCTGCGCGGAGCCTCCGTGTGAAGTCACAGCGCGTCACTGGGAGCTGATCACTGGCTGCACCGCAGGATTCACTGTCAGTGCTCGCTGTGGCTTTAAAAATGTTTTCAGCGTCGATTTATTTTATATTATTGAGATTTTATTTTACTTTATTTTTTTTTATTTCTGAACCTAAATGAGCTATAGTGCTATAATTTAGGATTATATGACAATTGTGTGTTACCATTTTACAAAATTCTGTTGTTCAGAGATTTTAAGCAGCGTTGTAATTAAAAAGATATTAAAATTTGAGTTTTACACACATAAAGAGTTTTGTGCTGTGAATTAGCATCAAAGATGTAGCCAGGATTGTTGTTGTGTTGTTGCTGCAGCCACACTGCCAGGAACAATTAAATAGTGAATAGTGAATATTCTGTTATCAAAATATACTTTTACAAATAAAATACCAGAATTAGCCTGTGTAACCATGTGTATTGTAGACTCCCCTTTTGTTCCTAAAACCTTACTAAAAATACAAGACATCTGTTGTAAGTGATGGTAAATGCAGCACTGCATGGCAGTGGAACACAGGTCCATAATTTGACACATAATATTGACATTGGGAAATATTAAGCTATGTTAGATATATATCTAACTGTATATCAATAGCATATTTATCTACAATGAGTTAATATGTTTTTGTTTTTGCACCTCCATATTGCATATTTACTCATCTGTGGTACAAAAGTGAGATAGTGCTGACATTAATGAGTGCTTATTCTAATGAGGCATGTCATCTCATGACACTTCCCTCTTCATAAAATTATTTACAGAAAGTGAACAATTCCCACCATGAGCAAGCACCTGCTGACAGAGGCAAGGAAAAACTTCCTTAAAGAGGCAGAGCCTGACTCATGTGGACTATTTTCACCAGCAGATTAACACACATTTGTTGCTCTATTGAATATTTTCAGTACCATAAAGATACATGAATGATCCAGTGAATGTGTGACTTACTCAAACTATAGTGCCCGTGTTTATTGTAAAAAGGAACAGTTCAATAGTGTTTCTCACTGATGTGTTTTTAATAATTTTTGGACAAAAATCGGAGCTCTGTGTCGCAGAGGAATAAGATATATCAGACTTTGGCTTCACAGACTATAGCTCTTAGTCCTTCACAGGACTTTGACAATAAAAATCTAGATTATCGTCGGCCTTCATGAGCAAACATTTCACCTCACAGTTAAAGCACAAACATGTCAGCGCTGTCTGATGGACAAACGTGTGTAATGAAGTGACGCGTTAGCAATATGTTCAGATAGAACTGTACGATAATATCAACCATGCTGATGTAGTCAGGCTCTCTGTTAAGGATCTTTTGGTTTAGCTGAAGTTAACATCAAGTCAGCATCAGCATGACAACGACACAAAGACCAATAAAGGTTTTTAAATGAAGACTTTAATGGATTTGATTTGACAGGCGATTCATGACAGCTTGGTTGAGTAGATAAAACCAGATCCGTGTTTTGGGAGTACTGACTGAAAGGTATCACACACACACACACACACACACACACACACACACACACACACACACACACACACACACACACACACACACTCGCTGTACTCTCTCTCTCTTTGGATTAAAGCTCATCTTTAGATTTGTTGGCTTTTTTTGCCTCTTCAGCTTTTACAGCCTCGATGTACTTCCTCCTGTCTTCATCCTCCTGGAGACAAAAAGTTTATTTTTAACACACACACGCAGTCAAACAAAGTGCAGTCGTGTCGCTGTATCTGGAGCAGAGTAATGAAGGAGATAATTTACCTTAACTCTGTCTTTTTTGGCCTTCTCCATCTCTTTATCTAGAAATTTAATTAGGTCCTTCACCTTCCTCTTACCGGGGTAAACCACCATCTGACGGGAGCACAGACATCACATCCTGAACATTATCACCTCCATTTATGTCAAATGTCACACATGAATAACACATGCAAGTTTTTCACCAGTTGTTTGACAATGATTAGCTTCTCTATCGCATTAGACTCACAATATATCATATCTATCCTCATTTAAACTTTATGCTCCTGTTTGTAACCACAGTCACCCCTAAAGCTAGTTCACATCTTTATATATAAGTCAATGAAAAAACAGAAATATTGATGATATCACACAAGACTCCTTACCCTTTCAGCATATAGAGCAGGGAACAGGCAGAGCGATGGGTAGGAGCCGTGCATCGACAGGTTGATGTCATTGGCTGAGGCGTCGATGCGAGCGACGACCACGTCCTCTCGCTCCTTCAAGGCCTCGGCTAACTCCTCCCAAAGTGGAAACAAAGCACGGGACTCCTGACTGTATGGAAGATCTGAAATACACATTTAAGTAGTAGATATTTGGTGAAGAGAAGATGCTAAGTAGACAAACAAACCAACAAGAGCAGTCAGTAATAAAAAAGCAATGTGACTCAGGGAGCGTGGATTTGTTGATTTGAAGGTTTGCTTATCTAAGTTAGATTTCTAGTTGAGGGCGAACAAGACAAGCTGAAAACACAAGATAGACATGTTATCATCTTGTTAAACCACTGTGACAAATGTGTTAGCAAGCAGTTCTCTATTGACACTGACAGATGCTGTGGAGTGAATCTTCTGAGTTAAATGTGAAAGATGAGTGGAAATAATATTACAGCGCTGTAGCATAGTGGCTTTAAATACAGTCTGCAACATTGCATCAACCAGCCACACGGCTGGCCGTGATAACAAATGCAAACTTTACTACTGCACTTTAAACAAAACGATACTTATTGCATGATTAGACACGTCAGCGCATTTGAAGCTGCAGCCCTGCCTAACTTTAAAAACAGCTTTCACACCTTTCTCAGTGCCTTAAAGGTCTGAATAAAAGTTCAGACCAAAAAAACAACTGTTTGAGCTCGCTGTCACATCACTGTGAAATTTAAAAAAAGAAAAATAAGATATAAAAGCATCTGTAGCTCATGCCGCCACTACCACTTGAAGCTGCTATTAAGAGAGGCTGCAGGGGAACTGCAGAGTCAGGTAATGAAGCTCTGTGGACTCACCATGAGCAACACCCAGCCATTGTATCAATATGAAATATTGATTACTGCAGTTTTCAGTCAAATAGAACTCTCATTAATTCACCTCATCACTCCAGTAATGTCTTACAAATCCAAGCTTACTGGGTAGTTTTTAAGTAAAGAACATATTTACATACAGAACAGAACAAAAACCGTCTTGTTGGGGTTAAAGACGACTTTCTCCAGAGTCATTCCCACCAGCTGCTTCACCGGCTGTGTGTCCCATCCGTCAGGTATCGGCTCGCTCTGCATCTTAGGCTGTTACATTAAAGTGCACACAAGCACGTCATTTATATCAGGACAAGCTGTTTTTCATTTCATCTCACACACTAGACGGGAGTGAATCTTACCTTAGCCTTGCCCTCCAGGTAGGACTGGCAGAATGTCTTTATGGTTTTTACATCCAGAGAGTCAGAGGGCAGGTGATAGGTCACATGATCTGTCAGGTTGACCAGTCGAATGAGAGGAGCCTCGAAGGCCCGAACCCGGAAGTACTCCATCATTCTGCCGTTCCGAGGCTCATCCACGTTCACCCACACAAACAGGATCTGAATACACAGATTGTTATTACTATGTTTTATTACGCTGCTGCGTGTGTGTGTGTGGTTGTGTTTAGTCCATACCTTCAACCTGAATGCCTCTGCAGCAGTGTTAAAGGCCGAGTAGATGTCTTTAAAGTCAGCAGAGCTTTTGTTGACGAACAGGATGGCGTGATTTAACACAGGTGCTGTTAATATCTGAGTCGCTGTCTGCAAGAGAGAGAATAACATGAAAACATCCCCATTAATAACATACTGTATGGTTATGTGTGTCCAAAAAGCTGCGTGTACCACGTGTTGTTGAAATGTCTGCTTTTATTTTTTGTTTCGTTTTTTAGTGTTTGTCATTTAAGGCGTCGTACAATCGCTCTATAGGAGACCTGTTGTTGTCAAAATCAACAGAATACAACATGTTGTGATGTGAAACAACGCAATACTCCAGCCAAGTAATATTAGCTGGCTGCTATTTCTCATGTCATTGTACTTGCTTGATGTATAAACATAACAAATTCACAGCTGGTATTGTATTCTGAAACTGGGGCCACTAAATCTTAAAAACACCAATTTCTACTTAATCTTGCTTTATGTATAAGAACATAATGAAGTGAGATGTTAGTCTTAGCATGCAGGAAAACCTCTTATTGTTCTTATTCGGGCAAAGCGGTATTTTGCCTTCAGGTTTTCACCCTCAAAAGATGGCAGCTGAAATTGAAACGTAAACTACCATGTAAAGTCTTGTTATTGTAGTGGAGTAACAAATCTCAAGGAGTTCATATAAAAAATGATAATAAAAAAACATGTGAGTACAGCAGAAAGTGTGTATTTTACCTTTCCAGTGTATTCAGTGACTGGGTCCATCTGGTAGACGGTGACAAAAATGATCAGCTCCTCTTTGGATGTCTGAGGCATCATTTTGTAAGCCTGGATGAGCTTAGACTGCAGCAGACATGCAAACGGACACACGCAAACAACAACAGGTAAGAAGAACGTCAGTACTAAGAGATGCACACACAGATATACAGCCATCTGTCAGAGGTGTGTCTGTATGTTGTATTTAAACACCTTTTTGAGCAGCAGTACAACATCGTACGTGAGTCCATATTTGCTGATAACTTTGTTGTCTTGAGTCACCACGAAGCTAACATCAGGGAGGTTGATCGCTGCAGAGTAGAACACCTCGATGTACTCGCTGTTCAGCTCCTACACACATAAAAGGTCAGACACAGATTTAACACTGGAAAAGCTGGAAAATCATGTCTAACAATCAACGACCTGTATTCACCTGAAAGAACCCAACCACCGTCAGTTCATCTGAGGCGTCTAATTGGCTCAGGTCAGATATGATGAGGTCAGCAGCAGACCCCGCCCTCCTTTTCAGCCAGGTCAAGATGGAGGCCGAGCTCTGAGGAGCTTAACCACAAACAAACCATCAGTACTTTATCCAGACGAAACAAGTTTCAACAGCTGTGTTAATAAGAAAGTTCAACCTTCAGAATAAGATCAGTTCCACTCTCGTGTTCGTGTGTTAACTACTGAACTAGAGCCAGGAGGTGATTAGCTTAGCTTAGCATGAAGCCTCGAAACATAAGGAAACAATAAACTTTTAATCTAGCTAAGCTAAGCTAATTATCACCAAGGTTTAGTTCACTCAGTACTTGGAAAAAGTATTTTGGCAGGAAAGCCGCCAAGAGTTCAGCCTGATTTGGTCTCTTACAGTCTCCTTTTTTTTCTGTGGGAAGAGGATTTGATTCTGCTGTAACTAATAGTGACACGCGTGCGGCTGCATCGTTCACAGTCGACGCTTGGGATAAGTTCAGCTTGTAAAATAAGCAATAACACACAATGAGGTGTGTTACGGTAATGTATGAGTGAGAGACAAGATGATGCAGCAATAGCAAAGAGTCTGTGGATGCAGAACCGGAGCACAGATTTTTTAAACATTGAAGCTTAGCAACAATTATCAATGCTTTCAAGTGATGAAGTGAACTTCTGCTGTCTCTTGCCGATGTTAATGTACATATAAATTATATTATTTGTTAGTTACACATACCAGGACAGTTTACAGGATTGTCTTTATCTCCCGATAGGTACAGTCGGATTGAGGGGAGACCTGTCGCATTGAGTTCTTTCACCAGGTCTTTCTCCTTCGTCACATCAATCACTGCCAGTTTGAAATCGGACCCCTGAAGCTCTGCAGCAGCACCTTCGAACGCCTCTGAGATCCGATGGCCTTCTGCAGACAGAGGAGCATCTGCACATGTGGAAAAACACACTCAGTAAGCAGGAGCATGAGTATTAACATCACGTTGTGTCATTTTTTTGTGTGTGTGTGTGTGTAACTTACAGAAGTGCACCAGCAGCTGCTTGTGTTTTCTAAGTGCCCTTCTGAAATTTCCTTTCTTCAGCTGTAAAATCCCGTCCTTCTCGGGGGGTGATTCATCTGCCTGTCGGTCAGCTTGTTTGTCAGCGGCAACAAACACGCAGAGACACAAGGCCGTCACCCCCAGCAGCAACAGTGTCCTCATGACGGCTCAACCGCGGACTGTCAAACTTGACACTGGAACAAGCTTGACGAGGAAGTATGGAGGGAGTGGTGAAAGGAAAGGCTGATATATGTGTGTGTGAGAGAGTGTGTATCAGTGCTAAGCTGGTAGTTGTGAATGCTTTTGTTATCTAGGCCCACCAGTCTGTAGCTGATTAACTTTTCCTATCTGAGCCTAGCTGTATCTCTGCCATTGGCTGCCGTTCATATCAAGTATATCACTAATATCTTAATGCCCTTTGTCTAACACTGTTAGCCCTGGCAAGGTCAACATGGAAGCACACACACACATTATCACACACACGCATGCTGAAACCCCTCCGCGGCTTCGTCAAAGTGAGCGAGACTATTTTTATTTTCGGATCAACATGACAGAACAATAAATAAAGACATGACAACATTTTGATCAAGAAAGAAAAAAAGTTCAACTTGGCAGGAATATTGAGTGTCACGACAACGACGGGTAAAGCAGGAGCATCAATCAGTCGGTGTATTGAAGTGCAAAGACTCAGCAGCACATATCCTTCACCCTCCACGCTTACAGCAGGCCTGGATCACAGCGTGTATCATTAGTTCAGCATTTTGAGAAACAAGTATGTTTGCCTTCTTGCAGAAGGTGAGAAGGTTGATATATTACTCTCACTCGTGCAGCATCTGTCTGGCAGCATGAAGACAAAGCTAGGAGACGGTTAGCTTAGCATATAGAATGGAAACATTACCCTGACCTTGTCTGCCTACCAGCTTCTCCAAAGCTCACTATTTATGACGTTATATCTTGTGCAAAAACCTTGTGTATGTCTCATATAAAACAGGGGTTGCCTGGTTTACGCCATATTGTTTGGAGCATCAATTATGAGCAGTCAAGATGTAAAAATCAGTTTCTGAGGGTGGTGAAAAGAATTAACAGTCAACAAACATGGCTGCAAAACCGCCAACAAATGTAGTCACATATATTAAATCCATTCAATACACAAAATAAATCCACACAATCTGTTCATGTAATTCAAATTGAGCTATACACTGCAGGTGTCTGCCTTCATCTTTTAACAAATATCTAACACAAAAATAGGGTAACCCTCCCGGAGTCTCCACTGGTTCCCTGAGGTGTCGGGAGAAGTTTGCCTTCCTGGCTTTCTGCCAGAAAGACTTAAGAAAGTCAGGTGACATAATATAAAGAGCGACAAAGTCCATGTAGGGAGGAGACTGTGGCGGATGGCTCAAACGGAGGACTTTCACCAAGGAGACCGGAGTTTGTGTGAAATCAATCAAATCAAATCAATAAAAGTCAATGTTGACTTATTTCTAGTTGTGTAGTTAGGCAATAAAACTACTTACGTTTAGGTTTAGGCTAATCTGACTCACAGTGAGCTGATGGTCTAAGTCTGCTATATCGGCTAACTGTGTATTTTCAAAGTCTGAAACACTGAAAATGATATATTACCCTAACCCTAAAGTTAGGGTAATAATGATGGTAAATCAAGCCTCCACCCGGCACTGTTTTGCAAGGACACAATCACTGCCTTATTGCCTAAGACAGAGTGCTTTTTTTCTCCAGCACTGGCACAGCGCAAAAGCAAAGTGTGGAGACTTTTACACATCAAAATTATTTGGTTATATTTAGGAAAAGATCATAGTGAAGGTTCAAATAGATTCATGTGTTGGATCTATTTGAAAACAAACTTCTTCCATATATATTGTCTGGTAACCTTAACAGTGAAGGCAAGACAAGGACGGCAAGGTGCTTCCCCCTTTTATCCAAAGCTAAGACTATATTCCCCCAAATTTGAACTTCTCTGTGTCTTTAAGATGAATTAAAATAAGAAAAAGTCAACCACATAGATTCTGATGTCTAGTCATGGTGGTTTTTTTTACTTTGGAAAAAGGAGAAAATTCATGACATTAAAAAAAAAGTATAAAACACACACATTTTCACATCATCATATTTCTTTACACAATAAATTTGTGGCACAATAAACAGAATCAAAATGAAACTTTGAATCATAGATTACAAATCAACTCATCACAATTAAAATTATAAACCAGTTTGACTCCAATATGAGTAAACCTGACCACTGTAAACAACCAGAAACATTATTATTGTCCTGTGGATCTCTTTGTACTTCTGTTAAAGGCCATGCGCACGCTCACAGGTTTCCATGAGTAATTAAGACTGTACATAAATATGATGAAGGTGGTATCGGCCGAACAGGTGCAACAAAGCTAACCCAGGAGTCAGACACAGTCTGAGAAAAGGCCCAATCCATCAAAATGATTAAAGTCGCCCGTGTGGGTGTGCCTCAGATGTGCAGGGCCTTTAAAGCATGAATTATGCAGAAACATAAATTACAGCATGTTGTCATTGTGTTTTCCGTCAGGCTTTGTTTGCTCTAACAAAGAAAATCACGTCTGACATTCAAGCCCGAACAAGTTCCCTCCTTCATCATTAAAGTAAACATGAACGCTGGCTCTGTCCGCATTAGGAAGAGAAAGATTTGTTCCTTCAGTATTTAAATATATAATTATCTAAATAATGAAAAACAAAACTACGAACTTGTTCACCGTACCTGTCCTCTGTCCCCCTCCTCTCTTTTGTCTCTCGTCTAGACTCATTAATGTTGTAAAGCGTCCTGCACACATGTGGTAAAATAGTGCTGAATGCACTTAGAGGAACGGGCTCAGTGTTTCCTTCCTCCTCATTAATTTCCCCAAAATAATTAAAACAAAAGGCCAAAAGTGCAAAACTTATTTTTGCCTGCTTTTTCTTCTATGTAATAGAAATACTTATCTGCTTGTAAAAGAATGCCTAAAAATATGTAAAACATCTCCACCCCAACAGAGAGATCGCATCAAAGACGAGAAATAAAAACCTTTTTGGTATCATTTACACACCCGTCGTAGCTGTTGATGGGAAAAGATGAGAGCTTTGTCCTTCATGGTGAGTTTGAATTTCCAGAAATCGTACGAAAACGTCTGTAAACATTTTTCGAACAGCTCCTGCAGACGAGGCCACTCCACGATGTCCATCTCTGTGCTCAGTATCCACTGTATAATAATAGATTAAATCACACACTTATCATCATCTAAACACACCTTTACTTCACCGCAGCTTGGGCGGTGAGCTGTTTACATTGCAAGAAACAGTTTATATCCATACAGTGACAAATATGCTCTGCGTGTCGTGAGTTTGGGTGGGCCGAGGAACCATATTCATCCCGGCAGTGTCATCTTTTGTATATGTGCAGATGGTTTCCACACTGTGGGCAGGAATGATGTGCATCCTGTAGTCCACGCACCATGAACGGGATCAGACAGAAACCACAGATCAACCTGAAACACACACAGAGACAGCATGAAGGTTTCATTCAAGCGTGCTCAGCTCTCTAACGTTAAATACTCATGCGTGAGTGTGTTTGTGTCTCACCCCATCATTGAGAGGAGGACACACATGCACCAGGCAGCCCTTCCAGGCAGATACGTGACTTTACTGGTGACAGTGTGGTGGCAGTGTGGGCAGCAGACCAGACCGGGAGAGTCTCCCAGATATGTCACAGAGATGGGAACAGGCGCCGGCTGGGTCACTACAACTGGCTGAGTTTGTGTTCTGCTGACAGGCGGTGTTACACCGACTGAAGTTCAGAGGAAACAGGACGAGAGAGGAAAGAAAATGATTATTTTCATCGGACCAGTTGGTTTGTATGCATGCTATTGAGAACAACAGTGAAGATGAAGCGTTTATACTTAGTGTTGGAGGATGGATTATGGGCCCAGCGTTTTGTGAACTGTGATCAGTCGGTGGAGTCAAGACAGGAAAAGGGTCTTGCTGGAGTGTAACTAGAAAAAAAAGAAATACAGAGAATGTCCACATTAAGCTGGTTAAATTTCTAAATGTATCTCCACGTCACAACCATGAATTAAAGCTAACATTCCTATGAATACCCTCTTAGGCCTCCTCTCCTCTTTCATTCTTGTATTGTGCACCCCTCCCTCCATCCTCCATCACTCCTATTTATCCTTCTCCTTCCTATTCTACATAGGAGTCTTGAAGATGTCCATCGAGCCGGGGTGCTATGGCCGATTCCCTACAGTACATTAACAGGCCGACGAAGTGCAGAAGTTCAAGATTCACTCGCAATCTAAATAATTTAACCGTATCTTGTTGATGGTGTGATCTTTGGGTCCCATGCTTCTGTTTAACCGTCTGGGGATTAGATTGGGCGGATCCCAAGCATGGGAACCTTTCTGGGCTACAGAACGATGGAAACCAAATAAAGTTTTTACATTTCCCCCAAAAAATGTTTGTCACAGAAAATTGAATTTGAATTTTGAGAACTGAATGTTCAGTTTCAAGCCAATAAATTCAGTTTCAAATTACAATTCAGATTCAGTTTTTCAATGCAGTGATTCAAACAATGCAAATTGAAATTATGTGATTCAAATTCAGATTTTTAATAATGATTCAAGTTAAACAATTCAAATTCAAAGATAAATGATAGAAATTCAGTTTCTGGTGGCACATATTTCAGCCCATACAGCGAGACAGACAGTCTGGTTACATGTTAAGTCAGCTCTGTTTCTGCTGTCAGAGATTTCATCACAGGGCGTGAAAGCTACCTGTTAGGCGGGCGAACAGTATTTTATACACTGAGATGTCAACGAAATCATATCAGATTATTGGCAGCAGCTGCAATGTGTGATTGGATATACTGACATTTTGATTGCAGAGGAAATTAGAGGCGACAGAAAGATGGCTTCATTACTGTGCTGCAGTGTTTTAAACCATAGTTGCACTTCAAAACACACAGCAGGCATTTTTCAGGTGTGTCCAAGCTTTCTGGTGAGAAAATCTTACCTGCTTCCCCATAGGTGGGAGGGGGCGTTGAGGGGGACAGGGAGGCGTCGTAGGAAGGGGGAGGTGGGATGTTCAGCGCTTGTGGGCTCAGTGCAGGAGGGTGGTGATGGGCCTCCTCGTATGAAGGGGGTTCCATCGGGAGATCATCTAATCAAGCAGGGAGCTGGTGACAGAGAGGAGACAGCAGGAAGTCCATGCGTGATGCAAACGCAAAGACACGTGCTCGGATTTAACAAAAACCTGCATTCTCTTGCCTTAGTGTTTTCTAGCTCTGTCAGCCGCATCTCACAGCCTTTGTCAGCAGATGTGCTTTGTTTAGTTCAGTCACTGAAATCATGAAGACCAGAATCAGACAATGTTAACTGTCTGTGAACAATGCACCAAAACAGGTCAGAGCGTCCACTGGGACAGAGTTGAGGTGTCAGTGAACGGCCGAAGAAAGACATCCTCAACGACCAGAGACCACATTCTGCCCTGATACACACCCACCTGTTGATTTCACCTGTTGAAAGTGAAGTGAACCCTCGCGGTTGTTTTTTGTTGCCCATAGCGATGCGGCGTCTTTGAATTTTACTGCAGTAACATGACTGTGATGTAGAGCCAGACTTAGACTTTCTGTAGTTATTGGCATTACTCTAGTTTTTAGTGTACCTGTAATATACTGTTCTGCAGCTGTGAAATCACATTATTAAACAGTAGCAATAAGTACTTTACTTCCTGTACTGTACTTCCATTTTGTGCAACTCCAAAGTGTGTCGTCACAAAGCTGAAATCAGGCTCGTGACAAGTTAGACATACATGACAGTGACCCTACAAATACATGAAGATCTTATAGATCATGATGCGTTGTTGTGAATTAAGTCAGCCAACAGTACATAAAGTAGTCACAAAAGACCAGCCGTTAAAAATCTAGAGCAGCGCACACATTAATGCAGCAGTAATATTAATTTAAAACATCAGCTATAAAAGTAAAACACTGACAGGGAGATCGTCTGGCTGCATAGTGAGTTACTTACAGGTGTTTTACTAGTAGTGAGTTATTTCTCCAATGTGAAATTATTGTTTTTTTTCTTTAGCAAGTTATCTGAATACTTCCTCTGAATACTTCCTCCACCATTGTCGACTATCACGACCATCTCTAACTGGCAACACTGCTTCTGTTTATCAGCCGAACACAGTCAAAGAGTTTCTAAATACGGTAGATACTGTGAACATTTCTGCCTCTCTGCACTTCAAACTCTGTGGCGTTCACAGCGCTGCAGCTCTGACTTTGTTGTGGCAGTTGTTGGTTTCATCCCCTCCCTCTAGTACTACATGTTAGACAATAGAGAGGTACGCTGGTTTGAACTTTCACCATAGTAGCAGGGGTTTAAAGTGACAGTGTCAAAACACACACATACACACACACACACACACACACACACACACACACACACACACACAGACAGCATAGTCATCCTGTAAATTACTACAAAGTTAAAGGTCTCTCCAAAATGATGTGTACTTTCATCTCCTTGTGCTGTTATTGGTATAAAATAAGTACATTTATAAATTCTGGAGCACTAAACAGTAAAAATATATATTAATAAACACTCTTATACTACTCTTATTAAAATAAAATACTAACATTTCAATAGGTCATATTATTATCAGCTAACCACAGATCAAATACTCATCTTAAAACTTATTACTAAGTTGAAAATAACATGCTGTCATCATAGTATGCAACACTAAACACATGAGTCACACTGAATGATGTGATCCCGCTTCACTGTTTTTTTCCACAAGATGTGTCTTCCTGCAGAGACGTCACCTGAAACTGACTGTATCAGACATTAAATACACCTGCTGCCAGGTAATTCTAGATCTGCGGGACTCCTCTCTTATGTAAACATGATACATCCAAGCCCGAGTATCAGATTCAAACAGGCACTGACCTGACTCCACCATAAGCAAACTCCAAATGCTGCCTGCGAAGAGCAGTACATGTCCTCCTTTACTAATTAAACTGTGTGATGTGTGAGATATGTAGGCGCAGTGGTCTTACCTTGGGCAAATGAGGAAGCTTGTCTGACAGGAGGAAACGCGTACCATGTTGGTGGCAGGTGTGACATCACAGCCTGTTCAACCTGTTTCTCTCTGGAATTAGAAACATTTTGCTTACCGCAGACTGAAAACCAACCCTCCTTACCTGTTTCCCTTGTTCACCTAAAGTCCTGTGAGCTCGATCACATGTTTCCTATCTGCAAAGTCATTCTCTGGTAGCACAGCAATTTCCATGACACGGTGCGGGGGTATCTGCACTAATTATCTTCATGTAAGTATTTGTAGTTTTAAATGCCACACAAACATTAATTACCATAAAAAGAGATTATTTCAGGCTGTTATCATATGTTGTTTTTATGATTTGTTATACCAAAGCCGTCCATTTATTCAATCTTTATTTATACAAGCTGGTCCAATGAGAGTAGTTCACATTCTTTTGCATGCCAGCTTCACAGCAGAAATAAACAGCCTGGTACAAAAACTGTTTTGGTCTCTATAGCTAATTTCCCCGTTCATGGCATCTGTACTGAGTCTGATTTTTTATAGAACTCACCCGTTCAAATTATATCAAGGTTTAAAGTTATGCATAATTGACAGTAAGGCTGCTTTGATTGACAGGCAGATGTTGTTACAGGTGGCTTGGTTGAGCAACTCGCCATTATTCAGCCCGCCTCAGGTCCAGCAACGACCCACGTCTTTGCCCGTTCTTAATTTTTTAATCACATTCACACACATTATGACTGCATGTTAATCTGCACCTCTCGTTTCTTCTCGGCTTGTTTATGTTCTCTGAAAAACTGCACCGATGCGCCTCCTTTGATCGGCTCACAAATATTTACGATGCTTGTCAGTCTGTCTTGTCGCTTGTCATGTTCCTGAGGAATGAGAAACATGACTTTATCTCTGTCTTTCAATCTACATACTGCGTGTTGTCACTCTAACGACTATAAATCTTTCCTTCAGCTCCATAGAGCTCTGCTGGCACTATGCTGGGGTCCAAGCAATCAACAGCAAAAGAAATTGATATGGACCCCACAAGGTTAAATCTCTCCCTCTTCATTGTTTCTCCACTAGCAGACATTTTGATGAGATATTATATCAGTGTTAATACATTCATTTATCAGATAAATATCTTGTATGATTAACCTTTATATGTTTTAGTTACAGTTTTCTGTCAGACTGAATTGTCAGACTACATTGAATTCATGAGACATTTAGAAATGAATTGAAAGTTATATTTATCTACAGTGACTATTATGTTAGAAAATCAGGAGACAAGACAAGGCAAATATAAACAGTGTTCAAAGCAGTCATAAGTGCACACCATCTCTGTTTGTAAACCAAATTCATTTTATTAAGAAAAATTGGAAGATGCTAGGTCGATCCTCATTGGTCGGAAACCAAAGTGACATCACAGCTCATCTTTAGATTTGTCGGCTGGTGCCTCTGCAGACTTATCAGTCACCTGAAAGAGAGAAACGGCGGTGAGTGTTTCATATACTTCAAAGAAAAACAGTAAAGTACCTGTAAAAATACAAACCTTGCTATCATCATCTTCGTCGTCGTCGTCTTCATCATCCTCATCGTCGTCATCGTCCTCCTCAGCTGCTTCCTGGGGCATCACTCCACCATTATCCAGAAACTTAGACATGGACTCCAGATCTCTGTTTCCGCTGTATTCGACGGCCTACAGGACAACAGAGCAAGTCGGGACGATCAGGAGAGAGTCTATACAAATGATGTGTCTGTAAAGGTGACAGACGTGTAACCGTGGTTACCTCTTTGCCACCAGCTGGGAAGTATTTGAGCGTTGGGAATCCTTGAATGGCAACGGACTCCACCTCGTTGGCCGTGGCGTCCATCTTGGCTATGATGATGTCATCGCTCTCTGCGTACTTTTCGCCCAGCTTGTCCCAGATCGGAGCCAACTCCTTACAGTGTCCGCACCACGGAGCATCTGCACACAGACAGAAAATACTGTTCGAAGACGAACGGGAACATCTGGTTTCACATCAGTGGACGTCTACACTGTGAAAGTTATTTCAAAGAGACCAATTATAACATGAGCTGGTACACACACAATGGTATTAATTTAATGATGACATGTCCAGCGACAAAGCCAAAAGGTGTGTCTCAATTTGTATAATTCTGTAAGTCCAATTATATGTCGTACACCGTGTACACTACGTACTTGCCAGCCTGGTGCACTAATCTCTTACCAGAAATGACGAGCACAATATTTTACTGCTTTTTCTACTTCTACTTTTCCAGTTTTGCTTTCACAGTGCAGACTCAGGCCGGAACACAAACTGACTCACAAAACTCCACAAAGACGTTTTTGGTCGGGTCCAAAGCGACAGACTCAAAATTCTTCCCCACCAGGACTTTGACCGGTCCCTTGTTCCAGTCCTCTGGGATGTCCTCAGACCGATAATAGGGCTGCACCACAAAACAAGACAAGTTACTGGATTTCATGCTGCTGTGGGACTGAATATCAAACATGCAAATGTGTGTGTGTGCCTATGTGTGTGTTACCTTGGCAGTTCCATCCACAACCTCCTGACACAACTGTGTCAGAGACTCAGGTGTGAGATCCTCGGTAGCGATGTTGAACTTCTTTCCTGTCTCCATGTTGATGATGCGTGCGGTGGGGGCGTCGCTCGCGGACACGCCGAAGTATGACAGCACGTGAGCGAGGGACTCTGTCACATCGATCACGATGAAGAGCATCTACACACACCAGACATAAAAAAAACAAAGACTGAATGAAGTTTTATGTCTTTATCTTACTGCCAAACACACACACACACACACACACACACACACTGGACTGTTACCTTGCCCTTGAACTGTTTGGCGACAGGCCTGGAGTCCTCCACCAGAGCTGTCTGACTCTCCACAGAGGAGTTGATGAACAGCAGGCTGTGCAGGAGGATGGTGGAGGTGAAGATCTTATCTGCAGTCTGAAAACACACACGCACAGACACACACACACACACACACACGAGTGCACAGTGTCATTTGAATATCATTTTACATGTTATTTTCATTTTTTCAATCATGCGTGTGTGTTTGTGCACAGGTGTGTGTTACCTCCTGTTTGAACGGAATGATCAGCTCCAGGCTGTTTTGCTTGATGAAGGAGGTGAAATTTGTTTTGTCCAGCTTCCCGTCTTCGGACAACGCAAAGTCTGCTCTGCCGTCATCGAACTAGCAAACACACACGCACACACACAAATCTATAAGTCGATGTCATTCTACAGATAATTAACCAACAATAAATTTAACACAAGTTAAAGGATTAATAGCTAATCCAACATGACACACAAAGAATTAAACAAAATAAAAGGTGATGTAACCATGGATGGATTAAGACCCCAAAGTCACTGAAACCATCCTGCCAAAGACTGCAGTTCATCAAGTGGCCACTTGGGGCTGGCTACAGAACTCAATCTCCATAAGCTCCATGTTAAAATGTCCAACTTCACAGCAGAAATAAACATGTTTACAGCCTGGTACAAAAAAAAATTGCAACTGTAACTGCAAAACTGTACTGAGGGTGAATTTCTATATAACTCATCTGTTTAAATTATATTAAGGCTTTAAAATGTGCTTCATAGTGTGGGCGCTGTTAAAAATGGGTGGTTTGAGCGCCAGAGAGTCATTCAGGTCTGCTGATGATCCACCTCTTTGCCAATTTATAGATTAGCTGCGAGGCGGAAGAACCCAGTCACAGACTTGTTTTGTGCCTTTCTCTAGTCATATTCGTGGTCTGACTTTTCGAAATGAAACGTGGAAAAAACAAATCAGACCCTGATGCCTTGATGAGCATGACAGAGGATGAAACACCAAAATGTTATATTTACTTCCACAGCGGTCCTGGCGGTCCTGTGATGGGCTTTTCCTCATATTTTCTGACACTTTATCGACTAAACAATCGCTCGTTTAATAAATAATACCTGACAGGTTAATCCATCATAGAAAATAATCATTGCAGTAGTTCCTCTATCTTCTGTTATATGGACAGATGCATAAATCAAACGTAAGCCTTTGTCATATTCTGGACTAAACTCTAATCTAAAATTGGAAATATATTTATAGATATCAGAATCAGCAGAATATCCTCACTTTTCTATCCCTGTGAGGACATTCTGCCCTCAATAAGGAGCATACTGTATGGACTCACTCTAGGTGCTAGATGGCAGCAAAGCTAACATCACTGCAGCTTGTGACTCTGTGTCTTTCCCTTAGTCTTACAACATGTTTGTACCTTTTTGAAGAGCACTGCTGAGTTGGCTTTTACTTCGTACTTCTGGAACACCTCAGGACTCGATGACAGAGCGAACTCAGTGTCCGTCTCATCCAGAACAACTTCCTTGAACACCTTGGCTGCCTCACCTTCCAGATCCTGATATGAATACAGACATGAGTGTGAGTATGAATAAAAACGTGTGACTCTGTTATTTCAACGTAAGGATAGATAAAACAGATGAACGTACGTCAAAGAATCCCACAACAGCGATCTTATGGGCATCAATGAACTGAGCTGCAGAGTCTGCAGAGTCAAGCACCAGAGCACCGGGGCCTGAGCGACGCTTCATCCACTGGATTATTCCCTCCACTGTCCTCTTACCTGGAACACACACACAAACACACCAAGTCATGTCAGAGTCATGTCAGGTGCTTTAACACGCCAACAAGCTCAAACTAACCATAAACAGACGTGTGTAAATAAACACACACACTATGCTCAAAAAGGTCGTGATCGGGTTTGTCAGTAAGATACTACCCCAGGTGAAATAGCATTAAAGAAAAAGTTCAAGATGATGAAAATATACTTTTCTTCTTAAAAGTTGTATCAATCGTCTCACCTAATTCTTAAAAATAAAACAAACTGTTGAAATATTTCTTCAACCAGACTTAATCTTAAAATAAACAACATTTACATAATCATATCATTAAACACAGAAAAAAAACAGTTGATCCAAACAAATAACCGGAGGCACAAAAAAATGATGGACAGGTAAGTAAACACACACACACAGACACTCTTGATTTAGATGTAGCTGCTCAGGTAACCCTCAGGTTTAGTGATGATGTTGACACACAGAGTTGTGAGTCCAGCTTTAACAGTGCTGCCTGCTGCTACATATGTGTGGGTCCTGTGTGTGTGCGTGTGTTTACCAGTGTAGTCGACAGGCTGCTTGCGGTCTCCGTTCACAAACAGTTTCAGAGTGGGGAAACTTCCAACGTCAAACTCCTCTGCCAGCTCTCTCTCTTCTGTGGCCTCCACTTTGGCCAAGCGCATCGCCGGCTCCTCCGTCTTCAGCTTCCCGGCAGCCTCTGCGTAAAGCGGCTCCAGCTTTTTACAGTGTCCGCACCAGGGTGCATCTGCACACACACACACACGAAAACACACATGTAGAGTTTACATTTCACACAGCATGGAGTTGTGTTCACAGCAGACATGCAGCACACTCCTCAGGCCTCTGGTTTATCCATTTTTTTGGTTGCTATCAGCAGCAAATGCAGAGATACGCATGGAAATAAGCTGCTGATAGCAGCAGTGGCAGTTGGGCTTTATCCCCTCTTTCTTGTCATGGCCTCACGACCTCATCTGTGGGAGAGTTGAACCGAGAGAGCATCTGGACGAGTAAGGCCACGTGTATGCACGTTTGTGCGATAACGCCTCAGTGCTCATGGGAGCAGAGGTGGAAACTTCACATTTATGCTGCCATTAAAATCTAAATCTCTAAATTAAAGGCCCAATTAGTCAGTTATTCTTGAAGCTTTTGATCTCATCCCGCGGCCTTCTTCAGCTTTATTTTAGTATTTGTGTTTCAAAGGCCAAGAATGAACCTCAGTGTTTATTTAACTCTTTAAACTTTGTGTTACATCACAAGATATGTCCGTCTTCTTTAAGAAATAACACGTTCTAACACAAAACCAGTCATAATCCCTTTTATCCCAACATATGTTGCTCTAAAAACAGAAGTCATATATATATTGTCTCAAAAAAGTTCTTTGTGACAGGTTAATGACGCCTGTTGGGCACAAAAAAGATACAAACATTGATAATGATCATGTTACAGCTTAGACATCAGTCAGTACTCACAGAATTCGACCAGTAAAAACTTGTTTTCACTGAGAGCTCTTTCAAAGTTGCCGATGTGGAGGACCATCACATCTTTCTCCTCCTCGATCTCAGTCGTTTTCTCTTTCTTTGGCGCCTCTTCGGTTTCATCCTCCCCGTCTCCTGCCTGTGCTGAGATCTCCTCTGTTGATGCGTCTCCTTGTGTTTCTGTCTGTTTGTCAGCGCCGGCGTCTGTGTCTTCAGCCTGGATGGAGGAGACCCACAGCAGCAGGCCCAGCAGAGTTATGGACAAGAGCGTGCGTGTCCTCATGTTGCCGTTTTCTGTCTGAGCCGCTCGGGTACGGGCATCCAACACATGTGTCACAGAGAGTTTGAACCTTTTAAGTGTCTGAGATGGAGAGTGTGTGTCAGAATTTTACTGGCCTTCCTGCTCGTCCAATCAGACGACACACCTGTGGGAGACTCTTTCCAGTCTAAACCAATCAAATGGTGCCCTGTACATTCAGAATTGGCTATATACCGTTAAGATTTCATCACTTGGACACGTCTTTATGTTTCTCTGCTCCCTTTTTTAGAAAAAAAAAATCTTTTCTTAATCTTTTTTGAAATTATTTTCTTCATTGTGTCTTTAGCTCTGGGCCTTATCAGGTCTTCATTTGCATAAAAGTCAGTCATAAAATAATTTCTAACTGTCTCTCTCTCTTTTTTTTTAATATCGCTATTTATGTTTACTTGAACAAACTCTCTCACGCCTATCTCCAACTCCAACAAGAGACAAACCGGTTTGGCAAAAACAAAATCCAGAGCTGCAGGCTACTTAGAGCTGAATAAACTGTTAGTGCATATTGATATACTAAACAAGTTATTGTAAACAAGTTAGTTAAACAAGTAAAACAAGACACGCGTTGGCCCAGGATTGGCTGGATGGTTTAACTCACTTGAAGAGGCTGGTTCACACAGATGATGCAGATCGTTTTGGTTTTATTGGATGAGCCGAGGCGTTCAGGTAACAGAAATGCTCTCTGATGTACCTGTAACAATGCCAAACAGTGATGTCACAGCGTCCTGTAGTACACCTTTACATCAGTGAAGTAAAGTAAGACGTTGAACCAGAGGTCGGCAAACACAAGATTTCGAATGGAGTTCCTCTAAACTTGAAACTAGATTTTTTTCTAGAAAACGTTGTCACAGACAAGTTTAACATATTTTCACAGCATTAAAGCAACACTGTGTAACATTTCTATCATCGCCCAGGAAAAGCTTTACAGCGCTAAGCCACACACCGCCAACTATTTCACTATTTCTGGTGAAACTGGATCGTTATTAATTAATTATAGCTGCTGTTAGCTAATGTTAGCTTGGTTTGTTAGCTCAGAGCACCACAGGCGTTTTGGACCACCCGGAAGATTAGGTTAACAGCGGGGCTGATCTCACGCTAACTGGAGTGCAATACAACCAGCCTCAGCAGCCTCTGTGGACAAAATGGTAATAACTGGAGAAGAGTAAATCTGGGACCGACTTTTAGTCGCTGGTGAAAGCTTTGTGAAATAAAAGGCTGAAAGACAGACACCAGGCTGGGCTTCTTGCTGTTGGACTAGTAAGTAATATTAGCTGACTGCTAGTGTTTTTGTCTGTCAGCAAAGTTGTCAGCTCACAAGTAACACAATCAAAACAAAATGTACAGGTGCACTCTGAAATGTTGCTTTAATAGGTTACTAATTACAAAGAAATAAAGGACTTAATTACAGACTGCTATAAAAACTAGTAACTGTATGTTTGTAGGAACAAAGTCTCAGTTAATGTAGATACAGACTTCACTGTCTGCAGTTATTTATTGATTTTTGGAGGTCTTTCTTCGGTAAACAGCACTGACTCTGTTGGGTCTGTTGCTGTTAAATTAAATAATTAATACAAACATCACATAAATGAGAAAAAAACTGTGCACAACACACATTGATTTGTTTCTGTATTTTCCTTTTTTTATTTAAACATTTTACAAATATCTATCAAAATTTAAAAGAACATGAATGAACCATTTTTTTCACAAACATGCTGTTGTGTTCGTGTGTGTGTTCTCCGTCAGTGTGTGTGTGTGAGCTCCGGGTTTTGATCCCAGTTTGCCAGCAAGTCGCTGAAGTCCGGCTGAGTGCTGTCGAGGCCGTGTGTGCCGTGGTGCGGCAGCAGGTTGTAGTGCATGTGTGTGTCAGCGTCTGCATGTGTGTCGTCCTGTGAAGGTGTGTCACTGTTTGTGTGTGTGCCATCGGGTGTGTTACTGAAGCTGACCAGAGAGCAGCACGGCATCGGCTCAGTCCAGAAACTGAGCGGGAGGTGACGTTTGATCATGGGCTGGCTTCGGCTCTGACTCGGGCCCCTGTGGTTGAACAGGTCAGCCAGGGGCCCCAAACCACTGTTGCCCTTAGCGACCCCTACTCCTTGATCATCAGCACAAGTCACAAAGCTGCTCTCTTGCTCCTCGGGACTTCCTGCTCTTGCAATTTTCAGCAGGTCGTCATAGTAACGCAGCCGCCCGCTGGTTGTCATAGAGACCGAGTCGCTATAGATGTCACAAGCTTCTTGATCGCCAGAGCAGCGGCCAAAATACCGCTGGACGTCACGGCTGATGAGATCTGCAAACCTCAGCAGCTGCTTGGTCACATCCAACGTGGAGTGGGCCGGGTTTAAGAAAACCTCCTCCAGACATTCCTCCTCTTCCTCCTGAGCTTCAGATTCTTCATCCTCCTCCTCCTCTTCCTCCTCTTCCTCCTCCTCTGCCTCTCTTTCTTCCTCATCTTCCCTCACCTCTGGCTTATCTTCCAGCATCTCCTCTTCGTCTTCCCTGCACGGAGAGTGCTGGAACATCAGGGGGAAGTAGGCCGGCGCCGGGGCCTGGACGAGGAAGCTTCTGATGATGCCCGCCGCCATGTTGATTCATTAACTCTACAGAGACGGTCAGAAAAAATAAGAATGGAGTAGAGAAGCAGGATGAAAATGTGAAATTGGTTAAAAAAGGTTAAAGTTTTGTCACCTTGTGACGTGCAAACCAGCTGCCAGGTTCAGATGAATCAGTGTCTGAGGAAAGGTTTGGCCTGGGTCACTGATGGATCCGCTTTTCTGTGTGCGTGTGCATAATGTAATACTGGCCCGTCAGGACTGTCACTGTATATATACCTCAGCACGCGGCTGCAGACGTGTCTCTCCCGTCAGATGAGGCAGCTTCCAGAACAAATATTTGCGTGCCGGATTGGCCAAACAGACTTTGTTTACTTTATCACTGGGCAACCGGGGAGGGGGTCCAAGGCTAATGGATCCTTTGCTAGGGGATGATGGAGAGCTGCTATACACACATGCACACACACACACACACACCATCATTGCTTTTTTCCGTCCCCGTTATCAGGCTAGTTAAAGGATAAAAGAGCATGAAATCAAATCATATGCTGTTTTGACTTCTAAAGGGGAACACTCTGAACCGGCATCAGCAGACTGAGATACAAACCTCTCTCTCTTCAAAACATGACGTACTATAATGTTTTTTAATCGGGACTGGTAAGCGTCGCCCACGTCAACCTCCCAAACAGACTGACCATGGAGATGATTGTTTCACCTGTGGCTGAGCTTCTGTGTTTGAAAGTCTTTTGTTTGAGTGATAATAGATCAGCTGGTAGAGATGAATAAACTCCTCTCGGGCCAAGAAAAGTTTAAAGCATAAGGCTTTTATTATTGTTATTATCAACAAAAGACTAAAACCAAAAGTGTGTTTGTCCATCTCTCACCACTTTCCCACCCCGTCTGTGGCCTCAAGCCAGTTAGTTAACCTGAAAAACAAAATACACAAATACATAATTTCATTTTTAGAAAAGTCTCAGCGATTTCCTAAAACAGCTGGTCACTGTAGTTTTTTTTAGTAAATGTTACTCAAACAGTGCTATATGGTGCATTTATTGGGGACTACTTTCAGCCGTGGATTAATACACATCCATTGCTCTGATGATGGCAGCAGAACTGTGTATGTCGGATTGATTCAAACTTACGGCCCCCTGTGTTCATCGTAACGAAGGAACAATAGTTCCTGTAGTTTTTTGGAGAAAATTACAATGGAGAAGTAACATGTATCAGACTGCAGGTATACAGGTTTATTGTAGAGTTTGGTCTTTGGTCTTTGACCTGAGTTGGTCTAAATAGAAGAGCACTCTTATCTTTTCAGAGTTGTACAGTCTTAACGCACTTGATTTTCCAAAAACTATGACTCAGATGGTTTGTTTTCCCCAAACATCCTCATGAATCCTGAATAAGCTTCTTCCTTTTTGTCCAGTTTACAGTATATATATAGCGGGATAAAACATTTAGGCGTTCGCATTTAAAGAAGACGACAGCTGAGGTGGTTCGAGCGTCTGATTAGGATGTCTCGTGGGCCTCGGGATCCATCAGGAGGAGCTATTCGATACACTCCAGCTATTCGAAAGTACTCCAGTACCAAAAAAAAAATAATAATAATAATGTACAACCAGATTTTCAGACCAAGGCTTCACATATAAAGAAATTCATCTCTTCAATCAACTGCCCTTTACCTGTTAGCTGTGTGACTTCTCCTGTACCAAACAAGCACAATATGTCATCTTTTGTTAGATAAGGTCAAGCCAGCGTACTTCACTAACGTAAACTAATACCAGCTCCTAATCTCTTCCCGCACATACAACATGTATGTATTAGACATCATATATGTAAAGCATGTCAATAGCATGTCAGTCATTTGGCGGTTTTAAACCTCATAGATTAAGTCCTGCACTTAACTGACCTCACAGACATCTGTAACTCTGTAAATATGTGCGTGTGCTTCTGTTTATATGTGCATGTTGAGCATTAATGTGGGTGTGTGTGTGTGTGTATGTGTGTGTGTGTTATCAGGACACCCTGACTCCCCTGGCCTGCCTGTCATCAGTATCCAGGCTTCTGTGTTGATTTTAGGACTAAAGATCAATAGCAGCAATATGTCAGCTCTCAAGAGCCTGACAATGAATTACACACGCTTTTAGGCACACAAGCACATGGACACACACGCGCGCGCACACACACACACACGTCATCCTTTCCCTTTCCTTTTTTTAGATGATTTTTAATAAACAGTTTTCTCTAAAGTTTAAAGATGACGAGGTCGTTCAACATATGTAAGAAATGAACACGCACACAGAAAAATATGAGTTTCAACAGTTTATATGAATATAAACATTAAATATTGTTTTATGTGAAATTAATAAACCAGCTTCTCTGACATGAAGGGTAACGCACATGTACAGAAAAAGTTTACAATGTCGCTGTGACGCCTTCTGCTGTCATCAGGAAGCTAAGAAGAGAAAAGGGGGGAGTGACCGAGCGAGAGGCCACCAGACGAGTAAATCTGGGACTGACTTTAAGTCCTTGGCGAGAGTTTCCTGAAATACAAGGCTGAAAGACAGACGCTGAGCTGGACTTCTGGCATAAGTAATATTAGCTGGCGGCTATGTCTTATCATCATAAGAAATACATGTGCAGCCGTTTAGGACAGTGTTTTTACATCCTGAATCTGAGGGAGCTAAATCACAAACATACATTTCTTTGCAGTGTTGCTTTATTTATCAAACTGAAGGTAACATGGAAACTTTCCAGTGTTTTAATAATCCTGCAACTCTAAGTCCCCAAAGTCATTCACATAGTTTCCATTATCAGTTCCAGGTCTTTTAATAGCTGTTCTCAAATTTTTCCAAAACCTGGGGATCTGGTTGTCATCATCAGGCCACTTCAGGTACGTCCTGGAGTTCATGAATCTTCGCAGCTTGCAGAACTTTTTGGGGATCGTCTCTGTGTCGATGGACTCCAACAGAATCAGCACGACGGCGTCATCGTTTTGGTCAAACAGTCTAAAATGGGTGTAATCCAGCTCGTACTTGCACCATTCACTCCTGACAAAATGCTCAGAAAGGACAAACAGGGTTTTGTGACTCTTCTCGATGGCGTCTATGATGTTGTCCAGGATCCAGCCTCCGGGAATAAAGTCTCTCTTGTGGAGGCAGAGCTGCAGAGGAGGACGGCCCTGCTCCAGCTCTGGGACCAGATGTGCTTCCACCCAACCGGAGTCCATTTCACTGTAGGACACAAAGGCATCATACTCAAGCGCTCCCTTTTTTAACTTTGGCTTCCTCTTAGCTGTCACCCAGGCCCAAGTCATCTTGATGTACCACAAAAAGCTGAATTTGTGACACAACCCTGCGACCAGCAGAAACACTGCGAGGATGCCAAAGCAGAGCAAAGAAAACGCTAAAGCTGTGTGGCACTCAAACACTGACAACCTCGCGTCCTCCACGCTCTTCCCTCTCACGGAGTCAGGGGAGTCACAGATGTACGACTTGGATCCTTCTCCAATTGTGACTCTGTGATACATCAGGTCGCGTGTCATGAATGCTACAAAGTCACACGAGCAGACATAGGTGTCAGAGCCAGCCTCTAGGCTCAGGTTATTATAATTATTTAGATTTTTACTGCTAAGCGTCTGTAAATTGTTGTTCTCGATGGAGAGAGACGTGAGACGAGGATATAAACGGCCATCCGGCAAAGCGCTGAGCTTGTTGCCGGAGATGTATAACTCTCTGAGAGAAGGGAGCTCGACGTTGAACGCGGTCAAGGCGTTATCTGACAGATCGAGGACCTGTAAGCTCATCGGCAAACATGCGGTCACTTTTCTTAAATGTGTTGATGAAAGGTTCAAGAATTTGAGCCTCGGCGGCCAGTAACAAGTCTCGGGCATGCTTGGAAACACATTCATGCTCATGTCGATGTTTTCAAGCTTGTCTAGTTTGGTGAAGAGCTCGCTGTTGATCGACCTGAGGTGATTCCGGCTGACGTTGATGGTCCGCAGGCTCCAAAGGCCGCCTTCGCCGTAGCACATCAGGTCGCTAAAGGACATGTCACTTAAAATGTTGCCGCTGATGTCCATATACTGCACTTTCGACAGGCCGGCGGACATTTCGCAAGGATAGGCAAACAACTTAGAGTTTATCACAGACACGCTTTGCACCTCCTTTAGCAGAGGATGGAGGAAAAAGAGGGCGGGGAAACGGTAGAACTCAGGGATATCGATGTTTTTCCAGACAATCTCGCGCAAATGCTTCATTCTTGGGGAATCTCCAGAGCCACTGAAATGACTTAAAAAGAATTTTGTATCTTCCAGTCCCAGCATAGTTATATTGGAATCTGAGAGGGAACTCAAAACTGCTATACAAGCCCCAATTGTCAGGCTGACGTTTTTCAAAATAAAATGTCTCGTCCCGCCGTCATTGACCACTTTCAATGGGGACATTTGACTCTCCGTTGTGAAAACTGTGTCGGTGAATGTCAGGGTTGAGTCTGGGCGTACAACATCAGACAGTATAGCTTCTACAAGCTCTCGATTTCTCCAAAACGGACCGTTCAGACTGAGCTCTGCATGTTTAATTGGCCCGATTTCTTTCAAACTTCCCTCTGCGTAGACCCTCAAATTCTTTCCTTCAAAAATAACTTTGTCAAGAGCACCGAGGCCAGAAAAGTCACCTTTTCTGACAGATTCGAGGTAAGGTCCTCCCAGGTGTAGAGTCTTTAATCTCTTGAGTGGCTGGAAAAGATTACCTTGACCCAACATCTTGTATTTGTTCCCCAAAAGATCCAAGTGCTGTAGAGACAAAAGGTTCCTAAACCATTCAGCAGACAGCGTTTCCAGCCTGTTTGACGACAAGTCCAGTTTGACCAAATTAGTCAGCGGGACAAACGCTTGCTCCTGGATCACTTTGATTATGTTGTTATTAATGATCAAAGACCGTAAACCGGAGTATGCAACGAAGTCATTTTTATTTATCTTCTTCAGTCTGTTGAATGACAGATCCAGTTCAGTGACGGTGGGCTTCGAAGGGGCTGCGGGGACTTGCCTCAGGTTTTGTCGCGAGCAGTCACAGGACGTTTGTTCACAGCTCCGACACCGCGAGACGCTTTGATGCGTTTGCAGAAGGACAAACACGAGAAGCATCAGGAGTGACATCTCGAATCCCTGTAAACACACAAAAGACGAGAAAAGCCGACGATCGGTCGGTGTAAATTGCTGTGCAAAGCAATCTGAGTATAAAAAAGTAGAATTGTTGCTTATAAAATAAATTCAAAACATTACATTATTTAAATTTGCTTGCTTGCTAAATTTAAATGATGAATTTCAAATGGGACTGAAAAATTGTTGAAAAGGTTTTTTTATTATTTTTATGTTAAATGTTTGTATGTGCATGCTGAGCATTAATATTTGAGCTTTTGTTTTAGTTTTTAAACATTTGAATAAAAATATTCAGTCAATCAATGTGTAATAGCTTTTTCTATTTGTACAGTTTATTTGAATGTATAATTAAACCCTGAATGCATTCATAACTTCTCCAACAGTGCACTCCACGAAGCACGACGGAGGACGAAATTAAAGTAATAAATAAAATAATAAAATAATAAAATAATAAAATGAAATACCTTGATGCGTCTAGGTGTCTCACTCTTCGTCCTTCTTCTCACACACTCACAGAAAGATGTGAATCAAACGTTTGCACACCTCTCATGTTCTTACAAATTAGGAAGTAGTGAGTCAGAAGTTAAACGTTAGCGTTTCCCGGCAGAGCTTTAGAGAAATCTTTGGGATCTCACGAACAACAGCTTGTTCGTTGGTTTGTTTGGTGTCACATTTCCATAGAGAGATGACAGAACCAGAAGAAAAGCAGGAAGTTGGACACAGGTCAGCACCTACACTGGCTGCAGCTGCCTCTGAACTCTGAGCAGGGAAAGTGACGTATGGATGTGTACAGCACTGAAATATTTAATGACTGACCTTGTTTTCATAACTGATTCCCTTTTTTGTTAACATCATCCAACTGTTCAGACAAGATACAGCCATGATGATTAATCCTGATTAACTTAACTTCCACCTTATAATTTAATTAAATCATTGTTGACATGTAAGGGGAACAACATAAAGATCAATTTCCCAAAATTTACAGGGCAAATTACACAAAGCATTTTTGTAGACAAGCAACTGCAAGACTATAATCTGATATTTAGCTTTTGATCTAGATGTAGTTGATATTAACTTTTTTTTGGTATTTGGTCTGTTCAAATACATCAGCCAGGAAACAGGGCCTGTGGGCTCTGATAAGCAGTGCTGTTTGAGTAGATGTACTTATTTTCAGTCAGCACTGGGTATACCAACTTCTGCAAACTCATCTGCAATGTATTTGAAGTTAGGACTAAGGTATACTTCACTCAGAAGACATACTGTAGATGTCTGAGCCATCTGTGGGGCAATATTTATTACAAAATCTGCAGCTCTTCTGTGACTAATGTTGATTTAATAACGAGGCCATAATACCAATGATCACACAGGCTGTTTAAAGACAGTATGCCCACTTCAGACAAGTGATTAAAACCGAGATATAAGTAAAGAAAAACAGACGTGTAGACGGATAAAAGTTAAACTCCACATTGTGAAATTAAAGAAAGACTCGGATGAAGTACAAAACCTTTTTTTTTTATTTTCTATGATCAAAACTGCAAAACATCTAGAAAAATATACAACAAATGCTTAACCTTTCACAACATTTAACATTTGAAAATGGGAACATAAAAGAAAAGGAATATTCACATTTTCCCCATTAATGATAAAAGAACATTCATTTTTATTTCCTTTCTTTTACATATCAATGTTTTTTTATATGTTTGCAATTAATATTAAGGTCTGCCATTTTGTTTCATCTTTATATTTTAAACATCTCCACAGTAGCCGGAGTCGTTGGAGAGCTGCGAGTTGGAGCTGCGGTTGGAGGAAGAGTTCCATATGTCGAGGTTCATGTGCGGGCCGAACGGGTTGAAGCTGGAGTACTGGATGGGTGCGCACCTCCCTTCTGGCTCCCGGCTGAAGGGAGAATGAGGCGGGGTGATGGGGGACACGGGGGACATCGGGGCTGACCGCTCAGGTTGGAAATGGCTCTGGTAGGGCTCGCTCTGGGGGGTCCAGATGGATCCAAACAGACTGGACATGGGGGAGAGGCTGCGGGTACCCGAGAAGTATGGCTGCGGAGGACGGAGAGAAAGAAAGCGTTAGACGAGTTTTCAGAGCTGGTTTGTGCGCAATCCAAAGAAGTTATATCACTTTACTGGACGTCTGACATTTTCTAACCATACCTGCCATTCACTTTGCTACCACTGGCCATTTCTGTTCCCTGCAGAAATGAACTGTCACTTCTCAGATTTTTAAATCAGCTCTTCTTTCCAGCTAAACTAAAATTACCCCAAAAGTAAAGATGGGAAAGTTTCTCCCCATCAGCAGAAATGTCGTGTTTCCGGGTGTGGCAGAGAGTAGTGTTTAAGATGCATGCCGTGGAACCGCAACATCCCTGTTGGATGCCAGCTCGTCGCCTTAACCATGCAATAATATTTTTTTCACGTCTGTTGTCAAGACTACCTCAAGGAAATATAACATGATGCATGTGCAGTCATAAGACTTTTACACTTTTACAAGTAATTAGAGTAATATTTGCATTAACCCTGATAGATAACAGATTTTATTTTTTATTTTATTAAACTAATATTTAATAAATAATAAAAATTAAAACGTCAAGTAAAATATAACAATAAATGTACTGTTGAATCGATATGTGCTGATAACACTTTGTCTGGATGTTTGAATAGGAGAAACTCTGCCCACTGTACGACTGAGCGAAAAGGAGAAGCAGCAAACGAAAGAGAAGTCTATAAAACACACTAACAGCACTAAACGCTCTTGTTCCTTATTTCCGCTCAGACAAGAAGAGCCGAGCGACGAACATGAAGGGCTGATGACTTCCTCTAAATGACTCACAACAGAGAAGCCACTGGTTTCCTTAGTGTCCGTTGCTGCTGTTTAAAATGACTCAACCTTGACTACACACCATCCACCATCCACCACACACCACACACCACATCTGGGTGTTCATGTGTCCATCGCAGAAGTTTCTCTTTCTCGTCACAGATTCATAGTTGCATGCAATTTCTAAAACTTCTTCAAATTCGTAATCCAACAACAAAAGTGCTGCTATGATTATGATGTACTGTGTTGTGGGAGCATTGTTTGTACTTATTTACTTACACTGTAGATTTATTGTATTTTTACATCCTGCTCCTTTATGATTTTACTGAAACCTACTGATTTTTTTTCAACCCACATCCTGTACGTCTATATTTAGGTACAAATATGTGCCGTGTGAGTGACTGCACTTCTCACATGTTCACTTCTCTTTGTTAATTTATGTGCCTGAAACCAGCCAAGAGGAAAATTTCATAAAACACAATTTTCATGTTTCAATAGATAAAATAAAATATAATAATAATAATAATAATAATAATAATAATAATAATAATAATAATAATACTAATAATAATAATAACATTTGAACACATCACATTGGGCTCTGGGAAAATACATTTTATAGGAAAACCAACTAATCAAGAAAATAATCTGCAGATGTTATCGATGATGAAAATTATCTGCAGATGTTATCAATGATGAAAATAATCTGCAGCATAGCTCTAAATTTTCTCCTCCTGACTGTTTTGAGTTTCACATTGTGGCTCATCACCTTGCTGCCCACACAGGCTGCGGTCTCCCAGGTTGAGGGCGATTCCTGAGGCTGTTCCTCACTCCAGCTCGTCTGACTGCAGTGTGCATTCTGGCTCTCTTGAGCGGGAAAACTCGGAAATGTTCCATTACCTACGAGGCGATTGGCAGAAACGAAAGCTGAACTTTAATGAGGCAGAGTCAGCGTTTGCTTGAGTGATTTCATTTTCTTAAAAGCACAGAGAGCAATGTATATAAGTGGAGCTAGGTGTAAGAAACTGTACCTATGTAGTTGGCTTCCTCACGGTAGGCGTAGGGACTGTTGCAATGGCTGTTGGCACTACTCCAAGTAAACCTGTAGGAAACAAGGAAACGTTTCATTCAGCGGTTTAAACGGGGACAGATTACTGCAGCGCTGGGAGGTCAAATATTCAAATCGCGAACCAGTAACACTAACATGCTGCTGTTTACACAGAGGGGAGAAGAAGCATAAACGTAATGGAGCTTTTAGATGAATACACACATTTAACACAGCAACATGTTATTCGTACAAGTTCTTATACCAATTTTATCACAAAAGGAGCAACAATTTTCTGTTTCCAGTTTTTGGACAACAACTCATTTTCCACCAGGATGTGTGAAATGCAAAAAAGGTAAATGTTGACTTTTTTTGGCGCTTGGAGGGAGAAGGACGCCCTATAAAGTGGACATCTACAGCGTCTTACATTTCCTACTTTCACATCCATTTGACTCATATTCGCTGTGCTGCAGTCTCCACCAGCTTGTTTGAATAACTCCCTTTATCCAATCTCTCTGCTGTTTGGTTCTGGGTTTATGATTAAAGGTGACTCATTTCACAGTACAGATCACCTTTGGTTCATTTTAATATAAAAACAGTATACAGAAATACAGTTTTAACAAACCTACCCATTGTATGACGCGGTGGTTGCTGGCTGAGGTATGTAGGGCAGAGCTTCGGTGGTGTTGTATCTGAACTCATTGGTGAGAGGGATGGATGGAGCCGACCACGTCTCTTCAGGCAAATACTGACCTGCCAGGTCTGAGAGAGCACACGACAACTTTCCGTTAAAAACCAGAGTTAATATACGAGAGTCATTTTGTTGGAGACGTGCAAAGATGTTGATTTTAGACTGTGCTGCAAGCGCAGACTTACTATGAATGTCTTTATCCATGTTCCTGTCCACTGTTCGTGCAGCGACATCAGCAAAACTGGGGGCAAAGCTGGGCACTGTGGGCTCGGGGCTTTGGCACGGGTCTTTACGGTACAAGCTGTTCATGCTACGCACGGAGAAAAGTTTACAGGTCAAACAGGGTACGGACGCAAACACATTTGTACATTTTCCTTAGGTTCTGAAAATTTGCTGCAAAGAAACAAACATCAGATTTTACTTGATTCACAAGTTTTAACATAAAAATTGTTAAGAAATGGCAAGATAGGAGCATATGGTGGAGGCTCGCACTAGCAGAGCCAGCTTGTGTATCCAGTTAAGTGTGCGTTTACCTGTGAGCCTTGTAGTTTGTTTTCATTGTCTGATAGCAGTCTCGCTCTACTGGGTAGACACCGTACTGCATGGAGTCCCCTGTAAAAAAAAAAAAACAAGATATCAAACCGATGTCAAAATAATGTAATTCACCACCGTCTTCTGTGATGAAATCCTTAATATCATTTTCAGAGATAAGTTAGTGTACGAGTGTTCTTTACTTTTTCTAGATGAGGTAGTGCAGGCGTGGGTTCGAGCACTGGGGTCTTTGTCTCCCTCCATACTGCTGGCGCTGCTCCAGCTGCCCCAGCTCCCTCTGCTGGCCCTCACGCTGCCTGACGAGCTGCCTGAATCCGATCCTGACTCACACACTCCACCGCCACGGCGCTCTGTAGTGCACTTCCGCCGGGTGCGGGCAGGACACACACCTGCTGGACATCAACCAGGCCGGTGAGATTTAAAATCAAAGTGTTGAGTTAGTAAAAGCTGCAGAGGACTGTGACCGGATGCTGACCGTTCTGTTTGAGGGGGCTTTCAGCATTCTGTCCGGGCTTCGGTGCTTCTGGCTTGGTGCCGTTGCAGCAGCGGTTCCTGTTGCGGGTTGCGCTGGCGTTGCGGTCGCCTGTTTTCCAATCAGGTTCTTTCTCTCTCTCTGGCATCACTACCACATTGTGCTCAGGAGCACTAGGACAGAGACAATGAGAATACATCTTATCTGTCTGCTCTTTAACCATTAGATTCATCGTAGATGAACATAAATAAATAAATTTACCTGGAGACATTTTCTGTCTTCCTGCGACTCCTCTTTCCCTTATTATTTCCTGCAGCAGCACCAGTCTCCGCATTCTGGGCTTTCTTTTTCTGGCCTTTCCCATCTTCTCTCAGCTGGAGAGAGAAAAATGAGTATCAATCAATCTGTCATACATTAAATTTAGTTGAATAAGTGCTGGCATAACGTTTCAGCGCCTTCCTTACCTCCATTTCAGCACTGTCCCTTTTCTCAGAGTCGATCTTCTCTGCATAGTGCTCAGTGCAGCTCTTCTCCACAGGGCTGCACACTAATAGGCCTGGTCTAGGTCCTGGGCTCAGTGTGACGTTATCTGGGAAACCAGCAGGCATTTCCATAGGAAACATAACTGCTGCTGGCACTCTATCTTCTATAGTGCAGTGGGGGTCTTCTTTAAAGTCTGCAGAGGTCTTTTTATCCAGCTCACTGATGAAAGCTGGTTCGTTGTTGTTGCAGACGTCAGGGTCTGGGGTCAGGGGAGGGTCCGGAGTCAGGTCCTCTTGCTCTTCATCCATCGTCACAGCACCGGCCGCTGCTGTGGACAAGCTGGGCTTGTATTTGCTGTAATAGAGTGAAACCTTGTGTTTCTTTTGAGACTGGGACGGGGTGATGGAGGACCCTTTCTTTGAGGACTGAGGACGCGGGGTGGCGCTGTTGGCAAGAGCTGGAGAGCCACGGCCCTTTCCTTTGTCTGAGGTGTGACACGTGTCCACGTAGCTCTTACAGCTGCCTTTCGCTTTACTGCAAAACAAAACACAAAATTTGCAAATTTTGCAAAATATTTTAAACACCAAAAAAAAAAATAGTGACTACTCTGAAAAACTCTGCACATACTTCACTCCATTTGGTGTGATATTATTGACGGGGCCGTTATCGCGGGACAGGACAGAGTTGTGGTTGCTCCTGATGGTCGGTGTGGAGAACTCATTCAGGATGTACTGGGCCTGATGGAAGGCCATCAGACACACACCGAACAGGGAGAAGCTGAAACACAAACAGGAACAACAGACATTATAGACATTATATGTTACATCTCCGATACGCACTCAGAAACTAGAAAACAATGACTTAATACTTCAACTCATGTTAGAAAGATATGAAAATATTTGGTATTGATTGAATTAATTTGGTAATTGCTTAAACATACTCACCATGTGAAGATGAGAGTCACCACCCAGAAAGTGTCCTCCCAGCTGGGACCAGGAACCACCTGAGCGCAGAGGGGCAACATGTGGTGAGGCAGCGTCACATTGAGGGTGAAAGGGAAAGAAGTGCCGCGTGATGTCACCAGGGTGAGGTCCCGGATCACCCAGGATGAGGTGAAGTCTGGGGTGAACCTGAGGACACAAGCAGGTGGAGACAATGAGGGACGAGAGAACGGGGCACGGAAAGAGTGAAGGAAAGAACAGGAAGAGAAAGATTAAAAAGGAAAAGGTCAAATTAAGACAAACTGCAAGAGGAAGAGAGTAGAAAAATCAGCCAACAGATGAAGGCACTACCACAGAATAGAATCCTGACTCTGCACCAGTTACATGACAACAACATCTAAATATTTAGTGACAACACTGAAAAAAGAAATCAGCTGTCAATCTATAAAAGAGAGATTTCACTTACGCGATAGTGATCTCAGAGGAGGTGTTGTGGTCGAGGCTGAAGGGACGACACTGCAGGACCTCGAAGCCAAAACCCTGACACGTGTATCCATTTATGTTCATTGACATGACCGTCAGAGGAAGCTCTCCTGCATTCTCCACCTTGAAACTCTTCCTGATTGCGAAGAGTGGCTTGTTGGTGCGCAGACCTGCGAGTGACAAGCAGTAACGTTATGCCACGTATTTGTTTCATTGCCGTATGTTCCTGTTCAGAGTGATGACGCGCCACTAAACTTTATTACTTAACAGTCGTCTGGTGATATAAAGCTTAAACATTATTTTCCTCACCATCTCGACACTCCATTAGAGTTGACTGGGGAACATTGAAGCGCAGAGAGGCTCCTGGGCCGGGCATTTTGCCTCCGACTCTGAGCATCTCTTTGGCGCCGTGGCCCTGCACCGTCATCATGTCGAACACCGTCAGGTTGTTCCTGAAAGAAGTTAGAGACATAAAAACATAAATAAAATCATCTGATAGAGACAGGATGGTGCTCATGATTTTGCAGTTTGGATATTTTTTGTTGTTTTTGTAATACCATGTCCTGCTCTACTCGTATGAAGCCGTACCTGATGATGAGAATGGTAGTGGTGGGCTTGTGGTCAGAGGGCGTAAAGACCACAGCAACTTCTCTGGCCTCCCAGGGCTGCAGCAGCAGTCGCAGGACACCTCCACCTCTTATGTCCTCCACATTCTCACCCGCCTGCACACAGACAGAGAGGAAGAGGTGTAAAAAAGGCTTGGGAAGGAACATAGACAATATTAAATAGCGATCTTGTCTATGTGTTTAACACTATAAATGCATTTCTGAATTTACCTTTGGGGGAGAAGCCAACAGAGAAAACTCTGTAGTGCTGATGTTAACAGAAATGGGGCTGATATTAAACCTGCCAATCAAAACAGAGAAAATGATTTGACAAATCAACAAGAGGAAAGTGCTGGAGTGTTTAATTGAATCATTCTCTGCGATATCAGACGTGTACTGTCGACAGCGTACCAGTTGGTTAGGAGGTCCAGGGCCTCCAGGGGAGCAGGGTACAGGGCGAGGATTCGAATTTCTACAGAGACCACTGAAGAAGAAGGATTCTTCAGCATGAACGTCTTCACCTGAAACAAATAAATACTAAATGTTCACTCTCTGCTGCAGATAAATGTCACAAATACATTTGAAAGTATATGTGCAGCATTTTTAGTGATGAGTCTTTGAGTGTCGCCCACCTTGCTCTCATTGACAGGTGTAGCACCGAAGTCTAGAGGAAGGGACGTCTCTACAGGGAGTCTGGGCCACCTGAGAGGACAATAAAATTTATATGATTAAAGATGTTAATGTAATCATGTCTTAGACATAAATACAATTTCATGAAAAACAAAGCTGTGTGATGCATTTAGGACTGACCTGCAAGGCAACTTGTCTTTGTGGCTCTGCCATCGAGAGCAGAGCTCAGCGGCCAGTTTGCTGTCAACATGCCAGGACGAGGAGGAAAAGTCTGGAAGGAGCGAACGCTGCCACTCCAAGCGACCTGATGAGAAATTAGAGAAAATAATTAATAAATGGAGAATTAAAAAAAAAAAAAAAACTTTATTATGACTTTGGCACCACGTCTCACCTGTTTCAGACAATCTGAGTGGGCAAGGTCGTCCACATTCTCGTTCTGCCTCAAACACCACTTCTCCCTGCTGGCAGACACATCATCTGTTACCACATCTCATCCTGTACTGATCCCCAACTCAGCACGTTACAAACTAGCCACGACAGCTGGTGATTTACCTTGAAAGGAGTAGAGTGAAAGTAAAGGGGGATGTGCAGGGCTGTTCCCAGGCTGGTATCCAGAGTCAGAGTGGACAGCTGGTTGACAGGCAAAGCTCTGCTAAGCAGCTGGAGGGAGAGGACACGCCAGCAGCCCTGGCGAACTGTTACCGGACCGCTGAAGTTTGTGACCTGACAGACAGGGGGCGGCAGAGGCATTCGTGTCACTGCAGTGTGCTCTGCTGATGTCAGAATTCACTTTTAAACTGAGAGAACATTTGCTGTATTCAGATCTGTAGCGATGTGTACCTTCATCACTCCCTGCAGCTTCTGTGAGAGAGTGGCATTCATCACAGCGAAGGGCAGAAGGTGAGAGTTTGTCAGCCACAGGTCCACCTTGTCTGCGTCTCTTTGTTTCACCTGGAACAGGTTGAACAAATCGTCCTCGGCCCGTCTGGAGAAAGCAACAACAAAATAACACTCAGTTATTCATCATCACAAGTTAATGACACTTAACGACAACTGCACATCTTCACAACACAGAGTAAATATATGTACTTCCAGTTAATTGTGATGAGCTGCAACCACAGTGCTTTCAAATTGCATTACAATTGAGCTTTAACTCTAATGAGTGGGAACTGTCAAAAGTTCTCAATGTTACCTGTGTTTGATATGGAGTCCAGGGAAACTATGGGTTGTCCGGTTTCCCAGGATTTTTAAACTGATATGACTTATGCATTTCCTTCCATGACCTGGCAATGAACCTGATACAAGATACATTTAAAATTGTTACTGAGAAAATATTCAAGGACATTTGGGTTGAATGCATTTACACTTAAACAAGTTTAAATAAAAGGAGACGAGATTTTCTGAACTGAAATTTGAATTTAAATTTCACCTCTGCAGGCAAGTGCAGCCACTTCAGTGAAGTTTTTTGCTTCTGGTCTCAGCAGAACCTGATTGAAATCCAGGCTGGCCTCCACTTTTGATAGCACCTGCATGTCCTGTGGATATAAATCATGTAGTCAAAGTCTATAAATAGCTACCTATAAAAACCAGAAGAAAGAAAAACACCGTACCTTTACGTAGAGCTTCTTGCTTCCAGAATTTATCATATAAACTCCTATTTTTGGTTCCCCTGTAAAAAAAAAAAAAAAAATAGAGCTATAAAAACTGTACATTTACAGGAAACCATACTGAATACATGTATAAACTTATGGGGAACTTGATGTATGAACATCTATATGGTAAGGTCTCACTTTCGTTCTTTATATATCATTTAAGAGAACTTCTGCTTGCAGCAAAGTGATGGCAGAAATAATCTGAACTGTGACACACTTTCATAGAGCGATCATAATAAAAACTACTAAACAGTAATTACACATCAATACAAATGCCGTGTAGGCATCTGCAGCTGATTTAATTTCTCAAACTTTAATTATGTCTTCTTACATTTTCTTTCATCTGAAAGATTTTTCATAACAGCAGTCAAATCATTAACATTATTTTTATTGAGTTTTTAATGAGTAAAGATTCAGTAGAAATGGAAAAGCAGCCATGTGAGATTTCAAAGAGCTTCATGACCTCTGGTTACAAAATCTAAACACTACATTACCCTTTGTTTTGACAGAGGTCCACCACAGAAAGCGGTCTAAATGATAAAACAAACTTTCTGTGGTCACTTCATAAGAGGCAGAGGAAGCAGTGACACAGCGCAGTCACCTTCCACCAGCTAATTTGCCTCCAGACATTGGGCCAGACAAGCCAAACAAACCCACCTATCGGAGCCGGTCCAGCAGCAGAGGCCACCAGCAGCACCAAAATGTGCTCAATGACGTAAGGCTTGAGCTTGTCCAGGTCAGCGGGCCGGTCACCATGCGCCGACAGATTAATCTGCAGACTGAGGCGCTCCTCACTCTGGAGGCAGGACCCCTGGGACGGGACAGGAAAAGCATACCAGTCATACTGGGAGAGTGCAAATCTCTCTACAAACCAGGGCTCGTCTCAGAGGGTGAATCAGCACTTGACGACCTGCAGACAGATGCCCTGGCTTGGTGCCACGGGGGCTCAAGGATGCAATAGCAAACCTAATCCCTTGAAACCAAGGCTGCTGCTAACTTCCTGCAAATCTCATTTAATGTGCGAGCAGCATTGACACTGACCAAAGGCCAGTTCTCGATTTTGTTAGCGAAGTCTTAAAAAGTAGCAGGTGTTGATCTTGGATACGTGCCGAAGGTCACAGCCGGCACGCTCGTGCAACAGGACGTGAGGATGATTTCAGGATGAGGAGTTATGACGATATAGTTAGGGATGTCTGTGTATTGCGCCACATGAGCACTGGGAGCCACATGTCAATTATAGAGTCTCTTGAGAAAGCAATTAAAAGTCTGGCAAGAGATCTCACCCTCCTCAGGGGTTCTGGAGAAAAACAGGCGCTCAGATGATGAGGCCGGCTGTCTGTCTGAGCAGAAGACCAGCTAGTCTAAAACTTTGAGAGTTGGCGTGTCGAGGTGCATAACAATAACTTGAACAGTCTAAAACTGCGTTTTTTCTCAAAGTTTAACCAGTTCTCTCCCTTCTCGTGCTCTGACTGTATGCAAGTGAACAAGTGTAATTGTTGAGCATCTTAAAAAAAATACTTCACTTCTGTGCATCGCTTTGGACCAAACGACTGCAGTTTTGAATTCAACGGCTGATGAAACTTCAAGTTAATCAAAATAATAAATAAATAAATAAATAATAAAAAGATGTGAATATATTATATCAACTACTTCCCCCTGCAGTCAAAACTGCCTTGGGTGTTTGATCTTCACTGTGTACAATCATGTTTGTGCATGTTTCATGTTTGTTTGACACTGTTTTTTACTTTGGTCTGCTGAAGGTGCTCGACTTCAATATTAGTTTAAGAAAATGATTTTGTTGCGACACTGACTACACTTTGTTGTCAAGTGTGGAAACTTAAAACCTCTGAGTACAAACACTGAAAATTGATTTCACAGTAAAGCAGCAGACATATTGTGTGCAGCAGTCAAACATTTGAAATTATTTGAATTTTTTCCCCCCATTTTTGTTGAGTACACAAATTATTGGCCCAAGCAGAGCACTCTGCTCTGTCTTACAACATTTGCAGAGAGGGTCTATAAGTAAATACAGATAAATAAGTACCTGAGGATTGTTTGACAAACTCTTCGGTAAGCTGCACTCCAGGAGTAGACCCAGTATAGTGATGTTGGAAGCATCTTCCTGCAGGGAAGAAACATGACAGGCCATGTAAGAATATATAGAAACATAAGTAAGAGTTTGTGCTGTTTATATACACAATACATACACAATCATTTGAGTGATCAATGGCTTCTACAATGCCACACTTGACTGAACTCTAGTGGTGCTGTCTAAGCACTGCACATGACATTCAGTACTTTAACAGAGAATATATATTATATAATAATATATATAATATATATATGATAATTATATATCTATTATATATCTATATCTATCTATATATTTTTAATATTCTGCCAACAGACAAAAAAGGTGTGGCCTTTATGGAACAAACTGAGGCAAAAACACAAAAAAAATTCAACTTGATTATGAACCCTATGAAGAAATATATTGTATACGTGGAGAATGTTTGTGTTAACCATATGTTGAAACACGGGGAGCTTGCTGGGAGTCAGCATTTAACCCAAGCAGCAGTCTGAGTGATTACGAGAGCTAAAGTCTCGCTGCACTTGGCCAGGCTGACATTTTGCAACTGCCACTCCACTTCCTGTTGTGGGGGCGAGAACTCCTTTCAGATAGCTTCTCACACACTTGCTTCTAAAAGCGTACACTAATTTGTCATTGGTTTTCGGTGTCTGCATGGCTTTAAGACATGCACACATGAATAACTGTACAAAGCATGTGTCATTTTAAATGGAGTGTTGGTGGTTAAACTCTGAAAGCAAACATTTTCATGAGGAGAAAAAAAAAGATTGATTGGTGATCTTTCATGCTGAGCTGACTGCACACACATTCATAATTATAATCATTTCTTGACAGCAAAAGCTTGTCAGTGTGTATAGTCTGTATGCAGCCATCTGTTTATCAGGGCTGGCAGGAAAAAGGGGAAATCAGCTGTTTCCAATGATGAGCTCTGACTCACTACTATGCAAGGCTTGCACAAACCAACACAGACAATTTAAAAACACAAACCTGAGTTTGGGTCAGCTTAATGCTCTGGATGTGAGGGAATATTAGCAGACTATCCTTTCTTTGGACAGACTTTAACGAACCCCGGTGTACTCCCACACCAAAAACCTGGAAAAGGAACAGTTCACATTTAATAAAGGATTCAAAACACATTATGCACATGATATTAAGACCAGGCAGCGAACGAGCTAACAAAGAAGTAGTGTCATTTTATGGCCCTGAACTGAACCTCTGCAGCTGCGTGCAACATGGAAATTTGATGTTTTGTAAGCATGAATAAAGAAGTTTAGGAAGTTATAGCACCACAAAGTATGTAGCATTTTCCACAATGTATTTGCATTCACACTATTGGGGAAAAAAATATAAAGGATGCAGTTTACAGAGGACTTCTAAATGCAACAACGAATTAGTTAATACCAGCTAAAGACTAAATATAGCTAATGAAGGTTCTGAATCTATGAATGGGCAAAAAACACATATTTATAAAAAACTCCACTAATATTAAGTCAAACTGTGTTTATCCCAGTAAATATAGAAAAAAAGCACACAGTACCACTAGCCTATAATAACATGGTGACAAAATTACCTTTATTCAAGATATTAACTAGTCCTGCATGTAAGCTGCCTATAATATACACAGTAGACATTATGACATAAAACAAATGCAAACTATTCAGTTATCAGTTGTCTATCTTCTCATGGTCATTTGCATGTGTCCCCAAAATAGTACTGAGCACAAAGCATATATTTTTTAGCTATAAAAGAAAAAAAGGGTTTAAGGCGGCATTTTTTCCAATGACTGACACTGTACAAATAACGAGCATCCGAAAAGTTTCTACATCCAAGACTTGTGTTGTCCCAAACAAGTGGGACAAGGACATTCACTTGAGAAACATTTACATGTCTTTGAAGCATGTGAAGGGAGTGGCACTGTTGCGTGTGAGTCCAAGCTTCTGCGTGTTTGGGCGTGTTTGTTTGACATTAATAAGCTACATGTGAGAAACGCTGTGCTGCAGGTTTAGTGTGACAGAGGCGAAATTCACAAGTACAACATAAGAGACATTTCAAATGCAACAAGCGTGGCCATTTAAAACTTAAATACATAATTAGGACTAAAAACAGATCGCAAAGCCTGAAAAATGTAAGAACACTGAGGTTAGATAAACCCTGAAGTGGCAGAGCATTTTGGAATAACAAGACAGACTCGGGGACTGGAGCGCAAACAAGCCCAGGGGATACGGCAGTGTGGAGCATGTGAACATTTCCAGATTGGAATCTAATATGATAGCAACAAAGTGAACATACATGAGTGTACTAAGGTAAAGCATAAAAGCAGACATTTATGATGTGATGATAGAAGCTGGGAGAACAAAAGCACCCGTTGTGTGAAACTAGGGTGTTTTTTGGTTTGAGGCTATAGTGAAGTAGTGAATAAATCGATTTTCAATGGTCAAAGCGACAAGTTTTCTAGCCTAGCGTCTACTAGTTTCTGTCAGCTATCCGTGACAGTTTTTACATACAGGTCCCGATCAAGGCGGTTCATTTAAAACAAAAGTCCAACATTATTTTCTATTAGCGTTAACAATGAGCAATGTTTATGAGCATGTGCACGTGGGATAAATAGTAAAAACATGACGGATGGCAGCTATAACTGAGCAGCAGTCCGATCTGTTGCTATTTTGGATCACAATGTTTGGAAAAAAAAAGTCTCATGAGTAAAGTTTGATTTGTAAACTCAAACATGTGAGCAGCTCTCACTCTACGATCTGGAGAATAAAAGGTGAAGCAGAAGAAGGGCCACTTGCAGGATTATCCCAACACAACATGATCTCAGACTATACATCAGGAGGTGTATTAATGGAACTGACCTGGTATGACAGGAGCCCATGGGCCGATGTATTTATAAATAATGTGTTTTCTACATTGCCCTCCTCAGACGGGAGGAAAATTAGTTTAAAAGATGCCTTCCCCCTGGGTGGGATCACCTAAAACAGAGCGCACACATGAAAAGTTACAACTAAGACCAAGACACACAACTAAGAACAGAATTAACACAACATCACGACTTGTGAATTTTTTGTGAAGCTGCAGACAGACTTACTCTTCTGTGAAAGAAAGGTATGTAAAAATGCCTGCTGGATGTAAACATTGACAGCAGTGTCACAGGAACTTCCTGGCTGGGGTTGTGTATATATATGGTTTCAGCTCTTGCCAGCCCCAGCGGCCTATAAAAGACAAAACAGAACAGCGTCATAAATAAGAAGCTCTCAGCGACACCTTTACACACGGAGCACCACGGCCAGCTGAGAAATTTGGTGCCCAAATTATCTTTGAGTTAGCTTATTCGTGAGATCTCCAAGGAGCCTCTATTAGGTTAGATCCTCCTGCTGCTCATTAGGACTCGAGTGTTTGTGGTTGCTGATGTCAATTTAAACATTTCTAAAAACAAGAATATTGTATTCTTCTTCTTATACTGAGCATTTAAAATGTACAAAACTTGGAAACAAATTCACTTATTTTCATTTGTGTTTATGTAAAGGGTTAGATGAAACTTTAATCCACAGTGTGTCTGTGTTTACAAGTTAGTGATCAGCATGGTAATTCAGTTAGTGTAATAAGTCATGGGAGTCATTGAGTAACTAATGTTTTGCATTCTGTCAATATGAGAAAGTTATGAGTAGATTTGTCAGCAGATGATAACAAGTATGAGCTCATCATGTTTAATCTATGAAGGGCCCCAGCGCATATACAAATAAGGACATGAGGAAGGCCACGAAAGGCTATGTGTTGCATCAGCATTAGCTCTGCAGGTTTGGCCATTTCTGCTCTAAACTATTATAGTGGAATGTTACCACTCAACATTTGGTGCATGGTGACATTATAAGGCTGCAAATGAATACGACTTATAGCCCAGCCTTTCCAAAAGCTACTCAAGTTAATCAAACTGATCATTTATTATTATTTCCACTTTAATTAAAATACAAATCTAGCCAAGTACTCTCACATAACAAGGTTATTTAACAATATTTATGGGTTTAACATGTCCATGCTTTAATATTATGTCAAACAAATGATGACAAATTTAATTAAGGTAAATAAATTAACCTGTTGCTGTAACGCACAGCTACAGACTGCAGATAATGTTATTCTGCAGGCAGTAGTTGGGCAGCTGCACTGGACCTACAATATACAATCTACAAAACATGCAGCCCATTTCGAAGTTAGCTGGGATTTTTTGTGTGGATATGTGGCAAACACTAGACTTTAAAAGAAAGACTGAATGAATGAACCACCTACACAGTGAGACTAGTGCCTGAAAATGCTGTCACAACACAAAATTGGCAGCGCTGCAGCAGGAATGTAACAACAAACTACAAGAGTCCCATTAGAAGAGCTGGTTATTCCAATTACCCCCTTTAATCCACAGCAGGTCTGACAATACAGCGCCTGCATGTAATTAAGTGCATGTAATTAAGTGCACATATGTGGTGAGCATATAGATATTTAAGCTTTTTAACACGTCAGTCAAAGGTCTTCCTTGCTATGGGTTTTTGTATCTGAGAAGACCCGTGATTAACCAATATCCACACAGATTTTCTTTCTTAATTTGGCCGATGCAGAGAAGATAAAGCATGTGCAAGATAGGGGACAACAGTCAGTGTGTTGTGCTTGAACAGAGGTGGACTCACCAAGCAGCACGTGTAATCTGGTTGAGGAGAAACCCTGATGTAATTAGTGCGGGGTCAATGGTGATGCAGACAAAATGCTAAACATTAGCAGTTTGTGCAGCACATAATGGCTGTGAGTCAGTTTGTAGATCTGTGTAAAGTTATCCACAACATGGGCACTGTGGAGTTTAATTATACTGCATGAAGGTGCAGAGAAAGTACCTGAAGTGTATCTCAGGTCAAAATGAAGTCTAAACTTCAGCTTTAATTTAATTACTTTATTTTCTGAATACCAAAATAAGTCACTCTTTAGGATAGAGGAGGGTCGTTTCAGGTGAGTTTAACATCTTTCTATTCATTCTACCAAGTATCATACTACGCTCTCGCCATTTTCGTTTGAGATGTTAATTCAAGCCTCAACTGAAACATCTTTCACTTCCTGTTTGTCTGAGAGTTCGACTTCACTTTCATTTTAAGCAAATAAAACACGTGCTCGACAGAATCTCAGCATCTAATTTAAGAGTTTTCTACTTTTTCTTTCAAGCGATGAACCTGGTGTGTGCAGTGTTTTGGAATAATATCAATATAATAATATCATAATATCTGTGTTTTGCCTAATAAGCACAAATGTATTGCCACACATGGGCACACTGGATCCTCTGAACCTCATCAAAATGCAGTCTGCTGCTGATATGGTCTGTGAAATCATCAATAAGCTCCACAGAGCCAGAAAGCCAAGAACGCTCAAACACAAACAAAGTAGTGGGTCTGGTAATTTGCTGTTCATACTAATTAACAGTCCTTTCATGTAGGTTTCAGTCTTGTTTGATTGCAAACTTCAGCTGAATCATTGCACATCTTTTAACATCTATTCACCACTCCCATGTCTGTGTCACTGTTTTTGCCAAAGCGCTTTTCAACTCTTATTTTCTTCACTCACATTCAGGATGACGTACTGGTTTCTGGTGTATCTGAACAGTATAATTACGTGTTGTGTGAGACTTTGGCCTCACATTTCTGTTCTGATCTCTACAAATTTCCTGAAGAAATATTTCAGCGTCCAAATATTTATCTAATACTATTAAACCTTCTGGATTCCAAGCACATGATATAAATGCTACAAAATAGATACAGCTTGTGAATGTTTGCTTTGAACAGGAGCAACGCTGACAGCTGTCCAACCACAACATTACATCTGATATTCTGGCCGTTTTGGGACTATAAAGTACTTATCCTTTCTGACTGGGTCAACCCTCTCCAGGATGTGTCTGGATGCTGGGAACGGGAGCTTACTGCCATACTTGGATATCCTGTCTATTCTTTATGGTTGAAGGGCCCCCTGCTTTATGAAATCTTCCCTTTCTGGAGCATTCGTCACAGTGGCAGGTCACCAGCTATGACACCACCTTCTTACTTTACCTCAGGTCAAATTGAATCTATGGAGATTTCCAAAGACTGTGAGGTGGTGAAATGAAGTACACTTTGTACCTTGTGTGTGTAATAAAGGGTTTCATCATTTTCAGTACGAAATGAATAACACCCATTCTTGTTAAGACACGTCAAATCAAACTAGGAAGTGAGAGCAGTACTTACTGCGTCCCAAACTCCAACGCTGGAGGCTGAAAATGCAAGGGCCTCCCATTCTCCCGTGTATATGGAGAGGACCTGGTGGAGAGAAGAAAATCACAAAAGAAACAAAACACATGAGACCAAAGCACAATACATGAATTTCATCAATTTCACTTCAACACAAGAAGAAAAAAAGGTGCGACAGGATGATTTTTTTTTTTTTTATTGAAGACAACTACTACACCAGGCTTCTCCACAAACCACTTATTTTCCTACCTAACAAAGGGACTGGCATCACGCCAGCACAGAAATTAGATCACCACGATACTAAGCAAGGACTATAGGTCATGGATCACAATTTAAAGAAAGCCTTTTGCACAAGATTGCAACTAGAAAACACATGACTTAAAAAGTGTGTGGGGGATTTGGTGGTATCCAGCAGTGTAGTTGCTGATTGCAATTCTTTTGTCTCATCCTCTCCTTGGAGGAGAAACTTTGCAAACCTTGCAAAAAATGTGAAAGGCCCCATCTACTATGGAACAAAAACATAACTACACATATTTTCAGGTGATTACACACTAATGAAAACATGTATTATATTCAATTCCTGCCATATTCTATGAAAAAAGTCCAATAAATCTTACACACTGGAACTTTAATTGTGTTTGATTATAGTTTATATGATAAGATATTGACTTCTATCGAACCAAGAATCACAAAAATACAACATTACAAAGTACTCCATGTAATTAGGGTATTTTAGAAGTTGCACACTTCCTACACTCTGTGTGGTTGTAAGGTCACACTTATAAATTGTATGAAAGCTAAGACGCATTTTTAAAAAGGGAAACAGCCTTGAGCAGGCTGATCTGCCAGAAAACCAAACATTTACAGAGTTAAAACGTATGTAAATGAGGCAGGATACGTTTAATGCTCACAAGTACAAGTGCAGTACAGGTACCAGTGACTCTGCTTGCAACAGCAAATCAATTAAACCTCACACGTATGTATGGTGTGAAGAGCGATGAAAGTGTTCTATAGAAAAGCTACGCTATTTTTAAAACAGTTATTTTTAATCCCCTGATTGTACTTATCCCTCAACAGACCCATATCAATATCATATAAAGACTTCCCACTATAGACCAACACAGCAGGTGTATGTAGAATATATGTGGCTTTGCACAGCATGTAAGCGGTGTTTGAATACAAGCAACCAACCACAAGTCATGGTTAAAACAGGAAACTCTTTTCTCCTACTGAAGGTGCATGTGACATCCTGTGTTAATGAGCTCTGGGAATAGGCGTCTTGAAGCGGGGAAACAGCAGCTGATTTGGGGTTGTGCATATATATATGTACATAGAAAAACAAAAACACTGAACCCAGTTGACAGACAACACTCACACAGCTGTTGACCTATAGGAGCATGCAATGTGTAATGTGTTAGGACTGGCGGTGAAGCGGCATCTTATAGGAAGTCACTTTGCTGTATGTTTTTGCGAGTGCTGCACTGGATTCAAGAGTCTTTTGTGCTTTTTAACTAATCTTGAAATAATTTAAATTGCTTCTTGTCCATTCTGACAGCTACAACAGCTGAGAAAGAACTGAAACAATTCGCAAAATGACTACCGTTTAATTTTTTGTTGATCAGCTAATTAAATCAACTGATCTTCTCTTTTTTAATACAGCGCACCAACCAGCATCGACACATAACTAGCCTGAAGCTAGCTGTGACGCTCGAGGCTCTTTTGTTGCCATTTTGGCATCGATTAAAAGGCTGAACTGTGTAAATAATTGCAAACTTACAGACTGACTGGCTGTTGTTGGCCACTGCTTCTAGCAGCACAATAAAAATAACCAGAGGACATCAAAATATTGAAAGTGAAAAGACAGGAAGCAGAGAAAATACCACTAACACCAACCCATTACTGGAGCAAAGGTGGTGTAAGGACAGTCAAATTCAGTTTCAACACACCTTTAATATCACATTCAGACTTTGAAATGCCAGACCTGTCAGAATTAAATTTAAAAGCAGGTTCACAGCTGTTTGGGTCCAATATTATAGAAAGTGATGTTTGTGTTTGTATCGTGGTTGTGTAGTGTGTGACACGGGAGGTAACTGACCACCGCTTGGTGTTGCAGGAACACAACTGCCAGTAGTCAGAGCTAACTAAGCTTATCTGTTATGAGCAGCTGCTATCAGACTCTCTGCCCTGGACACACACAGAGTCTGGAGCTTTGACAGTCACTCGAAGCCTATTCAAGGCCGCTTGTAAAAATTTCTGTGTGGTAGCCGCCTTGTATTGTTAACTGAGAGCTAATGGCTCAGTGAGGCAGAGCTAATATGAGCAGCTGCTGTCAGACTCTCCACGCTGAGCACACAGAGTCTGCTGGAGTTTGGACATAAGCAAATTCACAGCGGTTTGTAAAAGTTTCTGTGTGGTAAAAGTCTTGTAACATTAGCTAAGCTATCAGCTCAGAGGGGCTATGTTTCCAGTGTGTGTTTGTCTGTCCAGGAGTGTCCGTCTACGTAGCTGGCCACAGTCTGTAGAGTCAGGAGACATTAGGTTTATAGGGATGGGATGGGGAACTGGGGGTGTTTGGTGACAAAAGCTGGCACCATCACATGCCTCCAGATCAGCCAATAGAAATTCAATTGCAATACATGTGTTTCAACCAGCAGAAAGAAAGAAAGAAAGAAAGAAAGAAAGAAAGAAAGAGAGATCACTGAGCAAATTAATAGCTCAATATGTAGGATTCAAATCCTTTCCTTTGGTTTTCATCTGAAAAAAAGTGATTTGAGGGTTGAGTAACTTTAAAATATAAACACAAAATGTGTGTGGTACATTCAGTGACATAAAATGAAAATGTGCAGGCTTAGTCTTGCACGTTTGCAGTTCCAAAACACTCGTGATCATTAGCAATAAAGAATTTCTTAAGAAATACAAAGCTCGCCCTGGGGCAACTCGCTTCTTTTGACACAACGCAACAAGCTTGATTAAGTCTTCATTCTTCTTGATGTTAACCCTTTCCTGACCGTCGTCTGCATGTTCACCATCAAAACCAGCTCTGCCTTTCTTTATTATCCATATGTGCATTGCTATAAAGTCAGTTTTTAATTAACTGTTCAGGTGCGGTGTAGATTATCAATCACATTTCTTCCTTCGGGTCACAAGTTGTCTGGATTAGGCACCTGAGAATGTATGTTTATGTTGTACTGTGTATGACTTACACAATAAAACTTAATGTGAAATCGTTCATTGGCAAACACGATGATGATATAAATAACTAAATTTTATTGTTGTTATGTGGTGAGATAGTATCACTATAAATGATTGCTGACACATTCTCCTGCTGCTGGGACCTGTCTCATAAAGCAACTCTCAATAAGTGGAAAGAAGCAGCACTGGGATTTGCACGAGTCTGAAACAATTAATCTGTTATTGGATCGAGCGAAAACACCATGACTCCACTGTCAAACTGCTTTAACATCTCATTTTAAAAGAGGAACTGTGAGCACGTTTTCCACTAAAAATCATTATTACTGTTTCCTTTGCTGAAAAACTTAAAAATGTTATGCAAGATGCATACTGGAGTATCCTGCCCCCTGTAAGGGTTGGTGAATTCAGTTTTATGTCCAAAGCAGTCTTTTAAATATGTTAGAGAGAGAATAAGAAATAAAGGCAGTGCCGTGTATATACTTCAAATGAGGAACATGCATACAGGACATGGAAAAGTACAGTATGTAATGAATGCAAATGTTAGGAAATGGTCTGAGTGGATAGCTTCCTCTTAAGGCAGCAATCTGATGTGCTATCTTACTTATAATATCTGTAGTGGTTCTCCACCCTTTTCCCCTAAAACAAACATTTCTACACATAATAGCCGGTTGTAGAAATTACATTAAAGACGCAGCTTGATAAGAGTGCGAGTGGGACTGCACGATATGAAGAAAAAAAATATATCATACTGTGATTATTTTGAGAGATATCACAATTGATCTTTTTTTTAAAGATTTGGATGTTGACATATGATGATTTTAATAATATTTTGATCACCTGTGCAGCTTTGGACAGTGTGATCAGACACAGTTTGCAGAAAGGGCGTTGTAAAGACAAGCATCTTCTGTTTTGGGTTTAAAAATCAAGAGCGTTTCTAATCTAGTGGTGGTTACAAAATCTTCTTACTGTTTACTGTTGAGAAATTAGATGTTACTCATGTACCTATCTGTAAACTACCACTGGTGAAGAAATAGTAACAACTAGTGGTGATATAGGTCTCAGAGAAGAGTTTTTTCTTTTACTAAAAATGGCATCAGATGTTTTACATCGAGTTCCACATACATAGTCTTGCCACCTGTGCCAAAGCTCGCTTGACCTCGATCGCTTTCCGAGCAGCAGCTCAGCCTGTGTAGTCAGTTGTAAAGAAGGCACAGATGAAAAAAAAAAAAGGGGGTCGATGCTGAGACGACAGAAAAGAAAAGAGCACCGACAAGACTGGCAAACCCCTAGCAACTCTTTATCTTCCTTCCGCCCTAGACGATCAATCTTGCGTCGTGCTGCAACGAGCATCAAGATAAGGAATTTAAAAAACAGGAGGATCTGCTCAGTTGACATATAGACAAACAACAGTGCCTCAGGCTACACTAAACAGGCATAAATATCCATAATGGGTAAAAGACGCTTGCAACACACAACAATGTGCACACCAAGACATTAACTGCACTGCAAGACTGCAAGTGCCATTTCCCTTTGCAGCTACTGATGTTATGACGATAGAAGTGAAATGGGCAGTGAAACAGGTAATGGAAAACTGCGTGCAACATGGCAGGAAGTGTAAAAATATGCACCCCCACCTTTGAAAGAAATTTCAGCGTAAGCATAACCTGATTATCACAAGACAGATCACACCAGCGCTTGTTTTTATTTGAATGTTTGAGAGGGATGTACTTCCACTTTTTGATGACACGTAGCTCTTATGCTCTGCTTGGCTCTGTTAAGGCTGAATGCACTTGGTTGCTTTGGAGGCGGCTGACAATTGAATGTAATGCAACATCAATCTTTTAAAATAACCGAGGTGTCTACAGTGAGTCAGTGCACAGCCTAGTCTGACCTCTTTACATGTTTGTAATCTGCGATTGAGTCAGAGAGGCCACAAAGTGAACCAGGCGCATTCAACAGACGCAAAACAATCAAATCTCTTAATTTCCTTTTCGCTGCGGGCTAACAGCCAGTGAGATGTGAGCACAATAGCAGGTGATCGCTCGGTGTTTGCTGTCAAATTAGTCTTCATTGTGCAGGAACGTTACTTAAAAGCACTTACAGGCAGGCAGCTATTACAGCCAACAGCTTCTGCCTTTCACACACACACCTACTCTTTCAAGCAGTTATAGCCATTCATCCACCTGCTCAAGGGCTAAACCACCACGCTGCTTCATGCTTGACTACCTGTGACATTACAATATTTCACTTTCTTTCTCACGTCTGTAGATTTAACCCATGCTAACAAATACAATGCTTCACCATAAAAGAACAATAAATAAGCTGGCAGTTAGAGTTTGACTTGTTCCAAGTCTGTCGACTCTGTTACATAACATTGCGCTTCTCTGTCTTCTCATCGTTTGTTAATTCATAACTTGTCGTACTGTACAGCTTCAAACTGTGTTAGTCAGAGCGGAAAAGCTGTGTGTCTGTGTGTGCGAGAGTGAGTGGGCGAGCGTGAGGGGTCAAATGTGAAGGTGAAATGAGGTTATCCGCAGAAAAGAAGAAGCGTGTGTGATGGCAGACGACTGATACAGATCGTGCTGATCTCTCAGGTTAGCAGTTTTACCATCGCATAGGCATTTATCTAATTAAAAGCAGATTAAAACTGTAAAAAGTAATGTTTAGGAAAGCACTACCTAATTACACAAGCTTATTAATGCAGATGTAAAACTAGTTTTAATATTCAAAAACATGCGGCACTCTCTTTTATGGTTAGAAGTGTCAGGTTCTGGTGTAGTGTCTGGTTTCCTTATTGCCTTTCTTTAAGGGTGGAGGAGGGTGTTTACCTTGTCATACGTATTTCTAACTTAGTACTTACTCTGAATTCAACAGCTGCTGCCCTTAAGGAAAAACTCAACATGCGTACCGCCGAGCTGTAGACCAAGGGTTCTGTCTACCGCCACAGTACAAAAATAACAAGTTATGTTTGGCGCTATTTGATCCCCTGGATCGAACTCAAATAAAGTCAATGTTAGCAGTGACCTCAGCCGTGCTCCAGGGGAAAGGTTAGGACCAGTGGAGAGTTTGGGTCAACTGGTGTTCACAGGTGTTTGTAGAAGACAGGGGAACAATGAACAGCGAAATGAAAAGCAACACATACTGCGGTGAGGAGAAGGAGGATGTTTTTTTTTTTCAAATTAAGGGTATTATAAGACATAAAAACACAAGAGGAGAGCTGACACATTTTGACACAAGACTAGACTCAGAGAAAGAGATATCATTAACCTCTGTGTCTGCAGCCTGCTTTGCTCTCTAGCCTGGGAGAGTGATGGCAGGCCTGCTAAGTACCTGATAACCCAGGCACGAGAGGCCTCACAGCCCACAGCTCTGGAGGTCTCTGGGTTAACCAGCACTACGAAGCTTGCTTTGCCTGTCACCTCTCTTGACCTAAAAATAGCCATATTCCCACACTGTTTAGCAACAGTTAGCTGCACGTAAACCGCACAAACTTTAAATCAAAACTGAAAGTTAAGTAGCGCTCCAGCTCTTTCGTATCCCATTGTTTGTCCATTATTATTTACTCTTTGGGGCGGCTCCTACATCGAGTTGCAGGAGCTGGCTTTTTTTTTTTTTTTTTTTTTGGCTAGGCTGCATTAGCCAAACTCCTTGAACTTTCACACTTTCAAGCTATTTTCATATCATTAGCGAAAGTGTGTGACACTGTCATGTTGGGTTATATATTATCATGGCGCTTAAATAACTCAGAGGTAGGATGCCATTAAGATCATGCAGAGCAATGCAAAAATCTTGCAGGGACAAGTCAAGCCAAACTGCGCACGTCATTTGTGAGAGACGGCGAGGAACATTTGAGTGTGGGGAACATGCTTTGCCAGGTCATGTATATGACGGGCTGGCCTCTTTACATTACGCTGCCCCTCTGGAAAAATAAACAAGAAGCAGAAGCGAGCGCACATATGAGAACATATGTGTGACTAAAGATGTATTTAACTTCAATTAGAGGCCTGAAGATGTGTTCCTGAGCAAGCAATTACTAAATAACACCATCGATTGTTGATATTTTGCTAAAAACATTTCCGAACTAATTTCTGCAGGATCAGAAACAGCTGGGAAAGACAGACCTCCCCTCCTTTTTCTTTCAAGGAGTTCTAAAATTAGTCAGGAATTTGGTTCTGGTTTGGCCTCCCTAACGCACGCCCCCAAACTCCGTCACACACACCCCCTCACTCACCAATATAAACAACATAGCCTGCATACAGGGGAGGACTTTTAAAAAGCCTTTTTAGAAACCGTCAGTGCTATTACACTGAAACCACACCACATCGTCTGTCTGTGCGAATACAAAAACACGTCACCGCGCACGTATTCTGCATATTAAATACTCCATTAACAGAGCTCTACTAAAATTTATAGTTTGTTGAATATGCTCACATTAAATTGAAGCACTTTTTTTTCTTCATGTAGAGGTAGGCTTGTTTTTCCGTTGGGCTGTTCACAAACCAAACCCACGCCACAGCCCTGCTTTCCCTCTGTGTCTTACAGTATAATTCTAGTCTGCACTATACAGGAGAAAACACTTCAGTCTGATGCAATCTGTGTGTTTGTTCGGGGTTTGTTAGTAATTATGTGGCTTGGTGGAAAGTCTCTACATATTCCCAAGTGCTACTCATGAGCAGGTGGAAACCTTTCATCAAACCTCATTCAGCTGTAAATGTTCTCCTAAAATTGCTGAATGTATGTGTGACTTTCTCTGACCAATGTTTGAACTAGCAAAGTAGGATGGTTTAAATGTCTGTTACGCCTTCTCATCTGGGTTTTTTCTGACTGTCAGGAGTGTGTAATACATTACAAATGTGCGAAAATACACACACACATAAGCACGCACGCACACACACACACACACAAGGGTTTCAGTTAGATGCTGTTCCTACAGAAGATAAACTTATGTGGGATAGAAAGCTTACCCGTCTTCCAGCGGAAGACCATCTTTTCTTCGTTCCTTCTCCACCTGAGAACAAAAACAAAAATACAGTTGATACGGTCAAAACAGCAACCCATTTGTTCAACCGTGGCCAAGAAAGAACCATATCAGCAGGCTCTGTGGGGTGTAAATCTACTGCTATGCCAAACAGCCTTCTGGCTTTAATGATAATTTTTATAAACAAGGAGGCTTGATGCACAATGATGCGCCAACAACCTCTCACACTGTACACTATACATCTGTGTTTTATTTCTTGAAATGTCAAGAGGTTGTATTTTGCATTAAATGTGATTTCACTGTAAATAAACGAGGAAATCCAGGCAGAAAACCGGAACGGCCTTGGGAAACTCAAACTGGCATTACATCTTTTACACCCTGACTCCGAGGGTTAGCGATTTCTGCCAGCGTTGGCAGAGTGTGCTGTAGCTCTTCGAACCAAACAATGAACGTCCAGTTTGCTGCCCTTTACATGTTCTCACACTGTGCGTTCAGGATTTCTGAATGAACACAGCATCTCTGAAGCTAAGAAGGTACATGAAAGAATTTGATACGGCCCTAGATAAAATATACAAAGTATACAGCATTTTCTACATACTTAGTCCTTAGTTGGTGTTAGTTATCATGCTGTGATGGCTCAATGTTTCTTTCTTAATTTGTAGCACTAATAGTATATTTCCTCCAGTACAGAACATCTTAATCATTGACACAATTATCATCAATCATATAAATGTGAATAATTGAGAAAATCAACTTAGGCTGAACCATGTGCACGCTTCAAATTATTGCCTAACTGGATTACACTGTGCATGTCAACATGCTGCGTGTAGTGAGTTTATTGTTCTTAAGAGGAAAATTGACCAGCAGTACACTTGGTAGGTTATTGGCAACTGACTAACTGTCCCAATGGCGTGGCTTGGATCAAACCCTGATTTGCGTGATATTGGTGTGTAACCTGCAAAAAAAGGCTTTGTTTAGACACAGCAGAACAATGTGTTACTACTTGCATGTGTATTAAAATACACATGCAAGTAGTAAAAGAACATACATTTAAACCATTTCAAACTACAATGTAGTAGGATCTGTGCACCACGCATGGACTACTGAGATAAGCTTTGGTCTCTTCAAATACAGAACATACAGTTTCCATAGGAACAATCTGGAGCCGTGTGGCTACATCATGGCTTCATGATCAGGCCACAAAACAACAACCAACAGAGGACATAAAACAGACTCTTCAAACACGACCATGAATCCTGATCTGTGAGATATATTTACTCCCATCTTTTCACCTGCTCTCTACTGCAGACTACTATAGTTTAAACACACTTTAAAGAACACAATGCAGTGATATCTTTACAGTCTTTACAAGCACAACAACAGATGATCTATCACCTCTTCTGTACTCTGAACGAGGTAAGCCACAATATACTGTAAGACGATAAAGATTTCTCAACCAGTAAAGATTATGCTGTATTGTTTCTACAGAGGTAGCAACTACCGTTTAAATGGCTTTGCAGGCAACGCCGCAAATTAAAGAGCCGGACTTGTTTATGGCGATATTGGATTTACAGCACTTTTAATAGGATTTTTTTTTTTTTCATTATTGTGGCGCGGTATCATAATTTATCAGGCGTTTAATTTGCAGGATAAGCAAAAACAGAGATTTCGAACTATATTTTTACTCTTTTAACAGTTTCTCAAGTAAATTTAAAGACTGTTTGAAAATTTGATATCCTGATTCTATCCATAATTGCACATCTGTTGTCTGAACATGGCATAAAATTACAGGGTGCTGCTTGAAAACTACCAATTGATGTATCCTTGTTTTATTCTGTATTATATCCTACAATGCCTCCAGCGTCTTTGAAGCCTGGCAAATTAATGGCTTAAGTGAGTGAAAAACAGATTTCCATCTGATCAAGCACGACAACACCACATTCTGCTGTGTGAGCTGTTAAAACACAAAGAATATTCAAGCAGAGCAGCATCCTGTGTAAATGATTTGGACTGCAGATGCAAGGATTTTAAGATGTACTCAGGGATTTAAAACATTTCTGACAATGATCTGTTTAGATGCCACAAAACTCAAGTATGCAGATAAAGAGAGAGCTAAACCTGAACTAATCTAACAAGCACTAACTACTTAGACTTGCAGCCAATCCAAACACACGATCCAGAGATTAATCCAAACCACGAGTGTTTACATGTTTACAAAGAGGCATGAGATGAAGACACCGACAATTAGAAGCTCTCGTTATGCAAACACTATCTGCTGCCCAAGTGTGACACCTGAATTGATTTGAATTACGGGTCAAGGCGCATGACACTGTGTTTCCTGCATCACCACTTCAATGTGCCCGCAGCAACGAACAGTGTGCTACTTAACCAGCTGACCACCGGCAGCACTGGAATATAGAAGAAAGACACCCGTGTCACGCTCTAATTCACATAGCCCGTGTAACTGAGACAGCCGCTCCATTCACCGCTGCCTATCTAAACATGACACCTAACAATGTCAACAGTTCTGCCATCTGCCAATTGGTCTGCAAGGTAAGGGATGAGTGGAAAAACTCATCCGAACGCTGACACACACTCATTCTTCACTTTATTTTCACCATTTAAAAAAAATATATATAACAACCTTAAGAATTACCTTCAATATTGAATGAATCCTCCCATATGAGCATGTCTATAGTCATTACTGCACTGTGCAGACAAAATAAAGATTTTAAAAACTTTTTGAAACACATCTATATTTTTATTTATTTATTCACTATATGTATAAAACAAAAGAAAAAGCCCTTGTAATGCATGACAGCTGCTTTCATGCAGCGAGCCTTGTAATTATCCATTATCTTCAGGGCAACTAAATTATCAATGCTCTTAAACAAAGGCCTGCAGAAAATGCCACACCCCCCCCCAGGTAACATGACAGTCAGCTGGTGACCTCATGACAGGTTATCAGTAAACACACAACTCCTGCTGTTTGTGCTGTTTCTGCACCGTGATTACATAACCATTACACACACACACACACACACACACATACACACACAGGCCTACTTTGAAATGTGTAAGAAATTATAACTTGCTTTCTCTTAAAATAAAAATCTTGCGCAACAAACAGCAAACGTTTAAAATTTAAACTACAGACGCGGGACCTCATTGTAAAAAGCAGTATGCAGGGAAGCTCTCAGTATGTACTACTCACTGAACTCCACAATGGACACTATGTACAAAAGAAAATAAGGAGGAGCCACATGGCAGGTGGCCTCCCGCTCTGGTTTCATTTCAGCATTTAACCATGCACACTGTAACTATAACTGCACAATTTGCGCAGTAGTAGGGTGAGAAAAGTCGTGCATGATCAATGCAATGTGAACGAATGAACACGGACAACTCGACTGGGTGCAAAGTGGAGCCAAAACACACAATGGGGATGCACTAACCAACCACACACGTGCTCCTGCATCTGAGCTGTGTTTTGCATGTGCACACTCTCAATTCCTCCTTCATGTATGTATCTATATTAAAAAGAAACACACACACACACACCCATAAACGAAAGGAAAAAAATATGATTACCTGAAGTGGGACTAATGGGTCTGCATCCTCTGGTTGCCAGACCTCGACCACGCTGGTGGACATCTGACTCAGAGCTTTTGTGGGGAGCAAGAAATAAAATTAACAGTGAGATGTTAGGCTGGGAACATGGTCAGCGTGGAAAAAAGGGGCAAGCGGTTGGAAATGAGCCAGACTGAAGCGGTCGAAACGATTAAACCGTAAACTATTCATCTGTGTTATTAACCGGAGGTTATAAGCGGTGAATAAAAGTGCAACGGCGTTGATGATAACCACACAGACAAGTGAGGAAATGACTTCGCCTCGGCTGCTTGACAAAGGCTGCTCGCTAGCTGCTTGATTAGCAGGAAGGTTAGCACGGCGGCTAACGAACTTGGGGAAAACATCTCTCCTGCTACTGCGGTATCCAGCGACTGTTTGCCCGTTTGGGGTCACTTTAGGACATTTTGTACCTTGAATACAGTGACAAGACTGACGGTTAAATATCCCTTTAAAGCCCCCTTAATGCGTTACTTCCCTGAGTACACAAGTTATCGTTTCGTTTAACCAAACAGCAATAGGAACTGGGCAGCTAGCATGAACTAGCAGGCTGGCAAAACATTAGCTTACAAGCCTCTTCCCTGTTAGTTAAAAATTAAATGTGCTTAATTCGCCTGTTGGTACGTTTTTTTAAATTTTAACTGCTGTTTGGATAATTCACCTCATCACCTATCCCCTCCATTTAAGGTCTGCTGTCATGTCAGTCTGGCTAACTTCACATTTTTTTTTTTTTTTTTTGGGTACATTTTTGTGCAACGGCCGTGTTACACCTCCTCTCTCGCGGAAAATAAAGGTGAGTACAAACCTTGCAGTTGTGCCCCTCCGTGCTGTACGCAGGGTAAAAGTAATTGTAGTATTCCTAGTAGTATATTGATCCACGTTTTCCTGTGACAGTGGCTGCCTTGTTGGAAGTCCTGTAGCCCCGCCATGCTGCCCTCTCAGCTAGCAGCCTACCTTGTGTTTCGCTGTGTTGGTCTTTCTTTCTCTCACCCAGCAGCAGCAGCAGCAGCAGCAGCAGCTCCCTCCCTCCTTCTGTCTGTCCCTCCCCGCCTCCTCAAACACATTGTACAGTGCGGACACACACACACACATAAAAACACACCACTGTCACTTACAACAACGCTGTTTACGTGTCTGTTGCTCAAGGTAAACCAAACCCAAACCCTACAGTGGTGGAAGGAAACTAAATACACTCACTCAAGCACTGCACTTAAACACAGATTAGAGGTACTTATACTTTACTTGAGTATTTTCACTTCAGGCTACCTTATACTTTTACTCCACTATATTTATTTGACAGATGTAGTGACTGGTTAGTTTGCAGATTATATTAAAACTCACTCACTGTACCATTAAATTGTTTATTCTCACTGTTTAAATTCAGTTTATGTTCTTTAAATGTGCAAATATTATCACTCATACACAAGATAGATAGATAGATAGATAGATAGATAGATAGATAGATAGATAGATGCACACATTACTATTAATCTAATAATGTGCACTCCATGAGGAATTATGCATACTTTAATTTAAGTCACACTTTTATCGCAGTGGGATTTTAATTAATACACCAGTATCCTACAGACATGCACACACTATTCACTGGTGGAAAGTATTTTAGCTCCAGTATTTCAGGGGACAGTTGTACTTTCTAGTCCGCTGTCTGTTATAGTTAATGATTGCACCAATTACACCACTGCATCTTTAAAGATCAAGCCACTGCTTTGTGACCTTTTCTGGCTGGATCTTTTTTTCTTCTAAATCTCTAATCACAGCTGTCTACTATTTTATGATGTAATATTTTACACAAAAAGAGAGAAAAAAATAGAGAAAAGTACAAAAAAGAAGTGAAACCTGTTTATCAGAGCTTTGTTTTTAATTCCTTCCTCTCCCATTCATCATCTCATGACCCTGCACATTTCCTTTGTGACCCAGCCTTAAACTGGGAATATCTGGACGAAACAATCAAACTCTATATATGAAGTAGTGAAAACTAGCACCACCTCAACCACCTATATAAAAGAATATTTGTGGATTGATATATCAATATTTACAATCCAATAATGTAATTTCTAACTCAGAAGTTAGTGACAATATTTATGCAAGAGCAGTACTTAGGACTGACTTTGGATCAGTTCATTTTGCTCCTTATACTGTTTTAACCTTGAACTGTTGATTTTCATGCAGGACTTTTTTTTGTGTGTTGGCACTCCTACTTTTAACTTCCTATTAACTTAGTGAAAATATGTACTTACCTTACTTTATAGCAACTCTGGGCACATCTTACAATGCAATGAAAGCTATTTATGCATCAGTTTAGTCTAATAGTATAGTATAATAAGACCTCTGCTTTAGGTTAAGTGAAAGTCTTTAGTCAGCACAATTATTTCGCTGTTCCTCTCCTGTGTGGAGAAGACATGTTAAACCAAAGAAGCAGTAATTAAGTTAGTGACCGCGAGGTGAAACTATGCACTGCCTCCTTGGAGAGCTTTGACATTCAGCATGTCAGGCTCGTGAATCATAGTTAGGACAGGTTGGGCAGGTACGCACATGAACATAAACTCAGGTTACTCTTCGGTGGGTGTGTCAGCTCCGACAAAACAAAAAAACTGCAGCTAAGCATTTAGGCGTTATTTCTCTGCTGGATTAGTGTTGCTAAAGACACCAGTACACTGCAATTGTTGCCACAATAAATATACATACAACATGTAAGAGCAGTGTCATTTGCATCATAGTAGCAATCAGTATAAATAACAGAACTTGTGCAAGTATTATAAGTAGGAAACACTTTTAATCACTAGGCCGCAGTAGGTTTGCAAGGATATATCTCACATAAAATCCACTTTTTAATGTTCTTTAACAGCTTACGGATAAAAAAAAATGACTTCCATTGAGAAACAAAAAGTCTTTAATTAACAATATGTTTGCATATAATTCATCTACAGAAAAGAAGACTAAACTGATGACTAATTAGAAATGTAAATCAACAAGACACGCTAGCAACTGGGGCATTGTGTAGACACAAAACTACCTGTTTTGCATCTGGTTTGACAGAGAAAAAGGGAGGAAAATAAGCGAGGGGAATAGTTGTCTGAGACGTGTTGTGACAACAGTGTTCCTTTTTTGGTTCATACAGAAGGTGAATCTGTGATGACCCTATACATGGTAAATACATTTGTGCACTGCACACGAAGCTTTGGAGGGAATACAACCGCAGAAAACAGCTTGTAAAACTCAGAGGGACATTTTATTTGCAACACGAGAAAAGAAGTTTTGCAAAAAGTTAACATACTTAAACATTTACAGCACTTGTAGACATAACATAACCTCTGTAATTTAATTCTCTCCGTTCAGTTCCAGTGCACTACGAATGAAGGACAAGGAAATTTTCCTTTTTCCGCCCGAGGCAAAAATAAAACAGGGGAAAAAAACAGGGAAAAAGTGCACAAGCGTTTGATTCCAAACCATCTGTTCAAACCATATAAATTAGATCATTGGCTGCACAGATGTGTTAAGTGTTGATTCCTTTCCATCATCAACTTGGACTTCTCAGTTTTCATGTAAACAGGTGTCCCAAAAGTCAGGCTGCTAGGTTGTGTTCATCACAGAACCCTTCTCAACCCTTCCCACAGCTTCTCTTCTCTGGTTGCACCAAAGCAATATATATTCGCCGATGATCTGCCACAGCGAAATGACTGATATCAGCCCCAATTCAAAGGCCACCACAGGCCATAAGTGGGAATATGGTGCATTTACTTTCACTCTAAAACAGAGAACATGAACTAGAACTGCTGAGACCAGGAGACTGCCTTCAAACGGAAGCTTAGACACTTATTCTTCCCTTATTGTGACCGTGACCTCTGGTAGAAAAGCTGGCGATCAGTCCATGTAGTCAAAGTCGTCGGGGATCCCAAACGCTTTATTAATGCGGCTGTCATCAAAGGCAAACTTCTTCTTTGTCCACGACTTGATGGAGAAAATATTATCTGTAAATAGAAATCGGAAATCATTTAATGAACTGAAACACATTCATGCCCTTCCCTCCTCCAGTGTTATATAGTATGATAGATAGCACAGTCAGTCTGGAGAATATTCTTGGACTTGAGGATGACGGTCGAGTCCAAGAACAAACCATCTGTCTCACTGCTCTGAAGCACTTGCTTGATGCCGCTTTGGCGAAAGTTGAGTTATTTTGGCTGAAGGTTTGATTATTATTTCCTGAACACATAACATTTCCCACCAGTGACAGCAGCTGAAAATAATTTGGGCAATTAGGGTGAATGTTTTGGGTCACATCGAGGGTGGGAGCACTCTGTGCCAAAACTTACAAAGTGCAGATTTGATAACCAAACTGTATATCTGCCACGTAGAGCTGTGTGTGGACATGTTCCTTTAAGTTTGTTTATTTATTGATTCATCTCGATTCATTTCTTCCCTCAAACATCAAGGAGGAGTTGGAATATTTGAACGGGCAATTTATTGACTTCACTCTAATCTGCAAATTCTCTGATGATCCTTGATGATAAATGAACAGAATCCCAGTCTATTTCTATTTAACTCTTAGTTAAAATGTACTCTGTTGACTGTAAGAAGAAATGTTATCAAAGCAGATCTTTTAGAATAAAATACTTATTGAATTGATTGATGCATGTTAGCATGGTACTTTTTTGGATACAAAAGTCAAACAAATGTAGAAATCCCAAACTTAGGTATTTTGAAGTGGTTGTATGAGGTAGCATAGTCCCAGTTTGGAGAAACAGACAGGGATCATGGCACAGTGAACTATATTAAGAATAATTTGACCACTTTATCTTGCACTGACTGTAGGACATCCATATTCCTGTGCATAAGCTCCACTGCGCAGATCAGTTGTTGGTCAGAAAACAACCATCTTTGAAACCTTTAGGCACGTTGAGTTTCAGTCCATTCTTGCAACTTCCTGGCAGCTGATCTGTGGTGTAATACAATACGGGACGCAGTTGGAAGTTCTGGAGTTAGAACCAAAGTAAAATCCCGTCTGACAGCAAGGTAATGAAAATAATCTTAATATACTGTACACTTAATTCAACTAAAAGCTGCTGTCCCCGTCTGCTTCTCCAACCGCACTTTAAAATACCCAAACTGTACATAACCAAATGCACAATTAATCTGACTGCACAAATCATATCTTAGAAGTATCCTGGACAACCTTCAAATGCTGTAATGAGACATGACAATTATTTTATGTTCCCTCTAATGCAGTTTCTATGAATTAAAGGAACGTGCCTTTTAGAGCCGATTTACAAGACACTCTGAAAGTAAATCTTGTAGATTTTTTTTTATTAAGAGGCAGTGTCAATAAACTCTGAATGATGTCAATAGTAATGCCTTCAACTTAAGATACGACAATATGCAGTTGAAGTGCTTGTGATCAACAGGCTAGTAGAGCATGGTTCATGTTTTGGTTGGCAGTCACTGCAACCAAGTCTAGAAGATTTGGTTTTAAGTTGCGAAAAGTACAGCTTGTAGTAAAAACATGTATTGCAGTTACACTCACATATGTACTGTGAGGACACTTTTATATTACTTCATATGTAATTGTGTAGTAGTGTCCACCCCAGATGAGGGAAGTACAAGTCATGGAAGACGTATGACTCACAGTTTCTTAAAATGAAAATAACTGTAAGGAAGTAAAGCAAAAAAAAAAATCTGCCAACCAAAACTGACAACGCGACTTTGTTGACCTAAAGAGTCAAAACAGCACAAGCCTGGCTGGTTACCGTGATCCCTGCAGGTCAGCTGTCTCCAAGGTTACCAGTGAGGTCAGTGAATGCACACAGAGAGTCTAAATGTCTAAATGTTGACTCCTGGGAGTTGACGTGCTGAACACAAAGTGGCCTTACAGCTTGCACTTTGTGAATTCGTGAGCTTTAAAGTGTAATTCATGGAATAATTCCTGTCACGGTGATTCTGAGTTATTCTTGCACTGAATATTCAGAGGCAGCCTGCAGCAATAACTGGTTGAATCGAGGCTATTTCATCATTTAGCTGATCGACAGAAAACTTGTCGGCAATTATTTTGAAAATCGATGAATCGTTTTGGCTGTTTCTCAAACAGAAATGCTGAATTGTTTGACTGTTGAATAAAACAAACAATCTGAAAACATAATCAGGGTGAGTAAATGTAATCGTTTTTTTTTTTTTTTAAACGATTAATTGCTTAATCTCTAGATGAATTTACAAACAGGTAAACAAGTAGTTGCAGCCCTACTAATGATGTGTAATACTGATAATATCAATTAATCTCACTGAATATTAATCAAATCAACCATTTATTTGGTATAAAAAATGCAGAAAACATACAAATGTCACAAATTCAAATTCAAGCCGATGTTATGAAACGCCTTATTTTGTTTGTAGACTGTGCTAAAATATTCAATTTACTATAATTTAAGACAAGGAAAAGTAGCAAATTCCTGTATTTGAGAGGCTGGAGTCATCAAATGTTTTCAAAAGAAATGACAAAGATCAGTTTAAAAAAAAAATTGTCTGTTCAGCAACTAATTGATTAATTAAGTCTTTGTGCATGTATTAAAAAAAACCCTCACCTGTCCACCTGGAAACGGCATCTTTTGCTACAACATTTGACTTTCCTGCAAAACAGAAGTTATGATCAGTATATGCATTATAAATTACATCTGCAATGAGTGTTAACAGTGAATTTTCATGAATTATCATTTGCAATATTATTTATACCGAAGGAAGGAGAAGATGACATGCCATCAGTTACAAGTCAGTTTTGCATTATTGCTAAAAACCAACTATCACCTCAGATCTGTGATTAAAAACGTAGACACGCAACGAAGCCAGAGATTACCAGCAAATGATGAATTACATTAAACACAATAACTGTGTGTAAAGAGTCATGTTACAGACCAGATAGCTGGACATAAATGAAGGTCTGCAACAAACAGGGATGTGATGGTTGGATAGCTCACTACAGTCATACAGTATGAACAATCACTGATTTACTATTTAATTAAAGTGGATGGATACTTTGGCCTGCACCTCCCCTGCAGCTGTAGCTGGAAGGAGGCCATCTAGAAACCTGAAACAGAGCTGAACAATGTGCTCTAACTGCATAGCTCTCACGTTTTCAGAAACACATTTGGTGAATCCTAAAATAACAACATTAAGTTGCTAGGCACCTGGAATAATTGCTTTACCTTTCAGCAGTGGTTAAAATAACGTCTCTCTGAATCCATAGTAACTATCAACAGACACTTTTTTGGCTGCTGTGCTGAGGCTGCGGCATCTGAAAATATACAGCCAATATATTCTATTTTAGGCCAGGCTCATTTTACAGCAGCTCTGGTTGATTTCTCCCTGATTTGTCCTTCAAGAAAATCAGAAGAGCGGTCTGCGCCAAGGAACTGATCAATAGCAAAGTTCAGCAGAAATATCTGCTAAGGTTGTCAAAATTAGTGGCATGTGCTGCATGAGCCTAGAGGTCAAATTTTCATTCTCATTCCTCTCACCATTTCAGCATTCACTGATAATGACACAGTGAAAACAAACTATACCCACAAAAATAAATAGCAGCTGCAGGTGGGAGGGACTGAGTTAAATAACTTCTGACTTATGGACCTGAAAATATTGTGATTTCACATTATGGATGAAAATGTAGAAGCCAAAAGAAACAAAACTGTGGGGTACATGAGCAGACAAACGTCTCAACCACCGTCAAATAGATCCTGCGGCTTTCATGACCCACTGAGCTTTGACTTTTCAGAAGTTGGCCTATATCACCCCGGTCTGATGTTAAAACTGAAACATTGAATTAAATGATACATCATATAAAAATAATACATACAACATAATACACATCCACCAATAAAAGACGGGTTAGTGAATTCAGAACAAATAGGAAAGGAAACACAAAACAATGATAAACAAGTAATTTAAGAATTTAAAATAACAGTCGATAAATCTTTGATATGTTATCTTTAATATGGCTGTAAATAACACGCGTGAATCTATGTGGAACTTTTTAACTGTGCTTCCTCATATACTGTAGTGTCAAACCTGGCACGCCGTGATGACTGAGGTGTGTTTTGTCCTTCCCATGTTCGGTGGAAGAAGCTGATTATCATTTGTATGGGTGTGGGCACCATTGTCACACATTCCAACCTGATGAATTTCAGTCAAAATCTTGTTTGTCTACTCAGTGGTAAGCATGGGGAGCATGGCTGTACTCCTAATGGTGCTTTCTGATCTAATGATAAGATTTAAACTAATATACTGACTCCTAACGCATTTCTTCCGGTGAAGCGTTTGGTGGTTTTATCCCCACCTGCTGCCGTGACAGCTTATTGTTATCCATGGGTGTGGCAACCACTGTCAAACATGCTCAGGGCAGAAGATGCCTCAAAGCAATCCGACACGCAATAGTTATTGCAAAATAAATAGTAGTGTTGGTCTGGTTTCATGAGAGCGGTGGTAAAAGTTAAGGAACTAAGCCATGCAAAGGTTCTCTTTTGATTCTTGAGTGACTGTTTAGTACTGACACGGCTGTTAGAAAATAAACTCTGTTACCTATTAGAAGTGTTTTTCTAACCACTACAAAGTAATTTATATTGTTTATTTGATAGAATGACTGTTCATTCATCATTCAAAATCCCTTTTATAAAAATATACGATCGTATGTGCAATAATGTTGCAAATGTTAACTTTACCCAGTACCTATGGATAGAAAATCACCCACAATGTCGCAATTTGTTGCTTGTCGTTGATGTTATGTGTATCCTTTACAGCTGTGAATGTCTTATGCATGTCATTTTGTACAACTAGCAATACATCTGTGACAGTTTAAGGTAAAATTTGTGCTTTTAAACAGTAAAAGAAAAACTAACAGCAACAATGGGTCAAAACAATCCATTTCTTTCTATATTGACCCAAACTAGGTTGTTTTTAATTGATTCAGAGTAATTTTTAATCATTTATGTATTTTATTATTGGTCTAAAAGTATACTGTATTACTTTGGGGGGGCTTTAACTCGTGACTCAATGACTCATTTCTAAAAGCTTGGCTATAGACCTAACTATTATATTATTGGACTATTATTCCTAATGCATAAATGTGCAAGTAGCATTTTATTGTTTTGGTACTTTAAATGAGTAAATATACTTAGTTACACTCCTCCACACAGGACTTTTGCTGTCAAGATGCCTTCTGAACCACATCTGCATGAACAGGTCCGAGCCCATTCTGCACATTCAGTCAACTGTAGATATAACATTGTGTCATGTACACTCTGTACTTAGCTGCATGCAGCTCTTGGAGCACAAATCAGGTTTCACTGAGGGGAGATGGTTATCTCTGACAAATGTGTGTGTGCGCGTGTGTGGTTAAAAGAGAAGAAACGGCAGGTAATTGGAGCCGTTGATAAATGTGAAAATAAAGCACAAGAATCTGAAAGTACAAGAAGTTTCTCCTGTCGCCTGAGTTTGGATGAGTATTATCTGTACCATATTATATAACTCTCTATCATACACGTACACGTTGAAACATCTACATAGTTTAGAGATTTAGCCATAACTAGTGGAGAGAGGCAGAATCAGTGAGCGTTGTGGCTTCTACTTTTTACCAGAACAACACAAAATACTGCCACATGTCAGAGAGCAACACAAGAGTTCACACTGATGTCAGTTAATAGATCAAATACCCCGAGGCAATAAACATAAACACATCTGTTTCATATTCAAACAAGATCATATGACCAGTATGGCTTAACATTTTATAATTCAATGCCGTGTTTTATTATATTGTCAATATTTCTAGACCGTGTTCAGATAGATGTAAGAAAAAAGCAAACAAACAAGAATTCTTTCCTGGGGTTTGGATTGAGACTCCAACAGCTGTTGCACAGATTAAGCTTGGCAAAAAGTTTATCAGAGGCACAAGAGATTCTGCAGAGTGATCTCACAATGTGTTCATGGAGTTACTTCTCTGGGATCCAAATAAAAATGTTACAGGGCAATTTGGATTTTTGCTTGTTTTGGCATGAAGTTAAAAATCCAAACTGTGTTGAGAATATTTATCTTGCACTCTACGTGGCAGCGGATCTAGTAAAAAAACAAAAAACATCATGTCATCTTTTCTGGGTCTCTTAAGCTCCTCTGTCGTATTAGCTCACTTTCCATTCATTCAGTCCAGCCTTGATTATACAGATATGCTGTGTCAAATACTCAATATAATGGACATTCGTCCTAAACAATAAACTCAGCTACTTGACATAAAGGCCAAGAGCCTTGTAAGATCGTTCCAACATTTAACTTAACTGAGCATTTCAAAACATCAAAATGTATCACTTGGATTCAATCTGCCTGCACATCCCTGCGACTGTTTGTCGACAATATTGTCATGTTGGAGTGGAAAAAAACAGCAGAGCTGTGTGCTGGCTACATGCACGCCCAGTGAAACATTGGGAGGTAAAGGTAAACAGACCAGATATTTTTATGACACCGCACATGTCACATGTGTACATAAAGCAACACACACAAACAGGCAGGTGAAGATTTCTGTAATACCACTAATAGCTGTGTGCATTGTGTGGAGGTGCGGCCAGTAAATATGTCATGGCCAGTGGTGCTTTTAAAAGCTTTTAGCTCCAAACCCTACAGGCTGAGAGATCAGAGGTTACAAGGTTAATTTAGGCTGGCAATTAAAACTAGCTATGCTAGTCTTAAGTTTCAGCAGGACTTTGTCTTACAGTCTCGTGTCGACATTCAACCAGGCTGTGGTTCGAGCTGTCAGTTTCCAACTGACATAAGAGTGCGTCTTTTCATGTCAACTGACCACTTGTGATCGGTTTTCGCTTCCTTGCTCGCACTTTATTTTAGTCGTGTGAAACTGTGACTCTAGAGTGCGTTTGTTCTCAGCAGTACAATTACAGACGAGAACTCCTCAGAAGAAGTGCCTGCACCTCGAAATAATGTCCCGAGTTGTGTGACACAGGCAAACAAACTCTATCCGTGTGGATTGTTGTTGTATACATACATACTTTAACGCTGCATTTGCATGTATATAGCTACTATACTTATTAATGCGGTTACGTGTCCCTGGCCACCATTGAATTTGGATAAAGTAACTGGATCCGGGCATCTCTGTAATGCATTTGGATGCATTCAAACCTGATTTCGAGCAGAACATCCAAGATAGTGTTCAGTGAAATGTGTGAGGAGGGAATTCGAGGGTGTGAAGTATTCTTTTCTACATCCTGCGTGTGTGTTTTTATATCTGTGAGTAGGTGATTTTGATTGGTGGCCAAGTTTACTGCAGCACTCGTTACTGTGCGTTTCATCTCTGTGTGAAATGGTTAATGTGCAGCTAAAATAGCTGCCAACTGTAGCAAGGTCTTATTTTTAATCACCCCAATATTTGACAATTTGTAGGAGGCTGCACTTAAATAATCCAGCTCCTGATGCACTAAGCTGTGTTCATTATCAGGAGTGAGACCGGACTTCACCACCTCAAATGGTCCGTTTCTTGGACGGAGCCCAACTCTTTCCTTCTATAATCACACTCACCGGATGCAAAAATAGCACCATCTGCCTTGATGAGTCACCTGATGTTGGAATCCAGTGCTTCATCTTTGAGAATATATTTCTTAGAGCAAAAATCACCCAAAGCTTTCTCATGCTTGCTGTTTAACTACATTCCAAATGACCTGACACACTACATACACTCTGACCTTGTTTCAAGCATTTAGATAATTCCTTTCATTTCTAATTTACTGGATTGTTCTACATTAAAGAAGCTAAATTTCTCAGCTCAATGATCTGAGGTGATTTCACTGATGCTCATGCTCAAAACTGACCATCTAATATTGCATCTGTACTCACTCATCTCCTCAATGACTTCTGGGTCACATTCCCTGTATTTTTCCAACTCGGCCTGCAGCTGAGTTCGCTCCTCTCTCAGAGCCTTCAACTCCTTCAGCAGTGAGCTTCTCTCCTTCTGCACACACGGACACAGAGCTCTTGTGTGAGACATTATAAACATGGGTTATGCATTTTATTTAATCACTTTTCATTAGAAATAAATACATATATTTCTCCATACAAGGTGCGCAAACATATGAAAATATTCTTACTGTATCTTGACGTCCCACTTTTGCCTTTTCCACTGCTTGCTCGAGAGACACTTTCCGCTGTTTGGCTTGAGAAGTCTTGAACATAGAAGAGTCTCACATTAGGCACATTTGACAACAAAGGAAGCAAAAGAGATCTTTGTGTTGTTAGCAGAAGCAAAGTTGACCTTTCGACCTTTTAACTGTTACGTAGGCTCTCTTAAAATCTTCACTGAACATTGCTGCTCGCCAGTGCATTAGAGGTTAGTGGTTAATTAGCATCACTAATTACAGTGCTGTAAAGTTTACTGTGAAGCCATGCTCTTTTATTAATCTGGCAGAAACAATGTCATGTATACTTCATACAGCCAATATTTCATATTTCCATGTTCTTTTAGTCATAACATCAAGCATACTGCAGCAGATAGCTATATATTGTAATGCTTATGGTATAATCACACGTCATTATGTTAGGACAGATTGCTGCTCTACAGCATTTAACTTCTGTCGCTGAAATCTGGTTGCCAACATTCTCCGAGGAGTCACCTCCCTCACACCATCTGTCTGCCGTACAGGAGAGGGAAGTGGGACACGACAGACCCCGAGAAATTCAAAGACAAGCAACAGTGTTACTGTCTGTTACCACAAGTCTCCCGCAAAAGCTACAAAATGTAACAAGAGAGTCTCAGCTCTGCGATATAAACAGGGCTCATTGTTTTGTTTGTTTTGGATTATTTTGAATATTTCAAAAGAGAAAACTTTAAGAGAAAAATTGAACTACTCAGAGGAACTTGTGCAAGTGTTTTCTGTACCATGCTCATCATATACGGACCACATTTACTGTACTGTGAGCAGCAAATACATCAATCTTGAAATGTTAAAATCTACTTTAACCTTTTGATGGATTATGTTTTTGTTACTTGGAAAACTGTCTGTTGTTCTCTATTTGTTGTGTTTTTGTTGTGTAGATTTTGATGGTGTGACTCTAGTGTAAAGAAAAAAAATCATGGTTTCACAATTACAACGTATTTATTAAATCATTTATTTAACAATATGGATGCATAAAATCACATGAGCATATTTTTTGTTTGTTGGTTTTCTGCAGTTTTGGTAAAAATGAAAGTAAATTGAGAACATCTCCTGTGCAGATGTTAAACCCTTGAGGGGGGAAAGTGCAATGTGCTTTTCCTGCTTTGTTTCCATTGGTTTATGTTACACTGAAATTTTTAGTTGACTGTGGGTGACAGAAACACTCGGCGTAGCTTTTAGCCTCTACAGTTACAAAACTACATTCTGTGGTTATCGTGCAATCAGGCAATTGCTGCATCCATTGTAACATCTGCAGCTTTTGAGGTCACTGTGTTCAGACTCAAACTGAGTCCCCTCACCTGTTTTTGCAGTTCCTCCAGTTTGTGCTTGCGAGCATGCAGGGTCTTGCTGGGAAAGGCCCAGTAGTAGTTGGATGTACCCACTCTTTCACAGTCCACCATGTTGTCATCCACCAGGCTCTGCAGCACGTCCTTCACAGTCATGGGAGCTTAAAGCAGCAGAGATTGTGGAGGGAAAAAAAAGATATAAACACATTAAAAAGATCCACAATCCTCCATTTTCTATCATTACACTGCCTTCCTAACAGAGTTGATGCTGTTTGTGGATTGTTGATTTGATTTAGGGATTTATGGTAGAGGTATGATTGTTACAAGCTTAGAAGACTTTAGGTGGTATAAAGTGCATCTGATATCAGGTATAATATTGCTTCTACAAAGGGTTTAAAAAGTACAAGTCAGCATCAGGTCTCATTTCTACTGCTGGCAAGACTTCCCACTTCCCACAATGTTCAAAAAAACTAAACCCACACATCTGCAGCCTATCTGGCTGTTTTATACTTGTCCGAAAGAACATTGCATGAGAGGATGTAATAGAGCAGGAGTTCCATCTTGAAGAGTGTCAGTGGTGAAATGTGATACTCCCACACGTTTTTGCTCAGCCGGTCCACTAAAACTAAAAGAGCTTATCTGCTGCGTTTAGGGCTGAGCGGCGGCGAGTCCTGAGAGAACGGCAGCAAAAATAAAAACGAGGATCGAAAATGAAAAGGCCTCCGGATGGATCAACCAAACTCTGCATGTGCATGAATTCAAAGCAGCCTTTTCTGTCCATGTGAACCTTTTCAACTTCAAACTTTTCTTCCTTTTAATAGTTACCCGTGTGTTATTACCATTCTTTTCTTCAGTATAGTTGAGATCACTCCCTTGGCCCCTTTTCTCACATTTCCTCCTCTTCTACAGGAACATGTGCCCATAATCTTTTGTTGCCCCCTTCCCCCATCACTCTGCAACTACATCATGCCCAAGTAAGGGGGTCAAAAACATGTGCTTTTAATCACAGCAACACGATCCAGTTTCTTTAGATTAATGTCCACTTTAAAACAAGCCCCCCTCCTCAGTTCAGCCAAATATACATTACACACTTTTTTTTTCTAGCACTTAAAAGCCAGGTTTGTGTTTTCATAAATTTCGCTCACTGCACTCACACTCCCAGGCTCCATGTTGACATTGAGAGACTATGTTTTATTTAAAAACCAAAAGCTTTCAACGGTTCTCCGCGCTTTAAGATTACTGCCATTGATAGGTCTGCTTCTGCTTATACAGACTAAATGCAGTTAAGATGGCAACAGCTAGTCCTGGTTGCCATGGTGATTTTGCAAGAACACAAAGAACACAAAGGTGCAAATTACCTGTTGACACCGACTGTATGGTGTTAAATAAATTAAATGATGGTATTTTACTTAAAAGAGCTTAGCTGGTGTTCATGTGTGTTTGGTCTTATTTAGTACTTTTCGGGCACACTGCACTTGTATTAATAATTGTTTAAACCAAAAACACTCAAATATCGGCTGATTAACTGGATGAAATTAAATCTAAAACATGGCAAGTCTTAGAAAAATTTCAGTGCATTATGTTTTACCAGACTGAACTCCCACTTTCATGTTTGTCTTTTCCAAAAATAGAGTGACGCCTCTGCTAACCTTTAGATTTGTTTCATTTATTTAGTTAGAAACCAGCAAGAGAAACAAAAAAAGGCTGCAATGTGTGCACTTGATCATCTGGACACATTTTGACAGACCAGTTTTAGAGATGATTGTTACTCACCTATGCCTTTTGCCTTTGGGGCAATCTTCTCAATGTCTTTCAGCTGGAAAACATCTTTCTACAAAGAGAATGAGAAAACATATTCAAAGAATACCCATATCAGTATCTAGGTGTTTGGCTGCATTTTATTTGAGCTTCACAGAAATGAATTTAACTGCTATATTTATATTAGATTCTTCAATCCTTTACCCACTTAAGATAATTAGAGAATAGTAATTAAATGTAAATTGTGAATTAATATGTTTAACTTCAGAAAGAGAATTATAAGAAGCATTTCTATCTTCTGATTTTGCAGTAAACCATTTCACCACGGTCTAATCTCTCTCACTTTGCACAGTCAGTTTAGTGATGCAGATTATGTGTATCAGTGAGAACAAAAAAAGAAGAGCGAGACAACCACAACATGGTGTGTTTCTTCTCGAGAATAACTTCTATATCTACTGCACGTTTTTATAATTAGAACACAAAACCTCCTCAGTGTCACTCGAGTATCAAGAGCTCACAGGCCCTTCTCCTTCACAAAAATGTCAATCTTGTTGTGTTGTTAAAAAGAATAAAACACATAGCAATAATAGTAACTTGGCTTTTACTCCCAGCACAAAGGATATATATTATATTGACATGGTTCCTACTTTAAACCATTACGTGATCGCCTGCGATGGGAAAACTCACCGATTCAAAGAAAATCTCCATCATGCGAGTTCTCTTCTCCTCCAAACTTAGTCCTTTCTTCTTTGACTGTAACAGATTTTGTTAGATTCAGCTTAATTTGGCTCATTTCACTAACAGCAGCTAATATACTGCAATATTACACAGCAATATAATAATATGCAAACGGTAGTAAAAGCTGCATGAGGGCTTGGTTGCATTTGTAGTATTTTGCATGCACACATCTAGCATTTGCACCATTTGAACTATGCATGTTGGACAGGCTATTACTGCTCCCTGTGGTTGCTGTGTTGCGCTTCAGTGTTGTTGTAATTCAGCCTCCGGCCACCAGAGGCAGCACTGAAACAACACGTTCACGATACCATGCATGTTTCTGTATTCATCTGCCCCCCATAAAAGAACAATAATAATAAAAATATGGAACACATAATGTGGAGGTTCTGAATTAAGACTCATGCTGACCCTGTGACAGATAAATAGTTAACACTTCGCTTAGTCTATACCTCTAAATATTATTTAGATGAGCTGTAGTTAGGTGACATTACCGGCGGTTGGTAGCTGGAGCTAGTGTTTCAATTTAACGAGTGACCATGTTAACTGGTGACCGTTAGCCGAATATGTCTGCGGCTTGGTTGCCGTAGTTACGACAGCAGTTGGGACAGGGAGGCGCGCAGCTGCCCTCGTCAGTGTTTTCTTGGTTTAATTTTTTTCTTATTAACGTTACAGTGTTTAAACAAACCCAATTCGTCTTTCGTGATTTGTTTGACAGCTACGTACGTCTCTCTCCAGTTCAACAATTCTCGTAACTACGACAACCACAGACGGCTAACGGTCACCAGTTAACACGGTCACTCGTTAAATCGAAACACCGGTGTTAGCTGGGAGCTAGTTTGGTATTTCGAGCCTGTATACACAAGCGCCTCGGAAGTACATCAACTGCAGGTGAAGGTGATAATCTGCTTACCATTTTCTCATGTAGCCTGTACCAGAAACTGCCACTAACATGAAGGTTTGAGGCGCATGTGGTGTAAGATGTTATACGGCGCTGTTAGGTTGTAATCCAAACGAGCAGGCAGGACGAAATTTCCCGCGGAAGGCTGACACCGACCTCTGCTGCCTTCATGCCTCCTCGTAAACGCCAATTTAGTCGGAATTATATCATACTGTAATTCAATAAAAATGCGTTATGTCTTTAACTCGTTGCACGTCATGTTTATGAACCAATACTTTACGTAAAAGTGTCATCTTTGGCGCTGGTTTGTGGGTTTGTAGTGTCTTATTCGCTGCAGTTTTTATTATTTCCGACTATAAGTGAAAGCAGCACCGATACAGAGGCGCAGTGATGTTGTTTAACATGAGTTTCTGACGCCCTCTGCTGTCCAATAATATAACATTGTTCAACGCGCTCACCTGAGCAGGTCAGCTGTTTTACTGGGAGGCATGTATAAATTAAAAGATTTCAGTTATTGTCTCCAATCATATTGATAAATAATATACCTGTGTCAACAGATTTGTGGAATCTTGAACATTGGAAGGACATTTATGACGTGACTTTTGTCTGAAAAGTAATAATTGCTATGCTATTTTAATAAAACTATTTAATATCATTATTTCAGCAGCTATGTAGATAATAATAAATTGATTTTATTACAATTTACAGTATGTACAACACAGAAATCAAATGCAAACACAACATTTTTTTCCGATGGGCACTTTAATTCCATTTGGCATTACAAATATAAACAAGACAATGGAAAACAAATAATTTAATGAACAGATTGTGTAGAAAAATGGATGGCCAAATTCAACATAATGAAAAAGGAATGAAAACTGTGTGCTTGAAGACAAACAGGTTTTCTCTAAGGCTTTTCTAAAAGGAGCACAGTGCATTTTCACAACATACACCTCAACTGTTGAACTACATTGCCCCCCCCCCCTTTTGGAGGAAATTGTTTTACTAAAATACAACTTGTTAGTAGTTCTACAGGTTTGTTTTGAAAGACAAGAGCACATGGGAAGGAGTGAAGGTGATCACAGTTCTGCAGCTCTGCGTCTGACGTCAGATTGATGGAGAAACCTGATCGATGCGCCCTGCTGAGTTTATTTTCAGCAACAGGTCCTAAGATGTTTGCACATAGTCACAGCAGGTTGTAAAGTCAAAATGTCAAGAGGCTTCATACGCAACGCGCCCAAGCACACATGCGTGCACACACACACACACGCAGGTCAACACATCAAGTGGCTTTTGGTACCTTAATTGATCACTAAACACTCACACCTGTCTTGCACGCACAAACACACTGTGTGTTATTATAATTTAAAATGATGACGTACACTGACAAGTCATTTTCACATATAGGTATAAGTATTATTGAAATAGTGCTTTGATTTGAAGTTTCTTTTGGTGATGTACTTAAGTATCAGCCTGAAATAGATTTCCATATAGTGCACAGTCGCTTTTCTGGTATTTATTATGAAAAAAAAGCATGCACAGAGATGCTTAATCATGCTCTAAAATACCCTGCTACCTACGGTGGTCGAAGATTTTTGTATTTTCTATTGAACAGGCAAAAAGTGATGACTCTTAAGAGCATTCAACAGGAAGCTGCAAATACTGGAACTATAAATAGAATTCATTATTTTTCCAGGTGACTAAGGTACTTATTTACTCAACACAGTGTCCAACCAGCAGTTCAGGAATAAGTGCAATAGTTATTTTCCAGTTTTCTCCGCTCATATCACAACAAATCAAAACGGTCTAACGTATGTACAATACTAAAGTCTTTTTTTTTTCAAAATCAGCTTAGTTATGATGGAATGTGAACGTGATTATGAATGACTCCTCAGAGAACCAATCAGCGGCATCCGTCTGAATATCATAGATCCTCACACTTCATTCAAACCACAAACAACTCTCTGTGTGTTGTTTTTCGGTGTCAGACGCGTGGCGAATAGTCAGACAGATGGCACAATGACAGCACGGTTCGAGGATGAATGGGTGAGCGGGTGAGGACAATTCTTCCAGTCCTGCTCCGTACTACTGAGTCTACGCGAGAGGATGTATTTACACTCTGTACAGTCTGTGCGCTGAGTGAGCTAAGAAGAGCTACTACTGCAGGTAGCGGTAGATCTTGAAGCAGTGGTTGCCAGAATCTGCAACCACAACATGTCCGTCAGAGGTGAGAGCCAGTCCCTGCGGGCCGTAGAGCGGATCTGCTGATGTGTTGATGTAGGACAGGAAAGAACCGCTGCCGTCAAACACCTGAGAGAGAGAAACATAAAAATGAGTGTTCTGTTTATATTTGTATTTAGGATAAAACCAGAAGATATTCTCTCCTAATTATATATAGACTTTGTGTACTGACTTGTATCCTGCTGTTGCCCCAGTCTGCTACTATGATGTTTCCGTTGACATCCACTGCCACTCCTGTGGGGGCGTTGAACTGGCCGTTGCCTTCGCCGTTCGACCCAAACTTCAGCAAGAATTCTCCTTCTGTGTTGAACACCTACATTTTGGTTTCCAGGGGAGGAACAGCATGGAGAAAATAATCTACAATTACTAAGAAAATAAAGATGAAAGAACACACACACACACACAAAGGAATAAATCAACTATCAATTCAAATCAAAATGCGCGTACCTTGACCGAGTGGTTGTGGAAATCTGTCACAATGATTTCATTGTTGTTGTTGACGGCAGCAAAGTGAGGGCCTTAATAAAAAAAATTAAAAACAGAACAAGAAGGTTTCAGAGAGGTGCCGTTTGTCAAAACCAGACATAAGCAGTTCAGTTTATGGCAGGTGCTTTTAGATGACATGCAAGTTATTAAGTAGACAAATGTATTTAATGACAAAAAAATGAACATTGTACAAAAAGATTTACACCATAATCACTGGTGTGACATGCTGCTTTAGAACAGTTGAGGTAGTCATTGTAATGAGCACTTGATTCATGAAAAAAAATGTATATTTCTTTATGTTTTAAACTGATATTTATCTTTGTCAAAGGATAAATGGGATCTTTATGGTTCCTGGTTTGGCATACGTCTTCATTCCACATGCAGATGTGAGCTGGTTGGACGGAGAGAGAGAGAGAGAGACAGTAGGGGGCAGTGCACATATTACCATTGAGTGTACCTGCAAACTGCCTATCACCGTTGCCACGGTTACCGAACTTGGTGACCAGCTTGCCGTTGAGCTGAAAGATGAAGACGCAGCATGACTTGTTGTCGACCACGATGATGTGGCCGTTTCTGTCCACGGACACGCCTTTGGGGCCCATCAGCTTCCCTGAGCCGATCTTGTTCTGGAGTCAAAGAGAAGTTTTTAGATCACATGCTTAGACAAACATTAGTGTCAGTGTTGCAGAGGCTCTCTAAAATCTTATCTTATATGTGACTTGCGGTTAAACAGAGTGCAAAATGAGATCCCATGAATGAATGCACAAAGATGGAAATAATGTATCAAATATTGTTGTGACACTGAGAGAAGGCCTGCATTCAGTGAATGAGCTGCAGGCTGCTCTACATGAGACATGGGCGTATCTTTCTTTTCTATTGTGCTACTAAGCTCTGCCGTAACTGTAAATAAGAAACTAGGACAGCTTTAGCAAACTCGGAAAGGCTAAACAAACTCTTTTTCACTCTTTAAAATGGGCAGTTTCTTTTAGATTTCAGCATCGGCACTGAAATAGACTGAAGGAGGAAGTGAAAATCTGCATGATTACATCTCTTAACACAACAGAAATGTGCAAATGATGTGTGAAGATTGTAAATGACCCAGGGTGGGGCACACATTGTACCATGTATTAGTTAAAGTAGTCACACTTAAATGAGTTCACAATTGTAAGAGTCTATTTAAAAGTACAGCAGTGGTACGGGGGACGATATTTACGGGAACAACCTACACGGTAATAAATCTGTTAGGATTGTTCTCAGTGAAAATCACATATTACTTCCTCCCACAGACAGATAATGACAAATTCCAGCTCAGCTTACCTTAAACTTGCCTTCACTTGAAAAGATGCTGACCCATTTGTTGTCATAGTCAGCAATGATGATGTCGCCGTTGGGGTGGACGGCCACACCCGTAGGCCGCTGCAGCTGACCTGGAGTCCTGCCCCGCACACCGAAACGACTTTTGAACTGACCATCATTTGAGAAAATCTGCAGCGCCGTAAAACACACACACATTTCATCAACAAAATGTCCATAAATACACACTGCAGAGTTCAAAGGAGATGGCAGATTGCAGAGGCAGCATTGTTCCAGGTGACTGAACTGTGAAAAGTTACAGCGCTCCGCCAATGACTTCTTATCACACGCCTTAACGTTTGCTATTTCTGTAAGGCTGAGAGCGCAGGAAGTTATTTTTACCTGGACGCACTGGTTGTTGCTGTCTGCTATCAGCACCTTGCCCAAAGAGGAGGCAGCCACTCCCTGCAGATTGGTGAACTCCCCTTTGTTTCTTCCTTTTGTGCCTGGGAAACAGGAGGCACGCTAGTTTCTTTATACTTATTATTTGATATTATAAATCCATAGTGAAGTTTTGCAAAACGGGTTCTAGGTCATCTTTAAAAAAGATTCTTACCATACAAGCAAATGTTTTGAGCAAGATGCTGGTCTACAGGCTGAGGGTGTGTATTGTTCAAAATGTATATATGCTATGTCAGTACAACACCTGGTATTTAATGAATCCACATCTGAAGTTAAGCAGCTGCACAAGAACTTATTCCAGGTGCCACATTTCTGTCAGTTCTGAAAAAGTATAAACAGATTTGACACCCAGTCGTCCTGCTGGCAAAATATATGCTTTCTTACCGATTCTGAAGATGAGGTCGTCCTCGATGGGGTTCTCTTTCCTCCTCCCTGTGCTGTACATACTGGCCGGCCTCTTGATGGCTTTCTGCTTGATGTGACTGCTGCCTGGAGACTTGAGTCTCTTCTTCATGCCGTCTGAAGCTAGCGACACGTCTATAGACTTGGTGGCCTTTATCTTAAAGGGGCTTCCTTTGATATGTTGGTCATATAAACGCAGCGATAAATTAAAAGTCCCCTCTTTAGGAGCTGTGAATAGATACTCATAAGTGCCATTCTTGTTGTCCAGTATATCTCCTTCACCTTTGCTGCCGTCAGGTGAGGAGATTTCAGCAGTGATGACCGCGTTACCCATCTTGCACAGCTCTCTGTCTTTGTCCTTAGTGGTTATGGTGATGGAAGTGGGCACACCCACCACACAGTGCCGTAGCCCTTCACCAGTAGCCACAGTCTCAGAGGCCACGGCGTTAGTGGTCACGATAGTCCCCAGGTTGTGGATGGACTTCTTTAGTCCGTCTGTCTCCACAAGAAAGTCCAGCTGGTCGTTCTCCCCGGGCTGCAGAGGAAGCTCCTGGCTGGCGAGTTCAATGAGACGCTCGCTCATCTGTTTCTTCACCAGCAGCACCTCGGCCTCTGTGCCGTGGCTCAGCGCCTGCTCTGTGAAGTTACAGCTGCTGTTGATGCCTTCCTGGCCCTGCAGCAGGGTGTCCAGCTGAGCCTGGAGCACCTACACATAGATACACAAGGGGGCAGCAGGGTTACTTTGTGGTTAGTTAGAAGAGTAGTTCCCAAACTTTAGAGCCTTTGGGGGCCGTCACAGTTTGCACAGCTACAAGTTATGAGCAGGTCATCTAAAAATTGACTTTCCTGTCTTATAGTTATTCATTTTGAGACGTTCCAGACGCCAGGAGAGGTAAATTATTCAGTAGCTTACAAGGAAAATTGGATTGGAGAAAAGACATGAAGATATTAACACCCCTGTGAATAGCAAAAATGTGTCTGCTTCTTTCTTATTCCTTCATTCAGCTCACAAAACCACAGATTTATTGTGATCTCTTGGGCTGGGGACCACTGAGAGAGAGACTGCACATAAAACCCATCCATCAAAATTGCGCGCAGGAAGGCAAGTGAGACATCAATGAGCATTAAGATTGGTGTGAAAATAAAACACCAACTGTGGCTTGCCAGCATTGGGGGATGGGAGCTTAGCCCATTAAGTGCAGGTTGGCAAAAACACTGTTATTCTTATGATTCCTAATACGCAGACCAACAATAGTCCTCACACACGGCTGCAGGTTTGCTGCAGTAACCGTTTATGTAAACAGATGAATATCTGCCAGATATGATCCTGTGGTGACACACGTCTGTCTGTGAAATTACTTTTACAGTTACAGACTAAACCAAACAACTTCTTGTGATGTTGGCATGTCAGAATCAGACATTAGTATTCAGTTGTTCTTTTTACTTCATTAAACCATTAAAAGTGGACAACTCACATGTGTTAGATTTTTCTGGTTTTTGGTCACCATTTGCCTACATGCAAGTCAAAATCACCCCCTCCCAAGAAAGAAAAAAACATTAGATAATAAATTAAAAAGTAAGTTAATTAAGTGTTAACTCACAACACAAACTCCAGGCTGAACGTCATTTATAATGAACAACTGGAATTCACGGTACATCCTGCTGCGGTTCATCCATAAAATTTTCATGAGTCATGCATTAGTTATGCATTATTTAAAAGGGCCGGTGTGTAGGATTTAGTGGTGTCTAGTGGTGAGATTGCAGATTGCAGCCAGATGAGTACCTCTCACCTCACCCTTTCCTTCCTAGCCTGTAGGCGAAACTTACAGTGGCTGCAAGACTTGCAAAAAAGCCCGCTCTCCTGAGCCACTCTTTGGTTTGTCTGTTCTGGGCTACTGTAGAAACATGACAGTGCAACACGGTAGATATAAAGGACTTATTCTAAGCTAATGATAACACAATGACTCTTATTCTTATGTGATTACACGCTAATTATACTCCATTTCTTCCAATAGATCCTCATTTTAAAAAGGTGTGCGTTGTATCTGTTGTATGTAGCTAATAATAAGCCAGCACAAGTTACATTTATATCATCATCAAGTCCCTCAGTATGCTTCACTTAATGTGTTAGAAAAGTGACAGTCTTTGTTGCTAATGTACTTAGATCGGCAGGAGGTCACTGCATCCTGATGAAAGAACCAAAACAGACTCACCCTCATCTGATCATCACACTCTTCTTCTTCAACAAGAGAGGCCATTAAGCCATTTATCTCAGACTGGAGTCAAATGTTTTATCCAAACACCTACTCTCCTTTCTCTTTCTACTAATTCGCACTTTAAAGCTCTGACAGCTAAAGGCACTGTCCACACATACTGTCAGAATAGAGACCAAGCTGCAGAGTAAGAGGCTGAAGTGTTTGCAGCGTGAAGCGCAAAGCTCTACTGTGCTCCCTCACTGCACATGACACACCCAAACCAACCCAAGTATGCAGAGAGTACGCTGGCTCCATCTAGCTACAGGCAGCAACACAGCTCAGAGTTACATATCTGGCCCCGGCGTTTTCGCTAGACGCCAGCCAGTGAATTGCAAATCATGAACGACCCATGTGATGGAGCTCCCTGAGGGGGTGGCGTCAGGCGCCTAAGCTGACTGAGTGATTGGTTGTCTGGATTGGGGTGGTGCACCAGCTCTCCTGCCCCCCTCTTTCTGTCTGTTAATCGCCTATCAGACCAGCTGAGCCCCGGACACATAGATCAGCAAAAAGCCTCATGAGTAGCCTGTGATAGGTTAAACTCTTTCCGAAAATAGAGCGTAATTAGGTCAATGTTGTGTTAATTTTAACAGTTTCTTTCTCTATTACATTCTTTGTGATAATCTCCCAGTACATAGAGACTGCAGAGTGTTTTATGCTGATTATAAAACTCAAACAATGCGACCATTATTGTGACCACAGCCGTAAAAGACAGTACTTTATTACTTCACCTTCTGCTTGAGGCCGTAGTTGACCTCCAGCTCCATAAGCAAAACGCTCTTGCGGACATTCAGAGTCTTCTGCAGCTCATCAAAGGTAGCATGGATGTCATCCTCAATGGAGCTCTTTTGATTGGTCAGCTGCTGTAGGATTTCTGACAGCGTCTGCAGGGCTGAGTCGATCTCTGGCAACCTGTGCGCAACGGAGAGACCCGGAAGAAGGTTTTCATATAGTGAGTAAACAGTCATATGACAGAGCGAGCCCATAAAGGAGGATTGTGTTCGCTTCAGTCGTACCATCATGGCTGTTACTGTGAGTAATATGCATAAAGTCTGTAGTGCAGGATAATGCTGCTGTTGTACCTCTTCTTGACAGAGTCAAGCTGGTCCTGTAATGAGGCCTTGTGTTGCTCCACTACGTCTTTAAGAGGCACAGTGGGATGTTCTCCGTGTTCGCCACTCGTACACTCCTGACACATGGCTGTCTCACAAGGTGGACAGTAAAACTCCATGACCTAAGCAACAGGAAAAAGGAGAGATTAGACTTAAATATGGGGTGTAGTAAGTGTTTTAGCCACATTTGCAGCATGGCCAATGGCAGACCGGATCTACAATAACTACTGGATGGATTACTATGAGGTTTTGTACAGACATTCATGGTCCCCAGTGGATGAAGCCTGTTAACTTTGATGATCTCCTGACCTTTCCTCTAGTGCCGCTAATGAAACGTGTCAACACAGATGGATTTACGTACCCCTCACGATTAATTCAAATAACTTTGGTGATTATGACTAAATACCTGCAACACTAATGACATTCCCATTAGCCTCAGTAGCACTTTGTCTTTAGTACTAACTGGAAAATAGCATGCTAACTCACTAAACTTAGATGATGAGCATTATACCTTCTGAACTGCATGTTGCCATTGTGAGCATGTTAGCATAACTTTAGCATTTAGCTCAAAGCACCACTGAATGTCTTCCAAATCGTTGCTAGGCTGACAGTGAACCTTCAGAAGCATGATCAAAACCTGCACCAGTGGCCAATGAACCTGACACCTGAGCAGTTCATTATCAAGTCTTTATCAGATTTGTTAGACAGTAATTATTAATTGTTAACACAGCACACAAGTACATGCTGTGCTACTAAGTAATCATAGAAGGTCAATAATCATTAATGTTCTTTTGAAATCCCTTTAACTGCCATGTTACGGTCTAATAATGTCTACAAATGTTTCATGTGATATTTGTCAGTAGAAAAATATTTTTTTTCTGTGGAAGTGAGAGAGGAGGTGAAAGAAAAAGACAGAAACTGGCAGTTGTGTATGAGTCGTACGTTGCCTCCATGGTTGGGGCAGGAGAGCAGTTGGCCTGTAGCCACGTTGGTGATGTTGTTGAGAGCGGCGGCCTCCTGGCTGCAGCTGTCGGGCGCCCGCTGCAAAACGTCCATCAGGTTGGTGATGAAGAAGTTATTCTGCAATGCCGCCACACCCTTCTCCGGTAGGATCGAGGTCTGGCGGCACACGGGGCAAGACAGTGTGAGGCTGTGGGCCGGGATGTAATTCTGCAGGCACCTGGAGGAGGAGGAGAAGAATAGAGGGACTATTGATTGTGAGTGGGAGTATCCTGGAGAAAGTTGTATCAAGGTGCAACTGGAAAAATAGTGTAGGTGGGTAGGTATTACTGTAAAAACAGCAACATTTTTCTGTGAAGACTTCAGTCTTAATTCTGCCAATAAACCACCTATAAATTAAAAAAGAAACTCAAACAATAAATAAATAAATTACCCCTTCATAGTCAGTTATTTGACCTTTAAGCTTGGTGAACAGAGGTGAAAATCCTTTGATGACATCTAGTGGTTATATTATTTACAGCCCAAAAGTGATTTATAATAGCAGTACAAACTGACGTGCTTTCTCAGTGTTATCAAATACAATAGCTCTGCCATCCCATAAATCCACTGTCACTGTGAAGCCTATAATGTTCAGCGTTGTTGACACCATGTCAGAGATGGCGTGCGTGTGTTAACCTTTGCAAAATGGCTCCTTTCACAGTGTTAAATTACAGAGCCTTCAAGGACCTGAGAGATTTTAATTATTATTATTATCACAAGATGATAATTTGTACACTCGTAGTACTATCAAGAGTTTTCCACGACCTCAGGGACTCTCCTGTTTGTTTTCTTACAGCTTTATCCTTCTTAGTGTGCATGATGAGCTCATGTAAATCCCAAATCTGAGCAGGTCTGATCAGCCACATCAACAACACCTGTGATGTTACATGGCGCCTTTAATCTTTTAATAATGCATCAAATTTCATAAGATGATCATATGTTTTATATTTCCCTCCTGAAATGTTGAAATGTAGTGGAGCAAGTATAAAGTATAAAGTCACATAAATTGCATTTAAGTACTTGAGTAAATGTTCTTAGTTACTTTCCTCGACTATATATGTTAAAAATAATTCAGTATGAACTTTGCAACACCATCACCGAACTAATCATTATAATCTTTACTAAAACAAGAAAAATCTGCTTGTGGTTTTAATAATAAAAGCATATAGAAATGCCTCAATAAACAGACTAATCAGGTTTAATGACCCGGTGGTTCAGGTTTTCTGGCTCAGTAACAGCGGCTGTGTCTGTAGAGAGATATAAGGTTATTTAGGCTATAAATGCTGCAGTACGTGGCATTGGTTCATGCTATGCATTGTCATTATAAAGGAAAGCTTCACAGGGCTCTTGCATTGTACATGTGTACTGGATAAAGTAACTCAGTGCCGAGCAAAATTACGTCACTAATGAGTGTGGTCACTCTGACAACACTTATCATCATGTTGGATTTGGTCAGAAATACATTAGTGTAAATGGAGGCTTTCAACATGCATAGAGGACTGTCCAGTAATGTCTTTCTGCTATTGAGGATTTGGAGTGACATCACGCTTTAAACATCATTTATGACTATGAAACCTAAATGATGAAATACAGTTTTAAGCATGTTCTATCTGGCAGATAAAAATGTGTAAAACAATAAAATACTCAATCCATCAAATCAAAGAAAAACGTTTTTCCTATACTATATAACTTTCCTATAACTACAAGTACATTTTCTTCTACCACACACATAAATTAATATATTAAAAAGAGAAAACAACGACATTGTTTTAATGACTCTACAGGAGCAGCCGGAGCAAAGGGAGAGAGGCACAGTCCACAGTTTCTCTTTTGTGTCAGAAACAAAGGCTAGCTGTCAGAGACGTTGACATCAACACGCCAAAGTCAGCAGCAGAGATGCAGCATCCCGCGTGAGAGTGCATGCAGCATCGCTTCCTCACAGAAGCACATTTAAACTAGCCTTTTCCACGTACACACCCGTACGGCATAGATCATTCACAGGTTTAACACATCACACAACACAGAAAGACAACACAGTAACTCACCTCTCACAGAAGGTGTGCAGGCAGGGCAGTACTTTGGGGTTTTCGTAGCGGTCCAGACATATGCTGCAGATCAAGAACTGTTTGTCAATCTGGCGGACCACAGGGCTGGGAATAGTGGAGCCTTCACTGGCCATCCTAAAACTCTGACATAGGAGTCCCCCTTCCTCTTACCCTGCACCCTGCAGAGTGAAACAGAGGGAGGATGAGACAAGTGAGAACGCAAGACAAAAAGATGCCACGTGTGATCAAACGCACAGCGATGACCCGCAGAGGTAGGTGGAAATCTGCGGGTTGTAAAGATCAGAGCTTGAAGCCAAAATGCCTTCTTCCTTCCATCCTCCTCGCGGAGACAGGAAATGGCAAGCGCACAAACAGCCTGCATGCCTGCAGGCTTTAACTCATAAAGTCAGTATTAAGATTAGAAACGCTGGCTGAAAACGTCGCCTCAGTCAGCAGGTCACCAGGATAAAAACAACTGCTAGATGTCTTTTTGACCTTTTGTTCAGTGGAGTAATTATTTTTATGGGCCCAAAAATCTGGGGACAGAGAGAACATCTGAGGAGGTTATGATGAGGGTGAGGGGTCAAACATCAAATGATTGCCAACTAAGAGAGGAACAAAACATTCGCAGTATCATGGGTGTTCAAAACCTCTAGCTCTAATTAGATAACCTTTGGAGACAGCAGTGTCACCACATCTCTCCTTTGAGTAGCTGTTAGGGAGCTTTTAAGCTTTTTAAGTGTTCAAATTTCTTATTCTGAGATCTTTAAGGACTTTTAGTCAATCTTGGCTTAAGAATTCAGACTGAAACTATGTCTGTGTCCATTGTGTCCAGAGATGGGATCACCTTGGACAGCAAAAACAGTACAACACAACACAATCTTTTTGAACTCATGACCCCCCAAAGCAATGTCAACTTGTGGATACATGATTTCCCTGAAGCCTAAAAAGCATTGACCACAGATATAAAAAGAGACATCTGTAAAACTGACACTTTCAACTGAAGAAGGTCAGCCTGGATTAGAGCTGCTGCTCCTTCACCTCCAAAGGAGCGACCTGAGGTGGTTTGGTCGTCTGATTAGGATGCCGCCTGGGTGCCTTCCTTTGGAGGCGTTCCTGGCACGTCCAACTGAGAGGAACGCCTGAGGATCCCCTAGGAGGAGCTGGAATGTGTTGTTGGGTAGAGGGTCAGCCTCTGCAATGCCCAGCTACTGTAACCCTGCTGCTACCACGACCCGACCAAGCATATAAGCGGAAGCAAATGAATGGATGGATGACCAATCAGGCAAAGCTGACAGGTGTCATGACTCCAGCTCTCCTCATACAGGCCGTGAACAAAGACTGATGTTACCTCCTCAAATTGTTTCATTTGAATAGTTTTCATATGTATCAGCACCTGTGCTGACCTTACTGAGTGGATCATGCACACAGTTTCTTTGAGTTTCGGCTCTCACAGACTCAACATTCATTCAGTCATGATGCTACAGCACTGAGAGAGTCGCATAAAAATTGTCTCTGTTCTACTTGATGTCAGCAGATATTCTGTGCTGAGATACCAGAATTGATTTTTGGTGAGGAAAAAAGTCTTATCAGTCCTTTTCTAGTTGTTAAAATTCCCAAAGAACTAAAACTATCCCACATGATCAGAGAAGTGTCTGACAAAATAGACATTAGAGAATTAACCTGTGCCTCTGCTGGGGTTGCTGACCTCCATGTCAGAAAGCAGCGCGGTAGCAGATTTTCAGAGCGGAGCTTGAATCCGTTCTGCTGCCTCTGTGTTTGTTACGAAAGGCACTTTGAGTGATAAATATTTGATTATAAAGTGAAAGCAAGGAACTCCGTGTTCAGCACCGATCAGCGAGAAAGAACACTGACCCCGTAAAAAAAGCACATTAACACAATATTTACACTGAGTTTTACCCTTTCACCGCATCCGTTATTTTAATGTCTCGCTTTTCTGTAACGTTATCCGGCAGTTAACTTAGACGCAGAAAGTGTGTCAGTGCTTTTATTGTCTCCTCACATTCAAGACAGGCACAGAAACAGGCCACCTCTGCTGCTGAGAGGAAACCCTGAGGGACTGTACGTCTTTCTACAGTGCATGCTCTCTTTCTCCTCTTTGCTCGTCTATTTTCTCCTCCTCCTCCTCCTCCTCTTCCTCCTCCTCCTCCTCCTCTCTTTCCTTTCCCTGAAAGCAGATCCTGTAACTACAGTGTGGTGATTTGGTAAGCCTGAAAATGGAGAGCGGTGGATAAAATTACTGTCATAACGAAGCTGGCATGCTGTTAGTGGGTTATTGCCAGCGTTTCCAATAGGTTACATGGCTGGTGTGTAATGTGCTGTGACACAGGAGTTACGTGTTGAGCGGCACAGTTCAGACTCACAACGCAAAGAAAGTTACTGTAGAAGCAGAATAGTGACATAACAAGCTGTTTGTGGATGATAAAACCAGCTTCAGAGGCCATATTTTTCATTCATATATATATAAAAAATGGGATTATTTGCATCTGCGAGATATGAATGGCAATATAAACAGGATGTGCATGCACAGACGTAGAAGCTCAGGTTTCAGACAGTGTGTTAATAACTTACCATCAGCTCCACAGACCAGATTAAGCAGATTTAACAGAGCATCAAATATGGCACTGGCTGTAAAACTAAAAATTTCCTAAATCCTGCAGACGGCCACAGAAGGACAACAGAAGCAGCCCTGTGCTGACAGTGCACAAGGTCGCAGCAGCCACACAAACGCTCCACTCTTACATAATCAGATCCGCACCAGCTAAGCGGAATAATTCCTGCTGGACTGAGCCGTCATCCAATACGCAGCAGAGAGTACACATGAAAAAAAAAATAACAGGGGGGAAATATTACACTCAATCAGAGGAATTTGACCTCTCTTTCCTCGCCACATGTAGTGACTCCGAGAGAACAGAGTGATGATCGTGCAAACGTGCGAGCTTGAAACAACGCGAGCTATTCCAAAAGCCTCATAACATTATTAGGAGGAAGACTTACGGTGCTGCATCTATGGGCCGATCAACAGGCGTCATCCACTCCAGCACACAGACCGAAACGCAGGCTCCATGTGAGTGAAACAGGCAGGATCTGTGCACTTAAAATCCCCCTGTGCCTGCCTTCACGTCATGTCAGCCCTCACGTGAAATGATGCGTCCCTCCAGGTAACAGCGACGAGCCAAACAGAAGACGACAGGATGCCTGCGTGCGTGTGTGTGTGTATGAGACAGCTCCTCCGTGTGTTTATGGGTGTGCACACACACGTGAGTTGAAGTTGAGGAGGGGCGATCCGGCCAGATTGTATTTCAGTTTTTACCTCATCTCTTCCCTTCCCCTCCCCTCCGTACTTTACTCTCCCTCATCACAGGCATTCTTGGCTCAGACCGTCTCATCCATTCATCTCTCTCTCTCTCTCTCTGAAGTAAATGCTGGCTCACTGCAGTGCAGCGAGCATGTGCAGCATCAGGAGTATGTGAGCGACTACTGGGCGACAGCTTGTGATCTAACAAATAAGACGGGGTGGGGTTGGAGGGGGCAGTTATGGGTCCCCTCCACGGCCAATAGACTTAAAGCCAAAGGGATCTTTTTCTGGTTGCATATGTGTGTGGGTGTGTGCATGCTGCTGACTCACTGCACATGCAGAGGCAGAGCAAGGAAACCGGTAAGAGAGGCAAAATGTGAAAGAGTATATCAAGGATGAGGTAATGAAAGTATGACTCATGGGTGAAACTCACTTTGTTTTGAGGAAATATGAAAGCCAATGAGGGCACATGTGCTTTCAGAGGCAACGATCTCAATCACTGCACTGCTGTCTGCGTGAGAGGAGGAAACTGACCCACTGAATGGAGCCAATACTGTTTTGCATCACGCCAGCACACCAAGCACTGTGTCCACACAAGCAGAGAAGTGCCACAGAGAGAGAAGAGCGGTCTTTGTTCAGTTTGCACATTAAACATAATTGTTTTTAGCGTGGTTCCTGACCTCTGGATCGCTGCCCACGTTAGTTATCGGTGTTATTGTCCTGCATGACTGGCGAGCTCCTTCGCTGCATTAACGAAAACGTCTGAGCTCGCACAGCTGTGCGAGTTGCTGTTAGCGCACATGCAGAAATAACAACTCTCAAACTCTGTAGCACAGCATCTGTGTCACTGTCAGTGACATCAGCGAGATGAAGACGTACCTCATCACTTATCTGTGTTAACACAATGTTGGCGACAAAGATAGATAAGAGTATTTGCATTAGGTATCTCGTTTGCATGCGCAAACACATCATGAAAGAACACTGAATGGAAACATTTATGGGAAGAATGGGACAATGAGTCTGTTTAAGTCAAATGAACGACTTTAACTGTGAAGGGAAATCCATTTTTCTTCTTGGAAATGTCCTCAAATAATAACATTTGAAGTCAGTTCAACATCAAAACTGGTTTTCTTGAGGAAAGACACCAACAACTGAGGGGCGATTTCCGCTGTTCTTCGTTTCCTTCATCATGTTGACATACACCTTCATCTTGACATTTTAATATAAAGGCAGGAAATAGGAATTTTGAACATATTTCCCAAGACTATTGCTTGATTTGATCTGAACCTTTTCCTTTCATGTACTGAGAAACTGCTGCTCTCCATCTACCAGCGACTAACAGAATAACATACAAAAGCTACAAATTCGTGTGTAGCTCTTCTACCTTTCCATTTCGCTAACATGAGCTGATCCTGACACGGCTTTCACACATTTCATTATGCCTGGCGGGTTGCCTGGCTGTTCCAGTGATCTCATCTCAGCCTCTGCCAAAGTCAGTGAGCTCTGAGTCAGCTAGAGGAGTGGGACAACAACAAGAGAAACTAATGCAACTCCGGTGGAAAGATGAAAACATAATGGCTGAATAGGCAAGTGTGTGTATGTGTGCAGCATCAACATGCAGATGAATGAGGACATTTCCAAAGCAACAACCTAGATTCAATATTGTAAAGAGGCTGAAAGGCTGAGAGTATAAACAGATACTGTCTGGTTTGGGCCTTTTTGTGGCATATGAACAATCATAAATATAGAAATAAATAAATATATTTCAAGCCTTACGCGTTTAGGGTACCTTTATACACAAACCAAAAAAATTGCTCCATAGCCCCACCTAGTGGCCAAAACTCCAGAGGCTACCTTTAATGTGTGGTTGTAAAAGCTGCCTTCAATTTGGATATGCAAACTTTGTTTCTATGCTCACGTCTTTGCAGCCGGCAGTTTCCATGACGAAATAAACACACCTCTTTGATTCTGATTTGTAAAAAGGCAATCTGAATGTAAACTAGACTAAACTTGAAGCAGCTGTGACTTCAAATGGACCGACAGGGATGGTGTGTTTTCTGACACTTTTAAGGTTTTGCTACATGAACAATGTATGTCATTTATTTTCAGTTATGACCACACACATCACAAAACAAACTGCTGATTTTTTAACAGCCAGTCAAACTCTTCTCTTGTCTATGTAAATACACCTAAGACTAAGAGCGTTCAACCATGTTAATTCCTCTGTAAGGCTGAGCAGTGGTGCTTTGAGATGATGGGAAAGTCTACTATTATACAAATTAAAATCATAACCTGATCGTGCCTAATGAAAAGTAAATGGATCGCCAAAGTAAGAACAATTTATTATTATGGAGACATGAATGTCTGTAGCACATTTTATGGAGATCCATCCAACACTTTGACTCAAAACCACAAAAGCGTCACCCTGATCGTGACACCAGAAGTCTCGGGTTCACCAAAATTATTAGGATTCAAACATCATGAATGTTTGCACAAACTCTCATGGCAATGCATCCAGTAGTCACTGAGATATTTCAGTCTGATCTCAAGCGGTCAACATAGCAGCTCACAGACTGACATTACTGCTCCTCAAGCCACAAGTACGGCTAAAAATGAAAGATTAGGGCTCTCAGCCCCTTTCAGAGAAGCCAGCAGGAGCATTACGTCGCTGGAGGGCTGGTATGAAAGCAACAGAAGGTCGAGACACTAATAGCTCAGGGGCACAAACACATTACACACACACACACACACACACACACACACACACACACACACACGTTGAGGAGTAAACATGTCACTTAACCTGTTTTTGTTGCTTCTTCCTGATACATTAAGACACCGTAACGCAATAAACAGCATTTCAAACTGACTTCGCTGTAACAGAAAAACATCAACCCATCCTCCAATAAAGAAAACACAACTTTAACTAACGTTAAACTTTAACTGCTTCATCTGTAGAACCGAGGTGTAAGCTGCAACTTTCCACTCACCGGTATGAAGAGAAAACCTTTTCAAAAGGTTTCTTTTAGGTGTATTTTAGGTTTTGGTTTTTCATCGTGGCTACAGTGGCTCGTATGTTACTCTGGGTCTCCCTCTGCTGTCTATCCCGCTGCTCTTTCTAGAGCGCTGACGTCAGCTTGTTTTCATCATCTGCCTGCCTTTCTAAACACACAAAATGCCATGTCACCCTGCACAATAATGACACTGCCCGATCGGAGCGGCCGCTTTCCAAAGGCAGACAGCCGCGGTGAGAACAAACAGGTGGACTTGTACAGGGGACAGGTGTACTGATGAAGTCTCACTCCACTTGCACGCCATTAAACGTTTTATAATGTTTGATGATGCAAGACTAATTCGTTTGTAAAGGTCAGAAGTCCAAAAGTGCAGTCATATGCAGGTTCAGTGTTATGCTACCATGCCGGTGTCAGCTGAGAGTTGGATCACGGGACCTTTTTTAAATGGCTTCTGTTTTGAAGCAGAGCCAGCAATCTGATGGCAGATTTTATTGTCTTGTAATTTGTTTTTAACAGAGTTAAACTTGGTTGGTTCTGCACATCTGTACCAGAGTGAATAACAGTTTGTATTTAATGGAGGTAAAATATCAAAATCTCCTCTAAAAACTGTGTGGTCACTTTGTCGGGACCACAATAAGATGTAACACGTAAGATGCAATATGCATGTTAAAGTTTATGAGGGGTTACACAGGGTCAAGCATATGTCTTGAGAGTGTAAGGTGTTATCTTTAGGGGACAGTGACTTCTCTCCTCGAGATACAGAGCAGCTGTATCTCTGTGTTCGGGAAAGCAGCCGCCATGTTGATCATTATCCTCCATTCTCTTTGAGCGAGCTTCATTAAATCTTTCAGCATAAGACATCTCGGACTCCTGTGCATTTTTCCCCCATTGACTGAGCTGTTCATTGATAAATAACCTCCACGACAAAGCTGAGGTGAGAAAATCCATACCACTCTCATGTCTGTGCTCGAAGTAACCAGATATTCCACTTTGTCGGGACTGTCCTGGTTTTAAGATGGATAAAACACTGAATGGTTCCAGCTTATCCCCACAATTAAAATAATGATTACAATATTATACTTATATATACAGTGTTCCTAAACCAATATAATGATGCTTGAGGCAGTTAGCTCTTACAATGAAGACAAAATCTTATATAGCTAAATATTTCTCTATAGCTAATTTCCACGTTCATGACAACTGTACTGAGCCTGAACTTCTAGGTGCTGTTACGGATGGCTTGTTCGAACACTCAGGCATCATTCAGGCCGCCTCAGGTCCACCGATGATCTATGTCTTTGCTGATTTTTAGATTAACCAGTAAGATGGAAGAGGCAGTTCTGCCGACACGGCAGCAGCCCAAGCGACCACAGTCCGAGCTTCAGAACAGCTCTTCAGAAACCTGTGGGTGACATCACGGATACGGCATCCATTCTTTATACTATCAGCGGTCTGGACCAACATTTCAGTCCCACAGACCGACGCCATTCCTCAGACCGTGCCGTTAGCGTGATTAACAGCTAAATATTTGGTTTCAGGGGGAGTTTTCTGCTGTTAGGCCGTTTCCATCCTCGCTCTAGCTCAATAAATCATCAAGCTGCTCGATTGTCTCATTTTACATGCTTCAGAGACAAAGGCTGTACTGCGTATGCCAACGCGTCACTTAGCTGGGGACGCAAGATAAGAGTAACGATTACGTTTCCAGTCAGTCGTTAGCATTCATGCGTTAACTACACCTAAAATAACCGTAATCAGAAGAGGTGGACTGAATGCTACCCTTACTGTGTTGACTCTAAAGACTATAAAACGCAACATATCATCGTCACTGATGCTGCAGATTGTTTCCAGCAGTTGCATTTTAAATCCTTTCATCACCTAAAGACAGATAATCTGGTTATTAGGCTTATGTCCACGGCACCGTTTCACTTAATGCTGCAACCGTTTTATAACAAAATACCCAAGATGTAGCATTTCCTGGATGTTGCCACATCTTTGCATTGCGCCATTTCAGTTTAGGTGGAATCAGGGGCTTCACATGCCTTTAATGGTGCACAGGGTGACCTGAGCCCAAACCCTGAATTATAACCAGACTCTCATGCTAATCTAAAGCATCCACTGGGGACAGACTGATGAGAGATTACAGCGGCAGAGCACGCCTTCAGCCTGAACATCCCCTTGTTTTATCAGCTCCTCATCCGCCCTTCTTCTTTGAAAAGCCTCAACGACCAGAAGCATCTTTGAAAGCCACAGAAGAGAGGTTTTCTTCAGGCAGCTTCAAGACACTTTTGTCTAACAACTAAACTAGAAAACCTTTGATTTCCTCTGAGAGTTGAGTCACACTCCCGCTGAAAACCTGAATTCTCCACCTTTACAGGTTTTGTTTCATAATTTACATGTGTCACAGAAATGGGCTGTACGCTGAGTGAATGAAGAAACCCCGTATCAGTGCGTCACTGGGTTATATATCTGTCCGACCGTGCATTCTGGTGGCACAAGATAAGACAATGTCGTGTGTGTTACTTGCATGGATGTTAACCGCTGACCTCAAATTGAGGGCTGCAGATGTGCTAGCGTAAGGCCGTTGGAAACTGTCCAAGCTGTACATCTGTCAACCAGAATTCAACGAGGCTGAAGCATTGTGGCTCAACGTGCAGACAAAACGCACCAAAAGATAGATGCACACTTCTTGTAGCCATACTAGCAAATAATATATTTAACGATATTTAAAGAAATAGGAAAATACATGCCAGGTGATGGATGAACCATCTGTCTATCACTGCTGAGCAGCAGCAAAGTTTAACTAATTAAATCAACAGATCATATAATGTATCAAACTCTGACCGAAGCCGATCGGAAGAAGAGCGAGAACATCACGAGAAGCCGTCGGCGGCTGATAGCTGATCGTCTTTAGCAGACGCCATTTGTCGAACGGTCTCTTCTCACACACATCGTCACACACACGTAGCATTAAACCGCACCTGTAGTTCACTCCGTAGCTGCCAGTAGTTCCTTACAGGACACTGACTGGTCCACTCACCACTCACCCAGTCACAGGCCCATAGCTTGAACAGACCTTTGCTTGATTTAGTGATCTTGCATTTCCAGACAACCAGAAGAGGCTCCATGGTTAAATAAATGAGATACAACCAGGTAATTAATTTACTTTGGGTGTACTCGTAGGCAAATTTTGCTACAATTGTTGAACAGAGCCAAGCCTCCCCTTCACTGTCATCACGTTTGTGTGTGTGTGTGTGTGTGTGTGTGTGTGTAATAGCTGTAAAGCAGCAGTAAATGAGTAACCTGTGTGTTCCAACATTAAATTCGTATTGCTGAGACAGTTTGATGTTGTTCAATGTCATATTTCATCACATCAGCAGCAGATACGCTGCCAGCTTTTGTGTTGTTGATTTCATCCCGCAGCTTCCTCACACTGATCGATAACAGACCTGCAAATACTTTTGATTATATGTAACGAGTCAAATAAGCGCTTTTTAACCAAAACAAGAGGCAGATGAGGTCATGTTCAGATCGTAAAAACCCTTGGAGACAGATACATTTGGGTTATATAAATGATTACGGACATGTTATGTGCACCTGCTTGGTTTCGAGACAGTTGAGCTGAGGCCTCTGAACACAAACATGAACAGGAAAAGGAAATGAGAGTCAAGCTAATGTTTTCTTGCAGCACATATACTGTACATACATGCAAGTAAACAATGTGCATTTTGCTGTGTGAACACTTGAGAACATGTAAACTGGAACCTGTATTTCTAGTATTACCTCGTAAGACTTCCAGGGTAATAACCAGGAATTATAGAGTCATCTTGTAATAATATTCTTTTCCTGTTACAGAAGCCAAACAGACACACGCAGACAGTTAAATCAATCTGTCCTACGACTCTCTAAAAACATCGCTGGTAGTGTTTCCTCCTTCCTTTAAACATGAATCTTTCCTTTCTTCTGTCCTCATGTCATTTTTCCATCATTTACTCACTCTTTCCAATCCCCTTCCCCTTCCTCCTCCTCCTCCTCAGCTTTAAATCCAAAACATCCCACTTACTTCAACTCCATGGCTGCTCTCTTGTCCACTCTCTTCTCCGGGGGTGGGGGGCGAAAACAAACGCTGTCTCTCTGTCACCTAATCCGTCTCATCTCTGATATACTGTAGTTTGTGCAGTGGGCAGAGAGGGGAGCGCATGGGAAAAGGCCTGAGCTGTTACAATAATCCAAACAGACTGACAGGGTGAGCGCAGACAGAGGTGGGGGGAGGTGGGGGTGGGGGCAAGGCCAGTCGGCGGTGTAGAGGGAAAGCAGAGACCAATCAGAGAGTTTGCAGGCGCTGTGGGAGGTTGGGCTTTAAGCTTGTGTTGCTCTTTAACCTCGGTGAGGGCAAGAGTCCCAGGGGCATGACTAGAGAGACAGATAAGGGATGACGCAGGATGGGACGTCTCACAGAAAGAGAAGAGAAAGGGAAACTAAACATTCCAACGGGAAGTCAATTATTTAATCATTCAAAGATTTAGGCACGGCACAGTACTGCATGTCTCTTTTTGGGGGATGAAGTTGGATCTTGTTTCCATGCGTACATTTGATCTCCTTTTTTTAAAGAAAGGTCCCAAGTGTGCACATGCTCTACTTTTCTCTTTAGCAAGCTGGAATGACATCATTCTTTAAAGGACACAAACCCAAATGATCAAGTGCAGAGTGTAAACCAATCCTAATGTTACCACTGCCATTCCTGATGTAAGAGCTCGAGCTGGCGAGAGTCGCGGTAATTGAAACAAGATGGTCCAGAAATGGTCACAGAAAGCCACAACAACCATTAAAACACCCTCTGAATGATGACCGCAGAGCAGTCATACACTGAACATGACAGTCTCAAAGAGTGAAGCTGCAGTTCTTCACCAGCTGAACAAGCATGTTACTATCTGCCTCATTTGCCTCGGGGGACTCGAGTGCACTGAAGCCGAGCTGGTAAACAAGACAGCGATGATGCAACAGAACCAAAGACTGCGAGACAAGAGGACGAGAACTGCTTTATGTTGATCATTTTTTGCCATGCTAAAAGCGTAGCTCTATGGATGTCCGTGTCTGTCAGTCAGTCTGACTGGCTGTGGTTCTGACTGAAATGTCTATTTGATGGATTGCCAGGAAATCTTGTCCAAACATTCAGTGTCCCTTAGATGATCCAGATAACTTTGATGCACTGACCTTTCATCTAGCGTCTCCACGATGTTAACATTTCTGCTTTTTTAGTGACATATAGTGTATGTCGAATGCCCACTTGAGGCTGGCTACAGAACAAGTCAATCTCCATAAGGCTCCATGTTAAAATGTCCAACTTCACAGCAGAAATAAACATGTTTACAGCCTGGTACAAAAAACAGTTTTGATCTCTAGTTAATATCCATGTTCATGACAACTGTACTAAAGCTGAATTTATATAGAACTCACCTGTTCAAACTATATTAAGGCTTAAAGTTATGCATGTACTGTTACAGATGGCTTGCTTGAGCACCCAGGCATCATTCAGACCACCGAGGATCCACGTCTTTGCCGATTTTTAGATTGGCAAAGACGTGGAAGAGGCAGGACTACAAACATGAGCATGTTAGCCTGCTGGTGTTAGCGTAAAGTACGGCCTCTCCAGCTGCTAGCACCGCTGCAGACTCCCTAGTCTTGTTTTAATTTAACAAAGCCAAATTTCTCCAGTGTTAATTGTAGTCTGTAAAGCCGCCGTGTACAAGGTCTTCTAAATAAAAGTGGCAAAATGATGAAAGTTAATTCTTAAGCTTGGAAACAGCAGCTGAGCACCACAAAGTGGTCCTCCTCTTGGAGTATCGAGTGTTTGTATTACACATAACAGGCGTTTTGTTACTAAATCTTTCTAGACGTCAGTTCCACTATCCCAAAACATGATAGCAATACGAGTATCCTGTCCTGACATCAAGAGGGCACCCTTCCCGTCATTGTTGCTACAGTTTTTATGCTTCCATCTTGGCAGATAAACATTGGCGGTTCCACAACAACAAAATCACTCATGCGGTCTTTTTTTAAGCTGCACGCACACACACAGGAACACAAAAACGTCACATAACACAGACATGTATGCCTCTAGAGAGTTCCCCCATTTCTTGAAAGCTTTAATCTTATTGGCAGGCCCCAAACAATGTTTGCAGTAATTATCCAAATGCATCCGTTTTCCCCCCTGTACATCCACTCCCACTTAACCGGATTACTTATAGAAAATGGCTCTGCACAGACACAGGAATACTATGATTCAGTTCATTTTCATCTTATCTTTATATGACATGACTGTGCCAAAATGACCAAATGGAAACCAGCTTAATGTATCTCTTAAAAATCCAGAATTTGAATCCACAACTATCAGCTCAACCACTAAAGCCACTTTGATCCCTGAGAGTACAAAACAGGTATGAACCAGTGCTCAAAAATCCAGAAAAACATGAAACAAGTACCGGAGACTAACAGAAAAACTGTATTCCTTCTAGGCTGACTAATTACCAGTTTGACTGTCTGTGTCAAAAGATAATTAAAGGGAGTCCAGTGATTAACTACAGCCCACTGTGCAGAAAATTAGACATCAGACCAAGAAAACAGGTAAAAATAAGAATGCTGGATTGTTTGTTATTTTGACCATTGCTTCTCTTGTTACCTTAAGTGAAAAAAACAAAGTCAGCTTGTATGACCTACATGCAAAAACCAGAGCCAGCCAGAGAGCAGAGAATAATCTGAAATGCAAACACCCTGAATGACAAAGAGAGGTGAGTGTGGACGCACAGTGTGGACAACAACGGCTGGTCACTGTGAACGACCGGATTTTTAAGATGAAACAAGAAGGGAAAGATTTATCAGCCACTGATATATAATTCTGCTCTTTTACTTTCATGTGCATAGAGCAGATTGGACTAGTTTAGGCAGGAAACTGACTGTGCACGTTTTAAGAAGCACAAGTCCATTTTTATGCTTATGGTGATTATTTGAGTGTTCCCTTTGTGCAACGCTGATATCCCCTGCTGGCTGCGGCACGATATGCACATCATGTCGTGAGTGCAGATACTGTAGTTCACGCAGACAGAGCTGTGAGTAGTGTTGAAATAAATGCTCAGTTAATCAATTAGTTGAAAAGCCACCTCAAAGTCATGTCCAAGCGTTGTCACTTAATCAGCTTAATTCACACTTCTCCTGCTCCGGAGGTGAAGCCTGATCGATTGACAGCTTCCTGACTCTTCCAGTTTGTTGCATCTCTACATAACGTTTAGCGACCTTCTGAAATTCCCACAACAGCAACGCCTGAGCATCGTCCTAAGCAGAAGTCCGACCTGCCAGAATAAATGAAAACACCTGTGGAGGTGTGCAGGACGTCAGTTAAGTCATCAAGCAGGAATGCTAAATATCTGCTGCTTCTACCTTCTTAAATGTGATGATTTGCTGCTTTTCTCTGTTTATATAATTGAATTGAGAATATTTGGGGGTTTAGGGCTGCAACCACGGGCTGCGGGTTCATTTTATTTTTTTTAAACAGGGGAAATATCTAGCTAAAGCTCACTATGAACAAGTTGTATCTTGTTTTATTTAATCTATCCTAAAACCCTAAATGCTAAATGCTTTGTATGTTCTGTGCAGCGTCTCATCTCATTGCCTGGCAACCTCACAGGAAGTCACAGTGCCCGGCAATTATTTGCCAAGAAATAGTTCCAACACGTAACTCCCCTTTAGTTTGTGTATAGATAAAAAGAACTCTAAATTTATTCAGTGGATTAATCAAAAGACAACTGATAGATTAAAGAATGAAAACAGTTGTTAGTCGCAGCAGTAATGCCATTACATTATCCCATACAAGGTAACAGCTGAATAATATCAATAGAGACAGAAAGTAGGGCTAGTGTTTAGCTCAGTTGGTAGAGCAGCAGGCATCAAGTCCCAGCCCTTTCCTTTCCCTATCAAAATAAAAGCTTGAAAAGGCTAAAAATAAATAAATAAGTAAGTAATAAAGACATAAAGTAAAATAAGAAAACAAACCCTAATTGCCACACACACTGCGAGTTCTGCTTTGCTTGTGCAGAATCTGCTGATTAAATAGCTGTCTTAGTGATAGAAGTGCCTCTTGTTACTGTAATTTTGTAGTAAATGACCCTTAACACATAAACACACTGTGACTTCTCCAAATCCACTCAGACATTCAGAGCTACTACACGGTTAAGAGTCACTGGGCTGGCTGATGTCCAACGCTAATCAATTAGCTTTAACCAGACAGACGTCGCTGTAGAGCCTCAGCAGAGCTCACGTCCCCGAGCTCATTGATCCTGGGAGGTTAAGGTGTCACAGGGCAACAGTTCAGCCTGCAGGGCCTTCAGTTACTGTGCAGGCTGGTGAAAAACATCAATGCCACCACAGGTCGACATTTGCAATGGGAAAAGATATCTGTTTGTTATCCGGGTAATCAAATAATCACGCTCAACTTAGAATACAAACATAAACAGCATCGACTGGATTACGGGAGATACAGTAACACTGAAATACAGATCTATGTGTCACAAATATTCAGTAACTTTATACACTGAGTTAGAAGTTTATTTGATATATCTGCACAATCTAAAGGAATCTAATGTGACAGTCCTGGAATAAATAACACCTAGGACAGTCACATCTGTGACAGAAAAACACTGAGGGTTAATACTAGCCATAATCCTTCATTCCAAGTATTTGTTTGGACTGCTGGAAGGTGCTTACCGTGGGCTGCGTCGACATGTGATGTGCAAGTTTTTACAATTGAACGTTTCATAGATTAAAGGAATAGCTCGACAATTTGGGAACTACACTGCTTGCCAAGAGTTAAGATGAGAAGATCAATGCTATTCTCAAGCCGGGAGATGGTTCGTTGGAAAAGCACAACAGTGTGTACAAGGCTTTCTACAACATTACAAAGTAAAGTTATCAACACTTCTTAAGCTCACCTGTACCCTGTTTGATTCAGTTTATCCTAAAAACTCTAAAGATTTTTGGGAAACAGACAAATTTAATGATCTGTTCAAAGAATATGAATCTGAGTTTGTGACACTGACAGTATATAAAATGGATGCCATGTGATGCCGTGGTCACTGTAATGCCACCCACCTGTTGATCCACCTGCTGTTAATTATGCATAACTTTGAGCCTTAATATCATTTGAACAGGTGAGATAAAAAATAAATCAGATTTAGTACAGTTGTCATAAATGGGGAAATTTGCTCCAGAGACCAAAACTGTTATTGTACCAGGCAAACGTGTTTATTTCTGCTGTGAAATTAGACATTTTAATATTAAGGCTCATGGAGACTGACTCGTTCTGTAGCCAGCCTCGAGTGGACGTAAAAGATGTTTCTAGTATTCTGAAAAAATCTAATCTACATGTGCATTGAGTCATCTCACAGGCTGGTTTATTTTGTGATTAGCATGAGAATACTCCCACAGTTGCAGCGCTGCAGCACAGTGCACTGCAGTGGTGGGGTAGTTATGCAGCCTTTACCGCATCACTCTCTACTTCATGTTCCCAGAGTCACTTACTGCATTCAAACAATGTCACAGTGACTGAAAAAACAAAGAAAAACTACAGATCAGACATCAAGAGGGGTGGACAGAGAGCAGGCAAATGTAACGAGACTTTAATCCACTTAGTTGATCTTTGAGGAAAAATGGAGCCATGACCATACAGCAGGGGCGCCTCCAAGGGGGGCTGATACAATTGCTGTAATTCTTCATTAGTGTATAATCTCCTGAAGAAAGAATTTTTGTGTTTTTCTTAGCTTAAAATGAGACTTTTATATCGACGATGTGGGTCCACTTCCACACAGTCCACTCCTCATGCCCAAACCTGACCAACCCAACCAATGAACACAATGACTACTAGCCACTTAGAGGCCAATCAGACAGTAGGACGTGCCATCCCTTCGCCATCCTTTCCAGGAAAACAATATTGGCTCTTGTGTCATTTTCCATTCCACGTTGAACTGCCGTGTTTCTTTCATAGCCCAGGACGGACAAACTAAACTTGGTTCGATTGGGCCTTTTGAGTTTTTTGTGTGTTTTGTCTTCATGCTAGGAAGGAGGGGGCGAGGCGAGGGGTTGCAATCAGCAACACCTGTGGATGCTACTAAAGCCTACACACCACTACAACAGGACTAGCTGAATTTACTGAATTATCAAGATCATGAATGGAATATTTCTCTTTAGTTTCTGCTGTGCAAATAAAAAATGCATGTATTGCTTGTTAGCTTTCTTTCATAATTGTTCCCAAATAAATCAGATCCACAGACTTCTTTCATGACAGACATTTTGACCTGTCGTATCAGAAAAAGCACTGGTGGAACATTAATCACGACTCCATTCCATCAATTATTTCAGCTGCACTGCATTAAGTGATTATGTTATTTCATTTGTTCGACACGTCAAACCTGTGTGTGCTGTGAAGAAGTTCCAAATCTAACTGCACATACTCATAAATCCAACTACAAATAATAAAACATTCACCGAGAACGACACATCTCATCATGAAGGGAAAGAAAACATACAGCGGCAGCTCTAAATTCACTCTTTCCACAGGTAATCTGGTAGCTGAAGCTGAACATGAAACTATGAAGCAGTGACTCATAACTCAAGTCAGCGTGCACAGGAGGTCCGGTCAAGTTTTTACAGATTCAAGATGCTGACACAAACATGACCCTGCTGCAGATCTGTCTTGGGAATAAACCTGCTGTTATGTATAAATGGATTACTGAAGTTTTCCCACAGTCACACTCATAAATCAACACACAGCCACGTCTGGACTCCTGCACTTTACATGATTGGATGCATGCTTAATGCTTCTTCTGGTTTTGATGCTTTAAATCCTCACACAGAGTCATTCAATCTCAGCCAGAGACATGCAGGAAGTTCCGATTCACTCACCTGCACTGTGATTTTTATCCGCCGGTGGGGAAACTACAGTGACGCATGCGGATGTATCAGATGAGCGCTGGTGTTTGCAGGACTTTTCGATTCTCTGTGATCGTCTCTTCTCTTCGCGCAGCGCCCCGTTTGCTGCTCTGCATGAACTAGCACTAGAAGCTGTGCAGAGAGCCTGCTGCAGCTCACTTCCACCTCATTTAAAGGGATGCGCCGACAATAAAAGGGAAAGGCAACGGCCGCCGGATGCAGTTAGAGTTAAACCAGTCCCGAAAAAAAAGGAAAAAGAAATCATCAATATTACATCCACGTGTAAAAATAGCCTCATGCATTATTTCTGTTTTTCCCTGCAGTGGTTATACAAGCTGTTTTGTGTCCTGTCCTGTGTGATGCACTTAAGGAAGCCACGTTTAATAATTTAACAGTTTTAAAATAAACTTTGGATGTTCATGAATATAAGATTCGATAAAATGAGGGAAAGTGAACAGTAATGAGTGGTGATAGTTGGGAGTTGTAGTCAGATATGACCATAAATGTTTGTTCACTGACTTTTCTTCACTGGACAGATAACTGACTCACTTTGATTTCTATTTAATATTCATGTCATGTTTATATATTGTAATCATATTTACAGTCTGAGGTTTATTTTTTTGTGACTTGAGTGCATTTATGATTTTTCCTTTTGCCTACTGGTGCTGTTTTGAAAGTCAGCGTACTGCTATGAGGTTTCTTTTGCCCATTTTCACCACTGAAGCTGGATGTTTAGCCTTGTTTGCGTCTCTGAATTTAACAGGCTGATCTAATTTATCTAATTCTCTCATTCTTCAAAAAGCAGATAAGCTGTACTTTGCTTTAAGTAAATGCATCTTGACGTTTAGCATAAATAAATAACATTAAAGATTATCAACTACAAACAAGGAGAAAAACTCTTTAAAAGGATAAAAAACTGTAAATTTTTGAAGTAACACCAGCTCTGCTCTGGATGGGACATCCCAGCAAGAACATTAACTGGTTTCCAGTCAGGCCCCTCCCTTCTTACGAGGGAGGATGTTGCCATGACAACCCTACATTATGCAGAAGCTGATGAAAGACTCTTTTCAGATTTCAAAAAAAAAGAAAGAAAGAAAGACAGAAACAAGTTATTTGCATTCCTTTTCCATTAAAGATTTTGTGCGATAGAAAAAAGGCAGTGTGAGGTTTATTGTCTGCTGTGTATTGGATGTGGGGGGAGGGTCAGGGTTGATCTTGATGCATCTGAAGGCCTCACAAGTATTTTAGAAAACCAATGCACTGTGTGTGTGTGTGTGTGTGTGTGTGTGTGTGTGTGTGTGTGCCACAGTCAAAGGGCACCTGCTTAGCATGCAGTGCACAATCACAAACTCGGTGCAAAGATTTCCGTTTGTTTCAGCGTCCCACCTCTGTTTTTTGAAACAACTAAACAGGTAACGGCTCAAAACCTCAAACTTCACGGTGAAAAATGCCCAAAGAAGAAAGTGCACAAGTAGTTTTGAGAATTAAAAACAAACATCATGAAGTTGGCTGCAAAAACATCAGTATTCATTATCAAACTTCAGATGTCACCACAGTGTTTCATATTTAGATCTTTAGTTTAGTCAGTTATACCGTAATTTCATCCTGCACTGGTCACAGCTGCCTGCACCTGCTGCTGTCATTAGTCCAGTAGAGCATGATGGGATTAGCAGAGAGGCCTGTGAATTGCTGCTTGAATAATCGACCGACTTCTTTTGTCTCATTCACGCTTCTGTTTTGATTGAACATGTGCTGGCAGGCTAGATTGCAATAAAAGTTTGATGTGGGAATGATAATTAGAGGGCTTTTCCAGAGGGAAACAGTTATTAGTGTGGCTGCTGTTAAATGTTTAGTGTGTTGTTTGTACAGTAACCGGGAGATTCGCTGATGATGACAGACAGATATTGGCTACGGGACACATTTGTGGATGTAAAACAGCAAATATCCATCAGAGAGTACTTCAATACAATTTTGAGATACTTTACTCGAGTATTTACATGTTACATGCAGCTTTATCGCTGAACTCCACTCCACATTTATTTGATTTAAAATATTGATACAAAATATAAATAAATTATATCTTCGTGGCGTGCTTTCCATTAGTATATAAAGTAGTTAAAATTAGCTCCTCCTTTAGCAACTGTCACATTAAAATGATACTTAGATATTAATGCACCTCTATTTGTAATCCAGTGAAATAATATTTAATATATAATTCCAAAATGGGTCCCTCTGCTTAATGGTACTTCTACTTAAGTCAGACTTTGAATCCAGGATTTACTAAGTATTTCTGCAGTGCAGTGTTGCCTTAAATAAAATATCTGAATACTTCTTCCACCCCTGCCTTATATCTGTGATCCGTGGCTTTTTAAATTTTAAAAATAACTTCTGTGTCTCAGAACCTTTCAAAAATCCAACAAACTGGCACTCAGCAGTTGAGCTTGAACGCAAAGTGTCACTTTGATAACAGCAATGAAGATGTGTGGACTAAATCAACCAGAATGTGACTGTAAATCTGAATATTAATGCTGCAGCTAGCAATTATTTCAATTATCCTCTAATCTTTTGATTATTTTCATGACTGCTGTGTCTATATGATGTAAAGAAATAGCAAAAACGGTCTTCAAATAATTAGTTTCATCTCACCATCAATATAAAACCCAACGATCTGACATCAAAAAGCATCAAATTATTACATTTGTCCAGCTGGAGTCAGACAAATGATTACTCAGTTATCAAACAGATGCGGATGAATTTTTTGTTGACCATCTAATCTGTTAAAATATGAATTGTTTCAGCTCTGATATTAGCAAGCTACCTAAAGAAAGAGTTCAGCATAGTAGCGTGACCTAGTATATAAAAAGAAACGTCCAAACAGGAAGAGGAAGCAGTTTATCACATTAATCCAGAGTGTGTCTCACCCCATGTCTGTTTCCTCCAGTTTTTCTCTCCGGTCTTGTCTCCCTGCGTCTGTCAGGTCACTTCAGTGGTTTGACTTTCACCATGTGTTCATGTCACGTAGGGCTGAAGAGAGGAGGAAGAAGTGGACGTCAGAAACAGCCACGTTGGCACCGACAATAATGATTATTTGTTTTACCCTCAAATTCTCATAAAAAAAAAAGAAAGTGAGCATTTCCAAGTGTGTGTTTGTGTTGGATATTTGCTGTACAGTCTGGACACAAAGAGGCAGTTGTGCTTGGATTGGCTGCTAATCTCAGTGGCCCTTTGTTTATGTCACACTGATAATCTCCTGTAGATGTAGTAGAATGAGATCCCAGCCTGTTGCTAATGTGCTGCAGAGGATCTGGCACACATGTGTGTGCGTATACTGCGTTCGTTAAAGGTCAGAGAGACTCAGTGAGAACAATCAGTAGTGACGCTGTGTCCTTTAAAGTGACGAGGAGCGAGAGTAAACCATCTCTGAAGAATGAACTCACGTGAACTCAAGATTGCACGATAAAAGCGCGTGCTTCAAAGGTCACAGCTTCATTTTTGGTTGCATATTTTCGTCCTACAGTTTCATTTTTTTTTTTTTGCTGTCAGTGCTTGGTGTCAGAGAAAATCTGCTACAAGTATGCAAACATTCAGTGCCGGAGGATTTGAAATGTGCTCCAAACCACTGCTGTAGCAAACATGCACTGAAAATAAGCAAAACTTGTGACTCACTCTTTCTAGGGATGTTGCAGAGACCACCTTCCTGTCTTGACCCCACTTGTTTGGCTCCATGACGTATTTGAGCAGGAGAACATCCTTAAACTCCTCTTTGATCCGTCAAAAAAAATCCCAAACGAGGACACTTGAAACCTTTTCTCACTAAACATGAATGACATCTAAAAATAAGAAGACCCGGCGTCACTAGCACTCCTGCAGCAGTAACAGAGTGAAAGTAGAGATCCTACTCCTCAGGTGTTAGGTTGAGCTGCAGGATAAGGAGGGATTGAGGAGGAGCATAATCCCTTGCACATGGCTACAGCAACTTTGAACCAGAAATAAACGTGCCAAGTCACGAGCGGTTTGACACCTCATGCCAGACTGAGTATCCAGAATTTAGCCATGCTGGACATGTCTTATGCGTGATTTCCAAAGAATCTTTCTCCTAATTAAACCTGGCTTTTATGGTCACAGTGGGTCCAAGTGTATGTAGCAGTTATGATAAAATAAGAGCAGCGTTCTGAGTACGACAGAAAATGTTCCTTCAGGTTCTCGTTTCTCTTGGGAGGTCGTCAGCAGACAAACAGAGAAAACTGAGCTCAGCTTTCTGTCTAATGAAATTTACTGGCTGGCCAAATGTTCAACATCTGAGCATAAAACCATTGTTTATATTATGTGACTTTTTTTTTCTCCAGGAACCTATTGTCTGTTTCTCTCTGGCAACTTTAGTCGTTTTGCACCTGCAAATTAAAAAACCTGAGGCCTTTTCCACGGCGTGGGATCATTAAAGTCATGTAAATAATCAAGTAAAGTACTGTAAGTACAGTACTTGAGTTAATATACTTACCTACATTCTGCCAGCACCCACATTGTGATACACAAAAGGTTCAAATCCAACATTTCTGTACAATAAGAGCTACTCTGAGCAAAGGTCTGAGGCATATTTGCTGTTTAACGACCACAAATGCATCTCACAGTAAACATCTGTCTGTCATCGTCTGTCAGTCTCCTGGTTACTGTACAACAACAAGACACTAGACATTTAACAGTGTAGTGAATTCCTGTGGCTGCCGAAGTCAGTCTTGTGGAAGCTTGGGAAGAAAAGAGCCGCAACTCATCTTGACTTGAATAATTAGGACTTTATTCAAAGAAACAAGCAAGTCTGAGATGCATCTCTGTGGATCTTCATGCCGAATGGTCCGAATCGTCCGAATCCCCTTCCTTCTCCTGGGCTAGGTCTTATATTCACAAACTCATGAATAAACATTCTGAACCCTGTCCTGTTAAGGAATCGACCTCTGTCATTATCTTCCCTAACTTACTTGGCCACCTGTTTTCTTACTAGGAGAGATCGTAAACACCATAGGATGTTCATTCTAGCAGCACTGCACATCCTCCACCCAAAAGGTAGATCGTAAATACAGTAGAATGTTTACTTTCTCGTGCAGCATGAGAGATTGTAAATGCTAACAAATGGGCTTCACGGTGAGAGGGGTCATTGCCCAAATGGTTAGGCTTCACAAAGAGAGGATCATTGCAAGTTCTTACAAATATGCACTTTTACCTTAGGAAAGACAGTATATATGGCTAAAAAATACACTACAACAGAAGTCTTCCTAATAACTGTTTCCCTCTGGAAAAGCCCTCGAGTCATCCTTCCCACATCAAACTTTTATTGCAGTTTGGCCCTCGACTTATCTTTCCACTTGATTGGTCACTTGAGTCTATGCCAGCAGCACTTATTGCTGCACTAACACGTCCTCGTCACACTGTATCTTGATTATTTCCCTTCTTTGTAAGTTGCTTTGGATAAAAGCGTCAACTTGAATGACTAAATGTTCACTCAGCCATTCACAGGACTCTCTGCTAATCCCATCATGCTTATTTTAGTTACATAGAAACCTTGCCTGACCAACATATAGTATAATAGTATATTGAACAGGCTGAGGATGGACGAGATACTCTGCTGCACTCTAGTGGTTCACAGGCTGAGGTGGAACACTTAAAGTCTCCAGGTTCACCAGTAAAAGAGCCTTTTGATTTACTGCCTGTATTTCATTATAAATAACTACATTTGTTTCAGGTTAAATACTCCTTATTCCTTTTCTTTTAATATTTTCTGCACAATATAAAATGTGCATGTTTAAACTCAGATCATATACACAGTTAATTTCAATCTGAATGATAAATTGTCATCACTACCCCTAAAAAAACATAATTTTAAACACAATTAATTTGTGTTTAAACAGTACAGACTTCTGCAAAGTTTCCAGATTGTGGCCTCGAGACTGCAATAAACCAGCTAAGTCACACAACAGCATCCATTCAGTCACTCGGTTTAATGAAACACCAAGAACAGGTTTTCAGTTTACACAGCAACATGTGATTTATTTCATTTCTTAGACGTCATCATCAGAAATATAAACTGCAGTAGGGTTATCGTCACAATTTGCAGCCCTGTGGTCTAGTGATCCGAGGTGATCGTTTGCTCGACGTGGTGATCGGTCTCTCTCTTTTTTTTTTTTTTTTTCCTTTTTCATCGTGAGACTTCAAATTGTAAAAGACCAAGCAGAGCAGTGGAGCACCTATTTATACCTCAAGTGTGAGAACTACAGCAGACACGTCAAGATTTCCATCACAAAGTAAAAAAGAACAAGAGAGAGAGAGAGAAAAGCGCACACTGATGATTCATTTCCAGTGCTCAAAAGACATCGTTGGGGAAATTAATGCCAGACTCATTTAATCATTTGGTGAAAGATCAATTGATGCAATACATGTGGTACGACTAGAGAATCAGCAGGTAATGATTAAAAAAAAGCCACAAGATTCTCTCTAAACAACATAAAGTCACACATCGTGAGCAGGTTTGGTAGAGTGACATGAAACAATACCAGTTTAGGCTTTTCTAAGGCTTGTAATGTGACAAAAGTTTACAGACGGGATTGACCTTTTAAGTTTACAGGGCTTTTTTTTTAGTAAGCAATAGTAATTGATGTTTGGACTGTTGCTACGGTAACCACCCAGCAACAAGGAAGTTGTGGTGAAAAGGGCGAGTGAAGTATTCAAATACCACAGCAGCTCTTCTGCTGTAAGCTAGTCAGATGTAATGTAAAGGCCAGCCATTGTGATGCTAGGGGGTTGTTAAAAAGATGGCAGCAGGGGGCATTGTGGGATACACAAAGGAGGACAGACAGCAGAGCAGGGGACTGAGACTTCATGTATAAATTGTGTTCAGGCTGGGAGAGCAGCATCTCCGCAGCCGGGGAAGTTTCAAAATAAGATGGCGTGTCCTTTTTTTAATAATCCAAATGTAAATAAACAACAGCTGATCCAACAATTAAACATTGTTTGACTGTCTACACTCAATGTATAACAATGTCTGTAGTTTAAAAAGGGTAAACTTTAAAAAATCTCAAACAGGTCTGATGGTTTTAACTTACTAGCTTTATCCAGAACTTCTAATCACGTTAAAAGGGCCGTTTCAAAGGTGAATTTTCACGTTAAAGTTAAACATATCTTTATTTTAGCCTGTGTGGGAGTGAGATTTCATGAGCTGTAGCACTGCCAGTCCTAACGTCTTCACTTTCTAGGTGAATCAGATGATATACTACGTTATCGGTCTGATTCTGACAAAAGTACTCGCATAAGTAACTGTGTCAAAAACATTTTTGATTGTTAAGTAAAAATCTTTGGGTTTGGACAGATATTTGGATAAAACAAACATTTTGGGCTCTGTCATGAACTTTTTAAAAACTGAATTTTGACTTACTAACTAAGAAAACATTCACGTTTAGTTGCAGCCCTCCATTACTTTGCTTGATGCTCTGTGAAAATCTAAATTTAGGTGCAGGCCACACACACGGTTGCATGTCACACTGGGCCTTTTGTGTCATCTGTTCATCGCCTTCATTTGCATTACAAGGAACAGGAAGACACCCACAGCATGTCAACACACCATCAGAGCTCTCAACGTTAGACCATACGGACCGTTTTAAAATATCTGTGCGCTCACATACTTCACTCTCTTACCCTTCACTTTTTTTTTAATGCTATGTAAACATATTGATAGTCAGAAAAATACTATGTCTTTACATTATGTACAAAGTGAATCACTAACCAGCGGAGTCACTGTTTGAGTTCAGTGTGATGGAATGTAGGAAAACTTCTACTTTCCTTTTACAATCAAGGAGTTTCTACTGGTGATGGATCGGCTACATTAAGCTTTAAGGCAATGCACTGTCGTGAGTGTTGTTGCCATCAAGGCAATGGCACAATGCAGTTTGGAAGGCAAGTGGTGTGAAATGGTCAACGGGACTCAATTTAGCCGCCGCCTGTGCCTCTCATGTATCCCTGTTATATTCAAGTCATGTAGATGCGCGTCACTTTTCATAAACGGTGATAAATCAGCAATGTTGTTGTTTAAAAACAGTCCCAGGTGTTTGGAAGGTATTTCCAGGATCTTCAAAGACTCAAATCATCTGGATTGACTAAAAATAAACTATGAGTATGCTGTAATGTCATTCATAATTAGTTTCTGTAAACGTTTGTTTCAGTACTTTGGGCGGGAGAGTGGTAGAGTGGGTCATCCACTAATCAGATGATCCTGTCTGAATGTTTGCTCCAGTTTGCATCTTGTATGGCAGCCACCGCCGTTAGTGTGTATTTAATATCGGCCTACTGACGTAGTCACATTCATGCACGTGATGTGCACATACATCAATGACTAGTTGTGACAGGAAGAGAAGTAAGCAGAGGTAAAATGAATGGTTCAAAAATACAGCAATTATAGGCCCGAACGAGAATAATTAGGAAGAGACGTGCGGATCAGGATTACCACTTTTCCAGGATTTAACAGTAAATCATCTTCTCATTAGGAATACACCTTCCTCCTGTCAGTAACTGAACAGTGTCAGCCTACTGTAAATACTTTATTAAATTATAAACAGTATATTATTATTTAATTTTTGTCTATATTGGTGTTTTATTTTATATTCCCATTCAAATTGAGTGTTTGTTCTTATTCCATAGATTACAGACATATGTGATTTCCAGCTATCTGCACAGGAAATATAGTCTCAACTCGTCAAATCTTTTTATCATACAGCAGATTGAATATTTTTTTCTCCGCATGTATAGAAAATCTTTGAGGATTCTGGAAACAACTTGAAAACAGCGCTGTTGTTAAGACAATATATGAGAGGCACAATCTGGCACTGAATTATGACCAGTTAGAGCAATTGTTGCAATTTAACCTTGTCAAGAAAGGTGCAGGCCTAGAGAAAACATGAGATGACTACATTCACAGTAGTAAGATTAGACCAGACTTTCAAAATAATCACGTGACTGATGATTATTTCGGTGTTGTTACAGATGCGCCCGATGCTTTTCTCTCAAAGCATCAGCATTGATCGTGCATTAGCCTACAGTATACAGGAAACGTTTCCTACGTGCACGTCTACTCCACGACGTTATGGAGGAGTTCTAACACATCTACAAACTACTGACACATACACAAGGTACAACAAGTACCACGGTTGGTATACACTGGGGTATAATCTGTGAGTTTATATATTGTAGTAATATTAATATATCAGGAATTTGTAAAAAGTGACATTGCAGTTTAAACCAATATGTCTGGTTTCGTCTACGTCTTCTTCATGCAGAGCCAAATGAACATATTCTATTTTTTTCTGCTGGTTCAAGGCCACTGCGATCTCTCTGAGGTACCAAGCAAAAGAACCAAAAAAAGCAAACGGAGCGATGCAACAAAACTAAACAGACACCGTAACAGCAGCAAGTTAAGGTACAACAAAACTTGTAACCCTGAATGAAAAAGACACTGAAACTCGGTCTCAAAATTGTCAGAGCTAATTAGCAGCATCATATAGTCAGTAGTGTTCAACATCATCACAGACACTAGCATTTACAATACCTAGACAGCTAAGCAGGCAAAAGGGGCTCCTGTGTAAAAAAACACAAATTTGCCATTTGTCGGTTTAGTTGAAGAAAAAAGCTTTTGTATAAACAAAACAAGAACACGTGGAGTAGTTCATTGCATCTTGCTCTTTGCAAATCATAAACCTGATACAGAGTCAGCTACTGGAGGAACCTTCCAAGGCGAGATAGCTTGTTTTTTTTCCTGCCTTTTGCATGATGTGAGAGGAAAAGTCTGCACTGTGGGGTGGGTAAGAAGAGCAAATATCAATTTACATCAAACTCAAGGAGGAAGTCTCTGTTTCTACACTAGGTTTGTTTCATTTCCAGCCTGGTTTAGCACCTCTGCTGGGCGTCGGCAAGTCTCTAGACGGGACAGACCTTTCAGAAAAGCTACTAGTCTTACGAACATTTTCACGCGTTGAAGGTGGCGGGGGAGTCTCGCTGCGGTAGGCGCTGCGACTGGCTGCTTTCACGCTTTGAACCCGGCGCAGGTTTGTTCCTTGTGGCCGCTCCTCGCTAGTTTGAACTGTGGGCGACAACCTGTTCTGCTTTGCCGGGGTTTGTCGAGCTAGAAGCAAAGGGCTACGAGAAGGGGTGGAGGGGACAGATGGGGCGGCCAGCTCCTTCTTGGAAGTCCTGGAAGTTGAAGCTACAGTGTTGCGAGCAAAGCTGGGGACACTCGAGGTGCTTTTTCCAGTGAGTGTGTGAGTGCTGCTGTTCTCAGAGGAAGTTGCAGCCTGAACTTGTGCCTGGTCCTGAGCTTGGGCCTGGGCCTGGGCCTGAGCTTGGGCCTGGGCCAGGGCTCTCATGGTAGAGCGGCACATCTTCTCCTCGGGTGGAGCTTTGGGGATGTTCCTCAGGGGTTTGGCGCTTGGCTTGTGGATGGAAGCCTTTCTCGGCGTTGAATCGCGTGTCCATCTAGAGACGCCGCCTGGGAGGCTTCCCTTCTGAGCTTTTGACTCATCAGGTGGCAGACTGGAGTGTCGAAGAGGTCTTGTGGTCCTCTCGCTCCGTCCTCTCGCTGGGGTGCTCTGGTCTCGGAGAGGCCGGCGTGACTCTCCGCTGTCATGTGCCTCTGCTCTCTTGCTGCTACCCGTCCTTGTAAGCTTACTAATGGGCACGACTTTCCGCATACCTTGGCTCTCGCTGCTGGTCAGCGTTCGCACACCACGACCTATGGTGGACTTGGGCGCTTTGTTAGCTTTGCCCTTTGCGTGCACTGGTTTTCTGCTGGTTCTCTGCGCATCTGTTTCCACAACTTGTTTTCCCTCGGCGGTGTCACAGCTCTCTGTGTCCCACTCCTCCGTGGCCGACGGAGTCATGGATGTGGCGTCCACGGATTTTGGCGCTGAAATCTCGTTGGTTGAAACGGACTGGTCGTTGGGAGACATGGATTCCAAATTAGAGGACAGAGAGCTTGGATCTTGCTGGCTCTCCTGATCTTTGCTGGAGTCGGTCGTTCTGAAATGTCCCTCTTTGGTTAGAGACGAGCTTTCCACCTCAGAGTAATCCAGGGTGACAGAGCAGTCTGTTTCTGTGCAATCTAGTATATAAAACACTGGTTTCTTGTTGGATACAGAGGTGTCTAGTGGGAGGGGTGTGTCACAGGTTGTTGATGAAATTGTACTGTTGTCCTCTTCTTCTTTCTCTCTCTCAGGAGAGACTCCACCCTGTGTGGGAGGATCTAATTTCCCTTCCCAGGCTGCCTTAGGATTTCCTCCTCTTTCTAAAGCTTTACCATGAAGGAGGTTGTCCAGACTTACGGGAGGTGACCGTCTCTCTCTGTCCAAATCAGTCACCACAACATCCCCCTGGTTGACAAAGTGCATATGATTACTGTTATTGTTTGGACTCGGTAGGTCAAAAGCTTGAGGACCTCGAACTAAAGTGTGCTTCTCCACACTAACATTCATGTGGCCGGTAATTGTTGGGTTGGGAACATGGGTGGGCTTCTGAAAGACACAAAAGGAGCGCGGCAGAGTGCTGCTCTCTGACACAGATGAGTAAATATTGTTGTTGTTGTATGGATCGTTATCGTTTAGCGCCGAAGAGGAAAACCGGGCCAGCGGGCTGATTGGCTCAGTTTCTGCACGTGGAGACGTCACCTTCCTGTCGCAGCCCAGCTCGCGGTTGTCGTCCTGGCCTGAGATCCAGGGCGTCGTCTTCCGCTGGATGGTGCGGCCTGACCGAGGTAGGCTGTTAAACTTGGAATAGTCAGTGGGATTCCCCGTGCCTCCAAATAGCTCAAGATATCCTTGGAGTTCTCGGTCGGCTATGGAGGTCATGGTGTGACGGTGGCGGCGGGCGCTGGAAGAGCGTCCCAGTGGGCTGTGCGGACTCTGAGCCCTCTGCTGGAAGAAGTCGAGCAGGCCTTCCTTGGTGAGCATCTCCACATCGTTCTCGCTGCTGCTCCGGCCAAATACGCCACTCTGGTCTGCTCCTGACCAAGCGAAACGCTTTTCCTCCAACTCTCTGAGACGACGCTGCCTGGCTGCTTCCTTTAACTCGCGGTCCACGTTGTCCTGAGAAAAAGAGGAAGGTGGAGAAATGTTCAGAGACAGGGACACAAATAAATGACGGTAATATCAAATCGGATGAGATGATTTCATTTCAAGCATCTTTATCTATCCCTGAATTCACTAATATCACAATGGATATTTCAAAATGTGTCTTACTTTGGTAGATTTGTTTTTATAGCATACTTTTGTCACTGCATTCACCAAAGTAATGGATCATGCAAAACTTTCCTATTTTAGTCGACTGTTTTTAAGGATGTAATCCTCGAATCCTGGAACAACACAGTGTTTTGACAGAAATGGACAGAACCCGCCAAAATAAAATGGAAGAAAGCCTCGATCAGTTGTCATAACCAGACTGCAAAGCTTGGCTTGTGCTTCTCCCAGTAATTTGGAGGCAATGGGTGGAAAAATTTACATGTTATAATATATTCATCATAAACATCACAAGTATTAACCATAATTAAACTTTTGCTGTGGTTTTATTTCGATGGAATAAATCCAGAATATAAATTTTGGGATTCCTGTTGTCTTAACAGTCTGGTTTCAACGGCTATGATCCAACGGACGGAGAATCCAGCAGCTACAAAGGAGCACTACATGACACTGTCCATTGTACGTGTGGGTGATCTGGGTACGACATCACTCCATCTACGTCTGACTGGCTGAGAAACATGAGCAGGTTGTAAATAAGCAAACACTTTAGTCAGTGTTTAAACCACTAAGTGGCCGCACACGAAATGTTTTAAAAATTTCGAAATCCCTCAATGCCCAATAAACTACATGTCAAAATCAGATCAGGAAGTCATTCTGTGGTGTTTTTCCAAATAAACTCGGACGTTTCTTTAAATCCTGTGTAACTGTTGTGTGTTTCCTGCCCAGCCTGACTTCTTTTTAGTGAAAAGTTCAGCATCTCAGCATAAACTTGGTGAGTACAATGAAGCCCGAAAAGTCGTAATAAACCAGAATTACCCTTTCACTAAAACTGACCTTGACAGCTTTCTTGAACTTGATGCAGAAGTCCTGAAAGATTCGGAAGCACTCATCCAGCTTAAAAGTCTCCTTGTCTTCACAGAAGAAATCGATGAGGGCGTTTCCTTCTTTACGCAGATCCAGCCTGCGTCTCTTCAGGTCCTGAAGCGTCTCTGCTGAACTCTGAGACATCAGACGAACACATTTCTCATCCATAAAACAGTATACACTTTTATGGATGTCATTATCTATAGCACTAGAGTCAGCAGAAATGCACAGTGGCTTGGATCCAACTTTCTGTTGGTGTGTGTGTGTGTGTATAATGTGTTATATAACTACTGCTGCTTCACCTGCAGAAAGGGCTCCAGCTGCCGCAGGAGCTCCTGGTCTCCTTGAACCTTCTCCTCCAGGGTTTTAATGCGAACGTATAAGGAGGAAAACTCCAGCTCGATGTTTTCCACTGAGATTCTACATAAAAAACAACAGGAAGAAAATGTGCTTAGAGACAATTTCGGTGATTACATACGTAATTATCACATTACTGACTACAAATAGCCATCCTAATACTGCAGGGCATGACGAGGTTTGACAGTATTTTGCTGAACGCGGTGTCAGACTGCCATCCGTTAAAAGGTGGAGATAGGACAACTGTGAGAAAATGCATTCACATATCCTGAGGGAGGGAGGATGGGAGGATGGGAGGGAGGAAGGGAGGGAGGAGTAATCTTGGCTCTCTCTGGTGCAGGAGCTGTACTGACTCCACACAGAGATGACCTTGTGAAGCTGACAGATCCTGACAGCTACCAGCATCACACTGCGTTCCGAAAATGACCCCTTAAAGTACTGCACTGAGGTTAGACGTCAGCTTGAGTAATGAGGCTGGATGTGGCTGTCAATTCAGCAATTAATAAAAATGTTAAAGCTCAAATGGTTGTTTACAGAAACACTGGAGTAAGACATAAAAGAACTGCACACTTCAAATGTATGAATAACTAATTTGTTGCATGAACCTGAAAACCTGAAACCTGAAACAGAACAATGTTGGTGCAAGAAGTACCACATTTACATCATAAACGTGCAATGATCATTCTCTGTGAGGGAATTTGGCATCACTATATTTACAACTGTGTCTGAAAATGTCACAAACAATTTACCTGGATGCCCTCTGGACATCGTGAAGTTTCTCTGGAAACTTGAGCAGCTTCTCGTCTTTTTTCTTTGCCTCCTGTGTGGAGAGACAAATCCAAACCGTTTGTTACCGTGCACGGTAAAGTGGCATCGCTGCACTGTGAAGGACTACTCTTTGTTTGGTTATGTAAGGGCTTGGCCAGCCTCTCTTTCCGGTTTTCTGTCACCATCTGCTGTCCACCTGCCCTCCTGTGGTCTCAGTATCTGGACGCAGTTTACTCAATCGCCACTGCTGTGAAAGATTTATATAAAACTCTTTGTGGCCGACAAATGGCTGACTTTTATTGCTCCACTTTATCTCACACATTTTAAGTTTGGTGTGATTTAACTGCAGTAAACAGGGAAAGATTGCAGACCTTCTAAAAAGTATTAATAGGAGTAGATCTGTCTAGTTATGCTAGTAATACCTCAACAAAATCGACAGTAAATTACTTCAATTCGGTGCATCTCATAGATACAGCATGCATTTAGTTAGTTAATTTCTGCATGTCATGTATTCAAAAACACCAGAGAACCTTATATTATTATCATTATTATTATTATATAAAAGTATATTCATGAGATGTTTGAGTTTATGCAATCAAAATCAGTAATTCAAGTAACAAACAGCCGCACGAAGCTTTCAACAACAACAACAACAACTCAATTTTATGCTGACACTGTGTCAGAAAAATGTTGATCTAACTCTCTTGCCCCACTTTGCTGCGTTGTATTGGATTACATATGACAGTACAGGTCTTCGGGGTATTGTGTGCATCACGTTGTACAACTGAAGCCTTCGCTCACCATAGCGACAAAGTGCAGCAGGTTCATCCCAGGTTTGTTGGCCTTGGTGTCAGCCAATGAGAGGAGGGATGAGAGCTTGAAGCCCACAGCGTTGCCTGCGTAGCCCCCCTGAGAACCGCAGAGAAATAAGTGAATATAGACGTAGCTACATATTTTTATTGACAACAAATCCCATGAAAAGACTGAAATCAAGAGTTATTTCATTCACTAACAAGTAAAGCTTTCACAGCCTGAGAATTCTTCTGTGTTCAAAGTAATAGACCAACATTTAATAGGCATGCATATATGCTGCTTAAGTATGAAACAAGTAGCCAATTAGCTTCATTTAGCATGGAGACTGGAGGAAGGGGGGAAACAGCTAGCCTGCCTCTGGGTGAAGTTAGAAAAAGGAGGTTAGGGTTCAGGTTATTGTATTTTCTTGGGATAAAGCCAAACTAATTGTTTCCCGGCTTTACACCCATATAAGCTAAATGCTTCAGCCAAACGCAGCCTTGAAATAATAGTTCAAAAAATACCAAGGCCAGAATGTTAAGGAAATTACTTCGATAAGAATATGTTTGTTTTTTGTCAGATTTTTGTCATAGGAATGAAACGGCTCGGGTGCCACAGACAAACACTGTTAGCTCTGGTCTTTTCTTGGTATTTTTCTTAAATATGTAAAGTACAGACAGCCTGATCCTTAAACTCAGACATCGCAGAGAGTGACGTTAATGTATTAAGTGAACAGAAGCGACTTACAGCGTTCATGATATTTCCGGCCTGCAGCACCAAATGCAGAATGGCATGAAGCTCCTCGCAGCTCATCAGCTCTGTAGGATCAATGTGAACTCAATTAAAGAATACAGCAGATACCATCAGAGCGATACTTTGCTTCCAGTTACCACCACTACACAGAACTGCTATCGCTTTCTGCATTCTGACTGTCTTCTTAATTAAAAACAGTCAGGATAAGTGTTACATACTGTTACATACTGTAAAGTTTTCATTGAATGGTGTCCTTAAAGGTTCGACTTAATTGGCCCAATGCGGCGTTTAACTGACACCTCTGCAATGCAGTGAAAAGGTCACAGTACTGTAGGAGAGGGTTCAAAGAAAAATCCAATAAGGCACAGAGAGGCGAGACGGTGTGACTCAGCTAAAATGACACAAGTTCGAGTGACAAAAACACTTTTCACATTTTTCACGGCTTCTTGGGTCAGCACAGAGAGAACAGAGAGTTTTGGGGATGTGGATACAGGCGCGCACGCTCTGCACATACACACATGCACATATTTAGCCACGTTAGCGCTGTAGCTGTACAGCATACAAATTAAAAACTTTCTGAAGCAGCATGACAGATATAGATGGGGTAACACGCAGCACTGAAATGAAACAAAATGAGCCATAATTTGAAACTTTTATAGTGAGTTAAATAATGTATCGTTTACATATATACACATACACAAACATGACGCAGCCTTGTCTTTCCATTCTGTCCCCACATCGCTGTATCTCAGGTGACACATTCCTACTTTTTGTTCAGCGCCGCTGACAGCTCAAATATCCGGGTCACCTGTCTGAGCACGTGTGTGTGTATGTGCACGCGTATGCGAAGGTAGCCGAGCCCGTGTGTTATTACCTTTGGTGGCGACTCGGACGACATCGATCTCGTGGCTCATCACAGCACAGGAAGGCAAGAACTCTTCGCGGAGGACTATGGCCTCGATCCGAATCTCAAACCTGGTCAGAGAAGAAGAAGAAGAAGGAGAAGGAGAAGAAGAAGAAGAAGAGAAGAAGAAGAAGAAGAAGAAGAAGAAGAAGAAGAAGAAGAAGAAGGAGAAGGAGAAGAAGAAGAAGAAGAAGAAGGAGAAGAAGAAGAAGAAGAAGAAGGAGAAGAAGAAGAAGAAGAAGAAGGAGAAGAAGAAGAAGAAGAAGAAGAAGAAGAAGAAGAAGAAGAAGAAGAAGAAGAAGAAGATGGATAAGGAGAAGAAGAAGAAAACTCAACACAAAATGCAAATTTGTCCACACAAAGAGAACAGACAGAGCAAATCATTTCTTAGTTCAATGACTGTCAGACATTTCCCTGACTAAAACAACATTATGTTCACGCCATTGAAATCAACTTACTGGGGCACCTGGATCAGGAGGTACATAAAGGAATCGACCAGTGTCAGCTTGTCTGGGTCTCCTTTAAACGCCCGAAGTTTCTTGATCTGTTGTGAAAACAGAGAAAGAGGAAGCTCTGTTGTTTGCTATCTACAGTCACCGTCTTTTATCACTGAGTTTTGGTGAAAGCTGCGCAGACGTTCATAAAGACAAACCTCCTCTGCGTCAGGCAGGAGTTTCAGCAGGTCTTTGAGCAGCTCCGCGCCGTAAATCTTTCCTTCCCCAAGTCGTATGTCTTCGACAATAGAGCGGTTGGACCTGGAAGATAAACCGTTTATTTCAATTAGGCTCGATGATGAATGGCACAGGTGCTCTCCTTTCAATACTTGCTCCCCTGAGATTACAAAGGCGCTTAATCTAGCTGTTTTGTTGCAGAGTCAGATGTACCGGTCGGGTTTAAAGACAAACCAAAAATAAAGACAAAGACGACATAAGTTAAACCAAAAACATAATCTCCAGCTGAGCTCAGCTCAGCATATATTCTCAATCATGTCTCATCCCCTCTAGTGTCTGCAGTGCAACACAATTCCCAATTACATCACTACTATAAAAGACGACTATTAGAAAACCTTCGTGGACAATATCCAGTAAACTGACACCTTACAATATGATGCAACCCAGCACAGCAGTCCTGTAATAAATACCACCATTACGAGGCTTATATTACTAACTGACTGTATCAGATACATGTTTATTCAGCTCTTGAGGCCACAGTTTGTTGAACTGGATCAAATTCTGTCTGCATCACTGCAGGCTGAGATCGTGGTCATTGTAACAGTAAAGCAATACTTCTGGACACTGTAGAGCTGAGAGGTAGTGCGGCTTGAAAATATGTTTGTCACTACATAAAAGTTTCATGTAAGTTTACATTTAATGACTGCTGTAAGAGGGAACTGCCACGTAAGAGAGGATAAGACATTTAGTGTTTGAGTGATCAAGCTGGTGGTTTCAGGCCCATCGCAGCCTTGGAAGAGCTCCAGCTGTCAGTCACCGCCATTGTTCACGAAGAAAGTGAACGGGTCTTTTACTCCTGTTCATTTTCTACATAGACAATCTCAGGTGACTCACAGTTTACGGTTCACAGTTTATAGTACACTTCCCAGGCTTGGATAGACGTGAAACTAGCTCAACTGAACCTTTAGCACCGATGACGAGCGTCTGTGAAAATATCAGTTACAAAGATTACATTTGTGTTCTCTGTTAACACTAGCATCGGGTGTTGCTTCCACATGCTTACGGAGCAGGTGTGGGCGGAGCATTTTCCTGACTCAAAGGTGGCACCGGCAGGTACCACGCAGCCTGATTCTTCTTTTTTTATTTAATGGCGGATGGCAACGAGCGTTTAAGGCACCTACTGTGCTGGAGAGTGGGCTGAAGTTTCCTAATTCCACTAGTGGACGCAGCCTGATTAATCTGTGTTATTCATTTTTTATTGCTTTTTTTCTATAATTAATTAATCGAAATTAACATGTTCATTTAACAGCATTAATTTGAGCCTAAATTCATGCTTCCTGCATGATGCATTTAGTGCTACTCTATTGCAAAATTCAAATAATCTGTAAACTATAAGATATATATATAATATATAAGTAATATATACAGGACAGAGGTTGAATACATACTGGCATTGACGTGAAAAGGCACACACATAAAAATAATAAATAAATGTGATGAGGTCAATGTTCATACTCGTACCCGACTGTAAGGGCTGACAGTCAAATGTCATTGAAATACAGTGGGGAGCCATGCAAATACACCGTCATGCAAAACAGACACCTAACACACTTTTTGTACTCTGCTGCCAGATGACTAACACAATGCTGAGTCCGGTCGAACACACCTCGTTTAGATTTCCGAAAATAATAATAATAATATAAAGAATGATGAGCTGCAGAGGTCTTTTAGAGGAACTGACACAGACTTAATTCTTAATAATCTCGCTCAGTTATAAAAGTTTGAAACGGATATTTCCTCAGTCAGGCACTCAAACAGTGCGGGCCTCTATCTCTGGGAGAGCAGTGTGGACAGCTAAAACACACTATGATCAAATCTGGCACATGAAGTAGGATAAGTAAAAACCTCTTCTATTTGTTCCTGTTACTCCATCTCTCCTGAGGTTTAACAGCATCTTGGGATCACTTAGAGCTATCGAGAAAACCGTGTGATGAAGGTTAGATAGCTCACTGCTCTCCTCATAAAGGCCAAATCTCTCCTCGGTGGTGCAGACAGCTTATTCCTCACTGTTGTGGCCTCGTAATTTAGGCTGTAAGACCGTAACGTCTCTAAAACTGCTTCACTGCAGCTTCCCACAGAGGCATCATAAATATACTGTGTACGCAGCCGGGTGATAAACGGATAAATGAGTAGAGAAACAAACAGAAAATGATGTGGTGATTATGAAAATGATGTGAACCACCAGATCTCATCTCAGTAAACAGAAGCGGACGCTGGCAGCATGGTGACACACATCAAAACACCTGGGCTCATTGTTTTCTATGCGAGGCCACGCGCCAGCAGGGTAAGCAGCTTAAGTGGGAAACAGAACGCTGGTGCATCGAGACAGATTGATTGTTCACTCACTTTATCAACAGCATGTCGGCGCTGTCACTTATTCTTCATTCACAAATAAAGGACAAGCGGAGGACAGAGGGTGCTGGATTTCCCATCATCGACATGACTCAACTCAACTTGTATCGCGTTTGCTCCTTGACTCAGCACAGCAGCAGCACCTTGACTGCTTTCTTTGTTTGCGTGACGTGTCTTCTGTGTGCTACGGTCATCAACTTACATGCAGCTAATGACGCAAATCCTATGTCTATAGAACGCACTCTCCATCACCATCGTCAAACACCAAACAAAAGTCTTATTCGACTTGGATAACCTGAGCCAAGATGCATCCAAAGCTGTTCTGGAGGCTCTCTTAAACATTTTATGTTGGTTTTTCTAACTTTTATTTGTCACAGACTCCGGTAGTGAAGACTTACTTCTTGAACTGCTTCAGGAAAATACCCACATTCATCCCCCTCTTGGAGTCAAGAATGCTGATCTGAAAAAAAAACACAATGAAGAGACAAGACATCATGAGTAACACAGCTGTGCTGTAGTGCAATGAAGACACACATATGTACCCGCGCTCCTCCTTTCCTATAACCCCTCCTGGTTGTTGTTGTTGTTGCTTGGGTTACCTGCTCTAGCCGCCACCGTCACCCTATGGGACACTGAAGTTGCACTGGGCCTCGTATGTGGTTTACGTCTCCCTCATTAACATTGGCTTGTACCTCCTTCCTTGAACAGGTGACAGTGCGTACATGTTTAAAAAGGCCCCCTCACAAGACCTAATTACAGCTTTTAAATAGCAAGTAGACACTTCTGCGGTTTGACTCAAATGAGTACAGATACAGTGGAGGAGCACGAGTAAAGAAACCTACAGATATACACATACAGAGCTTAGATGATTAGTTGAACGGCAGAAAATTAAAAATTTAAAAATAATTATTGTTTAAGTCCGATATTTTCTGGCTCCGACCTCTCTGGTGTGAAGATTTGCTGATTTTCTCTGGATATATAATACACTATGCTCCTGTTCCTCCAGAGTTTAATGGCAACTGTCACCTGCTCACACTGACCAGGTTTGAGCAGCTGCAGTCAGTTCACTGTGGGGACACATAGGCGAGATATTTTGTCCCCTGCACCTCACATAGGTATTGCTTTACGTGTTACTTTACAGCAGTCTGCAATGACGCAATAATGCTTTTGTTCTGTTTATGAACACCAAATAATTTTTCACACTCAAAGAAAAGCTGTAACTGAGCACCGCTACCTGACTTGTCCCTGCAGGGATATCTTAATACAGTAGGAGCGGGGCAGAGTTTATGTGCGGTGAGTTGGTGAATCTGGGGCTTTCTCATCCCGTCTGCGACGTGTTCGGGATTTGAGGTAACATATTTGCAAAACAATGAGAGTGGCTGTAAGAGTCTCCAGGCATCAGGACTCTACATTTCCACCAATCAGAATATAGTCACCAGAGTTTCAGTTTTTAGATCCTCATCAGAATTCTTTTCAGACAAATTCAATTGTCATCGACAGTCTGCAGGATTTCTGGTTTCTTGCTTAATGCCCATCATTAAGACTCCTCAGGTTCAGCAATTACAAATCTGTGAAAATGTCAGCATCGAACACAAATAAGGGCACTTCTGAATCTGAATTATCTCTGTCTTTAGAGTCTATGGCATGTCTGTGTTTGAGCGCAGAGATATCCTGCATGGTGCAGTTTGTTTTTGTGCCCTGCGTTTCATTACAGGAGATAAATATTGCACTCATCGCTGTGTAATGTTGAAAAAGTAATCCGGTCCACACGGACAAGAAGAAGAGAACTGTAGACTTTGAAGTTTTGTTGTCTCGCACTAAAGCTGCTTCAGTCCTCTCAGATTTAAAATGACTGTTCATCAGATCAGATCTCCATCAGTCCATTTTCTCTAATCGCCGGGGGCTGCAGCCTGTCACAGCTGACTGAGGGGGAGAGGCGGGGTACGCCCTGGACGAGTTGCCAGTTCTTCACAGGGCTAGATCAGATCTGGATGAATCTTGATAGCCCACGAGGAAACACTGAACTTGGGAAGGCTGCTGTCCACAGCTTTGCACCACATGAATCAAACAAAGGACTTTAAAACTTCCTCTTGTCCCATTGGTTGAATTTAAACTGTTTAAACTTTCCTCTGATTGTTCCTGATGCTGTTTTGTAAGTGCTTTTGTGTGACTGGCTTTGTTCGTCATGTGTCAATGAGATTACCGGATTAAATAATGGTTACATAATACTGTAGATTAAAAAATATTCATATTGGCAAGTCCTGTGTGCTGAATATAACGACATCCCAAACAAAAGGCCACTTTAATCTTAAGAGGATTGATGTGTAATCATTGTGTCAGCAGACTAAACTCCATCATCTTCTTAACTTTTACAGTGTTGCTTGTGTCAGTACCGGACTCACCTCATCCTTGCTGCTCTCCTTGAACGAGCGGGATCTGGAAACACGGGCTGAGTTTCCACTAGCCGGCGTGGACCCACGCATCCCTGTCACAGCCTCCTCCTGCTGCCCGAACAGCTCCTCCACCGAGCGAACGTCGATCTGGTACTGCTGCTGCCGCACCGCCAGCGTCCAGATGTTGGGCTTTCCCCGTACCTTCTCCTCCGGTATCGGCTTCCAGAAGAAGCTGCGCACACGGCGCTTCTTCCTCGTGTTGTGGTTGGTAAATAGGGGCGGAGGCGGCGGCGGGGGTGCTCCTGGAGGAGGTGGCGGCAGGGGAGGAGGTGGGGGAGCTCCGTGCTTAGAGGTGTCGGGGGCATCGCTGAGGGAAGGTAGGGTGGCGTGAGTGTGTCCGGACATAGAGGATGGGTCGGAGGTGGTGATGGAGGAAGTGGTGCAGCTGCTTCCCTCGCTGCTGCAGCTCTCTGGCTCATTGGTTGAGGATGGACAACTCATAACCAGCATCACAGGGACAAACAGTCAGCATATGAGCTCTATGCTGAGAGAGTATGGTCCGCAAACTGAATATGTCTGATTTTCAAAATGATTTCCAAAGAGCTAATTTGTTTTCTTCCGCTCTGAAGGACATCAAAACTCTGCAGTGTACGTCCCCTCACTGCTGGAAGAAGGTAGACGTCCCTTCATCTAGTCACAATGAAGGGAGCATGTCCTTTGATTCTGGCCATCTCCATCACTCAGCTGGTCATCCATTGTGCCGAGCAGAAGCTTTGAAGGTTATCTCCCAGGGGGAGAAGGCCGCGGGTGGTGATGGCCATGGGGCTACAAGAGCAACAAAAACAACATAGGACTGGATTATACAGAGGCAGTCATGCATGTTGTCGTGGACAATCTAAAATTAGGGGAAATTAAGGGGTGTGACAGATCAAAAGAGAAGGGGGACCCAGTCAAAGGGGCTCACGATGAGGAAATGGCAAATCCTATTTTTTTCTCTTTTTGAAGGGCTTTGAAGTCAGGCTGTGGGGTGTGTAACAGTCAGAGAGATTACACCCAACACAGCTTAGCTTCTGTTACACAGTTTGGTATATCATTTTCATTCTTAAGAAGTGCCCATGTCGAGGGCAGCTAAGAAAGATAATACGTAATTGTGAGCTATATGATATAACACAATCATATGACTTTCAACATCTTCTGTGGTGCAGTTGCTCTTGCATCAGGTCGACACTCGTTTGCCACAAGGATTTCATTGAAGATCTTTTCAAATAAATAAAAATGTTAAATTAAAATCAATTCTTTCTGTTTGTCTGAATTATTTCTGGTTGAATTTTAATTTTCATTTAAAGGTGGGGTCAGTTATACTGGAGAAAGCTAGGTGACTGTTTCCCAAAATATCAAATACTGTTAAAAATGGGAAACAAATAAAGTGGCGTGGTCGTGCTAGGAATGATAGGAACTCAAAACGCTAAGATTTGATGACCTGGGAAAGAAATGAACCCTAACTGTGGTGTTCTTTAACTTTGTTTGTTTCCCATTTAGCAGCTAATGGCAGTGAAGGTGCAGATTGCAATGAATACTCTCCCACGCCTCACCCTCTCCCACCATCCAGCATGTAGGAAAAACTCAGGCACATCTAGAGCCGGTGTTTGGTTTGTCTGATCAGGGCTACTGTAGAAAAATGGCGGTTCAACAGGGACACGCTCTCTTTAGATATAAAGAGGGCTCATTTCAAGGCAACAGAAACACAGTGCTTCTTTTTTTCAGGTCATCATACACTAATGAAAATGCTAATGAATATTATAATCAGTTATATTCTCTGAAATGTTACACACTGGACCTTTAACAACCTGGAAATGAGACTCAACAATCAGCATCTTTCTTTAGTATGACTGACTCCACCTTTAACTCCTTGCAGTTGAACTCCAGTCAAGTGAAAAGCAACAATGCAGGTTTCCTGATTTAAATCAGAGGCCAAAGACCAATCAGCATCCAGCTGTGTGGAAAACAACCGGCAGTCTCTCATGTATTCAGCTCGGCATCATCTGTTGCCATAAGGAAGAGCCTGTTGTGTAGCAACACCATCAACAAATCAACACACAGCACCAGAAAAAAGTTGACGTTCAATGAATCCAACTTCCAAGAAGCAACTGAAGCTCATGACATTTCCACAAATCCACCTGTTAGTCTGTAAGCTGCTTTATGCCTGGGAGGATTTCAGATTCACTCAAATGCAGCTACTTCAACTGCATTATAACACCTGCAAAAACCCAGCTGACAGCTCACTGTGAGGGGCAGACAGGTGGAGAATGTTGGAATCTATCAGCTATCATCTGACAACAATTCAGCCCCTGGGGGCAAACTGTCAAGTGTTTCAGGGATTGTGATGTAGCCAGCGGATATCCAGAAAATGGAGGAAGACATTCTCTGCAGTCTGATTATTACTTTGATACACGAGATTGACACGAAAAACACATATCATATCATATATATTTTATATATCTTTGATTTATCAGCATAACTCGATTGAATAACCGTTGAGAAAACGTCATTTTCAACTTCTAGTCTTTGAAAAACACCAGAGGATAATTTATTTAACAGGTACACTAAGTGGTTATTGATGGACTGATACATGAGCACGGGAAAAGCCAACCGGTCTTCACAACACACAGACCAGAGGGGAAGGAAGTACTTAAGTCGCCCAGCTCTTCCATGTTATAATAATACATCCATGACCCCTTCCCTCCTCTCTCTGTCTTTGTCAAATCGACTGTGGCTCTCGGCTGGAGGGAAGCTGGTTGTGTTTCAGGACAACACATCACTCACTGCCACAGTTGACATGGCTACAGTGATCCGATACCCTTCTTCTCTCGAACAAAGAAATGAATGGTGCTTCTGACAAAAAAACAGGAGATAAATCAGAGGCATGGTGTTGATGCGGGGTGATAAATGTTACTTCCAGCACCTTAACGGAAAGAATTTGGTTTCAGCGCAAACAAATTGGCTTCAACATCAGTCAGAGCTTATATTCCGATACTAATAAGAAATATCTCTTCCAGGTGATTTTTTAGAATCAACTCTCTGCTTCCTAGTAACATCTTAGCCCCATTAGTTAGCAGCCTTAATTGTCCACCTGATACCCAGAGATTATTACTAATTAATAAAGCAGACGTCACAAATGGCCTCATGTTGCCAACATCACCCTGCATGCTCAGCTGTCCCGTCCCCAGAGCTGGACCACACGTCACTCATGTCTTATTCATAAGACTGTGAGAACAACTGACCTCACACAGAGTCATCTCCTTCAAACATGACTACACTAACACGTTAACGCTGTGGAGAAAACTGAGGGACAAAAAGAGTTCAGCTGTTTGCTGCCTCACTTCCTCTTATATTTATTCTGTTCAACAGTATAAGAGGTTAAGAAATAGTCCAACGAGCTGCTGTAGTAAAGCAAACATTTCAGCGTTATGTTCTGCTACATTAATCCTGCCTCTTTAAAGAGATCACCTCTGTGACGGTGACTGATTTGTGGCATTTCACATTCATTTAAGTAAATTTCAGGGGCAACAACTAACCAACAATGCTGTTAACTGACTCCCTAACATGATTTACAGAGGAGGAAACACACCTGTCACAGTAACACTATACAAAGAGGACCCGAGGGAGAGAAAGATCACTGTGTTAGAAAGTTTCCACACATCCACCAGCTACCATGAATGAACACAGACAGATTGTGGAGCTTCATCTACAGAGTCCACCTGTCGTCGACCCTGAGGCATCCCATCAGTCTTCATTAGTGACAAGGAACACCCCACCCACTGTAATTGTCTTTGATTGTTAGCAGCAGAGGTCAAAGTTAACATGAATAATGGTCTTCTAAGGCAGTGGGGGTTGGGACCTTTCCCAACGGGTCGCAAGACAGATCTGAGCTAGAAGTTCTGATGGGTTCACTTATGTCCTAGTGACTGACTTCAACAAAGTCAAAACTAGGGACAAATATATCAGACTAATTGGGTCTTGGTAGGGTCGCTTTCTATTAGTGTGTGTCTTGGGTCTGACTGCAGCTAGAAGTTCATTATTGACTAATCTACTGACCATTTTCTTGAGTAGTCAGTTCAGCCTTTGAATCTTTTGCTCTGTCCAACCAACGATAAAAAACAAAAGTTTTTAGTAAATTGTTGTTCTATATCAATTTTCTGTTGATCAGCTAACACATTAATTGCTGCAGCTTTAATGTAGATATGTCTAATACCCAAGTGGAGTTGTTTATGTCTGGCTCTTACAGACATGAACTAGATAAAAAAGAAAAAAAGTGGTAAAACAAAATGGAAACAGCTTTTTTGGACGCATGAATAACGCACAAACATGAGAAGAGAGTTCCCTGTTTAGGTCAACCTAAATAGGGATCATGCCTATTCTCAGGGCTACTTTGAACTTGTTCTTTTGGATCACAGCTCTTTCTTTTTGAAAATTAGTTAATGCACGTTGATTTCAGTTAGATCTGTTCTAGACCAAATTCTCCGAAAAACTCTTATCTGGGGTTTCACACTGATTAACAGGATAAGATTTATTTCCCAAGTCCACTCCTAAGTCCAGAAGCTTACCTACAGGTGAAAATTTAAAGGAAAGACATGGATAAATGGGTCAAGAAACAATACTTATGGATACAGGGCATGAAGGGTTCAAACATTATTCAAACATCAATGCGAGATTTTTGATCAGTATGTCCGTCAGTAGAGGTCTAGAGACTTGTCACCATCTTTAGTTACATAATAAGACCTCTGACTTTTTTTTTATTTTCTTGTTCTATTAAAAATCCATTGTGCAAAGCTTAAAGGGATTTCAACCGGAGGTACCTGTCAACAAGCATGCAGGGAGCCACCAAGTCCAAAACAAATAAAATCCGCTCTCATTCACAAATGTGTAACGCTGAAGGTCAAGGCGGCACTGCCTGTTATAATAATCCCCTGTTGTTAACTTCCAGTTCAATTTCCTGAGGGTCAGTGAACACCCCACAGAGCTAAGGTCTTTCACTCACACCGTAGGGGCAAAGGAGTGCGTTCACGAGGAATTTGGCGAGTCCTGCTCCATCATCATTACCATGGGAACGCTCGTTAGCAGAGGGAAGTTTTGCGTAGGGCTCAGTGGGATGTCGCTGTCAGGCATGTTTGTTTTTGATCCCTCCGACCACCTCAGATCTCTAATTGTCCAAACTGTGGTGAGAGGGAAGTCGGTGACAGGAACAGTTTTCTTGTGCTCATCATGACTGTAACATAATCTGTAATCAATCTTGAGCTGCATCATTTTCATTATCTGACTTTTGGCTTCACTTTACAGGAAAAAATCTTCAATGTGTCACAGAGGATGAACCCAAATAACTTTGTTGGTCCCCTCTCGTTTCCTCTCGTTGTTCATAATGAAATATCTTTGCCGTGAAATGCCCTGAAGATAAATTGAAATAACTTTGTTTGACTGTTTATCTAGCGTCTATCATGACCGTCCCATCAGCCTCAGCTGCACTTTGCGCAAGGTGCCAATTAGCGAATGTTAGCATTTCTTGCTAACTAGGATGGCATGGCATTGTAAACATTATACCTGCTAAGCTTCAACATGCCAAGCTTACAGCTATGATTATGAGGCTAATGGTAGTGTTTAGTTCGAAGCACCATGCTATGCTAAGTACAACCCCACAGAGCTGCTAGCATGGCTGTTTCAGAAATGAGCTGAACAATGATCAATTTTGTTCTTGATTAATTTCTGTCGATCAACTTGACTAACGAAGCTTTTAGCAACCAAGAAACAATCGTTCCATTTTTAAAAATCATAACTGGGCCTTAGCCTGTTGGTTTTGGGGGCTGTCTTGTCAACCAATGATAATCCTGGCTGAGAGGTATTTAAAGTGCCTGCCTGTCTGTCTCCTCTCATTGGAGTTCGTACCGCTTCGCCCCTCCACCACTACACACATGTCAAGGCTCTGTTTATGGTTCTTAAGGGGGATCTCTGCAAGGCTGTCATTTCACAATCACAATCAGTATTTAAAGGTTTTCTTTTTTTTTTTTACACAAATAAATTAAATGAACTGATTAAAGTATTACTGTACAGCAAATATACACACACTGAGTGTTTTACCACTTTGATTGTGTGTGTGTTTCGTGCAGCAGTTCTGTATGCTTTCTGGGACTCTGTATATGAAAAGGACTTGATGACCACTTGGGAACTCTCTTAGCAGTGCTGGCTTATCTCTCTGATTTCCATGTCTTGTTTACAATGGTGAGGACACACAATAGACTGTGGGTTGAGCATATCCTCAGCAAAAGGCACACAGACACACACTGCCCCGGCTACTACTGCCCAGATACCAAAGACAAAAGGCCTGTGTTGCCAAATATGCTCTTTTCACAGGCAGAGGATATGAAATGACACCTTTTAGGTGCGTGCAGAAACATTTACAGTACAGCGGTTCCTGGCAACAGCAGCAGGACTGCATTCATCATTCAGATGTAGCAGAAGGTGACAGACTGCAGCGGCATCGCTAATGTATTCAAGCTGTATGAATCTGCTCTCTTACATAAAGCCTCCACCCTCATCCTCAGACAAAATGCACCATAATCAAATAAAGTTACGTCACTTCTATGTTAAAATCTCTTGAACGCTTACAGAAAACTATCACATTCTCACAGTTTGTGTTACTGAGGCAAAAACACACTTAAGTTACAAACTAAATATCAAATATCTGATGAACTGCAGGCCATTTATCACCTTGTGCCAGTGGTTTTGTAACAACACCGGAACAGGACCTGGCAGAAAAAGTTGTTGGGAAACGCTTTGAACAATGAGCCTATTATTCAGGAAATCCTGGATTTATCGAATATTTTCAAAGATTGAGCGCTTGGTACCGTTATGTCTGTATTTTTTGAGTGAACCTTGGCAGAACCTGATAAATTAAATTATTCATGTGCCCATGAATAAAGTAACACCTCGTCCAGCCCAGCTGCTGATGTCCTGAGCGGATAGCCACTCAATCATGCTGACCCAGACACGAGTCACCTGTGTAGGTTTATGATTTAGTGAAATATTTATAATGCAGGAGACAGCATGTTCTTGAAGGGCAAAATAAATATATTCTAATGTTATTTGATCTGTAATCACATGCCAACATAAATCATACAAAAGATTTTACTGCCTGCAACAGGCTCGATGACAGATCTCTAAGTAAATGACATTTTTGAACAAGGCCTGTATTCAAAGTTTAAGACCTGTGATTTCTAGGCCTGTATGTGGGATGCAAAATGCTTCCTTAACTCATCTGATAATCAACTATGAAAGAGTTAAAATACTCAAGCTTTCAGCTCTCCTCCCTTAACACAAAGTGATCAAGATTTGGCTTCCGGATGAGCGAATACATCAAAGAACATGTCAGTACTCTGTTCACAAGTTGTCAAATCAGATAAACCTCATCATCTGTGTCTCCTTCCTCTACTCACTCCAACACGTCTGCTTATCTCTTAACTTTTGTTCCCCCAACCATCCCTAATTTAATACACAATGAAAGCCAGACCAGTTATTTAGGGCCGAAGAGGGAACTGAGCAATTTGCTTCATGTACAGGCCAACAACCTTTAAAACAAACAGCCACGTGTGAGACGGCAGGCTTTGCGTGGAGGATTAACGTGGCTCGAACAAAACTCAACAGTTCACTCTCAAATCTGCAAAATCGGTTTGAAGGAGATTATTACATGGTGTTATTTGTCTAGAGAGAGGAATATGATTCCTAATGAGGTCAAGGTACAGATTGTGGACCCTCATGCCATGTGAAACTAAACCAGCAATACTGACGAACATGGATCTTTCCGTCACATGTTTCAAGACAACTGCTGGTCCCCAACAGGTTAATATTTTTTATCCTTTTTGCTGATGTTAAGAAGCAGAAATGTTCCCTAAAAAGTGACTCCTGCCTGCAAACATCATCTTTTTAAAGTCTGCAGTGCACTGTCCTCCAAAATTGACAATGGAGTCCTGCTTGATTTTCAGCATGGCATTTAAATCCGCTTCAAAACTGTCCCTGATGTTCCTCTGCCTTGACTCAAAAACTGGCCCACAATTCACAAACGTTGCTATAATTAGATTGCAATCTCCCTTCCATGTCTCTCTACATCAAAGTCCCGTTCAGTGTGAGAGGAAATCTGTCAGCTGGAGGTGACAGCAGTGCCTTTTTAATTCAAAAACTTTTATAAGCAGCTCAATTATTAACCTCACAACCCCAATTATGTGTTTTTTTTTCTGCAGTTGAGTGACAAATACTGAAGTTTTACATTTTCACTCCATGAAGGGATTCAAATAAATTACCCAGTAGGTACTTTTTATTGTTTTAGATGCCAGGCTAACTTTCTAATCAAGTTGGCAAAAACACTAAGTTCACTCTTTATATAAAGAGCAAAAGTATTTGTGGTTAATGTGACTGAACCTTTAGCCATGAGTTTTTATAACAGCAATGTGGGTTTCTGGGTTATGTAGTACAGTCCGGAAAGTACAAAATACTTAGTCGGCTATTTAGGGCACTTTAAGTACTGATTAATGATCTCGTCAAATAATTATGGCATTGTGTTCTGCTCCACGTTGAGTCCTGTTTAATGAGTCATGAAACTGAGCTGCATCCTATTGTATCATCGACTGACTGAGCTTCTTGACTAAGGAGTGACGGCGCTATCGATTTCAAAGAAGTATGCTACCGACAACATATATGTTGAAAACAGGCACGTGAACATGCACCCGGTTTTGAAGGATGAATGAAAAAGCACCACTGTTTTATTCTTTAAGGATAGTTTCATCACGTTTCATATGCTCAAATAAACACTGAAACAGGTTTTATTGCTGTAATCATTCTCCCTCTTGACTCTGGCACTTATCCTTATCCCTAATGTGCTTTCAATGGAAGTGATAGGTTCTAGTTATCACTTCCATTAATCTAGTTATCTTTACGAGCAAACATATGTTCTGAAGTTTATATGAAGCCACTCTGAGGTGGCTGCAATCAGCAAATACACCGCTCCTCTGAGACAGCTTTGAAAATGTGTGAACCTACCCTTTAACTTTGACAGAACAGGAGCCACTGCGCCCTCACACAACAACAGGGGGATACCAGTACATACTGAGATGAGATGTAACATAAGTGTGAATCTAAAAGATAGTGACTATCCATATCAGTGCGACAATATCCACCTAAAGTTTGCTAATATTAGCATACAAAAGCTAGCAGTCACCAGAAGTCTGCAAACCAGTAAATGTATCGAATTAAGAAGTATGTTTTATGGATTATGAGTAAGATTGTGTGGTGTCTTTCAAAAGTTATAATAATATAAGTAAAAAAAAAAAAACTGAAACATTTGTTCCTCTCCTTTTCTGTCTGATGCTTTATTTACTTTACCAGCAGCCACAGCTATTGAAAGACCATCCTCTTTAATCATTAACAGGCTGATCTCAAACAGATCTATCAGGGAAATCTATGCAACAAAAAAAACACAGCCCATTAAAACCTCTTTTTTTAAAATCTTTGTTGCACAGAGAAACATTGTGCGACAGCCTGCAGACTGCTGAGACACAAATTACGTCTAGAAGCCAGTACGAGTGCATCATTACTCTCTGTTGAAAGTGTGAGGAAATTATTAATGATGAGGGACATATTGGAATTAAACGCTGGAGATAGCCAAGACAAAAGGATTGCCAACGCTCTCACGAATCATATTATAGCTTACATCAGCTGTAAATCATGGAGATAGAGTATAGCACCGTATCATAAATACTGTTGTTCTGTTCCTGGAGCTAATAGAGATGGAGAAAACTTGTCTTGTCACTGCAGTCGCTTCACCGTGCCTCTTACTGTCATGCAAACACCTGCAGTGTCAGAGATTGAAGATTTTATAAAGACTGTGTGCTGATAGGAGAGCCCCCCAACACAACACATCCCCCCAGCTTAGCATAAATCTGGTAATAACAGCCTGTGTCTCAATCGAGGTTTTCAGATTTGGAAGATTAAAGCTGCCAGTTTGCAGAGCACGCACGCCTGACCTGCCAATGACTGTTTAAACAGGCTCCTGCTAAGACTAATATGAATGACTATCTCCCCTGTAACACAGGTTATATCACCCCTGTCAGCTAACCTGTAACTGAAGAGGGAATTCATCTAATCATATAACCAAGAGTAGAGCCTTTTAAATCTGATTCACACAAACAAGGACTCTGCGCTGATCCTCTTAACAACTGACCAAGCAGAAAAATGTTCTTGAACGTCCCACTCATTAAAATATTTTTGGTAAGCAGCTGATAATTCAGAGCCACATATTGTTCAGGAAACAGGACTGATACGATCCAACACGATACAAAAATAAATCTTTATATATGTATGTGCAATGACTGCTATAATGACAAATCAGAGAGCATTTCCAGTACTGAGGAAACAATTTCAGGATTAACTGACACATTGATTGACAATTTTGATCAAATAGGACAGATAAAGAGTCATTAATTAGACAAAAAAACGCAAATATTTTGCTGCTTCTCAAATGTGATGCTGCCTTTCTCCAGTTTTGGTCTGTTGGTCAAGCTATTTGAAGACACCGTCTTGCTATTTTCTTACATTTTATAGACCAAACAACTCAAATACAAAAAGGTCTCACTGACTGCTTAGGGATTATTTTCCGTAAATGTAGCAGCAGTGAGTGAAGACAGCGTGCTGGAGTTGTGCTGCCATCTAACACACCTGTCATTCATTCAGATTCATATATAACAGTATGCAGGTCAAAGAAATAAACATTACTTAGTCCCTTAAAAACATTAGAGTTGGGCATGATGATATATAGAAGTTTCTGAGGTCCCCCTGTGTAGTGCTGGGTTTGTAATATATTCAGTCAGTATATTGCAAAACAAACAGTCAGGACCACAAATGACATCCTCCAAAATCATCATAAAGTTGAACCAACAACTCTCTACAACAGTTTAAACAAAACTTATAAACCGTACGATCTATCACAGGACTGTTGCCCATAAAGTTGGAATAATTTTGTTCCTACTTATACACATCAATTGTGGTTTACTTCTAAACCTTTATGTTCAGAAGAGATACACTTTATCTGTCAAGAATAAATCACAATCATTTCATGAGAAGAGGTAAAAATATTTTATTCTAACTTTAAGGGTAACAGTGTATCACATTCTTCTAGGTGTACCTAACAAACTGGCATCAGAGTGCTAAAGCTGCTCCAACAAACCAACAAACCAAATGACAGAGAACGGTGAAGCATTTAGCTGCTAAAGAGCCGGCTCACGAGTTGGTGGAGAATATAAAATGACAGACAGTTTCATAGAGGAGTTTATCCTCATAACTAACTTCTAATGAAATGATACTATCCCACACAATGACACAGCAGTTTCAAACGTACTCCAGAGAGCATTTTCCAGAAGCGTACAACACTTCAGACCACAAAACAAACACTGAATCTCCTAATAAAAAATACAAAGGCGTTACACACCCAGAGAAAAAGTAAACCAGGTGAAACTAAACCCACTCAGGCGAGGTAACGACGAGGAGGAGGGATGAGAGGAGACAGAATACACCATCTGCGGTACTATGGATCAAAAACAGAGCTTTGAATCTACTTTTGTTTGTTCTTTTGTTAACAGGTGATCAGTGTCTGGCCTGCAGCAGACCACTGTCTCTCTCACACCTCTGGCTCTGCTATCCAATTGTTGCTTCAGCAATCTGATCCCGGTGCCAAGACGAGCTTTAGGCAAATCTCGCTGGCTTTCACAGTCCTGTGCAGCACTCAACCAGCGTCTGCAACAGTGGCTCACAGATTAATCGCAGCATTTCGGGCGCAATAACACGCGTCCCGTACGATTTAGTAAAAACTCGGCTCAGCAGCTGGCTTAGACCGACAGATCCTGAGCTAGGCGCGGGTTATTATGACACAGAAATGTGACGAATAAAGCAGGTGTTCAGGTCACCATAGAGACAACATCAGGGAAACATGGAGGAAATGCAAACATGTTTACGTGGCAGTGGGGAAAGGTGTTTGCCCAAGGGCCTGGAGACACAGCAGGCTTCATTAGAATACACTTTTAATACCCGTGAAACACTACTTACAAGCGATGCATGTGCACGGATCACATTACGGACCCTCACAAAACAACACAGGAGCCACAAAGCAGTGCTCATAAATCCCCCAAACAATACTCTTCAAGACAACCTCTGCAGAAGTTATATATGTGTTGTTATTTTAGTCCTGGATCCTTTTTTTGGCAGAAAAGGTGTCAGTTTTTTTTTTTAAAACTTGCTGATTTGTTTTTCTGTATTGGACAAATTGTAGCTGAGAGACTTGGGTGGTAACATGGGAGGGGGGGGTTGGGGGCGTGACACGAGAGAAAGGCATGCAAACAAGGACGCTTTAATTTTCTTCCTCCTTTCTTTCCCCCTTTGTTGTGTTTTTTTATTTTTTACCCGTTTGTCATTGCGGACCAAAACTGAATTTATAAGACGAGGGCAGATTTTCAGGCAATAAAGACCACTTGAGTTGACCCAAGTTGGCAACAACTATTCAGCCCCTCCGTGCTCCCACAGAAATAAATCAAGCCCCCCCCAACATCTTCCTCCTCAAGATGACGTCAGAGAATTGAGTTTTCCATGTTACTCTCGGCTTCCACAGCAACCGGGGGGTGACACCGCCCTCTCCCTTGACCTGACCCGGGGAGAAACTCTTTTTTTCCGCGGGGGTATTGTTCCCAACACTTGAATGGATTGCCCTCTAATTCATCTCAGCATGTATAATAGTGTACAAAAGCCAAGGAAGCCGGGATCTGAGGTGCAGAACAAAACCAACAGGGGCAGAGTTATAAAGCTATACATGCTGGACTAAAAGGGCTGGGGATGGGGCAAACGCTGCTTCTTACCCCTCTAACATTAACTGAAAATGTACACTAAATACATAGGGCACCCAAAAATCCATATCACAAACTGTTTTGTTTACTTATTATTTGGTCAAAGACAGTTCCTGAATGAAAGTTTTTGACAGTTCTTGTCAGTCTGCTAATAGACAATAGATAAGAAATCATGTTTATATTACATATTAAGAAAGGTACCAGATTGTTAGTGAACATGAAAACATAGAGTGACAGCACTAATCAGAAAATGTCAAACTATATCCAGCCTATATACAATATTTAAGAAGCATGCAAGTAATTAAACTGACAGTCAATCTAAATGTAAAGGCTTTAGACATTTGCAAAAAGAAACTTTTAACCAAAAGTGACAACTAGAAATGTTTAATTATGTGTATGAATGGTATACTCCATGAAATAACTACTACTTCGAAAAACTACTTCTCTACTATAAGTACGGTGACTATAAAAAGTATTATTATGGAAAAAAACATGAATTTTTACATTAAAATGTGGTTGCTTGGATGAGAAGGAAAAGGTTTTCAGACAAATACAAAGGTTAATATTTATATTAAATATACATATTTTAAACCTCTTTGTACAACAGTCTTCATTGTGTAATGTAGTGAGCCCTCTGTTAGAAATATTCAATGGAGGTTTTTAATTAAATCTTTTAAAACACTGAGAACAAGCTCATCTTTCCTCTGTGTTTACATTGTCAACACGCAGCAGAGCAACAGATTCAGGCCTCAAACTACACTAAATGTTAATCACGATGCAATTTTGGACGTGAACTGCATTGCAGGACACCTTCTGTTGTCACCTTAGAGGCTCAAACAGAGGAAGAGAACAGTAGCAGGAAGGTTAGAAGCACCTTGCTTCGTGAAAATGGCCATGCACTCATGCACAGGCTCCACTCTCACGCTACAGTGACTTTCCACAGCAGAGTTACAGTAGCTCGTTACATATTTCACATCCACACACACGCACACACGTACACACACCATCACCACCACAGCATGATGCGGCGGTACCGTCCTGCTTCACTTACCGGAGGGATGAGAGGGGCTGGTCGGGACACGTACTGAGCTCCGACGCCGTTGGAGTTAGTAGGTCGATACTTTTCGGAGGAGAAAATCTGCGTTGTGTTTCAGGTTATCAGCCGGTCAGGTGAGCCGCCCGGTGTCCTGCTCGAGCTGCAGCACAAACAGTGCAGAGACACTCAGTCACCGCCAGCAGCACCACCAACAGCAGCAGCTGTGTGTGTTGTGAGCTTCCTCGTACGCGATTGGTCCAGGTGGAACAGGCGCGCTCACGCGTAAGCCAGCGCGCGCGCGACACACGCAGCTTGTGACCACTGGTGCAATCACAAGGCTGCGAGCTGTGATCAGAGGCTCAGGTGGGCTCATGTAACTGTAGGGACATTTCATCAGGTTTGAGGGCTGCTGGAAAGTAACTGAGTACATTTACTCAAGTACCGTATTTAAGAGTACTTGTATTGTACCTTTTTCCACACTACATTTATCAGTTCAGAGTAGCAACACTTAACACAGTATGTAACAGTACAACACATGCTTTTGACGCTTGCTGATATGCTGATACTTCATTACACTACAGTACATCCTGTACTCTTGCAAGCAACAAAGCAACATAATGTAACTTTTTTGCCATAAAGTAACAGATTTTAAATCATGTTATGTGTAATCCTGCCACATACACCTATTCTTGAACCATATGACTTTGTGGTCCATGTGCGATCACTCACAAGAAGTACGTAACCCTTTACGGCACTCAGTAAGTAAAAAAACATCATCAGCTATTTCACTTATTTTGGGGAAACTGGATCATATTTTATGAAGAAAATGTTTTTTGCTTTCCGTCTTAGGCTGCACATCAACACTCTGATTTACAGAGTTTTCCTGATGCACAGTAAACTGTAGCTGCTGCTCAGTTTGTTAGCCAGGCTGCCCAGACTGTGAGCTCAGAGCAAGTGGAGACAGTGGAGTGGAGCCAGTGTTGTGCCAGAACCTGAGCTGGGTAAGGGAACAAGGTTATTAGGCTCAGCAGCCCCTTTGAATGTAATGTTAGAGGCAAAAAGACCAAAAGAGGACGTTCACAGAGGAAGCTCAGAGGAGAAAAAACAGAGAGTGACCGAGCAAGAATCTGCCAAACGAGTAGATCTGGGACTGACTTTTAGTCGTTGGCGAGAGCTTTGTGAAATAAAAGCCTGAGCTGTGCTTCTTACTGTTAGACCAGTAAGTAATATTAGTTGTCTGCTAGTGATTTAATTATAACAACTACATGTACAACTGTCTGTATTTACAACAGTGGTATTGCACTCAAACTCGGGACCCTAATGCTTTTCCACCAGGTGTCAGGAAAAGAGGTGGCATGTTTGCTTGCGATCAAACAGCTATAATGAATGCACTATTCATGTTTTTTGGTGATCTGGCATTTGACAGTCAAACATACTTGATTAAAAAGTACAAGAGACTTTCTTTCTCATTAACCCATTTGCACAGTAAGGGCTACAATGTTTAAAAAAAAATCAAGGACACTTAAATTAGAAAAGGTGTATTTTCCTCCAGTTATTACAGTGCTATGAAAATGATTTCCCATCTTCACAATTTTGCACAAATCTCCAAGCTACAAAATAATTTAGAAATATGACTAAAAAGTGGAAATCTTTTTTCTCTTGTGCATTTCTAAATTGCCGTACTTTCTCAGTTGATCATTCTTTTAAAAATAATGTATTGAATAGGATCCACTTTGATTTTGCAGTCGTGAAAACCATTAAACTGCTGTTTTAAATACAGTTGAAGTGCTTCTATTTGTTTAGTGTGGTGATCTGAAGAGCCACAGAGATAAAACACAATGCCGAGGCTGTGATCAACATCCTCAAGGCTTTTCTGAGGATTAGCCAGATCCTGTCAAATGTATGTATACCTGCGGGTGTGGCGGGTTTGTGATTCAGAAAATCTAAAGGAGAATCTAAAAGCACCTGGTTTTAAGTAAACATAAGTCAGGTTGAATCCATATGTCAACAGGATATAAACCCCTGCTGTCCATCTGGAAGGGAACACTGACAAAACAGGATGAACGCACAAGAGGTTTACTTGAAACGTAATTGTATGTTCTCGTGTGTTTTTTTTCTTGCCTATCTTTTTTGCTGTAACCCTGGTAGACAGATGTTTTACCTTGCTTCGTGCCTTTGATGGCCCCTGGTGGTGACTTTTCATAGAAGCTACAACTTGAAACTGAAACAAAAAAAATAAACTTCTGAGGAAGCTTAAAGAAAAGAAACTTTTATTTTTTCCCCCCAAAGATTACACAACATTCAGGATCTTTCTTTAATTCAACACTTGCTAATGTTTCATTATTAAAAAGGGAAAGATCCACTAGCACATACTAGTACTAGCACATCATTCTGTAGATCTTTAGGAAAATAAAACAAGCCAAATGGCAGCATTGGTCATAGACTACAAGGTAAAATAGAGAAAATTACAAATATATAATCCATCTATTTCAGGGAAACAATAGATTGTTGTACAAGATTCACACTCTCAAACTGCTAACATGAGTCATAGGAAAAGTATAAATCCACAAAGTGAGTACATGGAAGCTAGTTATCAATCAACCAGCGTACAATATGTCCCCTTTGAAAAATATACTTTTTTTTTTTAATATATATATAATCCAATGAAAGAAACTGTTAGCAGCATAGGCAAAAGATGCTGGTCTTTCAAATTTACAAAAAAAAAAGTTTCTCAAGTTAATCGCATTTTGGTTTTCACCTTACGTTTTATACAGTTCTTACAAGTTGTTTTTTAAAATTGAGACTCAAATGCATACATGTGCATATGTGCAATATGGATAAATATCTTTGAGGACACTTTAAATATATTGAGACAGTTATGGGAGTGTTTTCTTAAAATTAAAAAAAAACAAAAAAAAAAAAAACACATTTGTGTTATGTGGAGTGTTTTACAGGGTTTAACTGTACATCATTGGAGAGTATATGTGTGTGTGCATGTTTGGTCCGTTCTCTTCCTTTTGGAGTTGGTCCCAAAAACTGGTAGTGAGCGCCTGTTTTCAATAATAAGACCAGAGATCACAACACAGAGCGCGGGGGGAAGAGAAGAACAAATTCAAGGAATCAAGGCACATGTAGTCACATAAGGCTGGTCCTTCATTTTGTCTGGAATTATCAACACTTTTACCCATTCAGTCATATGCCTTGAATGAAGACAAAATAGCAAAATGCTAAAAAGGGTAATATTATCACATCATGCAGCATTGGTTGAAGAGACATCAATATGAGCTTTTTAATGCTAATTTAAAGGGATAGTTTGACATTTTGGGAAATAGTTTGATTTGTTTTCTTGCCAAGAGTCAGATGAGAAGATTGATACCACTCTTGTGGTGTGTATGATGAATGTGTTGGGCTAGTTTTACTAGTCCTGAGGTGCATAACCCATCAGAATCACAGCTTGATATTTTTACATTTTGGTTTTTGGATTACTGATGTTTAGGGGTGCAGTAGGTAGCATGTTTTACAGTCCTTGTGCTAAGCTAACTGGCTGCAGTCAAGAGACAGATGAGGTGTTGATCTCCTCATCGAACTCTCAGCAAGCATGCAAATAAGCGTATTTCCCCCAATCGTCAAGCTAACACTTGTTAGCTAATTTAAAAAAAAAAGTTTGCATGATCCAAAAATCTCAATGCCATTTTTTCTCCTGTTTATCACAACAGGTACAAAGTCAAAAATCATGTTCAGAGTCTCCTGGAAATTCCTGATTACACTTTCATAAAGCATTCACCCACATCTCAGTCAGCTGATACGTGTGATGTAAATAAGTAAAACGGCAGTTATTTTGATCCTGTAGCTGCCCATACAGAGTCAACATGTCCGCCGTGCTGAGATACAACATTCATATGCTGGAGTACAAAAGGCCATTTACAGTTTCCAGATGTGTTTACTGCAGCATCTCCTGTTCAGATTCGTCAAACAGTATAAAAGTGCGTTTCCTATGATTTGAAATAACTGCAAGATGAGAAAGGATGGATTAACATCAACAGTAAACGGATTGTGTGTTTGTTTGTTTTTTCCATTTTTCATTATTAGTTAAAAGATTTACAAATTCTGAAAGTTTGAAAGGCAGTGACAGTACAGTCGAAAGGAGGAGAGGGCTTCCTGTAGTTTCTGTAGACATTTCCTGTCAAACCGAGCCACTAGGGCTTCACAATGGTACGATTAGTGCTCCTCCAGCCAGGATGGACTGTCCCCACCTGGCGATTTCAACTTGATGTGGAACTGCTTGAGTGTCTGTTCCAGCTGCTGTTGGTTTCCCGCGTAGTACGCAGCTATGGCATTGTGGAACAGGATGAGCTGGTTATGCAATACCTTCACCTGTTTCAGAGCAGAGAAATAAAGATGAGCACACTGAAAGTCAATACGTTGGCACAGGAATGTGGAGCAGAGCTGGCCTTTAGCTCACCTTATTCTCTTCCAGGAACTTCAGCTTGATGGAGACGTCGTTTCGCATCCTCTCGTACTTCTCGCGGTGGATCTGGAACTGCTGCTGGGACTGCTCAATCTTGGGCATGGTGTTGGCATCACGTGGCCCCAGATTCAACTCCTCCAAATCTGTACGGTACGCGTCATACTCAACCCTAGAACAATTATGTCAACAGCATCAGCATACGTAATTACATTATGACATAGGACAAAAGTAATCCCCACACACCACATCCAATCTGTTATGTAAAGTTGTCGAGTTTGGAGGACATTCCCTGTTTTGTTTGGCTTGTGAACGTGAAGCCATTATCAGACCAGCCAGTGGTTTCACAATACACCACTGACCTACACGTGGCAGTGACTGACCAAGATATGCAGCAAAGCTCTGAAGACTGCTTCAGGGTCATTAAACCTCAAGGATACACTCAAATGTGTCTTGGCGAGTAACACTGAACACAGCCGTAAGTTTTCTTTGTTTACAAGAAAACTACATGGAATCTTTAATATGGATTCAAACACATGTATGCTTAAGATATTTCCATACAGGTTGCATTATACAAATATGTATGCCTGTATGAGTGTGTACATGCTCATTTCTCTTATCGTGTTGAAAGTTCTGTTGTTATTGTTTGCATAAAGTGTTTAGTAAATTTATACTGTAGCAGTTCACTGGTAACTTAAAACGTAAAATATTCTGTTTTATTCAATATTTATCACAAATAAGATTTCCACAAAGTCCGTTATTAAAGTTTTACATTCAAGGACATCAGTAACACCCAAATGTTTTACCTTCCATCCAGGGTTGAAATGTTTTTTTGTTAAATAATCATTTGCGGATTAGAGATGGTGCACCGGCACAATAAACACTTATGATCGTGCAATACCTACCTGGCAAATTCATACTGTTTGATATTAAACATGGTATCTTCGATTGTTTTGTCCACGAGTGTGTCAACACTGGAGATGAAAAAGTTGATTGCACCCAGCAGCGTCTCTCCATTTTTGGACAAAAGCTTTTGGGTGTCAGCGTTGTAACCAAACTCCTCCTAAAGAACAAATTCAACACATTTTGATTGTGATGCTGAATTTCTTTTTGGCACTGTCGGGTGCCAGCATTATGCAGCACATTTTGCAATGCAATAGGAGTATTAGTGATTGCTAAAATTACATTCATCTATAAAACACAAACATTTTTCCACAGGGAAAATAATTAACCTGCAATTACGACAATAATCTACTGCACCACAGTCACAAAAACATGTCAACGCTAGAGATATATAACACATATAATACATATATTTCCATCGTGTACACTAATAGCATTGTATATGCACTCACTCTAACATAATATATAGTGTTTGAAACATGGAGCAATATCAATAAATCCTGAAACACAATTAGTGGATTCAACAGAGGGTGGAAGAGGAGCTAATCTTTAATTATGCATGACTCTTTGCTTCCTTTTCAACCATTAACTTCATGATTTAGCGTGTGTGATGCTTCAATAAAATAGAGACAAGAGTAATGTCCCACAAAAAATGTCTTTTCAAGGATGATAACATATGCCTTCCTTTTATCCTACCCCATTTGACTGGCAACATATATGGACTCACGTGAAGTTCTGGTGATTTGAGGCTGAGGTCGGCGAAGGCATCGCCCAGCTGCCTCTGTGTCTGCATCATCTGGGACAGCTGATTGGCCAGGGTCTGAGCCAGCTTGATTACGTGCTGGTACTTCCTCTTGTTGTCGCGGAGGACTTCGATTTGAGCCTCCAGCTCCATGTCCACAGTCCTGGAGCCCCGACCCAGCTTCTCTGACAGGATCTGCCTGGTACACTGCATAGGACAGCAGACTTTAATGCTTATCTGTATTTTATTGAGTCTGTTTTAATATTTTAAATAATTTAAATGCCTGCTGGGAGTTTGCACTGGATTTAGTCAAGAAAAAAAGAGCAGACTGTAAAAGATTCAGTCAGAGTGAAGCCACAACACAAAGTATAAAGAGATCTGTGTAGGTCAAAGTGGGGTATAGTTCACTGTTCTGCCATCATCCTACTAACAGAGAAGATAAAGAGTGGGACAAATGCTGAGACAAGAAGGAGGGTAGAGGAGGGACATAAAAATAAATCAAGGACAGAGAGGATTACTTTATACGTGTTGATGCTCCACTTTCTCACAAGGTCCAGTTTTTCCATGGCTGGGTTCTTTAAGTCATCTGAAAGGACCAGCGCTCCACTGTTTGGCTGTGGTTTCATTGCACCTGGACAATTAAAAGTCATTCACTTAGTGTGTGATTATGTTACTGGATCTGCAGGCTACATAGCTGTGGTGACAATTTGAGAGATATATACCAACTGTTATATTTATCAAACAGTGTAATGAGATTGTCATGTTAACCAACACAAAACCACACCAGAAATTTAAGGCATTAAGTGGACACTGATGACATATATGATTGAACAAATCAAAACAATCATTAGAACACAATTAGTCATGACTTACCACTTTAAAAATGGCAGTCACAGTAAAGATGTTGAAAAGCACTTCATTGTGGTAAAGGAAATGCTGAAAGACATCGAGCCCCGAAACTGACAAAATGTAGATCAGACTGCTGATAAATGATTATCAGATCAAAAATATATCTCTAGAATACTGTTAGGTAAATCTTCACTGTTCATAATGGGACCATGATGGAAATAAGTAATGGACTCTTTCTGTCTTTTCTCATGTCAGTCAAACTAATCAAAAACATCTGAGTCTTAGCCAAATGCTAATGCTAAATGCTAAGTCGGCCAAATGCTAATTTCCCGTTTGCTTACCATAAGTTAAATTGCAACAGATGTTACAAAAGTTTATGCAGCGATGATGTAACACTATGCAGCATATATATGATTAAAACGATGTGCACTGACTGCTGTAGCGGTGTGAAATGAGTTACAAATGAGTAATTAATCAATGTATTACAAGGCCTTTTGGTTATGTCTCAGTTTAATACTGATGCCTCTCTATGGTCCACATAAACAAACAAGACCATCCATGAGATGACTGGCTATTTAATAAAGTTATTCTTAATGCTTTCCAGTCAGATTCAGTGAATTCCCCTTGAAAGGAAATGACAAAACGAGGCAGTGAAAACACTTCTGCTTTTGACTACAGGGACCACCAAAATTGAAAAGTTTCATGTAGCTTCTTTAATTAAAAAATCTATTGATATATTTTATCATTTTTTACTACATTTTGTCAGTTCCATAGAAGAGACTATGGGTGCCAGTTTTGCAGGGACAGAGGTTGCAAGCAGGGAAACCCACTGAGATTAAACATGAATGCGGTTTTCTTTCCAAGCCAAGCAAATGCTTCAGGCATCAGGAGGCTGCATCACATCTAGAAATCATGTGATCTAGATCTTAGGAAAATGACTCCAAGGAGCATGTAAACACTTATCATTAGTCACTGGAAAGCAGGAATCTATTTCAATTAGCCCAGACTTGTTGAAAGGTTAAGTTTGGAGAGTCAATAAATAAGAAAAAGAGAAGGAGAAGAAGAAGAAGAAGAAGAAAGAGGTTTGGTTCGGAATTGAGCACAGCCTGTGGGAACAAGAAGCAGGCGAGAAACTGATGAAAACCAAGAAGGGTTCAATAGACTGCGGTTAATTTTAGTGTGGAAATGGTTTCAGCATCATCTGATTCATACTCCATTGCTGCGGGTACCTTTCTCAGGCTGACTATCGCTGAAAGAGCGTGCCAGGCGGCTAGCAACAGCCGAGCTGGGAGCTACAGGTGCCACGGGAGACGTGGGCAGGCTTGCTGACCCTGGGAGATATTCAGAGTTATGATTCATTAGTATGTCACCATCCCACCAACACAAGGGTGAGGGGGGGATTTTTCATTGATGTTGATTTCCTTTGCGTTGGTTTAAATTGCGGTGTCTCTCTGCATGTTGCAGGATGAATGTGTTACTGAACAAAAGCCTACCTCAACCAGTGTAAATATCATGGAAAAGAGCCATGGCAACATTGTGGTAATGGGGCTACAACGGCTCAACCCTCTATGGGGAGAATTTTATTTGCATTTGTAACAAGGGCATGATGATGAAAAGGAAAGGAGCAACACAACCTGGAGATCAGAGGAAGCTCATTAAATTTAATTGGATGTCCACCTTTACATATTCAAATGTCTGCCTTTCAAATATCATAGAGATTATGAAGCAAAAGTGGAGCTCTGGGAGAAAAACTGTTTGCAAAAACTGAATGCTGCAAAGCAATTGAATAATGTAACAAGCTGACGAAGCCTGATGAGTTTTTGATGAGCTGCTCCATCGCCAACTTTAATGAACGAAAAAGAACGCACAAAACATGGAAAACGACAGTCAGAGTCAGATGTTTTACCTTTGTATGGTCCGGATTCAATAATGCCCTCTGTTGTTGAAGCGAAGTTGCTGGAGGTGACACCGGACTCTGAAAGTTGTAGGGCCCCAGGGCCACTGGGGTAAGACTCCTATGAAAAAACAGAGATGTATATTATATATATGTTGTGTAGTTTGCAACAGATAGGTGGCAATGTCTCTCACTCTCTCTCCTAGCCTCTTTTTCAGTGACATTTCAGGCTCACCCTGGAGGGTTTGAATGATTGGTGGAAGCATCATGTTTGGCTGCATTTTTCCAGAAGTTAGATCTGGTTCAACTTGTTTGATGCAGCCGAAAGCCAATACCCTCACTCAAATGAATGGGAAAACCAGTGTTTGTGCCGCAGACAGAATCTGTCTGAAGCAGCCTAATCCAGGAGCACTAGATGCCCAGAAAAATCGAGGGGGAAAGGGACACAAATGTACAGATCAGCAGGAGACTGGGGCAGATAAAACAACTGAATCATTTGGTGTGGGTGCTGTTACATTGTTCTGAATGGCTCTAAAGACTGAAGTAAACTCGTTGCAAACCTACGAGGAGAAAACTGCAGCTATGCGGCGCACTGTGTGCATTAACATTCAAATCAAGTCTGAAACAAATGATCACTGTAAGAGAGAAAACAGAGCAACAGACAACAAAGTCCCTTGGCATATTTATAAATCCCTATACTAGCTTTTGACAGTTGACAATCCTTCCCTGCCACACACTGTCAGTGTGACTGTGAGCTATTAATGTTAAACAGCAGCCCATCTGGAAACACTGCCAGCTCACAGTCATACGGATGAGAGAGAGAGAGGGCACCCTGAGGTCTTCATCTCAATGATTTCACCACAGAAGGATCTCACCTTGAATATCCAAGGAGGTCACTGCTACACAGCATAAAAACTACCCTGCAAAGCTACAATGACCATTTTCTGATATTCTGCAAACATACCAATCTAATAGATTAATCCAGGTAATAAGTAACACGTTTTTGCATATTTGTTGTCTGATTTTCAGAGTTTTTATTGTTGTATATTGAGCCAATTTAACGACACATATCACGCTCGATGTATCGATCAAAGGCACAGGAATCATAACTGGGGCAGTGTTGTTGTTAAAGATACCATCTTTCAGCTGAATGACTTGATTTCGGAATCCAGTACGCTCACATTGTCTGAGATTATACAGTTTCGCCGTTCTTAAAAGTCTCTGGAGAAACCCTTACCCTCTTGAAAACAGTCTCAGGGCTCTGATCCAGGTCTCCGTTGCTGGTGACTGGGATCTCAGCGGCTGAGCTTCTATGGGACTCCTCAGCCATTGTGCTTTCCTGTGAAGAGGAGGGTGAAACGAAGCAGGTTATTTCTTTAAAGCGTTCCCAAACAACTTAATAGACAGCGACGTCCATTATGAAGAAGAAGAAGAAGAAAAAAAGGACTCTAGATCCACGAGTGGGGCACATTAGTTGTGGACTGCCATCTTGTGGACACAGCCATTGTGGAAATTAGTGGGTTGGGTCAGGATTTAATACTGAGAATAATGGGTCTTCGGTGGTGACAGGATAGTGTAATATCAGGGTGAACAACACGGGAATTATTTATACAAAAAACAAAAGATTAATTAGTTGTTCCACCTCAGGAAATGTTTGCAATAAATATGTCTGTATTCGGGTGTATCCACCCTCTTTCAACAATTTCTTTCATTCAGTTCCAGGACAGGAAGGAGAACTTTACGTGATTTGTGGTGCAGCATTACAGCATTTACCAGGATACCAGGAAGCTCTTGTGCAACAACTGACATCAATTTTCAACACTCCCCTATTTTACAACACAGCAGGATGGAATTTGTCACAGAGGGCTTTACGCTATCTTCACGCTATATATTAATTACTGGTTCGGTGGAGTATTGTAACAGAGTATCTCTCGGAAGTCATGAAAGTTTAGAGCATGAGGTCTCCACCCACGAAGCTATGCGAAAAAAGACAGAATGAAATCAACCACCAGGTATCGCTACCATCTGCTGTTCTCCATGGCAATGACAATATCTAGTTTCACATTGCCACGTTCAGGTCAGTGTTTCCTAGCAAACACCAGGCTTTATGTTTTACAGTGACATCTATCATTTCAGACCACATTCATTCTGTGGTCTAACTTGGAAAACATTGCGATGCAGGAGCACGTATGGAACAAGAGTCTCCTTGGCCTTGCATATAATTAACAACCACGTGGGCAGACCTGTTATAATCTTTATAGCAACATATAAATACTGGTCTCTCTTAATCGTGGCTGTGGATTAAAATGACACAGTAACACACTGGCTTGCTGAGCTGCACATTTGCATGCTGGCTCGTAGCAAGCCACAGGGTGGAGACAACAGTTTATGGCAACATCTGCTTTGTTTAGGTGGTAATAAACTGCACGGAGATGCAGGCTGAGGATTCAGCTGTGCTATTTTTAGCACAACTTTTGTGGTCTAATCGCTGTAGCCTTGAGAACAAGGCCAGTAACTTAACCGCTACAAAGCTTTGTAAGGTCTAGGGCTAGGTCTAAGGCCTAGCCAACAGTTTAGCAGCCTGGCAAAGGGGATAGATACCACTGAATAAACATATTATATTCAATAAATCCGTATTTTCATGTTTGAAGAAGAATCTTCAATTATAGGAGGACCTTAACCTGTGTCTAAATAATGCAATCAGCGACCAGATCACCTGGTAACAAGATCTGGGTCTGGTCAGAGGAGACTGACTGGTTTTAGAGTGTGAGCAGAAAGAATGAGGTTAAAATCAAATAACAATGATTTCATATCAAAGCGACCAGGTACAATCCCTGCAGTACTGGATAAATATATTTTACTCTAGTCAACAAGGAGTAGTAAGTGACATAAAAAAAGATGGGGAGTGTCAACACTGTATGGGGATATTGCAACATCACAGAGAGTCACTTCGATTAAAAAACAAAGACAAAAATAACCTGTCAGTTTCTACAAAAACTAGTTCATCTGAAGTCCTAATGAAGATACTAAAAAGGTGGCTTATCAGCTGCAAATACATGAAGATACAGTGTTTTGCTTTGATCACAGTGCCATCTGATCCTGTGTTTCTAAAGAGTTAAAACTTGGTCTTGGAGAGAAGCGTTTGATGTAAAGACGCTGGTGTGGACGTTGGAGGTCTCTGGAAGTCAAAACATTGTGTTTTCAAAAAGATTTCTGATAAGCTCAACCAGAATATAACATTAAATGGGCTTGTGACTTTACTGAGTGTTGCATCATGTGACAGACACATAAATACTTAAAGGCCATACGATGCCTGCATGCAGGCAGGCAGCACAGACACGCACTGCTAGGCTGCTGACAACTCCTACAGCAGATAAGACATACCCCTGTTTGATAAGTCAAGCTGTCAGGTAGAGGCACGTCTGGTCTAGTCTGCATTTTAAAAAGGAGGGGTGAAAATTAAGACCGCCTGTAACAAAACAAATTGCTGACTGGGCCTGTTTCTGTGTGCGTCTGTGTATTTATTTAGGTCAAACACACACACATTCAGCTGTGGATCCAGGGGTGATCAGGGGTCTCAGAGCCAAAGTGATGCAACCCACCATCTGCAAACATTCTGCAAGGAAGCTTGCTAATTGAGTCTTCCGACTGGAGCACTGAGAGTACTTAGGTGGCTGTGAATAAATCAGGCATATGAAGGGGCAAGGTGTGGCATGACATCCAGTGCTGTTCAATACAATTCAGTATCCTGGATACAAACAAATATAAACGTGGGAGGGAGGGGGGCAGGGATAACAACAATGAGCTAACTGTTCAATGAGCTGCATCAGCTGAAGAGGAAACAATCATGTCTTGGCTCTCAAACTATGGTGTAACATGACACAACTATGTTGCACAATGTCAACTTCAAGCTGCAAAAAGTCAAACTGATAAACTCAGCGTCACAACTGAGTTCAAAATGAACAAGAGTTTAAATTCTTGTGATCTGACGTGGAGTGATGGCACTGAGCCCCTCAAACTGAACGTGAATCGAGAGCCTGAGGAGTCACACATTCCAGCTGCACAAGAAATGTGGGACTTCCTGAGAATGTGCAGTCAGTCAGCTCAAATCCGTTGTACTTACCCAGCCATGTGACAGACAACGTTTAGAGATCTGTGTACACCCAACTTGCAAATAGGGAAACATTGTGAGGAAATAGTATTGTTTACACATCACGTACAGTACAGGTTCACTTACACACACACACAGTCAGTGTCAAACAAAACAGAGACTTGTGTATACTTACGGAGTTACACTTTATAATAGTATGCACGTATATTGCATTGTAATTACCGGCATGGACCCTTCTCAACAATCACTTTGAGATAAGCCAGCATTAATACAAAGCGGAGAAAGTGTAAGAAGCCTTGATTGTCTCCAAACACATAAGGCGCCTCACAGAGTCACACACAGACAAGTAGAAGAAAGAAAGCCACCAACTGCGCCATCAGCACATAGCAACAGCTACACCAGCTGATGTCTCTAAAACCTCCAGCGAAAACAGAAGGAAGTCTGAAACACATCTACCGACAAACACAATCACTTTACAGCTAGAACTCAGGGTAATGCTCATTATCAGAGAATGCGTTATGCATAATAAATTGATTATACAGGAAAGAGACCACCACCATCACAGCAAATAAAGGTCGAAATAGCAACACGAGCAGGAGCACAGTGAAGAAGTACTAGAAGAGGTTGGATTGTCCAAAGTGAAAATAAATATCACCTTTGTTTCAGTGTGAGAATCTCCACTTTCCTCTGGTGTCTCAGCTGTTTCAACATGATGATCTGCCTCACGTCCCCCATTCACTACACTGTCAGACACGTGTGCAGCATCCCTGTCACTGCACGTCACCACATTCTCACTACGAACATCTTCCTTCTGAACATCCTTGTCACCGTTTTCTGAATTTTCTTCAGCACTGTCTATGTTTATGTCGTACAGCACTTCATCTCTGCCATCTCCCCCCCTGCTGGTGTCTACGCTCTCCTGTTTCACATCCTCACTCAAACTCTCCTCTGCTTTGTCAGCCTCCTCCTCACAATCCATCTGAGGGTCCTCGGCTGAGGTCTTCCTCGATTCAGCCTCAAGACTAACTTCAGACATACCTGAAAACAGACAGACAGGAGGGTGTGAATGGGTCCTACCAAGCTAGCTGACTGTTCGTAGTGCACTAATATAGTACAGCATATAAGTACTAGAACCTATCCTCGGTTTGTGCTTGTGCATGAATGTATCATCACATTAAAGTCACAATGCCACAGATAAAACCCTGATGAAAATTAAAAAAAAAAAAAAAGATATTTTTTTAACCTCTTTCTCAAGTTGCAACTCTAATTTTTAAAAGATAGTTGCTGGAGATGACATATCTCTGTGGTTGTTCTGTAGGACACAAGAAAAATGTAAACATATTACATTAAAGGTCAATGAAAATATCATTGAAATAAACAATTAGGTTTGCAGACATTTGTTTCCACGCTGTGTGCATTATTCATGAAACACAGATGCATCCATACAGTTCATACACACACCCAACAAACTAATATATAGAGGCAAATTGAATTTTAGTTTATGTCAATGTTTATCAAACAAATCATTTCAAGCTAACACCTTTGATTAGTTTCGTCACTTTGTGAGGCCTAATGACCTGCTTTTGTATGACTTGGTGCATTACAAGTACTGCACTGTCACAATATGAAACACTGAAGCAATCCTTGAGTAGGACACAGAAGAACAGACGTGTTACCTGCTGGCAAAACACTGTTAAAAAGGTCCAGAGTGTTGGATTCAGTGGCAACAAAATGAATACTCTCCAATGCCTCACCCTCTCCTTTCAAGCATGTAGAAGAAAGGCAACAAGCAAAAGGCCATATCTAGGGCAATGACAGTGAAGAATGGACGGAGCCTGAGTGATGCCCTGTAGGTTTCCAAAACACAGATTTGAAGCTGAAACATGTGGAGCTGGATGGCTAATCTAAATATGCCAAAGATGTGGATTAGCTACCTGTCAATCAGGGAGTGACGCTGTTAATTTCGTGCAACTTTAAGCCTTAATATAATTTGAAAAGCTATAGAGACCAAAGCACTATTTTTCCCAGCCACGCTGCTGTTTTAGTCCGTCCTCTACACGACTTCAAACCCCATAAGGAGAGTTTCAGAAGGGAAGTTTGTTTGCTTCCTCAGATTTGTTCGTTTTACTTGGTTTATGTGATTCCAAATCATTTTTGTCTGGTTTCATGACCAGTGTTTTATTTTGAAAATTTACCAGCTTCTCTATGCTGTTTCTGTGTCTCCAGCTTCTCTGTGTAGATTCACGCAGTCTGCTTGCGCCATCCATCAAATATTGAACAGCTGTGTATTCTTTTTGGCGGAGCTGAGTGGAGGCCCGCTTCTGGGACGCTCCCAAACTGGACCATGGCGGGGTGGCCGGGGGGGGGTTGAAACATTGACTAGAACAGCCGTGTATAGCTGTGGCAGACGCGGCACATCTGTGCCAGGTTAAATTTGGGGGTTAGGTTTGTCTGCTTTGGGCTACTGTAGAAAAATGGCGGCCACCATGGAAGAGGACCCGCTCTCTGTGTAGATATAAAGGGCTCTCTTTAACAAAAACACAATGATTCTTCGGTTCATGTGATTATACACTCATTCTAATCATTTCCTGCCAATATACCCTAAATCTTCCACACTAGACCTTTAATGTGTGCATTCCCAGGTTTCCAGCTCCATGCAATAAAAATATGAGCCTTGTAAAACGACGTTACACAGGAATATCTGTACACCTGTCAAACATTAAAGCTGCCACACACCGGTAATGGCTCTCACGTTTAGCACGGTTAGTTAAATTACCTGTTGCAGGCAGGCAGGCAGGCAGGCCGGCAGCGCGGTCACGTGATTGGCGAGGGCGTCCAAACCGTGATGTAACTCTTTTTTTTTTTTTTTTTTGTAAACGCGAGCAGCGACACATCATAAAACGATGACGTTAATGTAACTGCTCCATTGTGTGGTTAAGGTTGGAAAGCAAACATTTAACAAACCCTGCCGTAGCTCTGAACTCTCAGTCAGTTAGCTTTAAACTGTCCACTGAGTTCAACTGAGTTGACGTGAATTGTATCAGGACCGTTGACGTGTTGTTAGCTAACGTTCACGCAGCTAAAGCAGCAGATGACGAACTCGCGAAAAACTCCAATAAAAAGCACTTTTAAGCGTTGAACATTTATCTTACTATTCCGCCACACATGCAACCAAACGCCACAATGAAATGGCGAGGGTGAAAACTTTAGTTAACGTTACCTGTCTGCGGCTGTGGCTAACTGTTTAGCTGTGAACTGTTAGCCGTTGTAGTAGTTCACTGAAATCCTTGGCACCGTGTCGCACTGGAGGTTTCTTTGAAAATTAAAAAAAAAAAGGAAGGGGGTGCGCTTGTTGTTAATGTAAACGTTGCATAGAGATACAACCAGTAAGCAACGGGGGTGCTCCCTGACTCTCCTCAGGCACAGCAGACGTGCAGTTTGAACCCCGGAAAGACAGATCCACTGTGCGGGCCGTCGTTGGGCTGTCATCAGGAGCAGACCACATCATTTGTTGCATGAGCTCTCCCCCTACTGTTAATATACACTGGGTGCAGTTTGTGTCCAAGCTATAAAATAAGATATTTTAATATTTATGGTGTAAATATATTGAAAATAAACATAAATATGAGCACACTAATACACCGCCCAAGCCGTCGTCGTTAACGTTTATCTTCAGCTGCAACCCTCTCCTCGTAGCTTGCTACAATGTGGAATTACACAACAAACTCAATTTCCCATGAGCCTCCGGGTGAGGGACGTGCTGATACGTTAACTGAAGCCTGGTTGAGGCAGCCCAGCAGTTAGAGGCCATATTGGAATCTATGAAGTCGGCTTACACTTTGATGGAACTGAGTGTCTGTCGTTTTGGGAGTCTTTAAATCGCTATCCCGGATTTATACCCGAGTGATTGCGCCCGGCATTCCACTTGAGACTCTGCCAAGTCTGGACGGCAAGTTGTCTCGCTTCTTTTGTGGAAAAAAAAATGAGTCCAACCGATGCTAAACGAGGGGCTAAACGCAGGAAGAACAAGCGGGGCGGTGGCAGTAGCTGCAGTGCTGTCTGCAATACCAGCGGTGGCAAGGCCGGGGTTGCCTCGGCCCTAGGCTGTGCGGGAACAGCAACACCTGCCTCTGTCGTAAGCTTTTTAACACCTGGCAGCACAGGCAGCGGGAATATGGGGTCCATCACGGGCCTAAACGGAGAGGTAAGAGTGTCACACAATGTGAACCAGTGGATGTCAAAACGGGGGCGACTAAGCTAGCAGCGTTATCAACGACACAAATCTGATTTGGGCCCGACACTGATGCGAGGAAGGCAGCTAGCTGACTAACCTGTGCAACGTAGCTAGAAATTAACTGGCTTATTTAAAGCTAATGCTTGTTGTGGTGGAAAACCCGTGTGGGCGAGCAAGTCGTGTAGCTGTGTAGTTAAACTGGCCTTGTTATGTAGTATCAGGCTGCCGTAAACATTAGGCTACATATCCCCTGACCAAACGCTGTGACTAACCATCGTTAGCTCAAGTTGAGAGATCGTAGCTGAATCGACAACAATTTAGACACCACGAAGCGTTATTTTGGGCTAACACATCCCAGGTAGGTGGTGACAACATTGGTCAAGCCAAGATTATTCGTGAGCACTGTTATGCTCAAAACAGCTGGCCCATAGCCTGCTATTACACAGATAAACATTAATGCTAGCTGATGCTAACAGTGAAGAGCACTAACAACTTCAGCCCCGTCGGGCCTCGATGTGTTTTTTTTTTTTTTTTTTTTTTTTTTTTTTTTTTTTTTTTTTAAACAAGCTGACCTTCCACTTTTCTTGCTTTATAAAGGTTTAACTTGGTCATATTAGTCAGAGGATAACTTAAACCACCTAACTAACCTCAGCTATCCAGTGGAGCTTAGTTATACACCTAAAGTTAGCACTAAAACAATAACTTATTGACACCCTGCGATGTTAGCTGTTTTCCTTGTAGCTTACTTATGCTTAATGGTTCAGCTCATAGTTACGGGCTCAAAAGTTTGTTGGTTAACTCTATAGTTGTCCTGCATGGCAGTCAAATGTGTCTCTGTTTTTATGCTTGTGTGTGTGTGTATTAAAAAGTGTATGTTAAAGTGCTGTGCTCTGAAATTATGTGTATGTTTATGGCACATGCACAAACAGCCAGATCCCTCCTCCTCAAACGCCGTGACCTCTTCATCCATAGGAATACTGCACATCACGAGAATTACTCTCTCTGTCCATCATACGAAAATAACACACTCAGAGAAGTGCTGCATTGTAAAATGTTTCAAATCAGAGTTGTGGTCACAGAGTTTGATATGCATTAGGTACATTAGATACATAAGGGGGTCTTATAAGGTGACAGAGCATTGATTTGTCATAGGTTTAACACAGCTCTATGTCTGTCGGGTCTGAATGATCAGCTATAAATGCTAATTAGACAGTTTTATGTAAATAGCCAAAAGAGCAAACATAACCTAAAGTACACGTTACTGTGGGTGTGCTCTGTTCTATTGTAATTTGGCTGAAATGACTCTTAGATGTCCAAACATCAGTGATCCATCATGTTTATATAGCTAGTAGTCTACCTGCCTAGCATGTGCATGCCTGACAGTATTGCTTGGCATTATTTCCCTTGAATGCGCACTACACACACACATTTCTCAGAACCTCGGAAAATTCAGACCTCTACTTCACGACGTGAGGACTGAAATGTGACATTATAATTCACCCACTCACTAAGTCAGTCAGCAAGAGGTTAAATTAGCAATCTCGACGACAGGCGTAGACCGTCTTAATTGAAGTTTCGCTCACTGTAATTAATAAAGCGCCCAAGTGGTAAGTGGTTGGTCCTCTGTAATCACCGAGTTGTTTTTATCCCTCAGGTCAAAGTGAACAACAGTGTAACACCCCAGTTTACGGAAGGACCAGTGAACGCTGACTTCTCCGGAGTCCTTCAGGTATATTTACGTCAAACGTTTCAGACATTATTTACAGTCACCGTAAGACTTTTCTTCCAAAGCTGTGTCCCTTTTTTCAAACATTATTTACACATTGATGCTAGAACTGTCGGAACACTAGAAAGGAAATCACTATACAAGATGGCTTACTTTGGTCTTTATTTTATTACCTTTACTCGCTGAAGTCTGGAGTGACACAACTGTCACAAATATCGAGCATATTCAGTCTGAAGCGCTCTGAATATAGTAGTGCGCTCTGCAACAGCCGGAAGTCAAGATGTTCCAACATCTGTGTTCAGCCTCATCGTATTTTGACTGTTATCAATTACAACAGTAATTCAGTTTGTCAGCACTATTTAATTTTTTTTGTATTATCACTTTCTTGTAGGAAAAAATGTCCTAAACCAAATTTTGTATTGTCTTATTGCACTCAGCTCCAGACGACAAAAAAAAAAAAAACTTGGATAGTGGATATCACGGCGTCAGGACAATTAATGATTTGAATGCATGCAGGAAGGCAAACATTCAAATAAAACCCATTTGTATAATAGTGAGGAACTGTGCTCATGTAAAATCTCTGTAGATCTTGTCAAAAAGTATTAACATGTGCATTACTGAACATGTTAAAGGAGGTTTTCCTCTATTGTGTGCCATAATAGGTAACGAAAGAAGCTGTAACAATGTTTTTTTTTGTGTGTGTATTGTTCAGAACAGGACACTTTATTCAACACACGCTGTGAATCAAATAACCCACCTATGCCTGCTCACAACATGTCATGTGGCTCTTGATCTGGGCCACCTTATGTTTTTATCTCCACACCTGCTTGTTTTTGTTGTCTTGTGAACATGGTTTGTATTATGCTGATGAGAAATTACTCTAAATGGGTCAGGCAGAACTGTATTATTTGATTGCAGGGTCTCAAACATAGTACCTTTACAAAATTGATAGTAGAAACGGGTGGGACATTGTAGGGTACTGCTTGTTTGTTTGTTTGTTTGTTGACACTAACAAAATGTGTTGAATCATGAACTATTTCAGTTTCTCCATCTCTGTTATATAATCTCTGTGTGCAGATATATATATATATATATGAATGCAGAATCTGTGGGCAGGATTTTTGGCACCAGAAACATTGTCGTTTCTGTTTGTAGTCCGAATAGTATTGACCAGTCCTGTTTGAGCGGGTTGTGGTTGCATGCAGGTAAGCGGTCCGTGCAGAAGAGAGAAAGAGGTGCTGGCACTGCCTGAAATGCAATCCCAGAATCCACCAGCTATCATCTGACAACGGTTTAGCTTTTTTATAGCTATAAATTTAGCTGCATTATCCACTTTCTGGATAACCACTGGCTTCAACGGAAGCCCCAAAACATTGGCCGTTGCCTGCAGGAGCTAATTAGTTGTCACATGATAGCCAATGGGTCAGAGACTGGACTATATACAAAAAAATACAGGCAAACAATTGGGGAACAAGAATATTGGTTTATTGTCTTTTAGTATCAGAAAACGCCACTGATGGGAGTGGGGAAGTTGAATAACCCTGAGTCGCCCAAAGCCCTTTTGCTCACTGACAAACACTGCCAATGTGGACATTATGAGCTGATACTTTTGGCTGCTAATTATGTGTTTGTGCAACTCTGTGGTTCACTCACCGACAAGGTTGTGCATTAAGAAAAGGTTAAAGTGTTTTAATGGAGTCTAGTGCGGCAGTTTACACAGCTGGTGTACCCAGGGTGCAACGGGTTACAAAGGAATAGAGCGTGACCTGGCTTCATTTATAGCAGATATACAGTAGGGTAGACTGGTCAATCATGAAGCCAGCGTAGACAAAAATGAATCAGCTTTATAGATCATTTACAAATGTGTGGGTTTTTTTTTATGTTCCTTTTAACAATAACTTAACGCAAATGCTAACTTGGCTACTTTTCTTATAGTCTATTCTTCTCTCCTGCTTTTATACTCACCACAGACCCCATTCACGTTCGGCTTGAACCAGCGGGCTCCCTACACGGCCGGCGATCGCTGCCTCTTATGCCGATGTGAGCGCAAAGACGGCGCCGTGCCTTCAGAGGCAGGGATCACAGGCCAGAACGGTACGTCACAGCCCAACAAGACGCCCAGTGCCCTCCAGCTGCCTCTGTGGGTGTGCTCTGACTGCAGGCGCACAGTGGAGAAGGAGGACCGGCACACTGCTCTGGAGCAGTCGTTGGGGGTAAGTCAGCCTGTATATAGAGTGTAGAGTCAATGGTGTTGTGTCGACGTTGAGGCTGCAGCGAAAGGGCTGCAAGTCCTCCAGTTCTTTGCAAGATTCCACCACCGCATCCAAACCGTATCTCTCTCAGCATCGATGCCACAAATCTGCAGTTTAACTCGCAGCTGTGGTCAGTCTCGGATGGTGTAACACTTGTGTTCATCTCTGCCAGAAAAGCTAGAACAGATGGACCAACCAGAGGCAACAGCTGTTACTGTAAAAGAAAAAAAATGATATAAATGTTATTACTATCATTTAATATTTCCTTTCTGGATGGAAAAACATCCAGTGCCATAATTCCATGAATTCAATAAAATGAAGATGACGTTCTCTTCAGTATATCCCTAACTTTCAGAGACGTCTATGTAGATGTTGGATTTCATTTACACATCAGGGCACGAGTATAAATGTCCTCTAAAGCACATATGTTGTGAAACGCCATGATGTCTAAGCCGCGTCACATAAAAAGCTTCTTTATGTTTGGCCACTTGGCTATGTGCCGAGCTTGTCTCTTTGTAAGGTCAACACCAACTTTAAAGTGGAAAAACCTTGTGATTCAAACACTTTTTTTTTCTCACAGGAATACAAAGTCACTTTTCTTGCCCTGGACTGTGTTTATAAGGGTGCGATTATCGGTTGTAATTAATAACACTGTTAACAGCTCTTACAGCTTTACCACACACTGAATTTAAAAATGACTCACCTTTTTATTTTTTTTTGTTTCTGGTGAGAAAATGAGTTATTTAACTGTAAGCAATAGTTTAAAGCAGATCATTACTGCTGCAGCATTCATGTTGCCACTTTACGGCGCTGTAGTTACATTTTGGGTGTGTGACTTCACGTAAACCCTCATGAGAAATGATGCACAGTTATCTCATGTCATGCCTTACTGAGATCGTGTGCATTACTTCACAAATACACCCTGCCGTATACTTGTGAAAGTGAATACTTGACACTTATCAAAGTAGTATCACTCAGAGTCTTCTTCAGCACCTCAAATAGTCGAAACTGTTACATTGTCGCTGATTCACGTGCTATTGATCAGGCTTTGATCAAGGCTTGTCGCGTATGTCAGGGGGTTCGAGTTTCCTCAGTTGTGGGTGTGGGTGCCTCGGCCTTTGCTGTTTGGCCTGGGTTTGGTTTCTCATAAATGTATTGTTCCATCGCATCCTCACAGCGGTGGGGCACTATGCTGACTCACCATGTCACGGTCTTGTAGTAAACACAGCCAAACCACTGTTTTTTTTGTTTTTTTTTAAACCAGTGATGCAGCTGCAGAAAGTTCGACTGCACAGAAATCGATCGCTTAATTATAGCTCCAATAGTTTAACGACGGTTGGATCAGAAACCAGTTCCTAACTTAGTCAGAGCTTTTTGACCAACCTCGAACTAACCTCAAAACTCCCAACATGTAACTTAAGTAAGAAACACTTATCCCATGACATTCCTGTTGTATGGATACGTGCTCGGTATCATGTCTGTATAACAGGTCTGTAAACAGGCGTGGGACGTGCTCCTTGGTTTGGCTTATCCGAGCAACTGTAGCTGGACTGTTTGTCTGTTGTTGGCCCGGAACACGTCTTCTTTCTCGACCTTGTAGCTGCCACAGTGAACAAGGAGAATGTTATTGCTCAGATGTTACAGTGTCCGCACATCTGAAACCCACAGTTCCGGCTTCATTACGAGACTGACTCCCCAGATGTCAGTTGAAATACTCCCAAATAGTTGATACACGTTGGCATTATAGGCTTTATTTCATGCTTACTGTACAATGCTGCTGACATGCCCAGTGTGTGCTAGTCATATGATGTGCCTTTGCAGCCTGTTTCGAACTTTAGCAACACCAACATCAGTGTGTGTGACAACAAATGATGCAGTGATTGATACGTCTCTTTAAACCTTGCTCAGACACATCCTGAGGAAAGTCTAAAAATCATTGTTTGTCTTAGTCTGCTGTTTTTCATATTTCCCCACAGAGCCAGGACTTTCTTTTGCACATGCCTGTGGGTAACGGAAACCTGGGCCAGGAGGCAGCCACAGGGGACAGACTGACCACTGCTGTGCCTACACTACCCATGCTCCCTGCCCCAGACCTCACCGCACCGATGCCTGCTGATACAGTGTGCAGCTGTGAAGCCTGCAATGAGAGACGGTCGGTTCAGAGCGATTACCACTGAAGTCAGTTTCATTTCAAATTGGTGCTTTAAAGTCGATTTGGACCTGATGTATTCATGTCCTGAATAACAGGGAGATCTCTGCTGAGTCAGAGAGGGAGTCACAGCAGCTGCAGAACCACTGGTCGGAAGTTCGCTACCTGGTGCGCTGCATCTACCGTCAGACAGGAACACCACTAGCAGATGACCATGACCAGCCCCTAGAGAGAGACAAGGAGGGCATGAAGGAGCTGGTCGATAGGTAACTACTATAATCTTAGGGTGTTTGTCCACTAGGGGTCTCCATTGAACCGCAGAAGCCTCTGTCGATGCAGAAAAAAAAATGCCTGAGAGCTTTTGAAAGCAATGATGTCAGCAAGCTGAAACTACTGGTTTCTCTGCTGTAATCGATCAGGTTAAAAGCCCCATGAAATGGCGTCTGTTTCTTCGATATGATGTATTTCCTGTTAAAACAGGATCTAGGGCTGTGCCATGACTCACTGGGGGAAGATGTAAAAATGTAGACTAAGAAATTAAGAAGTGAAAAACAGTTTTATTTGGTATCAACAAGAGGCATTTCTTTTTTGTTTTTAATGTCAACTTAAAGGTAATCATTTTCCTCCTGCAGACTCTGTGAGAAGGATCCGTACCAGCTGTATCAACGGTTGGAGCAGCAGGCTCGTGAATACGTCTTGGAAATGAAGGTGCGGCTACTGAAGCACCTATCTACAGGTCCCAAGACTACAGGGCCAGCGGGGACTGTGGCTGCAGCGCAGGGTCCTCCTCAGGCCTACCAGTTCATTTCCCTGCTGCTGGAGGAGTACAGCGCCCTCTGTCAAGCTGCACGCACCATCAGCAGCTTCCTGCTCACCCTGGTCAGTTTAGCTTTTGTGTAGCCACGGGGAGATTCTGTGTTAGCTGTTCCTCATTTGCTTACCGTATTAGCTCTAACTATGATCTTAATTGGGGTTTTTTTTCTCAGGAGAATGAGCACCTCCAGAAATTCCAGGTGACGTGGGAGCTGCACAACAAGCACCTTTTTGAGAATCTGGTGTTCTCTGAACCGATCTTGCACAGCAGTTTACCTGCACTGGTTGCACAGCTGAAGTAAGACATAGTTTTATACATTTAAAAGATTTTATGACTCACTCGCTCACAACTATCATTCAATCTGCTCCTTTAAACCTACAAATCATACAGAAAGTGTTTTTTAATAACTTGTGTGTCTTTATTCTGCATTCTTAATTTAGACATGGCACAGCCTCCCATGATTCATACAATGAAGATATGTACAGGACCTTGTTAGAAAGCTACCAGCAGCTGCAGCAGGAGATGGCTACAGTGGCTGCTGAATGGCAGGAGTGTGAGAAGAGGATTGACGACTATGTAGATGAACAGGTACGCGCATCCAAGGCACAAAATAAACACATCTGATCCAGAAAATAACAGTACTTCTATAAAACAAAAAGTGGCAGTCATTAAACCTGGAAGGATGTGACTCTTTTTGCAGCTGCTTTTTAAGGTGGAGGGTCAGAGTCTTACCAACCAAAGAACAGAGCCACACAAATCCTTGATCAGCAAAAACGTAAGAGATTTGAAAATCATATTTGATCAACATTTTCATCTTATGGACAAAACTGAATTTCCTTCATCTATCAAACTTTGTGTTATTTTATCTGCCCATTTCCAGACTTTGAAGACTAAGCAGCGAATGCTAAAGGAGGACTGGGAGTTCTTTAAGCAAAGAAGATTTATAGAAGAACAGGTACACGACAAGAATATGGAGCCATCATGGTGGATTGAAATGTGCACCTCTGTGCCTCATTTATTTTATTTTATTTTTTATTTTTTCCAGTTACCCAACAGTAAGAAGTCCCCAACCGGCGATAACAACTTCACAGACACTATGAGAATGCTCTCATCTCGTCTGAGTATTCCAGACTGTCCAAACTGCAATTATCGAAGAAGGTGAGTTCCCATGATTCACTGGTGTGTCATTTTCTGGGCTGGGATCATGCCACTTTGAGTACATTTTAAACATCAGGCTTGAAACTGACTTTACGGACAAATAAAAGACAAAAATTATTATTGTTTTTATGATTTTCTCATGTCAGGTGTTTTTCAATTTATTAAAAAGTTTTCCTTTCCAAAGGAAAGCTAGGCTTTTAAGGATTTTAGACCCCTTTATCTTAAATAGGTGGCTGTAGCAATGATTTATTATTATTTTCTCTAATAATTGTATTTATATGAAAAATCTTATGATATCTGTCATTAGGGAATCTTCAATATGTGTAATATTTGACTCTGGGGTGACCCATGTGTATACATTTTACTTTTCTCCATGTCAGACTTAACAACATCAATGTTATGAGGTGAGTGTTCGTCGTATGAATTATCTGTATTGTCCACCTCTACCAACAGGTGCACATGTGATGACTGCAGTCTCTCCCACATCCTGACGTGTGGCATCATGGACTCTCCCATCGCTGAGGACCTCCACATCAAGCTGCCCCTGCAAGGGGAACCTCCACGCGACTACCTGGCAGAGGTGCACCCTCCCAGCCTCTCCTCCGGCAGTTCAGCATCCGGCTCCAACTCCAGTTCTCCAATCACCATTCAGCAGCATCCGAGGCTCATTCTGCCCGAGGGGGATACCAACACTTTGTAAGCCAGCCCGTCGCTATCAAATAATCATTGCACATTACTCACCCCTTCCTACAAACAACAATTTCCCCCTCTTTCACTTCCATATAACACGACTACTCATTTCTCTCCTCTTCTAGTATTAGTGATGATGACGAAGTGCCTCCGTTGTCCAGTAAGTTCGGGGACATCTACCCTATGAGTGGTTATGAGGATAACAGTGTTGTGACGTCCGCTGTGAACGGCCTTCATAATGACATGAATGGGGAAGCTGAAAACGTGGCACTAAAGGCAGGGGTGAGTTCTGTACCGTGACCTGTCGCTTAAAAAAAAAAAAATGCCCAAGATTAGTTGTGAATTTCCCTGCCGAGTTTCTGGATGATGAATCTAATATTCGCTATGAGTGGGTTAACAGTAGTTCGGGAAATGTTTTGTGTAGTGTTCCTTGACTATTTCCTAAAAGAGTACAACACGTTTCTCTTTCAGTCTCCTCACATTACCAGCAGCAGCAGCTCATCGGAGGGTGACGAGGAGGAAGCTGACGGTGAGGTTGGAGGGGAGCCCCGAGGGCAGCAGGAGGAGCTTTCTTCAGGAAAGACCAACAGTCCTCCACCTTCCTACAACCACCAACAGGTGTTAAAACACTTAATACACTCTCTGCTTCAAATGCAGTGTTCTGACACACACTTACTACTTTAAAGTCTGCTCCCGTAATTCCCTAAAAGGAATGACAACAATCGTAGCTTTTCTCACAAGTAGGTTTGTAGATCATTTTGAAACTAGCAGCTCTTTGGGTTGAGTATCAAACATCAAAACCTTTTCTGGTACTGAAATGTGTCCACAGTTCAGAGTCAAGTGCAGAGAGCCAGCATCACTTATTTAGGCAAAGCTCTGATGCTGCTTGTGTATAGACAGTTTAACATTTGTGAAGTTTGTCTCTGCTTGTCAAACAGAAAAAAAGGGGTTGGCAGAAAAGCTGAAACGTCATTGTGAGTGGTACTAGCTTTGGATAATGCCTTTCCCTCATCTTTGGGTGTATAATTTAAATTATTAATTCATCTTTCATCAATTAAAAGCTGGGAAAGGTGAAAAATACTTCAAAATGTGATGTCTGAAATTGTCCCTTTTTTTGTCTGACTGACAGTTGAAACCCCCAAAATATTCAGTTTACAGTTGTGTAACAGTGAAAATCAGAAAGTCCTCACATTGGAGAAACTTGGGCTGGAGAATTTTTGGTATTTTTGCCCAAAATAAATGAAATCATTGCTCCTAAATTGTATCTCTATTTGAGAACACAGTAGTAAATGATACCCTTTATTATATTTAAGGGCAGGACAGAGGCTACACACACTCCAGAATAAAAGTTCTGAATAGATGTTCTGAATCTTGTGTCACCACTCTCAGGTAGAGCAGGTCCAGCATGCCTGCGAGTGCCACGTTTGCAACCAGGACTCCAGCTCCTCCACCCTGGGCCCTGCCACATGCCTGCCCCCTAGCCGACTCCACGCTGCACCCCCTCCCACCGTCGGACACCAGTTCTTCACAGACAGCAAGACTCCCCCTGCCCACCCCGCCCTCCACCTCTACCCCCACATCCACGGCCACCTGCCCCTACACAACTTCTCCAGGCCCCTGCTTCACCCTACACTCTACCCTCCCAGTCCTCCACTCACACATAACAAGGTGAGGATAATTTAGTGAGCCTGAATTATTTTCTTTATGATTACTTCTTCTTACACTATGAGAGTCTATTTAAGGGAAAATTGATTCATTTCCTTATCACTGGGGATTTTTTTTTGTGCGTGTGGTTCCAGGAACAATAGTGAGCTTTAGTTTTCTAGTTTCACTTAGTTTCAGTGTCATTTTAATTTCTACCACAAGGGGTCAGACTGAACTCAATCTCTGGGAATTCAAAAGTGATTCACAGCTCCAAAGACAATTCCAAAGGCATGGTTTGTTTTGTAATTTACCTTTCCTTTTTCCCCCCCTAAAGCCTCTGCCCCCAAACCCCACATCAAACCACTCTGCGGCCAAGCAGCCGGCCTTCAGCCCATCGTTACCGGAGCACGTTTACCAGAACTGCTTTGGCGGAGCGGGTGGCGCAGGTGACTGGAACAGCTCACTGCAGTGCCTCTCGCTAAAGTTTGAAAACCTGTGGGACGCTGCTGTGATGAAGAGCTGGAATCCATCTGTGCTGCTGCCCGAGTCCCTGCCAGGTGAGCCACTCTGCCGCACCAGAAACGACCGACAGGTTATCAAAAAAATATATCAGCAAGTCAAAGACTGTTAAAATCGCGACTTATTTATCAACAGGTGACATGCTTGGTCCACCCCTCGCTGACGTTCCCCTCCCTCCAACATCATCTATCGGCCCCCAAGGGGATCACCCCTCATTGCCCACCCCACTGCCCCCTTCCTCCTCCACGTCCTCATCACTGTCATCGTCGTCATCATCGTCGTCGTCGTCATCATGCTCCTCTTCTGAGGCCAAAGAGCAGAAGAAGAGCGGCGCCAAGAAGAAGTGTCTCTACAATTTCCAGGATGCCTTCATGGAGACCAACCGAGTGGTGATGGCCACCTCCGCCTCCACGTCCTCTGTGTCCTGCACTGCCACCACTGTCCAGTCAAGTAATAACCCACCCATCCACCTAGCATCTAAAAGACCCAACTCTTTAGGTAATATAGGAGGTAGGAGCAGGTGTTAGGTTTGTACTGATGACGGGGATTTCTTTTCTTTTATAGTTACTTTATGGGCCACTTAAAAAGTTATTAGATGCGTGTGGTGATTTCCAAGTTGGCTGTAACGACCTGATGATGCTTGCTATTCATTAACCCATCACTTCAGCAAGATAATCTTTCAGTTTCTCTTTTGATGATAGTATTTTTAGGTCATTATTAATATTAACTATATATTAACACTGTTCAGTCCAAGAATAAATAAGATGTGGGAAGGATGCCATTTTCAGTAAAGTGTGACATCATCAAAACAATTATACCGAATATTCTTATGTGGCTTGAAGGATTTCATATTACCATCCACTGCGGTGGCTGCAGATCTTCCAGGGATTTTCCAGTCTGTTATTAATCACAATGATCTTATGAAACAGTAAATGACTGAAAACAAAAAGGAAATGGAAACTAATGATTGCTCTCATAGCATTCATCATTAATCGTTTGAGATTTAACATCACAACAACACAATGATGTAAAACATTTTTTTACATCATTAAACAAACCAGCTTCCTCAGCTTGCTATTGTTAGCACTGATTACGAAGAAACGCTAATATAGTGAGTGCTACTGCTGCAAAAAAAATGAGTACTGAATTAAGACTACAAGTCCAAGCAGACATTAAGATATAAGTTGTATAGATTTAAAAATCTATTTCAGTGAGTCTTCTTAAAAATATGAGCTGTAGTTAATTTTTTTGGTAACTTGGTCAATTGTATGAAAGCTGTGTGTTTTTAAAGAGTTGCTTTTGGGACATAGAAGAACGAAATGTTCTGATTCATTATATCTTTGTCTCCCTAGACGATGTATTTCACAATCTAGGTAAAGAGGACCATAGGCAACCCGCTCCAGCCACCCCTAGAAACGGCCCTTCAGGACTGACTTCCCTTCCTCCGCTCTCGGGCCCCACCCTTCCCCCAGCACCCACCACACACCTTCCCACAATGGGACCCCAGCCCTTTCCAAAGATGGCCGCTCCAGCTCCAGACTTCATGGAGGCCCACCAGGGTTTGTGTCTCCCGCCTGCAGAGCCTCCAGCCTCCTCGGCAGATGGTCCTATCAGTGCTCCACCCAGTGTCTGCAGGTAAGACTAGTATGATATCCTACAGGCGCATAAAGACGATCGTTGTGTGTGTCGGGACCAGCTTCAAGCGTCGTTCTTTACAGTGATCCTGACTGTGAAGGACATCGCTGTGAGGCGAACGGGGCATACGAGCACCAGCCGTACGATGGAGAGGAGAGTCAGGACGAGGACAGCTGCTCCGAGCATAGCTCCTCCACCTCCACTTCCACCAACCAGAAAGAAGGAAAGTACTGTGACTGCTGCTACTGCGAGTTCTTTGGGCATGGCGGGGTAAGACACACGCATTTACTATTCACTGAAATTGTCACGCTCACGTCAAATGAACATGAATTTCTTCAGTGTCCTCACTGACTGCATCATTCTGTCTTCTCCCAGCCCCCAGCTGCTCCTACTAGTCGAAACTATGCAGAGATGCGGGAGAAGCTGCGCTTGCGTCTGACAAAGCGCAAGGAGGAGCAGCCTAAACGTGAGGAGCACCAACCAATAATAGAACGAGATGGAGGGGTGGAGGACCACAGGCGGGTGGAGGATCTGTTGCAGTTCATCAACAGTGCCGACAGTAAACCTGCCTCCAGTTCCAAGGCAGCCAAACGGGCCAGGCATAAACAGAAAAAGGTAACTGTCGCAATAACGTCCTGTCTAAATCACTCTGCTAGAACGTAATGCATGGATGCTTTTTCAGTCAAAGCTGTCAAAGTAATGTTGAAAGTGTCTGTCTCTGTGTGTGCTCCAGATGGAGGAGAAAGCCCGTCTGGAGGCAGAGGCCCGTGAGAGGGAGGAGCTGCAGGTGTTGGAAGAGCAGCAACGACGACAGCGGCAGGAAGAGGAAGAGGCAGCACTTCAAAAGGAGCTGCTCCGGCTGCAGGAGCTGCAGCAACATCGTGCTGCCAAGAAGAAAAAGAAAGAGAAAGCGAAGGAAAACACCGCTCCCCCTCAAAACAACCCCCAGCCCCTCAAACAGACAGCTCAGAACGTCTTAGATAACTTACAGAACGGAAAGTCACAGCTGCTTCAAACCCTCATCCGCCTCCCCGACCAGAAAGAACCCAGTTTTGACCCCGTACCCCGACCCAACACACTGCACAGCCCGAAACACACCAGTGAGAAGGGGTTTTCTACTGAGACCAACATCCCCACCTCCCCAGCCACCCTTCACAATGGCACTTCATCTACATCTCAGCTTGAGGTCAACAGTAAAGTAAAGGCCAAGCAGTCTGCTAAAGTGGCCACTTGTGAGGCTGCTGTAAAGAAAGTCCCAGAGTTACCCAAGAGCTCAGACGTGACAGTTAAGTTAGCTAATGGAACAACGCCCACCACTACAACAGACACCAAAGCAACACGGATTAGGCCTGTTGAGGCCCTGGCTCCGCTCCCAACCACTGAACCAAGGAGGGAGGACAGGAGTAACATCAGGAGCGCCAGCGGAAAACGGCAGCAGCAGCAGCAGCAACAACAACCGCTGATCCAAATAAAGGAAGACAGGAGAAGTCCACCTGTGTCAAACCCTTCCCCGTCTCCCCCTCCAACCTCCCAGTCTGAGCAGACCCAGCAGAATGGCAAACCTCCCAGTGCAGAATCCCCACAGCCCAAAGGCAAGACCAAGAAGAACAAGAAGAAGAAGGGGGACAAGATGAACAGCTCAATAGGTCGGTATTCCTCACACATAGATTTTGAGGATTCAGGTGTGTGTCCTACCTAAAATTGTATATGTTTGGCAGCTTTGTATTCACCTCCTCACGAGTTTTACTGCTGACAAACTGTGTGTCTTCACGGTCGACACGCTAGATGAGGGAAGTACAAACTGTGTAATAAACAGAGCCCTCTGACCAGCGACAGCCTGATCTATTTTCTCACTTGTCTCTTGGGTATATTCTGTGGTATTAACCACGTCCTCACAGTGTGGTCAGTGAATGTGTGCACCGTGCGCAACGCTGCTGTCATTTACGTCATACTGCAAGGAGCTGTATAATGTTGTGTTACTTTATGTTACAAATATTGCTGTTGCCAAAACTTGCTCAGCCTCCCTCTGGCCTTTAAACCTCGCTAGGGTACATTTTCAACAATCCCTTTAATCTTTCAATCAAGTGAAAGTTATTTTCCCTTGTATTCAAAGCTTTGATGCCACCAGTGATAGTATAAGAGATCAGACTGGTACACATTAGCTTCCTCATAAAGATTGAACACACCTACAAACTGAATAAATATATTTGAAATACAAGCATGTCCTTATGATGTCTGCGTGTGTGTTATCTTGTTTTAGATGATGTATTCTTGCCTAAAGACATCGACCTGGATAGCACTGAAATGGATGAAACGGAGAGGGAGGTGGAATATTTCAAAAGGTACGTGTACTAAAGTAACTACGTTGCCAAATACTGTGGAAATTTCTGAAATCTTTCCTCTTTACGTCAACTATAACGGTACCCTGTGGAGGTTAAGACCACTAGCGGTGCTATGGAGTAATATTTTTTTTTAAAGTCAGCCCCCATTTTGTCTTTCTGTCTTCAAGTGTGTTTACATGAAAGCATTATGATTATGTTTTTAATGTTTTGTTGCCTTTTTTCCTGCAGGTTTTGCCTGGATTCTGCTCGTCAGACCCGCCAACGTCTTTCCATCAACTGGTCAAACTTTAGTTTGAAGAAAGCTACGTTTGCTGCACATTGAGGGTGTTAGTGAGTGACTGTCAGGACACAATCAGTACCTTAACAGCTATACCAACCCACACGGTTCCCCTCCTCCTATCACCACCACCACCACCACCACCACCACCACACATCCCTTTACCCTCCACTCAGCTGTTGTCCTCCCAGAACTTCTCTCCTGCTGTGCCCAAATCACACCCACGCTGCCTTGCTTTGTTCTTGTCACTGTGTGGTTCCAACACAGACCCATCTGGACTGATCCACCTGCAGAACTAAAACAAAAATGAAATGAAATGACACAAAAAGAATCACAAAAAATGCTACGTTACATCTGATTAATTTTCCTTGCGTGCTTGTGTGCTTTTAGTCTGAGTTGGGCATTTCTCTTGACTGAAAAAAGCCATGGTCTGAAATTATTTTCTTATATTGGCTTACCTGTAGTCAAAAGATGCTTACTATGTCTGGACGGTTTCCTTCCAAAAAAAGAGACAAAGGAAACTACAAAAAAAATGAGAAATGTAATGAATTAAAAGCTGTATTTGAGATATTGTGGCTTACTATCCCATCGTTTCCTGTTCCTAGCACGGCATCTCATCCACATGATTGACAAGGGAATGGGCTTGGTCAGCTGGTCTCCACTCCCTGCCCCCAACTCCCCTCCCCTTCTCCCCCCAAACCACCTCCACCTCCTCCACCCTATTTCACAGAAAGGAGGAAAGCGTAATACTTGACAATGTTCTTTTTTGGTTTTTAAGTACTGTTTAACAAACTGTTGAGTAAAAGTGTTCCAGTTACAGTTTTTGTTTTCTTTCTTTTTGACCTGTAGCCAGCTTGTATCAGAATACTTTCAGAATGAAATTGAAAAAGAACAATACTCACACTATCAATCTGTTATAGAGTGTATATTGTATTAACACTGAAGCCAAACTGGCTACTTTTAACATATTGTTAAGTAATATTAAATCTTGTCTTTCTTTTTTGAAAGATGGAATACAGTAGTATGGCAGGATTATGTGTCTTGTGTCAAATCTTATTTCCTACATTGTCAGTAAAGGACATAGACACCTAAAACTACACACATACAGTACATGTAAAGAAATAGTTTGACATTTCGGTGAATACACTTGTTCACTTTAAGGAGGAGAGTTCGATTAGAAGTTTGATACCACTCTCATATCTGTCCATTTTTTTTAATATTAGGCTGCAGCTAGTAGCAGTTAGCTTAGCATTTGTGCCAAGCGACAGTTAGCTTAGCATAAAGACTTCCTATAGATTAAGCAAACTGGGTATAGCTTATTGGTAAATGAGCTTTAGACCTGCTGGTAGGCAGATTTTCATATTGTAGTACAGAGCGAGGCTAGTTTTTAAGGTAAGCTAGGTAAGCTAAGCTAACTGGCATCCTGTCAAACATGAGAGTGGTATTGAAGTTTTTGTGTAATTCTCCGCAAAAAAAATAAAAGCAAATAATTTCCCAAAATGTCAAACATAGATTGACTCTGATTTCAGGGTATTTAAAGTGAAAGTGACAAGAATCAACTTCCTTTTTTTTAATGGTCAGTTCACCACATGTCCTTATAGAACAGCACGTATTGACAGACAAGCCAGGAATTTTACCCATTGTTGCTGCGCTGTACGTCTGCGGCTAGACAAAGTTGCAGGGTGAGTCACACCCTCAAATACATGTTCCTTTTGGGAAATCCACTAATTGACAGTCATAATCACCTATCTAGAAGGCCCCACAGTAACTGAGTCATGTAGATCCCAAGGTTCGTTTTTTTTTAAACAAAAAAGGTGGCTACTTTAAACATTTACATGAAGCCGCATTTCATAAATGCACGCGAAACTCTAGGGAAAGTTGATTTCAAGCAGTTATGAAATCAAGTACATTCCCTCGGGGTGAACTGAGCGTGAAATGAGGTCACGCTCTGGCTTATCTAGATGGAGATGACTTAATGCATACCTTTGACAGGACACATGGTGCACCAGCAGCTGTAAAAAGCTTCTGCTTGGTGTTATTTCATCTTTGTTCGGATTAAAAAGAGGCACAGTGACATTTAGTTCAGTTTTTGTAAGCTATCGATGACTGCTGAGCTTCCTGTGCTGCAATATAGTGCTAAAATAAGCTCAATTTAATGTTAAACTCTAATGGATAGTGAGTTTAAACCTAGTTTTGCATCCAGTTGCACAAAGAAATAAGGGGTGCTGGCATTTCAGGATTTAGAATTTTCTATTCTTATTTATAAAGAAAATGAATATATGATTTAAAAGAAAGTTATAATATTGTGCTGTGAAAGTACAGTATGTTCATATGTTCAGTGTCAAATGGATAATCTGAAGAGGAAGCGAGTTAGTTATGTAGACAGTGACTGCTTCCTCTTAACTTTTCCAGGAGAGCTTATTTCTTAAAACCGCGGGATTTTACTACGGAAAAAAAAAAAATCACCATCATTTCATGAATGAGAGAATTATGGTGAAACTTTACCTTCATAGAAGACAAGAACAAAAAGGTTTTGGTTTGTGAGAGCCACCCGAGCAGATATGACTCATAATTTATTTCAGGTATGAATGACTGCCTGGCTGTTGGTAGAGCGTGCTCGCTCTCACTCGACAGTGATGTAAGATCGCGTCTACCGCGTTGAAGCAAATGCCCCACAAAAGTACGCTAACGTAGACAAAGTCGAAAAAACACAGAGCCAAATGTGTGAGACTCCAACGTGGGTCGTGATCTAAATAAAATATGAAAACTGGCACAGATTTGTGTTTTTTTTTTTTCTTTTCTTTTTTTCTTAATATGTGCATAGTTAACGCGGTGCTGAAGTCAACCCTTTCCACTGGTTAATAATAGATTTGTGTCTCTAAAAGTCATTTAAAACACATTTCCATGACGTGTCCCTTGGAAATAGTTCTTTAATTTGGCCTTTGCTGTAAAAAATGGTCTTGGTTAAAAGAAGAACAACACAATGGTACACTCAGTCTTGACAATGACAAGGGGCGAGCGCCAATAGGATTATTAAAAGGGATCACGGCTGCCTTGTAGCTTGTAATCAGAATGCTGATCTTTTTATTGTCGACTGCCTGGAGCGCTTCAGGATCACTTCTAAAGAGGGGACACCCCCCTCTCTCCTCCCTTGTTTCCTTTCTACAATCTGCCACGATACTGTTTTTGATGGCCGAAACTTTGGACTTCCTTGCCAAAAAAAGCCTTGGAAAAATAATAAAAATAAATACCAACTGCCTCAAACAACATACGTTAAATTAAAATGATCTGCTCGAGTTGACAGCACTCCATTTTCACATAAACTTGTCTGCTTTTTTTTTTTTTTTTTTTTTTGGGAATTCCCTCACGATGGCGGGAAATTCCCATTCTTTTAGGATACACACGAGATTAAAGGCTGCATCTATCCATTCTGTATTTGTCTGGATAAGTGTCAGATAAGTGAAGTTTTCCCTCTTTGTTAAAGTATATGTACGACAGCTACATCAGTACATCCTTTGCTTTGAAAAACCTTTCTCAACAGGAACTGGTCTACCGCTGTCACCTGACTTTTTTCATTAATTCTTTGTTTCTTAGAAAAGTTCCCAGACACTCAGGTGGGGATTTGTGACCTATTTTTTTCCACTCTCAGATCGGTGGGTAGAGCGTTTACGTGTGTGTGGAAGTTCAGTCACTTATAGACCCTGTTATAAGCGTGGGTGTGATGTTGGTGCGGGGGGGAGAATCCCCAGCAGACAACTTGTGGCCTTTCTAGGGCCTGTGTGTATTTCTACCAGTCTGCATGTGGTCGGGCTTATAGATGAGATACTAAATTTGCCCTTTAAAGCCAAAATTGGAACCAATCGCTCGGTTTTGGTACATGAACTGGAGCCAGGAACCTTTTTTGTTATGTAAATGAAATACATGTGTCAAAAACTAATTCAGCCACAAATATCTTCCCCTAGCTTTATGAGTAAGTTAGCATGCGATGCTGCCTGGTGTCATTTCAATACTTGGGGACTTGGTTGACGTGCCAGCTTTCAAAACGGTTCATTTAGCAGTCCTTTAACGTCATTTGTTTTAACCAGTTTCTTAAATAACCTTCTGGTTTCGGTTGTGAGATCTGAGACTGTTCTACATTTTTGGGAAATACGTTAATTCGCAGTCTGGCAGGAAGCCACGTCTCAGAGTGTTGTCAGTCGTCTGGCCTGACTCTTGGTAGAAAAAAGGCAAAGTGCAGAAATGTTGACCTTTTTCCTTTAAAATTTTAAACAAGAGCAGATTTTATTGCTTACGGATTTCACGTGTTGCGTCTTCTCAAAGTTTCGGCTTTAAATGAGCCGTTATCTGATCAAAAAACAATGCAGAAAAAGAGGAATGCGTTCGCTCAGACACAAATGTCGAGCTGCTTGGCTACATCTGTTCTTTGCACTGCAACTGCCTACTTCCTTTTTAAAGAGGGGATGTCCAACTTCCTGTGCTTACTACACCAAACCCATGACAACTGATTCACCAAACAGCACTGTCGGCCTGTTTGTGTCAAAACGATACTTCGCAGCGACTCACTGCATATTGTTTAGGTCACTGATCCGGAGGGGGTTACTGGGGGTGGTTGGATGTAACTTGAGCTACCATCTTTCACTTGGTCTTCTCAGTACCCCTTGTAGTGTTTGCTTCAGCCACACAACAGCTGGGAATATGGCTGTCACAGTACAGCGTGCCCATTCAGGCAACGCTGGGAAGGGGTTTTCCACCGCGCACAAGCACATACACGTGACATAGATGGACACACACACACACAAACACAAAAAGACCTGCACACAGACTTAGATTAAGTAGCGCCAACATTTTCGTGGTTAAGCTATGATCTGTGGTTACCGCTCGAGGCTGCAGACTCAAGAAGCAAAACATACCACGCAATAATGAAACACATTTAAAGCTATATAAATCACCGTAAGATAAAATGTGGGTAAAAAGTATTTTTTTTAATTACAAAAATAATGTGCCAGCTCAAGAGAAACAGCACCACATGTCCAAAAAAATAAGCATATTGTCAGTTGGGATGCAATCTTTAAATACAACATTTCAAAAAAAAAAAGTGGATCTCAAACATTTGTCCAGTTGCAATGTATTTAACATTTGATCCCAAAATGTTTAGGAAAAAAAATATTTCATGGCTTTAATGGAAAAAACACAATAAAATATTGCCTTTTCCAATTACTTATGCAAAGAGAATAAATATTAAAATAGTTTTTAAAATAGTATTTTAAATCTGATAAGAATATATAATTTACATTATAGAAATATGTAAAGTTCAATCAAAAAATACAGTTACTAGCACCACATTGTCAACTAGAAGTCTAGATCCAAAAAAAAAGAAGCTTATGCGTCACGAATCTCTTAATCGTACGATCCTACGATTCATTTTTGGCAAGAAAGTGCAATAGGTTTGTAATTTGACATATTGAGGTATATGATATTGGATATATTGCAATGGCATCCACTTCCCCACCATAATAACCTCCTACGTTGCCACAGGAGTACACTAAAAACCAGGCACTGGATTTTTTTTTTTTTTTTTTTTAAACTATAGACGTACAAAAGGCTGATGAACTCATTTCTCTTGCAACAGGGGAACTTTGAGTTGCTTCACTATGTCCAAACATCTCAAAAGTCAGTCGTTTCATTTGTTGTCAAAGTCTCTCCGTATTGGAAACTCCACTCAGGTTGTTTTTCTGCCGTGTAGTGCTGCTCTTCAGTGTTCAGTTACTGTCAGCGAGAGATTACTGTCTTTTCCAAATGAGTGTTGTTCCATTTATAGTTTGGCGCACTCCTCACAATGGTTCAGGTACTCTGCGATGTCTACGTCGTTGAACGCTGCGAGGCACCGCGGGCACTGTAGCTCTGACATCCCTGGGCGGTCGTTCCAGGCAGGAGCTGACGTCGTCGCTGCTGCAGCTGCAGGCTGTTGCTGCATCTCAGCATTGTTCCTCAATAGAGGCTCTGATGAGTCCTTATGTCGCCTTGAGGAGATCCTGTGTCCTATGTGAACGCGACACATGGGAACCACTTCTCTGCTCTCTCTGCTTGCTCCCTGCTGAAATCAAGTACATAACACTGTTAGGATTACACAGGCACAGCACAGACTGCTACATTTGAATGGGTCTAAAGATGCACTTGTGCACCTTATTTAATGGTTGCCATCTCACCTGTTTGTGTAGCTGCCGTTTTAACTGATAAACTTGCTCTTTGAGGTCTTCGATCTGGCCTTGTGCTCGCTCTCTGTCAGCACGCTCAGACTTAAAATCCTCAGTGTAGATGAGTACCTGATGGAGGAAAAGAAAGAACCTTTAATTTTCTTTAACTCAAAATAAAACATCATCAGATGCCACATGAGCTGCATAAACTCAATGATGCACTCAGACCACGATGTAGCACCAACCTGCTGCTCCAGAGTCTGGATTCGCTCCTGGTCTCGCCTCCTTACGTTGTCCACTTCTCTATCCAGCCGTTCACACTCACTTATTTTTTCCTCAAGTAAGCCATTGAGCCTGGAAATTTCATGATGAAGCAACCCAGTGCTTACAGAGCCCAGTCCAGGCATCAAGCCCTGCCCAGAGGTCTCCTTCAGCCTCTGACATAAACCTCTGATATAGTCCTCCCTGCTAGAGTCATACTTTTGCCACTGAGAGTTCAGACCTTGTACCTGAAAGAAGCAATTAAAGCACAGGTTAAACCTTCAGATCATGTGATTAGGAGTGAATACATTCCTTAAAAAAAAGTATTATTTCTGAGCATATCTTACATATGTCACTCGCTGCTTTAACTGTTGATTCTCCTCCTGAAGTTGACGGATTTGGGTGTTCATGTCAGAGGACTCTGATGTCTGTGGAAAATGATGGAAGTTTAAAAAACCCTGTGCAAACAGTGCATTTAAAAAGGTCCAATGCACAAACAAATAAAGGCACCAGTCGCCCCTATGAAGCCCAAAGTATCCAGCATTACACACACCTCCTTAGAGTTTTGCAGCTGAGCCACAACCTCCACTTCTTCTCCCCCCTTCTTCTCTTTCTCCAGCCTGGCCAGCAGCTCCTGGCACACCTTCACCGTTGCGCCAAGCTGGCTGCGCAGCTGGTCAGCCTCCTCCGCCAGGGACGTGCACAGTACGGCTCTGGTGGCCTCAGACCGCTCCCTCTCCTCCAGGGCGGACCTCAGCCTCTGGATCTCCTGGTCCTTCTCGTGGTCTGGCTGACACCTGACGTTCTCCAGCTCCAGCTCCTTCTCTCTGAGCTGCGCGTTCAGCCTCTGGATCTCCTGGGAGGAGGACGGGGAGATGAATTGCATGAGCACAGTTTGCAATATGTCAACTCAAGGTGCTTTTTTATGCATTAAAGATGCAAATATGTGTATAAATACAGCTATTTTAGTTGTTACCAATATTTGGTCTGTGTTTGATTTTCTATCAATGATACATCTATTTAAAACTAAGAGTCTTTATAAACTCGACAAACACATGAATGCACTAACACACAGCTCAAGTATGCTCTATATACATGATATTATAACACAGATTAGATGTTTTTAAGGCTTTTTAGTTATTCCCAAGAGATTTGTGGTTAGTGTGCCCACATGGGACAGACATGTGCCCCCTAATAAAAGGATCTGCAGCATATATTTTACCTCTGCTTGTCGAGATGCATTAAACTCCATGTCATTCCTCTTCTGTTTCAGTTTGCATATTTCTTTACACAAGCTCTCCAGCAAAGACTTGGACGGCCCGATGACCACAGACTCGTTATCTCCCACCGTCATGTAGATCCTCTCATATCTCCCCAGCCTCGCTTTTAAATCAGCAATGATATTGTCCTTTACATAAATCTGTTTGTTCAAAAGGTCGATTTCCTGTCGCGTCTCATGATACATTGAATTCAACGTGCTGTAACTCCGGATTTTGTCCTTCAGCGCGTCGTTATCCGCGTTTAAACTGACGTTATCCATTGTTGTTGTTGTCTTTTTGTAGATTTAACACAAGGATTCAGTCTTTATTTTTTTTTTTTAATAATAATCCAGCATTTGACGCCTCTGCTCCTGTCCGTGTGTCTCTGTAGAAATGTACAGAGGAGGTCAATTGTGTCGGAGCTTTGGCGCATCAAGAATAATATCCCCCGAACAGACGGGGGATTTCCTAGGGAACTTCCCCGCGGACTTTTTTGAGCGTCAAACTGAGCCCTGCCTGCTCTCTCAAACACTCACCGTCGTCGACCGTCATTTGGAGGTAAAAAAAAGAGGTTTTTATAACCTTATTGGCACATATGGTAAACAAAACACGAACACACAAACTTTAAATACAGGCTAAAAAAAAAATTAAGCTAGCTACCACCAACGGTTGAAGCAGCAGTTGGGGGTGGTGCATTCATTACAGTCGGAAAATCGGGCTCTTGAAGCGAGGACAGCGATTTTGATTAGCGATAGCAAACTAAACACTTCTTTTAAGAGAAGAGTTTTATTTTGCAAACCGGGCCACACAGCTTCTTTTTTATAATGAAGAATTTTCTATCATGTAATCTTATTTGACTCAAATGTGTTGTTTTTTTTTTAGCGTACAACGGAAACTAGCTTCAAAATAATACACCTAAACACAACGCCCTCACTCCCCCGTACCTCCTTTTAGCATTAGCTAATATTTCAGCACGAAAATAACAAAACTACATGCTCAAAAAGCATTAATTTTCCCAACGGTAGTTTACAGGGTTTCCACGCAATGCCGCCCCCTAAACGTCACATCAGTGCAGTTTGGACTGTCAGTAAATTTCCCATATACTCCAGTCATTTTGCTGCTTTGTTCCACTGACACAGTTCTTCAGCTCTAAGTGGTCTCAGTGTTTTCCCACAGCTGGTGAAGGCACCATAAAATTGAATCTTCATTATGATGTAATTGTATTATTGTGTATAATCACTGAGCCTGGATTGCGCAGTTATGGCCATACCAGTGAGTGTGTGATTGTATCACACAGCCACTCCAGGATGATTCACACAGTATGACTGACCATTGTATGTCTTTTAATAATCCTGTGGGAAGTTTCTGCTTTATGACATTTTGGAAATGTAATTATGTCTGTTACCGGAACGAAGTGGACTTAACATCCTTACAGTGTCATTGTGTTCATGACCTTTACTGTACATTATTTTTGTATGTTTTTCCCCTATATTCATGGAAAATCATGCTGGTATTTCACAAGAGAACCAGACTAATTTAAGCATAACTTCCTCTGTGGGAAGATGTTTTCAGATCATGACACAATTGAAATCAACATATTCAAAATATAAACAAAGTCTCACAGTAGGCTACACATTTGTTTGACGCAGGAAGATGTAATATATACGGTACAGTGCTGGAAGAAATATTCACAAAGTATCAACGCAAATACTCTAAAAATACTTAATTAAAAGTGAAAATGTGGCATAAACTTAAGTGAATAAAGAAAAGAAGTAAAAGTACTCATTATGGAGAGTAGTGTTGAGATCGTTCAATATTACTGGTTGGTTATAAACAGTATTTTAATGTTGTAGCCTGCTGAAGTGGAGCTGATTTCATCCACTTGTAGTGTTTGCTAATTAAATCAGTCTGAAGCCAGTCCTTGGCTAGACTTTGAGACCACACTATAGGTACAGTTTTACAGTCCCTTCCAGAAGTGTTATATTCACACATAACCTGTTGTTACTTAAATTACATGGGCGAAATGTCATCCCCTTCAGGTTCGGACGCTGGACCACTACAACACCGAGCATTATCGGGTCAGAATGAAACTACTGTCTAGACAGTAGGAGTTAAAACAAACTTTAAAAAGGCACCCACTGAAGAGGCTTCATCAGTTCTGGCCCATGGGGAGTCCCAGGTAATTCTGGGTCAATCACACCATAATGTCAGGATGGCTGCAGAGGTGAGTCATTGAGGTCACGGTCATGTGGCAGTCATGTGAGAGTTGTCAGCGTTGACATGAATGAAGGTGTGAAGTGTGTAAAAACCATGTGGGAAGAGGTGTGGCAGTGTTCATCATCATCATCACCATCAGCAGTTAATACGTTTCTATCAGGGCTCAACATTCACTTTCAGTGAAATTCAGAAGACAGCAGTGAAGTCTGTGAATGTTCCTCTGGGGATATTCTGAATATAGCCTGAATATTTTTAGGCCCTATCCTACAATGTCATCCGGACACTTCTTGGTGTAGTTTCTTTTTGACCCACTTGGGTAAAATCAATCATCCAGGTAGGAGATGACTGAGGTGAAACTACCCAGACTCGTATTACTGCTCCTTAAATTCGGGGAAATCAACGCCATCCTTCACAAAGAAACAATAATTAAAATTGGTTGCCGCCTTAGTTTGATGTTTTCAAATCTGTCAGTGTGTGTGGTCATAGTCTGTGGTTTTTCTCCTGGTGATGATCCATCTTCACAGTTTGTGAGCAGAGTAATCAAAGTACTCAAACACAAAACAAAGTAAATGTAACGTAACACTGTCACCAAATATACAGCACATGATGCTAGACTTACAGGCCTAGATTTATGTAGCATTATATGCCTCAATTAGGTTTATGAAAGTGTACAAATGATGCTCCAAGACAGTGTTTCTCAGACTTTTTACTCCATGTACCACCTCGGAATATGTTCACCTCTCTAAGTACCACCATCATGACAGACGTTATAATAAAACAGTGTACTCTGTTCACACAGGAGGCAGGTTTATTCTTAAAAGGATTATTTATTGTTGACTTTTGTTGAATCCCAAACCAAACTGGTTCAACAACCAGAGCTCATTTGGTGGAAAAGGCGGCACTCCTGATGTGTACTTTTCTTTCCTGGTTGGAGCCACGATTCACGTTCATTTTACTTCCACTTTTAGCTTGTAACTAATCATGGATGCATGTGTGCTACCTGGCTGAACGTGACTATGAACCAGGCTGATATTCACACAGAATATTGCAGGAAATGAAAACTTTCAGTGTAGTATTTAGATTTTTTAAAAATGTATTTATTTGATTTAAAAAAGAATAGTCCAGAGATTCATCCAAGTGACTCTAAATTGCCCATAGGTGTTAATGTGAGTGTGAATGGTTGTTTGTCTCTATGTGCCCTTCGATAAGCTGGCGACTTGTCCAGGGTGTACTGTGCCTCTCGCATAAATCAGCTGGGATAGGCTCCAGCCCCACCGTGACCCTGATGAGGAAAAGCGGTTAAGTTTGAGAACCAGTGTTCTAGGGGAGAAAACACATAGACCAGATTTTACCACTGAATTCCACTAGATGGTGGTGTTTTATTAATAATGCGTACTGTAGGTTCATTTTCTGCCTTGTAACTGTGGTCATCAGGATGAAAAAAACTCCTGTTATTCGTGGGTATGTTCGTTTTCCTACCACACACACATGCACACACCACTGAAACGAGTCATTTCAGACATGTCGTTGGCAGCTTTTAATAGCTGAAAACTTTATACAAGAATAAAAGACAGTATTTGATATTTACACAGTAATACTTTTCAAAAAATACTTTTTACATTGCACACATACACAAACACAACCACATGATTATTTGCGCTTAACAAGTTACTGCTCATCAAATCAACACTACCAACCAAAACTCAGATATTCATTGTTAATATCTAAAAAAAAACAAAACAACAACAACTTGTGTTTTATCATCAAAACAACAGGATGAAGATGCAAACCAAAAGTTAACATAAAAGATTTAAATGAAATATGAAAGCCTGGAGTAGAAAAATATTAGTTTTTAATCATACTGTGGTAGAAAAGTATGCAGTGGCTCAAGTACAAAAAGATTGCCAAGAATATTAAAACAGGAAGAGAATATAGCCAGCTATCTCTCATTTTTGCTTGAGAAAACGGTAAGAATATAAAAACACATCGTCTTTGAACGCGACACTACCCACACAGGGTCACAGCTTCACTCAGTATGAATCCATTTTTGTAACAATTGTTGTCTGTGACAGAAGATAGTTTTTAAATTGCATGCACATACTTTATTTAGGACTTAAACTCCTCCAGTTCTTTTTATTTACTCGTTTGAATACTTTAATCAGGGAGACTCTCGCGGTGTAATTTGCTCCATATTGGAGTTTTGAATAATCCCAAACAAACAACTGCTGATGATTTAAGTTTGTTTGAGGAATGCCCCATGACAAAGTTCAATTTTTAGGTTATGATGCAAATGCAGAAACAGAAACAGATCCCAGGGAACACCAGATGAGAAAGGGAAAAGGTCTTAACGCAGGATTTAACAGCAGGCCACATCTGTCAGTGATTTGTAAGAGTCCATCGTTTTTAATCCTGGATTCAAAGCTCTGCTCGATTACACTTTAACCATGTCATTAGTGATGCCTTTACACCTGGGCTACCAGCTGAGTGCAATTAACTGCAATTAATGAGGCGACGCTACTTTAAAACTGTCCACCAGGGGGCGCCTGGCGGTCAGCCCACTAAGTGCAAAATGAATGGGAGTCAATGGATGAAGTTCACAAAATCTCACATTGCTGCTAGTTAAGTAACTTTTTTTTTTCTGTATTTGTTTACTTCTGTGTCTGTGTCAGATATAAATGTGTGATCTGCTCAGAAGACGTGGACAGGCTGTGTAGTTAAGATAAAAAATGTGAATGTAGCTTGAGTGTTTTGGGGCTTAGCACCTTTAAGAACATGAAAATCCATCAGAATTATAATTGTACAGTGAAATAAATGCTTTAGCCAACCCCGAGATTATTCGGCATTTTAAACTATAAACCAATGAAAAACAGAGTAAGTGGTGTGTTTTCTAAGTCCAGAGAAACATGGAATCTAGGTATCTGTGAACCGTCATTGAAACTTGTGTGACAACAGGAAAGGGATAATTGGAAAGAGCTCAACTAAACTTTTTCTTCATCACCGACACATGCAGTTTTTTTTTCCCCCTCCCTAGCACTGCAGCTTGCGAATGCTGCGGGAAATCCTCTTAAACTCTCGCTGTCCCTTTTGCCAGCGCTTCAGCGAGGTGATGACCAGATGGCCGTCCATCTTCTGGCCCATGACCAGGTAGGCGGCGTTGATGTCGTTCATCTCCTCACAGATGCACTGCAGGCCGTCCTTCAGCCACAACACCGTCTTCTTAAGGTCACGGTCCGTCATGCCGTTCAGCTTGTAAATGGTCTTGCTCTTGGTCTCCGGCACTATCTTGGTGTCACCGTTAATGTAGGAGATCTCCTTGACTTTGATCTTCAGGGCTTGATGCAAGCAGGAGAGAGAATAAGGAATGTTGTTTTCACAAAAACTGTATAGAGATCATCCCTGCTGTCCTAATGAAAGCCATCTGAGAAGCTTAAGAACTGCATTTACATTTGGTTTAGTGCTAAAATAAAATGCATACAGTCAAAGTGATGAGGAAGATCTTGATCTTGGACTTTCAAGTGAATGAAGAGTGAATTTTCTCCTTCCTGTAACCTCCCTTCATGATCTCTCGAGGCCTCTGAGCTTTACCTAAATATACTGCTCTAATAGAAGGCGGCTTGACTTACCAAAGTCATTCTTACACAGGTTGTCAACAATCTCGTTGTCGTTTTCATCTGTTTCCTTGCAAGCGTCGCACACCCTGGGCACTAAGACAGGAATTAGACATGGTAAATGTTACATAATCTGCCATAATTCAACACACAATGTTATGTGCTGTGCAAAATAAGGAGGACACACACAGCCAGATGTGACCACATGTGTAAAAAAAATGCTCACATGAATTAAGCAGGAAAAATCTCTATTATTAACTGAATTTAAGACTTGAGGTTAACACATATATGTATTTTAACTTTACCTTCTTTGGTGGTTGGCGCAAAGTTCTCGATGCCTACAGGTGGTATGCACAGGTCATTGTCGAGTGGGAAACGGTCGCAGTCCAACATCTTTGGCCAAGGGAAGCCAAAAGCGGACATCACGGGCGCGCAGCCGTGCTTGACGCTCTCGCACAGAGACCTGCACGGCTGTATGGGCTCGTCCAAATCGTCCAGACACACGGGAGCGAAAAGGGAGCAGAGGAACTTTCTCGTGTCGGGGTGGCACTGCTTCTGTACAAGCGGGATCCAAGACGAAGCTTGCTGCAGAACTTCATTCATGGTTTCGTGTCCGAGCAGGTTCGGGAGGCGCATCTCCGTGTACTCTATGTCGTGGCACAGGAGGAGATTTGCAGGAATTGGCTTGCAGTTGTTCTTTTTGTAGAAAAAATCATGTTGGCCAAAATTGTACAATCCGTGGATGGCTTCCATGCAGGGCATTGTTATCACCCACAGCACTGTCACTGTTGAAACAAAGGCTCTCATTTTGGATGCGCGTAAAACCTGCGGAATACGAGCGCAAAATCAGGGCTTGTTGAGCATCAGTCAGTGCGGATGGAGCTTCTGTCAGTGGCCAGCTCCTACTGTAACAAGAGGTTTTCTTCCAGGCATGTCTGGGAGGAGTCTGTATATTGTGCGTAAAGGCCACTTCACCATTCAGCACTTGGTTTCTCTCATATCAGGTCAAACTGCTGGACAAATTTGTCTCCCCGGTCAAACAGAAAGTCCAAATTCTTACTTATTGCTCCTCTGGGTCTGACGGGATTTTTTGATTTCTAATTATAGCTCATAGTATTTTATCACCAGTCGTTTTCTTAACAATTACCCTCTCTATTTCATTTCCTGCCCTTCATGGAAATAATAACAAAACGTGTCTGACAGGTTTCCCTCATTACGCCCAGATCAACAGAAATATATCCTGAGTGATCCCTTAACTTGCTGATTTTAGACCAATGCCGTAAATAGTTTGGAAATGTTGTCAGTAGGGGCACTTAGCTCCGTTCAGTGGAGCGTTCATTTTCCATCGTTAGGAGTTTAGTGGTGAAATCCTCTGGGCAGGTCTGCAGGTTCATACAACATGGTGAAATATTGTTTGTCCTGGTGTGAGAAGCAGACCTCCAGTCAGCACACCCAAGGGGTGAAACCAAATCTTCAGTCCTCCTGCTCTGCAGCTCTGGCTCCTATCCGCTCTCAGACCCCCTTGAGCTACAGTCTGGTCTGCAGACAGCGGTGTGGTTCTTCTCAGGCTTGACCTTCCTCTTGCTCCCTCGGAAGAAGCTGAAACGAGTGAACACTTAAATCCTGGATGTGATGTTTGTGGAATTTCTAGTTAAAGGGGTCAGTTCACCCAAATTACGGAAACATATTTTCCCACTTCCCCCTTGTGGTTTCTAGATATTCATGTGTGTTTTACTTACCCAGATTTAGAGATATCTTCACTTCTGCTGCTGCTACCCCCCCAATCCATAATGGAAGTAAACTGAATTTAATTTGCGGGGCTGAAAACGGCAGCAACATGTTTTTTTTTCCCCAGCAGCAATTAATTCACGAGCATTTATCTATTCTAACGCTCATCTAGTGTGCAAAGTGCAGCGTGTTGATTCCTGTATTATTGTCACAATATAGTCTCTCAGAACCTCCTTCAGCAACTCCCTCAATAATTCAAAAGGGGTCATGAGTCACTTGTTTTAAGTAGCGGGGCAAAGAATTTGAATTGAAAACATGGTTGTAGTTTATTTGCTCTGAATTAAACCTGCCATTAAAGTTTATAGTTCTAGGTGTGCCAATTTTCTTAAGCAGAACTGAACAAAGAGGATATTTTGGCAAGAGTTCCCGCTTCACATGTTTTTCTTTCCGTGCAAAAACAAGACAGAGCCTATAAATGATTTGGTGAACCTGGCATGTATAAATAGTGTTTTATGAATAAAGTGCTGCACCCTTAAATGAGGTGTTAGAATATTTTGCTACTGAAGCTACAGTATGTGTTTTTCAACTCCGGAACAAAGGAGTCTGAATTCAATTAGATGACTCATACTGACTCATGAACCCACCTTATTAATTATTAGTGATGTTCATAGTAGCCTAAATATTGCTCACTTCTTGATACAGGAGAGCAAAGTTGCTGTAGTAGGGATACATGTTGAAACTACTGACTGATGGGCTGCAGCAATACTTACTTCCTGCATGATTTTTTTATATTTAAAAGGTCATTTTAGCCAATTTACCCAAAATATACTTTCTTATGTATCTATAATTATATCTCGCCATGCAGACAGTTTTGGTTTCATTTGCAGGTTATGAGATATACGTTATATTAAAAGGAAGTTTCTCCATGCCACTGTTGCCAGGTTGGCACTCTTGATGGGAATTATTGAGTCTCTGCAATTAATATAATAAAAAAAGAGCTTGGCATTTAAAAAATTCAGCGGCAACACCTCTGTCCAGAGTACAGTGTTGTTGCCACCATGGGTAATCCACAGAACTTGCTGTGAACAGTTTTCATAAGGGCCGTCTCTCCAGGAGAAAGTGATTTCATTTAAAACTTTCCACAGGGATGTCTGTAATTTAGTTGAACTGACTCTTTAAGCCTGCAATAAGTGATTATTTTGGCCACTTTGGGGCAACGAAAACAAGCTGTAAACCCAGCAAAAACACATAATTACCATTTAAAATGTTAGGACAATCTTAAAAGAGTTTCTTTTTTACACATCCAGCAAATACAGAGCAGCATTAGCATTCATTTGTTTCTGTTCAACCGACGATTATAAGTCCAATATTCACACTCTTTTGGCTCCGCGTTTCGGCGTCCACCGATTCCTGATGGAAATATCCATCTCTTTAAAGCTGCTGAATGCTATACTATGTTCACCAGCTGGTCGCTTGGTGCTGTTCAGGTAGAAAACAGCTGCATGCTGCAAAACCGGAAACCAGTCTGTGAGAGTGGACTAAAACACTGAAGTGGTGGCCTGGAAAACCAAAACAATGAGCTGAAATATGCTAAAAAAGCTTCACACAGCTTAAAGAGTTGGCTTATTATTTCTCTGTGCGCTCGTCACTATGTGTGAAATCTTAATCTTTAATGCTAAAAATAATCTAACAGGAATGTGTGCTTGCGTGGATTTGACTGACGTCACGCTGCTGGACGGTCCTCCATTTTTTTGGCTGTAGCCCTCCGTGTTGCCACGCCTGCTGCAGCACTACCCCGGTCTCGTCCAGCTGAATGAAAGGGTCGACAAAGTTGCCCCAAATGCGACCTAACTCATTCTTCAGCCTGTGTCAAAGGTTTAACCTGATTTTATAAGGCAACTGTCCCCCTCTTATCCCCTTTCCTTCAAAGTGTGTTAATTCTATTCAGGTCTCTGTAGAAACACTTAAATGGCCTTTTAAGGGGCTTGAGCCCCCTATTAACCTGCAACTGGACTCCCTTTGGCTGAGTAGTAGGTCAGCTGGCTAAACTGTACCTGTGGTGCGGCAGGTCATATTCTAACCTTTCTTGGACGACCAAATGTGATCAGCTGTAAACAGACTCCTGGGCTGTATGTGCAAAAAAATCATATACATTGAGGCAAGAGATATGTGCAAAACATTTGGTGAGGTAGTCTAAGTGGAACACTCACTGGATGCCTCAGATGGTCTTTCAAATATATAAGAAACAGCCGATAAGCGATGAAAAGGATCCAAACGGGGATAAACTGACTGCAATTAGGATTTGATCGAATCTAACTTAAAATAAGGCTTTAGTTCTACAAACAGAGATAACATGCAGTCTCCATTAACAATATGGTGTCACAGACAGTTAAGGTCAGAGGCTCGGGATAGAGGTAAGCCGATCCTAGGCCTGTGCTTAAAGTCACCCCAGCGGGTTCTCATTACAACTCTGTGTGAAAATGAGACACAGCTTGTCGGACCTAGCGGTCCATCTGCACCCCAGTAACCCTTCGTTCTTTCTCTTCCAGTACCCTCAACCCTTTACCCACTTTGTTCCTTTTTTTCTCTCTCTCTTCTCCATAAAGAATCAAGAGCTAGACTACTGTCAAAAACAATCACAGAACATATTGTGCAGGTTCAGAAGAAAGCCAAACCCCCAGTGGAAATGTTTAAGGCATCAGTTTATTGAATGTTCATGAAGAGTCATCTCTCAATGTGAGTCACATCAAAGCCATCAGTGCTGCTATAATGTAAACCAAACCAACCCCAGTTTCTATGCGGACAGGCTACCAAACTCCACACAGGATTTGGGGATTTGGGCAAAATTACATCTGATCAGAAGAGATTAAAGGATTGGTCTGGTCATATTCTATATTTTTCTTATTGTCAACAAATCCATTGAAAAGACCACAACCAACAAAGAAGTGATCCTTCTAACAAGTATTGTCTGTCTACTCAAAGCCTGGTAGCTTTTTCCTCTGTCATACTATAGACCTCCATTGTTGAGTATTAATAACACATCAATGAGGAAAAGACCAGCACTGTGATTTGTGACGTAAATACTCACTATGTGTATTTAGCTGCAGATGAAAACAGCCCCCAACAAATGCCAACTATCTGAGTTATGTTGGCTAAAAACACTAGTTTTGTTTTAGGAAATTACTGAGCTGAAACTGTATATTTGTGACTGGTGTGTGAAGATGCAATTTGTCGCATGCTTACAAAAGTAGTGATATTTAGTGTCAACCTGGCTGGTAGAATAAAGGGTATCTCGTAGCCTACAATCAAAAAATATACACAAGAACTGTTAGAAAGACTAGTCTTTATACTTATCTTCCATGGACTGCCAACTGAGAATCAACTATAGAGCTCTGCACATTGTCCTGAAGTGCACTAATGAGCTTGTTAACTTCAATCACTCTTTCTACATTGACATTTGGGAAAGAATTTATCCCAACCAAGAGGAATTAATCTCATTAGAGCTCCAGAGTCATATAGATTGTGCCTGCTTGGCGTAATTGATGTTCCTATTGTACAGGTCTAATTGGCTCAGCATGGTGTTTCAGAGCAGCTCCGGGACACAACGACAACTCGCCTTTGGGATAACCAGATGCATATCAGACATGTGTGTACTTTATATAGCGGTAGTAGTGGACAAATATGTTGAGAGGGAACAAGATTATTTGTATTTTGTGATATAAAATACTGAAATATAATTAATAAATGCTTCCTGGTCGGACTATTTCCTGGCTGGAAGCAGTGCCTTATGTATCATTTTCACACTTTAGTTCTTGTATGGATTAAACAAACAAAGAAAATAAAAATGTGTTAACTGCTGACAGAATCAAGTTAGTTGTTTTCCTTTGTGTGCTGCTGTAGCTTCAAATTTACCTTACAGACACGAGCGTGCTATTGACCTTCTCATCTAACTCAGCAAGAGCAAGAAGGAATTAATGCATTTATGTTGATCTATTGCTCTAATGGCTCGTCGTGACTACCGTGTAAAAAGTATGGGAACAATCTCAGTATGTGAAGGCTGGTCAAAAGAACAGCAATTTGTGTTACAGGATCCAAAAATGGCATCATTGTACCATAAAACATAGCACTGAGCCAGGCAGGTTTATGCTTGCAGGACGTCCATGGATCAGTGTGACAAGCAGATCCTTCTGTTGGGCCCTGAACTTTGACCCCTGACCGATACTGAAGCTGCAAGACTCACACTGTGATGGGCTCTATGGGGATATTTTACAACTTAGGCCAAAGTATAAGCAGCTCAGAGAAGTGTTTTCTGAATGACCCGTACCTGATCTCCACTCCATATGGAGAAGGGCAACGCGCAGTCCTGCCCCTCGCCACCTTCACACATTCCTCATAAAAGGGATGTTGCTGTTTTTTACTTAATGAGTAGATGAGCTTTTACTGACTCTTTTGTGAATGGAAATCAGTGTTTAAACAAATTTATAATGCACTTTTATCTTCAGTGAGGAAAGTTTCTTGTTTTCTCAAGTGTAGTTCTGTCCCACATTTAATTGTAACTGTTGTTTGAAAGTGAAATACAAAAAAATAATATGCAAATACTACACTTTTATACCTACTCGCAAACTTTCTGAGACGTGTTTTGTAGTGATGGTAAAAATCGTGTAGGGTTAGCTCATTATTTGCCTTTCATTCCAACATCACATCACTTTTTCTGCTCTTTTTTGCATTTATGAGTGGTGGAAAAACACATGGCAGCGGGCAGTGATTATAGTCGCAGTAATTTAATTCTCAAACTTTTCAATGTGGTACTAAATTCTCCAATTTTTTTGTCTCTATTTCAGCTGGTTTTCTATAATTTCATCTCTATTTATGGCTTATAATGAAGAACATGTCAGATGTAGTATAAATCCTCGTCTCTGATTGGATTTGTGAAACATTTTGGGAACTCATTTGATTAATTCTGGATCTCAGTCTGCAACGCTGCATATTGTTGTGGTATTGTGCCCTTCAACGATGAGATTAATTTGGTTTAAAGTGATTTATTGTTTGTTTGATTTGATTTTATCTGTGCTTTTGGTTTTCATATAGGTAGACAATTGTTCTTCCCCATTTTGTTCATGCGATTTTTACAATATTTGAAATAACAAATGGCGTGTTTAGTGGATGTGAATGCAGATGAAAGTGACAAATGATTTGAAGCATGTCAAATCTTCAAATTAATTTACTTCCTGCACAGACAAGTTCTCCGTGACACGAACAAATTACCACTGCGACAGAAGTCATGGATCATTTGGCTTTTGACAGTTTGTGTTGTGAAATATAATCTCACATACCTTCATCACAGGAATTTGGGGGTTAAAAAAAGAAAAAAGAAAAACCACCGCTCTTAATTTTAGCGATGGTGGCAGCGGGTTAGCAAGTGACCCACAGTGACCCCTGGAATACCAGACATGGGCTCAAGTGTAAATAAAGGTTTGGTATTCATTCACAGTTGTGGCACCACAACAAGGACACATTTTGTTTGGAGGTATAGCTCAGACGTGTGCGTCCCCTGAACAGAAACAGACTTTACACATAAGTTCAGCCCAAACTTTGAACAACCTCTGCTCACTGATTCAACCTCTCAACTTCAAAACAGCCACTATGAGCCATGAAACAAGATTTGACTTGTAGTTTCTTTCTACAGGTTCAAGAATCCAACAATACCATGAAAATATAACAATCTTCTACAAAAACCTGCATGTAGCGTACAGAAAACAGATCTCCAACATAATCACTTCTTCACTTTCCAGATGTAGCCCGCGTGCTATGATTTCTTTTTCTTGACACTGTAAAATGTTTTCGTTTCTCCTAAAGTGCTGCGAGAAAGACAGATAACCCTATTCAACTTAAGTAAATGCAATTAAGGGTAATTTAATCCAGATACCCCCGAGTTGCCAAAAGATACATGCATGAGTAAACAGAATATACACTTTATCACTTTCTAGGAAATTTGAACGTGCTCTGGAACGCAAATCGTCTCGATAAGGGCAGAAAGAAAACAGCACATGAACTTATATTTGTTGTGTTTTAAATGTTTATCTGATTTGTTAATATTTGAACAGTGTTTCAAGGGTTGGCTTTGAAAAGCAAATATGAAGAGGCTCTGCACACTCAGACCAAGTTTCTGTTTCAAGAGCATAAATCACTGCAAAATTAAGATACATAACGGAAGGTATAAAAGGGAAGGAGTTATTACCATAAAACAGATTTACTGAACTACAGATAATACTGTGAGGACAAGCTTTGAACGAAACAGGATATTTTTTGATCCTGAAAAGACATTTTAGCACATATAGAACATTTATACGTCCCTCTCAGGATAAAATTGATCTGATTTCAGATGTGTAAAGTCAAACATTTAATGGGCAAAAGGATAGTTAGAAGAAGAAGACCAGCTTTATTGATCTCTCTGTGGGGAATTTCTTTTCTTATTTCACTCAAGTATACACATATTGGCCAGAAATACAACCACATACACACAAAAAGGCTCATAGACATGTGGAGAGATGGTGGAGTGATGGGCAACCACGTAACGGTACCTTGCTCCAGGTACCAGGGTTTGGTAAGTGCCCAGGAGATGAACTGGCACCTCTGTGGTCCATGCTTGACCCAAACTGACCATCCTCTGGTTCCCAGCCAAGTCCCTTTGGACTGAGCTACCATCAGATCAGCACCGTGTGATACTTCAGTCTGGGCATGAATGCAAATCGATTGCGAATTGGCTATGTATGATTTGTGGCTCACTCGACTGTTTGGAAGCATCAGCTTCAATGGATTCCAATGACATTCATTCATTTGTTAATTTCTCCTATTTTCAATATATTTTCCAAACATTTTAGCATAAATATAACAAAATATGCTGCCTCCATTTGTCATTATTACAGATGTAGATCTTACAGTCTTACAAGACCCATACGACACAGGTAGAGCTGGACTAGCTTAACCCCATTTGCCTCAAACAAGCTACATTTCTTGATCTATTTATTCACTTTTTCAAATGTGTTCTGTACTTCATCTTTTTATACTGGTCAAAGTTTTCCATCATGTAATGTCTGGCAAGTTTATTTTATAGCTTATTTCTAAAAGTACGCATTTTCTCCTGCATGGAAGTAAATGCCATTGTAAAAGTGCCAACTATGAGCGTTAAGTAGCCTAATGGACCCACCAACATGTCATCATTGCTTCCCTGTTGTTTTCATATGAAGAAGGCAACATTAACATACCACGTGCTGAATTTTTCTCCATGGTAACAGAGGAAAAGCACCCTTAAATGCAGTCAGTGGGAATCACCAAGCCTTTTATTATTCCTCCAGTACACTCCCAAAAGTGAGCGTGTTAGCATTGACTTACAGTAGCGTCACTGCTGCGTTTCTGTCTAATGGTGTGCGGAGGCAGATGGAACAAGCCCGAGGCGGTGCACATTAAACCTGCAGAGTCCCGCTGAGAGGCGGAGGAAAAGACCCTGAGTTATCCTAAACTCTTTTGGGAGACACATCACTGCACACACACTTAAAAACTGGGCTCGCATTAACTAAACGATGGCTCCCGTTTAACGCCGAGGGCTTTTCCCAACGTCAGACATCCAACAAAACAGCCTCCTCTAAAGTGCTCCCGCTCTAATCTTTTGACGTTCTCGTCGGGGTTTGATGCAGATGGATGAAACAGAAGCCCTGCGAAAGTGTTTGAGAGCATCATCACCGCACCGCAAGGCACAAAAGTAAACATGGCCACGCATATCTTTCACTGTGGCGCTTAATTAAATATTCTGCAAGTCCTTCACTTTGCTCAACAGTCCTGGCTGAATTATGGCGATGGCAAAATATAGTTTTCCAACCAAAACATCGCCCTGGCTCTGCCTCAAACTGCCAGAGATTACGTATGCCCTATCAGATGACACATTCAGTGTATACAAGCTGAAATACAACATTTATTCTAATCCGTTCCATACATGTCGTCCGCGTTTTAAGGCTGCTATCACAACTGTAATGCTAAGCAAGAGATGACAAACTTTCTCAGTGTCAAGATAATGAGACTGCTTTGTTTGCCTTATTCCTTGGAGAAAAATGTTACTGTTGTTCTGCCAAAGCGGCATAATAATAAAATATCCTGTTGCTTATAAGAAGTATTAAAAACAATAGCTGCATTGTATTCTGAAAAATCATGCTGGCATTCTATGTTGACATAATATTCAAAATAATTTTAGGCTTGGTTTGATTCCCTTTAAGGTTAAGCTTTGGCCACCAACGACTGAGTTTGCGCCAAAATTCAGATTTTGCAACACAACTGACATAATGAGGCTAAATATTACACGCAAGCTCAGATGTGTTTCATTGTTTGAGGAACCTGTAATGTGACCTACATATTGTACAGTCATGTTTACAAGCCTTCACAGTCTATGACTGTTTCATAATAACAGACCCAGGACATACAACATCAGTGGGTCCAGCTCTCTCATGTTTATAGAGAGCTGGACCCCCCCCCCCCCCTCCCCCCCCCCCCCCCCAATGCAAATATCCTTTTTCAATTTCTTTCCATGCATTAGATGAGATTGATCCCGCTCTCGTATCTGTGTTTTAAAGCAACAGTGTGTAACTTTTTTTTCTGATTTTAAATCGTGTTGATGCTAGCCACTAGGCTTATTGCCCTCTGGCACCAGCTTTCCTTGATGCACAAACATAAGAGTGGTATCAATCGTCTCAACTTACTCTGCACAAGAAAGTGAATAATTATCCAAAATCTTGTAATGTTCTGTTAAGTTTTATGGTAGAGTGATTTTATTTTCACATCATGTGTACTGTAGCTTTAATAGACAAAGAAACTATGTGGTTTTATGTGTTTATTAGTTTATTAGTGTTTATTAACACTCTAAACAACTAAACTGGTTAACACAAGGAATAAAGGGTAGGTTAAAAAGAATATGAATTTAAGATACATGACTGTGGGAGATTCATTATTTTTCTGTTTTCCAGTGAACCTGGCCCCCTTGTAGAGCTCAAGTTTATCTTCCACAACATCTCTTGCGAGTTTTATATACAGCATATAAAGCCTGTGTACTTGCCTTGCAATTGTATGTTTACTTGGGTGTTTGACATTGTCTATTTCTATATTTTCAATGGCATATCTTTTTTTTTTTACTGTTTTTGCACTGTATATAAGTAGATTAGGAAACACAGACAGAGTTACAATCTTTGTATATGTCAGTAAACTAAATAGTTTAAATGCACACATGCTTTATGCTTCTACACTCTGCAGATTATCCTCAAAGTGAAGGGATAAAATGAGCTCCACATGGGACACTGTGCATAGTCCTGCGTGGCCACTTTCATAGGGTTGGGAACCCCCAAACACACACATGCACACACACACACACACACACACACACTGAGCTTTCCCCTCTCCCTCCCACATCTGTGTCTATGGCCCTAATTGTTTAATACTTCTCCCCTTCCAATCTCCTTGTGCAGCCGTGGCACTAATAGGCCCGTCAAAAAACTGTCGGGACCTCTGATTCTTGTTACCCTGAGAGATACCCAATGGAGATTTCACTGGTCAGTGGATAAAACCCCCACCTGTGTTTATTCCACATGGTCATTGTGGCTGGATTGTGTATATAAGTCTGTGTAGAGGATGGTAGAGTGGTTTGGAAAAAAAGACGCTTCTTGTGGCTTCTTTAGGGGGCTGAAGAAAACCAGGAGAAAAAAGTTTTTGGTTCGGTCTGCCTGCCCTTAATTTATGCATGCTGTTGTACATAAAAAGAAATCATTTTGTTTTTTCACATTTTTGCACTGCACTTAACATCAGCCTCGCTTTGTCGAGCAGGACAAACACAAAGACTCAAACCTGGCGCCACCAAGATTGACGCTTGTCTGTGTCACTTCCTGTAGTGTTTAAAATTTAAACTGCACGACACACACTTGGGGCAGTGCAGAAAAAAAAGGAAGATGGTTAGGTTGGAAAAACTTGACCCTTAAGTTGTTTGAACTCCTTCACTCTCCTGATGTGCCCACCGACAAAAATGGATGGACTCCTTTTGGACTAGAAGGGAGGAAAGCTGTCATTGCCACCTCGTCTACGCTGTGTCAGACACAGCCGTTTGAACCTGAGGTTGGGGCATAAATCTCCACCCTTGGGCCAGCCTTGACATTCTGTTCCCAGATGGTGCCTCCCCTGCTGTGGACTCTACCCCAAAGGGGCCTGGCATCTCAGCTAGACCCATCCATCACAGGAGAACCAGGCCCCTTATACTGGGAGCTGAGGCCCCAGTAGGGAGCACCTGCCCTTGTGTTTTCACCCTTGTGGCTAAAACAACTCCACCCCCGAGTGCACTTCATCCCCCACTGCTTTCCTGAGGGGTTAGAGGTCATTTGAGGGTGTGAGACAACTTTGCATGTCCAGAGACACTCTTTTAAGGTGACATTCACACTCAGGTCTGTGGTTAAATCTATTAAGCGTCATATTACAAGCAGGTCAAAGGTTGAGATATTGTTAATGTTAACAGAAGGCCACACAAGCTACACACAAAACATGAGCATAATCAGTACTGGAGGCGAAGCTGATCATATGCCGAGAGTGAAAACTACAAAACAACTCTGCTTTTTAACTGAAAAAATGCTTCAGCATGAAACATGAACAACATTTCAAAAGACAGAAAAGAAAGTAGCAAAGCAAAGACCAATTGCTTTTAAAAGTAAAAGAAAGCTACTTCTTCACTTCGAACAGCTTTTATACAAAAGAATCGTACTCCTCCCATTTTTGGTCCATCTGTTTTATATATTGTGGCCAAAAAACATCACTGATTTGATTGGACCCAAATGTGATGCTTGAGGCTCCTTCATACATCCAAAGCCTGTTTGACCCTCCTTCTCCTGCCCTCCACCAACAAAGCTCCTTTTCCCTCTCCCCACTGGTCTCGTTCAAAGGGCTCCAGGCTTGACTATGTGTGTGTGTGTGAGAGAGAGAGAGAGTATATGTGTATGTATGTGTGTGAGAAGTCTTGTCCCAGCTTATTAGGCTGCAAGGTCTATAGTGTAAGGAATACTCGACCAAAAACCCTACGATTTAAGTATTAAACAGCCTGTAGGCTTAAAAGGTGGTTTTTGAATTGAAGTAGTTACAATGGTGACCGACTGACTCATAATTTCACCAAAATATGGATAAATACACAGAAAGCATTTTACGCAAGCACAGCCAACCACTTGGGGTAGCCAATAATGTGCAGCATGGCTAACCAATTTAGTTACACAGGTTACACATGCAAGTACTGGACAAAGTTTAAAACAATCCATCCAGTAGTTCATCTAATAGTTGTTACCTTTTATTCAAAACCACAATGCCAGCCTCATGGTGGTGGCACTAGAAGAAAAGTCAGGGAAGCACCAATACAGCACCTGTACAAATTTTCATTACATCCAAAATTGGATGATATCAAGTTGGGAACCTCTGTGGCTGTGAAGTGCAGCCAAAACTGCAGTTCCTTGAATGTCCACTTGAGGCTGGCTACAGTCAATTTTCCTAAGCCCTAATATTAAAATGTTCAACTTCACAGCAGAAATAAACATGTTTACAGCCTGGTACAAAAATAGTTGGTCATGACAACTGTGCTGAGGCTGAATTTTGGCTGAACTCACCTATCAAGTTATACATAATTAACAGCATGGGCGCTTTGGCGCATAGGTGCCACTGATGATCCACATCTTTGCTGATTTTTATCCAGGAGGCAAAGAAGCAGGACTGCCAACATGGCAGTCACCACACTCTGAGCTTCAAAACACCTCTTCAGAGACCTGTAGGTGACGTCACACATACGCCAGAATATATCCACTCATCTTAATGTCAGTGGGTGTCAGCGTGACGTTGCCACCCAAAAAAACAAAACAAACAGTGGCTGTGTAACTGGATCTGATCTGTTGAAATCTATTGTAATTCTTGTGTATACACTTAACTACAGCTGCCTTCCTGCACAGTGGAGTGCTACAGAGAGCCAAAAGCCAAGAAAAACGGAGGTGACTGAAATCATAGGTTTATGACAGAGTATCCCATTACAATTGGACAAACGTATTATGATTTCACTTGAGCAATTCTGCCGTTTCAAATCAGACAATATTTTAAAAACTGTTTTGTATCTTAAATATGCAAAGTAACTAGTTGTCAGATCAGTCTAGTGGAGTAAAAGTTACATTATTTACTTTTGAAATGTAGTGCTGAGTTATTAGGAATAACACAGGATGGAAATACTCACATAAACTACTTTATAGTACTTGAGTAAATATACTTTCCCCTGCTTGTTGTTCCTTTTAGTACATATTAATTGGGTTTGATATGTTTAAGAAGCATGGATGCTTTGTTTTCCTAAAGTTGATGTCAACCATGTTGTTCTGGAATAAAATTGCACAGTTGACGGATATAGAACAAAAAACAACAAATCTCAACAAGAGTCTGGAAGAAATCTACCAAGCAACAAGCCAGTTTCTATACGCTGCACGTTACTTCAAACCCTTGTTCCCTGCTCCGCTCAGTTCAGCTATCCCACATCATGTCTGTGTTAATCTCCATCAGGACCAGGCGCAGCAATGCACTCTGGCCTATATCGTCCAACACACTTGTCAAACATCTGAAAAGAAGATAGAAAGGATGTTCCACATGGTACTGATCAAAAGCAGAGGTAAGCTGTGGTCAATCTGTGATTAATTCTTTATGTAAAGTGCATTGCGATTCCTTTGTGAAGATTATAAATGCCTGTGGGAAAAATGGCTGTATTATAAATAAATGCCAAAATTGGTCTCCATTATTAATAAATCATGACGGTTAACATTTCTTTTTTCTCTTGTCAAACGTGCCCCCTTTTGTTTTGGGGGGGAAAAAAAGGTGGAAGAGAGTGAAAACAGAAAACATTTGGATTGTTTCCAGCTTTTTAAATGAAGCATAACACATGCTTTCAGTGTGACAATGTTTACACAGTCTTTCAGCAGCACAGTTTAGATGAACTTACAGATTTATGGAAAAATATCAAGACTCTGCACATATGTTGATTGTCTGGAGTCAAAGGGCCCAGTGGTAATTTATGATACTGAAGATGATGATTTATGTTTTTTTCCACAAACCTGCTGATAAACTGTAAACAGATTGTGGCTCTCCTCTAAACTAAAAAGGTATCCGTATTCAGTGGATGTTTAATCAGTGCACGGACGCAATTCCCCCGCACCACTTCCTCTACACAGCTGTAACTGTGTTGATTATTATATAAATACCAAGCGATCGATGCAAATATACAAAGTGGATGATCTCATTAAAGTTTAGCGTTCATGTCAAAATTTGTCAGATTTTTTTTATAATCACAAAAATATCAAAATACCGATATTCCGAAAGGATGAAAGTTTAAAAATGACAAAACTCTGTGGGTTGTGAAGAGTCAGGAAGAAGTGAGTTTATCAGTCTGTGGCTTGCGTTTAGCTACTAGCACACACAAATATCCAACTAAACTGCTGAGCCGCATTGTGCTAATAAAAGTTAAAATATTCTCGCCTTTTTTAGCAGAAGGAAAGAGTGTCAGTCACCTGCCATTTGATGCAAACTTTCTGTACGTGGTGCTACGGGTATGTCTTGTTTGGTACCAAAAAAACTGCCTGAGGTTCAATACCTCTTCAGGCCTGCAGTTAAAGTTCAATATTAGAAGGTAGCATATAGTTCTTTTTGGAAAAAGCTGAAGCTTTAATTGGAGACAGAACGTACTTTACTTACATACTTATTTTTCAAATAACCTTAAGAGTATAATACATGAAAAATATGTGCAATTAAAATAGCTTTGGAGGCCGGAAAGCTGGTTCCTCACACTGGAAGAAGCTGTTTATATGTTTTCATTTTCCAGTCTAAGTTCAGTCTATAATCTATACCATCTTTCATGTAGGAGAACTTCAGAAGAGCTCCTAGATGCTCTTATAGTTTTACTTACAACAGGTGGATTCTGTAATGAGAATCTCATGCTATAAATCTGCATTACATACACAAGGTTTTTTTTTTTTTTTTACTGTTAGTGAGGTAAACGTCTAATATCCCACTGTTCCTCTGGCAGCAAACATCACAAACCAGAATCAGACTGCTGTAATTACATTTAATTAGATTTTACATTTGTCAATGTTAAAATATGTGTATATGTGAGGTAATACACAGTAAACACAAACAATATGTCCACCAAGTTCTGTATATCTTCCTCTACTCCATCAAATTACGTCTCTAGCCGAGGGGAAAATGTAGCAATCCATCAAAACCTTTTAACACTAGATATGAAAACAGTTTCAAAACAATTTATTATAAAATCAGCTGTCACCCTGACTGCACTCTCCCGCTCCGCAACGGTTTCTCTGCCAAGTGAATGTAACCTAAATTCCTTCAGTGCATCATACAGCCTCAAGTCCCACCGAGAAACAAGCCAGAAACCACAATGCAGAACATGTTTAGAGGCCAGTAGTTATCTCAATAGAATGCAAATAGAGATAAATATAAAATCCAAGCCAGGATGAGAACACAGCTGTGTTTTATTTGCCACAGTGCCTCGTCTTCCAAGTGACTATCAGACTGGACTATCAGATGCTAATCTTTTCTTCTTGTTCTGTAGGAAAACATGGCTGAGGGGGGACGTTGTGAGCTCACCCTTGACCAGATTTGACAAGTGATGATCTAATACAGATGACGGTGCATTATTGCGGAGCCTTCATTTGACTGTGCCTTTTCTTAACGCTGCTCTGTCTACCGGTATCATTCGCTCACGTGACACTGATATGCTTGGGATCGAGGCTTGATTACCAACTGTGCAAAGAATCCACAAGCCCCCGGCGAACTCAACTGGTTTGAGGTAATTCAATTAATTCAAATGTTGCTCGGGAGTAAAGCTCAATGTCTAACTGACAGGACAGGTCCTGCTTTATTACCTGAGCTTGAGGCCCCGTCTTTAAGAGTTGGTTTCAAATCTCTCATTTTCAGCCCTCAGCTCTGATTTGTTCAGTAATTCAAATATGTAGGTTGACACAACTATGCAGGTTGTTCTAAGTCAATTTACAGGAATAACAACTCCTAATCGGTTTCATTCCAGACTGACATGACCGATGTTGTCTGCTCCAGCAGACAGCAAGCAGTGATGCAGCTTCTGTGTATAATGTTGCCAGGACAGATATGTCAGTCAATGCTGACTTGAAAAGACAAAATAATCCTCTTTCCAAACAGAAAATGGCTAACATGACCACAACAATTAACACAATGTGTTTGCATGCACTTTAACAACTGGGTAACAATTGACTTTGAGTTTCATTCATCCAATTATGTTTAAAATAAGTTAAGAAGCTCCAAACGGTGGTAGCATTCCAGCATACGACATGCAATGCATTGAGAAGATCACAGGGTTAATGGAGAACCACCAGCTCATTTTGCCGAAGAGCTCCCTTGTTAATCTGACCACTCTGAGTATTACACTCATTTTCCACGTCTGCTTTATTAAACTGTGGACAATCGGTGGACTCAAATCGTACTTGAGACTTTCTGACCTCAGCAGATTTAGCTGCCTGACTGACAGGCAGCATTTGATAAAGATCCACTGAGCAGCTCTTTACTCCAGTTGTGGGGACTGTTGAGCTGCCGAGACACAGAAGCTTGTTTGGCCAGATCACCTGATATAGCGAGAGATCTCTTCCATCACCATGATCCCGAGGCCAAGGACCCGCTGAAATCACAAATACAGCGGAGCGCAGAGCTTGTCAAAACCCACTGAGGTGCAGAGGAGAGACTGCACTAAGTCAATAAATAATTACGCACCTATCAGTGACTACACGCAGAACACGCTCGGCTAGGCTCGACTGTTTATTATCTTTCATGAAACTATCTGATAAAGACTTTAGCTCCTCAGCTTCCTCAGTTCTTATGTTCCCCGAGGGCAGCACATGTGGATTAACAGCAGACCAAGTGGAGCCATGCTGAATGACTTTGTATTTCTTTACATTTCTTAGAGAAGCAAAATTCTCAGTAAATTAAAAAAGAAAGTCTGTTCAGCTTGTGGAGACAGCTTTTTTTTAATTATAATTTTGAATTGCACCAATTCCGGATGAAATGGCTACAAATTAATGTCAGTCATGCAAGATGTGGTGTCAATGAAACCTCAAAACAAGCAGTTACAGCGGACCTCTTATGAGACAGTGCTGTTTTCTATTACATAAAAAAAATGTTGTTATGATTTTGAAGCTACTTCGGAAGATTTTTGAGGAAAACTTGAAAGTTCAATAATTTGAAATCATGCTTTTAATCATGGCATTCGCATTTTTTAATATGTGGGACTCATTATGAACTGATCGAAATTCTTGTTTCAATTTGTATATTTATTGAGAAAGACCACACAAATACCAGTGGTAGCCATAAAAAATTGATTCAGGGAAAAAATGCCAAATGAAATCAAAATATGATTTTGTCATTTCAAAGAGAATCACAATACCTCACCTATTTTATTATTGCCCCGACAGAAACCTATCTATTGGTATATTTTACTCGCAGTTTACCCAAAGAAATCCTGACTTTGAATATAAGATGAGCTAATAAATAATCCTGAAGCACAATGAGTACCACAGCATGATATCTAAATGCTGAACCCAAGAAAATACAGAAGGAAGTGTATTTATTGCAGATTGGTTGTACATGCATCAATATTTAAATTGTGAATTGTACATAAAGTGCTGTTTATTAACAGGGTACTTAAATTACAGTCAGCACACACATACAACAATAATCATGAAGGGAACAGAACATTACTATCCATGAGAAAAAGTGAAACAGCCAGAACCTGGAACTACTTTATGAAAATCTGCCATCATGCTGATCAGTGACAGCAGGACAGTATAATCCCCATCTCATGAATCTGTACATAATTAGCATCAGTGAAGAAACCCTCACATTTTGGGGGGATTTGGATGATGTCTGTATAAGCCTTGACTATTATCTAGCATAGAAAGACTGAACAATGTAATATTGATATTAAGAACTGTCCTACATTGAAGGAATAAAATAAGTTTTGTTCGTCATGGGATTTTATTGGCATTTTATTGGCAGAGTATATTAAAGAAGAGGGAGGCAAAAATGGGTCTGTATTCAAAATACTGTTTTTATACGATTCCAGGAAGACAGACTTAACCACAGAACAATGTTGCCTTTCTTTGGTTATTAAAGTTAAACCAACCTTGAAAACTTTCCATCTAAGAAGCTGCAACCAACTGCAATAAGAAAGTGTTTCATTTTCTGCACATATAAACATGTTTACAATAAAACATTTAATAATTAATTGCTGACTCGAACATCTGCTCTTATTCAAAATGCCGCATTATAAGAATATAATGCAAGACCAGGGCGAGTCCAGGCTTTTCCAGATATTAGTTTTATTACAGAAGCCAGTTATGAAATCAACCTTAATCTAAGTAATTAAATGACTACATTATATTCAACTTTGCCTGGTATCGCCCCTGTGAGACTAAACTTGTAGCACACAGGAGTCTAAAACCATAGAAACCAGGATAACAATGGATAACAGGATTTTCTTGTTATAAATTAAAAACTAAACCTTAAAGTCCCTTAAAATCCTCAGGGAAATACTTACAGTTGGTGAATGGAAGATGGAATTGAACGTCACAGATAAACTTGGTCAAAGTTCATGTCTACACCTGGATTTCTGCCTCCAACAGGCTTGCAGTGAGGGGCCCTGAGTCAAGTCTAATACCTCCCACCCCGGTCTCAGAGACAACTGGTGAGGCACTGGGGGTCCTAATGGTGAGAGAAGACAGCGATGGAGAGAAACTAGGCGTCATGGCTGATGGGGTAAGTCCTGTGTTCCTCGCTAAGGGGGAATATGCATATTTGGGGTAAGACGGCTTCCTGCTCAGACATGGCACACGGCCAGGCTTTCTGGGAGGTACAGTTCTAATTCCAGGTTGGGCCACTCCAGTTATAAGAGGTGGTGGGTACATGAGACAGCTTGCCTCTGCTGCCAAGTCCTCACGGCCACCTTGAAGCTCCTCATCAGGGAGCATCCCGATATCAGTGAAGACGGAGGCCAGCGTCTGGAAGCGTGGCTCCCAGTCCAAAATGTTGTCCCAGCTGTAGCTGCCCTGCAGCTGCTCCTCTAGACACACCAGTGAAGAGAGTGAATCTGCAGAGGCCTGGGCTTCCGAGAGGGGAACATACCCATTCATCCTCATGCTCTCCTCCAAATCCCTCATCCTAGGTATTCCAGGAAGTAGTCCCTCGCCTCCCCCCTCTTCTTTGAAGTGGTGGAGGCTTTCTGTGCTTGCCATACCTGAGACTAAACATTTATTGACAGATGAAATGTGTTCTGGCCCTACATCGAGAGACTGGCAGGAGATGTTGTCCCCAGGTAAAGCAGTTTGTGGGATCTCCGTGGTCGGGTTGCCTTGTACAGATTCATCTATTTTACGGCAGGGGTACTCAATAATCCACTTGATCTCCTGGTCCTCAGCTGTCTCACCTTCTGCTGATCCACGGCCGCTTGAATCTGACTGATTGAACGGGTTGGATATGTCCATCTTGGCCACCAGGAGGCCAGGCCGTTTCATGTCCCGCAGCGAGATGTTACTTCGCCTCTTGCGACTGGATCTATTAAATGAGCCTGTGGCCTGGTTCAAGTTTGCAGCAATGACAGCAGCCTTTTTGATTGCCGCCTCCTTGATCTTGTACCTCAGAACCAAGCCCACAAAAATGAGGAGCATAAGGAGGAACATGATTAGCGAGATACTCAAACTGAGCATGTGCGCATCAAGAGGTACTCCGGTGAGTGCCTCTGCTGAGCTGGAGATATTGATGTAAACGAGGCAGTTGGAGGTCCTGGAGCCCATTCTGGGACTACCTGCAGACACTACCAGCTTCACCATGTTCTCATTGGCATGGCTGCCTCTTCTGCGATATACAGGATCTGACACAAAAATAGTACCAATTTTTTGGTTTATTGAGAAAAACGGTGATGAATTCACAAGCGAGTACTCCACCAGCCCGTCCACCCCACCATCATGGTCCATTGCCATCACATAACCGACTGTCTCTCCAGGCTTGGCATTTTCTGGTAAGAGGAAATGGTACTGCTTTTGGGTGAAGACAGGACTGAACTCATCTACTCCCTTGATAGTCACCTGCACTCGTACTGTAGCTGCTTTGTTGCCTTTGTCCCTGGCCTCCACTACAAAGCAGTACTCGCTTTCACGTTCATAGTCAAAGGTCTGTCTGGTGTGAATGTCGCCAGTTAGGGGGTCGATAGCAAAGGCCTCCTTCTTCTCAGGGCTGCCACTGCCATAGTCCATGAAGCAGGACGACAAAATAGAGTAGGTGAGTTGTCCGTAGGGGCCTAAGTCATTGTCAACAGCATGGACCGAACAGGTGTGGGTAAACACAGGAAGGTTCTCCAGCACAGAACAGTTAATAGTAGGGAACATGAAGTATGGAGTGTTGTCATTTTCATCCAACACTGTGATGAAGACAACTGTAAAAGCCACTTTACGATTTTCCGATGACACACCACCATCAGATGCTCGGATGGTGAGAGTGTATTTTGAGTCTTCCTCATAGTCAAGCGAGTGGTTCACCACCAGAAGACCAGACTGAGAGTTGAGTTTGAGGTGACCTTTGTTGTTCCCTGAGATAATGTCATACCGCAACAGGCCATTGGTTCCCAGGTCAGGATCCTGAGCAGTGACCTGGACCAGCCTGGTACCTACATGGCTGTTTTCACTCACCTGTGCATGGTATTCTGTGCTGGAAAAGATAGGGGCATTATCGTTGCAGTCCGTCACAGTCACCATCACGACAGCAGAACTGTTCAGTGGAGGTGTTCCTCGATCAGACACACTCACTGTTAGTGCATAGTTTTCCGTGGTCTCGCGGTCTAAAGGGTTACACAGAACAAGTTTTCCTACGTTCCTCATCTGATTCTCAACCTGAACCATTTTTACTTCCAGGCAGAATCGCTTCTCCTCATTTCCCCTGATGATGGCATAGTCTAAATGTGTATTTTCAGGGCTCCAGTCCTGATCCTCTGCAGACAGTGTCAGTATGGTGATGTCCGTGGGGGTGTCTTCTGGGACAGCGAGTGTGTAGATGTCCTGGTGGAACACCGGTGCATGGTCGTTGGTGTCCAGAATCAGCACATCTATGGCGGTGACAGTAGTCTGCACAGGATCTCCTTTGTCTTTGGCCTCAACCAGAAGATGCATCAGGTTGCTGTTTGTGATGGCCTTTAAGGGCTTATTGGTGAAGACAGACCCTACAAGACAAAACGTGTGTTCATGAGTGACTAAGTTTATCTTAAAGCTGCACTAATAATGGAGCCAAAGTCGATGTGCAACATGAAGGGAGTATACAGACAATAAACACAGAACCCTCAGTTTTCAGAACTTAGCAGCTTTTAGCTAATTGTTGCCATTTTCCACCCCACTGTGCACTATTTGACTGGCACCACACAAAAGACTGACAATGTTAGCAACCAGGTATGAATATCTCACTCACTGGACCGAAACACAGTTAAACCTTCAGTTCACAAACTGGTGATTTGACAACTGTTGTTTCAGAAGGAAAGCCAGAGAGCTAAGAAGTTAGTTGGGTAAAGATGCCATTTGCAAACTTAAAGCTCAAAGTGTTATGTCATTTATGTCATGCCTCATGTTCACAATGTAGTACAGTCAGTGAACGAATGCATGTTGGTTTGCAAACTGAATACTCAAGTGAGCCGACGGATAAAGGATTTTTTCAGGAGGTAATACAGTTCAGTTTGTTCACCCAACAGTTTAGTTCTTCTTTCCATCTTCGCTCACTAAAGGCACAGTAGACAAAACAAACAGACATAACAGACACAACAAAGATGTCGGTTTGTCGTGTGGTCAGCAACATAGCAAAACAAAGAAATCCTGATGTTGCTCTTCATCTGTGTAAATTGGCAACTGTTGGATAACACATTTGCCAAAACAACTTTACAAGAACACAATTTATCAGATTTCAGTGGCCAGAAATGTCAATCGCTGAAATATGTTTTCCTTTTATCAAGACATTATATCACACTTACTGCAGTCAGTCATACATATGTTCTATCTTACAATCAAACTGCTTATAAGGCAAAGGAACTTTAGGAGACCTGACATCTGGTCTCACAAATATAAAACCATAAAACTCTTTTCAATTGATTTAACAGATGGTTTAACAAGTACACGGATTGTCCCTGGATTTGTTTCTCTTCAGAATAAGAACTATAAAACATGTCTGCTTGTATGACAATATACTGCAAGTTAAATCAAAATTGTCCTTATCATTAGACACAGCAATACAACATAATTTCCTGTGTGACTATTCTTTAATTTTTTCCATATGCAGGCTATAAGAGCACATTTTCTTCCTGGATGACAATTAAGTGTTTGTCCGCCCAATTTATTATTCCACTTCACTGCCGCTTAAACTTTTCTACAGGATGACATTATTAATTCTGAGGCCTCTACTCTAAAAGCAGCAACATTCATTGTTTGTGAAACAAATAGGCATGGAAAAAGTGAGAGGCACTGCACCACAAAAAGCACCATATTAAATTTTTGGCTTCTATTTGGAGAGCTTTAGTCAACATTGATGCAAATTTCACTTTCCATTAGTGTTCTTCGCCGCAAAACAGGGCAAATACATTTCTCTGATATTAAACTTCGGAGTTCAAACATGATAGAAGCCCACAAATCACACTCGAGTGGAAAAGACTAGCCAGTACTGAGGGGTGGTGGTTTCCTTTCAGCTCTGTATGATTTATCCTCTTTCTTGGGTTTAGGGATTTTTAAAAGGGAGATAATAGGATAGGCATGGTTCCTCTGAAGCACTTTATCTCAATGACTTCTAATTGGGTCTCAGCTCCCTCTCTTGCCCCCTGTCTAAAGGAACTCACATCCAAGACTCAAAAAATATAAACAGTATACTGCTACTGGCAAGATGACAACTCTGAGTAACCTCTGATACTGTATGCTGAGCCGCTCATAAACAGGCAAAGCCTTTCCCTGTGCCCTTTTCTTTGGCACGTGCCCCTTTAACTATGCCAAAAAAACTGATTTTAATGGAGGGAATAAGAGGGATGAATATGAAAATCAGACCACCAGACAGCTATAAGTCATAAAACTTGTAAAGCCTGAGTTAATGTCTTTTACAGAAGAATTACAATACATTTTGGATCATTGTTTTATCCTTCTGGGGACTCCTTAACTTCTCCCTTTTCTAAATATATATACACACAGTGCTGGGTTTGCTGTCAATGAGACGTTTATATCAGAGTACTGCAGGATGTCTTTTTCATCACTTGAGCTATTCTTACCATTGTCTGGCTCGATGTAAAAGCCTTGTAAAGGAGATGAAAGCAGTCTGTACGTGATCTCGCCATTGAGTCCAGAGTCTCTGTCTGTAGCGGACACAGACAAAACTAAAGTGTCTGCTGAGACCAACTCGGACAGCTCCACCTTGAAGAAAAAACAAATAATGAGTTACATCTGCACCAAGATCGTGATATATCTATATATCCAGTCAGATTTACATTTACTGATGCTTCATAGCTCATTGCAAGCATATGTATGAACTTTTGGGTCGCCAGGTTTGAAAAATCTCTTCAGCCGCTATTTAATCATCTCCAACAGAATCTGTCTTTTGAAGTTAAATGCATAATGAAGCCAGGTGGCATATACACTCTCTAACCTTTTATTGATATGTATATATATATCATCTGTACCTGGTAGGAGACCTTATTGAACACTGGAGCGTTGTCGTTGACGTCAAGCACCTGAACTTTGACCTCTCCGGTGGTCTGGTGGAGCGAGTCAGATGCCAGAACTGTCAGCGTGTACTCTGTCTGCTCTTCATAGTCCAGGGCTCGAGTCAGGGTAATCACTCCAGTGTATCGGTCAATAGCAAAGGGAGAATTAGTGCTGCTGTTGTCTGAAAAGCTGTAGGTGATGGTTGGGCTCAGGTCCACGTCGTTCGCAGTCACCTGGGTGACCATGTAACCCGCCGGCAGATCTACAGTAAAACAGAATACGTCAAAATAAGTCCAGAATAGACAAAGAACACAGGCAGAGCATAGATCACTGAAAGCAGCTGTGGGGGTTGGTCTTACTTTCTGCTATAACCACAGGCTCCATTGGGGGGATGGCAGGACTGTTGTCATTGACGTCCACCACTTGGACCCTGATGGTGCTGATGCTGCTGAGCGGAGGGTTCCCTCTGTCTACTGCCTGGAGAACCAGCCTGTAATTGAACAGATTACAGATTCAGTTTATGTGCATACTTTTTGGAACTCATATTTATTTTTAAATGTTTTTTTTAAACATTTCACTCCACAAACTTACAGCTGCTTCGATATCTACATCAATATATACCCACACACATAACATGAAAACAAAACACATAATTAAAGTAAAAACATAACAAAATAATAAAAAAGTAATAATAAATAAGATAAATAAAAATACACTTCTCATTACAGGGCTCCTCTTCATTATAAATATGGCTCTTTGTAGCCTTATTGCGTATGTAATTTGTTCCATGTTGGTGGTTCCGGTTTCAACCATCTTATTGTGATGCATTTAATAGACGCTCCCAAGAGTATTTGAAACAAATAGATTTAGTCCCTCTCTGGGATTGAACCCAGGAGGACCACCTTTGGGATATCTTGGGGAAAACACTTCGTTCACGGCATCCTTCCAAAAATTACTCAACTTTGGACATAATCAGAGGATGAGTGTGGTTTCCACTTTGTGGTCCACAATTTCCACAAACACTTGTCTGAGGTGGTCGGGACCCACTTTGCTGTTATTTGTGGTGTCTGGAAATATCTCATTATAACTTTCCATCTAAACTCCTTCCAAATATTAGCGTTAGTCATCTGACGTGCCTCTCTGCAAACCTCCGTTCAGGTATCTCCTGAAAATGTGTGTACCTTCTGAGTACATTTTAACTTCTGTAATGACACGAGTCAAACACAGTTACGCCCTTTTCGGACCAAATCAGGTGTCGCGGTGAGTCGCAACATTCAGGCTGACTGCGGGGTTTGATTGGTCTGACCACTGGCTCGACATTGGGTTGTGTTTTTCCAAAAGTTCAATCTGGCTCAACTTTTCCATCATAGGCTGCTGAGTTGTTTTGGCACCCCCTGTGGCCTTTTGCAACCTCCTGTTTAAATGAATGGAAAAACCTGCATTTATGCCACAGCTTATAGGAGGATATTCCATTTTAGTCTGATTTAAATCCATTTTGCCTTGTCAGGAAATCTGTCAGAATTTCAAGATGCAAAATGTGTTTTTGTATTTAGTATTTTTTTTTATCTTGTTAAATAGTTACAGTGATACAGAATGGGACTCTCCATTTCCCTAGTAGAAACATTCCAATCTAGTTTTATCCTGATTATCATGCTTATTAGAAATGGTTACATAACACTTTTAACATGTCAGGTCAGCGTACTTGTAAGATGGGGTGATCTCACGGTCCAGTAAGGCATTGGTCGCAAGAATCCCACGAACAGAGTCTAAGATGAACGCTTCATTATGGTTACCAGCCAAGATAGAATACTCAATCTGCCCGTTCATCCCACTGTCAGCATCAGACGCAAACACCTGCAGAAAATATGGACAGTCATCGTCATTCAGAAGATCACAATAAAATACGTGATATACTTGATTTGAATATTAATCTAACTGATCTACCTGCATAATGTAGGTGTTGTGTGCTTGCCCCTCCCAGACAGCTGTTTTGTAGTTGTTATATTCAAACACCGGTGCATTGTCATTAATATCCAGCAGGCTGATGGAGACCCTGCAGTGAGCGGTCTGCAGCCCATTGTCAGCCAGCACCACAAGTTGGATGTGAGGGTTTGCCTCAAAGTCCAGAGAATTATCTTTCTGCAGACGGATCTCACCTGATGAGCGGAAGAAAACAAAAGTAAAACCACCACAGAAGAAGACTTGAATGGGAATGTAATGCAAAGGAAAGGAAAGTTTTTTTGTTTTTTGGTAAGTTTTTCTGGTAACACTCAAAATGTATTTGTTGCCCTAATCTCATGTGTAACTGTGTCTACTTCACAACTTCATGTGGACGTGAATCCAAAAAAAAAGAGTCTGGAGTGGAATATGATAGAAATCAGACAACAGGCAACAATCATAATTCTTTAGGAAAATCTTGTATATAAACAAGCCGATGAACCTGATAAGTTGAAAGAGAGACACAAAAATAACAAGAACTCAAAATGGTTGGATTAGAAGCTCTGATTGGTTATAAATAAACAATGATCAGGACTGGAAATCAAAAGTTATTTTCTGGACACTCTGGTGGAAAATAAAATGGATGGGTGAATGGGAATTTGTGCTATTAGCATAACTGAAAGGATGAAAGCATGAGTGACGTTCCTGCAAATACATTGCAAGAATGCCATCTGATAATCATAAGCAGTGCACTCCAACAACACTGCAAGAAAAAGGAACAGAGTGTGTTTTTCCTGTTTCTTACCCGTGTGACGATTGATGGAGAAAATGTGATCCTCATTGCCACTGAATATGGTGTATGTGATCCTTTGTCTGCTGTTGGTTTGGTCGCTGGCCTCAACTTTTGCAATCCAAGTGCCTTGACAAAGAGAAAGAGGGTTAATGAGGTTTTTAATGGTGTCAGTGAAAACAGAAGGAACAGATGTGGTTAAACGTACCCGCTCTACTGTTCTCCTTGACAGTAGCATTGTACACTTTGTTTGTGAACTGTAGTCCTTCGTGCTCTCCCTTCAGATGGATGAAAAACAGGCAGGTGGAGGTTAAAGCCGGTCGTCCTTGGTCTGAAACCACAACCTGCAGCTTCCTCCCGGAGAAACCTGCTCTCACACGCCTTCTCAGGGAAATCTCTCCCGTGTCGGCGTTGATGTCAAACAGATTTTCCTCGTCTGACAACGTAAACTGCACTGTCCCATTCTCACCCTGGTCGCCGTCTGTTGCAGTAACCGTGGTAATTATCTCGTTTGGTAGAGTCCTCATGGAAACCCACGCGTTGATGGGATTCTGGTCACAGACCGGCACGTTGTCGTTCACGTCCTCCACCTGTATGGTCACTGATGCCACAGAGCTGAGTGGTCCTTGAGTGCAGCCGTCAGTAGCCACAGCTCTGAGGGTGTACTGAGCCCTGCTCTCTCTGTCCAGAGACCTCGTGGTGCGGATCACTCCTGTGAGAGAGTCCACTGAGAAGGCCCCCTGGCTGCTGTCCTCTGTCAGGGAGTAGGTCACGTCCCCGTTGGAGCCTTCATCAGGATCGAAGGCGCTGACATGCAGGACCTCAGCCCCTGCAGGTAAGCCCTCGCTAATGGAGGCGTGGTAGCTCTTACGGGTGAAGGAGGGGATGTTATCATTCTGGTCCAGCAGCACCAGCTGTAGTTGGGTGGAGGAGTTGAGCGGGGTGGGGCCATAGTCGCGGGCTTGTATGATGAGTGTGTAATTCTGCCTTTCTTCGCGGTCAAGGACCTGTGTGGTGCTGATAACACCTGTGTGGCTGTTGATGGTGAAGCAACCTCTGTAGTCTTCACCTAAAGACAGTGGATAGAAATTAAGGTATAATTCCAGCGTATCTGACTGAGATGGATGTTTATAATGATGACTTTTGGTAATGCTCTTATAATTTGCCTCAATTTTCTCTTTCTGATTAGTTTGGCCTAAGCTAAAGGATCCTTGTTATACTTTTTTGGGTTACTTACCTAATATTGAGTAGTGTATAGTTCCATTTTCTCCGTGGTCTGGGTCAGAGGCCTGAGCAGTGTGGACAACCCCAGGGGGAAGGTTTTCTGGGAGGCTGACCTGGAAGGATGACTGCATGAACTCTGGAGGATTATCATTGTCGTCCAGCACAGAGCACAGCACTGTGGCCGTACCCGTCAGGGGCCGTGTGCTGCTGTCACGGGCCTGGACTGCAGATAGGAATTGAAAGGAACACTTAAACTTGTCTGAAATCGTGTTATTGTTACAGTCATGTGAAATCAACTGCCTGAACAGTAAAACACAATGGTTCGCATTATAGTCAGAAAGTTCTATTAATTTGTTTTTGGCATTTTATATTTATTAGATAGAGATGCAGTCAGAAAATAGTTAGTAAGAGAGAGAGACAGAGAGAGAGGGAGGGGGTATGACATGTAACCGATTCCCAACTGGAATCGAACCAGAGACATTGCAGTCACAGTGTGAGTCTTAACCACTTGGCCACCGCAATGCCACTGATTTATGATTCTTGGGCTTTAATACAAGGGGTTGAGTGAACATGATTAATAGTCTATAGCAATGCTAGCATCCCTATGTGGCTGCACTGTGTGCCCAGAGATTCCTCTGTTATGATTTGGTACAATATAAATAAAACTGAAGACAACTTAGGACTGCTGCTTTGAGCTAAAGGCTAACATCAACGGTGCTAACACGCAGGTACATTTACCAAGTTTTGGTTTGGTTTGCAAGTATTTAGTCCAAAAAATGTACAGGAAGAAAGCTCAAGGGGTGAATAAAGTTACTGGGATTCATCCTCTGGGGAGCATGAATGCTAAATATATGCTAAATTACATGAATAATTATCTTAAAGCAACAATTTGGTTTAACAGCTGTATAGACTGTAAAAATGAACAAAAATCCTGTCAATATAGTTGAGTATAGTGTCATATCTTTTAATAGATGCTGAAATAGATTTCTTTCCAAATTCATCTGCAGCCAGAGAAAACTGTCCCCACATATTTCCCAATAAGCCCAGTATGATTCTGGCACAACTTCAACAACATTCAGGCTTTCCTGTTATTATATTTTGTTATTATATTTAATTGTTCATCACATCTGACTGTACAAATATTATGATAAAACATCTGAAAGCAGTTTACCACTAAACGCCGCTAAATAGTTTGAATAATTACTGTATATGCCCACAAGAGAGCGAAAGCAAACACTTTGAAACAAACGTGGAGGGCGCGGCAGCGCAGTCGGCAGAGGTTACATATACTGTACCTCGGGCCTTTAAAAGTCTACTGTTTCCTTAACATAAATCAATCTGCTGAATAATGTTGCCTTCATACAAAAGGCAGACCTCTTTATGACTTTGGCTGTGAAGCATGACAAAAGAGAAGGCAGAGAATGAGAAACAGAGAGGCGTAAAGAGCGAGAGAAATGTCTGTGTTTGATGGAGGCTGTAGCAAACTACTTTATAGGTTCTGTTTTAGCAGGTTTGGATTTTTTTGAAAAGATATTTTCATAACCCTTTAGTGGGACGATGTGAGCCAAGTACTGACTTAAATGTTCCAAATAGGAACATTGTACAAAGAACACGAACCGGCCTCCAATAGCTTTCACTTCTCACACTGAAAGCAATTTCTTGAAACATGTTGCGTTCAAGAAATTCTGATAACAGCCAGTGATGATCCAGGTCTGGCAGGTCGATACAAACTCAAAGCAGACGATAAACACGTGTCCATCTGGTGCGCAGTGCAGCGGCATGTTCTTTTCTCACTCGTCAGCACCTGATTGTTATGGATTGTGCTGTTTATCTCTTTCTTTTCCCAACTTCTAAAACCTCCGAACGTTTTTATGTTTTCCCCTGGACATTACAACATGCCGCTCTGATTAATTACAGCTAAGAAAACCTTACCATGTGATCAATCGCTCCCTCTCCCGCTGGGCCGAATCAGGTAAATCCATGTAGTTAAACGATGATGGGTTCAACAATAGCCTCGCTCATTAAATACCGTGTGATGTAGAGCCACTGCTCGCTTTCCGCGAAGCTTAATGAGCCCGTAATTATGTTCATAAAAGTTTAATAATTTCTTCTGACGTTAGCAGAGAGGTGCGCTTTATTTCAGATGAGGTTGGAAGCTTCCACTATAACACGCTAGGTGAAACTCTGTTATCTCAACGTCCATATGTTTCTGACTTCATCTTTAACAGGGCGTTTGTAGAATCAACAAGCGAAGTGACAATCACGTTAAACCAGGAGAAGTTCTCATGTCTCCTAATGCTGCTTGGAGTGGATTTCTTTTTATCATGAGCTTCCACTGACGTAAAGTTGGACAGCCACTGTTGTTTCATTTTTTTTACTTACATACTTACTTACTTACTTTTTTACTTGTTTGTTTAATGTGTTTGAACATCAGCATGTGCCTGCGTCTTACCTCGGAGGGTAAAATGCTGCTGCTGCTCTCTGTCCAGGTAGGAGGTAGTGGTGATCAGACCGGTGTAAGGGTTGATGCTGAAGAGCTCGTACCCGGGGCCGGGCAGCAGACTGTACCACACCACGGCGTTCTCCTCTGGGGGAGGAACACAGGAGATTCATGTATGTTTTACAAGCTCTGGAGTAACTGTTCAAAAAATACTAACACTCAGCAATTATGATTCTCATGGTCATCGATTGTCCTGTACCTCACGGTTTCAAGCTTAACACTGCGATCACATGACAGATCTTAATGTACAGATGCACACATTCAAAGAGGAAACAAGTTTAAAATATTTACATAACAGACACACGGTGTTGTCAAGGACACAGGGTACTCTTTGTCCTCTTTGTACTCATTAAAATATATAAAATACATTTATTGTAAATATAATTTATAGAGAAGAATGCACCTCTACCTTCTCATGTCTAACATGTTCTCTTCTATCATCCTTGAAAATAAATACAACCTCAATGATTGTTATGTACAATAAATGCATGTAGATATAATCCATTTTTATATTTTTCCTTTTTCAGGTCTCCATCACAACTAACACAGCTGTTTTCTTTTCTTCCGATCTTATCACTTACGTCACTGAAGTTGAGTTTAGCACCTCATCGGGTGAATTCACATTCACGGCTGCTCATGGCAGACAGGCCTTATCTGATGCCAAATTGAAAACAGGACCTGTTGTAATGTGTCACCTTTAAAAAAAACAACAACGGGGGAGCGAAACCTTTATCTGAGCGCCTTCCTGCTCTAGTCTGGCCCTGCTCATTACTCATCACTCATATTAACCCAGAAAAGAAGGTCAGCTTTGAAATGACAAACTGTAGCGATCACCCGAGTTTGAGAAGTTCCCTGCTTACCTGTGCCGCACAATGAATGGATGCAGTGTTCGTGGGTATGAAATGGTGTGGGAGCTCTTGGTGTTTGGTGCAGAGAAAACAGGATCGCAGTGTCTAAAAATATCTGCATCATGCAGTAATTAGGCTTCACTCGAAGAATCCCTGTGATCAGTTTTTGGAGGCGATTACTTCCTTACAAACAAAGGGAGTGAAACCTGTTGAAGCAGAGTAGGGAACTGGTGGCGCAACTCCACCTAACGAGGCACATGTGGATGGAAAATATTATTATTAAGGGGTCAAAACTTAAGGAGAAGCGCTGGTCTCAGAACAAAGTAGTAAAGGAGTGTTGCGGGATTTTAATCCTCTATGAAATGTGTCAAAATATATTCAGCACCTTTGTATTTAGAGATCTCAGAGACAGAGAAATGATCATTTAAATAAACCACCTTTACATGTTGGTGTACTAATAATACAGCCAATGATAGGAACAGGATTAATAAGTTTATTAAAAGAGGTGTTGTATTGTATGAGCTCCTGGTTCACTAGAAAAGGTCTTTATCTTCTAGAAAGTGTGTTGAAGGATCATTTACGGATGTGCCACAAAACCATTTAAAAGGCCTTTTGTTTCCCACAGCTATGAAACTTTATGCTGGCACGTGATATTTACTTGTTCTCTGAAATGTGGGGCACGTCTGTGACATAAATCTAAGGTCTAATTGTGTTCACTTCTTTTTAGTTGCATCACTCGATCATTAGTCTATTATTTATCATTCATTAATAGGTTTATTTATTGCTACTCAAATGTGTTACGTGTTAATGTTACTTTTGATGTGACAGTGTTTTTTATGTGCTGTGACTAGTCTCTGCTCTGGGGATTAATAAAGTCACTGAAGTTTACAGGGTGACTTCATTTGTACTCGTTACATAAGGCCGCGCTGGATACTCATCAAATGAACTGATTTCATAACATAAACAAAGCAAATTCTTTGTGCTTTTGATAACATTCAGTAAACAATTGTGAGATTTAAGAGCGCTTCGCCAAAGAAATGAGTGAAAAAGTAAAAATAAATCAATAAAATAAAATAAATGTAAAAAAAAAGACCAGATTAAGTATGTGTGCACTTGGTAAGTCTCATGTGGTGACCAAATCTTACCACAGGAGTTCTTCAAACACATGAACATTTGCTCAAAAAAGTGAAATCAAGGACACGCAGAGTAACCCAGAGGTTAGCTGTCACACTCGTTGATATTGCACATCTACTCTGACTGATTCCAACACATGGAAACTGGATACGGAGACCAACACAGGCACAAAACAATGGTCATCTTTTGCGGAGCAGCGGGGGGAAAAAAGCAGCACAAATGATAATCAAATGAGACTGGTGGGAGAGCCGGCTGAGCTGCCAGACGAGCCTATTTGAGGAGACAGATGAAAACACGGCGCCTATTGGCACAGATGGCTTGGATTATAGAAATCATCATGAGAGAGGACCTTTCAAATCTCCCAGAGGAACTGCGTTGCTTGCTGTTCTTGGACAATTCTCACCCCCAAGAATGTTAGTTCACATCGAAAACCCCTCCTGTACTGATCCTCCTGCAACATGCCCTCCACCTCCGGTATTTAAAAGGACCCGCACTGTCAACGTGATGAGATGAAATGGGATTTCAGGAGGCCCCGTGCACAACGTGTTAAAATAAACAGGGCTGATGTGTAGATTTGTGAATACGATTCTGGGGTCAGATGAATGAGATTTTCGAGGATGTGCCGTGACCATAGAGCTCTTGAAAAAGACACAAAGTGAACAACACAGGAGGGAAAAAGGAGCAGGGGTTGGTTTCAATTAAACTGCTAATGGAGTGAAACAAAACAGACGATAACCGTGATTCACTGCAGCGCTGAAATTGAACCAAAACATGGCAGGGTGAGCTGCGGCTCAACTGTATTTTGTCATGTGCTACTCCGCTTTAAAAATAATAAAAAGAAACCATATGAATTTCCTTTTTTTTGCCATTAAATACATCAGGTATTGTAAATATTACAGCAGGTTTAAAAGCCACAGAATACTTAAAAAAAAAACACCCATTCATGTCTTCATGATTTATAAAACACACCATTTTTGAGGACGCTTTGTCCTCGACTTATATTTACTGTGTTATTTTGAATTGATGGTTCAAGGCTGTTCGGTCTCAAGGACACATGCGAGTGCTGCCATCTAGGCACTTTTGAGGCATACTGCTATTTCCACTTCCACAGGAGGACTGATTCACGCTAAACCTGAATGCTACTCGATGAAAAAACTGCAGCTCATCCTCGCCCCACCTGCAATATCAAATCGTAAGCAGATCCAGGCTGGGAAATCAGGCGTACACTGAAAGGGATCATCCGTTACTTTTGAGAAAACATGTAGGCCATAATTAGCATTATAGGGACAGTTTATTTTCAGGTGTGCTGAGGTGTGTCTGTCAATCTGTAATTTGTTAACTCAAAGTCCAATTGCTATGTTTTTCCCCTACAGCTTTTAATTGCATCTCCATCAGTGAACAGAGTTGGTTCAGTTATCGGCTGAACCTAAAATATGAATCTGATGCCAAGTGGCAGTATAAACTCAACCATACTGAGGCCATGTCAACTGAACTGATCTGATGCAGACCAGGAGATATGACCGAAAGCTCAGCATAATCAAACTGCTGTTCCCAAGATCAAGGATTGAATTTTATGCTCAAAACCACCAAGATGATATAAAAAGCTGACAATCATTACCTGAATCCTTATCAGTGGCTGACACCCTGATTACTGGCTCTCCGGGGTCTCTGTTCTCCGCCACAGTGGCATTGTAGATACTCTGACTGAAGACCGGTGACTGGTCGTTCACGTCCCCCACTTCCACTGTCAGAGTCTGGGTGGAGGACAGCGGGGGCAGGCCGTGGTCCACCGCGCGGACGGTCAGACGGTGGAAACGTTGTGTCTCATAGTCCAGAGGCGCCGAGAGAAACAAGAGGCCTATAGAAGACGAGAGGGAAAAGTCAGTGAATGCCTTCTTAGTCTTAGAAGTTGGCTTAAAAATGTTGTATGTTATAGATAGATATTTATCAATCTCTGCCAATAAATATCATTCTTTTATTAATCATGCCCTGTAAAAATCCTACCTGTTTTCTCCTCTACTGTAAAGTATCCTTTCTTGTTTCCAGCCAAGATGACATAGGAGACGACCCCATTTTCACCTAAATCCCCATCTATGGCCAGAAAATGATGCATCAGACTCCCCACCTCCGCATCCTCCATCACCTGTACTGTGTCGGCTGATATAAACACCGGACGGTTATCGTTCACGTCCAGCAGGTAGACCTGCGCGGTCACAGAGGTCTGTTTACGCTCGTCCTTTCTCCTCGCCTGGTCAGTGGCTGTTACAGTGAAGGCAAAGCTCGGCGTGGTCTCCCGGTCTAAAGGTGCAGCTACAGTCAGGCTCCCTGTGTAAGGGTTGATCTGAAAGGGGAAGCGTGACGAAGGGGTGCTGAGCTCAGAGTCAAAGGTCAGGGAGTAGCGGAGGGCACTGTTAGGAAAGGTCCCATCAGCGTCTCTGGCATGAAAAGCAAACGCCAGTGATCCGACTGTGGCGTCCTCCGGCAGACCGAACGTCACCAGTTTATCAGGGAACCAGGGCGTGTGGTCGTTTACATCCTCCACCATCACGTTAACCAGCACAGACATGTTCACTCCGGGAGCGAGTGCGGCATCTTCAGCTCGAACCAAGAGGAAGTACTGCATGGCAGTCTCATAGTCCAGCGGCTGGTTGATATATATTTCACCCGAGGAGCTGTCAATGCCGAAGTGAATGCTCCCGTCACCTTCAGAGATGGAATAGTGGAATCTCTCTTTATCTGCAACACCGGCGGAGCCGATGACAGTCGCCGGCTCCGTGTCCTCTTTCACCGTAAACCGTCTCACAATTTGATGGTCAGTGCGACCATTGAGAGCCTCAAATCCATGAACCTGCGGGTGCATAGGAAAGTTATAACAAGTCAAAACACGAGGAAGGAAAAAAGCTGAGTTAATAAGACAACGGACAAGAAAATGCCACAAAGCGTATCTTTTCTTATGTCTCTGTGCATTTGTAAAAATATCAAGATAGGATAGAGCCTATTTTACAACAATTACTTTTTTATTTATTTAGGTTATTTTTTTGTATCATGTTATCTTCTAACTGTAGGTGAAGCTGACATTTTTGTACAGTTTAGTAGCTTAGTAACTTAGTAGCTTGCAGCATTTATTGTGATGACCACCTTTCTTGCTCCCCTTGTAGAGTAAATATCAAATCTCACAGGTAAAGCACCTGTACAAAGATCTGTACAGATAATACTACTGTTATCAGTTTAAGGATATGCTGACAGGATACAAGTAGTGATATGTTTTCAAAGAGCTAAGCTATAAGATTTAGGATCTTTGATAAAACGTGGCTCCCATGTTCAACAACAAATAAAACGCTTCTGCATTTGTTATGCAAGTTTTCATTTTAATTAATAACTGTATATCCGGCAGAAATTTCACTTGAACTATAAGTAATAAAGTTGAGGCATGACTGTACCTGTATATGAATGACTGCAGTTTCCTCCAGAGGTGTAGCTCCGCTGTCTTTGGCGCTTATTTTCAGAGTGTAGTACGGTTCAGCGTTCTGGGCGAAAAGCTCTGTTGTTCGGACGTCTCCGGTTTCACTGTCAATCTCAAAGTGTCCAAGACCCTCCTTCTCGAAACCGACTGAGAGAGATACAATATTCAACACCTCATCAACAAGTGCTAAAAGTGTGTACTGCAGCTCTCCACAAAGCCAAAAAAACATGATGTTTATAACATAACCCCATAACATAATCATAAAAATGTTCCTCACCTAATGAGAAGGCGATCGTTCCATTTTCTCCTGCGTCTAAATCTTTGGCGAACATGTTTGTCACCAAGGATCCCGCTGGTAGATCAGCCTGTATCTGCAATAAAGTGAGGAACAGTGTGAGTTACATTGAATGTAACACTATATCAAACACACACCAGAAACTTTGAAATGCTGCAAGTCAATCAACGCAATGCTATCTGAAGTAGAAACCAAAAGTGTTGTTTCAGGGAGCGGCTTAGGAATGAGATGGAGTGTTACCATGAAGATCATTGCTTATTCCAGAGAGAGGAAGTTCCTCAGGAATTGGATTATGGCACCATGAATTCCCACAACTGATATAAAACAGGCCAAAATACTGACATCAAAAGTTAATTCTTGGCCTTGACACAACAGTCGCACTGCAAGATCTACACTGAGTTGCTGTTCTGTAATGTGTTTGAACGTCTGCAATCTTGGAACCCATCGGCTATTGTCTGATGATGATTTAACATCTGGGGTCAATGTCCAATGTTTCAGGTCTTCCTCGCCTTCTCTTTAGTACAATATACAAGCAAAATCCAAACATTCACCTGAACATTGAGCTCCTTGCTGGCAGACAGGTGTGTAAACTGTGGAGTGTTGTCATTGATGTCGGTCACCAGGATGTGAACGGTGGCAGTGGCATTGAGACGAGGGTGGCCCTGGTCTGTCACCATCACCTTCAGACTGTGCTGGCTGTGCTGCTCCCGGTCCAATGCCACCCAGTTGATAATTTCACCTGTAAGGGTACCGAGAAATGGACGCATGGATGAACAGCAAAGCCCAACATGACCTTGAGATGGTACTGACTTGAATCTTTTTTACCTGTTTTAGCATTGATGCGAAAGAACTTCCCATCGGAAAGCAGGATGTAGGATAGCTGGCCGTTTTTCCCAGAATCCTTATCCATGGCCTTGACTGTTCCCACCAGGCCTTGAGGTGACGACCCCTCTGACACAGTGAAGTAGTAAACCTCATTGCTGAACACCGGAGCGTTATCATTGATGTCAAGCACCAACACTGTCACTGTAGCCGTAGCTGTGATGTTGGCCAGCGAGGCCTCCCTGGCTGTGGCCAACACCCGGAAACGAAACATGGATTCTGTCTCGTAGTCCAGATTGTGGCTGAGATACAACCATCCCGTCTTCGGGTGAATCCGAAACGGAGGAGGAGGAAATCCAGCTTCTGCCACCAAGGAGTAGGTGAGGCCTGAGTTTGACATGTGTCCGCCCCGGCTCCGGTGTGCCCTCACCTGGATGACCCTCGAATCCTTCCTGTAGCCCTCACCTATCTCCACCTGGTAGACTAATGTCTCAAAGGCGAGGCTGTCCTCAGCAGCGGTGCGGTCCACCTTGACTGTGAGGGTCAGTGTAGAGCTCAGGGAAGGTTCTCCTTCATCTTTAGCCACGATTTCAAGGCTGTACCTCTGCTGATGATCCACCTGTAAACTCTGGTTTAATGTAACGGTCCCAAGGTTGTGGTCAACAACAAACATACCATTCCTGGTACTTTTCAGGTAATACTGCACCTGCCCATTGGCACCACTGTCATAGTCGTGTGCATGAGCGATGAATAACACCGTCCCTGGGAGAGTGTTTTGAGACACCGTGATGGTGTCACTGACTTTGGGGAAAACTGGAGCGTTGTCATTAATGTCGGCAATCGTGATGTTGACTTGGGTGGTGCTGTAAACTGGAGAGGTGTCAGTGTAGGACTGAAGAACCAGCAGCGCATACGGCTGCGACTCGTGGTCCAGAGGTTTGACGTTGCTGATCAGGCCGGAGCGCGGGTGAACGGAGAACAAACCCTGAGGGTCTCCAGATGAGATCCGGTAGGATACTGATTCTGTGAAGTCTGTGAAGACAGAGAGCTTTGATTGGTAAACAAACAAGGGTTGGCTCTCCTAGATCATACACTAAACCTTTAGTTTTCAGATTTGGTTTTAATAGTTTTTGAGAGGTCGGTCTCTGAGATCTGAGACAATTCAACATTGATATATTATTCGAAGCTGTTTTGTCTCAATTTCATCTTGATTTTTATGGTAAAATGTGAACTAGTGTTTAAACTTCTCAACAACTGGGAAAATTGTGACACTAACACATCAGTCCATTAACATCCAGAGTTATTATAATTAGCTTGTTTCAGTTCCGTTTTATATGGTGGGTATTTGTCAGGGGCAAGATTTAAATAGTTCAGCCATATGTATGAAAGTACAAACACAACACTTCTGACATTTAATATTTGACTCGCAGTCTCAGTAAACATGTCCACCGGTGCCTCCTCATGCATGTTGTGACGAGACATTTCTTCTATATTTTTATTTTATTTTGGTTTGTAAAGCTTTTGTCAGACTACATCAGCAGGTCCCGGTTTTCACTCACAAACTGATAAGAAATAAAGAAATAAGAAAACAAAACAAAAGTTTAAAAAAAGGAAGCAAAGACAGAAAGAAGAAAATTATTCACATAGTAGTGTCTAGTAGCAACATCAAGACTGTCCAACTAGACTCACACTCAGAATAACAGTTGTATGCTGTGCTATATTCTAATCTTTTGTAATGCAAACGAGCATGTAGAGTATAGTGGAGAAATATAAAACATCATACAAACTTACTTTACTACTTGCCACATAAATGCACCGCACACACGCAGTAAGCAGCATGCGAGGCATGTAATTAAAGTGCAGGTCAGAGGAGCTCATTAATCCCCTCCAAGTGTTTGCTGCACTTCAGCAGCCGCAGACCGCTGACCTGAGATTAACGGCGCCCGACCCCTGTCACACAGGCCCAGTTCTCTAAGTTGAAACGTTAATCTGTTAATTGATTAGACAACCTTAAACGACTGTCTAGTGTAGTAGAGTGGTTCAGCTGCGGAAGGGACTCAGTGGAGTTGGTGGCAACGTTGCAAGTGGACTATGAAGGGATAATCCTTAAAAACTGGGCAACCTCCACAAAGAGAGGGGAGTCCGGTCAATGTTACTGTTGATCAAATATTACCCAGAATACAATCTGCTGTTTCTCCCATTTGCATTTATAATATGTACTTATTTTTATCCGCAACTACCTCTAATAAAATCTAAAAAAAACAATACTTTTATAAGAGACATATTCATAATAACAATAAAACCAACTCCAGTTCAGGTGTGTATTTATGACCGGGCTGTCTTTGATCTCTAAGAACAATGACACAGTACAGTGTACGATTGTCTTTGACCTCTTATCATCTGTACATGTGGCTAAAGAGGATTAAAGATTAAAGTGCAGTATTCCTCCGTACTGCTTGTCTCTTCACGTCTGGAAGGAGATTTGAACAATGTTCACTCATTTGTCTTTGACACAGCCGTCTATCAGGACAACTCCTGCTCAAATACTGCATTTCTGCAGCACGCAGCGTCTTCTAAAGTCAACTTTACGTCAGTATTTTTGCTTGTATGTACATTGTAAACCAAACTGGGTAAATTAAAAGTAAGTGTTAGCCGACTGGAACGTGAGGATGATCCCGATCTGCGCTCACCTGCTGGGTTTATGGCCTCCACCTTCCCCACAGACGTGCCTGGCGGCGTGTCTTCGGGCACTGTAAAAGTGTAGCGTGACCTCTGGAACACAGCTGGAGCCTGTGCGCTGCGTAAAACGTTAACGGTGACCTCTGCAGGCCTGGCTGAGGTCAAGCCATCCCCGTCCTGTGCCGTTATTGAGAGCTTCACGCTGGCTTCACCCAGGTGGGTCAGAGTGGAGGTCAGGAAGAGCATTCCTACACGGACCACAGAAAGTTTGAACATTTATTCATTAAACTTCACAAGGTCACGCAATTTTTTTTTTTTTTGATGATTTTCTTTCTTTTATATCGATGTAAAATTAATATTTTTTTTTGCTTTTGGACTGTTGCTGGACAAAACAAACAATTTGCATTCATCATTTTGAGCTTTGGGAAATTATACTTCACTTTTGACTGATATTTTATAGCCTTAATTAATTAATTGAGAAAATAAGTCATGATGAGATTAAAACTTTTTTTCAAAGAGAGATTAATGCAGTTGTTTACTGCATAAATCAACAGATGGTTGAGGAACATGACTAATTTTTGTCACCTCAAGTTACCTTACAATCTCATCCATCCCAAAAACTAAACTGTATTCAGTTTAGAAAAACTACTTACTTCAAATACTGTTTAAAACTAGTTAACGTTTTATTCAGTATCAAATTGTGGCCAGGTGCAAATCTTATCTCACGCACTGCCACATGGGGATATAAAGCTTTGGGCACCACCCCTGCTGAGCAGTGACACCCGCAATCATCTCATGGAGACTTACACAAAGTAAGAAGTTGTTTATCCCTGAATTCTGGGACTGCCAGCCAAACACCTTACTTAAAGGAGCTTGAGAGTTTAAGAACTGTAACCAGTGCTGTGTTACTTTCCGTCAATATGGTGAGTGTGGACGTACAAACAGAAAGTACCATAAGCACGGTGACGCCGAGGAGGCGAAACACAACGTTTAAAAATCGTATTAAAATAGTTGTCTCTGCTTTCTCAGTTTTCACAGAAAGATTGATGAATTAAGCTCCACTTGGAAACAAAACAACAAAGACAAAGAGAAAATTCTGTGTTTTCTTCGGGGTGCCTACCTGTTTGTTTATCCAGTGCAAACAAACTGGACATGTCACCAGGTAGGACATCATAGGTGACCTGTCCAAACCTGCCAGAGTCTCGGTCAGTCGCGATGACATTGAGGATTTCTGTGCCGGGCTGCGCGTGGCTGCTGATGCTCATGGTGTACTCGTCGGGGTTGAACACTGGAGCGTTATCGTTCAGGTCTTCTACCTCGATGTGCACGTAGGTTTGAGCACTCAGGCCTCCCTGACGTTTGAAAAGTGAGAGAAGAAAAGGAGAATTTGGGATGAAGAACAAGACAAAACTTAAAAAGCTGCAGTTTGTGGGTCAAACACAACAATGCAATCATGTTATGATCATAGTGCAGGGAGTAAACCATGGCTGTCAGGCGCGCAAGTCCACTCACTGGATCTTCAGCTTTGATCAGAATGTCGTGGGCTGCGTGTCCCGAGTCCCGGTCGATATCTTGAGAGACGCACAGCTCTCCGGTTTGCGGGTGGATTTTGAAGAGAGGGTGTTTGTCCTGCTTGTCAAAGCCATCAGACAAGGAGTAGAGCAGCGTGCCAAACTCAGGACTGTCTGCATCTGTGGCAACAACCTAAAAAAAAAAATAAAAAATTAAAAAGTAAAACGTGTTGTACGGAGATGGTTCACTTAAACTTTTAAAGCCTTGTAATAATTCTTTGTGTGCACTCGCCTGTTCTCTGCTGTGAGCGCCACCTTGTGTAAATCTATAAACGTCCTTTAAGTCACAGGGTTTTTATGCCACGTCAACATGGATCATATTTTAGTGGTTAGTGGTCCCCAAACCCCGGGTCCCTGAGTCTGGATGATCTTTTATCTTTGAAAAACCATTTATTTTGAGAAATGATTCTCTCGGTGATGTCTGGGTCACTTGCGCGGCGTAACGGTAACAATAGCCCCCCCCCCCACATTCACTGTGTAAGTACATCTTGTTCATGTATGTCACATCATGTTCGCTAAAACAGGAGACCAACACATTATTGTGCTTTTGTTGTCGGCAATACTTCTTACAGGCGACCTAAGTGTAGTGACACTTTGTTATTTTTCTGTTATCAAGACAAAAATGTCTTTAACTGAACTCTTCAAAGAAGTCACCTACTTTTTACAGACTTCCAAGTTCATTTTTGTTATTAAGATCACAAAAGTCTGTAAAATAAAATGATTCTTTTCAGGTCATTATATACTAATGAAAATATAGTTATGAATGTTATATTACCCCTCTGACATATTCTGTATGTAGACCCCCCTGAATGTTACACACCGGACCTTTAAGTCTTGTAACTATGTACTTCAAGACAGATTGCAATTTTTCATGTACAACTTTGAAGTGAAAGAGATGTGTCGCAACATATCCGTTATTAACAGTCACGCACCACAGTAGTCTGCGTCACCTTCCATGTGTGAACGCTGAGCAGTTATCGTGAATCATCCTGCTTGTCTTGTTCTGCCAGAGGAGGTCAATATAATAAAAGCATAAAAAATCCCCCGCGATCAAAGGGTGCGGAGTATTATTGCAGCGGAAAACAAAGCTGTCGAGTAAAAACACGCCACGGATTCAGCCTTTCATGTCTGACTGCGCTCGTGACAAAAGACTTGTTTCACAGATAGAGCGCCGCTCACTTTCCAGTCATAAAGATGATATCATCTCGGATTTTATGAACTCTGATCAGAGGGACTTTTAGAGACACGGGTCAAGGTCTGTTTAGACGTGTAACACGCCCTGCAAGCTTCTGAACTGACTTTACATCCGGGAGCATTAAAATGAGGTTGTATGTTCCTCTGGATTGGTGGTTTTCATGTTCACAAAAAGTTAGCTGAGCTTGTGAAACTTGTCTGTAATCCTAATTCATGTCTGTGTTTTGTTGAGTTGTTCATTTTAGTCTGTAGCTGATGCAGTGGAGAAGGTTATTTTATGGTTTTACAGCAGCCAAGACAACCGTTTTAATTGCTATGGCTAGAATAGTCTCCTCAACAGACAATCTGTAATGTACTAATAGTCCTAGTTGAGGAAATCGATTAGTCTATTGATCATTTTCTTGATTAAGAAAGTCACAGAAGTCACCTGCTTTTTCCAGCCCTACGTTTGTGTGTATGTGAATCACACACAGTTTCTGTTACATCTAGAAAATCAAATCAACAACAAATAAAAATATATTTATTATCTTTGTTTTTTTTTGGACTCTGTTTTAAATAGTCACAATCAGTTTGACATCAACAAAAACACACACACTTATAATTCAGGCATGTGCTAAATCACTCTACAGCGAAAGAGTAAAAAATAATAATAATAATAATTTTTTATTTGAATTTTAAGCTGATTAAATGTCTAATATTTCATATGTTTTGAGAAAATAAAAAAAAAGGTTTCTTTTGTAACGGCCTTCAGCTCGTGGTACCAGGCAGGCATCACTTCTGTCATATAAAGCCACAGAGCTGGACTGGACAGAGTCTGTGTGTGTGTGTGTGTTTAGGAGAAACACTGATGTCTTTGTGAGTATAGAGTGAAAGCTACTTTTGTTTTATGAGATGTAAAAAGAGACAGCAAGACAGAGAGCATTCGATGTTGGATATTCACACTGGAGAAAGTATAAACTGAAATTTATACTGTGAACCAAGGAGGGGTCAACAAGACTCTTGCCTCCACTCTTATACAATGGAAGTGAAAATGGTCGTTACTCTGGAGGATCCACAAACTTCCCACAAAAGACACGTGTTAATAGATGTTGATACAAAAACATAATTCTTATATTTAGGTTATTAAACACCAATGTAATAATTTAAAATATAACTCTTCAGTGCCTTAACCACCAAAAATGAAATTCTGGCCGCTGAAATTTTATTGGGTGAGGGACATTGTTGTCCTAAGAATATAAGACACTGATTGTGTAATTCCAGTGTCCTCAGTTCAAGGTTTCGCTGGGTACTCTGTTTCATGTAATTTCCCTTTCTCTCTCCGCGCATTTCCCGTAAGCTCATAAAAAATACCCTGCAAACGACTTGAGTTACGCGAATAAGGGTGAAGGCAAATATTTCAGTGATGTGTGTCTCTAAAGCTGGAAAATTAAACTCTGTATGGCGAGATCTATCTGTGAATGGGCACATGTTCTGTTAAACGTACTTGTAAAAAGCAGCTCCCGATGTCACTGTGCTCTGGTATGGACACATTGTATAGTTGCTGCTGGAACACTGGCTCGTTGTCATTGACATCCTCCACCAGCACGCTGACTGTGGCCGTGGATGACAGAGCCGGTTCCCCTCCATCGACTGCCACCACCAGGAACCAAACCTCCGTCTGCGCCTCTCTGTCCAGAGCTTCAGCTGTTGTGACCAGCCCCGACTCCGGATCAATGCTGATGAGGCTGTCCCGGTTTGACTTGAGGATGGAGTATCTGACGTCCGAGTTGATGCCCTCATCTGCGTCTCGGGCCTTCATCTGGATGAGGGAACTCCCCTGAGGAGCGTCCTCTGCGATGCTGATGAGGTATACATCCTTCTCAAAAACTGGGTGGCAGTCATTGGTGTCGGCCACCCTCAGGAGGAAGACCGTCTCACTCCTCAGAGGGGGGTTCCCAAAATCCGATGCTTGTAACTTCAACTCGTACAGATCCTTTTCTTCTCTGTCTAGCTCTGCACTGACACACAAAGCATACAGGAAGTCATCTGTTTGCTTCAGGGTGAACTTCCCATCACCCCCCACGAGCGTGACAGCGATCCTCTCCTCGTCAAAGTCGGGATCTGACACCGAAATCCGAGCAACGTAGTCGCCAATCCCTGCTGCCTCTGATACCACAGCGTCTCCGGTCTCGCTGAGAAACAGCACGTTGATGGTGGGACTGTTATCGTTGACGTTAAGCACCTTCACCCCCACAAAAGTGCTGCTGTACTCTGGCTGAGCCCCGTTATCTTTCGCACTGATGATCAACTCATGAAAAGACTGAGTCTCATAATCGAGCGGCTTGCTGAGGTACACCACCCCGCTGGTTTCGTTGATAGAGAACACCTCATTTGGGTCACTCTGCCGCCTGTTGATCTCATAAGTGATCCTGCCGTTGTCGCCAAGGTCAAGGTCAGTAGCGTGCACTTGACACACGGGGGACATCGCCGGAGCATCCTCTGACAGCGAGGCATGATATTCAGTCTGGTTGAACACAGGAGGGTTGTCGTTCTCATCCAGGACGTAGATGTTCACGTGGAGGGTCCCTGTCCTGGCTGGGTTGCCACCATCGAAGGCCTCAATGTTGATGAAGTAGAAGTCTTGTGTTTCTCTGTCTAGTTTGCCTGTGAGGATGAGATCCAGGCTCGGGTGGTTGTCGGATCCACTGCGATACTCCAGATGGAGTAAGTCCCCCGTGTCACTCTCGGTGATCCTGTATCCCTGGGTACCAAACGCTCCCTCATCCTCATCTATAGCACCTTCAAGGTGAAATCGACTCCCTAGGGGGGCCAGTTCTGATATTTCCAAGTTCACCTCCTCTGAGGGAAACACGGGTGAGTGGTCGTTGACATCTTTCACCTCTATGTTCACTTTTATCATCTCGCCTGTGAGGGTGGCGGCCACAAACTCATACCTATCTCTGCTCTCTCTGTCCAGGATCACAGCAGTGGAGATGATCCCGGTGTCCGCGTCTATCTCCAAGTCCCTGAACACATAAGAGTCTCTGCTCTCTGAGATGAAGAATCCAGTGCTTGGCCTGCTTAATCCCGCTCCCAGATCTCCAACGATGGTTTTGGCAGGTAAACCCTCTTTGACAGACAGCGTCAGGTTGAACACCTGTCCGAGGGACCGCGCGCAAAGCAGCGACAGGGCGAGCCACCCAAGGAGCCAAGCTGCGGCATTTTTGGGACCCATTCCTCCTTTACAAATGGCTTCAAACTCTCGAGTTTGCGTGTCGGAGTCAGGCTACATATTTCCGTGTCAAAGTCACGCTCGTCAATCACATTTCAGAGCACCTCTCCAAGACAAAAAACAGGTAAACGCACGGCGCATTTTCCTCTTTTTGGAAAACAGGGAAACAGCCAGCAGTCATTCTCCATCACAATATTTCAACAGCTTGTTGCGTGATTTTAGAGAGTGTAAATCCACGCATGTAGCAGCGACAAATCCCCTGGGGCTTCTTCACACATCACGGCACGGAGTGACCACAGAGCCCCAGCAGTGCGCACGGACTGAACACACCTCCCGGTAGGCGGCACGTCCCACGCTGATCGGCTCCATCTGTGGCCCTGATTGCTTAAGATTTAATTAGGCCCAGAGATTACCCACAGTGCCGCGCGCAGACAGGTGGCATAGTATGTTTGACCTCGTGAAGATCAAAGTGTGCGCAGAGGTAGAGCAAACGAGGATACAACTCATGCAGACTCAACTTTAGTAAGACACTGGAGCTGATATAATGATGTGATTCAACACGTCTGACTGAAGTATTTCAAATCAAATGAGTAAAAGTTTAATTACATCAGTTTTGGCACAAGCCCATATAATGTTAGGGTGGCTCCCTCTGCAGGCAAAAAGGAGAACTGCAGGTACTGCACTGTACTCAATGCACAATACTCCATCAGCTAAATTTACTGTTTCATTTTACTGCTGTAGATCTTTATGTTTGACCTAATTTTAGCTACTTTATATATTGATGGATAGTTTACTCTACAGCAATGCATCATATTCTATAAGATCAGTCATCTTTGTCCCGTGAGAACTTTTCATGAGCTCAGAAAAACAGCTTTGTGACAATGCATTTTCCCAGAAGTTTCCCAACCCAGAAAGGAACATACCTTCAATTTAATGGAAAGTTACTTAGTTACAATCCACCAGTGGTGGACTCAAATAAAGGTCAGTAAGATATTAAGTGTCTGAAATGATGCACAGAAATCATTTAAAAGCATCTGGTTGTTCACTCCTTTTGTAAACTGGTGGGAAAGTGTTGTGAATGTCAACGAAAAGATTTGTGTCATAAATATTAATTTGTGCAAGTTACAAACTTTACACAATGTGCGTGTGACACTGACGTTTTACATGCACACAGTTTTGGCCTTTCTTCTGTTGAAGCTGAGACAAACAGTTGATCAGTGAAGCTGCAGTGGAGAGGTTCAGCATATAACGATATAATAAAAACGAGATGCGAAAAATTAGAACATGGAAATCACTTACTTTATAGAAAGCATAACAACAATACACATGATGACCATAAACAAATATATATTTGTCATAAATTCTGATTCCTTTTTTACTATTAATCTTACATGCAGCATTAGTGTAACATTTAAAAACTATATTTTATTAGAAAATAATCCCAAATAACATTATGTTATATATTTTCTATATGATAATAAGCGTAAATTAATAACAAAGTGGAAAATATTCAGTTCTGTACATGTGAATAAATAGAAAATATCCTGGAGATGATTGCGTTGACCAGTTCACAAAACTCAAACATCGATTTAAAACCTTTTCAGTGCATTTTTCACAGCACCAATTCTGCCTCTACCCCGATGTAATGTTTCATTCTCTGTTCGCACGGCTTGATAAACACCTCGACAACCACAGTGCAGTCCTGCAGGACTTAGTACCCATCATGCATCCTCCCTTAGGTGCTTGCAAAGTGCTGTAACCAAGCAACAGATGTAACCTGAGCTTCATACCTGAATAAACAAGCAGCATAGTTAGAGTCTCCCTTTGTCTGGGTCTCTCTATTCAACAACTTTACACACAAACTGTATAAAAAAACCCAAACTCCAGCACAGAGGCTTCACGCAGGATTTCTCACAGATTTGGGGCGAAGAGGAGAAGAAATGCCAGCTCATATTATGCTCTCGTACCAGTGGAACGACCAGGCTCTTGTGAAAAAGATATACGACCGCCTCAAAGATGACGGCCTACCAGTGTGGATGGATATCGAAGGAGGGGTGGCGGGGAACATAAACGATTCGTGAGTACGGAGGAACGTCCTTAAACTTCTCTAATAATCAGTGATAGCATAAATACATAGATGATGCTGTGCGTGCTTTCAGGATGGCTGCGGGTGTGGAGGAGGCCGTGGTGATTTGTCCCTTCATGACCCCGGCGTACCAGGCGTCCCGCAACTGTAAGAAAGAGCTCAACTACGCAGACACCAGGGAGGTCATCATGGTGCCGGTCATGTTGGCCAACAACTGGGAGGCCAGCGAGTGGCTGGGACTGATCACTGCAGGGCTGCTGTGGGTGGACTTCAGGTGAGCACGTGGCACATTTTTTAAACCAGCTCATCAGAGTGTAATCCATCTGTCAGTGTGCTTCACTGAGAGGGGATGTGTATTTTACAGACTGTAAAATGTGCCCACTTATATCTCCTGTCGATGACCTCTTAGAAATGCAGGAAATGATGAGGAGCACTTTGAGCTGTGTGTCAGGTCTCTGGAGGAGGAGATCATGTTTAACGCTGGTCACCTCCTGACTGTTGAGGAACCTCCGAGCGATGTGGTGGATCAGCCAGAAGCATCAAAACCCTGCCTGAAGAAGAAACCAGGCCGAGGGTTTTGTCACGCTCTCTCAAAGCTCTACCTCCACGAGTCAGGTAGATACGGCTATACAGTATATAGAGAATATATACATATAGTTTGTGGCCACATTTCTTGAGCATTTTTAATAACTAGAATGAATCCTTTGTTCTGAGACGTGTATTAAAACTTAAATGTGCATATAATGCAACATCGCGTTTTTATAGGTGAGCAGCTAACCAGCCTGACCGACAGCAGAAACACAGTGACGCTCAGTGAGACGCCTGGAGATTACTGTTACTGGGAGGAGGTAAAGGGCACTGGCTGTAAATACTACAGGAACGTTGTCACCCACAGATATCTCGGTAAGCAGACAAAACTTTACAGACCAAAACAGCAAGTATGTGAAAAACGTGGTCTTTATTAAATGGAGCAAAATAAACTTCACATTGCGAGCCAATGTTTGTTTCCATGTCTGTACAACCAGCAATTCCGTTGAATCAATACAAAACATTTTATTTTTTCGTCGCATCGTCTGCGTCTCTGCAGGTTTTGACGCCAGCTGGAACCAGGTCCACTGCGAGGCCAGCCCGTCTGCGTGTGAGGAGTGGCTGTTGTTGGTGGATCAGTCGGACCGAAGCCACCAGAGAGCCGTCGTCATTAAGAACAAACACTCCGGGAGCTACCTGGCAGTCCAAAGTGGCCGCTTGATTGGACTAACGTCATACAATGAAGACTGCAAATGGTTCTTAGAATAAAACAGGACAACTGAACTTTGATTCAGGATGTGGTCACTTCCCTCAAACACGCGTTAGTTATTGAAGGAGTAGTCGTAGGAAGCAAAACTTGATGGGTGTATCTACAACAGGAGGTTTGGTAGAAATAAAATTGTTACTGTGACAATAACAACAAATAATAATAATAAAAAAAATCATTAGAATCTCTTTCTCTTGAGGATTTCTGGTTTCCAGTTGATCGGATGGCTTTCTTCCGTCTGCAAGAAAGAAAAGAAGATCGTCAAATGTTCTATCTGCTGCCTGGGAGTTAACATTAAAATCTGAACTGGCTTTAAACAGAACAAAACCTACAGCCGTGTCGTCCTCTTTGTACACTTTGATGGTCTTGTCGGCCTCTGCGGTGATCAGTCTGCTTTCGGAGTGGTCGAACATGCAGGCAAAGATGCCCGACTCGCTGTCCAGAGATCCGGGCTGCACCGCCGCGTGAATGCGCTGGAAGTTGTAGCCTGTCCTCCAGTCCCACATGTGGATGGTTCCATTGTCGGCTACGGAGTGAACAAAAATGTGTGTATGAGGACTGAGGTGTTTCATGTGTTTCTACTCCAATACTGTGGCACTGAGTGAGATGTTAAGAATTAAAAGCTTGTGCCGCTCGTTATGGATACCTCCAGACACCAACACGCCATCAGAGTTAACAGCCAGAGTGTTGATGATGGCGTTGTGGCCCGACAGGTTCTGGATGAAGTTGCCGTCTGGGAACATCCACTGCTTGATGTTATCAGCAGAACCGGAGGCAAACGTGTATCTGGACACAGGAAGTAAAAAGTCAACATATTAAACATAATCTAACCTAATCTTAGTCTATTTTTATGATGGCAGAACTGGTGTATTATTGTTATTATATTATATTATTATTGTTTTGTTGGTTAAATTTCCAATTTAACTTTTTTTCCTTTTAATCTATGAGTTTTTACAGCCGCAGACAAAGTTTGAAAAATTGATACAAAACTGAGAGAAGCAACAAATCCTGTTTGTGGAATGGAAGCTGGAAGTTAATGTTTAGCATATTTACTTGATAAATAACTGTTGTCGTCTATTAACCCACTACACATTAAGGTTCGGTGACTCACTGTCTGGGGTGCAGCACAATAGTTCGCACAGATTTCTTGTGGTTCGTCAGAGTCGCTCTGGTTTTCCCGGCGATCAGATCCCACAGCCTGATGGTCGAATCGTGGCTGCCTGCGAGACGTTAAAATCACGCGTCAGCTGAGATTCAAAGTCTGAGGCCGACGAAGCAGCTACAACTTCAACACTTAACGGTGATACAAATCATCTGTGTCGTTACCTGTGATGACTTGTGGTTCCGCAGCCTGACATCTCACTGTGGCCACGGTGTTGGTGTGGCCGGTTAGTGTGTGCACGTTAGCTTTCGTCCTGATGTCCCAAACCTGCATGGACAGAGAAGAAATCACTTTAATTAATGATACGTGCAGGTGCCAAACTACTTATACATCATATTCAAAACACATTAGGCTGAGCGTGACCAAGATAAAGAACTGAATGCAAACCACAGAAGGTGAATCATGACCGGGACCAGACCAGAGCCACCGGCAATAATCTGTAAAGTACGAGCTTACCCTCGCCGTGGCGTCTCTGCTGCACGTCACCAGCACGTCAATAGTTGGATGCAAGTCTAAATCGTACACAGCACTAAGATGTCCATGGTAGTGCCTGATGACCTGAAACACAGAAATCAAGTCATGTAAGCTCCATACGTTTTTTAAACTAACTCCATCACATTTTTCTCCCTCTCGTTGCAGCGTCATACCTTGTTGTACTCCAGATCCCAACACTTGACTTGCTTGTCTTCGCCACAGGAGAACAGGTAGGGGCTGCGGCTGCTGACCGCCACACCGCGCACCGTACTGATGTGTCCGGTCAGGGAGAGTTTCAGTTTCCCACTGGCCAGGTCCCAAATCTGTCAACAACAAAACAGCCTTCTGGTCATGTTGTGAGAATTACAGATCAATTCCAGAAACAGAGTCTCCAGAGGCAACAGGAGGGACATTATTAGAAAGTCAGCAGCTGTAGATACTGAATGAAGTGCTCTGATATTGCTTGTGGAATCAGTCAGCTTTAAATCACCTTTATGGTTCTGTCAGCAGACCCTGTGACAAACCACTGATTCCCAGGCTCCACAGCGATGGACCTCACCCAGCCCAGGTGACCACTGATGACCTGTCAGACAAAACATACTAGTGTTAATAACACGTAGACACATCCAAGACGTAGACTTCACTTTGGCATCAAATATATATATAAATACAGCAAAACAAACAAAATGTTTGTAGTTACCCGGAACAGTTTCCATGGTGGATGCCACTGGGGTTTAGGCATGGTTGGTGCTTTCCTCATGAGCGAAGAGTTTCTGGTGCCGCCTCCCTCCAGTAGTGACTAAAATAAACACATTTGTTATCAGCCCTGTGCTTCATTTTGGGACACTGTCACATCAAGACAACGTGGCAATACACTGCAACCTACCACAGCGGTCGACGGAGGGTGAGATCTCTCTGCTCCTCCCGCGTGTCGATGGATGTCGGCGACGCCAGCGGCAGTGCGGCTCGCCTCCTGCCTACAATTCAACAACAGCAACGTGAATATCGTTGCACCGGCAGCTTACTCAACTTCCACACTGTGGAGCGGATGAAAAAAAAGAGGTTTACCTGGCTTGTGAGGGTGGCAAAGCCAGCGCCATGGAGTGGACTCCTCCCTCACTTGGATTCCTGTGCATCTTTGTGTCAGCAGTCAATGCTACTCCTGTTGAACAGAAAATGCTCGTATAAACACTAAAATAAAGCTGATGCGGTTCACTGAATGTGCCCAGAACATTTACAATAGTGCAGCTGGACTCGATTAATAGCACAGTACTTACCAGGTCCAGAGGGATAAGCATGTGTGCCAGTGATCAGGTACTCTGGGTCATCCCCTGAAAGAAGAAGATTCAAACATGATTCAACATTCACAAAAACAACAAGAAAATCATCTTTGCATTAGTCCAAATAAGTTACACTGAGACTATACTGAGGCTAACATGTTTGTTTCATCCTCACCTGGCTGTGTGTAGCTCTGGTGGCCGTGCAAGCTGCCGGGAAGCTGTGAGACTCGGTCTTTCCCTTCCTTCAGGACAGGCATGTGTAACACTGCACCGTACTCCGCTTTTAGTTTCACGCCCATCTTTAGCTTGAAGCTGGAAACACAAGAGACAGTGGTGGAGAAGAGCCTTTTAAAAAAAAAAAGAGTGTTTTCAAAGGTGACTTCAAAAAAAACGGCACAGAGTTTGCAGCCTGCTCTCCTCGGGCAGGCTCGTCCAGCGTCACACTGCAAATCCTTTGTCACCTTTGTGTTTACATCTAAAACGAGGAACAACAGTGGACACAGTGCGCTGCAACATGGCCTCTCAGAGCTTTAGAAGTAATTAATAATCATCATAAGCAACTGGTATAGTGTAAGGAAGCCAGAATCTATGATGGGAGCATGTTTCTTTGTAGTTTTCAATGAGCTGGAGACAGGAAAGCAAGAAATGACAATAATCTACCTGCTACAGATTACAGCAGACAGAAATGAAAAAATAACACCAAGGTTTCTACATATTGAGTTAGTAAATGAAAGCGAGAAACCAGGACTGTTTGATATTTGATTATTTGCACAATCTTGACCTATGGGCATCATCTCTGTCTTTAAAAAGTGGAAAATTTACAATAAAAATAAACATTTATGTCCATAGAAGACTGGAGAGAGCTTCAGGGGTAGTGGTAAATAATTGATTTTATTTAATTGAAAGTTAATTTCTCTCTTTATTATGCCACGTAAACTTTCCAAACTGTTAAAGTTCATTACGTCCATCCAAATGAACTGTGAGTGGCCAGGAAAACAGAAATAAGGTTAATTTTCTCTGTACTGATCACACAAATCTACAAAAAAACTACTGCACTTGAACTGGTCAAACTGGACCAGACTAACAATAGAGACGATGGAAAGGTTTAAACCCGGTTTAAGACGTGTCAGTCATTTAATGCACATACAAAAAACAACAAAGAAATAAAGTTCAAACTCTTCAACAGGTATTAATGTGGTCAAATTACCTTTCGTCGTCCCTTGCGACGGCTTTCGCATGATCGGACACAAACATATCATGCGTCCTTTTGAGAGATCTGAAGACCAGAGTGTGGACCGAGTGTTTCTGGACATCCTGTACGAGAAAACAATTGTATGAAGTACATTATATTTAACCACCGCAAACACGTCAGCATGTATGAATGGCCCTCCTCTTAAATTGAAACTATGCGACACGAAATCGTGCCGTAAAACTTAGCGTGATCCAGCAATTAGCCGGGCCCGACGTGGTGAACGTTGTAACGTTCCGCCGGAGCGGGAGCGAAGAAAAAGCCCCAACAAAGAGCTCAGAGCTCGGCTTACCTCCGTCATCGTGCCGATGTAAACACGGATGATACGCCGCCGTTGAAGAAAGTACTTTTTAAAATGATTACAGGCCGGCCGCGCTCAGAAATGTATCACAATCACAAAAACACGACCATCGCCACACACCGACCGACGTTATACGACCCGGAAGTAAACAAGAACAACAGCAGCGGGAGTTTGTCAGCGCCACCTACCGGCCAGGAAGTCCACCTGCAAAAACAAAACACACCACACTGAGAGTTCACTTCAGTTTGTACCTCTCTGTTCTGTGTTGTCGTGATTGTGTTTAACACTGCTGTTAGCCTCATGTTGTGCAATGGAGGTTGAATGTCATCTGGGGTTGATAATATGAATAATTATAATGGTAATAATTAAGATGATTTGCATGGAAACAGCAGTTACAAAGTGCTTTATAAGGCAGATATAAAAAGTGAAACTGGAAAAGACAATGGCATGTAGGACGATGTCCAGATTTTTAGTGGGCAGAAATGGTCTGGACTGAATCACTGAGTTACATGTTAATCTGCGCTGATCAAAAAAGACACCAACACTTCTACAATGTTGAGTTATTAGATGATTCAGAGACTGATATTTGATTATTTGGACACACTTGTCCTATGACCAATATCTTTGTCTTATCGGCATTTTTCTACACAAAACAATGTGACATTCAACTGAATTAATAAAATCTTCTTCTTTTGGCAACTTAACATGACAATAATGGCAATATATCAAAAATCAACCGATCAGGGTTTGGTTAATAAAGCGAATCAGATCCGCAGATACGTTTCATTACATTGGCCACTGCTGCATTTTACATGTAATATATCCGTCATATAATGATATATCTTTTAATACTGACAAGAATCTGTATTAATTAATGCAATCTAATGTAATTTAATTAAAGTTTTAAGGATGCTGCTCAGTCCAAGTTTGAGTGAAACATATCAGTGTCTGAAGGAATATGTTTAGTCTAATAAATACTCAGGTTATAACTATATTTTATAAATAATAGCACACGTCTGTTATATTATGTCCATCACTGTCTAGTAATCGTTGCTTTTTGTGCTGCTGCTATAGTACCTGTGGAAATGTTTTGACTGTAGATCCAGTGGTTTAATCTATTACATTTATAGTTGTAGTTTTTATATGACAATGCCTTTACATGCATTTTCTATGCAGGCATATAATAATGTGATATACTTATTCAATAAATGGGTCTTCTAACTTGCCCAGTCTTTCTCTGACAGTTGCATTGTTAAACAAAACAAAACAATTTGTCTGACCTCAGGAACTCCAAACCGAAACCATGTCATCAGTTCATTTGTCCAAAGTTTGTTTTTGTACTTGGGATGGGAATTAAACTTAATTTATATATATTTTTGCCCAAAAAAAAAAAAAAAAAAAGAAGACCTGCACCTGATTTCTGCTTGTGTATATTATACTGAAAAAATATTTAAAACCTACCTTTTTCATTTTGCATAAGATAGCTAATGTGTTCCAGAAATGTCAACACATTGATTTTCACTGATAATAATTATCACTATAATAAATGTAACATGAATGAATGTAACGTGCAGTGAGGAGAGGCCAAAGTTTAGTATTCCTGCCTTATGTAACAGGGCATGTTTGCCTAACAGAGTACACAAATTAATGGTTATCCAAACCATCCAAGCCAAAAATATTTATCAGCTGGTGTGGGCTGCCATGTTGTGGCAAAGCAGACCATAACCAAACAATCATGGGCTGCCATGTTGTAAACAAACGTGTTTAGGACAAAATTTCTACTTGCAAGATTTACTGTTGGCTAATTAGTGTGAGAAATCTTTTTGACATTAGGGAATGAAGTGGATGCTTCATTCTTTTGCACAATTATCCTCGATACAAAGGCATTTGTTATTTGGCACAACTATTGATGATGAGGCAGATGGAATTTGAACAGGTTATCTTACCACTAATACCTGTTAAAACTTACTTATTAAAAAGCAGTTCTTGTTAAACCCAGGTAAATAGAAGGGCAACATCAGCCGCCCCCAACATGAACTATTTGTGAATAGGTTATGTTATCGCACACACAAGCAACAGATAAAAAAGGACATTGACACAAACCTCAACTTACCTCTGCAGATTTTGCATAGCATCCTAATGTTTACATGACAAATATACAGTATACTCTTGCACATCAGTGTACATGCAATTCTTGCACTTCTCCTATTTATGTTTTATGCCTTCTGTGGGGTTTAATTGACGTCTCATGTTTCTGGCAGGACTTGAAAAATAAGAATTTCATTCTTCTCTCTTTACACGTGGCAAAGTTTGAATTAAGTTTATTACAAAGCAGATACAAAAAGCTAGAACCCCCCTGTAGATCGTTATGTAATCCAAATCACAGATCCTGTATTGACACTGTAGTATTGATTATGTACTATAGACACCATAAGAAAATGAACAAAACAAAATAAAAAAAAAATACTTTGAAAGAACAATGTTTAGGATCCATGAGTACAAGATGAAGACTGTGAAACTACATTCAAAGCTGTCAGTCTTAGTTATTAGTTATTATTATTATTAATTATTAATTAAGCAATTAATTAATTTATCTATATTACTGTAGTTTGGTTTGATTCATTTTATTTAGTTTAGGTGGATATTAAATTAGTTATATCCACCCGTCTGTTTACTTTGCATTGATGCACCATATTGATTTTAGTCTTTAACTAAACGCTGAACAAGGACAAATGCTGTTCAGATGAGGCATGATTGAGAAACTTCTTGTGAAATGGGAATGACCTGAAGGTCAATGAATTGAATTTTTTTTTTCATCTGTTCCTGCCGCAGCCTGGATCTCTGCAGGACTCGCTCCATTATGCTGCTGCAGCTAAGTGGAGAGTTCGTTCAAATCTGCTTTTCTCTTCTCGTTGGAAGAAATTAAAGTCTGAAATTTGCTAGAAAGAGGGATACAAATATGAGCTGTATCCTAAGCAATGTATTTAATTCAGTAAGGTATTTTACAAATTAGACAGGAATAGGAAGAACATGAAAAATGTAAATGTAAGCAATAAGTCTGAGTTCACATGGCCAGACGGCAAAAAGGAGTGGGTGGAAAATCACCTCTTGGTCTGTGTTCTGTCCTGACTGTGTGGGTGAGGAGGGTTGCTGTGTATTGACCTAAGGTCGCAGATGGTTGGGTCAAATTGGCAGTTGTTTCAAATTCCTGTTGCAAATGATCTTTCCTTACCATTGTCATTCACCTCAGTTGGTTATGAGCCATATGAGATATTCACATGTGAAATAAAATGATTTTTATAAGGTATTTTGTCAAGACATCTGGATCTAGGCAGGCAGCCATTCAGACTGTCCAATGAAGTTACCTTGACACGCTTCCAGGGAAGGCCTCGTTCGTTGTCTGATATACTGAAACTGATACTGAAAACTCTCTCTCTCTCTCTCTCTCTCTCTCTCTCTCTCTCTCTCTCCCCACCACCATCACCATCACAACCATCTGTAAACAAACAACTGTCTCATTAATGCATGTTAATGCATGTTACTAACTAAACTTCTTCCCCGGAGTTTCTGTGCTCTCTCATCCAGCAGATTCTCATGGATCGTGGCTGCTGCTGTGGTCCTGCATGACGTCCACTACATATATTATTACTGTCACTGTTGCCTCCATATCTCCCTTACAGTTTATACATAGCTAGTTAATGATTTACTGCTGCTGTGCATCTTTGTCTCTCTATCTCTATCACGGGTTCCAATGCTACTGTAATCATTCGGTCATTCGTTGTAATTGTACGATATGTTTCTGTTGATTTGTTCTGTACACGTGACATCTATTGCAGGTCTGTCCATCATCGGAGAGGGATCCCTCCTCTGTGGCTCTTCCTGAGGTTTCTTCCACATTTTTTTCTGTTAAAGGGTTTTTTATAGGCACGTTTTTCCTCACTCGAACCGAGGGTCTAAGGACAGAGGGTGTCACTCCCTGTACAGATTGTAAAGCCCTCAGAGGCAAATGTATTTTGTGACTTTGGGCTGTACAAATAAAGTTTAATTTATTTCATTTGATTTGATATCAGTGGACACAAGAAACCTGGGTGTGACAATGGGCAACTAACTGTCCTTCATGGCTAACATCACTGCGACAACATGCTCCTGCAGACTCCATAAGATGAGTAGGACACATCCCTTCATCGCTCAAAGGACGATGCAGGTTCTGGTCCAGGCTTTTGCCCTGCCTAGACTACTGTAACTGGCTCAACAATACAGCAGAACGAGCAATAATGTTTTATTGTTGTAGGATAAATGTAGTGTCATCTAAACTAATGCAATACTGTGAAGAAGTAACGACAAACCATGGCTTGGCTACGAAAAGGCATTTATTTAGTGCTTAACACTGAAGAGGAAAAGGAAAGCGTGACACACCGAGACACATCAGAATGTCAGCCACTTTCCACGGAGAACTACTCTTTCATGTAAGGTTGGTTTGTTGTTGTGCTGAACGTGTCACCTGCAGCCTAAACAGATCACAAGCATATGAGTCTACTTTTTAGCATCTCCAAGTCCAGCAAATCCCTTTGCTGTTGATTGCTGTCCACCGGCAGTGATGCGACTGAGGGGAATGAGCTTCATGGTGGTCTCTTTGAGGGAATACCAGCGGTTGTGCCATGTGACCCAAATAATGCCATTGTCAAAGCCAAATTCACCTGCGTCCTTTTCTGTGTACCTGCCACCTAGATGAAGAGACCACAGACAGATTAGATACTCAGGTGTGTGTTTGTTAATATAAACACAACTGTCAGCAGATCAGATCAGCCATGTGCTCTTACCTGGGTAGTATTTGCCGTTCAAATGTGCTGCGTGACATCTGTTCATCCACCAGCCGGAGCCGTCTTGTTGAGCACAGTTGCCAGAATACTTGTCATTGTCCTTGTCAATGGTACTGAACTGCATGCCGTTGTGAGACGTGTAGAACTTGTCACTGGGATCGTCACCAAAGTCAAAGCCGTCGAAAGCGTCTCCAGCATCACCACCAAAGTAGAAGCCGTATGTCAGACGGTACATGTCGGCCTCTGATCCGATTCTGAACATGTTGTAGTCGGCATACCTGTAGGGCGGAGGCCAACAGAGAGGATTAAAAAAAAAAACACTTTTTCCTTCTTCAAAGTAAATCTCATTTTTCGGGTCATATTTGCATTGTCAGTGAGTCACTTTGCTCTCCTCTTATATAGCCTGTTATCATCTGTATGTGTGTGTGTACGTGCCTTTTGTTGCCATCCCAGTCAACAAGCTCTATCCTCAGCACAGTTGGCATCGCCGTATTGGCAGTCAGCAGATGTATCTTCTCGTTACCGAGCCAGAACTCTGTGGTGTCATCTGGTGAGAGATAACCAAAGCCGTTCTTGTACTGGATCCAGTCCTTGCCGAAGTCCACACTGCCGTCGCGTCTCTGTGGACACAAAAAAGTGATTCGGGTCGAACTTTGTGACAGCAGTGCAAGATTTTTACTCCAGTTTCTGTAATTAGTCAACAAAACATTTCACAAAATCCTATCAGTAGAGTGATGGAGTGGGAAGTTGGGATAACGGACTGTCGTACACTTAGTCTCACTGTATTTTGTCAAATGCATTAATTGACCAGACACCATACATTTCATATATACAGTATAATATTGTATACTGTGTAATTTTCACACAATCTCTAATCCCCATTATTGAGTTTGTTTTCACACTCTCTGCTCTGTTTCTTGGATGAGATAAAGTCTAGAAATCATCCAGTGCCAGATGAAGTCAGTAAGGAGCCACTTTCTTTAACTGTGACAGAAAAACAAGCGTACCCTCTGTATTACTGTGAAGCCGCGTCCAAAGCTGTCGATCTCACAATAGACCAGGAACTGCTCTGTAGCTTTGGCTGGCTTGATATAGTAAAGACCGCTCTTGGTGGCACCTTTGATTGCAACATCCTGACAGTCTGATGAAAGAAGGGAAGAAGAAAAGGGAAAAGTTCAGCATTATTAAATCTATTACATAATCTTAAAACCTCAAAGACTGCCTGCTTCACTCCAGACTGTTTCTGTTTATTGCAAATCAACTAAAAAAATATATCAAATCTGCATTTCCTTTACATATAAAGTTTAGAAATAACTTTGAAATGAGGTCACAGCAAACCGCATCTAGTACAAATCTGTTTACTTTGCAATGAGTCACTATATTGATTTTAGTCTGTAACTAAACACTGAGCAAGGACAGATGCTGTTCAGATGAGGCGTGATTGAGAAACTTCTTGTGAAATGGGAATGGTCTAAGGGTCAGTGAATTGATTTTTGTTGTTGTTACCTGTTCCTGTGATGGGCTCGATCTCAACTTCTTCTTTGCAGGGCTGACTGCATTTCTGCTGCAGCTGATTGGAGAGTTGCTTCAAGTCTGACATTCTCCTCTCGTTGGTCTGGAGTAAACCCTGAAGTTCACTGGAAAGAGGGATACAAATATGAGCTGCGCGAGGTAGAAAACAGGTATTTTTTACCAAATAGATGGGACGAGAAGAAAGGAAAAATAAATAGCAAAGATAAAGAGATAAACCACGATTAAATTTGAGTGGGTTTTTTTCCAATGTGAGGAATAATAAGAGTCCCAGTATCTACAGGGCAAAGAGGAGTGGGTGGCAAATCGCCCCTTGATCTGTGTTCAGTCCTGACTGTGTGGGCGAGGAGGGTGGCTATGCATTGACCTGAAGTTGTGGGAGGTTGGCAGATGTACAGGAGCAGTACAAGTATGAAGTACCTTTTTTTTTTTGCTATTTTATTTTCTACATTAAACAATGTATTATAAAATTTAATCATAATTCCTGATGCCGTTACAGGCAAATCAACATTACAACTGGCAGAAGTGGAGCAAATTTGATATATTTTACATATAACAATGCATAATAATAACTGTTACAATGAGGTATTCATATGTTGTAAATAGAAATGCCAATGTTGTAAAAGTAGTTACTATCAAATAAATGGACTGGATTATAAAAAGTACAATATTTCTTTAGAAAAATGAGTGGAAATGAAGTATGAACGATAAACGATATCAAAATACTTCAGTGGCTCAGATTTGTATTTAAATAGAATCCCTGAGTAAATATGTTGGCATGGAGGTTCATACAGTATAATTTCTAATGGTAACTTACAAGAGTTGCCGTTCCTGTTCGATGATGGTCTTTTCAAATCGAACAACATCATCCAGAACACTTGATGACTTTTTGATGTATGAGTCTGAAAAAAAAAAAAAGTGTGTCAGTAGTGATCTCAACTCAGTTTCAAAACATTCACCACAGTTAAATAATACTTGAAATACAGGAGACAAAATGATCCAGCCATATTAATAGGGGAGACTGAAATGTAGTCGTACAAAGATGATATTTAAGGACAACGAACTGAGTGTGTTACCTTGAGGTGAACTCTTCTGTGCTGAAATAGTAGAATCTTTCATGTAGACAACTGTTTCTTCAGCTCCTTGGGTCAAATTGGCAATTGTTTCAAGTTCCCGTTGCAAATCGCCTAACTCCTGGGTTACACTTGGCCTGTATCTCATCAAGTAATCAGCCACTCCACATGTAGTTGGACAATACCTTCCCTGTGCACAGATAGGACAAGTGAAAAGCATTGATGATGGTGTGCTCATGGATATATACAAGCCACACAGCAAAAAAATATAAGCATATGATTTGTAACTGCCTACTTACGAAGCCGTCATTTGGATTGCATACTGATAGCATGCTGTCTCCTCTGATTTGCTACACACAAAAAAAGACAAAAACAGTTTAGATTTTTTTGTTCTCGAGGAAACTGCCTCAGTGAGAAAGATCCGACTTCAGTAACTTACTGCCGATGAAAAGGAGAAAAGTAACAGAAGTCCTCCTGCTGTAGCAAGAAGTGATGGAGCCATGTTGCTTTGTTCACCAGTCGCAGCCTTGCAGTGTTCTTGCAGAATGAGGAGCTGCTGGACTCTGTGGGATATTTATCTGAGCAAGGTCCTCGGTTCAGTGTTTGATAAGGGGTTCATATGCAAACATCCCACTCAGTGTGCTGGGACAGAGCTGTGACTCAAACATCCAACAGTGGTCATTTCCCAGATTTGACTGCAGGTGTGCTACCAGAGCCTAGCCATGACTGACTGTACCATTAATTAGACAGACAGACAGACAGACAGACAGACAGACAGACAGACAGACAGACAGACAGACAGAAAGGCAGAAAGGCAGATAGATAGATAGATAGATAGATAGATAGATAGATAGATAGATAGATAGATAGATAGATAGATAGATAGATAGATAGATAGATGACAAAGCAAGTTCAAGAAAATGTTGACTCAGATTTGTATATCATTACCTTTTGTACCAAATATATTATGTTTTTTTTTTTTTTTTATTGGACTGGCAGTCAAGTTGGGCTTATTCCAGTTAGAACTGGAACAAGAACAAGAACAAGAGTTTATTTACAATTCTTATTCATCATAAGATCGTCACTGAAATCAAAGATAACTGCATGAGTCACTCTTTAAAGACAGAATGTCATTTCAACATGTCCCTGTGAAATATTAACATCACCGTGCTGTCAGTAAAGAGTTGCCAACAAATTCTGGATGAACAAATTATTTTTATTGACTTAACGTCTCAACGAAATGACTCATTTTGATTGCCAGTTAAAACGTCTCAATAAGACGCAGAGAGAAAACAAACAAGCAAGCAACAATACTCACAATAAACCAAAATGACAACAAAATCACATTTATAAATTAATATTATAAGTGGATTTTATATTCTAGCATTCCACATATGATGGTTACACATGGTCAGGCGTATGTCTTGAGGTCACTGCAGGCACAGTGTTACACCTTAGACTGTACGCAGCTACATGTTTGCGTTTAGAAAATGGTAACAGACATCATAGGGCTGTCTCACTGTCTAGCCACAACAGATATGTGTTTGCAATGTGTCAAAATGTTGGGCCACTCAGGGTAAACGTACTTCCTTGTTTGTAGACCATTTATAGACATAGAGTAGCTGTGGCACTATTCTGAGCCTGACAGTTTTCTTCATAATTGAGGCGGCAACATGTCAGAAATCCTCCATTCTTGACCTTGACCTAGACATCTTGGACCATTCTTTAATTCAGTGTACAAATGTTATTGTATATATATATATATATATATATATATATATATATATATATATATATATATATATATATATATATATATATATATATATCTTTTTGATACATAGTCCCTTGTCCCTTTGTCTTTTTAACTGTACTTGTACCTGTACCATGTGTGTACCTGTATGCACACTTGAGAGCAAAGAAAATGTTTGTATGTGTTCTGAGGGGCAGTTACAATTTCTGACAAAGAATGAGGAATGATAGAAATAAAAATATTCAAGGTGAGTTTTAAAAAAATTCAATTCACTATTTCATAACTTTTGTAAAAAAGAAAAAGTTTAAACATCGCAAAAATCGCTCATATGTGTATAGTAAAACATTATGAGCTGTGGAGCCAGGCTTTGTCAGGACACTCTGATAGTTTACTCTTGCTCTTGTATTAATATAAATTTAGCTGCAGTACAAGGTCAAACCACTAGTGGGTGTGGAACCACAACATACAGACCTACAACCAGTAAACACACCTTCAAATCAAAGACTTCAGAACACAGCAGTGAAGATTGTGTTAAGAGAAGACATTTGACTACTGGCAAATACTTTTGAAATTACTACACTTTGACATTTTCTGTGAGATATTTTAAATCATGTCCCCAAGAAACTAAATCTGACTTACAACCACACTGAAACACATAAAGATAAATGACTCCCTGGTTTTCTTTCTTTCTTTATTTTTTGTTAAGTTATTGCATGAAGAACTTCCTCATGCTTGAAAACTTCATCATGGACACATTGCGCGTAGTATTTCAGGCACAAAAGAGTTAATCATGAGAGTTTTCTTCCATCTGCAGGGAAATCAGCTTTTTTCTGTAAAAGCACGTTTCATTTTTCTCAGGCTTAGTTTGTATGAAGCACACGCGTGGAGCTGGAATACTCCATATGAGAGCAGAGGAACAGACAGTCACGACAGACAGTGATGCTGTAAATGAATAACTATGTAGGATTTACACATTAGGGCAGATGTGTAGGTTGGTGGTGGAACATGTATCAAGTGATATTTTTTAGGTGTTTTCATCAGTCCTTTTGTGTAGATGAACATTTAGTCCCGTTCAGTCAGTCTGGAATAATCTCATTAGGAATGCTGTGCTAATCTGCATGAAGAATGAAGTGCTTTCAAACGGGCTTCTGGTGATTCTACCATACTTTAACTTACTTATCAAAATTCAGGAACAAAAAAACAAAACGTTTCAACAATACGATATATACAATATATAATATATATAATAATAAAACGTATGATGAGAAGAATTTAGACGTTGATGGTGGGAAATAAAATTTACAAGACTGAACAGCTGGACAACAAATACTTTATTTGGTGTCTGGTCCAAATTGTCTAGGAGGTGGTGTGTCTTATTGGACAGGCATCTTATTTTTGGTGGCAGGCAATTAACGATAATCAAGTTTCAATATGATGGATTTTAGATCAGGAAAGTCGTGGTCGATTTCAGAACCGTGCTGTTGATGATTTTACTTACAGAGAGCCAGAAACTGCACGTTCAGGATCTAGCTACAGTTATATTCAAAGACATCAGTGCGGTATCACATTTAATACATCTCATTTCACGTCTCAGGAACAGTAAAAATGCCCAGTCACCTCTCGTCTCAGTCACATTTAGTTTCCCACGGGGCGTTGAAATCCACCTTTTCTCTTGTGACATCGAGGCCTCTTTTACAATGGAAATGTCTACTGTGGATTAAACTGTCAGTGCGTTACTGGATCTATCACTTCCACAGTATTCCACAGCACTGCTGTGTGAAAGCGAGTTAAGGTTATATGGACGAGGAAAGTAAAGAATGTTTGCAGTCAATTACACATTCAAGGCCGCGTTTTGCTGGTCTTATCACTTGAATATTTGCCATGCTGTACAGTTGGTGATAATGGGTAACCAGTGGATGTTCTATAGGGCACTCCAGGCAAACATGCCCTTTTTTTATTACATTAAAACAAGTACAGATAGATGTGACTGAAGAAGGTTTCATCTGTGGGCCCCATGTTGACATTAGATGATAAATCTTACCTTTACTACCTCCCTGTGTGACCTAGTTTTATTATGTGGAAAAAAACAGACCCCGGATGGATATAAAGCCTCACTGACCTGAGAATGAACTGTCGGGCCCATGAACCTAAACAGTGCTGAACTTTTGCTGAACTGGATTCTTTGTGCTACAACACCAGATGGAAAGTGTCTCTTTCTTTCTCTGAGTGCCATAAAGACATGCGCACTCTCTCTGAACACAGTGTCCAGGATGTTAAAATGTATTCACTGGTTCCAGGTTGACTTTCTAACAATGTTTGTACTTTATCAGGATGCAAAGCAACCCAAAAAATAAAAAATAAATAAACTATGTAAAGTTTTTAGCTTTCTTTATGGGAGCTGAAATTGTTTACCATGTACATCACTACTAACATGGTGCCCTGAAAACATTGGAAATATGTTTGGTAGTAATCAACTTAATCTACTTAAGTTTCAAGACTGAAGAACAAAGTCGGCATAGTTTACAAATGGCATGACCAAGAATTAAACTTAAAGTGCCTTGTTTAGTTTCCTCCATTGGCCAAAAGTATAAGTCTGGAGCCGCTTGACCATGGTGTAAATCTCTCCAGGACAGAGGGCAAAGGTTTGTTATAATGCCATCTCGGGTTCAACCTATGGTCACAGACGTTAAGTCGACTCAGCTGAATGTTAAAAACATGAGGTTGACACACGCCATGTCTGACTTTAGATTCGTCATTGAGCAAGAAAAAAATCTTTCATGCGATGCCGCGGTCCTAAGTTTTCTGTGACTGTGTTACCAAGCAACCATGTTGACCTGGATATGTTACACTTAATATTTATTTATTTGCCTTATAGATTTATTGTACTTTGCTTTGGCTGCGTGTTCAGTTTGCTTTGCAGCCAGTTTGACGTGTGTTCATGTTGAAGATATGAGCCCCATGTTATTAGCAGTATATTAATACTTGTCTCTATCTGTTGGCTCTTGGCACATCATGCAATTTATTGCCCTGACTGAGTCATACAGTTTGTATTTGTGCTGTCTCCAACCTGTCAAGTTTAAATATCATGCAATAAATAAAAAAAAGATAAAGGTAGAGCATGTTTAACTTTCAGGGTTAATGTTATTCTTAACCTTGAGGATTCTTGATGTGCTCGACAGCTGTTTGTAGTGATTATTGATTACAGCACATTGGTTGGTGCCATTTTTTTACTGGATGGCACTAAAATTTAACTAGTACAATTTTAAGGTACCTAACTATTTATATTTCATATACTCTGTTTAAAGGTACATACATTAGGTACATCAATTACAGTGAATAATCTGAATACCTCCATTGATCATGACACAAAAGGACTGCAGTATAAATCCTGCGGTGTTTGTTGTTGTAAATGCTAAATGTTTCTTAAGTTTTATAATTTATTTGTTTTGGTGCAAAAATACAGCAGTATGAGCTGAGTGCATGAAACTCTAATGAAAGTTATAAAGTTTCTGTTTTGCTATAAGTGCATTGCTTGCAGGTTTTGCAGCTTAGAAGTTCAAGTCCTTGTTTGAGCTGATCACAAACACACCTCCTTAGAAATTGGGTTTGTCTGCTCTGTGGATCAACCTGGTTTTCTCCATCTGAAAAAACAACTGACCCATAAGTTAAATACCAGCAATTATTTGACCCTCTTGCAAGGATTTCAAAGTATCTAGGTCAGCTAATGTGAGAAATGATTCGAAGACACAAGCTCAAAAAGGCTGAAGTGTTTCTCAAGGTTTTTTTTCTGGGTTAAAAGATGAGTATGTAAGTGAAACCTAAAGGATTACAGTAATCTGGTCAAAGGAATGCTGAAACGTTTTATCTAGTCCTGTGTTTCCTCTGAGAAGATGCAGACCATCCAACACAGCCTGCCTTTTCCCAACACTGATCCTGGATTGGATGACGAGACAGAACAGATTAACCGAGTTAACAATGTCCAGTACCCACCAACTCCTCTGCAAGTCATTGTTTGGCGGGTAATCAGCTTAATGTTCTAATTAGAAATTTGTTGTGAAACACTGAGAGTAGCAAAAAAAAAAAAGCTGGAAAAAGTTACAACAAAACACAATGAAATAATGTCGGGTCTGTAAAATAACACAAATAAAAGCAAAACCTTTCTATTGATATATATATATTTTTATGTGTGTGTATATAGCCTAACATTTCAACTTGTTATGAACCAATATGAACCAAATTTTGATCCCATGCTTTGAGCTTGTAAATATCAGGGGTGAAAAGCAATTATGTACACTCGTTTGTACTGCAAGTACAATTTAAAAACATTTGCACTTTAGTACTTTGATTGTATACGCATGTAAATGTATGTAAATATTTCATTCACTACTGTTTAAGATTAAGCAAGAACTCCCACCTCCATCAGATATCAATTCATAAAAAACACAACTGAGGAAATTAGTTTTCTTCAAGATGATTTAAGTTTAATGACTCACAAACATTTATTGAAATGAAGACATGTCTTCATATTAAACAATGTTAATTCATCTTCTGGAGCCAACTGACAGCCTGTAAACACTTTATACATGACACCGTATAAATGTTATGGTGAACATGTTTGCATGAACGTTCACTCTCCTTTTAGCTCTGGTTTTGGTCTCCACCGCCGAGTCAGAGGGAAATAACTGACTCTTTAGTTGCTAAATGCTCCAAATGGTTATCAGCTATAGTTGCTAACTTTGTTTGTCTGCCACTGGGTGGTGAACAGTTTGTGAGTTTAGTTTTTTTGTCTCCGAAAACCAAGTGATGGGAACTGTGAGAGTGAATCAAAACATCAAAATTAAAAACATTGAACTGATAGATGCTTAAATGCTCTGTGTAGCTGTGATAGTTGTAGAATTGGGTGATAATTAATGATTTATTTATATATAATATCCATCAGTGCATCTTTGATGTAGATTAATAGTATTTTTTTTATTGAAACCATCTTAAGGTTTTTATGTTAAGGTAAGGCATTTGTCTTTTAAAGCGATAATGAAAATAATGGCAACATATATGATATGCTGTGGAGTTTGCATGTTGCTCCTCGCATCTGTGTGGGTTCTTTCCAAGTACCCCAACTTCCTCCCACTCCAAAGAAATGGAGGTTTATGGGTTGACTGTAAATTGACCGTAGGTGTGAACGTGAGTGGTTGTTTGTCTCTGTGTGTCAGCCCTTTGATGAACTGGAGACTTTTCCAGGGTAGTGCCAGCTGAGACAGGCTCCAGCCTCACTGTGACCCTGATGAGGATAACGCATAAAATAGATGGATGGATGGATAATGTGCGGTACAGTAAGTGGCCTTCGATCTTCGGGGACCAGTGACTGGAGTCAGAAAACAGACAGTGATGCAGCATTTGTTGGACAAATTTAAGGATAAACGGTAAATAGCACATTAGATAAGACATATACACAATAAGTAAAACCAGAAAATACATAGCAACACATAGTTATGCAGCTGAAAAGGCAGAAGCTGAAAATATGTATATATGTATGTAAAGTATGTTCAACCTCCTCATGTGTTAACACGTTGCATTAAACATCACACATGTGTGTCGCCTCCTTCATTCTGCACGTGCTAAAGTACTTTACAGCTAATTCTCTCGTTTGCTGAACCAAAGCAGGAAAAAACAACAACGCACCTCAGTGCAAACAGCACAAAAAAACACGCAAGATGTTGAGGAATTAAGGAACATGCGCACGTGTGTGATGTCTCTCGTGGCCAATCGTGTCGTTGGAATTTCCTCCGAGCTTTTCACTCCTCCTCGTGCCACTGAGGATAAGAAGCAGATTTCACTCCGGCACTTCAGGATATTCTCTCAGGAAACTTTTCAGGATGCTGCAGCTGTTGACATTCCTGGTGGAGAAGCTCTCTCTCCTCTACAAATTCAAACTTTTTGTCCCCAGCTGTCCGGACCAGGAGCGGGAGCGGGAGCGCCACTCACACCGGGAGCGCACCCAACCGCCCCTCCGAAGGGGAGACCTGCTGGAGGTCCCCAGAACCCTTTTCACCCACTTCGGCATTTATCTAGGTGACAATAAAGTGGCTCACCTCATCCCTGACATCCTGCTCGTGCTTACAAACGACGAGAAGCTCATCAGCTCTGTCATCACGAACAAGAGGCTCATTCTTGGCTGCATGTACAAGTGTGCCACGGTGCGCGTGGACACATTGGAGAACTTTGCGTATGGCTCCAAGATACTGGTTAACCGCATGGATAAGACGATGAAGAATCACGTGTTTCCCAATGAAGAAGTCGCCAAAAGAGCTGAAAAACTCATGGGAGCAATCCAGTACAGTCTGCTGTGGAATAACTGTGAACACTTTGTGACACACTGCAGATACGGATCTGCAGTGAGCAGGCAGACAGAGAAGGTATAGTCCTTAAAAACCTTTCAGGAAGTGCAGAATTATATGACTGTTAACAATTGTTGTTCTGGTTACTGAACAGGTTAGATGACACATACAAATATAGACATACAGGTAGGCTTGTGCAGAGGCAAACACACATATTGGCGCCTTGGAGTGTGGTCATTTTGCACAGAGAAAGATGCAGCGCATGGTTGTAGTCAGTTAAACTATGGTTGGATTAACCCCCAGCCTCCCTCCCAGACTTGATACTTTGTGTATGTATCCTGTCACCTCCAAGTTACCATGACATACACTGCTCCATCACAAAACAACCGGCTGGCACCCTCCTTTGTGTGCGAGTGAGATTTAAATTAAATGAAACACACAAGACAGATCACATTTAAGTTTAGGTCAAGGTTTCTCTCAAGAAGTCATCAGAACTGAGCCGATAAGTCGAGCAGGTCCAGATATGCCCCGTGTTCTGATCAGTTTAGCTCATTTAATGTAATCTGCCCTGTGCTGTTTTTGTCTTGTTTCCAAGACAACTGTATAGTAAACGGTCTTCAGAAACCCTTGCACTTAAGTGAATGCACACTCCCAAACAATTCTATAAATCATATTACCAAAACAAACAAACTTTGAGGGGATCTCAGTTTTTAGGGCCCCTGCTACAGAGGCAGCCCTGCTTTGCCCTGTTGGTAATCCAGTTTTGAGTTTAACACGGGGCTGAAGCTGTTAAACCATCACAGGTAACTGAGGAATACTGTTGCTATGGTTACCCCCAGATTAACATAGCACACTGATTTAGAATGGGACCACAGAAACTATGTTTGTGGTATGAAAGATGCGCTTTTCAGACACTTTTCAGGTGGAAGTCGATCAGAAATGTTGTCAGAAATGTGAAATAATAACCTTTTCTCTCTCTCCTTTGCAGTTCTGTGAGTGCTTGAAATCAGTCATCAGAGACCAGCGCAGCGTGATTGTCACAGTCTTTCTCGGAATGATCTCCATCATCTGCTTCGGCGTTGCGCCGTCAACTACGTTACTCACAATACTCATTCCCTTTACTCTATGGATGGCTGGTTAAAGGACAAGCGCACACAAACACACAAAGAAACATGCAGACAAACTGAACTTTTGCTTGGCACGGACTCACTGGAAACCTCATCAGGATGGTGCAGGCTAGTGATGTGTCACAACCATGCTTTCATTTCATGGCGTAGACCATGTTTAATGTCTTGTGTTGATACATAGTTTCTTATTTGTTCCTCGTGAGTGCAGAGAAATGCATCAGTTCTTTGATTTTACTTTGACGCATGATGATGAGGTTATTAACATTTGAGTCATCACACTCTACAACAAGTAGTGTACTTAATATAATGCTGTAAATATGAAAAAAAGGTTTAATAAACAATTTATTTTTACTTGTGTGAGTCTGACTTTACATCTCCAAGCACGCTAGCACACCACAACAACAAATTAGACTTCAGATATTCCATTGTATATTTTCTCAGGTTGAGGCTCAGGTTTCTGTAGTAGTAGTATATCATTAGTACTATAATAGTAATAGTGTAGATGTATGTGCAAATATATGGTGTAGATATACACATAAAAACATGTAGAGTAATAATGGCAAAATTTCAATCAATCACATCTAAGCAGTCTTTTCATTTTGGCTGGAATGTTGCATTTACAGCAAGAAGGTTCCTGGTTCGTACCTCGACTGGGGCCTTTCTGTGTGGAGTTTGCATGTTCCCCACGTGTCTGTGCGGGTTCTCATTGTGTAGTCCTCCCACAGTCCAAAGACACGCACTTCATAGGATATTTGCTGACTCTAAATTGTCCATAGGTGTGAATATGAGCGTGAACGGTTGTTTGTCTCTATGTGCCCCGTGATGAGGTGTCTCCAGTCCCTCCATGACCCTAATGAAGATAAGCGGTTGCAGATAAATCTATGAATGGCTAATACTGTACTTAAGTAAACAAATAAGTCAATTAATTTTACTATATATTGTGATGGATTTAAATTTGATATTGCCTCTCACGCGCCTTTAACGATTACTCACTAGATATACGAGAAAGTGCTGAATAATGATGAGAAAGTGTTGCAGACCAATCTACCCTACGAAGAACAAAGGCTGCTTATTTGGTTGCGATGGCTAAATATAAGTGACCTTTTAAATGTGGATTTAACCAGCGTGGTTAAGACCAGCCTTTTTTAGGACCCCTGACGAAACAACAAGGCCTGAATTTCAAAATCTGACCACACAACAACAAAGTGATTACAGAAAGCTCCTTTATTTTCTGTCACAATCATGCTGAACATGGACCAGGATCCTGCTAACTACTTTGGCCCCTCCCAATTCCAACAGAAATAAAAAGGGTGTCAAGCACTTTGCTGCATACTGCCATCATGTTTCTTTACCAGCTACTCACCTTTTTCTTTGTAGCCTCCAAAAAGGAAGAGGAGGAGGACTCGAAATATGACCTGTCGCTTTACAAGCGAGGTGATTTATTAGAAGTCCCCAGGACAATGTTCACGCATTTTGGTATCTACCTGGGTGACAATCGTGTGGCTCATCTCATCCCGGACATCCTGCCTGTGATTTCCAAGAATAAATCTGCAATCTCCAAGATGGTAACAAATAACCGGCTGCTGCTGGGGGTAATCGCTAAGGCTGCCAGTGTCAGGGTGGACTCCGTGGTAGATTTTGCGTATGGATCAGAGATTCTGATCAACCACATGGATAATATATGCAGCCAGCCACCTTTGGACGGCGAGGAGGTGGCCAGAAGGGCTGAGAAACTCCTTGGCTCTGTCAGCTACAGCTTACTGTGGTACAACTGCGAACACTACGTCATGTACTGCAGATATGGCATGGCCATCAGCTACCAGACATACCAGGTAGAGTCTCTGGCCTCCTGATATGTTTGCATTTGTTGTTCATATTGTGTTAATGTAAGGCTTCCATTTCATTTCACCATGATTGTGCCTGTATGATTAGATGTCACAACTAATGTGAACTTGAACCGAACAATCTGAAGTAGTCATATCAAGAGATCTTCCACGGTATTCTGATTGCAAAAATCCAATTTCCCCCCCAGAGTTATAGTGGATGGATAGTAAAGAGGGAATACGGCACTAAAAAGACATTACATTTAGAAGATGGATATTTGATTTGATGAAGCCAGACCACTGAAGCCTCAAATTATCTTCAGCTGAACATTAAAATCCTTTTTTGAATGGAATGAGGACTGTAAAATTTATTCGGCTTCACTTACACTGAAATTGCATCAGGAAGGAATGTTTTCACAGCCTGTATGGTCAGATGGAACAATTACAGCAACCAATAACTATTTTAATAGATGGGAAGTGGACATGCGGGTATCATTTCAGGGCAGACTTGAAAAAATTAATGAAAGAGTACCTTCCATCCAGTATGACAGAGGTGTGTTTGCTACTAAATACATAAAAAGGCTTTTAAATATACTGTTTATCAACCATTATTTATGTCATATTTGAACAGCTTGTCGAAAAACATCCTTTACAGATCTATAATTTCTAGATTTATGATTCATTTTCGCACAGCGAAGAACGGTCACATGCAAAAGGTTTAAGGTTCGTTGCACATGCAGCGTTTGCAATGCCGTCTTTTATCTCCCTGGAAAGAACAGAGCAGATTATTGGACACATTTGCGTGTAACACTCAGTGTAAGGTGGTGTTAATCTACATAGACTTACTTCACAGTGACTGGCTGCATGAGGATTATTTTCACAGCTTCAGTCCACTGGAGTGAGAATGAATTTATTCATGAGGCAAGTAGCTCCATCTAGTGTTACTTTATGACCAGATGTATGCCATCCTGGAGGTAATGCAGCCCTTCCTCTTGATAACAGACCTCTAACTGCACGGCTAATTTGTCATTTAGTTAGCCTAACGTTGAACTCTCGCTCTCTTTCTTGCAGTTCTGCACAACAGTACGGAAGATTTTTTGCAGCAGGATGTGTTCCTATTTGACTGCGCTATGTGGTGTAGGAATCATGCTGTATCTGGGCTGTGTGACACCAATGACAGTTTTACCGACCGTGTTGATCTCATTCACCATCTGGATGGCAGCCTAGTGGCCTCCGGAGGGACGGCTCACGAGAAAAGACTTTAATTTAACACATCGCTGGAAACTGCAATGCAGTTCTGTGGGTTAACTGTGTGGCTAAAGACATCGGGAAACAAATATGCATTTTACTTTTCTTTGGAAATGTTTTTATTTATATGTTGACTAACATTTTATTTTTCCTTGCCTTGATAGACGTCTAATTTTGTGCGTTATCCATCATTAATGTTCACCCAGCAGTAGCGGCTCTTAGATTATAAATGGACTGTGACTCAGCACAGTGGTAAACTCTTGAAGACTGAGATAAAACTCAATGGAAATATCTGGGAAGAACAGACTTGACTTTGGCCACATGATGATGCAGATGAATGTTGTAGTGAATGTTGTAGTGAATGCTTTTCATAGTCTGTCAGCAGTGTGATACAATACTTATAACATGCTCTAGTTAAAACGTTGGCTTGGACAAAGTGCAATAAGTTTCTTCTTAATGGAATACTTTTGATTTATCATACATATGTGCTGGACTGTCTATTAAACATACTACCAGTTGTGTTTCTTGCATGAAAGATCAACATTTTGTTTTTTTTTTCTTCTTTTTTTTTTGTCTCTGCTGCCATCAAAGTTGGCTTCATACATTCCCTGTATTGTGAATGGTGAGATAAAGCACTGAACAGCAAATAAGTATAACAGTTTAGAATTCAGAGCAAGTTATCCTGCCAATATATCAACTGAACCCAGGAGATACTTGGTCGTTAACATTATTAAATGTCATAAAAAAAAACACCATTGAATTTCTGGTTCATTGATTAATTCAAGAATCTGATTATCTGAGTTGTAAATTATTAATGGTGCGTCTGTCCAAAGGGAAAACGCTGGTTTATCTGAGACACTCAGTGGTGAGCACTGTAGATTGATGCTAGTGGATCAGTCTGTGCCTACAGAGCTATTAAGCTCATGTAAGTTCTTAACCTGGAATTAACTATTTTGAGAATCTCTGAATAAATGGGAGTCTGATTAAACTTTTTTGGCTTTAGTGAGAACCTGCAAAACCATCTGTTGTCCAACCAAGTGTTAAAGAGTAAACCTTGTGAAAACCTTTTATTATAAAGAGAGACGTCTTTTTCTTCTGATCTTTTTCCAAATTAAAGGCGCTCTGTGGTGGTTTTGACCACTAGTAGTGCTATTGAGCAATGAGAAGGTCTTCATTTTCAAACGCAATGCGAAACACATTCCTACCAAAAGTTTCATTCTCAGGATCAAGGGTTGGTAGCGATTACATACCATTTTTGATCACCATATTTGATCTCATGGGGCACACATCTGTGATGTTTTTTGCCCTCCACATACCTTTTTTTCTTGGTTTGTGTGCTTCCACCATGGGTAAGTTAAATAGTTTCCCTTTCTCAAAGATAATAAATGCACTTTGAGCACAGTGGCAAACTCTTGAGGACAGTAGGACACTCTCTTGCTGCATTTATAAAACTGACCCATCACTGTAAACCTGATCCTTGTCCTTAGCTGACAGTTGTCAGGATATTTTCCATCAAACTACATTTATATCTGTAGATTTGCTGCAAGTCACTGAAGTCAAACTGTATAAATTTATCTCTGCTCTCCAAGCTGAGTAACACAGGTAAAGACCGGTGTTAATAAATGTTAATTGCCTGGATATAACACTTAGGCACTAAACCTGCAGAGAAGCACAATGTATTGATTCCTGAAATGCTGATGTAATGGGCTGAAGCCCCCGAGCTCTATTAAGGAGAGTGCAGGTGCACAATCCCTGCTGAGACTGGAGAGTAACTGAGTTTGCCACTTCTAACATTGACGACTTTCAGCTTTTAGGCTCTTCAAAGAGGGAAATCTGATTTCCACATCTATATCCCACAGCGGTTTCTTTTTTCTTAGCTACAGATAAATGCATCAAACATTGATCACATGGCTGCTTTAGCAACTAAGCTGTCTCTTTCTGTACTGATGAATCTTTAATAAGAACACAAACAAACTGTCTCATGGAAAAAGTAGGACTTGCCCTAAGCATAAACAATGTCACAATGTCCACCAGTCATAAGGGGCCATTACAGGAAAAAGAAGTATTACTGTCCTAAGTCCCAAGTTAAATATAAAGTAAAATAAAATATTGTTTAATAGATATTTTCCACATTTACCGTGGGGACTTCCTTCACCTGCTATTGGAGCACAGCAGTAAGCATCTATTTCCTTATCTTCCTTATTTTTCAACATTAATTTAATCCATACCACAGCCTCCAGGGATATTACGGTCCAAACATTCCCACCGTGAGATTGTTCCCACACTATTTTAAAAAGAATACTTACTGAATGTAATGATTATCCTTCAGCAGTGTTTTTTTTAAAAACAGGATCAGATGCAGGAAACAACATAAGTCATTGCCTCAGTTCCACTTAATCTGATGTACATGCAGTGTTTAAGACAGTTTATCACATTCTTCATGCATGTATATACTTATGTATTGGTATATTGTATACAAGTCTTTGACTGGTGTACAGTATCTAATTGCCAGATTCTGCATGACAAATGGTTCACTGTTTTGTCAGTGTAAAGTGCAGCATCACATGGTGTCAAACCGTCTGACATGTGTCAACTGCATACCACACAAATGCCATACGGACAAAAAAGATACAGTAGCCCCCAAACTGAGGAGTGTGTGTTTCTCTTCAATGTTCTGCTTCTGCTAATTGGAATTTGGACCGTGCAGACTCCTTGGACAGACAAGGAAAGAAGACTTGTCAGTTCTGTCTGATAAAACACAGCGTTTAACTCTGACATATCATAAGGTTCAGCGCACGCTCTTATTATTATTTTCACATATGCAGACGACACCCAAATCTACACGCAAATTAAAGTTACAGTGTCGTTTGCTTACTGGCAACTTGTCACAAATGTAACATTACATTTCAACAACACTTGCTAAGAATAAACAAACAGGTATGCCAAAATATAGTATGACATGAAATATAGTGTAACGTGATGTTAACGTGAATAGTGTGAGAAAACTAAATTTGTTTTAGTCTTATATGAATTATGAGAAATACAGAGGCAAAACCATTGGACAGAAATACTAGCAGTGTGGTCATACTTCCTGTCCTGCCTGAATGAGAAGGGCAATACGTTCTCGTAATTTGAATGCAAATTTGCAGTAGCCATGACTGAGGTCATGTCATGATTATCTCATTTCATCTCTCTTCTTTGTCTGTAATCTTTCTACTATCACTATCCACTTTCAAGTAGCAAGGTGAAAATATGTGTAAAAGGATTTGAGTGCTTTTGAATGTCTTAAAACAATTTTATGTGAAACCTGTGGAAAGGGAATGCAATCCTGTGGAGCCTAGTCTGGAGGTTCGGGATGGAAGCTGGGGTGATGATGCGGCACACACAGGAAGAGAGAAAGTCACTCACTCAGGTTGGAGAGACACAAACAAGGTTTGACAACATAGCTAAAACAACAAAAAAAGCACAAATATATTGTGAAGCCTCTCTTAATTAAGCACTAAACCCTAAAACTAACGTGACATCATGCAGAGATCTGTAAGCGCTGGCGTTTGGTCAATAATTTTATTAGCATATTAATGTCTCTGCTGCTCAGAATGATAAATATATGCTGTCTTCTACAGACATAGTGTGTAAGCCACTCCTGCAGGTATTTAGCTCTTTGGTCACTCTTATCTCTGAGACATGAATCTATTTAGATCGAGGAAATTAGTAATCAGTCACTACTTTGTGCTGCCATGTTCAGTTACCGGCTTTTGTTGTTTAGTTGTGGTGGATGAGTAGTTTTATTTCATTGCACACAACTTAATTCTACTCTGAAAAGGATCAATAAAACATAAAAGAATGAGGAAATAAATGTAAAGTTGTTTATATTTTCAGTCACGCACTACTGTTTTACTGGAAAGGACATTGTACAAGCATTAAATTAATATGAAGAATATATTACAATTCTCATTACAGGTAGCGAGAAATATTAAACACTTAATTAAGGTGTTGAAATTATCATTAATCATTTGAAGCAATCTTGTGGGAACTTAATTTGCTCAAGTTAAGATGAGATAAGCCTTCATTGATTCCTAGAAGGAAAACTCATTTGTTGAAGCAGCACAGGGACAGAAAAACGTCCAGATGAAAAGAGAAAGTAAAAAACCTGTCCAGCCGCAAATGGCGGACAAAGTTAGCAACTAGCTGTTGAACAGAGTGGTGTTAAGATGAATGACTTTTTTTTCTGAGGTCTGTGATCCAGTACAGTGAACATCCATCTTCTGTAAGCGCTTATCCTCGTCAGGGTCGTGGTGAAAACCCAGCAAGAACATGCAACCTCCAGAGGGAAAGGCTCTGGAGGTTGCAGAGCAGGAACCTTCTTGCCGAGGCAACATTGCTAGCCACTGGCCCACTGTGCCGCCCCACAGTGAAGTCTTTATCGGAACTGTACAGTGATGTCATGAATGACAAACCTCAAATTAAAGGAAAAAACGCTTGAAAATGTAAAACTATGCTGAAAATAGTCTACAAAGTAAAGTCAGATATCCATAATTTGAATTTTGTGTTGACATTCACATTAGAAGGTCATCGTTTACGGTCTGCTCTACCTCCTAAAATCATCGGGGAAACTCTTAACATGCCCATCTATTCAGGGTTTCCTGGTTTTTCTCATCACTTCACCATCTGTGTAGTTGCACTATGGGCGTAGTGGGCTTTTGCCAAGGATGCTGCTTGACAGTAACTCAGTTTCCAATGGCCACATGGTGTCTTGGTTTATAACAATGGTAATCATGTTATGAGCCTAATTACCAGCCTGAGGCTTAACAGTTTGGGTCAGCTACATTGTAGTACACTTCGTATGGTAAACTCTCGTTGTCATTGCCCATTGTAAAAAATGTTACTTCAAGCGAGGTCCTGCGTGATGATGCAGTTTGTGGAGTGAAGTCAGGAAAGCTTCAGGATCTGGGAGAAGGACACTTTGATTTTGCTGCTCATCATCGTTAATATCATAAATTCCTGATGTTATTTTTAATTGCCTAATATTAACAGTGACTCTTAGTAAAGGCCACACTCTGTGTAGGAGAGTGTGTGTGTATGTGATGGCCCTGAAACCTGAAGGTGTACCCCGCCTCTCCTCCCCAATTTGTGCTGGGACCAGTTCCAGCTCCCGCTTACCCTGCACAGGACACAGATATAATTAATGTTTGTTTCAAAGTATTACTTCTGCTTAGTGCTCACACAGTTGGAAGGAAGCGAATGCAACCATGGGTTCATTATGTGTGGATTATCTGCGTGCAATGAGAAAAAAATGAAACTTGCGAAGCTTTGAGGATTTTTCAGCAGGGAATTATGATCCAAGGTTTGATCCTGCACACCAAACAGGGTGCTGATTCATGCGATGTGTTTGGAGTATTGTTCTGCAAAGGCACACACCAAACACACAGAACAGACAGTATCAGACAGATTAAATGGTTCTCGGCGATGTCTCTCAAGTTGACATCAAAGCTGGTGTCTTTACACTGTAGGCTATAAACTAAGAGCTGAGCACAAATGCTCAATTAATAGGCGGAAACATGCCATTTGCCACTCCGGCACGAGCAGACGCGTACTCGCTCAGGATGAAGCGCATCAGAAACGACCCACAAAGTGACACCGTCCCTCGGTTGGAGGATGTTGATCAGGAAAGGACGCGTTTCCTCTGTTTCTTAACCCGCCTCGCCTGTCCGTCTCTCAGTCTCACAGTGCAGGTAATGCGCCCCCGATGCCAAACGGGCTGCAGTGCGCACTGGCTGCACATGTTGCGCGCACATTATTCTTCTTTGAGGAAGATTATCCCGTCCCTGTTTGCGTGGTTTATATTGTTTTTGTTTGTGTGGATATCACAGACACTGGAGGAAACATGTCCAAAGCGACCGATAAACTTTACTGGAGGCAGAAACTGAAGAACTGAGAGGAACCTGAGCACCTCGCTTTGCAGACTGAGGTGAGTGGATCTTAATCTTAGTAAAAAAATAAAAAAAAAAAAAAGGGGAAAAAAAAGCTTGTTGATCTTGCCTGTTTCACTGCGGGCTTTCATATTACATCTACTGAACCATGTCATGTTATGCAGCTATGCATAAAAATACATTACAAATGAGATGAGCTCATGCGTTTAATGTGTACAAGGGGAAATATTCACCCTAAAAAGAATGTGCAGTGAGCTTTTAGTAGCAAACACACACAGTTTGATGGTTCGTCTGAGGTTTATATGAAGATAGAGGTCATATACCCCCAGCAAAATCATTACAGTATGACTATTATAATGTTGTTTTAATGTTGTTTTGTTTTAACTTGCACTATCTGTGAAATAGCTCCTGGGTCAGTCTCCTGAAGGCATCATCTGTAGGGTTTCTGTTATATCTAGCTCATAATTTGTATTTTTATTTAAGCAGGAAAGGAGAGATTAGGGTTAAAAATATTTATTTCAAGAGCGTCCTGGTGAAAGACAGGCGGCCGCACAAAAAGAAGAAGTCCCCAAACAAAACAACATATACAAAGAATAAAGCTCCAGATCTTGGAGCTTAAACACGTACAGTACACAGTGCAGCTACAGTGAGTTGACCTTTAAGGGTTTAAATCACTCAGTATTTTATCTTTCAAGGCTTGTGCACATGAGATTTGAACATGCATATCATAAATCTCAGTTAATCTTCCTCTTTAATGTATATTGGATATTTAGGAGGCACCAGTGTAATCTTAAATGAAACGAATGTTCCCCTGAAATCTACACTTATATTTAAACCAATACTTGATACACTATCTTCATTGCAACTCTTTTCACATGCTCTAAAAGAAAATAATTGATTCTTTTTGTTGAGAATTGCCAAATAACATTCGTTACCTGTAAACTTACTGAAACCAATGTCCATCTTTCGACAGAGTGACGTATGGGGACTGTTGGTCATGGACGCGGCAGATCAACTAAACACGTCTCAAGCTGAAGAGTCACAGCTTGAATTCAACTCCAACTGCTGCTCAACGATAGCGGCGACAAACGAGGAGAACTTCTTGAAGCTGGACGACAGCACAAAACTGCTCGGAGTCCAGATTATTCTCATCCTCGCCTACAGCACAATCATACTGTTTGGAGTCATTGGAAACTCCTTAGTGATATATGTTGTCTACAAGTTTAAAAATCTACAAACGGTCACCAATTTCTTCATTGTAAACTTAGCGGTGGCAGACCTGCTGGTGAACATGCTGTGTTTGCCCTTCACTCTTGTCTACACTCTGTATGGCGAGTGGAAGTTTGGCCAGGTGTTGTGCTTCATGCTGCCCTGCGCTCAAGGCATGGCGGTGCACGTGTCCACCATCACCATGAACGTCATCGCCCTGGACCGCCACAGGAGCATTGTCTACCACATGGAGACTAAGATGTCCAAAGACATGTGCGCTTTGGTCATCGTCATCACGTGGGCTGTCAGCGCTCTGTTGGCCAGCCCGCTCGCCATTTTCAGGGAGTACGGGACATTCGATCTTTCACCGGACGAGTCTATCCAGGTGTGTACGGAGAAGTGGCCAGGGAGCAGCACTAACGGAACCATCTACAGTATATCAGCGCTCCTGGTTCAATACGGTTTGCCTCTGGCCATCAATTCTGTCGCCTACATCCGCATCTGGAATAAGCTAAAGAACCACATGACTTGCGGAGGTCGAAATGACCGTCATCAGCGCAGGAAGAAGACCACAAAGATGCTGTTGACCATGGTGGTGGTCTTCGCTGTCAGTTGGCTGCCTTTCCACGCGTTCCAGTTGGCCGTTGATATCGACAGCACGGTGTTGTATATGAAGGACTTCAAGCTGCTTTTCACCGTGTTCCATATTATGGCCATGTGCTCGACGTTTGTCAATCCCATCCTGTACGGGTGGCTGAACAACAACTACAGGACAGCCTTCCTGTCTGTGTTTAAGTGTTACCTGCCCTTCAGTCTGAGGTCAGGACGCTCCAAAGCAGCACAGAAAGATGAAGACAGGGTTTGTACAGATTGTAAATCAACAAATCTCTAAGTGGCCGTTTGGTTCATTGATCTTTTGTGGAAATGTGAAGTACGTATATGTGTCGAAATGAGGGATGATTAAAATGATGTGGTGGGTCATACAATCCCCCCAACCAATACTTGTCATGTTGGAAATATAACTGGTAGTTCAAACTGTTCTCTTGATGTACTGAATAATTTAAATCTAAAATTTAGGCACAGATGACTCAACCTTTAGAGCTCTCTTTATTTTTGTCCCCCTCTCGTTGATTTCCTCTTTGGACATTGTTCTATTACTGTTTCCACAGTGCAGATGGGAGAAGATTGATACATTCGTCTGAGTCACCTTCAGTTATTACTCTGAGCTCAGAGCAATAACCTTAAGGAGCAGCGGCAAGTGCTTTACACACTCAGATTACATACAGCCTGGCCCATTTTATTGAAAGAATACCTGCAGACTCTTCACACGGGTTAAAAAAGTGAGTTAAAAACATCAGTAGTGAAATCATCTATGTGGTTATTTAAAGATACAATGCCCTAAAAATTTGCTTGAACACTGGCCAAATAAGATTTGTAGTAAAGATACAGAAAGTATCAGGTGTCTATAAAGGTTGGATTGGATTGCAATGGAGGTTTACATAGTATTTTTTTTGTACATGCTGTTTTTTTTCCACTTCCTTGTGTCTTCACCACTTCTGAAGGCGACGCTCCCAAGGCTACTCCCCCTCGCTTAAAAATTAACGATATATAACTCTAACTATATAACTAACTGACCCCTCTTCTCCCCATAATAATTTCCATACAGTCCCTTAGTAGAAAAAAGGTAATATAATATGTATTTCTCACAAATGTCACTAATTAAAAATTCAATATGATACAAACCACTTTTTTCAGTCCTTTTCTATGAGGTAACTACTGTGTCAAGCTGTCAATAGATCTGCATCGTACGTTCTCAAAACGCAGAAGTCGTGCTCATGACCTCAAGTTAATTGTGTTTTTCTCTCCATTCTGTAAATGAATTAAGACATGCAGGATAATTTTCTATAATTTTACATGTAATAATTGTTGTGCTGCAGAGTTATCTTTTAGCATAGAAAAAATAGTGAATTACAAAAAAAAAAAAAAAAAGTATAAGTCATGTCAGTCAGTGCATAAGTCATCCATATGTAATTTATTGCTTTGCCTAACACCATCTCTGAAATAAAAAAAAGAGTTTTTCCAGACTGATTTGAATGAATTCCCGAAGCAGCTGAAAACACAAGGACATATTAAAATATTTAGCGTAAGAAAGAGGCTCAAATTTAATAAATCTGTTTCCAAAATGCATTATAATAATTGAATTGCAACTTTTTGGCAGGGGAATCATCCTTGATAGTTCTTTCATTTTGTTAAATTGCACTTGAAGTTTGAACAAGTGCCAATGTCAACTTTTCTGTAACATGAAAGCCTTTCACAGCAACCTGAATTTCATCTTCAAATGAATTATATATATATAAAAAAGCTTTGCTTTGACAATGTTCACACATTTTTACAGGCTACATCTCTGCATAATGTATGTTATTCATTGACCTGACCTACTTGATTACACATGTATCATTGCATACCAATGCAATGCTGTTACGACCAGTGGTATCATTTAAAATCGACTACAGCTAGTGTAAGTTTTAATGGAGGAGACACTGTTTAGACACTGTTTATCTGATGTATATGTAACTATGAGAAGGCAGTGTTATGTTTTTCATAATGTTTATAATATTTCTGCTTTCCATCTTATAGCTGGAAAATTAACAACTGGAGCTTTTGTAGATATTTGGAAATATTACCGCATAGTCAATGTGAAAGAAACTTTGTCGTCAAATGAAGTGGTATAAGTAAAATATGCTGCCGTTAATGATCAGGAACTCATCGAGGAAGGGTGCATCGGGGTCTACATACTGCATACTCATAAAGGCCTGTATACTCATAAAGGTACATGAATTCAAGAGTGCCTTGAATTCATGTACCTGTATGTGTTTCTTCAATTGTGCGGGGTGTTTACAGTGACATTATACAGTGCCTAACCTGCTATGCTAATGGTGCAGTTAATTCAGTTATGGTGCTATCAAATGAACTAACTTAACCTTAAATAAGCACCTGCAGCCAGTGCATTACAGCGACATTATTAAGCTAATGCTAACACAGATAATCCTTAAACAGAAAATAAATCATTTACTGAACAAAAATGTCAAAAACTGATTGGTTTCTAAATATAAAATGAATGTATTAATAGAAAAAGAGATGAACTGAATCCACCTGTTGAATGTTGGTTCCTAATACGTATATGTGTGTGTGGATCTCTTTGACAGATGTTAGGCTCTTGTTTCTTTTCGTTGTTGGTTTTCAGTTGGATCTAGTCACTTGCAGTGACAATGACTGTTGTATTAAAAGTGTTGCTAAATGGACATTGAATGGACACATTTATCAGGACATAAAAATATGATCTTGTCATTACTGTCAGCAGTCAAGCCAAGTTTGGAAATGTTGGTGGTGGATTTTACTGCATGCCGAAATATACAAATAAACGGACAAATAAATATCAAGTAGACGTGAATTCAGCACACAGCGCTAACTTTCAGCCACATTTCTCAGTTTTTTTGTTGGGGTCTGAGCTCCAGTCACAGCGGGATGTTTATGTATGTTTGCATTATGGGTTCAGTAGGAAACTGAAACAGGCTCTCTTATTAGACAGACGAGAGGAGTTCCTCCCACTCCCCGACCTGTCTTTGTTTGCAGCGGGCATCCTAATTACCACGATTTGCTTTTACAGTGATTACACCGGTGCTCAGGTTTTGAAGAGCCCTTCCTGTTGACCAGGTCCTCACTGATTTACTTTGTGCGTACGTGAGGAGCCGAGGGACTGGGATATTAGCTCGAATCTCCATTTTTAGTAATCTATTCCTGGGTGTATTCAGCACTAAATCAATAATTGTTTCTTTAACTGTCTGACGTTATTGAGCAGCTGCCACAAAGTGTGCCTTCAGGAGGAGGATATCTCCTTTATCAAGTAACATGAATAGCTTTGAAACTAATTATATTCTTCCTCAGTCTTCTCTTTCGACTTTCATAAGAGAAAGCACTTAGGTCACTCCCCTTGTCTGTCCCTTTTCCATCTATATGTATTCATATTTGATTAATGGCATTTTGTGCACAGAGTATTGATTTTCTTAATTAATTGTTTTTCTATTACCAAATAGTTAAGTGGAGCTGGAAGTGAAACACTGTGTGACAGCCTATTCATCAGAGACGGCCCACTTAGTGTACATAAAGTCTTTCTGGTTAATGGCGGCACTTAAGTGGGGTGTCGTTACAATATGCGATATTATATAAATATAAATCTGAAACAATGTGACACACATTCAGCCGTGACTTAAAGCTCCAGTGTGTAAGATTTTTACAGAACGTGGCAAAGAATTGATTATGCTTTATGTTTTTGTTACCTTAGATTAGCCTTTCATACTGTATGTACAGACACTGCAGGACCTTTTCCACCATGTTATGTTTTTACAGAAGCCCAGAATGGACAAACCAAACATTGTCACTAGTGTTTTCCATCTGTAGTTTCTCCTTCATGATAGGACGGGGAGGCAAGATGGTTGCAATCAGCAGTTACACCACTAGATGCCTCGAATCCTCCACAATGGTCCTTTAGTATTTGCCAGTTGATTAAGGAACATACTAATTTCAGTTGTAGCAGTGGTTGGGTCCAGCTGCTGAGAAAAATATCTGGGTCATACTAGCGTTAGCATCTGTTTGGTAATGCAGGTAGCATACAGTAGCCTTAGAGTTGAACTGATGAACTGTAAAACCGGCTCGGTGTTGGTGTCTTGGTGTTTATCACCATCAACAATGCCTTTCACTTGACTTCCTGTTAATATAAAAAAATGTGATTAACGCAGCTTAACCTTGCAGGCTCTGGTATGTTATGATGTGACTTATAATAACTTCCCAAAATGTTCTTCTCTTTCAGCACTGAAAATAATCACTTTTAGCAGCACTAGGCTGAACTCAGCATTTTATACAACAGACAGTACGCCTGGCACACACTGTAGGCATGTCCTAAAAGTTATACTTTAGCTCCCCCCGCTGTCTCAACAGAGTCTGTCCGCAGCAGCAGGAGTCACCACTCAATAGACTGAATCACAGCTGTAAGCCTCTTGCTGTACATGCAGCTTCAGCACTTTATTACAGACACCTGTTTGCTCACCCTGACACCATGCGCTGTTTAATAACTGCACCATGACATCAAATGGATTTACATACTCTGTTTTGCGGGAAATTTACATCACGTCAGTCTGACAAGCTGGAAGCTGGAATTGGATGTCGACTGGAATTTAGTTTTGAAAAACACGAGTGAGTAATGAGCTGTCGGTTTTATCCTCAGCGGTCTCATTTGTGGACCAGAGACAGGAGTGGAAATGCTTTCATCTCACAAATAACGCTTTTATGCTTGCCATTATTTCCTTCTACACTGGAAATGTGTCCTCTAATGGTGAGTGACCCTAACCCTAATCCAGGGGGGAATAAAATCATATCTGTACTTCCATGTCACTCTGTCTGTACTTAATGGACTGTTTAAAACATCACCTTGTTCCCTCTTTTATTTCCATTTTCAGATACTTGTGTCCTGGGGCTCTGGTCTGCCAGTGTGCTCAGCACTGATGGTTGAATACATCACTGTAGGCGGGCTCGCATGGTGGCTTCTGGCCAGTGCTGATGTATTTTTCCCCAAAAAGAAAAGAATGATGAAGAACAGGCTACACAAATTACCATAAACACCAGATGCAACCAGATGTGCTGCCTCTCTTTGTCAGCACGCTGAATCTCATATGAAGCTAAACTATAATTAGACAGGAATAATTTAGATTTCCCTTTTGCCTTAAGCAAAATCCAACCTCACATTTTAACCAATAAATGATTATCTTATTATGAGTGGAGCCCTGGAAATTGTTGGATGGATTTTAGACTTTCTGGTGCTGGTTTTCTTCTCTCGATGCTGATCCCGACACATTCTGAAGTTCACAGAAGACCGGACAATAGTGAGCCTGTTACAGCGGAGGAGTGGTTCTGCACACGGTCCAGTGGATGATAATTTTGCCTAGTGATGTGATAACTTAGAGGAAGTACTACCATTCGGATAGTCATCAAGGCTCAGATCACTGAGCACGTTAAGTGAAATGTTGACTTGACAACACATTGGCAGTTTGGCAGCTTAAGGGCTTAGTGGTGAACAGTAAACTCATGACGCTGTGACGCTACAGCAATCTGACAATCTGTGGTCATAGTGGCCAATGAGATCATTGGCGTTAAACCCAAATGCGTCTCACATTTGACATCATGCTGTCTTACTTCATCCTCCGTGTGAAGAGTTTGAGCTTCTTCCCTCCAGCTGGAGATTTAGCCAATCAAAGGCCAGGCCTAGCAGGATGACTAATCCTATTTCCTCTCAGTCCACCAAAAACATCTCACGGTGACTTGGCTTACGATGAGTTTCATGTACAGTAAATGTACAGATGTTTTTTTGAATCATTAATAGTTGGATCAAGTCCCCGTGTGTTATATGTTTTACTTAGCTGGGACAATAGTATTCAAGTTTGTCGTATAGCTCCGTGCTAGATATGTGTCACCCAGTCAGGTGCAACACAGGTAACAGGGGGGTGAGATGTCAGTCAAATAGACTGACTCTGAGTCGAATTATACAATATAAGTGAGTGTCTCTCTGCGGTGTAATGGAGACAGCATTATCACAAAATGCCAAGTTATTCTGCTGTCTTGACGTACGCTATTTTTCCATAGATTACCACGTGGAATTCATGTTAATACCTACAGATGGTGCTTTTCATCTCAAGACTTCACATACAGATGGCATCTTACAGTATGAACAGAGGCCTTTATTGGACAGGCATCAAATTTTGATGAAAGATGAAAGTGGCGTTACGTTTGGCGGTCTCTTCTCCAGGACCCTCTAAACGATCAGGCTCTTCAATTATCACCTGCCAAATGTTCCTACACAGAGGTGATTGATAGGTCAAAACATCATACTGTTGTGTTCAGAGAGAAAAGTGTATTCTTATTGAAATATTATTGCACGCAGACAACACATCAAAGTGCAGATAAACACGTAAAACAGATGCAGGACGATGTAGGAGTGTTGGCCGGAGTGTGTCTGCTTATATCTGTGTGTCCCTCTGTGTTTGTGCCTGTGCTCATCAGAGAGGGGGGGGGGGATCTATGCAGAAGGATAAGTCGTGATGAGGTCGTGTCCCTCTGGTGGTCTCATTCTAGCACGGGCGTGAGTCTCACAGTACAGCTGCCCCTCCACAAAGAAATAGCCCTTCTGTTTGAGGTTGACGTCACAGTCGGCGCACACAAAGCAACCGGGGTGACGATACTTGTCTCGTGCTTTCACCACCGTCCCGCTGTGGCACAAAAGACAGAAGACAGATGTCAAAAGTATAGCGTGTCATTTAACTGTAAACACATATCATGATTAAAACACTTTTATGACATGTTATATGAATCTTTACATCAGTTAGCTACTTGCTTAAACTCAATGACTGTTAAATGAAGCCAACTTGGAAGTGCCAAAAACTGCAGTTCCTCAAACGGCCACTTGAAGCTGGCTGCAGAACAAGTCAATCACCATAAGGCCCCATATTAAAATGTCAAACCTCACAGCAGAAACATGTTTACAGCCTGGTACAAATATGGTTTTGGTCTCTATAGCTAATTTTCTTTTTCATGACAACTGTACTGAGGCTGAGTCTCTCTATATATCTCAACCTTTCAAAGTTATGCGTGATTAACAGCGTGGCTGCTCTTAATGACAGGTAGGTGCCATTAAAGGTGACTCGTTTGAGCACCCAGGCGTCATCCAGCCCGTCATGTCACGTATGTCCAGACAAAGGGTCGCGGGTATAGTTTGTGACGTCGTTGTAGTGGACTGTATTGTTCCTGTAATTTTCTCCACCCTTTGTTTGTACTTGATTCAGGCCAGCTCTGGATGCGATTCACAGATGATTTCTATTCTATTTTTACTTACACAATCCCATTCCCACACTTGTCGCAGACGGGCAGTTTCTGCAGGTTTCCTGTGGGTGGAGTTGGTTTGGTCGTCGGGGCTTTTACTGTCCTGGTCACAATGGGACGAGTGCCTGCCCACATAAGAGAGAGAGAGAGAGAGAGACCACTAGACAAAACAACCCTGTATGCACGATTGTAGCATGTAAATAAAAACAAAACACTCAAAAGATGTGAAGCAGGGAGACTAATAAACTCTTGAGTCCTAAATGACACCTCCTCTTGGGTGCATTTGTAATGATGTATTGTGTAGCTTTAATAGTATGCAGGTAAATAATGAGGGAACATTGGCCTCATCACAAGGTGTGTGTGTGTGTGTTTATTGTGTGTAGTGTGTTATAAAACCTGTTAATCATACACATACACACTGCATATTATACGAGCAGTGTGGTTCTGTGAATTAAGCTGCAGCTCAGGACTTGAAGCAGGTGTCTTGTGCATGTCCAAGTGTCTTTGGGGGAAGACATTGACACCCAAAAATAGTTCCTGATGTGTGTGTATAGGAGGTAAATATAACTTCAACAGTCTCTGATGACGGTGCACATGATAAAAAAGCTCTGACTACAACCATGTGATGCAGCCCATCTCTCCAGAGTGTAATTTAATATCTCGCAGATTTTCATTTAAATATATTTCTGCTCAGTAACTATCTATCAAATGAGGTAACACAATCGCGATTGGGTCTATGAGCCGCTGACTTATTATTCTTCAGTGGGCTTGACATTTACGACCACAGTTCATTGACAGTTAGTGCCTGACGTCTTTATTAAAATAAAAACAGTTCTGCGTCTTTGTTACCATTAGCAACTCTTAAATCTTAAGTAGTGCCACTTTAAATGTGTCCTTCAAAACTATGAAAACTACTTCAGTATTTAAGTCTTGTTTCTGAAGAGTTTAAGGCTCATAAAGTCAGCTGAATTGTGGTATGGGTGTGATTTGAGCCAATTGGACTGACAGCCCACCATCTGTTCTTAAATCTTGCGTCGTACTTGCGTCCCACCCACTTTAAATCAGCGTAAAGAGCTCAAAGTAAAAAAAAGAGAGAAACAGAGAAACCTCTTGTGTGAAATAACTAAAACTGTTCTAACTTTGGCAGAAAACAGTTCCGTTCATGCAGAACTCCATAACTCAGAGTAAAACTGGCTGATTCAGAAAATACGTTTTCAGCACCTTTAAAACATCTGTATGTATGTGTGTGTCTTTTTTGGCCACCGGTAAATAAAGTGCAAATATTTCTCCGTGCTGGTAATCGCTTCAACCTGGAAGACATTGTTCAGAGGAAATCATATGGGAAAGAGGAAGAGCTCACCATCACTGTCAATAAAGTCCTGCAGAGCTCTGAACGAGCCAGACTGTCGAGGCTCGTGAGGCTCCTCCTGGTCTTTCTGTAACATCTGGTACACGTCAGAATCCTCGATGCTGGTCAGAGTCCTGGGGCTGAGCAGCAACATTAAGACATGAACACACAGTACAATAAGATACAAACGCAAATCCTACCTTTAACACAGCCCTGCTTTGATCTAGAAGTTGCAATACGGCTGTGACAAATTAAACAGATTTTTCCCAGCATGTCAGTGTCACCGAGAGAGATAGTTTATCACGATCTTAACTGCGTTGCCTTGATTTATTTATTTTTTTTATGCGGGTAAAGCAGGTCAGGTGAGAACAGCCAGCTGGAGATTGTGAGGCTACAGCATGTTGAGTCAACCTTAAAAGGAGAAAAACGGTTAGATGCTAAATACGGGATGAGTAAGCAGCATTCATGAGCTGGACCGCAGAAGAAGAAAGAGTCATACAACATGCTGATTCTACAATTTCTTTCATATTATAATATATCTTTTTACAACCATCGTCTAATGTATAATAATTCCATCTAGTCTGCTGATTACGGAGGTTATGAATACATTATAATGAAGTCTACGTCTCTATTTTTCCATGTAAAGCAAATCTATGTTATATCAGCTGACGTGACTTAGGTCTGATGTGATATATGTCTTATCCAGAAGTTGTGGTTAATCCATGCATGGAAAGACTAATTCCTGTGGACCGCGGTAATATATTCTCAGTATGACACACCATATATCAGGTAGCCTAATGAAAGCCACATGAACAGAGGGGAAAGGCTGAAGTCAAACATACTGTAGCACATCTGTGGGCGTATTAGGCTACTTAGCTTCACCTGACACCTTCAAACAAAGCGGCCAAATGAAGCGAGTGAGATTCACGTGAAGAGCCGCCACTACAGTAAAAGTAACATCAGCGGAGAAGGAGATCACGCAGGGAGCAAACGTGATGCCGTGATGATCATTACATGCCGGAAAATACAAGTTGGAGGGATGAAAATGGATATTTTGCTATTTTTAGAGCCTTACCGCTAAAAAACATTTGACCTAAGTGTCGTGCCAGAGGAAACGCTATTTATATTTACCGCTTAAGGAGTTAGCTCTGTAAGAAAACACTCTAAACTGAGCTTCTTCCACAAGTTTTTGACTGGAAAAGGGTAGTAAGGAAATATTAGGTTGACAATATTTCAACCGATTTGTATTTCTAAAGTCATAAATGAAACTAATCTACTGTAATTTACCAGTGTGTAGGATTTAGTGGCGGTGTATATTATGACTAATGGCATAATCAGTGTAGTTCTGACTCACATGCTGTTCGTTGCTGTATATTGCAGGGCTTTGAAAGAACCTGACTGCCATGTTTAACCTGCAGACAGAGTGAGAACCATCACCTCTCAGGCTTTTGGTGAACCAGGCCTCGGATCTGGCCCTCCATGGCGTCCTGGATGTTGCCTGAGGAGTAGAGGCCAATAGGAGTGTTGTAGGCTGCACTGACCACTTGACGCTTGTCGTCGATGTTTGCCGCCGCAACAAATGGCTGAGCTTTCCGGTTATGACCAGTGCCAATGGGTTTATATTCCTGTAAGGAGTAGAAGGAAGAAAGGTGAAGATGATGATGACTATGATGATGATGTGAAGCAGAATTATTATCGTAATGTTTAACAAACATGAATCAGTTTCTCACACAGTCTGACAAACCTGCTGCTCTGCTTCCAGGTTGATTTTATATGGGTGAGCTCTACCTTGATCCATAACACGTGGTGACCACAGCCTTGATTCATTCCTGGGGATTAAAAACAGATCCCGGTCAGAGGATCACCAGAATATGACTGATGAACTGACTGCTGAATGACTCTTTTTTGAGTCTGAGTATCTTTAAAATGTCTATAATCCCAACCTATAAAACACGAAAATGAGGTTTAAACTTCTGCTTACATGCTGACCTTTTCCTGACATCCCATAGAATAATCAATAACTTCACAAAGTGCGTTTTGATTGCATCCAAGCTGAAAATGCCAAATACCATATTCAGTTGATTTTTGAATGTGCTGTCAGATACCATAGGTCCACAAAAGAAAGTTAAGAGCATGCTCACAGATGGAAAAAGTTCTACTATGTTCAGATGGTGATAGGAAAGCTTCTGAGAAAAACAAAGTTTTGTATAAGAGAGGGGCAGAGAAGGGCATTATGGGCAGTGAAAAGAATAATAGTACAAGATATAATCCAATACAACATCACAACAAAATATAACCTGGAATCAACAGCTGTCTGGCACAAAAATGGAACAGTATTAGCTCCACAAACGCAGTAATTTATGTGAGGCTAATGTATTACATTTCATTGAACTGTGGACTGTGTTGCCTTTACTGTGCATGCGTTTTGTTTACGGGTATAACCTTTCAATAGTAAGACAGAGCTGATTGGTGGACTCTTTAATCTTGTTCTGAGCTTCACAGTGCAGCATGTTTGAAGCCGAGACTCCCTCGATGGCCAGGATGACGTCACCGGCACACAGGTTGGCTACAGAGGCCTTACTGCCAGGAGTGATCTGGAAGAAGAAACAAATAAATTAAATAATGAGAAAACAAGGACTGTAAAAGGCTGAGAGGAGATGATACAGGCAGGTGACAGGGTAAAAGAAAAACTTATATTATCATTTATAAATTGTATCCTATCCATCCATCCATCCGTCCATCCATCCGTCCATCCATCCATCCATCCGTCCATCCATCCATCCATCCATCCATCCATCCATCCTTATCAGGGTCACAGGCGACTGGAAGCGATCCCAGCTGGCAGTGGGCAAAAAGCAGATACACCAGTCACCAGTTCTTGTGACTCAGTAGAATAAATATTAAATATAAATATGTAATCAATTTGCCAACCAGAAACAACACATGCCTCATTCAGATTCAACTGACATCTCTAATTGCTGAAGGTCGTGAGAAGTCTGGGACCTGAAAACAGGATCATGTGGGGCAGGAAAGGTTGAAAAACCTGATTTAGCACATGAATGGAAATAAGTCTGTTGCTTACAGTCCTGACATCATCCAAACATGTAAAGCACTTTGTGACAAGTACATTGAACCTTGGGACACATTGGATTCAGTTAATTCTTCATGTTTCCATTTAGGTAGTACAAATCTTTGAGCAATAAGGGCAGACAGTGAGATTACTCCAAACACTGACATAACTGCCAGAAAAGTGTTCACTGAGAACAAGACCAGAACATAATGAGTCAATCAATGAGTAAATACCTGATCTACATTTAATGTGTGCAATTAGACTAGTGCAGTCCTTGAATATAAATAAAACAAAACAAACTGACAATGAATTAATTCTCATTTAACTCTCAGCCGAGATCTTCTGGGACTCTGGCAGAAGGATGTCATTCTTCTTCCATTTGCCGCCCCCTCCTAACTATGTCTGAATATAATTAGTTATTTCTCATTAGGATAAATCCCAGAGCAATGTCTTCTAATTTGGTCAGCCGGAAAATAAAAAAAGAAATACTGTCTTTGGCTTTCTGTCCCGCTATAAATCCTGATCCAGCAGTCCAGTATAGACAGGTGGGGCAGCCTTGTGTAAAGTTTTGGTCTGCTCTCCATCACTGGCACTTCATCTCTTAAAACCGAACCTCAACTGCAAGGCCTCCTGTTCCCATGTTCCTCTGCAGGGATAGCGCAGCTTTATACGATTTCTTTTCTTTTTCTCTGAGTCTCCCCAAGCCTTCTGCAAAAGCACAAAACACACACTCCACTAAGAAGCCCAACTATCAGGCCATTCATGACCTAAATCTGCAATTTCTTTCACCACATGTGCTCTGCAAAACACTAACTGCTCCCTGAGATGCAGCAGGAGGGTTGGCGTCACAGAAGAGCCTTGCCCTGGTTGGTATGCATGAGTGTAAACTGTCCGTCCCTTGTCATGGAGATAAAGTAAACACGCGCTGCTTCCCACTAAGTGACGGCGTCCAGATGGAATATGTTTTCTGGTGGCCAGGAAGTGATCAAGATGAATAAGAACTCCAGGAAAGTCATCAAGGTCACAGAGGATATCTCAGGAGGCAGCTTCAAACATTCCCAATTACACTTCACGGGACATGACCTATGCTTAGCCGTATTGCATTACGAGGCATAGGAAACGTAGCTACATTGGGATGTTACATTGAAACTTGAATTAGGTCATCCGCCTATAAATAACCACGGATGAAAGTGCTGAGGGGATGCCTCATGCTGCCAAAGAGGGAACAGTAATTTACAGTGAAGCATTCGCCCGGACTGCCGCTGTCTGACTTCATGTTTTACTGCGCTGATGTGTGTTACCTGAATCTGTGCACGGCCGCGCTTTTTATTGGATTCTTTTGTTTCCACGCAGCCCAGTTGTTATGTCTAACATTTGTCTCTGTTTAAATCACAACCATCTTTCCAACTTTTCCTCTTTTTCTTTCTCTGTGTTTTCTTACTTGCTCCCTTCCCCTGTGTCCTTCCCTTTCTTTTCCTTTTATCCTTGCCGCTTCCTCTGGCCTTTGTTAATTCCTTATTTCATCCATTTTTTCCCCAGACAATTTCATGTCTTTCCTTTATCCTTTACCGTCTTCACGTGATCTGCAAGCACGACAATCCCCCCAAACTGATGAGGGATAATCTGAGAGAAGAAGAAGTGCTGCATTGGGGAGACAAACAGGATATTTTAGCTTATTGCTTTGGTTCTACAGGCGACAACTTTACTCGCTTGCTGCGCTTACTTTTGGTTCACTCTCATATCTCCCTCTCCCTAAAGTATGCTAAGTGCCTAGTACCAAGCTGCAGCCAAACAAAGTTAGTGTCTAGCTCTTGAACACTGCGGAGCATTAAGCCGCTAAAGAGCCAGATATTTCCCTCAGGAGTTGGCAGAGACTAAAACAGAGCTAAAAAGAGAATCGATACTGGACTCACATTCCCTGAGTGCCCAGAAATATAACCCCAGATGGATGCTAATGTTTCTCCTGCATTTGCTGGATTTGCTAACATGTTAGCCATAACAACTTAATAAAGGTGAAAACACGTCCGTATTGTTGACATATTATTACAGCTCGGCGTGTTGCAAGTGGCCAAGAAGTGTCAGTTCGTGCCGGTTTGGGAAAATCCTGAGAGTTGGATTAAAAGAATTAAAGTCAAAATGAAAGCAGGTCAGTGTCCTACAGGTCCCATAATGCAACTCAATTGTCTGTTTCATTAGTTATAACAGATAACACAAATAAAGATGGTTTAAAAACAAAAATAAAGCCAAATTATGTCATGTCCATCTCGAATATGGCAGTTGTGAGCAGGGTGGAGCCGTGGCTTCGAGGTCCTGCCCGTACACCTGTCTGATTCAATCGTGAACAGACCTCAGCTGTCAATCATTTTTCTATTATTAAATAACATGTTAAAAGCAAACTTATCAAAACAATGAGCATACATCAGCATGATAATAACCAACTCAATTGACAGAAACCATCTTTGGGAAATTTTTTTTATTTGACGTGTGCTTTGATTTTGGCCCAGTTTGGGCCATCAGCTATAATCAAGGGTTAGAAATAAGATAACAGTAACAGTACACAGAGGGTAATTTGGGTGTACTGCTCCTTTAAGGCTGCAGCCTGCCGAAGGAAAAGATGATAATCATCCGTGTTTACGTTCCTCGACCAGCTGGGAACACCAGCGGGACATAAAGAGGAAGATGTTCCTGACCAAAAATGGCGTTGAAGAGAGACGCTGGATTCACTCGTGCTCATATAAATCCTGAGGACTCACTGCAACAGCAGCAATCCCTTTAATTTGTCTCAGACGGTGAATATATCGGTGTTTTGTCTCTCACATTCTTCCCTTTAGTCTTCCTCTCTCTCTCTTGCAGGCACTTTTTTAAACGCACAGCCTCTTGCATTGCTGCTCAGATATCGCTTACCCTTCCTGATTCCTCTCCCTCCCATTCATCCTCCATCACAGTCTTCTCTCATCGCTGTTCTCATATGGGCCGCTGAGTGTCCACTAACACAACAGGTGTGAGGTTATTGGACAGTCAGTGATTTGGACAGCTAACTATGCTTTTAGTCAGTAAGTTCCTGAGGTCTTCCCCTAAATATAGATGCACATAACCCCAACAGAGCGGGATTACAGGGCCTCCTCACATCTGATCCTTTGTGATGACGAGGATGAAGCACACGCGGTGTGAATGCTGATGAAGACGCGGCTGTTCATTTTCAGAGTGTTTACTTTTGTGTGTGTGGAAAGCTGAAGACAGTGTGTGTGTTTTCATAGAAAGAGAAAAAAAAGATGCTCTACTATGATAGAAACCTCGATCTCTGCAGAGTTGTTATTGGTATGACATAACATTTCATGGCGGTAATGATGATAGATTTATGTTTATTTTTCTGTGCGTCACATATCCTTTTGTGTATATCCTCTATTATCTTCAGTTGATTTCCTCTTTTGACTGTCTCTTTGGTTTAACAGAAAGAGTTGACACAAATGTGTTAGGAAGCGCAAACAGTGTGCTGTGCTTCCGCAGGATTGAGATTAAAAACTTTAAATGCACTTTTGTTTGTCAGATTTTGCTCGCTGCTTCCACTCCAGGCTTTATGCTAAGCTAGGCTAGCTGCCTTCTAAGTCTTTCTTCTTCTGGTTCTTTCGTGGTTTCACATGATTAAGTTGTTTGGTTCGGCATAAACAGGAAATACCATATTAGTTCCAGGAAATGATCATTTTCATTAAACAGATAAATAGATAGAACAGATAAATTATAATCTGAACGAACAGCCATGACCTTCGAAACAGTTTTTTTTCTCTTTTCGACCTCATATCTAGTAAATCATTTGTTCATCCAAAACTTTGTTAACTTGAGTTACTGTGAGTTTCCTGTAATGAATTACGGTTGCGACAATGCTGACAAGCTGCGTGATGCTGCGCGTTGACCTGAAGCTGCTTTTGAACAGCTGCGCCGTCATAATAGACGCAGTAGCGCTCTGCTCATCTTCTTCACCGCTGCCAAATGTATTCTTCCGCGTGTTGACTGGGCTGTCAGAATCAACGTCCTGAATGTGTGGGGGATTTAAAGAGGCTCGTTCAAACATATGATTCCTTTTTTTTCTTCCATATTTTCGTCATGTTTCACTCCAAGCATGCTCTGTAGGACTGTTCTGGAATAATATTGTAACCTCACATGTGCTCCTAAATTCCTCCGTCTGAAATCCAATCAATGAGACACTCATAGTTTGTGTGCGTGCACATGTCAGAGTACGACGTAAGCTGCTATTTGTATCTAAGCCTCTTGCATTTGCTGCGGCACAGGTGCAAGCTCCATACCACACCGAGTCCAGACAGACTCTTTCTAGAATGGAAAAGCAAACATTGACACCGACTCCTCTGGACTGGACCACCAAGGGATTCATCAAACACATACATTTACATTTCTAAAGATGTTGGCCGAAACAGTAGGAACGTTGTTCTTGATCATCAAATTAGATGCAAACCGAGAGTAAAAGTTTTGTTATGAAGTTCACGCCATCTCTTCTGTTCTTACAATACAGACATCCTCATCACTTACTCACCCTGGAGATGGTCAAGGGCTGGTTAAAGTCCTTTCCTCCTGTCAGGCGAAAGCCCCAGGGGGCTGGACCGTCCAACACAACATTGACTGGCATGGCCCTTTAATGTCTAACCCCCCCCCTCTTCCTTTGTTAGATAACAACAGCACAGACAGTCAACTGCACGCTGCTGGGGAACAAAGTTAAAGAGCAAAGGAATATCAAAGTGATGGAGATTTTGAACCATGTGGGTGGGTGCAGGGGGAGGAGCATGGACAAACACCACCCCAGCAGTGAAGTAATTGGTCAGATTTGGGAAACTGGCTCCGAGGCTGTTCTACCAGCACTTGCTCGCCAGTTTCCCCCGTTTCTGTTGAGTTCTTCGTCTTATTTTTTTTTCTTTCTTTCTTTCTTACTACTTCTCTCTCAAAAATTGAAGCCAATGTTTTTCCTCGTAAATCAGGTGCTACCAAAACTTCAGCTGCAGTACTCGCGTCCAGTTTTGGCTCAGAGTACCTACATGGACACTTGTAGACAGAGTGAGGATGTAAACCAGCCCCCCCCCCCCACCATCCCACCACAGCTCACTGCTTCTCATCCCTGGGCAGCTCACACAGTCTGGCTGGCCTCCTCTCGCTCTGGATGACGGGTCTTGCTGCTCCTGTCCTTATTTGGTCTGGAGGCGCAGCTCCACTCTGAGGCCCTGAAGGTCCCACAGGCACATTCCAGCCACTATTGATCTGGATGGGACCCAGTACTCTCACCCCTTAGTTTAACAATCCTGTGCAAGACATCATCTCTCCTTTTCTCTGTTTATACCAGAAACTGGGTCTGTTAAAATGAGCCTATCTTACACGCACAAAAAAATGATTTATTGTGCTCTTTGTTTATGATCAGTGTCTTATTCCAGCCAGCTGAGGATATTTTGCTCTCGTTGCCTCATGCGTCGGCCTTACTAGAACGCTTTGTCAACAAACTGTGAGTAAGTCTTGTCAATCCGTGTCAGCACCGATTGGCTCTGGAGTAGGTTTCCACCGCGTAAATAAATAAATAAAAGAGTTGCTCAAATTAAGAATCACACCGCAAAATCCATCATCTGTGTCGAGACTGGAAAATCATCCATCATGCAAATATTTCAATGTAGGCTCGTGGTTTGTTTCTGCAGTTACCATGACGATGTTACTCCCTGACAAAAAAAAAGGGGGAGTTGATGATGTATTCATACTCCAAACTTTCTTTCTCTGGACAGACATGAAAGAGCAGCTTTCATATAGTGTCTGACCCAGTAATATGAACTGCCTCCTTTGCGAAAGCTAAAGTGATTTATGCAGCACACATCAACTCTAATAGTTGTTTGACCGTCAGTGCAGTGTTTTGAAACTGAAAGTGCCCTGCATGGCCTATTTTGGTATTTTCCACCTGCAAGGGTTTTAAAAGCATCGTTAAAGCTGCAGTGATGTATACATGTACTCCAGGGTGTGTCAGTACACTGTGACATCATCGTCGGGCGTGGTCACAGGTGCTGCACACTTTAACTTTCAACCAGAAGAGGGCATTGAAACACTGCTTTCATAAAGCCCACAAGGTTTTAGCAATTTACAGACTTTAATAATCCAAATTACGTTTAGTTGGAGATTCATGTAGATCGTGATTGTTGAAAATCTAATGCTCTCCTCTGGGTTTCAAGCATGCTGCACCTGTGGCCACGTCCTACAGTGATGTCTCAGTGTACTGACACGTATACGTCAGTACCAGAATCTGAGAAGTTAAAGGACAAGTCTGGTGATATTTGATGTTTTTCTTATCGTTAACTGATCCTAGCGAATGTTGCAAAGCCTGGATATCCATTATCCTATCCTATTCCTTCATCACTATATACAATATACAATATACCAAGTATATTAATCCACAACTGAAAATAGTCCCAAACAAAAAACGTATATATTTCTTCATTTGAGTAACATTGCTTGAATCCACAGTGTCCAGTGCTTTTGAAACCTTTTAACTGTATCTGACCTTCAGTAATGAGTTTGGAGCTGAACTTGTAGGAAAATCATAAAGCCCCGAGAGATGAACTAATGAAGTATTGGTTTTGTTGATTTTGTGGACAGTAGGAAAAATCTTTATTTTCAGCTTTAATATAATAATATTAAAGTAGCAAAACCAAGATTTTCAGTTGTTGTCAAATTGCTATTTAAGATAATTGGATCTGTTGAAGTAAAACTTAATCAAAACATCTTTTCTGCTAAGCTGAAAAGAAAAAAAAAATAGTTGGGAATATTTCATCTACCAGCTGGATTTTATTAGCAATACAGCCCCATAAAATCATCCAACAAATGCTAAGATATTGTAGAAATACTTAGGTCCAAGAGTGTGCATTGAATTTGATATTAACATGAATAACATATAAGATTTACATTTTCATTACATGTATAAACATATCAGGAGTCAAATTCACGTCTTCAGTCCAAATCTGTTCCTAATGTTGTATCAAAGGGAGACTAGAGTTTGTGATCATGTCCTGTGCACACGCTTTCCTGATGTTTTCTAGACTATATATGCATAAATTAATTTTTTGCATCACAGGTTTACATATACATGGCTATTAAATGAGTGAGTTGGATGTAAGGCAGCAATCACCAACTCTACTCACTCTACCTACAGTAACTTCAGTTTAAATACGTCACTGGCTCTTAAAACAACAAATAACTGGAGAGAGAGAGAGAGAGAGAGAGAGAAAAAAGGCCTACATGCCTGGCTACGGTAATAACTTTTGAAAAAGTGGAAATTAGCACCACTGATGAAGAACGTGAAGAAAGAAGGAGAGGAAACCAAATGTGATGGTGGGTGAGAAAAAGCTGACTTTATAAAGCAAGTGGATGTTGGCCATTTTACAGCTCTCATACAAAAGGCTTACAAAAACACCACAGACACACACATACACACAAAGTGTTCACACGCCGGCTGAAATAGTGGATGACGGGGTGACATATGACGCGTGAATGATAAAACAAAATATATCTTAAGGTGCTTTAACAATTGTTTGTTGTCATCAGTGTCCATACCTATGTGAAACACGTAAAATGAGAAAAAACAAAACAAAACATAAATCACATTCACTGAGCATGACAAGATAAGATGGGACTTGCCAATAATTCCTAATGGTCTATAACTACATGAAACAGTGACCCACTCACTGACAACAAGGTTAAACGAAGTCTAGTGGAAAAAAAACTGCAGTTACGTGACTGGAGTTTTTGATGAAATGCCACCTCATCCTGCATCTGACTTAAATAATTCAACATAAAACATCATGACACCTGGCATTATTACAGCCCATGAACTATTGTGTTACTTGTCACTGGACAACTTAACAATAAAATAACAATCCTTCAAATGTGGCTTCTCTGCTGTTGAGAAAGATGTTTAAAAAAAAAAAAAAAGCAACATGTTGTTCCATCCCTTCTAAAATTCTCTCATAACACAGTTTTGAACAGCACGTGTCCTCTAATAAATATAATACCTAAAAAGGTTGGAAACCTTTTTGCATACACTTTTCAAACATGACCGATATGCCCCGGAGCCCCACAGTCACATTAGCCTCTAGTGTGAAAAACCCGAAGTGAGATTTGAGATAAAACAAACACGAAATCGTGACAAAGTTTCGTTAAAGTGCATCAACCCTAATGTGAACAATTTGAAAATATTTTTGTTTTCTAATCTTATACTTTAAATCTAACATAACAATTAGACAGCGAGTACAGTGTTAATGATATTTTCTGCCGCTTCCTCATTTGCGATATTTAAAAGAACTGCTTAATAATGTGTTTCAGGACAAATATATCCCCAAATTCTTCAAATAAAATCAACCAATCAATACCTCGGGTAACACATAACATTGATACACGCACAGTCTTTTCCACATGTAACTGAGGGAAACCCTTCTACCTGAAATATCAGCTGCATGGCTGAGATCCCTTCAACACAGTTCGTATACAACAGACCCGCTGACAGAATACTGTTTTCACAACACTCTCTGCACTGAATATCTTTGGGGGATATTTGCAATTGAACACTGAAATGAAATGTAGCAAATGTTTTTTAAATGTGAGCTACTGCTGAAAAAAAAAGTGATTGTGGTGATTTTACTGCCCTTTAACAGAAAGAAAAGCGTCACTGCGGTGCTCTGTTTTCTATCATCGAGTGCTTGCAAAGTTCTTTCGATTTCCTTCCATCACTGTCAAAGGTTAAAGGTCGCTGACTGGAGCACAAAGTTTGGGTTCTCCATGATAGAAAAATAAGGATAAAAAGATAAGATTAAAAAAACAACATTATTTTATAGAAGTCTTCCATTAAAGATGGCTAGTTAGAGCTAAATGTTCTGTCTGTGTGAAGCTGCACGAGCCACACATACACGCAAACACGTTAATGTGCGACGGTGTCGGGAGGTGGCGTCCTGCGGGTGCTGTGCTGAGGGCGATGAGTGTGTCACAGAAAGGGGGGCGGGGCCGGAGTGGTGGGTTGTGGGTGGGGTGGGGAAGTCTGGAATCATCATTATAGCTGCTTCACGTAGTTTCCTGGGAAGGTTCCAAACAACTTGCTCCTCCGAGAGGTCCCTTCAAAAACAAAGAGCAATAAAACGAAAGCGTCAGTGCTCGAAACTTGGCAGTTCTTGTTGCTAATATTATTCCAGCTGCCTGCAGACTGGAAATCAGCCAGACCTGAAGCTCAAACTGAAACACATCCCGAGAGGGCAAAGTGTTACGTAAAAAGAATGAGAAGATTAACGTGGACAATCTCAGGAGGCTTAAACTGCACAGCATAATGTTGACCTGTGGCTGAGATCACAGTGCCATCTAGTGGTCACAGTTTGATATTCGTATAACACAATGGCCACAAAGCACCAACTTAACTGACCTGTACATAGAGGACACTTGTTAATAATATTCATTATTTTGTCCACTCCATTTACATCAGTGATTATATTAGGATACTGATCTAGTTAATATAAGTATAATGTTTCAAGAGACACTTCAGATAATATTTTTGTAATGGACAACAACCCTGTAATCCCTCCTCTTACCAACAAACCACCCGTCATCGCACTTCTCCATCACGTCCACAATGTCGCCTTCCTTCAGCTCCAGCTCGTCCTCGTTGCGAGGCAGGTAGTTGTAGACGGCCTGGTACCTTTGTGAGGAGAACTGACGGTGAACTGATGCGCTGCGACGTGTGACGACCTTGACGTGGTGATGTGTGGTGTTTCTGCATTACTAAGCCTAAAGTTCTAAAGCCTAAATATCAAGAGATATTTTCCAGCCTTGGATTCAAAACAGTGGAATAATAACAAATGATACTTACGGGTCTCCTCCACCTTGGAGTGCATCCTGGACTAATCGCTGTGACACAGACAGACAGACACAGACAGTATGTCAAAATGTGGAATTTGCGAGGCTTTAGGGATTAAGGAGGTTGAATGGAAAGACTTTTTGAAACCTCGATCTGAGACCAATTCCTTTGAAAACAAACAATAAATCAACACACAGGGCCTTGATTGAGTAAAAATACTAAAATGAAAATTACTTTGTTTGAAAAACAGCATACTTTACTATGAAATGCGATAGAATGTGGTGATCAGTCATGAAAGATTATGAATGAAGGGTTATTTGTAAAGTTTTCTTCCTTCACAGAGACAAAAATACAATCAGAGCATGGTTGAAAGAAGACATGCCCCCCTACCCTTCGACCTCTAATGGGGGACAGATAGGATCTCCGGGACAAGATGGGACTACGTGGAGGTTTACCACCGACAACTGGATCCTGTTTAACAGGTAGAAAGACCAGAAGCAACATCTCCAACAGTAACTGAGTCTGCAGCCTTCACTACGAGCTAAACAAACACAGCACAAAGGCTAATAACATGCTGTATAACGTCATCCATCAACATGCCGATGCCAGTGAAAATCCTCCTGCACACACGACAGTAAAACCAACATGGACAACACACCAATTCAAGGCTCTCTACAGTCCATGAATCAAAGCAGCATTTCCAGTGTACAATGTATGCTAGCATACAAATGACACAGTAGTCTCAGCCAATGCTGCAACAATTTATTACTTTTCATATATTAATCTGTTGATTAATCGTTTAGTCTAAAAAAGTAATCACAATTTACCAAAGCCCAAGGTTTCTGTCGTACGAACAGACCAAAACCTTAAGAGTCATTTCAAAATGACATAAAACAGACAAAAGCATGTCATGCCATTTTTTCTGCATAAAAGGCATAAACGATTAATCAGATTTAGAAGAGCTGTCATTTGATTAGTTGACTTCATTCTCAGCTCCACTAATGCCCACAACACAAAAGTTAGAGGCGGGTATTATCGGATAATCCTCGGCAGCACAAACATGGTCTAGACCAACGGCATCATCTCCACAGTACAGCTTTACCTTCACCTTGGGAGATCTACGTCCCGGATGGGGTACAGTGGGGGGAGAGCGTGGAGTAGAGAGGGGAGGAGAGACAGGTCTAGGGGGAAGGGGTAGGGATGACTCTGAGTCAGGGCCGGATGTCATCGGGTGAGAAAGACAGAGAGAGGTTGAGGCAGAGCGCTGTGAGGGAACGTTTGGAGACGTGTGAGAGGCCTGGGAGGGGTGGAGGGGAGGAGGTGAGACAGGCGGAGAAGGAGAGACTGGAGGTAGAGGTGATGTCATGAGGCGGGGAAGGGATGGGGGTCGAGGGGAAGCAGGAGGAGAGGAAGGGATGGTGTTGTGATCCGGCTGTTGTGACCATGAGAAAGGTGGAGTGACAGAAGAAATAGAAGAAGAAGGAGGAGGAGCAGGAGGAGCAGGAGGGGGAGGAGGGGGAGGTAAGGAGGTCAGAGGTGATGGTATGGAAGGTGAGGGGAGGCGGGGGTGAGGAAGCTGTGTCACAGTGGAAGGGGAGACATCAGCCTATGGAGGTAATGACACACATCATTTCTGAAGCTGAATCACAGAATCTGAATAAATTAAGAAATCTTTAAATTCTGATTATTTTGCGGCGCTCAGGAAGGAACATGGAGGAAAATGTTTTACATGAATGATTTATAAAAAAGACCTTTGTGTCCTCTTCTAAGAAAACTTTAATAACATTCCTAGAAATATTCTGCTTAGGTCCCACCAGTAACCACAATAAGACTTCTGAGACAAATCCTTCAAAAACAAAAAACAAAAATGGTATTTTAAGTGTCAAAAGCAGATTTCAAAACCTTTTCCTGGGTTAACTATGTGGGAATCAACAAGCTAAAGTAGGATGCACTCCTCAGTCTCTCTTTATCATTCAGCTGTTTAGGATAAACACATTGCTTCCCTGTGAATGCATCGAGGCGTACCAAAGGGCAAAGTAACAGAAGTACATTGGCAAGAGAACACAAAAGTAGGTCTATGTTTTCTAAGATTTAAAACATCTCCCTTCATTTCCCTTCCGAAGCCCTGAAGTGTTTGCAAACTCAACAGATGCAGCTCACACCATGCTCTACCTGTGGACTGAGTCTCTCAATAAAACATTTAATGTCCTCCTGTTTGTCCTCACTAGTTTCTTCTTCTTCTTCTTCCTCAATGAACAACTCAGTATATCCACTTCCTTTCACCGATGGAGACTCGACGGGTTGCTCACTCAGAGTTTTTGACTGTTCTCCCCAACTGATGGAAAGTGGCTCCATCATCACAGGCTTGTGAAACTGCACCTCTAAGCGAACGCTACCTGTCGAGTCGCTGGCTAGAGTGACTTCTGGGGTTTTCACTGCTGGCTGATGGTATTCCTGTGATTTTTGCTTAAACCTGCTTGTAGAGTCACTGACTGGAGTGACTGCTCTGGGTTTTACTGTTGGATGATGGGGTTCTTCTGATTTTAGCTTAAACCTGCTTGTAGAGTCACTGACTGGAGTGACTGTTGTGGGTTTCGCTGTTGAATGATGGGGTTCTTCTATTTTTAGCTTCAACCAGCTAAGTGATTCTTTGGTTTGTGTAGATGGTGGGGAATCTCCGGGAGACAATCTTAAAGAGTCAGCACCGTCAGTACTGGTAGAATCGTCCAGAATCATGGACAACAGCTCATCGTAAGGGTCTTTTACTTGCAGCTCAACATCAGGAATTTTGCTGCTTTTGTTTGCTGGCACATTTACCTTGTGCTGCATAGGAACTTGTGTGAACGATTTTATTGGCTCTGGCACCGTGCAGAACAAAGGCTCTGGCTTAGAAATGTGTAATGTTTGGGCTATTCCCCTGCCACTGTTGTATTGCAGTGAATAGTTGGGTAGTGGAGAGCTAAATGAGGAACGGGGAAGGGGAGGAGGAGACGGAGGTGGAGGTGAGAACGCTGGGGGAGCTGGGGTGTGAGCTGAGATGAGTCTCTCATCTTTAAAAGGAGGAGTTCTGGAAAATGTCTGGGGCGACAGTGCAAAGCCTCTTTGTGATGGCATAGGTGAGGGTGACTTAGGACCCTGAGCCTTTAGGAAATGTGCAAGGTCAGTGGGGAGAGGGGGTGGTGTGGGTGGTACAGGGGTGGTCGTGAGGGATCGAGTGGGAGTGGTTGAAGATGGGTCCATTGTGAGGGACAGCCACTCGTTGGTGACAGCTTGCAGGTCAAGCCTTTTCAACGGGGGGTGAGGGGATGGGAGGTCACGAGTGGTGGAGGATGGGGGTAGATGGTAGAAAGGCTCCATGAAGGTAAAGTGAAAAAAGAAGGAACAGTGTAATTTATAAAACTGGAAAAGAGATTACTGTTTTGTGTGTGTTGTTAAACAGAGCTTACTCCCATATGCAGATGATGCGTTTACTTATTTATTTAAATATGTTCTTATTTAATTACATGTCACTTTTTGAGTAAGTGAAATGTTTGTTGTCATTTGTAATGTTGGTTAATAACCAACTACTGAACTACTGTTCAGCCATAAACAAACTAATACCCCAAAATAGCGTTCATCGTTTTAAATGAGTTGTAACTTTATGTTACTGGTGTATTACATCCTACTATCACAATATAGTGTAGTCAAATGTAGTGATTCCCCTACCTTGATAGGCGTAGAGCTTGGTGTCCTGCTGCCAGGGTAACCATGTGGGTCTACATGGTGGGCGGAGCTCTTGGACGGTGAGCGCTTGACAATGTCAACGTATGACATAGGAAAGATGCCCTGTTTTGTTGTGTCTGGGATCTTCCCCTCATACCAATTCTGGTCCACCTGCCTTATCACAATCACTCTCTCGCCCTACATGTACACACACACACACAAACACACACAACCAAAATATGATTTTTATCTGCAATGCAATGAATGGATCTCAACAGTACTACCTCACATGCGTCTTAGAGCCACTTAGACCCTTTAAAATCACAAAATCATTGGCATCAAAGTGGCTTAAGTTTGAAACTGGTGCAGTCTATGTGGTGCTTTCAGTCCTTTTTTTGAGTTGCAGGGTTTCACCCCACAATAACAAACCATTCTAATCTTGTTAGATTGTTCCAGCTTTGATTTACTATCAAACTACCTTTCTGAGAGACAGCTCCACGTTAGTATCAGCATTGAAGTTGTAGCGAGCTACTGCCTCTCCGATCTCTCTGACGTGTGCTGGCGGAGGAGGACGTATCGGTTGCTGCTTTTCTGAGGACGGCATCTTCTGTTTATGTGTGTGCAGTGGTGTAAATGTGTGTATTGAAGAGGGAGAGAAATCGTCCAGAGAAATCACATATCGTACAGACAGTGGTGCACATCTACAGTACTCACATACGGTTTATCAGCTGCACACTTACCTCTACATAAGACATAGGGAATATCCCAACCCGTCCACGGTGCTCTCCTTCATACCAGTTGTTGTCTATCTGCCGGATGATGTTCACTGCATCACCCTTCTTAAATGTCAGCTCCCTGCAACACATTTATGTCATCAACGTGCCGGCACACAGGTGTGAAGAAGACATTAACTGTCCACTTCAAACAGCACAGCACGTTTCATGCTCAACAGCATCAGCTACAGAACCTCAGCCACTGAAACAGGATGAAATAAGATGAACAAAATGTCCAACAGAAATATGCTTTATTCATGCATATATTTAAAGACTGCATAAAACAAATCAGCCATCCAAGTGTGGTGGAAAGATGAAGTTATCTTAGGAAGCGAAAGTTTAACTGTATGCAAGAAACGCTAACAAATCTGAAATCATAAAATTGAATGCAATTAGTCGACACGTGTTGAAATGCAGTTAAACATTCATGCATTGAAGCTTGGCATCGTTTACCATGCACGGTACTCACTTAGCTGATTGTGCCTTAAAATCATAAATGGCTCTCGCAGGCTGTTTCTGATGGAGGAGAGAGAACAGAATAAGTTGTGTCATCTGTTTATGGGAGACCTAGGAGATGAGAGTGAGAGAAAGAGAGCCGGCAAGTATTACCAGGCAAAATGTAAAAGGCAGCTTTATAATTTTTATGAAGCTAAAGAAAAAAGCATTAGCCTGTTGGGATTCAATCTGAATGTTCAGAGTGTCAACCAATCATCACACATGAACTATTTTGTGTTATTATGTGGAGTATTGAAGTGCACGCTGGTGTTGACACTACTAGCCATCTGTTTGTTGTACCTCTCTGTCGGGAGTAGGTCTTCTACTCTGGGGTGTGTGGCGTCCATCCATGGTGGAGTAACACCTTGAGACATCCTGGTCTGTGATTAGCAGAGATACATAAAAAAAGGTCACAGGAGTTACCAGAGTAACAACTATCAAGTCAAACGCATGCTCACAATACAAAAATGTGCTTTGGGAAAGTACTGAATGGTGCTGTGATGACGCCATTCCAACAGGTAAATGAGGGAATGAAAGCTCTGAGTCAAAAATAGGTGTTTTATTTCCATTTCAGAGGGAAAACAGGGTGGATGGGATTCCCACAATATGACACATGCAAGCTGACAAAATAGCTGAAGCACAAAATAAAACAAAGGGAGTACAGCCCAAAAAATATAATAAAAACTATTTACAAACAAAACATACAAGCAAATGGTTTGAGGGAAAGAATGATAGCGGGATAATAAGATGACTCAATAAATCAATCTGCAAAACAGACAAAATAACACGGCCAAAACAATAATCAAATTAAAAACAGAGGAATATTCACATTTATTTACTACAATGAGAAAAATGTACTGTAAATTCTCAAATATTTCTTTACCTCAGTTGAAAAGAAACCAATTCTCTTGAGACACCTGTTTTCTAAGTATATTTTATCACATTTTACTACTGTAAGATGTTTAAATAAACCATGAGTTTCATGCCATGAGTACAACAACAAAGTCACCTTGCTTAGCATTCTGTTGCTCTGATTTTCTTTAACAGACATGTTGTTCTCCCTCAGTAATTAATTAAATTAGTCAATTCTTTGCTATTGTATTGTATTGTATATAGATACTATTGTCTTAACAGGTCCTACCTGAGAGTTTACAGTAAACAGGTCTTACTGAATGTCTAAATACAAATATATTAAAAAGAACAGTAATGGGTGTATTGGCTGACCAATGAGGCGAACAGCAACATGCTCAGGCAATACTGAAAGAGTCAGTGAGGTGTGTGGATGCATATTTGGAGTATGTATGTATGTACGTGTGCATGTTTATGTAGAAAAAACTATGTGTATGTATGACTGGCTACATGATGAATGCACATGTGCATATTTGAGGTGTGAAGTGTGTATTATCTCCACCTGAATAACAGAGACCATTTCCATTGCCCTGCTCCTCTCCATATTCATTATTGTTTGAGGTGTCGGAGTGGCGTCCATAACAGGCACTGATTGGTGACTGTAGCCGCGGTGACTGTAACCGTGGTGTTGAGGGATCCCCTCTGTATGAGGCATACCCAGTGGGGCTCCCATCTGGGTACAAAGATGTTGAGGAGTGACCCCCGTGCCAACACCCCCTCCTCCCCCGCAATGAGGAGCTTCGTTCAGGCACATTAGGGAGAAGTTCAGCCAGTATTCTTCTCAGGATGCTATCATCAGGTGCCCTAGTTCCTCTGTGGCCCCTCTCTGTTTGAATGTGCTCATATATGTCTCTCAAGGCTGCATCTAGTGCTTCATAAATGGCCTGTTTGGACTTGGGTCTTCTACCTCGATCTCCGCCACCACTGCTTCTCCTAGAGGTAGGTGGTGAGCCCTTTTTCCTGCGGAAAGGCACTGGGCTGACCAGGAAGGCCAGCTTAGACATCGCTTGCTGGGACTGTGAGCTCTGGATTTGGGAATGGCTGCCGCGGCTCTGCTGTGAAGGTCTCTGGTGCTCCTGGCGCGCTCGTTCTCTCTCATGGCGAAGCATAGTTGTAAAACGGGTGTAAGAGGCTGGACAACGACCTTTGCAGGTGCTGATGAGGTGCCGATGTTGGTAGCCCTGGCTTTGGCCTAGACTTTGGTGACTGGGGTGGTGGTGATGATGGTGGTGGTGATGACGGAGGTGGTGATGGTGATGGATAGTGGAAGAGCCGTACAAGCTCTCGGAGGAGGTTAGTGAGCAATGGTCAAAGTCACTCTCACTGCAAAATGACGAGCCCTCCACCTGGATGAAGTCACTGAGATCTGACGCTACAGCGTCTTGTTCACTGTCAGAATAGTCCGGGTTGGCTTGAGGGACTTGGGAAACAGAAGGAGCAGGATACGACCGTGCGCGTACAGGCTCCGGCCCAACACGAGGCTGGCCCTCAGGTGGGCTACGAGGTCGATGCAAGTGATCCATGGAGTGAGGTACTGTTCCATTGTTGCCATTGTTATCTTCCTCGAGTAGAGATTCTATGGAAAAACGGCGTTTTGGAAAACTTGGTGTGCCACCACCACCACTGCTGGCTCGAGATGATGAGCCACCTGGCGTTGTAGTGCCTGAAGGCATGTCATCACCCAGGTTGGGCATGGATTTGGACTTCTTAATAAGGCGCTCATATTCTGAAATGCGATTTGGCACCATATCGCGTGGCACCTCCATGCCCCAAGAGGGTGTCCAAGGAGACAGGCGGTGCCGATGCAAATGAGGTTGGCGCTCCAGCTCCAGGATGCGAGCACGGACCGAGCGGATGACTTCCGATGGGATGAGCTGAGCTCGGTCAATCTGGTGCATCTTACGGTAGAGCTGGAGAAAGCCTGGTGAATCATGCGCCCGTCGCCGGTGAAGACGAGGCAATGAGCGAGTGGAAGTAGATCCACTCCCTGAGGGATTCCCATCACAAACGAGTGACCCGGCACTTTCTGAGCGGGTGGCATTGCGCCCACCTGAGCCGGAATGCCCATCATTGAGTAAGTCATCACAGCTGCGTGACCTAAGCTTGCCAGGGGAGGGTGGTACCTCCTCCACACTGCTCCATGTCTCAGGGTCTTGGCGTTTTGTCTGCCAACTATTCTTACAACAGACAGACTGCTTGGAGGAGGAGCTGCCTTCCTGGCTGGCATCATCATCATGGACAGAGTCAGAGGGGACAGGGGGCAGATGAGGGCCCTGATAAGGACCTGGGGAGGTCATACTGTTTGAATACATGTTACATGTGTCCCCACCTTTCAGTTGTCCAATAGAGAGCAGCGTGGTGAAAGAGAAGAAGGAGGAAAGCATGTTAAGCAGTAATACCCAGCAGAAAGGTGAAAGAGCTGGGGAAAGGGAGAAGAATTAGTAATGAAAAGAGCGTGGAAAAAAAGATGATTGATACTTTTTCTTCAGACTTCCAATACCAATCATGAAACAGACCACACCAGACAGACATTATGTTGAGAAATACCCAACAAATGACAACAAATCTTCTTAGTACATAGTACTATCTTCCAGCACCGGCACACATGACTGTCCAGGGAAAAGAAGGGAAAGACAATAGAAAAAATATCCCATGAACAGCAGAAGTTTATCTGTATGTGTGTCTACCTTTGGCTCTGGAGGGTGAGGACGGTGAGGAACGAATCACAGGCTTCTTTAGGCTGCTGCTGGGTCTGTAGGCATCCACTGGTTTGGGGGAAGTTACAGCTCTACTCTGAGATTGAGCATTCACTTGGGAACTTGACGGCTCAGACTTCCTTCTTTTCCTGTAGTCACTTGCAGCACTGCAACACAGTCGTCAAGACATCAATGACAACTGCTTCCACAACACCACACACTGACAAATGCAGCTCATAGAAGGCAGACTATTCATTTCTGTTTAATAGATTACCTCTAAACCACTTAGATTAAGGTTGAGCCAAATGAATTGTTACAACTGTTTGGGGGATTTTTATGTTAAACCTCAATTTATTTATTTATTTATTTATTCATTTATGGAATGAGATAATGTTACAATCCAAGTATATTCAACCATATCCAACTAAAAATGGCTATTATCCCTGTGTCTGGAAGGATGAGTCAACGGAGTTACCGTAACTCCTTTATTCAAAATGTCTACAAAACCTATTCAGAACAAACCCACTCAATGTCACTTACAAGAATTACAGGGTCTATTCATTGCATCCAATTTCTGCCCTTTCTGTTCACTGAGGATATGTGACTGAATAAGCAGGCCATTGGTGAAAGGGAGTAGGACAACGGGAGGAAGAGGGGGGGGGTTGAGGGAAGGATAGGGTGAAGGGCAGAATCAATAGGTTTGCTGGGTTAATTTATTCTGGCTCAGTTGGTGGGAGGGAGATGTAAAGCACCCTGCCTTTAGTGACAAAAGCAAATAAAGACTAACAATAATTCCTCACAAATCATCCTTAAAAGTAGGCACAAAGGCTATATGCACCAGAGCCGAGGCAAGGAAGAGCTGTTTTGATTCAGTGCTGAATCACAACAAGGATCACTGCTGTTGAGAGGATGGGGGGAGGGAAGGGAGTGATGCGGAGGAAAATAAAAGAAACAGAGGTTACCTCGCAGGTCTCTCCGGAGTCTTGTCAACAGGAGCGATGTGCAGGGATGTCTGAAATAGGGCAGACAACAAAAGGGAAAAGTGAGATCCGCAAGAACAAAGACTCGAGGCAGAGCAGCTCACAATGCACAGCCTGCATGCGGTTGTTGCTGTGCCACACTCAAAACGCTCCCCGAGCCTAAGGTGCGATGGATGCTGGTTCCGCATGGCACACCTGACTGAGAAGAGGCCTACCGGTGTAAGCGGTGAAGATAAATTTCTGCTTTCTCATGGGCTGCTCTGGAGGATGATGGCAAAGGTGATATAGCAAAGGATGATATGAGCTGTGCTCAGGGGGGCAAAGGTTTCCCTGGAAAACCTGGCATGGATCAGCTGGAATGGGTCTTAGTGGTAAAGGATGGAGTGGTCGACACACTTCGACAGCAAAAGTCTCTCCAAGGAAAGGCTAACCATTAAATGCAATCACATAATCATGTTGAAAACATAAAAAAGTTAAATATATTTTGAATTCAAAATTTAAAAAGAAAATCTAGATCTTGAAAACTTTCCGAGGAGAAAGATGTTACCAGACTGTGAGAAAAAAGATGGCGTATCAGGTACAGCCAGCAGTTTTCCTACAATGCCAAGCAAATAGATAAAAAGCATCTCAAGCTACGTGTGCAACAGTCTTCACAAAGCATCAAACTCATCTTGCAGTGGATGGCCGACATGTTGATATGAGATCACACTGAACTGGTGCTGCACTACCATCATACTCATTCGAAGCGATCATAACTGACATTTTTCTTAACAATATAGATTGCAATTCCTGTGATTGGTTAGAAACTGTGCGATTAACAACAATAGTGGAACACTCATAAATGTGAGATTACCTCAATACGCTGGCGAGCGGAGATGTCTGGATTATAATCCAGCCGTTTTTTAGGAGGCTTGAGCCCCAAGCAGCGGCAGTGAGCAGGAGGAGGAGGAGGAGGAGGAATAGGAAGATAGTGAAAATGAGGTGAAGGAGGAGAAGCAGTGGTGACATCATGGGGAGAAACCAAAAAACAAGAAACATGTGGAGAGAGTGACACCCGTTAGAGAATCTGATTCACCAGAGATGGACTAGTTCACAAGCACTGCACATGTGCTTTGCATGTACAACGCACACATGTGCACACACACACGAACACGCTTGTACTGACAAACACACACACACACACACACACAAAACAATACATGTTCATTCGTATGCACACTCTAATGTCATCTACTGATGCTATATTCCTATGCTAATCTCAAAAATAGCAACATTTCATCTGCAATACGTCAATGCTGGAATAAATGATGTCTACACCAACCTCTATACCAAACACACACACAAATGTGCCCATGTATCACACACACACACACATGCAGAGTGTGAGAGCAAGCTGTAAAGCAGAAAGCCGAGTGAAGCACAAGCTGCGGTGTGTTTATTTGTTAGTGCAGCGAACTGCACTAACAAATGCTGTGACTTAGTGCTCGTTTACTAGTGCTGAATGGACTACGGTTCACACATACGCTCCAAACTTCTTGTGACTTCTTGAGTCACCTCAATAAACATTCAAACACTGAACATACTGTGAGATTCCATCCCGGATGGACCACTCGGTGCATGTAGGGAAACCATCTACACTCTAAGGGCTTATTCGGTGACGTGAAACATTCAAAATATTGCAGGTAGAAATCTCAACAGACAGCCCGACGTGACTCTGGGAGGTCACGCCGGCTTCCGGATGTGACATTTTCACCTGAACATTTTGAATAAGCCCAAAAGATCATCGCCTGATGTCATGCTGGCATGGACGGAGGCATGTCCTCATGACACTTTGTAAAATCAGTCAGGTTGGGGTAATTTGATCCCAGATATGTGGGTAGAGGCAATCCCTGCCCTGAGCCACTATGTTATTATAAGCTACATCCAGCAGAGGGCACTAGAGTATTTAGCTCGAAGCTATACAGAGCAGTCCGAGAGTGAAGATACTAGCAGATACTAGCAGAAATGAATCAATGATCAAATAAATAAAAAGGCTGATTAATACACATGTTAGCATGTGCAAGAGATTAAGAAACTGCACTCAGATATTACATAGAAGAAATTGATACATATTGCATATGTATCAATATAATGACTGATTGATTGTTCTGTGCAGTTCTCCCAGCCTCAAAGTGTCATCTAAAGCATCTGGAGCGCACACATTTTCCTGCTTATTTTTTGCATAAGATGCAATAATTAAACAACTGAAATAAAAGCTTCGAAATTAAAAAAAAAAGTTTGTGTGCGAACGTTTCAGTGCCTGCTAGCCACCAGACCAAAAAACCCAGCAACGCAGAAACATAACACAGCCTGTCACAAGGGTGGGGGGAGGGAGGGTCACAGCACCCAACAAGTACCACATGCCCAAACAACTAGCCCCACCCAGTCTATTGGTGGATACATTTAAAAAAAAATCATGGGTGGAGTGGAGAAAGTGGGTGTATGCCTATGGCAGGGTTGTGGTTGAGGGAGCAGCTACGGCCCTGACTTACCGGCCGCCCAAACTCCAGCTCGGAAAAGAACTTATACCAAGGCTCGTTCTCTAAATCTATGTCATCATAGGTCTGGGAAAGCATGACAGTGAAAGAGAGAGGAGGTAGAAGAAAAACAGAAGAAAGGAGGTGTGGAAAGAAGTCACACAGACAAAGAGAGACATGGACCTTATGGTTAGGAATGGGCAAAGGCGGCACAGGGAGATGGGCACAGGATGAACCAGGATGAAGATACAGACTGGCTCATTGGGACGAAAGCAGTGATGCAAAACAACATTTACTGCTGACAAACCCTACTAAGTAATAATACCGAAACTTTTGGAAACCCAAACAATTTGTTAGACAGCCTACATTATTGCCATGTTATTAGACAGTGATTAAACCTACACTAAATTATTATATCTAATAAACTCCGCTGGGGAGCGGACAGTGTTACAATCTTACTGGTCCCTTTGATTTGATATTCATTAATTTCATATGCATTCAAATGATCAGAGCTGTGAGTCCCATGACAGAATCACATTACCACTGCTTTATTTTAAGCCACAGCACAGGTGATAGATCAGCATGTTACTTGGAGCATTACTTATCTAACACTCAACCTCATTATCCACACCTTTGTGCTGGCTCAGTGGATGGCATGCTAAATTCTCACCGGGAGGCCTCATTTCATTTAAGAAGAAGAGGAAGGACTGTTTGGAAAAGACGTGTGGGGTTATTCACATGGGTGTACAATAAGTTTCACTTCTATATTAGTGGGAACAGGATGGTATCACAGTCAGCCGGCTTCTTCTTCTACTACTTCTACTGATGCTCCTGCAAACATTTTCCTAATTGCAACGGTGATTACATACTAATATGTGTTTGAGCGGTTATGTGCTTTTATTAATTACTTAGAGAAATAAACAGTTGATTGAAATGAGAAAGTTGTGTCTTTTTATGTTTTTTTTAATTGCTTTTATATTCTCTATGAATGCCCTTAATGTCGGCTGTAAAGCACTGTAAATTGCCTTGTTGTTGAAGGGTGCTATAAAAATACACTTGCATTGTCTTGCCACACAATTCTGCCGCATTCCCTCCCTTCAGCACACAGAGCTGCTTTTAAAATGTGCATTTACGAATATTTAACTTAGAGTTCGCAACTGATATGAATCTTTCACACTGAGCCAGCTGCCATCCAGTGTTAAAATAGAATCCTGCACCATTTTCCATGCCCTGCAGGTAAATGACTGATGGATTTAAAGTGGCAGAAGTGTCTCTGCTGCTGCCACATGATAAATTATAACAACTCTCCTCTTGTATCACACAGAGATACATTTTCATATCAAATCAACCTGCAATAAACTGACTGATGGGGTGTACGTATTTACATGCGACACGATTAGACAGGTAGGCAAAAAAAAAAACAACAGTTACCACTGTGTAGCTAATCATGTATGTTTAAGCTCCAACCAGTCCAGCTTTCTCCATTTGTCTCCACTTACATACTCGAGTCAAGAGGCTTATTCATGTTCACAGAGTGTTACTGTTACTTTAACTGGAGAGATGAGGCAGTTTTACTACACTGTCTGCTCTTTCTAACCCCGCTCCCACATGGAAATGGAGTTTTCACGCTAAATGAAACACTGCCAGGAGATGTTATGTAGGTGTTGTGGTGTCACGTGTCTCTTGCTAAAAAGAGAATTCAGCTCTGAGACGAATGAGTCACCCTGTAAAAAAACAGTGAAGCCTTGAGCAGAGGCTGCCAATCACCCAAGTAATGTAGACACACAGAAAAAAAAGGGACAGAGTGCCAGAAAAACATTTTTTTCTGCTCCAAATGGACATTTCAACACTGGACGGGCTACTTTAGGTGCCATTTCTTACCTTGGACAGTTGAGAGAAAAGCTTTTATACAGACATCATACATAATGAGTGAGTCTCAAACAGCAGATTAGCTCGCGTGGGTTCACTTCTACTCTCTATTGCTTTCTCCTTTTATTGCCTTATCAGGGACTGACTCATGCATTATTGCCCTGGGAGAGCGTTCTCTCTCTCTCTGCAGTCATCACATTAAACACCACACAAACCTTTTCTTTTGAATCTTTCCCCACATTAACATATCCGCATCTATAACACATTCTCTATTATCTTGTTCTCGACTCAGATACCTCTATTATTTTCCACCCTCCCCCCTCCGAGGTAATTATATTTGCTGTCTACTTTGTCATTCACCCCACACAGAGCGAACAGCCAGTACAGTCGCTGAAGGATGCAGCACTAGAAACCTTCGCTTTTTAACACCCACGCTGTGTCTGGCGGAAAGAAGCCCATGCATGAGCCCATGATATGAAAGTGTATTAACAGCACAGTAATGTCTAGAATACTAGAAGATAAGAAAGGTAAATGTGCTTGCTTTTCTCAATTCATGATCACCCAGTTGTTTTTTGCCCTGTAGCTTCGTCTCTGCACCTCAAGTTGTTTAATGTTCAGTCCTCTACAGAAATGGATTTTCTATTTAGCTTCAAAGTGAAGCACAGCAGCGACAGAATGAATCTTTTACTGAAAAACAACAAGCGTAACGACAACAATAGTAAAAGAAATCACTTCGCTGTCACAGCAATAGAAACGTTCAGCGTGAAGCCAGCTAGGGAAGCAGGCATCACGTCTTCAAAATGTTACGTAGACTAAACTTTACAGCCTGAACTGTGGAGCGGTTTCAGTTTGAATTTAACAGGGAAAAGACAGAATTCATTCAAATGAAATGAAACAACATTTTTTATGATATACTCACTGGTCTTTCATGCTCCAAAATAGACGACTTCCCAGGCTCATACTCAAAAATACTCTTGGGCTCTGCGCGGTACTTCCGTGTGTCGACTTTCCTGTTGGGAGGACCCCATTCATTCCTGGTAAAAGACAAACATCCATGCCATTTATTAGTTCTCGTACAAGATGAGCCATCTGAACACTGACTGAGTGTGTGTTTCATAACTTCTAAATAAAAGAGATTAGACAAAGCTCTTCTTACGAATCAGGCGCGTCTTTCTCGCGGTCACTGTCTCTGGCCCTCAGCTGGAGGAGAGATGGCATGGGTGGAGGTGGTGGGGGTACAGGTGATGGCGACGGCTCCCGAGGCCCCAGATGCCCCCCGTTGTCTGTGGGGCTTTTGGCGAGCGGCCTGTATGTATGTGTCCGGGGAGCAGGGTGGGCCATGGTGGTGTTGGATGACAGGCTGTAGTCATCTGTTAAAGACAGGACAGAGGACGCGTTGGAGGGAGAAGAGACGAGGCAGTCAGACAGGAAACAAATGGAGGAAAATTACTGATTGTATGAAATGACTTTGTTATACTTAAAACATCTCTCACCGTTGTTTATGACGGCATATGTTGCATTATATGTGTCAGAATAGTCATCGTCTGGAGGATAAAGGAACATAAACTGAATGGGGTACACGCACAAATGTACTTTACAGTATGGCACAGATGGTTTGTAGTTTCCTCTCTGGGGAGAACAGCGTCTACAGTCAGCTTGAATACAGTCAGTTACAAAGTAATTTCCAATAGTGACTAGCATTTTTTCACAGCAGAAAGGGGGATCAAAACCACCCAAGCAGCATAAACCATTTCTCCTCTGTTCAACCACAAGCTCAGCACATCTCAGTTTTCCAATATGTCTTCCTTTGAGTTATATGACAGGCGATAGCAGCCCACACAAGCAGATTATTAGCCACATTTTGATGCGACGTTGAGTATTTGATTCTGGCTGAATTTAAAGCTGCTGTTTTCTGCAAATGAGAAAACCACAAATGCCCTCGGCTCTTATAATGGAATACTGCTTTATAAATTAACTGAGAATATGTAAATATTCATCATGGGAACACTCGAAGACCATGAAGATGTTTTTCAGGCACACACAATCAAGGAATAGTGTGTTTGTGTGTATGTGTGTGTGTTCTGCAGTAGAAAAAGCCTGAGCAGTTATGAACAAACAAGCCTTGTACTGACTGTGTGATTCTGTCAAGCCCACAAAATTAGAGCAGATTTCCCAGGACAGCTCAGTGTCCATTAGAGGTTTCTCTCAATTCTTCCCCCTCTCCAGACTCTCTTGCTCTCATCTAATGAGTTCTGGCTCTGAGCGTCTCTTGGTCTTCTGGTCTAACAAGAACCGACATGCACAGACACAAAGATGCAAACATGCGTGCGTGCATAACCTACTCGGCTCATAATGTCTGATGAATAAATCACATCGAGTAATGGGACTTTTTTTTTGGCCATCTAGCGTGATTTAGTACAGACTTACCTGCTTTGTGAACCTTGTGGATCTGTTTGAACATAGTTTTGTACCAATCCTTAGGCCTATCCACCGTCTGCGGAGAGAGAAATAATCATAAAGATTTATGTGCCGTGAAATGCAACATAAACCAGATAGCTCAAGTTAGAAAGTAGGAAGGTTCCCCACTGTTTTATGGGGAGAGAAAAACACACTCTCAGCCTTTCCAGAGATCCATATTTCACTCAGAGAATTTAACATATGCTGAAACATGAATATATTATTTATATGATACATTTATCGTAGGTGGAGACGCTCCCACTAACTGGCTTTTAGGATGTTGATGGAATTTTTTTTTTCTTATCTAAGATAAATGATCTTGTCACGAATCATTTGCATTAGGCTATTTAACTAAAGTAAAGGGAATCTATCAGCTATAACTGAGGAGAAACAGACATCTAAGACTTCCATTGAAGTTATAGTGAAATGAAAAATACAATGCAGTACAAAAGTAATCCTTCATTTCTCTCTTTTATATGCTAAATGTGCTTTTTTTTTTAATGATTACTTGTCTAGAACTCAGGGTACGGATACATACATACGTACCCTGCAACAAGCTACCTCCGCCCCTTCATATAAAAAACACTCTTCCTCTTAATCTAACAAGGCAGAAGTTAATATACAGCATCATGTTTTAAATCCCTCTCATAATTCCATCTTGCATGCGTATCCTGTTTCACAGGTCACATTACAGAAAATAAAGATGCTCTAACTTCAGTTTGACTGTGACATTATATCAAAAAGGAACATTAGATTAATGCATTCTTTTTGTATTATTTTGATACACCTATAATAAAACTAAAAATAGTATTGGTAGGATTTTTTGTGTTCTTTGGTCAGCCTATGACATTTTTAATGCTTACTAAGGACACAGAATACTTCATCCTCATGTGTAAAGTGTTCATTTCAACTTTAAAACATTCTCAGTATATCAATACATATCAACATAGCCAAAAAAAAAGACATAACAATGTTATCGGTAACTTGATAAACTACGGTGGCTTGGCTTTGATTCCCTAGCACAGAGAATAGAGAAGCCATGGTGCTACAAAACCAAAGTGGGAGCTCCTGGTGCTGTGCCTGGAAAATCCAAGAGAAACCGTGGTATGTGTGTCTTTGTGTGTACAGTATAGCTCTAACAGCCACTTCAAAAAAGAGCTATCAAATGGCAGTGAGACTTAATCCTCTCTTTATTCAGTAGCACTAAACACTGTGTCTGGACTCTGGTCAGAGAAGAGGCATTTTGGCTCCACAGTGAAGGAGTGTGTGTGACTGAGCATGTAGCATTGGCACGGCCGTGAGACGGGGCCAATTACCACTTCACTCTCCATGGTTACCAAAGAAAGTGCCCGCAAAAATGTTTGTCTCTTCACAACAAGCAGCATCTGTTTTTCTTTTTCCCTGCTTTTTTTCCTTTCACCTTTTCTCTTTGCGTTTATTGCCCGTCTTTCATTCTTCCTCTAACTTTTATCTCGTTCACTCGTTCTGTAGTTTAACATGTCTGCCTTTAAATGCCGCTCTTCAAGAAATGGATAACTGCGTGACACTGACATGAAAAGCCTGAACGCAGATAACACGCAGACTTTGACTAGTAGGCTGTGAGGATCCTGCAAGTACTAAAGTAAAGACCTTTTCTGAGCTCATCTTCAGCACACAGAGGGCTCTCCCTCTGTGTAAAAGAGATACTGAGAGACAGTGGAAGTGAGAGAGAAAGGGCTTTTAATATGAGGTCAAAAGCTGCTGACAGCTGAGAGTAATCCACTCTCATGAGCCTGATCACATATCAAGACAACAGAAATGGGTCAAAAGACACTCCTGTGCTACACTACGGTGATGCAAACCACCGTGTTCGGCTCTGTGTTTGTTTGTCCTCACCGTGCGGATGGCGATCGGGATGCCAGACTCGTCCACGGGGCCGATGCCTTCGTAATGAGGGGCTTTAATGACCGACACCTTTTTCTCTTCCTCTGAGAAGCGAGCAATGGGCACAGTGCTGCTGATGCTGGTGTGTCCCGACACCACAGACTCTCTGGTAACTGACTCGCTGCCTTCTACATGCAAAGAGGAAGAGGAGAAAAAAAGACGCTGTCAGTTGTACCTATTAATACTCAAACAGAAACCCAAGTTTGGGCAACGACAGCTGAAGATTAAGTGTTCTTTTATAGGATTCAAGATTTGAGCAGTGCAAGAACAACCACTATCTTTATCTTCATTGTACCGATTAATTACTGGGAATGATTCTATCCTCTGCTAATATGTACACATATCATATCCCGAGACAGTAAACAAATACATTTGCCGACTCCAATACCAAATTAATTGATATTGCTTCTTAAAGAATCCCAAAGAATTTTCATTCAAACATGGGGTGTCCTCAGCTCAAATACCGGGACAAAAGATCAGCGACTCACCTGAACTCCTGCTCTGTCTCTGGAGTCCAGTGTGGAGTGAAGTGGGGGGAGGAGGGTACGATGGGGGAGAGAGGGGCCTCTGTGGGTGGCTAGTACTTCCATTCATAGCGTGAGAGAGGACCTGACCCTAGGAGTGACCCACAAGTCAGAAACGGAGACAAATCAGTCACCACCAAGCACAGATGGCACCAAAAATGTACAATACAGTGCTATAGTGGAGAATATTGCTGCTCTGCCCTACAACATTAGATAATGAGTGTAAAATGTAGAAAACAATTAGCAAAACAACAGAATGATTAGTTTTTAGAAATCCAGTATTAGTCCACATATTGCTATAAAACTTTATTGGTTTAAATATTTAAAAAGGTAGAGGAACCTAGTAAAGGAAGTGAATGTACACGTTGACAGACACTGGTGCTGAACTGCTGAATGTGAAGTGACGGTAAGAACAGTTAGTGAGGGAAAGGGGCACTCATTGCATCACTTCACCTCCAAACAGACAGGAGAGATTAACACAGTGACGGTAAACAAACACGACTCTTTCGGATTCACATACATTTCATCGTCAATCAGATGTGACATAAACATGAACAAGACAATGGACGTGATACAGTTACAATGGGTGGCGCTTCTGTCGAATGCTCTCCCATTCAACGTGAGACAGGAACATATGATTTTGTCTGACAAAAGGATAAAAACGTTTTAATTTAAAGGCCGAGGTGTTCAAATCAAAGATTCATGATAGCTTGAAAAAACAATAAGGGCGATGAATTCATGTTCAAGCAACACACACTGATTGTTGCTCGATATTTTCATATTTTCCATCTATACCTCTATTTCACAACACAGCTGTCGACAGACCGTGCAACTGCTCGCACTTTATTTGCTCAGGCATCCAATGAATGAGCAGATGACTGACACTGTTACTGTGATTATAATGCCACAGCCAACAATCTCAAACCAGCGGTTTGAAGCTAGCCATTGTGACATGGACTTACTGACCACATCTCAAATTGTTGTTTCAGCCAATCACTCGATTGTACTGATGGAAGATGCATGCCATGAGTCTAAGAATAAACAATATAATATACACATAAATGCAATGCAACTCTGGTTGAACAAGAAGCCACCCCCAAACTAAATAATCTAGTCCTATCAGTCTTGTTACAACAGCTTCGGATAGGTGCTCATGGAAAATTATGCTAAAATCTAGAGATGGCATGGTCTCTTACATGAATTCCCAGGGCGATACAATGAGCAGGCAGGAAACGTAACTACAGTCCTCACACATGTTACACTATCGAACCCTCTACCTCCCTGGGGACAAGTTCAACAACCTGCAACTAACAGCTTCAACAACCTCCCTCGACACTTCGCTGAAGACTTCCTGAATGTGAAGTGGATAACACACAGTAACATAGACAAAAACATGTAGACATGGAGTTCTAATGAGCACAGACATTAACATAATAAGGGAACATAGTGGGCTGAATATAATTCTGATATCTGACAGGTAGGTTGTAGTTAGTGAAAGGTAAAAATCGGTAGTAATAACACATTTTGTAAAGGTTTGCTTCAGCCATCCAAATGAGTGGGGGGGAAGGAGGGAACCGTTTGTTTTTGGTAATGACATGTGTTACAGCAGTGACTTGTTGGGATAATTACGTTAGTGAAAGTGGCTGCTTCAGCAGTGGAGGCCACAGAGGTTGTTAGCACATCATCAAGGCCAGCAGTGGATGTGTAGGTAGAGACATGGCTGAGGGTGGGCGATGGTGTGGGTGAGGCGCCGGGTGACTCCAGGCTACAGATCTGCAGTTCGTCCAGCAGACCCGCCGTGGACGACGAGTAGTGGCTGAGGGCTGACACCGTCACGGGGGAAGCCGAGGGTGACACGCAGCCACCGGTGCTCGCCGTAAAGCTCAGCCCGCTGACTGCACCGGCTGTGCCGCCAGCTCCGCTAGGAACATACGGGGTGGGTGATAGAGCCTTGGGCATTAGGCCTGACAGGTAGTCGAGTGATTCTGAGCTGTGGCAGCGATAGGGGGAGTGCCGTGCAGCGGGGTCGGGGGAGGGAGGCCCCTGGTGTTGGAGAGGGAGGGAGTTGATTGGAAAAGGAGGAGAGGAGGAGAGCGCTTAATGATATCACTCATTAGCCACGTTGTCACAGAGGATGTGTGGATGTAACACGTGAGCCTGACAAAAGGTGAAATGCTGTTGTGAAACCACACAAGTGTCATGAGGCTGCATCGTCTTCTGAAACGCGACTGATGCTGTGAACTGAAGAGGCTCTGTTAGTTCAAGGCAACAAATACACAGACAGTAACAGAATAAAATAAATGAAACATTTGGTTATCGCACATACAGTATGAATTCAGACATATCTAGAACCGCAGTTAGTTTGGTTGGTTTCTTGGATGGCAGCACCAATACTAACACACTAAAGGGTAACACACACAAGCGGTATGTGCTTGTGACGTGCATTACAACAGCGCCTCTTGTTCTCTGCGTAAGACTGAACATGAGTGACTTCAAGGAACACCACAGTCAGACGTCACACCACAGTCAGACGTCACACCACAGTCAGACGTCACAGTGTTTGTGTGCATCACTTTTTGGCCTCTGAATTTGACACTTCCTGGCTCTGGTACCTTGACAACTACTTATGGTGTATTCAGCGTGTGTTATGGGTCTCACATGAGGAAACGTGACGCAGCCAGTGTGTTACCCTTTTTGTCACCAACACAAAAAACCCAGGGACGTTGCACTACAGTGACCTTAAAATGGACAAGATCATTGCTCGCTTTCGTTCTATCGTTACAGCATGTAGTCAGTTATGTACCAACAGTTGTGCAGGAGAAGGTCTTGGTGGAACTGCAGGAGGACCCTTTGTTATCTCCACCTGGGATGGAGCTGGACGTGGAGTTTGATTTGGGACTTGATCTGGGACCTTGAGTTCCACTGTGTTGTTTGAAGGCTCTGGACGCTTCAGATTCTCTGGGCCCAAGTGGATAGAAAGCGAGGCTGTCTGCGTCAGGGGTGGAGACAGGGTGGCACCCTTTTTTGGAGAAGGGGAAGTGGGTGGTGGGGAGCCTGTGGTCTTAGTATGGGGGTCAAGGAAAGAGTTGCAGTGAACCGGGGGATCAGGGATGGTGACAGGAGTTAGTTTGAGGGAAGAAACCTTGCGCTCCTGGGCCTGTGTATTAGCGGAAGCAAATGCACTAGAGTTGCTAACTTCATTTGGGACAGTGGACTGGTGTGCCTGTTGGACTTGGTCTGCACTGCTCTCTGAATAGGAGTAAGAGGAAGTGCTACTAACAGTGTAGGACTCTTTCAAAACTGCTTTCTCATTCTGCGTGAATGTTAGCATTCCAGGGCTAAAATCGTTAGCCAGGGCAACGAGGGAGCTGTAGTCAGGTGGATTAGTGCCAGTGGGCGAGAAGTGGAAACTCTCTCTCCTAGGCGGTGGCAGGGGTATGTGATTGATATCCTTAATGGCCAATTAGAATGCAACAGCCAGGGGCGTCCAAGCAGCAACAACAAAAAATGATCAGTGCAAAGCTTGAAACAAATCATGGTCAAGTTGTTCCAAATACAGAATGTTTCTGTAAATTATCCATAATTATGTTGGTCTGTGGTGTCTTTAAGAATACCATTTTCGACAGAGACTTTTACAAGCCAAACATGTTTTTTTTTTAAACTCTAAATGGCAGTAAAAACAAGACAACATGTCAACATCTGTCAGTGTGGTGTGTGTGACATTTTACCTGTGTTGGTGACTTTTTGTCCTGCAAGTTGGGCCTGACACTGCGGAAGCCTTTGGCTGCAAGAGACGAGCTGCCGGCATCTCCGTTCTTAAGGCCATCTGTAACACTGCGTGACCGCCAAGAATCTGAAGATAAAGTTGATAATATTAACATCACACTCTGCAGCGTGTTTTGATTAAGTTTCCTGGTCTTCTACAGGGTGTTTCAAGATTCTCCACCTGAATTCACCAAAAAGGAACAGAGACTTACCCAAGTCTGATGAGTGAGAATCACTCCCTGGGGAAGAGAGAAAACACGGCAATAATAAGTTAACATGACTGAATGCGTGATCGCACTCATTCCCTCAACAAACGGCAGAACAACTGCACAGGGTTACATTTAAAGTTGTCATTTCACAGAATGCTTGTGAGAATGTTAGATGTGACAAACGGAGACTTGGTGAGGAGTAGAAACAGGTCAGAAAAGACAGCGTGAAGAGGAAAGTACAAGACAGAACAACTGCTTCTACTGCTAATACTACTGAGGATTGCTCTCCTGCAGTTTACTGATAAGATAATGTCGTTTTGAAGATGGAAAAGTGAAAAATACACTAATTCACACATCAAAGTTTGTTAGGATTCAGTTCTCAAGATATTCTTGGCACAGCTAGCACTGCTTTCTAAAATCCAAACACTAACTCTTTAATAGTTTTTCTGTTTTTACGAATATGTCTCTATCAGCTGATTCCACATGGTTATGCTAGCTAGCTCACAGCAATATAGACAGCTAGTTTTACCAGTGGAGATGGCTCAAGCTGGGATGGTTTCCTCACCAGCACACAAAACAATCTGAACTGACTGCTTAACCTCCATTCTCTAGTCTGCAGTGTTGAAACCATGCAGGAGGGTGCTTTGTTCATTCCTAGGAAACAACACTGCAGAGTTTGAAGTGTAGACTCCAAGTATAACAGAAGGCTAAACACCTGCGAACATCCCGACCAACGCTGAGAGTCCCTCAGAAGCTGACGCCCACATGTCTTCTTCATAATAATGCTCCACTGGCTACTCAAAGGATCCTAAAGGTCTCTGTGTGGTGGTTCGATCAGTCCTACCGTGCTCCTAAACCCCCTGTATCTGACAACAGCTTATCTGTTTTCACACAGTGCCCTACTACTGTTCAAAGGAAGCTGACACTGCTGAAGTTCCTACATAGGTGCAGCTGTTAACCTGGATGCTGACAAGTCCAGGTACAAACACTGCTCTTTCAGCAGGGGAGAGAAAAAGGCAGCTGGGAGCGACCAGCTGTAGTCTCTAGAAGCTGAGAATATACTTCAGCTCTTCCCCTTGCTACATAAAAAAAAAGCAGCTCAGTTATACATCTTGGCCTGCACGGTGATTTCAAATTATGCGTGACAAGAAATAAGCGACAATTTTAGGATGAAAGGGCTTATGCATTATATCAGCAAATCTAGAAAGTCTAATCAGGAAGAATTAGGCACAATGGTGCCCTTTTAGTCACACACACGCAACAAGCCCATCCAAGAACATTCTCCAAGAGCTCAGGGTCAGTGGAGCTGTGCCATGTCTAACCAATGCATGCTGACGAAGAAGAAAGTAGGAGAGGCAGGAAAAAACACAGGGATGAAAGAACTTAAGACAACAGGAAGAGGAGAATAAACTGCCCATAAAGAGCGGGAAATGGCGCGGAGCAGTGTGAGAGCATGACATATGAGAGCTGTCAAAAGGAAGGAAGATTAACATCAACAACAGCTTGGTACAGTGTGACTTATGACTGATGATGCAAAAACAAGCCCAAGACAGAGGAGACTAAAAAAGGAAATAAAAGGACTGATTAGAAACAAAGAAATAGCATCCCACAGTCCAAACATTGCTTAAGCATACTAAGGCAGCTGCAGCCCAAACAACAAGCCACTTTTTAATGACTTACCTCGCGCTTTGACGGTTTAGTCCAGTCAATACATGGAGTGGCCAACATCTTAGCGACTTACATAACTCTTCTTATTGTGTTCATGTGTTGTGTGTTTGGTGAGTGTTGTTAGTACCTGTGCCTAGATTTGGTGAGCTCTGGACCCTCTTCATGGGAGAGAGTATGAGTGACAAGGCCACGCTTTTGCGAGCGAATCCTCCGCTATCTGAGAAATCACAGCCAGGCAGGTGATCGGAGAGGCATAAGCAGCAGCAGCACCAGCAGCAGCACACATGCACATGCATTTATACACAAACACACACAAATGCTTCCGGCCAGAAACAGAATTGATGCGTAGCACATGCATTTAAAGAGCTCGGGATATGCTTATATGCGATTTGATCCTTTTAAACTGGATGATCCTGGATGCCAGTGAATTAGGCTTTCATTTCATTTGCAAAGACTGAAGAAATGAACACCAGGGGTGTGTGTAATGCCAAAAACAAGTGTGAATATGCTAAAAATCATAAAAATCTCTGTTAACTGGCCTGCTGAAACACTTTTGAAACACCTTCAATAACTGAACTGTAGCAGAATACCTTCACTTGGGAAGCTGAAGCTCTTGACAAATGCTTCTCTACATAGTGTCCTAATTTGTCCTCATTGAAGCACCTGGGATGCTTAGATCAGTTCTTTACAGCTGAGGCTGTTGGACAACACAGGTGGTTTAAAATCTGTAGCAAGCATGTGACAAGTAGAGGCTCATCTGGGATCGAAGTAGTTTGCTGAGAGTAGATGAGCTGCAGCATAGGGGACGGAGTGTTGTTATCTTCTGTGGCAGACAGTGGCTCTTACATTGTTTTGACTTGTAGGAGTGTTGACTGGTTTATTGTTTTCGGACATAGCTGTCAGTAGCTGTCGGCCAACCATATTGTGAGGGAAGATCAAGTTTGTTTTTTTTTTTTTTAATTGTTTTGTCAAATTAGTGGTAGTGTTACTGGGTGTCTTTCAACACATGACACATTGTGTTGTCTTCTTCTATTGTAAATACAGGCAACCAACCAAGATGAGTCAAGCTACCAGTGGAAGCCACGCAGACTGTTGGTGTGTGAAGAGGACTCAAAGATGGATTACTCATCATTGATTCTCCGACTGAAATACACACTTGGGATGACTGCCAAGTTCAGGACAGATCTTTGGGAATGCATTGAAGGAGGAATACATCACTGTGGTTGCAAAGCAACAGGGCTTAGTATACTTGTTGATCACAGTCACAGTAACGCAGGCCCAAAATGAACCAGCACCGACGTGGTGAAACAGGGTCAGGGTTAGAATTATAGACTCATGCCTGTGGCAGAGGAAAACTGGCACACGCAGCGGCTTTTAAAATAACCAGGCGGACTGAAACGTGGAAACGTATTGACTTTTAAAATTGTGAAGTATCAAATATAAACAATGGTTTTATGTTCAGTCAATTTGTACTCAGAAATGCAAGAATGGAAAAATACCAAACAAAAGGAATGGACATGTATTGGATGGATGACTGCCCAAAAACTCAATCAGTATGTGGTTTGTGTGCATGTGTGTGTGTGTCTGTGTGTGTGTATACTTGCATATACCTGTATTCATACTGAAGAGCACTTCTTACGGATCCACTACAGGGGGATACACTTTCCTGTAAAACAAAAACAAAGTATTTCAGACAAAAAAAAAAACAAGGCCACAATAAAAGTCTTTTATTACAGCTTGATTTATCTTCTAAAACAGAACAGAACAGCTATTGTCCAGTGGTTCACAATAATCTTACTCTGGCTACTACAATAAATAACTGACTTATTGCAATAGCAGGACACAACCTCATTCTTTTCTATTAAATCTCAAATATGAGCAATTGTGTTGGAAATCCGCCAGTTTCCTGCTGCCAAGTAGGTCATTAGCTTTACTTTGATTCAAATCACACTACTTAAAGAGCCAAAATCTCGGTGCTGGGAAATTCCAGAGAGATTAATGACGTTTAACAGTAGATATGCACTGTGCTGACATGCTGCAACTGACTGCGAGTCAGCTCAATTTTAAACTCTGTTCACACATTTCATTTTGCCAATGTTGGATAAAAAAACTGCACTTCTGTATTTCCAGGCAGTCAGCGCCGGCATTTATGATTTGTTCACTGATTACTATGAAATGAAAAAGCAATTCAGTCTGATCATCAGCGTACGGTGGCATCCATCTGTGACTGATAAGTAACATAACACATATGTTCTTTTGCCCAAACTGCGCTGGGATAGGCCCCCATCAACCCAGAATAGGACAGGAGGTTTTGACAAAGCGATGCGAACATGAAAGTAATTCAACTCTGTGATTTAGGATGTAACCTTCAAAACCCTGCTTATACACTTTCATGTCTCTTTCCACTGAGTTACTATGCAGCACTGTACAAAAAAGTAAAAGTTGAAATTAAATCAACACATACCGCCTGTCATGTTCAAAGGGATGTTTGAGCCAAAGCCTAAACCCATGGAATCCAAATGTGGGAACATAACTTCTTCCAGCTGAGTGAGAGACTTAATGACCTCAGCAAATACTTTACAGCACCTAGATGAAACATAAATATCTTAAATGGCACTGATAAATGATACAGAGTGCCATGTTTACTTAACTGTACCCATATGCGATGCCTGACTCTTGCTATATGGAGACCTTTTCTTGGAACTGTTGCAGCAGGGTGCATGATTGATACGAATAACGGCACACATCAAAAGCCAAAGACACAACACAGACTGTTGCATCGCCGCGTGAATGAATGCGTGTGTGTCATCGCGGGACTTAGTGCGTGTGACAGATACTACAAGTGACAGCCTACAGTGGCTGCAGTAGGGATCATGCATGTCTGGTATGTCAATAGCTATGACATACACAAGTCTAACATTGTCTTACACACATGTATACTGTTGTGAAGTTTCGGGACTGTTACGTGCAATGGTTGTTGCTCTATCTACTCTGAAACATTCTGACTAGGATGATGGACATTTGGATATTTTAATTTTGATGCTTTGACATGTACAAGTAAAAAGTGTTTCTGACATTCTAACCCTGTGTCCTGTATGCCTGTTCTTGCACTGTGTAATTTTGTTTACTTCACGATTTTGTTTAATTTATGATCACCCACGAGAAGTATGTAACGCTTCACATCACTGAGTCATACACCACTAAATATCTCAATTATTTTGGTGAAAATGGATTGTATTTCATGAAGATTCCTTTCCCTAGTCCTCCAGGTGCTGCGCATCAACCCTTGCTGATTTTCAGAGTTTCCTGATTGACAGTAAACTGAACTGCTAGTAAATGTTAGCTCAGTTTGTTAGCCAGGCTGCCCAGACAGGGGAGTATTTATATCACAGGTGTTTTGGACCACCTAAAAGAGGAGGCTTTCAGGGTTTGGGGGAATAGCTGGAGCCGGACAAGCAGGAGATGTAACTGGGTGTCACACAAGGTGAAAAGAAAGAAGGTGACGTTGACGGAAGAAGCTAAGAAGACAAAGGAGAGAATCATCGAGCAAGAGGCTGCCCAACAATAGTAAATGTTGGAATATCTTTCAGTTGTTGGTGAGAGGTCTGTAAAATATATGGCTGAGCTGAACTTGATGTTGGACCAGTAAATAATATTAATAGCAATATTTTATTATTGCTTTTATTTATTACAAACCGCCTAGTCTGGCAATCTGGCCAATACTGGATAATAGAGGTGTTGCAATATACCAGTTTTTAATATTTAAAAAGGTAAATAAAAAATATCATATTATGTTGAACAAAGAGGAGAAGAATGCTCATACTGTATGTTTCAGCTATGCCTCCTTCAGTGCACCAAGTAATTCAATTTGTACAAATGTTACATCACAGTGCATAGTAGTGTGTTAGCATACAAATAAGTAGGGATCACCATTAGACATAGAGGCTGTGAAATTGTGAAAGCAGCATACCCAGTTTAGCAGCACCTTTTTAGCATTTGTTACAGCTCTGGAAAATATAATAATGCATTACTAGCCATTTGCTTCAACACTGTGACAATTCTGGGCCTCGCTGCACATTGACAAGAAAAGTCCTGGTAATTGTGGCTATCATTTACTGGGGCTTATTTTGGAAAAGGTATGCAACCATATCCTGACATGAATGTGTAAACTGCCTTAGCAGTTGGCTCCAGTGATGAGTGGCACCAGATGGATGGCATAACATTAACATGTATTGGACCATGCTTAAAATTTTACAGGCCTCAGATGAGAAGATTGGGAGATTTATCGTTTTAACAAGGCATTAATAAACATTTTTACTATTACAAAAATACAGTTTGGTTGTCACAAGAAAACCTTTTCATTATGAGATACTGTCAAAAATATTTTGTTCTCATTGCGACAGCCTCCACATGACAGTCTGAAGGTGCAATCCATCAGCAGATTATTACCATTCGAACTAGACTTAGTCTAGTTGATATAAACTTGGAAAGCCACCAGAGAGAAGTGACAAGTTGTCTTTTTCTTAACTATAAAAAAAAAATCTGACATCTAAAAAAATATAACATTTTTCAAACTCTGAGTGGTTGTTTTCTTACCTTATTATTTCCCTTACTTTGTGTCCTTGCTGACACAATGCCTCAAGGGACTATGCCTTATGAACATTGTTCCACATGGTAAGTAACACTAACCTCAGTAAATAGCTAGCTATGTATATGCTGACATTAGTTACGCATTGTTAGAATTTTTCGATTGCTATGATTGTTTGTGAAATGTAGTTTTCATTAACACAACCAGATTTATCTGACGACTTGAGAGAAGTTCCCATAGGCGGTAAAAGACCTGACATTAAGGACCCAACACGCACTTGTTGAGTTATTGTACTTGCTATAATGACACTGTAGGCTTTTGTTTCGCCAAAGCAGCGATATAAATGTACAGAACCGAGTTTGTTATAGAAAGCCTTTCCTCGACACATAAAAGTGCCTCTGGGACCATTTCTCTCAGGAAAAACACATAATACTGAATTTAACCTGCACAGTCTTCCAATAATCTTTACAAAAGCTCTTTGGCAGCAAGGGTAACTTGTAAGCACTGTAAATCAGCCACCTATATTAAAATAGTAATTATTATTCCCCTTATTTAACCACATATATGATGTTTATAGAACAACTCTGTTGGCCATATGACAGTCTCAAAAACACAGTTAACGCTGGTGAAGTACGATTACTTGTGGAACAACACCAAGCCACACATCCTGGGATACTTTCAGTCCCTTAGGACCTAATCCTCACCCTCATGCAGTATGCCCTCGTAAATCTATCTCTGAGAAACACACATACACACACGCACCGGGGTAAATCATGGGCCTGGCGTCGCGGGCAGTCGGCGTCCAAATGATGGTCAGATTATAAACAGGATCATGTTTCTAGGGGACAGATCGGTGGCGACAGAGCAGCTGTGTCCATGGTGTAATGTTATGGCTGGACACGGGAAGAAATCCTGCCAGACTCTACACCTCCAAACAACTCTGAGTATCTGTCCAGAAAGACTTTTTTAAGCTTTTAAATACAAAATGTGCCGCGCTATCTAAAGCCAGTCCGTGCATTTCAGCATGCGCGTCACGGTATATGCTGGAGGCGTGCCAAATATTTCCATAAATATTCAGTGAGTGCTTCGCCAAAGTGTAATGCTTAATGGCATACTTAAAAAGGAAGCAATGGGGATAAATGTTGACAGATCAAATACTGGTTATCTTCTCATTTATAATAATGAATTAATTTAAATGTCAACTGCTATAACTTTTTTTTCTACACTGGATCCTATTCAGCTATATCTTTATTAAATGAAAACTAATGTGCTGAATGAATGGATAAAAAAAAACAAGAATTTCAAATGAGTTGTTTTCAATTCTCGTGCTAGTTTTGTTGGCCAAAGAATTTGGTATGTTAAGTTTGTTTCAAGTCATTATTTTTTCTTACTTTGCCGTGGTTTATCCACCGACTGTAATTTAGGCATTGGTGGGCCACTCTGGAGACTAGTGTGTATATAATTACTGAGTGTAATAGCTGTGGGACTGCAAATACACGAGTCAGGGCTATAAGCCACAGAAAGCCACGATGTCCAACACCGCAAGCCCATCAAGTCTCATTAGTCTGTTAAGTGACCCTCTGGGACCCATTTGGTTCATATCAGTGGACTAATAGAGTTTGAGCTTTGAATCCCTCTGAAACTTAAGGCAGGAGGATGAGCTTCCTACCACAGTTATAGTAACTGTGGTAGGAAGCTCATCCTCCACTGTTTCTTAATAGAAAGGCATAGCCATTGACCTCATCGCCAGATCAGACCACCGCTTTTATCGTGGCATGTCCATTTTCCTCCGCTGACGACAGGCCAACTTTCCACGCGGAAGAGTTTTGATATTGTTGACCTTGGAAAAAACAACAAAAGATAAGACGCAGTCTTGGGAATTTCCATGCGGGAGCTGTGTCTGTTTATGCTAATGATCTCATAAAGTTAGCGTGTAGACAACACTTGATAAATGATAAAACAGAACTTAATCGATGTTACTTCAGAAAGGACCACTAGGGGGGCTTTTTAACTAAGTCCATCTAGCACAATAACAATAACATGAAGAAAAATGTAACCCAGTCAGTGGGATGGAAACACAAAAGGAAGGAAAGAACAACAAACATGTCCTCAGAGAGCACTGGCTGGGATTGCTGGCTGTCTGCCTTGGCATAGACAAAACAAGTGTCTAAAAACAAATTTGTCACCATCCTATCACGAGAGAAAATCCTAACGATGAAAACACAAAGGAAATAACTACCCAATCTTATCCTGCAGATCAGCATGTCATCGTAGAAACACTCGGCAGAGGAAGGCTGTAAACACCAGGAATGCTTTGTGCTACTGTGTTTTTTTTTACTGCCCACCATTTACCCTCTTTTGTTCTAAAGTGTTTCCCTTGTTTTGAAAATTACAGTAAGGTTCATGTTTCTAATCTCAGCACAAGTGGCACAGCAGATTTCATCGGTGTACTATTAACAGAAAAACTGCTAATCTGTGTCACAGTTGTTTATCTATTTTGGTAGGAGGGACTGAGAGTTAAGATATCAGATACTTCCCAACTTTTATTATGTGTCCTTGATTTACCGTCCACAGCCCCATCATCCTGTAACTGCTTGCAGGAGACAGCGAGATTCTCATTCACTCAGTAATTCCTTCTTCACAAGTTTACTGATAGCTTATTCCCTTTAAATGTTTCCCTTACGCCTTCCCCTACACATTTATCAGCACTAGGACTCCAAAGTTGCAGACACCACAAAGGAAAACAAATCACCTTATGAAGGAGTTCAGTAAAATATATCAATAACCCGTAAATAATCACGGGACTGATGTTGGAAATTAGATTCAGCTGTTGGATAGTGCTTCAGCAACCGCCAAGGTTCCTCTGTACGTGTCCCTTACAAATAAACTAATAAACTAACCTTGTTTATTATCTCAAAATGTCATATTTCATTCAATAAACATAATTTTAGAATGGCATTTTAAAAGAGCTTTTAAAGGTCCTTTTCGTGCGTGTGTGTGTCTGCATGCCTGTGTGAAGACAGCAGTAAAGAGTGAACAGTCATTGGAGATAAGCCGACTGTGGCCTCAAGGGTCCTGACCCTGGAGTGGTCACTCAGACTGCGGCATAATCACAGGATGTCAACAGATTAAGCTCCTTAGCAGATCTATTTAAAGACCTAACCAAAAAGTCATCAGATAGATATTTTCTATTCGGCTGCTGGATATAAAAAAAAAAGCTCATCAGCTGTTAAAAGCTTCATAAGATAAAGAAAAATATATTCTGCTGGAAATATTCGGAATATAATGGCATGTTCAGTAAATTAACAATAAACTCCATGTATTATCTGCAGTGATGCTCTTCAGTGAACGTTAGTTATAAGGCTGGACTCTGGAGCGATAATCATACTGTAGGAATAAAAGACAACAAATCACTTTTCAACTGGGCGACAGAATTTCCCTGGAGATCCTGCATAAATCCCGATCGAGACACAGCTACCCTGAAACCCATCTGACAGATGGAGTCGCTCCTCCAAAAAAGGCAGAATTTAGAATTGCTTCATTCCTTAATTACTGAATCCGAGCCAAGTTATTTTAAGTGGTGCATTTTTGTGGTGGAAATGTGGGGAGTGCAGGGTTGCGGTAAGAAAAAAAAAGAAAGGCTTGGGAATCAAAATGAGAGTCTTGCTTTAAGCAATTACCTATTGTGCTCTAAGTGGACAAGCATTCGTGTTAGACATCATCCAAACAAGTAAACATTTCAACAGTGTATAATTCAGTGCTCTAGCACACGGTGAAGGAGAAGGAGAACTGTTATATCTCGAGTTCAGCAATTTGCTGTAAACTAGATGACATTCACCTTTTGTGATCTCTTTATTTTATAGCCTGACTCACGGCAAATCGTGAAACGCTGCCAGTCAAGATGCAAATAGCACTTTACTTAAAGCTGTGACAAACCCAAGAAACCCGATCATTTTCATAAACCCTGCAAGTCAGTACAGAATTACATCAGCTGCTGCAAGTACAACTCGTCGCTTGTTGCCAAACCTCCATTTGGACAAGTTAATCAAATAATATTAGCTCAATAGTCACAACCTACTGGAGCCTAGCTATATAGGACATTAGATGTATCCATCATGATGGACTTCAAGACAAGAAGAAGAATAAAATGAACCAAGTTCTTCTCTGAGATTTGTTTAAATCTGGACGTGATGTCACATTAAATCAGATGGACGTGGAAAATACAATGATCCCATTATTCAGTAAATCAATCTGAGGATATGATACATGTGTGTATAAGTTCTAATCCACATCAAGGAGTGTTAAGACTTTAAGTCCTCACTGAGGGTACGTCTCAGCTGCTGTGTTAAAATCCTTTAATGCATACATCTGACTGATTATCCTGCTTATACTCTGGTCATTTGCCAAAAATGTTAAATAAGAACATAAGTAAAGTGAAGGTCTGCTATTGTGTCACCATACTGCCACGGTCACATATGTCTTTTATTAATTTTATGGTCTGCATTTGAATTTAGAACAGTGAATAACTCTGAGCACTACAATGTTTAGGCACAGTTTAAATCAAAGTAATAATAATACAATAACTATAATAACAACAGTATACATATAGGGGCTTTAATAGGGGTATTACTGCAGAACTAATAGTTTCAGTCAAATGAGTCTGAGTGCAAAGCATGGTTCTAAACTTCTCCTTCACACAAAGCCGCTTGTTGTTAGATGCAGAGCGTTTTATCAGCACCATGCGACTGTTCTACCACGACATTACTGCCGCTGGCTGAACAACAGCCACTTCCAACAAAGTCCCTGTTATCGGCCTTGTTTGTTCAACCTTGCCAGTCATTAGCAGACCCCCCTCTGGCTGCATGAATGGATAGGAAAGGTCAATACGCTGACCCTGCATGCCCACTCACTGCCCATACTGCAAACAACAGAGGCCCGTGTGTTCTGCAGATTGCATCACAACCCCACTAATGAGCATAGCCATTGGCCTGAGAGCGCTAATGCAATTATGCAACACTAGCCCCAGCACTTTAAGTTGGGGGAAGAAGAATGAATTGGATGTGACAGTTTGTGGGTTTGTTATCTTACCATCGCCGTACAGAACTAAAGATACATTCACTGTATGCACTGATACACAGAGAGGAAAAGTGAGATAAAAAAACAGAGGAGACGAATGATTACATAAAGGAAGTCGTCTGAAGAAGCAAACATGAGTGAAAATGATAAGAAGCCAATATTAGCATGTGGTATTATGTAAGCTGTCTGGCTAACACCGTCTGAGTACACAGCATTGTCAGTAAACAACACCTCTAGAGCTGCCACTGTTTCATCTCCTCTTCTCCAAGATGCGTACACTACGTGCAAAGCTCTGTAATAAAGGCTAGTGATTCCAGCGCTATTCAACCCCCGGGCTACAAACTGAGATAAACACAACAAGCTAATATACAGTTAGCAGAGTTACAATGAAATGACAGGATGTACAAATGCAGGGATGATGTTACATGGGGCCAAATGCCAAAGCAATTTAAAAGATGAAGCTTGAGCTTTTCCTGACTCGACATTTTGACTTAGTGTTATAACCGGGCCCCAGTTATGGCTTTCGCATTTTTTTCAAATGGTTGAGTGATGGGAGAACAACTGTTGGTCACCTAAAAATCATCATCAACATTTTTGGTTTAAAAATGTGAGGTTTAAACTGCTTTAAAACGCTGTCAGCTAAAGACAAACAGGATGACTTCACGTTACACTTTCTTATGCTCGCAAAATAGTAGCCACATGCTCTACCAAAGCAACAAATGAAGTCATTTCTTAAAATGCTACGTGGATGACTATTTTTATGAGCACTTCCCCCTCTTCACCCTCTTAGGAAGTGTAATCCATGGCAGGTAAATGCAACAGCTACCATCTAATGCGAGCGTGTAAAGAGGATCTAAGATGAATACCATATCATAGACAGGTCGTAAACATAGCAGACGGCAAATAAGTTGTAACAGACACTGAATACATGTCTGCCCCGCAGTACAAAGCAGCTCAGAATGACAGAATACATAAATTGAAAGGTAGTCCTTTGAACAAGTCAGAATAATGTTTATACACTGACTGAATGTGGTACAATCTGCTAATTAAGAGGCCTGGAAAAGATGTGTTGTAAGAGGCTTAATGGGGAAGAGACATTCGGGAGAATCTCAATATTAGCTTATCCAAACAGGGGGTAGCAAACACTCCTATCTAGAGAATGAAGGAGGATGGTGAAGCAGTAGGGTAGAAATGAATTCTGGAAAACAGTCTCTCACTGCACTGCCAGCTAAACTCTTTGTAAACACGGTTTATTATTTGTTCTGTGCAAAATAAAACTTGACAGCGAAGACAGCTTATACAGTAGATCATTTCGCCTCAGCAGTAATAAAATGAAAGGCTGAAGAACAGTATATCTATTTTACAGAAATATTTGATGAAAAGGGTCTGTCATTTGACAGGGGCCACTAAAAGAGAACGGCTATCAGCTGGGCTAAGATTACATTCCCCATACATAGTCTGGATTCCCCAGGTACCGGTGTATAAGTGTCGAGCATGGAGATAAGAGGAACATGATTAGCAGGGGTGCTATATTTACTGCCATTAGACGGGACCTTTTTACCCTCTAAGGTGGTCTGAACTATCGGGACAATTCATCTGAGGAATTTTTATGTACTCTGGACGTAAAGAGTATCATTTTACATTTTTAATTCCTAAAATTCACCTTGACGTTCATAATCGCAGCTGGAAGTAGAGAGGTTGATCTGTTTGAATTAAGTTTTCAGAAGTTTTTTGTTTCTGTGTGGAGCACTCAAACACTCCCAGACTGTCCTGAACAGACCTATTGATTTTGGCTTCAGCAATGCTTTTATTTTCCATGATGGCTGTTGCACAACCCTGCAATTAGTTACAAAAGCCTCCTTCCACTTGCAGAGTTTTGTTGATGTTAATGGTAACGAACTGCAACTAATAATGCTAAAATAAATAAAGACCAAGGCGTCCTTAAAAGGTATTTTGTATGGCAGACAGAGCGAGAACGGGAGTATCACACATTCACATGGGACTGTAATTCAAGAGCTTTGTGTTTGCTGTTATTATACAACTTTTGAATGTCTCTGCTCTTTTGTACATCAGCTTTTAAACAAATACCCTTTATCAGGGAGGAATGAGGAAGAGGAAGGCAGAGCAGAGTGATACTAACAAGGGCAAAACACATCCAGCCGAGAAACCAAAACATCTTGGTCCTACATGATGTATTTTATGTCAAACTAAAAAGTTTTACAGGAGCAGTGTAGAGTCCTGTAAACAAATACAGTTTCAGTGGGACCTGAATGTATCATTAATATAAATAAATAATGGCACATTTACCATGAAAAAAGCGGGGGTGCCTTGTGACGTTTACAGGAAACAGATTTGTTGTATGTCAGGTCCAGGAGAAAGGGAACCAGGGCTGGGAACCACCCCTTACTGTGTACCCAGGGGGTCAAGGTGACATTCCACAACACCTCTGAGACTAGCCTAATGGAGGGATTGGTACATGGCTTTTGTTGAGTGGGAAAGAAGAGACCATGAAAACGTGTGTAACAAGAGATGTAAGTATGTAGAAGGGACACAGGAAGGGAAATGAGATTCTAGGGCAAAATTATGGGAGGGGAAGAGGTAAACATGAAGTTTTTGGGGACTGAATTGAGACTTTTCTCCATTTTTAGTCTGTCAAAATACAAAAATATGAGGTGAAGTTCAACAGGCAAATTTATATTCTGTGTACAATTTAACTTCAGTCGCAAACATGTTTCGCTTTCAAGCCTTAATTTGTCTTCAACAGTTTATGTACAAAACTGCAATATAAGCTATTTCCTGTTGCTATTTCAGAGGTGACCGCAGTAGCAGCCACTGTTTTATTTGACACCATTTCCCCTGTCTACTGTCACAAAAGGCAAAAATTCTTCTCTTGGTCTATCATTGTGGGTTTTGGCAGAACAGATAAATACAATTCCCTTTTCGTGTTTGGGTTGTAAACTCTATTCACATCTCTTTTAATTTGCACTCCCTTTAAAGCATCGATGTGACAGCATTATACGATCTGTTTGTGTGCGTACTGAAAAGTGACATTAAAAAACATTTTGAAAACACAAATATATGTATATCGGACATGGATATATCATCAATCAATCCATAATACCCAAACTTCAATACGCTTTTAAAAACTACAATTTAATAAACACATTTCTCCTGCAAATGCACATGATCATATTATTTTTCTTAAAAAATGCAACCCTACAATCTGATTATCTTGACATTTAGCCCTTAAAGCCTGACCTCTAAACCAGAAGAGTGCAGGTGCAACAGTCCAAACAGAAAAGAATCTTACCGTCATAAAACCAAAAGACTGGAGACGTGCTAAGAGGAGTCAGGTATAGGTGAGTTATGCGAGCCCAAGTGTCTTTTCCGTCTTTCTCTTCTTATATTCTGATGAGCTTTTTTCTTCTTCTTGCCTCTGCTCAGGATAAGTCTCTCCTCCCGGTCAAGCTTTATTCCCAGATCTTACCCCGTTTGATGCCTAGGAAGCACAGAGACAACAGAACGAGGAGAAAGTTAGAGAGCCAAAGAGAGGGAGTGACAGAGAAAGAGAGTTCCCTGTTTGGGTGAAGCAGTGATCAGATACGGCTATTTTCAGACTCAGGCATGCTCGTCTATGAGACTGGAAAGTTACCCCCCAGTGTATACGGGTGGGGGCTAAGTGACAGGGCTGACTATCTCTATTTTACCACACGCACACATGTTTGCGTGCATGCATGCATACCACACGGCATGCATGCACGCACGCTTACGCACGCAAAGGCAGACTATATCTATACGCGCCTTCGCATGCTGTACAACCGAGACGTAACGCATTGTAGTTCTCGAATGCATCAGGTACTGTCGCTGCACCTTTTGATAAGACGTGTGCGGTTAAATGAACTGGGGTCAGGAGAGCGGAGTGAGTGAGCAGACAGGGAGAGGGGTGTTAAGAGAGCTTTCACACAGCCATCTCTCCTCCTGGGCTTTAATGTCACCCAGTAGTCATCAGTGCGGGGCTATGTAAAGTGGACTACTCCACACAGAAAATGACAGGAGTGTCAAACTGTTCTCACATGAGACTTTCTTTCACCCTCTGTTGCTGACACTTTGATTGCCTGCGAGGGAGGGTCACTCGGAGACACACTGACTCTTTCTCTTCGACTCTTTAATCGCAAATAAACCGTGCGCAGTCAGTGTCATATCAGCCTGTAAATATATACAGACTAATTATGTGCCCACTCACCTGTGTCATTAATAATCTTACTGCTGTGTAATCCATATGGGAATGTATATTTCTGGAAATGACCACACACATACACACACACACACACAGGCTGGATATACACAGCAGAGAGGTCAGCCAGAAGCACCTCTAGACCCCAGACTCCCTGCTATTCCCAGAATGATGATGTAACCACTGCTATTAGCATCTCGTATTTAGAGCCTGGATACCTAAAACCGAGCGGGCAGCTACTGTGCAGTAAGCTTTTCTGGACCACTTCCACCACCTCTCTTCACACCCTTACTCAACAATAAACAGAACGGGCACAAAAATCAGCAACTAACAAATTACCGGGCGGTCGGGTCCAGGAAGAGTTCAGTAGTCACTTCACTAATGCAGCTCATTTCCCCTACGAAAACAGATAGCCACAACAACTTTGATTCCAACCGTGGCGTCAGCTTAGTGCACAGAGTTTCTTAAAAACAATCACTTGTCTACGTCTAAAACTGACAAAGTGTGTCAAAAACACTAAGTTGAAATGTCTCAGCACTGAGTATTTTCAGCATAAATCCACAAAGGTAAAACTTGAAACTCATGAACTAGCTCCGCCAGCTGTCAACAAGTTGCCAACCATTAAATCAAATGTGGATGGACTTAGTTGAGTTGTCCCGGATCAGCACTATCTGTGTCCGCTGTCATCGTGCAAATGATGAAGTGGTAATGTAAAAATCCCATCTACACGCACGCAGGTGGCTCCGGTGATTAGTAGCTCTTTCCCTATCTATGCCCCCCTCACAAACACCCGCGGTCCCGGACCTCGGGGTTCCCACTGCAGCCCGCTACAGTCGTTGGTGTGTCAGCAGACGTGATCAAACTGCAGCTGGCCCCCAGAAATTTCTGGTCACATGCCAAGGATCAAGAAGGTATGGTGAAAAGCTGACAACTGACAGGTGCTAATGATGCAACCTCGGGGTTAGAATCAGGGAGTATCAAGAGAGCAATAAAGTCCTAAATCTGATCAAAGTTTAGTCCTCTATTATAATCGTTACATATTTAGGCTTTACAAAAGATGACCGACAACATCTCCATCGACATCTACATGTGTGCATCTACAAACAAAATCGCACATTGTAAGCTCACATCCCTGACGTTTGAGGGATGTGAGCTTACAGTTCTGGATCCCATCTCTCGTGCTTTAAAACTAAAACGCGACTTTGAATGAATCCCATCAAAGTTTTGCTTGTGAAGGAATGCTTCACAGAAACAATTAAAACCAACGTGACGCAGCAGCAGCTTAGGAATGATCTCATTAAAGTACCAGAGCTAACTATTTTTATAGCGCCTGACACACACTCACACTCAAACACACAGACACTTTGACCTATGAGCCACTCCGGACTACAGTGGTCGCGTCGACATGGTCTCACCCGTACAGTTTCAACACCTAATTCATTATCAGCTTCTGCATGGCCCTGCCATTCCCAGTTAAGTAAGTGGCAGGTTATAAAAAGCAGAAGAGCTGTGCATGTACACATTAGTGAGTGTCACTTACTGGAAAACACTTAAACCTGGGACCAGATCAAAAAAGGAAAACTATATCCACAAATATATTGTTCGACGGAGACGGTGCCAACTTTCTGTTGCTTTGGAGCAACACACGATGCAGGAACATGAGCTACAAACTGACTGTGTTAGGTATTGATACAATTAATACAATATTTAGATGCCAAATAAAGGTCCAGATTGTTGGATTTAGTGGCATCTAGCAGTAAAGCCTTCGTCTCACCCTCTGGGCACGAAACTAGAGAATAACACACACAGTGTTTAGTTTGTCCATCCTGGGCTACTGTAGAAACATGGCAGACATGGAAAAGGACCCACAGCTCACACACAGGTGATCACATCTACTCTTAAAGAAAAAATACACTTTGCTCTCCTTCAGGTTTTAGCAAAGCAGATAACTTTCTGTGAGACTTTTCAGATTTTATAATGAACAAAAAAATAAAAACATTGGTTAAAATTCAGCATGTGTTTATCCATGGACCATAATCTGAAGGCAAGAGACAGCAAACGTTTGTCTTACGTCATCTAATGCGCAACAGGCTGCGTTAGTGATTTCTGACGCACCTGTGTACTCAGAGCAGTCTTCCAACACTCACAAGGCCTCATCCTAGCTTAGCGGGGCAGACTACTTAAATCCTCCTTGTTGTGTCGCTAATCAGTTCAAAGCGTGGCTCCATCCTCGTCTACTTAAAGGAGCCTCTTTTTTTTTAATAATGCAGGAATGAACTTGTGACTGTTCACCACTGACATGGATGAATTCAAATTCACTGGGCTGAAATATAAACTTTGAGATCTCAAACTACTAAATACTTTTTCATTAGAAAACATTTCTTTCTCCACACCTGATCGGTGTAACTTATCTGCACCAGATGCTTCCCCCTGTGTTCATTGTCAGTTATTGCAATTCAGTCGCACCAGTCTATCCATAAAGAAACAATGAACAACAGGCCTGAGCTTTGTTTTCCCACAATATACTTTTACTTTTATAGCGTGAATCTTGAATAATCACCTTATTAATAAAATAATATTAAATAAATTAGATGCATACAACATTACTGTGGCATCCTTGGCACAGCCACAGATCATTATTGCGATCTGGAGATTAGGGTTAACGCTTTTGAGTTCAGAAAACTTGCCCCCACTTTACATTTCAACAATTAGAATTGTAATCAGGGGCAACCCTGCTGTCAACAACCTCCACTGTTGACAACAAATTAATACTTTTATTAAAAAAGAAAAACTGGCTCAGCAGTTTGGTAAAAAGCCCCCCATCATCAAACAGCTCGGTCACCGAGAGAGCTCGGTGAGCAGGCATGCCCTACAGGCGGCCCCTATTATCAGTGAGACTGAGGAGAATTAGGCGAGCTTTTCACACATCACTCGAGCCATGACATCAGTCTCTGAAGGAGGGCAGAGAGAGGGGGGGGGGTGAAGGAGGACAACAGACCAGAGGAACAATGAGAAAAATGGAGGGCACCAAAACAAGGAAATAAACAGATAAAGAGGATTTAGAAGTTTGTGTGGGCGAGACAGAGGGAGATTAAGACACGGTGACAGGGAGAGAGAGACATAAAGCAAACTGTGAGAGTAACCCCCCCCCCGATACGTCCTGTACTTTCAGGAGAAAATGTATCGCATTCTCTTATTCCCCGATGGCCTGTCTTGATCCCCTTTCCTCCTCTCTCTCCCTCCCGCTGCCTCTCTCACTCAAAGATGCATGTGCGCGCACCGTCTCCCCCAGTAACTCTAAACTGGCAGGTGCAAGCGAGTTAACGCTAACAGAGACATAGTTCCTGGCTCATCAATCAAGTCAAAATGCTATGATCGCCCATTAAGTGTGTATATTTAAGCCTCTGTGAGAGGCTGTTTATTGGGGTAGCGGGCCCTCTGGTGAGACAGATAGCAGCCAACTGTTGCTCGGTCGTATCGCGTCCCGCTGTGCTGCTTCCTCTCTCCCAGACGCAAGCATGCAGTCATAGAAATACATAAAATACTACATCAAAGATACCGTCTAGTAAAGCTTACACACCAGCACGCACGCACACACACACTCACTCACTCACACAGGGCAGGTAGGCCACACTGTGAGTGGTATGAGGTTCCCGGAGTGATCGTGTTACACTTTGTGCATCCCGGACACCTCCCCACTCTCCCTGTTCACTCGGCATTCAAATGGGTCTTACAGATACCATCAATAGCTGCTGGCTTTTCTCTTTTTTTTCCTCTCCTCATGACATCATCCTTTGATACCAAGAAACACGGGAGCTGAATATTCCTTCCTGCCTTCTGTCAGAAAAAAAAAAGCACAGTGAACTCACCGTCAGATCAGCCTTAAAATATGATAACAATGCACTCCTGCTGCAGCAGCACTCGGGAGTCAGCCAAACCGTCTCAGACTGACGAGAGACTTTGGTAGCAGGTGAATGCAACAAATACACTGGTATGATGGAACAAGGGGGAAAAAAATGTACCACAATATTGGCTTCACAGTCCCCCTGTGAGTCATCGGCCTTCATAATAAATGTGCACTGGGCACACTACAAAACTCCTAACAAAGGATCATATTTCCCAGAAGAATTTGGGAAGAAACCCTGCATAATAGACCAAACTAAATCATACTGTATATTCATTTTTTAAATAATATAAAATACTGTACTGGAGCCTAACAATAGAGATTATCCTGAGCATCTGGGATGTAGGTTAAACGCGGATACCTCAACTCGTGCTTATTTCTAGCAAGCACCCTGCATGTTTTTCATGCATTAGGCTGCTACTCATCTCAAGAGAGATTTACATTTTTTTTCCCCCTCTCCACAGCTTAAAAGCTTGCGGTGGGAGTATTTAACATCCTCCCAGCCCTGACCGCATCTTCCTTTAATGCACTGGAAAACAGCAATCCGCCGGAATGCACTTTTAGTGGCGACCTTACCGCATCCCGGATGAGCTGATTCATTTGCCCTGGTCACACTGATTACAGCCAAAGGGGTCTTTGTTTCTTGTAATAGCACTCAAAATAGTCTGTTTACCTCCTCAAAAAAAGAGTAAAGCACCAAATTCAGCTCTTTTTCTTGGTCAGCTCTGAAGCAGCAGCAGCAGCTGCTGCTTGCTAAAACCAGCGCGGAGGGGAAAAAGATGTTAGCCCCTTTTACTAACAACACAAACACAGAGAGAGAAAGTGTGTGTGTACGTTACCTTAAAACGACTTCACTCGACTAATTCCACAACATATCGCCCAGTTACCAGCCTCTTCCATGCGGGATAGTCTTCACCCGGACAGGCGGAGAAGTACGCACGCCGACACCGGGGGGGGGGGCTACAGCAGCGGTTGAGGGAAGCTAGTGCAGCGGCGTCCGTGTGATGAAACCGTACACCTGTTTTTCGACGCGCATGGATGTTGCCGGTGTCGGTCAGCTAAACTAAAAGGCTACTCCCTCTCTCGGGGAGGTCACCGGGGCTCGGGTAGCAATGCGGTGAAGCGGGTCCTTGTCCACAAACCGGCACAGGAAGAAGCGACGCGGCGGTAAAGTAGTTACCGCATGTCGCTATTTGTAACGTTTTTTTGTTGTTGCTTGGAGGGGCGGGTGTGCTACGAGCGTCAGCGGGTCCCACACGGCTCTCTGCCGGCTCTTAAACAGTGGCTTCTCTCCCCCGAGATGGACTGAACCTGCCTCCCGTTTCCGTTTTTTTTTTTTTTTTATTATTATTGAATGATGCCGTGGCTTTCGTGCGCAAAATGGCCTCTGTTATTTTCATTCAGCAACAGTCCGACCGCGAGCTTCTCATTGGGTCTGCGTGTAGCCATGGCAACGCCCGCGGTTCAATCAGTGCTTGCAGAGGACACACACACACACACATGCACGCGCGCACATACACATAGTGTGGGCCTGCTAACAGGGTGAAACAAGTGTCGCTTTACCTTCCTGTCTGCGGTGCAAACGCACAAAGACTGACCTCAAGAGAGTTTATGGTTAGAACATGATAATAATACAGCCAGGCTTAGTGAGTGATCCAACAGGGAATAATCCAGAGCTGAGCCAACATTTGTGTTTCCCTGGCAGCATATTATGTTGTCATCAATAGAAATGTTGTCAGCTGTGTAGAAATGACCTGAAGTTATATCTTATAGAATTACCGGGCTGTTTGAGGTAGGTTTTTAGGCCACAGGGTTACAAACGAGAACCCTCAGGTAAATCTGCATTATGCAATCAATCATATCAAGCTGTCATCAAACTTGCTTCAAGAGAAATGATGTAAGTTACATCTGACAGACTTACTGGGCTGTTTGAGGCAGGCCTAACTTGCAAAAGAGAAATCTCAGGTAAATCTGCAGTTTGAATTCTGCAAAAATAAGCATAAGTTTTCATTATCATGTGCATATATATTAATGTGTGGAGAAGAAGTTATTGTTTTGCCTTGCGAGTCAGCGTGAGCTGCTAGTGGCTGTACAGATGGTAGGCAATTATATATATATATATATATATATATATATATATATATATATATATATATATATATATATATATATATATATATATATATATATTAAAAATACAGAAAATAAACTAACTGCTTCCACATACAAACTCTACAAACACGGTAATGCTGTTTTTTGTGACAAACAAGCCCGCAGGACACATTGAGTATATGTGTGTGGATCTTTATTACTATCAAGTACAGTCTTGTTCACAGTGACTTACTTCTGTGTAAATTTCTGCAGAGACTATAAAAAAGGTGAATTATTTTGCTGTTTGTTCTCTGCTGTGAAATGTTCGAAGGATAGCATCACTAATTCTCTAACCTGCAATTACAGTATTGTGTTTTGGGTAAATGCGTTTCTGTAGTTAGCGTCTACCAATCATTAATCCCTGCGACGCATCTACCCAGCAAACGTTTCTGCCTGAGCACCGCAAGTGTTGATTGCTTCAGTTGCTGACAGAAAGCGGACATGATTTTGTGGCAGCAAAATCCGGTAATGATCTGAAGGTGTTAAACTCTGATAGGTGTAGATTTATATCAGCGCTGGCATGGTGTTGGTTTTGAGGCACAGCATTTTAAATTAAAACCGACATTTTTGCTGTGAGGTCTTCTGCCCTTTCTTGGCAAACACAACAAACTGAATAATGCTTTGTCTCTGCTATAAAACTATTTGTTTGAACGTTATTAAGCAAAGCAACTGGACCGTGTCTTGATTTTTGATGGGTTAACTGGGGGATTCTCCCACACACACACACACACACTCACTCCAAGCTGTTAAATTATTTACAGACTGGATGGCAGTCCTTTATACTCAATGCTAGGTATCCTGTGACCATGGCAGAAAACATGGCCTTTACACACTGATCACATTGTTTTGCCTTTGTTACACTCTCTCTGCCCTTTCCGGTGCACGCGAAGAAGCGGCTGCACCAACAGGTTCTACCTATGCACCTGTCTTTTGCACTAATTACAAATTGTCAGTGCAGCATCAGACATCTGCAGACTTGAGAAAGCAAAAGCCTTCATGAATTCTTAAAACCTCTAGAAGGTTGTTAGAGGTGGTCTGGTGAGTTGGTATGGAAACAGACACAAACAGATATGACCCCTTCTCCTTCTCATCCACTTTAAGAATGCATCCATTCATATGTAAATCCATCTATTTTCTTAAATGCTTATCTTTATCGGGGTCGCATGGGGCTGACACACAGGGACAAACAACCATGCACATTCACACCCACCTACAGGCACCAGTTAACCTGCATGTCAATGGACTGTGGGAGGTACCAGGAACATTCTTATGAGGAAACAGTGCTAACCACTGCACCATATGCCTCATATGTAATCTCACAAATATAAACATGCAATGGTATCAACTCGTGTGTTCACCAATTTACCTCTACAGTGTTAATAGCTTTGTGATTATGCTAAGCTAGCCCATATCACCAAGTAAAGAGCAGCATAATATGTACTGCTTTATGTTTATCCTAACAATGAAACCACTGACACATAATTATATCAAAATGACCTTGTTTTCTTAAAAAAAACTGTAGATGTTTATAAAAAGAATGTCTTCACTCTAATTATGTTTCTAATTGATTTTCCTGTCAGATTTTTTAATGATGTTTTGCCACAAGGTGAGGGAACTTCTTAATGTGGTTAATATATAAACACCCCCTTAAATTACTTTAACAGCAAATAACTAATCAGCAGCTTGAAGCAGCTCCAGTGTTATTCTGTTATTTAACACGTGCATAAAGAGCCCTTTCTTCTGTCAACATTAAAGGTGTACAAATTTAGACAGTTATTGATAGCTGACCTTTCTGAAGTGTCAGCGAGACCACATCTGTGAGCGCGTGTGTGTGCACAAGTGCATGCATGTGTTTGGTCTTTTATCACCAGCTCTTATGCGCAGTATAGACAGCCCTTACTGAATCTTATTGTTGTCAAGTAGGTGCCTTTTTATAGGTGGCATGTTATCCACAGACATACTCTTAGCAATCCATCCTGATGGGGCCGGGGAGGATGATGTCGATACATTATGTCTGGTATGCAGCAGTCCACTGTTGGTGCAGGTTCAGACATACTAAGGATCGCACTTAGGACATTAGAGCACATTATAGAAAAGGGCTAATGCTGTGTCTGCACGGGAGGTACTTGAGTTTTTCCACCAGAACAAATACTTGCCTTTTTCAATCAATACAGCTCTCTACATAGTAATGAAAATAAAAAATAAAAAGAGTGTGCACACCTGTTATCATGCTAACATTTTCTAATTACCAATAAACACAGTTATGTAATCATAAATATAACTGCATAGAAATACTGCATAGAATAAAAAATTGACCTGGGGGTGGCACTAATTGTAAAGTGGGGGTCATGAATGTCTTTACCAAATGCAATCCATCCAATAGTTGTTTAGACATGTCAATAAAAAACAAAACAATTACCCTCATGGTGGTAAAATCGATGGCATCAACAAAGTCAGTATAGCCTTCATCCTCTTGGGACCATGAATGCATTTACCAAATCCAAATACGTGTTCAATGGTTAGCTATCTCAGCCATCAAAGTGGTGAATCAACCAACCGACAGACCTACATTGCCATCCATAGAGCCATGCCTCCCGGACTGTGTCACTACATATAGTCACAGGAATCCTTACCCACCCCCACTGAGTGCCAGGAATGAGTTTTCAGCAGAGGTAGCCGAGGTGCCACCCCTGTGAAACATTCATCTAGTGGAGTCAAGTGTTGACGTGAGTGCAATCCAAAAGCTGGCCTTGGATAGAAGATATGCTGAGGCTGACCACCACGGTCAAAAACCCACTACATTACAGTCCACAAAAAGGATCTGGATCCGTGCCAGGCCTTCATCCAAATTCAAATGTGTAATAATGCTTCCCATAATAGTATTTCCCTTTTAGGATGGCAAGCTTATCTTAGAGAGCGTGACATCATGAACCATGTGTCATGCTTTTATGGCCGGAGCTACCTATCCCCATCCCCCTCCCCATCATGTCTGCTATTATCTAATGTCGAAGCCCCAACATATACTACCAACACACCCTCACGGCCTCTCTTAGAATAGCCCACAATAAAGGAGAGCAGGCTGGCACATAGATCTTGTGAGAAAATAACTCTTTTATCTAAGCAGTGGCACTGCCTCACATCTTTCCACTGTTGCTTTCCAAAGAGATCCACATTTGGAACAACTGATACTGAGGTGCACTCGTCTGGCCAGTGTTAAAGTAGTACAGTGGTGCTGAATGAATGGATGGCATATGAGTGCACGAGGACATTGTCTGCCGATGACATCATGCCACTTCCACTTACATTTCGGAGTTACTTTGATGTCTAAGAGCTGACCAGGTGAAATGTCTTATCAAATCTGTGAGAACAAGGCTGCTGATGTAGGGTCCTACGTCATCTCTCAGTTTAGCAGTGTCAGAAAGTCTGAGGCAGTCCTTGACATTTTGTTTATTGCTGTAGGCTTGTATTTTCATGTTAACAATATTGTTATATTTCCTTATGTTGCGATTTTAACAGCGTCAATCCCCACTTTACATAGACAGAGCGAAGAGAACAAAATGCTGAATTCTGTCAACAAACATTCAACCACCAAAACAGAAACTACACTTCATCTCACCCAGCAATCAAGCCTCTGAATGGCCTCTGCCTTCCTTCTGTACTATATCAATCGAAAAAAAAAAGTCAACATTGCCCAGTGAAAATGCCAGTGTCACTCATAGCTCTTCATTTTCTAAATAAAACTTGACACTGCAGTGTTATGATAGATGTTGGAGAGAAGTTGACCTATAAGAGAAGTGAAAAGATGAAGGATGCCGGAATATTAAATGACAATAAAGGACACAGAAGGACAGAGGCACAAGTGAAGAGCCACAGGCTAAATGTTTAGCTTGCACAAGTTAACATCATTATTTCTCTGCCTGACTAGACATGATTACCTCATGGGAATCATCACTGCATGGCAATGCATATTATGACTTGAATTAATCCAAAATTAAAAGAGAGACAAGAGTAAAGTTGTTTTCTTTAATATTTGTTGTAGTCATATTTTTTTAATATTGTAACTTATCAGACATATTTGCTGCATTAGCTGGTTCAATAGTCTGCAAAGTTGGTGTTAATGTTTCTTACAGGCCCTACATTTGGTCTGCCTGAACTGTTTGCGTAGCCTTTTAAGCTCAACTAATCAATATTTTCTGTTATAATAATGGATCGCATGACTGTGCGTAATGTATAAAAGGTAGCCAAACTCTGCTACAGAGCTTTTAAGCCTCTTTTAGGTTACTCATAAAACCCTGTGTCTACAGGTAGCTGTTTTGCTCAAAGCAAAAAAGCAGCTAACAGAACACAAACACAGATATCTCTCACTTGAGTAAGTGGAGACCAAAACAGAGCAAAAATAAGATAAAAATGAATTAATCATTGGATAAAATTATGATTTCACTTGAATGCTAATGTTGCTCAATGATTTCTCTGTGTTTAAACAGGCTAATATAAACCTAATATAACTAGAATTTGTTAGCCATTACAGCTTTAGAAGGCAGTGACATGTAAGATCTGTGTTTTTTCCAGTTTTTGTGGATATTTTGTGGATACTCAAGTCACACGCTATAGCACAGCCAATATACCCTGCATGTAAAATGAACACGTACAGACTTTCTTTACAAGTTGCCCAGCTGACATCATCAGTTAAGCTACTTTCAAATTAGTGACGATAGTTCATGTTCAGCACATCTGCATGGTGCAGTGTAACGCAGGCCGTGCTAGTTTTTCCTCCCCTCAGATGAGGCATCAGCAGCTGTCAAACATACAGAGGCAGCTCACAAGAGCAAAGGCTGTAGCTAAAGTATAATGAACATGAGTCAAACACTGCAATTACAACAGCAGACAGAAGAGAGATGCCTTCTGGGATACCAGACTGCCAATTTCTCCACCGATCTTAATTACTGGAAGGATTGCCAATGCGCCTCTCGGGATGAACTCAATAACTAATCATTAAAAATTCAGTTGGGCCAATATTTTAGTTTATGACTGAATACTTGCAAAACTTATTACATTCCCACCATCCTCAGCTCTGCTCAGTGTTTAGTGCTAATTAACAAACATTATTTGCCAATGCACTAAAGTAAGATGGTGATATGGTAAACGTTATACTGCCTAAACTGACATTAGAATTTAGCTCACAGCACCGCTGTGTATAGTCTCAGAAAACAGAGCTGTTTTCATGACTCTTGGTTTTGTTTCCACTATGCATTATGTTTGAGTCATTAATAATTCATCATTTCACTACCGGATTCACTGTGATACATACAGTATGATCTGTTACAACCCCACCCTGATACAGAAACATCTGATCTGACTCGGAGCTCAGCGCGCCTCTCTGCTTTTCCTTATCAGGGCACGAGGCGAAAGGCAGGGCAGCTCATGCTGGTTACGCAACACACCTCTTCATATTTCCCATGTGTGTCTTCCAAACACAATTACTGATAGTCTCTCTGCAACACATTTCTAATATTACTCTGCACTTAATCCACCTCAATACCCTTCACTGATGTTGGTAAGCCAGGCCTCTCCTGTGTGACTGCTAAGTGAACTGATAAGCGGTGTCGAGGCCGGTGAAATGTTGCATAGCTGGATGCTGATGCAGTGCGGCTGCCAGAACGCTCACTAGAGGAGCAGGAGGGAACCAACCAACATAGAACAGACAAGATCAACATAAAAGACCGGGAGTAAGAGCTGGTGAAAGGGGAGTCTTTGAAAAAGAAAACAATGGACTTCTTGGACTACGAGGAAGTGAAACGAGAGCGTGCACAGAGGCAAACAGTTTGCAGGGAACAATGAGAAGTGACGTGACTGAGAGTAGGAGCGTCTCCAAGAGAATGTGATGCCAGTCAACTGGTGGACATGCCAGCTGGCTCTGACGGTGTTTTCACATGGTCTTTGAACCTTTCAGGTCCACACTATCAGGTGTTTTGTGAGAAAATGCACACATTCTCCGGTTGGAAGAGAAGTGTTTGGCGGTGCGTTGTTCATTTTGTAAATGTAGAGGCTTGACAGCGTGTTTAGAAAATCAGGGTGTTATCATCTAGCCGTGTCTTATTATGATTTATTGTGTATTGTTATTTATTTTTTTATTGTTTTTATCTTTTTACACTTCACAACTTTCTTTCAAAAAATCGAATCTTTGGAGCTTCTTGAAAAGAAGCTTTTGTTTCATAAAGTATTGTAGTGAACTGGTGGTGTATGTGTTGGTGTTCTTTAATCATATTCATCTCATGTATAATTTTATACAAAAAATAATAATTCTGGCAACTGACTTCTATTGGACGAGTTTAGAAAGACCCATTATGCATGATTCACAAATCAACAAGTATCAGCTATAACTAAATCCAACTGAATTTATGCTTCATAGCCAACAATAATGTTTTAATGCATAAGTAGTAAAAAAAATATACTCTGTAACCAGCTTCCACACACAGCACACCCAACTTATGACAACGCCAAACAAGCCAAAACACAAGCAGTGATCAGTATTTTGGTGGTTAACTTGGACTAACTTAACTAGAACACAGAGAGTCCTGATATGACATGCCACACTTGACGTGCTCATATGTTAGCACTCCTAGCTGCATTTGTCCATTGACCATTATTTTGTGTTCAGAAGCACACTCCATCCTTTAAGCAGATGGAGTTGTTCTGAAGCCAGCCAGTAGAGGGCACCACAGGGACCATCTCAATTGATCTATTCATCCATTAAATCATTTTCTTACACTTTTCTTTTACAATTTGTGTCGTTGCATATCCCAGCATGCATTGAGGAAAAAAAACATGTTCTTTTTAAAGTACAGCAGGACTACCACACTTGTGTATACAGTTACAATACAGTTCAAGCGTAAGCCAACATGAAAAGTACCAGGAGCCTGAAATGGGAGCAGTTAAATAAAATTCAGCCATCAATCAGTCCAAAAATGTTTGTCAGGTTTCATAAATATGTTTTGCAAATTAGAATGTTAATTTCAAAATCATGGTGGAAGTGATAGCGTCAAACTTTGCCATGTAGGGAACTACAAACATGTTCAAACATATTTCTTTGTCTTCACTGATTCAATATTTATTCTGTCTAGACTGAACAACAGGTCTGTAATTAACAGCAGCACATATTTACCCATCTCTGCACACCCCCATTGTCACATTATCACACCGAGTAATTATTATGATGTCCCATATCAACATTAGGGAAACAAACTGGGTTGCTGCAGAGTTGGCAGAATCAGCACCATTACCAGCTCTTTCCATCATCTACTTGCTAATGAGCCTGTCGGTGGAAAGTATTTATGAAACAAAAAAGAAAGATCTGCTTCAGAATTCTAGCCTTGGTTTACTGGTAAAGCTTTAAATCCTCTTCATAGATTTTCAGCTTCTTCCCCAAGCTTGTAATTAAGTAATGGCTCGATTAATCCTATCAAACCTGCATTGCCAGAGGAGAGAGAAGGGACATTCATTAAGCGCCAACAGGAGATTAATACAAATCAAACATACAATAGTAGTGGTGCACATAATGGTGAAAATAATGGCACCAGTTTAAAAACTTCAATAAAGGAATAAACAATCTGTCTCAACCCTCTGTGGCGCTGAAGGCATTCAGAGAAAGAACAGGCGTGCAGAATGATTTAAAAGTTGAGGGGAAGAAATGAGCTCCAGTGAAAACAATACTCCGTTAAATACTGTTTACTTTTTCCAGGATGAGCTGCAGAGAAAATTGCTGCTAATGAATTTGGCCTATCACAGTCATTTCAATTCTAACTTCCAGCATCCCGTGTCATGTCAAGCACAAATATTTCACAGGAAATGGGTAATGTACAGTAACAAATTGTTTTGCTGCCTTTGGGGCAAAGAAATCTGTCCAGACTGAGAATTTGTTAGGATGAGGAATGTGACCCCTGAATCCCCCTCTTCCTTCTTTGGTAAAACCGCTGCTCCGCTACATCAAAAGAGACCTAAATCGCTAAATCAGTTTTGACCACATGACCTAGAGAAATATTTGTGTATTTAGCCAAAGGGGGATGAACTTTTCAAAGAGGAGGGGGGGGGGAATGTCATGAGTGTTTATGTATTTATTTGTTTTTTCTGCTAAAATTTGCTGAGACTCGCATCCTGTTAAAACAGTAGATCTTATGCTTTATTTGCTTTGGTCGCATCTACTTCTTTGGTTTGGTTCTTTGCTTGTTATGTCGGATAGTGATGATATTCTACCAGCACATACAAATCATGCAGCCAGTTGCAATACAAATAACATGAGCTATTCACAACTCCATGAATGAAAATGATAGGTGACAGCTAATGTTCCGTACTTGACTTTGACAATAAAGTTTGTCTGATATCCTGTTTGCATGATGAAAGGAATCATTACACCTCAAGCATTTCCTAAAGCCATATGGCATTTAAATCAGGAAGACATTAAGTCCCATCTGCCAACTCTCACTGACAATCTGGTTTGTTGGCACTGCCAGACTACTGTGGCCAAAGCTTTAAGGTGCTGGCATAAGGCTCTCCCTGCCTTCCACGCTCTGAGTCCAGTGTTAGAAAGGTGTAATCTCCCACTGAAAAGGCCACTTGTCTTGCAGCTTTTAGCACATGGTCAAAGCCGCTCTGTGTCAACCCATCACGCAAAATGTCCCTGCAAAAACCACGGGACAAAGCTCAAGGCAAATTTCACTAGATTTCATCACGCAGCCCCCATGAGTGGGACGTCAGCAGCTAAAATTCAGTATAACATGTTGAACAAATGTTTTTAGGGCCCAAAACTTTACTGTATCATGCTCACTTCTCTCATCAGCATCATTTTCAGCAGACAGCTGTTGTCAATAAAAAAACCCCCAAAGAGTACACGACCTGCTCAGCACCAAACAGCAGACAGACAAAAATAGCAACTAGCTGAGAGGGGGGACAGACACAGACATGACTCAAATTGAGGGCTGGTGATACTCTGTATCTTCTGGATGTGTAAATAGTCACATGTTTGCTAACATATCAGCCATATCAGCTTCATAATAAGTTCATAATATGAAACAATGTTGTGTTTAGAGCTTGTTGTGGCTGCCCTGAAGTGGCGGGAAAATTGTCTGTATACATACATTATATCTATTATGCTATATGATATGATGATGTGATAGATCGTAATGAAGAAGAAGCCACAGCTTCAGGATTTTGTTGCTTCTGTCCGTTTCATATCATTGTAAAATCTTATTTTAAATTGTTACTAAATTATAAATCCCCTTTATTGGCTACACAACGTGTTTAATTGTTTAACTGAAAAGGTATTAACTTCTAGCGGTAATAAGGTTTTCACTGCACTCGCCACATTTCCAGTCATGCTACCCACACACTGAACTGTCTCTGCTTGCATTTTACTGAGGCGCACTGCAGAGAGTTAACAGTCCAGTAGTAGATCCGTGCTGCTGATTCCAGTTCAGTATTGATGTCCTGTCACCCCCTGGGGACCACTTATAGTGAGAAGAGACCTGAGTCAGCACTTAGTGAGCACTAGCCAATGATGAGAAGCACATACTATCAGCTAATGCTCAATAAATAAATAAATAAACAAATAAAAAACCCACAATGAATGTCGATAATTTCACAACACTTGCAGCTCTAAAATGATCCAATCCTCTGTCATGTAAGAAGTTTGTTTCATCTGTCATGTGGTTTTTACTAATCGCGATTAGGAGTAAAAGCTTTCTTTAGGGCGCTACATCTGTCTGCAGTGAAATGACTGACCGACTGCTCAAGCTCCTGTGTCTAACACAACTGTCGCCGTTTGTGCAGTGTGGCACGTGGTGGAGTCATCCGTGTAACGTGTGTGTGTGCTCAGTGCCCTTAATAAAAGCTTCAATCTCTGAGATGAAGATGTCCCGCTCTGTATTCTCCCCGGCGTGTGATTAAAAAAATCGAAATGCACATATATTACTGGGAACCATTTGCCCCTCCCTTCCTCTGAGGTGTAATAACCAGTGTGATCTTGAACAAGCTGTGTGTCACCGGCTGACACCAGTAGCAGAGCTGGGCGTCTGACCTCCAAACATCATTGGTCAGCAAACTGGGGAGGGGGAGACATACAGTGCTGCAGTGTCTTTTTTTTTTTTTCTATCTGCGGAGGTCAGAGAGAACATGCTACAACGGTGGCTGCTACAGCCCGCGCTGCTCCTCGTATGCACTTCATCTCTCCGTCTTAAATCTCTTCATCTCACTTGCTACGTTTTCCCACCGATAACGCAGCTACTGTGTGAGTTATTGTACAGGATTACATAACATGTACAGTACAGCACCATTTATAGCAGCGAGGAGCCAAGAGGGTAAACTCACCTTTTGTTTCGAGGCATTCCAGCACTCCAGAGATTCAATCTGCAAATGAGGGAGAGGAGATTTACCCAAGCTGATAAGATGAAGAATGTGGCGAGCACACTGGTATTGATGGAGGCGCTTCCTCCACCTCCACCACCACCCCCCACCCCCACCAGTTATCCCTTTTGCATGAGTGCATTCAATCACACGTACGCATGACACGCACTAGCCACTCTTGGGCTAAGGGAAACATGTGCGGCACTGCCTGTCATTCAGTCCACAGCACAGTAGGGGTGTTTCTCCTTACTTTAATCCCTCGTTCCAGTGCCACGTTGGTTCACTTAAGAGAATCCGACGTGCACCTAATTCCATTCAGCTTTCATGTCTCTGTTTGCTTCCTTCCCCTGCCGAGCTGTCGACAGTGCACTTTGTGATTTAGCCAGCATTAAAGCAGGGGCGAGCTGCAACAATTCCCTGCTGCATCATTTGCCCTGGTTCTCATCGCGGCCCTTTCTGTCTACATGCACCTTCTGCTCTCTGTTTTTGGTTTCTAGCTTTGGTTTACTGCAGGAATACCTTGGAATTGCATCGCTTTTTTTAATCATCACATTAACTAACATGGCTCACCATCACAGTGCAGACCATGCTAGCTCTCACCCCCTTTTTTTTTTTACAGGTCTCCAGCAATCCAACCATTGGCACAAAGCCGTGTAAGCTCCCTCGGCTTAGCACCAGGCTAAAGCAATCAGGTGGCCTGAGGTCCATCCCAGGAAGAACCTGCTCTATTAATCTTTAGGATGAAGAGGAAAAGAGAGGGAATAGAAAGATATATGTATGCCTGTCTGACTTTGGAGGATGAGGGGTGAGTTTGTTGCAGATTTTCTTGGGACAATGAAATGTTTCCTGCTTTGCATATTGAAGAATCACTAACATGAAAGGTCACAGAGACAAGGTCCTCCCTCCATAAATTTCCACACAATCAATCTATTAGCAGAGAGAGTTTCCACAGAAGCTACGTCAGTTATGTGAGCTATGTGCAGTTTGTTGCCCCTTTTGGTCAGATAGACACATGCAAGAATGAATGTTAGAGGTATTGTTGGTGGTTTTAGTGAGTTTAGTGAGCATTATTTAATGAATGGTGCTGTGAGGCTTTATGGAGGCACAACAGTGCTTTGAAATACTTAAATAAAAACAAAAAAATCAACCTCATGGTGGCACAATCAGAAGACCATCACTTCTTGGGATCTTGAATATCTGTTACAAGTTTACTGAATCATTGTCAGCATATATCCAATTGAACCTGAGGGATCAGCAACGTCATTAGAATTCATCCTCTGGTGACCAAGAATGTCTGAACCTAGACCAGAGCCAGAGCCTAGGCCTCAGAGCTAAAATGGTTAGAAAGTGTTTTTCACAAATGTAAAGGTAGAGTTGCCCTGCAATTGTCTGACACAGCCTGATAAATCATTTGTTTCAACATGACGCAGTGAACCTTTGAACAATGTTGGTTTGGATTAACGGCATACATGGGGACGATGGGACGTGTGCTGTGTTGCACCGCAGCTGATGTCAAAAGCTAATTGACACACTGTGGTTAAAAGTGGTTGCTGGTATGATTAATAATTTGAAATGACACAGATGCTACTCCAGTGACAGATACGCTCAGTGAGTGAACTGTCAACAGGATTTTAAAGCAATTCTGAAAAGCGCATTTCCATTCAAAGTGGAACAAAATTCTTTTGAACTGAAAAGACTTACATTAAAGGATAATCATCAATCCATTAAATTAATGGTAAAATAGCACATCGCTTACTCATAATCAATACAAAATACAGGCAAGATTTGTTGATCTGCTGAGGTTAAAATTCATGACTCATTTAGCACCATCAGCAGCTCATTTCTGCTTTTATTGCTGAACTTTCAAAATAGGCCTGGCTGTGTGGTTATCTTCAGATTTATGGGTGTGGACTGTCTCAGAAATGCACGCACCTGCAGCTTAAAACTGTAAAGATATATACTATTCTATAAATTACCTCACTCCATTTATACTAATAATGCACATTTGGGGGAAATGCATTCACCCCATATTTCTATAATAACTGACTTGTCAAAAAAAAAAAAGTGTGTTACTAATAAAAAAATTGCTCAGATCAATTAACAGAAAAGCTCAAAATAATTCCAATTAAGCAAATGTAAATCTTTTAATTTAACGTTTTACAGTTTTTCATGTATTGCAACTGATTTGATTTGAGCCACCCAAAGAAGGGAGACATGCAACAATGGTCCTCGACGAAACCCAAACTGGGATCTTGAAACTGCATGATCAGACCCCTCAGCCATGACCCCGGTCAATGTTACATCCATTTCCACAGAGTACGGTTAAAATGACAATCTGAATCCTGGCTCTTAAAGATGTGTCACCTGTGGAAATGACATACGTGTCTGTCTCCTTATTTTTTGTCAGCTCAATCTAACATACAATAAAAAGAACCAAGAATCATTCTGTGACTGAAAGTGACCATGGGGATGTTGACTGACCCAGTAACAGTATTTTACTACCCTCTGCTGGCTGCCTCAAAGTAATTCCATTAGTTTAAGTTTCACTTCTCTGATATGTCGAATGAGGGCATGTGGAGTTATGTAACCTAACTACAAAGAAATAATTATATGACTAAAAAGGTTCTCTTATGTCTGCTTAAAAGAGAATCCAAAGGAGTATGCAAGTGCTGTCCCTGCTTCAGGAAGACCTGAGCTCTAAAGACTTCTTCAGTTCTCTTACTTCTGCATTTGGACAAAGTTGTTTAGGGAACCACAAGCCACAGGTGAGTGAATCACTTTCATCTGCAAGGGGAAGAATGTGACATTCTAAGGTTTTGGGCAGGGTAATGCTCATTCTTTGCTTCTTGTGACTATAATAAGTGTGTGTATTATATGTCAGTGTTACCCAATAGCTGTACTTTGGACTATACAGGGAAATAAAAGTGATACTATAATTGTACCTGTCTGATTATTTGATCCTGAGATAGCTGTTGAGCGTTGTATTCTAATAACCTTATGCAAATCACGTGGCATTGCAACTTAAGAGGCAGACCCATTTATTCTGCCTGAATTCAATCCAGAGTTTTAAATATATAACAACAGATTGAGTGAAGTGGAGTGTCTTCTTCTTTCAGATGATTTCAGACTAGACCTACCCCTCTTAAACAAAGACTGATGACTCACGTGGTGAAGACATGTTTGTTCTTGTTAGCAGCCAACAGCTGAACCACAAAGAAGGTCAGGAGTCAAGCTCCGTTTCCAAAGTATTAACGATTCTTTACAGCAATCAAACAAAACTATTTACTCTTTCTAGTGTCTAAGTATAAATGATCTATATTTACAGTTGAACACACACACACACACACACTGTATTTAGCATGTACACATCATTGTGTCAGTACTCTGTATAGTTCACAGACACACTTAGATGTATTGTATGTTGTTAGTTCTGTAATATGCTGATATTCACACTCATTTATTCGCCCACTTGTAAATAGTTAGATGTTGATTTTGACCTGTTTTGCCGCGCTTTGTCGTCTTTTAGCTGCAAGTATTGTGGCCCAAATTGTTCCGGGGTCTGTGTGAAAATACCCTGAGAGCATCTTGTGTATTTTTTTTTTTATTTATACACGACCTTCTTGACCTGATTCTGATTATGAAAACCGCAGATAGCTTTATTTCTTCACAGTAAATGTCTACTCGTAAATTTACGGTAATCCCACGCAGGGTTTACTGTTTTTTTTTTCAACAGTAAAATCCTCTGTTTTGTTGAAATCATTGATGTTCAAAGCCACAGACATAATAACCCAGTGCCTCACTCCGCCGTCTAGTTATTAAAACAAACTGACGGGCAGCGCACGCTGATATCAACTTGCCTTTATTTAACACGTTTTACGGTAAAGACACAGTTTTTGTGCGTCCACGTCCTGCTCGCCTGTTTAGTGACAACCTTCTGCATCCATACTAATATTGCAACAGACACTGTGAGTGGTTTATAAGTACATAGACAAAGTGGTTAGGGGCCGCTTTTTGTAACATGTGAGTAAGAACATCACTCCAATGTAACCGTACTTCCGCTTAATATCATGCAAGAAACTTCGCGGTGAATCTAGACAACTGGTGTGATATGAAGTGAAACCGGAGCTGGCCGTTTTTCGTTTCCGTATTTCCTCGTTTTGTTTTTGCATTGGCTGTTATACAAGACCCCCTCTGAGGCGTCTGTCTGCCGTCTGAGGTACGCAGACCGTGCTGTGTGCTGGAGGTGCTCACCCCCTGTTTGAAGTCTATGAAGCCTAGATGCAACAGATGATATGCAAAGACCAAATCTGGTAAGAGCTCCGTAGGTCTTCTGTGCAAAACAGTCAGGCTTAATGTGAAATGTCAAGATGACATCTTCACTTCTCTTGATGCTTTCATAGACAGCGTTCATGTTCTCCTCTATGTTCCTACAGTGAGACATGTTTATTAAAGCTGCGCCAGTCAATATTTTGCAGTAGATCAAACCTCGGCCTGTGTGTAAAGAGAGCTGGAATGAAAATAGATTTTTCCCATGTGCGTTGTGCACAGGTATGACTAGCACCCAGAGGGCTGATTTTTAAGAAAACATAAGCTTTAACATGTTAAATGATTTGACATTGTCAACCACTACTCTGCCGCTTACCGCAGTATTATAAATCACAGATATTTTCTAAAATATAAGTAACATGTGGCCATAAACACTCCAAAATCTCACTTTAAACAGGCAACTGTTTGCTAATATGTTTGACTCTCTCTCTCTCTCTCTTTTTAAAAGGTTGTTAAAGCAATGTGTGTCCTTCGCCCCCTCCTCCTGTCAGTGGTGATTATCATATGCAACTTTGTGACGGGACCGTACGATTGCGTGGCCGCCGTGAAGAAGACCTCCTGCCACGTACAAGATGGCACAGCCGACTGCAGCCACCTCAGCCTCAGCGAGGTCCCTCAAAACCTTCCCAGGAACCTCACCAGCCTGGACATGTCTCACAACAGATTAAAGGGGGTTCCCCCTCCGTCACTAACGGCATACCCAGGCCTCCTCCACCTTGATGTCAGTTACAACAGTATCACCAAGGTGGACGGGGGTTTGTGCCAGACTCTGCCTCTGCTGCAGACGCTGAACATTGAGCACAATGAAGTATTTGTTCTGAAGAAGGAGGATGTGAGCCATTGCACTGAACTAACACGGTTGATCCTGGCCAGCAATAGACTAAAGCTGCAAGGAGAGCCCTTCTCTGCACTGCAGGTACAGATATCAGTACACTGAGCAAGGGTGCAATGGTGGTGGGGATGAAATAATGAAAGTGAAGTCGATTCTTTTTTAGAAAGAAAAAAAAGAAGGCAAGCTAAGCTCCAGCTGGACGTTTATTGTACAGACATGAGAGTTATGTAGATCTGATTCTCATCTAATTCTCTTCAGGGACGTGAATGAGCATATTTATCGAAGTCCAAGTAAATGAAAGCAGGTTACCAAACATATTAACTATTGTTAGATAAGCGTTAAACATCATGCAGCATCAAAACACAAGTACTGAAATCAGCAAAATAAAGCCAGTCAATATATAAGGCCAATGCAGCTAAAGTAGCTGAAGTAATGAAAGCCAAGCTATAAAGCAGTCATTTCATTTCCTTTTAAGTGAATATATTGCACCTTAAAAATAAAAAAATAAAAATCTGTAACTGTGTGTAGATCTGTACTGTAGATCTACATGTCTTACATCTTTTGGCCAGAAGATGTCACCATACTACAATAAGAAACAAATGTCACTCATGTAGAACATTTACTACCCAAATACATTTTATATCTATATTTGAGATGATTGACATTAACTCAAAATACTTACTTTACCACTTGCTTATTGACACTGCACACTGTGTAATAAAATGCCAAATTTATTTCTTATTGTGGTTGTAGCATTAATATGTTGTTATTTGTATATTGTATATTTGTGCATAGGAGAATTGGCGCTATACATATTTTAAATGAAATGTTATGATTAAATTAACAATAGATTTAAAAAATGTATGTGGGCACTAAATGTTATTGATGACTGCAGCTTGTTTCTTACTGTATAGTGACATCTTCTGGCCAAAAGTCATTAAGTCACAGTTCTTTTCTTTCCTTAGCTGACCCCACAGGGGCTCTGTACAAATACACTTTGGAGTATGGCATTAAGAAGTCTATACACCAAAAGAAGGAACCACATCACTGCCAGGGGTTAAGTTGTGTGCTGTGTTTGTCATACATGACATTAAATAACACGTTATTTTTGGTTTTCCTTTCATAATTCACAGACCCTGAAATTTCTTGATGTTTCCAAGAACAATCTGAAATCAGCCAAGCTCGGCACTCAACCTCAGTTGCCCAACCTGGTGGACCTCAATGTGGCATACAACGACTTCACCACTCTGAAGAAAGATGACTTTTCATTCCTTAACCGTTCGACCAACCTACAACTCCTCAACCTGTCATCAGTGCCTCTAAAAACAGTAAGAAACTTACTAAGAAACAGGGAATGAACGGTGTTGTCGAAATTTCTGTAATAAGCAGCATTATTGTAGCACCTTACTTTCAGTTGTCTGTTTCTTTTTTGTCTCACTGCAAGACCTTTTTTTATTGTTTTGTTACAGTTGGAGCCCGGTTGCTTTAAGCCCATTTCAAGACTACATACTTTAATCATGGATAAGAGCAACATGGGCACCCAGATTATCACTAAACTCTGCAAAGAGCTGTCCGGGACAGCCATTGATGCCCTGTCTCTTCGGAACATGAAGCTCGTCACACTCACAAACACGACCTTTGCAGGGCTACAGAAAACATCTCTATCCTTTCTGGATCTGTCCCATAATGGCATGGGTAAAATCGAAAACGGCTCATTTCAGTGGTTGACCAGACTTCAGACTCTGAATTTGGAGGACAATAACATCAAGCATCTGACCAAAGACACATTTCAGGGGCTCAAAAGTTTGAAAAAACTCCAACTGACAAAAGCTCTGGTGAAAAGTCATACCTCCGCTACTCCGATAATTGATGATTTCTCCTTTCAACCGTTAAGCGCCCTGGAGAGTTTGATATTACACAGCACTACAGTTCGGGATATCACAAAGCACACGTTTACAGGTTTGACAAGTCTTAAAGAACTCGATGTGAGCTGGAGTACTTATACCTCACTCAAAAACATCAGCAACGAGACCTTAGCTTCGCTAGCAGGATCACCTCTCAGGACGCTTAATCTGACAGGAACAGCTATAACACATATTAATCCTGGGGCCTTCTCCGTTTTCAGAAACCTCACTACTCTTCTTCTAGATCACAACTTCATCAGCCAAATCCTCACTGGCAAAGAGTTTGAGGGACTGGATCAAGTTCAAGAGCTTCACATGGCCAATAACTACAGGAAAGTCAATCTGAGCTCTACTTCGTTTGTTAATATGCCCAATCTTAGGGTCCTGACTTTGGGAAAAAGCCTTACAGTCAAAGCTTTGGACTTGCGTCCCTCTCCATTCAAACCTCTGCCCAACCTCACCATCCTGGATCTCAGCAACAACAACATTGCTAACGTCAGAGATGATTTGTTGGAGGGGCTTGTGAACCTGAAGGTGCTGAAGCTCCAACACAATAACTTAGCCCGTTTGTGGAAGAATGCCAACCTAGGCGGTCCAGTGTTGTTTCTTAAAGGAGCACCAAACTTGAAAACCTTACTGATGGACAGTAACGGACTGGATGAAATCCCAGCAAAGGGTCTGAGAGAGCTGCATGATCTCCGTGAACTAAGCCTGAGTTACAATCTTCTCAATAATCTCAAGGACTCAGTGTTTGATCATCTGAGCTCACTGCAGGCTTTATTTTTAGAGAAGAATATGATCACAACCGTGAGGCCCGAAGTGTTCAAAACTCCCATGAGCAACCTCAGCCTGCTCATCATGGGCAAAAATCCATTTGACTGCACATGCGAGAGCATCCTCTGGTTTGTGACATGGTTGAATAAGACAAATATGACCAATGTGCCGGGTGTCAGGGAACAGTATATGTGCAACACTCCGCTAGCTTACTTTAACCACTCCATCATGGATTTTGACGGCCTCTCGTGCAAAGATATGACCCCATTTCAGGCTCTTTACATACTGAGCAGCACAGCTGTTATCATGCTTATTGTTACTGCACTTCTGGTGCGGTTCCATGGCTGGAGGATTCAGTTTTATTGTAACATACTGATCAATCGCACATTAGGATTTAGTGACGCCAAAGCTGAGGAGGGCAGGCAATTTACGTATGATGCTTACGTCATACATGCAGAGGAAGATGGCAGTTGGGTGGAGAGAAGTATGGCCCCCTTAGAGAATGAAAATTGCAAGTTTTGTTTGGAGGATCGAGATTCAGTCCCTGGCATGTCACAGCTTGAATCCATTGTGGATAATATGAGGAGGTCTCGAAAGATCTTGTTTGTCATCACGGAAAGTCTTCTCAGAGATCCCTGGTGTAGACGGTAAATCATACACTGCTTGATTTCTGTATTATTTTATAACATATCAATTATCAGGTTAAAGGTTAAATCAACATATGTCATTCAGAATGTTGTGATGTGTTGTATGTTTTGTCTGACTTACATTTGTTTGTGATTTGTGATGACTTGAGTTCTCAAAGGTATTTCTCTGTCCTCCTACCCATCCAGATTTACAGCCCATCACGCACTTCACCAGGTCATTGAAGCTAGCAGGGACTCTGTGGTTCTGGTCTTCCTGCAGGATGTTCACGACTACAAGTTATCCCGTTCACTCTTCCTACGCAGGGGCATGTTACGTCCATGCTGCATCCTGGACTGGCCTGTTCACAAGGAAAGGATACCGGCCTTTCGTCAGAAGCTCCTCATAGCACTGGGCATGACTAATCGATTGCAGGAGTGATTATGTACCATTGGAATTAATAGGAAGTGTGACAATAATTAATTGCAGATTGTTTTCTGCTTTCTGTCTGAATATTGTGCTTATATATTTACAGTAAATTGTTCAAGTCATTTTTTATTTTCATTGCACTGCAGCTTTACATCAGTTATAGGAAGTTTTAACTTGCCACCGTCGCCAAGTGCTTGCTCATGGTGGAATTGTCTCTTTATATTATTATTATAAAGAGTATGTTTTATTTGTCATATTCATGTGTTCTCCAGTGTTTTAAACTCCAGCTGAACAGTTTTTGATCAGCCTCGTTTAGTTATTTACTGTATGTAGTATTCAGCATAATATAGCTAAGAGAAAAACACTGAAGTGGCTCTTGTTATGTGAATAATTTAAGGCTTTATTTACTCATCCATTGTTCATATGCAGTAATTCCTCTCTTTCTACATACGAAATCTCAAAATAAAACATTTCAAGCTTTTTTCCCCCCAATAGTATGTTATATCTAGAGTTGTGGCTATAAACATAGAAAGAAAAAAAATGTCCATAAGGACATGAAATAGTTGTATACCAATGTTTCTTTGTACAGTTTCTGTCAAAAAGCATGTGAGAAAATGGATGGCAGTGACTGATACCAGCGCAGTGGCACCATTTATCTCAGTTTTTCACGAACAGACAGAGTGAAATAATATTAGTACAGTTATTTTTGTGTTAAAACATTATTAAGGGCACAAACATAGTATATAGTTGTTGATAGACAGCCACATGATGCGCTATTTGGATCTATTCCCAAACAACGTCGTTTTTCGATTAAGTCTATGATGATGAAAAAACTCTATGGAAATAAAGTATCCAGTTCTACTACCTGAGCCTAATATGATGAATATGAATGCAAATTGAGACAGATTTGTTTACTCCTGCTTGCTTTCCACTATCAGACACACTCTTTCACCAAGCTGGCTGGATGTAGCAATCCTCAGAGGCCTTGTTTGATTAAGGAAGGCTACAAAGGGAAACAGTTTCTGGGCTTCTAGGTACCTGAACTTCTTTGGGCTTTCTATGTTATGGGCGTTCAGAAGAACCTTTGCACGTTAACAGTAAACACTGTTCTGTTTATCTGTATAAAGTGAATGTACACCGCTTATCAGGTGGTTGTTTAGACGTTTCTTCCATAGTTTCCTACTCTTGCCCTTTCTCCTTCTTCCATTCCCTTGACATATTCTCTACTCTTCCCGCCTCGTACAGTTGATAAGAGTTTAATAGTGCTGTATTGTTTAAGTGGCAGGTGTCACATGTTGGTCTCCAGTGATGGTTTCTCACATGGAAATCGATTAGAGTGGCGGCAGTGTCCAACTGATTAGTTGACAAGTCTGTCTGATCAGGCAAAGTCAAATGGCACTCAGGAATAAAAAATGCTATGAATGTTAGAAGATGCGCGGTGCAGTGACAGGGAAGAGGAGAGGTTAATGTTACTGAACATCTCCTGAAACCTTAGGGTGTGAGCCCAGCAGATGAAGGACTGCTGTGGTATCGTGTCCCTGCATAATGTTGGAAAAGCAACACATTATTTTATGATTTCAAAGCTCTCAGGCAGTACACATCCAGCAGACACAGAGCAACATTAGCATTGATCTGGTTTCTGACCACCCAACTATAGGTTTCGCTGTATTTTGTTTTTTTGGCCAACTCTTATCTCTTCAAATATATGCTGTTTAGCTGCTAAATGCTCTACTAAGTTCATGGTTGATGGTGCTGCCAATTAGGTTAAGCGAAGCGAATTTTCAGGTTACAAACAGAGAATAGCTGCCCGCTCTAACGAGGAGAACTAAGGTGAACTGCAGAGTTTGGTGCTAATACTCTGTGGGTCATCACTGTGACCAGCTCCTTTCTCAGTTTAAATTGTCATTTGATCCATTAAAAATAATAAATATAAATATATAAAAATACTAAACAGTGCAGCTTTGGTAATTTCTAGCAACTGTGGTTCAGGATCATGTTGCCAAATGACAACAGAGTTGGAGGTTTGATCCAGTCAGGGTTAGGGTTGCATCAGGGAGGGCATGGTGTAAAAAATGGCAATGCCAAATCAAATAAGTGGATCATCGGATTTCCATGCCAGGTCAGGCGGCGAGACAGATTGATCTGCTGAAGGAAGTAGTTAGTAATGCAGTGATCAGTTCAATGGAAAGAATTCACACAGTACAAAATATAATTTAGTACAAAGTATTATTTTGTTTGGTAATAACTGAACATTCCTAATGGAAACACAAGCTTATAAAACTTCTGTACAAACTAATTGGAAACTTGAACGATTGATGATCACGTCCCTTCAAGAAATTTGAGATATAATTTCAGCAGCTGTTCTGTTCATTACGAGTTTAAAGCCTGTTATCCTACGGTTGTGTTTTATTTCTAAGCTTCTAAATATTAGTGTGACGTTAATACATTTGTATGCATAAGCCTGCAATATAAAGGTACCTATACCTTGACACATTGCATCTGCAGTGTCACTAAATCTTACATAAATCTGACACGCTGTTTGTTTAACTGGAGCAGCAGGCCATAAAGGCCATGAAGTGATCATATGGTGTGGGAAAAAGAGAGAAAAAAAGAAAGAAATGGGAGCAAATGAGGTCAGGGTGAACAAAAAAGGAAGCAAATGAGGTCAGGGTGAAATGAATTTTAATGCGAGGGTTGTTCATCATGAAGTCATGCTACACAATTATTTACTTTTAGTACTTTTGAAGACTTGAGAACTTTGTTTTTTTTTACAGTATTAAGTGAAACTGAATACTGAATTTATAAATAGTACATAATTGCACATTAATTAATAATTCAATAAAAATATATAAAATAATAACAGTATATTAGAATAGACTTTCTATAAAAGTCTTTCATATGAAGACCAAAATGCCTCTACAGAAAGAGATTTAATGTAAACCATCAGACCTGTCCTGGGTGTACCCGCCTCTTCTGTCCTGTGTCAGCTGTCAGTCCTCCACAACCCAGATAAGGATAAGTGTATGTAGAATGAATGAATGAGTGTGATACCTCTCATATTATTTACATTCATTTTACAACAGTGAGAACCTGTTATAATCATAAAATGTATCTGCCACCAAGATAAGGAGGTTATTTATTAGCCAGTCACAGTGGGCGTGACTGTATGAAGACAAATACCAAACAAGGAGAGAAGGACAAAGGTCCTGTTCAGGGCAGGTGAACTAGGTAATCGTGTTTATTTATCTCCCAGGTCATATATCTCCTATTTGCTTTTAAAGTCTTATATAACATGATCGAGTACAATAGATGACAATAAACAGAGAGGGGACCTTTAACCTAGTGAGCAATCAGAGGATTGGCTGCAGGAAAAAAAGGAGGGGCAAAAGCAGAGAATTCGTGTCACATTGAGAGTGAAGGCATGATAAAAACAGCCTGGCACTGCTGCTTCAGTACACACACACACACACACACACAGTGTGCGTACACACAGCAACAAAGATGGCAGTTTTAGCCGGTAGTTACACAGTACTTTTTTTTGGAGTGAGCGTTTTCATTGCTGCTCTGACCTACATCACCTACAAGCTCCTCAGCAGTTACGTGCACAAATGGTATCAGATGAAGCCTATTCCAGAGCTGGAGGGAACGTACCCCTTCATTGGACATGCATTGCTGTTCAAAACAAATGCAGGAGGTAAGAAAACATTCAACATGCTACTGCAGGAGGCTGATTTATGCGTAGACTGTCAAGGCCTAGACCATTAGGCACAATCAAAGTCAACAAAATGTTATTTGGACTGAAGACTGATGTAATTGCCTGCACCATTATTGTCTGATTTTTATTTTCCAGATTTCTTTAAACAAATTGTGGAATTTACCACTGAGTACTCTAGTGCACCGCTGCTTAAATTCTGGTTGGGAACAGTCCCATTTCTGGTGCTGTTTCATGCAGAAACTGTCGAGGTAATGTGCATACACTAGAAGTAAATCTTTGATGCAGCATCTCATCCCCGTAAGTTCACACGATTACACAGTGTTTCACAGACGGCTATAACAACCAGCTACCGAAGCATGTGACGACCATGTCACATCGTGTCCTGCACCTCACCACTCCAACCCCGTGTTGAACAAAAAAAAATTTTTCAGCAGCTTGAACTCTTTAATTGATTACTAATTTCTTTCTTTATTTTTCTTCTGTAGCCGGTTCTGACCAACCCTATTCACATGGAAAAAGCCATAATATACAGTTTCCTCCACCCTTGGCTTGGGACTGGTCTTCTTACCAGGTATGTACCTGTGGGTCTCCTCGACACAATAAAAGATCAATAATTTAGCATCAGTAAAGTAAGACAACAAACAAACAAACAAAAAAACATGCAAAATGTCAAAGCATTCAAAATCAGACAATGATGGGTTTATCAAATAAATATATAAATATATAAATAAGACCATCACTGTGTCCCAGATATACTGTAGACTACTTTTTCACAGCCTTTTTCCTTGAGGTCTGTCATGGCACAGAGCAACTGATAAAGTGTACAATTAACAGAAATGGTGAAGGGATGAATTTTAAGAAGATAATTTCCAGTGAATATTTCCTCAAAGATGAGTTGTACTGATACATTCACAATCTTTAAACCAACCAAACAAAAACATATCAATAAAATTATATTTTTGTTAAGAATGATTAAAGTTGTTGACAGATAGTTCTTAAACCCTCTTTGCTGTCTTTTTTTTAAAGCACTGGGCCTAAGTGGCGTCAGCGGAGAAAGATGTTGACTCCCACCTTCCACTTCTCCATCCTGACAGACTTCTTGGAAGTGATGAACGAGCAGACCGAGATCCTGGTGGAGAAGCTGAACAAGATGGCAGGGAAGGGTCCATTCAACTGCTTCAGTCACGTAACCCTGTGTGCTCTGGACATAATCTGTGGTCAGTAAATAAATCTACACAGTACACCAGTATCTACTGTACACCAGCCTCTCTTGGACACATTCTGGGATCCCTTTTCGAATGATTTTCTCTTGAAATTCATCCCCATAATGAAAATTTCCACAACAATACCCAGAGCCTTTTTTATTTAAAATGTGAATTTACATTTTAAACAATGCCTTTTCAGAAACTGCAATGGGAAAGAAAATTTATGCCCAGAGTAATTCTGAGTCTGAGTATGTCAAAAGCGTGTACAAGTGAGTCTTAATAGACTTTTTTCTATCACACAAATACAGAAAATAATAAGGGAATAATTAGGTGGTCATTGAGTTCCTGTTTTATTTTCATATGTTTGTGCCTAGAATGAGTGACATCATCAGCCGCAGACAGAGGACGCCTTGGTTTTGGCCTGGCTTTGTATACAACTACTTTGGTGAGGGCCGAGAGCATGACAGGATCCTCAAGATCCTACACTCCTTCACGTACAATGTGAGCAACGGAGGAAAGTGGTTTGAAATCATCTGTGCTTTTTTTCACGTTAAAATCCACCATAACCGTACCGTTCATTCATTCATCATTTCAGGTGATCCACGAAAGATCAAAGAACATTCAGTATAATGAATCAGACAGCGACTCTGACCAGGGCGCAAAGAAAAGACGAGCATTTCTAGACATGCTCTTGAAGGCCACGTACGAGGATGGAAACAGGATGACCCATCAGGACATTCAGGAGGAAGTGGACACCTTTATGTTTGAGGTCAGTGGTTAGAAATACAACCATATGAGAGAAAAAGTGCTTAATGCTGCAATATTCTCTCTCTCTCTCTCTCTCTCTCTCTCTCTCTATATATATATATATATATATATATATATATATATATATATATATATATATATATATATATATATATATATATATATATTTTTTTTTTTTATAGCTGATGTTACTCCGTGTCTGCTGGGTGTGTACTGTAAGCAGCAATTTGCTGAAACATTCACTATAATGACTTCCTGTTTTATTGTTGAGTGTACAGATGCTGCCTCGGGTGCCCAACCCCTAAAATAAGAGTGAAATCTTTTAATACAGCTTTAAAGATGTGCTGTTTTTCCTGTATTTCGCTGCTATCCTTTTTATGCAGGGGCATGATACTACGGCAGCTGCTATGAACTGGGTCCTCCATCTGCTGGGCTCCCACCCCGAGGCACAAAGCAAAGTTCAACAAGAGCTTCAGGAGGTGTTCGGTAACAGTAACATGCCCTCTCCCCTGTCACCGCACGCATTCTCACTTTCATGACATCATTTATTTTCTTGCCCGAAGGCCATTCGACTCATCTTTGCTCAGACTCATTTGTTCTTTCTAGTCAAGGGGAGCTCACGCAGGCATAATAGCGGTGAAAATCGTTGCCAAAATACATAGAAAATAATTGAATTATTGTCACCGCTGCGTGGATTTACCGCGGCCTCCTTTCTCTATGACGTAAGCCGGGTCATAACAGAACAGTTTGCACCAGTTCAGGAACCTAAAATTGTCCCCAAGAATTAAAGCATTCATTTGTTATCCACCAATGTCTATACTGTACAAATGACTGCAATAAAAACTCGTAACTGGCTCTCATATCTACCGTGAAAGGAAGGAAGAGTAGAGAGTAGGTTAAAGGCGTAAAAGTAGGAGAAAGTGCAACAGCAGGAAACTCATTAACAGGAACACCTACACTCATGGTTTCCAGTGCTGTGAGGTTTAACAGTGTTTTCCGTTTCACGTGTAAAGGTGCATCTGACCGTCCTGTTAACACAGAGGACCTGAAGAAGCTCAGATATCTGGACTGTGTGATCAAAGAGGCCCTGCGACTCTTCCCCTCTGTGCCTTTCTTCGCCCGCAACCTTGGAGAAGACTGCCACATCAGTGAGTTAGAGATGAGTGATGATATTTGAATGAATCATTCATTTGCTGACTGCACATCTGCCAAAACAGTGGTAGGCTTCTGAAGAAGAGTTTTCATGTCACGTCAAATTTTGTTGTATTGTTGTTAAGTTTGAGTTTTCTCAAGCGGATAAACCGGGGCTTCTAGTTTGTGGTAAATAGTCAATCGGAGAATGGATGTTCTAACAAAGTCTGCGTTTTTTGCTTCACTTTTTATTTCCAATGCTACTTTTTAATCAATGATATCTGAAGCGTGGCATCACATCAATCAAATCATAACCAGTTAGCAACTTTGTTCAAATGTTTTCTATTTTTCCGGTAGCAAGGCAGTGAAATACATAAAGAAAGGAAAAACAGTTTAGTGATTAAAAAGAAACAGCTTTTCCTACAGTTACTATGTTTAATTTGTGCCTGTAGATGGTTTCAAGGTGCCCAAAGGGGCCAATGCCATTGTCGTAACCTATGCTCTCCACCGTGACCCTCGATACTTCCCTGACCCCGAGGCATTCAGGCCTGAACGCTTCCTGCCTGAGAATTCAGCGGGAAGGCCTCCATACGCGTACGTGCCCTTTTCTGCCGGACTCCGCAACTGCATCGGTAAGAACAGGGCAGCTTTCATTTGTAGTTTACCGGATCTGCCTCCAAGTAAACCTTCTCGAATTTTCTCACTCTTAAATCTGTGTATCACAACCTGAATTGCTGCTGCGCGTGTTTCGCTGTCACGCTCCAACAGGTCAGCGGTTTGCCCTGATGGAAGAGAAGGTGGTCTTGTCGTCCATTCTGCGTAACTTCAGCGTCGAAGCTTGTCAGACACGCGAAGAGCTGCGGCCGGTGGGAGAGCTCATCCTGCGACCGGAGAAGGGCATCTGGATCAAACTGGAAAAGAGAACACCTCAGACTTTTTAAAAACTAGCACCTGCTCCGCTTGATGGAAGAAATTCCTTCCCGGTTCTAAAATGTGCTGGACATTGATTAAATACCCCTTGAGAGGTGAGGGAGAGTGGTGACCCTGGTGTCATAATCACAAAAATGAAGTCTCATAATAATAAATTGAGATCTTTTCTTTATTTCTTATTGTTGGTTTTAGGGAAGTAGAGCCAAGTAGTGCATGACGTAGCAGTCTATCAGCAACTCTGCACTATCTCTATCCCCCAAGGACACAAAAATAACTGTACACATATGTCAGATATTAAAATGCAACAGCAATGCAAAGCTACGATGCTATCAAAGAGTGAAATTAATGGTGTGCATTTGCAGTGTATTACTTTCAGAACTCATCATTTAGTGACGCTGATTACTAAAAGGATTAAACAGGGATCAAATCGTGCTCCTGCCCTGGTGTCAGTCACTGCCATGCTTCACTGTACACATTCAGATAAAAATCCACAGCTGATCTCCGTCCTTTTTAGTGGCATTTCTGATTTTGTTTTTGTTCTAGTTCTAGAGGAAACAAATCATGTGGGGGGAAAAAAACATGCCGAAGATGTCTTATTTTCAGATTATCGTCGTATGATATATGGAGAAAGAATTCTTGTGGCATTATCCTGTAATGAAATTCACGAGGCCCTTGCCTTCAGAAGTGCGGACAGAGCTTAATAACAAACACAGATAAGCCTTGTGCACATGCGGAACGCAATCTGAATGTTAATTTTGTTTGTTTATTAATGTGTGTTTGTGTGTCCGCTCATCTGTTGACTGTGTGTGTTGCTGTTTCTTTCTTTCTTTTTTTTTTTTTTAAATAAACAGATTCCACAATATCAATTCATTTGAAAAGATGAAAATCATGTGACAATGACAATGGGGTCGGAAAAAGAATCATGTGATAACCATTGGCTCAATTAGGTGTTAGCAAAAATACCTATCTACTGCACATGTCCAGCAGTCACGAACAACATTATCACCCCACTGGAGACATATTCTCCTTGACATGTGACTAATCTAATGCTCATAATAATCCCCAGAATATGGAAACAAGGTATCTTAATATAGATCTTTACCTGCATCTTTCATGCAAGATTAATTTTGAGGATTTATTTGAAACAAACCAGAGTTGATGATTGAACAGTAGAAGTGTGGAAACTAACCGAGGGTTAAACGAAGCGTGTTTCACGATGAGTTGACAAGGCAAATAGTCGAGTCTTGATTTGACCGTCTTGACACACACTTGACTTCACTGCATGTTTGTATTTGTTCTGTTTTAATAATAATGCTCTAAATTATATGGTTAGAGTTGTGGATTTGGTTGGAATTTAGTTTTTAAGGGTTTCAGTGTCACGATCAAAAAACAGCTCATCACTCTGTGGGCTGAGAATTTAGGTTCATGTTTATTATGAGCAAAACTCTACTTCCCGAATCACATTGAGGTCAGAAGGATCCATTGTAACAAAGTAGTAATCATAGCATGACACCGTTACAAATGACCCCATCCATAATGTCATAAGATGATTTAGCTGGCATGCCTGCAAGGGTCATTTCCTAACACCAAAATGACATGACTGATGATGGATTGCATGCTCTCTTTCAATGGTATAATTTGAATTATTGAGCACAATCAATGGCTGGATAGAGCCGAGGCGCCTGAGCTCCAAATGAAGCAGGAAGAGTTCATTTATCTGAGGATTTCTAATGAATGGCTCAGATAAAGGTGCTTGTGCTCAGGTTCAGTCGCTACGGTATAGGTGCATTGCATGAGATGCATTTTCCATATATTATGCATCTCTTTAGACGGCTGATAATGACAAAGCATTCACGTATTTATCACAGTGAGCCTTAAGTATTTCCTGTAATAGTTAAACTGAACATTGGCTCTAGGATGTTCCATGTCTGGTAGGGTAAGGACGGGGCGGTTGCAATCAGTAACTACATTGTTAGAGCCCAATAAATCTTACACACTGGTCCTTTAAATATCCACATACAGTAATAGTAAATATTTAATGTTCAAGGCATTTTTTCTTCTTGTATTTTAATCCACACAGTTTGTCAGTACTGTTGTCTTCACAACTTATTAACATAAAAAGTTGTAGAGAGACATTTCTCCCATATTTGGCATGCTATTTTTGATGATTCATTTTTTTTTTTTAGTATAAAGAACAACTTCATATGGAAAAAGCTGAAAGGGCACAGCACTGACCCAATTACTCTGCAGTATGTCCATCTCGCAGGCTTGGCAGTTTTATTACTGCAGTTATATAATCATTTTCAATAACATTACACTCGCAGCAACAACTCCGAGCTCCGTGTGTACAGTATCATTTCCACAGCTACCCAAAAGCAGACAGACAGAATAATTCCTGAAGAGAGCTGTTTAACATGACGATTTGAAGTGTTCACACTCTGTTTAGTGCAGATTTAGCAGACGGCAGCAGCCTGTTCAAAGTCTGAGTGCTGTTACTAAAGACTGTTTCCAACCTGAATGTCAGAACGTACCGAGGGGTTACAAGATAAACCTGAGGGGTCATGAAATTATTAACAGGAGAGGGGAAAAAGGGAAAATATACGTATCACTGCAATACATTTGTTTTTAAAGGCTTTTCTGTAATTTTTCCTTTATTTCTGCGTGATCTTAGATAGACATACCTCCGTACTTTATAAAAGTAATTCAGCAAATACTGGTGGACCTGCTCACAACACGTTTTTCATTTGTTCTCTTGACTCTACTGATATATGTTTTATTTGTGTGAATTACATATATATGTATAGCTTGCCAAATTCGAAAATGTAAACTGCATCTCAGGTTCATGTCGGTATAGTCGCAGCTCTACATTTTTAACCTGACGAGGTGATATGGTGCATTGCTCAGTTTTGAGGATTCACAAGCCAAAAGGTCCGGCATTCACTGCACAAGAGGAGCAACCAAAGAAGCCATCATATATTTCTGTCATTAAGGCGTTACCCATATTGCCAACGCCGTTGCCTTTTTCTTAAGAAATACTGTGTTTTAGCCCTTTTAGACATTCCAGCAGACACACGAGAAAGAAAATCTCAAATAACAATCAAAACAGTGTGAAAGTCGTCAATCAGACTTTAATGTTTCACCCGACACACACATATGCCCTTGAGCTCTGTGATGAAATGAAATGAAACCACTCCGAGGTGTAAAATGATGATAGATTTCCCATTTCACTTTCAAAATTGAAATTTTGCCCGACTAGATTATGAAATATTGAGACTCCGCGGAGAAAAAAAATAAACCATCTTCTCAAAGGACACAATAAGGTTTTGATGTACAACAGAGTAAGTAGCGGGATCATCTTTTAACTGCCCCGCTTTTCAATGAGGTGTAATTCAAATTGGTGTCCAGAGAGGGGCAGCAGCGTATGCTTTTATGTGCGCATGGAGACACTAAGCATGAGTTTGTTGTGTGTTGTACAGTGTGTGTGTCAGATAGTGAGTGAGGGGGATGGACGAACAGCACAAACAGTATCTACGTTTTTTTTTTTTTTTTCTGTCTCAGTGCCCGGCAGCCTCATGTTGATATGAGTGACAGCTGCATTCAGCATGTGTACAGTTTATAGCCTGTAAGTCTCAGATTTCCAGTGTTCTGACACTTGAATGACACGTGATAAATGTGCAATATCCCTTTAAAAAAATGATGAATTAACACGTCTAACGCTGTTGCTCCGATCCACGATGTTTACTCCAGATAAAGCGCAGATTCTCTCATCCCCCAAATCTAAATCTATCTCTAAAAACTTTAGTGACACCGATTTACAAATGACAAGACCACACAGTGAAAGGACTTTTGTAAATGCTTCTGCAATAGTTGACCTGGGGCGACTCACTCAAAGGCCTTCTGGCTTTCCTTAAGTTTTAAATAAAGCTAATGCAGAAATAACTCATCCCCCATAAAATTTTAGTTTCGTTTTTTTCTCTGGGCGTAGATCACGTGTTTGCCACGTGTTGATAGGTTGCTCGTTTGGACTTCAATGCTTGTTCTTGATCTGTATGGAAGACGCCTTTACAGAGAATTAAATTTGAAAAAATCAAATGGAAAATTAAAGGGTGACACAGCTGATTTTCTACATTATAATTACTGTTGAAAAACCGTGAAATTCAAAGACAACCATGAACTGAACCTACTGCCGAGTACGGCTGTCACTTTTATTTGAATGACTGCTTGTATCTCTCGTATCAGTTTTTGTCTTTTAAGGATTTGTTGACAATGAAAACATAGAAAAACAGCAGCCTCGTCCTTTAAAAGAGAAAATTGAAGCCGGTGTTACTGCACAAGGATAATCAAAACATCATTAAATGTAGAACAGAAAAAAAACAGATTGAAAAAGGAAATTGGATATTGAAATGAAATAAAAATGAAAAGATTTTCATTCCAGATAAATTCATCTTCTAAAATCCACCTCGCCAACCAAAACAAAAACTGGTGTGTTCTTTGGTTCTTCACTGTTTTTATTGGGCTTCCAGTCTTGTATGTTAAAAATATTCCACACAATCAATTCACGGGAGTCACAAGCCATGAATTTAACCTTTAGATTAATGACATTTTACACTTTCAACAATAATAAAATCTCTTTTAATGACCCATTAGGATCAATAGAGTAGACTGCAGCTGCAGATGCCTCGGGATACATGAAGAAGGTGTAGCTGGGATGGTGTAGTATTTATATCTACATCTCTGTGATGTCTTATAGACTTCAACGGCCCACAGAGCACAGAGACCAGTGTTGAGGAGGATAGGATGTGACAGTATCCCTGGATCTGACTGAGCACCATGCTGGAGCTTCATGACACACCGCTATCTCTATTGGTTGCTTTTAGTCACTCTCCCGCACACATGTATGCATGCGTGCACAAAAACACTCCAGCCCCACACCAGCACTCACAGTTAAACCACCCACTCGTTTCCAGCCCCTCTCCCATCTCTGTCAGCCTCGATTCAGTCTAATTTCACATCAAATGGATGCCCCTATTAGAAACCAAACTCAGATCAGGATTGTCCAATATGGAAGGAGGCAGGGAGATGTGGATGGAGAGGGAGAGTATGAGAACGAGGGAAACAAAGAGGTGAACGGGACATGACTGAGATTAGATAGAGCGAAAGCAAATGAGATGTTAGGCTGAGTGAAAGTGTGAGACCAGAAGTCTGAAGGAAGGACAAATTGAAAAGAGGCAAATGCAATGATCACACAAAGTGGATAATCTGTCTGCGGGTATCTGCGGGTATCACAGTCGCAGCAAAGGAGGGATGTCTTTTGGTTAAGATAAACTCATCTGCCTGTCATCTTTACTGTTCCCCAGTGAAACATGTGAGCCAGTTAGCCACCAACTTTGAGGTGGATGGGTGTGCATTGCTCAAGGCGCCGAGGCCACGCATTCTTCACTTCCTTTGAAGTACACCAATACTTAATCTCACAGCTAAATTGTTTGAAATGTGGGTCATGGCTCCAATTTAACTACTGTGAAGTAAGACTTAAAAAAAAAAAATACAGCCACAGCTCAATATATCAGTGCTTTAGCCCCTCTTGTACCTTCACACCAAAATGTATTATTTTTTCATTAATCAGAAGAGTTTCTGGACATGCTTGTATCAAAGTTCAATTATGAGCAGCCGCGGGTAAACAAAGGTGTTGGATTGAGGTCAAAACAATTTGTTGAAGGTGCTGATGAGAAGTCACTTCAAAAAGGATCACTTTAAAAGAACATGTGTGCCGCTAAATTTAATTAAATCAAATAAAATAACTGGAGTTTTACTTAAAAACTTTAAAAAGTAATAAAATGCATTTTTAATAAATTATATACACTGTGCTTTTGACAAAATTCTTTTATGGATATTGAATGTTATTTATTCAATTTAGTTTAAAACCAATATATAAATATAAACCAATATATATATATATATATATATATATATATATATATATATATATATATATATATATATATATATATATATATATATACATACACACACACACACACACACACACACACACACACACACACATATATATATATATATATATATATATATATATATATATATATATATATATATATATATATATATAACACAGGCTAATTGTACGGGATGGGGGTGGGATAGCAGGACTAGTTTAACTCTCAGCACCGAAAACGTTGTCGTTGAAAACCCAGTAATGCTACAAAAGCACAGCCGGTATACAGTAGCTATCAGTCAAGCCAACCACGCAGCCCAAGTTGAATACAGAATACGACAAACAAAAAGGGGCATCTGATAAGTGACCTCTCTGCGAGTTCTCCTGTAATGGAAGAGAGAAGCAGACAGGCAAAGAGAAAGTGAAGGGCTTTACATGCCTCTCAAAGTCTGCACCTTATCAGGCTCGCCATGACTGGCTTCTCCACGAGTCCCCGGGGTTCCCAGTGGGCACAAAGAAGGAGGGAAAGAAAGAGATGAACTGCATGCAGAATGGGTAGCGCTGCATCCAAAATTGCCCTGAACTGGAGAGCAGTGTCTGATTACCATTTTAAGGACAGAGGAGAGCGTTAAGAGAAGAAAAGTGGAATAATCATTAGTCGGGTCTGACACACATAAAAGGTCCAAGGTTAGAGCCTCAGCAAGGTTAAAGCAGGACTGAATCTCCAGCAGCTCCAGCTCCATATTTGATGAAGACTATTCAAGCATCACAAAGAAAGAAAGAAAAAACTTTCTTCTCTTTACACATTCATCCAAAAGCTCAGCTTCAGGATGTTTCTAACTAGTGATTTGTTGACAGTGTGAATTCGAGTAATTGGTCCGATATTAGAGCTTACTTATTTCAACCCTGTGCTGGACCTTGGAAAGATTAAGTGCTATTTAACTCTAATAATGCAATAATAAAAGAAGATTACCGTATAACACTATTTAACTCTGTTTATATTGCCTGTATTTGAAAGGACAAGTTGATGCAGGACGACATGTGATGGGCCAAAACTGCCGTGGAATATTTCTTCTGGCAGCTATGTTTTGGCCAAATATTACTTTTGTGCATGATGGGAAAACAAATGTGCCTTGTTTACTTGGATTGAAGCGGACTTGTGAGTATTTGATACGCTCTACTCATCCTTACATGGACAAGCCTGATTGATGATGACTGATGCCGTCATCAAGCATTACTCACGCGACATTTCAAATTAATCCACTTTGCAAATATCTTCATAAGCTGAAGATGATGAAAAATTCTCCGTCTGCTCATCTTCACATGAAAGAATGCGCCACCTAAATAAATACAAAACTAAAATTACTACTTATTAAAAACCTCGTCCCTACCACTGCTTCCCATTCTAACTCTCCAAAAATAAAGCTGGTAATAAGCTTTGACTGACATTCACATATTATATATATAAAAAAGAAGATAAATAGTCTTTGTGTTACAAAAATGTGATGTGTGGTATTCATATTTACTCGTCTAAGTCTTGGCAAAAAGTGTAGAAGCATATTTCCCAAAATGTGGAGCTAGACTTTTGCACCACAGGAAAAATACCATGATGTGACTCTCATTTATCTGTCCTGTACTGAGGAAAATAAGTAGACATCATTAGATTTGGCTTTCCACAGTCTCAGATACCAACTCACACAAGACTCAGCTTTCAAATGTTCTACTTATTTCATGTAATGAAATAGGTGTCTTTGCATTTGACCTGCATTATGAGCTCATTAGGTAATAAATGTTCACCAGCTGTAAACTGTTTGGTGCCAGGCAGATAGCGAACACTTAGAGCTATTTCAGTGATAACAGTTGCTGACCAAAACAAGGAGCTGAAAGATGCTAAAATGCTTCTTAGAGCTAAGCGGAAACTGCACAGCTATTGGGATAAATATCTGTACACATTGTTGTGCTATCCATCAATGATACAAATGTTGATTGATTCAATTTAAAAATATGTTTTTATAATTTCAAAATTGTCCACTTCTCTCTCAACTAGTCCCTAAAGTAGCCACAGGAAAACACCCGCAAGTCACCGTGGAGTACCAGAGCCTTGTACCAAAACTCCCTCTCATGAAATAACGACGGCAGAACAAAAACTACACGAAGGGCAAGTGTGCGAAAGACAAATCGTACTGTACGGTACATGATGTGGGGCCGTGACTGATGAGGATCAGAACTGCGCTGCCCAAAATTTGTCTTGCTAATGCTGTTATCACCATATGGACTCCGGTTGACCTCATATTGTATCTGTGAATATAATGAAATTAAATTGATTAATTCATTTTAAGCCACATTAAGCTAATTTAGTCCCATTAATTTTGCGCAGTCCTGATTGTGTTTTCTAAATATATCTGCCTTCTTTCGTACAGCAGCGTGCCTCTTTGATGAACTCCACTTGCATTAAATTTCATTTCACCCTGACTTAGTTTTATATGATTTATCTATGTCGAAACACATTAGCATCATTTGCTTTCATTTTTCTTTTCGCTTTTTTTCCACACGGCATGATTTCTCCATGCCCATCTGCCGCTTTAAGTAAAGGACCAATGCATTGTTTGTTCGTCTGTTCTGGACACCTGTAGAAACGTGGCATGTTGACAACAATCCATGGAAGATGACCCATGGCATACAAAAGACTCATTCTAAGGAAACAAAAGATTATACACTCATGAAAACGTAACTATGGATGTTATACTACCATCTTCTGGAAAAGACTTTTACTGCCACCCATTTAATTATTTTATGTCACTATCTTTTCTGATTATTATGCGTTGTTTTGCCTTACGTCTTGTTTTTCTTACAGATTTAGCTTCACCACCAGCAACCGCTCCAATAAATTCTAATTAATTTTTTATTTAAAAACTCAAAATCTCTTATTTCTTTCCTTTCCAAGTGTTATTTTTTTTATCCTCCATCGAGGTGTTTCTGCACTGAGCCTTGCATTTCAGAGTTATGACTAGAATTTAAACTAAAGGTCTGTGGCCATGTGCATGTCTGCACAATGACACAATGTGTAATCATAAACCGGTGAGTTCACAGGGTTGCCAATCCTAATCAATTTTAAATGCGTACAGTACGGCATCACACACACACAAACACACACACACGCGCACACACACACGTGGATCTGACTGATTACGTCTCCCAGTTATAAATATGCCCACAGCAGAAGATTAGGCGAAGATGGGCTTTCACACATAATAAATGAGATTATCCTGCTGACTCCTCTGACGTCAGAAGTCTGATCTCACAGGAACTCACGCGATTCAATGTGACACCAATGAAAACACCAGGGGAGGACAGATGCCCACAGTTCAGATACTTGCTCAAAACTGTATCGTAAAATACACACCCCGGGACTCATTTAGCCTATAGACAAATTTACTTATTGTTGTGAAATTGGTTTGACCTTTTCATCCCATTTCTTTACCCTTGAGTGAACTGGCCATTTAACCCATTTTGGGAAATTTGTTTCTGTGTCTGAACATAACCTTAAGCATGCCGTTATTAAACACTTCAACAGTGATTTGTCAGTGTTTTAGAAGAGACCAATTTACTGACTCAGATCAGAAAGTGCTTCAAATGGACAAATGCTGAATTTGTTGCTCACACGCACAGCTTTACAGGCTATAAGTTAAGTAATCCAGAGTGATAAAAGCTGACTACTTTTGCAATAGCAGGGGCTAATGGATGAGTAGATATGACTGAAGATGAAAATAAAATATCGTGACACATTTGCATCAGTGTACATAATGTCCCGCGCTCTCCGCGTTCAGTTTTTTGGCTTTGTTGTCATGTGACCCGCATTGATCATTTCAGGGTTGAATGCAGGAGCATCGTATCTGATTTGCCGCATGGGAACTCAAGCCTAAAGTTATGATGAAGCTCTTAACTGAGAATGATCTCGCATTCCAATAAGACTGCGGGGCCTCACACAAATCCATATGTGATACGCATCTCCACAGCAAGTCAGTCAGTCAGTCAGTCAGTCAGTCAGAGCGTTTCAACACTTCAAGGTCAACCATTCCTCTGTTACTGACTGAGAACACACCACGGTGTTTATATCATGTTTTAGAGACAGATGCTCTCACTCAAAAACAATAAATCCTAATGCGGTACCAGATTTTTAAGAAACTCTATTTATGAAACCGTTCAGCTGCTGGTATGCAGCACTTACTTTAAAGTGTCAGTCATCTCTGAAGAGAGTCATGTAGAAGCAATGTATTCCAAAAGGTGAATTAGACAGCTGGCCGCTTTGATCTGTGTGCTTTGATGAGTGAGACTTTTGGAGAGCCTAAAATTAGCAACACAACTGATCCTGAACTGGTCCTCCAGTTCTCTTCCACTTACAAAACAAATAAAGTGGAAAACGCACTCAAACCGTGTGTGTGGATATGATTTGTGTTGGTGATTTGCTTGCGAGTTCTGAGGAAGTCTTTGAAAGTATAAAGAGAATCAAAAAAGACGAGGTGAGCATTTGCCAATCAGCAGGGCTTTGTGAAATGTCAATGTCTTTGCAAATCAATTTTTATAACAGGAAAGGATTATGAGAAGGAATTATGAATATCTCTACAGTGAAAAAAGTAGAACGTCTTGTGAGTAAATGGCCATACACACACTTTTATTGTGCATTCATGTTGAGCAAAATGTGTTTCTTCTGATACACTACACTCCAGTATGTAGCGAAGCGGCAGCATAGAGTTAAAGGGCTCTGACGTGTTGGCAACCTATGATTTAGGTTCTATGAACACAATATCTACTGCACACTCGAGGCAATACCTAAGGCTGTTCAGTATCGCTTCTGGTTGACTGTTTGAACCTACTGATGGACCCTCCCTGTGGGGGATCACCAAAGACCTAAGCTGTAGTCCTCAATAGTTTCATACGATAATATTAATATTAATGTGGAGTCAGCAGCCGGGGTCAGAATATGGCAAAACAATTACCAGAGGCTGCCATCTGCAGTGACTCAATGTGAATGTTGGAATATTGAAAACCCTATATTTAAGTGAAAACAGCAAAAAGGCAACTTATCAAATATTGAACTTGAAGTTGTAAAATGATGAAAGAGAGCATGATAGAAAACATCATCTCACAATGAACGTTACAAGCAACAGGCTTGTAACATAATTGGACATATAAAGAGCATCTCATAGAGGCTGAGTCTTTGCGAAGTAATGACAGGGAGGGTTCACCATTATCTGAAAGACTGTGCTGGCAAATAGTGCAATCATTTAAGAATGATGTTCCTTAATGGAAAATGGCAAATGATCTGTGTGTTTGATTGTCCTCAGTACATATTATTATTGAAAGACACAGGGAATCGGAGGTTCAAAGCCAGCATCCGTAGTGGTATGGGGGTGCATTAGTTCCAATGAAATCCAACATGGAGTGTTAAAGGAAGAGGTAATGCACAAACATAAACATGAGCGTGCCCTAATGTTTATGGACCGTGTTCTTGGCAGGAAATTTAAAATAGGCATGTCATTTTCCAAAAACAATAAACAAGTTGTCTTTATGCTATTTTGATTTAAATGCGCACACAAGCTGCCATCTTCGTTGGAAATGCGGCACATCAATAACTTGAGTTTTATTTCCCTAACTCCGGCCGTCAGTTTTATCAGCTATTTCATCAAGTAAAGCAAAAGGGACAGAGAAAATCAAGGCGAATGGTACAGCGTTTATCCAAATCTCCAGTATAAAGAACCATCACAGACCAACTCTAGGTTCAGCTTTGGCCTACCATGCTTAGTAAGCTTCACAGATTTCTCCTGATATAAGAGATACAATTTATAATGCACTCATTCTTCTTTTTTTAATTTATGAAGTTAGGTTGCGTGTCAGAAAATGCATGCAAGCAGAATGCACACTTTCACATTTCGTGATATGGACACAAGCCTCATAACACTCTGGAGACTTTGATATAAACTAAGAAATTCAGGCTGGTGGGTAGTAGTAGTAGAGGTACGGTGAAGAGTTTCCTCACGTTTTCAGTTACAGTCTGTTATGTGTAGCAACTTTACCACCCGTGAGAGACAGCAGTCGGACAGCGTTAAGATCTAAGATCACTGGCTGCCACTCCGCCCCTCACGGTCCAAACGCGAGGTGCACAAAGTGATTGATGATCCATCATGTTCCTCTCGCCCCCTTTTCAAATTCCTCAGATGCGGCAACACCTGTCTCAGAGCCTGAGGCTGTCCAACATTTAAACTTTACAAGAGTAATGCCGTCATTAGCGCACAGACTAGCATCAAGCACCTCTCACAATGGCTCAACTAAGCATAAATGCGTGAGATTCCCTTTGGGTACATGGGTTTTTATATGAGATGTGACATATCTAGTTTGTCCTTTTGTCATGTATATAATAGGAGAACATTACTTTCAGATTCAAGTCCTGATTTCAAGGGTGAAACAGGATTGACTTTGTAACATCTGCCCAGCGACTGCAGATTAAAGATGCCATTTGGATAACTGACCCATTCATATAATGAACCAATCTACACACAAATTTTGAATCTCAGACTCATCAAAATGTATCTCTTTTGGGATATGAATAGCTGTGAGCACAAAACTTAAAACAATAGCATACTACAGCAACGCCCGCCATGAAAAGCTTGTCGAAACAACATCAGACTTTATGATAAGACTTCTTTTTCCTGACTGCGAATGCGATCTCTCAGAAATCAAAAATATGTGAGATTGTCCTCTGCCTAATGAATAACACGGAGATAAGCACAATCAGTATGGAAATTGGTATGAGCACAATTCTTGCATCCTTAAACACGAGCAGAAAGGCTATCTGTATGCACCCGTACACACATGCATGCAGATGCAAATGAAAATACATTATTCTGCCCTATCAATTTGGTGGGAACCATTTCAGAAAGCTTTAAGAATGCATTTCTTATACATCACCAATCATTTGCATAAATATTTCAACCATCAAGTATGGCATGTGTTTGCAGTAAAGAGGAGAAAAAAAACCCCTCAAAACATGAAGGGCATCGGTTGTGCTAATACTTGAAATATGAAAACGGCCTCTTGGTTCAAGTGTTCACCGGGTTAATGATGCGTTAAACAACAAGCTGCACTGATCAATAGTTTTTAATCAACATAAATATAACATGACTATGAATGTAAAATGTTACTGCATGGTGACAAACCCCCAGCAAAGAAATCAGCTGTCTGTTATTTTTTCATCTCAGTAGGCAGCTACTTTCATCTAGGACCCAGATGGTGAAGTTAAAGAGCGGTATGTTTTCCTCAGGAGGTGATCGAGACCAAAACAGAGTTAACATGGTGGTCAGAAACACGACTCCAACTAAAGTTTAATGTTGCTCCTTGTCTGCTAGATATGTGAACAGGTCACAATCACAATTTCTATAACAGGTACTAATACCAATCAATCATCAATTTATATATCGATGGCCAAAAAATGTTAAATAATTAGATGGCAACATGCCGTAGTTGAGCTGCAACGTAGTTGGTTTCTCTACAAAATGTCATCACACTGATTCATTGAACACGTTAACCTCCGAGCATCAGGGCTTTTCTTCTATGAAAAGAACGGTTTTGCTCCATGCTTGGCCTTTATGGTCTTGATCCAACCCTTGAAGCCAACTTGTCTGGCTCTGGCTGACACCTTTCCTGTGCTGACCTCCTCCCGGAAAGCATTTCAAGGCTTTAGACTTAGACCATGTTAGATTTAAGATGCTTTTGGGGATACAGTAACCAGGTCATGTTATCTCCTCTTGATCCTGCTTCCCAAGTGCTGAAATGACTTGATAATTGCAGTCATTATATAGACGTCACAACTGCTTCTGGGATTTGTAATACACACATGAATACGGGGTAATGTATAACAGAGTGGAACTGGTTACATTCATTGGGTTTTTTTTTTTTCTGTGAACCAAGTGAAGAGGATTAGCCCAGCCCTCTGTCTGATATGAAGTCTGACCCAGATTATTAAGAGGGTAATACACTCACCCTCAAGTTTAACTGCCACCCACTCATCTCTACCTTTTCACTTCGACTGTAGTTAACACAGTGTTGTGAAGATGTGCTAGAGATGTACATTTCCACATTTCATGGCTGATTACACTTAGGTTTGCTGGATAATACAGCGTAACTGGTAGCTCCGCCAAATTTATTTTAGTGCTATTAAAAAAAGTGCGATGAACATCTCAGAAACTGCACAGCACATACCGTGGCACCAGATGTGCATTTCTGCTTGTGACCGGCGGTAATGTAGAGTTACATAATGTATCATTCAAGAGATAAGCTATGTATTCTCCTTCATGTTGTACTGTAGTTGATTCAATTGCTCCAAGGTCAAAATGTCCCATGATTCAACAGCTTCCATTTAGGAACTGGAGATATGCCGTCCAACCAGCCACCAGCAATACTGTGTACCCATTAATGGAAAATGATGGAGATATAATTTCAGGCTGGACTTTTATCTGATGATTATCAGGCTGGTGCTGGATGTCATTAAGCACATCCGTCAATTTCGGCCTTGTATGCATTAATTAATGAAGAGGAAAGCAGCAGAGGAAACAAATACACTGCACGGTGGGATATAACATAAGGACACAAGGATGTGCACTGATTAAAGACTATTTAAGATTATAATACCAGACCATATTGGTATCCATATTGCAGGATGTGTCTGCATTCACCCTGATTAAAGTGGTTCGCTGTAGCGCAGCATCAGATTTGTCCTTTAAGGTTTTTGTGCCGTACACTTCAGTCCTCTCCTCTCCTACCTGAGCTGGCTGTTCTTCCTGTTTGCTCCTTGCACACATGAAAATAATTTACTGAAATCTTCAAGACCTCTTTCTGGACCTAATGGCTGATAATCAGATAATACGAGGAGTCATTAAGGGGTGTTTATGACGCTCAGAAAATTATACTTACTGATTACCGCCATTCCCTTTGTAGAGGTTCAGGTAACTAACTTCAGGAAACCATAGCAACAATACTACTGTTTGATGCAGCTTAACATGTAATAATGAGCTGAGGGCCTACTGTACGAAGACAGGGTGAACAACACTCTTTTTCTGTCCGCGTCTTGGCACAGAAAACAACAGCTCTGACAAACGAAACATTTCCACTTCGCCTTAACTGTCACATTCAATGCTCGTTTCACAAGAATGTTTTTGTTGTATAATTTGAATGTGCATCAGTTTATTTATTGTTCTAATAATGTGTAGGATTAGTGCAGAAGCTGATTTACAACAGCCTCACCTCAACCTCTCAACCGTCATAGCATTGAGGAGAAACTCTGGTGGTCACGAAATTCCATGGTGTTTGGTTTGTCTATTCTGGGCTACTGTAGAATCACAGCACTAATGAAAACATAATATATTCCATTTCTGCCATATAAATATTATACACTTGACCTTTAACTGATTGTGATTTACCACTGAAGAAGTCCTCAGTTATAACAGCTTCCACGGGCCTCCTCATTACTTTAATTATTATCTGTTTTAAAACAGGTTCCTGGTAAATTTAGCCAGAATTAAGCAACAATAATCTATACCCAGGATGGTTTAAGAGCCACAGTCACTCATGCTATATGACGGATTACCGTAACCTTTGCTGTCATAATAATAAAGGTAATCAGTGCATCTAAATATATTACTTTATCACAGAGCGGCACAAATGTGACTGCACACATATGTGTCATTAACACTAATGAGGTTGACAGCAGATGTGCAGTCCCACATGGGAAGATCTTTCTTCGTCCGTCGGTATATCCTGTAAATGTCTGTCAGTTTGCTGCTGTGCTGCCAGCCTGCGGATCAGCGGATACGAGCTCATCCTCTTCCTCTGCACCAAACATGCTCGAGAGCTTTGGACTCCTCTTTGGCTGGTTATCACCGTAATTGCAAGTCATAGCTGTTGTCACGTTTTCCCCAGTGACTCACTGTCTGCCATCGGTAAATGCTCTATCTCTCCGCGCTCGTCCTCTCGCTCAGCCTAAACCGGTCACCTAAGCTCCACCCGGGGACGCGCTATGAGGCATGATCAATAGGTCACGCTTGAAGAGAGGCTTTCCCTGTTTCTTTGCTGTCTTCTTGATACTGGCAGATTGACTAAAAAAAAAAGAGAGACAAATACCCTTTGCTAGTTCTGAAAGATTTTTCTTTCTAGTGGCATATCTGTCTTGATCTGTTGTCTCTTGTGTCTCTGTCCCAGTTTCCACTTTCTCCCGCCTCCTCTGTTTTCCTCACATTTCCTTCCTTGGCTCGTTTCTAAGTGACAAGCCACGATTTAACAGAGCTTACAAGCATGATCCTGAAGCTGTTCTTTGTTAGGACTTTCTCTTTTTTTCTCTGTTGAAATAACTTTTCAAAGGTAAACAAGAGCCAGTGCGCATAATTGAAAGATGCTGCTGCAGGGATCGATGCCAAATCCGAAGACAAAAGAAGGAACTAAAACAGAAAACTGCACTGGTGGTGATTATTGATTAAGAACATTACTTCTCCGCTCAGCAGTTTTTAAGCTAGTTTAGTCACAGTCCACTGAATTTATCAAGGCTTAACATTTAATAGGGACAACATGTAAGACTTTTAGTTCAAAGCAATTTTAGTGCAAAGAATGTGAAGGAACAACAGATCTGATGTCACGTCAAAGATGTATTGCGTTGCAGAGATAAGCCCTGACGTCCAGCCTGCTCTCAGTCCATTACTCCCACTCAGGCCTCCGGAAGCGCACAATGACTGATGCCCGACTTTCCTCTTGCATCTCTCCCACTCAAGGCCTCCCCATTCCCCGGCTGCAACCATGTTTTTTTTGTGCTTTGGTACTGCATTCTGTCGTCAAACTGGCCTCGAAGGCTGTGTTTAGTCCTGGTCCAGCCATGTCACTGTGATTCTGCTGAACCCAGTTCAGTTACCTGCTCTTTAACTAAATAATACAAACATTAACCAGCTGATTAATGGCAATATGAGCTGGTGGTGGTACGGTTCATAGATTCAGTGGGCCGAGCATAATCCGAAATGTCATTCAGAAAATCACCAGAGTGTTCAGAGCCTCTGGTCACTCGTCTGGACCGATGGACGAGTCATGTCACATTGTTAGTTTACATTACAGACTATCAATAACATTTAGGCCATCTAGTTATTAGCCTGTGACGCGTGCATGAAGTAAACGAGCCAACCTATTGTGATCTTTCGGCTCGGGGACAAATCAGGAGGGCGTAGCTGCAGGTTTGGATCAATCATATAATATATTACTCTTATTGCTTTTCTGTGATTTCAGTGGCCACTTACATATTGCACCTTTAATGAAGGTTGCAGTAGGACTCATTTCTATCCTTTTGTATTGTCACAATCAGTGAGGAGAGAGCCACTTGGCCCAAATGAGACGAAGCAGCAGGAATGGTAAGGATGGCGTGAGCGCAGCTGGCTGGGAACAGTTCTGGCTGGAGGAGGCAGGACAAGCAGGCGGGCTAGGAGATGTGCTGATCCTGAAGGCACGAAAAAATATGTGAAAGCACAAAATCACAAGTGGCACGAAACAATGATCTGGCAATGAGTGGATGGAAACCCCGAGCAGATTTACTATTGTGTAGATGAGCTCTTGCACCACTGTATCATATATTAGTTTAGTTTAGTTAGATAATTGGCATCATTTAAATAACTACTTTTTTTGTTGCTTAATTTACAATTGGATCTCCATCAGAATATGGCACATCGTGGCTTTTGATATAGTATACTGTATGATGGAAAATAGTGAGCTTGTTGCCAGTGTTCAGGAAGTTGTTCCTGTGTGTTTGCTTTACCGACTGAAACAGGAACAGTCACAGGGTTACACTAAGAGTAACCCTGCATTACATTATGAACTAAAAGGGTGAAAACCAGAAGTGACCTGAAAACAGAACTGTGACACGTTGACCAGAGAACTAAGAAAAAGGCAAAGATTTGTCAAATTAACAAGATGTTATACACCCAGAAAGGTCTCTAATGAATGATGTTTTATTTGAATTACTTCCTGACACCGTGTGGGAAGATTTATCACAGCTTGTGCTTGCCATGTTGGACCCGTGCATTTGGCACCAAGCAGGGAACAGTGGGAGCATCAAAGAGGAGCACAGAGGGCTGTGGGAACAGACAGACCATGCTGGGGGAAAATTAGCAGGACGTTTTTTTTCTAAATAACATGTTAAGTCAAAGTCTGTAGGGTTAAATGAGGAGTTAGTTAGTGGCTATACCAAAGGCTAGACGGTTAAAACAGCTTTACTGCCATCTTCTCAAAGTAGGTCACAAAATCCTCAGGAGAAAGAGAAGGAAAATATAAACACATAAATGTTTTCTAGTGTTTCAAAGCATGCGACTGGATTTGAGAATAGCAAGTTCATTTAGCGACTGATGACGCAGAAGATGAAGGAGACCAAAGGGGACATGGACAGGTTTTATTTGTGGAGACTTCCTCTCATGTGCTGCAAGCTTCTAGGGCAGTTAAAGGAAAAGTCATAAAGCCTGGGAAATATACTGACAAATCCTCATTCATCTGAAAACGATCAATATCAATTTCTTCTGTGCACCTAGTCAGTACTCTGATAGATCCAGGACGTGCCTTGCCTAGCTAGTTGTTCTATTTTTGTCAAACAGACACATAAATAATGTCCATGATAGAGTAATGATCAACCTGGCACCGTACTGTGACAATAGGAGGGCTGAGATGCACGCATACTAGTTCTTTCAACAAATTATACTTCATCTACATCTATTTAAATTCCATTCAGTGTTATTAATATAGCACCTACAACAAAGTTCTCATGACACTTCCCATAGAGACCATATATTTTTTAAATATTATTTACATAGACTCAACTGTTCCCACCATGAGCAAGCACTTGGCAAAGGTGGCAAGGAAAAACTTCCCTTTAACAGGCAGAAAACTTGAACAGAAGCGAGCTCATTGGTGGGCGACCATCTACCAAGACCGGTTGAGTTTAAAAGAGAGAGTGGGAGAACAACAATGTATAGCTTTTCTGATTATTTCTGCACTAGGCTAGGCTATGTTTGCGCTAAAATGGACAAAACTCAGAATGTTGTTTGCTGTTTTTGTTCCAGCCTATAAAGAGATTAAACTGGTCAAGACCAGCTTCAAGCAAACCAAAAGCAGCTGAAAGGTTGGGTGGAAATGTCGCCCGTGCAGGAAAAAAACTAGTTGGGTGGATGAAGGAAGTACAGAGAAAAAGAGTTTAACTGGGGCCAAGGTTTAACTGGTTGAAGGTCACATGAAGGTGACACCAGGAGGGTCACAGAAGTTGATTATTTGCGATCAGAGTAAATCAAATGAAGGAAGAAATTACAATAGGGTGACCCTATTTTCAGACGCCCGAACAAAGATTCTTAATTGTACCATTTTTTCATGTATGCGCACATGAAACTTTGATACAATACCAGCATTAAAAAACAAATCACGTTACCTCTTTTGATATGAAAGTCTCAACACGTCTGCGCACAGTGGGTAGGTGTTATATTTTATATGAATAAATTACCCTCTTTATTTATTTCTCATGTCACCATCTTAATTCGGCTTAATTCTCCACCTCATTTTAATGTTTACTCACAAACTACTTTAATCTGCTCACCTTGCTGTTCCCTTCTGTTCTACACACACACACACACACACACACACACACACCTGCTTGCCCACCTCTCCCTCTCCGTGTTTCCCTCCTGCTGTATCTATCAAGAACAGCAGCGTGTCCTATGACTCATAGACAAGCAGCATCAGTGAGAGCGACGGACTGATTGATTGGCACACATGCAGACAAATTCAATTCAGATGTGTGGCGTATGTTTTTGTATTGGCGCAGATAATAATGAGCTTTTCATTAATACAGAGGAGCAGAGGACATTGAAATTCATGCACGAAAAACAAGTGTGTGTGTTGGTGCATAAAAATTCACCACAAGTGTCCAACACACAAAATCTCATGGGGGACGAACCGCAGACCCCACACCTGATTGATGTCCTCCAAGAATGGGGCCGCTGGCAAGGTATTTTTCCACATTGCAGGTGTCAACCCTACACACACATACACAGCCATTTGAAATTCTTTAGCTTGCCATGTTGCACTCATCAGTGAAGACCCGTGCACCTCCAGCCTGCGGTATCTAAGGGAATGACCTCATGAAAATCCCCGAGCTGCACATCCATTGTTTCAAAACCGATCATTCTTTGAACTGCACTCATGTCCTTTCCCTCAGGAGACCTGATTTCAGCGTGAAAACACCGGGAGAAGAAGTGGTTCCCACGCCTCAGCCTTTCAATCACTAATCCTCGTCAGACAGCTCCAGATAGAAGGTCTATTGTGTGCATATGTGTGCATGTGTGTGTAGGAGGATGGTCCACAGAACGCTAACCTAGATTATGTTTACTCAGTCAAGTGATGAGGGGGCTTAACCATTGATGGCTCTTCATCTAATTTAGGTGTTCTTAATTCAGACTGCCACTGAGCCCTTAAGTGTATAAATCAATGAAAATGAGCTCTTCCTGTAAGGACCTCCTGGAGATACAAATGTCATAGTGCTTTCAAAAAACATCTCGAAATATTCACCTAAATCCTTTTGCAAATTCTAAAAGTGAGTCTTGAATTAGAGAGAAAATTGGTAGGTGAGGTGCACATGTTAAGAACATCAAGAAATCGCTGCCATCTCTTTCCACCATAAAATTAGAGATTTGAAATCATGTTGATGATATACTGACTTAATGTGAATGGTGCCTGTTTCAGGGACTCTACAGCACAAGTCCCAGACCTCCAACTATTTCACTGGTGACTGAGGGAAATATGTTCTGGTTTAACATCCTTGGGCTGCTCCGCTTCAACTCACTGTGATTCACTGTTGATTATTGTTTACTGAACAATAAGGTAACCTGCTGCACACTATAGCTGCTGTTAGCTAATATTAGCACAGTTTGTTAGTTGGTGAGAAGGGGTGCAAGTAAATGCAGACAGGGAGGGTTGGGCCAGAACTGGGGCTGGGCAAGCGGGCACTGGCGACAGCTGGGACAGGCGAAGTGAAGAAAGCGAAGAAGACACTGATGGAGGATGCTAAGAAAGGAAAAGCAGAGAATGACAAGAGTAAATCTGTGAGTGACTTTTAGTTGTTTAAGAACTCTGTGAAATAAAAAGCTGAAAGACAGATGCCGAGCTGGACTTCTCGTTGTCGGACTAGTAGGTAATTAGCTGGCTTATGTTGTTGCATTTGCATGATGTTTAGTTGTTAGCAAAGTTGTTGACTAAAGTAAAAAAAAAAAGTTTTAATAAATTTGTCTGTTCTGACCCTCGTGCTGGATACAACTGTGATAACAAGGTGGTTAACATGCAACAAGGGCCCTTGTTTGGACTCAACAGAAGGTCACTGTGGTCACGTAAACTCCTGATACCGCTTCTCCTTTTGTGCTTTATGTTTTGGGCAATTTGGTGGAGTGGAGGCATTCCAATTCAATCCAATCCACTTTGTTTATACAGCACGATTTTAGCAAGCACTAGGTTTCCAAAGTGCTGCACAACAAGATAAAACATAATAGAAGATAGAAGCACAATAAAAAGATGAAGTAGACCAAAGAAAGATAATAAATGAATAAAATGCACTGCCCACACAAGATTAAAAATATACACGTATACACATAAAACCGTGAGTTCTGTCTTTTTTTCATTAAAATTCAGAACATTTAAAGACATCCAAGCTTTAAGCTCATGTGAGCACTTTAGCAGTGGGTTAACAGAGTAGGAATCTTTCTGAGGGGGGACATCATCCGCATAGCAGTGAAAAGAAATGCCATGTTTCCTGAGAATGTTTCCTGAGTGGGAGTAGATACAGAGAAAATAAAAGAGGACCAAGCACAGAGCCCTGTGGGACCCCACATGAGAGAGAAGCAGTGGAGGACTCAGAGTCACAAAGGCTGACACATAAGGTCCGATGTGGCAGGTACTGTAGGACCTGAACCATACCAGTGCTGTGCCACTGATGCACACCCACTGCTCCAAACGAGCAATCAGGATTTCATGGTCCGCTGTAAGAAAATGCTGCAGTTAACTCTAAAAGTACCAGGACAGCACAGTGACCAGAGTCAGAGCTAAAAAGATATTAAAAGCGCTGATCCTGTGCTGTGAAATGTTTTAAAACATTAAAATGTGTGACGTGAGTGGAAGCTTACCACAGTAGAAGAAAAAGAGGCTCTGTCAGCCTTTTTAAAAAAAATTTCTATTGTTCTATCTACCACCTTCCGTCGACATACATGGATGGTAATGTCCGTATAATGAGGTCACAACAGCTTTATCTGCATTATTATATTCATGAAAATACTGTAACCTCTAAGTTAAATGACACTGATACAGTTGGATGTTAAAACATTCAGTACAAAATTCAATGCAGGCTCTGACATAAAGCGCTGTAATGCTTTCAACGCTCGAACACAATAAGTCATTTAAAAGCTCTTTTCACGTCCACTGAAAACCTGACACAAAGAAAAATACACGCTCGGATAACAGCTACAGTGATCACAAGGTGGCTGATGCTGTCATATGGAGAACACGGGAGTCATCACAGTTTTTACAGTAAACAACATCCTGTTGTGATGAGTACAGTTCGGGAACTAATTATGGAAATTAAATCGAAGTGGAAAGGAAACAAATATACATCTAAAATGCAAATTACGTGCTGATTAGCGCTCAAATTATGAAAAAAAATGTTAGGCTGCGAATGGAACTTTTCACCAGCCAATTTGTATGAATTAAAACATTTCTTACTTCTGTGCCATCTAGCTGTGATATCATAAAAGGCACTGTGAGTGCCACACACCCCTCCTCTTAGGATTTGAGATGAAAGGGTTGAAAGCTTTCCTAGGTTTTTTTTCCTGGAACTGAAAATAATGAACCCTTAGACGGTGGATATTTCATGAAAAAAATAAAAAATAAAATAAGTGTAAACTCCAGTCTCCAATATAGAAACTATACACACTTCTTAATACTGTCTTTGATGATTACATCCTGGGAAAAAGGAAAGCTAATGAATTCAATCACTGACCCACGTCTGCTCTCAGGTAATAAATCACACCAGAACAGCGATTTATGGTAAAAGGTACAGCCTCAATGGTCCATTTTGTACCATCACACGTACATCATTTTCGATACATTTCCACTGAGGTGGAATGATTGTATGAACGGGGCGGATGACGCATCCGATTATTGATGCCCAATCAGGAAGACATTTCCACGTTTCCTTTGGTAAAGGTGAACAGATACAGTCTGACCCTGAGGGAAGCAGTAATTGATGCACTTCGATCCACAATACATATCAGATAAATACAGGAAGAGAGGGAAAAGAAAGAAAATAAGAAAACAAGAGTGAATTTCTTCTGTGCGCTATTTCTATTCTCATACACAGGCACGCTTGATGCATGATCTATGGACCTTTTTCTGACTGATCAGTCTGCTGTTGCAGAGTGCTACATTAATATTTAATATTCTGCATGTGTGAATTACGTTGTACTCTACAACAAAGTATGGAGGTGAGCAGTGCTAAATCTCCAGGTCTGGCCTGAATTAGCAGGAATCACTTCCACTGAGACAAGCTGTAACCAAAGCAGCGGAGACGTCACCGTGAGCGATCACAGCACTAAGGTTTCTTTAAGTCATCGATCGACTGAGCAGTTAAAGAGAAAATGTTGCTATCAGCAGTTGTAAAGAAAAGCATGTGTTTGTAAAAGGTCTTTGCAGAAAAACTGCCTGGCTAACTGACTGAGAAAGAGTAAGCAAAGCTGAGGGATGAAGATTTATTCAGACGGCGGAGAGAAGTAGTCCTGCTCACATGAGTATATTCCTGACCCAAGGAGTGTGGCACAGTTACAGTTGATGGATGTTTAAAAAAAAAAAATACAAGCTTTTTTTTTTCTCCTTTCACTTCAAAGGCCATTTTAAGTTAATGAGGGTCACTGATAAAACAAATGACAGGGGTCAGAAAGCAGTGTGCACACTGGCACAGCGGGGGGTAGATTCTGGGTCAGACAGCTGAGGAGGATTAATTCATAATGCGGTGTAACTGGATAACAGCATGGGCTTCTGGGTAAAGACCTAAAACAGAATTAAAGAGGTTGAGTGTTGAAAAGCTACCGGCTTATGTGTCCTTGCACCAGTGTTAAAAATAATAGCGACAGTGACTGAGCTGACAGCTCGTTCACTCCAAAACAGGCAGCTAAACCACCAGGTACACTTTCTGTAGTAAACTGTAAGTAAACCTCTCCTTTGTCATTGCAAAGGAAGTTGGATTTCTATGCATGCATTGCTTCCTTTTAGTATTCTGCTTATGCCAAGGTCAAGCAGCTGAGGTCTCATTTTCATACAGACATACCCCTGGCAATGTCAATCAAGCCCATGTGAACAGGAGCAGTGGGATGGAAAGCGAGAAGGGGCACGGACAAGACTGCGCCTTTCCATGCTTAATGGCCAGATTAATAATAGATCTCTCGTCTAATTATGAAGTGGTCAAAACTAATGAGGTTTCTGCCGCCGTTTTTTTAATGAGCGTATTACTAATTCCACTCGCTTTGCATCTCTGACACACGGACGGTAACATCTGCACGTGGCATTCTCCTTGCTCCGTGCACAACACATGAATATGAAACTTCCAGTTTTTTTGCACACGCTGTTCCTGCTGCTAACAGGTGTTCGGGGAGAGAAGATAATGAGACTGTTCTTGTATGTGTTCCCCTGAGCGTGTGCACTCTTTTATACTGTCTGCAGCTCAATAACTAATCCAGTGCCCACACACTCACCTTGTTCACCCTGCCTCCATTTGCAACACTGGCAGCAAGGGTTTGTGATATTCAGCGCTGTCCTAAACCAGGTAGGACTGAGACGAGGTGGAAATTAATAACCCCAGGCAGTGAGTCTGCACCGTGCTTGCAGGAACAGAGTCAGACTACGAGGCGATTTTGATGTATTGCCGACTTCCATAAAATGGTGGATACATCTTTTGAGTGTCACAAACCCTCCTGAGATATTTTTTCTTTATTATGACAATTTGATTTGATCTAAAAACTCAGTTTTAGTTTAATTTATAGGACCAATTCATCCATATTGTTAAGTAGTCTGTGGTCATCTCAAGACTAGATTACTGTAACGCCCTCCTGGCGGCCTCCAGTGAAACCCTTTCAGATAATCCAGAATGCGGCACCACGACTAGTGTGTTACCGCTGCTCATCGAGCTCCGCTACCCGTAACAGCCTGCATTAAATTCAAATTTGACATCAGTGTCCTTATGCAGGCATGTGGTACCTCCTGACCATTGTGCTCTGCCACCTGTACACTTTGGGCAATCCAAACTTTTCCCTTTGTTGTTCCCCTGTTGGTGGAAAGCTCTACCAGCTCCTACCAGAGCAAGGGCGTCCATCTCTATTTTTAAAAAAGTCCTGAAGACTCAGCCTCCTCCTTTATCGCTGCCAACAACTGGAAATGAATCCATCCCCCTCTACAATCACTTGATTCTATATGAGTTGTACTTACTGTCCTTGTCACACTGCACCTTGACTGTTTGCCTTTTTTTGTAAGTCGCTTGAGATAAAGGCGTCAGCTAAATGTACTAATTGTAAGTAGTGTGTAGCTTAATTGAGATTATCCTTCGCTGTCATTGAGTGTGGCTGTTTTACAGAAACAAACAAAAAAAAAACATCAATGAGATGCCACACTCTTGATGACAGGTTCCTTCTTTACAAGACCTTGGTCACTTTATTTTAAGTCAAACGCACACGCAACATACAGCTGCCATTCAGGCTCACTAGCTCATTGAAGTGTGTATTAAAATAGTAATAATTAAAATAGTGGAAAGTGACAATGATCCGGTGACCGGCAGAGGAGGGAAACGTTATCATCTGGTGGACAGGTGTGGAGTAACTATAACTGGAGGGCAGGAATCGAGGGAAGGAAGCATGGTCAAGGAGAGGAAAGAAATAAAGGGAAGGTCAACATTTGTTTGATCATTTGACAACACAATGTCGACTCGAGGTCCATTAAGCAGCTGTTCTGGAGGTTTTTATCATATCGCATAAACTTCCTTCACACGTGGAGTTTTGCCCTGTTCTTATAAAATCGTAGAGGTTAAGATTTCCATTTTTTGGGACCACGTTATTGTCCACTTTTTGTTCTTAACCTTTTCAACCTTTAAAGCAAGACTGTGTATGTATGTATTATGCAATATTACTTGTGGCAAAATAAATAATACATAAATGCAGTTTGCAAATAGAGGAGTCATCATGTCAGAAAACGAATGGCTAGCGTACAAGAGAAAACTTCGAAAAGCTTTAAAAATATATTTTTTGTTAATGTCTGGCATCCTCTCACATCAAATACTGGCCTTACAGCAGCCAACTTTTCAAATGACTTAACTGTTGTAAACAAATTTCAGTCTAAAACCCTGAGGGAAGGAGACTTCGGGGACGCACGAGAAAGGGGAGTCTTGGATCTGGTGCCATTTGAGACAGCGTCTTTAGATTGAGAGGGTGTCCAACCTCCAGGTTGCATTGCTATTTCCAAGATCAAAAATAGAACTGTCCGATCAATTAAAAACGAATCTGCATCAGTTTCATCGTGCATGCCGACTTCTCTGGGTTACTGTAGGTAAAACTGTGTAGACGTTTCTTGTTCATGGCAGAGCGGCAAGTTTATTCCACAGTGTAATTGCTTTCATAACCTCCCTCTTATACAGAGTGACCCCTGAAGCCTGAAGACTGACTTCATACAGAGTATCACTCCATAGTGAGGGGTTAGCAGGTTGTAGTCGCTCTGAGAAAGTGTTGAGCGCTAACAGCAGAACATAGGTGCGTGACATGATATTTATACAGCTGGACTTCAAACCAGCGGCATTAGTATTTTGATCCTCGCATGCAGTAGACGATCCACTGACCTCATACAACATGGTATGCATGTGGACAAAGACATATAATGACCACCTATCAGCACGCTATGATCTTTCACATGGACAAGTCTGATGCACACGGACCATAAGGATACTTGAAGGCTGAAACAAAGCTGAGTTACTTAATTCTTGTTGACAGTGGAATATGTATTATTTAAGCCGGCTACTTTGTCAAGACAAATTTGATTCATCACCAAGTCAGCCTCCCACTTTTGGCTGCTTGAGCGCTGTAATCCATCTTATTGTCATGCTTTCTTCTCAATGAATTTGTCGTTATCACGTGTTTAGGTGAAATCTCCCGGCGGATGTGTTTGGTGTACTTGCTGTAACACTCTACTTTGCGTGTGTAAAAAAATAAAACTGTTTTGTATCAAACAGCGCACAAAGACGCATTTTACACCCCATTATGACTTATCCCTCCCCCTAAACTTGATGGAGGTGATAGAAAAGAATGTGATTAGTGATTAGAGTGATAATTGATCTCTCCTGCTGTAGTGTCTGTGCTGAACAGACAGTAAGGGAGGGCTACACCGTTCCACACAACATGCCATTCAAGATAATCAAATTAATTCACAATTTTTTTACTCTGTTTTTCGATTTGTTTTCAGTGTTTTCATCACTTGCACTTTTTTGGTCAGGAGGTTTTGAGAGCTGAATGTAAGATTGGAGAAATGATGAAATGTGCTTCTGTTTTAATTTTCTTCAAATGAATCAAATAACTATAATTTCCCTTTTCATCTCCACCCCCCCGCATTAAAAACACTTCACATGTTTTAGCTTATTGTTAGATGAGATTTGATTGGACAAACTCGTACACTGTCTCCTTGCATAATTATATATTTGTCATCATATTATCATCAAGGTATGTTTTCTTTCATCTGTGATACAGACACACATAATAAGCTTGATTATGTGCTCAACATCCGTAACAACATCGGGAATCACGTCATTATATATTAAAAACAAACATGAGTAACATTGAGTAAAATGCAAAAATAAATACACACAAAACAGGTGAAGCAACACAATTAGCTGCAGCTTTGGGTCCATGGTTAAAAAAAAAAAAAAAATATATATATATATATATATATATATATATATATATATAAGGTTATATATATATATATATATAAGGTTCCAACATGATGACTTACACTGAACACTCTGCAGAAGAGGAGTATGAATTTTCCACCAATTTCAAACCACAAATATTAAGAAGAGCTCTCAAAAAATGAAAAACAAAGACACACAGCACTCACCGCAGTATTACAGTCTCTGCCAGAGCTTCACTTTGGCAATACATATATCCTCCCTTTACACTTCTGCCAGAATTAAAGTACATTAGCACAGACAGTAATATGTATTTCTGATTTGATAATAATGCTGCTGTTTGGGAGGCGGAGAACAAATAATTATTTCACGTCTAAAAGCATAAATCCAGTCTCTTACTCTCTGCTTTTTCTTTTTCAGATGTGGATTCAGATTTCATATTGGCTCTTCCGACACAATGGGATTTGCAGAGCGCTCACCACTGGGTTCAGCGAACTCCTCTGCCAGGGTTCACTCTGGTTAACCCAGACTTGTCTCCTGATCGGTTAGTACATCCGACCGGACACCAACTATCTGGAATTTTGGCAAAAGAAACTCTGTCTGCGTCAGAAATCTCTCACTTACAACTTACGAGTCATTTATTTCCTCTTTTTATGCAGTGAAAATATTGTTTTACTGACCGACGTTTCCTACTGAGAGCACATAAACTCTAAGCCCTGAAATCTTAAAGAACAAAATCGATTCAGATTATCATTATCGGGTCCGTCAGGTAGCTTCCCTTCTGCATGGCAACACGTACTGGATGTACGACCAGTGTTCTATGTCAGATCTCGGGTGTAATTGGTTACTATGCCACAATTTTCCCAGGGGTCACAGTTTATTGAATTAAACCTTTCCTCCTGCCCCGCCCAATTGTACAACTGAAAATCCCATCATGTTCTGCTTGAGTGATTCGCTGCTCCTCATAGAAAATGAATGGCAGGCAGTGTCTCCACCTCGCTCACCGCATCTGGCACAGCCTCACAGTCAGAGCGTCCCAGATTAGTTTAGATTATGCAATTTGTGAGAGGTGAAGTTCATATAACTGGATACTGCCTGTTTTGTACAAAAGAGACATTAATTTTAATAAATCAAATTAAGATAATAGCCACTGAGTGATTTGCTTAAATTGGCGGAAGCCTATAATAATAATAGTAATAATAATAATGATGATAATTAAAAAAACCTCTGGCAGAGATCGTTACCTAACAAATTATGTAATGATTGCTGTCAGGTGTGTGTGTGTGTGTGTGAGTGTGTGTGTGTGTGTGTGTGTGAGACGGACAGCAATGCAACCAGGACAAGCAGTGGAAGTGAAGCAGATGTTTCCTCGCTACAGCTAATGATACGTCAGAGATATGCCTTTGTTCTTTACTGTGTGGTGTAGTGAGATGCGTTTCATACTTCAAATACTGTAACACATTCATCTTCCTCTTTGAAGTAACACTGTGGAACTTTCCTACAATAAAATAACAGATTTTAAATCGTGGCGAGCGGTGTCTCCCTCAATCTCATCCCCATGCCTCTTGTGTGCCTGTTCTTGCACTATGTAACTTTGTGCTCCGGGTACGTAAATCACACCCCACTAACTATTTTGCTTATTTTGTTGAAAGCACATCATATTTTAGGGAGAAAATGTCCTCTGCTTTCCTTCTGATGTCCTCTGGCTGCTCCATCCAAACGCTCTGCGATTTGCAGTTTCCTAATGGACAGTTAAGTAAACTGCTGCAAACTATAGCTGCTTGTTGCCTAATGTTAGCCCAGTTTGATAGCTTGGGCTGCCTGGAGCTCAGAGCATTGGGGTAATGTTCGTGTTTGTACCATGGGCGTTTTGGACCACCAGGAAGAGAAAAGTTTTCAGGCCCCAGGGGAATGCTACTTTCTTGTTAGCACAACTGAAGTTGGGTAAATGGGCAATGTAAGTAGGCCCAGTCGCCTCTGCGGACATGGTACACACTAACAGACCCAAGAGAACATTCACAGAGGAAGCTAAGCGAAAAGGAAAGAGTCACTGAGCAAGAGGCCACTAGGCAAAGGAAATCTGAGACTAAGTTTTAGACACCGAGTTGGGCTTCTTGCTGTTGGAGCAGTAAATTATATTAGCTGGCTGCAGTTGTACTTGCTTGATTTTTTGAGTTAGCAAAAAGACATATGTACATATGCACGTATACCCTGAGTGTAAATGAGTATATAGTGTAAATTTTGCGGAGACAGCGCAGTCAGCTACAGTCAACTCTGCTTTTCCTCAAATCACTTTGCTGAGTCTATAATCAGAGTAATATCCACGGCTACAAACTGATATACCTGTAATTGCAATTAGAAAGGGAGGAGGAAATTTGTTCGAGCAGAACTGTCCGCACGATAACAACTAATATTATAATGGACGATTAAAATAATAAAAGTGTGCTTGAGTGATTGTTAATGTTTCTGTTTCTATGCGCGAATAATTAACACAGCCATCAAACTGTCAGTGAAGTAATCATCTTGCAGACTTTTACATGGGTGCACAAACTGAATAACCCTGGTAATTATCCTGTTTGCATGACTATGTAAAGGAAAGGAGAACTGTGATGCGTCAACAATCGCTTCACTCTTCACTCTGGTGCACAGTGGGCGAGAAGAATAAAACAGGCGCCGGCGAGAAGTATCGCTGCGGCTGAGGAGCGTGTTGTTTCGCTGATGGAAAGCTACATTATGTTTTGTGGGGTACAATTAGAGAGCTTCCCTCCAGTATCTGAACAGTACTGACCTCCCTGCAGGACACTGGTAAGCCATTAATGTAGCCATGATTTAGTATCTTCATGTAAAAATATGTGGCGTTCTGACACATCCATATCCATGTATCATCAGAAGCGTTAATTAGACACAAATGGATCCCTCACACAAACACGCATCGGCGAGGATGATCTATTGGTTTGTAACACAGACACATCCTCGAGCACAATATTCTACTCAATCTGCTGCCACCCGCACCTCCACGCACTTTCCAGCCCATTCCAAACAGGATACTTCCAGCACTGGCACTGAATGTTGGCATTGGACATCAACTGTGTGCTTTGAATCATCCAACATAAACATCATTCTTAGGGGAAACTGGGCTGGTTTAACGGAGATCGTACGGTTCAATTTGAAATGTGTTCTTCTGTTTGAAGTACTTGACTGCTGTTTGTAGTTTAATCTCCACTTCCACCAGCAACAGTGCTCTCAGTTTACTTCCATGGACAAAGGTCCGGAAGTTTTAATGTTGCCAACCAAATATATCTACATGCTGGTTAGACTTTTGGAGATATATTATGTAAAAATTGGTATCTATGTCAGTTAGCTTATGTTTTGGCAGCCACGGAGTAGTTTTAGATTCAGATGCACTTCTTAAGCAATTTATTCTATGTGAAGAGCGTGTCATAAGTAACTTATCTTATAATATAACAGCACAAATCAGCACTTGAGACAATAATGGAAATTGACACGTAGTAAATGAACAGAACATCATCTTTCTAATTCATGTTTAAACAGCTGAGTCATGTTTTTTCCCGAACATATAAAGTGCAATAATTACTTTGTCGCACGCGTACAACAATGAACCAGAGAGTGCACGCACGCGTTCAGTCTTCATTTATATCTATTACACTGACGCAAGCCTCATTTCATTCTTCACCTCTCATCTTTAATCTTTAAAATGTGGCGTGCGTCCGCGCGGCTTCTCAGCAGAAAATCACCCTTGATACCGACAGTCACCTCCTCGATCTTTTTTAATTCATGCTCCGCTGAGCTGTACTTGGTCTGACATCTGTTCTCTGCCTCATTATTAGCAGCTGGAAGTGGAAGTCAACTTATTTCTCCTCTGCTCTCAGTGTTTCACACATCAAAGATGAAATGAAGTGTCAGGCTTTCTGCGTAGAAACTGTCTCGTTTGTTTTGCAGCAACTTTTTTTCCCCCCCGAATACAAAAGTGTCGGCATCAGTGGAACTTTATTACAATACGGCAGTAATACGGTGGTTTGCGCTCTCACCTCACATCACCTCCGGGTTACTGAAGTTTGCATGTTCTCCCCCGGGTCTGTGTGGGTTCTCTGCGGGTACTCTTTCCACCTGCACTCCCAAGACATCCACTTAACAGGTTAATTGGTGACTCCAAATGGGCCCTAGGTGTGAATGTGATTGTGAGCGGCTGCGATAAGCTGGTGCTTGGCACAAAGCAAGCTGGTACAGGCTCCAGCCCGACCACGACCCCGATGAGGGCGGATTGATGGATGGAAATTAGTATAACACATCTTTAAAAAAAAAAATTTGCTTTTAAATGGTTAATATTGTGCCAGCAGAATGGAATTATTTAAACAACAACTTTATTTCCACGTGTTTCACAAGCACAATGGCCGTTGCCGTCACTGCACGGCAAGACATTCAGATATGCACGCTAAGGAATGAACGCCAGCCTGAATCAAGGGCATCCCCTCCACTGCAGGTGCACATGCTTTACAAATGGAGAGTGAAGAATGCACTCCTCATACGCCTGAACAATATGACCAGCAAACACCGGCTGCTGTTTGCGTTGCGTATTACATCAAATGACGACCTCATCAGCGTTTTATACTTGCAAGCACGGTGTTAAGCAGACACAAGAATGATTTTCCCCCCCAGTCGCAGTGATTGGTGTTTTTAAGAAGGCTTGGCTCACATCGTCTTCACATAAATGACAACTCAGCCGACATCCAACCATGCACCTGTATGACCTGCGCTGTTAACTCAGCCTCTCTGATTAAAACCGTTTCACACCTCTGGGTAAAAGTCTGTGAAACATCTATCATATCAAAGGTGATGCCGAGAGCGTTCTGAAAACAAGGTTGCTGTTTTACGATTTTAGGCGACTACAGGGATGTTTACAGCCTTTCTCCTGTGGAGCATTTTCTCTCCTGTGATCAACTGTGTACAGTATAAAATATTCTCCCCGCTCCTTCTTCTTCTTCAGGTGTCCTCTTTCATCAACGCCGCGCATCAAGGTCCTCGGTCAGACAGAGAGGTTACACGGTCGAGACACATCAGCACTTTAAGAATGTCTGACAGAAGAAAATCAATAAAACACTTTACCAGTAGAGGTGGTAGATATATTATGGGCCTTAATTCACAATAAAATTTGTGTGGGAAAGGTGCTTATTTTAGTTTTCAGACAGATGTTTTACTGAAATGCTTCGACGAGTGAACAAATGAGTACCAAATAGTGTTTGGACTACACTGAGCGTTATGTATGGGCAGCAGTGAGGTGGACTATGTTGTTGAAATAATAATAATGATAATAACTTTTTAAACTATTTATATTGCACCTCTTAAAATCAAGGTTAACAAGAAGGCCAAACAAGTTACAATAGAGAATAAGTAAAAATTAATAAAGCTTTTGCTCCTTGGGCAGGTCAAGATAAAGTTGAGTGGCCAAGATGGAGTTTTGAGTCTTGACCTTGGAACAGCTCTGAGTTACCTGCCCGAGGTCCTAAGGCTGCAAACTGGCTGGTAAACTGGCCGGTCCTAAAATGTGCAGGGACCCAGAGTAAGGAGCTGCTGCTCTCTATGAAGGATCAAACTGACATCTTTTAAACCTTCAACCTTTCAAACCTGTGGGGCTGAAAGCATATGTTTAAGGTTAAGTACCCCTTTAATGACAAGCAATTTTTGAAACTGACAACAAGGAAAGAGACAAAAAGCTCTTTGAGGACTGTCATTTTCTTCAGAGCACTGGAGAAAATGACGAAATGCTTTCTCTTTAAACCTTGGCTCGGATGTCCGCTGCTCCTCTTTCAGCTAGCATCTTGCATGCCTTTGTTCTCAAGACAAAGATCTCATAAGCCAAAGGTCAAGATCTTTTTGATGACATCCAGGCGGGCCAAGGTTGATCCAGTTCAAGGTAACACTATATAGGTTTCAGCATGATCAAACATAAAGGGAATTAACGTGATTACATTTCCCTTTCACATGGTCTACTGCATCTTGCGAAGAAGTATCACAACTTGGTCTATGATCCAGAGCTATGTAGCCTGGGCCATATAAAAAATAAATCCAGATGGATAATAATTCAGCTTCCTTCCAGCGTGTAACTGTGTCAGAGAATAAGAATCATGGCCCTATTTTTTTTATCACACTATTGAAATATTGCACCATGGTCAACGGTACGTGTTAAAAAATGGATTACCGAGTCAGCTCAGCTGCCCACGACATGTTCGCAATCTGTAATGAATGTACAGTGGGACGGCATAATGTATTTTGCAGGCATCACTAAACGTTCGTTCAGAATATTCTATGCTGAATTCATGATTCTAGAAGAAAGAGAGCAATTATATGCACATCAGCGACGTGCAAGAGCATCGGAGAGGCAGACTGCCCGGTGACCTCTCTCAGATGCATTAGCATGGAGCACATTACTGTAGATCCCTGAGAAAAGAGGGTGAGCTGAATACTCTTTTATTCCGAGGAGGAATGTATTCATCTTTTCACTCTTAAGGGTTTCATGCCGAAAGGTTTGAAACAAGACATCACACATTCCCAGGGATGGAAACCATTGTCTCATGGAGGAAAAAGGAAAATTAAAAACAGGAAAATCAAAGACGAAGCATAGACGCAAAGACAATAAAGTTGTTGGAACTGGGAAATAAAGGCCACCTCTGCCAGAAAACTCTATTAAAAGTTTTTCTGTCTTTTCTCTTCTAGCTTGCTTCTCATTAGTTTTTTATGCCCCCCTCTCATTTTCTCCCTCTATTTAGGTACAACAATCGCTAAGTGTTGCTTCCCGAGTTTTCTGCCATCGCAGCAGTAGTGTACGGTGTGTACCCAATGTATGCTTTGGAGATGTATGAGGGCTAATCCTGGCGTGTCACCTGATGTATTAAGGTCTGCCTCTGTCTTGTTTCACCTGTTATGTCTCTTCTTACAGTATCATGATGGCTTTCTCTTTATACTGTATAACCTTCATATATTTTTCAAGACTCTGACACACATAAAATGAAAAAAAAATGAAGATAAAAAATTGTATAAATTTGAAATGATTTGGTGGGAGTTAGACTCTTCTTCTGGTCATGAATTTAAGATTTCTTCTCTTTATTATTAAATATGTTTCAATGTCAATGGTGTAGATCTTTATACATGCGATCATTTATTTAGACATTATTTATTTCTGTATCTTTTCACATGCACTTTGCATTGTTAATTGCTTTTGGATGTTTATCAATCTGGTTGTCACCACAGAGCTTGTCAGCCTAATGATGTGCATAATGAATAATTATGCGTGCGGTTCTGACGAAGATCCAAGTGGAATTAAAAAAGGTGTCACTATTACACTTTTGTGGGAGGCAGCGAGTGTGCAGGTGTTCCCGGGAAGCGTTTCAGGTGCTGTGAAAAACAGCCTCTGTCTCATTTTACCGTCGCATCAAAATGAGCACCTTGTTTAGCCGCAGCAGATGGCATTAGACACCCAGCTAATTTTGTTAATTAAATTGGGGACATTGTTTCATTTTTATTTTTGTGTGTTAATGTGCGTTTCATTTCCTCTTTTTACGACCGTGCCAGAAGAGGCTTGACCGAGTCTTGTTAGGCCAAATTACCAACAACGCTATCAGTGCACATCAAATGTGAAATCGTCCCCCCAAAGAATACACTAATTAAATACACTGTATTGTCTCACTTAATTTCTCAGCCTCAAAACAAGAGGGTTCCCATCTGCACAGGCAAGTAGTACAAAACGAGAGGTGAGCTGTCAGGAAGTCAGGAGGATTTTAAATGATTAAAAATGGATTCACACAGATTAGACTAGGTTATAAATTATAAACTAGACTATAAATTCAATGAACAAAATAATCACAACAGAACAGATTATATATCTAAAGGCAAGGACTAGTATTCAACCTGGTTGCAGTTGTTGTTAGACAGAAGGCCTATTGATTCCACATGAAAAACACAACAAAGCACAAGGACCCGCGTAAGGTGAAGGCATGTAAAGCAAAATATAAGAAAGGAGAAGGCACTTCTCACAGCTTCTTACAGCGTCGCTCGCATGGATGCAATTACAGGCTGTGCACACAGCACCTCCGAGTTAGAAGTAGTACCAAAATGATGCGAGTAACCAAACAAAACCATCAAATATTCAGGAGAAGTAAATCTATATCAAAATACTCTGAAGTTATCAGGACTGAAAGCAGTTTGACGTCTGTGTAAAGGCAATTCTGAGATTTGAGAATTCTTTAAAAAGACATAAAATATGTTGGAAAATAGTTGCCGAAAACATGTGAAAAGACTTTGAACGATACATTATTGAACTATGGAGTTAGAGGCTGAAACAGTTTTTCACCAGTTTTCCAGTCCAGGATTTTTTTGGGCGGTCCTAAAGGGTGGCTCGATGAGGCCACCCACAGAAGTTAATATATTTTGCTCAGTGTTTCAAAGTTAGTCATGTCATTTTTCTCATCATCTCACGATTTGGACACCTAATTTCATAAACATGTCGATATTTTATATTTTCATATTTCATTCAGATTTGTCTGGGTGGTTAACAACACTTTCTTCTTTGTTCTGACAAACTAAAAAGAAGAAACACTGAAGGATGAAAATGTGATAAAATGTCAAAGAGAATTATGATACGAACCAATCAGAACGATAACATAAAGGCTAAAGATAATCCTTGCAAAAATAATTATTAGAAAGATAAAATCATTAATAGCTGAGTGAGTCAGCTCCCAAAGCACTTCCACAGTCAGTAGTTGGCAAGAAATATCTCAGCCAAGCTGAAAGTCTCCAGGCCTGGTGAGTGACCTGCAAGTCATTACTGTGAGCATATTTAATATGGCGGTGGTGCAGCACACTGGGACGACGGTCTGGACCAGAGATGGAGCGCGGTCACCGCAGGGACACCATGTGAGGCACTGAAGTCAGGGTTTATATTTAACCTGCCAGTTACACCTTATTGCAAAGAGCTTTGTGAAGTCTGTTAATGTTGCCGTGAGCCAATAATGTTTGATTGATTATCTTTTTTTTTTATTTAACAATGATTGAGATGTCATTGCCCAAGATGATTTACAGGCACATACAGGATGATGAATTAACGATACAGGTGCTAAAAATAACCGCCGTCGTGCGCAATGACGGCCACTTTGGACACTTTGTTAGAGAGTCTCATCAATGTGGCACAGTCATCTGGATGAACCGATGGTTATGGGCACGTCTGCGTCCTTTTATGGCCGACTGTCGGAGCAGAAATAAGCACACAATTCAACAGTGACTGCAAGTGAGACTGTGATGTTTTGTCACGGGCATTACTCACGCTTTCTACTTTCAACTGAAGTGGTTAAAAATAAAACTTGAGGTTCTTTTTTTTCATGATACCTTGTGGGGTTGCATAAATGTAGACCTACTATATGGAGAGGAATGGAAAGTGATGGATGCTTGGAGGGTGGAAATCTAAAAACACACAGCATCGCGTTAATAAATACAAATGGTGCCCTTTTGCACTGCATTTTGCGCTCTATATTTCATGTCCGGGGTGTTACATATCATCAGCTTGGGACTCTACACCTCCTGAACAGCAGTTTGTTCTCTGAGGAGAACCTTCCCTGGACTTCCCAACCTATTACCACTGTCACTGTACATCATGGCAGGCGCGCTGCTTTAAAAAGGAATTGGCCTTCTAACGCTGCAATTTTTCTCCCTGCACATAACGCCTGCTTACTTCTGAATCACTGTCCTCCAATATCCTGAACAACGGAGTGTGACATTGTGAGTAGGTTGGGGATAATTAGACTTGAGACTATCATTTACAGCATTTTTTTGTTAATATGCAATCAATATACACATGTAATTAAGTTTTAATAATAAACAGGTGCAATTATTTTACTTATTATTTTATTTTTATTAAGTAATCATATTTAAGAACTCGTTTTGTTGTTGCCCAAGTTATGCAACAATCTTACATGAAATCCACGTCAACAAAAGACCCCTTTTTATACATAGAGCCACATATGAGATTTCATAACAGTCTGACAGTAATGTTAGCAGTAAATGTCACAAGCCAGATAGTATGGTATTTAAAAATGTCCCTGACAGCCTGGGAAGCTATAGCTATAACTCGCTTTGATCTGTTGAGATAAAAGCTCTTCAAAGAGTCCAGCACAACAGGGCACAAAACTGTAGCCAAGTTTCTATCTGTTCTGGGTTTCACTCCGGCCCATTGTATGCATGCCCACGCACACACACAAACACACACACACACACACACAGTCACATACAGACACTCAAACACAAGGGCATCCTGTCAGAAGTAGATCCATATCAAGTCCTGTGCCAGAGCCCCGGAGCCATGAGATATCTTGTGCTGAGAATTTGTTTGAATACATTATCTAGTTTTTTTTTTTTTTTTGTGGCTCCAGTGACTCTCAAACACAACTCTGAAATGAGTGCAAATTATTCATTTATGCTATAAATTGTGCCGCTGTCTCTTAAGTGGAATGCAAACACAGAAAAAAAGAGAGACTGCATGCAAAGTATGATGAAGCAAACGTTGGGCAAAAATCAACAGAAAGGGTGCGACACCTTTGAAACCTGTGACTCTTTCTTGACACTGATCATCTTCCCTGCCCTTTGTTGAAGAATGAAGGATGCAAAACACGTCAGCGGGGCCAAACATGCACACGTGACAGATATTGACATGCTTACCTTACACTTTTAGACCCCTGCAGCTCGCCCTTGCGCTGTCCGTCCGTGCTTTAAAAAAAAAAAAAAAAAAAAAGAAACAGCTAGCATGCTCTTGTCGTGTGCGCTCCCACCTTCACAGTGACATTGGTTTGCTGACTCATGACATCTATGACTTTGGGAAGGGTAAGTGGTCGTTACAACTGTCATAGCGTGAAGTGCACCATGAACCAGATGGCATGAGAGGAGAATTCAGGGGCCACACTACATGTAAACCACACACACACTGCTGACGGCGGAGGAAATGATGAGTTTACAGCTGCAACATGATCATGGGTTGCCCTTGACTCGCAAAGGTATAACACGACTGTAGTAGACTGTAGACAAAATCACATGATTTAAAGAAGCCTATAATTTTTAATTCACTTTAGAAGAAGATAATCTCTGTGTTTTGATGACTTTTGCAGCAGCCGATTGAACCAACAGTCAGCCGGCACCAGGAGGAAGATGCTGATGTATATTATCTGGACATCCCTGATGATTACTGCATCTTGTATTTACAGAAATTCTATCTAAAGGATGCAATGTGACAACGTGACCTTTGGCAATGAGTTTTTGGTTCTAACTGTACTGAATGTACTATCACAGCCAATTCATAATTAATTTCTGATACTGGCATATTTCGCTTAAAGGTCCAGTGTGTGGGATTTAGCAGTGTAGTTGCTGACTGCACCATCCTGACACTGTCCTCTGTAGTGTGTAGGATAAACTATGATGACTACCAAATGTGCTAAAAAACATGAAACTAATACTACTAAAGACAAATAATGTCTTTATCTGCGCCAAGTGAACAGAGCTGGACTAAAGGTACCAGAGTATTAAAGGGGCACACGTTTCTTTTAGATCGGGCCTTGGAGCCTCTTAGTATAATGGCAGTAAACAGAACTATATTTGCCTCTAACTATATATGTTGTGGTCTATAGTCTGAAGTTTGTTATGTTAATTAAGTTAGCTTCAATATCTATAGTTACAGAAATGCTTGTCCCCACAGTGACCCATCAACCCTCTGCCAGTTTCCCATCTGGTTAGTACCGCTAACACCAAATGAACCCTGAAGCAGCAACACCCCAACCTGGCACAGAGTGGTAGCATTACCTTTATATGACCCTGCCCTTTATACTATCTGTACACACCAATTTGTGTTAAGTTTTCATGTTGGAACCTTCATTTTAGCAGACAGGCTGCTGCTGTACCATTTCTTGCGCAGCCCTGCTCAGCATTACACCAAGGCCAGCATGTTGCTATTCTAACTAGCTAATTAATGAACCTGTCAATCGCACATCAGAGGCAAAGCCCGTGGGAGGAAAGGAGGGAGAAGGGAAGGGGGTGGGCATGTTCTTATTTTAATAATAATAATATATATCGACTACTGTTATTCATGTGGATTCAAAGCACCGCTGAATGATCTGAAAGTGCAGCATGGTGGCTGCTGTTATGAGATTCAGCAAAAGTTTCTCTTGTTTGATCTGCATGGTTTTTTGAGAAATTACAAACTTTTTTTTTTTTTTTTTTGCAACCAGGGTAATGATTTGCATGTGCTTGTTTGGACTATTCTCGAGAAACTCAGACATTATGTCTGCGGTGACAGATGCTGAGAGGAAAATATATGTGCTTTTTTTTTTTTTTTTTTTTCCCGCCACACAGAGTCAACTGTCTCTGTTTTGCTCCCGCTCTCTGCCTCTACTTGTCTTTTGTGTTACCCACATTAACATTTCCATGAGACATTTTGATGTCATTTCTCTAACAAATCCATCTCCGTGCAGCGTGTTTCTAGCTGCTAATATGAGGGTGAGTGGACTGCACTGCGTAGGTGTTAGCCTTTCTCTGTCATACACTGAGATAATTGGCGACCATCAGTGTAAACATCCAGCCCATCTTAAGTCAAACAATGTGTATGCGTGTGTATTTACAGCTCCTTGGTTATGTTTATAACTTTGGCCGGTCGCATTGTTTTGATGTCTTGTGTCTGGTTTTCAAAGGACGGTTGGAGGATAGGGAAGTTACGATGAATCGGGTGGAAAACCTAATACAGGTTTTGCGGAAACGCTAAGAAGAATCTTTAGCGAGCAGACGGCTGAGAGCTTCAAAGACAGTTTTGTATCCGGTTCAGCAGCTGAGGGAAAACTTTGGTTTAGTAGACTCCTTGTGAAAATCTATACACAAACGCTTTTTTGGAGCGCTAATTAAAGGCGCCTATTAAATATCCATATTTTTCCCCCTTTGTGTCGTTAATACATTAGTTTAATGACTGAACAGTGCGCTTTCAGTTTCTCACTCAAGTATGCTTCAAACGCTGCAAACCTGTGTTTCAACATTGTCAGCTGAGCCCCAAAGGTGCCACCACACCCCATTATTTCCGCCACAATGGAGTTTAAATGTTGGCAGCCCGTATCGCTGGGCTCTGTGTTCAAACACAGCACGGCTAGTGAAGTCTTCATCAGTGGCAGATAGCTGATGGCTGATAGCTTGTGTTTGGCCTCAGTTCAATTTGAACATGAGCTCAGATGTGTTTGTGAGCCCGAGGCTGTTGTTTGAAACCAGTGGGAGGAAAGAAAGAAGTTTGTTGATAGGGTGACTTGTAATTGGATACCCTGGACTTTTCTGCTGTACCCTGCATTTTTCTTTCTTTTTGGGGTCACGGTTAGAGGGTTAGAAGGGTTAGTGGTAAAATATGTAACTTGTACCTGCAATAATAATTCTTCTGTTATTGATCAGACGACAATAGAATCAGATGTTTGCGCTCTGTCTTTGTGAACACTGTTGTGAATTGCGGTCAAGTGTGCCCTGCCCAGTGCACTTTTGGTATTTCCGTAGCCAGGCTTGTCCAGCACACTTGGATAAAGGTGTGGGGATCAGAAATAATACATTATCATTATCATTATCTTGTAGCTGTCTTAGAGGCTGTGACATTCATGGCCAATCACATGAACATTAGTTCAAATATACTAAAGAGCAGATGATGACAAGCTTCTTAAATCGAATTCATGTTTTTGGACATGTTAGGGACCTGATGGTCACCATGTTTCCCGTACATAATAGTGTTGTTACAATGACCCACAAAATAACCATCTGCATTTAAATATTATTCTAGTGCTATAGATAAGAAACAAAGTAAAATAGAAATGGTAAATAGACTGTACTAGCGCCTTTCTAGTCTTCCAAGCACTCAAAACACTCTTACACTCTGCAAGGTGCAAAGTGCTCATCGGTTTTAGGAGCTAACCAGTCATAGGCATCCTGCCGGCGAAGCCTTCGGGAGCAATTTGGGGTTCAGTATCTTGCCCGAGGACACTTCGACACGCAAACTGGAGGAGTCTGAGGGAGGGATCGAACCAGCGGTCATGGTCTATTTTTTGGCATGTTGTTTTATTTGTTTTCTAAAATTATTTTTTAGTTTAATTAGAGTTGACTGTAGCAGCATGCAAATATAATTCCTGGCAATCTAGTGCACACCATTCATGTTTATCATACAAGTGATCCTGGTACTGTAATAATCTCTCAACAGTATAAAAACTAACCTGAAAAATCTCCATCCAATGTTGGTAACCACAGCCACATCTCTGCCTGTCTTGTAATTAAAAACGCGGAGCTCCAGGTGACACTGACACTGATGTGCACAGAGGGACAGGCATTTCAGTAGTTACTTCGCAAAAGTCTGGAGCTGCTTGCACAAAATGCAACCGGCAGTTCTGCTGTGTGTAATCGCGAGTGCAACATCGCTCTAGTTAAAGGCTGCAGATGGAACAAATGTCTGCTCTGAGCAGGCAGGACGGACCGTGAGATACACTGATGGGTACCAAGATTGCAGTACATTGCTGGATTGGCATCGCCACACCCTGTACCGCATCTGTTTCCCCACAGGGGTTCATAGCAAGTTGAGTCGAGTAAAAATGAGTGGAAATTATCTTCTGGCATTGTTACTGCAGGAGCAGACAAGGGACTGAATCATCTGTCAAGCTGCTTTTAAATGCTCATTTCACAAATGATGGAGACATCACCGACTAAAAAATGCCAACTGCTTATTGAGGGCGCTAATCTGAGCATGACAGGTCATACGCTTGTCTGCTGAAGTATTTAATGTTACACTTTTAGGAAGGAACACTTCATCGAGCTCACCATCTCAGCCTGTGCTCCGAGTGCACAATTATGAGTTGTGACGAAGGTAGAGTGAACGTTTGAGATGATGAAAATGAATTTTACTTTTTAATTTTATTTTAAGCTACTTTATACAATAACTTGTTTGCACCATTGTAAGAATGCACAACAAAAATCTGAATTAAGTTGGCCTCGACTGAATAATACATTTGAGTTGGGTTTGTCTCATAATTAGGGTGGTTATATTTGAGCCAGTAAGGCACTTAAAGAGATTTTGTTTTGTGGTTTGGTTTTTCACAAATGTTACCCAGTCCATGTCTGTGAATACATGGGCAAGGAGATTAACAGGGAATTTTCTCCATCCATCCATCCTGAGACTTCTAGGCCAGATGGGATATATAATCCCTTCAAACATGTTCTGGCTCTATGCCAAGTTCCTCTCCCAGGTGGATGCGCCTGGCATACCTCCACAGCCAGGCATACCTCCACAGCCAGGCATCCAGGACCCGTCTTAATCAGATGGCAGAACCACCTCAACTGGCTCATTCCAATGCAAAGTACGCAGATCAGCACCGGCGGGGGCTGGTAAGGGCTTAAAAACGCAAATTCACTGGTAATTTGGTTCCTAGTCTTCAAGCACAGCAGTGAGGAACAAGGAGTAAAAAACATCATCCTCATAAATAAGAATGATGACAGGGAGGATGGAGCAACATGGGAGTGTTGGTGTTTCTGATAGTGTAGTAACTTTGGGCTGCAGAGAGAAGAAGGTTATCAAGCCTGGGATGGGACAGACTGGCAGAGAGCTAGGATGGGCACCTGAACCGAAGCCATGAGTGAACACGTACTGAACATGGTCTCAGAGACTGGCAGAGGCCAGTTTGACCATGACATGGTGATTTACAGTAGCTCTGACCAAGACTCTAATTAGGTTATGATGAAGACACAGGTGGAGGCAGGAAAGACGTGAAGCAGGAGAGGAGCTGGACAGAGGTCGGGTATCTGTTCACGAAACCCTCTGGAAGGTTGAGTGGGGATTACAGCGGGATCAGGCCCAGGGTGCCATGAGATAAAACCCAGCAAGGTGGTTTTCTTGGACTGAGGTAAGACTGGACAGAACGGTGACGTACTATGGCCTCTTAAGGTAGAAAGTGGCATTCCCAAACAGGAAGGGCCAAGCGTGCTAACCTCAGCAAATATCTCTGCAACGCAACACACCGACATCTTTGACATGATGTCAGAACTGTTATTTCTTCACATTATGTTGATAATTTTACTTAATTACTGAATGTATAGAACTGAAATATTCGATATTGCAGCTTTAATTAAGGGAATCAGCCGCAGCACAAAGAGCCTCTCAGTAAATTCAAATGAACTCCAGATTGTGTTTGTTGTTCGTGCCTGCGCAAATATATGCAACACGTAATCTGCAGCTGCTTCGGATTGACTTTGTGACTGCTCAAGCCAATAGAAAATACAAATGTCTGACCTGCCAGTGGGAACAGCCAAACTGGGATTATCAGAACAATCATTGCCTACTCCTCTGAATCAAAACTGAGCGCAAACTTGGCGGTTCAGCTGTTTGATTTAGCAACTTCTCAAACCGCACTGGACAAGATCAACAGTTTTGGGCCAAAATATGTCCTTGTTGATAAAACTCACCCGTTCAGACTACATTAAGGCTTAAAGGTATGCATAATTAAGAGCCTGACCACTTAGACTGACAGGTTGGCGCTCTCGCAGGGGGCTGGTGCGAGCAGGCTTCATTAAGTCCACCTCAGCTACACCCACGCTCCATGTCTTTGTCCATTTTTAGATTAGCCAGTGGCCGGCAGGATCAGGAGGACAGAGGCACCATACTCTTTAAAGTGGTTCTCCAGAAACCTATGGATGATGTCGCAGAGACTACTCTACTATTTTTTTTTTAATACAGTTCATTCTTAAACACCGGATACCATTCATTGTCTATTGAACCTCTAAAACTGGAGCCCACGTTGACTCGAGACACACCAGAACAACTACCTTGAGACAACCTTTTGCAGTCAGGACAGCTGCTCATGGATTCAAATTAAACTATGGCAAGGTAATTAAAACCAAAGCAACTGGCTGCCACCTGAATCTCTGTGATATAACTTAAACAAATTCCAGAGATTTCACAAGGGAAATAAACTACATACCGTTTCGCCACAGAGAGAGAAACACACAGAGAGAAATGTACTTTCTAATTACTGTAGAGTTGAGTAGGAGTAAAAAAAAAATCAGGTAGCAGGATTCAGATGTTTTGTATCTGAGTGCAATCAAGTTTTGAGTGAATCATTTCCGTTCCTTGATATATTCCCATTTTGTTATAGCACAGTTACAGTGTGTTGCATGCACATTGCAGCGGTGCTGTATTTAGTGTCTTTTTGAAGTTGGATATCTTGAGGTGAATGTTTTTTTTTCTTTCCTTTTCTTTTTTTCGCTCTCTCTTTTTTTCTTTTCTTTTGTGTTCTCTATCCTCCTGTCTGTTTAAGCGGGGCCCTGTATTACATTAACAGCGCTGAGTACGTTTATTATTCATTACGTGTAATGATGGTTCAGTTTCTGGTTGTTTAATTAGCGTTTTCTAAGTTCATGTAGCATCTTGGTCATTAGTATTTGGCTTAATTTTACCATAATTTTATTATTATTCATTAGAGGAGTTCTATCCTGCAATTATGTTACAGTTCTGTGCTTTGCATTTAAAGATGATAATGACTAACACGTTTATGTCTCTTACAGTGGTTGACGTGCAAAGTGGAGCAGCCCATAATTGAACTTAGATGTTTTCACATTTGATTTTAGATTCACATTATCACACGAGCCATTTATCTTATTAGGCGTCTGAAGCGTCTGAATGCTCTTAATCATTTAGTGACAACAGGATATATCAATTTGAATATCATTCAAGATCAAACTGAAACAAATGTGATTTTAATCTCAGCGTGTCACTGCGCTGTACCAACACGGTGTGTTCATGTAATATGATATGACATGTTTGGTAGGCATCGGTTCCAGCTGATAGCTGCACAACTCATCGTGCCTATTGTAGTCGTACTGTTTAATTCAGCAGGTGAAACATGCGATGTATGGAATATCTCATGAATATTCTCCAGCTGTTTTACGCTGTGGCATCTCGGTGCCTGTCACGTCTTTTTTCTCTGACGACAGATATGCATCGACGGCGTATATATACCACTTCCCATCAGCTGCACAGTACTTAACCAGGAGAAAATTGAGTCCTCCTTTCATTAATTCTTCAATTAAATTGCAATAACTTACAATATATATCGGTGCATCCGCAGTAGCAGTTTTCATTCAAGTGATTCTGACTTTTAATTTAAAAAAAAACGCCAGCAACTATTACCTGATAGGGTATGATGATAGCATGTGTGCAAGTGCATATACACGTGAGATACGGACTCTGTATGCATGTGTGCGTATGTCTGTATGTAGTCACTTACCCCCTTGCCATTACAATTATGGCTGCCTAATGGAAATACCATTTAATAATATACACAAGTAACCTTATAGATTCCATTCACTGCTTTTCATCGAAAGCGTGACCCCTGAAATGAGGAAGAAATTGATGGAGAAACGGTAAAAAAAATTATCTACAGCAAGACGTATAGGTGAGGATGTTCGGTCTTACTTCTTTCTCTTCACCAAAAAAACTTTTTCCCACGAAAGTTTCAAGTCAGCATGGTTTGAGGTTTGTGGAAATTATCCACGGTTTACGGAGTGAAAGGCTTCCTGTTTTTCCTCTAAAGCCCCCCCTCTTGTACTGTGGCCCTTGTCTGAGGTTCAGCCAAAAAAAAAAAGAACATAACAGCATAGAATAACAACAGCAGCAACAACAAAGTCTAAAAAAACTCCCGCGTTATGAATAATATTTGAAATTCTGCTTGGGTCAGTCGGCGGTACGCTCGTGTTGTTTTGCTGACACAGGTCCTCATTAGAACCAGTTACTGATTAAAAACAAGCATACAGTATCCCGTCATCCTCCTACACCCCAACCCCCCATCGCTCTCGTCTTCTCTCCCTCACTCTGTCCTTCCTTGTGCTGTTGGTTCAACATCAAAGAGGCCAATTTGCATAGAGCGAGAAGGGAGTACTGAGAGCCAACCTTGTTTAGCTAGTCAGTGTTCTGGTGGTGCTTAATGGCTGCTGACAGATGAAAGGAAAACTGTTCCACTACCCAAACCTCCTAAGTACAGCCTCTTCTTTTCAAACTGGCATCATAAAAGATAATTCTCTCCGTAAAAGTGCACATCCTCATGACTATCTGCAAGTATGCACATCATAATTAGCGGCTTGAATGGGAACAATAACACAAACACTCCAAGTCACAATTTATGACATGCGATGAGCTCGCCCGCATGTAATTTCCTTGGGTATGATTAGAGGTTTCATTATCTTGTTTTCGCTATTATGTCCAATTTACCACTTAGATCAAGAGCTTGATGACTAAGCGGTGATTATTGGGACGATAACGATTCTTAGCTGACAATATTAATACCTGACCACAATGTTACATTAATCACGGAGACAGGGTTAATTCTGAACGTGTGTGTTTGTGCCTACATGTCTGAGCATGTGTTTACAAGGTTGTCTGTGTGCTTGCTATGAGTTGATGCTTTACATTACCTGTAATGAGATTACGGGTTCTATTTTCATCGCGGCGAAAAAGCTCGCAGAGGGAGGGCTGCGCAAGTTGCCGTTTTTTCAGTTGACCTTGAAATGCCCTTTCAAGGTATTTGTGTTCGCGGCCCAGCACACACACGTGGCACCGAGATGGGAGGCAGCAGATGGGTGTTTTGTTCAAATGAGCAAGGAAGGTTATTTATCTTAAATTAATTGTATTTAAATCTGTTCACGTTTACACCGGTTTGTAAGAAATGAATTAGTAATGCACTACAGTAGTGTGATCACTGTGTGAATAGTGTTAGGGATAACAACTTTAAATTCATTACTCACATTATAGTTAATCCCAGAGTATGCTGACTGGCAGTCAACATGTGAATAAACTCCAGCGCAGCACAGACAGAGCTACCTGACATTTCACTAAACATCTCTCAAATACATCCAACGCTCCGTGCAAAACATGGTCGTCAAGGAAACATTTCAGATCATTTTTAAAACTCTTCTGTGGTACAAAAAGGGTACAAGAGTGACATTAATTCCAATGAAACATTAAACACTCTCTCTCTAACAGTGACCTAAATTGCTTGCCGTAGTTGAGGAATTGAAGAGAAACATTGACATGTTGCGTAAACTGGGATTATGCTTCTCCAGGAGGTTGCTTACTTGTTTTTGTATGTAGTATGTATACACTTCATCTACATTTTGAACTTTAACCTCGTCAGGGTTTAAACTGGCCAATCATCTTGCTTGATGCATAGCTCTGCAAAACATGAAATTCAGATTTTGGATGGTAGGCACCTCATCACCTCCATCTGCCCTTTTGTGCAGAATATAATTCCAGTTTAAGCTAATGTGAGTGTTCTGTAAAACACCTTAGACTCTTCTTGTGCGGTACGATTGTTTCATAGAAGAACTGAAAGCTAAGAAACATCGTGTGACAGTCATATCTCTCTATTACACTGACAACTTAGGCGTCAGCTTGTTACTGTGCTACTGAGGTGATAGTTGATATCAGTTTGGAGTTTCACTGTGTCCAGAGGACAGACGCATTAGCTTCCTCGCAGGAACTGAAGGAGGAGGTTAACCTCCCGTGTTAAATGAATAGAAACCTAACTCAGAAGCTGTAAATTATGCCACTTATATTGGGTTCTTAGCTTGCTTGCAACAGGCCAAAAGCTCTTTCTTGACTTCGAGACATAATGTGCAGTCACCAGGACAAATGTCAAACAGGTTGGTAAAATAATGTCAAAGTGTGTGCTGGCTGTAGTGTCTTATTATTATTTTTTATTTCTACATGTATTCTAAAGAAATTGTGACATGTAGTTATGAGGCCATGGAGATGTTTAAGACTTACACTTTTACATTTACATTTGTTTGCTGTGATCATTTCTCCTGTTCACACTGGCCACAGAGAAATCCACTCTCAAAGCGATTTCAAGTGAAGAGCGGAAAAAAATTGTTATCTTTCTGAATAAAAATGCATTACAATATGAAGCTAATATGAGGCAGTTTGAGTTTGACAAATCAAAATCAAAATTTTGGGCGTGAATTCCTTCTATTGCTTGTGATTTAATGTAATTTACTCTTGGGCGAAAATGAAACGCAGCCGACTCGAGGGGAGAATGCATAAGAAACTGTTCCTGATATGTAATTTCTTCAGCTTGTCCTGTTGAAATGAGTCATGAATGGTCCTTTAATGCACCTATATTGAGAAGTTTTATTTAGTTTTGGAGGAGGAATATTAATGACATTAGCTGCTGCGTAATATGGGGTCCTTTGGAGGGAGGAGGATTCTTCAAAGAAAAAGTTTTGTCTGGCCAAACGGTGGAATATTGGAAATCTGAAGACTTGATTTTCAAAATACTCTTTTTATTCAACAACGCAGAAAACATCTGACAGACGAAATGCGGAGGCAGGAGTAAATAAACAAGTTTATCAAGGATGTTTAAGGACTGACAGTGTTCAAAAATAAATCTGTTGTCACTGGCAATATCATGAATCTATACACGTTCTGTCTATCCTGTCCTCTTATAAGCTCAATCTGCAGTTAGCCTGAACAAACCTCACAGTCTTAAATTAGATGCATTGCCATGAAAAACATTCTGAACTCAACTACATGGGTGACCTGTAAAAGCCTATAACTATATATATCAGCAGTATAAGAGACACGGTCTCTGTTTATCTATACCTGCCAGATGCGTACACCCTCCAGCTTGACTTAGAGCCAGCCTACACACGAAAGAAGAGCATGGTGAGCAGTCTCCCTCACCTTTTAGCATCTTCAGTGTCTTTTCTCCTGTGAGTTCTGACTGTACCAAAGCACGTTTACGTCTTCACGGTGTGACCTCCATCAGTATCCATCTCACCCTATTCGCAAACCCATAATCACTGTGGGGGAGGATGTTCAAGACAGTGTCAGGGCACCGTGACCGCCACTGAAAAGATGGAGACGAGTATTACACCAGACACACATGATTCAGATTTTTAAAAGGCATTGGTCAGAGACAGTTAACAGGAATTGTATCATTTCTGACCTGGGAGATTACAGGCAGTGATATCCTTGACTTCCCACAGGACTCCTCATGGGAGCCGCCCTTTAATGGATATGGCAGGGTGAGGGTGAAATGGTGATGGAATTGGTGTTAAAGACTGGTGTGTGTGTGTGTGTGTGTGTGTGTGTGTGTGTGTGTGTGCGTGTGTGTGTGCGCACACCTCAGTGTACGACCTCCCCTGCTGCATTCTTGGGTCACTCTGCTTGCAGCTGAGGCTGATTTTCATTCTATAAATCTTCTCCTTTGATGGATTCATCTCACATAATCTCAGACAAGAGAAAGGCAATTGAATGTAAAATGCATTCTCTCTCGGATAAAAAGATTTTTACTGATCTCCCTCTGTATTTCTGCAACAGACTTTTCATTATCGAGCTCAATTTAGCAAAACAGCCCTAACTATCAACAAAAATCTTACCCTATATGTTGAAGCAGTGTGCCTGGGGCTGCTAGTAACAATCAGTGACGGTATAACGAATGGATAGAGCCTGAGTGACGTTGCCCGTAAGTTTCCGAAAATATGTTGGATGCTTCTTCCGCCTCCCAGCTCATCTAAGTATCAGCAAAGACGTGGATTATCAGTGGGCCTAAGGCGGCCAAACAATGCCCAGGTGCTCGAATAAGTCATCTGTAACGGCATTTACCTGTCACTCAAGTGGCGATGCTGTTTATAATGTGCAACTTTAAGCAGTTGGAAATGCTCAGTGGAACAGAGTTTTACAAAGTCTTTTATTTTGAAGGGACTCTTATTTTGAAAGCCTTTTGTCTGTGTCTGTCTGAGTGTGTGTGTGTGTGTGTGTGTGTGTGTGTGTGTGTGTGTGTGTGTGTGTGTTCAGAGGCTCCTGAACACTTGACCTCACCATTGACCATTGATTTCAGCAACATCTCCACAACAAATAAGTAAAATAAATAAATAAATAAAAAGTATCCCACTCACAGTTGTCATGGAGGTTGCTGCTTGGTAACAATATACCAGTTTTACTTATCACAGCGACAGCGACTTGAGCTGACTCGAGCTCCCTACTAGACGATGATAATGCTGTTTCTTAATTTCCATGTTTGTTTATAGATCAACTAATGCTAACTTTCTGTCTGGGATAGCACATTTAGCATTTGCTTTTTTACACATCATGTGTGTAACCACCCAGTGTATATGTAAGCCCTTTTAGATTCCAGTCACAGTTGACAAAATCAATAGCCACAGGCTCAGAGATGAGACGTCTACTTTTGTCTGAAATAAGGACATGTATTCAAAAACAACAATGAACTTCAAATTGTAGATAGGCTCCTGTTTTCACTGCAAACAAGTCATGTGTGAGAATGGAAAGCTTGGCATCTTTTTCGCTTTTTGTTCTATCCTGACAGAAGCAAACGCTTTCCTCTTGGACCAACACAGCTGCAGCCAATCTCATAATTACAGGACCGGAGTTCCCAGGTGCTGTCTTAATCCAGACTCTGCGGGGGACCTGGAGTTGCAGCATCTCAGGGGGGGGATAGATTTTCCAGGGGCACCTGAGACACACGGAGCAATCTGCAGACTTCAGCAAGAGACATAATGCTAATGATATTGTACCCTTCGGTGATGTTCGGACCTTTGAGTATTATAGACGACATCCCTCCCTTATTTTTCAGATCTTTCATAAGCGTTGACTAAACGATCGGTTCATTAATTTTGCCTGCTCTCAGAAAGCGCTAAAACCTAGCCATGAGAGCTATATAAATATATATAAAAACACATATGGTGTTTCTATCAAGGTGAGGTGTCAGACACTAGTTACAGCTTTCCAATATATAGCTTTTTCATAGACCTGAGACATTATGATCATCATATAGCTGACAAGTAGAAATGAGTGATGGTGAGAAAAAAAAAGATGGACTGAGGAAAAAGGCCAGTCAGGCATTTAATTACAACCGCATGACAGCAAACTCAGACTCTCAAAAAAGGTGCAATCGTGGAAACCATTGTTATTACACCCACAAATTGGCCACAAAGAATCTCCCTTAATCCCTTGTGATAAATTATGTCTGAACTGAATCACTTTTAATTTTAGTTTGCTCTGTTGATTTTGGTTTTCTTTGTTTGTCTCCAATTTTCTGCCGCCGTGACTATGAGTCGTATTGTCCTATTGAAGATATTGATTTGCCTTCCGTCTTGTGATAGCTCATTTTATTATCTGCTTTTTTCGTAGGGCATTTGCTGACTGTAACCAGGTCTTGACAAAGGCTAGTTAAATTATTTGTCAGTCTGGTTATCTGGGTGTCTACTTGACCTTTCACTTCAGCAATTTGCAGTGACCAGTGTTGCAGTCCAGTTGCAAAGAAAAGCTTTGTTTTTACTGGCTTATGTTGGCCTCATCTTCAGCAATTCACTAGCCTAACGGACCAACCATAATTCTCACAATTTCCACATGGTATCTGCCAAAATAAAACAGGAAGTCACAAGACAATGTAGACATGAGACAAAACCGAATGAATTAACTTAAAGTTTCCTGGACATGACAGCAGCATTTATAACACCTGCAATAAAGCCTGTGTATGCACGCCATTTTAATGAATGTGTGTGTGTGTGTGTGTGTGTGTCTGAGTAATAAATTCTAAGACTGGCAAATTTGGTTTTACTCTTTCATATTAGCGTTCCATCAACTTTTGTATCTACTCATGAGTCAAAGGTCCTCATTGAGAGCATTTTAATAACAACCATGTCCGTTGTGGTAATAAATGATATCCCCAAAATGGATGTCTAGCAGATTGCTAGTGATTGGCTTAATTATAACAGATAAAATCGAATACAAATTACTATTCTAATTATTACTCATGAGATTGTGGGTCTTGCGTTAGTGTTTTACAAAACAGATAAGTGTTCATCTGAGGACAATAGCCCGCTGTCCTTGACATTGCAGAAGTAAATTAAATATAGCGCTGTCTTTGTGTGATTGGTAATTCATCAGCTGTAAGTCAGACAAATGAAAAGGAAATGTAATTAGAAAGGGAATTGGACCGTTAAGACACGCCAAAGCACGCAACAAGATCTGCAACATCATCTCTGCCATTCGTTATTATTCCAGCAGCCTCAAGTCTCAACCCAGGAAGGCAGAGCCAGAGGCCGGTGAGGTTTTAATGTCAAGCTGCGCGTTGCATCAATACCGAATGTATGTCTGTGAATTAAGTACAGAGCTGGAGCCAGGCGATGACTAGCTTAGTTTAGATGAGCCTAGCTTAGCATTATGATCTAGCTAAACATCCTGGATCTCTCCTTTAAATTAAAAAAAAATATGCCAACCAACTCCAAAATAAACAAACTCCGAAATAACACAGCTTTGATTTGTTTCGGTAATCTGGACACAAATATAAACTTCCTGTAGTCTGTTGTCAATCAAAACAGGTTACAGTATGTACATGTAACTGACCATGAAGCCATTTTTATTTTTTATTTGTCCTTTATCTTTTTGTTCCCCCTCTTGTGGGCTTTATGCTGAACTAGCTTAAGTGTTTTTCTGGCTCCTTGCATATCTACAGACATGAGAGTGGTTTCATCCATCCATCCATTATCTGTAACCACTTATCCCCATCAGGGTCGCGGTGGGGCTGGAGCCTATGCCACGCCCAGAGTTTGGGCGAGAGGCGGGGTACACCCAGGACAAGTCATCAGCTTATCCCAAGGAGAGTGGTTTCATTCTTCTTTCATATCGGTATCATTAATCTAACTCTCATTGTTCAATAGCATTCATTGATATATGATTGGTAAATTCATCAAAACATGAAAGCAAAGATCAGATCTATGAAAAACTTTGTATGTCTGAGCCAAAGCGTAGAACTCAATAGGTGATGTCAGGGCACCTGCTTGAAAAGGGGGCTGCATTATTTATGTTACATACGTTGATAATGACAAAATTGTGTTTAGTCTACCAGATAACTTCAGCGAATACTGTTAGTAATACGTTACTTAAAGTTATTTCTCTTGAACAATGTTGTGCCCTCAAAATGCCTTGGTGTCTCGAATGTAGCCACGATGTTCACCATCATGAAAAGTATACTTTTTTTTCTTACCCCTTAAAAAACAAAACTAAGTTTATCTATAAAAGTCATAATTTCTGAGCCGTCATGCTGGATTTGACCCATTTCTTCACCCCTTTTCATCCTTTACATAAAAACGGTTTTCTAACTGCTAATCTGCTTGGCCTTGCAGAATACAGACAGAAAATAGCTTCTCCTCTGCCTCGTGCTGCTCACATGAATGATGATGAAGCTCTCAAAGGCATCTCACTGGGGATGAACTACAGGAGAATTGGATTTCTCCAAAGATGGCAGAGAAACCTAATCGGGAAAACAATGGCAATACAGTGAGTGCGCCTCTGAAGTCATTGTGCTTTCTCCGCGGTACATACGCAAATTCTCACCTACTTATATTTGATTACATAAGTCAAGCATTTAGTTGCCAGATGAGCTACTGCTAAGGTCTTTTTATTTAGTTAGAAACCATACTTTTCAAGGAGAGTTTTCTGCAGTTATTTTACTGTGAGAATTTGTTTTTCTCAGATTTTTTCACTGGTTCTCTCTGTACTCCAGCTGAAGATGACCTGCATTTACTTTTATATTTTTTGAAATTCAAGAGTTTAAAAGTCAGTTAATGAGTCAGATTTGGTCCTTCATACTTAGTTATTGTAAACGGGTGTATGTTGACTTTGTTTCTGAAGTTGTGAAAAGTTATATAAAGTTGCCATGAACAGGTACAATATTTGATGCTATAGATGACAAGGGTAGTCAAGTTTAGTAGTTAAGTATTTGTAATTCAGTTTACTTAACAGAAAAATAAAGAATACGTGAACACATTTATTTTAGTGAAGTTTGTGTAAATGGACTGTTAAAACATTAAAAAAGACATTAAAACAAAGATTAAGTTCAAGTCTGTTTCTCATACAATCATACTGTTATACTACTCAGACTGTCTTATGTTGAAATTGATCAAAAACCAACATAAAACATAATAGTCAAATTTAGATAAAATAAATATAACATCTATAAAAACTGTTTGAATGAAATACACAAAGCAATCAATTTGAAATCAATAATGTATTTTCCCACCTCAGTTTGTTTTTTCTTTAGTAAACTCAGCTCAGTTTTCTTTGTAGTTGTCAGCTGATTAAATTAAGCTACCGTACATGAGTAACATTGTGGCTTACATGGTCTTTAAGAAAGATAATCACAGCTATATAATGTGCTTAATTAACCTGGGTATTTATAATTGGTTGCTTTCTCTCTATTTTTTGTTTTGTTCATTCTTTGGTCTTCCATACACGATTATTGTAATATATTATTAGCTTTGTCTCTCATAGTATTTTACACTGTTACTGAATCATTTATTTATTTTTTACTAATAACTATTTGTTTGTCCTTCAAATGAAACATGTATTCAGTTATTTTAAATCAGCTCAAATCTTTCTTTCTGCACTCAAAGCATGTTTACATTAACAGGCGTATAGTTTCACAGAGGGTGGCAGATCAATGGTGTGATTGCAAAAGAAATTAGTCCAACCAGCAGGCAACCTCAGCCTGACGGATTTACAGAAAAATCAAAGGGAACACAGACAGGTGGCTCCCTTAATCTGACAGCAGTTTGACTGTTCCATTATCATTCTGTTCAACATTGTCAGCCAAGGCGTATTATTCTTAAGCCCACGTTTAGCTCGACCTGGGGATATCTAGGTCGTGGTCTGTGTGCATGTGGATCAAGCTGGTGTTTTCCAGGTACTGTACACAACTGGCTTCCGTCAGATATGAGATGTTGTTTGGTTGTAATCTTTTCAAAGCTATTTTTTTTGTGCGAGTCATGATCTGATGGATACTATTTTTTGGTTTGTTTGTTTTTGCCTTTTAAAATGAAACAAAACTGTGTTAGGATGTCCCAGAAATGAATGAGATGAAGATTTGAGAATGGAACCTACTGACTGACAATGTAATAAAATATGATACATTTACAAAGAATAAAGAGAAAAAAAATATATTTTTAATTAAAAATTAAAAAAAATGGTTGATGGACACACTTCAATAAATCAATATAGATTTTCAGTGAACATTGACATTTTGTCAAAAATCAATGTGGACCTGTGTCTGATTAAATCACATTTGATAACACGGGAGAAAATGTGTGTACAACAGCCAGTTTAATGTCCTACATGGCATTCATGTCGTAGGCTTATGACACCTCCTGTTGTGCCTCAAATCTAAATGTTCTTGTTTGCACTAATTTTTATGTGGGTCATTTTTATTTTGTAAAGTAAACTTCTAAGAGGCTTAATAGACACACAACATCAACCAACTAGGCCACATAAAGCATAAAATCTAATTTGTTAGCCAATATAAGCGGATCAGCTACTGTAGTCCATCTTAGAATCATGAGTGTCCTCTACAATATATTCCTACTTCATCTCATTGTCTGACACTAATGAGCTGGAGAAAAAAAGAAAGTGGAACAGCGAATAATAGATTCGGTAGTATAACAAAAAGGGTCAGAACCCAAGTTCTGCTTTTAACAGAGAGTGGATTAACCTGGTGCTAGCGAGGGTCTAACTGAGTTGCATGTTAATGAGCACATTAAGCCTGAGTGTAGGGTGTCAGTCACTGGTAAAAATGGCACCAAACTGATCCAACTGTAGCAAAAAAGGGAGGGAAGGACAATCTGTCACAAATCGTCTGGCATTCTTGCATCATTCTTCATTCTCCTGTCTCCTTCATGGCTCTAACCTGGTTTTGACCTTTGCTTGACAACTGAATTCAAGATTTTGGACTCTCTTTGCTGCCTTCTGCCATGCTTGAAGGTTTCTGCCTGTCCGTGTCAGCATGGTTACAGTACAGTCTGTCCAGAATTAACCCTGCTAACTCGAAATCAGTCAGGTAAGAGCTTTGGGCCCAAGCCAGAGCTTGTCTGCTCATCAGCGTTGCGGGGGCTTTCTTCAAGAAACCACTGCTTGTCAAGATAAAGCCGTGGATGCAATCTGTGGGTAACCTTAGCTGCTTTCCCCCGCTAGCCAGCCTCCAGCTGTGTCTGTGCTGCCCAACGCATCAGCTTGCACCCTTCCTGTGTCAGAACCTCAGGTCAGGCCAAAGCAATTATAGGGGCTACAGGTTCCTGTCTGCCATTCCTTTCCCGGTGTTCCCTGATCTTTGAGTTGCAGCCACTCTCTGTGGTGTCTCAGACGTGACTCACACCTCCCAACTTTTCAACTACACAAGCAGAAGCCACTTGTGGCTATTCATTCTGGTCCAATTACACCATATAGCTTCGTGGCTGCATATTGTAAGTGGAACGTTCCCCATCTTTACAATGCTTTTCATAATCGACTTTCTGATGTGATCAAGGATGAGTGGGCCGCCCAGGAGTGGAACACTTCAGCAAACCCAAAGGACACTCTGAGTACCTGTGTTCAGCCTCACAACTGATGACATCCTCAGAGATATTATTAATAAATGTGTGTTTGTTGATCTGCAAGTCACAGTCAGAGCATGTGGAGCGCATCAAATGTGTTCTTCAAAGGCTCCTGGAGAATCGACCCTTTATGAAAGCTGAAAAGTGTGAGTTTCACATTTCCAAGGTCGCAAACTCCTCCACCATGCTCACCTCCCTATACTACCTGAGTTAAAAAAGACTTTTTATCTCATTCTTTCTGACCCCTCTTAACAATTTGTGATTAAGGTGGAAGCCTCCCATTTCAGGACTGAATTTTGCAGCCTTCATTGGCTCGTATAGCAAAGATGAAGGGGCTCCTACAGTAGTTTCAACTAAAAGTATTATTATTAAATAAGGCTCGGAAATCCCCTTTTTGTTTTCTAAATGAGTGGCACCAAAGAAAAATTACTTACTCCCTGTGTGCACTTACTGTCTGTAGTGTCTGTGTAGGAGTGGTTGCACAGTCGACGTTTTGACTTGTTACGGCAGGAAAAACAGAGCTGGACTTAACAGTAATGATTCTGTCCCAGTAACAGTGACAATGAAACAGGATGCACAATAGCAGGACCTTCCCTAAGGGGAATGCAGCAACCCTTAATACACCTGTGAGCTTCTTGCAACATGTCAAAAGGTCTACCGTGAAATCAATCCATTATCCATGCCATTCCAGCTCAATCAAGAGCTCTGAAGTAGTTTTTCTTGTCAGGACACGGTCCACCTCAGCTTGCTAAAACCAATCTCAATGAGTTTCCGAGATGACAGACGACCTTGATGTGGGAAGCTTGGTAAAGCTGTACTAGTCTGTGTTCATTGATCTTCTGTGTTCTTGCCGGGAGCTGTCTATTTCTCCATGCCATGTTGATATTTGTGAAAGATGTACAGTAATGCACTTGCTAGATTCCTGTTCCCATAATCCCTTAACATCCCCCTAGCTTGCAGAGACCATTTGTGCAGTAAATGTTGTACGGTCTGCTGGCTAATGACATAAAAGTATACCCAAGCATACCCAAGGTGCTCCTGTGCGGGAATAAGGTAGAGCACCTAAGCACCTTTAACGCCCACCAAAGAGACTTTATTTTGTGCTTAGACTTGCTTCACTACTCGATTTTCGGCATGTTTCGAAGGTGTTGCATAAGAAGTTCAGTTATGTCCTTATTTTTGTCTCTGTTGCCACCCTCAAGACATGCAGCCTTGGAACAGAATGTAAGCTATCAACAGACTGAAGTTCACCACAACTAACTTGATGCTGTTTGACAAGCTCACCACAACAAAGAACAGCACACTGACCCGAAATGACTGGTGGAACATTGTCTGTTGCATAAACTTCAGGACTTAACATGAGCAGTCTATTACGAAGTCAGATAATCCAGAGATGACCTTCCATAAATTGCATATGCCATATTTAAATTTAAATATTTAATTCATAATATTCTGTATTGATATCATCGTTATATTATTAAGACTCACAGTATCCTGTAATAATAATAAACATAAAAACAATAGTAATAATAGTAGTAGTTACTATTACAGTGACTACTACATAAATGAACCTTTGGTGAGACAGATTTTAATTAAGAAGCTCAGTGACCACCTGAAGCGCAGAACCAGGCAGAACATATATCAATGTAAAACACATCAACTCCCATTTTCTGTTCTTGCAATCCCACCAAACACCTAATTCCTTCTCAAGGGCATCAGCTTCGCAATGACACGGACTTTCCATTAGATCCAAGCTAACACCGCTGTCAGGTTACCGTGTTTCTGCTTTGCTACCAGTGGCAAACAACACAACACACTAACACACTTACAGGGAGCTGACAGCAAAGTCCTGTGCTCTAGCTAGCTCCTTTAACGTTATAGTACTAGTAATAGTAATTTATGTTTCAGTATGTTTCATCAAAAATGCTCATAACCTAACAGAAGGTAAGACATTACACTCTGCCAGTGATACTTGTCGAAGTAGGTGTGGTCACCTCACCAGATGTCCAAACCTTGCTTTGAAGTACTCTTTTCTTAACCATCTCCAGTTTCAGGGTGGAAAGGTCAAATGTCATACTGCTGTGCAGGCCATTACATGTAGGGAATCAGCCAAAACACATTTCACTGGTTCCCAATTGATCAGCAACTAAAAGGACAATGGACAATGAAAGTCTGACGGGCATCGAGCCATGAAACTAATAGCTACAGCTAACATTAGCATTCAGCACTGCCTAGCTTACATTTCCATTTGATAGTGTTACACGATATGATGCGAGGAAAGATATAAATTAATCCTGAAATATCAATGCACATCTTGGATGTAACGTTAACCATCTTGCTAGTTCTTCACCCAACCTCAATGGAACACATACAGACAGGTGACAGGTGCAGGAAAGACCTGAATGCAGATGCTTCTACACAGGTGTACCGCATGGTACAATGAAGCAATCAATCAAGCATCCAATCCTGTTCCTGTTCAAAAATGTTGACTTTATTGGAACATTGATGGCAGGAGCAAATTTGAGGACCGTAATGACGCATTAGAGCATTGTGTAAAGAAAACATAAAGAAAAGAGCAACTCCTCTCTCATCTCTGTGATCAGACATGTGAGCAAGAACAGTCCAGATAATTACATGTGGTACTGCTGCATTGGATAAACCCCTCATTACATAGATGAATGCACATTTTAGAATTCAGCGGAGTAAAACCGAAGGCGCTGGTCTATAGACGTGCAGAAAAAAGTCATATGGTCAGATGAGTCATCCTTTCACCACATTCTTGACAAGTGGGTGAGTGCATGTGCGGCGTACACCAAGTGAACAACTGTGGGAGGCATTTTGCTGGCATGCTTTGGGTCCACTTGTCCCCTGAGAGGGTAAGACCACTGCAAATCAATTCAAAGTTGTTCTGAGTGAAAACCTTTATCCTGCGATGAATCATTTCTATCCTGATGGGAATGATCTCTTTCAGGTTGATACAGTAATGCTCCCATCTGTAGGGCGCAAAGGGTTAATGAATGGTTTGATGAGTATGAAAATGATGTGAACCATCAAAACACCAAATGAGAAAATATCTTTTGGAAGAACAGTGTTCCGTCCCTGCAGTAAGTTTCAGAGTCGAGAATCAATTGACTCGAATTGAAGCTGTTTTGGCTTCCGGCCAGTTGACCAGTTTGCTATCACAAAACCAGCCAGTTCCCTATCTGATCGTGCCCTGGAGCCACTTTCAAGGAAGCCCCCCAGATGGAAGAGTGGCTTCAGCACTGCCTTACTGCTGTGCTTTGTCGCTCTGTACTCCCTGCACTGTGACAGTTTCCATTTCCTGTGCTGCAGCATCCTGTTGGGCCTGTGCTTGATCTCAGGCCCATGCCACTGAGATTTCCATGGCCCGTCTCTGCCATGCCCTACGGCCATCCACCTGAGGTCCACACCGGCCTTGTTCAGCCCTCTTTCCTGTGTAGCTCCCAGGTTATTTGCACCTGTGTTCTTTGTCATTTGACTTTCGTGTTTGTTGACTTGCCTGTTGCATCTGCATTTGGGTTCAGTTGCTTGTGTCACCTGTGTTTCCCTGCTTGAACTGTAACATAGTGAGCTGTTGTGTGGCATTAAGGCAAATATGAAATATGTGTGAACCTGTGAACATAATGTTACTAACTCAACCAGAACTTTTATGAAATACAACATTTGAGTTTCCCATCCTGAACATGACATCATGATATAACCTTTCTAACAGATTAATGGCAGATTTGTTGGTAGAATAAATAGGACAAACACCAAAACTATCACTGTAGATCACAAGAGCTCTGTGCCGCAGTGCACTTTCTGCAAATTGGTTAACATGAACACCAAAAAGAAGTGGCTGCCAAAAGGGAATTGGGCTCTTCCACTATCTGTGTATCCTAGGTGTAGGTATGAGGAAGCAGAAGGTGAGGTGGTCCTAACAGAAATCAGGTAAACGTGTGTTTTCTCCCCTCGAAGTTTAATGCAAATTACTAACATTAAGTTACTGCACAGACGTGTTGAGCCAATCAATTAACGCAAGGGTTGCTATCGGAGAGACTATCATGGGATGGATCACAATAGTGCAGGTCAGCACATATATCCACCACTAATTCGCCCCTGAGGCCACAGTGAAAAAGCTTGTGATCATGGCTCAGTTTTGCAAAGCGCAGCTAAAGGGGTAACACCAGGAGACTGAGAAGCAACGTCTCCGCAGTATGTACTTTGAAGTAATTGCATTTCTCATTTGCCTGCTGTCATGTGACCTTTAAGCAACCTGTCACAGCACAAAGTCATCTGTCAAATCGGATGCTTTTATGTGTGTGTCTCTGCCATTGTAATTTGCATACCACCAGACAACTTATAGAGTTGCGCGCATCCTCACACGTGGAATGTGTTTAGTAATCAGTTGAGTGCACCTCTCTCTGCTAATTGCTTATGCTTTTCAAGGATCTTACAAATACAAAGAAGATAAGATAAGTTTGGGAGGGCGCACATTCTGCTGCTTTGGTAGATTTAGAAAAGTTCATGCGATATAAGAGGGTTACGTTTTTAATGGAAAAACCTGTGGCTCTAGCATATGTACAGTATATGGAGTATGGTTGTGACAGGAAAGAGAACATTTAATTAACCTACCGAATAGGACAACAAGGTGAACGCATGACAAAAACATATTATGCAGGAAATTAACAAGAGGAAGGAGACAGAAGCAGTAATTATAACTCCAGACAAAGAAGTTTTAACACATCTAAGAGTGCTTGCTGGTCATAAAGTTTGAGACTGACCCTCACTAGGCTGTTAATAATGCACTTCTGTTCCTTGTAATTTCTTATGAGCAATCTTTTTTATGTCTTCACATTTCTTCTTCATTACCTCAGACACTTGTTTAATAACTCCTACTGCATTGCTTTTACACTTGTTTTTATACAGACACAACTGCAGTCGCTGTGTAATTAGCCTTAGTTTTATTAAATCAGATGCTAATTTTACAGACTGAAAGTGCACATAGGCAGAAGGATCATATTTGTACTGCACTCCAGACGCGCTGTTTCCAGTTATCTCGGATTGTCATTGTTGTATCGTATCAACAGTGAAAACCATCACAGACACAGCACCTCACTTAAGGCTCCATTTATCGAATGTGTCATATATGTTTTTATTAGTGTACAATCACCTGAAAATAAGAATCATTTAGGTCCTTTTCCACACAGTCCACCCAGAATGGAAAAACTAAACACTGACTCTATTTAGGACCTTTCACAATTTTTGTATATTTCATGTCTCCCCTTCACACTGGGAAAGAGAGGATGAGGCAATGGGGTTGCAATCCTCCACTAACCACTAGATGCCACTAAATCCTACACACCTTTGAAAGTTTTTTTTTCTTTTTTTTTTCCCATGACACCCCACCTCCCTTCCCACGGCCATATCTGTGTCCAATTAAGGTGTTTTTCATTATACAGTCTGATTTTAGTTGATTAAATCAGACCATGAATCAGAGTAATTAATCAGAGGAAAACTGTATGTTTATTTTTTGGTTTTAGTGTTAGTGCTCATTTCTTTTCTACATACGAAGGTGAAGACGCATTTTTTTTTTAATGTGGTTTAATGTGTTGTACATTACAATAAAAAAATTAAAACAAATCTTGCAGCCACACCAGAGTGCCATGGGGACCACATGAAATATGCCTTAATGTGCTACTAACAAGCAACAGCGAATACTTCATGAAGAAAAATATAATTCTACCTAAGTTATGTTATTATCAACACAACGAGGAAACCTTCGTGAAAATATCCAGCGAGGTGTAAAATGTCAGTGTATCTGCAAAATGTTCTCAATGTGTTTCATTTGTTTTTCCTACAATATCCCCTTTAATGAAACATTATCTGCTCATAGCTACTGCGAGCATTATTTGACTTCTTAATAGTGTTCAGGCAATCAAAGCACGTTGATAAGGTTACGAAAACATTGCGACTTGAGTCAGACAGTCAGTTTATCCGATTAACTTTTATTTAATTGAGACCACAGTCTTTCTCTAACCTTAAGCTGCTTCCCTTGCCTAAATCTAACTAAACGTGGGATTCAGTCTCCGGAGTCAAAATTCTGCAACTCATATGTCCTCTATCCAATTATGTACCACTTTGCTGAATAAAACTGAACAGAAACACGATGTCGCCTTTACCTCAAAACATACAATAAGTGGTAGAAGGCATTAGTATTCTGGGAGACAGTTGCATTTTATTCCCCTCAAAAAGTATAGTCTGTTTCTCCGTATCAATTTAACCAATGGCAAATTTAATTAATTTGTGTGTGCGTGCGTGCGCGCATGTGTGATTACTACTCCCTGCCCATGCAGCAGAATAAATTAAGTGGCCAATTTAAATGGCCGCGTGTTGTGTATGTGTATCCAGTTGACAGAACACCGCAAGAGAATGGCGAGAGCATGTGAGAAGGAGAGACGGGGAGGGAGGGGGAGAGAGGGTTAGACACTGAGGGAAATAATTCTGAAACGTGCACGGGAAACACCTCTATTTTTAGCATCTCCTCAGAGAGCAGCGCAGAAGCATGAGCTGAATGATTTCGGTCTCGGAGAGAGTGAGAGGAGGAGGGGTTGAGAAAATGGATTGAAAAAAAAAAGAGAGAGAGGTTTTATTTTTAGCTTCGGTGCATTCATACATTCATGAATCCATATATGAATTACGTTTCTTGCCTTCAGCAAATCCCATCCTTTGCTTTTGTTGCTTGGCTTATTCGCAAGCCCCACACAAAACGTCTTGGTGTGGTGGAACCCTATTAGTTGTGGCAGGTTCAGGACACACGTGTGAAGCCAAAAGAAGGAAGTATGTGCGCGTCGGGGGTATGTTGCTTGTCTGTGAGCTGGCTTGCGCGCTCACGTCCGCAAGAGTGACATAGCCAGTGTGCCCTGCTGTGAAATATCCTGAAATGGCTCGCCTTCGGGGGGGTTTCTGAAAATATGAACCGAAACGTGACTGCATAGTCAGTGCTTCACGACTGAATGGAGAGGAGGGGAAAGGGAGGGATGGGGTTAGACGGAGGAGGATTTGAATGAGAGGGAAGTTAAAGAAAGAATAGAGAGAGAAAATGAGTCACACAGTATAAGACAGGGGGGAAAAAAAAAACAGTGGACAAAAACAAAATGAAAGATGTATGCAAAGAAACAGAGGCAGTGATCTGCAGGGGTAAGTCTGTCACGTGCGCCGCTTCTCTGTGTGTCAATTTCCGTGGCACCACTGTGGCTAAAAATAGAGTGCATATAAATAGACTCTGGTCTGATTTTTACTGTCCGAATGACAAAGTGGCCTCAATATCTTTATCCTTTATATCTCTAGGATAATCAACCTTAATCGAAATGATTAAAAATGACTTGACATCACAGATGATGGGAATCCCGGCTTTCTGCTGCTGTATTTATTTAGACCCCCGCACCCCGTAATGCTAGGTATCTGAGGTATGTGAGGATGCGTAACCCGAGGGGGAATGATATTGTGTTGACAGGGCATGTTTAAATTGCTTTTTGGTTTTGACTTTTGACTTCCCCTCGCCCAGGTTTGATTGTTTGCAGGGAGGGTAGCACAGGGTAAGCACTACATTTTGATTGGAGTCAAGGATGCTCAGGAATAACACAGGAAATTGATTTTTGACCGCTAAAAAAAAAACTACATTGAATACAAAACAAGCTCTCACATCTAGTGGCGTCAAGTCACCCGAACAGATTTGGTGTTTTTTAGTTAGTGCGGTTCAAAACACACACATACTGTTCAGACTTCCTTTGCAGCATAATCCGTCTGTCATATTCTCCATATGTTCCAAACAAACATTTCTTATTTCAAGTTATCCGTAGTGAGCTGAGCCGTGACTTTCAATGGCTCTTTGGCAACTGTGCTGTGTGACTTGCATTGACATCAATTAAACACAGAACTAGGCAAGAAAAATGCCATTTCTAGGTAATCAAGTATTTTCAAGTCCCCCAAGCAAAGCAACAAAATAGATTACATTGCAGAAATGTGGTTGTTGCTCTCTATTATTGTTAGGACATTTTATGTCGGTGCTCTCTAAAAACGTAGGTAAGAAGTTTATTGTTGCATGTAGTCACACATCTACAAGTACATCTATCCATTTTACGCAATGGCTTATCCTTATCAGGGGAATCCATATCAGGGGGCTGGAGCCCATCCAGGCTGGTACTGGGCAAGAGCAGGGTACACCCTGTTGCTCAGTTCATCACAAGGCTAACGCATAAGACAAGTATCCGGAGAGAACTCGCACAGACACATGCAAATGACTACAATTTATTATCATGTGCAATAGAACAGTAAAAGAAAACAACAATAATGGTTAATATGAAAGTAAAAGAACTATTTTCTAGCTGTTGGTGCGAACCACCGGTCAAGCTGCTCTTTTAGACATTTAAACAAAGAGCTAATTATCTTCAGACAGCCGTAATTAGGCCAGAAAATCAACAGACAGACTGAACTTCACAAATTCAAGTGTTTCAAGTTCAAAATCTGTGTTGGAAACTATAAAGCTTATGGAAAAGACACAACAGTGTTTGTTTTGATAAAGCTCCTCATACAACACAAGATGGAACCAATGTGGAGAAGTGAAGTGAGCCAAGTTTTGGATTCTGGGCTCTGGTTGGATTTTTAATTTGTTCTTTGTCCAAATGTGTTAGGAAGGAGAAGGTTTAGTTTCAGGTTTCATGTGTCCCAGAAAGAAAAACCCTGATCACAATATTCTTCTTCAGTGCAAAAGCTGTTTGGAAAGTCAAACTCTGTGCTGAGTTAATGCCATTCTGGTCCATGTGGTTCAGTTTTTGGTTTCACATTATGCATTGCATTTATTAGAGATTTTCAGAATTGATTAGACAGAACTGAGCATGTTCAGCCATGTCGAACATTAACAGGACCAAATACATAGCATAGTTCCCTGACCTTTTGACATTTAAGTGTATCACGAGTTTAGGTAAGGCAATGTCATGTCCCAGAAGTGCATATACAAAGAAAACGGAAATCGTTCAAAAGACTGAGCCTTAAGGCACTTCACAAGTAATCAAGGATTACTGGGAGACAAACCAAGCCACAAGCAGTAGGCCTTTGGTCCTCAAGCATAAGGAAAACAGTAATGCAGTTGCTGACATATCAGTCTGTCTATAAATATATACGGTTCACAGTACCAGGAGCTGTACAAAGGTCAAGGTGTGTAACACAACGGCCTCGCCAGATTCAGCATTTGACAAGATGTCGTTTACAACCGTGACAAGAGCAAGTTCTGCCCTGTGCTGCTGAGTGAAATTTATTTTAAAAAATGTATTATATAGGTCGTTTTGTGCAAAGATAATCCTCTTCAAAGCTTTGGGAACTAAATGCCATTTCAAAATGGATCACAGTTGGAGAGATCAGAAGAGTTCTTACTTTGGCTTTCTTACTGTGACTGGGAGTCTTAAAATATTCAGGAAAACAACCAGAGGACAAGAAGATATTCAGACCGGAGAGCAGACCTGGATCTGAAGAGACTTTTTATTTTTCCAAAATGAAAACGGTCGGTGTAACATCAGAGGAGCAAAAAGATATTATCATATTTACGAATAATCTGCCTGAAGGAGCTAAATGTATTTTGAAAGGGGCATGAACCCTCAGTAAAAAATGAAGGGAGGAAATCCCAGGCTGAACGCCATTACTGTTATCTCGAAAGAAGGTTAAAAATGCCTCACGCTTAGCGTTTGGAAACTCCATAAAGAGTAAAGAGAGACTCACTAAAGGCGAGTTCAGCAGGTCCATCAAAATAACTCTTGGGCACCATAAGCCTGAAGAATTGTATTTGCTAGAGAACATTCTCAAGATATTTGTAACATCATCCATTCTGTATTCACTGGGATCTATATTTCTCCTGCATTTTGGTATCAACTAGGCTGTTAACATTGTATTTTCTAAATAAAAGATGATGATGATCTTAAACAGTTGTGTCATTTTTGAATTCTTTATAAGGAAACTAGAAAAAAGCCTCAGAAACTGATGAAAGCAAGGCCGCTAAAAACTGAACAAAGCATGGTGCACCTGAGAAGAGCTGTGGAACATCCTTCAATTTTTCATTTATTCTTTTTTGTTTGTTTGTTTTTGTTTCAAATTTGTTCTTTCACATACCAGAGTTTGATGCATTTGGCCCCAAACTCAGGCTCGCTCAACATATGCTTTTATTTCTCTGTAGCGATGGGTTTAAATCTGATTTCAGAAGGAGGACTAATATTTATGGCTGAGGAGCACAGAGCATCAGAAAAACGTACTAATCACTTGTGCAGGTAAAATGAGGCAAAGACCTACATGAGCAAATATAGCAGTAAATGTTTGAGCTGTGAGAACAATCTGTGATCACACACACACACGCTTTAATCTTCCAAGACCACATAATGAACCTTCATTTCAAGGGTGAGAGCTAAATGAAGATACATTTGTGGCTTCTTAGAGACCAAGTCATCCTGTTTGAAATGAAAAGATCTAAAAACTTAGCTGCAGGGCCACTTAACGCACCATCCGCGCGGATGGTAAAATCACCACATTGTCATGATGCAACAGATGCACAAGTTTTTTTTACATACAAATATAGCATTATTGCTGAGGGGAGGGTAATTAACAATAGAGCAGCGTCGGAGCAAAACACTTTGAACATGCATTGACACCTCAAAGCTTCACAAGCAGTTAAGGGACTCCATCTAAAAACATAATTTTATAGTCGCTGTTCGAGAGCAGGATCGGGAGTGAGATATTTATGTCTAATTAATTTATAGCATCTGGCATGACCTGCTCCTTGTGAGTGACACTATGGGCATTCATTTCATGAGTCAGTGTGCACAGTGTATAAAATGCAGTCAAGTGGACAGAAAGTAGTAGCTGTACATGTAGTAGTTTCTTGACGGGGGGGCATGAGGTGAAGGTGATCCTCAGGTCTGCCTTAAAGGGATAGTTGAAGCTGTATGGCATCCCCGTCAGTAGTGTCGCACAGCCACACCGACTTACCCCCGACAGTGTCCTGTGGGCCGAGTTCTGTCCAGGTTTGGTCAGCAACGAAAGTAGTCCGGCAGGTTTGCTGGGACACTTAAATAAAACGTTTTTCTTCTCAAAACAGCATGTGTTCAAAAGAGTGATTTATTTGCATCGCAAAACCGATGTCCTCGAAAAAGTCACACCTTGTAATCACTTGGTCCTACTTTCTCTCTTTTTGTATCTCTGCGCTGCTGCAAGATGACAGACGAGGGCTGGGCTGCCCGGAGAGAGCCTGGTGGGGCGGAAGGAGCGGAAAAGTGCCCCATTCCGACGCAGCACGTCTGCGAACAAAACTAAACAGTAGCGGCCACTTGCAGCAGCGCAGGGATGACGGGGATGCCATACAGCTTCATGTCAAAAATCCCAAACTATCCCTTTAATGTAATAATAATAATAATAATAATAATAATAATAATAATAATAATAAAAGAACGGCCAACTAAGAACTTCCTTCAATTAAATCAAGTCATTGTCGCATTGATTTCCTCTGCCTATTTTCTTCACTCCGCCGGTCATTATCCTCCAACATTTCACCTCACTGCAGAAATCTTGGTGTAATTTTTGACTGCAAAGTTTGATTGGCGTGTGAGGATAGGATTTCAGTATGCCTGTGTCACTTTGCATCAGATGATCACACTGAAATAGACTTATTTATTTTCATTTGGATTTTATCTGTACAAAAATGTTCTATCCAGTAGCCTAACCTGGAGCATTTTTCCATTTTGACGTTTGTTAGAGTGATATTTGACAGAAGATCCTGTAACCTGGTTCAGACAATATCAGTTGTGTAACAGTCAGTGCTTTATTACAAACAAATATCCCATTAACCCTCTAGACCCGTTTTATATTTAACTATAGCGTCTAGGAGTGGACGGCATTTCAAAATCATTTGGAACTCATGCAAAATAAAGTCTTGAGTCTTGTAAGATATCACGTAGAACAGAAACTGGAAATATACATCATTACTTTCATATCTAAAATTTTCTTCGCTGGTTTCTCCAGGTTTCTACAGTAAATCTAAAAATGGTCCTCTCCCATCCCTAAACAGCAGGACTTAACTTGCTCTCGCTGCCTAACTGAAGGCCATTTTCTGGGAGAAGGTTCGCTAAAGAGTCGGCAGGAAGGACTGACTGGGTCACGGCGACACATACACTTATATGCATACCGTATACACAGTACTGTTGTTTGTTTTCTAAAATGACATGCTATTCACTACAGTTTTAGCACCCTTTGTTTTTTTTCTTTCTGCTCCAGCTACATTATCTCCCAGACAGACATGGCAGCGGTATCGCGTATTCAGATTTCAACTTCCATGCAGTCACTATGGATTAGCAGCGGTGCACTAAAACTGCTAAAGAATTCAGAATATCAAAGGAACTATTGTTTATTCAAGGGACAAAGAGTTTGAAATTATTTCATTGCAGTTTTTTGTCTTTTTTTTTTTGTTCCTTAGATTTTCCATTTTCACACCTAAATGGATTTACTGTCAGGCATTTAAAAATAGCGCTCTGATGCTTAATTAAACTGGTCTGATGTTGAACTCTACGCGCGAGTGTTCTGTGCAAACGCGGCATGAACAGCTTTACCGGTACTGCGTCTAAATCCACTAGGCATGAAAAAATTGGAAGGCTGGTAAAAAAAAATCTTGTATGCTTTTCCCTTTAGTGCCATGTTATCTCTGAGGAATTCAATGTGAACAGGGTTGTGTGTAGTCACCACATGCCCACCTTTCACTGTCACTGCATCCGCTACCTTCCCCAGGCGATAGGTCTGTTGGTCAGTGCTGGTCTGTTTTTCCTCCCTGGGCTTGCCCTCAGCCTGTTCCATTTGAAATGGTTCTGAGGCATTTGTGTGTGTGTCTGCCTGGGTTTTACACTGCTACACCCACATACATGCGATCTTCACTGTGTGAAAGGGTGCAGCGGGGTGTTGCTGGCTCGATTCCTCCATTTACTGCAGTCAATAATGGCTTGGAGTATGGCTGTTAGTGATACAAGTCATCCTGGAGATGAGTAAGTGTTGTGGCAGACAGTGGGTCTATAGGCTCTGTAGAGTCCATTAAAGATCACAGCTAATGTGAAATAGGGAGCAGGGTACACATTGTGACCAGGGGTCAAAACAGGCCCCAGGCCCACCTTCTCCTCTACTTTGTGGGGCTTAGTCCTCCACTTACCTGGAGCAGAGGAGTAGGAGAAACAGGTAACATGAACAGAACCAAAACAACTGTAAGTGCAGTAATATATACCGCGTATATGGATTATATGGATTAACATGAACTGCATTGGTTGGTGTAGCTTCATCACGAAGGTTGGCATCGGTGAGGCAGCTAGCTGAAATCCCTGGTGGTGAATGTGTTTAGCTCTCAGTGATGCAGTTTTTCCAGTTAATCGAGCCACACAGTGATGAAATGTGAACAGGGAAATCAGGATAATTTATTAAACATATGCAAAGACCAAATAAACAGAAGTGAATGAAGTGAAATATATACACTAAATTTAGTCTGAACTGTTTTTTCTATATTTCCCCAACTGATCAGAGTTTAAAGGAAAAGCTTTTTAGAATATTTAACTCCTATTATATTTTATTTATATTATATTTAACTATTATTTTCAATGTTGATCCTTTATTGCCTGTACATACTCTCATTATGAGTATAAATACTTCATAGCTGCATCCACAAATGCAAATCTTTCTATGAACTACAAACCAGATTGTGAAACGTGCCGCCTTCTGTGGGCCAAAGCTCATTTAAGATGAACTGAGGCGAAGTGGAAAACTGCCCTGTGGTCTGACGGGCCAAATTTGAATTTCAGTCTGGAAATCATGGAAACCGTGTCCTCCAGGCTAAGAGGTCCATCCGGCTTGTTATCAGCACACAGTTCAAAAGCAGGCATGAGTATGGAGGTGATGGTATGGAGCTGCATTAGCACATATGGCATGATGGGTAACCTGCACTCTTATGAAGGCAGCATTAATGTTGAACAACGGCATATACAGGTTTTGGAGCAACGTATGCTGCCAAGTGGATGATGTCTTATGTGAGACCATGACAAAAACAAGGGAAGACTATTTCTTAAACTTATCGGTATTTTGAATCATTCAAATTTGGCTGGGTGGTTAATAACTTCTTTGCTCTGACAAACTCAAACACATATTTATATCTTACTTTACATGGACTTTAAACAAAACTAAACAAAGGGAAAGATGAGGTGTCTTTATAGTGAGTCTGTGTGTGTGAGATGTTGCATGAATGAAAGAAACCAAGCCATGAAATCACCCGGCCCAGGCGTTTCCAGCTACTGTATAGCAATCAGCTGCTCGTCAGGTACCTGCTGCACTGAAACAACACAAAGAGGGAGTAAACCAGATGACCGTCACGCTTTACTGCTTTAACAGGGAGGTAACACAAAATAACAAAAAGGCGGCTGAATCATCTGGGCAAAAAGTCCTGACCAACAAAAATACAGAGCTGAGAAAGACTAGGAGCGAAACGCTAAGAGTGAACAAAGCAGGACCGGGGAACAGATCCAGACTGAGGAACTTAAAAAGGCATGGTGCATAGTGCAACCTGAGAAATGACACCAAGGAACACAGAGACTAAATACAAGACAGAACAAGAAACACTAATCAGGTAAGAACAGAATCAAGACAGGCTCAAAACCATGACACCTGCAGTCCCAACTTGTAATCTGTTGAAAATGTTTGGCGCATTATGAAACATAAAACACAACAAAGGAGACCCCAAACTGCTGAGCATGTGCAATCCTACATCAGGCAAAAATGGAAGAATATTCCACTTTGAAGATTACAGGAATGTCTCCTCACTTCACAGAAACTTACAGTGCTGTCAGAAAAAGTGATGCAACAAACACGACCCCGTCCAAACTTTTTGAAACATGTTAGTGGCAATTTAGATCATTATTACTTATGTTAGTCAGGCGCAGGCCGAGATGCTGTACGGTTGTAACACATCCACCTACCTCTTCTGCATGTTGATAGTGTCTGGGTCTGTGAAATAATGGTCTTTTATCTTGTATGTGTGTTTGTGTGTCAGACTTGCTACCAGCTTTGCTCTAGAGCTCTAGAATATTTAGTTGGTGACCCCTGACTACAAAAGTGTGGTATATACTATGTGCCCCGTGGGTTGGTGTAATGGATTTGATTTATCACCATCTACAGAGTGCAGGCATTATGCTAAACAAACAAGATACTGTACTGGGTTTTCTTTACACCCCGGAGAAAAAGTTGACCTAACGTGTACAGTATATGAGGTTGAAGGTCGGTAGAAAGTTTGGTTTCCACAAAATCAGCAGCTTTGAGTACACCTGCACAACTCACACAATCCAATAAGCTAGGCCTGAAACAACACCTATTATCAATTAGGGACTATTTAAAGACAAAGCAGGTAGATAAAAGTAGGTATTAAATCAATAAAAGCGCAAATAAATCACTAAAATAATCATTAAATGTATTCAAAGTGAACTATTAAATAAGATACAGAAAATGTGATAAACCTATAATGACTAATAAGCCTGCTGGTTTTTCTCATTCCACTTAACCATCTCAAGAGAATCAGCATTAGCCCGTAGATTAAAGTATTAAGCGACTGTCATCGACCCTCTAGGAAGCAGCCAGTGGAGCAACATCCATCTTCTCTCGAGGAGAGAAAGAGAGAGAGAGAGCGCGAGATGAGGAAAGATAGAACACTGTCTGTACTCTCTGTCCCTGTAATTTGTAAACATCTCACACTGTTTTATGCAGACGTCGGTACACTTAAAGAGCATAATGGTCCCCGTTCCCTCCAAAGCCGCTTTCACAGTCAGATGTGGAAAGCAGACGGAAGAGAAATGATGATAGTTAATTAAATCGCATATTATGATTTATGAAGCGTCACTTTGTGGTCACAGGCCGGTGACTCCTGGAGGTCTCAAAGCGTAGTCCCAGGGAGACTGAGGGGATAAAAGACAGTTTTAATTATGTTACCAATAAAGTTCTATAGTTTTTAATTTTTCACATGCGGCTTCATAATGCATGTTGTAGCCTGACCTCTGTAGAGTACTTTTTGTTTTTGAGAGCAGGAGATCATATTCTGCATGAACGTGTCAGACACAGAAAGCCCAAAAGCAGACGATGTTCCAAAAGAATACGTCTCTTCTTTTAGAAATCAGACACTCCACTTAGTGAGTATCACACGTTTCTATCTGGTAGTTGGGCATGACCCAAGTCTCTAGTTTTGGGCAGTCTGCCATGAAAGTCTCATTAGATGCAGCCTCCAGTTGAATAGCAAAATCAAGTCACTAATAGTTTTCCAATGCAGGGATGTGTCCATTTAATGAAAGACTTGTGCAATGAATGTCCTTGTCTTCTTTTTATTACATTTGAGAGAATGGACATATTCTTCTTTGATTGATTTCTGTCTTGGTGCCCAGAGATCAGAAAGGCAAGGATGCATAATTATCTTTGGATAGAAGCACATACTTGCTTCCATCTAAAATGGATTTCTGGCAGAAAAACTTTTTGCCTTTCTTCTTCCCTAACTTCATAGCCAAGAAGTTTTGGTGCTTGGACCCAACCAAGTCAGGCAAAACAAAAGAAACCAAATTTGTCATGTATGTCAATTACAAGTTGTATGTTTAGAATATGGATCCAGAAGGATATTGAACAAGTTCAGATGTCACCAAGTTGAGTCAAAGTCAAACAACCTTCTCTCTAACATGAAGTTCTGGGAGATGACAGGTCACACAAAGAAAAAGATCAGCAAAACAAAAATCACAATATCTGCCCAAAAGGTGGAAGCAGCGTGTATATGCAATGGCATACAGAGCTCAAGCTCATGATGTTCACAGTCACACAAGCACCCGCTGCTTCACAGTTCACGCGAGTGTTGGAGAGTTTGTTGAAAGGAAACCCTGCAGACCATGTAGCCATGAATCTATTTGTTAAACAAATTAATGGCTGTATGTGTGCTTACTCATCCAGTGTGTTCATTTGTGCCTAATGCGAATCGGCTCGGGCAATCATCAAGAACAGATGCAGTCTCTGCAAGAAACCCCCCAGATGCAGGAAGCCAAGGCAGCTGTGCAGCAGCAGGTACTACTTCAAATGGCATACACCCAATCCATGTATAAAGCAGAGTAATTGAAACAACTAGCAGTTACCCTGGTTATTGTCACTCCTTCCTTCCATCCTTCCTAACTAATCATGCCTTAGAATATTTCCCACTGGGACAGAATGTCATGTATTTAGCCTTTGAGCAAATAATGACCATTGTCATTGTTAAAGACCAGGAGGCCAGTCCATGTACAAGGAAAAATGGATTTCAATATATATTTGCTCCGGGCCCAAGAACATCAACTGTCCCTGCTGAAAGGTTCACCCGAGGCCATTGTCACCAGGAGATGAAGCACTTGTATTGCTTTCATCCTCTGGTTACAAATTACTGTACACATTGCAATGGAAGGTGGTGGTCATACATCAGTTGATAGATTTTGACTATGCAGTTACTTCTATCTCAAAGAGGAGGGGCAGAACTATATTTCTTCTTCATATTCGATTATATTGCATTTTGAACATGTGAAAAAAACAAACCAATGTATTTAGAGTGTGTAATACGCCAGCTGCTTAGGTTCACACTTTAAAAGAAGAAACTCGACCTAAGAGCCGCCTTCACTTACTTCACACTTCAAGACTGACTGTCCATCAAGCTACGCTCCTCAGGCAAGACCACAAGCTAAAGAGTTTTAGGTGATTAAAAGACCCCAGTCCCTTTTATCGGCCGCACTAACAGCAAGGCCTCACTTTTGTACTCCTAAACTAAAACTCCTAAAAATGCAGTTTTAAAAACACGCCGCTCGATTCGTAATACAAACAATCATATCGTCTGCATAAGTAGGAAACACCTGCAGAAAACCTTGAGAAAACCCAGTGCAGCAAGGCTAGTTCATTTGTTCCCAATGTTCAATGAAGATTCAATGACTAAGAAGCAGAACTGTCCAGAAGTTGAACAGCCCTGTAAGGCTAATTTCAACTTCATTTAACTGTATTAAAGTGTGTTGTCTGCCTCCGACACTGACTTTGTCTGCAACATGAGGTCTCAATGTGAGGTTTTAAAAATGATCTCCTTTTGTACAATTCTCCTATTAAGTGAGCATCCATGTCATCAACTAGTGAACATACTGAAGTTTTATGAAGCCAAAGTCTAATCCTTGACTGAAAATTCTGCTGTGATTTTGCAGACCTACAGAATGTCATTTTGTTTTGCCCCACCAGCAGATATATGCCAGTTCGGTGAACACATTCATTAAAAACTGGATCGCAGGAGATACTTTAATGAAAAAAGGCATGTGTACATTTGAGTGTACAAATGCCTGAAGACACAAAAAGCTATATTTCGTAACATGTATGACTACTCTACATAAACTCTTAAACCACAATCGGTAGTGACTAACACACCAAACCGCAGAATGCAGTATAAGAACTTGCATTAGACCTTGATTGCTAAAACATGCATGTGTGCTTTTAAGTATGTTCTTGAATTATTTATTGTTCGCAGACGTGGTGCTATTTTTAAAAAGTATGCCAGTGTTAAGTCGCATGGAACTCTGATGCTTGAAATATTTACTGTTTATGCTAAGTATATTTCATCTTCTTTCCACAGACAGACATTGTTTCTGCAAAGGTAAGATGTCACATAAATGCTGAGGATCTTTCTTTGCCCCTATGGGCCTTGTGGGCTTGTTCCTGATAATCCTTTGACCTTTTAATTTTCTCAGCGGTATACAGAAACAAATATGCAGGGCAGTGAACCCGCTGTCATGCATATTTTAACCAGTTTAGTTTGTTTGTGTGAGGTTTTAACCCCTAGGACAAGAAATAAAATGACCTTCCCATTCAATCATAGATGCAATATATAAAATGACAGAATAAAACATTATGCTAAAAGTGACAGTGGTCTGAGGCATTGCTATGGACTATGTTCCTCATGTGGTCTCCCATGTTTTCTTGATGGACAGCTCTGAGACATTGCAGTGACAATCAAAAAGAAGACGAAGTGACAGGGACATCCACTTGTGTGCATGCACGCCCAAGAATGAACAGCACTGACTCTGTGTGTCCGTCTGTGTCTTTCACACGTACTCGCACACGCAGATCCTCCAATGGAAAATCGTGGCAACCAGAAAATAGAGACAGGCAACTGTAAATAGACCCATTAAAAACAGTGACAGGAGTGTAATTAAATTCAGGCAATAATCCACAGTCCAAAAAGAGACTGTCTGCAGTGCTGCTTAGAGCAATGTCAAGATCACTGAAAGTAAGAATGGAAATGAACACCACGTTTCTGACTGCATGGACTGAATATGTCAGCGTTAATTAACTTTACACAGTACAAAAGGTTGTTATGTGCGTCGGTGTTGTGGGCAAACAGGTAAGAAATGAGGAAGAGGTGCTGTGGAACCATGTGCCACTTAAACACAGTACCTCGGCGGCACAAAATATTCTGTGGAGGGGAAAAAAAATAAATCACTTCAGTAAACTCACAAACTAAACTTGTTGAGATGTTCAAATCTTGTGAATCAGACCACCTAATTGTACATACATCTTTCATACAGACATACATATCAGCAAAAGAGTAGGTGTGACATTAATGTCATATTAATGGCATTAACAATGGGCGCGGTTCAGTTAATTGCCCCAGTTCCAGAACTATATTATTATACATGTTGGCGTACTGGAATGGCTTACTGAGACAATTAAATGGTGTGTTCAGTGAAGTCAAAAAGTCACACAAAAAGAGTATATTCTGCATTATATAATGCTGCACAGCACACAGTGTGAAAAATGTTATTAGATGGCAGGATTTTAAGGGTGTGCAGTCTTTAAAGAATAATAATCCTAATAACAATGAAACAAACAGTTTATTTACAAGTATAATATAGTCAAACATGAAATATCTGATGCTGTAAAAAGTGGAGGTCAGATTTAAGAGTCAAGAAACAATGTGCACTGTGTGTAACAAACTACATGCAGATGCTACGCGTCCCCTCACTACATGATAAATCAATTTAGTTTAAATGTCACATGGGCATAGACATCTCATTGACAAGCACGTACAGTTTTCACTTATCCGTTCAGTGGGAGAACAGCACAAAGCTGGCAATACACAAAAATATGTCAGGAAGGAAAAGATGTTAAAATATAGGAAATTTGAGATCTTAGTGTAAGAAGAAAAGCTTCAAGATGTGTGTTTCATTGCACTCAGAGGGGATCACAGATTCAAAGTGGTATAATTAGTTCCAAGTCAAATTTACTCTTGGTGGCCATTTATTTTAATTGCTTTGCCTGCAGCTAAGGTTACATCAGTTGCACCGCATTTACATGATTCTTGCATTCTCTATTAGTTTTGCCAACACTAGACAAATAGAACTATTCATGTGGAACAAAAACATATGAGATCAAAATGAGCTAGTTTCAAAAGCGAGTTTCCAATCCCATCCACGAAGCGCATTTTAACTTTTTGTCTAATTGTCTTTTGCGTGTACTCTTGGTTTTATGGTTTATATTAAAGGTGTGATCATTGTTATCTAAAGTTTCATTAATGATCTTATTTCATGCGTGTATGTGTAGGTTTCTAATCGCTTGAGCACGGTTTTCTTATGTGCACACGACTCAGTGATAAGAACCTCCAATTTTACTCCAGCCCTACCAGCAGGATATGTCAGTGCCTCGGGTATGCTGCACCATATTTTTGTCTATTAAGGTGGTCACTATGTGAGATTAGGCGATTATGGATTGATACATTATTGTCATGACTTGACTGGAAACTACATATTGGTTCCTAAACCAATCATAACTTATCACAACCTGCATGATGTTGTCAGGAAACAGGTGCTAGGGAGTTGATGAACAACTGAATCAGATGTGTAAAGGGAAGTCGACTATAGGGGTGAACTTTCCCTCTTCCTGCCTTGTTTAGATTATTTCTCTGAAAATGTTTTTAATATATTTTAGTTCACATTTCATTGGATCAGTCATAGAGTTGATTTTATGTAGATAGAAATATTTTAATTTGAGTTTGTAGGCAAAGTCAACCATCTTATTGCATTTCATTTATTTGTTGAACATGTTTTAAAATGAATTTGAATATATTGTTCTCCACCCTGCAAATCCTTGTTGACTGTCTCACGTGAGCTTCCGGTTTCGCTGACATTTGGTGCCTTTCTTTCCAGACTGACAGCAGAGAGATAACAGGAAATGAGTCGAGAAAGACATGTGGAACGACATGCGGCAGAAATATCACGCAGTAAATGTAATGTGGAAAACCAAACCGCCATCCTCTGAGATTCTACACGTGTTGGCTGCTAATTCATTTGTTGGAGTTGTGTGTAAAAATGTATTTGTTTTTACTGTCATTTAAAGTTTATTTATTCAGTCAGGGCCACAGGTCATTATGCACACCTAGTCGTGTAAATTAATATTTGGCTTTAAAAGCCTCTTGGAGATGTTTTATGTTAATTTTTTACCCTTTTGAGATAATAACACACACGTTGTATGTAACCTCAGTTCTTTTGATGAGGCAGAGCAATTTCAACAATACATTTCCACAACATCACAGGCTCTTTCTTCAGACCTACATCAATGCACGCTTTGGTTGCGGCTCCCAGAAGAACCAGACATCTTATGTGCACATTTTCCTAACACTTTCCTTCCCTGACAGAGGTATAGCCATATGTCCTCAGCCTCCTCCATGACATGAAATGCTCATTCAGAAGTGAAGGGTAAAAATCATTCCAGGCATTTCCAGGAAATCATTTGCTCTTCATGTGGGTGTTTATACGTCAGGACTAAAGGCAATTGCTATGTGTCACCGAGGCTAACCAGGTGTTAACTGACCAGCCTGTGCTATTGCTCTAAAGCAATCTGCATCATAAATTTGAGAAAGCTACGAGGCTGTAATGTGTCAAAATGAGCTACAGGAGATGATGTCATGTTACTGAACTGGCGCTCTGCCACCGATCAGGAAGACCCAAACGCAGTACAATCTTACTGTGATTAAGTGTTCTTTATTACACTTCTGGTAACAGATGACTGCACTAGGCAGTAGCCAGGAACAGAGTCTCTCTTTAAAAGTCTTTAGATGGAGCCGCAGTTCAGAAGTCCTAAGCACAAGCGCCGATGGCGGCTGATGAGTAATCTCCCACAGCGAAAGTTGGAGCGGCAAGACGGCAAACAGATTCAGACGAAATAACACCAGCAAACTCACAGGCTGTGTTGGGCTGGACGGAAAACAGCCGGGTTTACCAGGGCAGCGTTGAAGAGTCCAGGTCAGGAACAAGCGGGGTCGGAACAGGGAAATCAAGGCGAAGATGAGTGCTGGGAAGTTCTGTATAATACAAAGACAATCTGGCGATGTAATGCTAGGCTGGCGTTGCTTAAATCGTGGCTAGATACTGATGAGGAGCACCTGAGTGCACAGGTGAGAGAGCTGGCTGATGAGAGGGGAGTGGCCAGCAGGGAGAGTGAGCAGATGGAGAGTGGAAAATTACTGTCAGAGCAGCAGAGGAATGGATTGTGACACTCTCGACGCTCTGCACATTCATTTTACACAAATGCTGGAGGTTGACAACATGTATATATCCATTTTCGGTCTGCAAAGGCACTGCGACAGACTGAGTGACACGCTGAGCACGTCAAAATCAGGACAAACACACAGGATCTGTTCAAAGAGCTGAGGACAGCTTCAAAACGCCTTGGCAGTGGTTCTACAAGTCTTTGGGAACCGCAATTGGGTTGCGATGGGGTGAATGTGAAGCCCGTAACGTATGACTCACATAATTTTCATACTTATCAAACCATTCAGTGACCCTATGAATGGGGGCACTGTCATCCTGGAAGAGACCAGTCCCATCAGGATGGAAATGACTCAACATTGAATAAAGGTTTTCACTCAGAACAACTTTGTATTGATTTGCAGTGACCCTCCCCGCTCAGAGGACAAGTGGACCCGAATCATGCCAGCAGATTTCCCCCAACAGCATAACAAAGCCAGCAGATCACCTCACTGCAGAGGTCAAATATGCAGCTCTGTACTGTGCCCACTTGCCCACTTACTAACAATATGTGGAAGGATGACTCATTTCTTTTTTGCCAAGGGTTTTCACACCACTGAACTCTCAGATGCATTTATTTTCTGTAATCATGGGTTAATGCATTGCTGGCTTACAATAATATCCTATCCTATTTGTATTTGTCGACGGACCGTCTAATCACATCCTGCACTGACATTCTCAGTCAGCTAAGGAAGAGTTGGCCTTGTATTTTTCCTTATATGTTGCACTAATGCGCTCTCACTGTCATTAGAGGTGCGCTGCTAACCAACCCTATTATTGATATATTCCCATAGATCTTAATGCAGATGGCAGTCACTGTTCCACACTATCCAGTTATTAGCTAGCAAAAAATTTCAAAAGATCTTTTTCCTCTTCCCATCTTGATACAAAATCAGAATCAACTGGGTGCACTCATCATTTTGATACACGCCACAGAGCATGATTGGATATTAATTGCTTAATACCTCCGTGGAAGCATAGTATTTGTTGGGTTTATCCAGTAAACCCAGCTTTAGTTTGTCACCCAGCTCTACAGCTCAAATGGGAACAGTTACATCACTTAAAATCATCGGTTTTCTCAAAAGTATCGGACAAACCTTTCCCAGCAGTGCGATTGTGCTCATAATTCAGCTTATTACACCACCAGGAAGACACAGCTTTTCAAGAATTGAAAGAGATTAACTCTCTGTTAACATCAGTGTCTCGGAACAGTAAGCCTTTAATATAAAAGTGAGTACTTTTTATTCAATGAACAGATTGTCCCGAGAACATGCTCCACACATAAGTCTATCCACTCACAAGGATGCTGCATCTAAGATGAAGTACACCACACGCTGAGTTTGCTGCCAAGAAAGTAGACTGTGCTATGTCACAAACGTGGGAATTTAATGTTTTTGCTCTGTTGTTTGGGTCAAATGTCCCTATATGCCTTTTTTTTCCATCGCAGTTCAAAGTGGGATACCACAGCAGCCGAAAACTTACCAGCAAACACTGTACCCCCAATTCACTGAGTTTAGTCCCAAGCATTTTAACACTGTTTAACCTTCCTGCTCAAGGTATCTCCATTCCCCTGAGAATATTGCGTTTCACCTGATTCACAGTGTCAGCTCTGCCTTTACTCTTTACCCCAAAAGACAGTGGACCTTCACTTTGCAAGTGAAGGCTTCAACTTCAGTTGCTTAGCATTTTCAATGTATCTTTTGCAATCTCACATTCTACTTTAAATTGATACATTTATACAATTTCTATGATTAATTCACAGACACAGGGACATGGATATTCCATTGATTTAAATGGAGCAGTTGAAAAGCAGTGAAAGTTGTCAAGAAATTAAATGGAATTATTCAGTGAAGATTTCATGATTTACTGACTATTTACCTATGTTTACTGTCCATATATTGACTGAGTAAAATCCCACTTGTCCACCTCGTGAGAGATAGTGTGTACTTTATAGTTTGTTCATTCATTTTCTTCTTTCCAACTGATGCAATAATAATAATCTAATAACCAAAGATTTGCTGTAATTTCTGACAGTAGGAATCTCATCTGGGTTTAAAACAATGTCTGTTACTGAGCACTGAAAACTTACGTATGCCTAATAAGAAGGGTATGCGTGCCTCAGCAAACAGGGTCCTGCAAGGCCTGGGTCAGTCAAGGTCTGGAGCCATTCTTACACAGACATGCTGGGGAAAGATAGAGCACAGAGCCTTGTAAAAAGAAAAAGCACAGGGTACTTGCTGTGTCCCTGTCCAGTTATCATGACTGGACATTTCTATGAAAGCCTCCCTCTCACCAAGAATGAAATCATTTCAGAGGCTTCAATGCTGAACGAGTTCCTCATCCAGTTGTTTGCTTAAATCTTCACAGGGAAATCTTCAGAACTGTCGTCTGATGAAAATAAGTGTTGCAACATTGTTGTCCCTGACCCCACCAAAGGTTAAAGTCAGACAGACAAACTCCAAAACAGGGAAATCTGAAACATCAGCTGCCTTAACTTGCATTTAGGACAGTTACATAATTTCCAAGATTGATTTATTAACTTTTTAAAATTTTGACCTGCACATCAAAAACATTAATTCAATTTGTTAAAACAAGGAAATATATCCCAAGAGGATGCCAACTGACTGAGTCACACAGTATCGTTGTAAGAACATCTGGACCTCTTTGTGCAAGCTATGAACTATGTTACTTCTGTACGAAGCAAGAAGTGGACTTAGCTGACGCCATCTAATTGCCAGAGCATGTGAAATAGAAAAGAATGTATTGATTGGGCCTTAACAAAGTTGTTGGACTGTTTTGAGTCCAGCACAGACTTTAATCCTACAGGTGTGTTTTTCACTGCCAGGGCCTTGCGATGCCTTAACTTTTTGGCAGCCTTCTGTGAGTCATCTTTCTGTTAGGGGTAGACACTAATCGTGTGTGTGACTTATCGGCTTTCACTACACAGATGCAGGCATGATACAAGGCTTCCTGTGCTTTGGCCCTGGATGTGTTACACCAAACTCTTAACTGGGGGTTAACAAGTCATGTCTCCTCTACCATGTACTATTCATTGCTAGCAGATTGTGTGGACTCTGCACTGGCACGGCCACTAGCACTTGTACTGTACTCAGTTTACATGCCATCCACTTCAGTTTCAACAGGGCTGGCCGAAATATTCTCTTCATAATAGTTTCAATATGAAACCATTTGGAGCCACATTTTATGGAGATGCCACTGGTCCTTTTAAAAGCGGTTCAATAAAGTCTACCTTATTGAACCGCAATTTTTCCGTAGTAGCCCAGAACACACTAATAAACACTGGCTCCAGATGGCACTTTTCACATTTTCGGTACTTTTCATGGCCACTGTAGTCAAGCTAGCAACCTCAAAGGTGAGATTGAGGCGACTGGGTAACGACACCGCTAGATGGCACTAAATCCCACGTACTGCATCCTCCCATTTTCGACCTGTGGGTCTTAGGTTGTTTTAACATGAAGAGGAAGGGAATTTGTATCTCTCTCTTTCTCCCTGTCTTTTTGCTGTCGGTTTACTCTCTCCTGCGTGGAATGGAGTCATAAAAAGTCAAAAAATGAGGCATAGTGTCTGGAAGATCACTGAAGTCTAACTTGCATTAGCTGATTGGCATCAGCTGTTTTATTCATGCTTCACAATCACTGGCTAATTCACAGCTGTGTCATTATTTAGTAACTGATATCGTCCAATCGCGTTCGTGCTGATGCGTAGCCATTACTACGTGACAACGTTACTGCAGCTGACACACACCAAAAGCTGTTTTCTGCTGCATCTCCCCTCACCACCCCAACAACTACTTCTCTTATGAAAGGTGCTATGTAAATTGGACTGATTGACATTTGTTCAGCAGAATAGGAGATCCCATTTACAGCAGATGGAGTGCTAATGCTAATGTGAACAGACTATGACTCATAATAGTCATATGTAGGCTGAAGTGCTTTGGGATGTTTGCATGGATTTCACGTGTGTGTATAGAGCAAAGTTCTTCTGCACAGGACAAAAGGGACTGATGACGACAAAAAAGTGTGCTGTTGCAGGTCTTGAGATCAAATTATTTTCAGACATGCACTGTATGCACCGACAAACAAAAGAAGAAAACAAAGAACAAAGACATTTAACAAGTAGAAATTTCCAGACAAACACACACACACACACACATACACCCACTGTAATGTGGTGAATCACAGTGTTTGTATCTTCCTTCCTGTAGCTTTGCTGTTTGGGATAATGAACTAGGCTCAGAGCTTGTATCTAAATCCTTAATACATCTTTATCTCTTGCTCTTCCACTCCTCTCTTCACTCCCCGACACAAACACTGAAATATTTGAACATTCGGCTACTCAAACAAGCATCTGCTGCTTACCTTTGCACTCATAGACTAGAAAACGAATAATGTGAAGTGTGCACTTGAGAAAAAGTTGTTTGACTGCACACATTTCGTGGTTGGTCTTATTTGCACGCACACTGTGGAATAGACCTTAGCAATTAGAGGTTTAAATGCCAGGCCTGCGAAACTGATTGCAAAAGGAAAGCTGTCACAATCTGTGCTGTGCACATTTTAAAGCTGTACTAATTGATTCGCAACAAGCTATAACCACAACATTAACATACTATTATCTTATAATCTTGAAGCTGATATAATATTTACACAGCAACCTAACTTACCCAGCACACAGTGGATTTATTAGCCTCTTTTCAATAAGAACAGCTGCCTGCTGCGGATGGAAACAATGTATTGTGACATTTACAAGTTTTTGCTGATTGGAGAAGCTTTATTGTTAATGATATGATTATTTCTTGAAAATAATTAAAGTATCTTGGTATCGGATAAACAGATGGCACCTCTCAATAGCTGTTCAGTGCTAGAATTAATTACTGCCAGTTTCCCCAAAGATTGTTCTTCATCAGCACGGTTGACTTTGCATCTGAAAGTGTTTTTTGGGGGAATAGAATAAAATCAGGTGTATGACTTCTCCAAATTAGTTTGGGCATGGATACTCGCCTATAGTTTATAATTCTAATTAAGTACATAGAGAGAAGATTAAATACATGTCAGTGACATTCACCAGACATAAATTAATGTCAAAACAAATGGTACTACAAGCGACAGTCATCGACTTATGAATAATGATTGCAATTCACTATGCACCCATTAATCTCATTGCATCGCTCCATATTTTTGATTAGTGTGGGTGAGGGCAATGACATTGCCATTCAAATGCACTCACAAAGAAGGAAAATAAGAAAATGGATGGAAAACACTGGATGTTTAAATCCTACTATCGGAATGAATTGTCTAAATAGCACACAGATGTATCTGTAACTAGTCTTTTTTAAAACACCGTCTGCATTTTAAAAACGAACAAAATGACTAATCTGACAGTAAAAAGGTAACTGCAGGACAAGTATATTGTTGGAACTGCGAGCATCACAAAGGATTAAACGTTTTTTTTCTACCTATTACACTACAGACAGCAGCCCTTTGAGCCAGTACAGAAGATTATGGGATTTTTGTTGCATGTCACTTTCACTGAACATTTCCTGTTGTTGGAGTAGCTGTTGTGCAGGCTATTGATCTTCATCCAGAACCGGTCTCTTAATGTTGTTAAGATACTTTGAGTGCCAGAGACTTTTTTTCCTAAGGTGTGACACAAAGTGATACTTTGCAAACAGACCCTACAACATTTTCTGGTGACTGTTGTCTAACACCTTGCTCTGTAGAGCTAATGACATGAGCTAACACTCTTAACACTTTCACAGAATAGTGGTGACTCACATAATCTGTTGCCAGTATGGACACGCTGCACGTTCACAGCTGTGTTTAAAGAAAGACTGGCCAACCAAGAAAAGACAACATTGTAGCAAATGAATTTTTAAAAAAAGTGAATAAAAAGGCGGCAGTGCCCTAACGGCAAGAAACCAAGTCTGGCAGAAGAAAGAAGAAAGAATTTATAGAAATACAACAAAATAAAGGTTAAAACTGGTATTGATTTCCACTACTGGAGACTGCTCTTGGAGTGTAAGGGGCTGAAACTTGGTGCCAAATTTGCAATGTTTCTTCCAGAATAAGTAAATGTTCATGTTGGGTATTTAACGATAGAAGTAGCAAAGTATACTATAAGTATACTATACCCTAACAGTGTTTAGTAAGTTAGCAGTTTGTTCAAAGAAAGAAATGTCTGTGGGAGGGACTGTGGATTTCCTTCTTTCATACAGTTTTTTGATATGAATTTGCCATGTGGCCAGTTCTCTACAAATGCTTCTTTAACCCAAACCATGATCTCTTCTTAACCCTAACAAAGTTGTACCTAAAGTTTATTTCACCTTAACTATAGCTGTTCATGTTGTGGCCCATCTGATTGAGATCAGATAAGAAACTGCTACATTTGTTGTTCTGGAGGGCAAATCCAAACAACATGTTTTTTTTTTCCTTTAACTGGAGAGACCCAATGTACTTCTCCATGATTGTGAGAATTGGGTCAAATTTTAATTGGGTTCAAAGAATACGAGAGAAATCATTGTTGTGCAGTCTGACACTTCGAGTACAACACAGTTCAACTGGGGAGCCAACTAGTGTTACACCTACATGTATCAAGGATGGAGGAGGTTAAAGGCAGAAGAGGAGTGCGGCACTGTAGAGATAATAGCTATCAGACCTTCCTCAACCTCCAGCAAGGTGGGTTCGAGATGATCGACAGATACATGACCTGCCTGAGATGGATGCTGTATCTTTCTCATTAGGATGAACAGCCTAATGCTCACAGGGATGGTCACGTCAAAGTGCAAATGTGAAATGGCTGGCAGAGGCTGCAGAGGAACCAACCTACTATGCCCCTCACGTGCACAGCCCCGGAGCATGTCATCTATAGCACCAGCACAGTCTTTCATACAAAGCCTGTGTAGGAGGTGAATAGAAGGCGACCAAGTGGACCATGAAAAGTTGAAGCGACCATAGCCTATCTTCACGTTTGATATTTACATTATATCATGAAAATGTAATGCTTACACTAATGAATAGGTTTTGATTAACACTACTCCGCTAGCATGTCCCTCCACTCCCATGTGCTCAGTGTGTCTCCTCCATCTCTGTCATATAGTAGATATAGTGTCATATAGTATCTCTGGACAACACGCTGCAGAGAATGCACCAACCCTCTGACACCTAATGTATAGCGCACTGTTTCACCTGACTGCTCCCAAATGTCAGAGATGCAATCTGAATGTCGTGTCTTTGGCTGGCCAGGCCCCACTAAACACACTCACAAAGGTTCACCACATCAACCACAGATACCACCAGCCCCAATGCAGGTGGCGATATAACCAGAGGCACCAGGAAAAGGACAAGGATGTGATCCCTCACTGGCTTCCCACCCACAAAGACAGCTTGTTGGTTTTGTTGAAATGTGTGACATAAACAGAGGTACAGCTACCGGGAATTGTACCTGGTAGCAATGTGGAAAACAGGTGGTGATCCACTTACATACTCCGGTAGAGGACATTCTATAATCACTTGCCACATGCTGCAATTTCCTTTGTTCCCAGTACCTATGAATGACGCTTGTAATTGTCATTGTTGAAAGGACTTACTGTGCCGTCTAACCAATTAAAGAAAGAACATATGGTGTCATTTCAGTGGCAAAATCCACACGCATAAAAACTATAATCAGCGTGCATAAAGATCAATCTCTACGTGCTTGCTGTCACTCCCTGCACGCTCGCCGTCACTCCCTGTGCCTTCTACTTGCTCGCTTGCTGAGTTTTGGCACATTGGGGGCGGGCATTGGATAGGCGGTCCTGCAATTAACATATTTGATTACAGTGTGTCTTAAAACATAAACATGGGAAAGTTCTGCTTTATCTGACAGCGGCCATGTATGAAAACTCAACTGAAAATCTGAAGAGGCTTGATGCCAAATTAGAAGTCCAGCCTGCCCACCATTGTGACCTATAGTAGCCAAGACCACTGGAGACAGAAATCACACAGGGCTTTCGGAGGAAGCAAAGAGAGCAAGCCGCAGGCAGATGTAGCGAACCTAACCCAGCAGTCAGGACAGAGAGAAGAGGCCTGAGATGAGGTCATGACTGTAGTAGTCGTCTAAATGTTGCATTGCTTTTTTGGCTGCTGAATAAAAGTGGATGCTAAGTGCCAAGGTGCCCCTTATATTTGGTCATCCTCTCTGGGAAAAAGCTAAGCTTGTTATGATTGACCAAGCAAATAAATGCAAATTTTGAGTGTGCTGCTGGAGAGCAGTCAAGCATGGAGACTAAACTCTGAGATCAAGACAGGGAAATCTGTGTTCTATGTCTGAAGAAGTTGTGAATTTTGGATTGTTGCTTTTTGAAATTATTTCAATTAGGACAGACAATAAAATTGCAGTATTGATGCATAAAAAATTACACACTTTGGACAAAAACAGAAGAAGAAGAAGAATCAAGCATTTTTTGCCAACAAGCCAATGCAGTTTTCTCTACTGTAAGACATAAACAGGCATCAGAGGGAGACCCAAGGTAATGTAAACACATTAACACATTTAGATGCCTCTCCTTTCGCCCACTGTCAGTGCACTGTCACATTTTGTCATGCCGCTCGATGCCTGTGTCACCTTGCATCCAGAACATGGAGCTAATGCTGAGTTAGGTGTTTATCTCCCACCGGAGCTGCCCATGTAAGAAACAGCATGCATCAAGGGAAGTGCAGAGCACTCAGAGCGAAAACACACACTCAGTACATGTGTTACATAGAAAAGCAGATCTTTTGTTTCATCACATGCCCTTCAAATTACCCACTGACAGGTACATTGTGTTTCCAGCTGAGGAATGAGCTTAACTGGATGTCAGCGATCAGTGGTAAAGATTTGTACCAGCAGTACATATGCCGGTCTTCAGTGGCCTACATTAGTGAGTGAGCAGAGGAATAAAGATGAGTGGATTTAAGGTTCTATTTGGGATGAGATTATGAGCTAAAGCCCAGTGTGACTGACAGTATTTTTCCATTAGTGCAAACAAAAAATTTGGCTTTTCTTGAACGTTTTCTGTCTTTGTATACTCGGCTATATACATAATTTCTGCACCTAAATTCATGAATTTATAGGTTTCCTTTTATTTTTCCTAAACTCCGCCATCGCCTAAGCTTCCTATTTACCCCCTCCATCTTTTTCTTTTCCTCTGTCAGTCTTATCGCTGTGCCCTTGGCTTTCATTTCTCCAGGGCTTTGATGGGTGCGTGTGATGGCAAGATGATTGACAGGCTGAGCTGATTTCCACACACTAATCATGACATCACTGCTCCGTCGATTTCATTTCACATCACATCACATCACATCACATCAAAACAGTCTGATTGGAAGGTGAAAAAGACCAAAAGACATTTTTCCTCCATATCTTGTGGAGAAAATAATGTACATTGTCAGTGTCGTTTACAGCAGAAATGACGTGCTTACATTTTCATGTCTTACCATGAACACAAACACACACACACACACACACACACACACACACACACACACACACACACACACACACACATTTTGAATTAGCTGTGTTGTCTTTAAAGTAATATAAAAGTTAAATGAATCTTTTTTTTTTCTTTTTTTTATGTCATTTATTGATTTACATTCGTTTTGCTGGCTGTATACATGCACAGACATAAATAATACATCAGATAGAAATGTTGTCAACTTGTCATGTGGCAATAAATTTAGCAGGCTGTTTAGACTGTTTAAAGAAGTACCTATTTGTGCATGAAAGGATGCTCTACACCTCAGTCAGCTGCAAAGCAAAACAAAAATAGATGCAAGAACTTCTGAATTCATTAAAGTTCATGTCTGGTTTTCTGCTCCGTGCTTTCTGTTATCTGTCTCTTAAATTTTTGATGTCATTGCGAACTTGAATGCAGGGATGGAATTCAGTTTGGCCTTGCACGGTACTTCATTTGCATGTAATCTTAATGCAAGTTTTACAGGAAAATTGAGACCACAAAATGTGCCCTGAAATGGGTTGCCTATAAGGAAGTTCCGAGTCTTTGCGCTTGCACAACGCAGTGAAATGCCTGAAAACCAAGTCGCCTTAAAGGTAGGATCAATTACTTAAGGCATGCTTTTGAAGATGGTCAGCAATAATTTAAAGTGCTCCCAATTTGTAGTTAATAGGCTAAAACATAAAAATAAACCCAGTACTGTATGATCCTTTTAAAGCTAGGGAGCCTAATGGCAATCTACTGATATGGAAAGTTAAACCTGATTACTATACAAAAGTTTTTACCATTATCCTATTATCTGAGGGAGCTTGGCTGCCATGTGAGAGATATGAGAGAGAGAATAGCAGCTACAAAAGTTCCTTGATCCATGTATTGGATCAGATCTCACAAGTTAGACAAATCAGATGATAACCTGAAATAATTTCAAGTCACGGCCAACATGTAAATCTGATTCCAGGCAGATGGCCATAGCTAAATTACACTTTAAAAAAAGGAAGGTCTTGACATCTGCAGAGATCTATGACAGCTGAACTAAACTTTGTTTTGGATCACACACTGCGTTCCCATTCTATTCTCATTCCCATTATTGCTATAATCGATCTCCCTGGGACAGCATATATCCTCATATGCATTATAAACCAATAGTCAGCTGGAGAAAAGTCCCAGCTCCAGATGTGGAGTGTAAATTGTAAAGATCAGGGGGAGCTCAATGGGCCAGTAAAATATCAGGCCGATTACCGTGGGCTAACTATAATAATAACAATATTCCACTTTCTGGAGCTTCCCACACACAACATTACGACACAGCTGGTTTTCCCACGTTGAGTTAAAGATGGAGAAGTGAAATTGAAAGAGAAAGGACAAAAAGATATGAGCATGATGCTGCCAAAGACAGATTAAAATAATCAATATGCTTTGTTCAGTTTGGCAGTGCAGATGCAAATTGTCTGGTGAATAATCAGCAGTTAGTTGCCAACTAAAATGTAAGTTGACTTCAAATTTCAGCAAAAATTCTGCTCAATACATAACAAAAAATGACATTACATTTTAGTGCATCTCTCCAGAAACAATGTTACCAATGTTGATCTTGATTATAGTTTTTATTGGAACTGCAGTGCTCTTTAACAGTTGCCAATGGGAGAAGCGTTTTGCATTGTATTTAAATTTAAATGTCATAAATTCTGTGTTGGCCGAAATGGGCAGTGGCCTATATAAACCGATATGCATCCCTAAAGATCTACAAAAATGTTAAGTGGTTTATAATGATCTGTCCTTCCCAATATTCTTTTTTATTGGCCCAAGGATTTTCCAACAAATTTCAATTATTCTGCCAAAACAGCTTTAACGGATTTTTGGGGGGCAGCAGAACAAGATGTACAGCAACAAAACAATGGCATATTATTGCTTTTTAATACACAGATTTGTTGAATACTCTATTCTGATTGGTTAATTACTGCATTTTACAGTCTGTTAATTCTATACAGAGGACCACTGTTATAAATACCGATTGATATAGACATAGTTCTGGTTGTTAATGCGAATTTCTCTGGTGAGTAGCTGTGTAATAAGCAGGAACATTTACAGCAATTTTGAGATATCCTGCAAAGTAAGATACAGAAAAGTTAACCAAGTTAACATGTATGCTGGGAAAATATAGCAAACTTTAAAGACTTAAGAATTCAGATTTGGGCTGAAAGTAAGTTCCTAGAACAGACGACTGGTGACCTCCACATACATCTTGCCAATGCCTTTAGGCATCACTCAGAACTCAGATATCCAACATCCCCGCCATCTCTTTTTATCCCTGTCTCTTTCCACACATGACTATACTATACTATAAATAGCAGTTGCATTCCCCAAAATTATCTTCTCACTGGGGGGAAAGGAGTGTTAAACCAAAATAACCGTGCCTTTGCCTGCCAGGCAAAAGGCCAGAGTTTCACCTCTAAGCCTGACGCTAATCATGGTGACAATATATAAAAAAATTACACAAAGATACTCACAGCAGTTCTGTCATCGCTGACATTTCCCATTTTCCATCTTGTTATCTGCAGCCTTCTGTTGACATTCCCAAAGCCTCACGTGCAGAGCCAGAAACAGTCGAAGGAGGATCTAAAAATAGCAACAGCACACAGCTCATGTGTCCAATATGAGTGAGCACGTTTTTAATATCTCCTCATTAAATATTCATGAGATTAAGTACTCCAGACTCCACTGTTTATTGAGTGAAGAGCATTGTTTTTCAATTCATCAACTTGCTGCACCCAGCCCCGTAAATCTGTTGTTTTTTTCACATCGGTGTGGATGAGTGATGCTTGACTGAGTGACACGTGCATGGTACCAAAACATACATGAAAGCATTGTACACAGTACTGTAATTATTACGCAGTTATTATTGATTATTTTCTCTTCCTTTCATAGAGCGTGTAACACTTCTTGTGTTTTTTTTCTGGAAATGCTAACTAGGGCAACGCTGGTTACTACAGATCCAGAATCAGATGGTTGATTTAAAAGGTTAGACAAATATCAAATATATCACTTGATCTAGTAAATGCATGGCAGCAGGTGCATATTCTGTCTCTACAGATGGCAAACATGCACTATTAGACACTTATATCATGGTTTGAGTGATTGAAAGTCACAGGGTACTTACAGGGCACGTACACATTCATTTTCTCTGTGCAAATCTATATGTCATAGAGCTTTCTGAAGGGTGCTGGGGGGTGGAGGGGTGTTGCTGTGCTGCTTTTTCCCTCAAACTGTGCTCAGTTACTCCTACTAATGATCCGTGCAGGTGCCACTAATTCAAATTTGGGTCATCACTCCTGACCCCACAGACTGGGCAGCATATGCCACAGTGGATGCTGACAGATACGGCCAAACTTTGTGCATGTGTTTCACGAAGCGCCCAACTGTCTGCCGCAGACTCCTTCATCAGTTTCCTTGCACCGCTTTACCGAGGAGACGTCACATCTGTGGTAAAATAGGCACCGATGTTACCAGGCAGCTAAAATCCCTTTGCTGAATTGGCTCCAGTGACAGCCTCCATAATCCGAAGGGACAGGTGTTGCCATGACAACAGCTTGCCCTGAGCTGAGCTGGCAAAGCTTACAAACAAATGATTACATGAGTGAAAAAAAAAAACTATGTCTATGCCAAATATGTGTGTAGAGAGAACACAAGGCGTGCTGACTCCTCTGCTGCTCTGGAAGTGAGAAAACACATCTAAGTTCTCGCACGGCACCTCGAAGGAGAGCTAGAGACACAAGGTGGATACCACACAGTGGGCACGAAACGACCTTGGATCCCTCGGGATATATAACTTAGTACAGGAGCTGTGGGCCGAGAGTGCATGGTGGTCTCATCACTCTATCGACTGGAGATAAAACTAATAATAGAGCTCCTCTATCTTCCAAGAGAGCGCAGCACCACCACCAAACGCAGAGTGCTTCAAGCAAAGTGAATCAACGAGGAATTAACTTTGTCGCTGATGACCAATGGTTCTAGCCATTTCTGACCTCTTCAAATTCCCATCATTTATTTACTGAGAACCTGAATCCTGAGTGATTGCCCAAAGACCCGCATGAATGTGCGAGATTGGCTCAAGTTGTGTATTATGGTCGCAGACTTTTATCCACATTAATTCGTCCCACTGAGAGCTACAGTATGCTGCTGCTTTTACAGATAGGGCTTAATTGGAAGCCCTTGTCTTGTTTTTCCAAATCCCTACTCGTTTATTTGGTTGTTATCAACCACTACTCTGGGTGCTAATCTTTAAAGAGGATAAGAACAAATACTCTGCTTCCAGTGTTTCTCAGTCAGTCTGTCACAGTTTATTAGTTTAAAACTCAGTTAAATACTCGCTGTTTTGCAGAGCGTTAGATGAGGTGATCGCTGCCATTTTGCTGTGAAAAATTTGTAGCTGGGGTACATCCAACAGTTTCTGCTTATAGAAGAGCCATACAGGAAGCCCGGTTGTCCTCAAAGGCAAAACAATTCACCTAAAAGACCCTCAAAAGCTCAGCAATTAGCACACTATATCTTGGTTACATAAATGTGAAAAGAAGCTGTGGTTTTATATGCTGGAATATTCCTTGACCGAGCGCCACAATTTCGTGGAGACTTGTCATCACCATGAGATTACAACTAGCAGAGATTCTAGACCTTAAGCAGCTATTTCATATAAAACAGACAAAATCTGAACAATATTTTCCCCTTATTTTGCTGAAGAGAACCAATAGATGATTACAGCTCTATTCCAATTAGCCTGCATTGTCAACATTGCATTCACTGGTTTCTTGGTTAGTGTTCAACGCTTTAAACACAGAAGGTCAAACAGGCCATGGCATTACTCCCTGAATGCAAGCAGAACAGTGGAGGGAGTGTGTCTTGTGGTATGTGCTAATATTGAGCAAATATGAAGAAAGTTTGTTTGATGAAGGACTGTGTTTCTCAGTAAAATCTCATAACACAACCCAACAACATAACACAAGAGTTCACACATCCTACAACACAACAAAACCACTATGTCACAGATATTTTGAGTGACGATGACCAGGGAACATAAAAAAGGGTCTGTGATGTCATAATCCAGTCATTACAGGATATATCGTATTAATCTTATAAACTGTAATATTACTGGATTCTTCTTACATTGTAGTCCGCACTACTTAAGCCAGATACGGTACAAAAACGTTGTTCTCATTGCTAGTACAGACTCAGCGTGAGACAGTGGCCCGGGGTATGACTGCAACAGCTGCAGACGCTTTTCTGTTTGGCTGACTCAGCACCTGTCAACAGGACAAAATGGTGCATTTACCTCAACACATAGTCGAGGGGAAGTCTACTGCTCTCTTCTTTTGTGGGATAATAATTGAAAAGGGCACCGGGGTGTTTATCACTTCCTGTCCAGTTAGGAATGCTTACATCTTAATTTCCTCGGTTTGTGCAGAAAACCACAGAACAGACAGGAAGTCTTTGTACAACACTGTTAGGGTATACTTAGACAATGACGCATGAGCGGTTTAAATATTGTATTTATTACATAGTAAATTACGTCTCATTCAATTCAGTTAAGTGGTAGACGGTAAAATGAAACCGTACTCATACAAAAACAGTGCTAAGACATGTGTAAATATTCACTTTCACTGAGTGTTGCCCACAGGAGACATCACAATAACTAGATTTCATGTAAATCTGCCAATTGGACTTTGATATCACTCTATACTACTAAAAATGGTCTACTGGTCCAGCGTAAAGGAGCACAATCAAGATGGATGGGATGCATCCCCTGGGAACGTAAACAGGAAAAGTCATGGAAATCAACCGATTCATTTTTAGATACCGTATCTGCGGGACAAGAAGACATTTCTACTGATGGTGATGCCAAGACAAATGTTTGGAGATCTGCACAATTCTTATTTATCTGTACCGATTCCTTGGGAATCCTTTTCACGTGTTTCCTGTCTCTTGCTCTACTGTCAAACTGAAAAATAAATAAATGTGATAAAAAACAGTCAAGTTATGCTTCATGATTATAACGAGAATTGCATTTAAGAGCAACGTAATCATCAAAAATATTTCCTTATTGTGATTTTACAAGGCACATGACATGACAGCAAGAATTCCTTAAAAGGACATTTTGAGGAGGACATTCCTTAAACTACAAGTTTAGCGGCAGAGGAAATAAACTGTTACCCAGAGTCGCTCAGCAGACGGAAGTCGCGTTCATCAGTTCTGTGAATCCCTCAGGTAACTCTTTGTCTCGTTTTAGCTTGGAAAAATCTGCTCGGTTTATACTGTGGGACTTGTTTATTTGGCTTCCCATTACAGACTGCGCAAGCATTAAAAATTTACAGAGTCAATGCCTTGTGAAACTATTTTTGGGAGACACAACCCACAAGAGCTACCTTTCCCTGGGTAGCACAGGCTGCCAGGGTAATTTAGATTTCTAAAATCAGCCCTCACGTTTGAGCTTCTGATAGGAGAGCATTAAAGCATGGAGGCATTATAAGTCCTTCTCTGTGGACTCCGGCTTATATTCTCGTAGAGCTGTCTCATCCAGGAACACTTCAAATTAGCATCTCTGCCCACAAGGCAGTACTAGGAAAACACTGGACTGTCTGTAACGTGGGAGCCAGGAGCTGGCTGACAAAGCCCAGAGGGTCAGAGCAGCCCTCACTGCCTTTGGTTTGAGCTTTTAAAGAGCGAGTGGGAGAGATAGAAAGTGTAGGTGGACAGTCTCATCACTGCGAGGAAAGGGAGAAAGCAAGGGGGGCTTTCCCAAATACTTCTGGGGGGTGGCGGTAACAATTAAAGAACAGCAGAGTGGAGTTGGTTACTTAATGTGAGAAAAACCACACCGAAGTACCGTGGCATCCATTCAAACCCACACGTTCGCTTCAAGGCATGTCTGTATACTCGAAATGGATTTGCATGAGGAACTGCATGAGAAACAGGCAAATTAGTGGAAAAGCTAATCACACTCATTGAACATGCAAGAGACTCTTTCAACTGTTAAGCAAGCATAGCTTTCTAATTATGCATATGCTCATAAACGTCATCAATTATGCACATGAATTATTCACATTATTGGAGTGTCAGAGCAGAAATACGAAAAGTTGGGCTCTGAATTTAATATTACAGGAAGGGATTTCTAATGTTTATTTTTAGACAATTCCAAATAAATAATAAATGCTGGACAAAAAATGGCCCTTAACATAACAGCTCACATTCATCAGTGGTTTTTGGCCAAGGAAGTCAGCGAAATGTCTACCCTGTGGTAAAATATCACGTCTAGAGCGCGGAGCCTGCTGTGGATGGTCTTCTTCATCTTCTTCCAGCGATCCCCTGACTCCTGGTTGATGACTGTGACACATAATCAATGTGGTGATCACTGATAAAATGCCCCCCTGTAGGTTAGTGATTCCCAACTGGGGGTACTTATATCAGAGGGTGTACTTCTGTAGTTTAGCAGTAGATACCTGTAAATATTGTGAGAGACACAGCTACTGCATGTTGAACAAAACAAAACATTTAATTATATGTTGCTTTTATTCCAACAGTGTCCAGTATCTTACAGTTAGGACAGGCCAACTGCACAGACACACGTCATTCGACAACTCAAGGGTAAAACTTGCGATCATTCCTGAAAACTAGCAGGCTATCAATGGTAATGGAAAGATCCAGCTGCTGCCATTGAACCTCCATACTGAACTGTCTATTGTGAAGTTCCTCCATTAACACAAAGAAATTAAAAGATATATGTTATTAATAAATAGGTTTTACAAGCCTAAACAGGAAACCTGTTTTAATTGTGGTACTCTTTAATGAGTATGAGTTTGTTGCTGCACATCACATGCCAATTGTTCCATAGTGTATAGGCTAGTTGTTGGTGATAGTCTCTTACATACAGTATCGTCTGTATACAACAAACTAATCATTGCTCCTGAAACATGTCATGGAAGACAGGTGCACCTTTGCCCTTACAGCATGCAACAGTACAAGAATCATTAAATCATTAATTAATTAACTAATCATGAACTGCTATATATGTCTGCACATGCAGAGTGATCCAGGGCCATTATGCTCTGCCCTTTTTTGGTTGTAATTTTGGACTTTTTAAACAAGCTTTAAAAGGATACCGTTCAGGTCAAGCCTTTCGGGATACCGTATTTGGGATTCCTTTGTGTTTTTTACATAAAATACAGGCTTGGTGAAAAGAAGGCACAAAAAAATACCTGCATAGTTTCTCCTGCAACTCAACTGTGGATTTTAAATCGCATCCAGTGTTTGTCAAGCATCTTGGAAAGCCCGTGTTTCCTCTTCAACCAAGAAGCCTTTCACTTTTGTCTTCTCATTTCTATTTTTGGATCCGTTGTGTTGTCCAGCATAGTCTTTCCTTCCAGAGGCTTGTTACTTAGAGCTGGTGGGATCTGGGCACATGTGTCCCTATTTGTTTCCGATGTATTTTTCCGAGAGGTTAATGCGTGCTGACATCACATAAATGTCCTCTCATCCAACTGAGAATATGCCAACCATGCAAGCCAACTGCACGCACGCACATTCACACTCTCTCTCTCTTTCTCTTCCTCCCATCTGAGTTTGTCTTTCATCTTTCAGTGCTCTTATATATTCTGATTACTCTAACAAATTTGTGTCACAAAAGAGACTGTGCCAGTGTGTATGATTTCTATTGCAGGAGTGTATGTAGTAAGTTTTCCACATCTTGCATTCAGTAGCTTTGGAGCATGTACAAGAGGTTTACAGTAAATCATTTTTAAAGTTCAGAAATAGAATTTTAAGGGCTTGAGTGTGCCGCTTTTACACATCAAACTCTGTTTATAGGCTCTGAGGACCAAAGCTGTGTGAAGAAACTTGTACAAAGCATTTTGTTGCTCCAGTAGGAGCTGCGCAAAGTTTCATAATGTCAGCTGAGGCTGGAGACTGCAAGCTGGTGAAACTGAAAAAGAATTAGTGGCTTTGAGATTACCACATCTCTATATCCGCTCCTCATCTCTGTTTGAGGCTAACAGTGTAACACACCTGGATCTCTAACCAAACTCTACAGTCGCACAGCATTGTGGGTAATATAGGTGCCATGTTTTGACAAGTTTTGTTTTTTGCATCTCGACAGATAATAATTTCAGTTTGCTTTCAGCAGTCACAAACAAAAACTTTACTTACATGTTCTCTTACTTCTATTCTTCTCTATTTCATATTCATGTGACTGAGCAGAACATGCCAACTCAGTCGTTAATGCTTTTGGCTCAACAGATCGAGTTCACCTTAAGTGAAGTAAATCCAGTCAACTTTCATTCCAGATAACAAAGTTGTGCTGTCTCTTTTTTCGTGTTGTTGGTCTTCATTCTGGAGGTTGAAGGTCCGACCATTATTTATACAGTAACTACTTATCCGATCCCAGCTGACACCTGACAACCTGTGCCAGTTCATCACCCAGAAAACAGGCAACCATTCATGCTAAATTCACACCTACAGGCGATCTAGAGTCATCAGGCCTATTTAACTGCATATCTTTGGACTGTGTGCGGAAGCCAGAGCACCTGGAGGGAACTTTTTTTTTTTTTTTAGAACTCCACAGGGCACCCAAAAACTGTATAATAAGACAAAAATGTTTTGCAAGCTCATGTGCATCATCATGTTTAAAAGCAACTCAGCAGAAGTGCTCTCTTGGATGTTCCTCTGGTAGAAAAAACGTGATTAAGTGCCATCTTAGGGTGCCCTTTATATTTTTCTCCCCTGCCTTTCTGGGTCCACCACTGTGGGGGGTCAATACTAACCCTAACCATGGTATCAAGGAGCCCCTGCCAGAAAGAGAGGTGTGGGGGAACAGCAGTTTATTTTGCACATTTGAAACAGCACATATCGGACATGACTGACACAAAAGGGTATATGGCGTCCTTGAATTCATGATGTGTGGCATTTTCAAAAGCCTCAGACATGTTCTGAGGACCTCAGGGATCTATGCAAACTTGTAAAAAATTAATATGTGACCTTCAAAGGAGATGAAGTGCAAACACAGGTGACCTATTTAAGGTTTGAATCAACATTCTTGCTGAAACTATCGCAGTGTGCGAGGAGCCTAATGAGGGGCATGTTTGAAGTAAGCAGCAACCGCCGTGGCTCACCTGTTCAAATTAATTAAGGATTAAAAATATGCACACTTAACAGCATTGCCACTTTGATTGGCAGGTGAGTGCTGTTATAGGTGGCTTGTTTGAGCGCCCAGGCTTCATTCAGTCCACCTCAGGTCCACCCGAGATTAACGCCTTTGCCCATCTTTAGATTAGCAGACAGGGCCGTCAAGATGCTCGCAGCCAGAGCCACCAAACCGCGCTTCACAACGGCTCTTCAGAAACCTATGGGTGACGTCACAGATACAACATCCATGATTTATACTGTTTCCCGTGGACTTTCAAATATTACAAAAACATATTAAAGTTTAGACATTGCATCAAATTAGCTGAATATTTGAGTGTGAACATTTCCAGCTCAAGGTATTCAGAAAAGATTAAAGACATAAAAACATTCAGAAGAAGAATAAAAAAGTGAATGTAATTGCTATAGAGCAGCATTTTTCAGGTTTTTCTTTGGGTGGTTATATGAAAGAAGTCAGTATTCCTACGTCTCAGGGGATATAAATGTTTCTATTGCACAAAGCCATCTCGGCAAACAAGCAAATAATGACATCGCTCTTTGTTGGAGTTGATTCTCGATCTCTGAATGTTTTTTTTTTTTTTTTCTCTCACCGGTTGTATTGTCCTGACGTAGACTGCAGTAAGACTGCAAAGAGACAGAAGAGAAATTCATACTTTTTACCAACTACAGTGAATGTATAGGAGTATTGTGTTCTCTCTACCGCTGCAGAGATGTATTGACAGTTTAAAGAATTCCTGACATATATAAGGTAGTGCAAGGGCAACACCACCTCACGGCATAAAAGGACTACGTCAAACAAACAAGTGCTGAAGTTACATGCCATATTGCAGCTCGAGAGAGATTCATAGTGTTAGGAAAACAGCACTTACACTCAGTAGACTGGAAAGCCTACATTCCTGTGGGTGAAAATCGCGACGTGTCTCATAATAACTTAATCAGTGTTAAGGCTGCAGTGACATGCTCCCAAGCAAGAAGGAGACAATTATCTCTTTGAGAAAAATTAGCATACATTGTTAGCATCCTTTCATTGTACATTTATCTTGTTCTTATGATCATACAGTGTTTTCTATTCAATTCCGCCATTGCAGTGGAATCTCAGACGCAAACATTAATTAGCCCACCCTGTGGCTAAATAATGAGCTCTCGCCTAATATCAAGTTTGCTCATTCTGTGGCACACAGACTATCACGCGCCTCCTTTGTATCAGAGACCGATGACGAGTGTTGATCTCTTGGCATTAACTATAGAAGATGCCATGACCGTTTCCCTCACAACGGGCTGGCGATTGATTAAATTGATTGATTCAATCTTGAGTTCTGCTTTCATATAATATGCCTGGAAAAGCTGGCTCTGTCAGACCTGTTCTAAAACTAATGTCTCTTAGTCACAGTCCTCAAATCATTGGACACAGCACAGTAATTCAAATGTATGCATGCAAAGTATGCAAAGTATAATATGTTACTTTCTGTTTCTTCTTTTTTGAAAAAAAAAAAATGGAAGAAAGCAGAAATCATGACAAGTTCCAGGCTAAATGACACAGGATAGTTCCTTTGTAACACTGAAAAAGTACCAAGGAATCATCAACACATTCAGGAACATGTACCTGTGATCATACCACGCTGACCTTTGTGTTGTCACCATTCGCAGTGGGGTATTATAGCCCGGACATAGCCATCTGGAAAAAAGGAACTGTTCTGCAGCATGCAAGAGAAGACATATGTCCTGTACAACACAGTTGATTAACCCCATATGTTACCTTCAGTGCAACACAGCACATACCTGCCGTGTACAGTACCGTAGAAGAGTAAAGTCATGTCAGCGCCAAATAAACAACCTGGTTCAGTGACTCACTTTAATACTTTTTGTATATGGATGAAAGATCATTTGGGATTATACATGAGAAACTGAATCAAGTGTTTCTGGGAAGAATATAAATGAACATTTACAAAAATTATTGTTTGCATACTTTACATTTTTATTCTTTGACAACCAGTTTCATATGAATGCTGCGTTATTTTTTTTATGAGGCTGATTACGTTTGAAAATTAACACAATGACCAAAAAGATGAGTCTAATCAATACACACTGTATTATATTATGTTGATTTTAATGTAACGCTACATAATATTAGCTGTCTTATTATCATTCTTTCCCCAGAAAAAACAAAAAAAAAAACAACTAAATGCAATTTACCATTAGGTAGCTAAAGCTGTGGGTTTATCACCTCCTGTATCATAACAGAATACAGTAACTTTCACCAGTGAAAGGCCACAAATGAAAATATATTCCTTGTTTAATTATGTAATGTACCTCGCTTTCATGAATTCTGTCATGACCATGAGAAAATGTCACAAAATATCCGTGATCCGTTGTCCATTTGATAATCTAGACAAACAAACAGGGTTTCAAGGTTGCGACAGACTATTGAGCTAAAATCAATATTGCATTAAATACATGCAACCTTACAGATATGGGTGGGTTCAGGTCTCAGTTTTAATTCTGTGTACTGTACAACTCTACATCATGGAAAAGTAAAACATCAAGTAAAACATTATACAACAACAGAGCACAGAAAAACTTAATTCTTAATTATTCTATCCAAAATATTTACGTGTAATTGAAAGAGTTTAAGTATCAAATTTGATACCAACAAGCCAAATCTGAACTTTATGTTGGCAAGCGTCCTTCCAGCTCAACGCACAAGAATTTAAGCCCCTATTACATCCACGGATTCTCCTGCAGACTCTTTATTATAATCGGATTTGGTGCATTAACATTCACAAGATTCTGACAAGTGACACCATAGGTCAAATGTCATCATGATTTGCAAATGTTGAACAGCAAACGCTGCAAAGAAATTAGAAAGTGACGGATGTACGCTCTGTCAGCTTTGGCACCAACTCACACACTCACAGATGAGATTTTTTTTAAGGCATATACTTTCCATTAATATCACTGTCAGGTAACACGGTGACTGGCAGAGAGTGGACACAGTGATATGAGCTCAATAGAAAACAGTAATTCTCTCCATGAGCATGACTGATAACGGGCTAGCTGTTTGAGCAGCACTCACTGAAAGAACTGAAAGTCTTTAAAAGAAGTCACAAAACAGTGTAACACATCAGATCTAGCAGAGTTTAGACAAGGTGACTTTGGATTTGGCCCTCCCATAAAGTACTCTGCTCCCTTGAGTACAGTATGTGAGCCTGGCAGGGCAACACTTGTATTTGTTTCCTTGACTTTTTGAACATATGTGCGGCTATTTGTTTTTTGACTACCTAGGTTATGTGTTTGATACTACTCAATTGTAACTGATTGTAGAAGATGTGAAGAAAATGAGGTTTAGGCGGTACGGTTTTAATTTTGGTGGCTCGAAAGTTTAGCCTCTCCTGTATCTGAAGCGATTTATAACTGCTGTTCACATCACACTAAATTATAGCTTTCACATTGACAGCAAATACAAATAAATACAGAACAGACGATTAAAATGGAAATCAAATCTGAATTCTTATTTATCATGCGAGGGAAAACTATGGAGGAAAAACTGTGACGATAACACAGTTAATTGTGCACATTTTTGTCAGTGGAAATGCCTCTGTGTTGATGTTTCCCCTTGTAGCAGCTGTCAGCAAGAGGCTACTAAATGGAGTACTTACTGTAATGAGTAGTGCTGCGATACTCAGTAGGCAGTGTTACTTCATCATGATGATTAAGCAGCAGGTGTGGAGTCTTGTAGAGGTTTTATTGTGGTTAGTATTTATTTTGAATAAAATAGTTGAATATTATAATAATAGTTGGACTAGTTAAATGAGTGTAGGAATGGTGTTGTTACAGATTGTGATAAAAAAGAAGTGGAAAACGAAAAGAAAATAATGTACAGATACTGATGGATACATACTCCGTGGAAGAGATAAATAGATAAAAGGCTCATTGTAAGGTAATAAAAAACATATTATTCTCATGTCCATGCATAGTAATGCACATTATATTCTATTTATGATATATTTTGCAAATAGAGCCCGCAAAATTTTACAAACCGGACCTTTAAGTTTAGTTACATAGTCTTTTACTCTTCGATCGTTAAGGATGATATTTCAGTCGTGCACACTTTCCCCTCTTCCTCTCTCACTTAAATTAGCAATTACATGACTGCCTAGGAAAACATAATGACTGACGATGAAGACATAATGACCTCAAGTATCTTACTTAATTATGCTCAGTCGCTTTCTTCGTATTTAACAGCTTGTAATGTTGTATCTGCACACCAGCGATAATTTCCCAAGACAGTTTTTGACATTGTTCACCCAAGGTGAAGAAATGACCACACATCTGTTCATCTCCGCTTTAGAAGTCCGGTTTTGAGGAATGTACAGTATAAACGTGTGTGTGTGTGCAAGGAGAGATGCTAAGTCACAGCTGATATATTTTCCTCCAGCTAGCCCAGTTAACACTATTAATGGCTTCCCAGCATGTCCAAAAGCTGTCTTGCTCCCTCATTAGGAGAAAGTGTCATGCCTGGACCTTTGCTAAAAGGGACCCCTGCCATGAACTGAAACAGAGAGTGGCCCACTATCTTCTGGGGCCACCCTGAAGCATCTATCCCTATCTCTCTCTCTCGCTCAACTCCCTTTCTTTCTTTGTCTCTAAACCCATCCATCATTGCGTTTCCTGTTTTATCAAGGACCCGAGGAGGAGTTCTTAATTAATGCAGTCATTAAAAGTAAAAAATCGTACAAAGACGCCGTGGAGACATACACTAATTCCACATTCAGACACCATCATCCCTGTGTTGAAGGGATAGATTGGGTGGTCTGAATATGCCACTTTATAATGAAAAGAGCTAAAAATAACGATCCACTCATTTTAATACAGCGATTTATCCATTTGAAAAACCATCAAGATTTCTTTAATTCTCTTTTTTTTGGCCTTTATTGTATAGAGACAGCTGAAGGGTGACAGGAAATGTGGGGAGAGAGATGGGGAATGACAAGCCACAGGTCGGATTCGAACCCTGGGCTGCCGCGGGAAGGTCTGAGCCCATAATCCTCTTTTAAATGTCAATGCACTGGTGCAGTATGCATCTCTTTAACGTGAAGCTGCAGACCCATGGGAAGCGATGAACTGGTGATGAAATGGCGCTGTTAGCATTACTAAAGTAATAAAACAAACTTGCACATGCACTGCCTTTAAGTTTGATGAAATACAACCTAAAAGTATTTTTCAGCACTTCACAGAGCGGGTCAGTATGGAAAACTGAGAAGGTCTTTGCCGGGGTACCTTAAAAGCCTCACACTGCATGTGGAAAGGGACTATCATTCGATACAGCGTTGTCTCTCGTCAGCAAGGACTTCAAATACAGCGATAACTATTACACAAGCCCCGCACTTTTCAGACACCTCAATGACAGTGGCTTTGGAGCGGCACATGCCGTGACGGACAACTCAGCACACTAACAATAAAAGAAAATGCTCTCACCAGGAGATTCCCCCGGAGGCGGTGAATGTTGGATCAGTGATGTCGAGCTTCTTTTTGTGAAATGTATGGATACGAGGAAAGTCTGTGTTTGCTCCGCAGTTCATACCTCATACTCTTGTGGTTGTGTAAGAGGAAGGAAAATTAGCGATAGCAATACGAGTGGTTCTCTACAGGAGGTATTTTAATGAAAACTCAAAAGTTTATCCATTCAGGATTTAGGAGGCACTGGTATCTGATCAACTTACACCATCCATCACAGGACCATAATGCGCATGGGGCACCCTCTTTTTTGTCGACGTTGCTACCCCCAGCAGCTACACCCTGTGTCACGGACTCTGTGCTGCAGAGGAAAGGCCCATGACCCAACAGGCTTGCAGCTGAGCAGAGGTTCCACTGGACCTCCACTGACACGTGTCTTCTACTGACAAGGTCAGAAGTGGCCAGGAGCCCAAAGAATCGCAAAGACGGAAACAGAAGGACAGAGAAAATAGACCACTCCTTTCATGTGACAGAAACTACCGTGAAATATACCACATCTACAGTAGAGGTTTCAGAGTTGCAGGGCAAAAAAAAAAAAAAAAAAGCCTGTTGTGCAGACCTCTTTGAAGATTATAATGGAAGAAGGGACTAAATGAGGAAGTTCAAAAGTTCTTGGACATATCTGTGCCTCATTGTGTGTTTTTTTTTTCTTCTCTCCTTTGTCTCTCACCTCTATCTAAATTCTAAAGGTAAGGTTTGTGGGGGCTTTCTATAATTCATTTCTTGAATGTTATGGTATAGTACAATCTAATGACGTCACTGGATATCAGAGGATTGGGGTAAGCAACTTGATGATACCATAAGAATCACTTCAGATTTAGCAAAAAAGCAAACAATGACATATCCAATCCACATTCACTTCTTTATAAAAGCATTGCTCCCTAGTGTAGTCGAGTCACACAGACAAGCATTTCATTTAAATGTCATCAGCCAAATTCAATTTTCAAATGTTCACCTTTTCCCCTGTCTATTGTCTGATGGACTACATTTACCAGATGGATGGACTACTCACCATTTTATTTCCATAAACTCCACGCCAGATGGGCCACTGAGCCGTTACAGCTGTACCGGACAAACTTTTTCTAATAAAAGTCAAAAAAACAAGCACATAAAATCTGCTTTGCTCCTTTGAACTTGCCTCTTTTGACTGCACACCTGTTACTGACCTCTGCCTCTTTTTTTTTTTTTTTTACCGCAAACCTTTGTAACTAGATGCCTTATCTGAGTCATGGACTGTCAGTCCAAACTTTATTATACTGATTAAAAACTGATGAAAGTACAGTGGATTAAAATTCGTCCACTGTGGCTGTGTCACAAGTAAACTGCATAATCCAGTTTCTTTTCAACATAGTGAAACTAAAACATATATTAAATAATTAATGTAGGCAGAATATGAGGTTGACTTATGAGGAAATATGAGGAAAAGTGGGTCTATAAATGTGTACTTTTTCGGTTTGAAAGCTATCCAGCAATTTAACATCAGCCAGATTCAAATTTTTTGCATCTTTTTGCCCTGTCTATTTGTCTGCCAGTCACCAGCTTATCTGTCATTCCAGGTCCTGTTGCTATTGGACCAACAAAAGCTCTCCATGTGTTCCCACCAGTTCCAGGCGCTGATTCCCACACCAACCTGTGCACCTGTTTTTTATTCCTTAATTGGTCTCCTGTTGCCTCGTAAAAAGGTACAGTGCAGTTCTACAGAGGCGGCACATTTAATTCTAGTTTTGATTGAAAGCAAAAAGTTTTACTCTATGGTTGCTGCTAGATCCCACAGATATCCAGCAACTTATCAGAACAAAGTTTAGAGGCTTTATTTGAGTCCATGAGGCCCTCAGTTGATGATCACTGACCTGAGCAATCGTACTATCTCACTCATTGACCTGCACTGTGGTAAGACAGTGTCAGCTCCAACCAAGCATCACATAAACATACTTCTGAATGCATCCAACCAACAAAATCTATCCAGGCAGTAAAGCCTGCCTGCATTCAGCTGAACTTACACTTCAGGTCCATTCAGTAGAAGAACAGCACAATGTTAAGCAGCAGTTAAAGACTGAAATTACATCTGCATTCAATTGTGCGTGTGTGTTTTTTTCTTTTCTTTTCTTTTCTTTTCTTTTCTTTTCTTTTCTTTTTACATTCATTTGAATGAAAGATAATGCGTTAGAGCGCTTGGTGTCCAAATGTCCACCTTTTCTGGTTTTCACTGCTTACACCCTGCGGCGTCTTTCCGTATTTACACCTGAATGTGAAATATAACAAGATAAGATCGTCGCGATAACAATCACAATCACAATGGACCCGTGCACTATGAATTATGGATGAATTATTGTGTAAAATAAGCAATCTGATTTTCATGGTAGACTTTGGAAGAACAATTGAAGTGGGTCAGTCTTTGTCCAACTGTCACGATGTGTTCAGTCCGGAAACAAGAACTTCTGAGGATCTAGCCTCTGAATTAACACACAACCTAAGTACACAGGGAAGTGAGGGAACCTGCTGGTCCTGACTGATTAGTATATTATCCATGAGGACTACAAATATTAATTAAGCTCAGCCAATTCGTATGACATTGACAGTTTTCTGAAAACTCAAGTGAGGAGGAAAATTCTTTAAAAACTTTCAATGTTTCTTTGTCTTGTCTTGTTGTTTTTTTTTTATCATTTTCAAACTTGAAATGCGGCAAAATTTATGTCAAAGTTTGTTTGTTTTCATGTTGTACCTGCATGTTCTCTTAAATACGGTCTATCAGCATCTGCACATCGTGCTCGCCTTTCACACACACATAACGTGACCCAGATAACCTTCTGTGCCCACACTTCTCTTAGCGTGCTAAAAATAGCTGCCAGCATTAAATGAAATATGACTGCACTTCGATGTAAATAATGCAATGAGCGGTTAAAGACATAGACATCTAGACCGCCATGCTGTATGTACATTCACAGTTCTAGATTAATATTTATTTCCATGTGCGTCACTGATGTCAGTGTGGTTTCAGATGCGTTCTGTAGCTGTTTAACTATGAAAAACTCCATTTTAACCATAACGATAAAAAAAAAAAACGTCTTGATTGTTGAACGGGATATTTAACATTAGTTTGGAAGAACAGTAGTTGGGAGAAGATTCAGCTGCTGTAAAAGTGGAAAAAAAGTACATATTTTTAAAGGTCTTATAGGGGACACTGCAGACATGATGCACTGTAGCACCCTCCATAGGTCAATATCAAGACAGTATTCAAAGTCACTTTGAGACTTTGTCTCACATTAAGCTTAAAAAGTTCAAGTTTACACAGTCCATTCATCCAAATCCTGTCTGACAAAGTTGTAAGTTCAACTAATGCAGCTTTTTGGACACTAAGAATCCACAGAATCACAAGACGAAATCCACAGAATACAGGATTTATTTTCAAAAATGATTTTCACGAATACCATCATTGCCTGCAACCCAAGGAGCAAAGGGGGGTAAGTGCTGAGAATACTCGCATGCATGCGTGAGCCCGAAATGGTAGCAAGCTCAAGTATAAGAGTGTTGATGCAGTGGGTGTGCAATGTCTTATAATAGACCACAAAGACTTGGCCACCATGCTTGTCACCACTTGAGAATACAGAATAATCTGGCAGAGGAAGAGCCAGTCTTTTATACTGTGGCACTTGCAACAGGTGGCGAGGCGATCAGGTAGGTGAGAGGGAATTTGGAGGCCACGCCTCGTGACACACACACACACATACACACACAGCAATACACACACGGACAGAGAAACACAAAGGGTTCACAATAGCCTACCTGTCTACCTGTTCAGTGCATGGACACGAAGGTGTTGAAGCTAGAATATGCGTCTCCTCTGTGAGCCACCATCAGACGAACTTCAGGATGGGACACTTCCACACGACAAGGCGATCCAATGGAAAATTCTCCACAGTTGAGTCCACAAGCAGCTGCCATTGTGCGCAGTGTGTATATGAGCATGTTGCCAATTGCAGAAATACATGAAAGGGTTCCTATGTGTTATCATGCTCTCTATCTCCTGTGCTATCTACAGTAATGAGACTAGTCCTTCATCTCATGCAATTAGAAGGTCATTTGTTACTTTCACTAGTACTGTCTCTGTGCTATGATGTACTCGAAAGCCTGAATGGAAATACTCAGACTATTGTTATTGAGAAATTCACACGGCTGATGTGACTGCTTTCTCTAGAGAGGAAGGGACGTTTGGATACTGGTCTGTAATTGGCTAATACCTGTGAATCGAGAGTGAAGAGGAGGCTTGATTACAGCCACTTTAAATCAAGTAAAGAAGAGCAAACTCGAGGTGAAACATCTTTATTTGGGTTAGAGAAAACTTGAAAACTGTTGAAGTTAGCTGGCTTTGATAATATGTATCCATGAGTGTGTGTGTGTGAGAGAGAGAGAGACAGACAGAAAGAGAGAGCTGCACACCTAGGCCAGTGTTTCATGGCTAATAATGACATCACCTGCAAAGTGGCTTTTAAATAAAATCTAATTATCTCACAAAGTAAAAGTAGCATCGCGCTAATTAGGGGACAGACCTCTCACCTCTATTCTATCTGTCTCACATTCGGAGGAACGTTAAAGGTGGCAGCACAACTCTCCGTCACACGCGTCTGACTGGAGCGTGATTGAAATTCATGTTCGGGGAGACACGTGTGTGCACATGCACTGTACAGGATGTTCAAATCCTCCAAGTAATAAAAAGGATGAGGGACTGAAAAAAAATGTCAGTATTGTCTGAGAGCCTCGAATATGAGTCATCATTGTGCCTTTCCTGGCAATATCCTTTAATGAAACAGCCCGGTGCTCACACACGGTATTGTACACACTCGAATGAAAAAGATGACACGTGTTTAATACTACGTTGATAAAGCTCCAAATTGAAACCTACTAATTTTCCTGTATCTGATTCCCTTATCTGGTGTAGACATACTATATTTCTCTCCGCTCTTTCTCACTGTAGCTTGTACTGAAATCATATGAGAGTCAAAATGTGTCATCCAAGGCGGTGACTTGTCGTGTGATCTACTATTGAATCAGAGTTTTTTCCGAGGGAACAAGGGAAAGGCATCACGAGTACCTGAGGGCTCTCTAGCAAGCTTTATGCATACTTTTTTGGTAAGTCTTTAAGCCCGCAGACTTGTTTGCAGGAACTAGAAATAAAAATCTGACTCATTTCATGTTTGATTAATCAGAGTGAGAGAGGGTCTTTTAGTGCATACAGAATTGGATTTTGAGATAGGCATGATTAGCCAGGTGACTTTCTGAATTAAACACTTTAACATCAATCCATTTTCATCCATTTAGAGGACCGGTATGTGGATCTACCTTCGAGATTGCAGTTTTCAATCGGCTGAAACACCTTGACTCAACCCAGCGTGTAGCAATATGTGAAATGTCCTTTCTAGAGAAACATGGAGGTTTAACATGGCGGACTCCATGTAATTGCGTAATTAAATTTAAAAGGCTCACTCTAATGTAATAAAAACATTCGCATTTTAAGGTGATTATACACTAATTATAACTTAATTATGTATATTATATTCAATTTCTGACATATTATGTAAATGCAGCCCTATAAATCTAATATAGAAATGTAGACAGTTTAGTGCTCCCAGGTTCAGAGTGTGATGCCACTGTAAATTTAGGCAGCTGTGCATTTGGCATGATTAAGTTGACAACATTTGCAAATAGCCAAACATCAGGTGCAACAACATACCGTAAGACACAGCAGCCATCCCGGAAGCTCACTTGGTAGAGCATGCACCCTCTGTATTAAGGCCTTACAGCAGCAACCTGGATTCAATTCCAGCCCGGGTCCTTTGCTGATGTCATTCCCTCTCCATCCCCAGCATTTCCTGTCTAGCTCTCCAGCTTTCTCTGTCAAGTAAAGCACAAATTGACCAATTTATAAGATATATCTGACATTCTGTCTTTTCTCTTGTTGGGTCAGTAACACCGATATTTCTTAACTTCCTCTGTCATCCTCTTTGGTCTCTTCACCTCTGTCACGTCGAACTTAGTTACGTTGCCCACTCACCCGGCTCCGGTTCTGGTGCTCGTTCAGGCATTTCTCCCCGTCTGCATTACCCCGGGCTGCATGCATGTACACCTCCTCTTACTGGTGGTGCAAAGTGTCATACAAATAGGAAGCCAGGCTAACTAAATGAGCTAACTAGCTTACAGCAGCAGTTTACTTAACTGTCCATGGGGGGACTCTGTAAATCACAGAGCTGATGTGGAGCAGCCAGAAAACGTTTTATTCATAAAATATGATCCACTCCCACCAAAATAATTGAAGCAGTTGTTGGCGTGGGACTGTCATGCGTTACCCAATTCTCACGTGAGGTCGTAGCCAGAGCGTAAAGTTAGTGTGGGAATAGACATACACGGTGCAAAGTAGTAATGGTAGAGGCACCGCTCACCCAATTAAACATCATTGTAGCAATAAATGATTTGATCTGTTGTTTTATGGTAGAAATGTGACATAATATTGCTTTAAGCTACTAAATGCTGCATTGTGTTCATCAACTAGTTTCTAATTTTGTTATGAAAGATGAAGATGAGAGTGAACCAAACCAATAGAGTTAAATGCTGTGCTATTAGGGTGGCTGGAAACTTCCAGTTTTTTAATTTTAGTTCAGTGCTTGGGTTAAACTCCGACCTCCTGACATCCTGATGTAAATATCAAAACGTATATAAAATGGGATGCTTTCATTAAGAGAACGGGTTTACATTTGCGCTACATATGTAAGCAACAACAGAAGTGGACACGTAAAGAGGTCAGAACATAATTGAACAGTGAAAAACACAGAATAATCATTCATCCAAATCACTTCACTTTGCCGTGGATGCATACATTTTTGACCCTTGCAGCTTGTCATGTTGAAAAGCTGCGCCTCTTTATCTATACAAAGCCACAAAATACATATATTACTGAAGAAGTGTTTATGTTATCAGCCTGAAATTAAATCTTTGTTTACATTTGCGCAGCCACAGCATTTGTTATGGCTCTAATGGTAATTTCAATGCTGAAACATTATTTACATTATCCTAAACATCGACTGCGTCTTCGTCATTCGCTCTCACGATCATAGGCTGAAGTGTCTCGGTTGAGTTGCTCTTTTTCCCATCATTAAAGTGTTCTGTTGGCATCGATTTATCTTCTCTCATCTTATCTTGACCGAAAATGTTATACTGCCTTGTCTGGGAATCGAGTGGACGTGCCACTTAAAGCGACATCATGTAACTTTACCACCTTAAAATAACTGTTTCCCAATCGTTGTGATGCTACACAGGTTGGGAATGGTGACCGTCATTCCCACTGTTCCCACCACCAACCGTGAGACAGAGGGAGACGTCAAACAAGTGGTGTATATTGAGAAGAGAAGGAGACCAAACACCGATCATTAAAGTACACGAGGAACGGGAGTCATGCTCGGTGACCTCTCCTTGTCGTGACACTTTTAACACACACCATTTGGGGTAGGAGCGTTGTACCTGAGATAAAAGATGACCTGAAGGAATCGACTGGGTTAAAAAAAAAAACAAAGTCATGCATTTTGTAGAAGGTAACCGGAAACCTCAGTATGTTCTGAATAATCAATCATTATTTCAGCTGAAATGTGTCGGAGAGGTGAAGAAAAAAGTCAGTATGCATTTGTTATTCTCTTTGTCTTTCTTCTTCTTCTCCTCCTATTGGTCCTCTCAATTCACCTCTTTCTCCCTCTACGTTCTGAAGAAGTCCTTACAATTCTTGTGTGGTCAAGCAGAAACCAGAGTTGACATGCTCCGCTGGGAAATGTGGTAAAAGGTAGGTGAAAACAACTTCCATTATTGGGTGAAAGCTGGAGACGGCAACAGAAAACGGCCGAGAGAAAATGACTGAATGAGGCGGGAAGTGAAGCCGCTGCTCTCGGCAGGTAGAATGGGACAGATATATACGATCACAAAGAAGTGAAAATGTTTTCTTGTAATTGTTCACACACTGTGCGGCTTGTTGTCACGCTGCTGAATTTTTTATTTTTTTTTTGAAAAGAACTCATTTGGATTGATGGTTTAAGTGCAATATGAAAATTCTTCTGAGCGATGTTACATCCTTTGTATGGTCTCTCTCCATCTCTTTTCAACACATACATTTATCATGCCATTTTATGTAACTCCACTGATAGCGGGATCATTATGATCTTCTCTCTGCTGTCTTTCTCAGACTATGGATTGCAGTGTTTTCCTACACCAGGCTTCAAGGGCTCTGTGAAAATTTCAGGGGCAGCTCTGAATCCCTGGTGGATTATGTCTCTGCGAGAGGAAAATGGGAGGACAGAGCTGCATTATCCACCATCTTTGCAATTTTAGTCATCTTTCAGTGAGACTTAGAGCCAACTAAAACAAACAATGAAGACGGAGTGGCACCGTCCAGGCAACTTGATAGCAAGCTCCTTTACGGAATATCCATTACAGTGTGACAGCACATTCAGACAAATGAAACAATAAATGTGTTAAATATACAAAAAATGTTCAATGTTTATTCCTAACATGGAGAACAAGAATGTGCTGGATTTGTGTTATATTTTGTCCTATTGTTTTTTCATTTCTTTTTTCATTTATCCATTAAATTCCATCATTTTCCATATTTTTAGAATAACAGTAATAGTAATTGATTACCAATAAAGATTAGAAATACAATATGTGTGAATTTTTGACTCTTCTTTCACTGTTGTTCTGGTCGTCTTTACTGTTTTGGTTCACTTTCATCAATCGTGTATCAAACAGCATCAAGCAGCTGGACTCAGGAGACCTGAGTGATTACTGGATTTACATTCATCAGGTGGACAGAAATACGACTCTAAATAATGACGGTCTGTGTCTGCTGGATGTGTACATAGGCAACTGCTTGCTATCACATTCACTTTTTAAGATTATGCAATGTTGTGTTTGTTTGTTGCGCTGCCCCCCAGTGCCATATCCAAAATAAAATCCCAGTGTGTAATATTATTAATAAGTTTTCATTAGTATTTATTCACCTGAAAATAAATAGAATAATAATAATAAGTTTTTGTTAGCTTAGAGCAAGAACTTAAATCGACAGAGGAAGTGGGTCCTTTTCCACGAAATCCTCTATGTTGCACCACCATGTTTCTATGGTATCCCAGAATGGACAAACCAAACACTGCCTCTGGATCATGCCTTTCACATTTGCCTTTTTCAAGTTCCGTGGCTACCGTAGCTTCTCCTACCTGTTTTGAATGAGAGGCGAAGGGTATTCAGCTGGTTGCTATCTGGAACCCCAACTGCTAGCTGTGAGTCAGTCCTACACAATAGACATTTAATGCGGTTTTAAAGTTTAAAATTGGAACAATTAGATGGAGAACTGATTGTATTAAATAATTCACATGCAACACTGTCTCTGTCCAGTTGGTGGCAAGTGGGCCTATTACTTGGCTAGTAGACTTGATCTTACATGTATGACCTTGTTGTCTAGCTGGCTTTAGCTATCGCATTGGTAAGCTATATCGCTACATGGCCTAGCTATGGCCAAATGCTTCTGGAGAAAGCCCAATAATTGTGATGTGGTTGATAAATAAGGTCAAAAAAGGGGGATTGATGCGGTGGAGGATGAAGGACAAGCAAGTAATAAAGATAACGTTTATCAGCCAGCGGCAGCTAACGTTTCGGGAGAAAGAAGTGGAAGCAAGGAGGTAAAAATCATTCATCATCTTCGTGGGGTGTTGACATGAAAAGTGACCGCATACTCGATGTCTGTACATCTTTTCTTTCCATGACCTTATAAATGTGTATTCTATTGTATTATTGTGATTGAGTTGTTTTTGTTTCAGTGTTTTTTAAAGAACAATAGTCAGCTGAAAATAGAAATATTAAATGATTTTTGTTGTGACAAAAATGCTACAAGGAAAAGATTCAGAAAAATTTCACTCACAAAGATTCCCTCCCTGGGCTTTTCAAAAACCTTTTAACGACATCCCATGGCCTTCTACCGCAAATGGAACTTGCTCGGATATCCTTAGGTGACCTACATTTAAGTATGAAACTTAAATTGCGTGGATAGACGTTGTTGTGTATGCCTGGAGACAGCAACAATCCCCATAATTACCAAATAAATCTTGAGTTCTGAATATTTTTTCATCAAAAGTACTGTATGTGCTCTCAAAGCCAAGAATGAATCAAGAAGTAGATGAACATATTTTTCGCTCACTCTTGTGTATGTAGTCATGAAGCGTACGCTTTCTATATGGTTCAGCGAGGCTCCCCTCCAGGGGGGAAATTTACTTGTCTGAAAGCCCAGTGAATAGATATTCTGTAGACGTGCTCAGTGTATGAGAGAGTAAGAGTCTTTTATTTTTCTGCCAACACCATTTTCCAAGAAATTGATATTTGTCCTGCAAAAGTTCACACACATTGCAGAACTTTGCCGAAGCTGTCGTGGGCTTTGCTGTGTTTTGCTTTTCGGAGAATATGCTCTCCTGGAGCTTTGATCTATGGCGTCGTGGGAGTGAAGGACACATTCTATTTTCTTTTCTCGGTATTTAATTAATAATGGAACGAAGGGCCATCGGTCATATAACACCTGACGTTCCTCTTCTATTGTGCGGTTTATCCTTGCTTATAAAAATCTTTGGGCCCAGATTACAGTATAACTCTGTTTGGGGGCAGTGCAAATCCCTGGGATTTTTACATTTGCTCATCCCCAACCCATTCAGTCCTTTCCTACCACACACAGCTCTTGGGATTAAACAGATAGAGAAGGGGGCAGGGAGTGTGCTGGGAGCTGGCTCTTTCAGCTCTTGCTTTGAGGATGATGGTCAGTGGCGTTATGTAAGCCAAGTGGATTTCAAATGCATAGTTGAGCCGTTCTCCTCTTTGATGCACAATGTCTTTGTGTTCCACTAACCGGGTTGCCCGTCTATGCAACATACAAGCAAATGCTAATGTACTGTCGGCTATACAATGTCTGCCTCCTATGCGCCGCAGAGTCCTTCACATCTTGTCCTGCCTACATACACTTTTTATACGCTCACCTTGAAATTTGTCAGCCATACAGACATAGGATACAGATAGAAAATGCCTGACAGAGAGTATAAAGCATATCATATTCATTGGTTGTGTTCCTCTTTGGATAAAATCAAATTACTCAGGCAGATTTGTAGCAGAGCTGTTATAGCTGATCCTTGGCAAACATGAATCTAGAGGATCGTCCAAACATAATTTAAATGTGCTCCCAATCGTTCTCTTGAAACACTATTCAGATACACTTTGTTGCCAGTTTATTAGGTACACCCTAAGAGTCTATTTCAACAGCCCTGCAACAAATCCTTCTTTAATGTTAAGTCATTGATTTTTGGTGTTTTAGTTGAGAGATGCTGATTTAACTTCATGGCCGTTTTGGAAACTGCAGTATGTGTTCCTGTTAAATTATGTTGCCTTGTGCGTTTTCTTATATTTTCTCAGCCCCATTTATCTCAACAACGTTAGACTGATACAAACACCACTGTTGTACAAAGGTATATTAGTTTTAGCTAGGTGTACCCAACAAACTGGAGTGCACTTTTATGTGGTATTTGCTAAAAACCTTTCATTTCTTGAAAACAAACCATGGCGGCTGAAGAACATTTCCAGGTTATTTACAACTTGGATTGTATTTTCATAGATTTGGATTTCATCCCAGTAAAGCTTCTGTAGAGTACTGAGATCTCAGCAATTGCTCCGGGGGAGTTCATTGTTATGATAATATGAAGAAATGATGTTCACGACTTTGAAAAAGTTCTAGAGCAGAGGTATCGAATACATTCACAGAGCACATTACACAAACTTGCATTTGTGAGTAAATTGGACACAGGACTAGAGGAGATTCTCCACCAATATCAGCTTTTATTTTGCATATTAACAATTCCTGATATCCATGCATACAGTATAATGAGAGAGAGAGAGAGAGAGAGAGAGAGAGAGAGAGAGAGAGAGACTAAAATATATATTCCACTTAATGTATTGCAGGATATAATAAGACAGCAGCAACCCACATTGCTTGCACTCAATTAGTGTTACAGTGTCACAAATGAGGCTATTAAAATGAATTTAGACGTCATTTATAAACTTCTGGTTATACTTTAAACCCGAGTTTCGTAGAAATTTCTTTTTTTTCATTGGCCTGATAAAATTTTGTCTTCATTTAACTGGAACCTGATATTTCTTACTATATAACTACATGACATTTCATACAAAATAAATACTTTACTTATATAATGCATGATACATTTATATAATCACTGTAAACATGAAAACAAAACAGACATCATATATTTACTGTACTACAAGTACTGCAGAGTCAAACAAAAGTGCATGATAAAAGACAAAGATAATATGCACCCCTGGTTTTACTGTGATTGTTCAGAGGTAAGATAGCACCATATGACAGTCTGTGAACAGGTCAGAGAATAGAAGCTGTTTTAATATTTATATTTGGTATTTTTCTCACTCACCTCTTTTTTTCTTTTTCTTTTTTTTTTTTTTTAACTCTCAGTCACAGCATATCCGTTCATGTCCATTCTCTATTCCTCTGAGTTCTGGTTCAGACAGAGTCCACCTTAACCTGGTTATTGTTGGTCATGAGTGGTGACGGCTTACTCTTGAGCCTCTCCCCTGCATCGTTGGAGCTGTCCTGGAAGAAGATGCGTGCCGTGCACACTGACACTACAATGCGCTTGTATTCACGCCGGAAGTTCTGGTTCAGCACACCATACACAATGGCATTAAGGCAGCTGTTGAAGTAGGCCATGAAGTAGCTGGCCACAAATAACCACTCTGGGATGAGGGGGACCACCACCTCCGGTTTGATGGCTACTGCCAGGCCGATGAAGTTGAGCGGTGCCCAGCAAACGGCAAAGAGCACGAACACCACAAACATGGTGACAAAGTTTCTAACGTCATGTGGCGTTAGCTTGGGACGATTGTCTGGCTTCACCCGTCTCCTCACCTGTATGACCAGTATCCAAATGCGCAGGTAGCAGTAGGTGACAATCATGATGGGTAGAATAAAGTGAAAGAAAACCACTGCGATAGTGTACGCTGAGCTGGCTGACTGTTCAAATGTGCAGGAGTAGACCCGTGGGTCATACTGAAGTGAACCCACAAACAGGTTAGGCACTATGGCCACCACAGTCAGTGCCCAGATAAGCATCACATAGCAGACAGAGTTTTTGTCGCTGTATAGTTTATCATACTTGAGGCTGTGACAGATATAACAGTATCTGTTGATGGCTATGCCGGTGATGTTGAAGATGGAGCCGATGACGCTGACACCCATGAGGAAGCCGCTGATCTGGCAGTGAGCGTAACCCAGGTTCCAGCCATTGTGGAAGATGGACGTGAGGACCAGAGGGTACGGGTAGATGGCCACAACGAGGTCTGCCACAGCCAGGCTTACCACGAAGATGTTCCCTACAGACAAAACACACACCCACAGAAGAGACAAAGGAGGACACATGAGTCATTGACGCAGAGCAGATTGGTCATCCAAATGAACAAGACAAAGAGCGCGAGTGACGGGGCCAAGAAAAAAAAAATTAAGAAACATTTTGGAAACCAAAAAAGACGTTATATTTTTGCTCCAGTTCCAGTATCGAGAAATCTATAGTTTAAAAAAGCACAGAGCAACGGACAGAAAAACATTATGCAATGTCACCCAGGTCACCGCCATCTTTGTCCTTTACTCAAGACAGAAACTCCTAATTGGGCAATGAAGTGGAGTTGAAAGCAGAAAACAACAACATAACCTTTACAAATATACAAACTATCATGCCGTTCCATGTGATGAATCAACGTTCAAGGCTCTTCATTCTCACGTTGCAGTAACATTCAAAAGAAAAGCAAAAGCTGGCTGATAGGTCGGACAATTCTTTTATAAAATCCAAAATTCGATGGTATTCTTTGAAAAATGGCTGCCGGTAATTTAAGTGTGCACAATCTGTAAATATGCTAAAACATGCAAAAGCGGCCACAGTCCCTCAGAGACATCCATTTGTTTTCCTCTCTACTTTGTGGCATAAGCCGCGGGGAAAGAGCCTCAAGGCTAGGCGAGAGAAGGCATGTGCAAAATGTTTCTTATCGTCCGTGTGTTCGTGCAGGTATGCGCCCGTGTGAATGCAAACCCGTTTGATAGTGTTCAACTCGCATTCATTTGCCACCTCTTCATGTTGGTGAATAATGACACGGGGGTGTTTCCTGTCATAAAATAATGCATATTCTAATTGCCGGCAAGGTCCCCACATTGCGTGTTCAAGGCAAACATGATCTGCAGACTGGGTGGTAATGAAGGGCACACAAATGTATTCTTTGTCCTCAAACTCCTGGGAAAATTAGCCATGGCTTGTTTGAGAACACATGTTGCATGCAAAGAGGCGGCAGTCGGTGACTGTGATCTTCAGGCTCTTAATTGAAATAAATGACATGCAGTCTAAAGAGACAAATATCTCACTGTTTTATGTCCTTAAATATGCCTTTTGACATTACCGCTGAGTGGCCTGTCATGGGAACGTTGGTGGCTCATGCATCTAGCCGCACACACACGCAGCATTTTCACAGCTGTCACTTACATATAAGTGGAATGTGTTGTTTATATAGTAGTAAGCACCCCATCATGATACCTAATGACAAGTCCAGATTCGGTTTTGCTTGCGTGACAACACTCTGTCACAGATGATAAAATACATTTAGTGCATGTCAGATGGGAACTAAGCGCGTCATATATCTCTACAATCGCTGCGGTGCAAGAGGCAATTTCATTTCAGCGCTGACGTTTGCTCTGTCAGTATCAGACACACTCCCTAGACCTGCAGGCAGAGCTGTCAGTCTCACCTGAGCATTAGACGTACACTGCTGATCAGCCCAGTGGGCTGTTATCTCCAGTAGAACATACCAACCATTCCACTGCCAGGGATCATATGTGGCTATTAATTAGGTTTTGTCCTTGTATATCCGTCATTCAGCCGCCCTCTATATGGAATTAGTTGCACCTGCTGCTGTCACAAGATCCCATGGCTGCTAGAGAGCTAGCTAAGTGTGTGAGTGATTGTGTGTGTGCTGAGGACCTTGAGAGCCCTTTTCAACAGGAACATCTTTAAGAGTTATGATTTTATGATTAGATTAAATTTAGTGTGATTCATGCTAGGTTAAGGTCCTGAAGGGTTAGCAGGTACACCCTAACCTATTTTAACATTCAGCAGATACATAGCAGCAATAACGTGTATTATTAATGTTTACTTTAGTAATTCTCCACTATTTTCACCAGCTAGTTTCACACTCTGTCTGCCATAAATTACTGAATATGTACAGTAAAGCAGGTCTCTGAAAAAAAAGCTTCTCTCTCTGAAAAAAAAGCTGAGGATGAACAAAAAGAGTAAAGTAGCAGCCCGAACCAAAACAACAAGCGCAAAAATGTTAATATACACCACAGAGCTGACCTGCAGAGTCAGGTAATCATTTGGGTTGTCACAATGCGTGAAACCTTCCTCAAAGCACCAATAATAACTGTTAACATAACAAATAATAATTTATACTAGTTAAATAATATTAGTGTAGCTTTAAGGTCAGAGTAAATGTGCAAATTTCTATGTCCAAGGTGGCATCAGACTTCCTTATTGTCGAAACCTTTTATAACTCGACAATTCTTTATAAGCACATGAAGATCAGCAGAGAAACTGCATGGACAATTCTCATGCCACACGAAGCAGATGAATGATTTTCGCGTCCTTGCTGCTACATACCTCCCCCATAACATTAGCTGCCACTGGCTGATAAACGTTATCAGCGTTACTTGCTTGTCCTTCATCGCCCACCGCATAATTCCCTCATTTTTCACCTCGCTTATCAACCACAATATCACAATTATTGAGATTTCTAAAAAAAATAAAAAATAAAAAAATAAAAAATTCCCTGGATCTGCTGTGACATTTTGCAATAGCTGGGCTATGCTATGTAGCGATGTGGCTAAAGCCAGCTAGCCAACAAGGTCATGCATTTGAGATCAACTCGCCACCAACTGGACAGAGAGGTCTACTGTGACTGTCAGCGTTACATGTGAATTACTTAATGTTACGGTACACTGCCCTCAGTGTTAATCCATGTAAAGGATGGACAGCACTCAGATTTTTCCATCATTGTTTAAAAAAAAATCATTGATTGAAAATATTCAGTTAAGCCGACTGGTGTGTGTGTCTACTTGTATTAACTGTATTGTGGGGACAATAGTCACAGAGCGATAATCTGGGGACTTGCCTCTTATTTGATCCCCACAAGATAAACCTTCACATTTCATAGTTAACTTAAGGTTGCAGTGATTATAGCTAAGGCTTGACTAGGTCCTCCTAAGTGACGGAAACAAGTGTATTTGTGTGCAGCGTTGAGGACTGGCTGCAGCTAGTCAGGCTCCATGCAGAGTGCAAAATGAGAACATGTTTTCCGCGTTCAAAGAAGGTGTTGAGACAACGTGCAAACATTCATCTTTAAAGGGGCTCACTTTGGCTCCCTTGGCTATTCTTTACTGTACCAACCCTGCTACGAGATTTTAAACTCAAGTCACTCAGTATTAACAGCCTTGACCTTGACAAGGTCATGCGGCGAATGACCTGAAGGCAGCTGGCTCTTTTGGCTGTTAGACTCTCTCACTCACTGTCTCTGTCACTGTGACTTGTGGTGTGATTGACGTGTCACTCCGAGTTTTCGTGTTTGCTTGAGGAGAGATATGGCCTGCTGCCATGTCCCTTTTCTGAAATCCCACACTTTAAACCAAGTTCTGTTAGGATTTAGGTAGTTAGTGAAGCCCGTCCCGGCATGTTTTTGCCACCGTAGCGCACAATGAATTTCGAAACACACTGACAAGCTGAAAACACAATACACAGCTCATTTAAACAACTCAGTCCAGCTCAACTTTTTTACACAGTTGATGGTTTGCCAATGATTGGTTGGCGACTATCACAGACAAATGTTTTTGGATTGTTTTTCAGACACGCAGGCATCCCATCCAAGTCAATATTTTGGCAGCAAGAACACCTGTGAGTCTGTAACGTGAATTGGGATTTTGTCCAGTTGTACAGAGCACAGTTACTCTGGGTTCAGTCAAACTGAAAATGAAGCATCTGTGAGTGGCTATGGTGAAGTCTTCCCACAGATTTTCCGTGGGGATTTAAGACCTGGCCTTTACTGGGTCACTTTCTTGTCCTGAAGCCACTTCGGTGATACGGAAGGGCTGTGATTTGATATGTAGCCTAGCTTCAAGTGCAGTCAGAGGAGACTATTTTATCCTCAAATCCTTTGCTTGTACTTCTTCAACGACTACTTCCACTTAATTAATTAAGCTCACCCCTGTCGAACCTTCTCCATTCACCAAGTTAGCTATTTAAAAAATAAATAAATAAATCAGGTCAAATTCAAGAGGTAGAATACCCCCTATTGGTTCACATCCAGTAAAAGAAGTGTAATACTTTTCACTCATTATATGCATGCAAAGGGCACTCACTCCCACACCCACTCAGCTGCTCCTGCAACTCTATCCCACAATGCTGACCTCTCCCAACAGACACCAACATAAACACTGGCCAAAACACTAGGCTGACCAATTACATGGTTATTCCCCATGATTGGAGGATTGAAGCCCTGAATTAAGTCTAAGCCATGAACTGATCTATGATTAATCAGTGACTCTTTGGGTTCGTATATCTATATATATATATATATATATATATATATATATATATATATATATATAGCAAAGTCAGGAGGGATTGTCTATCACTGCCACCAGAGCACAAAGTTTCACATTTGGCTGCATTCATTTTTCCTCCAACCTGACAAGTCCCCTGTTCATCTGTGCTAAAAAAGAGCACCCACAGCATGAGGCTGCCACTTTCATGCTTTGCAGCGGGGATGTTGTTGGACTGCCGGTGAGCTGTCTCCAGATTGCTTTGGATTAAAGCCAAACATTCATACATTCTTCATTGTATCAGACCGATGTTTTGCTCTCGGTGTCACGCTGTTTTTCCACCACGTCTTGCAGTACCCTGACATGCCACCCAACAACACTCTTGTCATTCAAAATGTGCTCTCGCAGCAAAGGAAGCTCCGTCAGTGGTCCTTGAAATCATTGTCACCTCTCTGACCGAGGCCCTCATTGATCAGTTGTTCAGTTTGATTGCAGGTAAACAACTCGCAGGTTAATATAGGATATGGTACGGTAAATCTTTTTTTTTTTGATGTTTTAACACAGAAATGTTCATAGTTGAACTGCTACTATATATTCCTGAAAGCCCACCACGTAAAATGTTGTTTGATATCACATCCCAGATCTATACAGTCCTCCCAGTTGCTATATCTATATTCTGAAGGTCTTCATAAATTCAATCAAAATGTATTCATTTTCACATGTCCCACTTTCCTACAAAAATAATCAAATTCAGAACCTGTATATCAAGATCAGATGAACTAATAAAACTAAATAAATGTGTTTGAGCTCTTTTTCCTGTGTAAAAATGTTGCCAACTCAAATCAGTTCAGCAACTCCCTCTGAAACTAATACTTTAACCTAACCATTGACCTGACTAAACACGTTTTGAGTGCCTTATTGGTTCATTTCTGGCAAAATATCAGACAACCCACTGGCAGTCTGTGTGCTGTCTACCAACTGTTACAGGTTATTGCACTGTTGAGTGTTCAGGAAGATTATGATGCCTTTCTTAAACAGGAACAAACAGGTTCAGCCTAGACACACTGTGTCCCCGCTGCTCTAATCAGCTACTGTAGGCATTCATTACCCTGCAGTCAGAAGTCAAGTCTAACTGCATACCTTGTCAGGGGAAGTTACTGAGGTCAGAGCTGAATGTGCAGAAAAAGCACGTGAAGACCTTCTGTCCCCCGCCCTTGGCAGAGAAGCGTTTATTTTAATGTATGTTAATGTGTGACAAACCACCCCAGGAATATGAATACATTTCAATACGTCAAGTATATATGTTAATTTGGATAATAACGACACTACATGTAAAATGAAATGCACATCGCATGTTATAAATTTCAATTAAACTCTGGTATGCAAAGATGGGTGGGTACTTCCCTGACACTGAAATGTACTCTGTCCTTTAAACCCAGTCATGTACGCTAGACACCAAGATGGAAGAAGCAGCATAAAGTGATGGCACATGGAAAGTTGTTGATATCTGCCCGTTAGTTTATACAGGGCCAGAAATAGTTTGAAATCCTAATTCTGTTTTTAGCGCTAACTCATAAAGCCATTCCCTCTGCCTCCATCAGTAAGGACAAACTAAACACAAACTAAGAATGTAAAATGTACAACAACTATAATATAGTGTTAAAACTCAACACATAGATACAATTCTCTACAGCCCTCAAAAGGCAGAAGGGCAGATATGGATTTTACATCCGTGTAAACTGCATAACCTGATATCACACAGTGAAAAATGTAAAAATTCAAAGCTCACCACTTTCTCATTCCACTTTCCCTTCGTCTTCTCTGAAACAGTTTTTAGCATATGGGAAACTTGAATCAATCTTTAAAATGTAACTTTTAGATCTCTACAAACATAAATTCATCTTTAACGTTCATTTGGGAGGTTTATTTGTAGTGCTACATATTCACATACTGCCTCTCTGAACCGTGAAGAAGAAAATGATTTTCCTACTTGGACATTTATCTCCATTTGCTAAGCCATTTTCATCATGCGCCACTGTGACTGACAGTCGTTTTAAATGATACCACACCCATCAGATTTATAGTTCGCTTTGTTGGAGCAGCTTTCGCACACTGACACGCATTTTCGAACAGAAATTGCAGATACACTTGGATGCACATTCGATAACCTTCCACCACGACCCCGGTGCTTTGTGCTGGTCTATGCCACCGTTTATCTTTAAAATGTTTCACCTTTTTTTTTGCACCTTTTCTTTCCCTGTGAAAAAAAAATCATTCTTCTTGTGAAATTTCTCTCATCATTACTGCACTCCCGACCCCTAATGCATGATTCAGTGGTCGGTAACTGTGCCAACAAATTCAGAAATGTCTTGAATAAAGATGAATGAGATAGGATATTTTTGCGGGTGTCCATGTGTTAGTGAGGTCTTATGGACATCACTCCAAATATCTCAGCTACCACTATGACAGGGAAGAGGGGAAAAAAAAAGGATTATTATGGCACACCATCCAGAACTAGAGTGACAGCACCCGGCTATGCACACAGATATGTGACAAAATGCACACAAAACAACAGTGATGTTGGTACTTTACTTGAACTATATTAATAATAATCCAAAGAGAAGGAGAAACGGAGAGAGAGAGGGGAAGAGAAAGGCAGAGACCAATAAAAACAGAGAAAGAGAGAGAGAGATAGAGGCAGCCCTATGAAGAAGCGGAGTGATTATGTCCCAGGGTCACTATTGGATTTGCGGATATTGTGTTTATGAATGAAGCCCATGACAAGCGTGGATGATGAGACTCTCGGCAGGTTTAATCTCCTCACTTCTCTTACTGAAGCTATTTCAAGAGTCTTGGATGAGTACAAAACCATACCAACCGGCTGTATAGTACATTAATAATACAACACGGATGCTGCGAGACAAAATCTGTCAACAGCTTTCTCCGTTACTTTATAGAGAATTTGTTTTCATCTGCCGAGAGACCAGTGATAAAGGAAGTGCTTTTGACATGGATTTAGGTAGAAGTGGTTTATTCCTACACTGGTGTGGCAAAAAGGAAAGAAGGGATTTACAAACTGACCTCAAACGGCCTCTCTGCGAGGGAAGTACCAACCCAAAACCACAGAGTGAAAAGCGGCATTATGCACTGCCAAGCTGATTCTAGCATCACAAAAAAAAACAGCCTGGTGCAAGTAGCCTGAAGCCTATTTAAATGTCAGAATCAAGTTTTAATCACAACAGTTAACACAAACACTGGCAGTGGCTTAACATGCTTGAATGGACATGACCACACAATGTTTTTTTGTGCGTTTGTAATTCAAGGTTACTTCCTGACTCATGACGTCCGCGAATGCTTCTTACTATGGGTCCTTGTGTAATTCTCTTATCAGATGGGGACATTTTCCCATTGGGTTTGAGATTCATTGGAGATACTCTCCGTTTAACACACAATGTCCTTTATACAGTACAAATTTTGAAACAGTGGTCCATATTCTTTTATCGGCAAGAAAAGAATTTTGCTAAAAGCTACACATTTCAGATCTTAAGTAGTCTTCTGTCTTTGCTTTACTGAAGGAAAGATTAATGAGTCCCGTTCTTCTTCGCAGTGTCCTGATGTCCTGGGGGATATTTTAACATCTGAGATCCACTGTGGTTTGACGCCTTACTGGCCAACCTCATCAAGCGTTAAAAGAAAAAAGAAAAAAAACATTCTCAATCTCAATTTTCCGTGGCCTCTTTCTTCCCCTGCCACGGCAAATTTTGAGGATCATGTGTTGTGAAAATACCTGTCCGCCACATTTACTTTCTGTAGTTAGGGAGCAGAGATGACAAAACACCACGGGTGGTGTCACACTGGATGTCAGCCAGGCCCCCACAGCTGGTGGCCTGACACAGTCTGACAGGTCCAGTCACGTCTTCCAGATAAAGCCCCCTAGACAAGTTGTCCAATGTCATGTTGTCAATCTGATTACACAGTCTTCATGTGTCATAAACTAGTGGCAAAACAGGACGAAAAACTAACCTGTTTGTCAGACCAGGCAAGAAAAAACAAAAAAAAGGAACTACATTTGAAACCGTGTTAAAACACCAGTATTGTCATCTTTAGTGATTGATGTACAAGCATTTATTTTTCCATCACACTAATCTTGATGAGCGTCAGGTCAATGTGTGGGGGATACTGTACTTTTTAGATTCCCTGAGGAGCTGGGGGTTGGGTGAACCATGTGGCCACAGCTCTTGTAGCTGCTGGTGCTGCAAAGATTTACAGTACTCCAGCTGCTCCCCACTGAGCCACGCTGTGCGGTTCAGCTACGGCATCTGTTATGTAGTAGAGACGTTTCAGAACCATTTGTATGAGTTATATGCAATATTGAATATTCATCCAAGATTACAAGAGGACATAAACTAGGACAAAGCCTGTAAATCCCCGTCTGAAGCTAAGTGCTAAGGTATTTCTGTCATTAGGGTTAGGTTTAGGTGCAGGTTATTTTGCTGACACAAGTATTCAGAGTGACTTTCACCCCCCTCCCTCTTAATATCAAGGTGAATGACGTACAACTTGTGTTTCCCCCATTTGTATGAGACTGCCATTGCACATTAATCCCTGGTCGTCACTGTTCATGGAGACTGTGATGTATTAGTTACGTAATTAAACCTTAACCCTTTAATTCCGCTGCTTTTGTACATCTGTTTGAAGATGTAATCTAAACAGATGAGCTACATGGCATTTTGCACTCCTCTCCTTAGAATATTGAACATATTCAAAGCAAAAGCTGCCTCAGTTTTCATCTGCTGTAAACAGGAATCTACAGTCATGCTAGCAGCCCCGTGAGGCTCAGCTCTGAGCTAAATGCCAATGTCAGCATGCTAACACGCACCGATGACAATGCTAACATACTGATATTAAGCAGGTGGAACCATGTTCACAATTCGCCCAATAAACATGTAGTTCAAAACCCCAAATGTCAAACTAAGAAAGGTCAAAGGATCACCAAAGTAATAAGGATTCTTCCCCGGGGCATCAGGAATGTCTGCACCAGATTTCACGACAATCCATCTGATATTTGTTGAAATATTTGTGTCTGGACCACAGTGGTGCGCGCTGTCTTCCCAAAGTAATGCCACTAAAACCTTCTAAGAAGCGAGGAAGCATATTAGATTCGACACCACAGATGGAAGTATTCCTGAAAGAGAAAGAGGCTGGTTGCTAGTTTTGTAAACTGTAGCTTCTTTAAGGTAATATAGAATAAAAGAATAGAATAGAATAGATACTTTATTGATCCCTCAAGGGGAAATTATTTTTTTACATGCATTTTTCCCCAAAATATAACCACACACACACACACACACACAAAGGGCTAATAGACATAGCCACATGGGTGCCTTGCTCAAGGACACCTTAGCAGGAGGTGAACTGGCACCTCTCCAGCTACCAGTCCGTCTTCCATAATTTGAGCCTTCCTTCCCAAATTACTGTGGAACTGAGGCAGCAGAAGAACCATGAATTCATTTTACTACATTACCACCAAGTCTAGGATTAGTGCAACTAAGTTGGCTGCACATAAAGTAATTACAACAAATTACGTATTAGGTCGAATTTGTTAGAACTTTTGGAAACAACTCCACTGGTGTTGACAGATTACACGGCAACGACTGGGGTATTCTTAGCATGCTGCCATAAATCCACACAGCAATTTTCCACAGCAGAAACCTTTTACATTTTCATGAAATGACTACATTTTACAGTCGGCATTGTGTTTTGTGAGGCTTAGCTTCTATTTGGAGGCATGTTTTCTTAACATATCACCGCAGAGCACCGTTTCTGAAAGCTAAATTCTAGAAAAATGATTGTTGCAAAACAGACCTTCACACATACAGACACACAACACACGTACACAACATTGCAACCAAATACAAAGAACAAAATCAAAGCACAGCACGTTCGAACACAATGCAGACAAATGATCTGCCGCAAACTGAAAAATCTGTTCCTACCCCACCTGTCCTCCTCACAAAAAAGGTACCTTTTAACCCCCCTTCCATCCTCTCCCTCAGTGTTCAACAGGTGATTCTAGTCTGAGTGTAGCTGTCTGAAAGGCAGACCAGTGCAGAGCACAGCAAGGGGCTGATGGGTTGACCCAGATAGTGGGAGACAGACTTAAAGTTCAACCAGGACACACAGGATAGGTTTGTATAGTGTTATGGTGACCGCAGCTTCTCTCTCCTGTTATCTCTCCCAAACACACACACACGCACACACAAACCCACAACCATTAACTGTGTTCCACGTGTGTCTTTAAAAACCCCAGCGCTGTGACAATTTAATCTACAGGTCATACGGCAACACATCTGAAATTTGCAGCGTTGATTATCTCGCCTGCTCGCCCACCGTAATTGTTTTTTCCTAATGTTCTTTCAACAGATTGAATGTGAAGCAGTGTCTTCGCTTGACGCTGCTTCATTTCCTGAAGACAAAGTGAAATTAGGTGATCAAGGCAACAAAGGTCTCGTCAGTTGTGGAAGAAAACACACCCAGCTCTGCAGACAGAAGGCTACTGTATACATGAACAGAAGTACTGTTTGCAGGCGGTCACATGGAGACTGTTAAAACATAAGATTCTGCTCCAAGTTGTGTTAGTGGATGAAAAAGACATTAAGTCCAGAACACAGTGGGAGTGCTGTTTAAAATGTAAATACTTTAAGAAATGGAACAATTTGTCAATTAAAGTAAAGAAAACTATTTATTTACGACTATATTTATTTATTACTCACTCCATAACGTGAAACGAAACAGTAATTTCTTTGAACAAAGTGATGAAACACAGATGTTTGTCATACCAGAAAACGTATCTGTGGTTCAGCACAAAACAGGCTGCGCTGTCATTTTTATGATGTAGGTGCATCGAGTCTCAGGACCACTGTAGCATTGTTGATTTAAATAGCAAAAATGATTATTTATTAATTATTAATAATTAATAAGTAATACTCAACAATGGACAGGATGTACGTACAAGAGAGGAGAGCTTGAGTAGGCAAGGACTTGATCACCTTGGGACTTGAAGAACCTTTGTGTCCTCGGGTCTGATGAGTTACACTTTGACGATATCCTTTGTCATGCGCCTTCTCACAATTTGAGGGAAGAAAATGACACAGGCCAAACAGGATTGCTGTTTGAGGAAACCTTACATAACTTCTCGACCATAAAATAAAACCACCCTGGTGCCACACTGACTTGCAATCAGTTTGAATGTTGCCTCTGTCATTCCCACTCTGCACCTGTTCTCACGTGCAAGTTTTGGATTGGGTAGCATTTCCCGCGAGAAGTCTGTAACGTTTTACAGCACCAAATCACACTAAAAACACCAGAACATATTTTATGGAATTCAGGATTTTTCCCTCTGAGCTCCTTCGGGCTGTTCTGTCTCAGCGCTCTATGGGTGCAAGCGGGTAGCGATGGATGCTGGAACAAGCACCAGAACCAAAGCCAGGCGAGCGGGCAACATAACGGGTCTCGGCAGAGCATGGCAGAGGATGATGGGGGAAGTTTAGAAGAGAAACAGAGAGTGACTGAGTGAGAGGCTGCCAGACAAGAGTAAATCTGCGACTGGCTTTTGGTCATTGGCGAGAGCTTGGTGAAATAAAAGGCTGAAAGACAGACGCCGAGCTGGACTTCTCGCTGTTGGACTAGTAACTAATATTATCTGGCTGCTCTGTGTTGTGTTGTCGCACTTGCTTGATGTTTGGCTGTTAACAAAATTGTTGACTCACTAGCGTTTGATCATATGTAATATCATCATAACAGAAGCGTACAGCTGTATTACTCTAAAACTGGGGGTGCTCAAAAATCCAAGTTTGGTCCAGATATGCTCTACACATCTGGTTGTGAATGAAACCTGAGGTTGAGGTGAGTAGAAACAGAGGGAGGGTGGTCTCATCAGAAGGACTGTGTTTTAAAGCCCTAAGGAGCAGTTTGGGGGCACCTGTGTGCATCTGCATTTTTTAAAAATGCTTCCCTTGCAGGATTTGACCTCACAACCTTTCCATCTACAAGAGGCACAGGAGTGACAAGATGTTGAACTCGGTTGAACTCGGCCCCCTAGCAGCAGAATATCCCAGGGCTATGCAATGAAGCTCAGACCTAACATCTGAAGATCTGCACAAAGTTAGGTCACAATAGTTGAAGCTGATTTTGATTCATCAGTGGTTATGTAAAATTGAACTTAGTGCTAAAAAATTGTAATTCCAATACTCTATTGAATGAAAACACAGAACAAGTTCAAATATGCGTGGCTTATATGGATGGATTTGTCTGGACCAGAATCCAGGAAAAAGAGATTTGTTTCTGAGACTTGAGTCAGTAGTGGGGGAGTTTTCACTGCTTTGTCGAGCTGTAACGGTTTCTGAGAGCCAGATACTTTGAGGCTACAAGAATAATCCAAACAGAAACAACAAGAAAATCCAGTGCCACAGTTTAGATATATATTTTTTTTGGCTTTTTCAAGCTTTTATTTTCAATAGAGACAGCTGAAGAGTCACGGGAATGTGGGGAGAGAGAGATGGGAAATGACACACGGGAAAGAACCACGGGTCGGATTCAAACCTTGGCCGCCGCAGCATTCGTGGATTCGTAGGGCGGTTGCCCTACCGACTGAGCTAAACGACACTCCCAGTGCCACAGTGTACACTGGCACACAGTCATCACATTTGTTCAAGTGTTTACATTTCCCCACGTCACATACACGCACAAACGCAATGCACACACAAACCCACGGCAACCAATTACAGGAAGTCTTGGATTCCCATTTGCAATTACCAAGCAGCTTGATGCCGTCAGAAGATTGAATTGATCCCATTTATGTCATTTAGGTCCCTGGAAAGCAAGTATTTAATGAGGAGTTACTGCCACTCATTATGAAACGAGCACACTCATCATGCTTCAAGGTTACTCAAGTTATTTTACATTTGCAGCTTCTGTTAAAAATGAAAACGCTGAAAACATAATAAACAGTACTCAACAATTGACGGGATGTATGTACAATTTTAGAGGGGAGAGCTTGAAGAGTAGGCAAGGACTTGATCACCTTGGGACTTGAAGAACCTTTGTGTCCTCTGGTTTGATGAGTTACACTTTGACGATATCCTTTGTCATGCACCTTCTCACAATTTGAGGGAAGAAAATGACACAGGCCAAACAGGATTGCTATTTGAGGAAACCTTAAAGAACTTTTCGACCATAAAATAAAACCACCCTGGTGCCATACTGACTTGCAATCAGTTTGAATGTTGCCTCTGTCATTCCCACTCTGCACCTGTTCTCATATGCAAGTTTTGGATTGTGTACCATCCGAGAAGTGTGTAACGTTTTACAGCACCAAATCACACTAAAAACACCAGAACATATTTTATGGAATTCAGGATTTTTCCCTCTGAGCTCCTTCGGGCTGTTCTGTCTCAGCGCTCTGTGGGTGCAGGCGGGCAGCGATGCTGGAACAGGCACCAGAACCAAAGCCAGGCGAGCATACCGGGTCTCTTATTAGTCGGCAGAGCATGGCAGAGGCATAGAGACGGAAGAAGATGATGTGGGGGGAAGTTGTGAAGAGTGACTGAGTGAGAGGCTGCCAGACGAGTAAATCTGGGACTGGCTTTTAGTCATTGGCGAGAGCTTGGTGAAATAAAAGAAAGACAGACGCCGAGCTGGACTTCTTGCTGTCGGACTAGCTGTTGACTCATTAGCTTTTGATCATTAGTAATATCATCATAACAGAAGAAATTGTACTATAGTTTGTATTTATACTGTATATGTCTTTTATTCTGCCTAGAGGAATTAAACAAACCTCCACTAGTCACCCAATTAATATAAACAACTAGCTGTGAAATGCTTTCAGCAACTTTTGAACTGCTGGGAAAATGTCCTCCTCCCTGAAAGTCTTCACATTACCAAGGGTTTTAAACAATTCTTGCTGTAGATTTAACTTTTAAAGTAAGCAGTGAGGACAAAATGAAAAGGAAACATCTCAGTTAAATTGAAATAAAATGAACATTCAGGAGCGATACAGCAATAAAGAGCAGGGGAGTCTCCCTGAATTGTATAACAGCTGTGGTTTTAAATCCTGGTAAGAGACAGGATGGGAACCTGGAATGATATCAAAGGCCAAATGTTTGTTCAGCTTCTGAACGTCCATCAGCCTCCCTAACCTCCACACCCTTACAGTTCACTGTGTTGTCTGAGCTGACAGTGAACATTGTCACGTAATGAAAACACTGTTGCACGCAGGGTTGGGAAGTATGAGCCAAAAGTTCTATCACCATATATTTTATAAATATTTTCCCCAGATAATTTAAATATGTGAAATGTGATTTAAATGAAGTGTGAGACTCTGTGATAGTAAATACTTTTGCCTGGAGTACAAGTTATTTTCAGTTAACTATTAATACATTACAGGGGGTAGTGGAGGCAGTTTCATACGTGGTGGAGCTTATCACATTGCACAACTGATGCGGAGAGCGTGTGTGTGTGTGTGTGTGGGGGTGGGTGTGTGTATGTGTGTGGCGTTTGCTACTTTCTCACAACAGCTGCTGTTCAATTTCAGGATCCTGTTTTGGGTTAAATATTTGCATCTTGGTATTAGAAATCATGAATTCAGTGTTTTCACCAGTAGAACCTTAAAGCCATCTGTCGCAGCTCGGACGGCCACCGTGTTTGGAAATACAGAGGATGCTGCGTTTGATGACCTTTTATTTTGGATTTTTGCACATTATAGCAGATCTAATCAAGATTTTGTTTGACGGTGTTGCTCGTTTTGACGACCCCACGGGGAATTTTTACCCGTACCTGCATTTTCCCTCAATGTTTTAGCATCTTTCAGCTATTTGCTTATCTTTCTAGAGTCATCTCACTGTTCTGACTAATGCCGGTCCGTGCAGAAAAAATTGGCAACCAATCCTCCTGTGCTACCTACCCAGCTCCAAGTGACTAGTGCCAACTGGTGAATGCAGTAGAGCATTTACAAATGGGTGGAGACACTTACATCCATCAGATGGAAACAAGACATGAGACCGCAATGAATGAATGCCAACGTCACTTTTGGTCTGTTGTATTTGGAAACAGGTAACTGTTTGCTAACATGTTCACCAAAAGAACCAACAATGTGTCGTGTTACAGCTTGTACCGCTGTCCCCTAACGGCCAAAAAGAAATCACAAGCACTGCATAGCATTTGCTATTAGCGTCAACTGTATCTGGGTCTGAGACATTCCTAGTGCTCACTGATATGTCACATTCTCAGGTGATTAAAGAAGTTACTGCAGCGTTGCCCTGCATAGCCTTTAGATTCCTTTTTTCTGCTCAACATCCAAATCATTTTAAAGGAACTGTCCTGTTCTGTTTCTCCATCTTTTTTCGCTCCTGCCTCTGTTTCTTCAATGAGAAGATTTTTTTTTTTGCATGCAAATGTGCATTTCCTTTAAACAAGTGGACATGTTTCTATTGATGTATCTGTGTGTGACTTTATATCCATGGCGCGTACTGTATCCCTGCTATTGTGCCAGTTATCAGAATGATTCGCAGCAAACAGGATTGCATGTTATTTTTAGTGATGAATCTGTAATGTAATCAGTTTTGTGATGTTCCAAAGCCAACAGTCTTTTGTATATTTTGATATATTGTTGTTGTTCCCATGGAAAATTGAGGTCAGACTGGAGCTTTAGCATCTGTTGAGCTTTATTATATATGATTAGTTTGGGCAGTAGTTATTTCCATCATCCTATCTGACCCCAATTGACCTGAAAGAGCTCAATGTAATCTCCTTATACCATAGTTGGGATTCCTTCCGCATTTTTTGAATGTCATCTTTTCACTGTGTTTCCAGACTAACAGACCATATATTTGAGGGCTTTGAACAGATGAGCCACATTTAATTGCTGTGGTTAATGGCTTATCTTACCATTTTATTTTGATTGTCACTCTCAGCATAAGCTTTGGACGTAGTCTCTAATTTCCTATTTACTGCGTGTAACAGCTCTGCTTCAAAGTCAAACACAGAGTAGCCAGAATGTTATATTCTCACTAATCCCCATATTAAAAACCCACTATCTCTTTCCGCATCACCACATCCACTGGTATCTCAACCTTGCATTACATCCTGTGCGGCCAGTCCCATTTTAATTATGATGATAAGATCAAAAGTTTACTTAAACATACAGTAAGTGTGTATACAGTCACGTAATAACAGAGAAACTGTATCTGCGTGTGGAAAGAAACTTCACAGGCCAACAATAAATACACAGAAAAAATAAGCACCATGAGTAAACACGCATGCACGCACAGCAGCAGCAGCTGGGAGACAATCACCGACCCACGCTTGACATACAAAAGTGCTCTCTTCCAGCCTGTGAGTACTCACCAATATACATACTATTCTGCAACAGTGACATCAACAAGCTGGTGGTAGAACCGGGGGACCCAAACAAAACCAATCCTATGACATTAGTCCACAATATTTCTATTTTAGATTTAGATTAGTTTGTTTTTCCAGGCATGGAACAAATGAACCCCGATACATCTGAGATCACGTTTTTTTTTGTGTGTTTGTTGTTGTCGTCCCTATGAGGAGCCAACGCTAACGGAGTTAGGGAAATAAATAAGGAAAGCAAATGCGAGCAAACTAGGGCCGCTAACTAATACATGTTTTGATTATAAAATAATCAAACAACTGTTTAGTCTATAAAAAGTGACATCTTCAAATTAATGTCAAGACCAAACAGTCCAAACAATGAAGTTATTCAATTTGAAATAAAAAAAAAAATAGCAACAAATCTTCATATTTCAGAAGCTGAAATTAAATAAATGTTTTATGATTTGTGCTTGATAAACAACTTTAAATCAGCACTCATCAACATTTTATATTAACAATGACTGACTGTGGAACATAGACAGGAATTACAAACCAACTTGTTTTGGTTTCGTGGCCTTCTTTACCGTATTGGTTCACATCGTTCTCATCAGCCTTTCCATCCGTTTCCATCTTAAGCAGGCAGCTCTGACAAACTCACTGTGCACTTACTGCCCAACACCACACTGCAGACAGACAGTGACTAGTTGGCAGATCATCAGCAGCCAGATATTTTGCTCAGGAGTTGGTGAAGAGCTAGTCTCAACTACACAGAAATAAACCCATACAGTAGCTCACCTGGTGTGATTATGCCCTCTATGTACCAAGGCTAAAGCCCTTACTGCAGCAGTCCAGGTTTGAATCAAACCTGTGTCCCTTTGCTGCGTGTCACTTAGCCCTCTTGCTCCTACTATCCTGACTGCCTTCAGCCGTGCTGTCAAATGAAGGTGAAAATGTCCCCAAAAATAGGAAAAAAAGAAACATTCTTTCGAGACAGAGTGCAGACATATGTGCATGCACAAATGGCCCTGTTTATTCTTTAGCCCCTAATCCCACCCTTAACCCTCAGCCTTACATGTCTAACCTCAACCCTCCACCTGAGGTTCACCTAAATCCACTTCTTATTCTTATTAGTCTAACCTCAACTCTGCAGATGCGAGGCTCACTCAAAATGACCTAATTTTGCAAAAATGTTCTGAGTCTGAATCTCTACGTGGTCCTAACAGGGACAGACAGACACACACACACACATACACACAAATTTAACTGGCCTAAAATTACAGCACAGGGCAGTAATTTGGACTCTTGACAGGATGATCTAGCTCATGTGGAATTAATGGAAACAGATGATGAATGAATGATCGATTACTCATGTTGGGTCTGATGATGCTGTATTTAAGCCTCTGCTTGGAAGAGTTGACAGCATCCGCTGAATCCCTTTCTGAGGCATAATTGAATTACAAAGGAAGGGGAAGACGGATTCTCATATTCTGCTTTCACAATAATTTGACGCACAGCTCTCCAAACATTTTTCACCCCTCAGCAGGAAAGATGTTCACATCCCCTGACAGCATCGTCACCGCTCTCCCTAAGGGCGCGTTGCCAACTATGCATCTCCGCGCACCAGTTCAGTTCCTATCCTTGCAAAACACTCTGGGCCAAATCTGATGTAACCATTTGATGTAACTCAGGTCTCCGCTTTGGTTACATCAAATCTAGATTATTTTATAATGCTGCGAAAACACCAACTTCACAGCTTGCCTCACACTCCTGTCACTTTGTAATATGATGATCTCTTGTTATGGTCGCCAGTTTAGGCTGACTTGCTTTGTGACTGTCCAATGAAATGAAAACACAACTACAAGTTTCTTGAAATTATCATTCATTTGGTTTGTAGGTAAATTTGTAAATTGTAAACCGTTGGATTTGGGACTGTTGATCAGGTAAATCAAGTAACATAACAGACACAGATACCTTTGCTTTCATGAACAAAAAGTACAGATGTGTTATGTAAAAGCTGCACTGTACATGCATAACAGATAAAAACAAGCTGCAACAATTACAAAATTATGATGTTACCCAAACTCGATCCTGATCTCTAATTCTTCTTCCATAATGCATTCGAATTCAGACATGCTCTTTTATTAACATTATTATGACTACTATGTTAATAAAAATGTTGCATTAAATTTCCCTCCCTATTCAGCGCTATTTGCCTGGGGAGATTGTTGACAGTCATAAGACTCCTTTGATACACTTAATTTACCATCTTTTCCCTTCCCCTCCCAACAGTCGGGATGTTTTTTTTTTTGTTTGTTTGTTTTTTTTTTAATTTTATTTTGCACCACCCACGTGCCTCCACCATCACATTTCACCATTAGCTATCAAAAGCTCTCATCTATTTTTGGAAGAGGGACTAATTAGTTTTGGAAACACTGCGTTTTTCCAGTCCAGTTTGGTGAAATGTACCCAAGGGCTTGAATACCACTTCATTCTAACCACAGCTACTACTACAACAATTACAACTACAACAAAGTCACGGTCACTCCTGCTTTAGCCAAGTTATCCCGTCGTTTTGGTTACCAGGTCTGTCTTTAGAGAGTTGTCACAGTAGGGAGTTGCAGTAAACAACTGGCTGGTAAATAAAGTCAAGAATCTGGCAAGTCGTGAGAAGTTTGTGGACTCATAAGACCTAAAAGATAAGTGAATATTGGGCTTTGATTCATCAGGGGGGCAGGAACAAGACTCCAGTTATATCAAATGATAATGTTGCTTTGTGCTTTGTGCTGGATGTTCAAGGAAGCAGTTAGATGTTAACATGATTTTCTCAGGCACTGTGTTTCTGTGTTCTGTTGTTTTGAAGTCTCTCTGCCCAAATAATGATCAAAAAAAAAAAAAATCCCTTAATACAACTTTAAGACTTTTGGGGAAACGCACAGGCCTCGATGGAGCAGCTGATAGCGTCAGAGCTAAACGTTTCTCAGAAACCAGACAATTTGGAACCGGTTCTAATCAAATGGAATCAAATATTCAAGTCTTATCCGTAATGACCTCATCCTTAACGTGCGCTCATTGAGCGGCACTATCAATAAACACACCATCCTCTCGTTAGAGCTCAGCACAGATACAGAGGACGAAAAAAAATACTTTTTTCTCAGAAACTGGACGACAAGACAGACCTAAAAACGCCGTAATGTGCCACATTTAGCACCAGAAATGATCGGATCTATGTTTACACAGTCATTAGTGTAATTAATTATATCAGTGTAATTTAATATTTTAAATGGATTTGTGTGGATTATGGCTGAAAGTGGATATGCATGGCTCTTTTGTTTTTTTGTTTTTTTTGGAAATGGCTGTAATCGCGTGCAGGTGGTTCTGAGCCGCGGCTCTGTCACTAACAACGCTGTCCTATGCGTTACCACGTAGCACCTGATCAAAGATATTTCACTATTTTTACACTGGAATTAGCGTCGTCTAGGTTAATTGCATTGAATGCATCGATTACAGAGCTTGTCGTCTATCCTTAGCCCAAAAATCAAAATGTTATTTATCCAAAGCTATCCTTTTTCTATCGATCCTACATAGACGATGCAACAAAACATCTTTTGCATGTTATATATATTTATATACAGTATCGGTATCAGTCATATATAGAAAAAAGTATTTTTATCAGACAGCAATGATATTGATTATTGATGAAGAAAAGGTGCATCTTCTTAAGTGAAATCACCATTCAGTCCACTAAACGTCATCTCTTCACGCGACTGAACAATACAAACTCTGTCGACGTGTCATCATCAGCTGTGATTTGCTGTCTATGACTTTTCTGATGTGACCACTTAACTCCCCTTTGGTTCGCCATATCTACTCCTTCTGCTTGAACAGCAACCACAGCAAAAAGAGAAATGTCTAATCTGGCACGGAATCACACTTCTAGATTGGATTTCATAAGATATTAGATCGACTGTGGTAGCGGAGTCAGCAAAAAGCGTTTTAATAAACGTCCCCCGAGCAAGATGATATCATACGATAGCAAATGATATCATACATATCTACTCACATCCACAGTGCAATATTTTCCATATATCAGATTATTTCTTCATAAGACTACCACTCTCAGAGAAACCCAGGCTTGGACTAGTTCAGCGAGCACCGAACAGCATGAACAACTTCCTGCTGCATAATTTCCTATTACTTTTGGATTGCGCCCAATAAACACTGGCGTGAACCCAAGTGAATGTGTCTGAAAGTGTGACAAAATACACTAATTTAGACAATAATCACAGGGAGCATGTTTATGGGTCATTAAACGAAAGCATACTGTGATGAGGAAATCTAACGCACTAAGCTCCTGCTCATTAGAGGGATGCGTAGGACCCAACTAATTACTTTATAAACGTGACAGGCCATGAAGAATGTGTCATAATCTGCCTCTTGAGAATTAGTCCACACCTCTGCACTGCTAACTGTGACTCGCATCATCAGAAAATGCCTCTCTCAGATTCTCGCTCCTCTCTCCAAAGTCCGCAGGTAAAACAAAGTGCGGGAGTCGCCGACAATGAGGCATCGATACGAGCCCTTAACAAGACAGTTCTTTACAATGGAGTCAGTTATATAAAGGGGATATTGAGTTAAGTGATCTTAAGTGATGCAACACGGAGACAAAGAGAAAATAAATTGGACTCTGCCTGCATAATAGAGAGCTAATTATGGAAATATTCATTGGTGATTAGGCTGAATTAAATGAATGAGTGACCGTTTTCTCAAACGAGCAGTTAATGATATGATTGGCTGCAGGATAACAACAAATCATTACACAACCATTAGTATTGAATATGTGGAGTGTTGAGCACAGAACCTGATCAATATATTGGCAGCATATTATTGACACACACACACACATATACTGTATATATATATATAGAGAGAGGCACAGCAACAACAGAGCATTTGGTTTATTGATTGCTGTTGCTGGGATGTCAAGATATTTTGAACAAGCGCACCAAAAACTTCTTCTGAAATACATAACCTACGCTAGCTTTTTCTGGCCACTCGGGGAGCGATGCGCTGCAAACACAACGCTCGTTACATTTGGAAGGAGCTCTGGTGCGATGATCCTGCGAGCACAAAACTGCCTGTGTACACATCCAGATAATACGGAGGAACACGGGCATTCGTCTGTGGCTGCCTTGCATAAAATAGTCAGTCACTTTCACCTCTTAAGGGAAATGTCCGGTTCTTTAGCAGCTTAACGCTCCGCCGTGTTCGCCTGTCTGGTAGATTACGGCGAGTTTATCGGAGCCTTTTCGCGGGGAAACAGCTGTTTGCTGCTGGAAAGGAGGCTGCGGAGTCAGGTGATGATCCTCGGAGGGTTTGTCGCTACAGGTGACACCTTTCACATTACACACAGACATCTGATCCATTATTAATAAAAAAGTATTGATTGGAGCAGCTTTAATAACCTACTTAACAAGATCCTTGTGAAAAAAAAAAAACAAATATCGATCTATATGTTTCATCACGTGTTCGGTACAGCATTCAATTGACTTAAGACAAGCTGCAAATTATTTCTCTAAGATTTTATTGAAGATTGTTTAATCTACTGACTTTATGTGGACTGATTAGAGAGTCACTTCCTGATAAGCTTTAGCAGTGATACTTTGTTTCAGTCTGTTCCACAGTGAATCTAACAGAAAACATCTCTCGCTCCGGGCTATTAAATAAAGCAAGAGGTTCACAGAAGTTTTCAGAGGAGATTCAGAATGAATCTCGTCTTGTGCCGACTTAAGGAACAAATATGCATTTCCATTCGCGTCTAGAAGAAAATGAAATAAAGGAAATGCAGATTTGCGTGGTCAGACTCGGGGCAATCCTTTTTCTGTATCTCTTAACATCAAAACATCATCTTAGCATTTGAACATCCTCTTTTTACTCCAGAATTAGGACCTAAACACTTGGGGCCAGCAAGAAGCTGTGAGTACAGCCAAAAACATAAAGCGGGCTTGGTTCTGAATGCACAATGCTTCATTCCCACTCAGACATTTATCCATAAACCCATTATTACATCAATCCTGGCTTTGTTTGAACCTTGTTAACTCATTTTAAGTCAACATGCATCTCTCTGACCTCAAGATTACGTTATGCCCTCGCGTCTCCTCTTTGTAGTTGCCAAAATTGTTAGTTTTTATAATGGTGCGGTAATCTGAAATGTGTAGGCAGAACACTGCCTGTCTATGCCTGTGTGTGAGTGGTCTGATAAGGCTGAATGGAACAGTGTTCGTAGGGTTACATGAAATGGCATTCATGTGTCTGCCATAATAATCATCATTACATGCCATTCAACTCGCAGAGAGTGACAAGGCTTTCTGACTGAGCTGTTTGCTTGTTAGTGCGCCGGGTGAGCCATGCCTTGTTTTTATACCCGTTAATGATTAAATAACAGAAAGGGCAGAGGTAATGGGGAGACAAGGAGGTTGGTATTGTGTGAGGATTTCAAAGTTCTGTCTGGGGGAGGATTGACCGGCCCTCCGTATTTTTTTCCTTTTTCCCATCAGTTATTTAACAGTCATGCAATCTGACGCATTCACAGCTGGAAGCCGCTGAGTCCGACCACTGTTGGCCACAACGGTGAACTAAGTGCTTCGTTCAAGGGCACCTTGAACGCGGCGGAGAGAGCGTTTCCCGCTTCCCCGTTCTGGTTCTTTCAACTGGGATTCAGACCGGCGCCGTTCTCATCATCGCCTCCTGCTGCCTCATGTATGTGCGTATAATCAAATAGCTGCTGCTCTACAGTAAGCACTCTACAGTATGCATGTGTTATGCGCAGTTCCCCTCGGATGAGCATTAGGTTTTACTTGATCTCACTGCCTAAAGCTTCCCCAGTGCGTCATCCCGAGCTCCTATCAAGCAGAAAGAAGTTTTCACTGTATAATATTGTAAATGATTAAAAATAGCACGGGGAAAGCATGGGAAGAGGAAGGGAGGCCAGTGGGAGTGGGAGGGATGGAATCTTAAATGGCTGCACGTATCCTATGTATGTATGAGTTTGTATTTATAGATTCATTATGTCTTCCTTTTGAAGCGGAGACACTCTCTCCTCTGTGAGCGTGTGAGACGGGGAGACAGACAGAGACAGAATGAGAGCAAGAGAAAGGAAACACAGGAAGCACAAGGGGGGGGCATCTGGTCTTCAACAAAGAAGACCAGATGCCAAACGCCTGCTCTCGTTAAACTCGACCATGTCAGGCTGGTCATTGTTAAACACTTAGCAAAAATAACGAGCTTGATTCGTTTTGCCCGCTTGGCCGTTATATAATCTCCACAGGGTCCACAGGGTTAGCATGATAGCCGTCTTATTGCTTGACTGGCTTGACACAAAGTGCTATTGGCAGAATTCCTCTACAGGTATGCGGCCTGACAACATAACGTCCTTAGAGAACGGTGGGGGTGTTGGATCAGAGTGATGCAAACAGACAGGGTGTCATGGAATATGAAGCCTGCAAGGTCAAATTTAAGTGAAAATAATATATATACACACACACACACATATATATATATATATATATATATATATATATATATATATATATATATATATAAAAAGAAATAATCGAGTGTTCGTGTGTGAGGGTGAGTAAGCCTTTGAGGATGAGGAGTGGAGTAAAGAAGGTGGGAGACTGAGATGAAGCGCAAAACTTGGCGAGAGGAATGCAAAGCGCAACTCAGAATGTAAACCAGAAAAAAAAAAAAAAAAACAGGAAAGCAGAAAGGTGTTTTCTCAGGGGAGAAATCTGGAAAAGCGCCGCCTGAATTCTTATCGTACGGCGGATGCAAACCATATATACAGAATGGATTACTGCGGGCGAGCTTTGTGTGTACAGATAATCCGGCAAATATTGGAAAATCGCGGAATCGTCTGGAAGCTGAGGCACCTACAGGAAAAGTGTAGACGGTAAAGAAGTAGACTGAGATAAATGAGCGCTCGCTGGGTCAATTTTTCTTTCTCAGATGACCCTGGAAAGAAGCCTGAACCCAGCAGGCGAAGGTGGCACCTGCCAAGACTGAAATACTGTGTTAAAACACTGTTTGTTGCAGAGTGATTTTCCCATGATTGTCGCTATTAATATTACAAAAACATGTCAAAATCCAGTCCGCCGCAGTGGAAGCGACCGACAGAAATGGTGATTCAGTGTCCTTCTCATCATAAAAACATTTGGCCTCTTTCACTGTACGTCTGCTTTGTGTGACAGGCTCGTGCCAATCTGCTGCTCTTTATCTCCGCTATCATCGACTGTTGCGAACCCTTCTCTCTCACTCTCTCTCTCCTGCTGCGTCTAAGAGTACAAGGCAGCATCAAACAAAGCTGGACGAGGTTGGCAGCACAAACAATGATAACATCATGCACACAATCCCAACAGCGGAACCACGGCCGCGCATATATCTCCCACCTAATTAGATCTGTGTGATCTCATGTTTGAGTTTTAATCCTTATGAGAGCCAAAAAGCCCTCTGACAGGAAATCTGTACAAAGTAGATATGCAAGTCGGGCGTAATTAATGAAAACGCATTAAGTCTTTTACATGTTTGAGGACACACAGGAATACTCAAAGAAACGGTTAATGCTGACTGCAAGTTATCAGGTGCAAAGCAGCCTTGGGGGTCGCTAGCAGGTGCTCCTTTTTTTTTTTTTCTCTCCGTGTCCTGGCTGACAGCAGGGGCATTAACTAATCTATAGCTGAGAGTTAACCGCCTCATGAGTAAAATAAGGAGATCCTTATCCTCTCCCACTCAATGTTCATTTATTCAGCTTGGGCAAACTATAAAATTAATTGCAAAGTCTTGACCTGCTGGCTCTTGTGGGTCTCAATTAGTCCGTGTTTTTCAGCCGCCGAGCCCTTTTTTCTTCCAGGTGTGATACTGTTAAGCTGCTCCGCCATACTGTGCCGCTCTGATACTTATCACAGCAATCGCCGTGGAAACTGACAAGCCCAATGAGCACCTATCAACCCACACCTTGAAAAACCTGTTAGAAGACAGCGGGAGTGTTCGGGCATCGTCAGCAAAACGTGGGCTTTAATTAAATAAAGTTGCTTTATTGCATTTGTGTTTGCATTACATCGTGTTTTTCTTCGAATTATATCGAGATCTAGGATAAATACTCACGACGGTATCGAATTCGAATCGGATTCTTCAATCGTGATTGAAAGCACAAAATATGAGGCTGCTCCGAGGTTGTGTTTATTTTATTACGAGGATAATTTGATAACGTCTTGGCAAAAAACATACAGCAGATACGGCAAAGAACCTCTTACGTCAACTTTAGCATGCAGGCGAACTCTCTAACCTGTGGCCTTCAATTATCGAGGGCCCCTTTCAAAACTTTAGCTTTGAGGCCCACTTGAACTCCTTAAAAATACTCTTGTATTTTACAGAAATGATGACTCTGTCTCACAGAATCAGGAGAAACTCAGCTGTGACATTTTAAAAGCTTTGCTTTAATTAATAATTTGTATCTAATATGGTTTTCCAACAAAAAAAGGTTCAATTACCTGATTCAAAAGCCGTTCACCATTGAAAAATCCAAGTCTGAATCTAGGATACAAATGTTTTCATTTCAAAAATATAAACTTGGAGACTTTCAGGAAATCAACCCCCATTTTTGGTACGTTTAAGGATTTATGGATATCACATTTGTGCGAGCAGTCAATGTAATTATATTCTGCAGTTACCGCTTCATTTAGTAGTTTTATTTCTTAGTGGCGGACCCCGACATTCCCATACTGGATGAAGGATTCGCAGGAAGCGTAATTTTATTTCATTCATACCAACCTCCCAATTTACTGTTCACTCTATTTGCAGTTCCTGCTCACGAAAATAGAACATCCTACTGCTGCTGCTTCAAATTAAAAGCTTTCAACTGGCACCAAATCAACCAGGACTGAAATCTTGAGGATTAAAACGTAAGCAACGAGAAATGTTCTGCCTCAAGTAGAATGTGAATGTGAAAACAGACTTCTAGTAGTAGCAAACTCAGAAATGTGATACAATGCGGTGAAGTTCACCGCCTTTTGCTTGACACGACACAACAAAAAATGGAAATGGAAAATAAACCAGAACAGCAGAAGGAATTCAGCTCTCGCAAAATAAGAACAGTTGGTATGCACGCTACACTCCTGTCCGTCAGCCGCTGTGGGTGAAACCGTAGTGGTGTGAGCCAAGGGGGCCACAGCAGGGTTCACAAAGAGGCAGCCTTGTCATAGGAGGTGGAAACACATGATACAGCAGCCGATACTGACACCGCTGCTGAAAGGATACATTATGAAACGTAGCTTGACAATAGCTGTCACCTTTTCGAACGCACATCCTCTCTCTGAATCCATCTAGGCAAAGTTTTTTTGAACTGGTGTTTGGCCATGTGGGAACACACAATTTCAGATAGCACAATGCGTAGTAAACACAGCCATTCAAGCATATGGTGGTGCAGATGGTTCCTGAGCACACGAATTGAGAAAATGATATTGCGTGAGAGCTCAAATCTGAAAATCTGAATTTCAGATGCAAGTTAAACATTATCAGCAGAGAGGTCTTAAACCAAATGTCTTAAATAAATAAAATAATCTTTAAGGGACTCAAATGCATTCTTTCCCTAAGCCCTGTTCCAGCAGAGTGCTTCTTTAACCAGAGAAAACTCGTAGTTCCCATCATGCTACTGCGCTCTTGATTCAGATATGTGTGTGGCCCTCTAAAAGCCAGATCTAAAGGATTACAGTTTCTCACAAAACAAGTCTTTCAAATGGCTTCCCTCATGATGAAAATAAAACAGGATACTGCGAAATCAACATCTAGTGTACAACATCTACAGAAGGGGATTTGTTTTCTTTTCACAGTCGCCTCTTTATTAAGCTCCACAGTGCTGAGCCAATTTCCATTTAGAATCTCCAAACAAAGCCAATGGATATTTAGAAACCTAAAACGCTCGTTTTAATTGGAGACGCACGCAAATAGCATTTAATTCTGCATAAATGCTTCAAAGTATTCATTACACTGAGAGCAAAAAATACTGTAACAGATACTAGAGGTGTAATGAACGATCGGAAATAACATTCTGCTGGCACGCGGCGAAGTCATGCAGCGCTGAAAAAAAGGATAAACTCTATGTCACACTCAAAAACAGGCAAGCCCCCGCTCCAAAGTGGAGCTCTTTGGTTTGTTCTGCAACAGCAGAGCTCAGCGCACCAAGGTATGAGTCTGTCACTTCAGACTGTAAATGGAACAATAGTAGGTAAGTCGCTGTTTAAATCTCCTGTGCTGTTGAACCTGTCAAGCCTTCCGCCTCGAGAACAATCAGCAGAGATGGTGTGACACAGATCAAATAAAAAATACACCTCTCTTTTGTTCTCACTCACTAACTCGAGCTGACAGCACTTGAGTGGAAAAGAGCATGATGCCATTGTTTTCCCATGAAGACCGTTGACACCTAAACTCGCAGGGTCGTTTTTTTTTTTTTTTTGGCCATCCATGACTGCTCAGATTTTCCATTTGCCACTGTGCCACTTAAAATATTCAACCCCTTTTTTTCCCCACAGCAATTCAAATCAGAATATTGTCTTCTCTGGGATATATGGATCTGGTTTACACACATAGCCGAGAAGCTAAGAGTGTTGTACCAGGAAAAAAATAGCAGACTAGAGAATGGAAAAGCCCAGAGCCGCCAGGTTTGGTATTTAAAAAGCTACTTAAAACGATTTCACGCAGTAATCCATGAGCTAATGTCCCACAATAACAAGTTGAAACAGTCACTTGTGGCTATTCCTCGTTGGCATCTTTTGTTTTTTTTTCTTCTACTATTGAAAAATTCCTTTATCTACAACAGAACAGGTACGTTTAAGATGATTTATTGGCATTGAGCTAAGCTCACAGCACCGATTCTGTGTCCAACCGTGCAGCTCAAACTGCTCACCATGTGTTGCTGGCTTCACGCTCACTCCTTCAATGGCCATTTCGTGCACTGACGGAGGGCTTGGCTGTGCAGAGACAGCAGTGCTGCTGCTGCTGCTGCCTGCAAATATGAGTCCACAACGCCTGCCAGGTCCGCCAATGAGTATATTTCATTACCCATTATTTAATTTATCCCCTTGTCTTTGGACTGCTGTGCAATTTCTAACAGCGTTAAGCTCATGCCAAGAAAATTCATGCCCATTTGTTTTTTTCCCCCCGTAAAGGAGGTTCGATCTGTTCATCAACAGGAAATTTAATTCTTTGTGGACAGAGAAACGTGGCAGCTAAAAACCCCCGAAGGTTTCGACGGGTGCTCGCTCCAAGTCAAAGTTGTGGCTGGGTTTCAAATAATCATCTGTGGCATCAAATTCCCACAGATAAGGGCCAGTAAAACAAACTGTAACAGCCAAGCCATCATCAAAACATTCCAACGCTGATGAAAGAATGAATGGAAAAGTTTCGGTATCAATCAATATGTCTGCCAATTTGCAAGAGATTTGCCAATGGCTTTTTGAAAAGAAAATTGTAAGAGCCCTAAGTTAGGCATGCACGTCGTCCGAACTTGAATGGAAAGTAGCAAATTGCTTCAAAGGCGTGGAGCTGATGCATGAAAACACGTCATCAGCCTAGGCTGGACTTAGTTAGTATTCACGGACAGCTTCGCAAAATGCAATTAAGCTGATGTTTTTTTTTCCCCCCCCCCCCATCAGCTCTGTTTGATCCTCAAACGTTGGACTTTTTTTTTCTCAGGGTGCCTGGTTGGAAAAGAAGAAAATGAATTGTCCAATGGTCCGAATAAATAAATTGGTATTACAAGCCGGTAATGCTCAACCATAATGGAACATTAAAGCGTTGCATATGCAGATGATATAAGTTAACCACATGCTTGATTAAATTCCTGCTGCTGCTGCATTATGACCTCCTTACATGTGATTAGCAATAATTAAAAAGGGAACAACTTCAAAGATGCAGTCCCTTAAACTGATCTCCCCTCTTGTCTCACGCTCTACAGTTTGACACCTCGACTTATAAAATCGCACAGGTGCGTTCGCACTTCCTGAGACCGCTTGAAGACAGTCGGACTGGAGCTGTTTAGCGAGCATCTCTATCAGAATACACAAATCCGGGGCAGCCGCTGCGGAGCGCGCTTTATCAAATGGCGATTATCATAAAGCGATGGGAGCTTATAGGAATCTCAGTGAGGGGCAATCGTATCCTCGTACAGCCTAGATGGCGTTTAATGTTCCTCACCGGGGTTCTCTCAGCTCTCTAGCCACATGATGGAAATCTACTCTGACCCTAACATTTCTGCGGCGAGTGAAATGGTAATGTCAGGAGTGTATTTAGCAAATCACCCCGGCTACAACCTCCAAATGATGACAGCAGAAATACGTGTAGCTGCCAGTTAGTGAGCGTATACCTCACCGCGACGCGAGCCTCTTGGGTTTTTCTCAGCAGCTCTGACTATTAAATTATAAGCTCTGGAGGTAAGGGAGGGGTGGGGGGGGTCGCTGAATTTAATCCACATCCCACAACACACACACACACGGCCACGCGTTTCATCACGGACCCGGTAATACAATAAAAATTCTTTTGTCATTATCGTTATGAAATTAAATCTCCTGGCTGGAGTAACGTCAATAGTGGCAAAGCCTGGGAAGCATTAATCTAAGCAGTGGTGGGATGAGCGCCGGGCTTTCCCTGTGGCTTCAGACTGTGTCAATAATTGCTATAGTGTTTCTCTCTTCGCTTTGCTCTCCTCTGAGCCTGCTTAGCTGCCCTTGTACTTGGTGTGGGTCAGTGAAATTATGTCTGCTTCAAAAAGTAGGTTAGAGCAGGCGCGAGGTCTATTTTGATCCGTCAGTCACCATCAGCAGCTGTGCTGGGGAACTATACTTACCGTGTGACGAAGTTTGGAGCGAAGATATGAGTTTGTGCGTCGATATTAAAAGTTTTACACGAGGGGAAACAATTAAAACAACAACAGGCTGGCACGGTTGCGTGTTCTCGCGAGCGCAGGGGGCCTCGTGGCGGCTCAAATCTGCGACAAACCTCGTCACAACTCGACCTAAAAAGAAAAATGTTTACATCACTTACATTAATACCGCGCTTTAACATTTAGCATGACAACGTGACGCACTTTCACCTCGTCAAAACCGCCTTAGTGTCGACCCACGAGAGACCGCCGTCACTTTAAAAACAACAACGTGACGGGACTTGTTTTGTTTTGTTTTTTAAGCGCAGGAGTTGAGTTTAATCACGCGCGCACCCCTCCGTCGCCATACACGTACGCACGCACTCACGCACGCACGCTCCATCCCCCCATCAACCCCCCCAACCTCCGACTTTGACTCACCTGCGTTCCTCAGCTTCTTGTTCCGATACACGGAGAAGATGACCAAAAGGTTGCCCAGGATGTCAACGACGATGGTGAAGATGAGGAAGCAGCCCAAAGTTGTGGTAACCCACGGCGGGCGGTTCAGGACGGTGTCACTCGGGTCCGGCGAGGAGCTGTTCAGGTGAGACCCATTTATAACCATTGTATACAGTCGCTGAACTTTCACGACGGACCCAAATTCAACGCGCCGCGACTCCCCGCGCGTCCTCAAAGCCCGAATTTCGGAGGCGCCGGTGTTGGGATACCACAGCCTCCCGTGCCTTTCATCTTCATCTCCTCTCCAAGCGCGCTTCTCCTTCTTCTTCTCCTCCTTCTCCTCCTTCTACTTCTCCCCCTCGTGGGCTTCCCCCAGCTGCCGTGAATCAGCTCTGGTTGTCTTCTCCGTCCTCTGGTTGCCTCGGTGTCACTTATGCGCCCGTGTGCCATTCACTTTGTCGGTACGCATGTGTGACATGAAGCCGCAACTTCAAACCTTCCCAGCATGTGATGCATGTTGAGTCCGGAGAGGAGCGGTTTTTATTTCGAGGGGGAAATACCGTCGCCTGGTGGCCGAGAGCGGGAAGAGCAAGTAAATGTCTCGGAAAGCGTCCTACTTCTTTGAGTTTACCGGATGCGTGTTCATTCATGGCTTTGTGCTCGCTCGCTTTGGTTTATTTCAGCAGCCCATTCATTATCATTTTGAAGAATCATTCATGTTTTCTCATGTTAATGTTTCAGGGGGGGAAAAAGCCCGCGCACTTACAGAGGCTGTACACAACAACTCTTATTTTAGCCACACCAATGTTGAAACACAATAACCAGTCTTTAAATTCACAGGAATTTGTTGGAATTTGTTTTTCCCGGATATATTTCCATTTGGAAAATATTTTTATGTGATATTACACTGAATCGATTTTTTTATAACTTAAAATAACAAATGCTTCACTCAAATCACTTTCATACTCATGAAATTGTTTTGTTTGAGCACAATGGGTGGAGTTTCCATACAAAGCATTTCCATAATTCTGTTGTTAGTTAACGATGTTCACACTAAATGGGTCACCCCCACCCCCTCCTCTCTCTCTCTCTCACACACACACACACACACACACTCCTGCAGCCTATTGAGCGGTCTCATGAAATGACAGTTTGTCACAACAAATGATGAAAACTCACATTTACAGTTGTTTTTTTTTTTTTAAATTGCAAATCGGAGGATGCTGCAGGAATATCACATGTGAGAAAGACTTATCCATCAACCTGTCCTCCGACAGAACTCAAGTCATCCTAATGAGTTAGCTCTGTCGCCCTTGTTATTAGAGGATTAATTCAAAATGAAGCAGTGCACGCTCGTGAAGCCTCATCAGTGATTGGGAAGTACTCTGGGTTAGACTTAGCCCAAAAGTGATAGTTTGAGTCGTTTTTTTAGAGATCTAAATCTGAAGTATTGTCTGAAAAATAATTAGTCAAAAAATCACGGATACAAAGCTGTCTCGCCGCTCAATCCTGATCGATTTTTACACATTTGTTTTCATATCTGTGCAGTTTGTGGAAATGTGACGGACACATTGTTCCCGTTAGTTTCAGTCGATGACCCGAGTCACGCAGTTCACCGAGTGCTTTGAGCTTATTTACAACAGTCATTAGATTTCACAGCCGCTGCAGATAGCATTATCAGTGTGTTATCAGTCTGCAGTCGTGACGCGAGAGTACACAAAGAAACTGTGTTATTGTTATTATAAGGCGCTCATTTCATTCAGAGCTGTCGATGGGTCGCCTCTTTGCCTGTCACTGGGGAAAAAAAGAAGAAAAAAAAACACTTGGCCTTGTTACATTCATTCAAAAAGACGCCCACAGCTGCCGATTCTAAGCTAGACTTGGGTCAAGAAGAGCTCTGACCTATTTGGGTGTTTTCCAAAACAAATCCATAAATAAATATTACGATACGATCTAAATATCATCATATAATACGTGGAGCTGTCCCGCTCAGTGATGCAACTTTGGAATAAAAAGAAAAAATATTTCAAAAATATCTTCTGAACTTCCCTTCGAACGTCTCTCTGTCGTTTCACTTATTTGGATGTGCAGCATATTGATCGAGCTCCGACTTATTATTATTATTATTATTATTCTGAGGAGACTCAATTTATTATGTCCCCACTCAACAACATCGCAAAATTATTAGCCACTTCCTTCATCCTCCATATCATTGCTTTTCGTGGCATAATTTGAAGCTACGATATGATCATTATTTATCACAGTTCTGAACCGCTCTGCCAGCGGAGATTGATCAGCAAACGCCGTCATCTTTAGTGCGTTTAAAACTCATTACGGAAAGCCCTGACGCATATTTAAATGACGTGGCAGAAAAAAAATGACTACTTTGGAATAATTATCGCACTTAACGAGACAGTGTACAGCAAGCGTACCGTAAGTAATGAGGGCTGGGGGAAGACGAGAGGAAAGGGCGCAATGAATCTTTGTCATTTGATGATGTTCAATCATTTCTGTTTCGTCTGATCACTGAAAAGAGCTTCAGCAGCATCAGTAGAACAAGCGGAACATTTCAGCTGCTTAATTAAAGCTGCACAAATATATAAATTGCCCGCGACTCGACATTTACAGTTGGGGAACGTATTGGAGAGAGTATTTTGTGGCTTACATGACTAACTGAAAGTGAAATGTTGATCTGCTGAAATGAAACTCCCCTTTCACTCCCACTGCAAGTCAGGGATTGTGGTCTTTACCAACACGTGACTCGTGAACACCGCAATCTTTATAAACAGACGAATGCAGAACGAATTTTGGCTGCCCTTTGTAGTCCAAGCACCGTTGAACGATCACGTCTGGGCAGGCTTTTGTTGCGTGCAGGTAAGCAGTCCACGTGGAGGGAAGAAGAGGTGAAATACAGTGTAAACCTCACTGCCGTCATCAGGTGAACCAGAATCAGAAATGACAGTTTGAGGACTGTGTCCGAAAACATACAAAAACTCTTAATCTTCAGAAATAAGCCAGAATTTACAAAATGAACGTCAAGCGTCATTATAAAGAATCCAGGTTTGAGACACTCGAAACTGTCGGAACCAATCAGCCATCATCCGACGATCAAGGTTTTCACATTTATATGCAGATTTCTGTTTATAGTCATTCCCGTGTATCAGATTTCGAAGCAGTTTGGTGCACAGGAGAGGAAATCTGTTAAAACTAACTGTCATTAGAGGAATTCACTCAGTTTGCTCCAAGTTTGAGAGTAATGTAGATAAATGTCAATCTCACATGCATGACAGCGAAGAGTTTTAGACCTTTTATAAATAAACTGCTAATAAATGAACAGAGTATAAACTGGTAATGCACATTCTGAAGCTTTATATATCATCATTTTATGAGTTTATGTGTTTCCTCCTTTCAGTTTTGACGATATAAATGAGTGTTCAAGTCAAACCAGAACCCAATCATTCATCCACTCGTTTCTCGGCACTAGTGATTTGACTTTATCACACGCGTCACGTTATTTCTTCCCGTAAGTAGCTGAGAGTTCCTGGATCTGCTTTCCATCCCATGTTACAGCCCCGGGGTTCACCCTTTCCCCCCGCTGTGCCTTTATAAGCGTCCAGAGCAATGAGACTTTTATCTAATTGATAATTGAAGCCTGTTTATAAATCAGTCATTTCAGCGGCGGAGGAGCGAGCGTAGCGCACCTAAGCCAAGATGAGTAACGAAGAGAGCATCTGAGAGCGAGGGGGACGTATCTGCAGGGGATACTGTGCTTCCACTCCCTGCTTTCAGGAAGCACGCCGTGCTACGAGGCTTTACTTCAGCTGAAGTGGTCTTAAAGAGTAAACGAGATAATGCAGCCAAGAACGCCCGCTCCCCGTCACGTTGCCACTTTCTTCTTCAGTAGGAAAACATCCGAGGTAAGAGATGAAGACGGAAGCACTTTCTTTGCATTTGATGCCAATTAAGCTCCGTTTGATTCTTAAAGTGAATTGAACTCGGAGAGGGACGAACAGAGACGCCTCTTAATTTCAGCGGCTAAATAAAAGCGAGAAAGTGAAAGACAGTGAAGATGTGGAGCGTTCAGCGCGGTTTCATCAAACCAATCAGTGGAACAGGTTCAAGAGTGCCGTTATGAGTTTTGTGGGGGAAGGAGGGGTGAAAGGGTGAAAGAGGAGAAAAAAAAAACGAGAGTGGGAGAGAAGTGCTGCGTGTGGGGGAGGGAAAGGGCAGATTCACCCATGATGAGGACAGGAGGGTGCCGAGAGGACTGCCCCCCCCCCCCCACCACCACCACCACCACCACCCTACACACACTCTTTCTCTCATTTGAGAGAGCTGTCAGCAAAATGAAGGAGAGGAGACAGAAGTAATGTAATGAGTGCGGTCTCGACACAGCCCCGGCATGTCTCTGCTGCTTCACTGGTCATCGCTACATCCCACAGAGAAACAAGAGTGTTTGCTTTTATCTGCTGTTGCCCACCACCTCCATCCTCCACCCTCCCTACCCTCCCTCCATCCTCCTCCCTATCCTCCACCACCACTTGGCCCGTTGCCATGACAACAGCAGAGCTCCACCCAGGAAAAGAGATGGGTATGCTGGTAGAAAGAGGATTATTGGGGTCAGTGGTCTCTGCGTGTGTGCGTCTCCTCTCCCTGTCTCTCTCTCTCTCTCTCACGCACGCACACAGGCGTTTTCTCACAGTGAATGCACAAACACATACCAATACAGGAACTGATTTACTCTAATGTGAATGGAGACAGACTATTACTTTTTTTTTTTTGTCGCTCTGGAGAGTTAAACTTGACGAATTTATTTTGCACTGACAGGCGCTACATTCGACATGTTGTTTTTCTGCTGGGTTTTATGGTCAAATTAAAAACTTCAGGTAACTCAGGTACTTTTCAATGAGCCTGTTTTAAAGGGCCGCGCCTGAACTTTTATGAAGTTGGAGGACTCACAAGGTACAAAAGAAATAATCAATAAATAATAGAGGCTGTGATACGTCCACCTGAATCCTACTTTTCCTCTAACTTTTAATGTTATTGTTAGCACACAAGCTTTATATTCATGATGATGATGATGCCACGCACTAGCTCACGTCTCTGTGCAGCAGTCCTGCAAAAAGCATTTGTTATTGTTGTTCAGCCTTAACATGTGGAGGAATTACCACATATAAACGCTCTTCATTTCATCTGAACAATTTAAAACCAGCAGATTTTGAGATACATGCTTCTGACTGGGCATGAACTACGCACGATCATGAATAAAATATTGAGATTTCCCCCAAATCTGACACAGCTAGCTCCATCATATATTATTATTACTATGTTTATGTAGGCTGGGCCACGGAACACTGACTAACTCTTGGACATGAATACATCAAGTGAAAAAGAAAAGTAAACCAGCTGAAATCGTCATTTCAGTTAGAACAAATATGAGGGAGTTCCTCAAGCTAGCAGCGGGGATTAATGTTTGGTCATTAGGAGCTCCATTAGACACATTAACTGCTCAGTCACTGTCTGGCCGATGATTGCCGACAAACGAGCTGCCGCTCTGTCCGACTCACTGGACACGGTCAATTCATTAACAAATATTAGCAACTGGCCCTTGAAACTAGCTTGAAAAAAAAAAAAACGAATGTTGCTCAGGGGACGTTCAGAGTCGCCAAATCTGAAACGGATAAATTGACAACAGCGACTGTCCAAGTCTGAGCCGATGACTCCTGATGACATCACTCTGGCATCATGGGAATCATTTTCTCCGATTTGACGAACGTCCCCTAAAGTCACACGCGACGAGCGTCCTCGCAGCCAGAGGAGCTCTCCCTCGTGACTAATAAGAGGTCACAGCTTCCTTCCTTTTGTGTCTGTCTGAACATTTATTGTTACGCCTCAGCTGGAAGGTAGAAATCCTTCTGTTAGCGCTCGCCGGCCACGTTGCTGTAAGCACACACAGCTCAGCCGGAGTGTTTCCTCAACAATGAAACATGTCATCGGGACGTTTAACGCAGCTCAAATTGGCATAGCAGGAATGTTCGCCTTAGTTTTCACGCCTGCTGCTTCTGCTGTGACCCGGCGTGTCCGCTTTGTCCGCGGAGAATACATGTTGACGGCTGAGGTGGGTCGATGTCAGCATCAGCCTTAGAGTGTCTTTGTACGGATCCGGGTGCTCTGATTGTAATTCTCATGAATGACTGGGCACACATTCGTGTTTAAACAACACGTTAGTCTCTTTTGTTAATCACCGTAAACGCTGCTCTCAGAAACCTCTGTTTGACTTGACTTGATATTCGAGGGATTTGATATTTGCATATCGCACAAGGAACCCCAGCCTGCATTTAAAAAGTCGTCCTGCGCACACATCCTGTGCAAACAGCCGATCAGAACTCGAGGTGTGGTTGATGAAAAACTAATCTTACACTGATTGTTTTAACTTTATGTGAGGAGACAAATTGTACGAAGTGCGTGAATGGCATACATGAGCGGGTATCGCTGGGAGTCAGAGCAGCGTGGGGTGCGGAATAAAAGTTTGACTTTCTGTGCATTTTTTCATCCAGGTTGGCACTTTGTGTCCCTTCCTTCAGCCAGATGGATCCCTCGAGTGAAATAATTTGATGGGAGTGCATACGTCTCTCATTGTTGTTCCTCTATTTCTCGCCCGCTCGACCGCCCTGTCCTCCCCCAGCATTTATGAGCTGTGAGATACAGCCATCTTGTGGTCATCGTGCAGTATTACAGACAAACAACCTCGCAGGCCATCGCTAAATGACCACAGCCCTCGAGGCACAACACCTCCGTTTTCACACACCCGCTCGTGATCCCATAATATGAATTATGCATCAATAGGTATAAAAAAAAAATCTTAATTTATTTAAGGGAGAAAACACCTGGTGCCATTTACAGAGTTAATTGGATCCACCAAGCATGAGATTAAGCAGCACATGAGTGACTGCAAAGTAGGTTCAGTTACTGGAGGAATATATGTTTCTACACATTAAATCTCACAGACCGCAGAGCCGCTTCATTCCACACGTGAACTGTCCGTTCCTACCGATGAGTCTCAGCAACAGCCTCATTTTAAGGTGATAAAGTCCAGTAACACACTACAGAAATGTAAAGATGGACCAAAGAGCTGTTCACAGAAGCGCCACAGTTTACGTGTTCCACTTATGTGGCTAGAATTACTGAATACATTCTGTTTATTGAACGCACACTGAAAACATTTTCGGGAAAATCGAATAATTTCTTGAGCGGGAAACAACAGAAGACGAATGTGACGATGCTTTGCGTATGACTTTTATTCTCAGCGAGCCCCAAGCTGCTTAAATAAAGGGTAAGGTATGTAAAATTGTATTGTGCCTAATGTAAAATGAATGTACTGCGTAGCCAGGATGTGTTGTGTTTCTAAAAATTGACGAACTTGACTAACATGCAAGGAGTGGCTTGTTTTGTTGAGAAATGAGAAATGAGTCCATTTACAACACGACCTTTGAACTTGGTGCTACTTTCTAATGAGGCCCCGCTTTATGAAATATTCACGTAACCCACGGCTCTGTTCTCGGTTCATAAATCATTCATTAAAGCTTCATAGGTGAGTTAATAAAGACACGGATACTGTTAGCAGGCTGTGGGAAAGCCGCCTGCCTCCTGTTTATCATCCTCCGGCACACGTTTCTTTGTACTCTGAACCTTTTAACTTGCTCTTAAATTCATTACAGGTGTATTAGAAAGAGTTCGAGAAGAAGATTAATACCAGCCTCACTGCCTGAAGCTCAACTCACACATTATATCTGGTTCGTTTATTTTGTGCAAAAACCAACATGTAAAACAGCAATTTGCCATTTTATGTTGGATGTGCATCTTCTTGCTGTAGATCAGTAACTTGTGGAGTGTCTGTTGGTTGTTGTTCAAAGTGAATAAGTGTATTTACCACCGCCGGCTTGACAGATGATTAAAAAATAGAAATCTATGGCCATTAATGACTCCAACCCTCAGGTCTGTGGTTATAAATGTTGGCAGTGGGTTCTTCGATAACGGTAATCCATCAAGCCTGCCCAAAATGTCCAACTCCGTCGTCCCCCAGCAGCGCGCTCACCGGAGAACAGAACCGCCGCGTACAGTACGCGATTGTAGTGTAATCCGTCAGACTGACTCAAGGTCAAGAGGTCACCTGCCACCGCAGAGCCCAGCAGGAAGAACAGTCAGTCCTGTGGTGGAGTTCTGACCAGGTCAGCACAGCGCGCAGAGCCAAAAAAACACAGAGCAACCGTAGTCCTGGACCGGGCCGGGAGGTATTAGGGTCATGTTAGTTTATCAGCCTCGTGTGACTGCGAGACAGCCACGGTTTATTGATACAAGCAGCCACAGGGAGTCAGAGGAGGGAGGTGGCACCAAGCTGTCAGACTGCGAGGAGGCCTGAAACAAGATGTGATGCAGAGTTCACGATTTGGACCGCTTTTGTTTCCTCTAATGCACCAACTTTAAAATCATCTCATCCCACGCCGTCTCTATGTTTACTGAAGCTTGACGCTTTCACTTAGCGGAATATTTAAAACCACGTGTTGTTTATTGCTTCAGGACTTCATCCAAATAAAAATATTCAAAGATGTCTTCTGCATCATTTTACACACGTTGCCACAAATTCATCCTGACATTTTTGGTGTCTGTGGAAACTCTGGGACTTCCACACGAATTAGAAATAAAGTTTCATGAGTTGAAACACTGGCTGTGGTTTGTAGTGACTGATCCACTGTTGGCAACTGTGTCTTAAAAGAAAGAGTTTTGTTGTTCTGATATATTTCTGAATAATTATATTACTGTCTATAAGATTTTATGACATTACAGTGTCCTAGTTAATAAAGGTTTTATTACCTGATTGATTAATGTGCCAATAATTAAACAGTTGAATCATCTGATCTAATAAATGAGATATTTTCCAATCTATTAATCATTGGTCTGTAAGAGAAAGATCCCCATCACAATTAACAAAATATTAACTGTCACTTAATCAACTTGTGCAGGCAATCTAAGCCGCTCAAATGAGCCCAAGAGACCAGCACGTTTTCACATTTTACAAGTCAGACCAAGTGATTTACAACGAAGAAGTTTGTTAAAATGATAAATCGATTGTCATGATTGTTGCAGACGTGCAGAGGGTTAATGGTTTAAGCTTGGAAATACTATTATTTTAAACAACTAATAAGGCTGAACGTTGTAGCCTTCCAGGCATGTGTAATTTACCTTTTGAACAAACACAACTAGCTACGGCAAGTGTAACCAGATTACTGCTCGGCCCTGTTCATAAGCCTAATTAAAAATAATTGCACCCCAGACAGCAGATATTTTTTAGGAATAATTTATTGCCAGTAGGAAAGCGTGAGCTTGTGGCAGTATTCAATAAAAACCTTAACAAGACCATAGCATTGCTCACACACACATAGACACCTGAAAAAGTCACGTGTCCATGGATAACTCTGCACTATAAATATATTGGGTCCCATTTTCTTGGTGGAAAAATAAAGAGGTTCCAAAGTCAAAATTTACAAACAAATAATAAAAAAAAAAAACAAAACACAAGAATATGCAGTCGTTCATTGAAGACCCTTTTTAAAATGAGCAGGAGACAATAAACTTTACGAGTACACTGTGATCGGAAAAGCCACGCTCTTTTCTTCTCTCTTTTTTAATGTTTCTTTTTTGTGAATGTAAGCACAGTAAGGCTGATAATGTCACACCATTTAACTCTTTTTTTTTTGTTGAAAATAAAAGCATAGAATATCTACAAAACCTAGTAAACTTTGAAATCAAAACTGTACATTTAAATTTACATTGAAAATGAGGATTTGTATAAAAACATTTTGCTTGGTTTTATTTATAGAAACAAAGATAGTGTGGTGAAATTTTCTTTATCTTCTTTTTTTCGGTTGTTTATTATTTTTTTTAACCATGATGCATTTCCTGTTGTACACTGAAATGTCGATCCTTCAGACAATCCACTTCCTGTGTATGATGACAGTCACTTAAAGCAATGACACTGCCAACTCAGAGGGGCAGGAGTTGGACTGAGCAGATGTTAAAATGCTACAGAGTCTCAGCCATAGCTTCATGAGATCTTCTCAGTCTTCACGACCAGTCTCAACAACCCCGGTGTTTTGACTCAGTTGTGTGTGTGTGTGTGTGTGTGTGTGTATGTATAGGTGTGTGTGTGCACTGTGTGGGTGGTGTGTGAAGGGCTATCATAAGGTGTAGCTGTGGGTTCAGGCACTTTTGTTTGGATCCAGTGTCAGACTTCAGTGTGCTGTTGGGAGTCCAGCCCTGGGATGACCAGACGCTCAAAGTGGCCCTCGTCGCCGCTCTCGTAGTCGCTTATCATCACCTCGGACTCCTCGCAGCACGCCGACATGTCCGAGCAAGAGGCTGTGGATGTGTACAGAGACATGGACATGTTGTCCATAGCTGAGGAGTCAAAGTCCCGACTACAACCTAAGGGGTATGCCCCTCTGTAGCCACCGGTGCCCAAGGTAGAAGCCGGGGTGGTGGTGGCTGAGGTGGAAGTAGCGCCTTGGCCCTCGGTGTCACCTGTGTCGCTTGCGTAGGAGTGTTGTGGCAGGTACTGGTTAAGGCTGTAGAGCTGGGGGAGGGCCGGGCGTTGGCGGACCCCAGGCGAGCTGCCCGGGCTTGCTGTACCCGGGTCCAAATCTCTGCCCAGGGGTCGCAGTGTGTCACAGCGGTCGCTGTACTCTGGCAAAGGTGGCGGTGGCAGGTCGTCGTTTGCAGGGAAGTCCTCCGGCGGCGGAGGGAAGTCGCTCTCAATGTCGAAGCCGCCGGGATAGTAGTCGGTGTCGATTGCATTTGGGTCACTGTACAGAGTGGGGGGCGACTCCACAACCTCATACTGTGGAAACTCCTGGATTCCAGGAAGTTGAACACTTGGCATCCAATCAGATGTGTCCCAGTGATATCCTGTTGGATAAGGAAAAGCCCAGAGCACAAACACGGTCGTTAGTATTCTGCACCAGAGCTCCATGCATCATCACCATCATGTTAATATTAAAACCCCACACCATGCAACAGTAACACGACGCAACAATCACGCCAACACAATGAGTTGAGCATTAATAAACACTTCACGCCACTTTGTGAGAGCAACTTTTTAAATACACACCGCAGACACAGTCACCGAATGGAAAACACAAGACGCAAGATCTATTTCTGCCTGCATGTTTTGTTTGTTCGGTTAGCTCGTCATGCCAAAAATATGTGAAAACATTTTATAGCAAAATGTATCTCTGCAGCCATATAAGCCACTAAGTCACGCCCACTTCTGAGTGATCCAATCAAATCTATAGTTACACACCACACACATTAAATATGTCAAACTGCTGAAGATAAAAAAGGGCTAACTTAAATTTCACTGACTCAAAGGCAGAATTGTTTCCCTCTACCAATTTATCATCTTCATAAAATCTGTTTAATATATTTAAATATATATTTGATTCAAATCACTTGACTGAGTACATTTTCTGCGACAGTAGTAACACAGACACACAAACACAAACGACTTCCATCCAGCAGTTAGTTACTGAGCAAAGTTTGATCATATGATGCTCGGATTAACATTTTCTTTAATATCACAGCATCAAATCCATGCACGGGAATAATTCTGGGGTGATAGATAATCTCAATCATCAGCAGGGGCCGACACAACACCTTATGAAGCCACTGACCAGTGTCACACCAGCTTGGCCTTACATACAGAGGTTTAACCCTCTCCTCGTTAAGCTCTGGGGTTAGTGGTTAAAAGTTAAAGGGGTGGGGGGGACACCAGTGAACACCAGGCAAACAAAGATGTAAAAAGTCACCTCTTGGGTTCTTGAGATCATGAGCCAAAAAAGACTCTTTATATGAGGCGAGGAGGAGGAGAAAGAGAAAAGAACAAGTTCACGTTAAAACCTGAGAGGAGAGAACCATCGGCTAAGAACACGAATGAAATGAAGGCAATGAAACAGTGAAATAATGATAAACAGAGTGACAGGTTAATTAATGGGCAACAGCTTCGCCATTGTCTTAAAAAGACGTCTTGGGGTGTGTAATCAAAAGTCGGTAAAGATCAATACTGAGACTTGAAGGCATCGCTCCTGTGTCCTTTTAATTTAGCATTTGCATATCTTTGTAATTAGCAGCCGGTTCGAAAAAAAGGACCACGTCAGGGCTGGATGAGGTTTGTCAAAATAAGATAATGGCAGCTCCATAACCTGCACCTCACATCGCAAACACCAAGGACAGAACTACTGGCAGATGGAAGCAATAAAAGAGTACCTTCTCCTTCCACCGTGTCAACAACGGGGTTGACAAGGTGGATTACTGTCACTATGGAGGCTTGTGAGAGGGAGGGGAGAGGAGAGTGGGTGGAAAAGATCTAGCATTAGTACAAATGCCTTTCAAATCTGAAAATAATAATAGTAATAATAATAATAAAAAACACATATGGAGTTCATGATGGTGGGAGTGATGCCAACACAAGCGACACTTCCCACAAACGTCGCTGTCGTTGGAGACTTTTTTTTTTCATTTCCATGTCAAGGAAGGGTTCATGGTTTGGCACAAGACAATGGTGAAAGGAGGTGGGGAGGTGTGTGTGTGTGGAAGGAGGTGGGGGTGGTGGTGTCTGGTTTTGTTTGTGCAAGATAACACACAACAACATACTGAGATGCTACGGGGTGCCATTGACAGTACAGATGGAAGAATCATGTGAAATTCCCCGGAGATATATAAAGCATTTCCAACCCCAGACACAGTTTGTATATAGACAACGAACTGAGAAATTTAGGAAACAGAAACAAGTTGTTTGGGAAATATTCAATTTGTAGCTCAATTTAGGATTCAGCCTAACTTTCGAGGTAAGAGATGAGGGATTCGATGACTTGTGAGCAGCACAGTTCCCATGGTGATGTCCCAGTGATGACACGAGGTAATAAAAAATGATACAGAAAGGAAATGACAGAACGTAACATACATGTGTATACCCCTGTGAAATGTTCCTCGATGTTTGCTTCAAACATCCGTTTGTAGCTACTTTTAAAAAAAAGAAAGAAGACGACAACAAAAGAACAGACAAACAAAAAAGAAGAAGAAGGAATGCGTAAATAAAAAAGATGCAGACATTGTCCGAGTGAGTGACCTCGTGAGTGAGTCTCAAACTGCTTTCTGAGTAAGTCATCAAAGTCTTTTTGAACACAGGTAAATGGAGACCTGTCAGAATGTAAAACAAAGGGTCAGAATGCTTCTTTGGTTTGTATGTAAGTATATAATCCCAGGAGAATTACAGAGTTCGAGCTGTTATGATTTCTTCCGTCTGTACCGGTAGTGGTTGAGGACTTACAGGCAGGACCCCCCTATTTAAAACCTTGTTCTGGATCTGTGGACTGATTTAATCCATATGGGAGCTGAAGCCCCGCAGCAAAAAGAAAGAGAAAAGAACACGTGACTGCAGAGCCACCATTCTTTCTGAGCATGCAAAGAAACAAGTGTTAGCATGAAAATCAACAAGGCTCTACGAGACAAAAGGTAGCTGTTGCAAAAAACCCTGCAGGCTGATCAGACAAAAGAAAGAAAAGTAAAAGAGCAAGAACTCAAAATCAAGTGCAAAATCACATCTCATACATGTTATTAAATATTTGAAGCTACGCTGCCGTTAGTTTTGTCACCAGTGACTAAGAGGGATCGATTTAACGTCATCCTGCGTGGCGGCATACCGTTGTCATCGCAGGACTCTGACTGGAAGGAGCTGAGGGACTGGACCTCAGACATGCTGCCCCTGGTGTTGTAGTGGTGACAGGCACTGTCCTCCACGGGCTTCTTGGTCAGGCACGGGTCCAAGTCCACCACTTTAGCTGGAAGAAAAAGCACAGTTTGATTTCAGCGTTCGCCTGGATGAAATACAAAATGTGAAGAGGTAGCAGTGTGGTTCAAATCCACTGGTACAGGGAGGTGCAACACATTTTGAATGAGCAGTCATCGACTATCAAGTGTATTAGATTGCTGCTGCTTTTTTTCTACAAAATTTATGTTCAGTGAACCGTGCTCCACTGTTGTGCCCGGGGCAGAGCTCTCTACATGTAAAACCACCATTTTCTTAAAATTTAGATTGGAATTAACTCAGCAACACTTTATTTTAAGAGGCCATTATTCCTAACAACTTCCTGGCAAGTTTCCTGTAAAGAATTACATCATTTGGTACAAATCATTGAGAAAAAAAATGAGACTCAGCTTTGTTATTTTCATTATGTTGACTTTCTTTTAAACAGTTTCCAAAGGAGAAAAAAAGATCGCTCCATTTAAACGCAGGAGCTATTTTTGGAAACTTTTGCCCATACATATTGAATTGTATGCGTGCCAGTAGAAACACTTTCAGGTTAAATTAGCAAATAATTGGAATTATTTAACTGGAAATGTACCAATTAAACAATGGCTCCATTTTGTCTCTAATGACTACCAAATGACAATGTGTCCAGGAAACCTCCAAGAAAATAATTGGAAAGTTACGGACCCGTATAAATAGTGTTACCCATAATTTCACTAAATATCATCAAGATACGATTCCACTGAGAGCCAATGATAATTTTCATTTATCCAGTCCTACTTATGTGGAAGTTTATGTCCAGGAATAGGAGACTGCTCGGCACTAAGGCCACCCACAATAAAAATGTGTTATGCACCTACAGTAAAAAGAACATGCTATGAATGATGGCAGATGCCTTTAATGTCCCAATATGGAACTCAATGCAACCCCTGCATGGACACAGGTAAGTGAATGTGTCACCCCGAAACAAACTTACTGTCATAATCATAATCCCAGTTCGGCTTCTGAATGGAGTCACTGTCTGAGACCGAGTTGGAGGGGGGCGGAGGGGGGAGATTTGGCGCCACGCTGCACACGGCGACGGTCTTGCGGTGTCCGTGCACAGAGTCTGGGTTGAAGGTGCTGAACTCTGGATGCTCCGGGATGGCTGAGCCCTCGAAAGAATTCCTGTCCAGGTTGTTTCTCGAGTCACTGGGAATGCTGGGAGTGTAGGAGATGGGCCTCACAGGGACCTGAGGCGGGATGTCGGAGTAGATGTTCTTGTTGAGTTTGGCGTCAAAATAAGGCCTCTGGAGGAAGGAGTGAGGCACGTTTGAACCTCCGCCGTGCTTGTCATCATCTGTCTTTGACTTTCTGCGACAGGCCTTCTTGCGGATGATGATGAAGAGGAGGACCAGGATGAAGATGCTGGACACAAAGACCACAATGCCAATCACCTCCTCCAGGCCGATGTTCCAAGAGGTGGAGACGAATTCGTTGCGGATCTCGGCGGGGAGCTCACACGTCTGCCCGGTGAATCCCAGAGAGCAGTTACACTTGTAGGACCCGTACGTGTTCTGGCACTGGCCTCCGTTGGTGCAGGGGTTCTTGATGCACTCGTCAACATCACTCAAGCACCTGGACAAAAACAGTGGAACTTAGTGAGACGTGTTTGAGGCTGAAATGCTGGATGTTACAAACTGCTGATGCAAGAGATCAGACTTGTCTACTGTGGGATATTAATAATTTAGTTTATGGTTTTGAACTCAAACTTGACATACCTGTCTCCCTGGAAGCCTGTTTCACACTCACATACTGGACCATCCAGGCTGTCGATACACTTCCCGCTGTTTTTACAGGGGTTATCTCTGCAGTATGGACCCAACTGGCACCTGAATTCAAAAGAAGTTTACTTAAGCAACCCAAAATATATTTAGAAAAAAGAAGCACGTCTTTGCATTGTGACAGATTTATATTCGGTGCTGAATTAAAAATTAAAAATGTATTATATTGCTGCATTGTGTTGCTGCAGGATGTACTTCAATGTAAGGTAATGGGTAACACATAATTCATGGAGAGTGCAGATTAATGGTCAAATATCCTCAGACTTGAAAAATGCAAGGTAAAACTGAAACTATGAATATTTAACAATGTTAAATGTAAAATGATGATGGGTATAAAGTGTAGAGTCATTCTGCTAACATGACATCGGTGCTTTATGATCCAAGTTAAAATACCTTTGTCCGGAATACTGCCCTCTGCACTGGCAGTAGAAGTCATCTGCGCGAGGTACGCAGGTGCCCCCGTACAGGCAGGGGTTGGAGGCGCAAGGGCTTATGCCAATCTCACAGTGAGTGCCCATGAAAGAGGCAGGACACTTGCAGAAGTAGCCTGTGGAATTCAAGGGGGGGGGGAAAGACTGATGAAGACAAAGACGGTGTCGAAGCGGACGTTTTTAAACTACTGTTAAATTCTCTAATCGAAGGCAATTTAGAAATAATGGCCGCTGGGGGCATGTTAAACAGGTAAAGGTCAGCCAGGCATGAAGGCCAGGGCGGGAAAAAAAATTACTAGGACTTGTTCACTTAAAAGAAAAAAACTCAAAACTCAACACATCCTGCAGATGTTTTACAAAAAAGCCTTCAGGGGACGGTGAGGCATTCTGCCCCCTGAACCTCTGGCAGGTTTTTAATGTGAAACAGACTCAGGAGTGTTGAGTTTGCATTAATAGGAAATTGCATTAACTGCAAGTTCGCGCAGCACAGGAACACGGTTTTAACAAAAAGAAGATAAAAGGTGCTTGTCTCAAATTAAAGACAGTTGCGAGTTGCAGAAAAGATGTTGAACTGCAGCGAAGGCATCAATTCATGATCAGGTAAGGAATTTAGGGACCACGTAATCTCCCTCAGACCCAAGGAAATATACAGGCACCCAAGCACCAGAGAATACAAGAAAGAACAACTTCACTTAAGCTACTCCAGTGAATATCTGAGTGAGGAACATTATGTACCTCCATTAGGCAGAGAGGTGCAGCTCCCTCCGTTGGTGCAGGGGTTGCTGGAACAACTCTCAGCAGGTGCGAGTGCACAGCCCGGAGCCACGTCCACGATGTCCTCCAGCACAGCGTGGGCACGGTGAGCTTTGGTGTTCAGAGGCAGCTCCTGGCCGTTCAGTGAGATGGCCTCTATGCAACCGCGGAGGCCGTTGGTGATGGGCAGGCTGCGTCCGTGGCGAGTCGAGGCGTGCTGGCGTACGTGACCGCCAAAGTAAATACTGTTGTCAAGGTTGAGGGTTCGCAGGGTGCCCGGCGCCGTGCCTGAGGCGGTGTGCACCCGGTCCAGCACAAGCTTTGCATAATTACCATCAACCTCAAGTGAGACGGTGTGCCACTCTCCGTCGTTAACCTGAGCGCTGTGGACCGACACGATGCCGGGACCGCTGCCGCAGTCGAACTTGTACTGCAGACGGCCGTTCACGATCTGTTTTTGAATTTGAATATGCAGTTAGAACATGATAAACACTCTGCAAAGATCAGACTTGAGGTTGTTCATCTCGTCTCTTTGTTTTCTCTTTTTGACGAACACTCCAAAAGATTAAAACGTGGGCGGTGAAATCATAATCAAATCATCAAGTCACTGTTATAAATCAACGGCTGGCTCTCACTCCCCATTATAAAATATAATGTGCATCGATTTACTGCCACGCCATGAGATAATTTATCTTGATGAAACACGATGAGCCAATGAATTTGAACGCTATCACACAATGCTCAACAAGAAAACCTGATAATTTCTGTTCATGGCTCCAAATAAAACACGCAACAGTTTGGAGATATTAAAAGCCTTACACGGCAGTCTGATAAACAATAACTGCCTCCGAGCCAGCCAGGTTTTAGTCTAAAGTCTGGCGTGCGACTGTTGTACCAGACAGACTCTAAAAGGAATGTGTGGAAAACTGCTTTCTGTTTCCCTCCCAGTACTAAAATAGCTTGTGTGTGTGATTTTTTTCAAGCCACCACCACATTCCCATCGTCCCTCATGTGAAACAAGTTTTAAAAACGGCTTTTTGAACCCTTCAGCGTAGTTGGTTGGCACACACGGCTGGAGGGTCTCATGGGAGGGGGTGGGACCGTTGTGTGTTTTATTCTGATATGGATATGCTTGGGTGGCAATTCAAAGACAAACTGCAGAGGGTCAGTCAGTCTAGACTTAATTACAATAAAGGGAATAAATACGCTGTTATGTTGTGAGTAATAAGTGCAGACACACACCTCAAGGATGCTGTAGTCGGTCCCTTTAGCGTACATGACAGTAGCATGGCTGGAGAAGGTCCTGAGCCGCAGGGACAGCTTCATCAACTCCTTGTTCTCGTTCTCCATCAGATGGTATTTCACGTAGCCGCTGCCGCTGAACGTGAACGAGTGACCGTCTGTCATGAAAGAACAGACATGTATTAAGAAGAGCTGGGACTGAAATAAAAATGTTCATTAAGGACTACAAGTAGAAGGAGGTGAGTGAAGGGCAAAGATATCTTACCGGAGCATTTGCCCTTTTTGCCCTCTGGACACACACAACTGTATGTGGTTTCTCTAGGATCTGCCACACACTCCATACCCTCAGGACAGGGGTTGGTCTCACACAGGTTGTTCAACACCGGACATCTGCCACCTAAAATCCAACACACTTCCACTTAGAATGGGAGTTTATAACACGTGTGTGTGTGTGTCTATGCGGTATGATTATTTTACCTTCGCACTGGCAGGTTGCAGTCCTCAAGTGTCGCGGGGTCACGAAACTGAGGCGAGCTGTGCTATGAGTGGACATGGCGGTCTTATCCAGGGAGATGACCTCATCGCAGAAGCGCAACGGGCAGTCCAGACCCGCGCACAGCTTCTGCACCACCCGCACTATCCGAACCCCCGTCATCTCCTCGATCACAGCTGCAGAGGAGTTCAGCTTACGGAAGACGACCTGAGGACGATTGAAATGTGAACACCCGAAGACTCAATAAAGGGGATTAGTGCTGAAATGAGTCCATTAATCAAATGACAGAAAAACAGAGCTGAACCATTTCTCTAACTGTAAAGTGACCAAAATATCTCATCAATCACTTCACAAAAATATTGATGTTTTACGTTTTACAAATGAAGATCTAGAAACATAACTTATAATCATGGCTGCTCTTACCTCCTGAGATTGGTAGGGGCTACCAGATCTCTCTAGAGTCAACAGCACATCCAGATCTCCTTGCTCTGTAGGCTGGAGGCTCACTAACTGCACTTCACTCCTCCGAACTCCGGCGATGTTTCTCAGCGCCCGCTGGAAGTTGCGCCAGTAGTCTCCGATAAACTCCTCGGGGGCGATATTTGCGAAACGCACTGCGATAGAGTTGTCCAGAGCCTGAGGAGCCGCTTGCCTGACGTGCACGGTGACGTCAGCAGCTGTGGTGAAGCGTCCGTCGGTCACGGTCACGTTGAGCGGGTAGTGGCCCACGTCCAAGGGTCGCAAAGCGATAACTTTACCATCAGAGGCGGAAACGGAGAACATGGCACCGCTCTCATCGGAGGACGAGGAAGAAGAGGGCGCGAGGCTGTAGGTGAGGGTGTCGTAGATGTCTTGGTCGGTGGCGTGGATCTTGCCCAAGACGCCTCCGGGGTACTCATCGCTGGTGGTGGTCACGAAGATGTCCAGAGGAAGGATCGCAGGAGGGAAGACGCTCTCCTCGATTATGCGCACGCTGATGAAAGCAGTGGAAAAGAGCTGAGGCTTCCCGCTGTCTGACACCTAAACATGAGAAAGGAGGAGACGCGTGTATGAGGAGATGATGTACATTGTGAGGTCTTTCCAACAGCAGAGGGCAATGAAGCTCCTTCACTGAGTTGGCAGCATCTACATACAGTGGCTGCACTGGATATTAAAACCAAACCAACACATCTACGGCTTATGCATTTTAACATTCACACTTTCACGCGGATGGTCAAACAACAACTCTGACTCAAATCTGAGTGTGCATCCCGTGTGCAACGAGACATCACACTTACACTTCATATCCCATCTGCCCACTCAGTTTTTTTTTCCTTCCTCTGTTCTTTCCTCTAAGGTGACACATCAACACGCAGCAACACACGTGATCCCGCCAACTCAAAGCAACTGTCTTTGATGCTTTGGTGCTTATTTCAATGCAGCAACTTATATACAACTGTTAACAAGGTGGGAAGCTTAATTTAGAATACATATACGCAGAGACGAGCAAGAAGGAGAAGGAGATAGATTAGGCATGACAGAGAAAAGGTACAGAGAGGCAAAAGAGGGAAGACAAATAGATTGGGTTGCTGTGGCTTGACGGTTAAATCAATACAACCTCTCAACTCTGGTTTCACTTCGCCACTGTGACTCACCTGTGCCTGAAGTAGGTAGTGTTCTTTACTCTTCCTATTCAGCGCCCCCGCGGCCACTAGAGCTCCCTGCTGATTGATACGGAAAGCATCGCCCTCGTTCCCATCCACGATGGCAAAGGTGAAAGGTGGGCCGTTGTGGGAAGCGTCCCGGTCGGTTACGGTGAGCTGAAGCACACTTGTACCTGTTGGTCGATTCTCCTGTGGGATGTCAGAGAGGCGTATGAGGAGGCGGCTCTCGTGATACTCTTCAGCTCCATGATGTTTGATGGTGTTTTGTTTTTTTAGGCATGCACCCACAGCAGAAGACAGGCAGCCGGCCGTCTTTTGAAATTAAACCTGCAATAACTGAGTTTTTTGGCCACTTGGGGGCAGCAGAAACACATCGTGAACGCAACACTGACATACAATCATGGTGAAATAGTTTTACACATCACACAGTTACGTTATTATTCATTTTGTGTTTCTGTCTGCCTATCTGATGAAGGTAGGTCCAATATTCATGTTCGTTCTGAACCAACTCCTGAGGGAAATATCTCTTTCACAGTGAAAAACTCCACTTATATAGTCACTCACTCTGTCATTTGCCATTTGGTGCTGGGTAGGTAGTGGACAGAAGGTTTTTAGTGCATTTTAGTGCTGCCTGCTGCAGCCAAAAATTACTTTATGAGATCGGTGGGAATGAAACTAATTAGTAAAGCAGAGGGCCAGAAAAATAAAAGCTCAGAGAATTACTCTAGCATTACTAAGGATAAATACTGGTTAGAGCGCTTTAAAGGTTGGGGCTGAGTTACGGCTGACTTCATCTTCTTCTAATGTTATTAATCTGTTGCTGGTATTGTGTCAGGTGTTGCCATGTTGTGGCTGGGCTTTTGATGAGTTACAGCTGAAGGCAACATGTCAGTTTCACAGGCTTTGTCTTTTGTTTGTGTAGTTCCTGAATGGGCCTCAGATATGTCTCTTCTTCTCTTCTTCTTTTCAAGTCCTAACTCAGAAGAACTCACTTTTATTCTCTAGGGTCTCTAGGGTTTTTTATATATATATATATTGATATATATGGTGTGTACAGTGCTGTTTTTCTTGTTGTGTTTCAGTGTCAGTTTTAGTTTTGTGCTTCACTTTGATCAAGGCTTCGCAGTGAGTAAAATAAAGCCAGTTTTTAAAGAGGCAAAACAATGTTTCATTCTGAAGTGCTTGAGCTGTGGGCAAGGTGTACCGTGCCTCCTCACTGTACATTTTTAAATTGTTGTAAATTTGTTGTTTTTTTTTCAGTTTTCTAAACAGACAGGAAAATCGGTAGGGAATTATCTTGCCTCTTCCCTTTGGAATCATTATTTTTATTAGTGCTGCGGTGGAATAGAGGTGCATCTTCTTCTCATTCTTATACATATAACTTTCCTCAAGGGAACCATCCTTTATCAGCTTTGTACCTTGCACATTCCCACTCCTATCAGTCCTGCCTTACACTCTTTTCCTTCCAGCCCTTATCTGCATTCTTATACTTAAGATGCAGCCTCTGTCTTACAATCCCCTCACCCGCCCACCCCTCCTTCTTCCTCCCATCCTTACCTCTGTTCTTCCTCCATCCTTCTACTTGCTTCTTGACATTCTAGTCGCACAGTTCCCCATTATTTCTCCTGTAAATCCCTCTCTGTCCACTGCAACCCCCCACCCCCACCCCCCTTGCACATTTCTCTCCCTCCTTTTCCTGTTCCATCTCCCTCGTTCTCATCCTCTACACCTCTAATCAGCCATCTACTCTGACCCTTCTCCCCCCCTTCACTCACCTGGATGATGAGGCTGTAGTTGGCCTGGGAGAAAAGCGGCGGGTTGTCGTTGACATCTGAGATGTCGATGTTGATCTTGGCACTGCTGGAAAGAGGGGGCACACCGTTGTCTGAGGCTACCACCATCAGAGTGTACCCTGAAGTCTGAGAAAGAGAAAGAGAAAGGGAGAGAGAGAGCGAGAGAGAGAGAGAGAGAGAGTATTACCATACACTCGCAAAGCTGCTTTTGTAAGCTATAATGCCGCGGGAGATCAGTAAACAAGCTTCCCTATTAGGCCTGACATGACTCTGATTGGATTCTGCATAGAGTGCAATTAGTTGCTCAGTGGATTAAACTCTGTGTGTACAGTCAGCATTGTATCTGCTGTTTCTCTTACTCTTTCTCTGTCCAGCTGGCGAGCGACTTTCAGCTCTCCTCTGACCGGATCGATGGTGAAGGGGCTGCCTTGGTTGCCGTCCACGATGGAGTAGCGCACGTGATCGAAAGAGGGCCCGTCAAAATCTTCAGCAATCACCTTCGAATCAATCAGGCAATCAAGACAACAATCAATCAACAATCCTTGACGGTGCTCTTCATTAAATGGGTAGGTGAGTCAGCCTGAGGTCTTATCTAAACACTTGCAGCAAGTAGGATTTAGCAACATTTGAATTGGAATCTGATGACAGAGTCCTGATGGAGCAAAGTGGAGAGAAACAAGAATCTGTTATTTTCTTAAAAAAAGAAAAGAAAAAGGCGATTTATCAAGAAAATAATAATCCTTTGTTGCAGCCGACTACTAAAATCATACAGATGCATATGACCTTTTATTTCTCCTGTGCAATATCCAACACACACACCCACAAAGACACGCGCACTCTTAAAACCCACCAACCATCACATATTGAAAGGGATCCCCAGGGAAATCAGCAGACAGGGAAGATTTACAAGTATAAGACGATGGCAGGTATTAAGATCTCATTTTCTGATGGATAATTTATATTCAGGTACATTAGACACACAGATAAATGACCATAAGCACGGGTCTTATTTTTTAATGGCTTTTATGGCTTTATGAGGGTTAAGGCAGACAGAAAATAGATGGAGTGGAAATGGAACATGCGAGAGGTAGAAAAGGCCGTATCTTGGAGAGAGGCTTAATGAGTCGAATGCCTTCCAATTAAACAGTTTGAGCATGTGTGTCAGATAATGCACGAGAACAACGGTGCAGCGAGCATGAAGAGCACTGGTCCTAATTTAGCTGTCCCACCAGATGGTGATTTGCCACAGGTGCAGATATGTGATAGGGTATGCAGTGAGTAATGGGCAGAGGGGAGGAAGCTGTGAGGGAGTAAATGAACGTCTGAGCGAGAAGGTGAATGAACGAAGGAAAGTTAAGAGCGAGGGTTGAAAGATGTCTTTCACCCCGCGTGGTGTGTTACGGTAATTAGGAGTTATTGCCCCACAACAAGCACCCACTGCATGTAAACACGTCTCTGTAGTTAGTTTGCATATTCTTACCGCCAACACAGTCTTTCCCAGTTCGGTGTCCTCGCTGACGACGGCTGTGTAGACGTCCTGGCTGAATGCAGGTTTGTTGTCGTTGACATCAGTCAGGTTGATGTTCACAGTGGCCATGTCGCTGAGCGGCGGTGAGCCGCCATCTGTAGCCTCTATGGTGATGTAGTATTCATGGGAGACTTCATAGTCCAACGGCTCAATCACAAAGATGTCGCCTGAGGACAAAGAGACAGCAGAAAGTCAGAGAGGCAGGGAGAGCTGGTGGACAAGAATTTACACTCCAGTACCTCCGTGCTATCTAAATATAAAAACCCACAAACCACTGTGCGTCTCTGATGTATTGTATTTGCAGCTATTTTTTGCAGAGAGAAAAGTCAGCTCCTGTTTTTAACCTCTGTCAACTGGCTGAAATGCACCGTAAACCAGAAGTCAAGTCGTCATCCATCATTGACTCTCATTTGAAAGTCAAAATTTTTATGCTTGCCTCAGCTGCTTCAACTCGTATTACTGCTTGCAGCGAGACAACAGAGCATTATCCTACTTGTTGGTGTTGATTGTTTAATGATGCCGCAGCTTATTTGGTTGTTGGGTAATTCAGTATGATGTCATTATCAAAACTTTTTGATGTATTCAAATCAAATATAACTGAATCAGAAGAGCATACCTGTGCGTGGGTCCACGCTAAACATGCCGTGCTCATTCCCACTGATGATGCTGTAAGAGATCTCTCCGTTGGCCTCTGCGTCTCGGCTGGCTGCCTGCACCCTGAGCAACTGCGTGCCCACTGCCACGTCCTCAGACACGGTAGCTGTGTATTCACGGTGCTCAAACACTGGCGGATTGTCGTTGATGTCCAGGACGGAAATTACCACCTGGCACAGCGAGGAGAGACGTGGGGAACCCTGGTCACTGGCGCGGGCCTTCAGCTCATATGTCGATTGAACCTCACGGTCCAGTGGACGCTCCAGGCTTATTACGCCGGTGTGCTCGTCAATTGAGAAAAATCCATCAGCGGAATCGAGCAATGAGTAGAGGATGTCGCTGTTAAGACCTGGAAGCACAGGGCGAAGGACAATTCAGTTTATTTTCTCGTTATAGTTTTGACAATTGTTCCTCTGAATTCTGATATGACTTCTCTGACTGACTACTACTATCTCAGCCATTAAGATGGTGAGTAAAATGCCATCCTCACCAATACTCCTGATGCTCTAATCCACAGAAATACTCCTTTAAACAGAAGCTTATTGATTCTTGTATTGATGTATTGATTCCTGAATGATCACAATCGTCACCCATTGTTCTCATTCCGAAAAATCCATCTTTCACACAGCCTCTGATAAACAGGAGCTGTAAACGTCTAATCCATGCCGTCCTCATAACTCATGTCCTCCCACTAGCAAGACGCTCCCGGCAACAAGACAGAGACGGATCACAATAATAATCATAATGCCTTTCTGCAGGTGGACCCCATTTGGAATACGCTATTATATACCCATTTATCAGGTAAGTTCCGCCATCCTCCGTGGATCTCATTATCGCGCTGGAGAGACTACCACAGGGAGCCCCGCTTATATGGTTTCCCATCACTTTCATCTGGGGTGATCATTCTTGAAACAATTGCTTAATGCTGGTTAAGTGAACTGTGCTCCATCTCGATTGGCTATATTGCCTCACACACAGATGTTTCATGGTTGTATGCTCATTACAGACCTCTAGCTGGAATGATTAGTCAGTTGATAGATAATTAATCAGCAACTTTTTTTTGCCATATATGACAGTTAACTTTGGATTTTGGACTAAAACAAGAGATTTAACTTAAGTTACCTCTGGTTGGTTGAAAATTAGGGCAGGCATTTTTTTGATACTTTTCAAAAATGTATAAACAAAACAATGAAGTGATTAATCCAGAAAATAACCAGTAGATTAATCGATCAAAGGTTAGTTGCAACCTTGTATTAAAAACGATGCTGTACAGCCTCTTTATTTGTGTAAATCCCTCATATACTGCGAAAACAAACATACCATGCACAATGTTCTCTGAAGCAACACAGACAAATTTCATTTTGAGGGCAGCTGGTACTTTAAGACAGTATTGGAGGCAAGATTGTCACACTGGCACAGGACCAAGGTGGACAAAACAGAAAATGATTAAATTCCTCCACACTGGAGCAACATGAGAAATCGAATGAAGAAAATAACATCGGCATGGCGGTATAGAGGGCAGAGACACTCGGGTCCAGATAGAGGGATAAAGGACGAGGCTGAATCAGAGAGGGAATGTAAACTAAAGTAATACCAGTGCATTACTTTAGTTTATCAAAGATCAAGGGCCCCGGTTTGGGTCTGTTTGTCTGTCTGGTTCATAACCATTCTACACTGGTAAGTGTTGCCTTTCAGAGACTGTAACAGCAGGCTGAACTGAGGAGCAGCAATGTGGGCAAGTATCAAAGCGTCTTCCAGCCAAATGGGCAGGCGGATCATAGAGGCTGTGGCACACAGCAGCTACTGCCAAGAATGAGTCCTTGCAGAGATATGCAGTCAAATATCGACGGAAGATAAGGCAACTGTTTTCTCTTAGGAGAAGGGTTACATTAGGCTTCAAAATTTTGATGGTTGGCTGCAAAGAGAGTTCATTGAAGCCTCGGTGAACTGGGTCAATGCTACAACTCCTATTTTTCCTTGTACACTATACACGCTGCCTGGGACTTGCCAGTTGTGCTTTAAGCTTGCGCCTAAATCGAAAAATACTAGACGCCAGAAAAGAGCTCTCGATGTGTGCGATACCCCACGTATGTGAGGGAAATACTAATCAAATGACTCTCTTCTTTCGATCAGTCTAACTCTAAATAATTATTGCCGCTGGCTAAACTGCGGGGAGCACCTTCCTCCACCTCTCCTTCAAGTTGATATTCAAGATTTGAAGCAAATTTTGTGCCAGCAAAGCCTCAGGGAAGAAATGTCTTAATACCAGCACTTTCCTTTCACCATTTAACGTTATACTCTGAGGGACCCAATTCTGCCATCCCTTTCATTCTGTCAAGCTGTCAGTCCAGCCAAAACGAGGGACTGGAAAGGGGAAATAGAAACAGAGGGCGTCAGTCCTCTGACAGAGAACAGGCTGAAATGGTTCTTCAAGCTAAACTATCCTGCTCCACTAAACTGAAGGTGTTATCTGGAACGGCAGATCAAATATCTTCCTGGATCTAGTCTCTGGGAGCTTAAATGACTGTTTAACTGCATGGTTTACGTTCTTGGTCTCATGGTGGTTGGCAAAGCTTTCCGAAAGGTGAAGACGCCTCAGATAAATATGTGGCCCTGTGGCTTTGCACCAGGCAAATGAAAAATTACAATCATCCCTTTTGAGAATTCAGCTTGAAGAGAAAAGAATTTCATTAGAGTGTAATGGAGCTTTTAATTTGAGGGTTTGATCATTCATGAAATTCCACATTTGTTATCCGTCCCTCTTGCCATTTAGTGTAAGACAGTTGCGTAAAGGAAAAATAATAACCTGTGCACTGTAAGTCAGCATTTAGCCAAGATGCATATGCAAACTCTGTATGTTGATGCTGGAAACTCTTTGAAAATGTATATTCTGGAATCACAAGTGCTGTTTATTTAGTGTGTCCTTGAGTAATGCCTTTGTTTGCCTTGTTTGTTTGCCATTAATTGCATTTTAAGCGTAATGCACAGACGGTGGTGAGTGTACTGCCTCACAATTAATTTTCTATTGCCTCAGCAAGAGACTTATCTATAACATAGTTTTAATATTTCATTATTCATTCACTTCAGTGTGGCAACAATGTTGCGGCTCCTAGTATTGAAATATTTCAAACAGAGAATATGAATATATTTAAATTCTCACAAGGTAAAAAAATTCTAGCGATGGGATGTTAGTCTGAGGTTCATGTCACTTCTCAGGACTCACAGTTTTAGGGTCCCAATCATACAGATCTGTTCATACTGTTAGTGAGAATTGATTTTATCAGTAAGAACTGATGGTGGCTATGAAATAATTTGAATAATAATTATGTCTTAGTGTAATAGCAGCATACAAAGGGCTGTAGTATACTCGATATTTAGAGACTTTAGAGAGTGGGCCTCAGCAAACGTTGGCTTGGCCATGGAAGAATTACACTCACCAGTATCAACATCGTTGGCCAGCAGTTTTGCCACATATGTGCCCATCTCCGTGTTCTCGAACACTGTAATGGTGTAGGGATCAGACGAGAACTGCGGCGGGTTGTCGTTGACGTCTTCCACAGTGATATGGATGTCAGCCTCGCAGTACCGCCCTCCACCGTCCACCGCCCGCATTTTGAACCTGTGCTCGTCTTGCTCCTCTCGATCCAGGGGCTGTAAGGTCTTTAACTCGCCTGGAGATGAAGATGGAATAATTACATATAATTAAATACACAAACACACAAGGCGCATACTCTTTGGGGAGCAGAGGGATGTAATTTCTATTAACCAACTACAAGGCATCCAAACAACTAATAGCTTTCGAGAGCGAGAGGAGGGGAATAAATAAGTAAGTGAAGCACAACAAGAGGGAGAAAATGGCAAAGAGAGTGGGCTGATGAAGGAACCCATCAGAGTTGGCAGCAAAGAGCAGCTTGGAAGTGTCCTGGGATGTGAGGCAGCCAACATTACCACAACCTCTCTGGAAAACTCCAGAGCCTCTTGGCAGTCCTCATCTGCAATAATCCTACTTCTCTGCAGAAAAAAAAAAATAAATTGCATACCCTCTCCATAACAGTAGCACTGCTGCTGGAAACTCGATATCAAGGGTTGCCAAAAGACAGCTGGATAGTATTGTTGCCTTATTGTCTGCCTTGGTGTCAGTCTCTCGGTATATCAAGGCTGAATTTCATTACTTATGCATTCTACAGAGCAGCCGATGTGTTGTATAGCTGTTTAAATCTACCTGCTTAGTTTGTTTTGTTCTTTCACACTTTTACTTTGCTTTTATTTTAAAATCAGTTTGGTGGTGATTAACTGCCGTTGTTTTTCTTTGTTTTTTTTCTCTCCCTTCTTTCTTTTTTCATCCCAGCAGCCAGATGGAATGTCTGATTTAAGAGGGTCTGGGTCTCCCAGAAGAAATTATTTGCAGGCAAGAAGTATAGCAGTCATAAATTCAATTTAAGTGTGCAACTCTGTATTTTAGTGCCACTGCGGGTCTTTCAGTTGCCCTGCAGGGAAATGTACTTGGCTCTTTTAAAAATGAATAAGTAAATAACAACTGTGCGCAAGAAAACATGCTTGCCTTCTCCATCGGTGATAATGATTAATGCATGCACACACATACACACACACACACACACACACACACAAGGACACAAATAAAAAACACAAACATTTGCTGTGGGATCACAATTGTCAAATCTTAAGAGTGTAGAATGTCAGACTGCTGTCATGTTGAAGTGCTTTTTTGAATTTGTGGCTTGAAACAGAGGAGCAAAAGTGTTTCATGGGAGACTTTAACATGTGTCCCACATTCTGTCCAATATTCAGACCTCCAACACAGCTGGAGCGCAAAGCGCCTCAATAAAAAAACGTTTTAAGTACTTGCATCCCTTCCCAGTAACACACAGATACACACCTGTATCAGAGTCAATGATGAACAATTCAGATCCAACTCCCTGGAGCTCATAAGAGATTTGGGCGTTTGAGCGGATGTCAGCATCTGTGGCGGAGACCTGCAAGATGAGCCTGCCGGCAGGGGAGTCCTCTGGGACGCTCTCACTGTAGAGGGTCTGAGGGACGGATAGCGTCAGAAGAAAATGGAGGAGGAAAAGCAATTAAAGTTAATTCCAAGAAAAGGGCATAATAAACAAATGAAGTTCTGAAAAAGAAATGAGTTTACCTTTTCGCATACTGGGTTGTTGTCATTGGCATCCAGCACCTTAACCTCCACAGTGGCTTTGGCAGTGAAGATACCGTCACTGGCGGTAATGTTAAGAAGATAATTGTCCTTCTCTTCACGGTCCAAGGGCTTTCTGACAGAGACCTTCCATTCATTCTGAATGTGCTCGATGGCAAATTGGCCAAGCGGGTCTCCGCCTGTTAAGTGTTAAAAAGAAATATACCACTTTAGAATGATTAACAACTCTGACGCAGACGACAACTCAGACACATAAAAGCAGGAAACAGCAGTCTTTGAAATGACACAAGGATAAGGATCTGTCCTGAATATTAAACTACAATCTACTGAATATATAATAACAATTATTAATAAGCATTCATCAGTTATTCACAAAGCAAAGCCTTACTTGTAAACCAAATACGTTACAACAAAACCAATAACCCAAGAAACTACAGAAAATGTACATGAATTAATGCTGCTTTCCCGACTTGGCACAGTTATTCACATTTGCTAATTAGCACCAGAGGACGTATTTTCCCTAGTCTATTTCAAAGCATTATTTAGATAATTATACATTTCTGTATTTTGATGACCTAAATATTTGCCTTGAGCTTCAGCAGATTAGGTGATAACACGGACTCCTAACAGATAATAGGACTGTGTAATGTTTCAAAGATGAGATATTATCATCATATTAAGTGGCATAAATGGATAATCCCCCCTAAGCTCTGTTTATGAAAAACTGTTACACAAAGGAGTACAGAGTAAACTCTCTGGGCTTACTAATTATCTGTTTTGCAAAAACAACAAATGCCCACCTGTGATGAAGTAGTTCACTTGTTTATTGATGTGCTCAGAATCATCATCAGTGGTGCTGAGGATAGCGATAACCCCACTGGGAGGAGGGTCATCCTCACTGACTGTGCCTTTGTAGATCTCTGCAGTGAAGCGAGGCGGGTTGTCGTTTACATCGGCGACTGTCACCTCCACTCTGGTGCCAGTAACATGTTGGACTTTGTCGCCTTGGTCTGTGGCTAGGACATTAATTGTGTATTTTTCCTTCTTTTCACGATCTAGCTCTTTTAAGGTGGTCACCCATCCAGTTTCACTATTAACAGCAAACAGTTCAGAAATCTCCTGTGAGTTCTGTTTGGGGTCGAGGCTGTATACAACATGGCCATTGGTTCCAGAGTCTTGGTCGTTGGCTTTGACTTGGATCACTTGTGTCCCGCTTGGAAGGTTTTCCACAATGACAGCCTTGTAAGGGTCTGACTCAAAGACAGGTTTGTTGTCATTAAGATCTATCACTTGGATGTTTACATTTACAGATGACACCACGTCATAGTTCTCATGTTTGGTCTGGGAAAGCAAAGTCAGTTGGTACCATTTGGTCATCTCATGGTCGAGGCTTTTCTGAAGCTTCAAGGTTCCACTGTCTCGGTCTACAACAAACACTTCGTCTTCATTGCTCTCGGGAGTGTTGCCCTTCACAAGGCTGTAAACAACTGGTTGCTCACTCTCAGCCTGAATTACATCGATCTCAGTGCCAATGGAAAGGTCTTCGCCAATTGTATAGCGGTAATGTGCCTCTGTGAATTTGGGAATTGGGATCTCTGGCGCAACAATCCTTATGTAAACCTGTACAACAGAATGTTTGGGTGGATTCCCGGTATCCTTTGCCCTAACAAAGAATGCATAGAGCTCATTTTCAAGTCCAATGAGACTCTCTTTGGTTACAATGACCCCAGAGGTTGGGTGGATTTCAAAGTTCTCCTCCACGTTTTCAATGTCTGCTTCAATTGAATATTCAATGTCGGCATTGCTTCCCTCATCCATGTCAGAAGCAGCAATTTTAACCACGGAGGTTCCCCTTGGGGCATCTGATGCAATAGTGGCTTTGTACTCAGCTGCCCTGAATTGTGGGGCATTGTCATTGACGTCTGTAAGAATGACATTGACTATACAAAAGCCTACTTTTCCGCCACCATCTATTGCTGTGAGAGAAATAGGAATAACCTTTTCAGCGGTATTCTCACGATCAAGACTCTCTAGAGTAAAAATCTCTCCATTTTCATTGACATTGAATTTGTCTTTTGCAAAATCATTCACAATATGGTATGTTATTTGACCATAAATGCCTTCGTCGTCATCTGTTGCCTTTGCTTCTGCCACCAAAGTACCAACAGGTGAGTTTTCAACAAGCTCTACCACATATTCCACCTGAGAGAAGGTGGGGTTGTGGAAGTTGGCACCAATAACTGTTATCATGACAAGGGCTGAGCTTCTGAATACACCATCTGATACTGATACATTGAGGTTGTAAACGGGCTGCATATGTGGCCTACGGTGGTTAGAAATGACAATGGCGCCTGTGTGTTTGTCAATGGCAAAGTTCAGATCCTCATTGCTGGATATAATAGAGAACTCCAAATTATCTGAGTCTGAGCTATCAGCATCAGATGCCTGGACTTGGGTTATGAAGTGTCCACGTGGTGCCAATTCACTGACAGTAGTTTTGTAAGTATGCTCTGTAAATACCGGAGCGTTGTCATTCAGGTCGGTAACGTCTATTGTCACAATAACATCACTAGAGAGGGCTGGAACTCCTCCATCCACAACGCGGACTCTCAACTTGTGCTGATGGATGTCCTCGTGATCAAGTACTTGAGCTGTAGAGATTACTCCTGTGTCACGGTCAATAGTGAAATAATCTGAACTCTTCCCCTTTTCCTCAACCAATTGAAAGAATATTTCTTGGTTATTACCAGTATCAGAATCTTTGGCATCAACTTGTAAAATGGATGTACCAATGACAGAGGCCTCAGAAATATTAGCATGATAGGCCTTTGACAGGAACACAGGGGCATTGTCGTTCACATCTTCCAGTATGATATCGACAAACACTTCAGAGTGCGCTCCAGTCAAGGAATCCGTGGCTCTAACATTTAACTTGTAGGCGGGATGTGTTTCAAAGTCCAAAGGCTGAATCACATGAATTACCCCTGTGTTGAAATCAATTGAGAACTGTTTGAAAGGATCACCCTCAGAGATTGTGTACACAATACGAGGGCCTTCAGAATCATTGGCTTGTACATGAAGCACAGGTGTGTGTAGCTGAATGTTTTCAGGGATTTCAATGCTGTAAAAAGCCTTCTCAAACACAGGCATTGCTTTGTTCACTACTGTTATTGGCACTTCGACTTCTGCTGAGAGTGCAGTCTCTCCATTATCCTTTGCCATAACAACGATGACAAAGTCTGTGTTAAGTGATTCCTTCTCAAATTTCTTTTTGAGGGAGATTTCACCAGAGGGGCTAATTTGAAAGTGCTCCTGGTGTTCCTTCAGGTGATAATGGATATCTGCATTTGGGCCAATGTCTTTGTCCACTGCTGTGACTTGTCGGATGACTTGACCTTCCTCTGCATCCATCTGGACCAGGGCATGATAGGGAAGGTTTACAAATGTAGGTTTGTTGTCATTCACATCCTCCACTGTCACAGTCACTAGAACATGAGCACCATCTTCAGTGTTGTCCTCTCTGGTGACCTCAACAACTATATCAAAGGTGTCCTGTACCTCGCGATCAAATGGGATCCCAGTAGTTGAGATTACTCCAGAAGTGCGGCTGATTTCAAACTTGCTGTCGGGGTTCAAAATTTTGTAAAACAATGGCTCATTCACTTGGTTCCCAACAGCAGCAATGACTGCAAGTGTTTTCTTCTCAGAGGAGTTTTCTTGGACGTAGGCTTTGTAGGACTCTCTGGTGAACTTCAGCTTACTCTCCTTGTTTTCTTTCACATTTATCTTTACTGTAGCTACAGTGGCAAATCTACCATCAGAAACCCTAACCTTTAATTCATATCTGCTCCTCAGTTGTGTGACATTCTGAATAGAGATTATGCCTGTGATAGGATCCATTTTAAATTTATCACCAATATTTCCCTCAGAGATGGAGAAGAGAAGTTTGGAGTTAGGCCCAGAGTCTGAATCTGTAGCATTGACCTTAATAACTTCCACTCCTTTGTATGTTGGCACTATGACGGTTGTCTCATACAGTTCTTGGCTAAAAACTGGGGAACAGTCATTAACATCAATTACTTCAATGGTCACGTTGGCTGCTGTCTCTGCAAACAGGCGTGGCATTCCTAGATCGTGGACCTGGACTGTGAAGCGGAAAACACTCCTCTGTTCGTAATCCAAAGCTGTTGTTATTCTGATGGCTCCAGTGCTTGAATCAATGGCGAAGTAGTTATGTGCAAAAGGTTCGACAATTTGGTAGATGAGCATGGCATTCTGATCACAATCAGCATCAGAGGCACGGATGACAAAGGGAGTGTTCTGATGGGTCAGAACAACACTGTTGACCGGGGCAGACTCGCTGATTACGCCTTTGAATTCCCTCTGGTGAAAGATTGGAGCATTGTCATTTTCATCCTTCAGATGAATCAGAAGTGTTGTGTTGCTGGCAAGTCCAGCCATGTTAGTGCCCTGTATGATGAGCGTGTATTGAGGGACGGTCTCATAATCTAAAGCTTTCTGTGTTACGACCACTCCTGAGTTTGGGTTTATATCAAATGCGTTGTTGATGTTGCCACTTTTTATTTGATAGAAAATAGACGACTGGCTGACAGCAGTCACCAAGCTGACAAAACTTCCCGGATGGGCTGATTCACTGACTTCTGCAGAGAACTCCTTTTCGGTGAATCTAGGGGCTGCATTGTCAGAAACTGTTACCACAATGTGTACAGTGGCTGTAGTGGAGAGTGGAGATATTCCATTATCAGATGCCTTAATGGTGAGTTCAAACAGAGTCTTCCTGCTGCGATCAAGCTCTTTGGCTACTGTAACTGTCCCAAGAACAGGGTCGATGGCGAATGAGTTTGCAAAATTTCCTGTAAAAAAAGAGAAGACAAATTAATTAATTGGGTGTATTAGAAATATTTTTCATTCTGACCTGTGATATGTTCCTGGCAATTAATGCAAAACAAATGTGGTTTAAAAAATGCTACGTTGTACCAGGAAGATGAGCTGAGTTGATAAGCATTTGTAATGTTTTTCCCCTTTAACATTAGTCAGAGATGCCCATGTCCTTACCAAGCTAGTCATTCTAAGAGCTCAGTTTGACAAGCTACAATTCAATTACATTAAGTTATCCCAACTATTTCAAATATGCATGTATTCAACTAAAAAGCTAATAGCTCATGTTTCTTGTTCTCATATAACAGCTTATTGTAGGAGAAAGCCATCGTGGGAAATTCTGAGGGGTGATCTGCCCATCTACCCACGTATTTGGAGATCCTCTAACAAAGTCTTCAATATTCTCCTACTCTTTGTAAAGTATTCCATTCATGATCAAGAGCCAGTGGGCAGCAGGACTCAAGATGACTCATACATTTTTACGAGCTGATTTCATTTGCATTACTTTACAATGAAAGCTCTCTGTGATGAGAAAGAACCTAGAGAAACTCTAGGACAACTTTTTGTGCATTTACCTGATTCGATGCTGTAGGTAATCTCCGCATTCTGGCCCTTGTCTTTGTCAAGAGCTGTGACCTGGAGCACAGCCGAGCCGATGGCTGCAGACTCAAACACACGGCCAGAGTAAGGTGTGCCTATAAACCAGGGTGCATTATCATTGGTGTCACCCACATTGACAATAACACGCACAAGGTTCCTCTTTACTGGGATGTCCTGGTCTCGAACCTAGAGAAGAGAAATTCAGAAAGAGACAGTCAGAGGAGGAGGCGGGGGGCAACAAAGACGGGCAAGAGCGTGAGAGCCCTCAAGGGACAATTCATTCCTGAACAGTTATATAATAAAACAGCAAAAATTCATAGTTTGAAAGCACAGAAACAAACAAGGCTTATCTTAATTCCATGAATGTTTCATTTTATAACGAAACACAAATAAAAAGCTAAATTCCACAAAGCATATGTAGGAATTCATCACTATTAAATTATTAGTGTTCATTAATTCGTACCATGACCGTGAGGATGTGGCGGTGCATAGTCTCATGATCTAGTCGCTCAGCAGTGTACAGAGTGCCTGTTCCTGGGTCTAGTCTGAACTTCCTCAGACTGAAGGGATCAGTGCTGCTGAGGAGTGTAAAGGTCAGTTTGTTCTTCTCGTCTCTGTCCACAGCGCTGATCTGTAGGACCTCAGTCCCTGCTGGTTGGTCTTCAGAGACATTAACCTCATACCACTTCTGAGAGAACTGTGGCCGATGGTTGTTGGTGTCAATGACACGGATGAGCACCTGTCAGAAGAAAAAAAAGGAAATTAAGAAGAATATTCTTTTTTTTCCCAAATACCTGCTTTAAATCATCTCCCAAAAGTGAAAGAAAATAAATATTATCTGAGCTTTTTCTAAATGCTGTCATTGTCAGGACAGTCAAAAAAGGATAATTGGATGGTTGAATGAGGAAAAAAGGTGTTACAAGTTACTGTTAAACGTTTATTTGATAAAAAGCTTGACAAGGGTAGTTATTAAGAAGAGGTCCTGAAACTTGGTCAGGGTTCTGTAAGGGTACACATTACATAAGGCTTAAGGGTTGAAAATGACTCTTAATCTAAAATCCCATTTATTATTAGAATACTAGCCTGAATGCACTTCATAACTTTAACAGAACAGTGACTCACAAAAAATAAATGATCCAGTAAATTTGTAAAAATAAGACAACTCTAATAGTTAATAGTTCAGTACACTCAAATAGTCAAAAGATGTGGAAATGTTCCTGTTTCATTTTACTTTTAGTCTTTCCTCCCCATATCCACACAGTCACTGAACTTTTTGAGACCTTCTCCCACGCTCCGCAGCAATAAGCAGCCTTGTGTCGACATAAACCAGATCAATACATAAAATGGCAAAAGCAATATTTTAACTGAATGGCCACTTGATGCAGGTACCAGTGAAAACAAGAAATCAATGCTGTATAACCACAATGCATCTAAATGAACTCCGAACAACGCAAGGGAGCAGGTGATTAAACTGAGAGTACACGTGTGATAAACCATATGACGGCGAGCTATCAACTGTGGAAATGAGGAGTCCTGTTCAGAGATGTTGTAATGATAATAACATAAACAGGTCTAAAACTAATTGAACTTTTAGGATGGTTGATCGTGTTTTAGTGACTATATTCTGTTAACGTATTCACAAACTTGTTCAGACTCAAATCCATGAAACAAATTTCTACATGTAAGTGCTTCATGCTTTGGGAAGCAAAAAGTGCAGTCACTGTGGGTTTCTTTTCCCCGCACACAACAAAGACAACATCCCCAAACTGTAAAATTCCACTGGGAGCATGTTTTATCAACACCAGCCACTCGTCTACTGGACTTCCGACAGAGGATTATGGAGAGCTGCTGGAATGCCATCTCTGCTTCCCAGACCAGCGAGGGGCTTCTACCGTTGCCAAACATGGGGAACAAAGGGATCAACCCAGATTAGACACCTGCATACCAAACACAAGGGGGTGATGTCCCGTAAGGAAGCAGACAGAGGCCGAGCTGTTTGGTGTAGGAACAGTGAAGGGGACTGTAGTCGGAAAGGCTCTGACCAGTTGACAGCTCACTAGCTGACCAGAATTTGTCAGATCTCTGGTCAACACAACTGCCCACTGTTGTTTTTTTGTCATGATACTGTTTGCTGAACTGTGCGAGCTTATATCAGAGACAAATATAGACTCAACCTGACAGCACTGATAACATTTACAATCTGCTGTGTGCTGTGATGTTGGCAATGCAGCTGAGGCTCACAGATGTCATCTTGCAGGGGGAGCGTTGGGCTGCATGCTGTCTGTCAGTGCTGTGAGCTGGCTGTTTGCCAAAAAAGTCATGTGCCATGAGCGACCCGTGTCATACAGCTAATCAGGATATGTAATGGTAAATAAATACATTTTTCTAATCAGGCATTAACCCTGAAAAGGCTGCCGAAATTATACCTCTGGTGTGTGTGGCACCCTCAGCAGGCAGACAATCTATCTCATTCCAAGCATGTCTTCTCATGTCATGCCAGACATCATATAGCACCAGATCCCTGATGTCTCACAATCCACCTTTTACACACACAGATGCACATGCATGCACCCAGCACAGACACACACACACACACAGGCTCATAAAATGTGCACTTCCACACATACATCCACACAAAGAGGCTGTCCAATGCGTCTCAATCTGGCCAACGTCAGATAACACGTCTTGTGAATAGTGAGGAAGGTGGCGAGAGCTGATAGTGCTGTCAAGAAGCAGAAAGGAATGGAACCTGGTCAGTAGTATCCACGTTTATCCACAATGTACTATTTCATATGGCTTAGAAAGCACACAAAAGGCTATTCAGCAGACCCCCCCATCCCCCATATACACACAAACTTGCCTTTCCATTTTTCAAGGAGGTTCTACAACACTTCAAAGGAACTTTGCCCCCAAAACATCACAAAACAGCATGATACAGCCTGACTGCAGCAGAAATGTTGGTAAGGAAGAAAACTGTGTAGTCTTTGTGTATGGCTTCCTCGGGGAATGCTGGAGAGGAAGAAGATTGGGACTGAGACACAGACGTGACAGATGGAGATACTAAAGGAAAAAAAAGTGCTATGAGGGTGATATGAGAGTAAGAAAGACAAGTGACAGTGAAAAAACTGGAGAAATCTACGGGAAATGGTCACATTTAGAAAACGCGGGATGTGGATGAGAAAGAATGCAACGTACCAAAAAAAGAAAAAGGACGTAGCTGAGAATGCTATGCAAAAAAGAGAGAGTCCTAGATACAACAGTGAGCTTGGATACCGAAGGCAACAAAACATACAAGTATGAGTGAATAAGGTGAAACGCCGAGTGAGACATAAAGAGCGTCTTTGTAATGTGGACTGAGATAACATGAGAAACAGGAGACCAGGAACAGATTGTGAGCAGAACAGCTTGAGGTACTTCTACGCAGCCAAGGAAGGATGTCATATAGCTGGAGATGGGGGGGAAGGGAGGCTGGGCTACATGCCGAGGCTGCCTTGTTGGCGCAGCTCTTGGCTATGAGGTGCCCGTGCTAGAATGCAGCACCCCTTGACTACATCAGCTGATCCTTCAGAGACGCCTTCGTACAAATACAACGGCCGAATGGAAAACACAGAACAGAAAGGCTGACTGTTTCCCATAGACCTCCCACAGACCAAGAGCTTTGTGCCGGTATCCACGCGGGAGTCACGGAAAGGCTGGGATTTTAAATTATTTTCAATTTTCAGCTAATAGTTTGACACTGTTTTCTGGAAATAAATTTCAAAAAACAAAAGTGTGCTTAGGAGACCACAAAGAAAACAGAGCCTTCTGAGTAACAAAACACCTTTTTGCTTGTATCCAGAACAGGACACGGGGGAGCTTTCATTGTCCTCCTGCGTAATGTGTAGGAGAGGAAGCCTCCCTGCCAGGTGGCAGGTTCTGGGCAAAGGCAGGGCACTGGCACCGGGCACTCCAACATGTTCCCAAAACAGGATTAACACAGCCCACTACCCACAGAGATCCAGAGCTCTTGTTTGCTCTTTATTCTACCCAAACAGAATAATCACTATCTCTGCATGCCCGGCCAATAAGCGTGGAGCTTTTTGGGAAAAAAAAACGGAGAGCAAGAAAATCCAAAAGAAAGACAAAGAGGGATAGAGAGAGAGCGAGAACAAAAAAGGGGGGAAAAAAAACATTCCAAGGAGAGAAAAAATAGGCCAGCCTGTCTGGCAGCACAGCTTCCACATGACTTTGATTTGAGGAATAGATAAGTCTAACTCGGAGCTTTCACGAGGTGCGCTGCATGTGTGTGATCGGGTAGATCTAATTTGCGGAGAAATGTATGACTCGTTGTAAAGATAAACGCGCTGTCCCCAAAGAAAACGCGTTGGTACTCCACGGCTAACAATTAACAACTCCTATTCCATAAGATTTCTCATTCTGTGTCGCAGAAATGGAGAAAACCGATTACTCAACATCTGTCTTTCATTTCATAATAAAAAGAAGTGTTCAGTGGTTAATCCTAATACTTTATTGGTGGATTAACTAATGTTTGGCAGCTATGAATAGGTCAAGATTGAACAAGAAGTAAGTGTGTTGTTTGACACAACCTTAGACCAATTGGTTACTCACTGCTCAAAAAAAAAACACACACACACTTCTCAGTGAAAGGTGCATTCACAGTATCTGTTTAAACCCCCGCTAACAGAGCAAACACTGTCATTGCCGAACAATGTTATCGCATAAACAAGTTAGTAGCCAAAACACTCAGATGGGTTTCCTGAAACATGAGGCACTCAGTATGTCGCTGACATTTAAGGCCTCTCTTTTACTGGCACTTTAAAATGTAATATATCAAATATGCAGGTAATATGAAGGCCGCATATAAAGGCACAAGATGGTTCCTTCTCACCAGAACAGCACAGGTTTGTTTATCCCTACATATTTTTATGGAAAATAAACTATAACTAAATCCATTTTTACTTTCCAGGATATATTTATTACTTACCTACAAAATCTGGGGTGATTATTACTGCGTCTGCTTTTACTGTATCCCTCTTTCAATCGCGTATTTGCTCAGCGTATCTGAGGCAGCTGGCCTAAATCTCAAAGTGTGTTTTATGGAGCACACAAATTCAGTAAATCTCTTCCCTGTACAGAAAACAGCTGACCCATAGTGGTCATCTGGGTACGTGGGACTGTATCTTACACACAGGCATTCATCTGCAAGAACGCCTATCAGTCACAGCTCAAATAATATGTTCAAAATGTGCAGGCAGCGAGCGCACCGGGTACTTTTCTTTGACCGCTTTCTTACGTGAAGGGATGGTTGAATTGAGCTGTGATGACTTGCAGAGATGGAATTCATCAGCAGCACGCTATCACATCGCAGGAGGATAAAACATTTTAAATATTCACTACAGGATACGCATATTTGCTGCCAAAGTTACCAAAATGAAATACACGTTTTCTAAAACGTAGAAATACGTGCACATTTTGGTTTCATCTGTTCTCTCCGATAGAGCTTAATTACTTTTCTGTGCACACTTCTCTGCGTGAAGTTAAAAAAGTTTTTAAATCCGTTAAGTGACCCTATATTTTTATATGACCGCTGAATTCCCTGTAATGTGAAAGGGTTGATAGTGCTGCCGGTCCCACTGAGAATCAAGGGCCATTGAGAATTAGACCTTTTGAATAGGTTAACCTTTAAGTGTGATTAATTTGACTTAAAATGTCACTGCATGCAGTATTGCTGAGAGGCTTTTAAATAAGTGTCTGTTGCCAGGTTTTTGTTTTTTTTTTAAAGTGCTTTATGGGGAGAGAAAATCACGGCTGAGAAAACAGGCACTCTGTGGCTGTTTTTTAAGGTTCTGCACTAAACTAAAGGACGTGCTGCTTCCTCGGATGAGCTGCAAAATGCCAGTGAAGGCGGCGCTTCATCCGAAGCTCAGTGGAGCACAGCAGCCAGATGATGAAAGGCTTTATTCATACGGAGTGACAACAAATAGATTCTTTTCCAGCTACAGTGCTCTGAAGCTCCCCTTTGAGGACAAAGGACAAAACATTTTGAATGCCACTATCCCATATGACCCAAACTATCATGTACAAATGTTCAAAATCTCATAGACAAGGCATGACCATCTGAACAAAAACCAAAGACAACTTGCATGTTTAAAAGCTTTTATCGTGGCGGTTCAGCTTTGGTATCAGCTGGGGAGCAAAATATATGCATGTAGGAATAAATCAGCATATTAATATATTAAAATTCAAGCATGCGACTGCTTTGGAAGTTTGGTAGCAGGTTTTAGTTTTATCTTTCATCAGAACGGCTCACATAAGGTCATATGGTCTGCAGATCTAATACTTTTTTTTTTTTTCCTCTTCTGCAAAAAAGCATCTTTCCAAATAAATCTGCAGCTTCCAGACTGTGCTTATAAACGTGTGAGTGTATTATAATTATCTGTTCCCGCTCAGAGAAAAGTAAGAGAAGGTTCACAGGCTCAGAAAGATACGGCGGAGGGGCTGTGGGGGTGAGGGGCTTAAGAATGTACACTCGAGAAAAAGAAAAAAAAAACTTCTGGCTAAACCATCATCACGGCAGCCCCGCGTCAGGAATGAGACAATGGAAGATTCCTAGAGTTTAATGCTCAACTGGGATGGCAGCGAACAGGGGAGGTGGAACAATGGCCATATTATAGTTTGGAAAACTGTAAAAGAAAAAGTCTTGATTAAGTCTGCCATGTTTTTTTACTCGTTCTTTCTTTTTATAAAAACACAACTAATCACTCTATTTAAGCGAACTGAAGCTTGGCTTAAAATAATAGTCCTATCTGAAGGGTATGTATGAATCTATAGTCAGGAAATGGTTAATTTAGTTCAGCACGAAGGCTGGAAAAGGGGGAAAAAACGTCAGAACCAGCCTACCAGCACCTTTACAGTCCTGGGAGTGTTGTTGTTGCTGCTGTAAGGGTGCCAAGCAATCAGCAAAGTCTCCAGGAAGTCTCAAGATATAGTCCAGCACAGAACAATCATAAAACCCCAAATTGTTGTTTCTACACTATGTTTTTGTGTATTAGAAACAAACAAAATGTGTTAAATCGTTCGCTTCAAACAGTCTAACACTCTTTACAGTCTCTTTTTGCTATGCTAAACTAACTAGCTTGCTGGTTGGGAGGCAGCCTTGTTATGATATTTTGATGTGGGAGTGTTATCGATCTTCTCATCTAAATCTCATCAAGAAAGCCAATGAGCATATTCCCCAAAATGTCAAACTAGTGAGCTGATAAGTCAAAATGCAGAAGTAAATCTAGCAGTAAATCACAGTTCAATCACAGCCCGCAGCCAGCACCAGAAAATATAAGATAATTCGTAATACAGCTCAGCCTTGCCGTATCGTATTCCATATTTTCCGTATTATCTGTTTATGTTTTTCCAAGGCAGCATTATGCAGTTAGAAATCAGGTCATGCAAGGATGTAATGAGACTCAAAACTATAAACTGTCATTTGCTCTGGCCAGTTGAGAGCAATGATAGCATCAAAACATAAACACACGGCGACAACCAGGACAGTTTGGCCGCTGCTTCACTCGTTACCCGTCCCTCTCCTTCCCGCCATTCCTCACACGAGACAAACAGAACCATGACAACTGCCTCATCAGCTTCCAACCGTTTCATTAGTGTTTCAATTACCTGGGTGCTGACAGTTCGTGTCCCATCTGTGGCTTCCACCGTCAGGTTGTAATTTGATTTCTGCTCTGCGTCCAGGGGCCGTGCTACAATCAAGGTTCCGCTGGCTTTGCCCACGTCAAAGCGGCTGTCATAATTACCACCTGTGGAATATTTTTTTTTTTTTTAACAAACAACAAAAAAGGACAAAAGATTAGTGACAAATGATCACTTAGCTGTCTGCATGTAGCAAGGTTACACACACACTGAATGGGATGGTGCTGAGATGGAAATGCAAACATCAATTTTCCGATGCTGGCGATAATAAAGAATAGATACGGTAATGTTGATGTCGTTAACTGCGAGCATAGATCTGTTGTTTCTCTAAACATTATCCACATAATAGCTATTTCATGCAATTAACCCTAACACCAAGGGATGGGTATATAAAAACAAAGTGATGAATGTATAACAACACATGCTTTTAGCATCCTTTTATATGCTGTATAAAAAGGAGCTAAACTCTCGCGGATAAAGCATTATAACGGCAGATGTAAAATGGAGCTCTAATTCACGCAAGGTGAAGAGAGGGGGATTTCCTGGCTCTCTCGAGACTCTTAATCAGGTCACAGGTTTAAAGGGGGGAGAATGTGGCACAACATCAATCCGGGTAGCACAACACAATTCAACCACAGCCAACGGGCAGCACCAAAACACAGTGTAGGATGATATCTTAATACAGCACAGCCTATTATGAGATCCCAGCAGCTACCTTCTGCTGTACAGTTGTGGTCACAAGCCATCTGAAGGATGTAAAACATCTCAGTATCCTCTGTGCCGTCTTGCAAGAAAAAAAAAAAAAAAAGTCCAACCAAACAGAACATTCCAGAGAAAAGGGGGAAAGCAAAAGCAGAGCACAGAAAAGGGAGAAGAGAGAAGAAAAGAGACGCGTCAGTTGGACATTGATTAGAGGGAGGACAGACTGGGGTGAAGAGGCGAAGTCAGTTTAAGTCTTCTCATGCATACAGTGCCTGTCATGACTTTGAAAGAAAAACATATTTAAGAAACTTAAAGTTTTAACACTTCAAAAACAGAGTTGCCAATTAAAATTGTCCATTCGCTCACGCTAAGAAGAGCGTCATTATTTATAGTTTGTGATCTGTTATGATACAGTTACATTATCTAAACTCATATAACAAAGGCGGAGAGCAGTAATATGAATATTTCATTTGATGCATTTTGATTAAGAACCTACATATAGCAACCGCCATAACTACATAACACCTACAAATGCAATTTAAGAGATGAAACTTTTGATTGGTTACAGTCCATAATGACAGGGACTAAATACACTGTCTACTATTATATGTACATTACATTTAAATCAATATGACTATACAATTTAATATATTTATATAACATTCACAACAGGAGTTTCGTCTTTATATATAGACTGGATTCAGTTACATGGAATAACAATTACCAAGATGTTGGTTTATCAAAACTGATATTTTTCATTACACAAAGCAGCCAGGGGAAAATGAGTAGGTAAATAGCTTGGAGCTAGCACTAAAGCTAGCTGACATTTGTTATGACTCTCTGTCTCTCTGTGACAGTTTCATCACATTTTTTTTACAAACAGTTATACATTTCTGTGGCATAATATTTCTGCATGTGGTAAAACAAATTGTGACCAAAGATGTTTCTGTGTTTCAGCCTCGTAAGGCAGCTAACATGGCTGCCAGCTTCAAATCTGACTTCTCGCGGACACGCAGTCAAATGTGGCCACAGATTAAAATCTTGCTTGATTATGCAACAAATATATATATATGTGTATACATATATTTTTGAATTTCCTGATATCCCAGTCATATCACACACAAACATTATGTTAGTCCTAGTCCTAGACAAAGAATGAAGTGAAAGAGTTTTTCTACCTGAGGCATTTCTACAGTATGCATGCACATAGACAACAGAGATGCATACCTGTGATTTCAAACCACACGGGGACATCAGACGACTCCGTGGCCACGACGCCCACCATGTGCGCCACAGGGTCGCTTTCCATGACAGAGAAAGTGAAGGGGGACTCCTCGAAAAGCAGAGGAGCCGCATCGGCCGGCAACTCTGGTTTGGGAATCCACTCGATATGCAGACGACAAGAAGAGGATTTCTGAGGACGTCCATTGTCGACGGCTTTAATCTGAGAGAGAGACGGGGAATGAAAGACTGTGTTATACAGCATTACGCAACATTTTGCTGCAAATGAGTTTCTGCACAGCTCTCTGATGGATCCCAAAATTCTTCAGAAATAAATATAACAACAAAGTTTGGTCATGTAGCTCGCTTGTTAATGCTTACAGATAAAACACACCAGTGAACGATATTACATTTTTTTAGAGCCTACCTATTTTATGTGAAACCTCTGATTTAAGGCACAAAATCCTGGGTAGCACGGCTTGTGTTTCAATCGTAAAAGCTCTTCCGTACTCTGAGCTGTCCGCATGGAGGGATAACCTCGTGTTCTCGATCACAAAACACCTTTTGTGTGGTATTCTTTTGTGCTTCAACCTTTTGTGGGGACTTCAATTACTGTAAACTGTGGTGAGCAGTGTCTTCTTGCAGCTGAAAACACAACTTTGCATGTGTGGGGACATATAATCTGGGTGAAAATCAGTTTAAACCAAAAAAAAAAAAAAAAAAAAAGAGTGTTAAGTATCAGCACAGCCGTTTTCACAGCTAACTGTGATGAATAAACCCGAGCTAAATTCTTGCTGATTGTCTCACGGGTGGATGATTGGCAGATAACGTTCATTTTTCACACATCTATTACCAAGGAATTCTGGTGTACTCTTAAAAAGCAGCTGCCACGATGGATGGAAAATAATTTTGTGGAGTGCTGTAAAGTGGAGGTGTCACGTAGATGATTGACAAATTTGCCACCATACTAACAGGACCGAATAAAGCAAGCACACTGTACATCATTGTAACAATTAGATCCTAATTGGATGTTGTGGGCTGGTGTTTGGAGTGTGCTCCTTCAAATATGAAGTATGCTTTTTGCAAGTAATATTCTTCTATACTTGTGGACCAACATGATGTGAGTGGCCTAATTAGCATTTGGGCTGTTGTACAAAGACTTTTACTGCATTTTTAAACACAAAAACTGCTAAAAGGGAGGGCAGCGAAACACAGGGGATTAGAAAACTTGAGAGGAAGAGGAGAATACGACAATAAAACAATAAACAAGCATCTGTTGTAAAATATTTACTGCTCTCTGGCTGGGGACAGGATGAAGCCCTGGCTTGAGATACTCACTGTAAGAATGTCGTATTCTCCCGCAGAAGAGAACTTTTTAGAAGACACCAGTCCAGTCTTGGGCTCGATAAAGAACTTTCCGTTTTCATCTCCCTCCTCGATGCTGTAAGAGATCTCGGCATTAGGTCCCTCGTCGCGGTCTGAAGCAATGACCCGATACACCGGGTCTCTCTTCATGGCTCGCTCTTTCTCCGGCCTCTCCCGTTCTGGGAGTTTGATCTTGTAGATCTTCTCCAAGAACAACGGCCTGTTGTCGTTCTCGTCGAGGACTTTGACGATGACGCGGACAGTGGTGGATTTGGCTGGGACGCCGTGGTCAGTGACCGTGACCTGCGGAGCAAAAATACAAAAACTTCAGTCAAAGAAGTGCGTAGACTCAAAGATTTGAGGTTGAACACAAGCAAGCAGATATTATCTCATGTAGTGACCTTTAAAACATTCGATACCTCTTATCTCGCTGTCTCACAAAGCCCCTATTGTTTTCATTTATGATATGATAGATACATACACACCGGAATGCCTTCCAGAGTTACAATGTCAGAGTTTTGGAACAAGAGGCAGCAAATCATTTGTTCATGTTGAACTCCAGCAATCTGTAAAGACAGCTGCGTTAGAAAATCAACATGCAAAAGTCCAAATTGAATCAAAGATGAGATGAAAAGGGGATGTGTGTTTTTTCCCTTCATCATGGTTTCATTCCACTTCTCTTTCAGCCTAACTAGCAGCTAAAATAAAAGGCAAGTCCCTCTGAGATCTGCTGTCAGGTTTTTTTTTTTCTAATACACATTCTTTACTTGAAAAAACAAGTGAACATCAGAAACATGCTGTTATACACTCATCTATGGCTGGAGACAAGCTGTTTTCTTTATATTTTAATAATCTCTACAGTATAATAAACACTTAGTCATGAAGTACTCCATAGAGAATTATTCTTCCCTGACAAAAGATCTTTTTTTTTTTTTTTTTAGAACTACAAATACAGAGTTATTCCAGCAGAATTGCAAAACAGACTAAATAGATTTTCAGATATTTTCATTCGTGCGGGACTTGAATAGCAACCATTTCGGTCCCTTAATTATGTGATTCGTTAGCAGTCAAATCGTGTTTGTGTTGTTGGATGTAATGAGCACTACGATGGGCTTTCAGACTCTTGAGCCACTATTTTAGGCTAATAATACAAATTTAGTAATCTAATTTTATGCATAAAGGTACACAGATCTGGTGGTTTGGGGGCTGCTTTGGGGCACAATAACAAATGTGAGGAGTGTGGAGAGCTCTTAAACATAAGGTAATGTGATTAACAGAACAGAGAGAAGTGGAAAAAGGTGAAAGAGCTCGTTTAAATTAGCAGGAGAGAAACTTTCTTACTACTATTATCGGCTGGGGTTGGTATATTCAGGTAAACATGATTTGTTTCATCTGGAAGCTGCTAGGGTGAGCAAAAAAAAAAAAGTACCTAATCTAAAATAGTATTTAAGATGTTCGCCTGTGATCATGAACAGTAGCTTGTATGGCGGGTACACGAACAACCCACCAGAGCTAATTATTTTTAATTAGCGGCACCTCATCATTCTGATAGCACCAGCTGTACCGACTCTGCGGCTGTGTCAAACTTCCAAACAAAGATTTTGCACTGCTAATAAACATTAGCACTTACTGCCCTCCACTGAAAGGCCGGGGGCTTTGTTAAACCCCAGAAGAACTCTGCATAAAAGACAGTGTCGCACAACTGAATCATTAATGGGGCCTTAATTTAAGTCATGACATCAAGCGTTACTGGCGGCATGCTAACGCTTTGTAATTTGTGCCGCGTCTTCAGACGTTTCGAGAGCACAGTTTGAGGAGTTTAATCAAAAGCAAGGAGCCACGGGCTGACCTATACAAACGCAATTTTCTATTTTCAATCTAGTCCCAGAAAGATGTGCTCGAGGGGTCTGTGTCTGAGCTTTGCCAGAGATGTAAGCATTTCGAACTTTGAGACGCAAAATACTGTAGAAGTGCAGAACAAATGTCACGGGCATTTAAAACCATCTACTAAGTGCTCCAGTAAAAACAGTCAGGAGTCCAGGAGGAGGCGCACACCATTTGGTACTATAGTTTCAATTACTGAAGTAATGTGTTTTTGTTTTCCTCACTGTGTCTGCAGCTGTCCGTGCTATTCACATGAGCCAAATTAATTAAATGGGGTGACAAGAAACCTGGGTTTGAATGTCTCTCTCTGGGAGGATATGCTGGTGCCCATTCTGTGCTGTGTAATGAACATTTCCATTATGAACACATGAGCTTTTGGCCCCATGGATAGGTATAATGTCTGATGTCCCCGATTACAAAATATCTTGAGGCACTTTTGAGAAGAAGTGAAGTACTGAAATGAACCGTCCCAGCGTGGCACCTCAACAACACTGCTATGTGTGTGACTGTGTGTCTGCGCATTGGAGCTCGCTCGACTATCCATCACCCCGCGCCTCTCTTTGGAAGATTTTCATTAAAAGTCTTTGTTTGATAATTAGGAAAAGCACACAAAACACTGAGAAGTTTCACCAGAGGGAGTGTGTCTCATTACATCAGTCTAGCACTGCTGTGAAGTGAAGTGAACTCAGTCAGCCCATTATGTTCTGATTATCTACTGCAAAACTTTTTCGCTTTATCTGACCGACCATATGCAAGTTATGCTGTTTTAATGCATCTAATGTTAATTAAAATAACCTGCAAATCCGGATAAACTGTGATTCGGGATTTTTTAAGGAGCAAGTTACTATAAAAATGGAGCTTGGCGGTAACAATGTGGAGACTTAGCTGAAACTGATGTTCCACACCAGTTGTTTAAATAGAGCGACTCATTCTTCTTTTAATTATCGCACTCGCATTGCAGAGGAGATACGAATGCCTGCTGTAATAACTGTTGAATTAAACAGAAAGGGAAAAAAAACAATATCTCATTGTTACAAGATTGCTACTCTCGGGGTGTTTCCGCTGCAGGAACTTTCCCCGGGGGATCAAGAACCTTTTGATGAACTCATGCTGCTGAGGAGTTTAATCAAAAGTGTTCCAACCAGAGGAAACAGACAATTTTGTTCCTACTCCAGTAAGTAGTATTTCCTAATTCAACAGGAAACCAGGGCTTGAGGTTAGTCGCTTTGGCTTCATAGTACCTGGAACTATTTAGTCAAGAAGTATCTCCTCCTCGTTACATTAAAAACAGAGAGCCTAAGATACGAGTTGAGAAAACAGTACAAGAATGGCATGAAGGAAAGAAACAATACTTGATTAATGAAGCAAACAAAAAAGTAACTGTTGGGTGACATTCCTAATTCAAAAGGAAACCAGGGCTTGAGTTTAGTCTCTTTGGCTTCAGTCAAGAAGGGCTTCCAGAACGTAATAAAGAACTTAATCTATCTGAAGTGTTTTTGTGTCTTAGCTGTCACTTAATATAGTGTGGTTAAATGTTGTGTCAGTTCATTAATCGACAGAAGATTAAGCGACAACTCTTTTGATAAGAGGCCAACAATAACAGAACTCATCGCTGAAGGTATCAGCTTCTCATATGTGAGGATTTGCTGGTTTGTGTTTTGTAGACTGAATGTGTTTGGACTCATTTTATAGATTAAATAATTAATCGGAGGGGAAACAAACAGTAGGACCCAATATCCTATTCAAATAGGCCAGACTAACAACCTGTTTCAAGATGAGGCCTGTATCTCGCCAACTGCATGTTGGGAAAGGCTCCAGACAACAGATGTGAACAGCCGCATTCACCTCTGCTTTTCCATTATAATGTTCTCTCTAACAGTCCCAGGCTTGAATCCTAAGCATGTCCTGGCATGTCCCACTTTAGCTGTTTACCAACCCCCATCTCATCCTGCCGCTAGAGCCCACACCAGACCATCGGGAGCAGCTTTGCCTTTTTCTCAAATTCCCCCACTGCTTTTAGCTCTCTCTCTCTCACACACACATACACAGGCACACGACTACCGCCTACCAACCCCCCCCCCCAGCCATCTCATCATAAAAGCTGAAGGCCCCCTGTGCTCCCTCCACCTCCTCTTGGCATTTGGTGCAAACAATGCTGACACAGCCCCCACCCTAATTGCTCCACATGTTCCACATGGCCCCACGTTCCGTTTCTTCTCTCCTACAACAAGCTCGTGCAAAAACTTCAACGCTGGCTGGGGCTGCGACTCGATTTGCTCTGCCAGCACCCATTTCGCACACAAAGGCATGTGCGCACACATGTATTCTTCTTAGTCATGATTAACCCTCGATTAGCTGCCCTGAGGATACACTTAGGTGTGTGTGGGAGTGTATGTGTGTGGTGTGTGTGTGTGTGTTTGGGGAGGGCAAATTGTATGGTGTAGAGGGTCTGGTGTGCTGCCCCACAAATGTTCAGCCCAATAAAGAGCTTCCTGCTGGATTCCCAGTGACCACCAAACTTCTTAAGTTGCCATGGTTACCCAGCTCTTCCCAGGCTGTGTTCGTTCAGCCACTTTCTACCTATTTAGGTCAAAAGTTCCTTGCTTTAAATTATCCCTCCAACTCATAGTCGCATTAAAGAGGAATGTGCAAAGAAACTGTTAATTAGCTTCCTTTCAGAAAAATGTTGGTTCTGAGTGGACCGGGGTTATCCAGTATCTGATCTCATTGAGAGTAATAAACAATACAAAGAAAAGCAGGAGTGTTAGCATGAAGAGAAGAGGCGTGTTGAATTTGGCCTAACATTAAAGTGTAGCAGAGTTTGAGCTGAGTGTTTAATGTGGTTATTAAAAGTCTGTCTGGAGGCATTTTGTCAAATGAGACAAATGAACAACATTCGTGAACTCGGGCGGAGCTCAGGCGGCACTTTTTTTCCTTTACATTTTTTTTTTTTTTTTTTTTTTACAGACACAAAGACTTTGAATCAGACGCTAGTTCGAAAGTCATTCAACAGCTTTCCACCACATGTTGGAGGTAGCAATTCTACGTCTACAGCAAACCGCTAGATGGAGGAGTTTTGGGTTTGCATGGGAACCTTATTTTTTCTGACCTTCATACCCAAGAGTCTTCACGAATTCAGTTCACAAAAGATTAAATTAGACTTTTTTTTAAAAAGAAAAACCTTGTTAATCGGTTTTAATCGTTTGCTCAACATTTCTCTAAAGCAATACTGCTTTCCCCTATTCCCCCCCATCATTTACTCTTAGTCCTGTAATGCAATTAGTGCAGTGTAATGTACAATCAGTATGAAATACAACGCTGCTCTCGCACCAGATGCACACGCATTAATTGTCACCCAGTGATCACTGAATTGTGTAACTTCTAACAATAATTAAAAGGCGCCCAATCTGCTCCCCGTCAGCACCGGAAACACAATTAAAACGGCTATTATCAGCCTCGGTTCTGTGGTGAGAAAGAGGGAGGGAAGCATCAGGAGAGAACAGAGCCCGGCTCAATTAAAACCCACAAGTTTAGACATTGGCTTGTTGGGTTGACAACAGTTTCCTGTCCCAGCTTGCTCCATCCACAAGACGGAACAGTGGGAAAGAACAAAGGAACAGTCACCGGGATCTCCTACACACCTCCCACCTCTCCCCCCTACCCCATCCGGAAATCAGCACAAGGAGAAATTATTCCGAAAGGACGCTTCTTGCATATACAAGAAGTTTGTTTTCGTTGGCGATGGGCGGCAGCTCAAGTTGGCTGGAAATGCCAAAACTTTAGAGGCAAAAATCTCTCGAATCTCTAATTATCATGTAACTAATTTACATTCCCATGAATAAAAGAGACTATGACCCTGAGCCGATCATCACCTTTGTCTTTAGCGAGTTGAAAAATTGCCAAAATAAAGTGCTTACCTCAAGAATGTGTTCATCCTGTTGCTCCCTGTCCAGTTTTCTTGAAGTAGTTGTAACCAAACCTGTTAGAGACAATCAGAGATAATAACGTTAATTATACAGATATAAATTATATCAAACATGTGAATCATGGTACGTTTTGCCTAATAAAAAAGTGACAAACGAAATATTTCTGAAAATGTGAGCACAGAGTTTGTTTTTCTTCTCTAGAATGAACCACTCGGTTCAAATCTTGGTCATAGTTTTTTAATAACCAAGTAAATTACGGATCTTTGTCAGAAATGTTTGTGTTTCATGATATATGAGTATTAGCAGGCCAGCTAAATTTGTATCTCCTTTGTATTTGTGCCTCCTCTTTACATTAGGTGTTGAGAAAACAGTAAATGAATAGCTTGCAGGAAGGAAACAATACTACAAACAAAAAGCGTAATCCTCCCCGTCACTGTTGGGTGACATAATCTGAACCCTGCTGGTTATCTCATCAGTCACCCATGAGTTAAGAGTTTGCATATGGAGGAGCGCTCTCCGCTGTTTTTGGTCAAGCCAGTCACCAGACAGCCCGCCACACTGCCTCACAAACGTGAAATATCACAAAGGTCTGCAAATCGTGCCCAAACAGCAGCGCAGCCCTGACACCCTGCTTTTAATTCTTCCACAAGCTGAATAAACAGACAGGCAGTCAGGCATCACCCGCGCTCTCGAGCACTTTTTGAAACGGAGAAAAAGGGAACTTCAGAAAAAGATCCTGCTGGCTGGCTGAAGTGTTTCAAGGGTCTTTTGGAGCTCTATCATTCATTTCAAGTGGGAGAATTGATGTCGTGTGACATCAGTCGCACAGAAAGGACTTTGTAAAGCCAGGCTTTGACAAAAGTAAAAATAAAACAAGCTTGAGTCTTGAGTTACTCGTCTAATCCAATTTTGAATCAGATTCGCCAACGAAGAGAAGAAAGAGAAGCAACCGGGGGGAAAGGAGCTCGCTACATGGCTACATTATAAGCAGCTTTCTGTTCTCACTACCAATGTAATTGCAACTTTGCAGAGACGCTGAGTGTAGAGTAGACATGCCAGCTTCGACCGCACCAGAACTGTCTGCTTGCCACACTGCGCCTGATTAGCATAAAGCAAAGGATTTCCGAAACCCAAACCCATCAATGGCACATATGCCTGCAACGAGAATAGCAGGCCACAACTTACAAGTCCTGAAATAGGCCTCCCTCAGCACTGCAATTGAGGCATATGAGCGAGGCACTTTAGCTCCCCCTTTTTTATCCTCTCCTTCTCAGGCTTTATTTAATCTTCACAGCGTACTGCGAAGATATAGGACTACTGATCCTCGTTCAGAAAACATTTCCTGTAGGTGTAAACCCCCCACTTTTTTTTTCCTTTTTTTGCTCCGATCACCCAACATGGCTACACGTTCACAGGCTGCAAATTTAAATGCTGATATTACATTAACACAAAATATAGCACCCACTGTAGTCACTGAAAAGAGGTGTTTTATAACTGACAACACAAATTAAGTTTAGTAAATTCATACGGCCCGCAGAAATTACTCTTCGTGGTGTTCCGTGGCGTCTGCAAGAAAGTTTGCAGAGGATCAGCGCGGGTTGCATGAGCTAGTGAGTTGTAGATTATTACCATCAAAGTTAATAGTTCTGCTGTGCCACATCAAAACAGACCACGCTGACTAATTATTCATGTGCTTCAGCGAGGCTGGAGCTGATGGATGATAATGTTTTTAAGCTCCACTGTGCGCTGTGTTAGGTGGCTGCTTTTTGTATTATAGAGCCGAATGCAGATGACAGCATTAACCACACCGCGTGTACATCTCTGATTTATAATTCCTCTGCAAATCAGCTGCCTAATCAGAGCTTGACTGGGTGTCATAACAGATACAGTGCTTGTTAAAGGTAAAAAAAAAAGTTTCCTCTCTGTGCAGAATCACAGCACCGCAACAAACAGAAGACTGGCCTTTATTCAAAGCCCACACCGGAGAGCAGAAATTTAGTTTCAGTCCTGCCTTGCAAAGACCGCAGAGAAGTCCCATTTCACAAACATAATTTACACCTTGATGCTGCAACAGCAGGCACACCGGAAAATGAGTTAATGACACAGGGTAACGCATTACTGGATGCCTTTTGTATGTGTGCACACGTGCTCGTTCAAAAAAAATTGTGTATATTTAGTTTTGGGGAGTAATCTCTCTCTCCCATAATTCTCCACCTGACAGACAAATTAGCACCGCTACCTCCAGCTGGAAATAGGAATGGAACATTTGTTTTATAAAATGAGCTGGAGAGAGCGCACGGGCAATTAAGAAAGCAAAACTAAAAAGGAAGTGAAAAGTTATTTGGTCGTTATTTCGCTGTGGTTTCTTGCTGAGGTAAAAATAGCCAAGTTCAGTGAGTGAGCACGCTCAGATTTCATGTACTATTCTCTGGTGAAATTCCATTGTCCATGGAGGCAATACTATTGGCGTGGTGTCATAAATATCAAGCGTGCTTGATAAATATGCGATTCTTTCCAGATACTGTTGTGCTTTTGGCGACAGCAGGGTGCCAACCTTCTCGCAGCAGGGCGTTGACGCCTTCTGCCAAACCGTGTATCCTTAATACACATCTCAAATCTAACAGACAATCCTGTCATATCAGGAGCACCTGCCTTTAATCCTATGGTCTGTCCAGGGATCTTCTTTTCAGATCCAGATTCAGATGTTTTCTTCAGAGGTACAGAGGAGACTACGGTTGCAATCAATCTTGTGTATTTTCTCGATTCTCAAAATCAATTGTTTGGTCTCCAAAATGTGAGAAAATACTACAAAAATGTCCACCTCTCTTTCCTAAAACGCAGTGTGACATCTTTAAATGTCAAGAGATGATCAGTTTACAATCACACTGGACAAAGGAGCTCAATTTTCTGTCCATAAACTGATCAACAATAGTAATGACGACAATAATTCACTAACTGTTTCAGCTCTCCAATAGTCAGCTAAGTGGTTTTGGGGCATGACCTCCTGGTGAAATGGTTAAAACCACAAGCTCGATTTTACTGCTCTCTCACATTTTTAAAGTTGAAGTATTTAAGAATTTTGATGGAGCGTGAAACCAGCATCCACTTCAAGATGTAGAGATGTCTGGGCGGAGAATCAGATCTGAAAATGCAAAAAATATGTTGCATCTAGTGTTTATGAGCCAAGCTATTTGTGTTGAGGCTTAAAATGCTTTTGTTTTGCTTCCGTTCCATTTTTGTCTGACGCGCTGCCAGATCCGTAACCTCGGGACACGCTGCCCACGCTAATATCTAAGCACCGATATCACTTTCACAACATAAATCACGACTTGTTTCCAAAATATATTAACTTTCAAACATCTAAATCTATTTAAACTCAGAGGCTACTGTACAGTACATGCTCACCAGGAATGTCCCCTTTATGTAGGACCTTGCTGGCACTGGTGTTGCAGCAAATAAAGGTGCATACCTTTCTATCGCTACCTAAACGTTAAGGAACTGTAAAATGATTGGTTGGTTAGCCGGAGCTCGCCAGAGAAGTCTGCACTTCCAACCCACAGCCTTTGTCACAACACACACTAACGCACACACACATACACACACATACGTACAAAAGCCATCCTCAGGCGTGGGCTGAGCTGGGCCGACAGTAATTATAGCCATGCTGTTTTGAGAGGGAGAGAAAAACAACAGCAAAGCAGCAGTGGCACTCTCAACCATGTCCTTGAGCGCTACAACCGCTGCTCCAAAATGGAGGCCTGGAGGGAGTTAAGGAGTCCAGGACATTGTTGGGCCGGTTCATACCCGGGCACTGCTGCTGTGATTAGCAGTCTCGAGAGTGACACACATATTTATGTGACACACATTTAGCTGTAACACCAGACAAACAAGAATGTTCTTGGTGTCTGTAGCGGCCGGACATGTGCAGTCTTTGAGATATTTAGTTTTGTTGTTGATGAACTGATTCTAAGTTATGAACATTCATTATTTAAACCCTTGTCATTTCTCTGCGTGAGGAAAATAATGAGCACAGGCCGCAACATTTCTTATCCTGAAACCCAATGTTCAACCCCGGACAACTATATCAATATTCCCAGCTTCATTATGCGTTAAGTGTCTGCCACATGAGCCTAAAACAATACTGTGAAGACGATCTGTTTTCACTGCTCATGATGCCATCTATGCTCCGAAATGAAAAGTGCGCTACACAAAAATCCAAAGGACCGTGGGAGTTTAAGAAGGGATTGTACATCAAAGTAGGAACTGCTTGTCGCTTTTCTTTATAACTGAGTTTTCAAAATGCTGCTGCACAAGAGCTGGCTCTTCTCTTTTATTGAGAAGGAAAGGCACTGCTTGGGATGCCAGTTAAAAAAGGAAGTGCAGCCCAACCAAAGTCCTGGTCTGAAGTCCATAAACATGCAGAATTTGACAAATGCAACAAAGAGAGGCCATATAAGCTATAATGCAAACACGTATGCATACGTATGGTCTTTGGGAAAATGAGTAAAAGATATTTAGTGGGGGATCACTGTTTACATTAGGATTGAGATATCTCACCACCTCACAGCTGCAAGGCTTATTTGTAATCTGAAAAGACAACCATGCCATGGAAGACTTGGGGCTATAGGGGATTCAGGTTCCCAAGTGCTAGTGAAAGTGAATGTTATGGGGACTAGTGTAAATATATGGGAAGCTTGGAAGCAGTGGAGCAGCTGAAGAAAGGCATTACAGATAGTAACAGTATGAGGCCGTGTGGGCACTTTGGCTGCACAAGTGAGACATTTATGCATGTTGAGACTGAAGACAGATTATTTGGTGTCGATGAATATTTCTTGTTTGGCGTGTACACTCAAAGACAGTCTCGTTTAATGATCTTCCCTTCTCTCCCTCATAGATACTGGTGGAGTTCACATTGGTCAGGAGGCATCTGTCAAATTTACATATAAAACCAAGAAAGTAGTATTGTTGTGGCCAAGAATAAATCTGCCAGTCTGCCAAGGCCAATTAGGCTCTTGACCACCTGTCAATCAGATGCTAGATGTTGGAAAGAGAAATGTTAAAGTGGAGCTACCGAGTTCTCGGAAGGCGTATAATTAAACGCAATTCAACAGCAGAACTCAAGCGGACCACATAGGCACCGTTTTTATTGGATGATGAAATCCTCTGTGTTCATACATTAATGCCTAGCTCTTCTTGAAATGCGTGGAGTCGGGTTCAGTCCTTTTCAAAGCGTGCACGGTCCCACCAGTTTTAAACACGGAATACATTTTGTGTCAAAATCGATTGAGTCCAAACAGTTTGACAGATGGATTCACTTTTGGTCGACTTTGTCCTACAAATTTGTTGAGCTGTTGAGTAATAGCAATGTGTCCTTTGAGGGAACAGAGAATGTTATTGTAGCTTAACAGCTGTGTTGCAGCCAGTTTTATTTAACATCCACTATGAAGAGTATAAAGTATAAAGTGTCCCACAAAAGAGGAATGGTTTATAGACAGAGTACAAATCTATTCTTTTGAATTAACTTTGTGGTCCTGTCCCATTAGTGACAGAGCTAATAAGCCTGCTAACTGACCATTAGCAAGCTCGTTAGCTTGGGCAGCTTAATTCCCTCTTTGAAAACACCCTTTGTTGAATTAAATGACGTTCAACCCCAAGAACCAAATGCCTTTGGGGGGAAATAGAAGCTTTGGGAGCTATTCTGCCTGACTAATACTAGCATGGTACAAGCTGGTTAGTGTGTAAGCAGTTAACCCAGCAGCTCCAGCAGTTCATGAACTGGCCTTGTGCGTATAAATCACACTTTGCAAACCAAATAGTTCATGAGCAACAGGCAACAGTACACTAAAAATGAAGATCAGTCAAATGTGTTGCTGCCTACCAATGTACATTCAGCAGTGATGGACAGAAACAATGAAAAGAAATGATAATAGGACAATTACTGAACATAGAACATTTATAGATACAATTTAAAAAATACAAATTCAAGGCACACTGTCTCACAGCAGTTCTACATTAACCCTTGAAGTGATGAAACATTTTAACTAAAACACTGCACAGTGTAATTTCACTGTGCATCATGTCAGCATAATGTCAGCAACAGCGTTTAATGTCCTCACCTCTTTGGTTTACCTCATTTAACCTTCGTAGGTTGGTCGGCCTGCACATAATCCATTTCTACAATAATCTGTCCAGCTTCACTATGTACAGAATAAATCATGTTTCTCCTGTGGTGTTTTTATGAAGCGGAGGTGAATAAAGGTTAACTTATTCTTCCTTTGTGCAGAAAATCTTTGCAGAGTTTATGGGTGAATATTCTTCCATTTAACTTTAATGTTCAAAGAAATAAGTCAAATAAAAGATAAAACGAAAACGTCAGATACGCACGATGATAAATTTTTTTGGAAGTAAAGAACCAATGTCACATCTTTAAAAAAAAATATATTGAGCCACAGAGGTCTCAGGCTGGATTTGTTTCAAAGATCCTGTGGTTAAAATGAATCTTAGCTAACTAAGCTACCGTGACCACTCTCTTAACGTTTAAGAGCACAATCAGCCATTTTTCATTTCCACATTTTGTTCTCACAATCTCTTTTGAAGGCTGTGACAGTAGTTTGGCCTCAAATCACCGGAAACACGAGGAAGTTGTTGGAAGTATCCATTTCCTATCTCGCTTCCCCTGATAGTCGTTGGGGCTTTGGTAAACCACTGATAGCACCACTGTGTGTGTGTGTGTGTGTGTGTGTGTGTTTTCACCCTCAAACAGAGAGGGTGTCACTGAAAGTTGATATGAGTAGCACGAAAAGTGGATGATTCGCAGCTACAGTCCCTGTGGCTGTTTTCCCTTACTTTTTCATTCAGCCCCAGGGATGACAAATGCACATAAAACCTGTCGAAGGTATCCAAGCTTGCCAAAGCATTACCCACGGCATTCCTTTTCAATTGATGACAATGAGCTGCTGGCTGGAGGCAGAGAAAAAGGACGGGGCCAAAATTGTTTAATAAGAACCATAAGAATTCACCTGGGTGTATCTTGCTCCGTTTGGGTTTAACCACCGGAATGAAACCTGCCATTAAAAGGCAAACACAGTCAGGTAAAGACAGCCATATCCTATTAAAGGCGTGCGCGTCAGCTCTAACTACACCATTGTCTGGTGACGAATACGGATAGGCGCCATCATTATAGGGTGGAGTTTTCAACAGGCTTTAGGTGCTTTAAGCTCAAATCTCATATGTCAGATCACCATACACTAATGACAATATGGTCTAAAAAGTCAATGGACAACACTGGCACAATTAGAGAGGCTTAAGAAAGTACTAATACTGCACACAGAAAAGTAGAATAGGTACAACGGGAAGTAGAGTAATGAGCATTCAGAAAGATAAGACCGCTATCGTAGTGATCTTTGCTCTCCTGCTCGCTCCTTAGCTTAGATATGAAAAACTTCCTGTGTGTGTGTGGCGTGCGTGGGTGTGTGTTCTGACTACACGTTCTGCCTGGTCGCCCTTTCCTAATACATACATGTTCTGGCATAAGAGCTCTGTTCAAAGTCCAGAAAGTCACGGCACTGTAACAGCATTTCAGGGAAGAGAGAAAGAGAAAGAGAGTCACCAGGCAATAAACGCTGCTCACGCTTCCTCGGAAAAGGTGGGCAACTTGTGCTAACAGCCTCACACGAACTAGCTTAGAGATCTGACAAGTTATTTATAAAGAGAAAATCAAACTAGACAGCTAGTGGGCTGGTTGTCTCAAGTGCGGCATGTGTGGACAAAGTGTCCTTATTCTAAATCTAAACCTGAGTGATAAAAAAAACCCTTTGATTGACTCTACAACGCAATGCAACATGACTTTTTTTACACATAAAACTATGTATCTGCCTGTCTCACACAGGCCATATCCTATTGTGATCTGTTGACAACAAGCCTATGAGACTATATCCAGGAAATACAATTCTCTTCAGCTGCCAAATCAGGGCTTAGGAAGGCTGGAGCAACCATAGTCATGTCTGTGGGTGGGATGAGATCTGTGCCACTAGACAACTGAGCACTAGTTCATCTTTTAAAATTTCACTCTGAACAGCGTTATTCAAATCACTGATCTCTTACTGATTTAGAACACATAATTCATATGCAGCTGACTGGCACAATTTTCACCCCACACGGCTCTCCCCTTCCCTGTTTTTTTTCTCTCCCTGCTCCAATCCCTTCAAAAGCGAGGCTATATCAAACCGTTAAGTTCTGAACTCTCATTCGTCGGGATTGCAATAGTCTCTGCTAAGAGAAGAGCTGGCCTTGCACTTTAATGACAAACTAAAGTCAGAGAACAGCCAAAGCAGCAGGACTTGTTTACTTGGCAGAAATAAAGGAGGCCTAAGCCTTTCATCCTGGACTTTACTGAGCCAATGTGGGTCTGTGTGGGAAAAAGGGCAACCGACGCCACCCAAGGCGTCAAGCGAAGCCTTCATATGTGTCTGAAGCTTAACAGGCTGCTTGGAAAGCTGCACGAGGCTGTAACCCATGATGGAGGGCTAGCTAGTTAGCATGGAACACATGCCTACGTAGTGCCAAAACCCACAAACAAAACATAGGCCTTAACGTCTTTTCCTTTTTCCCACCCCTTTGTAGAGCTTTGTAGATATGCCAAGACAGGGCCTATGCTTCCAATGCAATTTTAGAACATGTAATTACAGAGACTTACATGTTGTAAATTTAAACATTTTCAAAAACCTGTAATATGCGGTGAGAAGGCCATATTGAGTTGATAATGTGCAGAGATATCAGGCCTATTTTGATCTCATTGAGAGAAATAAAACAGGATTTGGGATCATTCTTCAAGACATTCAATCTGATCAACTTAATATTGTTTAACACGTCGCTGTCGTTTTAACTGGCAATCTGCATAAATCACTGTCTTCTCTGGTAGTCAGCTACATTTGGCTCCCTGTCTTCTCTCTCTCCACCCACTTCTCTACCTCCACCCTCTGCTGCGATCTTTAAAAACAAACGAGAGAAGACCGAAGCAACAAAGCAGTGATTTAAAGAAAGTTCCCTTTATCCAAGCCATTCTTTGTTGAACCTGACGCAAGGGGCTCTGGTGTCCCACTGATAAAAGTTTTAACATCATTTGATATGCATGAATGGGTGTTATCCTTATGCTTCGGTGCCCTCCACATAACCAGTTTTTTTCTTTTTTTTCTTCTGACACTTAAAAAATAAACAGCCATCTCTACTGTACTGAGGTTCAGCTCACAGTGGACTTGACCTTAAGCTCTGTAATCCTACGAGCAGGAAATAATTACTTTAGATATGTGGGCTAAGAAGAGTTCATTCAGCTGCTGAATAAATGGTGTACTGTATGTTTACTGTACAATCTTGTGTGGAAAATTCTATACCACAAAATCAATGCCATTCAGTTCAAGATCAGCTGGTTCAGTGTAAACATACCTTTCCAGCCACGCTGCCGTATTATCGCAGGATACTCATCCATTTAAAGGCAAAGAATACACGTCAAATATAAACTACATGCCGAGGGCTCAAATGATGGCACAGATACTTTCTTTGCAGCTCAAGGTCTGCCCGTGTTGTTATGTATGACTGCTTTGTGGAGCTGAAATTTCACAGCCCTTCCCCGTTTCAGCCCTCCAGACTTCTCAGCATTATATGTAAGCTAATCTTGGCATGCATGCAGACGAAACAACGACCTTACACGTCCGCATACCTAAGGTTTCCCCTTTTTTTTTTCCTCATCATTTATTTGTTCTTTCTTTTCCTGTCCATCGGGGGGGGGGTGCCCGGCGTTACTCCGAGGCTTGTTTGGGAGGCACGCTGCGTGATCAATCCTTATTTGGTCAGAAAATTCACATTGCCACTTCCAACAAAAATAACTCCAGTTTGTTGATGTGACAACCTCAGGAAACAGGACCACACACATCAGTGAGGACAAACTGGAGCAACTGCTTCACTCTGCATTCCTCATTTCGGTTTAATGAGCACTTGCATTCATAGCAAAAAGACACCTGTGTGTAAGCTATGCAAGAATAAATAATAAAGTCAGTAATTGGCAGTTTCCGAGATGGATACGGAGTAAAGTTGCTACTGTGATCTGTATTAGTCATTTAAATCCACACTAACTGATCTATTTTTTTATATTTGTATGGCTGAGGTTAACTTAGGTCAAATAGCTTGTGTAGAACAAATTATTGAATGGAATTATACTTGAATTGTGAGTTCAGCCTAACAAGGATAAATCTGTACGTTTACAGTGTGGCCGTGTGCATTACACAGAGCTTCGCTTTGCACCTATTACAAGTATTTTTCTCTGCTATTCAACTAAACATAGCCCTGCTCCTGCAACTTTAAAGGAGCTCAATAAAATATTAATCATCACACCATTTCCAGAGTACCATATGAGAACACACTTTAGAGTGTTAGAGAGGGAAAAACCCCTGTAGGCTCAACCCACTCCTGTCCTGGGTTAAAATTTTGTGTTCACGCCACTCTTGCTTTTCACAAGAAAGGGAAGCCCACCAGAATGTCAGCCGCGCGCTATATTGCATCTCAAAGCCCGGCCCAAGTCTCTAAAGATACAACTCGTTATAAATGATTCCTGTTCATGTAATTTGAAGTAGACGATAGCTTCAGATGACGTCTGTACATGTAGCATTTCAGGCGATATCTCTGTTTATCTTTTGTGTGTGTGTATCAGTCTGGATGTCCTTTTTGATCCCTGCTTACATGAAAAGTAGAGGGTGTAACCATAGCGATGTAAGCCTGTCCTGGAATGCAATATCAGCTCATGACACGGAGCAGGGACTTCCTGCTCTGAGGATGCAATTTATAGTGACATGAATTGCCTTCACAGTAACGGCAATCTTACCTGTCTTGGCGTTAATGGCAAAGAAACCCTGGGGATTGCCGCTGGTGATCCTGTATGTGAGTTTATCACTGGCCTTGGCATCTGGATCAACAGCATTTATCTGGATGATGGACACGTCTTTAAGGGAGTTCTCCATTACAGAAGGGTAGTAGACGGGTTCGGAGGTTTGCGGCGCGTTGTCGTTGACGTCCTGCACTTCGATGTAGACCTCGACAAAGGCAGAGAGCGGCACCACGCCTCGGTCCATCGCGTAGACTGTGAGCCAGTAGTGAGGTGTCGTCTCGTGATCTAGCAGCCCTTGTGTTCGGATGACACCTAAAAAGAAGAGAGACGCAAACAAGCTCTTTAGTCTGCATCATGTTAGGGAACATTTATATATTCAACACATGCTCTGCATCTCGCATCAGAGTCTGAACTATCAGTGATCTCTGAAATTGACTTTTTTTTTTTGGCAATGCAGAGAACAGAAGTTGGAGCACCAGCTGCCCCTGAGCAGACGGGCTTGCTTGACGGCACCTCGACTGAAACATGTCAAGGTAGGATATTAACGACGACCAGCCAGCTCTCCTGTTTACATTCACTAGTAGGAAAGTTTTTTTTACTGCCATGTGGGGGCTGTAGCCTTCAGCTGAGCAAACAAAAGAGCTTTCAGAGGTCTGTGGATTGTATACGTTGACAATGGTTAAATGGAAGTGTGGAGGATGGGTAGGTTTCTCTTTTAAGATATGCAGCATGCAACAAGGTTAAATAACACAAAGATGTTTTGTCTATATGTGCTGCTATACATTTAGGCTGTTGTATTAAGCTGCTGTGGTGTTTTGCATTAACAACAAGATTTCTTTCTTAAAGCCATAAAACTTAAATCTAATTGTTTTACTAAAACAGTGGGCTGAGAACAAATAAAAACAGATGCACATGCTCGACCTTGTAAATATAAAATCTGTCAGCACTACTTTAGATGTTGAAATCACTGAAACTTGACCGCAGCGGCGTGAAGTTCCCTGCAAATCTTTTCTGAGGAAAAGCTAACAGCAAAGTTCACGGGAGTGACTTTGCTTTAGTGCTTTTCATTTCCACCTGACCCCACTTACGAGCACTCACCAGGTGCTCAGTATGTACATCTGGACTGTAACACAGGGACGTGTGTGTGCATGCAGGTGTAGGGTTGTTTCTGACACACGCTTCTATGTCTGTTTAAGTGTGTTTTCATGCAGCTATTGTGTTCTGACTATAAACAAGCTGGCTGATACTAAATTATTTTGAAAAAAACATTCTGATATGCTTTCCTTTTGTTGCTTTACAAAAACAAAAAAGGTCCTAGTAGGGCAGGAAACAATCACAAAGGAGCTGCTGATAATAATATTCTATTATTTAGATAACTTGTACATGTGAGGTCTCATTATTCCAACAGGCACAAAATACAAGGCAACATAAACACACTAATAGCATCCAGAAAACGGAAACCATGACAACCTTTATAATAAGCAGCATTTTTATATGTGTTATTTCCAGGACCTGTATAACCTTGACAAGTATAATGGAAATGCACGGCTATATTTGACTTTATTATCTGAAGCTAATAAAAGTGAATCATGGCATAGACACGCCAATATGACCGGGTATGGGTGTTGTCTATTTGCTACAATGAGTCTGAATCTATAACACACTTGCAGTTACCGGTGGCCCAGATAAGGGAGCCTCCGCGAAACCATAGACATAAGGGCACGTTTCAAAGGTCCAAATAGTTTGTGTAGACTATCTCCTCGCCGCCGCTGCCTTTGTTCACTCACTGTAACTTGATGAAGGGGTGTAAATGAGTGCAGCCAAACAACTCGCCTTAGGTTATGACAGATTTTGCAGAGAAGAGATAACACTCCAAATGACTTGTCATAAAATTCTCAAATTTTACACGGCATGGGGGTTTGGAGGTACAGCTCATTTATTTCTCTCTCGCCCTGCTTTACTTCGGCGTCCCCCTGCATTTTGGGCCTGGGATCCTCTCTTGTCATTAGTCATCATTATAGCTCTCTCAACTTAGCTTGAGGCATATAATAAGAAGGGTAGTCAGGCAAGAGAAAAGAGGTAGCTCCCCAATGTTTCCTAAAGCCAAGACTCCCACGGCAAAAACAACATCGACCAGCATGCCGAGAATGCAAATCAGATGACTCCGTGTAATCTAGCTGATGGCTTGAAGCTGACAATACACAGAGAGAAACACAACTAAACATCAGGAGAAGTCATAAAGAAGGAGTAACAGATATAACACCATCATTTGCCCGCAATAATTTTGAAAATAAATAACATTAAAATGACTAATTTATGATATCACTGAAGCTGGCAACTTATAGCAGACAATAAAGATGCTAAACACATATGGGAAACTGCAAATGTTAAACATAAATAAGAAATGCAGATGTTTATGAGGCGTCCTGAGCACAGACGCAAAGTATAGTAGAATAAATGCTTCGCCCGCAGAGAGGGAATTAGCAGGAAGGAGGAAAACCGTGATGAGAATGGTGAGAGGTTGGTGTAAGGAGAGGGCTTACAAGAGAGCAAAGGTGGTCATGTGTGCACAGGCACATGTGTTAATAAGACAAAGTACAAGACAAAAGAAGAAGAAAGTATGAGACATCTTTTGTGCCTCTGCCAAGGAGATGCCCATGCTTGAGTACTCCTCTGTTTGACTGGCAGATACCGGCGTAGTGGAACAATTCCACTTTCACCGGGGTCATGCTTTTTGCTCACAGTTCTTCGCCTTGCATCTATCAGAACACGGGAGATAACTTCATATTAACCGGAGCCACAAGAGGAATGTCACTGTCCACACTTTGCTTTACTTTTGGAGCAACTTTTGTTCACATTTATCTGCGACTTCACCTCAAATGTGTAGAGCAGCACACAATACAAAAAGCTATCTGCCGTGGCTTTTGGCTGAATAGTTCCTAACAAAGCCCATGAAAGGTGAATCGAAAGAATTTAGCTGCCACACCCATGCCGTATACCTAACCTACCCACTAAAGCAGAAGCAAAACCTGCCCTTAGGCCACAAGAAGAAGAAAAAAAAACAGACCGTGCACCAGCCTCTGCCAGATTTGCTTTCTGCTTTTTTTCCCTTGCTCTTTTCTTTTCCCTCTGGCTTTGTTCTTCAAAGTTACTTGAGCACGGTGGCTGTGCGGTGGAGTCTTCAGACAGTCAAAGGATTTGGAATTATCAAGGCCAGCAGGTATTTTACGTGTGAGCGTACTTGAAGCAACGTCCTGTGCAGACACACAATGAGTTCATTCTCTACAGACTTGCAGCGAGCACAGTTTGAAGAGGGTGAAATTTGCTTTCGAAAAGCTACTTAGAACTGTTCACTGGATGTCACAAGTTGCCCTAGTGAAACAAAGTAGAATACTAAATATAGTATATGCTGTCAGTGCAAGATTAAGACAAAATCCTGATTGCCTCTCGTGCTGATTCTCTAATTTCTGCCCCGAGACTGGAAACTTTAATCATTAACAGTTCGCTCGTGTTGTGATTATGTGCTAGTTCAAGGTGCACCAGAACTTCCTTGTTCATCCTGCCGTCGAAAAGTCGGGGCTTGCTTTGAACTACCTCCGTTTAATTCCGCTCACCCCTACCCCACATTCCTCAGCCTTCTCAGGCCTCTAGCTCACATGCTTGCATAAACTTTCTCAGTGCCCCCCTCCTCTTCTCTCTCTCTCTTTCCACAGCTCTGGCAAAATGCTTCAAATTCCACTACCACGTTGTAGGCCCTAGTGTAATGGAGTCCTAAACTAAGCTTTTCTGTTACCCAGCAACTTAATATCACATCATCCCGAAGTTCCCAGACATCTGTAACTGAGATCCATGCTTCAAAGATAATAAGCCTGTCGCTATTAATGCCTGAAACCTTTGAAAAAGTCGAAGATCTAAAGTATGGGCTGGGGCAAAAATATGTTTTGTTGTTGTATATTAAACTTATTGCCTGAAGCAATTCGATTTCACCACTTTGGTGCAATATGATGCAGTAGTTATTAATCAAAGGCAAAGAAAGCTTAGAAACTTTAGTCAATATAAATATTCTTTTGTTCTTGAATTCAAAGAGAAAAATCCACTGAGTTGCGGGGGCTAGTTTCAAACTAGTGATTTACGAAATTGCTTAAATGTTTATTTATATCTGCACGGATAGAGTTGTCATTTAAGTATCTTTTTTGTAAAATCTACTTCCCAGTTCCCATCTCTGAAAAAAAACAGCATTTTGAAGCATATCTCTTTTACTTTTCACTGCAGCTAGATATTCGGTTAATGAAGCTAACTGTGCAATCATGCGCTGCTATAGTTTGTGTAGTGCAGCCCGTTTTAATCCAGTGATGTGTAAATCTTCACTTTGGAAACACTTCCGTTGTAACTAAGCTTACACTGAGCTGATTATTTTAGCAATACATTTTCCTGGCAGTATATATTAGATTTTAAATAATCTAAAGTGATCATGGTAAGACTTCTTTGTGAGGCTGATCGTTTTATGTGTTTCAGTATAGACCTGCATGCATGAAATACTGCGTGTACTATGAACAGGATTACAGCGAATACCATGGTTCTCTAACTCGCGCTAATTCTTCTGTTTTGTTTCAAGGGCACACGGGGGTCATAATAAATTAGGATAGGACTCTGAGATAATCAGGATGATGATAAAGTATCACACAAAAAAACATGTCTATCTTATCTACTTCAGCTCCCCGGCCTATTGAGCTAGTGAGCCATTTCCTCTTCATGCAACACTGTGCACACACTCAGTCAGTACTGGCAGAAATATCGCTGTCAACAGCTGGCTTAAGGGAAAATTGTACTTAAGACACGCTCCATCATTTCACCAGCCTAACAATGGAGAGCACTGATTCTCTGGGTGATTTTTTTTTTCAGTGTAATCCTATATTTGTTTGTTTGTTTTAGTGGGATATAAAACTTTTTCACAGCCAGTACTGATAATGAGTTCAGGATTTTTTTTTATCCATGTATGTAAAACTCCACATCTCCACTATATCTAAGAAAGAAAACATAAAAACCTTTGATTTGTGTGCGAGTTGGAAAGAGACTGAGAAAATATTTTAACACAGATGTTACGTTTCTGTGTTGTATGATTGAATGGGTTTTTCTTTCCTCGTATTTTTTTTTCAAATTGCCTGTTAATTCCAGCTGAGATAGCTCTTGGGACTTAGCTGACGATACAAAGCTTCCATTGTTATTGGGAACAGCGTTATTTCAAAGGCCTTTGAACAGACCTCAAAGCAATACTCCCTGATTCAATATCACAGTATTATTTAGGAGCAGTTACTATACCTCCTAGCCCTGAAGAGCTCTACGCCTGTGCCTCTGATAACAATGAAGGAAACACAGGGTCCGTCTTCATTCATTTCTGTAACCCCACCTCTCTGAATATGTTTCTGCCTTCCAACACTGTAGCTCTCTGTGTCTTCTCATTGTATCCTGCAACCCTGGCTAGCCAAAGGAGCATGTTGACTTTCAGCTGACAGTAAACAATTCCCCCATGAGAGCATAATATGAGATTCATGCCATCTCCCTAGGTAACACTCGAGCGACCTGAAGGCTTCCAATCCACGAAGCCAAGCCAAACACTGTGGTATGGGACTGCAGATCGATACCTCTTACAGTCACAACAAAAGTTTTATCAACCAACACAGAAATAGTTTGGGAAATACACAATTTCTAGAAGATAGATATTATTCTCATGTTAGGTTAGCTTCGCATAAAGGATGGAAACAGCTAGCCCGGCTCTATTAAAAGGTGCAAAATCCAGTTTCCAGCACTTCCTAAGCTCACTAATTAATACGGTATATAACTTGAGTCTACACCTGACAGGTAACAAACTGGTCTTGGCGTTTTTTACACTTTCTTTCTACATATTAAACAAATGTGTTAATTAGTGAGCTTTAGGGGCGGATTGGTCTTCCCATCTAAGTCTAAGTGAATGAGTACATTTCCCTTTTGATTTATCTTATTGTAAAGGCGGTTATGTTGTTGTTTCCAACCCCTGGACTTCTAAATATGTCTGCACTGTCCTTGTTTGGCATGAATGAATGTACGCCTACTGACACTGGTCTCATGGGAGTGCTGTGGTGGCTTCCTTGGTAAGACGTGTACCATATACTCTGCAGTCCCCAATTAGATTTTTGGCTGGGGACCTTTGCTGAATGTCATTCGCCCTCTCTCTCTCCTTCTCTCCTATTACTTCTCTACAGTGTACCTTGAAACAAAAGCAAAAAGGCCTTGAAAAGTGGTAAAATAGGACAGAATTAATCAGTAAAAATTGATAGATTTTGGTAACTGCCATCATGGTCACAACAAATATCAGTTGGCAGGCAGGCAAATGTTTTTGCTACATTCACTTCATTGCATTTGAGTGTGTTTGTGGTCAGGGCTGTCACTTGTCAAGTATCAGACAGCATGAAATTGACTATAAATGCCTGAAACAGTCACTAAAATCTGAATAAAAAGCATAAAAGCATGGCAGTATCTCCTATATCGCTGCCATAATTTAATGGAGAGAGAGCTCCTGGTGAAGTTGCTCAGATGTGTCTATGGGGAAATTGATAATGTTTTCAAAATGTAATTTCTGTTGGTACTACTTAATGCTATAAACTGCCGTTTAGGGCAGTGGTTGTGTTTAGCATCAGCCCCTTTATGTTTATTGAAGCCAGTTTTGAGCATTGGATAAGCAAATGTACATAACATCATCACAGACTTCCGAATATTCCCTGAAAGACTTTAACTCTGCAGATTTTAAAGATATAAAACCTCCATCTACACTACACTAACAGGAATAAAACATATAAATCTAATTCTTAGCATGACAGCAATTAACACACAATCAAACAGCCTTTGCACAAGACAGCCTTAAGTTTCTTTAAAAAGATTTAATGGACTGAGAGAACAACATACTTTTAACTAGGGAAAGTGTGTTTTTCATTTAGCAACCTACAATCAACTTTGTCCCGCTGCACATTCCTGGTCCCGTCTCCACAGTAACAGCACTCAAGCAAAGACTATTTGGAATCATGTGCCACTTTGCAATCCCACTTTTATCTCAAACATATAGGCAGTGAATGGAAAATTAGGGACGGAGGGCAACAGTTTTCACTTTAAGCAAACTATACTGGATGTCAAAGCACAGACCGCAAACAAACGCAACCATACGTCTTCTCATTATTGTCAAGAATCTGTTTACTTTAACAAGAGGACAGTGGAAAACGAAGTGAAACACTAGCAAGATTTTTTTTTTTGGTGAAAAGGAAAAAACACACGAACAGGACTTTGTCATTATACATCAAACTGTTTCATTTGCTTTCACAAAGGACGCATTTACAGCACAGGCTGCAAACAGCTTCAAGTGAAAGGGCAATGCATATATTATCCAACAAGAAAGGGCATTGCATACATTATACAATCAGCATCTGCGTCTCATCTAAACTGAACACACTCTACCGCTCTGGTCACCTTGTAAACTGGATGATTTCACTACGAGGCACAGCTCGCTTTCAACGCATTTTCAAAGCAAGTTTTGCCTAGCTCCATATTACCACCTCCGCTGCAATATGGCGTTCACTTTCAAGTGGCAATGCGCAAACTAATTGCCCTGTAATCTCCACTAGTTGAAAATCACTCAAGGATTGGGCATATTGAGCTAAATTGATCTAAGACAGACTGATCCATCTGGACGTCAGCATATCTAACAGACACAAATGTATGTATGTGACCAAAATCAATATCTACAGTAGTGTGGTAGAATAATATAGATAAAGATAAACTGGGTTTAACAGCAGTCTACCTTTACTCTTCATCTATGTTCAATTAAGCACAGCCCATCATCCCTCCCTGCCTCTTCAACACATTGGTTTTTACTGCTCTGGGGCTAATTTAGTAGCAGTGTTTGGCTGCAGACACTCTTGACTGCAGATTCTTGACTAGAGAGACACAGGTCAATGTCCTAAATCCTTCCATTCAAACCCTCAAGGCATTTTTCACTGAAAATGGCTCCCATCCTGCAGCGTAAGATGAAGTCATACCAGAGTGCTGAAAAAGACCTCCTGTCTGTCTACCTGAGCTTGTGATCAATTGCGGCTCAGCTTCCTGATTTGCGCAATCTTCCTTAATCATCCCAGACGATAGGAAATGAAAAGACAGTTACTCATTGACAGAAAAAAATAAACTTTTATGTCTTTATATCAAGCGGCTGTTGCCTGTAAGGTGTGTCAGGATGAATGTGTGGAGACATGCCTGGGTTTGGCCAGATAGGGATCGTTTTATTACTCATTTGTTTGGACTAACAATTTGAAAATGACCTCAAATGGGTTCAGTTTAGCTGACCTTACTTCTTTGGCTATATTGCACGAGGAGTTATAATCCTCACAACCTTCCTCACTCCTGACCCACATACATGTACTGCTCTACAGCCACACTGTCAGCTGAGGGAGTGTGTTCAGTGTGAGTGCTAGCATCTTTTAAAAATGCCATGGTTTTAGAGCACCAGCTGAAAAACATTTCTGAAAAGGAAATGTTTTCTTAAAAAAGGGTCTGCCACTACATCTGCTACTTGGCACAGAAAATGGGCATGGGCCCTTGAAAATGCATATTGGTTGACCTCTATGGCCCCAACATGTAAAGCTGTAGCCAGCCACTTATGGCGTACAGGCCCTCACAAGTACAGAGCATGCTTCCTCCCCAGCACAAAATGGTGGAGAAACAAACCACAGTGGTGGCTGGTGAAGGAACTCTCATAAGCTATGAGATGAAGGTATGATGAAGGCTAGATGAATAGACCGGGGGCTAAAAGCTAATGCTAGAGTATTCAACAGCAGAATGTCCAGCCTGCTCTGTTTCTGCTGACTCTTGGAGTTCATTAATATGTTAAAACCTGGAAAGCTTTTAGTATATCAAAGTTCAGTTTTGTCGCTCCGGGTCTTTTAGTTCCATATCAGTCAAAAAATCACTTGACTTTTAGCAAATTTTCCGATTAAAGCCAGGAATGGTACACTTGGTCTACAGCAGGAGAAGGGGGCCCAGAAAATAAAGAGTCTTGATAAGAGTAAATTAAGATGGCACCAAGCCAGTAACCACAGAGCTTTTAATAACATGGAGAATGTCTGGGCAAACAGTTGCCATGGACTCCCTGAGTAGTCTGTCAGTAAAGGAACCATATCTGGAGAGGAAGATGTGGCTTGCATACAAGAGTTTTGCTCAAAATTGGCGTAAATGAGATCAGGGTTGCATTCAATAAACTGAAATCACAGACAGCACTTTTAACATAATTGCTATTTCTTACAAAACGAGTAACTTGCTTGTTTCTTGTGTGCTTTGGGAACTTTTAGTCAAGTGGGCAGCAAGCATGGCCTTTTTGCCTGTTACAAAATACAACATTTGTTCAAATTTGTTAGATACACCTACTCAATGAGAATCACTCACTGCCTTCTTACAACCACCAGCGAGCCTGATGCTTTCCACGGCAACACTACGTTACCCACAAAGTAATATTTGGTCGTTAGCGGGTTGTTGTGGATGCCACCGTAGGAGGAATACACTACAACACAGATAAAACCATGCAATAGACTGATGTACTCTTAACAAACACAACTGCGCGGGTTTACAATTATGAGCGTTGAGTTAAACACGGAAAGACTTGAGCGGTCTTCCCTTACTACTTCCCACAAATTCCATAACTGAAGGTGTGTGGCTCCTGGCATATTTCCTCACACCACTTTTTCATTTGTTTTCTAATTTTAACCATTCTGGTTAAGATTCACAGCATGCAGCTGCAGCACTGAGTATATAGCGGGGTGTGCACCCGTGCTTATATTTCCTTTTAGAAGCAAAATATTCTAAATGCATATGGTACTCTTAAAGACCGCACCCTTCATCTAGTGAAATCATAGGAGGGGCATTACCACCTTGGCTGTATTTAGTTGTCTACTGACCTCAGATGTAATCCATAATAACAGGACCCAACCCAGGACAATCCTATCATTGCACTTCTTGATAATCACTTAATATAGGCCTCTGGGATTAAGTAGAAGATCAGACTAGGTTCCCTGAGTCTGTACCCTACACAGGATATTGAGTTGGCTAGTCACTAGCCTGCATGGGGCACATCAAGACTAATACTGCTGCGGTTCGTCTTAAATCTACACTATTCCTTAAGAGTCAGTTTAGTACATAAATAACACTGAAACAACATAGAACACTGCTTGTAATTCTTGCACAATAGCAAACAGTCACTAGTTCAATCACGCAACTCTGTTCATAAAACAAAATCATATTACAAATCAAATATCCCACCACACTACCCCAGAAACAATCACAAACACACCACAGTTGTCACACAGCCCTGGAGGACAGATCCTTCATAAAGGCTCATCACCTCATGCTAAATTTACCAAGCCGGAGAATGTATTTCCCAACAGGTTCACTGAGGAGAGACTTTCTGTCACCTTATTGAATAATTCACATATTTGATTTATAATAAACATTAAACTAAATATATAAACCACTTTTACAACAGTGAAAGTTAGCAGCGCGCTAATAAACATTGCATTTTCCACCAGCTTTCTTATGTAGATGTGAAGCTCCGAGGTTACACGTACCGAGAGAAATATATGTATTATGCATCAGGTTTCGCTGCCTCGTTTAGACATAAAATATGTAGAATGCAGAGAGAAATTACATTTCAAATAGGGAAAGAAAGTTACATTAGGCCACTCGAGAATGGGGGTACCAAGTTTTAAAAAAGGAGAGGCAGCCAGCCAAGTCCAAAACATCCAAATCAGTTGATTGCTAGGTTTTTGGGCAGGAACTCCTGGAATTCTAGACTGCTTATTTTGAGCTAATTTGAGTCAGCTGTTAAAATCATTCTGGGCAGCTGAGTAAGTATTAACATATTTTCTTCAAAGATAATAAGCACACAAATCTGACTTCAGTACAGTGCCATTCAAACATTTTTGTTTTGAATGCTATTGGATTATTTTACCCTTGGGCCCAACAGATATGGCCTTTGTCTAAACTGAAACAATTTTAAAAAGCGTATTTTTACACCAAGAGCATGACTGAAGAAGGAGGAGGTGAAACCACTATAGAAACTTCTTTGTACTGCAGTAACTACTCAGGAATGTCCACACAGGTCTGAGAGACAGCTGGTCCATCTGTTCCTGCCGTCAGCTCTCCCAAAGAAGAAAAATGCCTGGAATCAGGAACCTTTCCCATCTCCCTTTACCTTATTGTTCCACACAGTGACGTCTTGACGGAAGAAACTTAAGCTGCATTAAACTTTCCTTATACAAATTATTTCAAGCTGATGCACTCTGAAATTAACACAAGCTGCACATTGCTCTATAGTGGCACCGAGAAAAGAGACTCACCAGTTTCCTCATCAATAGTGAATACCCCCAGGCCGGATCCATCTCGAATGGAGTATCGAATCTCTCCATCTCGTCCTTTGTCTTCATCTTCAGCTGTTACAGTCATCACAGAAGTCCCAACAAGTGCATCCTCTTTTATAAATCCCTTTTCCACAAACGATCTGAAAAAAGGCCTGTACAGATTCTCATTCACGTCCACCACATCCACCTCAATGAAACAGGTCGACGACAAGGACATGGGTTTCCCTTTGTCTTTAGCTTTCGCCGTTAGATTGTACACCTGTTTGGTCTCGTAATCTAGATTTTGCACGATTCGCAGAGCTCCGCTGAGTTTGTCGACTTCGAAATTCCCGTCTCCGTTATCAATAAGGCTGTATCGTACCTGACTGGAAGGTCCAATGTCAGCATCATGAGCTTCCAACCACATGATTACAGTACCGACAGGAAGGTCTTCCCTCACCTTCACGCGATAGTTAGGGGGGACAAATTTAGGTGGATTGTCATTCACATCTTCCAAAGTGATTTTAAGTGGTACTGTGGACACTAACTGAGGCTCACTCACGGCCTGGTCACGTGCGGCGATCTTCAACGTATAGACTGGGTGGAGTTCACGATCCAACGGTTTCGTCACAGTCACCACACCGGTCTCCTCGTTGATCGCGAAATGATTTGTGCCTCCCAAAATTGAATACTTCACAACTCCATGATCTCCTTGGTCCTTGTCTGTTGAATCCACCTGGATAATTTCCGTCCCAACGGGTGTGCTCTCACTTATTTCAACTGAATACGAATCTTGCAAAAACTGTGGGCTATTGTCATTGGCATCTAGTATCTTAACACCCAGAAGACGGGATGAGGATTTCTGCGGTATGCCAAGATCATAAACTGTGATGTTGAGGGTGTAATAGTCTGTCGTTTCTCTGTCAAGAGGAGAATAAACCAAAAGCCAGCCTGTCTCCATATCGACTATGAAGCGACTTTCTGTGTCTCCTCCGGAAATAACGTACACAAGTTTCCCATTGAAGCCGCTATCTGAGTCCGTGGCACTTAAATGGACAATCCGGGCCCCAACAGGGAGGTCCTCTTTGACTTCAATAACACTGGGAAAAGATTCTGCAAACTGGGGAGCGTACCGGTTGATTGAGTGAATGTCCATTAAGTTGTCATCTGGCTCAGTCTGCGTGTGGATTTTGCTGCCTTGAAGGAGCTTTTCAGCCAACATGGTAGCGACGCCAGTTTCAACACACTTTAACTGGACAGGCTTGCGTGCCGTGATGACAGTTATGTTCATGATCATTGGCCGAGTCTCGTGTTCGCCATCCGTCGCAATGATTTGTAAACTATGAAGGGACACTTTAGCTGCCTCTCCCTCACTCAGTGTGTGCTTCAGTGACAGCACGCCAGAGTTTGGGTTCAGTTCAAACAGATCAAGATCATTCCCAGCTTTAATATTGTACCGTACTAGCTGCAGTTCATCAGCGTCTATGGCAGACACTGTTGTTATCTGCTCTCCCACACCGTGATCTCTCGGCACAGTCACTTCACAGTCTACATTTTCAAACAGAGGCTTATTGTCATTCAGGTTATTTAATGTTATGGTGACTGATGCCTCCACCTCCCTCCGGAAAGGGGATCCCCAATCTGATGCCCTGACTTTGAGACTGTAAATCCTTGGCATGAGCTCATAATCTAGGACCTCAGCGGTACTGATGACACCAGAGAAGTAGTCGATGACAAATGGCTGAGGGCTCAGATTGGTAATGCTGTAGGTCACGTAGCCATTCTCGCCTTTGTCGAGATCGGTGGCTTTAACCGTTATCACGCTGGTCCCTGTGGGTACATTTTCATCAACACTAGCCTTGTAAGATGTCTGCTGGAACTCAGGTGCATTGTTATTCACATCAATAACATCAATGAGCACTTTTGTTGCTGCTCTTTTGTCAGTGGTGATGACGTCTAGCTCAAATCGGGGAGTGAAATCAGCATTGATTGGTCCGGCAGTGCTGATTAAGCCAGTATCTGGATTTATAGTAAATCTGTTCTTGTCAGATTTGTGTCTAAAAGCGTATTTTAGCTGTGGATACTTTGGCACAGCTGTTACCATAGTGACAGGTGTATGAAGAGGGGCAAATTCACTCAGATTGACTCTGTAAATGGCCTTTTCAAATATAGGAGGGCCCACTTTGAACTGTGCTGAAGTGACATGTACCAGTTTAACAGATGAAAATTGAGGGGGGCTTCCTTTGTCCTTAGCCTGTAAAGTGAGGTTATATCCAAAAGGCTGGCTGTCCCAGTCCACATCTTTGACTGCTTTGATTTTATACTCCTTGCTCCCGGGGCTGGTTCTCACAGCCTTGAACTGCTGAAGAGGATCGCCAGCCACGATGCTCAATGATGCTATCTCTCCATTTGGTCCGTGGTCGCCGTCTTCCACCGTCACGATAGCATAAGTGGGGTCATGGTCTGCATCTGAGGGCGCCAATGTTACAGCAGTGATTACAGGTGCATGCTCGTTGGCCTGCTCCACTCTCACTGTGAGTTTGGCCATGCTACTGAAGCCGCTGCTGCCGTAAAGCTTCATCCCTCTATCCACTGCGAGGATCTCCAGTTCGTACAGCTTCGTCTCAGAGAAGTCAAGTTTGCCGGTCAGCGTCACCACGCCGCTTGTTGGATGAACTGCAAACATGTCCGTCCACTCTCTGAAACTGTAGTAGTATTCTCCATTCGTACCGATATCTGCATCCGTGGCCGTGACCTTGGCCACGCTGGTGCGTATGGCCGTGTTCTCAGGTAGAGAGATGCTATAGGATGTTGGGGAGAAGAGAGGCCTCAGATCATTGGTGTCCAGTACCTGCACCTTAACTCTGGTGCGACATTCCACATTAGTGCTCCTCTCTGAAGCTTTAACAGTCAGCACGTAGTGGTCTTTAACCTCCCGGTTCAGAATGGCAGTGCTGCCTCCTTTGGTCCTTATTCGCAAAAAACTGAAATCTCCCAGCAGGTAGTCCTCTGCTTTGAACAAGTTCTCATTGTCTCCAGAGATGATTTTGTACCGTATCTCCCAGGCTGGATCTGAAATATGGATCCCCATCTTGATGTGACTCTCTAAGTAAGTCTTAGCAGCAGAGTTCTCATATATGGTGGCATTGTAAACTGGGTGGGTGAATTGCATGGAGGCGGCCCTCCCCGTCCTTTGGTTCCCCGCGCAGCCACAGAGGAGCTGCAGGAGCAGCACAAGCAGTGAAACCAAGTGCTTCCCCATTATCGTACCGTGATCTTCACAGAACCACCTGGAAACAAACAAAATGTCTTTGTTAGTATTGGAACATTTAATCATGCAAATACATAAATTAAGCCTAATACAATAAAAATAGCATATAACCACAAGAAAACATCTTTTTTTTTAAATCATCCCCCATGGAAAGAGACCGTAAAACCATACTCCTTTCTTCACTGTCTGTGCACTTTCCAGACGCCTGTAAATGTCATGACAAGTGATGCCTGGGCTGATAAATGGCTAAATAGGTTCCATGTGGAAATAAGATAGAGCAGAGCAGTCAGTCAGGTGATGAGATCTAAGCCTCCAGTGCTCCAATGTCTGCACAATGCCAGATGACAACTCTCTTTCTAACAGAGGAGCCTCATTTATCCACCACATCAGCCTAATGAGCTCGGAGAGAGGAGGAAGCGGCAATATGAAAACATGTACATTTTTTATTTCTTTATTGGTGCAAAAAAAAATTAAACTAAAACCATGCAGTACAATTTGATTTCTGCTCACCCACACATCATAAAAAAAAATCTAATTTACACAAGCAGCTACAGCTATGTAACAGATTAACTTGCAAGGATGTATGACTTTTCTGCCTGTAATATGAGCAGGTACACAAATTGGCTCCTTTCTCTCTCCTCAGGCTGTTAAGATGACTCTGAGACTGCCTTAAAATCGCAGATTCATTCGTTTACAGCCCGCTTTACGACGCCTGGGGCTGCGTGGGAGTCCGTACAAAGACAAATAAAAAAGAAAAAGCCCGAGACGTTGCTATGTCTGCGAAGGAGTGCTCATCATAAAACAAAGATTATTTACTTTTGGCGTGGTCCAAAATGACGGTGCCGGTCTGGGTTTAGTTATTAATGCTTTATGCGGGGTTAATAAGTGACAAGAGTCGAGCTGAAGTCACCTTAAATCTGAAAACTACCCCCCCCTCACCCACCAGGTACAAAAGGACCATCTGCCTGTGGGAGACCATTGTAAAAAAAAAAAAAAAAAAATCAAAGTAACTAAAACTTGCAGTTCATTTTTTTTTAATGAGACAACAAAACGCATTCAGCATTAAGACAAACTCTGCGTGTGTGCAGCAGCTCGCTGGTGCCTTCGCATGAAAAATGAGACAGTTTTGAAGAAGTCAGGAGCCTCCAGACTGTTTCATTTCTAACCCCATCCCCCAACCAACTCTGAGCCATTCACTTCAAGCCGGAAAAAAAACGCTGCTTGGAAAGACAACGACACCTCTGCAACACGAAACAACGCACAAACTGGCGGCAGACCGAGTAACAAGCACGGAGACTTTGGTAAAACTCTAGTTTTGTTGGGGCTAAACTTCCCCCAAAGAGGGTGAGAGAAAGCAGCGGCGGCGGCAGCAGCGGGTCGGTCGGTCGGTTTCTTTCTCAGCTCACAATAGCCCGACCTAACCTATCTCAACTTTTTTAAACGCTCACAAAGACGCCGGAGCTCAACCGACGACCACCGAAAAAACACAAAAGCGGCGGCTCACGTACCTCTTCTCTTACTCGTGTCGCATATTTGGAGGTTTTGCATGTAGTTTGTGTAGTCCAAATCTCGGCATGGTAATACGTGGACTTGTCTCCTCTCTCTCCGTTACTCCATCTACCACCACCACCACCACCAGGCAGCAGGCAGGCAGGCAGCCTCTCTCTCTCTCTCTCTCTCTCTCTCTCTCTCCCTCTCTCACACACTGGATCTGCCCGGTATCTCTCCGCGCTGCGCACGTCCGGATCTACTTACCGGCTGGCAGCAGGATAAAAAAACCTTTCCGCTCTGAACCTGAACCCAGTACCCGGCGAGAGTTTGCTTTGATTTACTGTGTCTGCATTCTACATTTATATATAAAATATTAAGAAAAAAAGGGAGCCGAGGGGCTGCGCTCAACTAAGTCACATTAATCTTAAATCTCATAACCACTATTTCACCTAGAGCCCCAAAGGTAACCTTTTCTTTATTATGAATGTCCTTTAACAACATTATTCCCTAGTAAAACTTTAATGGGTCGTGTTGATTGTGGTTATACCACCAAGATGTAAGGTGTTATTGTTTTATTTTGCTTAAATTGTTCATTTTTTGGCCATCAGGGCGCATGGGATGTAGGGCAGATTTAGGAAAATGTGACTTTTTTCCACCCATGCATTCATTATAGTTCCATTTGATTGGTTAAAAATACAAAAAAAAGATATATTAAAATAACTTGCATGAAGTCATCTTAAGGTTAGATCAAAGCAGGTGAGATATCCTCACAAAGCAACTCTCATCCTTCCCAAATGGGACTAACCGGGGAAAAAATATGTTCAGCATGACCTGAGGCTGTTGATTAGAAAATACTATAACTATAGCTCCAATGAGATAATAATTTATTCTCCCTGTGTTGAAAATTGACCCTTGGAATCACGTCATAATTTTGTTGTCAGCATAAAAAAGGTGGATAAACTTTCATTTGGCGGATGAAATCGCGGTTCAGGGCATCCCTGATGATGATAAATAGACTAATAATATTTGAAAACGCCAAGTTCCTCGCGCGTGTTGCTGCGTTTTGTGTCTTAACATTAATTCTGGAGATTTTCTTCTACTACTTTCTCATTATTCTTACTAATGTAATTGTTTTTTAATAGCCTGGGTTTAAGCAGGAAATGCAGTGCCTAGCAGTGCGTCCCGGGGTGTGTATTTTGGCATTAGAGCAGGGTGACTGATGGTAGAGGTACACTCGCCATGAAGGCGCTGATCCCATCAACCCCCCTCCCTCATGCCGACTGCTTCTCAGACCCAAAAAGCTGCACCACGTTCCCTCTACAGGAACTCGGGAGTGTGGCTGCTATGCGATTGATGGCGCTGTCTCACTGCTCTTGCCCGGACTGCAGCTGGTGCGCCTGCAGAAAAGCCTGTGCTGCATGCGGGCTTGTCAACTTGTCAACTTGTACGGTTCGTGTCTATGCAGGCGTGTGCGCGCTAACCGTGCGCATTTGTGCGTTTTAGTTGTTTGGCACAGGCAGAAACGCTCACTTCCCCCCCCCCTTCCATCTCTCCAAGATGTTTCGACTTGCACGCAAAGTTTTAAGAGTCATTTTTAGATCCGAAAACCGTGAGCCCGACGCTTCTAATTTTACTTAAAGCTACTCACCAGACCAGCTGGATGCGCGCCGGCTGCCGCTCCAAACTTCGCTTCACATAAATCCTGGCAGTTTTTGGTAAATGTGTAGATATATTTTTGCAAGCATCCCTCAGACGAGGCAAGGCTTCTGTTTGAGGAGAATCCGTCCCCCCCTTCCTCTCCTGTTCCTCACAGTCTTCAAGAGCCTGCTGCTGTTCCGATCCGCTCAAAGAGTCATCACACTTGGTGGCTTGATACAGTAGAGCTGTAGGCTACGGTTTGCCTCGCTCCTCTCCTCCACGGCGGCTCAGGTGGAGTTGCATAGTGTTGCTGCCTTCAGGTGATATCGGAAATATCGCAACCCCGATAGGAGCGCGCAAGAAGACAAAATAAATAAATAAACGAATGAGTGAAGAAACAGCAAAGTCGTTGTTTTTCTTGCTTGCATTAGTCCCAGTCGGAAAAGTGACAGAGCTACAGAGAGAGGGGGGCGGAGTGAAAGAAAGTCACATCAACAACCGAAGGAGAAAGTGATGTTTTAGATTATTAGCCCATGTGTTTTTGTTTTGGCTTTCTACTTGCTCTCATTATTTCTCAAGCCAGTGTGCTCACTTGAATGAATGAATTCAGCTGTGAACTGTAAGTCTGATGCACAGTGGCGCTCTAATTTGAGACATTTATTTCAAGATAAACAGCCATAAAACCGCACGTTTCCTCCGAGGATCGATTTTTATGTCACGCATTTACTGTAAGCGCTCCAAAGTCATTTGAAAACCCACAAAGTTTGAAAGTTTGAGCATATCAGATCTCCTTGAAGGCATCCAGGATCTGACACCTTCAGCTTGAGACATGGCTCTGACGTCATGCATGCCTCCCTCATACCATGCATGCACAGCTCAGTGTGCTGTCTGCAGCTTAGCTGTGTTTATTCTCTCCAAAAAAAATCTGAATCATCATCACAGCATTTACATTTTTTTTTTTTTTTTTTTTTTTACACTTTCTCACATCGCTCCGTTCATGCTCTGAGTCTCTCGCAAAAGCCGGCGTGTCCTATCTGTGAATGCACTTGAGCATCAGAGAGGCAAATGTCTTCATTCAGCTCCCCGAACATGTGGTTAACAGCTAAACTCGACACCGTGTTGTGAAGTGGCTGCCAAAAAATGCCAGAGCAGAGAGAGAGGGGCTGTTTGAGCCGGCGGTCCAGCGTGAGAATCTCTGCCTAATGTCCATTCAGCACTGGCTCATTAAAGTCACATTTGCCCACAGGCTGAGTAAACGAATGAGACCTATGGGTTTGGTGTGTGTGCGTGTGTGTGTGTGAGTGTGAGAGAGAAAGGAGGGGGGGGGAGGTTGAGCTTGTGTGTCAGAGAGCAAGTGTGTAATGTTTCATCTCTCTCTCCTCTCTTGGTCTCCCCTCTATCCTGCTCCCAGTTTTGTTCTAGACAATGTTAGGTATCTGAAACAGCTTTCTCCCTCACCCCCCTCCTCGCTTAGCCTCGCCTCTGATCTGCCTGTAAAGCTTTAATTGAATTCAGGTCAGGTGATGCCGAGGGCTGGTTCCACTGCTTTGATCTCACCAAGTGTTTGCAGTCCTGGCTGCTGGGGGTCAGGTCCTCGTGCTGTATGGACCTTATGGATGTATAGTGTTTGCATTGGGGAACATCTCCAGCCTAATAACAAGTTAAATCAACTCTGGCAGTGGTGGAGGAAGTATGCAGATCCTTTACTTAAGTAAAAGTAGCCCTAGAACTGTAAGAAATACTCAAGTACAAGTTAAAGTTCTGCACTGAAAAGTTAATAAGTATAATGGAGAACGTAAAGTATTAAAAAATAAAAGTACTCCATGTCTATGACAATAAAACTGCCCACTGTGACTCTTATAGATTATTATTACTCATCTATTATGTAAAAGTGGAATTTTACTGTTAGTTGAGATGGAGCCAGTTTTTTGTAACTATTTATTGTAGGACTGAGATTTTCATTATGGATTCATGCAGCACTGGCCACAGGTCAGAATGGAGCCCTGGGCGCTTCATATGTAGCAGTTAAGTAGCTCAAAATATTACCTAAGCACAGTACTTGAGTAAATACTTGATGACTGATGACTGACACATCAGTTATGTTTCTGCATCATGTGCCATGTTGGTGTGAGAGTCAGTCAGTGTGAGTGCCTCATTATGACAGAGTCTGTAGTATGCTGCATATTTTCTCTCATGTAACACTGCAGGCTCAATTTCCTCTTAAAATCACACTAATCCGCCACAGATTGTCCTCATGTTGTTGAGAGATGTTGGGAACGGGCAAGGGCTGGCGTGCTGCGTGAGTTACTTCTCCTTTCCCCGTGACTAATGTCTTAAGCTGAAGGTTCCCCCTGCAACTTGAAACTGGATAGAGATCAGGAAAAGATACAGATGATTTGTAGTGCGCCTGCAGCAATAGAGCACCCAGGTATCTGTTTCTCCCACCATCCAATCTGTGTAGAATCTGAATCCTGAGGCAGAGCTTAACTGTAAGGAAGATTAGAATAATTCAATATCCACCCTGCTGTGGTGTCCTAAAGTAAAGACACTGACCCTCTCGGAGCTTGTGCCACTGTTAGAGAAGAGAATACGTTCAATACAATGCATCACGAAATGAACCACTACCCAAAGAAGTAATATTTTGGGCTTCAAAATGAAGCATTATTTTGTCACACAATATGCCTACATTTTGGGGGGGAAATAATGTAAGAATTGTGCGGGAAATAATAATAAACAATTGACATTTCCCCTGCAGCTGGAGACAAACTGCTGTGCTCTGAAAATAAAGTCTGCTGCCTCGAGCAAAGCAGGAGATTATCTTAGCAAAGCCCCTTGGTTTTAGCAGCTTCCGTAATTACCTAAAAAAAAATGACACGGGAATACACTATGCTATATCTGGAGCGACCTGTTTGGAGAGTTAACATGACTGCATTATTTATTTGGTGTTGTTACTTTAAGAGAGTGCGCAAGTGAAAAATATAATGTGTGAAATAGATTAGCGCACTTCTCTCTGCATGCAAGACCATCATGAAAACCTGTACCGTGCCCTCGGGGAAATCAATAACCCCCTTTTTTCCTGCTTATAAACTCTGCGTTTGACTCAGGCGTGGGTTACATTTCAGGGCTCTTTGTTATTCGCTGGTTCATCATCCAAATAAGATGGCCGTCCCTGGAGACGTCCCCAGGTGGAGCACAGTAGGACATTCAAAATGTGTTTTAAACAGACCGTTCACCTTATTAGCCCCAAGAACAGGACTTCTCTGTTCTAAAACGGTATAAAACTGTTGAAATACAGCAATATTTAGAGGAATACTTAAACATTTTGGGATATTCACTTTCTTATTGACTGTTTTATGAGAACATTGATCCCACTGTCATATCTGTTTATTAAATATGAAGCTATAGCCAGTTATCTTAGCTTATAAAGACTGAAAACAGGGAAACAGCTAGCCTAGCTCTGCTCAAAGGAAGACAAAATCTACCAATCATCACCTCTGAAGATTACTAATGTTGTTTGTTTAACCATTAGAGAAGCTGGCAGGTGGATTTTGTCTTCTTATTTAACTCTTGGCAAAGCAACTGTTCTGAATCTCTGAATTCACACACAAAGTGTGGGCGAGATGAGAAGACTGATGCCACACGCATACAAATACAGGATAAATATGTAGCTGGAATCGGCAGCTAGTTAGCTTAGCTTAGTATATTGATTGGAAATGAGGGGCCTGAGGTAGCAAAACCTTTGCAGCACCTGTAAAGCTTTATATAGCTTGTTTGTATAAATGCAAATACAACAATCTGCGTTCATTAGTGAGGTGTTAAGCAGAGCAAGGCTAGCTGTTAGCCACTGTTTCCGGCCTATATGCTAAGCTAAGGGAACAATGTGTATCGCGTGTATCGCATCCAACTCTCGACTCATGTGGAAGTGTTCCTTTAAGCTTATCAGAGACCTATTGCAATAGTCATGTGAAGCTCAGATGCATTAAAACATTAGATTAGAGTTCTCTCTTCTTGTTGAATCACCCCCCACCCCCCACCCCCCCTCTCCGGAGACTCTGGAGTGATGATTGACTGGTTGGTACAGTAGGTGGCTTGGGGAGATAATATCTTAGAAGAGTGTATTCTGAACATATCATGACTGCTTAACATATGCGGCGCAGTCTCTCTGTGCAAGTGCAAGCTAAAGTAGAATAAATTGTTATGACTGAGGATAAAGTAATTTAATCTGCTTTAACATGCAGACTGGCTCTCTGGTCCTGCAGTCTATACTGTATATTATTGTCCCACATAATCAGCGTGTCAACATTTGTCAAATGTGGGTCTACTTTTTTTTCTGAAGCACACCTCCTTCAGCTTTCTCTCTTGGGAGGCCGGCTCTTTGATGTGATGTAATATGTAAAGGCGGTTTGGGATAGAAAAAAAAAAATTAAACACAACACAGACTGATATTTTTTGATGTACTATATTCCACCAGTCATTTTTTTTTCTCTTGCTAAATCCTAATCCCACAGAAATTGTGTCGGGATTATACACAAAAGGCGCATTTTGGACATGGATTTGCATGGATGGATTAGTAAAGCCTTGTAATGGAGGCTCGTGTTTGCAGAGAAACCTCCATCTTCTTGTTGTTGCACATTTAAATGAAGCGGCGCTCCACTTCATGTTAACACGCACATTACTCATTTCCCACCCTGGGAGCACATCATTTCACATTGCCATGAAAGTTGTGAATTTGTATATATCAGCAAGAAACAGATGCCCAAGTCAGAATGTGTCTGCTTCACGAGGACAGTTTCACATGTCAACAAGCCACTCAAAACAACAAATACCCAATGCTGCGTGTTCATTTACAGCTCAGGGCTTTAAGACAGTGATACAGAGGATTGGGAGTGCTTTGAACCCCTGAGGATGATGTTGCCTTTCACTCTCCCCCAGCCCCCATTTTCCCGTCAACAAACTGGTGCTCAGAAAATAGCAAATTCCAAATTAAATGAAACTATTAAGCACTTCACAGTGTGTTCATTCAGGTCTCCACAAGACACTGCCTCGCTCTTCAAGCGCATTCTTTGTACAAAAACAAGCCAATCACAGTCCTCTGGCAGTCATGTATTATGTATTTACAGACACATTTGCTTATCTAATAGGAGCCATATCGCGTCTCAGATTTAGACAGCTTAGGGAATGCCCTGAGGCCCTCGCGCTGCTTCCTAATCCTCAGATCTGAGGGATGTTATATCCCTCCTGGGAGTGAATAAAAGGACCTAAAACGACCAAAGTTTCCCTGTTTTTTTTTCTTTCTTTCCATCTTGTGTACAAAACAGAAACACATTTGTGTGACTAAGTGCTGGAATAATGCGTGTTTGTCCTTGGCACAGTCACAGCAGAGGATGGGTGCTTGGTCCTTGCCTGCAGACAATATTTTGTGTGATCACATCTGCAGCAAACAGACAGGCCACCATGTTCAGACCGTATCCCTTTTCATAGCAGGTACAAATTAAACTTGTGTAATTGCAGGTGTCTCGTTCTCTGTGAATCACCAGTTCTTTACCACAGGTAACCCAAAACGATGAATCACTTTCACACTCAATTAACTAATTTGCTAAAATCCTTTCCCGAATATCGAATTCTAGCTTAGGAACCGTGACTAGGCGCATCTAGTGGCATAAGTCTTTTTCTTTGGTCTTTCCCGAAAACCAAAACAAAAGGATTTGAGGAGTGTATTAAACTGTACCTTTTTCTGTTCTGTCTGTCGTACTAGCCTACTACCCAAACCAAGACCAAGGCGTATATCACTGACTTTTTACTTTATTTTTTAGGGTTATGTTAGAAAAACCTCCCTTTAGGACTTGAACATCCACTTAGGATTAAGGTTAGGGTTTACCCAGTATGTGTGAGCCAGTGCTGGATGTATCATAGTTTAGTATCAAGTTCAGCTAATCTCAGCTCAATCATTAGCTGGATAACAAATCTCATTACCGTAACTTTGGTGTTGGTTTTTTTCTGTAAGGTAAGCAACCAAATATAACTATGTCAGAATGAAATAACGAATCTTGAAGAGAAATCAAATCTTAAATATGCTCTTGCCTGGATTATCAGAAGCAGGTTGCAATGAAGCAGGTTGTTTTAGGTACAGCATATCATATATACAGTATGAACTGTATTTGTAGATTGTGTATGAGTCATACTATTTATATGTTATGCACGTGCACAGGTTGAACCTGAATGTAAACAGCGAGAGTAAATAATTTATAGGTATGGTGAATGTTTAAGATTGCACAGGGACTACACCTGACACTGTTCATCTGGTATTAACTGTTAACCAGAGTGATAGCCTGCGGGGGAGAAGATCGTTTGACTGCCAAAAATAAAACATATGTACAACTTACATTTGTATATTGCAGAATTTACCTCAGCGCCAAGTCCAGCGGCTTCTTTGTGTAGCTTTCTACGCAGCGTTCTGGCTTATTGACCATGAGGGTGCTCACAGTACATTGCATTTTGCCTCAACTGACAGCTTGAATGTACTTATGTACTCAAATTAGCAAGCGTAAGTATGGAAGTACACAAATTGAGACACAGCAAGAGTTTACAACCAACGTATTACGCTAACGATAAGCAGCTAGTTAGCTGACTATGATAAAAATCTGTCACCAGCGGTTATCAATTATAGCCACTTAGAATTGACGAGATCGCTTTTGTCGACCTCCTGTCAGTATTTTGAGTGATAGATATGCCCATTATTTTCGTAAATTGCGTACGTGCATGAACAGAGAGCTCGACAGGTGTAACAACAGTAAATAAGGCAGGAGGGGCTTAGCAGAGAGTCTGTTGCATCCTGTCGATTTGGTTGCCAGATTGTCAGTCAGAAATTTTGTTTCATGCTTTCCTCCGGCTTCCCCTTGTTGCTAACATTCATTGGACATGAAAGATATATTCTCACGGTGCATTATGTGCAAGAAACTGACACCGTGTGATGGACATGAGCTCCGTGTCTTGTCCTTGCAGACTCTCAGCAGGAAAAATAGCAAAGTGCTTCGGTGGCAAATAATCTACCCTCAGGGCATGTTCAGAGAAGGCTGTGCTGATGGCCCCAACAGTGTTGTCATTGTAATAAGGCAATATGTTCCTCTGTGTGCGCCTGTGTGTCATGCACGACACTTTATATAAATGAACTGGCTCCACGATGCCGATTTTAATTGACGTGCATCTGCGCGTCAAAGTCCCCCCTGCAAGACCCAGAGCTAGAAATCAGTGCCAGGACAGAGATGCAAATTAGTCGAGCAGCAGGTGGAGAATGGCATTCATCAATGTTTGATGGGATTCATTCTTTCTTAGTGGCGGTCTGGCGAACTCGGAGTTAGGGCAGCGTGAGGAGAGGATGAGCGAGAGGCAAGCACACGCTGCCAAACCGCAGCGCAAGAGGGTCATTATCGCGTCACATTTTGTCTAAATCAATCGTTCACATGTAAACATTTCAAAAGAATTTGAAAAAAGCCCCAGAAAGAACGGCTCATTCCATTCTCATGAATTCCCTCGTCTCTGCGGGAGTTTGCCAGCTGCCCTGTGAATGAAAAGCCCTTTCTTCACTGTCAATTAAATATAACGCGGTAAAATGTGCCTGTTTGCAATGCTCAGGGTTATTTATAATACATTGGTTTCCACCCTCCGCTCCTCAAAGAATGACATCACACACGGTACTTGGTAACATTTTGATATTTGTTTCCGTGAAGCCTTGTTGCTTTTGGAGTGCGTTCACTCAGTTTGCTGGAGGGCCTTGCGTGTTCTTCCCGTGTTTGCGTGGGTTCTCTCTGGGAACTCCCGCGGCTTCCTCCACCAGTCCAAAAACATGCAGGTTAATTGGCGACTCTAAATTGCCTGTAGGTGTGAATGCCATCACGAATGATTGTTTGTCTCTACGTGACATCGCGGGGCTAGCGGGCTGGCGAGTCCAGGGTGTACCCCGCCTCTCGCCCCCGTGATCCCGATAAGGATAAGCGGTTACAGAAAGAAGTTCAAGCAGCTGCACACGTCACTCAAGTCAGTCAATGATCGTTACAGAGTCATAAGTCGCGCTCATGTTTTACATTTTGTATATGGCTTTTTAAGCTGTGAACAATGGTTTTAGCTCTATTATGTGTAATGCATAATCATATACAAAGGTGACATCATGTGGGATTAAAGACGAAGGTTTCCAAGGCCCTCTGATGTTGCGTATCTAGATTATGTTTAAATCCATTTGGGGCAGACAGCTGTTCACATCTGGCATCAGAATACGTTTCATGTCACTGGAGAACCGTTTAGTTAAATACTTTATTTGAGAGGGACAGAGCATATTAATCACATTTCTGAAAGCACGCCAGAGTTAGCCAGAAAGACTAACTTTCATCCGTAGTCCCCAGGCAGGCAGTAGTTGAAACCACAGATGGTAAGAACAAAAACATTAAAACTGCAATCAACAATGAAAGCGCTGAAAGCAAGCATGTACAAAGAGAGCCCGCACTGCGTAGAGAAGAGAGGGACAGCTCTTGTGATGCACAGAATCAACAGGGATATTGCATCTGTGATGTCACATGTGACTTTCTGAGCAGATGTTTTGAAGTCTGGAGTTGAGTTTGATTTGCTTGCTGTCATCCCGGCAGTTGAAGCCTGCAAATTCAAATTTGGAAATGAGAGCAAAACAAGCAACAAGCAGCAGCTGAAAGTAATAGCCTGAGATGCCTGTCAATCATACACACAAACACAAACACACCTCGATACACACACCCCTTAATATGCTCTTTTTTAAACCATCATTCTCATAAAAATCATCTACGTTGTCATGACACACAAATAGAGCAGGCCTAGACTGTACTTGTTATAATATTATTTACAGAGACATTAACAATTCCCACCATGAGCGAGCACATTTTTGACCCACATCTAACGGTTAACAGGCAGAAACCTTGAGGAGAGGGTCAAGGCGTAGCCATGTTCCATGAGAACTTGAGACGAGGAAGCTGAAAAACTCCAGGAAGGACGGCTAAGTTTGTTATTGATGGGACCTTAATGTGTTCAGATGGACAGAGAGAGAAAGAGAGAGAGAGAAGTCAGCTGTTAGGCTCAGTTAATTGTACCCACATTGAATTAGATTCATGTTATCTTCATGTTTTGGTGTCACCGTCATGCCAGCGTTTGCTAATTTTATGTATACTCACTTGTGATTGGCTGACCCATACATTTTAGCACAAAGACAGAACAGCCCCTGTGGGGTGTCCCTCCCTGCAGAGAAATTACAGTGGAACAGAAGGTACCTTTATGCTCATTGAACAATTCCGCAATCATGATTTATTCATGTTTTTTTGAGCTCTGGGACCAAAAAGGAAACCGTAGACAGAGAGATAGATAGATGAACTATCAACTTCCTGACTGAAGCTCCAATAAAAAAAAAAACAAAGCTACACTGATAACCTGATCACCAAAACACATCACCGTGAGACTGCCGTGAGTACATTTATCCTCGTTTCTGGCTGCTTTCCCTTAGACTGCAGTTATTAGCTATTTAACAGACATTAGACTGGCCCTCATTAGCTAATGATCTGCCACACACACACACACACACACACACACAAAGCTCAGCTGCTGATTCAGCAGAGGATCGTCCAGAGCTGAAGCGCCGCACATAACGCAACAACGTGTACCAGACGGAAGAAATAAAACTTCCACCGTTGATATAATGCAGAGCTAACGCAATTAAATGTCATTGTCTGCATTTGCGCTGGCAAAACTGAAAAGTTCATGGTCTGTTTTTTTTTTCTTTTCTTTTTTTTTTTTTGCTTATCTAATAACAATCACCTCTCAAGTGCATGACCTTTTCCGAGAACGGGGATCAATACAGCTTGCCATGATGCTGCAAGCAAACCACTGTTTGCTTTACCTTAGCGTATCTTTCACTCATTTAAAAAGGTCAACAGACTCTGTTATTCTGATAGGGGGAGAACTATGCCCTTTCCTTTTCGGATTGATCTGAAGGTTGCTGCGAAATGGACTGTACTAGCTCCTGCTATCCATCTTCTCCCTGCGTTATTTTGTACGAATGCCTGCGCGCGTGTGTGTTTGTGTGGATAAGAGAGTTTGTACAGCACGTGTGTGCTCAGGCTTTCGGTACAGTCTGTGTATTGTAACGCTCTTCAAAGAGACGGGTCAAAACAGTGTTTTATCATCAAGCAGGTTCGGCTCTCCTTTGAAGGTCTAACGAACGTTTCTCGCGGCCCGGGTCCCTCTTTGGGTTTGTGTGCAAAACATTACGGAGGCGGTTGTTGCGGGGAGCAGGGGGGGAAGTGGCAACAGCGGCGGCTATTGAAGTTTGGGAAGAATGAAGGCTGAGGATTAGAGTGTTCAAACATCGCTGTCCTGTGCGAGCCTTGATATGACTGCACCTGGGAACAGGCTGTTCTGTACGGTGGCAGTTTCCCAGAGTCCAAGAGCAGTACTGTCAGCGCAACAAGACAAGTCTCTAAAGAGGAAGCGAAATGAGCACAAACAAGTTTTTTTGCGGGGCGGACGTGTAAAGATGCTACTCCTCTGCCACTAAATCCCTTACAAGTCTTGAAATAGACGCAATAGGTTACCTGTACGATCGGCTCAGGCGACTTGCAGCATGGAAAAGGTAAGGCTTTTGTAAAAAAAAAAAAAAAAAAATACAAACCTCGCACGCAAAGAAATTGTAAGCTTACGTCCGACACCGTGACAAACTGCTGCTTTTCTCTGGGTCGCGTTGCTGCCGTCCCGTAATCCTGTTAGGAACGTCTGTCATTTTTTCTTACACAGGGAAAGGTTAGCGTTTTTACAAAATTGTGCTCATTTCATGAAATTGCTGGAGACCAGACTAGTCTTTGTGATGTCAAGAGACAAAGGCTGCTGCCAGAAGGAAGCCGGCATCTTGAAATCGTGGTTGTGACATATTATTATAGGAACGGTAACAAGATCTGTAGCAGCAAGCAGATGTATTAGTTGAGGAAGTGGGAATAAATGTCTGTCCTGGTTTGTGCTGGGCTGCTACAAGTACTAGTTACATATGATTTATTCAAAAGAGAGAAAAAAAGTAAGAATACATTACTTCTGTTATTACGCAACAGAAGAAAAAGTAATCAGTTACTTTTGTTATGATGCCAAAGCCTCCACGTAATCATGCCAGTATTCTTTATTTACCGTAATACATGTAAAAATAGCATTCAATTCCTCCTCAAATGAAATGAACAATAACACACATGTAAATAATACAATTTTTGAGCTACCAGGAGGTGCATTTCTCTTCTTTTGGTCGAAGCTAACTGCCTCCCACACCTTATGCCCTGGTGTCAAGCTAACGCGTCCCACAGAGGTCTGTCTTCTGAATACACAGAGAGAGAGATAATTAATAAATAATATCAACCCACGATTAAATTTCAAACAAATTGTCAAAACTCATAAGTATTCCTGGGCTTAGGAGTGAAGCAATTACTGAATTAAAAGTTGGTTGAGAAAAAGGAAAGTACTACAAAGTACCCAAACCTGGCCTTGAGTTATTGACCCACAGAAGAGATGAGGACAGAGCCGGAGTGACGTCACCCTTAAGTTTCCGAAGCCTTGTTTTGAAGCCGAAACTATGCAGCGCTGGCCGTCACCATGTTGGATGTACTGCTTCTTCCACCACTGGCTCCATCTAAATATCGGCAAATATGTGGATTATTGGCCGACCTGAATGATGCCAGGCTGCTCAAATCCGTGCATCTGTAGCAGCACTTACCCGTCAATCAAGTGCTGATACTGTTAAACAATAATTCCTTGCCGATCGAGGAATTACAGTTTTTAGCACTTCCGCATTGGCTTCATTTCCCAGCAGTGGAGGTTGCTGCTTGCAGGGGATATAAAACCATTTAAACCGACAAGAATTAACACAAGAAAACAGAGAATATAACAGTATCAGTTTTGATTTGGGGGTTACAGTACATACATTAAATATTTTCAGAAGGGATCAGTTATTCATATGTTATGAGGATTCAGTATATATATATATATAGCATCTATATTTTTAAGTCACACGGTCCACTTTCCACCTAAAAGAAGTCCCTTAAAGAGTGGGTTTGTCAAAAATTCCTTTGGCGATTTCATGATTTATGTTCCTGTAGAAACACAACACATTACACAGTATGCTATTATACTCTGATATGGATACACAAACACGCGAGCTAGCTGAACTGACAGAGTGTTCCCATGAGAGTCAATAAGCCTGCATGTTTAGTCTCTGAGCATAATTGATGAAGTGCTGTTGTACTTGTGGATCTAACAGTTTGATATGGTGCTGCGTAATGCTACCTGTATCAAAATGCTTTCGACGATTGACTCCCTGCAGAGAAAGGCAGCTTCGTATTTCTGTCAATGTAACAAAACACCTTTTTTTTTCTGTCTTTCATGCTGGCTGAAAATAACAAGGGGAATATTCCCTCACTTGTCTCATTTTCTTGGTATGCCCCGTGCTCTTCACTGACGGGGAAATGCCAATATGAGAATATTGAACCAGATAACAGACAATGACAGTGTTGCTTTAGTGAGGTGTCAGTGACATTACAGAGGATTGCTCCTGAAAGTGGAAAATCCAATCAGGCTGTGACTCTCCCTGGAGGTAGAAGCCCACAGACTACAGAATGATTCATTCAAATTCTTTGATCAGACCGAGTTATCTCCCAACTCCGCTGGGATTCAAGACAAACTGAGAAGATCTGGACCATAAGGAGCGAGGCACGAAGTCTCCTTTATACTGGGGTAATGTAGTGTGAATGTAACGTGGTGCGGCACTGAGTCATTGCGGTCAGCTGTTATGAAATCGCCAGATTTAACAAATGAATTTTATTTCACATCCACATGATGTTCTCAGCTTTAAGAAAATATATATCCCCATAATAATGTGTGCAGTGTGTCTTTGTGAGAAGCATGAAACCCATCAGGGTTGAAGTTAAAATATTGATAAAGAATAATATAACTATTTTATCATAAGCAGTAAAGAACTTATGAAAATTCCAGTGCCTTTGCAACGTTAGAGAAATTGAAGTGAATATTTCATCCTTTCATTTCATCACAGCCTGACAATATACAGCAAACTGGGCACCAGTGATTAGAGAGCCTTTGAACATGGCTGATACTGGAGAATCAAAAATACATTAGATAGGGCAGAAATATTTCACAGACCTGCAGGGGTGACCTGGGATGTTATTATCATCATCATTCATTTAGTTCCACCCTGAAATTGCCCTTGGCTAGTGAGACATGCAGTCCAATCTTCAACCTTTTAAAATCTCTGGCATGTTTATGCTTTTAGTCTCTCTCTTTTTCTTTTTTTTTTTTCAGCGTGTGAATGACCACGGCTCGGGCATCGAGGCGTATTTTAAAGGATCACGACCAAGGCTCGTGGGTTTGTGTATAAGACACAGAACAAATTGCATGTACATTTATTCTCTTCGCAGATGCTGATGTTTTGACCCGCGAGTCAAGTGGAGAGCAACACCTCTGCAGCGTTATGCTTAGCCTTATGTTCTTTTATTCAGCTTCTAAAAATAAGAACCTATTTAAATACTAAGTATGGTGTGGGCTTGGGAATATCTAATGAAAATGTATTTATTAAAATCTGGGACGTTCACTTTTTTCTCAATTCATAATAGAACCCACTGTGTGTTTCGCCATTTTAATGTGAACTAGAAGCATTAGGAAATGTTCAGTCGGCATTGGCAGTACTCTGCATTACAGAAAGAAGTGCGGCATGCATAGTTCCCTGTGAATCCCTTTTGTGTACGTAGGTCATTGAATGCAGCATAGGAATGTCGGACTCCACCACCACCAACAAAAACTGCTACGTAGAGAGTTAATTACACAAGGTAAATACATTTAATGCTGAGCATAAATAATATCAAACAGATTTAAGAGGCAAGTATTATATCACAGAAAGAATTAATATTTATGTCTTCTATTTTTATTTATTTTTTATTATTGTCATCCAGTCCCTTTGAGAAATAATAGTATCCTATATAAGTGAAGACATCGGTGCTTCTATCAGTATTAGTAGCCCACTGGCCACTAAATAAGTAGTAATGCTAAATCTTGATATACTTTATGCCAGTAATGTGCTTTTCACATAAGCTGTTTATCTCTAAAACTGGATTTCCTTGTCAAGGTTTATCAAGATTACATCAGCTAAACGCTGTCTGAGTTTTATCTACAGAGTAAAAAAAAAAAAAATCAAACAATTAGAGTCTCCAATTCAGCCATATCGGTGATAAGAATCTGAAATTACAACTTTCTATTTCCACTGAGACAAGACAAATTGGAGCTGTTTGCTTGCGGTAGAAAATTGCCACAATACAATTATACTGTCACCGACAACTTATACAGTATATTTCCCACGTATTGATCGCTCTCTGTGAACAAAAGGTACACGCTCCCTTTGTTCCTCCGACTCATTTATTACTAAGATGGTGCGTCCGCCATAAATCTTTGTCAGGCTTTTATTTTCTATTGATCAGTGAAGTTGCTAAGTAGCATGTTGGTGCTGGGACCATCCTAGCAGTGGAAGGAGACAAATGATGTGAATTGATTTTGTGAATTAGAGTTAGGCATTTATCTTTTGGAGGCCATAGTGCGATATTTGCAATTTTCAGTGGCTTCCTAGGTTGTCACCTTAATCGGCTACGGCCGCCAAACGCCGACCAAAATGTGTTTTCTCCAGTTTGATGTAATGCGGATGTTTTACTGTGAATGAACTTGCAATGGGAAAAAAATCCCCCAACATGCCGCTTATTTGGAGGATATATCTGTTTATTTGTAAAATAATTCCCAGGACTAAAGTTTTAGATCGCTCAGATATTCGTCTTTCTTTTACCAACTTAATTTGCGTGCTGTTTGGTTCGGCTTATCAGATAAATGGAGTCCGTTTATCAGAGCTTGTTTGTTGAAAAAAAAAACTGCTGGACTGCTGCTGGAAATTGGTTTGATGAGAACACCGCGACCCAACAATACGGTCAAAGCAAAAACAACGAGCTTGAAAAGGCAGAAAAATAAGTGGAGCGATATGCAACTGCGGATGCATCATTACGACTCCCTCCGTATTACGCAAAGCCATTTGATGAACAGCTAATATAAAATATACTGATTCATTAAGCTGTAAATCATGACTAAAACAAGAACAGAACATTTGGGGTCTCTGGTGGCCATTACTCTTTAAACAGTGACTCTGTTTGCTTGCGCCTCGGCGGCTATGTTTATTGATAAAAGATATGTTGAAATTGCTCTTTTTCCTGCCATTTCATTGAGCTCATTAAGCTTCCACTCCAGCTAAATGGAAATGCCCTTCACTTGAGGCAGCAGACCACCCAATCTGGCCTCTAGTGAATTTATGACAGTCCCACCCCCCCTCCCCCAAACTTCCGAGCAGTTGTACCCTGAGGTGACAGGCACGTCACCATTATTTACTCTCATGCCACCACCCGCAGAATCAGCAACTGGCTCAAAGGTCAGCGGGCCGTGTCTGTCTGCGCCTCAGACACCAGACGCTCCCTCTTTTCTCAGCCCGCCCGCGCCTCGCGGACACTCTGGGGAAATCTGATACCCCCACAGCTGCAGCTACCAGAATCAACAAGTACAGATTCAGTGCGCTCCCGCAATGCGTTTTGCGGCAATGACAAATAGACCTAATTAATTTACAATTCATTCTAATGTGATCTCTGCTCTCCGGATCCCTTGATCAGCTGCTTTAATCTCTCCTATGGAGAGTACTGTGACATCGACTCACATGGCTTGTTAGATAACATTAACAACTGAACCATTAGGAAACATACTAATATGGTATGCCAGCGTTTTAGAGACTCGGTGCTTGTTCAACAGTGTGCCGTGTTCAAAATATAGTCGGAAAGAAATGAAGCTTTAGAGCTTCACCGTCGCTTCTTCTAATAGTCATATTGTTTGTTTTGTGTTTTTTTTTTATGCTATTTTATTTAAATAATTCAAGGTTTATGTAAAGCAAAAAAAAAACAAAAAACTTGTGTAGTGTTTGATAATGTAGCATTTATTAATACAGGTTTTATCATGTCAAGCTGTCCATCGGGGGACAGCCATAATTGCCCAATTATAGCCTGACAACCGTAACAAGGCACGGATGTGATAAATGGACTACTTTTACAACACTTCATGTCACGTCACATATAGCTATTCACACACACACACACACAGAGGCATTCATAAACTGATGGCAGAGGCAATGCAAGATACCTCATCAGGAGCGATATAGCACTTCCTTTCCAAAGCGTTTACGATAATAGTAAGCTCACCCATGCGCACGCACACACACTTACACGCCGACGGCACAGCCATCAGGAGCAATTTGGGATTCAGCATCTTGTCCGAGGACATTTCAACTTGGACTGGGGTGGGAATCGAACCTCAGATTATCCCTTTCAGGCTTTAGATTTATCTAAGTACATCCAGGCCTAATAATTAAAATACTCAGGAGTTTAAGGGGTTATATTCTCTTCTCAGTCTTCCCAAAACTGAAAAAATACATGCACAAAAATAAGTAATTGAAGTGTTTCTGCTTTAATGTATGGTGCAAATGTTAGTATACCAGCTAACTAGCTACCTACAGTAGAACCTAATGCTTCGAGGCGTTAAGTTAAGCTTATTACTGGCCAACTATGTAGGAGGGTCAAGGGAAGATTACTGCCCAAACAGACTTCTCTCTCAGCTTCTCAGCTTCAAAATATGTAAAACCACACAGATTTTGTTTAGTGTCTGATTTTGTCAGTGTCTGTAACGTGTCTCCAAAGTGAAGCTGACATCACATTCAAAAACATTAAAAGATTTGAGTTAACATGGTGAAAATGTCAGCGTTTCCCATCCAGAGATCTGCGTGCTTTCTAAATAAGGTTACATTCTGCTCACATCCATCTTCTACAAGCCTGGAGGGAGTGTGAAAGCATAAGGTAGCTGTTCAGCATGTATGATGTCTTAATTTGTATACACTATATATGTCTATGTGCGTGTGTTTGGAGGTGTCACAGGCTGATCATTGATATGACATAGATGCTGGAAGCTATGCGAGAGGAAAAGAAGCATCGGCCATTGGTAAAACATATACACTGTATTCCACTATGGTTTGGTAAGAGAAGTGATGTTACACTCCATTGCACTTGATTACAGCTGTAACAGTGCTGCTCATGGCCACCTACATGTGTATATGATCACTGTAATCTTGTATATCCCACAGTTATACTATTATCAACACGAGCCTTCGCCTCTTGCACCGATTCCAGACCTGGGCTGCGCCCTGGGCCATTATTTTTTACAATGCAGCATGATAGGCCTGATCTTAAATTGCCACGCAGACACAGAAAATTAGCCCTGTTGCCTTAACGCCTGAAGGCAGGTAGCCAGAGTAAAAGTTTGCGACGGTGGCGGCCAAGGATGACGTGATATGAAAAGAAATTTGAATCCGAGAAGTGAGAATGATATTCAGCTTCCAACTGCACAACAGTGACGGAGTATCAGTCTGTCACAACCGGCATCCAGCTTTTATGATTTTAAATGCAGTCTACCTCTGCAAAGGCTGCACCGTCGTCTGAATTCATTACCGTGATAAGACCAAAACTGTTTCGTTCAAATCTGCATCCGGTTCAGATTTGCATACTAAAAACAGTTCTAGACTATCACGGGATGCAAAAGCAACGCTGTTATCGTCAGAAATAGTGTCAGCAATTTCCGACTTCTATACATGCATGTGGCAATCAGCCCCAAGCCCATTGGATGCCACAGGAGACATAAAACTAAAAAAACAAAAACAAATATGTACTTTCACTGTTCAAACGGGCTCTGTAATTTCCTAAAACAGCTGGTCACTCTATTTAGCAAATGTTACCGAAACAGGAGGAAACAGTAAGTTTGTGGGGGCACTATTTTCAGCTGTGGACGAAAAGAAACCGCTTATTATTTAAGGAATTGGGAGGTTGTATGGCGCTGAGCCAAAATAAACGAGAGCTGTTATTTTCATTGTGATTTAGGAACATGTCACCCAGTCATCGCTGTGGTTCACTGATGTGGTTTTAAGTGGAGGTCCACGACAGAGAGGAAGAAGCTACTACGAAACTGCCATCAAACTTTGGCAAGTTGCTATTAGGATACATTTATTTAATGAAATTTGTTGCCAATTCTTTTGCGAAATCTCGACAGGAATTTCAGCATGTATGTTTTTTCCTTTAAAAAAAAAGAGATCCCACAAACACATTACTCACTCTTGTCCAGAGTTACTGTGCTTTAGCTCAAAAGGAGGAACACATGCTCAATATTTAAACTTTTCACCCACGGTACAAATTATTTTTAGTGCTTTCAACAGTGAAGTTCACAAGAAACAAGTATCAAGTCATCAAAAAGCTGCATTTGTTCCAATAATATATATCTAGTGAATTATGGTGCTAGCTGAGCCATAAATATGATACAATCGCAGCTGTAAGGCACAAAATCAAAGGATAGTCCAAATGTGTAAGCTAACGTCGACAGTTCGGAGATACACGAGTGCAGCTTGTTGTCTAATTCATTCCCAGAGCTGGCAAGCCGCCTTGCAATATTCAAAATTAATACGTCAAACAAGCAGCGTATTTGTGTAAGTTGTTTAAACAGTTATTTCTGCCAACATTTTTCTTTTTTTAAACTATTCACTTTCCTTTTGTAATACGGCCAATTAGGCCGAGGAGATTTATGTGTTGTTCCCCTCGGACACAAACACACACCAAAGACCCGCATGATGTAAACCACTGGAAATATAAATCTGTAAACGTTATAATATTGAGATAAATTTAACAATATAGCTGTTTACTGCTAACCTTGCACCACATGTATTACACACACACACACATGCAAACACTAAAAGCAGATAGCAGCTGGCGTTGCTTGTCAGCATGTGTATGCAAAAGAGGGCGAAAAACAATCGGAGGGCATTGCTGCTGACCTGTTTGCATCTGCACTTCCAATGGACCATTAAACACACAGCGTCCACACGGCACTAGTTAGTGTGAAGCATTAGACAAAAATACACAGGCATTGCCTTTTACCAAAAGAGCATCAAAGCCTTGACTCCATAACACTGTTTAAATGCAGTTTGGAAATATTTAGCATTTTTTAAATAGATGTTATAAATTTGAACAAAAATGCTGTTGAAATGCAAAATTATCTTATCGGTATCTTGCGTAGTAAGTGTTGAAATGAAATATCGGAGATGCACAGCAATATGCCATCTTATCTCTTCAAAAAATAATGAGATCAGAGAAATGTGTGTGGCCATCCTCTTATGGCTAGTAGGTTGCTTTATTATACAGAAAGCCCCCTCGCATTTATGCGGCATGTGAGACCGAAAGCTTTACTCTGTGTGGTGAGACGCTCATCCACAGAGACTCCTCTTCATCCTCCCTGGGAGCGTAGTTAGCTGCATAATCACTTGTTTGCCTCTGAAGAAGAGAAAGGAGGTTTGTTGAGATACAATGGCACTCATGGGGCAACAGCCACACACACACACACACGGCACTTCATTCCTTCATCACTATTGTTTTCAGTGTGACTTAGTTTCAGTAAGTCACTGTAACTGATGCCTGTCTCTAACCGAGATAAAGAGGATTACTGCCTCCATCCACCCATCTGCCATCCATCATTAATGATTCCACCAATAGTTCAGTCTGCCCATCCATCCTTCCATTCATTCATTTGTTGATCAGTTCATTAATCTGTCCGTTAGTCACTTCATCAATTCATCTGTTCTTCCATCTAACCATCGTCCTGTTTGTCTGTTATCCATTCATCAAATCATTCATCCATCCTTGTGCCCATCCATCCACCTACCACCAGTCCCTTTATCCTTCTTTCCTACCATCCAGATGAACTTCCATCCTTACGCATCCATCCATATCTATCCTTCCATCTGTCCATCCATCCACTCAAAACATCCATTCATTCTGGGAGCTATCCTCTCTGCACACTGGGCAAAAAGGCAGCGAAACCCAGGATGCTGTTTTATCACAGTGCTACAGAGAGGTTTATTTTCAGTATAACATCCTCACCCTGGCAGCCTGATCTTAAATCACATCAGGGGTAAATGGATCAGAGTTACTTTGAGTTGTATGCAGAGAGAGTGTCATTGCAGGCTAGAATGCAGTACAATGTAATGAGGCAAGAAAAAAGGCAGATGTCTCTGTCCTTTATTACACCGCGCTAATACACAAGGGACAAAGTGACATATAGATTTTATCTGGAAATGTCACATCTGTATTCCACCCTGTTTTACAGCTGTGCTTACATTTCCCTTTTCTATATAGCATTGTTCATTGATTCTGACCTAAAGACCCGTGAGCTCCTCTCAGACACAGTCACAGTTAGACATGACACACCAAAACAAACACGCACAACATACAAATACATTTACATAGATTGTTTGTGAACATGTGTGCAGTATAGGCTTGCATAGGTAAAGAGGAGTTGCCTATTCTTTTTTTTTCTTCATTTGTAATTTTGTATCTGATCAAACTAACATGATGTGTGGCATTCCTCAAGGCTCATTCCTTGGGCCTCTTTCTCTTCTCTTTCAACACTACATACTTCAATTGTGCCACAAACAGATTCTTTCCACAAGTGATTAAAAAAAATGATTGGATGTGCCTAGGCTTGCTTGAGCTAAATAAAGACAAAACTGAGAACTGTTGATGCAAAAGGAGATAACCTGCCAAGTTTTTGTATTGACTCTGTCTTTGAAAACCAAAAAAAAAACAAGCAGAAATCTTCCTTTAGTTATAGACTCAGAAATCAGACAGAATCATCTTTAAAACATGGAAAGAATCAGAGGATTCATATCCAGTCCTGATGTTTTTATTTCAAGTAAGCTGAACTACTGCAAGACTTTTCTGATGTCTCCCTAAGAAACACTCTCTCTCTCTCTCTCTCTCTCTCTCTCTCTCTCTCTCTCTATACAAGTCATTCAGAAAGCTTCTGCAAGGATTGTAACAGAGATGAAGAAAATGAACACAACACTACCTACTCTTTGTGCATTGGTTTCCCATCTCTAAATCTCTCAATGGTTGGGGACAAAGCACATCTCGGACTGCGTAGTATCTCAAGTCTGCTATGTCAAGAGTTTCCTTGGTTTAAAGTAAACAGAGCTTTAAAAACAAACTTTTACTTTTAAAATTACATTCATGTTCTTCACTGCCTTCAAAAGAACTGGAGTATTCACCATTACTCAAAACTTGCTCTTACAGAAAGTACCTCTGATTTATTAAAATGTTCTTTTTCCTTTTAATGCTTAATTTCATGTTGAATTTTGAACGTGCTTTTAATTGCCGCGTGAAATGTTCTTTATAAATAAACTTGCCTCGCCATGCCTGAGTGTATGCGAGTGATTTTATGCACGCTAATATGGAAATAACAAGACTCATTTGTTTATTTTCTTCATGTGCCGGGTGATGTAGAGAGAAATCTGAACATGCAAAAGCAGGAAAGTAGGAGTATTGGTACAACATGCAAACAATATTAATATATTCACCTACTCTTAGTTTTATAGTCTGTTTTTTTGTGTTAATTACTTATTCAAAGATAAAGTAAATGCAGACATGCAACCTTACATTATGCCTTATTTCGTGAATTAAATAGAGTTCATCACACTACTGTTTCTTTGTAGCAAGGTGTTATACAAATCTATACTATGCAGGGGTTAATTTATTCCTGAGGAGTCCATGAGTTCTTTACATACATTGTCTTAAAACATTACATTCCTACAAAATTTCCTACAAGGTATTGCATGTGCATGACATATTTGTATTTTTGTTTGGCTGCACTGAGGCACTGCTACAGGATCTGTATGGCTGTAATAAAATATGGTCTCTAAGGCTGTAGGCTTGCAGCCACCGTTATAATAGTATATGCAGAATGAGTGAAGAATCTATTTCCTCGCTGTTTCTTGCTTGTAGGGACAGATTTGTGGTTAGCAACATCTGAGCAGTGTCCCAGAGCAGCATGCTGTTCCACCTGCTAAGGGAATGTCATCCGCACACTACAGAGCTGCAGACGGACGGGGAAATAGGAAAACACACACACATAAAATCATATTCAAACAGTATAGGGATTTATTAAATAAACAATACCACGCAGCAGAGAGCAGAGGATGTTTAATGTGTCTATAAAGTGCCCACATATTCCTTTTCTTCCAAAAGAAAAACAACACTATGAAATAATAATTCAGTACCCCTCTGATCATATCTATAAGCTGCCATGGACTGTCACAAAGGGAAGATCACATGGCGCACATTGAGTTCATTTACTGTTGGAAATAGGCTGCCAGTCCTCCACTATGCTCTGAATTGGCTGTGCTTGCGCTCTAAACAAAGGCTTGTTTCTCTTCTAATAATGAAGTCTCCATCTGCTGTGAAGGTGTGCGCCCATGTGTGTTATGTGTGTGTGTACTACCCAGCTGCTGACTTATGTAAGAGGGGGGGGTTTGTGTAAACACATTTCAATGGTCAAAAAAGGTGTCAATCCCTCTCTTTTCTTGCCTCACCTTCACAGCTCATTTACTCCTTCCTTCGGAAATCAAATAACAGTACGAGTCTGCTATGAGAAAAGCATCAGAGTTTCCTCTCTTCTCTGATAAGAATCGGGCCTCACCTTTTGGGCAGGAATGTTTGAAGAAGGTGTTGCAATTACTCACAGGGGCGATACTCTTTTATCAGACACACAAAGGAATTTTTTTTTGTGGTTTGATGTGTTACTCACAGAGCATCCAAACTGGCATAAATTCGACCTCTGTTAAATGTTTGTGCAAAACAAATATTATAAATGAAACCTTTTAATTTACATATAAAATGATGTTCATACAAGCTCTTAAAGCATGGACTGTAAAAGTTACTCAGTCGCAAATAGGAAGTGTATTTATGGCCAGTGATATATGACGGTGCTTCTGCAGGTTTCACTTGATTAATGACTGGGAATGAACGTGTTTTGTTTGTACAGCAGTGACCACAGCTGTTTCTACGCCAAGGGAAGGGTTAAAGGTTTACTTGCAATTTGTTTTTATGTACAAATACACAGATTACATAACACTAAACTACTAAGTGGCACTGAAGTAGCAAATGCTGTCTGAGATGTTTCTGTATGTTGAGTTTTAATATAGTCAAGTGTGCTTGTATGTGTTGTTTTTAATGTATTTTCCCAAAGGTGGGTTATCATTTGTCCCTATCATATATCAAGTTAGAGCTCTAAGGCAACTCCTGATGGTGAAATGCTGGTACAGGAACTGTAAAAGCTCAGGACGCAACTTCCAAATGAAGCCTTATTGTGTTTGTTAAGCAGCTAGCTAAGGCTAATAATAAGCACAACATTTATTTTATGTTTCACATAGTTTCTTTTCACATTGAGTGTTTTTTGGTGCCTTTTCAGTTTCACTTTGTTGGAAATGAGTGTATGTGAGCTAGCAAGACAAGTTGGCTTTGCCATTCTGAAGTACCGCTGCACGATTTAAGTGATACACACAACTCTCCCGCTACTATAGCTAACATCAACAGCGGCACCGTCTGAGGGCAAGTAATTTAATGTTACCTGATGCACAAACCCTGGCTGGAATAATAAGTTAGTGTTTTGTGACTCGGCCTGAGCCGTGTTGTTTATTTCCCATTTATAGAGCCAGGGCTGTGTACAACCAGTGGATGTTTTTTTTTTTTCCAGCGCACACACAAACACACACACACACGGAGCAGAAAGCTAGCAGACCATGAGGAGATATTCACAGAATATTTTAAAAAGTGTATCGGATTAGAATCTCATTACCTAGAATCGCTTGCCCCACCTTTCAATGTAAATTACAGTGTCATGTAAGCAATACAGTGATACAACTCATTGTAGAGGGGAAGATTTTCTGTGTCACATACAATTGGAATATTAAAAAATGATTTTATGTTTTGTTTGCCATCTTTAGGCGTTAAGGTGACAAATTAAAAGCAACTGCCCAGAGCGTGTAGCCACAATAACAGCCTTGCCTTGCTGTTGTTATTGTGTCCGTTCCCTGTGTGTGTGTAGCTGACATTTCTGCACTGCATAATTCCTTTACCATTAAGTACATCGCAAATGAGATGATGTTTTTAAGTACAAGTGTTCAGTGAATACATTTAAAAATGGACCCTGCATTCACACACTTTGCGCGAGGCAGGTCGGTTTAATATGAAAAACATTTAGAGCTGCCACTGTGTTAATAAAGGTTTTATCCGGCACATCAGCCCTGAAGTGCTTCCATTAATCCCTTAACTGTGAAATGTTTAGTGTCATTCAGTCGCTGCAATAACATTCACCGACTGTATTACATGACATACAAAGGCGTTCCATCACTAAAGGAGATCTGTGTTTGTTTGGAACCGCTCGAAATGACCGTATGTGTGTCTTAAAGCACTTTGCGAGGAGTGAGAGAAGCGTTATTTACCTACCTCAGAGATAAAGTAACTGCAGGCCACTAAAGACGGTTAGCATTATAATTTATCTCGAGCAGACCTTTGAACTAGACTCCCATGTGGACACTACAGAGTTAGCACACTCCGTCTCTATCCATCCTGAGTGCTGTGCACAGCCCACTCTGTCTGTCATACTGAGCACACAGATTTATCGCTGACAAATAAATCGGGAAGTGGAATGATGGACTCTGACTTAGTCATGACTTGTAGCCTGCCTTCCCCACTTGTCGGCCACCAATTGGCCTATCTGTCAATCAACTTGAGCCATTTTTTTCATGTGCCTCAGATTATGTATCGTTTATCATCTCAGCTCATCCAACCCCTGCAGCTGTCTATCATTTACCATAATCATTGCTCTCTCTCTCCCCTTAGGATGTTTGCCTGCCTCCTTCTCTATCCCGACTCCCTCTTGGATAATTTTTCCCTGTCACAGGCAAACTATAAAGTCTACCCCTGCACTTTCTCCTCTTTCCCTCATCTTCGCTCCCTTGCTGACTGCCCTGGATTTAAACCTAATGAGTCCTTTACATTTCCCCGCTGCCTCCAATAACATTCAGGACTGTCGCTGCTCATAACTGGCACATCAAACGGGAAGCTCACTGGTAAGAACTGCCTCCACTGGAAGCCATCGGCCCCCACAATACAAGACAGTGACAGATGTCCTGATGGAGGACAAATTCAAACAGGCATCAAAATGCCATTATTCACAATATGTTACGTTCTGTTGACAAATCTCAAAGGCACGGCAGAACGTTGTTTAAAATAATACACCTGCATAACAACAGAGAGCTTTATTGATTGTCTTTATAAAGGTGGTAGAGTTGGCGCATGCAAATGCAAAGCTGGTTTTCAGTTAGACAGAACTCAGCCTAAATTTCTATGTAATAAAAAAAGAAAAGTAATAGCAGACTTTCATGGTTCTCTGCAGACAGATCAATATAAGTCACTTTATTCTTCTACTATTGTGCTCCCATGGGCTATATTCTATGGTGACAGTTCCTTTTCAACAGAGTCCTTGACCCACATCAGACATGAGTGGATCATTAATGGGATAGTGTTGCCTGTGTCTAGCAACCCGTGAGGATGACCCACCTTGAGATCGGGGTCCCAACAGTGTGTGTAATACAGGTCACCTGAGGACAAAAAGCACTGATGTGAAACCAGCGTTCGGCTCATCTACCAGCCCACGCACTGATAAATAAGATGAGCCTTAGGAAAATAGATCAAAGTGATTTTGGGTGAAAACTCATCTTATCATTAAACTGACTATAATCTCTAATGTTGAACATTTGACCTGTGAGCCTCTGCATACGGGACGGAATGACTCCATACGTCTTCAATCTGTAATATGGTTCAGTATGTAACCGCTTTCATTTCTGCATGAGAAATAAATCAAAAGCGCATAAGATACGTGCTATAAAATGATAATTCTACTCACCAGCCCAGTTAAAGCCAACTGATCAGTTAAAGCAAAATTATGTAATGTTACTGCCAATAAAATAACAGATTTGAAATTGTTTTAATGCTGTACTGACATCTAATCAGGTGAATGTTTCATTCCCACTCGGCGCACCAGGTGGCCAGAAAAAGGACAATGACAGCTAATTTGAACTGCACCATTAATGGTAGGTTTAACAATAACCTTTCCACGACCATCCTGATGATTTCTGTGATCCTAGTTATCAAAGTGCTGCTACACTTCATCTGAACCACGTCCCCTTTCATGTCTTGTTTGAACAACTAAATGTAGGATGTTGAGGCTGATGAGTTTGGCGAACAAGAATCACATTCAGGCAAGCCCAGTTGGGAAAAAACATGAAAAATGTTTCAGGCAAGAGAGAAAGCATGCTTCCTTTCTTACTATATTATATATATATTTTACCCTCAGAGGAAATTTAAACTTTTGGATATCTCATCTCTTCCTATCTCTTTTCTCCTCTCTGTCCTGTCACGAGTAATAAATGTACGATATAATGGGCTGCTGTGGTATAACTTGAAAACTGAACCTCCGCAGAGCATCTCTGGCATTGGCCCAGTCTCAGAGAAAATGTCTTTACTGCCAGCCACCGACTACTCGAATCAAGTGGAAACAGAGCAGGCTGATATTAGGGATGAGGGGGCGCAGAGAGCCTCTTATGAGCGATCCTCGTATCTCATCGCTGATGGAAAAAAAAAGTGAGCGTGTGGGCGTGAGCACATGCAAATGGCTTGGGGAGGAGCGGGAAGGCAGATGAACAGACAGACTGAATTGATTTGTGAAATGTTGATGACAGCGGAGCGAAGATGTAGTGAGGCATGAAGGCCGTGGTGACATTTGTAAAATTCACTTTAAGAAAAAAAAAACAGTTGTAAATAACGGTCTAAAAGTCTAAATTTGGAAAGTGTCACATTCAGTCAATTCCGTGTTACAATATCCACACACCGAGCGCACACTTTAATTGCGTCGTTGTCATCTCAAGGAATTCTCAGTGGCAAACATGGTTCCTGCAGATTTTATGAACATCAGTGACATACAGCTCCCTGGTCTCTGAGTTTAATTAGAGACCTAAAACTTAATGTTTTTTTTTTTATCCTGTGACTTTTTCTTTTTCTTTTCTTTTAGTTTTCCTTAATAATGGTGAAGAACAGCAGGGCAGAATGTCGGTTGCAAATTAATTTGAACTTTAATGTGCTATTGCAGATAAAGAATGAATCTTCAGTAATGTGGGGTTGCTATTACTCCTGATTTATTTCAAGGATTTATGCATAGGATTTAGTGGCATCTGGCGGTCTGGTGGTTTAGTTGTGGAACACCCTCCACTTGCCCCTCTTGCTCCAACCGTCCATCCATTCGTCCATTGGCTCGTCCATTCTGGCAGACTCCAAGGGACAGTATATAGATTTAAAGATGATTTAAAGATAAAGAGAGGATGTAGACATAAAAGGCTCGTGATTTGTATTTTCAGGTGACCATCCATCCATCCATCCATCCATCCATCCATCCTCTTCTATGAAACATCATGCACAAGTCGAACTGAAAGGTTGGCACAGTTTGTCCAATGTCACAGTTGCACATAACATCTAACCAACATTAGTTACTGCACAAACCAGGTTACCAACATCATGCAACAAAATGTTGCCCTACCAGTTTCAGATGTGATTATAGCACTGCATATTACGCTGATGCTATGGTAATGTTCAATTACTGGAAGCCCCATGCTCATCAGTAGATCTATATTATGATCATTACCCCACAAAAACGTCTGCAATTTAAATCAGAAACTGCAGCTTAGACCGTAGTAACTGCACTGGAGTGAAACTCAGATGCATATGGACCTCAGATCAATAAAATCAATTCCAATTTCATCACACAGTGCGCAGCAAAAAACTGCAAGGTCAGTTTTAAGAATGTCTATGTAAATAAAAGAAAATAGATTGAAGCAAATTAATAAAGTTTCATTGATACAAGTTGAAACTTTCAAGAGTTTCCAACTGGGATTATTTGCAGTGTCAGACTTTGTGGTGCAAGTACCCTTGACCACAGTGAGATAAGACATTATCTGGCTCTCTTGTTCACTGTATACCTCCCCTCTTTGCTCTTCTTTCTCATTTATTTCCTTCAGTCTGTCCAAGTATTGGTATTTTCTACCTCCTCCTCCCTTTTCTATTTTTCACTCCAGCATCCAGCTCATAAAAACTGGCTACCTGGTTTGAAAGCAGACACTGTCCTGACTCCCTGATAACTCATAGATAGCTGGTTGTTTCCTGCCTAGACTTTTATTTGTAAAGTTTTACTGTTGGTTAAATGTCAACTTCACAAGCAATTCTTTTCCCACGTCAGGGCTACCGTTGGCCACATCTGGAAAGCAGGTGAAATGATCAATAGGATTTTAATTTGTAGTTAGCTGGATGTCATACAAATGGGGATCAAAAGCTTCTTTGCTGCAGTGCTACTCCTGAAGGTTTTACTTTGTCACATTCATTTTTACTTTAATGGTTTGATGCCACTGTAAAATGATAAGCTTGAAATACCGTAAAAAACTCACATAACATCATAACTAACTCCAGTTTCAGAATTATACTTTGGATGCTGCACTCTCACACTGATTGTATAATGTACTCATGTCTGAATGACAAAATGGAGCCTGCTGTCTTTATAGCATTATATAAACACTGGGCTGATTACAATGTAGATCAAATATGACTGGTGGATACACTGTGGCCCTATTTAGTTGAATAATGATCCTTAAAAGGCCAAGCTTAAAGCACATCAATACGAAAGAACAGTTGCTTAGTCACGTTATAAATCTTGTTTCGAGAGCAAGAAAAACAAAACAACATTATTGCAGAAATATTCGAGGTAACTTCAAACCAACATGTCTTAAAGGTGCCCTGTGGAGTTTTTCTCTTCCTCCCCGTGTTGATGGATTGTGGGTACCTTTTGAGGTTTAACGAACATGATGAAAGCATTTCTTTACTGCGCATGCACGAAGGTGATGAGGTTTTTTTTTCCGCTATTTAAAATCATGCATCTTTTACATCAACCAGAGTGCTTTCATCAAGTTACAGTCGGCTTTCTTTTGTAAGACGATTTCTTAAATGTCACGGAACAAGGTGGCTTCTGTAATCAGAGCGCTGATTTCTATTTGTCTTTTTACAGGTACTCAACAACCGACTGAAGAAAAGGAAATTAACAGTGGAGCACCTGCATGAAAGGAGATATATTTATATAGTTATACTGAGCGAATAATTTCGATATGTAAGCACGCTGATTGTTAGTCAAGTCATTTGTTGCTGTGTTGCTGTTCTGGTCCAACGGTCCACACCGTTTTGCCCTCCAAACTTGCTCAGATTTGATCATTTTTTCTTGGTTTACGTGCTTCTGCCATGAGTAAATAGGCCAAGTAGTTTGTTTGATTTTACGTTTGGTAGTCTTATATAGAAAATTGATCAGATTCTCTATACCCCTTGTCCGTCAGAACCAGCTGAATTTCATTATGCTGCTTGACACGGCATCCGTCAAAAACAGAACGACCACATATTCTCCGAACATGTCAGGTTCATGCCACCATCTGTCAATAAGTAGGACAGCAGGTCCTGGCCATTGGACTGCAAACCATGTCTGCATGCACTTGGACACATGCATGTGCGTTCTAGTGCACTTGGAAAATATGACCATCGCAGGCGCAAAAAAAAAAAAACCTACTCTACGGCGCTGCTGGTGGTCAAAACATCCAGAGTGTGCCTTCGATATTTGGAGGTTACGAGGTCGAGAAACAAGACAGCAAGTGCCAGCAAATATTCAAAATATTCAAGTTAATTCTTTTGTTTTATTGTACTATTAATAAAATACAAAACTTAAAACACGCAGCCAACTTCAGACTGCTGTAGGTTATGTTATTTTTTGTCTTGAGGGTACAAGTGGCATACAATATGTATTTAATTAGCTGAACCTCTTCATGAAACACACAGTGTACTAGGTTGCTCTATGCAATACAGAGGCAATGATCCATTTGTCTTGAAAGAAGAGAACAATCCAAGACACCCAGTACTTCACACTAAATTATCACTTGTTGATAATTTAGTGTGAAGTACTCGGTGTCAAATCCACTCAAACTCAAGGACTCCTAAACATCATATCTGAGATGAATTATACCATTAGGAGCTCTTGGGAATTAGCTCCTCATAGTTGCTATTTCTGCTGTTACTTTAGTGTCAACAGAATTCCTCGGGTCGGTTCTCTGTGGGAACTTAGTTCACTGATCATTAGGCTCCACAGCAGAGAGCTACTGCTGCAGTGAGAATAGTATGAGGACTAAGAGACAACATTAAAAGAAATATGATAACACGGGCTTAATTAAATTCACAATTGTTTGGCTTAAAAGTGTTTGAGACACTGTTGAAAGGGGGAAAAAAGCCATTCTTGATAGAAATGTGTTATTGCAAATACAAAAGTGAGTGACAGACAGATTGAAGCCATCGGCCATTTCATAAAACAGTTCACCAATTCATTGACATGTGCGCATAAATTAGACGCAGCCAACAAACACAGATCCGAATGTTTTGAAATGTTCTTTATATCTTTTGGAAATGACGTATTGCAAATTCCATTGTGATTCAAATAAATTTAAATTCAAACACAAAGGGAAGAGATAATATTATTCCACCACTATCTGTTATCACTGGAGAACAGCCCGAATCTTTGAATATGGATACAATAAGTACCGAATAACTGCCTTATTTTCTTTATAACAACCGATTGGTTCTAGTGGATTCGCCATTGTGTGTAGCCTCTGCATGTTTTAAAGAGAGGGGGAATTTAATTACACGTTTGACAATACGCTTTACCTGTAACCGTATAGTCCTTCATAACTGTTGACAATGGCAAAAGCAAAAAGGCAATAATAATTTCCGTAAACGAATATACTGACAGTTTAAGAAAATACACTGTGTTAAAAGAGTTTGGTCAATACACTGACTGTGGGAACTCAGAACAGCTGCCTAAATATTACTCTGTGAGCCGGGTCACTTTTCCTGCTGTCTGTTTTCACAGATTTACTCTGACTTCTACCTGCAATAGAAAGTGTGAGAGGCATTTTGACTGTTTGTTTTGTGGTAAGTCATTACCAAAATGCCTCCTTTAGGATTACAGAAATATGATATCTTCTTTTGCACGTGATGAGTTTAAATCCAAAACAGCAAACAGTAGTTCCCGTTTAGGGAAAAAAGTATTTGACAGTGTGTTTCCTAGCAACGGCATGTCTTAAATGTCACTCATCTGTTGCTACGGGCATGCTGACATACACTCCTAGGTCCAAAATAGTTTCATCCACACAATAGCTACTTATCTTAACATTAGGAAGAGTGTAGGTCTACAGCTGTGTTAAAAAAAAAAGAAGCTATCTGTTTCTGAGTGCTGCTGTAGTTGCTGCTTGTCGGTCAGGACTGGAAGGTTTCTCTTACTCACAATAAGCTCAGTCCTTATCAGATTCCTGCTTGGTGCTGAGAGTTGACCTTCAGACATCTTCCCCCCACTCTCATCAAAGGGAGAAGCGATAACAACTGACTGTGTAGTGATAGAGTCCTCTTCATGCGCTCCTCCCTCCCTCGCTGCATACAGACTGGACTCTTAAGGGGACTCCCCCAGCACGAGATTTACTGCATCGGTGGTCATCATGGGAGTATGGGTAGGGGGCCCATCGTTCATAGTGTCATGTCAAAAATGAGAACATGACCTTGAGGTCAAAGACAAAGGAGACAGACATGGTTCAGTAGTTTGTTGAATAAGCTAATACTGACAGGACAGTTGTTCTTTTTTTTTTTTTTTTGCTTTTGTCTGAACAGCCTCACCTCGGGAGTTGTGTCAAACCGAACTTTCTCTTCATGTAAAGAGAATGACGAACAATGGCACCTATGAATTTTTGCGTGATGCCACAGCATTCACACCCCCTCTCTGGTTGCAGCACCTGGTGTGGGTATGTTCTGTTCGAGTGGGATGCAATTAATGTGACCTACAAAGGCAGGAATTGTTTGTGCTCATTGGTTGGCCCACCTGCAGCTGCTTTTGGCAGGAGATTGTTCTGAGGGTGGCAGTCAGGGGAGATGGCTCCTTCTCCATGTGTTAATTAACCTGGAGGTGACTGTACAAAGAGGTTTTTTTTTTTTTATTTATTTATTTTTTTGGCTGCATTCTGCTGTGGAGAGGTTACCAGAAATCCAACTAGCTCTATCCTATAAATGTGTTTTAATATAGACTTCTGCAGGAAAAGAGTTTAAAAATGTCATGAGAAGAGAGCTAAATATGTTCCAATTAAAAACTTATTGTAGGTTTACATGTTAGTAACTGACCCCAGTAATTATCTCATTTCATTAATTGTTTTCGTCTATCAAGACTCGTTAATTTCTTTGTGCAAAAGTAATGAAGACAGAGATAACTGGAGATGTTATATGTGGCAAAAATAATCAGTAATTAGTCAACATACTGGAGTTCGCAAGCAGTTCGCCATCTCAACGTAAGCACCGCCGTGAGAGGTTTCCATCAGAGCAGAGCAACGGTTAATTTCCCTCCAAGACCTGTCTGTTACGACCCCCACAGTGTAGTAACGAGTGCTGTAGAGGAGGCAAGAGTGGGCCGACGAAGCGACAGTCACATTGATTTACACCCATGTGGGTCGTTTTTAAAGAAATTTGTACTGTACTTAACACGGATGACTCACATCCACTCCAGTTTGTTTTTATGCTCGCCACCAAGAGAGCCCTTCATGGAGATACTGTACGTCTTCGTAACAGTACTGCAGAACTGTCAGGTTTATTACGGTATCAACAAATCCAATGTTCCTTCTGGGATGAAAAATACTGCAGTAAAAGTTCAACGTTGCGTGCTGAATTTGCCTTTAACCAACTCCAAAAGATGCATACTTATAGGTGAAGTTTTGTGATTTTATGTTATTTGGTTTCTGATTGGGTTGTGCGATGTATGTTCACTGAGCCTGACTCACATCGACTGCGAGTTCATAAAGTAGTGAATTATTGCCGGGGTTAGTCTCGTATTGATTTTCAATAAAAAAATAAAAAAATCAATAAAAATTTACCACAGTTTTACACATTCAAGTGTTATTCTGCTCCGACGGTTACTTTCAAAAAAAGGACAATAATTTATTAATGCCTTCTTATCAGCCGCAACGCATATCAGCACTGCGTCAATGCAAGAAATACAAATTAATGTTTGCTTCGTCGAGGAGATAGCAAGGTTGGAAATACTCAATTGTTGCACGGCAAATTGAGACAGTAGCACTGTGTGAAGTGAGATAATTATTAATGCATTAGTGATTGGCTTTTGCATGCTCTGAATACCTTAAAAGGATGTCTCAGATTTAAGCAGATGTATTAGTTGTTTTGCTGGAACAATTACCTCCTAAAAGGCCTCTCCAAACAAGCCATGCAATATTCATCGTATTCTTCTGGCTAACAGCCCTTTGAGATTGCTGGTTCTGTGTCCATGCACAGGGATGCAACAAATTACAAAACAAGGACATCATTATTGGAACAGTGGCGTGTCTCGGCTTATTTAGGCCTAAAAGAATCCATAGAGCTGTACCGCCCTCAGTGATTTCAACGCGCTATAACTCATTCGCTCTCGCTGCTACGAAACTGAGGATAAACGGCAAAGGAAACCTCAGCGCGTGTGATTAATGAAAGTTACCGAAAAGTGAGTTAGCTTGATGTTGACTCACCCTCTGCTTTTCACAGCAGGCCGCCACAGGATTCCCGTGGCTTTCAGGTGTATGAGTTAAGCACTTCTGCTTATTCCCATAAATTCTTACTTTCCACAATCACACACTGGAGCGTGCTTTAGCGTGAAGCCATATAGATCCAGTAATCAGCACCCAAGGGACGAAGACAGAGCATCTAGATTTCACCCTCCTTCATTTGTGTGTGCTCATTATCTGTATATTTACTGTTTGTATGCCATGAAAGAGCCAATAGTAATCTTTCCTGAAACTGAAAGGAAAGGGGGGGGGGGCACACTCATAAAGGAAAAATCCAAACAAAGGTAGAGATTTAGCTGTGGGGGTGAGGAAGAACCAGAAGTTAGAACACAACACTGCAAACATACACAATTTATACTGGACACCGATTAGACTACAAAAAAAATTACGCTAGGTGCTTCAGTATATGTATTTGGATTGGTATGGAAGTATTGGGGTCTGCAGTGAGTATTTAAACCTGCAATAACTGATACTGCCGTACACACGAGTCAAATTAATGCACCACGTCACATTATGTTAACATTGAGTATACATTTTTACACCTTCCGTTTGCACAAATGTCAACGTTCATGTATGAGCATGTTCCTTTTCTACATTATTTGATGAATTTTGCGCATGGCAATGTCTGTAATTGTGAGCAGTACATACCTAAAGGACAGTGTGATTCTAGAAATAACATGGTGTTGGAAAAAATGGGAACAGGTAATTGAACTGCTAAGACTGGTGCACTTTATAAAATATTCTGAGGGAGGAAAAGAAGCTCTTTTCGTATCACTTATATTTATCTTATCAGCAAGTGGAACCAGTTATATCTGGCTGGGTTGACTTCATTGATTACAGCTACTAATCAGTGATTTAATTAAAAAAAACATCATTAATCATATTTCAATCTATGTATACATTCAGATTTTCCTCCACATTGATATTAATACATTGTTATGCAATAACAATTTAAGCCAAAGGTCAATTTAGTTAACTTGTTTCGAGCTTTCAAATACTTAATGAAGCAGAAAGTTCATTCTTGACCATGGACACGGAAGATGACGAAACATTCTCACCTTGATGCCATGTAATCGTCGATGCTCGTTATTTTTCTGACACTCTTTTGTCCTTTAAGTACAAAAAGGCTGACGTTCTCAGCTCATTCAGGAAACAGCATTTCAATCAAACAGCTTCGCCACAAGGTTTATTATTTGTCCTATTAGTCTCTTCTACCCTTCAGTCAAAAGGAGCAGTTGAGATCACTTCACAGTCGATTCAGTTGCTGCTGCAGTCAAGGCAATGATTCATCTGTCGCTGGTGGGCTGCTAGTTAACAAACAAGCTTGACCTCAGTGATCATTATTCAGATGGACTTTATTTCCCTGGAAGCACTTTGAACAGATCTTTGTGATGTTAGTTGACAGCCCTCCTGTTCTAATTATCATATTAACAAAGTTCTTCCTTATCCTGTTTGGATGCATTTCTTTGAATTGCTTCTGCATTTTCAGTTTCTGAATGGCAACTTCAGCAGGAGGTTACAGTGTTGAAGCAATGAATGAAGTAAATTCATACAGTTTGCATCAGTCGTGAAGTTGCAGTTGATATAATCAAACTTCAACACGACTCATGCATGGATGAAAACATGCCTGGATACAAAGATTGTTTTTTTTCCTGCAAAACCTCCCGCCTGTACTGTATTTCTTTATTTAAGCTCTTGGTCATGGCTGAGTGTAAAGAGAAAAGCACAGCATCCATCCGTGGAACAGACCCAGAGCCTCACACTGGAGGAGGCAAGATGAACAACAATGCTGTCCTTCTCTCTCCAAAGCACCAGAGACAATTTGGCTCTATGTCCATTTGGCTTCTTCTCTGGCCACCCATCCGTTCCCGAGTGAGCGCTCACCTAAGAAGTGTATTATGATCAGATATAGAGTCACTTGAGAATGAATTAAACATTCTGCCAAGACGTGAGGTTTTAAAAGAGTGTCCTATTTTGCCTCACGATAAACAATGGGCTTGGTTAAATAAGTACCGGGATATTTAAATAATTTTCAAACATAGTTGGCCATTCTCTACTAATTTCTCCATAAGCACCCACGCATATAAACAAATCCACCCAAGCACAACAGCTCACTCCAAAAACGTTTAAGCCTCATAAATTCAGCCGTAATAGAGTAAAAACTTAATAAATGCACAATGCTTTCATGAAGGATGAAATGAAATCACAAAGCGATTCCAAATAGGACTCTTTTTTTTCAACACTTTAATACTTAATACAAAAATACCTCAGAGTATTTATTGTGCCTGCATAATACCTAACTATATTCTTTGTTCTGGGGGGCTAATAATTTGCATACCAAAAACACTAATAAAATTTTCTTGTTCCACGTAAACAACCGGTGAGGTTTGTGAGCGCCAACACGCATCTGGTGAAATCTTCCAATTAGATCAGTGTTAGGACGGCGATGTAGCGGCTGGATTTGCATGGCAGGAGGCTTGAGGCAGAGGTTGTGTCCAACCGACCAGGTGTTTAGTCACTAACATTTAAATACACATACGGACGCTGACACGGACTGTGGACCAGGTGCCCTCTCCCCTACACCAATCAACTAATGGTACGACCCAGAACCTTCAAATACTGCTGAGTTGGGCTGGAGAGGGGTCATAGGTGAGTGACTTGCACATACACACATATTTCATTCATCCCACTGCATAGTCACATCACATTTTATCAAATACCCTTAGTTATGTATGTTTCTTTTGCCGGCCTGGTCTCCACTCACTCCCTGCTGAGGGCAATACATGACCTGCACACACACATATTGCTAACACAACATACAATTCATTCAATAAAACATCCGTTACTTTGTTTGTGCCTCATTCTTAAATGTTAACTCATTGTGACATTAATACCCCAAAAGTAAGTAATGAAGTCTGCCTTCATTACAGTCAGTTTAGCTGAGACTGGCCCATGAGGGGCGATTCAATCACCTTTCCCCTTCCCGTCTGATTAAATGACCTCATGCAACCTCAAGTATGGGTTGTTAACTTGGGTTTGACAAATATCTCTATCGCTTGGAAAAACTATGCAAATTTATGGTCAGGAGTGACCAAGGTGACTGGCTTTCTAAATCATACATACCCCATAGAGTCCTGTTTCAGTCCGTGAACCTCTTTTTATAGCTGCCCCCTCCACAATGCATCTGGGTTTGCGGGTTGGCAGACTAATTCGACCTATGCTTTAGGACGACTGGGCCTCTTCCGGCATTGCTGGTTGATGTAAAACACATCAATACCGGTGCTCCAGAATGGGGAATGTTGCCACAGACACTAGGTTTAAAAACTGTATAGTATACTGTAAGGGCTTGAATGTGACAAACATGAATTCATTAAGATCATCTAAAGTCGGGACTATCAAAGTTGGCGTGCTGTAAAGATTTTGTCATGTGCCTCCTGAATGTCACCACTTTCATGAGGTTCTAAAGTTTGTGACATCTTGTTGACTAAATGAGGAGCCATTTTATGTCATCTGATTAACACCTTATCATCCTTTGTGGAGGAAATAGACGAAGTGGAAGCTGTTTATGGCGCAATAAAAGCTGTGAATGTCATCATCGCCTGCCAGCACCATGGTAAAACGCTTTGCATTATTGTCAGCCGCAAAGCTCAAAGGGATTCAAGAGAAAGGCCGCTCAATGACGTCAAGAACACCTATCGCCACCAGTCTATCGTTCTATCACCTGATAGCCAGTCCTTTTATAAAGCCTGTCTATCATACACAAAATGCCACCATTGCTTCAGGCCTAAAACAGATGCACAACGTAATATATGTGTATAATATAATACAGTTAATTTTACCAAAGAATACTTGGAAATGTCATTGACAGTTGCACATTTTCTGGTAGATACTAACAGAAATGATATAAATACAAGTAAATCTAAACAAAAGTAGTAGTTAATAGATGGAGATATTATATTACTTTATTCTAGGAGCAAAGTATTAATCACACTCTCACCTTGTCTACAAGGAAGTGCAGATTTATTTCCCTGCAGACGGTCTGCAGGACAATGTAAATGTAAGCTAATAGGAACGTTGCCTTGAGCAATAAAAACACCTCTCAGCAGCAGCCCATCAAATGGCCTCAACATCCTGACAACCTGGACCCTGATTGCTGGTGGTTACATTGTTAAAGAAGAGAAACTGTCACCAAAGATCCTGCTACACCATCCTCAGCTGTATTAGCAGTGATTCATTTTGTCTTCCTCCTCTTTTGTTTGACCTGGATTATGTTCTGTCTGCAGGCGCATTCCAGAGCTCGTCAGCAGTCAGAGATCTGAAAAGGTAACATTACTCAGGAACAAACAGCTTTTGTGCCTCAATGTATCTGAAGCTAGCATGGCTGTGTTTCCCATGAGGACCCATAGATCTTATTATCTGGGAAAATGGCATGCATTTTGAGTTAAAAATTGGAGAATCTATAATAAATTATCAGATAAGCTTATTTTTCTTAGCTACAACACTACCACAAATATAATTCTACTGACAACGCCCAAGTTTACCTGAATTAACCCCAACCAGATTTACTCCCAAAAACCAACAATGAAATTTATGTATTAAAAATGTGCCCTCAGTGTCACCTCAGTGTGTGGCTGCCAGTAAAAGCAAATATTTTCAAAGTCAAACACATTTAAAATTTGTCTCTTCAAAATGCAACTACAGATTGTGTTTTATGTCTAAATTACAAGTCTATCGGGCAAAAGGGAAGACGCTGGCAGCTATTCTCAGGAGAGCAACCAACATTACTTCAGAAGAAGGATGGCTCATAACTTCAGGGAGTCCCTGTCCTTGAATGTGTTGACATCTGAAGGATTTATTCAGTGAGGATGAATATGCTTCTATAAACATCCATCTCTAAATGTGACACGTTGGTATAAAGAGGTAAGTATAATTCGCAGGGGAAGTCTGTGGCATTGAGAACTGAATGGTGTTATGAAAGGTCACTGTTTGGCTGAAGCTACAGAAGTAATAGTGTACTAAAACAATCTGTCTAGAGAACAGTGTTGTCTACAGTAGACTGGAAAGTTGAAGACAGACAGAAAACACTGATGTTCAGTTATTTGCCTTCAGCACTAGACTTCTCTGTGCACTGTCGCAGGCCAGCAGTCATGTCAACATGCTTAATATTTAACCATGATGATCTTTCCTGAACTTTAAGAACATGTCACAGTTGCCTAAGTTCAAGCACACTTTGTCCATACCATGCATCAACATTGGAGAACTAATCAAAAGGTGGTCCGACGTCAATCCTCTGCTGCACAGCGCTGCTTGGAGGTAATGTTACCATGGCAACAAACTCATAGTGACAGTGTCAACATGCTGATTTTTTAGCTGCTCTTCATTGGAAATGATTGGCAACACTGCACCAAATATCATGGCCATCCGTTCGTAGTTGGTGACACATTTCAGTCTGAAAGTAAAAAATTAAAATGTCACCTGCTGTTGTGTTGGATGAAAAATCAAGAGTAACAGTAGATAAGGACACACTGTCTCTGCATGTCTGTGCAAGATTTCATGGTAATTTGTCCAACCAAGTGTTAGACTAACCAACCAACCAACCAACCAACTGCTTTGCCATCCATTAAAGACAACATTTGTAAAAAGACTCAGCAACTTGTACATAGTTTTATTGGTCATTTTTATGCAGATTCATGGTGTTTCAACACATAAAAACTTAAAGCCTCATTAAATAACTTTAATTAAATATTTAAAATTATTTGCTACTGTCTACTCACTTATAATCAGGTAAATGTGCCCTGTATGCACTGTGTAACTACGTAACGACACTAAGTCACACCTCACCAACTATTTCACTAATATTTTATGGAGAAAATGGTTTCCCCCTCTGATGTCTGGCTGCTCTGCATCGACTCTTTCTCTTTCTCAGTAAACTGCTACAAATTACAGCTGCTGTTAGCTAATGTTAGCTCAGTTTGTTAGCCGCGCTGCGTGGACTGTGAGCTCAGAGCACAGGGGGGAGGAGGTTTTTAGTCCCGGGTGGTGCAGTGGAGTGCTGAAGGAGAGTGGAGCTGCTGTGGTGCCAGAACCAGAGCTCGCCAAGCGGGCTCTTTGGACATAATGATGAATGAAGGTAAGAAGAGAAAAGGGGAAAGTGATCGAGCGAGAAGCTAGAATAGGGAATCGCTTTAAAAGCGAGTGTAGAGTTGTGTAAATAAAAGCACAATCTGATGACAACCAAATTTAAAAGATAACAACAAAAAAACCTCAGCGCTAAGTGTGTGCTGCACAGATTTGGAGGACTAAACGTTGCTGAGTTCTTGGCGTGTTTTCATTATATTCACACAAACAAACCACAGGGATTCATAAAGTAAAGCATGTGGAACTGATTCACCTGAATTTCCATGCTGCACACGCCACACTGTTCACTACATTTTAAACTATACACGCTCCTCTCGTGACAAACGTAGGCCCAGATGCTTCTGCTGTGGGAGATGTAAAAACTGATCCGTGCTGCTGCTCCGAATGCCTTTGAGAAATGTTCACATTTTGTGGTACAAATGCTATTTCAGTATTTGTGTGTGATTTGTGTGGACAATTTTTCAGCCTCAAAAAAAAAAAAGAAGTTCCTTTTCAAAATGAGGGCATCAGGAAAGCATTTTTAGTGACTGAACCTCTTTACTTTTCTTACTTATCAAGCACACACGCACACAGACACATACACACTCCATTTGGCATATGCTTATTTCCTGTGTGGGGAAAATGAAGTCGAAAAGGGAGTTTGCCAGCTGAGAGCTGGCTAACTATGCAGAGGAGGAGGCTGAGTTGCACGACCATATACCACACCACAGCCCGCAGCGCTGAAGCACAGAAAGAGGCAGTAGCCATCTACATACTCCATCTGCGAAGGAGACAAATGAACTGCAGTTTTATAGCTTATCCTGCTGAGCCGGAACATAAGAATGTGCTGGAGGTTTTTAGAGAACCAATTGGTAGGAAAAATGGTGAGGGAAATGCTGACTTGTAGGGAACTATAAAAAAAAATACCAAACAAACTTTGCTGAGCAAAATGGAGATGGCGATGATCGTGTGATGAGGGAAGGAGTAAATAAGCTCTTTCACTCAGAAAGCGCTTATTTGCATGCGCTTATGTAGACAATGCAGACAATAAACCTGTGGTCAACGTCTTCTCTAATAGAATATGTGCAGCAGATGGCATAAACGAAGCGCTTTTAAGCAGCTGATGATCTATTGAAAATCACTCCTGTGTGTGTCTCGCCACATTTACATACTCTATCGTTTCCTGGCATCGACCGCATTTCTCCATCGTGTTGCCCAAAGTACAAGCTAGGACGGTAAACGCTACAGAGGTGAAATGCTAGCATCTCTTCACTGGTTACCTGTTCAGCATTGATTTTAAGATGATAGCGCTTGCTTTTAAAACATGATTACATTGCCCCGAGCTATATTTTTAATTCTCTTTGAGCTGGCGTGCAGCCTCAGAACCTCAGGGAACTTTAAACTAAAGGTGCTGGAAGCCTTTGAAACGAGTTGCCCAAGCACCATAGAGCCGCAGAACAAGTAGCGTATATTCAAACACACTAGTCCATCTTAAATTTTATGGGTTTTTTTTTATCGTGCCCTTTTCATTCTCTTCATTATTAAAAAATAAGCCATGTGAAGCTGAACTCTGAGCTCCTGTTAACAGCATCTAACAGTTAAAGGTTTAATTATTAAGAAGGCACGGTCCACCTACACAGACGTGTTCACTAGCTCCCGATCGGAGAGCTCCTCAGGACCGTGTGGGTGGGCTGTGGTTGACAGCTTTCTGTACCTGTTAAAAAGGGATAAGTGTGTCCCGATTCCATATTACACAGTCATACAAAGGATTTGGGCATGTAGCGTTTTATTCTATTTCTAAGCCTCTGTTGACAAAATGAGTGAATGAATGAATGGACGTCAACCGAAGTAATGAGATAAAAAAATGGCATTTCAAAAAATGCGATAAATGTAAATAAAATAGAAGGAAGGTGGTGGTAAAGCAGCCACATAAAGAGATATATACAGCATTTTACTTATCCTAAATTCACAGTTTGATTGACTTCTGTTGACTGTGATGAAAACAGTTTTCAACTGGGTAGAGGTTGAAATCAGCCTTGATAAACGCACTAGTATGGGTTCATGCTTTGAAGTCAGCCGTGGAAACGCATGTAGCTTGCTTCTTCAGACAGCCGAGGCCGCGATCAGAACTTACAGGAGCAAACCGTATTAGCAGTGTAACCCGTCCGTGTGCTCAGAATATCAGAGCCATGTTAGGTTAACAGAGGAGGGTGCACACTGACTGTTTGATTACCAACAAATTTGAGCTAAGTGCTCTTAATGCCTTAGCTTTTGAGAAGTTACGCAGAGTTGAATGTTTTTACAGGACAAAATGAGATTAAGAGAACAACACTCGGCATGCAGACACATCTAAATATTCTTTTTCTCTAAACACGCGGCTCTAATCAATGGAGTGTAATTTCAAAGTGGTCTAAATATGCATTAAAGCTAATTAGCCATGTTTTTTATTTTTTATTTTTAATCAAGCATGCAGTGTGTGGTCATACAAACATGATTCAATTATAATCTCTGCTATTACTTTTGTATGTTTTTAAAATAAAATACACAAAAGTTATATTTCTGGATGTGCATATGTACGTATGATTCACAACTTTGTCTAAATCACGACTTGAGAAGAGGCTTGTTTTGCAAACCAGAGCTCTTAATTCTCCAGTGGAATAATGACAAACTCCCGAAATCATCCGTGTAATGCTGTGTGTTTGTGTGTGCTAGTGTGTGCTCATGGTTCCTACTGGCACGATAACGCTGGATGAGTGCTGAGAGTAAATCTTTGTCGAGGTGCTTGGCTCACCGTCTTGGTGCTAACTGCACACCTGCAGAGCATAGATTAGACCTGAATTATCTGAGGAGCGAGCTTCTGTTGCTGCCTCTCCTCCCTTAATCTTAGCTTTCATCTGAGGCTTGTTATTGCTGTTTTCCTTCTACTGAAGGAACTACTTCAGGACTCGGCGTCTCTCAGAACACCTTGGATGTGGGTTGCATGTTAACTGCCATACAAACTTTTGTGTAACAACAACAGCAACTGCATTTGAGGAAGTTGAAATATATACTATCCTACTTATTTACATGGCTGTGCACCTCCATTTTTCTTAGCAAACGGGGAAGTACACAGACGGCATACATGCTGGGTTAAATGGCGGATTCATGGAAGTTTAGAGATCAGCCATATGCTGCACAAGTGCATTCACCTTGTCTGAATCACTCAGAGGCAAACCCATAATTGAAAACTAAAGATAGATGCTACACAGCCAGAAGAACAAGATTTTGAAAAAGAAATAAATAAAGAAAGAAAGCTGAAAATAATAATGACCATAACTGCTCCAAAAACCCAAAGAAAAGAAAATGCGATACAGCTTAATCCACTTTGTAGAGTGAAACATATCAAGTGTTCCAAACTCATGCAAGCTTAAAGGTCCATTGTTGTGATGCGCCGCTCTGATTAATTACAGCAGAGCAATGTATGATGCTATTAATCAATCATTGTCACCTGCTGAGTTGAATTGTGATGCATCTGGTGTAATGATCAAATTAAAATGACAGCATTAACAATTGACTCATTAAATGTGTCGCTTTTTAATACAGTGTCTCTGATCTTCCTCCTTTCAAGGCGTTTGCTTTATTATGGTGTGGACAACTCTGACAGCAAAATTGTTGGATTGGTTATTGTAGGTGTGAAGCCGTATGTTTAAGACATTGTCAAGTGAGAGAAAACTTAGTTAAACTTACTGTTGCATTACTACTAACGCATCACTGTAAAAGCTTTGTGTCTATGACGCTCATTCAAAATTCATTTTATCTCAATCACCTAAAGTGGGATCTGAAAAAAACAACTGTGAACTACTGATTTAATAAACACAGTAAACGCAGCACCATCTAAAACACATTTCGGCAGTAGTATGTGTTTGTTGCTGAGTGACTCACAAAACAGATGTGGTGTTTGCATGGTGGAGCATCTACTGCTACTTTCTCTATACCATCTTGTGTGTATCCTTGCATGGGGTGACTTATCGTAATGCACGGTTCACAGTAAAGTTGAGTAATATGGCTTTAAACTGCTAGTGATTCTGATCTACACCTTGCTATTCTCTTCCTTCGCTATCTAGCTAATGAGCCGGAGGAGATAAGGATACAAAATGGATACCACAATTACAGCTCGTTTTTGGAACACGGCCAGGGTTGAGGTCAACTGACAACAGGTAATTGGACCCAGAGGAAGGCTCGGGACTCGAGGCAGGTTTTGTTTAAAAGCAGTTCTACTAGTTCAAAGTTCAAGTCTCCAGTTGGCAACTGGCAGGCAGGTTTGAAATCAAGCAAATACACAGAGAACCAGCAGTGAAGCAGGGCAGTAATACTTTGGGAGAGAATTTCAGGCAGAGAAGAGACAGATAGGAAAGAGAAATGGCTACACCGCCAAGGTACCCACAAAAACATTGACTGTCAGGTAGAGGCACGGTGTGAGCAGTTTACTCCAGCATATGGGCGCTAACTACTAATTGGGATCAGCTGCAGGCAGAGGATTAGGTCAGGTGGTGAGAAGGACATTCTTCAGAGTCAGACAGTGGACAGGTGAGGAATAGCTGATGAGTCTTTTTCCACAGCGTTTTAACTTGTCATAGTAGGAAAAGCACAGGTGCTACTAATACCATAAATGATGGCTCTGTTCTATCCAAATGTCCCCAGTAAGCTGTAACAGTGAGCCATCGTGTGCAGTACCAGGACCCTGAAACCGAGGCAGCTAGATTGAATTCAGGCATTATTAATTTGCTTATTTGCACCTGCGCTTTTCCTCCAGTGACAAAATGGCATCTGTGAAAAAAAAAAAACAGCATCCAGAGAAGCTTGATTTGTATGATTCGAAATGTAAAGCAAGCGCCCACAACACGAGAGCCCTGAAATTAATGGAATGAAGTCGTTTTAGTATTAAACAATAATGATTTCCTGGTTTAATGAGGCAAAATGTCTACTGTGGAAAAAGTCTGTTGGTCACATTGTTGTTTTTGAACTTGAACAAAGACTAGGTTGGAAAGAACTTGTCTTGCTTGGAGCACCTTGTGATCATTACTCTCCAAAGAATACATTTAAAAAACAGCAACTTCACCTCTGAAGTCAATCATTTTATGATGAAAGTGAGCACAGATTTAACACAGAGTCATTCATGTAAATTGACCCACAAAGACATCCGTGTCATCTCATCAATGCTTGTTGGTATTTTTTGGCAAAGTGTTTGTAGCTATGTCACAGAATTTCAACATTTCTGTTTTTAATAATAATGTTTTTAATATTTAGACGCCACATTTTATGTCCCACCATCTGTTTAAGACACAGGGAAGGCTAAATATTTTTGCCCTACATGTCAATGACACTCAGGAGGGGGAAAGCATCTTCTCAAACTGTGTCAGAGGGTCAAGTATTAGACAGAGAGCCACGGCACAAAGGTCTTGGGTTTTGACAACACAACAACAATGTCCTCTCAGGGTTTATCCTAAACCAGCCTAACCTCCACTTGCTTAGATATCCCCTTCTGGTGTTCTGTTACTCTCACCATCAATCCACGATAATCTCAGCGTGAGGTTGCATGAAGAGGCAGAGGTTGGTTAGAACGTGACAGTAGCACTCGAAACACCCCCGCCCACCAACCCCCGCCCCCACCGATGCTCAACGGAGCATTTCAAGACACAGTAGGAGCCGCTGGCCATAATACGAGGATTTCAGCTGGCAGTCAGGTGTGAAGTGTCTGACAGTAAGAGAGGTCATCTGAAACCACAGGGAACCAATATCAATGGCCACTATTTCGCTAAACACAGAGGGGGGCAGCTGCAATAAACGCCAGGAAAAGCAAGGGTGAGTAGAGAGGTGAGGAAGTCAGCATTCATAAAGGTTTAAGAAACAAATGTGGCTGTTGCTATCAGAGGACAAAGAATTTTACATCATCTATGAGAGGAGAACAAAAAAGAAGAGATTACACGTGTTTATCAGTCTATTCAAGACATTGTTATTTAAATGTAAATATAAATTTAAATATGGGCCCAATGTTGCAATGACTGCATTCATTACCACATAACCACTGTTCACACATACAGGACAATACTTAATAATACTTAGAGGATTACCAGCAACATGTGCTTGAAGAATCCAGAATCACCTTTAATCTGAGCAGGTCTAATCATCGACATGACTAACATAACACCTGCACAAAACAATTAGAATTATAAAGTAGCATGAACTGTGTAGGATTAAACAAAGTCTTGTACTTGAGTAAATGTAGTGAATTACTTTGCACTACTGGTGTATTCAGTACATTGGATATCTGTACAGGTCATCTTCATCTGTGTATTCAGAATCCAGATTTATGACTTTAACGTTCAGAGCATGAGGAGTATTTTCTGTACTGTACGGAAACCAATACATCTTTGTATGTGCTTTGGTTCTTCTGAGAATGGACAGTTTTTCTGCCATGCCTGTACCCAACCTGTTCAGCAGCCATTTAGTAGGAGAATATTGTAAAAGAGAGAGTCATTTATCAGCCCTGATGGCTCCTCAGACAATGACTGTGATTTCAGGACTCCACTGACACAAACAGCTCTCCGAGTCTTTTCTCCACAGGAACACATCCAGGGACGATGCTCAAGCCTCTGTTCTTTGCTCCTCTTTTCTCACGCGTTACAGCCCTGTATTCTCCTCCTAATTAGGGAGGCAGAAAGGATCAGAGGGATGATGACAAATGAATCTCCAAACTGCTGTCGCTGGAGACAGAGCACCCTCGGTGGAGCTTTGCCACTGTAACCATGCAACTGTTAACAAGCTTTAAAAGATTTTTTTTTTTTTTGCCACCTTTTTTTCATCCAAAGCTGTATGTACACGATAAGGCAGGAAGAGGAACATGATTTTTTTTTATTGGAAAGAGTGTAAAAGTTTCACACATGTTCACAGAGAAATATTCTTTCAATGCGAGTGAATGATTTTCATCTCTTTACTCCGAACACATGGCAACAAAGCACACACAAGTTTAAACAATGTGTCTCTGACTGACTTTTCAACGTTTCTATCTAAACTACCTGCACAAATGCTACATGCTGTACATGATATCCTGCTCACAGACTGAGGCGGCAAAAGCCAGCTTCCTTTTTAGTTAATTATCCATGTTAGACGTGAAAAATAAATGAGCAGCTTTTGTTCTTCTGCCATACAATAGTGAAAAATACCAGTTATTTCATAACCTCACTGTATTTTCTTTCTAGCTAACATTCCTGACAAAAGGTTAGATTTAACTGAGTGCTTGCATTTTCAACAGTGTTTAATTTTTCATCTTACAATAGATGATGAAGACTAAACAATGTGTGCCCAATGTAATTGTTATTATTCTGTCTCATTTAATGGAGTGTAAACTCACCCAAATCAATAAAGTGTCAGACAGAGGTGCTAGCATGAAGAAATGAACAAATACTACACACTGGATGTGCTGTAATGAATGTTAAGTTCATCAATTCCTGTCTGCTGGTCTCCTGCTTGGTCACTTTCTCATGTTCTCCTCTAAACTTCCTCTGTTAACATCTGTTTCTATTTGGTCTTTTTGCCTCATTGTCATTATGGACGTAGCGCCTGATGAGCCCAGTTACATTTCCTGCTTGCACAGCTCCAGTTCTGGCATGACACCAGCTCCCTGGTCAGCATTCACCCATGCCCCAAATGGTGTAAAACACTTGTGGTACAAACACTGACACTCCCCTCTGTGATCTGAGCTCAGAGACAGGGCAGCCCAGCAAATTTAGACATTAGCATTAGCTGCAGTTTGCAGCAGTTCGGATTGCTAGAGTTGTTACGCAGTTTGAAAACTTGGAGAAAGTTTTAATTCATTCCTCCTCTTTTTTTTCTTTACAGCTGAAAAACTACCCTATACCCCTATACAGTGTGCCATATGCTTTGTCTACTTATGGAAAGTAATTATTTAACAGATGTTTTGGGAAGCTGTTTAGCAAAATGTTAATTGGAAAGAAATTTATGTTCATTACACGGTTATTCTCCCATTTGTTTTTCTTTGTTCTGCTACATTAAGAACAGAGAACCTGCTAAGAAACTAAAACAATAAATGTTTTATAAAAGGAGTAGATGGAAAACTTTGAAGTCCTTTCATATCATTTTATTATGCGTTCCTTTCTTTTAAAATGACGGATATGAGCCATGACACCCAACGGACCCATCTGCTACATTACTTAGTTAAGAAAATACAATTACAAAATGCTTCAGTTATCTACTAGTTTCAGCATAACATGCTTTGAAAAATCCAGAAGAAAACCCTGTTTCCATACTATTTTAGCTCTCATCTGAGGTTTATATTTCTGCCTTGTGACCATGCTGAAGATCAAACTCTCAAAGCTCAACCTCCACGATACCATATATCTACAGGATTGAACACTTGTTCCACTTCTCTGAGAAAGAGCTCCAAGAAAATATGACCTTTTCTGACATCTGCTGCTGGGTGATAGCCAGAGAATAGTTTATATTCTGCCGGAATGATTTTATCTGGAGTTGCTAGTAGCGACAATATACAATCCATATACGGCATACACAAAACACATAAAAACACAGCTGTAATTACAGTTTTTGAAAGTGAATATCACAAAATAATGAGTAGTTTACTACAGCCAGAGAAAAGGCTCATGATCAAGCTCACCTTAGTCTGTTTTTCCAATAATGGATACTTAGAGGGAAAGCATCTGTGTTGGAACAGACTGCCAGCTGTGCTTACAGGTGAATGATGTAACTCTTTCTCCATCAGCTGACAGACAACAATCGATCGCAACTTCAGCAAGCACATTTGTCAATACATGGTGGCAGTTTCTAAAGTTCCTGTGATTTTAATTACAAATTCTGACCCTGAACTAAGCACTGTAAATACTGTAACCAACACCAATCTGCAGATCAACTAATCTGATATTTAATGCTCTCTTTAGAGGACAGAGCGCACAGATACACTGACGTGCAGTAGTTTGGCCAAACAGACCTCCACCTGACTGCCGCCCACGAGGAAGCTCGTCCAGCGGCTAGGAGGACTTTCCTGATGATGATTAGCTTTTATCTTTACCTGTGAATAGATTAACCCAAAACAGAGCCTAATAAATCCTCTTTGGATCCCCCACTTTGCAGATTTGCTCACAGAGAACAGCACACGCATGGCTCAGAGGCATCAGCTGATAGGGCTTATGGGAGGTAATCAGGGCTGAGCCCAGAACTGAGCTCCCAATCCATTTGTTTAGTGAGATTTGCACCTGTCGCTCTCTCATTTCTCACAAACTGTATATGAACAGCGATCAATAACAGAACACATATCTGTTATCTGGAAGGAAATTTAAAGTTATTCAATGAGCCAGGTTCATTAAGGTTATAGCCATAATGCTGGTTATAAATGTATTATAATCTAAGTGGTTTCTTTGTTCAAAAGTTCCTTATTATTGAGGTGGAGAAGATTAAGGGCTAAAAGTTGTCTTAGAGTGAGAAATTATGATAAATTCATACAGTAGGTAATAGTGAGAATTGGTGTCCTGTTTGGCAAAGTTTACATCAAAGGATGCAGTGATGATCGTGTTTATTATAAAGTCCCATCTCGCTGCAGCAAGACACGGTGAAGAGGGGGACAGGTGTCACAAAAACATTGCACACACCCTTAGTTTATTCTAAATAAAACACACGCCAGACAGATGGTTGAAAAATGTAATTCTCCCTCTCATAAAACCATTATCGACTTTTCATTTTTCCAGCCTCATTGGTAACCCACTCTATCATGCTGCCACTTCTGGTGATGTTAGCTTGTTGACAATGACTGCCTTTCCCTGCAGAGCTGCATAAATCACTTCTTTTAGTCCTCACTGTGCAGGAAACTGAACCTCTGTCATTTGCCAAACAGTTGTTGGCCCATTGGAGATGATAAAGGATTTTTAAACAGAAGTAATGCTCCCAGTTCAACCACATGCTTGCATGAAGAAAGACAATCGATGGCATTAGTTGTTTTAGAAAATGCTCCAAATCAACATATTTGCGTTCAAGTGACGAAACCCTCAAGTAGCTGTAGCAATGATGACAAGAGTTAACAGTGTTGTGAATTTGTAATAGAGCCTTGAAGTCCACAAAGGGTGTGTCAATAAAACATTGGACTTCGATACGACAGACTTCCTGTTTACTATGTACAGTCAAAGGTTCTTTCAGTGGTCACAACAGTAAGGAAACAGCTACTACAGGAAAACACACTGCCCTACAGGACCAATATCAACACAAATCACATATGCCTGACCTCTGCCTGACCACCAGTGGTTTCTCCAGGCAGATATGTGGCTGTATATGGTCTCACCTTTGTCCCCATTAATGGTCATTCTCTACATGGAAGGAGCAGAGGGCAGAACTCTGAGGAACAGCTCACGGTCACTAGTTCAACTATGTCGATGACGCCTGGGTCAAAACCAAGACACAGGAAGAATTCACAGAGCATATCAATGCAGAAACTTCACCTTTGAGGATGTTTCTCTGGCAGTCCTGGATTGCGCAGTGATGGACAGTGGAAAAAGACGGACAACTCATCATGGATGTTTACAGGATGGAACTGAAACACAAAGTGGGAGTCATCAGGACTCTCCATCATCAACCCAGAATCTTCCAACATAGATTGCACGTCAAGAGAAAGAACAATCAGGAAAACCTGTGGTTATCTAAACCGGCCCTCATCAAAACAACCACAAGAAACTGAACAGGAATTGCATTGAAGGGTGTTTCCAAGAATCACATCACATGCCTCTCAAGTAGCCAACGACCCCACAGGGGTAAACACCTGGGACTCCCTACCAGTCAGTTAGAACTGAAGAAGCCTCTTGGATGGGAGTTGGGATCTTCATACACAGCCAATACGTTTTTCTAACCTTAACCAAGTACTTAACCTTACTACTTACTGTAACTTAACCTTACCCAAATACCCAAACCATCATCTTTCTGTAAACCCAATAAACAGCTATCACACCTATAAGATCAAAAAACTGTTTTGGACACACAAATGGCAACTTCCTGCACCTACATCGCTCTGCATCATTCTTTGTGTACTTAATTGTACAAATTAAAGCCAATTTTTCTAATTTGTGAGTACAGACAACTTTAATAGTCAGTTACTGTTATATCACAGTGAGCTGTTTCAATTGGCAAGTCAACTTATATGGCCAAAACAATTAACTGAATCACTTAAGAACCATTAGCAATGTTTTGACAAGTGCGCCTCTATTAAAAATACATTTATATTTTACCCAGTATGCATATTCAAGTGATCGTTCCCAATTAGCCATTTGATTTGAGTCCCTTTTTTCATTTTGACTTGGTTTGACAAAGCATACTGAACAGGACATTTGATTGAGAAAAGAGTACATGGAAACACAGTAAATTACTGGTGAGAAGTCATGCACTGGGGAACAAAACTATCAATTTTGTCCCTCTTATGAAGTGATATGTCTTTAAACCATGATTAACAGCTGACCAGTAGTCCTAATTTAAAACTGTTACTGACAAAATATAAGCACGCTTAAATTAATTTTAGAAAACAAAAGAAAGGATAAAAATGGCTGATGGGCTTGGGATGACTAAAGAAACACAACAAAAACTTTTCTGTGGACTTTCTTTGATGTCTCTGCTGATAACAAGAGTACTAATACAAAACTGCTGGAAGAAAAAAAAAACAGTGAAATCCTGCTGGTTTCTGAGTGTCTCTCTGTGATTGGATGGGGTCCAGACAAGATGTTGGTCTCTGATCAGCGCTAACAGGGCCTCCGAAACCTGATTAACGTATCGACAGGCTCTCGGAGTAATTGATTGCGGTCAATAGGCACGTAGTCATCAGCAATCTGCAAAAACATTAGGACATAACAGCAGAAAATCACAATCAGAACACAGGCTAGTCAATTTAATGACACGTCTGCAGCCTTTTAATTGGATTCTTGGACGGAAATCTTGACAAAGTGTTAAAGTTATAAACTGCACTTTATGAAATGACAGGAATTATCAGACGTCAGGCTGTACAGTCTGCTTTGATTATTGGTAACAGATTTGTACAAGCTGGTTTGATTGTATCTTTGCCTCTTGTCTAATTAACAAATTCAAAATATTGACAAAAAGAATCAAGATGAATGCTGACCTATATGATTGACTGCTTTAAAATTATAATTGATAATATTTTCTTGAAACTAGACCCTGTTTGTGCTACTAATTATGGTCTGCATGTTTTTGTAGCGATGACCATTCATTGTATTTATATTCCACAATTAAATGTCTGTAATGAAGCTTTCTGTTGTTAGTGATGGACTGGTTCCCTTACTCGATTCAAATTACCCTCACAGACATGATGGAGTCATTTTATCTCATTGCAGCTTCTTCTTCTTATTTTTGTTATTTTTTTGTCAGAAAAAAAAAAACAAAGGTTACTGCTAAAGCTGACTGAACATTTCCTAATGCTGCTGCTTCACATTAAAATAATTTAGCTAAAACACATGAGTGATTTTTATCGTGGTCAGAGGAGATGCGTCAAACATGTATTTGTATTTGAGTGTTGAAATTGTGTGCTCAAACCATTTTTATGCAGGAGAAAAGAGCACGCTGACAGCACTACAACAACATTTTCCATTAAAAACGCTTGAATGTGCCTTGAGTTGATATTTTCACCACCATGACAGTATTATTCAGGAAGAAAATTGTGATGACACAGTTTGACGGTGCTTGAAGATCTTGGCTTGCTAGTGTGCCATATGTCACTGGATCAGTAGAATACTGGACGGAGATAGAAATAACCCTTGGAAACCACTAAACCACTTGGCCTGCTCGCTAAGGCCAAGATTAGTCACATAATCACAGGCTAATAATGCCACAATCTGCAAGATTAGTATTAAATCATGTTAATCTGTGCACCAGCAATGCTTCTTTGGTCGTTTTGGCTGCAAATGATTCTGCTCCATCAGTGTTCGCTGGTTGAAGTGTCATATTTACGCACACTCCACAACTTAATGACTTTGGATATACTTGCCAAGTTATATAGTTGCTTTAATCTAATTTGTAAAATGCATTTTGGCGGAGTGACAGAATGACGTGATAAAACCCCGATAAACATCAGCAGTCCGTACAAATTATCAAGCGATATTAAAGACACTCCATTAACTAAAGAAAAAAAATCACTGTCAGAAAACTTTGTGCATTCATTCTCTCTGAGCTAAAAATGTGACTTCAGGATAAGTTATGGCAGAACTTATCCTGCAGAGGTGGATAAACACAGATGTTGCAGTTATAACACCGGTAGCGCTAATCACTTTTATTTTTACATAGTTTATCTTTTTTTTTTTAACACGCTGGAGCAGAATACTCTGATGCAACACAGGAACTGCGCTGCAAACCTAATGGATATTCTCATCTGTGTTAAGCATTTGTTTTGGGCTATCGAGGTTCTCATGACACCAGCGACTGGAGAGATGTGAAGTCTTCGTCGGGATGATTATTCTGTAACGCGATCCAAGTAGACTCAAAACTTACATTCCTCTCATACGCATCCCCTGGCTTCTTTAGCAAGTGACCCTCCAGTATGTCAGTTCCACCACTACATAAATCTGCTCTCAGACACAAATATGTTACTCCTGAGATGTTTTTCTGACTTGGGTTTATTCTGGTCTTAGCCGATGGTCAGAAATACCGAGGCTAATGCGTTTTCTAAGAAATGTCATAGCGTTAAGAACATAAAAGAGTTGAGGAGGTGAGAGACGGTGTGTGTATTAGCCAGAGGATGAATGTGTTGAGAGAAAAAGGAGGTGAGAGAGAAAGGTGATGCTTGGCCCCCCTCTGGCAAGCAAATCTTTTATCTCAACAATACTTTCTAATCCTGCAGCTACTTAAGAGCAGATAATCTGCAAGTGTTTTCCTCGTGAGACTGATGCAACCTGAATCACTTTGAAACTTAAAATTCATAACATTATGCAAATGTGTCTCGGAGCTGGTGGAGGAAGTTGCTCATTTAAAAGGAGTCATAGGACACATGGGTGTGTTAATCCCCGCTGTGTATTATTTTGATTAATCAATTAAAGGTGTGAGACATTTATCCTCTCAGGATTTCAGATTGTAGGACGTTAGCGAAAACATTCAAATTAGTCATTCATGTTCACAAATCGGTTGATTGAATTGGCTGTTTCCTGTGGTATAATCAGCCAGATGAGGCACGTGCAGTGCGTTTATCGGAATCTGAAGTACAATGTGGTCTGTTGTGCCTTAGTGTGCAAAGAATTTTGCCATTATTGAACTGCAAACAAAGCGACTTCTCAAGGACATGTAGGTCTAATGCCCAGAAAACCTTTTGTATGTGCGCCCGTGTGATTTTATTGCAAAATCAAGTGTTGGGGAAAGGACTGTGGGATCAGGAAAAAAGTACTAATGGATGACATGTTGGATTCAGCATCTTATAATAGACTAACAGACGAGATACATTTGAAGACACAAGCGAGCTCTCCCAGATCCCAGCCCCCTCTACAGAGGCATCCAAACCAACCAGTACAACTCTCCAGCGTAGCAACAAGAACATCTTACAAGCTTCGAACTGCCAGTGAGTCACATTTTGACATGTCCTATAGCAAAGAAAGCTGAGATGTGTATAATAAAACATTAATGGCTGTGTTCCATGAAGATGTGCCAGTGAGCCAGAGAGCCCAGTGGCAGAGCCTCGACTGAAAAGCCACCATCATGGGTTTAACTAGTAACATCTGTGACTGACAAGTCAAAATGATTAAGCCTCTAACCAACCCAGAAGCCCCAACGCTCGGGATTGAACCAGGTTATGGGTGAGTGTATTTTTTGGTGCCACATTGTGGATCTTAAATTCGGTCTTCACACCATTTGCAAAACCGGGCTCGAGGCTGTTCAGAAAAGAATGGAGGCATATTTCAGCTAAGCTGTTTTTGTGTCTAAACCAAACCTCAACCACTGACCACATCATGAAATTGATTTTCTAACAGCGATTTGCAAATGTTATGGGCGGCACAGATGACAGATGTGCCGTTGTAGAAAGCGTGGACCGAGCGAAAACTTGTTTACTTTGGTTTCATTCAGATAACTCATTTTGTTCCTCGTATCCTTTGTTTAAAAATAACCTGAGTGACATTATGTTTTCCCTGAACCAATTTTACTAATGCAAAATAAAAGAGCTGCTGATGGGAGTTATAGCACAGCAAAGGGTTCACAGCCCATCCTCAAGTCCTTCAAACTAAACTAAACGAACCGGCATGTTATTACCAATATCAGAATGAAGATATTTCTGGGAAAATCAGATGTAAAATTGGAAAACCTTTTTACAAAAGTAAGATTTATTTATCAAGGTTACGCTAACCATTACAGAGGTCTTGGTCAATACTTTATTCAAACAGGAGGATACAAATAATGACTAACATGTTTCCTCAGAAGAACTATTTTCCCTTGCTTTGATGACACTCTAAAATTCCTAATATGAGAGGTCACACACATAACAAGAGGGTGAGAGCAAGAAAGGTGTATTTCCAGGGGATTTGAGGAATGCTTAAAAAGCTTCATTTGCACTCGAATGACCATCAAAGAAATCTTGCCCTAAGTGGATATCATTTATCGAGTGTTCCGGAGTAGAAATGAGTACAAAGAGTACAGCTACAAAATGCAGAAGTCTGTTGTAGCTTAAAATAGACGTCTGAATGAATTAAAGAGAAATTAAATTGATGTCTCAAGAGGGGTATATTTGAATCATTGGCTGCAGGAATGTTAAAGCGGATGACAACCCTCCACTGGAAAAATCCTGTGAATCCGTAGGTGACAGGTAGCTGTAACATATGTTCACCTATGAATGCTATTATGAGGGAGCGTTTGATGAAATCAGCAATTAGCATTTTTAAAAGCCTAATTGTCATCGCAGATTCAGCACATATGTGAAAGAATACTTGGGAGCATTAAAAAGGACTAACTCTTTAATCTCATTTTCACAAAATGCAAAAGGCGCGAGGCCACATTTATAATTAATTAAACACTGGAGGTTTTGAGTTACAGGCACCATATGGCTTCCGCCAGAGAACTGTAATTTTACTGTGGATTACCACAGCTGCACCAGTGGCATGAGGCCTTTTTTAACGAATGAATGAAATCCTTAATTATGACACGTCGGCCTCCGAAATGAAGAAGATCCTGGCCATTTTCTTTTAGGGATTCATAAATTACAGACTATCACTAAGTTTTTTTTAAACATCTTCTTATTTAGAATGTACAATAATTAACGCCACTTGGTAAACATGCAAACACATAGTACTGCAAGTATCTTCATATCCTTAAACTTTCCCTTTGCCCCCGCAAAATAAAGAATTATTAAAACAAAACAACAACAGGAGAAGACAATGCACTTTTCAGTGTATAAAATCAGGCATGTTTGCGCCTGTGCATGTAGACACGAGACGTACAGAAGGGAAACATAACCAAAAAAAGAGACAGAGCTGTAAATAAAAGCAACACGATATGTCCATAATTTATGATGTACTGATATCCATAAAGGCTCACGGACACGAGGCACATCCAATACCTCGAGAAAAGTTTTAATTTTTAAAATAAATCAAGAAACCAAATATCTTGAGGAATGTATCAACGCTTGATATGTTTATCTTAAGATTTTCTACTCTAGTAACAATAGTAAAAATCTGATATCTGGTCCAGGTTCAGCTTCGTAGTTGGAGGAGATCCATTCTTCTTTTTTTGATCTAATTGGAAAATTAGGCATGTCATTTCGTGAATACACACACAATAAGACAGAAGAAAAATGAAGTTGTCCTCGTGGTGCAACCTATAGCTTCTTGTGTCAGAAGCTATAGGCTATAGCGTTGTGTCAGCAGCTTTTCTATAACAGTTTATGTATATACTGAGAAAAAAAATCAAGTCATTCTGAGCATGCATAATGCTAAGGCCTCACTCACACTATAGTCTAAATAATCGGTTGTAAAGATGACAGAGTACAGCAGTGATAGCAGTAGTAAATAGACTTGACAGTTTATATTAGCGTATTCTGTTTGACTCTTGCAAGATGTTCAAGCATTCTTCTGGATCTGTTCCTTAGCCGACACATACTATTTCATATTTGCTCCTATGCTCAAAAGACTAGCAAAGAAAATGATCGGATCCGTGTGGTTTGAGTCACCGTCGTTGTGTATTGCAGGCAAAGCTCCGTCCTCACATTTGTTTTGTTTTTTCTATCCGGCGTGAGTTGCTGGTTTTAGTCGCAGTGAGCCGTAACGAGCTTGATCTGCCATATGGTGCGAGTTATAAAAAACAATTAGAAGTTCCATCCCGAGCTTTCTTCATTATGGGGCTATTCTCTAACGCTTGTCTGTCACACACTCGCGCACATAATGACACGACGTCTTTTATCTGCATTGTAGTATGAGTCACTCATTTTTTTGTTTTCATCTGCCCCGTGCTAATTAAATTTCTTTCCACAAGTCAGAGAGGTGAGGCTTTGATGGTTTGTGCTTTCTAGATAAAAAAAAAAAGCTGAACAGCTTTCTCCAAGGGAAGCGTCAAGGATCAGATTCTTTTTATATATATATAAATATATTGAGAAAGCATTTGGACTGGACAAACTTGAGCATCTGTGTTTGTCCGCCTGCAGAGAGACTCCATGGTGGATCATCCATCACTCCTTAGTGGACATGTCAGAGTGAAGAGCTGCCAGAAGGCTCTCCACCACACACGGCCTTTGTGTTCTGGAGTGTATTGTGGATGTGTTTACAGCTTACTGTGGGTGTTTTGTTCTGGTTTTTCGGTTAGCACATGTAGGTTCCAGACACATTTGGGAAAAGCTACCTGCGAGTCCCCGTCTTCGCTTCACCGTCGGCGATCAGAGGTCCGGCTTCTGCCACGTCTCTGATTAGAGTAGCACGCCTCATCTCTCAGCTGAATTTGTTATTGCTGTGACTAATTTATGGATCCAGATAGGAAGTGTTTGTGGGTAAAAACATCTGGCATAGTTCATCTTTAATTGTGTGTCCACTCGATATATCATAATAAAAAACGCAGACATGACAGGAGTTTTTTTTTTTAATGCATAACTGAATGAATATTTGTGTGCTTTCTGAAGCCAGGACTGAAAAATTAAGTAAGTCACTATGTGGGTTAGAAAATCACTGTATTAAATCAATGTCAGACTGTGTTTTCTGCTGAAAGCAATCGCCAGGATCCGTGTGGCCATGCAAAGATCCTGAAGATACTCTTCTTTCTGCCCTGTCTATAATATAAACAAGTATACACGGACATAAATGCAAATAAATTCTAGCTCTCTCCATCATCGCAGTCATTCTACCATGTTAATAGATGTGGCTCAGGAGGTTGAGCCATCCACTAATCAGAAGATCCGTGGTTTGATCCCAGCTCCTCCAAATTACTCCCCATCGGTGCAGAATGAATTAGCTCTTCTCTGACGAGCAGTTGGCACCTTGGACTGAAGCTGAAACCATCAGTGCATGAATGCATATATGAATGGTGTAGTGTTAAAGTGATTGGAAGACTAGAAAGGCGTTATTAAATGGTAAATGGATTGTACATATATATATTCCCAGTGCTAACATACTGATGTAAAGCACTGGTGTTAACCATAGTCAACTCTTAGTTTAGCATTAGTTTAGTCAGAAACTAGATTCCCAGATCACCGTTTTTACAAGTCACCCTAAGGGCGACGTGATTGTCATTTAGCAGAGACATTTCACCCAAAACCACAAGTCTGAGCCTCATGTTGGAACTATAGAAAAAAGCCACAGGCTTACCAAAGTCAGGATTTATCACTAGGGAACCATGAATGTCTGCACAAAATGTTGTGCCAGTCCCTCATAAATATTGAGATATCTCACCCGATAAGAAGAATTTTGTCCTGCTGGTGGCGGTGACTCCAACTCAAAAATGAGAGCATCGCTAGGGTTCCTGCTCAGGGGACTAATAATGACATTTTTTGGGGGGCAATCTCTAAATAGTTGTTGACATATTTAAGTCTGGATCAAAGTGGTGCATGACTGACATTGCCATCCACGGAGCTACCCCTCTGGCATGGCTAAAGTTATGTTTTGGTACACAGTAGTAGTCATAGGCTTTTACACAGTTCAGCCACAATTTGTGAATTGGGTTGTATTTTTCCGCTTTTATGCATAAGTAACTTGAACTTTTTACTGTGGTGTAATTAAAAATGTATTTACAAAAATTTCATCAGCACACAAAGTCCATTTCTCAGTCTTTAGAGTTAAAGACCATGAAGCTGTACCTTCATATATATATAACTTACCTTAGCATAATGACAAGTACTGTATATAAAATGTGAATATGAATGTCCTACGATGGAAAGAAATATCAAACTCAGGTTCTTTGGGATTGTTGTTGAAGGACTGTTGAAAGCCTCAAGGGCCCTTCATGAAGCTCAAGATTGAATGTTCACAGCTGAACAGTGTGCATAAGCCTGGGAGTGCTGTGATAGGATTTTTCTACAATCCATTACGGCACAAAGGACAGTACTGTGAACTCAGTATGCTAATTAGGACCACAATGCACCCTAATATGGTGAAAAATAAGATAATCATGGGGGACACAGTAGAATATGGATCAGTCTTGTAAGTCTCCATTTTCATCACGGAGAATCAAGACAATGGAAGTAAACTAAACAGTAACGCGTGTCAATAGGAGGCATGATTCTTCCATCTTCATTTGGACTATTGCAGACTTCCATTAGGAAGTAAATGCCACATTGATCCCTGACAAAATCCTCGAATAACAGAATGCAAATTAGTGTGGAGAGGGAGGAAATTCTGTGATTACAGAAGACAGAAAGAGCTGCGTTAGTCTCCTGCCTGCTGAAAATAGAAAGTTGTTTCTTCGGTTGAAGGGGGGCGGGTGAAAAACTGCCATCAGACAATGAAAGGCAATAATTGTTCAAATGGGGATAGCAATGCGGCTTTCAAAGGTATTTGTGCGTACGCAACTGGGTGCAACATTATAGAGCGATTAAAGTAGTTATGTGAGAGCTTTCATTTCATTGTATCGAGCAGGTGTGATTGTCGAAGTTGCAAATTGTCGCACGTAGTGCTGCCCATTCATTCATCCATTCAGACAATCTGAAAGATATCACGGAGGGTGTTTCAGACCTTGTGCAACTTTCCAACGAGCACTTTGCATGACGCATACCAAGACGTAGATCAAATTAAGTCAGTTGTCTTCGCTCAGCCTGATGGTGGTGGGTGCTAATGAGACCCTGAAGTGCTCTGTTTTGCACATAGGTGGGATGATCCAGTGGCTGATCGAGCTGCCCATCTGCCACAGCTCAGACAGGGTGAGATGGGTTATCCAAAATCGCTTTGATCTTGTCCTTCATCCTTCTCTGCGCCACTGGCTGTCCAGGTCCAGGTCTTCCTTTCCAACTTATTCAATAAATAAAACACCCTCTCCTAACCTCTCATCTCTAATCCCTTAACTCTGTCCTTGCCCTCCTTTCTAGCCCTCCCATCAGTTCACTATACTTTGTTGGCGTACACGGGAGAATGCAAATTTCAGGTCACAGGTGTAAGATAATCAGAGTCAGGGGTGACCAAACATGAAGGCTGGTCCATGAGAGTGCATCTTGTTCTTTCTAAATGTGAGTGCGTTCGTAACGGCACTATGAGAAACAGCTTCTTTGCAATGATGAGAGCATAGGAAAGGGAACATCTGTAGCGAACATCATACTGAAAATCTCAATAAGCCTCCACAAGAAAAAGATCAGTTTCTGTCCCCTTCTACAGTGTCAGCGTTGTGTATCCGGCCCAGTATTTTTATTGATTTGGACTCCAAGCTACCCTGAGGTAAATAATGCATAAAAACAAATCGCGTGGGAAAGTATAAGCACTTGTATATTGTCATCAGGAGAAAATAACCCAAATGTAGATGAGCATGAATATTACACACTCATTACTAAACATTCCCACAAGCCCCCGGCTCATGAGAGACACATACAAGAGGAGCAATATACAGCAGAGGTACTGCTGGGTCTGTGATGCAGTATGACAAATTGGTCATTTCGGAGGGCAATCAGAAAGAATATGACAGTGTGACAGAACCATATATCAGACAAGAAGTATGTGTGCGAGCCTCCTTGCTGTTTGACAGGAAAGTAAAAAAGTCAGGTCAGGTTTTGTATTAAAAAGCTGTGCGGATCATCTAAACCTTTCTGTTAGGTTAGCTTATAGTAGTTCAAATGACTCATCAAACAAAATATTAATATCAGGATCAAACAGAAACTAGATGTCTGTGTTATAATAAAATCTCGTTTCCACACTTCAGGATTACTATTTTCAGATACTGCACGAAGCTATCAAATAAGCATGAAGATAGCAAAAGTATCAAATAAGGTTTGGAGGTGGAGAGATAAAAATAAAGTGAGGCGTAATAAAGGAAGAGACAGCGGCACAGTGCAGGAACTTTGTCTTGTTCCGTGGTGTAAATGAGGTTGAACTTTGAGCCGTTATCACTTGAACCGTACAACACTGTTTAGCCATTGTTACAGATTGTACCGATATCAGTGTGGTACTGCTGCAGCAAAGAAATGTAGCTCACAGAGAATGAGAGAGCGAGAAAGCTTTGGATTGAAAAACTGATTAAACTAAAAAGTTATTTCCCGATGATGTTCTGCACACACAGACACACACCCAGCAGCCACCCTCACACCTAACACCGCCACGCAACCCTGTAGTGACTGATCTTGTCTGAATGCGGCCATACAAGCGCACATCTCCCCTCTGTCTTCCTGAAGCTTTAAGACGTCACTTAATTGTAATCTGCAGATTTATCACCGTAAACAAGTGGACCACTTGTTTGCAGAAAAACAACAACAACAAAAAAAACCCCACCAACTGCGTGATGACATTTCAAACGCATCATTACGCCACCAGCAAATCAAGTGGAGTAATTGCCATTACATGCTTTTCCTTCACCCTGAGGCGAACGCTCCTTATAGTGGAAAAGATGATCATATATTAATAATATTTATGCTGTGCTGAAACTGGTGAAGACATAAATACATATGTGACAACATTGTTAGAAGTGTACACGTATTGCCATCTAACACGCTGCGGCAAACTGGGTGTGAATGATTGAATGAATGCATGCAAGTAATCGGTCAACCGATAATTTGCTGCAGTACCAACTAAACCAACCGACTATTTCACCACCTTTGATTAAACCTTTGCTTTAATTTTAATTATCTACTAATATATATATTAATTCTTTTCTGTTTGAAGAATCATCCCTAATGTCGGCTTGATGGCTCATATCTGATATTTCTTACAATCCAAAATTAGTTTTAAAGTCAGGATAACCTTTAGAGTCCTTGACATATTCATACTTATTTTTAAACTTTTTCTTTTCTTTTTTGGTGAGTTATCTTGACAATTTACATCTTCCTGAAAAGTTTTCTGGATGTTTCTGTATTCCTGTCATCGCAGGAATACAGAAACCAAAGAAGCCAAAGTGGAAATGTCTTCTACCCTGGAATCTTATTCCATGCAACACAAGTGCAAGTCCACCAGTGCAACTTGCAGGGCTCAGGAAACTCAGATCAAACTGTTAAACTAAGCGGTGCAGAATATAATCTCCAATTCTGCTGCTGCATTGCTTGCCTTTCTATCTTTCTAGAAACAACATTTTAGTGAACTGCTTAGCTTGCTAGATCGGCAATTGTATTTGGACAATTGGCAATGCAGAAAAACAAGATGGCAATGGCCATAATGCCAAACTCAAAGCAATCAATAATTCAAAAGGACTGCCCACAAACCAAAGGTGACAACGCACTTTCTTGTTATAATTTTCTTTCCTTTCAGAAGCCGAAGCTTGCTTTTATTTCTCAGTGCAGCTTCTGACAGTAAATTTCACCTCTTGCATCCAGGCTGAATTGACTGATCAATTTCACCTTTGGACTGGTTTTTAACATATTAATCCAATATAACTGAGACAGTCTGCATTGACAAGTTATTCATATTGCCAACTTTCATTTTCCTGTGGCGTCCTCCGTGATTTGGTTTCAGGTCCAGTCGTTTCTTTCATTTCCTGTGCTCCCACAATGCCACATCATTAAAACATACAACATCTTCAACTCTTCACTGTTATGCTGATGGCACTCTGCTAAACTCCCCTTCAAACCCAAACAAGTCATGGAGTAATATCTGAGACAAAACTTATATTAGATAAAGACAACATTTGGTTGTCAATTTCAAGTCTTTCAAGTCTCTGACCAACATGACGTGGTGGCCAAACTGTGTAATGACAGCAGTGGTGTCGTCATGCGATACACACTGGCCCAAAAATGCTTTTTCCACATCAGCTCACATTGTGTAAGCATTAAAATGATGGATGTATTTTTTTTGTGTCACAACCAAAGAGAGTTGCAGGATCAAATCATTGCATCCCCACTGGTCATTGCTTTATTCAGCTCTGTGTTTTGTGCCCATGGATGATAAGAAATATATAGAGAGAAACAATTCCGACTTCCCAACTTTCTTTCAAAATTAAACCATCAAGAGGGCAAAAAATGGGAGAAAACATGGCATGTTTGTCTTCTCCAATAAACAGCACGAGGTTGGTATACTGGCTGGTAATTTTTTTTCAAAACAGACTTAGAGTTCATCACATTGGAGTGGTTGCTGTTACCGGGCAGGATAAAGCCTCCTCTACACCTCAGGATTTTCAGCGCACACCTCACAAATGTTATCGTCAGCTGATCAGACAGCAATGCAACCTGATTAAAACGGGACAGTTCTGGGGGAAGCGTTTAGCTCAGTCACTCTCCCCACATTTCCTGTCACTGTTCAGCTGTCTCTATCAAATAAAGCAAAGGCCAAAAAAATCTAATCTAAAAAATTCACTTCAGATTCACAGCAGAGTTTCGATTGCCATGAAATACAGCTTTCAAAGTGACTGCGTTGAAATTTGTCATGTCGGGATACACCATTATTATAAGATTCTGCCTCACTGTGTCTTTGGATGTCTCTCTGGAGCTGTAAGGGCAAAAACAAGCTGTTTTCAAGTTAAGGCTGACATTTTATTGGGATAAAAATATATATAAATATATATGTTATTTATTATATATATAAATAATGTATTGTTCAATTTATTGATTTATTGTGAGGCCGATTTTTAAACCAAAGCTGCAATTTAATCTGCCTGTCCTCTGCTTTAGTCAGAATAACCAGAGTTCAGCTTGCCTTCTTTTAGTTCAGAAAAATATTTTTGTTCTGAAACATTAGATTAAAGGGTGAGCGTGTATGTGTGTTTTTGGATTATATAGATATTGAAGATTTTTATTTTTCATTTTTGGGTTTTGGTAGATAAGATAGACTGATTTTTAGGAAGTGCTCTTTTGGTTCTGTTTATTTCTTTGGTTTGAACAGCATTCACTCGCGATTTGTTGTCTTTGTTACCTCACCTAATTCCAGTGCGAGTGGTTTTGCGTTTTCCTTACACGTGTCGTAACAGGTAAGGTTTCATTTATGAACACTCACTTTTAAAGTATTTATTTTGGTCTTCAAGCCCCATTTATGCAAATGTACTGAGTTGTACCAAGCTGAAATTTATGTTTTGTGTGAAGAACATCTGTGATAGATGATATTTTTTGGATGCTCGTGTAGCTTGTAGCTTTACTGCTTCTTTCCCAAAAGCCTGTGTAGACTGAGGTGTACACTATAGAGGGATATGATATTATACTGTACATTAAATCAGCTCATATTCCACTCAGCATAATAATAGGTGGCCGGTCCATTACTCCTAATTATATCAATCATCACCCGTAGATGTGAAATGGCATGTTGCACCCTGCTGGGAGCATTTATGAGCCTGTATTCATCAGAGACAAATTGAAATTCAAAGCACATGAAGCACAAACTCAAATCACACCTCCTGCACCTCTTTTGAAAATGTCTTCTATGTTGCAGTGTCTGTCCTTCTCGCTCGGTGTCGACAGTATGAATCTGCACTGAAGGAAATGATCAGAAAACCTTGCTGTCTGCTGAAATATATCAACCTGATATTTAAATTTGACATGGCTGTTATCGTATATGTCTGCCATGTGGCTAGAGTGTTTCTTTTTTATCTCCTACTTTCCTCGTGGGTAATTTTCGTGCTCCTTGACAATTTAATTCATACGTCTCATCTGATGGCTCAGACTAATCCAATTTTGCGATAATTTTATAAAACTGACAAAAGACAGCACATTTCTATCAGCACGCTGCTGGAGGAACGTACTGTATGTAGGCACACACAGCTGTTGATGGAAAACAATCTTAATGTAAATGAGTAATGGAACTGTAATCAGGCTCGTCAATGTGTATCAATCAAATTTCCTACAAAATCAGTCAACTGGTAGATCATTTTGCGAAGATAAACATTGTTTCCCGGTGTGTTTATCATCTTGTGTTTGCATCTGCAATATACAATGCTTTTTTACTTTAATCAATCTAACTGACTGTGAGCAAATCCTGCAATTGCGTGGTTGAGTGGACCTTTACTCATGTGAAGAGGTTTATCGTAGGGAGCACTCTCAGTGTTGGTAAATCAGCCTACTGTGGTGTGGTGAGTTAACTGCACGCATGTTAGCCTGTTGGAAACATGCTAGCGCTCATGGTCTACTTTGTATATTTGGGCTTTGGTTGCAATGCAAACAAATCAATCCCAATTCAAAGCCGGCCTTCTGTTTTAGTTGGCATGTTGAAGGCTGTAACTTTGCCGTGCTGCCAAGCTAGTACCGTTACAATTCAGTGCATGCTCACCAGAATAAACAAAACAAACACGTTGACAGCAACAAGCTAAAAAAATGAACGACTTAAATGTATGTGGTAAGTGATACAGGTGTCTGAGTTGCGAGACACTGCTCAGGAATAGTTTCCCTCCTAGAGTGTCATCCAACTGAACTCTGCCATCTGCTGAACTATGCCTCTGCCTACACACTGACACAGTAATCACACGGCATGCACCCACCTCACTTTTAACTTCCCCATTATTGCCTTTGCTGTAGTCCTCGCTCGCCGGCTTCCCTCTCCATGTATTTGCTCTGCTTTCTTTACACTGTGTATTTGCATTGTTGCTGTACATTGGCTGGAGATATCGTACTGGCTTTCTCAGAAACATGCCATATGTTATGTAGACACAGGGATAGTCATTTTAATTACTTGAGAGCAACTCGTGAAATGAAAACAGCAACGTTGTGCGTCTGATGACATCATTGGAAAGACTTCAAATGCCTGTAACCATAATACAGAGTCAATATAACCTTTTTAGTTGATCTGTTGGGGACTGCATATCCTGATCAAGCCTTTATTTTGAGGCATCACGGCTGTTATAATTTACCAGTGTGCTCTGTGTTAATGAAGTAGAACTAAAATACTACCATACTATCATAATGCACTGCTTTTATATTCAATGTTTTTACCCCCAAAACATTAAACCAGTTCAACAGTTAATACTACTGAAAATGCATCCTGTGCTGTAGCACTGCAGCGATTAACCATCTACCATTTAGCATTGCAAAGTAAGACATTTCCTAAACATTTAATGGATTTGGATCCATTAGACATTGCTGTTTCCCACCCTAATGTTAGGCTGCTGAATTTTTGAGCATTCCAAATATAAAGTCTTCTTAGTCTCCCTTTTTCAACTAATGACATTTAGTAACAGTCCTCCTGTAAAAGCCTTAACTCTTATTAGTTTTTTTATGCATTTCAGGTTCAGTATGAGATGTTCTTAAAACTAACGGCATTGTGCTGCCTTCTGTCGGGCCGCTAGAAATACACGTCTCTGCCACATTCCTGCCACTGATGGATTTGGAAAATTCTAATTTAGAAAGTGGGTTGTACACACACACACACACACAGACACACACACACACACACACGCACACATCCATGGAGGCTTAAGTGCATGCATGCCTGTGTGTAGTGACTTCCACTATTGCTTGGTTTCAGGTTACCAGGCCTCCCTCTCTCGTCTCTCCTGTATTTCAGTCTGTCTTTTTCTTTGCCGGCTCCAGGAGTCTGGCTGTCTGCTCTCTAAATAGAGTTGACCTCAGTGCAAACTTGATGCTAGCTACTGTCTTTAACTCTGCATGAGTGGCAATGCATAAGTAAGGGTGTTTATGTAAAAGCCTGAGGGTCCAAGGTCACTTGTTCAATTTTATCTATTATACTCTGTTCTATGCTAAGAGAGAGAGAGAGAGAGAGAGAGAGAGAGAGAGAGAGAGAGAGAGACACTCAATGGAAACTGGCATGCGCAAAAACATACAATTGTGCTATCTTTTACTGCTGTGGTTTCCCAATGATGCAACAAAATGTAAACTTTGTCGCCCTCGCCACAATGCAATTGTGCATCCTGACATACAGCCTGGTGAATTGAATCTTGGATAAGCATCCAAACTGCCGAGACCAACCGACAACATCCACATAAATCATAATTAGCATGTTTCGCTGTTCTGTACACACCTCCAGAAAAATGGAAAAGAGGAAAACCCAAAGAGCCGAGATAATTCACTTACTGACATGATAATGTGAACAACCTGTAGTTGTACCGGAGAGCTTTGTCTCATAAGAGTGAGACATTGCACTTTTCTCGCCAAGGAAAATAGCAGATGGAGACAGAAGACTGCAACATTCGGCAAATTGTGTGGATACATACTTTTCACGAGTCACTCAAAAGTCATTATGCGCTGAGCCATTTGACTTGGCAAGGAGGGACTCCTCCCGAAAGAGAAGCATGTGATAATTTAACAATAATACACATTTTTACACACAATTTGAGGTCACATTTCTGTCAGCGTCTCTACGGTTATGTGAGCTCTTCTGAGTGCACTGCTTCGTACCCTTTAAACCAGCCAGTGTGTCTCTGGAAATGTGGTCATGCTCAGGGCCTCATGACCACATCAAATATATTTTCTAGGAAAAGTTTCAGATCATCTAAGATGGACTCCAGCCTCCACAGCTATCAGTACTTGAAGATAGCCTTTTTCTGCCGAGGCCGTCCTCACCCTGTTACAAGAAAAGTCTAATCTATACAGCTGACGTTTGTAGGGCAAACGAGACAAGAAAGCTAGCACTCCATCCTCCAGCGTGTGTGAGTTCAGGGAAAGGGGTTAATTAGGTTTAATTCAGAGGTGTTATTCTCTCACTACCTCTGGAGGTGCTTGTTCAGCACAACAAAGAAGAGAGGTGACTTTAAAACAGTCCTTGAAGGTGGCGGCTTGTAGTAGTGTAGATCGCCTTCTTTCGGTTCGTGTTACATGATAATTAGAGGACAGAGATATGCATTTAAAGCAGACATTGATGAGATGTCATAATTACCCTCAGGTGCATTTCAGGTGAAAAGTTGTGAAGCGTTCTGGTTACCATGTAGTCATTCAAGCCTGTCAAAATGTCACGGACTGGAAAAACAGACAGAAAAAAAGACACTGGGATAACATATGTAACACATCTTACAGTTATGTTAGCCTTTTCTTTTTTTGAGAAGCTGTTGAACTGTTACAGCAAAACTGTCAAGACAAATCTGTATTACCTGTCATACACCTCGCCATACTGCGCACCGACAACCCTGGCATCCTGACCCTCGGAAAAGGACTGGAAAGGGCCAACAGCTGGTGTGATAGAGAGGTCAGGGAGACAGATCAGCCTCCTGTGGCTTCAGGAGTTCACAATTAACACATTTCCACCTGGTACATTCTCCATCCCTTATATCGTCAGACTACGAGGCTTTGAAAGCTCCACGGAGCTTTGGCAGATCAAAGCTGTGGAAACAGGCTCCCTCAGAGTGAAAGACATTAACCCAATTACCTTTTAAATATTCACTCTACACATGTTACCAATTAGAACAGACTGTAGTAGCTCCAGGTAGATGAAGTAAAAAAATAAAGGAGGAACAAGCTTAAACACTCTTTTAGTCGATGCACTGAGTGATATAAATACATATATAATATACTTCATAACTGTCTTCAATTTAATTAATTCCTTCATTTCTATCCATGGATTTCATTTAGTAGAGCAGTTAGACATTTTACTCACTCTCTTCCTGCCAATTAGATGAGAAGACTGACACCACTTGCATGCCTGTGTGTTCAGTACACTGTAAAGCTACAGTCAGCAGCGCTTTAATCTACGTTAGCATAAATAAAATCACGACTTGCTTTTCTACTATAGCTTCTGTGTGGATTAAACAAATGAGGTAATGGGGTAACCAGCTAGTCATAACATAAATGATTACTATTGTTACTAAATAAATTAGTTATGGTGGAGAGTCTCACACTGCTCTGTACTTTAGTGGTGTGGTACTGAATACTCCTGTATCACTTGGCAGATGGCACAGGGTGGACGGGCTGTGGCTGGGTATTGTCTTTTAGACCTTTTTCAAGCCCGGCCCAGAACTCTTTTCTGATATATCTAGATTGTATTCAGATTGATTTAAGATGGTTTGGACAGTAAAAAAGAAAAAAAAGGGCAAAAAAAAGGCAATGCAATTCCAATCAGAGTTGTGCGGATGCATCTCAGCATCAGCAGAGTGATACGTGGACAATGGTCTGTGGACAGATGCCGAAATCAATTGTTTGCTGACTCCGAGGAGAGACTTCCGTACAGACAAAGCTGCTACCACGTAGATCAGATTTCATAAGCAAATCCGTCTTGCCTGCAATCTGAACAAAACCTTTGTATCTTTTGGGCTCTGTGCAGGCATCTCTCCTGATCACTGATGCTCAGTGGATGGATCCCAATGATGTGGATGGTTTTAATCACCCACTGCACATTCCTCCTGTCCGAGGCCGTGCAGATCCAATGCCAGTTTGCAATGTTTCCAGACAGGATGCTTTCTTTTGCTCTCTGCTCTGTAAAAGTGAAGACGCTGGTTATTTCTGAGCCTTCTTTACCCTGCGTAATGTCCATGACAAGTTTTCTGTCATGCAGGTTCTCAGGAATCTAAAACTGTTCCCCCGCTCGATCTCAGCTCCACTGATGTGTGCAAGTAGATATATAGAAGCAGAAGTGTACGTGTGTGTGTAGGTGGATTTTATGACCTTTTTGCAGCGCTAGCCAAGCTGGTTAGTCTTCATGCTAAGCTAAGCTAATTGGCTGCTGGCTGTAGCTTTGTGTTTATTGGACAAAGATGCGAGTGGTATCCGACTTCTCATCTAACTCTCAGGAAGAAAACAAATAGGCGTGTTTCCCCAAATGTCATACTTTTCTTAGTTATATAATTTCAAGTGTGTATCCCAGCAAGGATGACAGACTATACATAGTGTAGAAAAACTACAGGAGATGGTTTATTTTTCACACAACTGAAAGCATCTTCTGCTTTTTTAGGCATCCTGTCATCCGAGAACAAATTGTTCTCCATTTCAATTTCTGTCGAAAAAAAACATGAACCGCAAATGACAGTGTGTGCGTGGGTGTAAAATGTTAACAATAACAGTGCAGTGAATGGAAAATGAAACGAGAAGTACAACAGACAACAGGAGGAAACAAACGGCCGAGCGAGGCAGTTTCAGGAAATATAAGTTGTGTCGCTTTCGCATGTTGACATTCTGTCTGTGATCACGGATGATTAGCAGGACTCTGTCCCCGAGGAGCTGAGCCCACATAAAGCCCTTCACTCTCACTCCTTCCTCCCGCACTGAGCCTCTCTGGGGCAGGAGAAATCACTCAGTGTGCGAGAGATGTGCCAGCGTGCGATCTGTCTGTGAGAAATGGATTTTGAATATTTGGATCAGAAGAGGCTTCTGGGTGGAGTAATGCCTGATAACACTGTCACTAAGGTAATCACCCATGACAAATTCTTCCTCAGCAGAGAAGGGGGCAGCCACGGATGCTGAGGAAAAGCAAAGTTCTTTTGGCTGATTCTGGGAAACCTGTCAAACCAGTAGTTACCAGTGGTGAGTTTGGCTCCAGTGAGATGCAAAGCATACAGACAGACTGTCTCCAGAACCGTCCAGTGCCAATTGGTCAGTGTCAAAAGTGAAAACCCAGCAGGATTTTACTGGCTTTCTTTTGTTCTCTTTTGGTTATTAGCTGCCTCATTCAGGCATTTACTGTTCAGCTTTTATTTCTGTTTTCCCAAAATGCATGTGCACCCTAAATGTAACTAAAAGTGAGTCATTAAATTACCTTAATTTAAGATGGTACTTTCTTATATATTGACTCGAATTGAACAGAGGTGATTTAAATGAAACATCAGCATGTTAACATGCTCACAATGAGTTTTATCCTACAGGGAATATAAATCTCTACCAAATATTATGACAATACATCCAATAATACTTAAAAACTACAATTGTTAATGTCATGGTGGAGCTAGAAGAAATGTTAGAGGATTGGATTCATAAAATAAGGTACATTTTCTGGAAACAATAAATGTTTTTACATCTCATGGCAGCATTATTCTGACATGCCAGAATAAATATGTAATATTAAAATTTAATCTCAATTTTATATTAATTTCTCTCCCCAAAAAACATGTGACTCTTGACTTATTTGCCCTGTAGGGCATATGAGTATTATAGTGATTCATTTAATTAGCTTAATTTAATCATGCATCATCAAACCAATGATACAGAAGGTGTCCACTGTCATTCCTGAATTTTCCTATAATAGAATTTAATTTAATCAACAAGCAAATGTCATCAGCAGTTTGACATTTACCCAAGTTTATAACTTCTTAATCACAGCTAGCAGCAACGGAAAAACTCATTAATTTCCTTGACAAAAGTTCATATTTTTGAGTGGATATTATCCTGAACAAGATGAGGGTAAAATAAGGCTTGAAATGAATGACTAAAAATAAAAATGCATCCACGAGTTAGCTTGATTCAGACGTTCACTAACACGTCGTATAGTATGGCTGTAGTTATTTCATTGTGGGCAACAAAGAGGTTTTGAATCTTTGCCCTTGTTTTCATGCTATTTAGATGAGAATAAATGAATATTTCCTGTGCTGAAGAGTAAAATGCTGTGAGGCTGTTTCTCACGAAGATTTAAGGCAAAAGCAAAACTCCTCAGGACAGGAGCTCTCCGCAGCAGGTTGATTTAAAACCACCCAGAACATCATTGTTCAAGCTGAACAAAAGCGATATCAGTTAGGTGACTACACAACGCCCAAGACAGTACCATCGCAGCCACAGCCTGTTCAACCTGCTGCCGTCTGGCAAGCGATACAGAAGTATCTGCTGCCTTTACCACCAGACTACAGTGCAACTTTTAACCTCAGGACGGGAGACTCCTCAACTCACCATTTTAAAATAGACTTGATGATTTATTCTTTCTTTTATATTTTGTCTTCCATTGACACTTAATTAAATTGAATTCCGCCGTACAACTCTGTGTTGTAGAAAGATAAACAAATGAACCTTCCACCTTGAAGTGGATCTTTGGAGGGTGTGCTTGTAGAGTGATGACAGATCCTAATGTGAAAAAAGTACTTGCTGTAAGTCTAACTGCAGATTTTTTTTTATGTTTTATGAACACAGATTCATCATTTTAATGGATGAGAAACGTTAGCTTTAGCTTTATTTTAAGCTGGATTTCTTATAGAAGTATTCATATATTTAGAGTAACCAGTCGGACAGTTAACATGAACAAAAATGTGTAAAATCTATATTTCTTTGTGACATGTTATGTATGTCTCAGTGTTTTTTCTCTGCATATTTACACATTCCATGTTCGGTTACACCTTGTCTCACAGATTTGCTTTTACTAGGGCCACCCTCTGACACTTAGCCTCGAGCCATAACACAAACAACTCATGCATTAATTGAAACGTTGCAGAGGACAAGCCGCAAGTAAAATAATTTATCAAGTTTGGGTTTGACGGCGAGGGTAGCTGTCTATCTCACTTTGGTTTAAATGCTCCTCAGATGCAGCAGCATGGATGGCAGCATAAAAGTGCCTCTTTGATTATATTGGCTATTCTAGATAACAACTCTCGCACACATCTTTCATTTCCCAAACTTTAAGCTTCTTTCAAATGTGCTGCCTGTCAAAACATACAAGTATCTGGCATAGACAGATGCATAATCAGACTCATGAAACAAACAGACAATCTTCAAAAAAAAAAAAAAATCTATCTAACAAATTTCAGCACACATGTGGGTGTTTTAAGTTTGACAGGCAACGCGCCACAGCGGCCTACGTGTATTGATAGCATCGAAGCTTATTACTGGAATTAACAGAAAAAATTGAAGCTGTTTCTACATGCCTAGTTTTTGTCTCTGTGTGCACTGGTGAGGCACATTCAGCCAGATTAGCAGCCTCAGTTTCATGGGGCATCAAAGTTTGATGGCGTTGGTGGCTACAGTAAGTGTTGGTCTCCAAAGAATTTTGCAAGTCGTGACTTTTTCGGTTGCCTTTCCAAAACCAAAGACCAAAAATGTAAGAAATGCAGCTGTAGTGCAGAAACACAAGACTTGTGCTGTGTGCAAGGACCCAGTCTCTCTCTCTCTCTCTCTCTCTCTCTCTCTCTCTCTCTCCTTTGACAAATCTGGACCTGAAAATGCATGAAGAGCGTCACTTCAATGAAGTGGAAAGCCAAGCTTATTACGCGAGTCAACATGAAGACATTATTCTGAGCAGCATGTATGGGAATAAATTATAATACAAGAGATTTTACCGATATCTCTCTCTTTCCTCCCGATGGTCTGAATAACTCAGTGCTGCTCTCTCTGGTCTGCCTGTGATCTATCAGTGTCCTCTTCTCACATGGCCATGTCATCAGTTATGAATTTGATTTTCACTGAGAAAATAGATGGGTAGCGTGCTAACATATGAAAAGTGTCAATTGGGTCGCACCATCTATGCGTGAGAGTTGGCAGTCCTGACTAAGGCTCAGTTAGGGCCTGCGTTGCCATCTGTATGTGGCTGCTATCTTTAGACTGGGCTAAAAGCTTACAAAATGTACCTGGCACATCTATGACTTCTTTTCTTTGGGCTAATATGAAATCTGCTCTTAATGTTGCACCACCAGAACTTTTTTTTTTTATCAAGGTTAGGGCAAGGTTTTTTGCCACGGCTAAATATAAAACTTCACTCACAGTGGAAAATGTCAGGTCACTCAGTGCATCGCAGATGAGAGAAACTGTTCGTGCCCATCCATCACTTCAAATCCAATAACATCACTTTTTACTGCTGTTTCAATATGGAACCACTGCCGTTTCTTTCTGCAGTTCTTCAGTGGTATGAAAGCATATCTGTCCTAATCTTTCTCATACTTCTTGACAGAACTTGAACTTTCAAGGTATTTATCATCAGCCATATCAAGGTACTCTGAAGGAAATACTCATAGGGCAGTTGATTGGGTCTAGTGTGCATGGTCCTTGACATTACAGCATATAATGAAATGACAGAACATCCCTTGAAAAGAAATTTCAGTAAATAGATACTATGAACTGATACTTTAAAAAAATATATATATAGCACAGCAGTGCAATGGCAGCATGGCAGTTAATGCAAAAGATTGGAGGTCTCTGGCATAAAAAAAACAAAGTCTGGCTTTGAAACTACGACCTGTAACTGTGTGCATGTGAAGTCACAGCAGCAGTAAGTGAAAATGGAGCAGCAGAATCAGAAGGCGCGACTCAGAAATATACCTCAAAGTTACTGAAGCTTCGACCTGATTTTACATGGCTTCCTTTGCTTCTTTTGAACTTGTGTGACAGTTGACTTCACGACTTGACATGACTGACTTGACTTAGATGATTTGTTCAAACAGTTCCATTCATCATTTCTGGACAGGGTATAAAAACTTTTTTTTTTTTTCCATATACTGTACCCTCCAGTTTACCATGAGGCAGAATCATTTTTGCACTGCTTGGCATTCCATCCATCCAGTGAAAGAAAATTAGCATTTATTGGCAGGAAGAGCATTCATTTCCATTCAGACTGGTCTATCATTTCCAGTTCTTACCCATTAATCACTCACTTTATCCCTAAACTAGCTGATATGCGATGAAATAAATAAAGATGACTTTTCCCCCCATCATCGCATAGTCAGAGCATATTTATTTTTGTCTTTTTCACAGCATCCATAGAAATAATTGTCTTTTCTCCCCTTTTTCCCTCTTCCTTTCATTTTGTGTGATACTGCTGACATACTGTTTAACTGAGGTGATATTATACATTTGCATTTTATTTTTTAAGCTCTAAAGAAAGTCATTTACCGTAGGACTATGAATCACTAAGATGATGCCCCTACTTTAAAAGAATGGGATATCATCTTCTAATATGTCTATCTTAAAGGCATCATAAAGGCAACCTTTCACACACAATACCCTGACCTTCATTTCATCCCTATCTTTGTTGTAATTGATTCTTAAAGGAAGTTTTGCTCAGCAATATTAGGTAATTACATATTTGGCTCGGAGGTGTTCCCTGACAAAAGTCACCTTAACACTTATCAAATAAATCCTCTATGGAAGTGAGTTCTTAAAATTGATTTGACAATTTCAATACATGATGTTAACATCAAAAAAAGAATAGCATATATATATATATATATATATATATATATATATATATATATATATATATATATATATATATATATATATATATATATATATATATATATATATATATATATAGACAAGAACAAGTTGTATATTTGAAGGGGTCAACTTGTAGAGCGTGCACCGCATGAGGCCTGGGTTTGATTCCAACCTTCGACCTCTTGCATGTCATGTTTCCTCTCTCTCCCCACTTTCCTTCCTGTCCTCAGCTGTCGCTATCAACAGCTGCCCCTCGCAGGGGGAAAAAATGGGAGAAAATCAAGGTTGAAAATTTGGATGACAATGCAATCAAGATCAAAGATGTCTTCTTTACGCAAGTGGATTCAGTCATTTTGCAAAGTTTTCTACTGCATATGCCAGAATGTAAGTAATAGTAAACTTACTAAACTATTAACAGGCCCTGGGGCAAAATTAAGCTGTTAATCCCCATCTCTGCCTCTCTCTGCAGCGCGTACAGTTTTCTATACTAGAATCCTGCTTAGGCCCAGATTTGCTGTGTTGTAATTTGATTTTAAATATATTCATTTAGGAATATGCAGCATATAAATACAAAATAGTCAATGTTTAAGAATGAGATTAAAATACATAATAAAAAGGAGACATCTTAAGGAACCTATCATTTGTTTGCTTTAGTGGTACATGTTCCTAAACAGATTAAACAATTGAATAGGCCTGGAGGTTTTAGGTCCCTGGATACTGATGCAAAAAACAGTGAGAGTGACCCTAGAGAGAAGAGTTGTGAATTTAAATGAATCATATTCACATCCAGATATCTACAGACTGAGCTGCCAGGGTGCCCGAGGATATTAAGTATTTGTCACTCCGAGCACAATTTAGTTCTTTGCACCAGTTTTAAGGTCAAATAGCTACTTTTGATTTGACTTTTCAGTCAGACGAATGTAATGAAACACGACATGAAGACCATTCATCCTTCCTTTTTGTCATAAATGAACAGATTCCTAACAGGCAGCTCTGTCAAACGCATGTTCTCTACCTCTGATGTATACATACCATACACCAGTGACTAAACCTATTACGGTTTTACATTTGCTATTCTAAACACCTATAATATGAAAATCTCCCATTAACTCCTTGTCATTTTGATAACACGGAGCCGTAGATGATTTAATCTGCAGCGAAGCGGCACACAGGAGTTGTCAAAACTGTCACTGACAGTGCCTCATATAGAACATCATAAATACTTGTCATTACATGAGTTCACTGTGGTTGGTTAATCACAGCTCTGACAATATGTCCGTGTCCATGGTGTAAAGGTAAAGCAAACAAGGGCTGTTTTGCCTATCATAAAACGAAACAACACAGTCTATTATCGGTGACCTGTTCTCTTCCACAGTACTTCTACACTCAGTCAAGTCTGATTCTCAATTCTGCAGGTATATTAACTCAAGGTCACTTACTTCAACCCCTCCGTGTCAACTCGTTTATCCATTTCAAGCCTGCTGTTACACCTCTATTGGTGTACAGAATCCCATCAAGCAAACTGGCGCCTACCACCCTTTCTAATTTTGTTCAATTTGAACTGGTATTTGCTGGGATGCCCTGTAAAATGTGTTCAATTTAAGGATATTATACTTTTATTAGAGATGGTAGAAGCGTACAGAATTGAGAAATGGAGGGATACTGGTGGCCTAGAGGGACCTTTAGCTTGGTGATTTTATTTCTGAGAACACTTTCATTTATCATGATCGTTCGCTCTTGGTAAGCTGTGTAATATCACACAGCTGTTCACCTCAAGGGCCTTACTATTCAATAATAATGTTAATTTACAGGAATTCCTAGAATATGCTGTTCACATAATCCCTTGAATTAAAATAGTATGCAACTCAGAGAGAAAATACTGACGCTTGATAATAATAATTAGTCTATTACAAATTCGGTACACAAAACACAAAGTCCCAGCTAATCTTTCTCAACATTTTCCTGTAAATGGTCACGTAAAAGTCAGCCTTGTTCCCTTTTTTGTTGATGACAAGTTGAGTACAAATTATTGGCTAAGAAGTTGTCCATGACTTGTTATGTTTTCCCTTGATGTACAGATGAAACAAATTACATACAGCATGTCAATCTGTGAGCTTTACGGGTAGGTGGATTGGGTTGACACTGGACAGAGCCTGTCTAGCTTTGTCCCTCTGTTTTTATGCTATGCTAAGCGCCTCCTGGCTGTAGCCTCATTAGATGAAAAAAGTATCAGGCCGATAACTGAACCAGATGTGATGTGAGGGAAGAACGGGAGTCAAGCAAGCTTCTGTTTGTAAGCTAAGGTGCATACTCACATGAGCTTGACAGGGTGACTTGTGAGGACTGAGATGGCACAAACAGCGGTGAAGGGGGTTATGCTGCAGGGGAACTTAATATCACTATTTTTTTTCCCCATCATGACAGCTACCTTTCAAGTCTACAGGAGCTGAGTGTTTTATGCTTGAAGGATAGATTCTTGGTGGGGGGCCACTTTAAACTTGTTTGCTCACAGCATGTGTGGGTTTGTGCAACCACCATGGCAATTAAAAACAAGTGATAAAAAAAAGAGGCTTTGCTGGCTGGTGGAGATAAGCTTGCACACCACTGCTATCATACAGCCTTTTATCACTTTTTTTTTTTACTTTGAGTTCTCTACTTGTTACCAGACTGCCTTCTTAGATTCGGTTGTTGAAAGATCCAAAAATGACCCTTTGAAGATCTGAATTTTATTGCTGCACTCTTCTTTAAGAAGCCATCATCATTAAAATCCAACTTTATTTACATTTCCCTCATATCTACAAACACTACACACCCGTAAGGATGTAAATGATTTAGTTAATAGACACATGGCTGGACAACGAGGAACCAAGCAAAATAATACCCACACATCAAGAAAATAAATTATACATAAAATCTAAAACTATAAATTTGGAGTGTAGAAGAAGATTTCTCTAAACTCCTTCTGATGTTTACTCTTCACTTTTCTCTCTCATTATTCTCCTCCAATATAGTATAAGCCTGGTTTCCTGTTATTCCCCACAGCCTTGGTCAAAATCTGTGGCTAATTACAGTGTACAGTGTACAAACTGAAGTAGTCAGACAAAATTTCCATTATTTGTCCTGAAGCAAACTGAAATATGATTCTCTGTGTGCTTTGCAAGTTCGAAATGATTAACACAAACAAACAAATTATTACATGGGCTCATTTTACTAAATGTTGGATTACCTCAAACTCATAGTCACCCCACCTAGTATTAAAAAAAAAATGCAACTCACCATGTGTGACATTATATAAAAGCACCTTAATAAAGTTAGCAGTACAGCAGCACAATTGAATGACAATATGAAATTGTTACTGTTCACCACCTTCTGGGTAAAGACCACTGTTAATGTCAACATGTTAACAAGGTGCTAGAGGAGCAGCCGTGTGTACAAACACATGGTTTACAAACCGTCGGGCAAAGACAGCTAAGTCGTGCTATAGTGATTGGGTATTGGCCTTGAAATCTGCCAATAAATGAAACATACAAAAAGGTCTGGCTCTGTACTCCACTGCCAGTTTGGATTCAACCACATTTTCAAGGATAAAACAGTGCTCTGTGAGAATATGAAGTTTTAAGTATATTCATTTAACAGTTACCTCAGAATTTTATGTACAAAGACACAGTTGTATGCCGATGATACTGCTCTCTATAAGTAGACTGCATATGAATTGGAAACCCTACTTCATGCCTTCATGTTACTAAACAGTGTTTAGATATGGGGTAGCTTGGTTTAGTTATGGGTAAGCACAGTGCTTTTAAATCATGATCCAGGTGAGGATGATAATCTATGGACTGTCAACAGTTTTTTAATTGATGAACGCTCTATAAGTTATCCATAAGAGTAGGAACAGTCTTTTTGGAAACAGTGGTGCAGTTTTTAAACATTTAGTTTTCAACTGCTGTAAACAAAAACATTTCCATTCACCTCCACTGAATAAGGGTCCTGGCAGAAAGACACTCTCCTGCTAAAAGTTTCATGCTATTTAATTGGTAACGTAATGGACCAAGAATTGTATGAATGTGCCAACAAAGGCGAGGTATGCAAGCACACACAATGCATCAAGTTGAGACAAATTTAATGCAAACATAACCTTGTTTATAATAAATAAAATGAAAAATGAAATGATCTCCAGGGTATCTTCAAACAGCAGTGATCTGCCTTTGCCTTTGCTCATCTTTTCATCCTCTGTGCATGTCCGTAAACATGGTCACCACAGCCAGACGTCTGTCAAACATAGTTAGTAACGGCAGGTTGCTCATGACTTTGTGGATGTAGTATAGAGCAACACTCCATTGTGCAATTTGTGACAATTAGACAAGAAATTAGCAATCAGAGGCGGTCAGACAGAGAATGCATGTTGTGAAAAACAAAAAAGTCAGAAGTCAAGAAAAGACTGCGATCAATTTGACACTGTGGGACACAGTTGTCGGTGAAGGATACAAACATGTTTGTCTCACTATTTCATGAAGTAGAGAAACCAAGCCTTCAGTAAGTGAGGAGAAAGTGTAATCTGACTCTAACATTTCGGTTAGCACAGTAGCTGAAGATGGCCCTACTTGGATGGAAGTAGATAACCTATTCTGAAGTTAATTAAACCTTGGTGGAGTTTTCTCCTTTTTCTCATAGCATTAGATATAAATGATGATGGAATGTTTTCTGTCATCTGGGTGTTTAGTACTTTTGTGGATTCAAACTAAATGTATTGAAATCTTAAGTATTTTAATGTGCAGTAAAGGCTAATGGAGGAATAGCCCACTAGACCCACGAGGGATAAGACATAAACCTAAAATCAAATTGTTGTGCCCTGAGCTTTGTTTATCTAGACCAATTTGGCTTAATGGAGGAGGCAGTTTTGTCTGTGTTCATTAGAGTATAATGGATTGACTTTAATAAAATGATAATTACTCCAGTGTGTTTAAAGATGAGTGTGAGGAAATTAAAGAGATTTTTATGCATGCTGTGTGTCACACCATTCTTTCAGAATCAAATCAAATTAGACATAAAAGTTTGACAGAACAAACAAACAAAGACTTGTGTTCCTTACTCTGGAACAAAAGGTTTTCACTTCTGATTTGCCAATTGTTTTGTCAGCTATAATCCCAATTCATTCAAAGGAAAATTGCATTGTCGTTTGTGTGTATCGTTTCAGCCATGATTGATTGATTTCACCAGTAACATGTAAAGTGGAGCCTTAAACAAGTCTTGAGGTCTCCTGCACCCCACAAGGCTTATCCTGTGCATTATAGGCTACACATAATCATCCATCAGGGCATTATTGTGTGTATAATATTCACTTGTTTATCTCTCCCCATAGATCTGGATGAAATATTTTCTCCCAGTAAAAACTCTCATTGTTATTCAGTGAATGCACTGAGGCTTTGATGCATTCATGAGAGACTATACAGATAAGAATTCAGTTCCATTGCAACCCCAGTTAATAGGTTTGAGAGGAGAGGAATGACATTTTAAAGAACATAAACAAATAAAAGATTTTTTTTTCATGCTACGGCACCTGACAGCCCACAGAGTGTTTGTGTATGTGATACACATGGCGCCTTTGCACAAAAGGTCAAAGCTGAAAAAAAGGTTACCTCTTAGCCCAGTGTCACCGGGTAATAGACTCAAAACCAGGCATGTTTATGATATAAGGAAAAAAAAAAGCCATATTTCAGTGTCAACACCATGCCGCTGATAAAACAAACTATGAGGTTTTGTTTGTATCAAAATTGTGTTGATGGATATTGTTTTTGGATTTTATAGCCTGAGCTGTTCCTTTCTGAAAGTTGTTTACATTTCTTTTCTCCTGTACATTGTCCTGAAGCGGCAGTGTAAGGATTTTAAATCAGCAGTCTTACTGATGCATTTTAGATCAAGCATGACCTGACATAAGTTAAGTTAAACCCGACTGAGTTACTGCTGAATTATTTATAATGTAATTCAAATTGTTTAGTAAATAAAGTTATATCTGTTGAATTATACATGATGTATCGCACCTTTTAGAATATTTAAAGCTGCAATCATCAAGATTTTTACATTAACAATGGATCAACCGACCCCCAGAGGTTTATCATCTGACTTTGACTGCACACTGCACAAACCATTTTAGCATCTTTGCTTTGGTCTTGCATCTTATCAACCCTGTTTCCATGGGCACCAGGTAGCTGTTTAAATAAACAATCTTTAGTAATCTGACTTTACACTACCTACCCAGCGCAGGTACACTGTATGCTATTATCTATGCCACTAAGTCAAGCCTGTGAACAAACAAAGAAACAAGCAATATTTGAACATTTCGTTCATTATTCACACAAGTTAAATAATCTGTGGGTAGGATTTCATGGAATCTAGCGGTGTAAGCCATAAGAAGAGCAAACAAACTGCGGTGGCTGTGAAACATGCCGAAAAACTGGTTTGTCTGTTCTGGGCTACCGTAGAAACACGACCCTCCAACATGGCCGACTCTGTGGAACAGGACCCACAGCACCTTTTCTTATTTTCAGGTGATTATACATTAATATACATTCAATCTCTATCTCTAGATCTGACACAGATACATACTGGGCCCTTATGAAGTTGTTACAAATAATGTAATAATGTTAAAGGGTATTTGTGTGATACGTAAACCTTGTATTACTTCTGTTACATGAAACAATATTACAATGAATGGACCTCACCTTGCTCAGCAATCTCAGCATCTCAGTAACAGATCTGGTTATTATATTACATTGTTAAGTCCCGACTAATGAGAATAGTGTTTATTATAATAGTGTTAGCTCAGTCGCCACTGCAACATTAACTGACTATTGTATTCCTAACTGCTTAGCTGTGGCACTGTGAAGCAAATATGCAGCTTATTAGAAACGTGTTATCGCCTCAGTGTAAAATACAACCGAGCAACAGGACTGAAAAATAAATACACTTAGGCTTTTTCACAAAATAATAATAATAATAATAATAATTGTTATTACAATGCAGACTATCCAGGGTCTCCCACAACACTTTCTCACATCTTCCAAGAGATCATGTTTGACATTATAATGGCTGAAGAACAATTCCCAAACAAAAGCAAACAAGGGCAGAGAATAAATAAAGATTCTGAATGTTTAGCTGAAGACCAAACATGTACCGGAAGATAATGTGACTTTGACTTTTAAATTATTAGATGTATGAAACAATTAATTAGCAATCTGATGAAGGTGAACATTTGTTCCAGTGAAAGCTGCTCATCAAGCACATGTGCTGAAAAGCTTTCCATCAACTCAATTAATCAATTGTGCCACTCATATTTGTTAAATGGCAGCATCATCTATCTCAAGTCCTCAAATTGTTGTAATTACATGAGCCATTTTTAAATGTATGTGACGCTCGAGAAATGTCATCTAATTTTTTTTCATGTCTTCTCTAACACATGTTAGATTTTTACAAAATGTCCCTCTGGGTTTGGAGGAAGACTTCAGCTGTCAGCTTATTTCATCATGTATGTTTTGAATGTGGGAGAAATAATACCAACTGTGACACAATAACTGACTTGTATATTTATGCTCTCGTGAAGCCTCTACACAGAGTTTGTTAATTACCCTCAAAAATGTACGAGCGTCTGACTGATTTTAAGAGTGCACTGTAAAAAAAGAAATCTTGAACAAAACTAAACAAAAACTGTAAAATTAAAAATATATATTTTTATTAATTAAATATATATTCAAATAAACTGAAACATTTACTAAAATTTCCAGTCAGTGTTTTGCAAATCGAGTTATTTTACAATAATATATTATTTTATCAGAAATATGATCCTTCAGTTCAATGAGGATACAACATAAACATTACAAGGAATAAATGAAAATGAAAATAACAGAAGTTTTCCATAAAGATCTGATTCTTTATAGTGTGATGTTTATAGTGTATATAATAAAAAGTGAGAGAGACAGAAATCTCAGAAATCTATCCACCTAACCGTTTTTGCCATGCGTCACTTTTTATTATCAGGGCATCGACGTTCATATTTTATTCATATTTCCACATTCAATTTTAGGAATTAATTGGTATCAAAGTATTGTCATTTGTGAAATTACACTTGTAGATTGCTCTAGCCTCTTCAATTAATTCCACTGATCCAATTAATGTAACGGATTAAACTGTAGCAAAGCGACACATCGCTTGTCACTCAGCAAGGTATTCATCATACTGCTGATGTGCACAAATTACACCCTGAACCAACAAACTCGTTCAGAAACTGTCAAACTTTTGTTTGTCTCCTGCTTACAAAACGAGCTACATAAATGGGCTTCAGCTAACTGTGCAAGCGGTCTGTTTTTTAAATTCAATTCTCCACATAGAGAATCAGCCATATTCTCTCCCCAAATAAAAGCTAACCTCTTTATTCTCGCTTCTTTTTCTTAACCTCTTTCTCTCTCTGTCTGTCAGCCGAGGCAGCTCAGTTACAACTTAAGTTAACTGACTAGGCATGGGACGCAACTTAATGAGAATTTGTTTTTGTTTCTGTGCCAGCAATTCATTTGTTAAAGCAGAATGAAATGAGCGCATCTCAGGAAATGTAAAATGGAATATTAATTAAATTACAAATGGAAATCATGCTTGTATGCTAATAGCAGCCACCAGGCTGTGTTTTTAATCTCCTGATAAGTTTTAAAAGGGGGAGCCGGTTCGGTTGCATATATCCAAGTGAGGCGAGAAGTTTTATCTTCTTCACTCCTGTGGTTTTAATAGTGTTAGTGGAGCTACACACGAGAGGCAGTTGAACCCACATCCGAGCTTTGTGGCTGATACGCATGATGTGTTATAGACTGCACCTCTGCTAGACTTGGATGTGTCAGTTGCGCAGAGGCAACCAGGTAATGAGATGTAGATATCCCACGCGCCAATTTTAAACCCTGTGTTCTCATTCCAATGGCCGCCTGTCCCTTCTGGAGTAATGGCACACTGCATCAGTAACTACTATCCTACAAACGGAGGAGGCGGAGACGTGGAGTCAGAGTCCACGGCGAAGAACACAGAGGGAGAAGACAAGGGCAAAAGGGTAGCGAGTGCTGAGGAAGCGGTGTGGAAAAAAAAATCAGCCAAAATAAACACAGTCAACAACTGGCTGCGACGAGACTGCCATCAATGCAAGGTTGAAAAGACGCAGAAGCGTCACACAGGCGCGCGAGTGTGTACGCGCGCGCGGTCAAAGTGTGTGAACTCTGTGCCGCTGCTAATGCATGTGAACAGGACCTCAGTATTGTGTAAGCACACAGTGACAGAGGACCGGATGAATAATTCAGCGTCCTCACTCCATGATCTCCACTGTTCGACACGCGCTGCCTGTTTACAATGCCTGGGAGTGTGCGTGCACGTGTGAGTGGGAGAGTGGGAGAGTGAGAGGGAGAAAGAAAAGACACCTAATCACGCATACGATTATGTCTGTGTTTGTTTGAATTTACATGTTTAAGATCAGATAAAAACCATCCTCCAGGAGGATTGGAGATTTTTCTTTTCATGAATCTATGATGTTAGTAAAAGAAACATCGGGGGGAAGCTTATGGCACAAATGACATCAGTGTGCAAACATCGTGCAGACAGCGAGTCTATAGCTTGTCTATTTAAAGCGTTCAAATGGATTCTACAAATGATTTATTTTAGCAGCATAGCCTGTACTCCTCTGAAAGGCTTGCCTGAGGGAGAAGCTGGTTTTCTGGGTGGAGGGTATGAGATGGGTCAGGGATCGTATTCTGAGCCAGGCTGCAGCCTGACCAGTGACTCCTCAATGGCCTGAAGGGGTTCGTACTGCCAGACTCCTGCAACCTACAGAGCTGTCTGCACCAGGTGACCACCTCTTGCATTATTCCACAAGTGGACTTCGCATGGATTGAAATGCTGCTTATGCATTGTAACCACAACTCTATGATCCCTCTAACAAGCCTCTACAGATTTAAACACTCGCCACATATTTACAAACTGTACGTACCCAAGGGTGGAACAGTAGCAGAGTGGTTGCCATTGTTGCCTCATTGATGTTTGGTTTGATTTCGCAAGCCTGTCGGGGCCTATTTGTGTTGAGTTTGCATTCTGCCCGTACAATTAATCGCTTTACATATACACTCCGGTTTCCCAAAGGTTACAAGCTAGCGTAACATGGGTGGTACTCACATTTCAAATAAGTACACAATAACATTCTTCTGTTTTCCCACACATTGCTGGGAAATATGAGGCCCTGTGCTTACACATCAAATACAGAATATCTTTAAAACTGCAACTCCACCTCTGCAATGGTAATATAGATAATGTAGCATATAGACAAATTAAACTATATGTCGACACATGAATATGAACCGGACAGATAATGTAAAAGGTGACACCTTTCTGTGTGGAGTGCTCTTGCAGAAAGAACAGTTGATTGGTACTACTGTTATGTCTGTTTGTTAAACTGTAACTACAGCAGTAATTTTAGCCTAGCTTAGCTTATCTTAGCTTAGCATAACTTAGAATAGCTTAATGTAAAGACTGGAAAAAGGGAAAAACGTCAAGCTTGGCACTGTCCAAAGTTAAAAAATAAACTTCCACTAAATCTCACTAATTAACAACAACGACAAAAAAACTTCAATTAAATCTCACTAATTAACAAATGATATCTCATTTTTTATGTGCGTTCCAGACAGTTTCTTGGCCAGTCACTGGTTCCTTACTAGAGTCTCCAGTTAATAAGTGCATTTTTTGCCCAAACTGTATATCAGCTACAACGACCCTAAACAGGATACACATACGAATGTATGGATCTTCTCATCCAAATAAAATTAGCTTATTGATCTCTTTGGGGTTTGCCCTTATAAAACAGCAGAAACCTTGCTACTCTTCGTTCACTGAGGCTTCAGTAACAAATCAAACTGAAAGGGGCCTCATTAGAAGGCAAGATCTTGGTTTATGTACATCATATATATTCACTCTCTAACAGGGCTGGATAAGTGCAACCCCTTCTGTGAGTCTGACAGGACAGCATGATGTTGAGATTTGTAATAGGTCAGAACAGAACAAAGCATCACACCAAATGTAACCAGACTGCACAAGCAGAAGGCTGGAGGGTGGGCAGCACCACACAAACGACCCACTGGGTGCTGCTCTACGGGTCAGCAGGTGAAAGAATGCAAAGCACTACCCAACTGCTATGGAGACTGTTGGAGGCACAAGACCACCAGCACATGCTAATTGTGGCTGAGTCCAGTATCAAAGGTTAAAAATAGAGGTGGCAAAAAGGCAGAAGGAAAGACCTGGGGCACAAACCATCTATCCAGACTGCTAAACAGAAGGTGGAGGGCCATGGTATTAACACGTGCCAGTAGTGGAGGACTGTTGCACAGTGGTCTCCCACACCTACAGCCGCTAGGGTGAGAAGTAAACCAAGACTGAAGTGGACTGCACAGTGATTTCTTCCACCCACAGGTCTCTTTTTAGGCATAGACACAGAGAGTATTGAAAACAATGCCAGACACTCACAAGACCACAACCTCTTCTGCAGTCTTTATGCTAAGTAGATGCGTACAGGAAGCAAGTCAGCATATGGCCTAGACTCTGACACTGCAAAATGTAGGGCAATAGAATAATGAGGCAAAATTAAGATAAATCATTTTCTATAGTTCTTTACAGAAACGTTGAATAAAACCACATTCCTCATGAGTAAAACCATTATCCACACGGTTATTTGTATGCATTGTTGTTTATGCATTTATCTATTTAGATTAGTTCGATTAGTAAATGGGTTCACGCATTCTTATCTAGCAACATGGTGGCGTTGCTTATGCAAAGTCTGAGGCAGCAAGAAACGAGAGGTAATACGATCGGACAGGTTGCAGACATGCCGATTCAGCCGGATTAAACCACTTTAATTTAAGATGAAACCAAGAATGGGCACACTGAAAACGTAAGAGACAATGTCTCACTGAGCAAGCAAACTGCTTGTGTGCACGATTATGCTAAATATGCACTGTAGGTCAGAGTTGAACAAGGAATCTGGTCTATAAACTGTGATAGATGTTTTCAGTTGTTATAAATGCAACATTTACCTCAGCCAAACTTGTTTGGAGTAGAGTAGAACAGAGTAGCAATTAGACCTCTCATCAGGTTGAAGTTGGTTGGTGGAGTGAAGTGCAGTGCGTTTAGACAGCACAGATTGACGAACAACAGGCAGACAAAGCATGACAGATTTGGAGCTGTGCTACATATGGTTATATACAGCGGGTATACACAGCAGAGAGGCAGAGACTGAATCATATTAACAGCAGAGGTGCCTATAACTATGGTTGCTTTGTTTGTTTTTATGTTTGCTGCCGTATTAACAGTCCAAATGCTATTTTCTATGTTTTGCTGTAGTTTAGAAGTCGGGTTGCCTGTGGGAAGAAACTCTTTCCCGTCCTGGCAGTATTGAATCTTAAACTGTGGAACCTTCTGCCAGATGGCAGCAGGGAAGAGAGTCCATGGGAGGGGCGTGATGGATCATCTATAATGCTTCTGGCCTTGGGCAGGCAGAGCATGTTGGAGATGTCCATGACAGAGGGGAGAGAGACCTTGATGGTCCTTTAAGCTGTCTTGGAAAAAAATCAGGGGTGGTAGGTGAGCTCCCCTCAGCAGGAAATAGAAATGACGTTGAGATTTCTTTGTGAATACTTTGTTGTACTGGGAATCATTTAACTCTATAAAAGAATAATGATAATAACAACAAATTGTCATGTGTAATGCCAAGTTTGATGCATCTCCCAGGTAAACCCACAAACACCAGCTCAGGTATGGCATGAGGCGTTACTCTGAAGCATTACACTGACAAACACGAGACTCGCATAAGCCGCCTTTCGGTGGTATACCCACCACGTTTGTTTCAATAAATTGTTTGAGGCGATGAAATTACATGCCCTACTTTCATGATATAATATCGCTTCAGCAAGAACTTTTTCCATGTACCATAAATTTTACCCAAAAGTTGAACATCCCTAACTTTTTTGTGAACGGTGTAATTATAAACCTTCTTGTTTATGCTTCATGAGGTTGTGTAATTTTGACCAAATTAAAAAAAAAATCTCAATGGTTCAACAAAACTAACAGGAGAATGAAGGAGCTGTCAATCAAGCACAGATTGGACACACCCACGCATTCTCGAGGCGTAAACAGGTATGAGTGAAAACACCGACGTGGGTGGACCGTGTGCGTGTAGGGGTTCCAAATGTTCTGCGGCGATTTGCTGTCCGGGTTCTCGAAAAACCATCTTTACATCTGTTAAAACTCTAAATCAATTAATTAAAATTCATACACTTCATACACAGGCAAATAAGGACATCGTCTACGGCTTCTGCTGTCAGTGAGAATATTGTACGCAGGCCGCTGTGTCTGTCACGTCTGCATTTATTTGGTTACACCATCTTTGTTCCACAAAAATGCTTAAGCCTCTCAGCCTATTCCTCTGGGTCCCTCTTCTGCACTCTATTTACACTAAAAACCACAGTTTGTCACAACAACATTGTTAAGAGTTTCGCTGTGTGTGTGTGCGCGTGCGTGCGTTGTGTGTGCGTGCGCGGATTGATTCGTCTCTAACCTGCTCTGTCTTTTCAGCAAGCTTTTTATGATGCTATACACAATAGCTTCAACTCCACATTGGAGAGTTATGGAGGGATTCATTAGCTGATTCCCCAAAGAGAAGCACTGTAAGAATGTCAGCTCCTACCTCTATTGTAGCTCTCGTACAAAGCCACTAGAGAAGCCCACACATCCATGTTTGTCTTTTTTTTTTTTGGAGTGTTTATTTGTTGTTGTTTCCTGACAGGATGTCACCGCTGCATTTTTGTGTTCTTCAGCAAAGCCGTTGAAGGAGCTGTTTCTGAGAGATCAAAGCCATATCACTTACAGAAACCTTGTTTTGTTTGTCTTTTTATGTTATGTGTTCTTCTCAAGATTCATATTTCTAAAGAATATCTCCGGAGCCCGATACATTGGCAGAGGACACTCATGTAGTCTCGCACAAATCTGTAATTTCATGGCTACGAAGGAGCTCCCTTGCACCGGTGTGGGCGGAGTAGGACGTCTGAGTTTTTGTATATGCAGGTAAGGTAGCACAGTGCAATTGTGGCATGAATTCATGCTTTCATTTGGACTCTTTAGACCACCCTGATGGCAAACACAAATTTGAGTGGTTTAAGGTGGTGGAGGCACACACACAGACCTCTTTAAGCTGTAGCTCTAACCTACTATTGTCATCTAAAATATGCTTGTCTGCCCCTTGACATACAGTGAATAAAACAAAGAAAATTTCAGTGTCTCAGCTTTTTTTTTTGTTTGTTTTTAAAGGTGGACATCATGTGCCTTTGGACATCGTTTGGGCTGCTTTTATTATCTGAGGTGCTGTGTTTTCATATTTGAGATGCTGTGTGTTTGTGTAATGGGGCTCTGCGCTTTTTGAATAACAATTTTCTCTTTGGAGAAGGTGGCCTGGGCTCTCCTTCAGGCCCATCAGGAAAATGATTGCTGCTTTAAAAGAGGATGAGGAGAGCTGATTTGTTTGGGCCATTATGAATCCCACCCACACTTTACTTTTTATATTACTCCCTGTTTAGACAACAATGTGGCCGTGGCAAATGATATATATGGAAATACAAGCCGGTTGAAAAAGCCTATCTTGAAATATTCTCTATGTAATGGTCTGAAAGAGAGGGATATATAACGTATTTTATTAGAGTTCCATATTCACAACATTCCCCCAAAGTTAGACAATTGCTTTTCAGCAAGCCCTTCTGTTTTTTCATTTGTTTTTTAATGGTGAACACAGTCAGAGTTCTGCTCAGAGATAATGCCATTAAGTTCACTTTTTTTTGTAAACATACATTTCCATTAGGTTTGGCAGATCACACTCAGCTTTACAGTTCTGTATGTTTCTATATGATGATGTGAATCCTACCAACAATTTTGTCATTGCATTTCCTGGAAGTATTACAATAAAGTTTTCTACAGTTACATGAGGCCAAAACACGGCTTATGGTTTCTGGTTCAGTTGGTAGATTAGAGTCCATGACTATCTACTGAGTCAGGTATCCGTGCCCCGGTAGCACAAATCTGACAGGAGCTGCTGCTCAAAGCATTCGTCCATGAAATGTGTTTGCCGGTAGATCTGTAAGTGAGATTAATGGACAAAGGGTAGCATGTGTGATATCATGTTACTCTACAGGGCTGCTGTGCACAACATTTTACCTGCATGATGTGAATTGCACCAGCATCAACTAATATTGCTATCCATTATGACAATAGCAAAATTTGGGTGTGTAAGATTGTTATTTCTGCAATGGACAAACCTGTATTTTAGCTCTCACTGCTCTGAGGTGAAAGTCTCAGTGATTGTCAGACTTCAGAGAAACATGGAGCTGCTGTTGTTGTTCAAGCGATAAAATGCCAATACCCTACAAGTCCTTCCCGTCTTCACTTGCTGGGCTCCTGTCTAAACTGTCAGCACAGGTGACAGTAACACTGGCCAGCAGAAGTGTCAGCAGAATACTTTCATTGTCCAGCATGGCGCATCAGTTGTAGGGCTGACAAAGCTGATCAAAGCTGGTATCCTTTAAGAGAAAATGTCTGAAACACCCATAGAGACCGGTGTAGAGACAGCTATTTCAATTAAGGATAAGAATTTAATGTTATTGACAGTCAAACAGCATTTACCACAGCGTAACAAGGTAAGCTGCGGTCCTCATGAACATAATAGAAAGCAAAGGTAAGACAGATTGAGTCTTTAGCGTACGAAGAAAACATTTTCCATGCATTTTGCATTAAATTCAATTAAGTGTAGAGAGCTCAGTTATCACCACCGCTCACACTTACTTCAGATGCTTTCCATTCATTGGCTGGACTGGATAACAGGGTTTGGGGAGTGCGGTGAGGAGCATCAAGATAAATGAAAGCATGGAGGAAAAAAGAAGATGGCTTTGACGTTGATTGTTGAGCGTTTCTGATTCCCACCCCACCCTTGTTTTCATTCTTTGATTCTTATCTATCTATTTTTAAGAAGACATTACTTGTGAACCTTGATTGGTCAACTATAATGGCAAAACAGTCTTCATGCTTGTGCTTGGTGGAGAAGGTTAAGGTCCTCACCTTCTCTGGCAAGCATAACCACTCCACTCATCTATTCCTCTTGGTCTACACATATGCTCTCATGTCCCTACGTACTGTTTTCAACCACCATCTCATGTTTGTTGGTCCATTATTTAACTCTGACATTAGGAGGATAAAAGACAGGACAGGAAATAAAGAAATAAATGAAAAGAGATAAAAGGTATTTTTCATAAAGACCAAACAGAGGCAGAGACAGGAAATTATTCCATTAGAACGGGTCAATGTGAGATTCTCCTTGAAGGGGAGGCCTCTCATTCTGTGACTCAAGATAGAGACTGACTGATGTTCTAATGGGATTGAGGATGGTCATTACAGGCATGAGCTACAAGAGGCAGTAGACTGATCATTTGTGGCAGAGTAGAAAGCACTGGCTGGACAAGTCCCTTCAAAGCCGTGAACACAAACACAGGCATTTCAAAGTGGACCAAACACGTAGTAACAAGTCTAAGGTGAGCCTGTACATCATTGCTTTAAGCTAAAGGCTAATTTCAGCATGCTAACATGCTCGCAATGATTATGTTTGCCTTGGTAGCCATTTTAATTACTGTAAGTGTGTTAGCATCCTAATATTTGCCAGTTAGCATAAAGTGTATCTTAGGATGATGGAAATGTAACTAGCTTTTCAGGAATCACCAAAGTTATTTCAATTCATCCTCTGGGCAACATGACTGGTTTGTACCATATTTAAATGATTATCGAACAGTACTCCAGAAATTTTGCTCAAAAATGTCTCATGGTGGTGCTAGAGGAAAATCTGTGGATTAGGTTTAGGATACGTCTTCTGGGAGCTATGAATTTCTTTACAAAATGTTGTGTCAACCTATCTGAACGTAGAGATCCTTTACTGTATAAATGAAAACTGATTGATTGACTGAATGTGTTGCTGCTTCCACCTGGGATCTGATCACAGTCAGTCCAAAGAGCCACACAATACATTCAGTGTTATGTTATGATCTTCCCAATAAGTCACTATTTATTAACATGGATTTATCCTCATTTATCCTTAAATATTCTTTCACCAATGCACAATAATACATGACTTTACAGTGCTATTTGTGGTAGAAAAAAATATATATAAATAATGCTGCATTTAAATAATCATATTTTAAAATAATCACTAATTCTGTCAATCTGTTGTTGAGTGTGTTTCTGATCTGAACATGATCTGAAAAACTTAACATGCTTACTTTATATTCATTTATTTATTTTTAGGAATCCTGTGCAGCTGGTTTTGGACTGTGTTGGACTTTAAGCTTTTTCTGTTCGCCTCTACTTCCATACTTTTCAGGTCTACTCCTGTTCTGTTCAGGAAAATCTAGATATATCTAACCATATATATGTCAGCAGCCAGTTATCGTGTGCCTTATGTATACAGTCACAATAGCAGCCAGAGTCTGTACACCCACATACCTCCATCAGTGTCACTATCTGTAATTGGTTTGGAAAGTGATTTAATTGTCTGGACGTCTGTTTCGCAAACTGGGCAGATATTGCTCTACCTCTGGTTATTGTATCTCCTGCTTGCTGGAATATTTTAGTATCACTACAACATTTCACCAGAATTACATCAGTTCATCCACATTCACCACCAATTTCTCTATTTAATTGGATATCATCCACTCCATCCTCCCCACTCAGCCCTCATGATGGCACACACACCTAAAGACTCACTGACAATTTTACATTCCAGTAAGTCAGTGTCAAAGAGAACTGATGTTAATGAAATTCCTGTCAGTTCCTCATCAAGACAGTTCTCAACAGAATCTCCTCTAATGAGTTTTAGAGGGATTCGTTATAGCCTTTGACACACCTCTTTCTTGTCAGCAGGTGGTTTGTAGTGGAAATGATGTACAAAATGAAGACATACTGTACCCCGTGTAACAGCCAGGTGAAATAAGTGAGATCTGAATATAATGAATATAAAACATTACAATAGTCCCCCTGTGCAGAATGGAAATATGCTTAAAAATGTTATTTATGGATGTATCCTTTTATATTTTCAACTTTGTCTGATAGCCTTTTACTAAAAGTTTCGGGACTACATAACTGAGATGTTTATTTGTCAATTTGCAGCTGCTCTGACCAGATGATGAATGCCACATCACTGTAACAGATGTGTCCCACAATTTGGACATTTGGATGTTAGCGAAATGCAGTTTCCACCACATTTATAACCCATTTCATTAAATGAGACCAGTTAAATTATTCAGCGAGGAAAAGCCAGGTTCCAAATTGTTGTTGTAGCTCAACTTGAGCCAAGTCAAGTTTATTTATAGAACACATTTAGCACAGTCACGTGCTTTCTTATAACCTATTATATGATGGGGGTGTTCAGCTTTCCACGAAGGGAAAAAAATGAACCTCAGTTTAATTTGCTGCTGATAATGTCAACTGTCAAAGACACTGCTGTTAGGTGAATACGCTACAACATCACTCATTCCACCTTGATTTACTTCAGCGGTGGCAGTCTACAGGCAGGTGAAATTATTACCTATATAAGACTCATTATTGCATTTCAGATATTTAGCTGTTTCTAAATCATTCATCCGTCCATTATTTATCTGCCTGTCCTGGTCAGGGTCACACAGGGCTGGGGACTGTTAGAGTACACATTACAGCAAGTCAGAGACCACCAGTCTATCACTGTCTAAAAGACATAATCAGACACTTTCATTCACACGACCCATAAACTGCAGAAGAAGAAGAAAACTCCACTCCAGAGTACAGCAAGCAAGGGGGTTACAACAACGACAATGACAGCGTATTCTCTGCTAACATTTTCTTTTGTGTAAACTTTAATACACAAAGAATGCTACTAGAAAAACTATAAATGCGTTGTATGATTGCGGGAACATGCTACTGCACTCGAACAGAATTCATATGCTCTCATTGCATTGCACCGCAGTGCATTTTCACTAACTGTATTCAGTATTCAGTGTGCAAACACAGGACCTTATCTTTCCCAGCAGTGTAGGTGAAAACAGAAGAATGTTAATGCATTCGTATTTGAGATGAGAATACCATCTGTGCCATGGAAATGCATAACCTTTGGGACACCAGTGCGTGGCGTGCTGTAAGTCTATACGGGCAGTATAAGTTATCATGCACTGCTCAGCCTTAAATCTGAGCATCTGGTTATATGAAAATACGATCAATCCACCATGAATGAAATATTTCTGGAACTGATGAACTGTGACAGCAATCTCTAATGATGAGTATGTCTTGTACTAGTTGATAATAATAACAGAAAATGGCTCACTTCTAACTTCTACTGATAGGCCATTTCAATTTATTCTTCTATTGATGATGAGAAGGAGATAATTGGAGTGCCGGAGTGCAAAGTAAAACAAGTTAAAGTGCACTGGATAATGCACAAAAGTTGTTACCTTGTATTTCTAGCCTGTTTAAATCATTTCGACCCGAGTATATTTGTTGGACTCAAGGCGCTCACTCCAAGAAACTAAACAAAAACTTAATCAAGAACTAAAGTCCCTTAAGCAGATACGTCTGCATTTCCGCTGCGACTCAAGAACCGCATAGATAAAGGTAATTAGACCCATAATGGATTGGGTTGAGACATAATTTTTGCATATAATGAGACAGCTACACAGAATCGCTGTATTGTTCTTTTTAATTTACCATGCTGGGGCTGTGATGTTTGCATCAGTGCTGGAAAGGAGACGGGCAGAGGTGGAAACAAGATTGAAATCACCAGAAAGACGAGACGTCTGTCTCCAAAGGGTTTTGTGCTTGTTATTACAGGATGTTAGGAGACCAGAGGAATTCCAATATATGGCAATCTATCAGGTTCGTCAGTCATAAAATGTAATGTTGCCTACGAGCTGCACTCAAATGTCTGCCTGAGCATGCCCACACACTCGCTCACGGAGATATCTCTGTTTTCATCGCCTGAAACATTCTCAGAATGATACATGTCCATATCAGAACTGAGATGGAACAGCCCTTGATTTTCCCATTCAACTCACAAATAGAGTTTAGATAGGAAAGCCTTCTATAGGCTTAGTGGTATAGGATGTGTTGTACCGTTGTACCAAGAAGGCTATACAATACAATTCTGAAATGAAAATAAAAATAAAAATGCATCATTGCATGTATAGTTTCATTAGATATTCATTCACAATAAAATGTAACATATTCCCTGTGTCTACTGATTTGCTGTTGGAGCTGCAGTATGTGTCAGTCCAGTGAAATCATACAGAGAGAGAGCAAGAGCCAGACTGCCAATTGTTGTTTGTTATCTTCGGCTGCCCAGATCTCAACATCAGCTCGCACAGAGCCATGGCACATCTCTCTAGGAAGTCCTTCCAGATCACAAACAGGACTTTTCTTTCCTTTTTGAAATTAAACAAAATTTGAGATTTGAATTTATCCAAAGTTAACACGAGATGAGGCCAACACATGTCGAGTTTATTCATAGAGCACACTTAAAAATCTGGACCAAAGTGCTGTACGAAGAGCTAAAACACAGGAATAAACACAGACATGCATAAATGAGAATATCATGATAAAATCGTAACACAAACAGACAGACAATACAACTGCACTGAGAATGATTTCTGTATAACTCACCCATTCAAATTATATTAAGGCTTCAAATTATGCACAGCAGCGTGGATGCTTTGACTGACAGGTAGGTGCTGTCACAGGTGGCTTGTTTGAGCGCCCAGGTGTCATTCAGCCCACACGCCTCTTCAGAAACCAGAGGGTGACGTCACGGGTACAGTTACCATTATTTACACTGTCTGTGGTCCTGGCAAATTTATTGAATGCATTTCCCTCAGGTGTGATATGGCGTGTGTGTGTGTGTGTGTGTGTGTGTGACACCCAATGAGAGCTTCCCACATGGTTCTTGTAATAAATCAATAATCATCAGTCAAGTTACATATCTGAGTGTAGAGTAATATTGACAATAAAAATAAAAAGCAAAAACACCACTGTCCTCATCTGTTTTTCCATACTTAAACCCGTACGCACTCTGCGATTATATAAAATGATTTCCAGGTTGTCCTTAAACTTTAAAAGCGAGCGCTGCACTCTGAATGTTACATCGGCAAAGCTGGTGATCTGAAGCCCCCCTAAAGTTAAAAGAAAATGTACTGCCACATGATGCACATCCCTCTCCTAGCATCAACTGCTGGAGCAATTAACCCACAGTTAATTAGAAAATTTCCCCTTCTGTAATTCAGTTGGATGAGGCTGAGGTGCAGGATGGTACAGTGGATGATTCATGGCCCACTGGTAATCACACAAGAGCAGGAACCAGGATACTTGAATTAATCACACCTTCATTTGCTTCACAGAAATTGCCCACCGCGGCTTTATGATTTAACTGTGTTTACCCACTGAATATATATCTCCCAAACACATCCTTCTTGAGCTATTCAGTATGCTTGTAGAGTCCTAGTTTAAACAGTTCTGAAGCCATTTTAAACACCTCAGAGTATTCAGAGGCGCTGGCTGCTGAGTTGAACGTGATTTACAATGGCCAGTTCTTTCAAATCTTTGCTCTACAAAGAAGGCATTTGGGCTTTCATCTGACATATTTCAAGCAAGGTTAATAAGTGAGGAGAATGTAAATGTCAAACATTTTCCTGTCCATGAATATACTATATCTTTGTATAAACATTTTACATAAATAGGCATTGCCTGTCAACCATCTACCAGCTAGTTCTGAGCATTTGTAAGAAAACGTGTATACACTAAAAATGGCTGGAAATATGCAGGTGCCACGGGCTAAATCAAAATCTTGAATTACTTTTTCACGACACAATTTGCTCGTCGTGGAACACGCGCTGATTACATTCATGTAAACAATCGTCTTCTTCTTTTGGTCCCACATGTCCTCCAACATTTTTTTTTTGGTGCCATTTTATACGTGAAGATTGGCGTGCTTTTTTTGAAAAAGCTCATTTACTTCAAAACTCATTCACTTGCTTGGGGGGCCCTGCTGCAAAAATGAGTTGTTGGACCCCCATTAACCACCCATTCCTCCTGTTTTTTTTTTTTTTTGTAAATGGTTTTCTGTGAAAGAATACTAATTGACCCAAGTTCTGCTGTGTGGTAAAACACATTCATTTATAAGATAGTCTGGGTGAATACTTGATTCTGATTGGCTGCAGGGTATAGGACACCTACTAAGTAGTTCCACTGAAACTGTCTGCTAAATGAATGCGTTGAAATAGATGGCATGAAAAATCTGAATATCATATTCATAACACTGAGTGTAGTCCTGCATTGCCCTATTCTCCGAACGCCACAGGATGGCAAATGTAAGACTCAGCAGCAACTACACTAACCCTCTGAGCAACCATCTCCCATTCACTATTCAACTCGTGACTTGATATCCAGAGAACCTGGATATTGATTTGAAGACAATGACACGGGTGGCTAGCCAGCCAGTTTTGTTGTGTAACACTGTCAAATTATATATAAATTATAACTACAACCATACGCAGTTTTATTGACTTTGACTCTTGCTAGCAGAACGTTAGATTTCTGTCTAACTGCGTTTGCATCAGTGGATTCTCTCCTGCTACCAAGTCCTATCTAAGGTTCGTGTTGTTTGCTGGAGTAGTGAACAGTGTTTCCATTGCATGAACTTTATGGGATGGTAATCATTCTTCCAGGTATTAGCCAAAGGTATTAGTCAAGTCTTAATTTTTTCTTAGACCCTTTGAGGTGTTCCTTATCAGGAATTAACAGACTCCTCACTGCACGTCAGACGGTCATGTCTCCATGTCGTCTATAAATAAAATAGACAGCTTGTCAGTCAACATTCTTTATTAAACATACAATCAAAAACTGAAATAATGGCGATCCTAGATTTTGACACAGTGGCCCTTCAAGATCCGGTAGTATGGCAAAGCCCATCCAGGTTAAGGCACAAATCATGACAGCTGGTGTGTGCTTTAGTTGTAATTAGTAATCAGTTGTTACACAGCAGGTCTGGAGCTTTCAGGTCCTGAGTTTCCTGCTTGGTACCTGACCACTCACTCAGACAATGTGATATCAGATATAGCGCTGTGGCTCCTTTAATTTGAAATGTTAAGCTCTCTTCTGCAGTTTTGATACTTTTGTGTGCAATATGATCATGCAAGGAGTGAGTCTCATTGCGGCATCCTCTCCCAGTAAAACTGAACTGAATTTAAAATCCTTTATTGAGAACATTTGTATTGTAGTATATAAACTGTGTACAGATGCTGTAGTTTATAGTAACATGCTTACCTGTCACTGTCTGTCACTCACAGAGTTCAAATCCAGATGAAAACTGTTATCTTTTTTTTTGAGTTATGGCCGTTGTTGGTTTGAGGGTTAAAACTTAAGTTCCTTCACTCTGAACTAACTGGTTTAAACTGGCTGTGAGTCAGCAGTTTTTTCACATGGACATGCACAGATGCACATACAGCTCTTCATCTCTCCCAGTGGATCCCTGCCATCGCTGCTATGCACATCTTGCCCACGCTGGCTGTGCAGCATAAAACAGCAGCAGCTGCAGTCCTCAGTCAGTGTCACTGGATCATTTCAGCCACGGAAATGCTTTGCAATCTAAAGCATTTTGACAGAGAGACTCACAGCTCAACACAAAATCATATACTTGCATTTGATATGAAGTGTGAGCTGTCATGTGCAGACAGCTGCATTGGTTATATTGGAAGCGTATCTGTTCCATCGGATGTAGAGCTAAAAAAGACATGGCTGAAAGGTGAATGGTGCCGACATGTTCTAGTACTACTGCTGCTGTTATGCTACTTTTAGCACTAATACTACTACAACTGTGACACGCAGCACACCATAGCAACTATCTACAATCTCATTTTATTTAGAGCATTTCTGACATTTTTTTTTATTAGGAACTGAGTAGTCTACAACACATTGAAAAATTAAAGTCAAGGCATAAGAGAAAAGAAGAAAATACTCTTCAACAAAAGAGATGTGGTACGCCGATTTACTTTGAGCATACCAGCAGCTTAATGCATTAGCTTAATGCTCCCACATGATATTTACTTATACTCACAATCATTATTTACGTCACAACAACGGTGAGAAAACTGAAGTGCGACAGAAGCAAAGATATTACACATAGACCTGAAGGATTCCAGTTGTCTCCATTTGATTTTCATGTTATGACCTCCACATCTGAGACCCAGCGCAGATACGGAGCCGGACTGTCACACGCGTAACCACCGGTGGGTTGGATGTCTGTTGGCAGCTCAATTATCACGCAGCTAGAGAGATAGTATTCGAGTCGCTTATCAGCTGTTCACCCATGCAGGTGACTCAGAGTGAACTCTGAAAGTAAGAGAGGAGACTCCAATTATCCATCTGAAAAATAACCCAACCTGGCTCTTCACTAAAACCGGTGTACATGTAATGGATAACAGTTATCCCTCGACCATTTCTCACCAGGTCCGAGAGATATGCCACAGTGAATTTATTAATAGTGTAACTTATCTATAGCTAGTGTGACATGAATGCTTAGAATAAGCATATGTGCGGTGGTGCTTTTGAGATAAGACTGGCAGAAGTTACTTTAGAATGAAACCTGTCACCTTTGATGACTATGTGCTAATGGTGTATCATATCAGTGCCCTATATTGGCACTTTGGTGTTATTTTTAGGTTTCTTATTGCTTAAATCCTTCCCTCCATATCACAGGATTAAAGGATTCCTAAGGTGTGTGTGTGTGTGTGTGTGTGAGTGTGTGTGTGTGTAGCTGGATTTCTACCAATACCCTCAAGAAACAGTACCTTCAGTGTCTATCTGGAGCGTCTGCACTATACTTGACATACATACGCATATTCATGCTTTTTTAAGGTATCAGCATTTACTTAGCTTCTTAGAAACTTCAGATATCTGCACTTAAAAATGCCTACTTCAAGAAATATCTGACAGCTCACATACATTTGGCAAATTCATTAGGTATTAAATTAAGTAAGCATGACAGCAAAATTCTAAATAACCACTTTGCTTTTGGAAATACCAGAAAGGTTAATATAAATATGAACATACACCGTGATGATCTCCTGATGTTCTGGTATGAGTTAGGCTTATGGACTACCTGCTAAAACATGGTGTTTATTTTGGACAGTCAGTTACTGACAAGGATGTCCAACAGCAAGATGCCATATAGGCTCAGATCGGGCAGCACTGAAGTCCCCTAGCCAAATTTGAACCATTAAACATTGCCCTCTCTGGGACCCCGTACAGAGACCATGTTCAACATACGCACAGACAAAGATAACAGTGAAAGCATTCCTTTCAGCTGCATAGAGGTGAACTTCTTGTTCTCTGGGGAAAACTCCAGCACAACGGCGCTCAGCTGGGGTCTCATTAGTATCCGCAGAGGGAAATAATCAACATTTGTTCATGCTTTTAAGTGGATGATTAGCCTGTACATCAATGCTGCAATGTACATTCTAATCTAAATTACAGTTAATGCATGTTTACGTACAGTTCTTTAGTCTGGGCAATCCTGGTTGGGTTTAATGCGAGTCATCGAATAGGGTTGTTCCTACATCCTCTGCAAAATTCACTATTGAATTTGCCAAACCTTGTCAGTGAGATCTTCAGCCTTGAAATTCATCACATCACTTAAAACTTCAGCCATTATATAGCCCCAAAAGCAGAGATCTGACTGTATGTAGGAATCATCACAATCATCTTCACATAATCACATCGTTTGACAAACAGTGGCTCCAGCAGAAATCAGAATAAAAAAGTGTTTTGGTAGCAAAAAACATCATATTATTACAAATTGTAATCTCCATGGTGACCTGTGCAGTTGCTATGGTGATACTGAGGTTGATTTTATTGCTAATTGAGTGTGCCCAATTGAAAAGCTGGAGAACTTGAATTATTCTGCTAAATGAAATAACAAACATGTTTTTATTTAGCTGAAATGTCATATTTGGTTTAAAGGTTTCATTTTCTAAACAACTTCATGCTGAGTGGTGGCTAACTCTCAAGCCACTGATTTTGGTGCTTTCTTAATAATGATCCCCACGTTTTAGCTTTGGCTAAATGTTGACGTGGCTCTCCAGATGGCAATTTCAGTCTGTTTGTCCATCCATCACTCTGGTCCACTTTGGACATCTATGTTCCCCACAGATGAATAGTAATGACTTGATCCTCTGACACTTGCGAATGACATTCCCATCAGCCTGAGCTCTACTGTCTGCAGTGCTATAATTAACAAATGTTAGCATGGTAGCATGCTAAACTAAGATTGTGTACATTGTAAACGATGCATACATCAATATGTTGGCATAGTCATTATGACTAGCATGCTAATGTATTGCATGGCTGAAGACGTGAGGCAATTTCTAAATACAGATCTACTGTAACCACCATGATAGCAGTTCAGTTCTTGATAGTGCTGACTACTTTTAGATAGCCGGTTAGGTCTGGTATCAGATCACCATTTAGTTCAGGAAAACCTCAGAGCTAGGTCTGACATGTTCTCTTTGGTAGAGGCAACAGACCTCTCTGATTCAGACAGGATTAACATTTGGTGCTGTAAAAATTAAATTACCGGACCGTCCCAAGAGGAGGTAATCCATTCTAAAATGGTTTTCACACACTTTTTTTCCCCCTCTCTTCTTTCTTCCATTTATCATGTAATGACATATACCCAGGCAGGAGGTGTGGCTCAGTGATCAAGGCTCCAACCATAAAGTTACACTGGATGCGCACAGTGTCTGCTCAGCACATTTGCATCAACTCTTGGCACCCTTTGTGTGCCGCGCCGTGCCGTCGACTTTAATGACTGCTTACCAACATGAGCGCATAAATGTAGGGGTGCAAATTGCAAGCCGCTATCATCCAATTGCTTTAACTACCATTCTAATCATTCCAAGTCTAATGAGCAGTGTTTGGCCATCCTATCTTTATTGTATCTATTAACAGAATCTGAGCTGCTCACTAAAACCACCCCTTTTGTTTTGGGCTGATAAACATCTCTATTAAAATATAATATCAATGAGCATAGGTCAGATTAAATGCTGAATAATGTGCGCAGATTTTCTTGCAAACATAAATTTAGAGGCAATCTGGATGGGAGTGACTTGGTGGTGCACTTTGAATAAAACATTTTTATGCATTATGACAACTTCATAACTCTTTTCCCTGTTCTTTATCTGTTTATCTGTTAACATGTCCATCAGATGAGTGAATGGACATTTGCTATTCTGTAGTCTGATAGTCTAGTACATCACCTTTTTTTTCACATCAGTTGTGCAAAGAATACATACTGGGGTTATAGTGCAAACAATGGTGCCTCGCAGTGGTATCTAAAATCCCAGCATGGTAGTATTTCTCTATACAACATTAATATTAATTACATAATGTGCAGTAGTCAACATTAAAGTTTAATAAAACATTGTTAGGTAATGTTAATTAATAGTTTGACACTCAAAAATTCGTAAAACTCGCCTTCTTAGTGCTGTGTGGGCCCCATTTCATTGACAATGGCCTGGGAGCATCCGCAAACAAGCTCACAAATTGTGATTCAAATGTTACCAAATCCTGATTGGTGCAAAGAAATACATGTCATCAACTTTTTCACCCACGTCCTGCTCGGTACAAGGGTAGATGGAAAAAAAAAAAAACTGAAATCACTTAATAAATAAATTAGAAACGCTAGCAGAAAGCACAGTGTTCTTGTGTAGAATCAATAGCTCATAGTAAGAAGCTTAGTGAGAAAATAAGTTTTCAGGAGCTTTTATAATTCAGTGCATTGGTCAAATTTCCACTACAGTAAGAGGGATATAAGTTTGTGGGTATCGCTATGCAGCACAAACACCTTTTTGTTGGTGGTGTTTTGTTTTTTTGGTCTCCACAGAAATTACACAGCCCACACAAGCCATACTGTACACTCCTCTCCAGTCTAGAGTTTTGCTACATGACCCAAACCGAGCAGGTCAGGACAAAGTATCTGGTTTCATTTTGGATTCAGGTAATTTAAATGTAACTTTTTGAAGAATTTGCTTGAAGCAATGTTTTGGGTTCATCTGTGTGATGTATTGCAAATAACACAGACAGTGCATAGTGGGAAAACAAGACAGGAATGTAGTCTATAGTTTGCGTCAGCCAAGCAAATGGTGGATCTGGGGGAATAAAGTATGAAGAACTGGGAGCTATTGGAAATCCCCAATGATCTCAAGAAGCGTGGGAACTTTGTATGACCTTGTGTGACCCGTGGTCGTGGCTGGACTTTTGTTTTGGACATTAGTAGTTTGAACACTCAAGTTTGGCCGGCAGAGGACAGGGGATGAGTTTACCAGCCACTTTTTTTTCTGGCCAGTACTGGGAAATTATTAATTTGAGCTAGATATTGACTAACAGGTGGTGCAGATGGTTTATTGTTATGAGAATACTATAGTGTCATGAGTTGCTAATTGCCTGCAATTCATGCATTGCCTTGAAACACAACTGAAAATTAAGCCTATTCTCACACAGATGGTTATGGCTTGTTTTTCTTTCTTTTTTTAGACATTTAGATAGAATTCAATTATCCCAACCTCAGCTGTATTTCTAGGCTGTTGTTATTTAGCACATACACTAAAATCACACTAATACTAAAATATATACTAATACTATAAAACGATTTCTGGTAGTACAATGTTTGCCTCTTCTATAAAGCACATTATGAAATATTTAAGTCTATTATACAGTAGGAACAGCACAGAAACAGTAGAACTAGTTGTTACTGAAGAAAGGGGTAGATAAAAGAGATCCAAACGTCACTGAAGTCAGTCTGAGGATTTGATTTGTGTGGTTCAGATGTTCCTTGTGACAGACGGGCAGCCGAACAAACAGCTCACAGATCAACATGTGCAGAACAAATGCAGCCTACAAGCTCTTGATAAAAAAAAGGTTCAGATTTAGATTCCGATTTGAGTTGAACCAAACAAAGGCTTCTTAGATGAACGAAAACCGAATTGTTTCTCGTGCTACTGCTGCAGATATTTTCAAAAATGCATTGCAGACAAAGCTAAATAATTTGGGTCAGTTGGTGGCTGTAATCGGATAAGAAGAAATCACCATTATGTTTCAAAGCAGGTCAATCCTAATCTGGGAAACGGCATGTATCCTTCATCATTCTATTCATCCTCTAATCCTCGGGATGACAGCCACAGACATTACCGGGACAAGAGTGTGCCAGACGACAGCCCTGCATTGTCAACTGCAACACCCACTGCGATTCTCAAGTATCCATGTCCAATATGAATTAGAATTGAATTTATTGCAGGGATTTACAAAAGATGCTTGGTCAGTTCATGACAGCATAGTATGTTAAGTGCACCAGCAGGGAATGACAAGAGAGAGAGCAGGATTACATCTCCTAAGTGAATGTACAATAGATTAGCAATGTGCATATATTTTCATTTAGTAATTTTCTATACAACAGGTGAGCTTTTCCTGCTGCCTGACGCAGATAAAACATGTAATCAAGCCGCGACAATGAGACAACTCTGAACCGATACAGGTCTTAAAGGATCAGTGTGTAGGGTTTATTGGTATGTAGTTGCGAATTGCAAACCTTTCACCATGTCCTTCCTAGCGTGAGAAACTACAATGGCTGTTTGTCCTTGCTGGGTAACTGTAAGACAGCCGTTCAAGTTGGAAGACTTTGTAGAAGAGGACAAAAAGATAAAATATAATTCTCAAAAGTTCTGTGCAGATTAAATACAGAATCAAGTCATGAAGCAAAATATGACTTCATGATGTTTGATCTTTGTCTTTCTTAGCAGGGAGAGAAGTGCCACATGCTCCACAGTAATCTAAATACTCCATGATCCTCGTCCACCAATGACATGAAGTACCATGGCGCCACTGTTACACACAATTTGACTGACAGTGTCAAATTTAATTAATTTAAGATGGAGATTGTAAAATCAGCTTTTGCCCACCTTCAGTGCCACACATTAGATTTTAAACTCTGGTTGTATGTTTCTATCCAAAATGCATCTTGGGAACTTCTCTCCTTACATTTAGTATACACATACTTTTGTCCGATAACCACACATCCTAATGCAGTTGTTTATCTTTTCTATTCTAAGAATTAAGAATTAATTAGAGATTCATGCTGACCCAAGCCCTAACCCCCCAAAACCCCCAAATACGTGGTCATTCAGGTCAGTGTTTCAAACCTCACCAGGTCCATCGTGGTCCGGTTCAGAGGCATCCTAGAAGTGAGATACGCGGCTGTTCTATTTTTTTACAGAAGCTGGGAGCAGCCAGCCCGCCTCGATGTGCACAGAGCACCTCGGGCTGGCGGAAACCAGGCAGAAGCAGCACAGGGAATCCAGTGGATTTTCTAACAGACTAACTATGTAGCATATTTACACATGTAGAAGCATATTTAGAAGCTCATAAACCAAGGAAAATTAAAAATCTGAGCAAGTAAACAAAGTCTGGCAGGCTAAATGCGTGGCTTCTGAAACACTCCCGGTGGGGTTTTGGGGTAAGAGTACTCCAACTCGTGTAATATGGTCTTTTACTTCCAGAACCAGAGGAGCCCAAAATAACTCCTCCCACTTTGCAGACTGTTTGTCAGATGGTATACCATTCCTATTTCCATAGAAAATCAATGATATTTTGCATTTGTGATAATAAATGGCACAGGAAGGCTTCAATTTGGCATCTGGTTTCTTTATAAATAGAAAAACCAATATCAAGTTCTCATTTTCTTTTTTTCCAAAGCAGAAAAAACAAATGATTAAAAAAAAGTACCCACTCAAACTGTGTTTGGTGGCTTCAGTTTGCTTGTTAATCAGATTAACTCCTTCAAAGTGAAAAACACTGAATAACACTCACTAATTTTCTGCTTTTGAATGCCGAAGACAAGGATCTTTTTCTCTTTGTTTAAGACAAAATTAAATAATTGAATGACAGTCTGTTCACTATGAAATGAGACTCTAATGTTCAAATCTGCATGACATCAAAGAGTGCTGTGGTGTTTTAATTCTAAAAGCCTGGATTGAAGTTATTCTCCTGGTCATAAAAATAGCAAAGAGGAAATCTGACACTGGGTGAATACCCTCTTATCTGCACCATTCAGTTACTATAGTTAATCGATTCTGTGTCTTACTGGCTCAGAATCTCTAACCTCAGCTAAACGTATTATAGTTACAAGGTTAAAAATGGAGATTACACAAAATCTCATAATAACAGAGTAGAGTAGGTTTCAGTTGTTCCAAGGCAGAAACTCATTAACCACCTCCCAGATGTGAAGGGAAGAGTTCCAAATTGCTCCAGATTTTTACAAAGGGCACAGTCAATTACAGACTTAATATGAAACTTGTCCATCCAGGATGTTTCCAACGCAGGTGGTCGCCAACACAGGTGTTTAGAAGCATGAACAGATGGTTTGGGCCTCTGAAGAAACTATGTCTCAGTGTGTAGGTGCATGTGTGTGTGCAGGATGGCTGCCAAGCATTTGGACCCCGTGAACAGGTATCACATTGGACCCCACACCACACGCCAACCGCGCGCAATTGCTGTAACCAAACTGAAACTCAAAATTTATTTATTTATATAGCACAATTTCATGCAGGTGCTTCACAGAGCAAATAAAAACAGAAAGAGACAGCAATGAACAGAACCCAGCAGAATAGATCATACATAAATAAAATTAGACCACACATTATAAAATACAAGAAGATAAGAAACATAAGAAAAAATAAGTTTTAAAAGCAAGCCTGATACCCTCTATAAGAAATGTGCTCAAAGCCATCCTTTATGGTCTGAAAGTAATTTAATATGTGAATGAATGCATGCATGAAAAATCCTTTTAACACTATGAATAGCTTAAATATAGCTAAGATAAATATACATTGACATTAATAAAATCAGATTCAGTCACTTCAATACTCAATGCTTCAAACTGTCCATCATCCAATATAGACTATAGGCTTTCTCTGTGTCATACAATAATCATTATGTGGAAAATGATGTAGAAAAAATAATCGTAGTGGAGTGACTCTATAGGATCTCTTTTTTTATTTCCACAGATTACCTGCAATTATGTCAACTGACAAGTCAGTCAGCGCACCTACTGCATTGATGAAATGTCAGCAAAATGGAAATACTCAGAATTATCTGCGAAGATATTAGGTAACTAATTTTGAAGGAACTATTTAGGAGACATATAGTGTCTTTTCTCTCCCTCGTCTTTCTCTCTTTTAATTTTTGAAAACCAGATATTTTTACATTTATTAACCTATAATCATTAACAGAATATCGGTAATTGAGAGTCAGCAACCATTTTCTGATAATAATGTTTAGGCACAAAAGCGTCTTGGTTATTATATATACTGTATATATACAATATATACATATAATCTATAGGCTGACCTTTCACATAACGTGTTCATAAATAATGTTAATAATGATAACTGATGATTTAATATTCAAATTAAATTACCTCATGCTTAAATAGGTTTTCAGGACTCAGTCACAGGTCATTACAATCATCCAATTCCCAGAGTGCGTGTGCATGAGCACATGTATGTTGAAAGATTTCTGCCTTGCTGCAGAACTGAGTCAGTGATGAAGATAATGTGGGTGGAAACCCGCAGCAGGCTGCACATTTCTAATCAATACATTCAAGGCTACAGTAAGCGGGTAATCTGTTATTAATTACTCACATTTTCACAGGAAGTAAGCTGTTGGTATAAGCGTGCCACTGAATGAATGTTTCACTCTCCATACCTTCCTCTGCCTTTGTGTTGCTGTTTTCAAAATCCCCATCGCATCATGTAACAGCAGCAACCTCCGGGCAACGCTACTAAAAATAACAAATGATCCTGCTTGGTCGTTAATGGTACTCATGTAAACCTAGCTGCTGTTACCTTTGCATTTGTCATTTTAATGCCACGACTCACCTCCCAAGGTGTAAATGTTCCACCAAAACAACTTCTGCCCCAGCACCATTTTGGAACAGCGCCATCACCGTGACCCGGCCTTAGCACGGCCCAAAACAACTGTGGTTGATTTAAAGAAGAAGCCGGAGCGTTTGGAGCGCTGTCTGGAGACGTTACAAATCTGCCGTTTGAGACTATTCACATGTAAATGTAATCAGTAACACTGAGATTGTAACTAAATAGAACAGTCTGACAGAAAACAGCAGTAAGAACATTTTTTAGTATCCTGTGTGATCACACAAAATGATGATATTCAGAACATATCTCTGTCTTCCGCCAAGAATAAAAAACTGGAGTTTAGGCTGTGAATTCTTTAGCACATTATGAGCCACATTATTCATTTTATATATCTGTTGGGATGGCTGCAGGTGGTGTATTGACTTTACGTTTATGTTGCCTCCAGCTGGTCCGTTTTCTAAAACACATTTCTCTTCATAAATTTGGCATCATGGATTGCATGAATGAAAGAGGAAATGTGTGTGTGTTTGCGTGTGTGTGTGTTAGAGCCCCGGTCAATACACTGTACTTCCCCCAAGGTTTCAATGGAGCATAAAAGGATAATCCCTTTCTCTTGGAAATCCTTCATCAGGGGTCCTTGCATATTTCCAAACTGATGTAATTCTCTTTTCTCCTATACCGAACTGAGCACAGGCGGGACAGCCTGACATAAGAGACCATGAAAGTTTGACTATAGATGACTTCAAATGGCTCATAAATGGCTCGCATCCCATTTATAGCCAGTATCTCTGTGAGATGCTGCAACATATCGGAGAAGACAGGAGAGCTCGTACATGGACGGCTGAAAAACTGTAATTGCAGTAAGGTAGAATAATTATTAGTATACTTTTTTGAAATGTAACTCAGATTATTAGAAAATCACAAGCATTGAACCGATGTATTAAAAAAAAAAAACTGTGCCTCATCACTATAGATCAGTCCCTCAACAAATTAGTGACGCCTACATTATTTGCTAGAGGTTGCAGTTTTGTCAGCCCCCACAGTATTTCTGTACAATCAGAAAAATGATTGCATATTTCTCTACCGTCGCCTTTTTCCCCATATGGTAATCTCATTAAGAGCCAGTGTTAGGAACCCAGGTGTCTCCCTTGATCTAAACGCCGATTGGTTTAGATGTTAAATCAACAACATGACATTCATCACAGAAACTTTTCATATTTAACTGGACACATTTTTTTTTTCTGGACACATTTTTTCCCCCAGTTGTGAGATCCAGAAATCATGTCTGGGCAGCCATTATGGAGATTTACTTGCAAAGAGGTCGAGTTCTGATTAAGTGGACATTAAACCACAAACGCTGTCACGATGATCACAGATAGTGTATATTGCATTTTAATAGGCTACCCTGTCCTGCAAAGGAGCATAATTAAAAGGACAATTACTCGAGATGAGTACAAGATGAATAGACTGATTTGATAAACGTTATTAAATCAGGATTGAATCTGAAAAAAGAGTGTAAATATTTATATCCGTCTTCTAAGTGATGGAGGCATTTCGCTGTTTCTTTCTACTTTCCAGGCGTATTCACTTCCTCTTGAATGAGCCTGATGTCACCAGTGCATTGAAAAACAGTTACAGGTGTAGCATGCTCTCATGGTAACGAAGGAGGTGCAGATAAAGTGCAATCCTTCCTGCAAGTTCTTGAGAAGAGGCATCATAAGTGAAAACAACTGTTTGGGTGGACAATGGTCGGACGGAAAGAAGTACCGGAAAACCGTTGGTTAACAAAGAAAGTGACCAAACAATGAGGTTTCTAAGAAAAAATAAAAGCATTATAAATGGATGAATTAAGTAAATTTAAAAGTAAATACTGAGCTATATATTTTCTCAACAGCTAATATGTCTTCTTGCTATGTTCTTAGCCTTCTTACCTTACATGATTTTTATAAGGCAGAAGCTTTTAGTCTAAGATGGTAATGACTGCTAAGTATGAAAGCAGCAGGCCAAATGAAGTTAATGGAAAGATAAGTGGCAGCATCTTTCAAATGCACCTTGAATTACCCCACGGGCTTTATATACCTTCAGTTTTTCACAGTCTGCTCGTTTTTTTCTTTCCTGTTCTTTTCTTTAATACTTTTTTTTTTTTTTTGACAAGGATGGAAATTCATTGCGAAAGATTCTAAATGCCATCTGTAATCATGTGTCGATTCTCTCAGCTCTTACTTTAAAATCTCGTCATCTGTTAGAGTCAGACACGTCGCTTCTTAATGGAATATTTGTATGTTTCAGCAAGAAAAGAAATGCTCGTGATGGAGCAATAAATCAGGAAATAATTTGATTGTTTGGAAGCTCATTTCATGAAATTTAGTGAATTTGTAACTTTGGAAGTGTTCTCTCTCTCTCTTTCCATCTGTCTCTACCAATAAAAATATAAATTGTATGAAAAGACTTTTTCTTCATTAGATCTATGTATCAAAACCTCAACAGCTTAAAGCTAGATGTCTGCAGGTCTACAGTCTAAAGCACATTTATTGTGTTCTTTTTGAATACACTGTTCAGGTCAGAATGTTAAGTACCAGTACATGTCCACACCAAGGTTCAAATGCAAGACAAGTAGGCACATTTCTATCCATTCCACTTGAGCTGTATTACCTTCAGCTGTAATGCTCTGAATTACCTGCTCTTCATCACTGATAATCATGGAAGATGTTGCTGCTATACTCATTTTTCTTTTTGCACCATCTTCTGTCCTACTTTTCTCGGGGTTACATGTTGAAAGGAACATTTCAGTTAACTAACAGCAGTTTGAAGTGAAGTAACAGATCACAACACAATTCACCCTTTCCCCTATCTAATATAGCAGAGTAGAGCAAAACGTACAGCATCTCCACTGTCAAATAAATGATGCCGAGGGGCAATGGCATAATAATTTAAATACATATGGTTCTAAATTTAGCCTCAAGGATTACTGTCTATCAAACCTCTAAATGTTCAGCTCCTGTTAAAATTCCTACAATGATGTCTTCAGACGGTTCCTTTGATTAGCCGCTCTTACAGATAATCCCTCCACATCACCCCTATCTTGAGAAGCTTATATCATGACCCATTTGAACTTGTCTTAATCTCACTACCTCTGCTTCCCTCTTTCTTGACACCGCATCTGTTTCTTCGTCTTGTACTATGAGATGCGATCCATGCAAAGCATCTATCTCGCTATTTTCTTGCCATCTGTTGTGTCTGCCTCAAAGTCTCCTTCCAGTCAGTGGAGCGTGGTACACCTCCGAAGGAAAACACAGACCCAGAGAGACTTATCACACAGCTGCGCTGTTCCCCTCAGCCCTATAACATTTTAGCATCTTTCAGCTCGTTGTTTTGATTTCATCTAAAGGCAAAGACATCGTCTGTGGTTCAGTATGCAGCGCTGCTCCATAAGAGTGGAAGCTACAATCATCGACCATCGATTCAGTGATGAGTGAATCCACAATAAATATGAAACACGGCTTGCGCTAGGCTTCATCTCACAAACTTTTGCCTGGTTAAACAGTCAACAGCAAGAACTTTCAATACACAATACAATCAGACAGAAATTTAAATTAAAAAAATAAAATAAAAAACAGCAGCTGCTAGACAAATTAAACGTGACTTAGCAGTTGCCTTGATGTGAGAGGAACAGATGACAAAAAGCACAGCACGCTCCAGAAACTTCATCAGTGTTAATTCCACAAAAAGCAAAACTTCACAAACGGCATCCGCAAAGATGTGATCTCTAAATTTTCCTTGAGTCGCTGAAAAGTGGCGACTCTCTTTAAAACCTTTCCCAGAGGTATTTGACCAACCATCCAAAAACTCTGCAGTGACCACAGGGGTATGCTAAGTATATTGGTTTACTATGGTAGTAAACAAATTACAGTAAAACAGTGGAGACAAAAGTAATGTAACACCTGGTGAGCTACCGTCACTGTGTGCATTAGGGAGCTAACAGAAGTGAAGGTTTTGCTAAAATAAAGGATAAGAAATTATTACGCACAGGAGGTAAAATAAGTGATACACAAGGTAGATATTATATTTGCAAAAAAGCGGTTCTTGGCTTTGAAGACATTAGAAACCACTGGTTTATGAGAAGCAGGTTGACATTTTCCGATAAAAGTTTAAGATATTCCAGCTATATGTCAGCTGTACACCATTACAGCCCACTTTTGCTGGTCTTTGTGTGTGCGCAGACATATTGTGTGGGTGTTTTCCATGAAATGAAATGGAATTCATCTTGAAGGCCACAGATGACACATAGTTATTATTCCTTCAGTTGTCATAGCTCATCGAGCGGATTCATTTTAGTCAAATATTGTGGCCAACAAAGGTAAGTTCTCAGTCTTGCAAAGAACCTACCATTAATGATGGAAGTCTTAGGCCCAGACATAAGCTAGCTGAGTGTGCTCTCTGTTGGAATTTTATGACCCAGTTTGTAATTATCGGCTCACAATAAAATGACCAGGTGTCCTAATTAACATGCATATAGGTAGTCTCGCCATGATTCATTAATTTTAAACGGGGGAGAGGATCTCCCTCCGCCACCCTTTTAAACACTGAATTATGCACGTACAGTACGCCGCCAAAATCTCTAGTAGACAAAAACAAAGACAAAGTTTGCACACAAGACAGCGTAAGTAACCACACTGACGCAGCTCAGCTAACGAACAAAAAGGAGGCACTTCACCGTGTTTCTGCTTCCCCTTCAGTAATGTGTCCATTAATGACTGCACATTAGATCAAGCTTCTAATGCAACAGAGCATGCAGCCGGGATGGAAACATTTATGACATCCAACCATAATGGTTATGCTGCTCTCTTTACTTATTTTAATTTGATCCTCAATAACAGACCAGAAGCAATTACTGCCTCAGCCACTCTCCCTCTCATATCTATTTTACTCCTGTCTCATAACATCACTGATGGGTTTTAGTTATGTTTATTCAGTACTGAATTGTGCCCATGGTTCTTGTTTTTGTCAGACAAAAAAGACAATAGAAAAGACTTTTGAAAGAATGCCATTTAGATTTACAGCCGTTGTTTTCCTCTGGCCTGCAGCCGTGTAATTAATGTTTAAAAGCATGATCAAACCTGCACTCTAATCTTCAGTGTGAACTTGTGAACTCGAGAAAAGTATTTTCTATTGTAGCGTTGACCATTCTAAATGAGAAAAATGACCCATATGCCAGAACATTCATACCTTAGGCTTTCCAATCACCCGTTCCACATTTTCTAATTTATTTCAGTGGTGCACTTTGTCTTTGTGATAAGCTAATTTAGAGCTCCGGGCAAAATTGTCTCTCATTTTTGCAATAATGAGCTGTGGTGTTTGTAAACTAAAATGTATCAAATGGATGAAAAACAAAGAAGGTTCAGTATTTCAGTGTCCTGACTACATAGACCCACACACAGCTATCCAACTGTTGTATGCGCTAATACATATTGTACAGACAGTTGTGTTCCTGAACTATATATCCTGTTGGCGCTTTTGATCCCCTGACTTTCCTTTTCTTTCTCCAGCAAGTTTCTCCTTGGTCTGTATAAATAAGGGCATTTCTGTCAGCCTCAGCTGAACCTGGTCAAAGTTAAACATCCGGATTGTCACTGTGCACATGTTTGCATGTGGATATTGATTTAATTCAAAGCATTTTAGTGTTTCCCAGAGAAATACATTAAAAGTCAATTAAGATGCAGGTGGAGCTTTTGGCAGAATATTACAGAAGTACAATATAATATATAAATGAATTTTCAATAATGCTTCTACAGTAGCCCAAAAGAGACAAACTAAACACTGGCTCAATAGGGCTTTTTGTGTTTTTCACCAGTTCTGCAGTCATTGTAGTTTCTCCTTCATACTTGGACGGGGAGGGTGAGGCATCGTGAGGCTCTACTACCTACTTAAATTTAGTCAATTTTGTACTTTCATGTACAGGGTCAAAAGACTTCAGATTGGAGGAAAAGATCTTCCAAAGTACTACTCATCAATGATCCGTCCACTAAATGAAAGTATAAAGTGAGATTAGTCAGTGTTATGGGAGGGATGTTTCAATTAACCTTTAATAATGTAGGAATAATGATTAATGAAGAACAAGTAGCTCTCATATGTATTACAGTTAACACTCAATTTTCAACATGATAAAGTCTATTATGTTGTAGAATGTAATAATATTAAATCTCATCTTAGCCGATCTGGTGGATGGTGTCTTCTTGATGAAGATCTCTGAATAGCTTTCACTGCATGTTCTAGCTTAATTTTCAGGAAATAATTAAGGCTAGATCATGTTATTACATTTTTTTTTTTTTTTTTGCCTTGCTGGACAAAAGTAAAGTCATTTTAAATTAAAAAATGCAAGACGTACCATCACTGTTTTAGCTGTAAGATCTTGATGAAGGTCACTCACCAAACACATAGTAGCCGTGAGGTAATGTCTGGCCAGCGAGTGGCTCCCATCAGACAGCTAGTGTCAAGACCTCTAATGGACTGAAAATGACAATTCTTATCTTCAGGCTGGCAGATGTGGATAAAGCACACTGATAAGGAAGGAGCTAGCTGATGATACAGTGCTGATGAGACAGCGTGCCAAAAGATCTTTAACACACAGCTGTTTCTGGAATGAGTGCCTCATTAAATGTATTAATGGCATTCATAATATAACAGTAAAGATGGCGTTAGTTGCACAAAATTACATACAATTATTATATTTCTGGATCAGACTGGTTAAAATAAAACTACAATATAAGATGTTTATCATGTTTGAGCAGTAATGTTTCATTTCAAACCCTCAAATCTAACATGAACTTGTATTATACACAATTCCCTAAAGAAATGTAAGCTGTGGCTTATTTGAGAGCCACTCACAAGTATAAGTAACATCTGGCTGATATACCAGAGACTTATTCAAAGTAAGGCTCATCCAACCACTGTTTTAAGAGCTGTACGTTTCCCCCACAGAATATTGATCCTGTCATCAGCAGAGAATCATCAGCATTTTCAAGACAGGTTTTGACTGTGAAATTTTAAAACTTGTTAAATTTTAAAACTCGTTAGTCTTGTACACTTTCACTCTTGGCTCATATGTGTGATGTTGCAGAAAAAAACCTGCAACACATTTCACACGTCTGACTCACGGCTCGCTTTAATCATTCAGTCTAACTGTAACTAGGCGTTTTTGTGCCTGGAAAAACATATCAATTATCAATTTTGATTTCAGATCCAGTGATATCTCTTATGTGAAATCACATTGAGCCTTTCTCTCAAGACCATTCTGTGACCGATAATTGTAGGTTTACTTAGAAAGCCTTTGCTAAAGACTTAAAAACGGTTGAAGCTAGTTACTGTTTTGGCTGTTTCTCTTCTCTTCTTCAAATAATGATAATAAAGTCTGCAGAGCACATGCTGCCAGGATGCCCGGTTCCTACCTCTTTCTGTAGCGGTAAGGACCGTGACAGTGGTAAAGACTTTGGGTGGCACAGACCTTTGTGGGACATGCACTGCTTTTAATTTAGTCCCACCAGATTAAAGAGTCACACGTGTCAACAGGAAACAGAGATGTGAAATGTAAAGAGCGGGTTGAGATTAATGATACATTACTTGTTAAACTTTCCATTCAGGCATGTCTCTCTCCCTCTCATTTAGCTCTTTTGTCATTGTTTAACACTGGTTAACGTGGCATAATGAGAGTGATAAATCAATGCTGTCTGTGAAGTACACCACTGTGTGAGATACTGTATTGGCAGATTTATTCAGTTGTTTAGGTGGAGAATAAAGAGCTTGAAATATAGGACTTCTTTCACTGACTACTTAACAGAGTTGCTGCATGATAAAATCCTTTTATCAGGATGGGAAATTGGCAGATACTAACACAAAACAACACTTGTTTAAAATATCAAGCACAGTTAGTTGCTTAAGCTTCTTCTGTTTTTGATATGTTAATCATTCCTGAACACCTAATTACTTTATTTATGAGGGTTAGTATGCATGTGTACTTTGTGATCTTTCCTACATCAACTTGCAAAGTTGAAGCGTACATATTCATATTGCCAAAACTATAGTGTGTGGAGAATCAGACTAAAACTAGTTGAGTACAATATATTACTTTTGCCAAAACTCTACACCTCAGACTGATCTTTCTGGCCTTCAATAATAGCCACTTTTCCTCAAGCTAAAAGGCCATTCACTCCTCAGCCAACTACCAGTACATACATCAATAACTAACGATTTCAATAAATGTACTGACACATTCAATTTCAAAGGGCTTTATTGGCTCGACCAAATTCAGACAGAGTCTTGCCAAAGCACAATATGAATGCTGACATTAACTATAATACATTTTACAGTATGTTGAACATTATTAAGGAGAAGAGGGAAAAAAATATGTTTATGTGATCTTTTCAAACCTTAGCAAATGTTTGCAATCATTTTGTGTGTGTGGATGCGTGTAAGAGACAACAACGACAACAATGACAATAATGCTTTCTGAAAAATACATAAAACAATCAGACGCCTGATGTAGAGCAGTCTGTTGGGTCTACAGTACTTGAAACGCATAATAACATTGTCGGAATAAGGTGGTGCTCCTGTCAACAATACAAAGGTAAGTAAAATAGTTCATAACAGGCTTTTCACTGCTTGTCATTCAGGTACGTTGACATACTGCTTTTCAGATATTAATTGCCTAAACATAACTAGAAAGCCTTGTCACCAGGGACAGCAATAATGGGAATACGTTGCAGCCTGTTTTAAGAATCATATGGCAAAAATAGTATTTATATGAGACAATATTGTGGCAATCTTTGGTAACCACAGTAAGCACACATGCTATTTATTTAAAGCCAAAATAATAAGGTATTGTCAAGTTGTTATGCTGTAAAATGTAACAAATCATCATAGAATGTAACACTGTTTTGAAGCCTTCTGTTCTCTTTTTTCTAATATAATGGTAGCCTATCTGACTGTTGGCCCATTTGTCGCTTAGTGCTCCCATTCTTGTTGTCCATTTGCTGGAGAGTGGAAAGCAATGAATGCATATGGGAGTGCTCCATGTGCCACGTAGATTCATGAAATTGCAGCCCACTCACAACCAGCACTCTTTGCCCTTTGAGTTATGGTGGTCTGTAATTTACACAAACTCAAACTGTCACATTAGAGACAAGTAAACTATTTCATTAAAGTCGAGATCCAACTTCCAACTTGGCCATTAAACAGATGCTGTTATACAGAGTGACTCATAATAAATGCTACAATAAGTGCTCCTTCAAGCGTCAACAAGTAGCCCCATAGTGTGCCTGTCAATGAAGGTTCTTTAAACATCCATTAGAAATGTCTGGTGATAAGGTTATCAAAGTAGCACAGAGTACTGTGTTGATTGATTGATTATTGGTTTGTGTGTTTGAGTTTGAGTAATTGACTCATAAAATCTAATAATAATAGCAATGTAGTAACTAGAACACCAAACTGCATTGTGTTTAAACAGATTTATGGTATTACCCCTGTAGTGGATAGTCTTCCTGAAAAAAGACTTTGTTTTTATTAACAATCCAGAAAACAACTTTCAGTACTTTAACATGTTCACTCATCCATTACAGCAGCCAGCCTGTCATTAACGGAGTTGAGAAAAAGAAAATGAGGACCTAAAATGGAGCCTTGTGGCACCCCACAGGTTATAATCTTAGGTTCTGGTTCTGGTATGTTGCCTTCAAAATCATATACTTTAGCTAAATTATTTTTGAAACCTTTGCACTGTAGCTTTGAGAACATTTTGAATGGTCTACTGTTTTGAATGACAACTTAAAGTAAAGTAGCATTCGCGTCATTTGAAATCGAAACTAAATATTCCTCAGTCCAACAGAAACCAGCCAGAATTATTAAAATAAATACTGACATATCATTGAAAACTTTGTTTTGGTCTGATATGATATAAATTAATAACCCTGGGGAAATACCTCTTTCTTCAGGTCATTGCACAGTTGAGCTACCACATACACAAAACACCATAAAGCTACACAAATCAATGATCTGTATTCTTCTGAAATAGTGTAATATCTCCAGACATTTTCATTTCACTTTGGGAATTTACCGTGATTTATGACACATTGACTGACTGAGATTACGGTTAATGAAACCACACAGATGACGGTGGCTCTATCCCTCAAGAATGCGACTGAAATATGATCCAAACCAGATGCTTTGTTAGTACATAATTTGGACTGAGACATGAGCTATCTCAAAGGCAACAGCACATCTGCCTTGAATTAATATATTTAATGATCTTAATCATCATCATCATCATCATCATTATCATCATCATCATCATCATCATCATGCTTCGATTATTGCTGTCAAAGTCAAGAAATGCAGCAGTAGTTTAACTATTATAATCCAATATGCTGCTCAGAAGAAAAAAGGAAGCAGGAAGCTCCTGAGGGGTTTTTCCTGTGCAGGTCAATATACTGACAAATCCTGAGACTTCATGAAGAGACAGACAGTGTGTGTTCTGTGTTTGTGTATGTTTCTAAGCGTGTGAGAGATTTCTTTCTCCCTAAGAGGGAAATAAACAGAAAGAAATGGAAAGATTTATGTTCATTTCCCCTTCACTTGCCTTACTTATGAATGGGGCATGAATAATAAATGTTTAGCCAACATAAACCTGACTTCCATTGTTGCATCAGATGATGGATCGGTTTGACTGGGGCGTGCCCTTCCTTTGAACATTGTTGCTCTTTGATTTAATCTGGCAGCTGGTGGTGTGTTGGAACACAAAGAGGTATAGCCTTTCATTGTTCTACACCGCAGCCTCTCAAACCATGAGGCATCGGGGGACGTGCATGCACGTTGTCATCCCAACCAAACACTTCTGCACCTAATTAAAATACCTTCAACCACAGAGGAGATCTCCTCAGTGAAATCACCTGCTGAAATGTTTGGTGGGAACAAAATCGAAAGAAGACGTGGGCCATGATAAACCTCAGCTAACACTTCATTCAAAAACATTTGTCTTGTCCTACAAGGCACTTAGCTTGATCGTACTTACAGGGGTTTAAATAAATCATATACAGTAGTTAGTAGTTAATTTAGAAATAGATAGCATTTATTAGGCAGAATAATGTAAGCCTGCTTGAGACAACCCTGTCTTCGAGCCTCCTACTCTGTGGTACTGTGTAGCAAAGTGTATTTGCTGACTGGATTAATGTTCAGCATTAATGTTTTCTGTTTGTTGTGTTTCTTTTAGCATGGGATGTGCTATATTTGTAGCAACCCTCTCTTCTGATAATCACACTCAAGGAAATGTTATGCTCCCGGATTATCTCTATAATGAGGAAATGTGATCAATTAGGATATCTGGCAAGTGGCAAAATATTGGTACTGAATGCGTCTGTACAATGTTCACTGACAACATATTTTAATTTCATTTCAGCCAAAATATCTGTCAACCTTCAAGATCTGCATGTGGTGATAACAGTATTTCTAGACTCTTTTTGTGGTTATGCAAAACTCGATTAAAATTGGAAGATTCTGAAAGACGTCTTGGTTTATCAATGTGACCATGTGAAATCTTTATCTTCGCTTACCTAAACTGTAGTGCTTTTGTTGCCGAACCTAACGAAGGATGTGAACTCCAGTCTCTGTCACAGCTGCTCTGTATGCTCACCATCCACCGCTACCACATCCCTGGACTCTGGTGTAGTAGATAAATGTAGTGCTTCATTCACACACACACACGCATAAAAAAACTTAAATACAATCCAAGCAGCAACCACATTTGTCAACATAACACAACTGGGAAAACAGGTGAGTATTATATGAACAGAATTTCTAGGAGACTGGGGTTCTCTAGAACTCAGCTCAGGTTAGGAACGATCTTGGATTCAGCTCACTGTCAGTTCACTGTATTCAGATTTTGATACCCTGACAAAGCCTTCACTGAACATTTTACAAATTTGGTACTCGGCATATATTTTTATTAAACATGTCACCTCATCATGTTGACCAAATTCCATAAGAACGTGTCTTAACTCTTGAGTAGCAATCCCATTGACAGATTTGAACTGAACGTCATGTAAAAGGTCTTTTCAGCAGTCCAGTTCATCTACAGTACGTCCAAATGGCAGGCATGTCAGTCAAAGTGAAGATCACAGCTATATATGATATAAAGAAATACACATGCCAAACTGCATCGACAAAGAAGAAACGCGGAGAGAAGCGATGTGAAATGTGAATCTGAGGAACACACACGTGACTGACATACACGTTGTATAAGGAGTTGAAAAATGCTGATAAAAGACTCACTGATGCTGGTTATGAAATACATGAAATTTATATTGATTCGACCATCTGAACTAAATGAGTGTTGGCTTCGCCGGTCCTGAGTGGAGGTTCATACGGTCAGGATCACGCAGGGAGCCCTTTTTGAACACCAGATGCTTTCCTTGTGTTACTCTGTAATGGGTTCGAAAACATGAGCCTCCAAACTACGAGTTCACACTGGGGAAATGGCACATATTGATCCGCTCGCCGAGGAACCTCAACTTGAACACGGCTCAGCTTTGGCAGCGTTTCACATTATGTGACTGTCACCCTCTGGTTGACTGAACATTTTTACAAGCAAAACAAGCTGGTTGAACTGCTCCACTAGCAGAAAAGGATCGCCCATGAATTGGCCCTAATACACAAGTTTTTGTTTTTTTTTTGTTACTTGCTGCTGGTGAAATGCCGTAATATCTTGCATGACTTCAAAATGTTTAAAATTGGTTGCAAATGTGCAATACATGCAACAGTTATGGCATTCTGTGTTGTGCTAGCATCGAAACAACAAGGGTCTGACCATGCATTAGATATAAAACATGCTCAGGAAGTATGCAGTTTGGACTTGGTTTTCTCTACAATTTCAATAATTTTCTGACAGGCTTTCTCTCTCTCTCTGGTTGTAGTGGCAGTTACAGACAGACAGACAAGGGAAATTGAGAACAAGTAAATGTGGAATTAAATACCACCAGGGAAAACAACAAAATCAGCCTTATATAATGTGAAGCCATTTATAAAGAAGCAACAAAACAAAGAAAAAAAAAATCATTTCCTGCATTTGTCAAGTTTCAAAGAGTGCAATATGTGAGTCACTGTCTCCGACAGTTTGAGACATTTTAAAGAGACACCTGATCAATAATTAAAGGATAAATAATTTGTGGAAAATCATGCAGCATTTTTAGGCTGTTCTCCCTGAAGATTTACACTTGTGTTTGTGGTTGAGATGTCATGCTAACGCCACGAAAAACACCCAGAAAAACCTTCAAGCGACAAAATGAAGCTTCGTAAATTCAGATCTGCTTTTCTGCTGTCAGAGAGAAACTGAATTATATCAGCTTGCCAAAGTGTTTGTTTGAATATAACTCTAAATATAGAGCCCCCTGAAGACTCCCCTAATAATGACATTCTACTGTATTGTTTTGAATCTTAATCAGATGAAATCATCTGTATTCCGCATTGTCAGGTGGGACTGAGAGTCTCGGCAGTATATTATAAATGACAGCGTTCTGATTTAGCTCGCTCTGAATGCCTTTTGTTGTTCAACTATTTTCTGTTATCTCATGCATTTCATCTCACCCACAGGTATTACAAACAAGTCGAGTATTTGCAAGTCATACTCTGGTGGCTTGTGGATTTCGGGCTGCGAGTTGCAGCATCATGATATTTGATTATTATTTTTTTGCCAAAAGACATACATACGGCTCCAGAGATGACAGTTGTAACCGCTTAACTATCTGAACAAATGAAACTCATTGTGTTTGTCAGACACGAACATTTACCCTCGCTATCAGTTTCGTAAAGACGACTTTATGAAATTACCTATCACAGAGGAAATCTGGTTTCAGTATTTGTCATTCAAACCTTATACAGATATAATCCAACAACAGACCAAGCCTTAATTATGTCTAATCTATCTATATCTAATCATGTAGATCTTTGCACAACGCCCATACTGAGTTTAAAATCAGGATGCATCACACGCAGTTTCACAGATTATCTCCCGTCTAATCGCAAACATTCTCGTATGAGATTAAGAAATAACAGCGCATGACACACTACACATTATTAAGATCTTGCCAGAGGCGACTACGTATCACACTTAGCTTTCTCTGTCACGTACGCACTCATCTCTTCATCTCTGTCAGCCTCTCTCTCCCACACGGACACCCTGTCTCTCTCTCTCTCACATATACACATTCACTCTTCCTAATATGAGTTTTCTCCAACTTCCCTCTCTGTCTGAAAGCTGCGTTTTGGAAGGTGCGTTAGCTTGCCACGTTCTTGCCACTTTCCTTCACTTCAGGTGTCCATCAAGTCTACGTGATAGGTCAATTTGGCTTTGCGGTCACTATTGCAAAAGTGCTTTCCCTTTTTTTTCCCCCAGGTGATACTGTAGCTGTTCGGAAACTAAGTGGACAGCCCCAGCGAGGAGGATTGTTTACCTCTCTCGACGTCTTACATTCTGCGCCGAACAAAACACTGATGATGCCAGAGACTTGATCTGACCTGCAATTGTCGGGATGGCACAGCTACGGCATTTTGTTGAGCATTTACCAGCAAAATATGTACATACTGCGTAACAAATCTAGTGTTAAATTGTCCACTTACTCATATACTCAAATAAAATACCATCCTGGGCTCTAGGGTTCCTGCTTGCTAGACAAACTAGCTAGACAGGAAGGCTGAGACAGGACTTTTAAAATGCGCCCTGAGAGAATCTGCCAAGAAAACACACTGATAATCATAAACAATATAATATTATATATGATATAAACGATCTGTTTCTGATAATTGATTCAATATGTGTCCCATGCTTGCCAACCCTTTTGATGTCGCAACCTGCTATTCTCTGCTCTTTTCCCCCACGCGCCATTCAAATCCGACCATCCACTGTATTTATGTAAAACATTATCACTGCTGTTTGTGATTGCCTTTGTTAAATTACATCCTTATTGCACTTATGTGTCAGTTTTGTCCAAACGGAGAGCAAAAGAGAGACCAGCAGACACGTGCAGCGAGGCAAGGGTCCTTTTAACTTCATTACTGCAAAATCCATGAGGTTCTTGGGGTTATCGGCTGTGTGTGATTAGCAGAGGAAGAGTAACAAGAGCAGTCTAGCTTGTTGACCGGCGCAGAGAAATTAGCTTCTGGTGTGAACTACTTGAGATGAGAGTTGACGTATCACGGCGCTTTGGCCCGCTGTGTGTCTCCGGATCCAGGCCCTCCTCTCTCTTTTACTCTCTCTATCGCAGACACACAGATACTTCAGTGTTTTACCGCTCTCTCTCTCTCTTCTTCTTCTCTCACACTTTTAACTGAGACTTCCCCTCGTGCGTTTCTTTTCCGTTCACTTTTGTTCAGATGTCCTCTCTTGTCCTTTCATGTTTTCTCTGTAGCAGGCCGCTCGGGCTCACAGCCCCTGTGCATTTAAAGTTACTTCAAAAGTCTCTTTCTTCTTGTTGATGCGGACGGTCACATTTTCACATCTGTGTGAAATATGCCGAAATTAGATTCATGTGGCTCTCAATGAGAGGCTATTTACGCTCTTATTTGTTTCTCAAAATAACACCGACCGCAAGATTTTTAGCGAACGCAAGCCTCACTGTTGCTGTCCGACATTAATAATTCGGAACTGCAAACAACCTGACACCTGCAGTATATCATAGGTGTCCGGCTCAGTTATACTGTCTGGTGGCTAAAAGTTAATCCACATCTTCCGGTCAATCAAAATGATTTCCACCCGCTGCCAAGCACTGCTTTTGTTAGGTGTGTTTTTTTTTTCCAATTGCATTCATCCAGACCACGACTGTCAACACCATCCCTACAGGCAATGACTGGTAAATTAACAGTAAAAACTCCTCACAGCTGGTTTACTGACTCACCAAGTATAAAGCAAATGTCAAACTTTGACTGGTTTGTTTGTTCGTCTTCAGCCCCAGTGTGATAATTTGTGCACAGTTGATATTTCAAAACAAATCTCAAATAACTGTGTGTGTGTGTGTGTGTGTGCGAGAGGTCAAGTTTTTTGTTCATTATTTCAATATATCCTTCTGTCAACTGTCACGTATTAGTGATCAGGGCTGCAATTTATTCTTCAGTATAATTCGGTTAGATTACATTTGCTGCCCAATTACTGACAGAGCAGACAGAGAGGACATATAACTCCTATTTTAATGTGGCTGCTTTGGTTGCCTAGTAATCCTCTAGGACCGACAGCGTGGTATCCAACAGCTTGTTCCATCTTTTATCCATCTTCTCCGCAATGTTTACCCCTTCTGGCATGACAGAATCATCCCTGCGTGCTCTGTTATTCTCAGGTGCTTCATATCCATCACTCCCGTAACTGCTCGATCTGTCCCCGTTGTTTTAAAGCACATTGTAGAGTCAGACTTTACCCAGTTTTATGACATAACACATGTTGTAACAATAGTTTCATTTTATGCAATTTCATTTCACATTTTCTGTTCATATACAGGTAACTGCAGGTGCCTGAGCTTCAGTGGTTGAAGGTATTTCTGCAGATTAGTCTATCAGTTTATTTGGTGTTGTTATGTTGGTTGTAAAATTGTATTGGATGCATGTGTCCAAACATGAAACTTTGCTTTGTCAAACTCTTAAAAAATAACCATCTTTTCATGCATGGAAATATTCTTTTACACGTGCCCTCAAGTGTGCAAGAGGTTTATTTATTCAATCGCGGCACGCACATTCAGATTTCAGCGCGCGGCGATGTGGACATGAGTGGCAAAAGCCAGCAGGGCCTCATTAGAGCACAAAGCCTGCGTGAAATAAAACAGCTAAGGTCAACCTTGACGTCAAATTTACACCGAGAGCTTTTAGACGCCTTGTTCGGCTGCGGTTGAGATGTTGCCTCGATCGCCTCGCAGGAGGTTTAAATCAACAACATTCGTATGGTTTGTACGTTTCACACACCGCTGTCTTGGCAGCTGTTTTCACGTGTGCCCGCGTGAAACTGGACCAACATACAAATCAGTCACTGTGGAGATTTTTTCTCGAGTGGGCATACATTAAAGCAGCTTACGGCAACCGTGAATGCTTTCTACACACGTACCTGTGCGCGCACAGCAGGTTTAATTAAGTGCAAGTAGCAGCACTGGGGGAAAAAGTCAGCTAACAATTAATTTGGAAAACTGCATTCACTGTATTTGAATTAGCTGCCATCAGATTTCTGTTAATTGGATACAAACAAAAGAGAGTGGCTGAAGAGTCATTTGAGAAATAATTAAGACATCTTCAGTTAAATTGCTGTAAACAAAAGCATGGCATTTGGCAGAAAGCAAACAAATCAGACAAAAGAGGTTATCGCTAAAGATCTGTCTGACCTGCAGGACGCACAGTCCCTGCAACCCAGCCGCCCGTGCCAGGCTGTGACTTGGCACCCTCGTACGTAAGTATCAGTGACACAGCAAAATGATGATGTTTAAGACAAGGTCAAACGGCTTTCAAACAAATCCATCATCTGACGTAATAGCAAAGAGGTCAGTTTAGGCTGGTGTGAGCATTTATTATTCATGAGTGGGTGAGAGGAAGTGTGCACGTCTCACCGAGTAGAGGACAAATGAATATAAACATCACCATCTCTCCTTCTCTTCTTACCTTTTGTCTCTGAGGGGATTTTACCCTTGGATCCTTCTCAAACATACATCAATATATTGACTAGAATAATGCATTGAAGTCCCAGAGGAATCCGATTTCCTTCCCTTTTCTCTCGACAACGTGTGGAAGATTGAAGCCTTCCTCTTTCTTATTCAAGGCAAACTGCGCTGGCATTAAGATGTTTCAATCAGTTTGCTTTGAAGACAAATGGCAACGAGAACATGCGGCTAATATGGATTGGATGAAAGATCAAATGAGTTTCAAAAAAGCTCTTACACTTTTAAAAGTATTGTAAATTAAATTAATACATTCCCCCGAAAACGAGTAGATATGCATGCACCAAAAAATGCGTCATGTACTCTGGGGCCCAAATCCAGCAGGAATTAAGATACAGTATGTGAAGTCTGCTCCCCATTCTTTATCTTGACTCTCAATGTGGGTTTTTCCATTACCAAGAGGAAGTGGGAGCAGCCAACCCCAGACTGTCTCCCAATGGCTTAGCTCAGTTGGCTGGAAAGATAGATTTCCAGCATCCCACACTTCTTTCAATAAAATCACAGCAAACAGTGGCTGTGTTTAATTTGGAGCTCACCTAACCACACAATATGATTAATACACAAAGTCTCGTCAATTACGAATAGGCAAGAACAGGTCAGAATGATGTAATTTAAAGTCGCAGAGTGGAAACAAAGACGAGGGGGGGTCCAAAAACAAGACAAAAAGCTATGAGATATTGTGCTTAAGTGAAGGTACACTCAGCCCATTCTTCCACTGCTCTTTTCCACACCTTCCTGCGCTCCTCACTCATACTTTGATCTGGTGTAGCCTAAATTAAACTCTCTGCATCTGCCACCATGCTGTGCCACCCACTTCAGTGCCACAGTCATAAATCGTTCACCACAGAGGCAGAGAACTGGGCAGTCTGCTTCCTAGGAAGAATGCGGTCGGGATGGGGTTTGGTTATTAGAGAGTTTCTCTTTTCTACCCATGTTTTTCTGTATGTAAACCTTTTTTTTTTTAAACGTCATCATAGTTTATTTCGTTCCACTTTTCCTCACAGGGCCTCTCCTTGAAGGAATAGTTAATAAATTGTTTAATTTTGGGAAGATTTTGCTTTCGTGCCGAGAGTTAGGTAAGAAGATTGATACCACTCCCTTGTCTGTCCATTAAATGTGGAGCTACAGCCAAGAGGCTTCACATACAGACTGGAAACGGGAGGTTTCTGCTGGTTGCCTAGCAGCCTCACAAGGATGACTTTACGACGTCACACCTTCCAGTCAAGAAATAGCACGTAACTCACCATGAAACCACAACCTGTCATTTTTTATATTTCAGTTTTTATACATCAAACAAACAGCATATGAAGTTCTACTTGGGCAGCTTTAGATGTGCTGGGAGGTGGATTTTTTTTGTTTTGGACAGGCTAGCCTTTTCCTGCTGCTTCCACTTTTTTTATGCTAAGCTAAGGCAGCCGCTGGCTGAACTTTCTGTGTTTTTATTTCTCTGCATGCATACATTTATCAAAGGATGCTTGGTTGCAGAGTTTCTCACCTCACCAATATTACAGAATCATGTAATATTCTGAATTTTAACGTTTGGGAAAGCTACTTTGAAACTGGAGCTCTGGATGTTACCCTTCGTTGGTTCTTCATTTAGCATTATTTATTTAAAGCTACCCTACAGGCTTTCACATTCAAGATATTTCATATCAAAACTAAGCTCCCGATAAACAAATCCACTCAATACTTTGTGGTGTAACTCGAGCCTGCAGTGTGTTCCCATTCACTTTAAGTGATAAATAAATTGCATGGAATTGTCAAGTTTCGTTTTTTACTCCTTCTGTCTGTAATCACATGCTCTTTCTCTCTTTCTCTCTCTCTCTCTCTCTCTCTCTTTCTCCCTTCCAAGCCAGTTAAATTACTTTTAAGCATCAGTATGTCATTAAATTAATTAAAGGGTGTTTGTGCTACAGCTCTACTTAGTGGAGAAAATAGCTTGCTACAGGAAATGCAGCATGATTTTGAAAACCTCTGCTATGGGAATTTAGTTAAACACGTATCTTCGCTATATTTAATGTGACTATTCAAGATGTATGGATTGGATTTTATGGATGATTCGAGGTAAATATTTATAATTTATTGTCACTAAACAATTCACATCTATTTGCCACCCAACAATCATATGTGCATTCATTACTTCAACCTTATTTCTTCCTACCACATTTACTGATTTCAGTGAACTGTAAAGAATTTGAGACAGCAGCTGGCCGTCTTTCTGCCTCCACCTCTCCATGACGCCTTCACTTCTCTCACAAAAAGTCAAGGGTGTTTTGTTTTTAGATTTCAATAATTCTACCGGACCATGAAATGTCATTCTCTCCAACCTGGTGCTTCACGTCCCCACAGGGGCAGAGGTGTTTGCTGACATTATGCTGCCACATTTTAGGACTGCCTAACAACAAAACATACCCGATGCTTAAAAGTGAAATCGCTTAACTGAGTGTAGACAGCAACAGGAGAACCAGAAGACATACCTGCACCAAACACTAAAAATATCTATACATCATGAAGACAGCATGCTCGGTATCATCAATACATGTAGTGATCATGGATTGCATGTCCCTGATCAACATCTGCAGCTAAATGTTTTGTTTTTTTCCTTTTGGCCACGGTTTTGACGCTGCACCATATTTTATCCAAATCGTTCAATTATTTAAGTAATTATATGTAATTAAGATATCCTGTTACGTAAAGTAACAGGCAGACAAACAGAACCAAAACCATGACCACACGGGTAGAAGTAATAATTTAGTCAGAAACTGTATTTATGTCAAATTTTGAGGTACTGTACATTTCAATTTGTTTGGGAGGTTTTTCTTTGCTTGTTTTTGTGGCGCTGTGTATGTAAATTAGGTTCATAGCTGTTCATGTTTTTGTACCCATAATTCTTGCTTCTTTTTAATACAATCTGGAATGTGACACACTGACATATTTAATTGTTCACTTAATGAGTACATACAATACGTGCATCACTCTAAAGTATTAAACTGCATAGCTGTTCATGCCCCGACTTAAAACATCAGAGTAACGGGAAATTACAGGCGTGATTTCAAGTGGAATTCCTCGACTTCCTTGTTGCATGTCTAACCCATTAACCACAACCTCCCAGCAGTCCTTTGTAGTGTGTTTTTATGTGAAACGGACTGAAAACACAGCTTGACTTACTGTAGCCAACAGTGATCTTTGCCTGGCCTCCACAAAGTGTCAGTCAAGGGAAGCTATGGGAATACAGAGTCCTACCAAAGCTTGTATGCTTTTTCAAAGGTGATGGACTGATGAACCATGAGAAATGAGAGGCCCATGTTCTCTTTGATTAGTCCTGAAGCTGTTAGAGAGGCTCCTGGGCTCATTTAATGATGCAGTCAACAGGGAGACTGTGGCACTCTTATTGTTGATTACTCCTTGTTACCTGTCAAAATAATGCTGTTCTCTGTCATTTCCAGTTAGAAGTGTTTGTGATTGGTTGGGAGGCATCAGTTAATATTATCAGGAAAGCCAAATCATATTTACAGTCTGTGAGAGGTGATCTCTTGAGTCGCATCCATTCCCTGAAGAAGACAAAGATCCCAAAGATCAAATATGATCTTTGATGCTAGAAAATATCTGGTGGAGAGAAGACTCACTGCATGAAGACTGGAAATGGAGAAGCAGCTCTCTAAAACAAACAAAAAAAAGACTGCCTCTAAAACAAAATAATCACAATTTTTTATATTTCACATTATTTTCTGCCTCACAACATAAAGGGTTCACTACCTTCTGCAGTCTCCTTTAAGGCTGGCAATGGGTGTACACTGTAATACATGAATATAATCCTTAAAATACTCGACTGTCAGTCTCCAGTGAAAAGGTTTGTTTGTTTTAACCAAATTTACTGCCGGCGCCTTGTGTAAAAATCTCCTTCTGGTTACAAAGCTTTAAAGATGTTTTTAACTTATTTTTCATTAAAAACTATTTCTTTTCATTTTTGTTTTCAAAAGGTAAGACGTAGGTGTGCAAATCAAATGCTTCATGTTTTTTTTTCCAATTATGAACTTAATCCTAAGGACAAATGCATAATGCAAAAGAAATGATATTGGAACTAAAAAAGCAACCAGCTAATATTCACTCTTGAATCGAATGCTAAGAGAGTGTGTTTCATTAGTGTGAGGGGAACTGTGTGTCCGTGTAAATGACTTACAAGAGTTGTGTGTGTTTTTGTCCATGGTGAATGTGGGGAAAAAAAATTAATTTGAGAAAAGTAATACGTTAGATGTAAGAAGACACACGCTTATGCGAGAAATGTAGATGTTAGTAGAAGTACTGAATGTAAAAGTGTCATATTAGCATATTGGCTGTGAACATGTGACGTTTTGCAAAAAGCTGGTAATTATACATGCTGCATGCACCGTTAAAACACTCCCTAATGGAGTTGTTGGAATGAATGTGGCTGCTCAACAGATACACCTATTTATTAAGCAAGTTCCATGTGAACAAAGCACCAACGTCATATATATTTTTAATGCTACTTCATTTGTATTTAAAGATCACATGTTCTTGATTACTAAATATACAAGTGTCATATTGAAGAACTCTGTTTTTTGATCCTTGTGGACCTTTAAACTAGTGACGTGTAATAATTTACTTTTAAGATTCTGCCAGAAACAGGCCTGAGAGCAAATGTAAATGTTTACAACCATGTAGTGTGTCTACATTTAAATGAAAAAGCCCTCGAGCAGCTCTCATGGGACCGCTGGGAGCAAAAGAGGAAACAGTGTCATGTTATAGAGCCACAAAGTGCAAAGGGTGGGATGGGTCAACAAAATCTCAGACTTTGACAGCAGGAGGGAGTTGTTCACTTCTTGTTTCCTACCAATAGTCAACACTGTTTCTTTTAAACCGTGTCCATGATCGTTTCTTTTTTGTCACACTGAATGCATTATCACCTTTTAAGTTAATATCACAAACCTCACACAACAACACACGGTCGCCTTTTTTAAAAATAATTGAATCTGTATTGACACCTGCCCCAAACACCTCTGCACGGTGCATTTCAGACATAGTACAGTGTAATGGTGTTACAGGTCCTGCATTTTTCTTTAAGACAATAAAGCCATGAACAGTAAACAATCAGGGAGAGATCATTTCCCCTCCAAGATCATTTATCTTTAAATACAGAATCAGACCTAAGGGGCCTCACATAGGTGACCTAGCCTTCCCATTACAAGACAAAACATCCAGCAGATGCACAGCAGCATTTGGACTCTTGTTTCTGGCTACTGCATAAATGCAACACTCCCTTTTTTTGGATCTGCTGTAGCTTTTTTTTCTGCTACAGTCCCTGCTACATCCGGAAGCAGCCGATGAGAGCAGCGAGACTTGATCAAAACAGTAAAGTTGCGGTCATAAAACCAAAACAATGAGCTGGAAGATGCTATAAAGCTCTGTAGGCCTGAGGGGAACTGCAGAGTTAGGTTCTCTGTGGGTTTGTTACTATGAGTGACCCTTTCATACACATTTGTTCAATTGCTAATATAAAAATATTGATTTTAAGAGCTCTGAAAAAATAAACTTCACCGGATCTCAAGCTTCCAAGTCTTAAGCTATCGGGTCGTAACTCTAAATCTCTCTCCACATCCTCGTGGAGCTAATGCTGGAATAGCCTATTGAAGACTTTCCTCTTTACTGCTTTATCTTCCTATTCCTTTGAACATTGATTAGAAGATTCTACCAGAAAATGAACAAACAGCTTCCAGCCTCAAATGGTATTATGACTACAGTTATTATCGCTGACGATCCTACAGTATATAGCCACTAAGCAAAAGTGATCTAGAGTAGAGAAATTCCTTTTACTTCAGCTAATCAAATTCAAGTGCTGGTTTCACACATCTCTTGTAGAAAATCATTGAAGAAGTGGTATTAACTACTGGCCTTCATTAAAGGGGGAGGTTTCTGAAGTGGCCACCTTTGCTAAGTTTGTTGCTTTTTCTTCACTGTTCCAGCTGTATTTCTTTTTATATACTTGATTTAAGGTTGAAATGGTCTTTGAAGTGGGTCTCTCAGCAGCAAGTGTCCTTTCAGAGTCACTTCAGTGCCCTAAGGCAGTTTTCTTTTTTTTTTTTTGCTGACAGTTAAATTTGATATCAAGGCAGAGTTCAGTGTAGATCAGCGGCAATGATCAGCCAGGAACATGTAGGAGTCTTACAAAACCTGAGCAATTATTGCAGTCATGCTGAGCTGTAATCAGTACAGGCTGCGAAGCAGCCACCATTACTTGATGTCACGAGGGTGTAAGAACTTATAAAAGACGCTATAAATGAACAGAAACTTGAGTTGAAGTGGTTATTTTAAGTTTTGAGGGGAAGCGATTTGCTGTGTCTGTCAGGGAGGAGAACACGTCCGAAAAGATGTGTGTTCTAATCTTAACAGAAATAAGAGAGCAAATTTAAAAATATAAAAACTTAATGCATAGTTATAATTACATCACAGCCCGCGAGTCTATTAGAATTCATAGGGAAGTTTTGTCACATCGGTCTGAATTTAAATCACTCTCACTTGAAGTGGCTCTACATACGGAAAATGGATTCGATATGTGTTTCAAGTGAATGTAATTCCACTTATGAATTTTCTAGCGCGTTTGGATAAGAAATTGTCCCATTATCAGCGAAAAAAAAGTGAAATGCAGTTTTTAAAAGGATTTAGATTAAAGGGTTAGACCTCTTTCAGTTAAGCATTTGCAAATCTTCAGCGGTTCTGTCCCAGAAAATGCATCAGTGAGCACTTTGCACAAAGTCACACTATATATTTATATAATTTAGTAAGGCCTTTGGTCCAAAAGGTCAGATGGTCATCATAGTGTCACTCTATCTGTCATTTATTCATTGTATCTCACTCAATCGGTAATCAGTACATAGCTTTGCTCCCCGTATTTTATTAAAGGGGATGCTTTTGCTGCACTTACTTCATTGTTCAGGTGGATATGCTTCACACTCTGATGTTATGCCTTGATGTTGCTGATGGTCTCGGTCTGAAGCAGAGAGGACTGGTAAAGGGGAGGCGATTAATGACTGACTGTCTTGTAGTTAAGTGAGAGGTGTGATAGCTTGAGGGGATGACCACACTGACCGCCACAAGGCCCCTTTTTTTAATCATATATAATGCAGTACATGCAAACAGAGAACATTATTATACAATACACATAAGCCCCAAAGAAGTAATGTTCTACAAAAGCAGAGGTTGACTAGTTTTTTCCATTAGCAATAGATCAAAAGACTAAGAAGTGCCACATAAATTATGTCCACCTGTCCCGGAGAAAAATAGCCGACTCAGCATTAGTTTAAATTCCTTTGGTCTGACTCAGATTCTTCTTCTTGCTTTCACCAACGTAAAAAAAAGTATGTCGGGTGGCATACTAAGGGCTTTTTGTCTTGCAAACTTTTGTTGTTTTAACTTTTTTTTTCACAGCCATTTTAAAGAAGCGTGTGCTGGTTTGGACATCCAGATGGTCCCCCAGTGCACTCATTTTCTTCCTTAATGAGTTAGATTAATGCCACCTTCAGGTCCGTACAGCGAAAATGAACCAGTTTGTTTTATTTGTACAAAAGATGAATTGTAAAAATAACAGCAGTTGATAGGAGCAGTGACTTTGAGTGAGTTTAAACCTCACAGTTAGAACAAGACTCTAGGATATTACCGGAGCTCTTAGCAGCTCTTAGAGGTCTTAGTTAGCATTAGAGGTGCTAGGAAGGTTTCTTTTTTTTACCTTCGGAAAACATAAAGTTGCTGTTTCCAGTCTGCTATAAGGAAGTTTACCCATCTAACTCAAAGTTTATTTTCCAAAATGTCAAACTACTTATCTCAGGCTTACCCAGTCACCCAGCATCACTAATTGGAATGTTTCGATCCTGTATGTGCCAGTGTTCACATCAAAGAGCTGCATATTTAATCACTTGTATTACCAGAGGTTATAACTGTATTAATAATTGCATTTATCGCTTTCAAATTAAAATGGACGTTTTTTTGCTCAAGACTTATCATCAAGAAGAAATGGCGAAGAAATTATGACACCATCCAAGTTTAGACTGTTTCCGTTTGCCACCAGACATGATGATGAATGAAGGTTTTGATTTTCATGAATTATATTTCAATTCAATTCGGTTTAATTAACACATATAATCAGACATGGAATAAAGAACGAACAAAACTTTTTTCCTAATGTTCTGTTCTAACTTTCTCCTCGAGCCGAATGCCACGCCTGCTTACTTGTTTGTGTGAAACAAGAACGTTACTCAGATGTTATGAGATATTACTATGCAATGCACATCATTTTTTAAAATATCAGTATAGTGATTTCTTCTCATTTCCAAAGTGATGTTGATCATTTCTTCACAAAGCCTGGCTTAAAGGAATAAGGAACAGCGCCACAAATGATACTTGGAAACCCGTGGGGCGGGTTGTTTCCACTTTAAAAAAAAAAAACTTAACCACAGTAATGTTATTACATATAAAATACATTTTTTTTTTGTCTGAATTTTGGGAGAATTGAAAGGAACATGTATGAGTTAGTGTGTCTGTGTTTAACAACCAGGACGGGCACGTCCCAGCCAACTCAGGAATGTTTTGGTGAACTCCACTAATGGGGGTGAGGGTGCTCATTTAGCAGCGAGAGAAAGTCTCGTTTAATCCCACAGATGTGTCTTATCAGTGTTCGCCAGTTTTTATTACCTTACTTCCTCTGCTCTGTATTCTGTACCTATTTATTCTCCTCCGGCGATACAGATGGAAGTCGGAGAAAGAGAGCGGTGTTGACGTCAAAGTGTTGGAGAACAGCCCCATGCTGCACCACATAAAGTGATAGCACTGGTGGCTGTTTCAACTTATAAACACTGTGTAACTCATATTACTGCTAATGAGGGGCTTCTCTTCCACATTCATAAACACAGGTTCAGCCTCTTATTTATTTGTTTATGCCAAGTTTTTTCAAGCTCTGCGCCCCCTTTACGTTAGGATTTAGAAAAGCTCTGGTGAAGCTATTTCCAAGGTCAAGAATGGCTTTCTATCACCTTACCCTTTGAAGGATTTGATCTTGTTCTCTTCAGCTCTCTCTCTCTCTCTCTCTCTCTCTCCAGTTTCGTGCAAACTGTGAACAGTGATTTAGTCGAAATGAAGGCTGTGTTCCCCAAACCACAACACTTATTACTGGCAAGATTTGAAAAACCGTCAGGACTTGTACATCAGTCACTGCAGACAAACATGAAGCATGGACACATACTGTGGACACGGACAGTTTATAGATTATAAGATTCCTCAACTGTATGAGTAGAGACTGTGGACAAACTCACAGCTTTCATTGTTAAAACTGGGTAAAAATAATTAGAGAGGTTTTCTAAAAACGACATTGCAATCCAAAATCTTTAGGGTAGCCCTTCATATTGGAGCTATAACATGCAGAAGTTGTGTGCTTGTAACTATGAAGAAAAAGTGGGAGGAGGACATTATTTCTTGTCCTTAACCCTCTGGGGTATGATAAGCCCCATCTGATAGGCCCCAAGGCACATAGGTTTTAGGTTAGTGGCCGAACTGTCCACCATTCAAGCAACTACCTCTCATTTAGAAATCCCCAGACAATTGCTGGACAGTTTTGTGTCATGAGACTACACAAGCAGAGGCTATATGGATGATATGTTAGTATACAGAGCCCCTATAGCCCCAACTGCCTTAATTCTGCAGCAGTAGCCTCTGCGTCACAGCACGAAAAAAAGAGATTCGACAGGGTGATCTGACAGAGACCAAAGCCAGTGAAGATGTCATACATGTATGTGGGGGGAATACAGGTAATGAAAGGGATTAAAAATGAGCACCAAATGAGGAAGGAAGAAAGGAGGCAGGGTGAGAAAAAAGGAACGATTCTAGGAAGCGGGAAGAACGCAGAGGATCAGATTCACTACTCCTTTCAGATGTATCTTCCACCAAGAGACCTATGTTATTTATAAAACAGGAGCGCCAACCTGGAAGCTAGTTTGGCTGTCAGCTGATGCACACCTTGCATCAAGTCATTGAAGTGCATCTCTTTCCTTCATGCAGATGCATTTAAGGCAGAATGGTGCAAAGAAATTTCATCTTTCACAGTATAATCCAAGTTCAGGGTTGGCAACATGGTCCCAGATACCTTTCCTGCACAAATAACTCTTTCAGGAGAGGCGGTGGTCACACTGGCCATAAGTCTTTTATTTTTTTCTTTTATTTTTCATGGTCTGTGAAAATGCAGCTGAAATGCAGTAACTGAAGCTCTTTACGGGCCTGTACTCAAACACAAAATGTCTACCTGGACATGAATTATCCTAAAGCCTGAGGCTATTCTTTTGGAGTATGGCGACAAAAAAGTGGAGACGTACCATTACCACACAAGATTAAATCACTGGGTAATGTATAAATGGAGCTATAGCTAATATTTTTTACCAGCATGAGTACCCAGTGTGCTTAATAATTAGTGAAATTACAGACACTACTCCACCACTCAAATGGGGCTTTTTGGATAACTGGCTAGACAGCCTTTGAAGGCAGCATGACTTAATAAAAAGCAAGGACAGGATGTTCGGAGATAATCATTTAGTTGGATTTTGCCAAATCAATGGAGATCTGAGCTAGAATAATATGTTTTTCTGATTTCAAAAAAGTGTCTATGGCCTAATGGATGATGTAGAGTTTCCAACTAATTCTAGTTTGTCTCTTTGTTTATATAGCAAATTAAAATGTCTGACTAAAAGGCACATGAGAGTAATCTTTGGTTAGATGTGTCTGAATAAGGAGAGAGAAGGAAAACACAGAAAAACAAGAGCCGTTCAGCTCTGACTTGCAGTTACATCCTGTAGTTAGGATTAGACTGGGTTGATCACATTGCCTTCACAAAATGAACTGTATGAATGAACAGAACTAGAGTTGTTTGTAACCACATCAAGACCAAATCCCTTAAAGGGTTTTGGTGCATTCAGTTTAGTACAACCCTAACTACATTTGCTATGTTCAGATCTGCCCAAACTAATCATACCAATTGGGGAAATGGACCGAATCAGCAGGACCAAACAATGCAGGTTTCAAAATGTCCTAAAAAATGGCTCTAAAAAGGGTTTTAGGCCTTGAACTAAACCAACAACAGATGAATTATGACATTATTAGAAACTAGAGCAGACAAGATACCTGAAAATAACGTAAGGGCAAAAGTGCAAGGAGTCGTCTCTGAAAGTATGTACACTTTAAGTACCATAATAGCAGAGCAAGGATTTCTAGCACAACTTCGTCCATTTCCAAGGTGCAAGGAGAAGAGAAAAAGTTTGCAAAGGTCAAAAACTCCATTTGTAGTATGAAGAAGAACTTAAATGACCCGGATGAAGACCACAAGATAAAAACATGTCATTCTGCCAGCAAAGTTATTCTCTGTACTACTTCTACTGTAGGTGTTGTTGAGGGTTTTTGACCTTTTTACACTTTAAGTACATGCAGATTTTAACCTCATAGTCTCAAAATATTTTGACTTTGTGATGAATTAATTGTGTTTTTTCCCCCTTATATATTCTGTGTATGCATGCAATGACACTTAAGTGGATATTATAGCTAAAAAATCTGATTCATTAATTTGCTGTGGTTCATATTTTCATGTGTGGAAGCTGATGAATGAGCTACATGGATGAGGAACTCAGACCAGTTGTATACCACAGTGTACTATCAATGATAGCTAGAAATGGTTTGATGTTTTTGTTTTTGAATAAAGACCTGTGTTATAGTCCGGTCTGTGTTGTTACCAAGCCCGTCCATCCACTCCAGTGCCTTTTTATCTTTGGCCCATTCAATTCAGAGGTGTGTTCTAATTAACACTGGGTTAATTGTTCTGCAAGTCTGCTCCCGGCATATCTATAATGCGGTTAGAGTCACGTGACTCAGCCCTTGCCAGGATGTATTTATGGAACAAATAATTGGAGTTGAAAATAATTATAAAAATTAATTAGATACTAAATAATGTCATTCGGTTATGGCAGTCACTTACATATTAACAGTGGTCTGACAAAGTTTGGCTACTGGTTACCTAGCAACAGCTACTGTGACAGTCACATATATATTTAATTGCCAACTCTGTGTATTTATGGCTCTGGACTGGACACTCACTAGTTGAAATAAAAAAAACATAAATTACCCAGCTGTAAATATCTAAGAAAACATGAAGCGCTTACTCTGTTCACTAGGATGGTGTTCAAGGTGTAAAGCCGTGTCCCATTTCAGAGTCAAAGTAGTCAAAGTGAAACTTATAAACTTATAAAAAAAAAACTTATAAAAACTTATAAACTTACTTATACCTTTTAATCCATAATCCATGAATACATTAACCTACTCCCTAAATCAAGTGTGGACTTTTAAATATATATATATATATATCACTAAAGAGCATTTATATACCAAAAAATCAAAGACAATTAACTGAAATCACCCAATTCAACAATTTTAAGCAGAATTAACTAAAGGAGGCTCCAAGCAGCTTTTAAACCATCATGTTTTTTGTAATTAATAAAATATTATAATGACAGGAACTTGTCATGGCTTGTCCATGTTGACAGAGGAGCATCAGCAGAATGCAACTCATCAGGACTGAAGTTATATTTGTAGAAAGTGGTGGTTGTCTCTTGATCAGATTTTTTGGAGAATACTATTTGTTTTTTGTCACTGTGCCCTATATGAATGGGTGTATAATCACGCACACTATGTGTTTTCATGAAATATATTACATTGGATTAATAAAATAATGCTGTGGTCCTGACGGGTTTAATAGGTTTAGCCTGCAGGGCGAGTGTTAATGCAATTATTTCTGGGCATTTTGACAAAACCACCCACATGGTGGGCTTTAATGCTTGTTATAAAAGGAATCAGACACTTTGAGTTTTACCTTCAAACACTTCATTCCGTTTTATGCTGTTTTTTGAACTGCTTTTGCATTTTACACTTGAAGATAAAACAAAATGCTGTCCACCTCCGGTAGATGTGAGTCAGTGGAAGGCAGATTAAATCTCGCAGTTGGCACTTTTACCCTAATTATATATAACCATTTTTATTTCTTATGTTTTCTGATCTTTAAGCGCTTACAGCTATTTCACTACAACTATACCTGAATCTATAAGTAACAGTTAAACATGGCTCTGGCTTTGAACGTATGTTATGTGTTATTTTTGCACTCTTTCATTAATTCATTTTCTATTTTTTTTGTCTCACTTTGAAGTTTTGCATGTTTTTTAAAAAAAAATCTGTTTTATTTTCTTTATTTTATTGCTCTGATTGGCCAATTTATGCTCTTTTGTGATGATTCTCTCTCTCTCTTTCTTTCACACACACGCACACACACATTTTGTTGTTATTGAATTTTCTTTCATTTTAATCTCCTCTCTGCACGCCACATTATAACATTTATTAAAGATATTATTGTACGTGAATAAATTTCATTTATTTTTATCTTCCCTTTTTCCATTTTCTTTATTTCCTCCCACATTTTATTTCCTTGCTTCCCCCCTTTCTCTCTGTTCTTGACTCTTGACTGAGTAATAAATCATTCAGTCCAGTTTAAGAAGCTTGGAGCACACTCACATGGTCTCTGTGACCTAGAAATAGTAGCAACTTTCTTCTCCACATGGTTGGCTCTTTGACAGAGCTCGTTCACGTCAGCCCTATGAGGTCAATGCTTATCTTTCCGGCACACTCTTGCTGTCCTTTTCACCCAGATACACTGAAGAAAAATCTGACAGTACATATGCACGCGCTAGATGAATGCTTTCCGCGTTCCTCATTAAGATACTGGATTATTTCACCGGAAGAAAATGTTGGAATTTAAACAATGAATCTCAGCCATAAGAAAGCCATAAGTGAGTGATCTCCACTCAGAGCTGTTTGTTAATCACATAATAACATGTAGCAATTAAGCAGAACAATGCCATTGACAAGTTGATTTACATGTCAAATTAAAAGCGACCACCTGCAGTACAGTAGCTCCATACAGTACGTGGAGCATCAAGACAATTACAGGCAACAATAGACTCACGGTGCGTTTAAAGTGGTTCAGCCCACCAGTAATTTTCAAGCCCTTAATGGCCACACACTCTGCCCTCTGAAGTGATGTTTTGCGTACATATAGTCAGTAAGTAATAAATTGTGTTTATCTTAATGTCAAAGTGACAAATTAACATTTAGATGACATTCCTTAATAATGCACAGGCAGGCTATTATGAGATGTAGTGTACAGAGATGTGAGCCCGGTCTTTGAGTCTATTTTCTTGCAAATGTGATGATAATATTTTTTTTCTTGGTTAACTTTTAGAAATAAGTTCCTAAAGGTTGTTTTGAGCTTTGGTTTACATAATCAATATCAATCAATACAAACATGCGGCAAAATTCTTTTCACGAGCACTGCGTCTGCTCTCTAATCTTGTTTAATAAAATATTCCCTGACCAGTGCAGCACTAATGAAGCTCCCATTAGTTAAATGACTACATTACATTACTATTAAACTCCCATCTGATTATCCAAAGATTTGAATTACAGTAAGGTTACTGCACCGACTCTATAATTAACATCAGGATAAAGACTATTTCCAGGGATCATCTGCAAGTGTATAACAATATTTTTAGAGGTTAGCAACAGAGAAAGGCTCGGCCAATTAGACCTCATCAAGGAAAGCCTCTTTATTAGATGAAGGCTAATGAACACACGAGAAGAGAGGATCGCCATGTGGGAAATCCTGTCAAGTGGTTGGGTTTAAAAGACAGGTTTGTGGTGATTTATATATATATATATATTTCTTAATATGGGCAATGTGGTGCTACATGAACACACAATATTCTCCCAAAGTTGGAGCAGATATATGAGGTTTCTGAATCTCTGTATTGTTCTCAATAGATTGAAGAGGGTGGAGCCCAGTTGGAGAAAAGATGTCGGTCATGATAGATGATTAAAAAAAAGTGTTATACTATGTGCCATATATTTAATCCAACAGATACATACTTGATAATACTAGGTAAACATTGAAAGAAAAGTTTTGTTTTAAACTTTTAAGACAACAGCAAACAAGCTGGCAGCACACAGCATGAGCATACAGTCTCAGACTATTGGCCAAAACAATGCAGGCAGAGAAATCATTAGTCCATTTTGGTTGAGGGGACAGAGTGGAGAGTGGAAGTGATGGAGAAGATTAGTGCAGATAGAAAACAGTAGATATTCACCCATAGATGAATAAAGGAAAAACATCAGAGATCTTTGAACTTCACTTCAAACTATACATCACTGCCAGCAGACTGCCGGACCAGTCGTACACTAGATCAGAGTTATAGTCTATAAACACACACTCTTTGCTCTTCTAAACTATACAAACGTTCAACACCACTGACCTGCTTCATCACCAAGCTGGACTTATCTTACAGTTATTTACTTCATGATTTCATTCATGAAGCGGGCTTGTGGTCAGCGGCCTAGCAGTCTGTTGGCCATGTTTTGATACGGGAGTGTGAGTGATAGGGAGTGCGATAGATAAGGCATATGAAAGGAAAACACCTTAGTATGCTGAGTCTTTGCTGGGGTTGGATTGGCTGGCTTGAAAGGCCCGGCTGTGCCCTGCGGGAGCTCGTTTCAATAGATCCGTAGTCCACATTAACACTAGCAGGTGGATTGGGCATTCAGCAGCAGCAGGCCAGATTAACTGAGAAGGAGATTCTCTAACTGGGGCACAAAGTTGCTCAGGTAGACACCCTGAACAGTTATTAAGCATGAAAGGCTGTGTGAAACTCGCTGGTGCGTTGTTTGCCACCAGAGCGCATGTTTTATTGATCAATTAACCTGTTAATATGTTTGTTTGTCAGCATTTGTTGACTTGCTGCATGTTATATTGTCTGTCAGCATGACTGCTTTGGCTGGCACTGAGATAGACACTATTCACTGTGCCAGTGAATATACCAGTGCAGATATAGATATCCAGATGATATCATTTTATTTCGAAAAATACAAAAGAGGGGCGTGCTTCTGCGACGAAGGCACATACCCTCATGTGTGTAGGTGCACAGCTAATTGCGCAGTGGAAATTCCTATTATTCCTCTGGGGGGACATGACACTTATTGCAAACACTATGCATGCAGTCTATTTGAGTCCTAATGTACTGTGAGAGGCATATCCTGGGCTGTCTGTGCAGCAGGATTTGCCTCTTCTCTGAGCACTGAGCAAGACAGAAAAGATTCTGATCTGTGTGACCACATGATCAGCCTATATCCAAGGTCAAGCCACACAAAGAAGTGGCCTGTCCACGGCAGCCTGCATTTCTTTGATCTGACTGCCACAAACAGCCGAAATCCAGTACAGGTCTAAACCAGAGACCTGCAAAGGGGAGGTTGCAGTATGTTGCTTTCAAGCTGCCGCTGACTGAGGAAATGCTGTACCGGGCATAGTGTGGGGCAGATCATCAAGTTGAAGAGGAGTCCAGTGGTGAGGTTGAGGAAAGCACTTGTGGGAATGAGGAATACATTACCGACAAGAAGAGCAGGTCTGTTGAGTCATAGCACAACAAGGAGGTGGAAGAGTGTGTAATGTTTCATTTGCCAAAAAAATGGTGGAGGCAGAAAATTCTTCCAGCTTCAGAGGAGAAGGATGCAGCGAGAAAAAAGGTTTGTCAGACATACAGTTGGCATGCTAAGCAAAGTTTTGGTGGAATTAAATGTAGTAAAGTATAATTTACTACAGTTTAATACAGTTTTTGTATAAATAAAAAAAAAGATAGAGCTAACTCCTGGTGGCAGAATAGTTACCATCGAGGCTTCTGAGGAGAGCATTAAGGTCGATCTGATGTGGGCATTTTTCAGTTTAACAGTTCAGTCCAGTTGATAACCCCAATGACACACCTGCGTTCTTACACTCCAAACTAATATTTACATTTGGTGGCCTGTGTGCTGCTGATCTGATGGTCCTGTAGATTTATAACATTGCATCCTAGAATCTAATCTCCGCTCTGGTCTCCATTTATGGGTTTAGTACATCATCCTTTTGACATCTGAACTGACTTTCTGTTTGAATGCCCATTGTGATTATGGTACAAGAGATTATGATGTTCCATCTTTTATCTTTATACCATACATGTTCATTTTCAGGGAAAGGACAAGAGGCAGCCGGCATTGAGTCGTGTGTAATACTGGATGTCTGAAGTGGCCATAAGCATTTTGTTACACTGGAAATCTCTCCAGCAATACCAGAACTGCATCTAAACACTGAAACAAAGTATTCAAAGCCCATATTTTCATCCTAACGTAAGTTTAGGTTCATAAATTCTATGATTTGTGAATTATGATAATATTTTCTATCAGAAAATACTGTGATGAATTATACATAATGCACTCAGGTCAAAAATGCAATCACTCCTTTAATTTTAACATAATGTCTATCCAATTTTAATGAGTTCTGGACAAATTTCTGTTTGTCTGAGTTTTATGTAAATCGTGGCATATCAAAGACATTCGTGAGATTTATGTGAAGATATCAATGATTAATTATCACTGACCTTTATGAAGCTGAAAATAAGGAAGTTGTTGAACACAACAGGATAAAAAAAGTACTTTGCCTTGTTTAAATCACTACACTTCCTTTTTGCTCCAAGCCTTTTTCATCACTCACGTGTTTTCTCAGTTTATTTCAGAATCTCGAAGCACCTGCTACCTAACGTACACTTATTTCATATTATCTGTGGAATGTTTACACAACTGAAACTAAATTTATAAGAGGTATATTGTCAGAGAAAGGCATGCACAAAGAAAAAAAAAGACTTTTGGTAGTAGCTTGGCAGTAACAAATGGTAGAAAAACATTCCACGGGGAAATATATGTATAAAAATCTGGATTAAGAGAGATGCAGCAGCTAAGTGAAAGTGAAACAGCTTTTTAATGTGTATTAGTATGCATATGACCTTGCGGGAAAACATACTGTATAAAAAACAAAGTTCACTTTCTCAATGATTGCATATAAGGCCAATGGAAAGAGCATGCAGCAGATTTTGCCTTCCTCTAGGCGACATGGTCCTCTCTAAGAAAGAAAAAAAAAGAGTATTTCTCCAATAAGTGTGAAACCACCCATGCTTACATTCAGAACAAAATCATGAACTGCGATGTTGTTATGCTGCTGAAAAAGTCTGACCCTCTGCACTAGCTGCATCTAAATTTTTTTTTTCCACATCAGCTGTAAACATATCTTGATGCATGAACCTGCACACCTTCCCAGCAAATGTGAATCAGGCCACTAAGTGGCCGGTGTAGACAGCCGTATTGATTTAAAATGTAAGCGTGTCGTCACATGCGCAGACTGACGACACACAAAGTCACAGTTGAAAGATGGGATGCAAGGGCATACAGAGTGATTGGCAGTGACCAGAAACTGGAGTCCCCTTTCTGTGTCCTTTCACCCGTCACAGAAAAAAAAAAAGAACTGGCTCATCATTATGGTCATGGTATATCTAGAAAAGCTCAAAGGCAACTGGATTCATTTTAAACTCTACAGAGGTTAAATGAAGAAGAGAAACGTGTTTAAAAATTAAAATAAGTCCTGTTGCATTTGACTTAGCACTTCTGGTAAAGACTCGTACCCAGCCTCGAAGACTCTTACCTAAGGATGGAGCCTTCGTCACAGGTTGTATATGCGAGAAGAGATCATAACCTGTGATGTAAATGCAAACATCTGATTGATTACCTTGACCCCTTCCCAGCTGGTGGTGTGATCGGTCTCCGGTGTTCACACACAGCTGATGTGTTTTTAGCATCTTTTCCTTTTCTCAGTGTCTTTGTGATGTAACACACCACCCCTGTTTTCCTCTTGGGGAGGACGATTCTGTCCTTGAGGTGTACAAGATCTGAGGTAACAAACTCCTTTCCTTTTCCCTCCTCACACAATGTGATCGCCTCTTCAACATGTGAAAACATCCTGTCCTCATGCTGTGTGATGACACCTGAGCAACTTCCATTTGCTGAAAAAGGCCTCAGGATTTGTTGAAAGCTCTTGAAATCGCTGTAAGTGGACCCTGTGTTCATTATATTTATCATAAATACTTGCAGTGTGTGTTTGCTACAAACACACTGTAAGAAAGTAGTTGTGTAGAACACACACCGTTCAGCTGGAGGCACTTGTGAACCTCCAAAGTCAGTTTACGATTCACTGTTTTGTGGTTTGAAGAATAAGGCATTGAGCTGTCACTCTGAAACTAAAGTACCCAGGGATGAACACAGCAGTGTGACAATATGATCCCACAAAAACATCCCAGGGGAGACAAACAGAGTACGAAAGACAGAAAGTCTTTGTGAGGTTATACCATAATGTCACCATTCTCTGCAATGAAACTGTAAGTAGGCATGAACAGGGAGGAAACAAATTAAAATGACTAAATGTAAACAGACCATATTAAAACGACATGAATCAGATTTAATATAATCGGACTCTGGTTTCTAAACACATTGTTTCTCTCTGTGACTGCAGACAGATGCACGGTCGTCAGTTTGTTGAAATTTCAGAAGAGCACCATACCATTCCTCATTGCTTTTCTTCATTATTGTCTTTTTCGCTCCACTTCCCAGCCAAATCCCCAAAGTGGAGAATACACAAGTCTAGAGACATGCAGTCACCACTGCTAACAAACAGACTCTCCTTTTTATTCTTTGCACACTCATTTATCTATTCCTCCGTACAACCCTTCTTCATATCCCATATCTCTTAGGTCCACAGTCTGTGTTTTTATACATCATTCAGTTACATTAACTGATTTATGTACTTTTTGCCGTTTTTTCAAATTTGTAAACCTGATCAACCACTGAAGAGTTAATCCTCTTATATAAATCCCAGCAGGGGCAGGATGGTGGTAGTAAACATCCTTTGCATTCTTGAACCTGTGTATGCTGCACAACAAAAAAAGGACAGTAAAGCTACTGATAAAATGTCTGTTTGGTTAAGCTATTCTGCCCAGACTTAGGAACCAAAAGGAATATGGGGACTCTAAGGGCTGCAGTGAGCGAGGTTATGTAATCAGCGTTTGTTTTATTCAGAGATGTTCCATCTAAACTCTTACATAAAGTTAATGAAGTTTCTGTGAGGTCCCCAAATTATGTATGTGAAGTAAGGGAGTAAGAAACTATGGTGGAAAAAGCAAAATGCCCTGTCCAGACCCAGAATTTGGTTTGTCCTTTCTGGGCTACTGTAGAAACATGGCACTAACAAGATGATATCTTAACAAGAGAGCTTATACTTGTTTCTACTAAACTGAAAGACTTCAAGTGACCCTGCTGGCCATTACAGTCTCCTTCAGTAGCAAAATATAGAAATCTAGATCAGGATGCAATGTAGCTTCTCCTGGGATCGTATGAGATTTATTGCTCTCTATGCATAATCAGCAAACATTACCTGTGGTGTTCCCCAAGGCTCAAAACTTGGCCTTCTACCCTTTTAATGTATACAGACTTTTTTTTTAAGACTACTCATCCATATCAGCAATAGTTTTTAGGTTAATATTTTGTTTCTGTTTGATGATGCAGTCTTGTTTTATTATCCATAACAAGCCATAACAAGAATCAGTAGTTTTCATGTATTATTGCTTGAGATTTGGTTTTATTTAGATGCCTATATCGGATCACTTTGTATCTATAACACACCCCGTGAAACTGCTTATTGATTTGACAATATGTTTTATTACATACTGTATATATATAGAGTCATGCGATATCTAACTTGCAGTGTTGAGAATAATTAAGTTACGGTGCTTCCCTTTTAGTTTCGGTGGGAAACTACCCATGAAATAGACAAGTGATCTCCAGAGAGTCTGTCCTCACTGTAGAGAAGATTAACACATTATCTGGATGGAGATGTACATGACTGGGGGCAAATTACAGAAAGGGTTTGATGGAAACTGCAAACTGTGAAATGATTTTGAGCGTAGTCTCATCAGTGTTTATGGTGTTGAAGACGTGAGCAGTGACATTCATTTGTAATAGTGGGTGTAGTGCAGACACACAGCTTTGATCCAGTAAGCTCCCTGCTTTTCTAACACGTGTCTTACCAGCATCTGTAATGACTTATTATCTAAAAGGTGTGGAATACATTTGTGTATGATCGTGTTTTAATAAGGGGAAAACTGTAGAGTAGGAAAACACATTGTAGTACATCTGTATGCTTTGCAGATCATTATACTGTATGTCTGTGTATATACGTTACATCTTGTAACTTTTCTCTGTTCTGTCTGTTATATACACTTTGAACATCAGGTTTTATGCAATCCAAGAACTTTTTTTTTATGTTTTTGACTTGAAGCTTCGTCTTTTGTTTTGTCAGTTTTCAACACTGAACTGAACTTTAACCGTCATTTTATTGTTGGAATGACAAATAAATTTGAACTTAGACTTGCTCTTAAAATGCTGGGGATTTCGCTTAGGCATCTAGGTTGCTCCTCTCCTTCATACTATTTCCAGCTGTGTTTGCACACTGTCAGTATTGAGCAGACGACCCGGGGCCTGCTCTCTTAAAGTCATAAGAAGCTTCTAGCCGCCAGACTTAGATACTGCCAGAGCTTATATAATGCATCACAATAAGCAGAAAGCCCTGTTTTGCCAAACTTTCTATTCTATTGTTATTTAATAACTGCCCACGCATTGTTGCATGTTGTGCTCGGTTTACTGTCAATCACACTGACGGAAGTCAAATACTTATAGTTGAAAACAGTCAGCTGCAGTGGATACATGAAACTTTCAGAATCAGAGAAGGCTGAAGGTAAAAATGGAAAAAAAAATAAGTTCACAATTAAGTCTTCAGACCATCACTGTCTACATCAATTCATAAATCACAGTAATTTACTATAGAGTACTAGAGAAGTCCAAAAAAAAAAAAAAACAGTCTCTGATCTATCATGTCTTTGGAAACAAAGTTACTAAACTAAAAACCATCAGTTAATCAGCCATGTGCCCAGCTGGATATCCCAGGATTTTGTCCAGCCATTTCATGGAAAATTAACTCCAGTAAATCATCATAATTTGTACAGTACAAAAGAAAATGGGAAATACTTTGCATTTTACCTAAATCATGCAGCTCCACCTGGATTTTTCTGAATCAACCAACCTTTTGGCTCCAAGATAACATCACAGATGGCTGCCTCGGGGTCTTGGTGCACATCGATTTGTTTGCTGTTCTTTGCTGTTGTACCTGGAGCTTTATCACCAGAGAAGAGCTCGTGGACATCAGGGGATCAACACCAGTCAACTTATTTTCCACTTTTCTCTTGCCATCAGTGGAATTATTGGACATTCTGAGTCAAAGGTGCGCTTGCCTTTGGTCAAACAGAGAAATGCTGGTGTAGAAGAAAACCGCTGGTGCACTGAGAAGGTGATCAGCTGCAATCTTCCATCTCTATAGGACCTGTACTCCTTTAGGACCCTTGGGCATGCAGGTAAGATTGTGGCTGACAAGATTGTGCCCCCCTCCCCAGCTTGGACACAAACTTTTTTTGTCCACTGGCAGGGGGCTGCAGTCCATAAGGACCAAGCCAGCCTGTTCCTGATTCTGAGGAAGAACAGCACCTCTAAACTGTGTAAATACAGATTTCCGTGCCAGATTTTAGTCTGATATGTACATAATTTTGGCTTTGACATTTACAAATTATTTTTCTATAAACTTCAATAAAATCAGAGTTAACATCACATTATTCTGATAGATAAATACCCATTTCCTTTAGCCCATGGAGGACAGCGTGATTTATTCCACAAACACCTTCTTTTTCATTCTTTGCTCTGCCATTTTGATTAAATTATTCCACAGTTGGATTATTTCACATTTCACTGCTACCCAGCCCATGCCTCCCTCCCTGAATCAAGAATGCGAGCAAATCTCTGACCCAGCAGAAAACATTGTATAGCTCTATTCTGTAGCTGCATCCATCTACAAGTTCTGATTATTTTACAACCAAGCCTTGTTCAGAATACAGGAGATACATATTGTTGTGTATAGTATGTAGAATAGCCAAGATGATTCTATAATTTTAGTTTGTTTGTGACTGATCCCAGAAGTCTCAGTCATGAATCCATGAGAAGAAAAGCAATTTAATCTCAACACATAACAATCTGTTGTGGATTATGAATGAATTCAATGGAAACATTAACCACCCAGAAAGAAACTGTCCAGAGGAATACAGTGGGAAATAATGGTAATGTAAGGAATATGTCAGTCTTTGCGCTGCATCTTCCCACATTTAAACGCATTTCTGAGTGTCAAATGAACACGCAGCACTGTAAACCTGCGCTATTTTGGAGGTAACTGTAGAATTTTCCATTTTCATATTTTTACACAAGAGGCTGTGTCAGATTGAATGCAGTGACACTGCTACACTGCCGGTTACACAGTTACACAGCCAGATCTATAATGAGGTGACAACAGTATGTGTGTGTGTATAGATTTGTCCTGAATCGTGGAACACAGCGAGCGGTCCAAGGTAGCTCAAGTGCAGTGCAGTCCAGAATTTGTGCCTCGGCTTCCTTTTTATCTGGCAGATATTTGGACTGTGTGAGGATGATGCATCAGAAATTCTTTCCTTTTAGAAAACAGGATAAACTCCTTCCTGACAACTAAGGACAAAACGAAACGATCTATACATGGATGTGCCTAAAAACTCCTCTCAGTATACCTTAATAGCAATAACATTACAGGCTCCAAAATGACCATAAAGTTGAATCAACACCTCTCTGAGACAACAACAACAACAACACAACCTTCATGAAAGTAGGATTTATTGCAGGGAAGTTGCATGAAGGCCAAGTCTCAACAGAAAATGGCACAGCAAAATATATCGGTGCATCTCCACGACATTGGAGTATGGGGATCTTGAACCTTGAACCTTGTTGACATCGGGGCTACACTCAGTTGACAAACTACTATAGCCAGCAATCAAAGTGCTAACATGCTCGAGTTCCTTAGTTTCAGTGCCAATTCGTCTTTGTCCATATGCCCATAATGTTTTCTGACCACAACTTTGTTTTCTTGCCTGTTTTTTTGGACTTGCTTTTTTTTTTTTTTTTTTTGCTTGCCTGTTGGATTTGTTTGCCTTCCTCGGACTGCTCTCTATATTGGCATTGACCATTCCCTGCCTCGTCAAGCATCTGTTTATTGACATTTGCCATTAAACCGTTGTCAGCACCGGTTCTGCCTCTGTGGGCTGCATTTGGGTTCTGTTCCTTATTTTTGTTTGTACCCGGCTGAAAGATTCAAAAGGCATACCATAAACTCCTGTCCTGTCACTGCAAATCAACACACCTCTTTTGCTGAGCAGTTTTTTTTTCTCTAACAGACGATTAAATCAAAGCGGATGCTGCGATAAGGTCATCGCTGTCAGGAAAGCTTGATATCTGTAAACAGCACATTCTCGAAGTTCACCACAGTTGAAGTCAATGTGAAAGGTGTGCATAGATTTATCTTGCCCCGGTGACCACATCCATTTCCACTGGAATTAACTAACTTTGTTGTTCTGTTGTCTGTGCTGGTGTGCCTGGGCCTTGACACTGCATTAGTTTTTGCTCTGACACGTGAGACTGTGTGTGTCTCCTCTCAATCACAGCGTTGTTCTGTTCTAATAATTGTGAAACACAAAGTGGAAATGATCAAAATGAGACAATGAGTCAGCACAATCAAACTACAAAAGTAGAAATTGTGTCATTTAGGACACCAACTCTTCCCTTTTAATTTGAGCTGAATGAGTTTTTTTTTCTTTTTTGATCCGTTGTTTGAATTTAATTGGCCCCGTTGACATCTCTTCGTATGAGTTCACATTTTTATCTTGTCTTTTCACTAAAGACTCGATGTGATGAAAGGAGCAAGCTGTAATGACTACAGGGAATGACTTCAGGTGTACCATGGCAGGTTGCTACTTTTCTTGCTCTCTTGAGAGGCCTGAATGTCCTTTCAGTGATTGAGCTGAGCTATGGATGGCAGTGAAGCTTTTTTTGTCTCTGGGATTACTGCCTGTATTTTCCCTGAAAGGCGTGATAAGGAATGCCCTGGGTGCATGTGTAGTCTCCAGGCATTTTTGTCATATGATGATGAATTTTATGCACAATCCCTTCAGATTGGCATACAGAGAAGGCAGAGAAAAATGCTTTTGATGGAAAATTGGATGAGTTGTGTGAATTTAAAAAAGAAATTGGACAGTAGGAACAAGAGCCACCGATGACACTTGATGACAGAATGCATTTATGTAAGAGAATAAGGTGTTTTATAAATCTATCCATCTATCTATCCATTTTCGATCTGGCTCCAGACTGACAGGAGAGTATTATATATGTGCCACTGCCCTGAAACTCTTTAGCTTTACACCAACACAATGCAGTAAGAAGAAGATTTAAAATACTAATTAGTCCCTTAGTGATGGGCAGCACCCTGGGAACAGGAGGTGAAACTCACCTCTCCTGATACCTCCCAACGCTCCATACTATGGTCAGTGCTGGACTTGAACCGCCCACCCTCCAGTTCTCCAACTTCAGTCCCTACAGTATGCCCCCTGCCCAAAGATGATCCGTTTGTTTATGAATTCATTTTCAACACATTATGTATGTCTGATGGTACAGCTTCCGAATAAAACACTGGATCCAGCCTGTTGCAACACATGGAGAAATACCTGTGTAAAACATATTTATGCCAGTAGCTGTTCTTATAATAGTTTTGCATTGTCTCGGTGTGCATCCTCTTTGCAGTCACTCTAACGGGAGCCTTCTGCTTTAGGTCCAAGTAAAGCTGCAAAATAACACCAAAGAAACTGCTGGAGTCGCTCCATGCATTTTAGCAGGCTATTCCGAATCCTAATGACCATTAATGCTAAGCATATACTCTTTTGTCAGACCAATGAATGCCTGTTCTAATTGCTATTGTTTTTAAATCAAATAGCAATATAATATGCTTTCACTTACCACTGCCTTACTTACACATGTACACCTACTGATGAATGAAAAAGTTACAAAAGTAAAGATAGAAAGACGATAGAAAGAATGACAACAGTTACAAATTAAAGAATTATTAATCATTCAGACATTTCATTTCTCATACAAACAAATGTCAGATTTTATTTTATGTCATTTTGTTCATAGTGTAGTTTTTGTTGTACGTTTTTGTGTGTACACACACACGTAGATGTGCCTGGGTTTTTGCAACACACATTGATAATTGGCCATAATGTCTAATTATCTAGACCAACCAACCTGTCACTACTTTAAATAAGACTTACACAGAGAGAAGAGAGCTATTAGTCTCACTTGTGATTTCTGTCTGTCATTTCAGCTCCAGGTTCCTTGAATAGAGAAATGTTTTGTCTTTAATTACAGTGGTAATACGGTTCTAACTATACCACTGCAGGCACATGGAAGTCCTCAAGAGAATAGTAAGAGTCACACTGTTGTTATCTTTCTGTAATTCAACCCACTGACAATTTAAGTGCTACCAAAATACCATATAGTTTCAAAGAGGAATCTTAAACTAGCTTGTGTGCGTACTGCCAGCAGAATGGGCATCTTCTGTGTAAGCTATTCCCACAGGCCTTGTCCCATTAACCTAGCCCATCATAGTGGAGTCTGTAATGCTGCTAATATGTATTTAGCTGTAGGCTGTTTGAAATAAACATGTGCTATTGCTATATTTGTCTCTTTCTCCCGAGAAGTGAAAAAGACATTCATTAGCTAAAAGAATGTGTTGACACAAATGTTCATAGGGCCGAAATGATGCAGTGCTGTTTGTGCTAATAACACGTCAGGTTGTGCATCGTTTGTGATATTGCACGTCTGTTTTCATCTTTCCCGGTTTTCATGTCTTTTTATAAATGAAGGACATTAGCAGACGTATCTGGTAGAGTAACTCTCTAATTACCAAGTATAACCTTTGTACATCTCATTTAAAATAGCCCCCAAGATGAGAAACAGCTGATTTGAAGAGAAGTCACGATTAATGAAGGCAACGCTCCGCAGCACAACCAATGGCAATTTAACACATCCCATCACGACTAGCTAGCTCCTATCCCGAGTTCAGATCTCAGCAATTAGTTCCTGTTAAAATCAGTCTGCATCGTTATTGCATGGCTTTACGTCAGACGGTGTTTTGCCTTCAGTTGATGGCATCTGTGGAGCACATCATCAAACCTTGATGATGCTTGAAAGAGTAAAAGGCTGCAAGTAAAAGGCTCTCAGACACCCATGGATACTTTAAATTGGCCATTTCTGATGAGTATGTGTGCGAAAGGCATCCACTGAAAGCACACATCCAAGCTCAATCAGAAGTGAAGCGGTGAAGACCGGTGGAAAGAAAGAAGTGTACCAATGTGTGTAGGTGTTTCTTCATAAGGAACATTATCCTTACATGATACTCTATCTCCACACTGAATAAGGATGAAGTCCATATCGACAGTACACGTGGCACTGATGCTGATTTCTCATTTGAATAAAAACTGGTAGATGTAGCTAGTCCTCTTTAATTCTTAAAGTTCCTGTAAATTTTTAAAATATGTACTGTTATACGTGGAAAATGGGATGTAAGGTTTGAATGTGATTGAACAGCAGGTGTTTTCATATTTTATAAATCTCTCTGCCCATTTTCAGCACTAGTTACGTTAAGCTAAACAGAGTAGTCCTGCTGCTCGTTGACTGTGCAATACTTGAGTAATTTCTGTAGCAAGAGTAATATTTCTGTAAAAGAGTTCCAGTCTATCGAGGCGTTCACCTTGATCTCCTCCCATTGAGCCCTGCACTGCACCCTTTAGGTCTTTTAACAGATGAAAGGCGAATTTTAGGGGCTGTGCAATTGCCTCCAAAATCAATGGACAGACACTGACGGCCACGAAAAGACACAAGTACAAGAAGTGTCTGCACAGGCTATAAATCTTTAGCTTAATTCTGGAGGACAGTTTGACAGACAGTTTTCAGACACTTTTGTGGCCTTCATCAGTGTAAGTGCGTTGTAAACATTTAAAGTTAGATGAAAAATCCATCCTTTTCCAGAATCTGTACGACTCACCGGACGAGCAGGGATAAAAAAGAGAAGAAATCGAACTTTGAACTTTTTATTTCTCAACAAAATATAAACAGAAGTAGCAAGAACTAATGTCTACTTCACATCCATATGTTGGTTGTTTGTGTGGTTTGAAATGTCCAAAAAATAAGAAAAACTACTAACACAGTTAGACTTCACACACGGTCAGTGCCTTCTGCAACTTAGTTGCAGGTAATGACTGTATGAAGAGAGAATAAACACAGACTCCAACACTCCAGCAGTCAAATTTAAGCCAAAAAAACACCTTTGTCTCTTTGAAGGTAGTGCACCTAAAAGGATTTGGCTTTGGCTGAGCTTTCTTAGCCTCCAGACACCATCCTGCAAGCTCCCTTGTCCCAGCCTGTCTCCTGGAAGGGCCCCAACTCTCCTCAATATAGGTATCTTGCTTTACCTTTGGCCCGTCCTCACATACGAGCCAATAAATCGTTCTGTCTAGGCCCTCACTGTGGACCAAGAGCTTAATGCCGCGCACACTACAGCTCTCAAGGTCACGAGGGCATAGAAATGGTCTCTACTGTGATAAGATGGCAATTCCAGGTTGAGGTTTTATAATTTTTTTGTAAATCCCTTGATTTTTTTTTCTGCCTTCATGTGGAGAAAGAGGGTTTAGAAATGGTGGTTAAGATGAAGAGAGTAAAGACATAATCTCACCATTGCAGGAGATCCAAGTATCCTTTTCTTGGTGATTTTACACAACCTGGTTTGACCCAGATCTGGGGAATATGATGATGTAAGAAAAGTGTTCCTTAGGTGCTCAGGAGGTGTGACTGGAGTAAAAGAAACCAATTTTACTTTCAAAACTTTATCACCTGTTAAAACTAAAGTACTCTGGTACCACAGTGTGTACTAGTATAGCACAAATATGAATCTTTCTTTCAAATTAGTATAGCAGTATTAGTTTTTTCTGTATAATTTTTCTTTTCTTGATAACAGTAATTGATTTCATTTCCATTTTTTTAATGAAATGCAAATTAAAATGCAAATAAACGTCTGTGACAGAAACATGCTGGGTGGACAAGCTAAATTTCAATGAAAGTAGATTTTAGTCGGACAAATTCCTGATCGTGACTTTACCCACACTCACATTGACACCAGTTTGTTTTAACATTCTAACAGGCATTTCCTTGCGTGAAATGCAAAACTGCATGTTTCATTTTTGACTCTCAAAAATGTGTGTTGCAAGCAGGGATGACACCAGCCTTTGTTTAGAAGGTGGAGAGAGATTAGAGGTGGCCTCTCAGGACAAAAGTGTCATCTGATCCTGTTAACCCTCCCACATTTTGTCCACCGTGTTGTCAAGAGAGGCTCAGAGGCTGATGAGACAAAAACAACAGTGCCTACACAAAGATTGTTAATTATTTATTCTCACCCGTGAACCCAAAAACGCTGAAAATGAAAATGAATGACGTATGTTTCGTCTGTGTACGTGTCCATCCCTGCGGTTTTTCCACACCGTTCTCGTTCCAAGTGCCAAACATCAGGTGTGACGCAAATTCGCAAACAAATTTGAATGTTAACCAAAATTAAACAGAAGCTGGGTGTGAAAGAAAACAGCACAAATAACACAATATTTCAACTTTGCACAATGCAACTGCCAGGTAGTACATAAAGCCTCAAACCCCTCCTGTGAAGCTGATTCATGGTGTTGCATACTCTCAGCGGCTCTTACTCAAAACATTTCAGAGACATTTTCCATTTAGAAAAGTGTGAATGATGTTCAACCAAATTTTTTTTTTTTTTATCACAATAAACAAAGCTGATCCACAGCACAACAATGTTATCAGCGCTCAGTACATGGCTGACAGAACCATTTGAGATATTACACTTTATGTATTGTTGCTGATATATTTGGAGTCACACCAAGGGTAGCCACCTATTTCCTTCTTTCTTATTTCCTTAATCTTTCAAAGGCACCTTTAAAAACAGAGGTGTTCTTTTTTTTTTTTTTTTATCAGGTTCAACATTTCAGTACAGGTGCACAGTCCAGACGAAAGCAGCACAACAACAGAGGCTAACAGCACTCAAAACGTCTGTGGCATCTGTGATGTGCATTGATAAAATGTTGCTTTCGTGTGCGTGTGTGCGCTGGTGATGCTTGTTCCATCCTGTGTGGAAGCCCGTAGCGAGAAGACTTCCAGGCATTGCACATTATCTTGAGCAGCTGAAAGGTCAACGAGGTTAACCTTTTGTCTTCAAAAAGCCACTTTCTCATGCAGCTCACTTTTAATTATTGGGTAGTGAAAACTAAAGTTAAAGTTACGTTAATTCTGAAGTCTAACAGACGCAGAGATCAATCCACTGTTAATCTAAGATTTTGACAACTTGACAGCAATTAATTAAATGTGTGAGGCATCTGGACTCTGGTCCATCTTGCAATGTGTTTGTATCTGAGGTCGGTTGGTAGAGACCACTCAGTCAGCATCTGACTGGCAGCTACGGCGTGAGCTGCAGGCAGGGTCCGACACTAAGTGTGTGACGACGTGCATGAGAAATGATTTTATGCTCAGAAGCAGCAACGGTGTCTGCTAAAGAGGATGCCGTTACTTTCTTCACTGAAGCACAAAGACCAGCACTCAAGTCTTTTCTTGATTAAAAAGATGTTTGCACTTCAGGCGTGTCTATGTTATTTGGTTAGATGATCTGATTGGTTGGATGAACTGTCTGTTACCGTATATATCACGAGTAAAGTTTAATCACCTGGCCTGTGTTTTTAACAAAGGTGCGTGACCTTTACAAACAGTTTCCGATGACTTCCCAGATGGTTCGTTAGGAAAGACTTGAGCGCTGTTCTTTGCTCGTCCCTCAATTAAAATCTCAATCAGTTTAAATCAACACAACAACGATTCTGTTACTAATCAGCAGAGAGGGTAAACTCACTGCTGCTCACTTCAGGACACGAGCAGCAGATCCTGGGTCTATTGACTCTAATGGGAGAAGTTAAAGTGTGCACAGATTACGAACAATTCTTTCTCCTCATAGTTACTGAAGTAAACATGGACTCATTTGTTTTCACAGGTCACATGTTTTCTGAACATTCTGATATTAAAATGACAGACAGCTCAGGAGAAAACTGATTTTGTTTGAGATCTGTCTCTGTTTCAGCAGCAACACACTTCCTGCGAGATCTGTCCCCTCTCCGTCGGTGCTGAATCCTCGATCTGGGTTCACCAAAGATGATTGATAACATCCTAACTAAGGAGCTTAAATAACTTTCTGAATCAATATAATTTCATCTCATTTTGAGATTGGTGTAGCACACATAATATAAACCCATCTCTGATTTGATGTCAGTGGAAAATGTTTTCTTTAAAGATATTAAATTTGCAGGCAATGAGTGACTGTGGTACGGAGGAACACAATACAACCGCAGACTCACAGAGATTCTCTTTATCCTCTTATACACTTGCCACCTGCATTGCAACTCTAACACTGACATTTTATTATGTAAATTTTTAATACCATCCTGAGCCCTAATTAATTAAAGGCATTTGGATTAATCCATTTCAGGTTGACTCGTGGTCTTGGCCCCTTAGGTAGAGATAAACTAAATTGTTTTATTTTGCTAAAAGCACAATGACCACATAATTATATTTCTTGGAAAACTAGATGAGTTTTAAATACTTTTGTGACTCTGAGCACAGTGTACATGCATGAAATTATATACAATGACGTAGATGTGTGTGTGTGTTTGGCCAATCTATAGCTCTCTCTAGGACTGTATCATGCACTGTATGAAGACACTTGCAGATAGTTCCCATAAAAAGTATAAAGTGATATAGATACAACATTGGATGTGGGGCTCAGTTCTTTCTTATGGGAGCTGCTCAGTTTGAATCCTGGCATAACATTACCTGGATCTTCTGCAGTGTGATGTATGTAGAGTGATTGCACTAGAGACTTCAGCTTAACTTGAATGAGGGAAAAATAATTTAACTACGTGGCTTTCTCTTTTCAAATGTTACTGGACCGAATGGATCAAATTCTGAATATGACGCTCAATATGACACCATTTTACAGCTGCTTCTTTCACAATGGAGGCTTATGGGAAAAAGTCTTTTTGGGCCAGTAGGCATCACGTAATGAGTGTCATTTCTGTTATTACACAGTTTGGCCACTGTCAAATTGGCTTGAAAGCCTACCACTCTTCCTGGGGGTTTGGTCAAATACCGCTTGGTGTTTTCCACCCTCACGTGGCAGTAATGAGCATTTTATGACTTGGCGTAACGCCGTGAGCCAAAGAAGAAGTTGTACAGACGCAGAAAAGTGTAGACCTCACACAAAGGTAGTTCTGGTCCAAACAGGGACATCTTGCGAGCAACACTTCTGGCTGAAACAAATAAGAACTGACTCGTCAGCTCATATAAATTCCAGTCATGTACAGACAATTAATTCTTTTCAAATAAGTGTGCCATAGTGAACCCAAGTCATGTCCTCTTGCCTCTCAGTGAATGTAACTTCAATAAATTAAAATGTATTACTGCACCTCATCACTTTAACAAAGGAAAATAATTACTTTACGAGCATGTATAGCTCCAGCAAGGCAAAAAAAACAAGGTAAAAAGTTGCACGGTGGTTGTCAATAAAGGTAGAGCGAAAGAAGGTAGAGAGGAGAGAAAAGTGACAGGTAAGTTATCTCACACATACCTGTGATTTGAGAATCCCAACATACATGTCCTTTGGTAACTCGAGTGCAACACAATTTTAAAAAGTTGTCTCGACTATCATATAGTGGTTGTCAATGCAACCATCCAACGCGGAGACAGAGAGAGAGACAGAGTGACCAGGTGCAACCAGTCAGGCTGTAGTATTGTCAAATTGCACAAATAATTGGTATTTCAGGAGGGACTCGCCTGACAGTGTCTGCCAAGTGAAAGAAAACAATGTCAGTGTATCATATGGTGGCTGTCAATACACTCAGAGAGGAGAGCTAACGATTAAAGCATCGTTAAGAAATATTTTAATACCATGACTTCTTATAATTTAGGAAGATTCTCACTTCAACTTCATCTGCTGAGATCCCTCAGCAGACGTTTTTCAGTGACGGTGGGCTATGAACTGTGAACATAGTGCTGTTCAGTGCTGAGTACAAGAATATTAAACAAGAACTAAGATTATCAGCAAAAAGAAAAGAGCTAACAGCTACGACGAGTTGCTGCTAGCAGGCAGAGTCGCAGCTTCTTAAGAAATAAACACCAATAATCACATCGGATTCTACTCTGGGTGCTCTAATAGGCCATCTGTAACGGCACCCACCTGTCAATCAAAGCAGCCACGCTGTTAATTATGCATAACTGTATGGTCTCACTGTAAACAATCTTGCAGTATCATTGCATCCCAAGGATGGATGGAGGTTAAACGAACCATTCAACTGCCACTTTGCAGGGTTTCTTTAATGTCGATAATGTTCCACTTACCGTGAGCAGTAACTCATCCCGTAACTGCAATGCGAGCTGAAGGTTGTTGTGTATTTTGGAGTGTTTTGTACTTCGTAGGGGGAAAAAATTCCGCTTTCAGAGTTAACTTTTCAGAATATCCATGTGATTTGCACACAGATAAGTTTATTAAAAGGAAGATACAGTCATAAATTACGGAGTTTAAAGAAAATGAACAATATTTTCTACCTCCTCACCACGGTTCAAATAAAACCAGCACAGCTAAGCAAATTTTGTCCTCCTCGCGGGATATAGGCACTCACCTCCTCTTTTTGTTCCATTATTTTCTTTTCTCGCTATAGCGTAATTGCTCCTTTTCAAGGTTGGAGAATAAATATTCACTTTAAAGAATTGCGGGAGGCAGTCTTATATTAATGCTGCAGTGCTGTCAGGTAAAACCTGGAAGTCCTCTGATTTTCAGAGAGGTAGAACATCCTCTGTATAGTTGGGACAAATATGCACACAAACATACAAATACACACACACACACACAAGACCCGACTAGACTGTTGCAATTATTTTACCCGGTCTGCGTTATCGGGATGAAATTTGGTGAAATACAGACTTGGACTTGCAGTATAAAGGACAGATTGCAGCATTTATTTAATTTTGCAGCCACTGGAAAATAATCAGCCCACCTGCCAGCCCTGATGAGTGTCAAAATGTAATGAAATCATGACTTTCACAGTGCCTCCATGTTTCCTCTGTGGACCTGCCATCACTGTGTACTTTGCTGTCAAAATGTTGTCCAGTGTTATACGCCCAGGCTGCTCCTTAATGCAGCAGGCTACATCATTGACACCAAAGATTTCATCATCTGACAGAATAGTTCGATCAATACTTTTGTGGGAATGCATTTTTCACATTATTATTATATGTAAGAGTATAGTTAATCATAGAAATAGGCTTTTTTAAAGTCTATTTGACCTTTGATTCATTTTAAAGCAGATTTTTAGTGTATAAAATGATGATAAAAGCCCGTTCAGGCTGCCCAGAGCCCATGGCGATGTCTTTTGCTTATTTTGTCTGATCAACAGTCTTAAATCCAAATATATTAATATATAATATAATACAAAGAAAAACAAGCAATTCTCCTATTTAGTCATGCTTGAAGAGAACTTTATAAATTAATTTAATAATTAACGAATTAATTAAGAAGATTGTCGTTGATTGATTAATCAGTTCAGCACTACCATGTCGTGTCAAAGGCAAGCTGTTTCGGCCAGAAATAACAGCACTTCATTTGCAGTGATTTCAGATACGCAGCACTCAATCTTTGCACCATTTTTATCAATAAAACTCATGAAAACACTCAAATCACCACCAGCAGCTTGCACTGTTGAGATGTTATGACGGATTTATGACGGTCATATGAGGTTTGTTTTTCTATGTCCCATATCTTCTTATCAACCTGGAACAGTAGGACCTGGGATCAGAGCAACTATTTTTTATCATCCAGTGTGGTATATTTCTTCTTTGTTCTGAAGCAAACAGAATTTCTTGTGGTTATATTTCTCCTGGAAGAAGTGACACTGGGAGGTCAGCAGCCATGGCTTACTGTAGGAGCAACACTTTGTGTCCTCTTTATTTATTTATTTTTCTGTCACAAGCAATGTGTGCAGGATTGTGAGTTTAATCGGGGATCTGATTTTTTTTCTCTCTCTACACGGTTTCTAAGACACATTTGGCCACTGACTCGCTGTAACTGTTGCTAATCTCACAGCAGTTCAGTTGAAAATTGTGGTGAACTCATTTCGCGAATCATGGCTGGAAATACAAATATTTCAAAAACACTTAAAGGTGGGATCGGTCATAATGGAGAAAGATTGTTGAGTCTCATTTCTAGGTCGTCAAATTCGGAATTGGGAACCAAACAAAATGACTCAGAGTGAGCTACACAATATAATATGCGATTCAAGCAGCACAGAGCAAATCAAGATGGCCGAAAGTCAAAAAACGGCAAAACAGTTTACCTATGTAGCCCGCTAAACCAAGACTGAGCGAGTTAACAAAGTCTGGTGGGAAAAAGACTCATCGTCCAAGTGTTAACCATCATCACATCAAGGTCACAGGCCCAGGAAGGGATTAATATGAGCGATGTGACAGGACTTCAAACCTCAGTCTGTAATCTCGTTTTTTTTCAATGTCTCCAAACAGAATTCACATACTTTCATGTACAACATCAAGCCATCTATTTAAATAAATGATTACATATTACATATATTATGACTCATGGCTAATCCCAGAGCTTCTTAAAAGTAAAGAAGACCTTGCATCTGCCTTTACACCTACATTTTAAAAAAAAGGTTATGTTAACATTAATAAAAATATTAACTTTTATTTTTTATTTGTTGTCATACTGTCCCCCCTTGCATTTCATACTAAATGCTGTAAAGCCCCGGCTATTTCCAACATTGTAATTATGCACCTAAAAAGATCTATTGATGGATCCACTGACTGCCTTACAGTGAAATGTAACTGAATTATCTAAATGTAATTTAAACACACACACGCCACTAAGATAATAATAAGAATTGCATTTCCAAACACCAACACAGTGTTTAAGCTTTCCACATTCAGAATACTTGTGAACCCTGACACACACCCTCGACCCCACTCCCACTGTTCTCCACGATTGCTGACTCTCCGACCCTTCACTCTATCAAAGTGTTTCTCCAGTGCTCCCCTGCAATATCTCCCCACCTGTCTGAGCTGACACATTTCAGCTATTTTCAGAAGTTCTAATGCTTAAACATAATATCTCACGGTCACTTAGGATTCATTAAACTCATTCAACCCAAAGCGTCTTTCTCACGGGCTGAAGTTGAAAGCATTGACAGCGACGTTAGGGCAGAGATACAAAATCACCGGAGAAAGGATTTGACAGAGTGACGGGAGGTGGAGGTGTCAGAGAGAGAGTCTCCGTCTCGCCGATGGCCAACATGGTGGTTCAGAGTCTTTTCGGGTGTAAGCAATAAAGCAGAGATGCAGCGGTGTGAATATACCACACGAACACCAACGCTATCTACTAGCTAATAGTAACAAGTACAAAAAGTAGTATTTCTATAACTCTAGTACTTGTACTGCTGCTACTCTCAGATGCAGCGTTTCATAGTGTCCACACTGCTGATTGATGACTGCTGTATTTTCTGTATATGTTGGAGGTGGAGTGTGTGGGGGATCGGGTGGGGGCAGAGCACGGTGTTGCCTCAGGGGCGGAGAGTCCCAGGTTACATCATAGATTTTTCCAGTGAGCAGAGCTAGTGGATTTTCTCTAGAAAGAGGAAAATAATTTGATACTGTACTCTCCAGGTACCTAATATATAATGTCATAAAGTTACTTAACATATAATTTACTAACTCAATAAAGATTTAGAGTTAAATTACTCTTTAAGATGTGACACAGAGAATTATCTTCTCATTGCATAATAATCTACACCTTCCCCTAACTCCTCTGCTCTTTGATGACCTCCAGGGATGCTAGAATACAGGTAATAAAGTAGCCCGCCTCCTTAATCCTTTTAATGATCCTGTTCCCATCCTCGAGTGAGATGCACATGGCATTAATGTGAAAATTTATGTATATTAATTCACTTTGGATAATGGAAGTCCCCACAAGATTAGAGGGTCTAGGGTCAGCGGTGGTTCAGGAGATGGCAGAATAATCCAACTACTCCAGCCTCATTCATTAACCAACCTGCCGTTTCACAGACACACAATACATTTCAGAAATCTGGGCTCTGTATGCATTGCTGGAGACAAATCCCTTTGCTGTGCTGTAGGAAATCTGTACTGGATTTCTATTTCATTTTCATATTTTATGTAACCAAAATAAGCTTCCTGAAATTATCCCTGAGAGGATTATTGATGTTTCCTTCCAGCAGTTTTTGGGGACCTTTTTTATGTGTGTGCCTAGGAGAAAATCTCTTTGTCCCCAAACAAATGACCAGCTGTCTTGGACACCAACAGGTGTTGGCACGACAATCACAGTTAATTCATTAGCATTTTAACAAAAATAAAAATTCAACGTAATTACTGCAACAACAGAAATGTCAGATGAAGGAGTCACAATACACAATGGCGTTGTTTTGTTGTTTCTGTGTTTTGGCTGAGGGTGGGAGGTCCCCAAAACTCTCTGCAGGTTGTAAAGTGACTTTTTAGCAGCGAATAATCTCAACACCCAGTCATTTATATTGATCAACAACCCAATCGGCCCCCACTGATATATTGTGCTCATTTTGCGCTGTTGGACAGTAAAATCATTTTGTGTACAAATGGTAGAGATGCACAATCAATGTCTGTGTTGACTCAGAAACAGATGCAGATAAAAAAACAAAATCCTCCCTCAGAGTGTGTCTATTCATGTTGACCAAAGCAGGAGCCGATTCCTCACTGCATAAATTTATAACCTCCACTCCAAATTACATGAATGTTCAAAGGAATAGTTTCTAGATCTCGATGAGAAATCTTTAACCTCTGACCTGTGCAATAAATTTGAAGCTATAGCCAGAAGACGGCTAGCTCATCTTAGCATAAAGACTAAAAACAGAGGGAAACTGTTAGCCAGTGTGCTAGTATGACAAAACTGCTTCCCCATGTTGTCCGCCCCTTGCCTTCAACTTCATATTTAATGGCCAGACATCTTTCTCTTTCTAAGTTTCTTTTCTGTGATGCAGACATCTGAAAAAATATTTCTGATACGTAAGTGTGCCATAAAATATTAGATACTCAGAAAATGCAGACACCTCATAAGTAGGTCCCCTAATTCTTTATTTTTAGAAGATAAGCACATGAAGTTGATTTGCTGCATCTGTGAAGAAAAATGTTTTTTAGTCCACACTGATAAGGACAGGGTCTATGTGATGATTAAAACTTAAAGATTACCCTCTTCTCAGCCTCTTAACACATTATTTGAGGGTGAATATGATGCGATCATATGAAGTGATCTCGTCACGTCATGATGATTTCATCTGCCATTGCTGATCTGAGGTGGTCATGGAGCAAAAGTGAGGCGATTTAAGTGTGGTTTTTTTTTTTTTTAAGTAGAAGAAGAAATAATCACCTTGTAAATGAAGATGATCAGTTACATGCTGATTACTGGAGAACGCTGAGTTCTTCAAAACACTAAAACCAACACACCAGCGTGGAATTGTGTTCACAGTGATGTGCAATCTATATTCTTCTAATATGAAAGCTGTTATTATTAAAGATTGCATCTCTTTCAAGACTTCAAATCTTTTTTTTTAACCTGTGAATTGCTATGCGTACACTGCCATAGTCATTAAACGCAATCAGCACAACACCTGTATTTTAGAAAGAATAGATAATTGTGGAATTGTGTAATTTTGAACTCCATTGGAAAAGAAAGATTTCTCTGTATTGTGCGCTACATGTTTTCACATGCTGCTAGATTCAGACCAACAAAAACTATAGGAGGGCACTGGTTTCCTCTGATGTCTCTGTCCAGGGGATCTGCTAATGAACTCCAACAGAGAGACATCTGGTTCAGGTATTTTCTCCACTTCTACCCATTAAGCAAGACATACTGTAGCCAGTACCTAATTTGTACAATGTGTACTCTGGCTTACCTCTTTCAATTTATAATTATCTTCCCATAATGTGGCCTCAAAATCATCTACTCACAAAAGGAAGTGCATTACAGCAGGCTGCAATGGGTCATACAATCTATCCTGGATGGCTATCTAGCAGAAGCTGGACATTTAAGCCAATAATGGCTCTTTGTAAAGGGAAAATGTAGAAAATGCTTCATAACCATGCTGTAAGACTATGCATGCAACCTCTTTGGATGCAAACTGAAGCCAACGTGGAAGTTATGCATAATTAAGCATATTGATGCTACACTTAATATAATTAAGCATAGCCACTTTGACACAGGTAGGTGCCAGTACAGGTGGCTTATTTTAGCATGGCATCAGCAGCTCCACCGATGAGCCACGTCTTTGCCCATTTCAGGATTAGCTAGGAGACAAAGAGCCAAGAAGCCAAAGTGCCAAGACAGGCACCAAGATGTCTGCCAAGATGGCGGCTGCCAGAACCACCGCACTCTGAGCTTCACAGCAGCTCTTCATACACCTTTTTTTATACTGTGTGCGTAAGACGAGACATGACAATGTTTAGAGCTAAATGCAAACATCAGTCAAGAATGAAAATGCTAACATGCTGATGTTTAACAGGTGTAATAGTGGCCGTTTTTGACATATTAGCTTAGCATGCTAATTAGCACAAAACACAAAGTACAGCTGAGCTAATGGAAATGTTGTTACTTTCACCGGGTATTTACTCAAACAAATTTGCCGCTGTATATCACAATCCATGAGATATTTCAGGCTGCACCAAAGTGGTGGACCAACTTCAATATTATCTGAGGTTAATCATGTGATGGCATCAACAACCAATAGATGTTGTCGTTCTAGCAGGCATGTTAACTACTTGAGTAGCCAGTTGCGTGTTCACTCCAAGGAGGCAAAAGAAAGTAAAGCCTCAGTTCTCTTGGACTGTAAAAAAGGAGAAGAAATTGTGGAGTGAGCGAGAGTGCCTTTGACATGTCGTCCCTTTTGTACCATGATAGCGGAAAAGGAAAAAAGTGGACAGAAACTGCTGAAGCCCTCCAAATGTACGAGGAGGCTCTGGCCAAAAGCTGCATTTGTTCCTGCTATTTTTCAAAAGTTGTGGTAAATTTCCACCAGGTGAAGGATAGGAAATAATCTCAAAATTAATCTGGTTGTCTTGTAAATTGTGTCCCTCAGTGTTGCAAAATCATTAAATTAGTGTACGTAGGCATTAGAGATAATGTCTTTTTATGTTGTTTGTTTTAAAATCCCATGGTGTATTTATCGTAATTACCATAAGCTGCAAATCTGATAGCAGCTTTTTCATAAAAAGTGGGAAGAGATGGAAACTTTAAAACATCGAACTGATGAGTCATTAATCAAAATGCATATCAGAGCCAATGAACCTATTTTCACTAATTATGTAATCGACCTTTTGTCTAACTAACGCTACACGCTGAAACACTCAATTAAAATGAGTGGATCGATTAAGCTGGTAAATTTATATAGAAACTTAAGCGCTGACCTTTTGTACCGGCTAGATTACATTCCTCATGAAACCCAAACAAAAACAAATCTCATGCCTGAAGAGCATCAACAGCAGAGTGCAAGCGAAATTAACTTTAGCATTTTAAAATATTGAGAAGATAAAATAGATTGTAATTGCTGGAAATGTTGGCGTGTAACATCAAAGTTGAAAAAAATAAACCTTCCTGTTCATAACAAGAATGATTTTACCCAACAAACATTTTAGATTTGACCATTTTCTGTCCTTATCACCCCGTTTTGAGTAAATGACAAATGTTACACTTCCAGCAGCAGGTATTTCTTTGGAATAAAGCGAGCACGCTCTTAAACTCTACAGCTGTCCAAAAAAGAAAGAGTGACGTGAACTCAAACATCATCAGAAAATCTAAAGCATCTGATCAAAGATGATGTCAAAAAGTGGGTTGAAGATCCCACTCAAGCTTTGGACAGCTTTAATAAACGGCTTGGTAATTTAGCACTTGTCAAGCAATCTATGCGAATTTGAAATCCTATCATTACAGGCAGAAGATTGGTTGATGGACTGATAATTCTACCACAGCTGGCAAGCTTGTTAACTGTCGAAACATCATCACTGTCTACTTGTTGCTTGCAGCGTGAATACACATTAAGTAGTTGTATCTCGCCACGCTCCTGGAAAATATCAAGTAAAGGTACATTTTGCAGCATCAGCTGTTGAGGTGGGACAGTATTGTCATCATGAAGCTGTGGTAAGACCAGATTCTACGTGGCATGGAAGCTTACTGGAAGTAGCATGTGTAGGGTTGTACGTATTGACTGGCAGTCAGACAGCAACAGTCCACAAAGTTGCAAATTACAGCATCTTATCAAACACTTTGTCTGTCATTAACCTCATTGTCCTTTCACTCATTGCGGCCAAGCAGCACTCATTCTCTCTGCGGTTGTACAAACAAGGATATAAACAATCAATATTTCCCCAAGAAGAGATTAATCTCACTCCCATGGGGATCTATTTGCTACTGATATTTCAGGACGCATGACCTCACGTACTGCTCAGCATTGCTTTACTTCAGCATGAGATGAGGTTGAATATAGTGAGCCTGCTACCTATATCTTAGGTTGTAAAAGTACACCTGGTGTTTAAGATTTATCTCAATTATTAAATGTAATCTAAGGTCGTAACAAAAGAACTCTCTCTATATGAGATCAACTCACATAATCTGTGCTTGTGTATTAGACAGATTAGGACAGATATGGGTACCATGTATGAGCATTTTAGAGATGTAGCACAAACAGACATTTCGTTGAATCCTCTGTCTCAAGAGAAACCCAAACAGTCGTGGTTGGTTTGGGTTAGGCACAAAAACTATTTTGACCGGTTTAAATATTTTACGTTTTTAAATATGCTATGTGACTTAACTGACATCCGTAACTTAAAATTCATACACGCGTTGAAATACTTAAGTGTTGTTCCACACCGGACACGAACTGTGGCTTCCCGAGCGGAAAAGCCCCGTGTATTTTTGATCCATTCCCCTCCCCGGCATCTGCCTTTTGGTGAGGCTGGGCTGGTTCATTTTGTTTGTGTAACTCCAGATTATTTGAACAGTACATGAAAAGCAAACCTATAAAGAGATTTTGAAAAAAAAAAAAAAACGCTATTAAAATAAGCCCCCTGTACCTTTTTCAGTCAGAAAAACAAAGCATAATAACAAGTAATCTCTGCACAACATCCTTCACCTCAGACGCTTCTACTTCATGCTCAGTTTGTTTTTTAGCCCACACATCTGTTTCCCAAACTACAATCCTCTCTTTGACATCCTCCCAAATGATTCCCTTCAACACCTACAACTCACAAAGCTGCGCCTCAAACTCAACCTTCATTAATTGTCCTTCGTCACTGTACTCCTACTCTCTGCAGGGACTGCTCATATCAAAACCCCTACGACCTCCCAGTGCTCGGCATTCTGCCTTCAGAGGCCTAACACTTAGCTGCCCTTCTACCTGTTATCTCTCCATATAGTCTGAACTCTTCTCCCTCTTGGCACCCCTGTGGTGAATGAATGACCTTCCTTCTGTTGCTGTTGACAACTAATTTGTTTCAGGAAAAACCTCAGATCACCTTCTCCCCGCTGAATTATTCTTTTCTACAACAACTCCCATCTCTTTCTCTCCTCGCATCTTTATTTTTAATCAGAATAAATTGTTGTTTCTGTTAATGTGCCAATTATCTAAAATGCCAATATGTCAATATTTCTTCAGCATGTAAACCCTCACAAGCAAACACACATACGTCATGCACAACCTCCAAAATTATTGGTCTCCCTACCTACTTACTGATATTAAGCCTGGAAATGAGCACGTCGTGCTCTTGTCCCGTCTGCCATAGTATCACTCATCTGGTACGTGTGTTGTACCATGGTTATATTCTGGTGTATCTACCTATTTATGTGAGGCTATGTATAGACTGCAGCAACACATTTCCTTGAAAGGACAATAAAGTAATTCATAATGAATAATTAAATCATTCTGACGCTACCCTAATTTGTAACCTAGTGTATGGTGGCTTTGTCGTCCCCCCCTGTGCCCTGTGCATCTGTTCTTGCATTATATTGGGTTTGTCCTCTGGGTACGATCACCTGTGAGAAGTATGTCACACTTTATGGCGCCAAGTCGCACACAACCAACCATTTCGCAAGATTTTGGTGAAACAGGATCACTTTTATCAGGAAAATAATTTGCTTCTTGTGATTTCTACACAGTTTCCTGATGGTGAACTAACTATGTGAACTATAGCTATTGGAGCTAATGTTAGCTCAGTTTGTACCACAGCTGTTTTGGTACAGGAGGTTTTCAGGCCTGAGGGGAAGGGAAATGCAGACAGAGAGCAGAGTCAGAACCAGAGCTTCATCGGGTTAAAATTTTATTTCTCCAACATCTGGGTTCAGTATTAATAAATCTTTTTTTTTAAATTAACTGTTCAACATTACAAATAAAATAACGGTGTTATGTTTAGAAGCGTAAAATGTTTAGCCTTCCTCTGCTAAAAAACAACAGAGCCACACTGAGGACGTTCTCAGATACTAAATCAACAGTCAGTGAGGAAATATCAAAATGATGAGGTGAAATGTGAACGCTGCAGTGTCTACAGAGTCATTAAGCCGATTTTAGTAAATTGCTCTTTTTTTTTCTTCCTTTCTCTAGTTCTCTGTTCATCATCCCTGAACAGCTCGGCTGGACAGGAGTAATAATTCAGGCTGGGAATCTAATGTTAGCCAAGGACATCTCCACACATCCAGAACACGCCAGAATATTGTTTGTGTTTACTTTTTCTTCATGAAATATCCATAATGGTTAAAAACAGCCAGTGCCCTCCATTTAAAAATACTGTCGATTACAATTCCCATTATGATTGGTACTTATGCCTAACAGAAAAGAGTATACAGGTCTTAATTTTCAGTATTATTTCCAAACATGCATCTGATGCTTTCCTACACAGCATGATTATTGATTATTAGTTTTTTTTTATCCACAGAAACAACTTGGGATGGGAAGTCGTGTTTCTATGATGTGCTATGGGCTGGTTTGGTTGTTCCTTGTCTCTTGCTCATGAACACGCCTATAAATTTGCATCATTTAGCTGCAGGGTTTTTCTTTTTAGCGCTTTCCACAGATTCATGTTTATTGTGTACATGTGTGCAACCCATCGTGTTTGACGATAGGCAGAGATCATGTCATCAGGTCTAAAGCTGGCGAGGAGACTGGCGGTCTACGGTTCTGGGTGGCTGTAGCTGCCTCATGCTGCTTTTTGATTTACCCATTTCATTTTGCAGTTTTAACACTGACCTGATGCCCTGAGACAATCAGCTGGCCAGGCTACCGGGAATTCTCCCACTGCTCTCGTGAAGGGTCTTTTTCTCTTTCATCTCTCAGGCTTCCTCGAACTAATATAAATGTTTCATGCGTGAATAGCCAACCCAATCATTATACATCACCCATATTTCCAAAATCAATTCCTGTTTAATCTTAATCTGAAAAAGTATTGTGCGGATCCCATCGAAAAAAAAGCTGATTGACCAAATCCACTTTTCTTTTTCCAGAGTGACATACTGTCAGGTTTCAACAAAATACAAGCTCTCTGCACATAAAAGAATAATTTGGCCTTTTAGACGAATTATATATAAAACATAATTATACATAATTATATAATTATATACAACATAGTTCCATGTTCATAATTTATCATCCGAAATGTTTGCAGTTTTGGGTTAGTCCATATATCATCAGCCCATTGCACTTTATACTAAGCAAACACTCATTCTCTGAGCTTTTCATTATAGGGAAATGCTTCACCAAACATGTACTTATGACATATAGTTAGAAATAGAACAATGTATACACTGAGAGCCAATCATTTCTGTATCCTATATCAATATCCATCTTGTCTGCGTGCTTTCTTCCATATGAAATAATCCAGCAAGCTTCACATTTCTCAACCGATGTCCCACGTGGCTGACACTGGTTCACATGTGCACACCCAGAACATGTCTTATAGCATTGATTTGCACTGATTCACACATAGAATTATTTCTAACCACCCAGAAAATAGTTAAGGACGCCGAATAGAAATAGAGGCCGAAAATAAGAGTGTAATTTTCTTTTTGTTCATCTGGTACGAGCCGACAAAGGTGTGAACTGAGGGTGGATTTAAAAAGAGTAAACAAAAACAGAGTAAATGTATTAGCATCAAGGACATGCTTGACAGGGTGCTCAACTGGCCAGACTCGCCACACATACCTACTGAGTCTTTCTGCTACAGACGTATATAATGTCATAAAGCTACGTATATGTTACTTCCCAATGGCAAAAAGTGTCCAAATAAGAAAGCCAAAAGTGTGAAGGGACAGCTGAGAAGGCAGCATATTGGCTCAAGGTCTACCAATCGCACATATAAACCACCAACCAAGTTTTTCATGAATTAGAAGTCACCCATTTGGAGGCATAAATAGCTTTTGGGACCAAAGTGGTGCACTGATCAACACCCTCCATAGCGTTAGGTTGCTGGTGTGACTAAAATTAGAATATTGTGTGGTGGCGCTGAACCGAACTGGAACGGCTTTAATTACCATAAGCCTCTCAGGTCACATGTTTAGTGGCAATTAGACTACGCAAATTACAGCGTGTGTCACAATACCTTTTCATAATAATAAACCATCTGTTTCACCTGTTAGTTCAAGATCAGTTTTGCGTTTTTCCGATACTGGCCAGATGTTTCCAAAATGAAAATGGCTTCCCTGAATCATTGGGGGCTTTTTATGCGTCCCTTCACTTTTTGCATTGCTAATATATCACATTCTGGGGAACCTGTGTCTTTGCGCCTCCAATTTAAGCATTCATTAAAGTTTAAACATTCTTACCATTTCAGCACAAGGTGCAATATTACACCACATGTCACTGCCACACTTGGCCCTCGTAGTCAGTCAAATCAAGTGTCAGGCTTCACTAGTCGACCACTTTCTCCATGTTTTGATGCCGGTAGATGTGATGGGAACGGTGGGGCTATGGCACATGCAAACTAGAGGTTGAGATCAGCAGACATGCAAGAGATACGTGTCAGCTGATGTGCATGGCATTTTTGTTTGTTTTCACATGCAAAATATGAATGCAGATCATTGCAGCACCCACAAAAACATTTGGTAATAACCACACCTAAACCTGATCTAAAACATGACACTTCGTCACGACGTGCTGGGCTGAGGTCAGGTAGCACAATTGTACTTTATGTGCGAGTATGTGGGTATCACAGAAAAACGCCAGTAGAGAGTAAAACGATGAAGGAAAGAGATGATGTGAATTATTCATCCCCTCCTCTCTGCTACCTCCTGATTACACACCTCTAAACTCCTATTTACATCCATTTATAGAAGCCCACAGTTCACAGGCTTTGACCACCGCTATTGGTGAGCATTCGCCCGGCTTATTGCCTATCACCAACACCACATATCATGTTTGCTTGTTGTCTGTATAATTTCAGAATAGTGATGATAGTGATTCCAGTGTTTTTTCGATCTATAACCTTTACCTCACCCACTCACTCACTCGCAAAGTCTCTTATGTCAGTGCCGTTACAAAGACTGATGTGGAGCACTGCTGTACTGTGATGGGTGGCGATGGCAGAAAAAAAAAAAACTGGATTGGAAATTCAATCTGCATTTTAAACAATATCTGCTGCCGTTACAGATGTGTCTGTGCATCCTGAACTGCTGGCATGAAAACGTAACGCTGCAAAATTCAATTACTGCATCAAAATCTTTCTTTCTCTCTGTCCGTGTGTTATTGCTCCATAGAAACGGTGTCATGAGTCACATTTCTAGTAGCGGGGCTGGGAGCGGAGGTGATGTGCAACTTGCGGTTGTTGTTTTTTGTTGTTGTTGTTGTAATGATTGACTGACTGGAAAATTAAATTAAAGTCATTTACTGTTGCACATGAAAGGTCATTGCTTTGGTGCCTTGGTGGCTCTGAGAGAGAGAAACACTTTAATGTACGCTAACATATGAAAAACTACCGTGACCTTATGAGCTGAATGCAGATTTTAAAAGGATAACATCTAATATTGTAAGAGAAAGACTGAAACAAAGAGCAGGACATTGTGCACTAATGTTTTTGGGGAACATGTTGCAGCGTGAAACAGGAATTGTTAAGGCAGGCCATCAACATGACACATAGGCCATATAGTGGGCAGAGCAAGGCATTAATAATTCATTGACCCCCTCCCCACCCTCACCCCCTTATTTTCCATTTTCCTGCTCTGTGGCTGAGCTGACTTCATGTCAATACCAGATGCCAGAACACACCACCATTCATCAGTGCACAGTGCATTTGTTGCTCTGGTAGGGGGAAAATGAAGAACATAAAATCTGTTGCAACCTTACAAAAGATATTCGGTGCAGGAATTCAAAAAATGAATAAAATATGATAAGATTCTTGAGGAATGCCTAAGCAAGCTGCAATAAACAACAGCGTCAATATGGGTGATGGTTCAGATTAGCATTATTGTACCCCAGCATGTTATGAAAGGGAAAAATCGTGATTTAACGCACCATCCGGAAGGCACGCTGAGTGACTGTGATGTTGCATGAGCCAACGCTTATGTTGGATTCTCCTAATCCTAATAAATGTTCTTATCTTCAGTGATTGAACCGTTTGTTTGTTACAGCTAAATGTCTGAAAACTTTGAGTGGCACAGCCAAGAGAGCGGTTGAGCGGACTTGCTATATTACGCATTGAGAGTGAACAGTCGAACTTATTGTGGCAACACACTGGAGGACTCAGAATGACAGTGAGACAGGCGAGTAGAGCAACAAACTCACCGCATATCCAGATGAGCATGACAACAATCACAGTGTTGCCTAGCAACGTAGCTTGCCTATTAAGCATATTTGTGGTTGCAGCTGTTGCAGCGTTTATATTGTCTATACATCCCCGTCTTGTCTGCCTTGGGGAAGCTTTATTCTGCTGTTAAACTGGCAGGTTATTTAATTTATGTAGCCTACTGCTTGTTACATCCACCCACAGTGTCTAGCCCTTTTTATTTATTGTTTTGTCCTATTTTCTGGTTAATTCTAGCGAGACCAAACTGAGGAAGGGAGCGGCATATATGCTGAAAATGTCTGTCTGTACAAAAGGAATTTGCTCTGGGCTTGAGCAGGGTGCATAATTCATAATTAAATGGGAACTACTTCTTGAATAGGAACTCAAGTTATTTACCTTTATCTGAGTATACTTTACCCAAGTAATTTTACTTGCTTTAGTAAATTGTTCTAATAATCTTTCCCCTTTTGAATAATTTTGCAACCTGCCCTTCTATATGACAAAAGGCTTTTGGCCTTGCCTGTGGCCATTTAGAGCAGCTATAAACACTTTTGCCTTTAGACGTAATGAGACAGCACATTTCACATTTTAAGTAGTTTGTTTTGAACTTATTCAATCAGTGTCTCAAATACACAAACGACTAACCTGCAGCTGTTATTTACTATGACTTATTATAGAAGCCAATGACGGTCTGAATCCAAAGAGTACATTTCCAGACTTGTCATTTCAAGCTGTGTAATATGTGATCAATGCAATCAACACAAGATTACAGCAGCAGGATGGTTTCTAAGAAATATCTGTTTGAGACGCACTTCACTTGTCCTGAAGACTATGCTTGGTCTACTCACAATACTTCTGTTATTAGCTGTGCGTGAGTGTGTGTTATTGTGTGGCTGAAGTCTGAAAAAGGACAAGAAAGGAAAATTTAGCTCGACCCCTTTTTTTGTTGTTGTTGTTGTTGTGGAAGAGATGGGAGCATGTTTGGAGGATTCTGGAATTGCTCACCAAGAAATCAATATAATTTTATCTTCTGTCAAGATTAATACCTGTCAGAGAACAGAGTGTGTGCTTGTGCATATGGGGGTCATTCAGATTTAGTAAACCAAAGTTAGTTGAAGTTAGTTGCAGGAGTTGTGTTGTTTGTGGGCACGTCATATATTCACGTTTTGTTAGCTCTGTTTTGGTCTCCACCTGCTCCAGAGAGAAATATCTGGCTCTTTACTCCAATATGTTTACCAGCTAGTTGCTCACTGTGCCTGTGTGCCATTTGGTGGTGAACAGGGAGTGTGCAGTGGGTTTTTCAGAGCTCATTTTGTTTAAAACAGCTGTCAGCTGCAGGTAGAAATGAGTCTTAATCAGATGTGAGAGATCCAAAACAAAAGACAAAACTAAAGGACGCTGAAGCACTTCCCTCCAGTACACTTAGCAGGGAGAAAACTCAAGCTAAGCTAACAGTGCTGACTATAATCCTGGCTCTAGTTTCATACTTCAGCAGGTGCTTCAAATACCCAGCAGGTGCAACAACACAAGACATAGCAACCAGCTAATATTTCTTACTAGTCCAAATTGCAACATGCCCAGCTTGGTGTCTGTCTTTCAGACTTTCAGACTTTCAGACTAAAAGCCGGTCCCAGATAAACTTAATTAAGTGGCTTCTTGCTCAGTCACTCTCTCCTTTTCTCTTCTCAGCTTCCTCCATCAACATCTTCTTCGGTCACTTCACCTCTGCTATTATGTCAATAGAGGCTGCTGAGCCCGGTTACACTGGCCATTTGCACAGGTCTGACTCTGGGACAACACTGGCTTCACTTCCTATCAGCATTCCTCCACACATCCTCTTCCCGGTGGTCCAAAATGCCTGTGGTACAAACACTAACACTCTCCCTGTGGTCTGAGCTCACAGTCTGGGCGGCCCCAGCCTTACTGTCCTTCAGGAAACTCTGTAAGTCACCAAGAGCTGGAGACATCAGAGAGAAAACCTGAGAATGTTTTTCTCCATAAAATATGATCTAGTTACACCAAAATCAGTGACATGGTTGGTTGGTTGGTTGGCTTTAAAGCATGTCATCTCAATTTATTCCTTTTAAGAGAGGTCAAAGCATGTTTCTTCTGCGCAGCCTTAGTTCATTTTTTTCCAGAGAAATAGCAACTAAGCTGTTACAGAGCAGGAATATGGGCACATATCAAAGAGTTGCATGCTTGGTCTACTTTGAGCTTCTGATCAGCTACAATATACTGTCTGCCTAGTGTGAGAGATCAGTACAATGAAGCCTCCTTTCTGCAGCTAAAGCAGCAGATTCTCATATCCTCTGTTTCCTGGGGTATGTCTGAGCTGGAACGCAATAAATCCTTTTGTTGACTGTAAGTCTTTCAGATTGAATATTATTTTTCCATTGACATTTGTGCATAAGCGGAAATGTGTCTTTATCTTTTTTTTTTTGAAAAACAGAAAGATGCGCCATGCAAGAAATTCAATTTATTTGTTTATGTAAAATGTCCTCGTTCGCTGCACGCATCTGCTCGCGGTCTCACAGCGGAGGAGAACTGATTGTAGTTTTCTCCCATGAATCTAGCGTGCTTCCTTTCATGACCTTAGTCACATTTTTCAAACGCAGCACATTCCTGACCTGACAAGTGAATTTTAAAAGGCTAAGCACAGGAGACATTACCTTTCTAAGTTCATTTAATTCATTTCACTGCCTCATGATATCTTAATAATAATGTGGGTAATAAATAGTCAGTGAGCGCAGCCTTTTTTGAGCGTACAAAAGGATGTAATTTGTCTGATTGTCCCGATAGATGAAAACAAACTATAACTGCAGCACAGACAACATTTTTCAACCCAAAGCAAAAATGGAAACATGTAGGTTAAGTGTGAACTCCATGTTGGCCCAACTGGAGATGAGGGATGAACTGTGGAAGCTCTGGTGGCTCTCAGCGAGCTTATTTATGCAGCACAATTCCCTCTGTTGTCTGTTATGTTTGCGGTTTCGAAAACCGAATGAGATGTCCTGCGGCAGTAAGCGGCTACTCAGAATCAGATTTGTTTACAGCATAGCACAATTTGACACCGCCAAGTATAATCCCTGAAGAAGCCTGGCGACTGTAACAAGACAGGTTAATGCTCTCTCTTAGCACAGAGCATGCTATCACAGCACGACACAGTGCAGACTTTAAACATTTTGAACTAAGTTTACATTTGGTTTATTTGCGTTGATTTGACTGCTGGATTTTCTGTTCTGTCTGAGTTAACTGCTGTGTCTTAGTGTGCCTTGCAACAGCCTCTGATTGATGTCAGCTCTTTTTGATTGATGTCATTTCCTCTTTACCTCGCAACTCGCAGCAGCAATAGTGTCATCTCTTGAATTAAAATAGTTTATTTTGGTGTTTAAAGCTACTGTACATGTGGCCACATCACAACCCCAAAATACTGTATAGACTGTGCTGCAGCCTGCTGTGCATTATTGCTTCATAAGCCATTAGCACATCTGGTTTATATTTTCATGAAAAGACTGATTCCTTTTCTTTTAAGCTTTTGATATGAATCTAACTAATCTGCCATTGGCTGCTGTGTTGAACTTTATTTGACAGTTTTTGTGCATATGACCATCCTCATAAAGGAATTCTTAAGGCAAAATCTCAGTCCTGATGTGTCTGTGTTTTATTATTACACTCACCTCCCCCGTGTCCCCTGGAATAGTTTGACATAGTATTTTTTCTACACTGCAGCCTCGCTTATGTGAAAGAACAACATGATAAATGTATTGCAGTATTGACACCATCTCATCATCCTCATCCTCTCTCAGCCAATACCGCGATCATTTAAATGAATGAACCTGAAAACGTTTCACAGACTGCTCTGGCACAGTGTCACAAACCGCCATTTGAGAATCACTGCGTCAGGACAGCCCACATGCCCCTGCTGTCCAATTGTTGTTTTTCATTGTTGGTGTATTTGTTGTTGCTTCCATACTCTTACTTCTTCAGGCATGAAGAAAACATCAGTGTGCTACAGTCCCCGTCTCTGATTCTACTCTTGATGGCAGCGATGCAGAAAGATGTCGCCGGAGACTCGGTGAAGCTCTGAATCCTGCATCTCAACAATCAATCTGTGATTGCTCTCTGTATGATTGTGCATGTTGGTTGTATGAGACTGCTGTGACTGTGTGCATCTGTGGCTGCCAATCTCTGTATGCTTTGTTATTCCACTGTCAATCCTGCCACATTTAACTGTTGTCTGTCACAGACAGCCTCTCCATTCCTGTTTGATCTAGCCAGTATAATGACTCTACCATTTATACTTTCAAATTAATTTCCAGGTTAATTAAGTCATATATATAGAATTCTCCGTATGTATGTCTCGTGTATGTCTGGTAGCTCAGTGTCAAAAAAAAAGAAATAAATTCAACAGATACGAACAACATTTTTATTTAATGTTTCTGGCCGTGGCTATTTCCCCTCCTTTTGCTCTAATCACTAACTTAGCTAATTAGCTGAGAGATGCTAAAACACTGTAAGACTGAGGGGAACTGTGTATTTTCTTCCCCCACTTGAAACAGTAGGAGACTGTACTTGAAGTATACTCTACATCCATACGGTACCTGTTGGCTAATGCGAGCTACAGGTGGAGAAATATCACGCTGCAGTTGACGTTAGCACACTTCATTTGGCCTCACTTTCTCTGTGTTTGAATCATCACTCGCACATTGTCTTGATAATTCCACTCATCTCTTAGAGCATCTGACCTCTGACATTGCAGCTCTTGTGGCTTAATCATAGGAGACATTAAGCACTTCTCCCTGCTCAGAAGGTTAATATTGCCATTAGAAAGCCATTATTCACCAGCGAGACCCTGAGCACATGCCAGTCTGTGCAGAAACACACCAAATCTGTCTCCCCTGCTTTGGGAAGATAATTAGCATGAGAAAGGTTGAAGATGGGATGTCACTGGCTGATATTCATCACTGAGCCACGTACAAACTGTGAGCTCCATTAAGCATGTCGCTTTGAGTCGGTCGAGATTGTGTGTTTGTGTCTTATACAGAGAGAAAGAGAGGCCTGTGCTGCGAGGATGCTAAAGATACCCTTTTGTTATTCTGCTATCGCATCATTTTAATATCGAGAAAACACACACGGTGAAAGCAAATGTTTGGTTTAAATCAACAGATTGTTCGTCAGTCGTGGACAGTGAAACAACACTTTAACATAACACAGACATATTATCAATTTTTGAGTTATTTATATTCATGTGTTAGCAAGCGACTCTCTCAAAAAAACAGCCTGCAAACAAAATGTCAGCATTCACTGGAGTCATGTTTCTGTCAACCCAATGTAATGTAACTTGTAGTTTTCTCATGGGTTTGTACACTAGTAACTAAAAACACTAGTTTCAAGCCTTCTTCCATTCAGCATGGTATTCATTTCAGTGCATTATGGTCCCATGTAGAAAACAGCATGATATGATTCAAATGTTTACAGAAAGATTTTCTGTACTGTTAAGCTGTAATACAAGAACGCTTGTAACTAGGCAGACAGCTGTTTGTTTTCCTTGAAAACAGAGCCAGAACCAAGTGCAGCCCAATGCTCTCGTTCAATTATGGTCAATACTGCCTCCAAAAAAAACAAGGTGGCAACATCGAAAATGCCAAAATCAAGACTTCAAAACAGTTGTCCATATAACCAGCGCGTGACACTAGATTTAAACTTGGTCTTGGTTCTAAAGCAGCTAAATTTTCCTACTCAGTGCTAGCTCAGAGTTACATAGTGGAATAACAGGCTGCAAAGAGGAAAAGACAGAGGTACCATTCACCTGATTACAAGTCAGTGTAGCATCAAAATGATTTTAGACCTGTTACATTGCACATAATCTTGCTTTAAAGGCTCTGTGGAGCAGAGAGGAGTCTAGGTGCTAATTCTCTCTGGGTCCTCTGACACGTTGTTAATTTCAAAATATTGAATAGTGCAGCTTTAAATGTTCATCTTGAGCACAAGAGCTGGTAGATAAAAGTGTTTATTGCAAAGTCCAATAATATTTTGTGCTTAAGAAATCATTAAATTTCTATATGTTTGTCATTATTATCTAGAATAGATTATCTGCCCTATAAAACAGCAGGAGCTGCGTGCTGTAACACACCAGGCATGTATGAAAAATGTAACTATACTAACCATCAGTAACCGGCAGGCTTATGAACCAGCTTTCCATTGTCTGGTTGCATTTTCTATAAGCAGTGTTTTTAGGGGAACAAGATGAAGAGCAAACTTTTGAAAAATTAGCTCACTGGTTCAGTTTGTATGCGCTAAACAGGGAAAAGTTTAGTGGGAAGTTCTGCAAGGTTTCAAAAAAGCATGCAACATTATTATCTCTTAATAATAAGATTGAGATTCGTAAGAAGAAAAGATCATTTCTTTCTTTTTTTTTTCTTTTCATTTCATTCAATGCCAAGTTCATACTATATATATTTTATTAATGTATTATTGAAAACATGATTGCTTGCCTGTACAACACTTCTCCATTGTTACATTTCGCACTGACCTCCTGTTCACTGACTCACACAGACGCTCAGTAGCATTTAATTGGAAGTGTACAAATAAAACCCTGTCTCATTTTAATCTTTAGTATAATATCAGTGTTACCACCCAGGAAATTAATTTACAGATAATAAACAGTGCTGTTCATCGCTTCAGCCCCTGTGTAATTAGACAGTGGTGTCAATACAGTGATCTTTATTTATAACCATATATCACTACGATATGTTGTTATCATTTCGTAGTACACCGTGTGTTACTCTTGTTTTATGTTTTTAGTATATAATTGACAGCACTGTAATCCGAGTTCAGTGTTCAGGAGAACCACACTTGAACACTTTCACACATGGTAGATTTTTGGTGTGGTGACAACTCGTAAATGAAGCAGAAACCACCTCCACGGTGATGTCTTATCCCGTGTACATTTCCAAAGGAGCAAATGTCCTTTGTTAGCACTTATTTTAGCGCATTGTCCTTGGAGACAAATACCATCCTGAATAGGGGTTTAATCTGCTCCACTGCTGGTTCTGGGCTTGGAGCCACGATATTCCTATATGCGTCATTGTCAGCGTTGACACTCCACCATCGGTTAGCAGCTCTGCAGCAGGTGATGTCATGCACGCTCTGAGATTTACATGCAATATCATGACAGTGTCAGATGTTTTCAGTCATATACCGGATGCAAGTCAAGGAAAGAACACCAGACCTGTTTCGTGCAAACAGTATGTAAATCCTTCGTGGCCCTCAGACGGTTTGTTTTTAAGAAGCGTTTCAGTCACAATGACTACTTTGCTTATTATAGCATAAAATCTTAGTTACATCACATGATGCATGGAAGCTGTTTGTCTACTAAGCAGGACATGTACATCACAGCTGTTGGAAAGACATTTTTAGACAAATTAGTCATTCACATGCTAATTGGGCGGTTTGTTCTGAACAATAGGACTGCTGAACAACAGAAGCAGCTTGCTTCATCCAGACCCTCTGCTTTAAACGAGGAAGCTTTGTCACATTTTTCGACAGATGTGACATTTTGGATCTTTATGTTTTAGTAGTCAGGTTGATTAAGATTCAGTAAATGCAAACAGTTATCCAGTATCTTAATTTTTAAAGCTAACACCAACATTAAGATTAACTGCCTGATCAAAATGCATGTTTCTGTAGCTTCACCGTTAAAGAAATACACTTATATCTGTTTTGGTTTTCTCACAAGTGTAACGCTGCACGAGCCCCTACCGCATTTATCACCTCCCGATATGTAAAGTTGACTAAAGCAAAAGCCTTGCGCCTCTTTTACACTTCATCCATCTTGGGCAAACTTGTATTACTGTCTGATGTCAAAAAAAGTGTACAGTTTAATTTGAAAGACATTGTAGCCAGATGAAACGGTATGGGCCAACTATAGTTAGCTGAGTTTCTCCAGAAAACATTTTATCATTGCAGGCAGAAGAAGAAGACATCAGGGGAACACAGAAACACTTTAATGATATATTTTTGAGATCTTGAAGTCTGTTCGGATACGCTGTAGTCAGGGTGGAAGTGAAGATTAAATGTGTCTTGGAGAGACAGATAATATATACCATCAACACCCGTCAGCTGGTATCCACACATCGCTTATCTTGGCGTGTCTTCGAGTCACGCTCGTGTCAAAGGAAACAAGGAGCTATGTAAGAAGGAAGGGAGGGAAAGATGTGTTAAAGATGTAGAGTCTTTCTGGTAAGAAGAAGTTTCACAGCGAGAGGACTATTTGCCCACAGGACGAAAAGTACAGTAGTGCTGCAGTGATTTACACCTTTACTCTTGTCAGATAGCCATCCAATCCATCTAAGATACACATAAAAGAGCAGCAGCTCCATCGCTGCGGATGGTTGCGTGCGTGCGTGTGTGTGTGTGTGTTATGCTGTGCCTCTAAAATCAGAGAGAGCAATCAAGATGGAGCTCTGCACGCCCCGAGTCCTGCAGGTTTTCACCAAGCTGGATGAACAAATCCAAGCTCGTTTAAAAGCGATCTAATAGATGTGGGTTTTTAAACTCTGCTGGCCGTCTGTGTGCTGCAGCCCTCTGGAGTGGATTACAGCGGCTTCAGCACTGCGAGTTTTGTCGTTTAAAATGTAACTATACCTACTACTGCATTGCAAAAGTGAGGTAAGAATCGCGTCCATCCACCCATTTTCTGTGACAGTTTATCCTCATTAGGGTCGTGGGGAGCTGGAACCGATAAAATGTTTCATCTCCAGCTGCACAGTTTTGTTTGCCGTCTCAGGTATTGTGTAATTATTATATTTACATTTATATCAGTAAACAGAAAAGAAGGAGCAGATCAGTATGTAGATACAGATAAGATTCACCCTCGGCTTTGAGATTTTGCATAAACCAGTAAACACAATTTTCTACGGAATATTAGATATGGATGTGAAGTACTTTGAATATGGAGGGCATGGTTTGAATAGCAGTGCTTATCTAGGCACATCCACTTTTTGAGAACGTTGTTATGCGCCTCATGGTGTAACATTCAAGTCAATCTAAGTCTATACAGAATGATCACAAATCAGTCTGTTCAGTCACACGGGCAGCAAACGGATTAAATATTCCCCACACAAGAGAAACTGTCTCACTTTGACATGTTTGTTTGTCCCCCGTGGATCTTACGCCCAAACACTCTTTGTAGATCATATACAATCCACAGGCTCTATAATGAAACAACTTCTGCACTATATGCTGGTAAATTTAGAGGGTTGACAGAGCAGCAGACACGTCGAGCGGCCATGGCTTCAAAAGTCCTTCAGCGACCACTGGAAGCTCAGAACTGGCCTCCCATGGGAGGTTTTCTGCTGCTGTGGCTGATGTGTGAAGCTCTCCTACTTCAAGATTAATCATACTGTGTGTCCACAGTCACTGCATCATCTATCAGCTTAGCAGCAGCATGTCATGCGATGGCCCTTACTGGTGATGCTTTCAGGAAAAAAAAAAAAAAAAAAAAGCTAATTAAATGAAATTGCCTGACAGAAAGTTATCCAAATTTTATGTAAATTAGAGCTTCAATATGATGAGAGGAGATGTTAACATTTCTACGTCTGCAGCTCCTTCTGCCCTTATCAGTGTGTGTGCTGTTTATCAGTCCCAAACAAATATCCACATATCCTACAAACAATTTCATGTGCTGCATAAACATGAGGCTTCAAAACTGGGTCCAGGGACAGTCTTGCACACTGGTCATGTATGCTCAGAGTGAGAGCTGGTTCCTCCCGTTCCATTACCACCCCGGCATCTCCATTCTCACTCCCTCTGACAGGCAGGAATGAAAGCTCGTGCACTCAACGCTGCAGGGGAAAGAGAGTGCTGCTCTGTGGTGGAGAGAGAGTGACAGCAGGCCGCTTGGAGCACTACAGGGGATACAGAGCTGGGAATAAGGTGTGTGTGTGTGTGTGTGTGTGTGTGTGTGAGGGAGAGCAAGAGAGAGAAATAAAGGAAGCAAGATGGTGGGAAGGCATATAGTAACATTGCAGTATCAAAAGGGTCTGTGTGTGCCATCTTTACAGCAGATGTTGTGCCATCAGGAGAATGGACAAAAAGCTGCATTCTCTCTGTGTTTAAGGGCGCTAGTGCTAGAAAAGACTCGAGTTTGCACGATCGTATCGTGCACAAAAGAGGAAAGAAAGAAAAATGTGTTGTTTTTGTTACTGTAGAGAGGATCCTTCAGTGTCCCAGTGGATCACTTATATCTGGTGAGCATTTTGAAATGTGCTCTTGTACATTATAGTGTTACTTACTGTACGGTATGCGCAGTTCACAAGCCTTGTGCACTCAGCAAGCTTGTATTGTTTGCATTGTGTACAGTACAAACTCAGTATTGACTCCAGTCAGGGCCTTTCAAGTGTTGCTTCTCCTTTACACTATGAAGACAAGGGTGATGTGAGGAGATTGCAATCCAGTGATTATGCCGCTAGATGCAAAGTATTATTCATTTATTATATTATATCCATGTTTTTCCTCAATATATTATAGCTTCCCTGTGTAGTGAGTGTTTTAAAAACAATGGGCCTCATAGAAGAACATGTGTTCCATATCATATAGCCCAACTCTCATAGCTGCTGAAACTTTATGCAAATTATTCATTTTTAGCCTGATTAATGGCACCTGTTCATAAGGGCGTAATTCATGCCTCTGGAAGAACAATTTCAGTAAAGGCACCACAGCTGTCAGAGCTGTGCTGCACTCTGACTGAAACTAAGAGGGAATGGTATTCACAGGAAGTCAGATGTTCTAAAATATGAGTAATATAAGAGTTGGTCAAGAATATGTGACATATTTTATACATAATTTAGTTAATGCTGTTATCTCATTTAAATACCAAATTGATTCAGATTAAGGCACTATGATAATTAAGTCAAATTAGTATTCTTTCTTGTGGGAGAATATCTATTCACGACTCGTACGACAGGTTTGGTCATTTGTGAGCCAAAAATTGAAAGTATGACAAAATAAATGTCACAAACAAATTCCCTTAGATCGCTCATACGTGCTACTTCAGAACAGAAGGCTCATGTATGAGGCCAAGTGAGACAGATTAATATAATGAAGCAGCTAATACAGATACTTCCCTGCATTAAATATTCAAGAGATTTTAGAATTAAGAAGGGCAAGGGAGCAACTCTGTTGCAGAGGGCTAAGTGTGATTGATCAAAATCATTATCACATATTCATTGTGATTTTAATATTTGAAGTGAAATGAGATAATGGTGCCTGGCAGAGATTATAGATGATGACAATGTAATAATAAGGAAATTACCTGTGGAGACACAAACCAAGCTGTTAACTTGTTTATCTCTGCTGTGAAACTGGACATTTTAACATGGGGGCTTACGGACGATGACATGTTCTGTAGCCAGCCTCAAGTGGTCGTTGAAGGAACTGCACTTTCTGGCACTTCCACATAAGCTTTACTTTTTTCACAATCTAGTTTTCTATCGCTACTTTTAAGTTTACCGTTCCCTTTTTTGGTTTGACCGGTTGTAAAGCATGTGGCAAAACATTATCACCAAATTCTGTGTTTTGAGGAGGATCTTGAAGCGGATGTGCTGCTTTATTGGGAGCCATTGAAGGTGTTGCAGGATGGGTTTTAACACATTTCTTTAAGTAACTTACACTTTGACTTCTTTTTTAGACATCCTGGCTTCGCCTAATTACCAAACACACATACACACACACGTCTCTGTTATCTCTGTGTACTCTGTTTATAGCGTAACATTGTTTTGGGACGGTAAACCTGCAGGGGACCAAAGCGGCCTTTTGAAAAAGAGCAGGGGTCATGTCCCCTGTGCCCCCCTCCCCAAATTATGTCTGTGATTGTACAGATAGCACTTTAAAAATAAGAGTACCTCAGCAGTCACCATCTTAAAAATAAATTCACCAAAGTAAAAGTGAAATATGTATCTGTCAATTTGTAACTAGCGACAAACAGGAACAACACAGTGTCAGGAATAGATTTCATATTTAAGCCTCCTTTTAGTGTCCATTCACCTGTAAACAAATCACTGCTACCTAGATCACTGACCTGTAAATGACAGCGTATTAGGTTTATGATAGTGTTACATACGCTACATGCGTAAATAGCACTTGAAGAGGTTATTTTTGACTGAAAAAAAAAATCAATTATAAATTTGTACAGCTGTGTAAGAGGGGCCACTTTTCTCCGTTAAGTGGCTACTAAAGAGAAAAGTGGCTTTTTACGCACGCAGCTTGTGATACCACTGGGAATAATGACAACTCTAAAATACTAAAGATGATTTAAAAGGAAGAAAAATGTGCTGTGCTTAGAAAGTAAAAAAGTTGAGTAGAAAAACAGTTCAAGGTACTAAAAAAGGGGTCTCTTAATCAAGATGAAATTCCAGCCTTGGATATAAAATTCTTAACCTGAAAATTATTAACCACTAAAAACTGTTCTTATAAATGATAGATCCCCTCTAAAATAACCAAAAAGAAGGAAGCCAAAACAGAACTCCGCTCTTACACCAGTATACTGAATAATCTACAGGACCACATGGAATTTTTGGTGGGCGAATAAAAAACAGACTTTGCTTCACCCGGGGCAAAAATGGTTGAAGTGGAGAATATGATTGCTGCCCTTGCAGTCTCTTGAATCGAATGCAGAGAGGATTAGCTTGACTAGTCTGATCCTGAAAACGTGGAGCTACAAGGACGAGACGCATGGGTCCTCATCATCACTGGCATCCACTGAGACCCAGTTATCTACGAGCCAATGGCCAATTCTTGGTGCAAACATCTTCCCGTGTGCTCCAGTAGGTCTGTGCAAATTAATCAAATATTAACCGTGATCACGATTTTGGCTTAGCTGTGTTATTGATGTTTAAACCCTGATGTTCATGATTTTTGTTTCATAGAAAGCTGCATATCAAAATGCTTCCTAGACTAACAGCCAGCCACCAGGGGTGATCGATTTGGCTTCATCTTTGTGGAGCTGTCATACCATGCGTGCTGCAGCAGCAGCAGACTGTGCAAAAAAATCCTGGATGTTGTGAGTAGAAGGGTAATATACAGCAAAGAGCAGACTGTTAAATGGGCTACTCCCTCGAAAAGGATCAAGTATTTAGAATTTGGGGCAAGTGATGTTAAACAAGAACAAATCATAACGAGTACATGAGACTTTCTGTCTGCACGCTGAAAGAGAACGACTAACTTGATAAACCACCTGAAAAATCACCACAAGCTACGATGAAGGCATCACGACCAAGAACATTAACCATGCAAATGTTTCCTCACTGTTTCCCTGTCCTTGTCCAGCAGCTCAGACATCCATAACAGCCAGGTTGTACAGCACATCATCAGCGTATCTATCCACTGAAAGTGAAAGCAGTGCATTGATGTTTCATTTTGGTTAATAAGTTTTGGTACAATTTTATTCATATGTGGCCTCTAGCAGAAATGTAAGACAACATTAAAGTGAAAGCTGGGCTCTCTTTATTTAAATGTGCACAAAGGATTTCTGTCCCTAAAATGAATGAATAATAGAGTTCTCAATACCAAGCCCAAACTTATACCAAAATTCTGTTTCAGTTCTTTTTGCTGTTTTTCTTACAGCATTTCTGAAGTGCAGGGATTGTTATCTGAAGGGCTTGCCTATGGAGTAACACACAACCTAGTAAAGACAATGATTACCCTGGAGGTTGGTGAGGAACCTGTAAAATAGGTCAAATATATGAAAACCATCATTTTTGCTTTTACTTTGAAATAATATTACAACATGTTTAAGATCAACTTAAGCAACTCACAGTAAGTGGTGGGTATGGTCGACACATCTGACCAGCCACTTAATCAAAATGCTATGTAAAGGGATGGTTCAGGATTTCTGAAGTTGGGTTGTCTGATGTACTCAACCATAGTCAGTCTACAGTATAATGGGACAGAAAAGAAAAAAGAAATGTAGTCTGTGTACACTATATTCACAGTATTTTCACCACTTCACCTTGTCATCAGTCAGTCTTTTAGGACAGAAAACTGTATAAGTTATACTACTTCCATTTTGAATCTCTAGTAGTTACTGTACCAAGAACGTAAGAAATTTGCACACAAACATAGCAGTGGATTTATGACTGCTCATCACTGGTGCATCCCATTGATGCTGTACACTGGCTCATACATGCAGTAGTGGTCGGTGATTTAGTTTGGGGCAACCAAAAAGAAATCCATGTTATATTTAATTACTTTTAATATCAATAGCAACATGGGCAACCAAAGGTTTTGGATATTAGCCTGGATGGAAGCCTGGATTAGCCTTATGGAAGTTGATACTTGATACTATATATTTTTATTTATCACTTTATTTTATTTCTTTTCTTTTTTTAACCTGCCTTCAGTGTTTCCGGACTGCAAATGGTAAGATAACATTTCCGCAGTTTGTGCTGAGATTTTTTTTTTTTTTTTTTATTATTAACTGGTGGGGAGGGGTTGAGGTTGTGGGTGGGGAGGGTGGGCTGATTGATTGATGGACCTGCTTTGTAATGAAAAAAATGGAAATCTCACTGTCTTCAATATGGGACCTTTAAAATCAGGTCACCAGATGCAGCTGGGGCTATTTATTCTCTGAATGTTTGCACTACATGAGCTCTTGACAGGTGCCTTTCAAACATGAAGATGGACGTGTAAAAGAGACATCTGGTTGTTAGAAATGGAAGGTTAGGTTAACTAACTGGTAAAAGAGTTAATTACATAAGGAGCCACAATGAACTACATGACAGAGATGTTCAATCACTGTCACATATAGAAAGAGGACTGACATAACAACACTCATTTTTCAAGCATCACTTGAGGTTTATTTTCCAGAGAGGTGTGCCAGTCGTCAGTGTATCAGGCACATTCTGCTCTTCAACTCACATCAACCTCATCTGCTGGAGAAAGGTTATCTGTCCCCCTGTTAGCCGGAGAGAGTGGCGTGTGATAGACTCCAGGTTCCCTGAACCTCTACTCAGGCCTGGAGATGTTGGCATGTGGTCAAGTCAAGTCAGTCAACCTGTTTCCATCAAAATGATAATCAATGGTGTCAGAGACGTCTTTGGTGTCCCTCAGTGCTCTCTGCTGTCGTACACAGTCACCCTGACGACCGTATTGTTACGTGACCAGCAGTAACACCGCACCATGGTTCACAACCGAACTTCGCTACAAGCAGTTACATAGAAACGGTCGGCATGTCGCACCTGCAAGACATGTAACCAATTACTTCCTCAGCACGGCAGTCAAGAACACATTATCTTGTATGTTCGTTCAAAGCTGTCATCCTTCAACGCAATCACTTTCAATAATCTGTTTTTGTAGGCATTTGAATTTCCCTCTTTCCCTGAATTCAAAATGAATTCCCCGTTGTCTAAATTTTTACCCGGCTTATCCCCACGAGATGTTGATGAATGGTGTTTAACTTCAGAAGAATAGAAATATCTGCGTCTGCGCTGATTTATGATGTTCAGTGTTGAGCTTTTGTTTTTTAATGAAGTGCTGTAATTTACCTTTTGTTGTTCCCGTTTTCACTCAACCTGCCTCATCTGCTTCCACTTCAGTCAGTGATTTCCTGCTTAGAGCCTGAATGGCTTTCAACAAACCTCAGAGAGTGGTCGTGTGTCAACTCGTTGCTCGTGACCAGATTAAAGTTAAAGCGTGATGCTGGATAGTTTATGGGTACAATTTACTGCAGCTGGTTTTGTAAGTCATTATTCCTTCTGTTCAGTAATGAGAATGACCCAGCTAAGCTCCGCAAGCTGAAACATGTTCACACTCCAAGAGTTGCTTCTTCTTCTCAGGTATCGCAAATGTTTTCATCAGGTGGATTATATTTTAAAATTACTTTAAAAAGAAGAAAAAGAAATCTTGAAAATTTGGCTTTTTCATCTTCTTTGGAAGCACGTCTCTCTGCCCTCTTTGGACCCCTCTGTTTTAAAGTCATTTCTTAGTCCAACCTCTAAGATGCCATTTTATTCAAAATTTCAGAAATAATTCTCCCGACTCCGTATTCTCAAACTCTTTTCAACTGATTTCTGTACAGGGCTGAGACAGCTCCGGTCAGGGTCAACAATGGCTTACTGCTTGCCACCCACACAGGCATGTACTGTGCTCTTCCTCCTCCTCCTCTTCTTGTGCTCTTCTCTTTTTGTGGAGTCCCCCAGAGGTTTATACCATAAATCATTTACCATATACATTCTACCCCCGGACCAAGATCATGCAAAGCCACAATACTTCTGCTCATTGCTGCTTGGAGGATACACAGCTGTGTGTCCGATGTTACCTGTATTATGTCCGGCCTCACTGCTAGAAAAGCACTGGATGTCCAAATATTTCCAGCAGTTGAATGACTCAATCAGATCAGCACAAACAGCTTTAACAATCTTGTTTTTTAACACGTACTTACATCACAAAATCAATGCTGCCCTACAGGTCACCTGTGAGTTTTTAAATTGATTTTAACATTTTTCTGTTTGGGCTGCCATGGACGCTCACCTCGTAGAGGCCCCCCCCCCCAGCCTTGAATGGTCAGACTCCTGCCTATATGTGTGATCTGCTCACTCCCTCTGAGCATGATGGCTGTTTGAGATCCTCTGACAGGGCCCTAAGACTAGTTTCAAAGTCTCGACTTGTCACGGCCTCAGCTGCGGAAATCCCTGCATGGGGAAACTCATCCTCGTCTAGATCTCTTCATAAGAAATCACTCTTATTTTATGAATCCTATAAATTATTTTTATCATGTTTTATATCAAATGTTTTGGATCTTGACTTTTATTTGCTTTAATCGTAAAGCTCTGTGTAACTTTGCTTTGAAAGGCACTATATGAATAAACAGACAACACTGTCCGTATTTCTCTGTGACTGTTTTGCCTCAAATCATCAATGCTTTTCAAGGACAAAGAATTCCTCAGTCTCCCCAACAAGTCTATCACCAAAAAAATACTGCAAATTACCCGCCTTACCTGATTTATTTCTCCAGCTTTGGTTCCTGCAGCATGCCTGCTGTTGTACCGACTTGTAACTTTAAGTATGTTTTTTCTGCTGTTTGTTTGTGCATCACTTTTTGAGGCCATTACTACTGAGTATTCCTCACACAAATGCTGTTATCAACATTTTTCATGATGACTTGTTTTTTTAGAGAAGGGAGAGATAAGGCTTAAATATTTCTCCTGTTCGTTAATCAGACCGGCCCAGCCTCTCCCCCTTTTCTCCTCGCCACAGAGGAAAAGAGAGAGGGGGGAGACAGAGTCAATAGCATCTGTAGGCTGCTTTACTGTGGTGTTGCTAATTAGTTCATCCTGATGGTTGTCATTAATCTGCCACTGCCATCATTTACAGTCGGCATGCCGCGTTGCTCGATAGCCGGGCAGTGAATGTGGGCTGCACTGCACGCCCTACACTCTAAATGCAAATTTCCTAAAGGAAAGATACGGTGGGGCTGACTGCATAACACCGATCACATTTGTGAACAGGGCTTGGCTTTGCTGTGTGGCCGTATGGGTCATCGTATTTTCCTTTTTATCGTTGTGGTGTACGGTAGTTGGTCAGAAAGTATTAGGATACTGACACATATTTCATTGTACTGACTCTGTACTCCAGCGCTTTGGATTTCAAATTAAACAAGTCCTGTGAGGGTAAAGTGCTGACTCTCCACTTCAGTTTAAGGGTGTTTACATCCACATGAGATGAAGAGCGGAGGGATCGCGGTGGTTTTTATACACAGCAGCCTCATTTTAGGGGCTAGAAAGTAATTGAACAAGTTAATATAAACTTAAAGACATCATATTTCATATTTAGTGTTAGTATGTCACAGTCAGTGTTTTTCTGAGCTCTGTGAGACTCATAGACTTCAGCAAACACTTGTCCCGTGTCCCAATTCCATACTGTATACATACTGTATGTATATGTGCAATGTACTTATCTTTATTGTATACTGTTTTGACGGTAAAATACAAGACGTCAACATACTTCATCCTTTCATACAAACAGGAAATTATTCAGTGTAGTTGCCATCTATCAAACTACATAACATCAATTAATCTTCCCGAAAGAAAACCAACACTCACTATTTAGTATTTGTTTTTTATGGAGCTGTCACTTTTTCAAAAAGTTTGAAGGAATTTGAAATGACGCAATTCATTTCTCAATTAATTCAAATAGACGGAAAAACACAAAGGCTATAGCAGAGGATAAAACGCTTGCTCTCACCACATGAATAGCATATCTGAAAATCCCTGCATATAAATCTTGTTATCTTATCGATGACTTCATTTTTTTACGAGCATGTGGCGAGGGGCCTGCTGAAGCTACGCGTGCCGAACAGTAGGCAGTCAGATGAGGTCGTACACTTGACGTTGCTGAGCTCTTCTTGATGCCTCTGCTGCCTCACTTACTGTAGGGTGGCAAACTAACATTAGTAGGTTCGTTATCATTGTTGAGTAAAACAGCCTCTGTCTTTGTGACTCTGTCGTCTATGGCGTTGATTTTAGAATACTGCTCCTTGGACAGCTTCGCTCTATAGTGTCCTCCATGTTCGTCGCTAACAACATAACATGACTAGGTTATTTTAAATTTGAATAAATTATTACAGTTGAAATCTAACCGCAAATAAAAAGTGACTACGGGTACATCAAGAACAAAAATACAGTTGTTGCTGTATTGTTTTACATGCTGCTTCTTTTGAGCACACCTGATTTTGTCACTTTTCCAGCATGGAGTCATCACATATTCACAGCCTGCCTAGAATATGCATGCAATATAGAATTGGGATGCAGATCATGTCTACCTGTCACAAGTATTATCTGGTGGTGCTGATTGTACTGCATGCTCTGATGTAGACACAGGCACATCGGCTCCTGAATCACCCGTTGTCTACAGTACGTCGGTAGAATGTCTTTGTTGAAATTTCACAGTTTAAACATATGTAAACCTGGCAACACGCTCGTCGATTACTACATTAATAATGTTGAGATCAGAGCAGGAAAAGCAGCTGCCATTGTTGTTGTTTGTTCAGAGTCTGCGGACGCATACAAAAAGCGCTAAATGAATGCCTTCTGCTGTGTAGCTACAGTATCACACACACACAAACACAGAGACGAATATTATCAGTGTTATTAAAAATCAAAAGAATTCTCGCTGGCAAACAAATATCCAGACAATCATGCACAATTTGAAATGACACAACACAGGACTCAAATTATCAGCATCACATTCACTTTTGGTGGACAATGTATAACCTCTGTGCTGAAAACTCCGGCTGGAGAGCCTTTCTGTGAGTTAAAGTAATAGCATGTCAGTGTAGGAAGATGGTCTTTCAGTTTAGTGTTTTGAGGTATTTCATGTTATACTATATCCTGCTTGTTTGACTCAGTATACGCGCCTCGAAGACATCTGATATTTCCAAGCTCCTGCACTTGGGTTCATCTTGTCTACATCTTGTACAGTGATTTTCTGGCAGGCCCACACTCTAGCCATCTTTGATGGTTGATTGTTTATGAAGCTTTCTGCCCACCAGTTCAGTTCTCCAACAAGTGAAGCAGATGTTCAAGTAGACTGAGGTCAGGCGGTCAACTTGTCCTGTCAAGAACATTATATCAACCCTTCTTCAGTGTCGTGTCTTTAGTTTTTGGACCACTGTCCTTCTACACTTTCCTAAAATGAATGCACCATGTGTAAAAAAAAAAAAAAGACTTATAAGTCCTACACACATCCAGTATGTGTGGCTTCTCTCTTGACTCCCAGCTCTGCTCCTCCAAACACCTGTTTGCACTCCCAGTCTGTTCACCTGCCTCTCATCAGCTTGCAGTATTTTAACCTTGACTCTACATGCAACCAGTGCCAGGTTGCTGTTCACCCTCTGTGGTAGCTACATTTCAAGGCCATTTCAGTTTATGCTTGTAGTGATTTTGTATCTCCGTGTTTGTGCTTCTAACTTGCCTCTCTGTATCCCAGGATCATCACTCGTCCTACTCGTCTGTCTGCCTGCCAGTGTTCCCCTGCCGGCCAGGCTGCCAGCACTTGAGCTCACCTTTTAACTAAAACACAACCTATTCATGGTGTCCTTAATTAAATGATCTTACCCTAACTTTAAGAACATGCTGCCAGTGCCTAAACTTAATCATAAAGAAGTTGCTGTGGTCACTATTTTCTCGCTGACTGGATATGTTTTACAGAAAAGGATGCATTGTCAGTGAACATTTTACTGATGTGTTTCACATCAAGATTTTTGAGATTTGCTTTATACATCACCTAAAGTTTCCTCATTATTTATGTATAAATGACATTTCTAGGAGACGGGGTTGCAATTTGAATGTAAATGCTCTCAAACCCCGAAAGTCAGCACTTTCTTCTCATTGCCATAGTTTGATTTCAGATGCAATCTGCTCCAGCAGAGCCAAAACAATAAAAGATATCATTGTCCTAATGCGTCCTGACTGCTCTGTACAGTGTGTAACACTTTCGGGACAGTCAATGTCAGACGGCTAACAAAGTGTGCTATGTGGATTTCTCCCTCCTACATCAAATTCCGATGCAATGATGGGATTGCAGGTAGCAATTCCTATGAAATATTTGCAGAAATTACAGGCAGGGTTTGGCTTGGCACTGACGACTTGGTACCAGCTGGTGTAGACACAGTGTCTGTGTGGCACGGACCTTGTCAGTACTGATGACAGTTAGGGTTGACAAGTTCCCAGAATCGGCCTGAAAGTTTCACAGCATCTGCGACTTCCTCTGTCTGTGGAGAATTTGTCATGGGTGATTGCCTTAGTGGCAGCATTAACAGACATCACTGCCCCCACCCCACCCCCAATGGCAGTATAAGCTTCCTTTGATGCAAATATTCACTGAAGGAAATCCATTTTTTTCTCACACAGACCCCATGCTGACATGTCTTGGAAAAACTAGAGAGACTTGTTCTTCCCAGGAGAGGCTCAGTTCAGGAGGGAGAGGAGAATAGACAGACATGACCTTCTTCCTCGGCGCTGCTTTGCTGTAGCCTGGGGATCCTGTCAACATAAACTGCAACAAAGACATCGGTAGCTTCAATCCAACTTTGTATTTTTATCAACACCCCGAAAAATATGTTCATCAGGGAGGTTCAGCTAAAACCATATTGAAAGTTCCCGGGTACCCTTTAATAACCATGCAACTCTGTATCCTTCTTAACATTGATCCCTGACTAGTGACTTCAGCTGTCAGGTTTATGAATTACCTTGAGAAAATATGCTGGAAATTACAAGCTAATATTTGGGAGCATTTGAGATTTGAGTCAGACGTGAAAAGTCAAAGTAAACACGTGTCGGATTGGCTTTTAAAGAAGGTTCATGGAATAATAATAATGACAGCTGTTTTTGAATCACAACAACTCAGGGCCTGAGAAATTAGACTTTGAAATTAGATTTTGCTGAAAGCTTCCACAATAAATAATAAATCTCATCTACAAATTGATGTTACATTAACCTGAATAGTTTGCCTTTTTTAGTACTCTCATATATTTTTAAATTATGTCAAATCATAGCCATATTCCCACTTCCCTAAACCCACTGATTGCCATTCTGTTCCTGTCAAATGGCAACATCCATGGCCATGAAGTGATGTTTACAGCCTGGTACAAAAAACTGTAGCTCCCTGTAGCATGATAACTGCACTGAGGAGGTTTTTGTCCTATAACTCACCAGTTTAAATGATATTAAAGCTTAAAGTTATGTATAATTCACAGCAATGCCGCTTTGACAGGTGGGTGCCTGTACAGATGGCTTGTTTGAGCAAACAGGCTTCATTCAGCCTCAAATCCACCCACGCTCCATGTCTTTGTCCATTTTTGGATTAGTGGGGAAGCAGGACCGGCGAGAGCCGCCACATTCTGAGCTTCAGAAACCTGTGGGTGACACCACCAAAACTATGTCCATGTTTTACGCAGTCTGTGGTTCCTGTCCACCAGGTGCCCTTTGACTTTTTATCTCCTGTCCCGGTCACTGTCCTATCCACAAACACCCTCCTGCCCATATCCCCAGCCGCCATTTTGTGTCAACTGTAAATTCACATACACACAATATGCAGACAACAGTGCAAAATTTGCTGTGATATGTGTCATGCTGTTTTGCTGAGTTTACCAAGTTTAAACTATTTAAGTTTTGTGAGCTTATTCTCCTCTTATGTTTGACAGTAAAAAGAGTTATATCAGGCAAATTCTGCAATTATTAATGCAACTTGAATGTGATATATCCGCTGCACTCCCCTGCCAATATTCCTGTAATTTGCCAATTATTTTTATTTTTGTTCAAACATATTCGTTTTCACAGAGGAAACAACACTGCATCACGCTCATGATTACTTCTCTCCATTTGCAGGAGGACAACAATATAAAAAAATCATTTCCATTGATATACTGCCAGTTTGTCAAAACTATTTTGTCTGTGTACCTGAGACCTGCAAGCAGAAACTTGTTAGCTGCCAGTTTTGAACTCCTGCCTGATCTTTTTGGACAAGATTCCCTGCTGCCCCTTTGAATTGTTTTCCTGTTTGGACTGCCTTTTGGCCCTTGCCTGCCTTATTGTTCCAAGCCCATGTACCTCCACACAGTAAATCCCTGAACCGTCTGTCTGCAGTTTCTGTAGCCTCACTCTCACCTAACACGCGAGCATCGATCTCACCTGCACTTGATAGCATTTTTCAGGGGTCTCTTACTTGATGCGTGCATTTTATTTGCCTGTGTTGATGTAATTTTCATTGTATTCTTTAGTGTGACACACACAGTATATATGTAATGTATATGAGTGAGGATTTCAAAGTGGGGGGTGTGCTTGCCCAGCGGGGGCTCCAAACAGTTTCAGTAGTGGTACTGGTCACTGGTAAATTGAGGACAGGTGAGGGGGCACCCTCCAAGCTTTGTCTGAGGGCCCATGATCTCAGAGTCTGATCTAAACCTTTGATCACCTGTTTAATGTTTCATAATGATGATTGATGTATCACCTTGATGATGGCTTACACCCACATGGGACTAATTAACGGTAGAAGTGCTATAAATAGCCAGAGTTGTGCGTAATGACAGCCGCTGTGACATTGTTTAAGTAGCTCACCAGTATGGATCAGTTGGTAAAATAGCGCTCCTTCTTTGCCGTCTTAAGAGCTCTAATGAGTAGTGAAGCAGGCAGAAGTATTGATGTGCAAACAAGTGATTAAAAGCATGTCTTCATTCATTTGTGGGTAACTGTGGAAGTGACTGTAAGGAAACAAAATCACAAAAAATCACGTGAATGCAGGGAGTCATTAATCTGATGAAAATAATGTCCCTGGGACACGAAAGCAGTGTGCAAATAGTTTTAAAGACATGGAAAACAACTAAAGAAGGCCTATCCTGCGACAAAAATCTTGTCCTGAGTGATCACAACTCGACTGTGATAACATAATTCGAGGCAATTTACAATTAATCAAATGAGGGCATCTTTTGGAAGCTGGATTTTTGCATTGATGAAGATTTTATCTTAGACAGGAATATGAAGGAAAGGTCTAATGTTAGAAAGGCTGATTCTTATAGTAATATGAGTAAAGACGTTCATGCTATTTGCATGTATAAACAGAATGAGGTTTGGGAACATTAGAAATATGAAATAACAAGAACAAGAGAAAGATTTTCCTCCAATTCCTCTGAAAAATCTGTCTGTAGCTTGGTTCACGCTCTCAGCTTTGATCACAATAACAATTTCTGACCAATAAAACAAGTTTGTGCGTAAAGCAAGATGCCAAAATTGCTTTAGTGTACAGAAAGTGTTATTACACAGAGAGGGGGGGGGGGTTATGTTCGGAAATTTCTAACTAGTTTCCAAGACTAAAAATGCTGAGTCGAAGAGAGGTCATCAAATTTAACCAGAACAAATGTTACCTTGTTTGGGATCCATCAGTGGATACACAGCTGCTCCACTTTCCAGCTCCAGTTCTGTCTAACTGCGGGCATAAATCCACAAACTTTCAAACTTTAAATGTATGAACAGAGTTAACATCCTGACCCCTTATAGGTGCTGCAGAGGGCCCACAGCAGGTGGCGTGGGGGCCACAGAGGAACATCCACCTCACATGCCCTTAGGAGCTAATGATTAATGCAGCACTGCCTGCTGCTCTCATCCTCACCCACACAATCAGACTATACGCTTTATGTAATGAGATAATTATTGTTCACGTAGAAAGCCCCCCACAGAAAGAATGAACTCGGTTGTATTTTAATTTGCATGCTACAGATTCCTATAACAATATGAAATTAGTTGAAGTGGCTGAAAAAAAAACTCTTGGCTGTTTGATTAATTATTAACCGTTGTTTCTGTGTAAAAAAATAATAATAATAAAACGTGTGTACAGTGTAATAAACCAACAAATAGGTTATGATATAAATCATTTTTATTATTTAAATGCTGCAAAACAATACATTTACATGCACTGAAACTATAACTTTGACGAGCATATCAGTTACATGAGATTTAAGCTGCTTCCATCCAAATGTTAACTGTATTTTGAGTAAAGAATATGCAAAGTAATGCCTTTGGTTATATATAAGCTTGATTATCAGCTCATCGAGATGAGCAACTGAGACAGAAAACATAATGGAAATGTGACATTTTGTTTGTTTCAATTATTAAGAGGAAGCCCACACATCTCTGTGGAGTGATGATGGATGCATTATAGAGTTATTAGAGCACCGCCGAGGCGGAAACAGATCATGTGAGTTAAATGTTTATGTCAGCGATTATTTGAAAAAGGTCTTTCCATCATTCTGTCTTCATCCCAAGCGGGTGTAAAATGTTTTGAGAAACTTTTCCATCAAACTTTTCTTGTGATACTTCAAAATACGTATATGTATGTATATGTGTGTGAATATTATCAACCAAAGTGACCCAAGAAACCTGCTCATGTTCTCAAAACAGTGTCTGTGCGTTGATTAGAGTGGCACAGAAGAGATGAATAAAATAAATAAATAGCAATTTCTGCAACTGAACTAGATATACATTGCGCACGTTGACATCTACATCTTATTATTAGATTCCATCTCTCACCTTATTTTTCACACTAGAAAATTGAGTTTGCCTGCGGTGCATCCATTCTCACATGTTCTTTTATAAAAACCGGTTCATAGAGGGGAACATGCTTATGCATGTCTACTGTACATCACCGTGACATTTTTTTTCCTGCTCTCCGTCAGGATAAAAACAGACATGCCCGTTTCTGACCAGCTTGTTTCATGAGCTGTCAAATCAGTGGATGGCCTCCGGCTTCAGGCGTTGCGAGTTAGTTTTCTTTTTTTAGTTAGAATTTAAAGTTACGTTAAGGACATTTCGACAGCTAATGTCATCAGTTATGCTAGCTCAGTGACTGACAGCAGCTGATGTTGCAGTCGCCTGGTGACAGCGAAAAGGACGCCACTCGAGTTTCTGCCTGAGCAGGTTTCTCAAAATAAAAGCAATGATGTGCTCCTCTAAATTTCCAAGTGCATCCTGCATGATTGAGTTTAAATCCTTTTAATGGGTTTAAATGTATAAAATGAAGTCTGTCATTTGGCAGCACTTACCTTTACCACCTGTCAGAGAGTTATATTGGATCTTCAGTTTATATAACAGGTGACATGAATGAAATGAAAGAGTACTGTTTGTTCTTTTGATGATGGAAGTGTTTTTCAGAAGCAAATCAGAGCGTTGTCAATGCACGCACGTCCACATGAACTGGGGCAAATGCAAGAAAGTCTTGCATGTAAGGGGAAACATGTGCTTGTTTCTTTAGAGTTATAGGTTTCAGCTTTCTTGCCAATTACAGTCCCACATTTACAAGCATCAACAACAACAAACTTATAGTTTGGTTCTATTTTAGAACAATGCAGGAACGAAACGAGATGATTATAATGAAGGACTACAGTTTCCTCGCGTTTTCAGTTTCTGTAATTATTGTCATCTAAAATATGTGTAGATAAACTACTCATTTCAATCTTCACGGCTATTGTTAATTCAAACAACAACAAAAAAATGCTTTTTTTTCATTCTCTGTAACCACTCACAGTTCATAAAAGCCCCCTCAGGTGCCCTTGAGCTTCATCAGCGGTACCTTTGATTGCTCCACTGGGTTGAGGACATGGGGATCACACAAATTAAATTCAGTCATGTGGTAAGACAAAGGCTGACACCATTTCATTTTAGCGGGTCGCTAATGCCACCTTCCAGGACCCATGTTCCATTTCAGAGCATTGTCTGTACTCCGGGGAGCCAAAGTCACCTCCTTTTCCAGGTTCTGCCGAACAAATGTCTCCCCAGGTAGTAAGCAACACCATGGAAATGTAATTAACCATCAAGACTGAAAGTGAAACTGCCTGTGAGAACCCTGCTGACAGCTCCATTGCATAAGTGTAGATTCTGAATGTATGGCACTAATTAATTTCACCCTACAATGGCATCTACTGTATAGAAAACTCTAAAGAGTAGGAGGTCTGAGTGACATGCGTGACCTGACTCCTTTTCCTTTCCCTGCTTTCTAAAAAAACATAAATTGGTAACAAGCAGAAACTGAAACTGTAGTGAAAACAAATATTTTCCTGCTTTTTTCCCAATTACGCTGATTAAAAATGTATTTCCTGTCACAGTATCAGAGAATGACCTCAAAAAGAAAAAGTTTCTTTGGAAAAAGTTCTTACTGTTGAACATCAACACAGAGTCGTGCATCCAGTGGCGGGACAGAAGTACATTTACTCACTTAAACACAAATATTTGGTACTTGTGACTAAGTGGTAACATCTCCTTTTGAGACGGCTTTATAATTCTGCACTACATTTCTTGTACTGTTCTTTATTTGACAGCTTAAACTACTGATTGACTGAAGAGGGTACATCGAAATCATCTGATTAACCTATAATTTCCAGTATTATTATAGAACTGCTCAACAAGACTGCTTGGACTTTGTAATGGAGTCGCTTTATTTTGTAGAGTTGTTGCTTTTATTTAAGTAAATGATCTGAATACTTCTTTCACCACTGTCTTAAAAAAAATCTAAAGCCAGTCAGTTTCCTTCTGGGGGTGTTTTGTTCTCATATTCAGGACATACTGTGTCTGAACTATCACAATTATCCCCAGAAAGTTGAGTTTGCTTTATATTATGGCTTTCCTATTTGACACATACATATTTCATAATGACTCATTATTATACAGTGTGATCATTCAGCTCCTCCTTGGCCTCTGGGTTTAGGTCCAGGGCTTTGCTCTATATCATTTGTAATGGTGGCCCTGGACTGCAGACCATTTTTTTTTGCTGCTGCTGCTCCACAAGCTATTGCTCTCTCCTGAGCTTTTAGTTCTCTCTCCACTGCTTCCACCCTCTGCCTTATCAATGGGACACAGCTGAAGTAAACATAGCGTCTTGCATATAATTTTATGGCAATCCCCCACCAGCAGTGATAAGCTTACGGAGCAGATGTAACTCATGAGCTAACTTTTTTTGATTCACCTCACTGGAGGATGCTTAACAGGATCTGTCTTAGCAAAGCTTATGTCCAGTCATTTAAACAGCATTTATAATTCATGAGGTAAACACTTTTTTTTCCCCCCAACACATACTCACGCTTCATCACATGCGAATGAGCTTAAAGCCAAGTTCCCCTGTTTGCATTGCAAATAATCCGAGTTTAACTGTAGCCGGGACACATTTTTGAGCTAAGGAGCTCCATGTTGTTCGCTACGACAGTTTAGTACTAAAGTTCAGCAAGCTGAGAGCAAAGCTAAATAAAAGATTATCATCCCGGTTTAATGGATCAATTCTGCTGAAACCATCACCGCAGGTGTGCAGAGATGACGAGAGTTTTATCTGCAGGCTTTTTCCCCGGCTTTGTTTGAGTTAAAGTGATATATGAAACCAGAAAATGAGCTATCAAGATGAGCCATGCTTTCAGGTAATGCACACTTGAGAGGACATGCTGTTAGGAAGCACTTACATCAGGGTACAAGACAATAATGGTGTTATAGGAGCATTTGTGTCACAGTGATACATTGAATTAGGCATCACAAGGTTTTTTTGTTTGTTTGTTTATTCGCCTTTTGCAATTGTTCATTCATTACTCCATGAAGAGACCATTTGGTGTCCATTTTCTCTGCAGTCTCATGCTCAGAAGCACAGCATCAATTGAGCTGACAATAAAAACGGCCTAGTGTATGATCTAATTTGACACAGGACTTGCTCATGATTATGCCCAGCACAATGTTGTACCTTTCAAAATAAAAAGCAGTAATAAGAAGCTGGTACATTGCCTGTAGATAGTTTTTTTTTTTTTGGCTGTTGATGCATTGTCCAGTATGGCAAGAGATCTATGATCAACATTAATATTGCAGATCGCCCCAGCAACAGAAGCAAAATGTGGGCTGTGAACATTATTATTCTCTCCATAAGGTTATCCTGAAGCTCATGGGCGGACTTTTTAGCAGGCAAGACAAGAAAACTATGATTTTTAACTGGAGTGGCAGCGAGCAGAGTATTGTCAGTTTAAATAGACAACCTAACTGCAACATAGGCCCGTATGCTGAAGTGTGTCATGTATGAGTGCCACAGTGCAACCTGAGTTATACTTGAACTTTCATTTCCTCGGATACCCTGTGTCACAAATACAGAGTTTAAAAATGAATCTTCTTAAGAAGTTTGCTCCCTAAAGTTGTTTGTGTTATTATTGGGACTCCTAAATTTGAAGATTTTTTTTGTCCACTTTGACACTCACTATTGATTTCACAACTCAGGTATCCTTCAAAAGTAAACAAGTCTAAAACATTTATGAACAATTTCACAGTGTCTGATTATAAAACAAAAAAGTGCTGACAGTAAATTTAGCCCAAAGTATAAAACAATACTTTATTACAGACTTGGAACAAAGGTTAGACTACTTGTTCTCTCTTATACTCTGGCATTATTAAACCCGCTACTAAATATTAGCATGTTAGCATTGAGCATATTAGCATGCTGGCATTAGCATTTAGCTCAAGAGCTACGCGAAGCCACTAGAATGGCTGCAGACCCATTTATGCCCGTTGCAATGTCTCCAGCACAAGGTTGCACATGCCTCTCACACAAAGATACAAAGTTGGTGCAAGGATTGGTCACGCATATCTGATATCCAATGCACACATTTATTTTTCTTATTTCAAAAAGGACACGTTTGAAGAAAGCCTGGCTGAGTACTGTTGGGCTCCCTGCCTCTGCAACACTTACTTCAGAATCCACCGGCATAAACAGCAATTGATGGACAGCAATTTTGATTTGTAGGTAAACAACAATAATTGTAGTACACAAATGCAATGTCTGGTAGTAGGTTAGTTATACTACTACTACTACAGCACTACTGTTTCCAGGCAACCAATGACAGAAAAACACATTCACAGAATATTTTGTTTCTCCATCCCCTGGCATTTTGAAGTATACTACCACAAACAAGGCCCGTAGCTCTGTGGAGGATGGCCATGGTCTCTCGTGCAATTATTTAAAAAAAAAAAAAAAAAAAGATTTTAGTGTTGTTATTTGATGAAGGTTATCAAAACAGAAAAAGTAATTCGTCGACGTGTGCCTTGCAAAAGAATCGAGCAGCAATTGATTCAAAACCGACAGTGCCGTGGATCACACATGCACGGCACGGTGGAAAGATTGCTATCATTCAGGAAAACATCAGCCTCTAACACCCAAGCGGCTACAATTTCTAATAGATATGCTGGTATGTATGTCTTTACATACTGATCTCGCCCTGTGTAACGTACCTCAGGGCATTGCTGGTTGTAATGAAAAATCAGCACTTGCAGTCAAGGACTAGTCCGTGACAGAGGTTGAGTTTGTTTTCATTCTATTACCATTTTTATTACTATTTATGTGTTTCTGTTATTCTCCTGTATCTATTATGCATTATTTAATTTCCCCCAGTGTGCGAGAGCTATGTTATGAAGTGGATTTGTTGTCGAGCATGAACCTCGATTGTCTCTGAACTCATGATTGAATACAACATGAGCATTTAGAGTGAAAGGATGACGGCGTAAATTAAAAATTTAACATGCAAGCGGCAGGAAAATATACTCAACTCATAGCTACAGTACATGTGGCTGCAGACGGAGTGCCTGTTTGAAAATCACCCACCCCCACAAAACCACACACTAATGTAAACGGAGAAGCATGTGCAGAGTTAAAGACTGAAGCAGCCCCAGAGTCTGTACTGAGGTCAAGCCTATTTAAGGAGCAGACAGCCTGACTCCTGCAGGGACCAAGCAGAGGAAATGACAGACTAACACATAGACGAAGAGAGGATGCACACTGTAAGAAAAGGAGGAGAGAGCAGTTGGTTAAAGCTGAACTCTCATCACCCACACAACCAGACTCGAGGAATCTCCTATTTGTATCATTCCGTGAACAGTCGTGGTGGTGTCTGCCCTGTTTATACACGCACACACACACACACACACACGGACATGGAGTACAGATGTGGTGAGCGCGTATGTGTGAGGGGGAGTGTGTATGTTTGTGTGTGTTTATCTGAGTGTAAGTGAGAAACAGAGGGTGGAAAAATTGGAGTGAAAGCGAGGGAGTGAGTCACAGAGTTTATACAGAGTTCAAACCAAAAGAAAGTAATGATTCCCTCTCAGACAGTGTAGTCCCGATATTTTACTTCCTTTATCTGTGTGTGTGTGTGTAAGCTTGTGTGTCTGTGCTTGCATTTCTATCTATGTGAGGATTGTATAAGTTTTAGACCTTGAGAATGAAGACATATTTGTAAACTGGGGACGTTTTTTTTCCCATTCTTCATGCGACATGACAAGTATATTTGTACTATTTGTACCATTTATACATGGAGGTAGCAGAGTTCTATGTACATCTTAACGGGAGTTAAAATAATGAATGATAAATGTGCAGAGTTTGTGAAATGTACACACACAAACAGAGGTTCGTGAGAGCTTGAGAGCAGCGGCTGTGAACAACAAAAGACCCGAGAAAGATCTGTAGAGCTGAGGGTAACACTCGGGTGGGGTGATACTTCTTTCGCGCTTTCATCACTCCAAGTGATCATATGGGGTTAATTTTCCTGATACTAAAAGTGCAAAGACCTGCGGGATCTCAAACCATCCGACAAAAACTGCAACCCACAACATGGCGACAGTCTAATGTGAAATAGAGAAAAAAGACACAGCTTCAGAGTGGCTGTTACTGCTGTGTTTTGGTTTCCTTTTCTTGGTTTGCTGCAGTTTTCCTTTGCACTTCACTTTAATGTTACCTGCTTTAGATTCAGGGTTACAGACTAGGGAAAACATTATGCCAGCGAGAGTCCTCGAAAGCACACATGTAGAAACGTGTGTGTTAAAACGAGCAGATTCTCACATGTTGCCAGCTTGACGTCCTCTGCTGTGATTTGTACAAAAAAAGGTGATATTTTACAAAACTGCAAGCCTCACAAGATGTTTCTTTCATGGATTCAGTCCATAATTACAACATGGCATAACCAACAGACAAACTGTCATCTTACTGTTGGCTTTTGTTTGTTTTGGTCCTTTGGATTGATGACACTGTGCACTACAACATTTTCAACAGGACAAACAGTATTTGACAGCTAAAAAGCTGTAAATGGTTTGTTTAAAACGGATCTGTATTGAGATTTATTGCCTGCCTTAACAGGAGCCCGTGAAAATTGTTTCGGACAATTTGCATCTCAGAAATAAGGCAGTATTTACATGTCAGCTGTCAGACAGGCGGAGAGACAGCAGCTCTTTCCTTCTTTTAAGCAAACGAATGTACAAACAAGACATCGTGTGTTACATCTTCTTTCTCTCCTCCAGCTTGTGATATCGCATGCTACTCACAGATGTTTTCGCTTTCAAGGTGGTTTGAAGGTGGGAAAAACAGACACTTCGTCAGATGAAAATTATGTTGGTCTGACACTCGAATTTCACTCTGGTGTAAACTTTAAACCTCAGCTCGCAGAGAAGAGAAGAGCTGGTGAAAATAGCGATGAAACTCGGTGAGTAGATAAACACCGTGTGTCCTGTTAAGCCTGTTCAATAATCTGCTTGTGCAAAATTCAGTGTAAAAAGTTCCACATAAAAACTACTTCCTTATTACTTTAAAGTGAAGCTTATCACACCAGGAGAACACTGTGTTTGTGTGATTTCTCAAAGTACAGTATTCATTTTAATTAATGATTGAGAAAGAAATCAGAATTTTAAATTTAATTCATTAATTGAGTTGGAATTGTTTAAATCAAATCATAGAAATGCAACAGGCGATGGTGTATTCTTATTCTACAGCATCATTTATTATAAATAAACAACCTGTTAATGTTGGTACAGAGTATAACACTAATAAGGAATCAATCGAATTAGCAAGCAAAGTGGAATATGAGGAAGAGACGGTGCTTCTAGATTATATATACAACTTTTGGATCATCCATCTGACCGCTGAAAGATTCTGTACTACGTTCATTTAGGTTCATTTAGGCAGGTGGAAAAATGACATTTGCACCAGATGACTGCCTGAAAATATGGGTCAGAGTGCTTTCCCAAGTATGTACCATTTGTGACACGTGAGACTACAAACATTCAAATCATAAACTTCACATATTTATCTGATTATTTATTATTTGTCTTGCAACATGAGCATTTAAGTCTTACATTGTCTACGAATCTAAGTAGGTTACATTTAGCCACACTAGCTGCATGGATAGAAATATTCAGTCAGTCGGACTAGTTTTAAATATTTTGAGAAATGTTACGCTCACTGCTGAGCTCCAACCTCACGATGTGGCCATTTATAAGCTTGATTTATACTTGATGCAAGGGGAGGTCAGAAGGCATCAGAGGGTTTTCAGTTAAATGGGTTGGGTTATTGAAATAAATTGCCACAATGTTGTATTCACAGTTCTTGTGGTCCACAAGTAGCCGCATTGTGTAGTCAGACTTTTGAGGAGACGTCTGCTACAGCACAATCCCTTATTCCAGCTTTAGTCTTGTATTATTTATCCAGTAAGTAGTATAGTACATGTAGATGTCATAACTGACTACATGCTGATTTTTGTATTCCTTGTTTAATTGTTGCAGTATGTCATGTAAGATTGAGGGGAGAAGGTTTCATTTTGTGTTACTTTGCTTCTCTCTAACAGACTTTACGTCATTTATTCAGATTGTGACTTAATTGCATTTGCATTGTAAATTATAGAGTTGTTTTTCACCCATAAATGTTTTATTTTCTGGTCCTCATCCGTGCGCTCTCCCTCTCAGTCATTAGTGACACAATGACCCTTTAGCTACCAGCCCCTCTAACCATTAAAAGCTCTGTGGTTTCACTCCACCTTCTCTGTGGATTAGCGCACATGGCGGTGAATTATGCAGGAGCATGAAGCTCCTGTGTTTGCCTAAGAGGAGTGCTCGCCTCCCTCTCTGTGAAGTATTGCAGATAGCTATGGAAATGAATGCAAGGACATGGAGCTACACTGTGACTCTTGTCTTGAAGAAACGCAGTTTGAGGCCTGGACGAGTAAAGCGCTAATAATCTCAGCATTCATTCCTCTCCACTATAATAACACCATTTCCTCTCCCTCAGTCTCTACATTAATTTGCATTCTTCTCTTTTGTCGGCTTTTGTCGAGGATCATTCTGGCTCCTAATGGAGCTCTGTAATTAAGACAGAGAAATCAGTGTGCTTATTGATACACTAGTGTTATCATAGTTGTTTCGATAAATGGCCAATAAAGCTGAAGTAAAAGCTCATTTGTTTATTTGTGCTCCTGCCAGCATAGCACAAAAAAATTGCGAAATCATAGGTCAAACAACATATTTTTCAGCGTGATAGAAAGACAAGGCAGGCAGGTTATTAAAGACAGATACTGAGTAAATAAATGCTGCACGTCTTTATTTTCATCTCTAAATAAAAAGGAAAATAGCCTTAATAATGAGATGAGAAAAGGGCTTTGTTATTCCTCGGAGGGCTGGGAATCCATCAAATGACTTCTCCCCAGTGTGCATCAGCCTCTGTCTGGAGTCCCAGAGCTGCTGCTGGAACCAGAACAAAACATCCGTTTACTCCAATCACACACCCAGAAGATACAGAAACGTGTCGACACACTAAACCAAGCATATTACTGAAATCTCAGCTACAAATGCCATCACATGGACACGAACGCAGGCGGTGATTTAGGTGCGTCCCACTTAACCCGCCTCCAAGATCAGAAGCACCGTGACACTGATTCGTACTGTCACCTCTGACAGCTCCTGCAAGCTTTACTTTGATATCCACCACAAAAAAAAAAGAATTTAGAACAATTGTAAGGATGCTTGAGTCAGTCATCTTTGCAAATCAACCTGCAATATGTTTTTTAAAATACATTTTTAAGCCTGAGCCTGAAGAAGTTGTTGCCTCAGGTTGTCAGTCATCTTCAGCAGCAACATTAGCCGAAGTGACGCCAATGTGTCAGCATCATGGCGCTCATATTGTGTTTATATAGTCGACAAATACAAGAGCATGAAATCAAGTACATAAATGAAAGTAAGGCAAAAAAAAAAAAGAATAAGAATAATGTCTTCACCCTGAAGTTAGTTTGGCTTTGCTTTGGCCTCTGCTCCTTCTCAGAGCCTCCAGCTGCTTTCCGCTGCGATGTGTCCAGTAAAGACTGATGTTAGTGGACTCTGTGTTCTCCCTGCAGGCAGAGAGGCAGGCATAGACGTAGCCATGTGAGTCCAGAGCATGATCCTTTTTTGATGCCTACTTAATATTTGACCCTGAAGTATGGCATCCCTGGGGTCTGGACTACTGCAAGAGGGTTGGTGTTTAGTTGAAGACGTCACGGGAGGGAGACTGGACGGCACCTGAGTGCATTAATATCTTTATTCTTCTCTGTGAGGAAATGGATGTAGTACATTTAAAAAAAAAAAAAGAGACTGCAAACTTGTATGCTGCCATGTTTGAAAGTGTGAGCAGGATTAGTGTGTATGTGTGTTTTGTGTATTTTGAACGGGCGGCAGAGGGACACAACTCTACTGTTGCAGCTTTCGGCAACATCTGATGAACCTAGCAACAACCTACACCAACCCACCCAACAGAATGGTTGCCACCAGGCTAGAAAATAAAATAATATGATGCAGAATGAATAAAACTAAAGGATGCTTATATAACTACAGGGTGCTATAATGTCGTGGTAATTGAACTTTGCACGCATTGTCTCTGCTGCATTTTTCCTCATCACCCTCTGTCACACCCCAAACAACAGTGCATTGATTTTGAGCTAAAATAGGTCATCAGTAGGCAAGATAATGACTCTGTCATCACACCTCCCAGCAATCAGCAGTGCATGAGGGGTCTATCTGTATTTTTGCACTGCGGTAAGTAACTATACTTGAAGACCAAAATTAACTGAAAGTGTTTTGTTTAATTCATTTGTTATGCTCCCTGCCTGTCTTACTTTCAGTCAGCAATCCGTGAAGTCTAAATTAACAGGTGGGTTGTGGCTTAAAGCGGGGGGGGGGGCTGCAATATGACAGCAGGGTAAGCTAAATCAACATGGTGTATTGACTGAGGGTTTGGTGTATTATCCTAGTATTGAATGAGTGTTAGTGGGGCTGCCTGCGTATTATTTGAGTCACTGTAGGCGTCAGTGTATTTTTGAGTTATATTTCTTTGTTACAGATTTCTTTGTTTTTGTTTGTCTGCCAAATTTTGATTATGTGGAATGTCCTCTATGTTAAATCATTTTGAAGTCCTGTGCATTCCTTTTTCTTCAGGCAGAATGTTTTATATTATTTATTATCAGCGTGGTTTGATGTTTAATTTGTGAAATATGTCGGTATTAATTTAGCATGCACTTTAATCAGAGAGCTTAGAGATAATGTGACTAGGAATTATGTGCAGTTGTACAACAGAAATAAACAAGCTCTGGCATGAGCAAGACGCTAACTTTGGTCTTCTCTCTCTGTCGGTTCACAGATAAACTGTTTATATATTGGCTACACGGTTCTTCTGAGTCTGTGTAACCCTTGCTGCCGGTCCAGATTTCCCCTAGGTCTTTGCCCATTTCGGAGTAAAGCACTGCCAAAGATGGCGATGGTCAGAGCCAACCACACTCGCCCGGCTCTTCAGAAACATATGCAGAGACTACTTTTTTAGAAGTTTATTTATACAGTCTATGGGTGCGAGTGTGGCAACAAACAGCAGATGAAAAACTTTTAGTTCAAGACATCTCGCATGCAGAAAATGTAATTTATATTCCTGAACTGAAGTTGGGAGTTAAATTCACCCAGTTCACTGAAAAGAGGAAACAGTTGTGGAGCTGTCTCATTTCATTGTAAACTTGTAAACGTATTTTTTTCTCTTTTTTCCCCAAGAGAGGCATAAAGCGGTGTCACACCTCTACATTTCACTCCGCTGGGACTTTGGCTGACTGCCATCTGGTGTGAGCTTTATGACATCCCTTCCTCATTTTAAGTAACAACCAAAGATGATTGCTGTCACATAGTCTGCAAAACGATAAAGTCGAGTAAGAAATACAACTTCCTCCTCGCTCTGACTGACAGTGTGGCTACTCGTTCTGGTCCTGCTGTCTGAAGCGCTGTGTTAAATTATGCCAAGAGGAATTAAAAGCCAAGCCTGCGTTCGTCATGAACACAAGCAGTCATCGCCATGTCTGCTGCAGTGTAAACATGCTTAAGCAGCAGAATCTACACGACGAAACAGAGCGGCGAAACTTTGCCAGGGCAAAATCCCAACAGAGTGCAGCAGAAAGAGAAATCCTGCTGCCAAACATTTGTTGTGTCTGTGATCACTTGGACTAACTCGCAGAATGCTGTCCTCCTCCTTTCCTCTCTCAAAAACAGCTGCTGCAATGTGAAATTCAGAATTGTTAACCTGTAATTACGCTGCTAATCTCGGGCGGGCTGAGCCCACCGTGTAGTTCATGGTTTGAAGACAGACATCACATGAGTACGGGGTAGTATTTAAGCTTTCTCGAGCTTTTTCAAAGCATACCATCACTGTCATCGGCATCATCCTCGCTCGCCGTCATCAGTCGTGACATTTTTTTGTCCTTGCCTCGGCTTCAAGACGGAGATTAGTGCTGAAACAATTAGACAACTCAATTATTAACCCAATTAGAAAATTAATTATCCACACATATCTTCGAACAGACTAATTGTTTTAGACATTCATCAGGACAGAATGGCAAACATCCAGCTGCTCAGATGTGAGAAACTTTTGCAACTTTTGTTCTTCACTTCATATTGTACATTAAAGGAATAGTTCACCATTTGGAGCAAATGCATTTATTATGAGACTTGTAATAAGGTAAAAACAGCCATAGGTTTCCAAAGAGCTCAAAATCTGTGGTACTGGCCACTATCATCTTGGTAGTCCTGCCTATTTCGCCTCCTCCCTAATTTAAAAATGGACGTGGATCATGGCTGGTCGCATGGCTGCCATCTGTAACGGCACCACCTGTCAATCAAAGCAGCCACGCTGTTAATTATGCATAACTGTAAGTATCGTTTTTTTAGATATAAATTATGCATGCTCTGCAGCCAGGAACTGTAGTTGTTTTGGTACTTCCACCTATAGGCTTTACTTCACAGTCACTTGGGTAAATATTAAGATACAGCCGGTTGACTTAGCTCAGAGAGCAGAGTGGCTTGAGTTGGCTAAAGTATTGATCTTTTCAAACTATTAATTTTAATATCTTTTTTTGCAAGATGCTGTAACAAAAAAAGCAATTAAAAGATCATTTTTCTACAATTTTCTAACATTTCAGAGGCAATTAACTAAACGACAGTGGACTGATTAATCAATAATGAAAAGAATCGTTAGTTGCAGTCCGACTGAGCAGTTACACACTGTAAATGTGTGCGTGTACAGAACTTGTAGCTGCACTCCTCAGTGGTTTACTGCACCACGACAACATCATCATCTGCGCTGTTTCTCTTTGAGAGAAGAGAAAATCTGAGAAAAGCTCCCTCATTGCTCCAAGGGCGAAAATACTTATGAGCAAGCCGTTTAGCAGTCATGGACTGACACGCACACAGCTGGGGGCAGAGAGTGGGCACAGATTAGGGGGCCTGGGAGGGCACAACCTTTGTCTTGTTAATTTGTCCAGAAGCGCTGACACAGCAAACTCCCGTAAGTTTAGTGGAACTGATTTAGACACTGGCCTCACTTACACAGTGACTTACCAACTTTCACACAGAGAAGGTAAGAAAATAGCAAGTATTTCTCTTTAAATGTCCAATCTGAAGTTTAAAGAACAATTTAGGGAGCTAGATTTGTTACGTATCAGCGATACAGTTTATCCCGTGTGTGGGGGCTCAGATCCGCTACATAGAGAATCTTCCATTTTCATTTGAGACACTTTACATCCATATTGACGGAACACTGTAGGACTCAAAACCTTGTCATCGCATTCTGTTCAAAGATCGAGCACTAGGTTTGAAACGCACCTCCCAAACATCCTTAAAGCTGAAAGTCAGCGCTTTAACCTCATTGGTATTGTTTCAAATCCAATGTGCTGCGTTCGAAAGACCAAAAACAATGGAAAATGCGCCACTGTCCAAACACTCGCACTCCGCCCTGCAGGTGATAATAATGTATAAAGGGTAATATTTAAGGCTTTTTTTTTTCTTGATTTCCAAATGCTGTAACATTTCGCTCCACCACAGGTGTGGAAAAGGACATCTCATAATCTTTTTTTCTCTCTCTTTGTGGAACAACTGTGCTAAATTCAACCAATTTTCCCTCAATAAACAGCATAAGACAGATGGAGTGCTTTCATCCAGTCAGCAAATCATGTTGGGCAAGATTGATGTTCTCTCGCTTTCTCTCTCGCTCTCTCACTCACACACACACACACACACATACATTCCCTCTCTCATCTCTTTGAGATCACTGCGATTGTTTGTTGGGTGTGTGTGTGTGTGTGTGTGTGTCAAGTGTGGCAACGCACTGGCAAATTGGCAATACTATGAGAACTCTATTCCACAGCCTTCCTCTAATCATCACATTGTTAAGACACAAAAAACATATATTGACCACATAAAATACACTGTTTGAGATAAGCCGTCACCGCCCCGCTTATTGCAGTTGTAAATCACACTGCCATTACTACTGTATGAACCGTTTAACCAATCGAGAGAAAATAGATCGTGACATTGAGGTTTGCGAAAGCAAAACAGAAAGGTGTGAAATTAGTGCCTGATGCAAAATATTGCAATGCGATAAGGACACTTCTGCTTCACTAAAGCCCTGTCCTCATCTCTTTTTCTTTGCCTTAAAATTAGAACAACTGTCTGCGGATTTCATAACCGATTTCCAAAGATCCTGCACTATCCATCCGGTGATAGCAAGTATTCCATGTAATTGGTGTAAAATTCTTCTTGTTCCATTGTATTTTGGTGACAGCTTGTCGATGATCCCCGAGGCTTCCTCCTTTGGCTGCAGGCATTTGTGATCCACACTAGTCTTCCATATCGTGGGTTTCGCAGTGAATTCTGTTGAGGTCAAAACTCTTCTGCTGTCAGTTGTGCACTGGTTGTATTTTTCTGGTAATATAAAACTTAACAGTCCATAGAGAGTTTTAGACAAAACACAGGAACATCACCGGAAAAAAGGCAAGCCGCAGAAAAAGAGCAGCAGTTTTTTTTACACAGAAACAAGCATCTACATAAAACATGGCTGCCATTTCTCCCTTTGATCTAAACATGGATTATTAAAGGGGATGATTTGTTGTCTGTTTCAACACACTGCCCTGTGAAACCATAAAAAAAACTGTCATGTTGTATTGTCTCCTACAGCTCAATCCAAACAATTAAACCAGCTATTTTCTGACCAACTGTGTCACGCAATGAAGATTATACTGCGGGTTCAACAGATGGCAGAGGGCTGGTCATAATAGGTCATAAAGTCAAGGCTTAAGGGAAATATTTGTAAATATTTGCAGTGGTATGATTAATAGCAATATGGATGTATGTGTAAAGTGCATGCTGTATTTAAAATACATTGAGACCAACCATCACGTGTGACTTATTAGACTTACTGTGAGTGGTGCGAGTGACCCCTGCAGGTCACTAAAACTACATCAAGCCATTTGTTATTTAGCAAGATATCAGTATGAAATCACTCACTTCCAAATACAAACACACACACACACACACACACACACACACACACACACACACACAGAAAGTCACAAGAATTCTACTATTTAAAACAGGAAACAAAAGCTGACTCTTTCCCTGAGGGAGACAATTAGCAGAAGCACGATCATCCGTTTCATCTCAGAAGAATCTCCGCTTAATCTCCGCAGTATTTTCCACTGGTTCCTCTGCTGTGGCTTAATTCGCATTCTGAGCAGTGCGGATCTATCGCTGGCTGGCTTTCTTGTGAACACTTCAGTATGGATCTGGGGTTTTTTTTGTTTTTTTTTGACTGACTTTGTACTTTGGAAGGTCACCTGCAGGTTGAGTCCAGCAATATTTAGAAAAGAAAACCACGGTTAACCTGAATTCATTCTTACGCTGCATTATGAGGGTGTTTTTAAGCTGGCAGCTAAAACACAAAAGCACTGTGCGACGGTAATTTGGCCGTGTAATGCTTTGACTTGTGACTGTAGTTAAAATAGACTTTTGACTGAAATGTGAAATTATGTCGACTGTCACATCTCCTTATGTAAGAGGCATACATAAGCACAATTTTGCCGTACTTGTACTTCACTTAAATATATCCAATTTATGCTGCCCATTTGAAATGTGAAATATTGTACTCGGCACATCGCTACATTTACATAATTGCTATAATTACTGTCATTTTACATACAAAAGATCGTGATGGTTTGTTTTAGGCCCCACATACCCTCAAAGGTGATTTTATGTTGTTGTTCAGACCTCTTCATGTTGGAGTTGTTGAAGCTCTGCAGGGATTTACTTCAAGTCATCATGTACTCATGATGAAGCTGTAATCCAACAGGAGAGCCCCTGAAGTCCTGAAATAAAATGTTTAATCTTGTTGTAGAGAATAACGCGTACAGCTGTGTTATCTTGTTTGCATAATGTAAAATATATGTTTCATATATCAGGACCTTGAAGGCTCCATAATTACAATAACACTCTAAATATGGTAATATTTTAAGTGTTTTAAATACAGGACTCTTACAAGCAAAGTATTTTTACACTGTGGTATTGTTGCTTTTGCTTAACTAAAAGACCTGGGTACTTCTTGCACCACTGCTGAGGACCTGATGAAAAGTACAGGGCATCAGGTGCACATAGATTAAAGATGCACCCCCAGATTTGTGTTTAAAGACTCCAAAATCTCCAATTCCCCTCCCACTCCACTGTTTATATTTTTAAATTCTGATCTGTGTCAAATTTCAAATCTTCCAAGGGAGTGCGTGTGTAAACATGTGGATTATAAGGTCAGCAATGATACCCTCCCATGATCCAATGCTGCGCCACCACAAACACTTGAATCTGCACCACTCACAGCCTTCTACAAATTTTGTCTTTAATTTTTTAGGCCAATGCTGCTTAGATCTGAATCTTTGCCAATAGTCAGTGTTGATGTTTGCCAACACAGCATAAACCCCACAGCAAAAAGTTTTTTGTGGGGGGAAAAAAATACTGTGAAACAGCACAAATGATATTGGTGTCACGCTGGGAAAAGCACCAGTGCTCAATTCCCCCAAGCTTAGGAGAAACAGATAAAGCCAGTGAAAAGGCTTTGTGTCAAGCTCTATTAATCCATGGCTGCGCTTAAGAGCTGGCTGTTAAATCATCTGTGAGTGTGCAGTAAGGTAGCTTAGTGCTGATGTTGCACCTCATTCCACAGATGGGAAAACACTGAACCACCACAAGTGAGGCTTCATTTCCCAAACGGAGTCTCAGAAACTCAGAGACTTTGCCGCTTTTATTGTTCCAAGTTCAGCGGAGACGAAACTCTCTGCCGCACATATTTCTGTGATTTACCGGAGCAGGTAACAGCTTGCTGTTGTTGGAACGTTAAGTTCAATTAGAGTGTCATCAAATAAAATAAATACTGTAGGACTGATGAAGTTTAGCTGCACCCTTCCATGATGTTGAGCCTTGCTAGGTTTGTTGTGCAAAGAGAGCTACAAGGGACTAGAGTCAGACAGTAACAGGGAAGAGACAGGAAGAGTTTCTGTGAAGCCATAGCCTCATCTGTCTTATTCCTGTGTGCCATACAAAGACTTTGGAAGCAGAGGTATGTATAAACTAGACGTACATAAACTGGCCGATGCAATCAGTTTTTGGTGCATGGTTGCTTTTGGTACAACAAAGGCAAGGCAACAATTTTATAATTATTTTAAGCTTATAAAGTCTTCCTGGGTGGGTTGTTCCTGTCCAAATATTTACCAGACACACCCCCCACCAGAAAACTGTTCCAACGTTACTGGTGCTGTACGCCTCCATTGTTGTCCAAAATGATTTTAAACACATCAGTGATGCGCGATGTTGCAGTGAGTGGCATGTTTATTAATTATGATGAACACTCCGTGTGTGCGCTCTGTTTTAAGTCTATCCCACATAGTACCCACGTTTTTCAAAATAAAAGTACTGTCACTGTCTGATGATAAATGACGTAGAGGATGAAAAAACTCAAACACCGTAATGACACACTGCTACTGTGTGTTGAGTAAACTGTTCAGTATTTTAAATGGATTCGTGTGGATTATGACTGAAAGTGGGTGTGTGCAGGGTTTTTATTAGAAATGGTTCCAAAGATGCGTGGGTGGTTTCCTCGACTCTCCTGTTTATGTCCACCACCATTGGTAAACAGAGCTGTTTTACTATTTTAGCTTGAACTCTCATCAGTATGTCATCAAAGAGATCACAGAGCTTGTCATCGATCCTTGAATCAAAACTCAAAATGTTACTTATCCAAAGCTATCCTCTTACCGTCTCTTCTACATACATGATGTAACATCTTTTCCACAGACAAGGAGGTAGGGCAGTCCACTGGCCAAACACATTCCTTTGTTTAATACGATTGGTCACATATGGCAGATCAAACTGCTGGTATGACTAACAGACTGTTTCTATGGACTCGCACTACAGCGAGCGCATTATAGTATATCACCATCGCTTGTGCACACATTTATTAACTGATTATGTCTCTTTAATTAGGACTGGAATGCATGAATTATCTGTCAGAGAACAGAGGATTACACCTGCGGGTTGAGTATCCTGCCAAGATTTGGTCCCCGCTGCCGTTGAGGATGTCAAAAGTGAATTTCTTGTCTGACGAGCCTTCAGGACAGATAACGCACTCCAGAATTTTACCTCTTCGTGGCTATTTCACAGTGCGGTTGTTAAGAGAGAACAGTGCCTCCAGGCTCAACATTGCTTCATGCAAATAAGAGGGCAGAATTAGAATTCATAACCGCCTGTCCGTCAACAGAGATTTCACGTTCAACTCATTTGAAAGAAAATTAATGTATTTAAAAATCAATACAAAATTCTCTCAGAGGTGCTTATTCTGCCCTGTGAATCTATGAATGTGTAATTGGGATGAAACTTGCTCCCAAATTAAGAGATAAATGAGTTATATTACAATGAATTTATATGGTTTGAGATCTGTCCGTGTTTGTCTGTCAGTGAAAAGACAATTCATGTCTCTATTTAAAACTCGGTGCGCTGATATAAATAATTCATGATTTCAACAATAAAATATTGGCCCAAGTGACAATATGCTGATTCTCTGCAGCAGTTATCGCGCTCGATCTCAGTGGTCTTTATAGTCTGCATATGAAACTATCCCTCTGCTACATATTACACATTTCAAATAGGTTGTATCACGCATCAGAGTAATGTTAAATGTCAGTATGCACACATGTATATGCTGATAACGTCACACATGTTCAGCCCTCTTTATTCTCACATCGTAAAGGTGCACTGAGGCGCTCATAGGTGTTCGCGAATTAAATAATATGAGTCGCTCCTCTCTCACCTCTGCGCTGACATTTCGAGCTCTTTAAAAGGGGCAGGCTGACCCAACTCTGTGTATTTGCTGGGAATTATCCAAACTCCCAGGTTCCCTGAACTGCAATTACATCTCCCATGAGGCTTTTTACTGCATTCACATCATGCCGGCATAATGGGGAGAGCAGGAAAAACTTCTGATAGTCCAACTTTGATGATTACCCCCTTTGCTTGCTTTGCTTGAAGTCACATCAGAAAAATACAAATGCACTCTCCTAATGATCTATTGCTTGTATGATTTACTGTTTTTATGCTGTGGTGCTGAACTCTGAAGACTCTCGAAGACTGAACTTTGAAGGTATTGACGTTGACTCATGAATCTAGAGTTACAACAGTTTAACGTGACCATGTATAGGGCTGCTCAATGTGACATTTAATGTAGAAACATAAGTTATACAAGCTGTACTTTATACTTCTACCCCAATATATTTCAAAAATATTATTTTACTTTAATATTTTACTTGCTTTGTTGCTTTGTGATAGATGAAATGAATATTTAAATGCTAAAACTAGATGCCAATTTTAGGATTTAAGGGATCTGGTTGAAATTACTTGTAATATTGTGTGAAATGAGCGGTGTGTATTTGTTATATTAAAATGAGCCCTTTGTGTCTAGAGAGGGAAAAGGTATACTTTCAGTCTGTCAATAGCCCAGAATAAACAACCTAAACACTGGCAGTGACTTTTCCATTTTTTGCCTGGATGGTGAGACTGGGGGTATTCAGTTGGTTGCAGTCTACATACTCACCGGCACTAAATTCTACACCCTTGACCTTTAAGTAAATTACCTGAAACCCCCTGAAATCAGAGACACAGTAACCTTCACTAGACAGTAATTAGGGGTGATTTGTATCTGGAAAATAAATTAAATGAGAAGAGGTTGTGTGTGTGCTGATGCGGCAGCAAGAGAACAAATTAATTAATGCAATCGTGGCCATGTCAAGCATCATGTCGTCATATCAATACCAATGCCATGCATAGCATGAAAATGTTATTAGCTTAGGGGTAGATTAAACTTGAAAATCAATCATGTGAAAGGGACAAAGAAAAAAATACAAGCGCGAGGGCATCTCGAGGCATTGACATCGTAGCCGGGATATCTCCCTCCAGCTTCTTCTGTGGTTCGCCCCGGGGTTTCCTAAAAACTTGCCTCCAGGATACCCACAGATGCCACCTCTACTAAACACTACAGCTTCTCACCTTGTCCTTCAAGATGAACTTATTTTGAGTAGAGCATTAGACATCAGTATTAGAGTATATTATACTTTGATCAGTGGAAGTCTCGTCATAATCTATATTTTCCAAATATATTGACATGGTGAGCTTCTAAGCGGTTAACCGGCAGTAGCTCAGTCCACAGTGACGCAGTGTGGTTCAAGTCTAGTACAGACCACAGTGTAAGTGGGGAGCTGTGGAGCTGGAGAGGTGCCAGTTCACAGACTGGGCCGCTGCTACGTGGCAGCCCATCACTCCACCATCTCTCCACATTTGCATGTTTGTATTTTGTACCTATGTGTGTGTATTTGTAAAAGATCAAGTGAAACAGTTTCCCCATTGGAGATTAATAAATGCTTTTTTTATTCAAAGGATGAAATTACCAGCTTTTATGAGGCACCTTTCAAGTCTATTCAAGCGATTAAAAAGACAGAGTTTGGATGGAATATCACTTCTGTGGAGATAAAGACTGAAAAAAATAAATAATACAAAAAGCAGAAATCAAGTTTGTTAATTAAAAGAAAAAAAAAAGAGAATTAAAGCTTGTTTTAAAAACTAAAATTTAACTGGACTTAATATTCAACCACTACACTGGAACTCGGCCATCTTGCCTCATAGCTGATGCTTCAGTTGTCATAATAGAAAGAGCAAAGGTCTAACTAATAAAATGAATGATTGCACTATTAAATTTAGGCACGCCAGTTGCCAGCAAATGCAGACAGTTATTAATGTAATTAGTTACACCTGCATTCTACAAGTTGGGTAACACTATGTGAATAGTCCACCTAAAACTTTGATAATTCAACAGTTTGACAAATGAAACCATTTTCTGGTATAACATACACCGTCAGAATCAGAATCAGGATTATTGCCAAGCAGGTTTTCACATACAAGGAATTTGTCTTTGTGTTTTTGGTGCCTAACAAACATTAATTTAAAATATAAGGAAGATAATCAAGCAATGAAATATGTGCACAATGTGTCTTGAGAAGAGCTGTACAGCTTGTGGAGGTATGTGCAAATATTCGCCAGCTAGTGTGCAAACGTTCACAGTATGCAGAACGTTTAAAATGTGCAAGATATTTTTCAAGACATAGTGAAAGTAGCACCTTACATTAACGCCATCATGTAGTGTGTGGGGTGGATAGTGAGAGTCAGTGTCAGAGAGCGCCCCGGGCCTTGCTGATGAGGTCGGCGGCGGTGGCAGAGGCAGAGCCACCACACTCCAAACTTCAAAACCTCTCTTCTCTGGGTGACGTCACAGATACGATCTCATTCTTTATTCTGTCAACATGTCTCCTCTCCCAGACCGCCAACACTGGATCCCCCCAAGGCTGCATCCTTCCTCCTCTGCTCTTCTCCCTGTACACTAACAGCTGCACCTCCAGTCATCAGTATGTCAAGCTCCTGAAGTTTGCACTGACACCACCCTCATTGGACTCATCCCTCAAGGGGATTAAGTGTGCCTACAGGTGAGAGATTGGCCAGCTGGTGACCTGGTGCAGTCAGAACAATTAGAGCTCAGTGCTCTAAAGACAGTGGAGATGGTTGTGGACTTCAGAAAGAACCCAGCCCACTCCTGCCCCCATCACCCTGTGTAACTCCCCAATTGACACTGTGGAGTCTTTCTGTTTCCATCAAGAACCATCAAGAAAGCCCAGCAGAGGATGTACTTCCTGCAGCAACTGAAGAAGTTCAACCTGCCAAGGACAATTATGGTGCTCTTCTCCTCCTCCTCCATCACTGAGTCCATCCTCTCCTCGTCCATCACTATTTGGTACTCTGCTGTCACTGCCAAGGACAAGGGCAGATTGCAGCGTATCATTCAGCCTGCTGAGAGGGTGATTGGCTGCCATCTCTTTAGGACCTGTACTCCTCTAGGACCCTGAGACTTGCAGGAAAGATTGTGGATTGCTACCCCCCTGGACTCAAAGTTTTTGGGGTACGTCTCATGAATTTTCACATATACTCTTCAGATAATTGATCAAACATCTGCAGACAAAGCAAAGCAAATGAAATGTCAGAAATATGCTATAAACTATTTGTAGGCGGACCATCCAGAATAAGTGAAGTTCTGTTGCGACGGGCTCAAAGAAATGAGAAACTCTCATTTTAACAGTCTGAGAAATGCTTTTTGTTGAGTAGAGAAAAACAAACTGGAAACAGCATGCTGAATGTCTGAGAAGCTGAAAAGCTGAAAGAGTCAAACAAGGTCATTTGAAATTTGTATTCACCAAATAGATTTGAAGCATTTTTTTAGGGAAACTGCTGAGCTCCCTGGGGTTTTGAGGACAGATGTATCTGTATCATTACCGTTGTGACGGAAGGAGACTGCTGTCAGATGATGTTCCCAAGCTAAGGCATGAAAGATGAGGAAAGGAAATATTGCTCCTGCTATCAGTGTTGTGTATTTTTGAGCTGTCCTGAGTATATATTTCCTTTAAATTAACACATGGAGTTTACAGCATGCTAGCGCCTCTGTGAGGCCGTACTTAGGCACAATGGTGCATAGATCTAGATCATATCAGCACGAAACAATGCTGACGTGATATGGTGTATAATGTTTACCGTATTCATCATCTTTTTGTGTTTGTCATCGTGTTTGCTAATTATAACCGCACATAAAGTGCAGCTGAGGCTGAATATAAATATCAAAGCTTTGCAGGTTAAAAATGTGGCGCTACGCGAAAGGTTAGATGCATCAAAGTTATTAGGATTCATCCTGCGGGGACCATGAATGTCTGATCCAAATTTAATGTCAGGATTTTTCAATAAAAAGGTAACGGATGGAAAGCCTTTGTATGTTGTAGATCAGATAGTCAGCAGATCATCAATGTTATTAGAATGTATCCACTGGAGACCTTTAATATCTAGAGCAAATTTTATAGCAGTCTTTCCAATACATATTAAGCCCATAAATAAAAACTACATGATCGTGCTATCAGAGTAAAAATCAGTGGCACACATCAGTAGGATTCATCTTGTGGGTACCATGAAGGTATGTAAAGAAAAAAATTATACCCACCCAATAGTTGCTGAGATGTTGCATTTTAGAGTTAATTTTATTTATACAGCCAAATATCACAAAATTGCCTGAAGCGGCTTTACATTGCTGCTGTTAGCATTCTGGTCTCTGTCCTCTGGGAGAATCTCAGCAGCTAAAGGGATCCTCTCTGCACTGCGTTATCAAATATTCACAAGAGGGTGGGTGCATAATGAAACTAACATGTCTTACACGCTATCAATCAAAGCCTGCCTTGTTGGAAACAACAGAGATATTACTTAAGGAGCGTCTCTAATGGTACATGAAAGCATGTGGTGATTTCTATTAACGGCCGCAGGTTACTGCAGGGCAAACACATGTAAAGCACAGCCTCCTCGTTCAGACTGGCTTTCTTTTTATCTGCGTACAAACCACCTGAATGTCAGTGCATGTCTTTCATTAAAGGTCTAACTGGTGAACCACAAACAGTTTTTTTTTATTTCCCCACTGTTAATTTGTTTCCTTCAGTCACTCCACAGACATCTACCTATAGTCTGTGGCCTCGAGTAATAGAGTTTTGCATTTTCAAAACATATGACTAATCTGACCGTTACGGTTTTGATAATATGAATGATGCAGATTCTCTGAGATCGTTTAAAGTTCCAGTTTGTTCCAGAGGGAGTAGCATTTATAGAATATGTCAGATATTTATCTAAGCGGCTGTGAAGTGAAGCCAATGTGGAAGCGTCAGAATCTGCAGCTTTGGTGACTATAGCTAATTTCTCCTGTGAGAACTGTACAACTGTACTGAGTCTGATCTTCTATTTAACTCACCCGTCCAATTGATGTGATTCTTTGATTGACAGGTAGGTGCTATTTCAGGGGGCTTGTATGAGCAACCTGGGGTAATTCAGCCCACCTCAGCTCCACCCACGATCCACGTCTTCGCCCCTTTTTTTACATTTTTTTTGGCAGGACTGCAGACAGTGTCACACGCTCTGAGCTTCACAGCAGCTCTTCAGAAACCTGCAGGTATGAATTATGTTTTTGTTACCTTAAATGAGCCTGTCATAGCTACACACAGCAGGTGAATGTCACGAATGATAAACCCAGCTATAACTTCTACGAGCTGTATCCCACCTGACCTACAGTGACACCACAGGAACAGAAGCAGGAAGTAATAATAAGAACATTTACAGTGTTTTATTTCTTATTTTTGAAGGCATATTATGTATTGGTGTATATTTAATCTAAACATGTTAAGCATATATATCTTTTCAACTATTTTATGCAACTTCCCTGAATATGTAGAGCATGTTAGTGTTTGTTTTACAAATCTATTTTCCAAGTCAAACATTTTCCAGTACCTCTCTGATTTTTGGTGTGTTTGGCAACCACCAAATTTAAAATGTATTATTTCCATCTCTGCCTGGCTACCCAAGAGTACAAAAAAGACAAACTTTACTTTCTGAGTGATCATTGTTGCTCTTAAATGTATTAAATGTCATAGATTTATACTATAGTCTTTCAAAAACTTTCTCCCTGGACCCCCCCGACAGGGCTGGGACTCATTACCTCAATAAAAACAGAAGGAGAAAAAGACATCAGAGTGCAGGTTGCTATTATAGTGGGATAAAATACAACACACTTGACAGCACTGTTTGAAATGTATTGACTTTACAAACCTTAACAACTTCATGATACATTTATGAAAACTGAGCCCTGATGTGAGATCTCATAAACTATTTATATCAGATTATGTCGGCTGTGAAATACAGGAGAACGAGGTGCCAATCAACCGGGCAAGGATGTAAAATTATGGCCACTGATGCTACAGTACAGCCTAAGCCTGAGTGAGCAGAGTAAAAGGTTCCTGACGGACAATTTTTCCTTACTAAAATACATGATGGATTTTATAATAAACAGATTAAATACAGTAAATTCAAAACAACTGTGAGGTTATTGAGTTCATTTCTGCTTATTAGAAAAACATTGCATTGTATATATATCGTATTGTACACCATTACCAGCCTCAAATCCATCTTTGAGATAAACTGAACTCATAAAGCGAAATGAAAATGCCCTCATTTGAATGGAAAGAATAATTTGCCTATTAAACATCTGCACTCTCACTTTATTAAATAAATGAATGCCACAAACAAACCTTGTTTGTGTGTGAAACAGCCCATTAGCACAACTCATCATACTTGAATCATTCAGTAAGTGTGAGTAAAAATGACTTATTTATTTAGCCTTTAACACAACAATATTACATTTTCCCAAAGCAAAAATTCCCCTCAATTCACCCAAGATATCACACTGCATTGTTTTCTCGTTGTCTGTGCGCATGTGGGTTTCCTTCCACTTAATATGGTCGGGCTGCAACTTCCTATCAAAGGAGCTGCCATGGTTCTTGACCCTTGTGCTTGATTCTAGTAAAAGACTGCATCGCCTCCCACTCTCTTCTTTCAACAGAGAAAACAAGGCCTTCGTTGTTTGTTTCAGCACTCTCGCCACTTTACACTGCCTGCAGCCAATTTTCAGGAATAAATAGGAATCAAAGTGAAAGTAGTACCAACAGAGACAGGAGAAGCTTGGTGGGAGTTCCCACACAATATGGCTGTTCATTAGCCGTCTGATGAGTGTGATAATGGTTTGATATGATGGAAGCGTCTCTGTTTTGGGAAGGATCAGCAGCCAGGATTTTGCTCGTTTAAATTCGCTGGACGTCCAATCACACAGTTGTCGCGTGTAATTTATGTCTCATCTGCGTAGTATTGAATAAACTCACCTAACTCCTGTTGATGCCTGATCCATATGCCATTTTTAGGGCTGCAAGAAGCAAGCTGCAACCCGTGCAGCTGGCTTTGCTCTCTTGACAACGTTGACACCTGATGGATTACTACAGTGACGATGAATATATTGCCGTGATCATTCATCTTGCCAAATGTGACACATCAGCACAGCAAGGGCATAACTCAGGGTACATCTACTGCTGTTGACAAAAGACTTGACATTACTCAAGGGCAAACAGATTAACATCAACTCTTAGAGCCAAAACAGCCACCAATTAAGACATGATAGCCAAAAGCAACCTGCAGATGGTGTAGTTTAACGTCTTCGCTGTGACAGCAGGGGTGACATTTAGAGTTTGTTGCAAACAGGTTCACTTTCTCAAATCTATACCCTAAATAAGAAATGTTTCATGGGGAATATAAAGTGTGAAATTAAAAACTGAATGTAATATTTAACAAACGTATCAAGAATTGGAGTTATTTGAGCCTTAATGAGTAATCTTTTAATTCTTGCCTGTATCATTAGCAGCACGCAGAATACAGTGCTGCTGCTTTTAAAAATACATCATGACAAAATACTGTTGGATTATTTTTCAGTGCCTTAGAAACTGATATATGAAAACCACCAGTAGGGTAGTGCTGGTTCTTAAATATTAATATTATTATTATTGTATTATTTTCAAGATGAAATGTGGGGGAATATTTACCAGCAGTAAAAATAAATATTAGGAAGAGCTGATCGGGAGTTCCCATTTTCCATCTTCTTCTGAGTATTAGTACAGAGATATGAACTTCTGCTGTAGAAATCAGATGTTTTCTGTCTCGTTGTTACACTATTTCCACCTTTGCTGCTGAATGTCAAGAACACTGACACTCATTGATTAGGGTGTATGACAGGGTTTTATTTTATTTAAGTTTTCACTATGTACGCAAACTCTTTCTCTATTTCCATTGTTGGCTCTCTCTTTTTTTCCTTTCCCATCTTTTTCTCTTTGAAGAGTTGTTAAATGTTAAAACTTTACCACCATTACATTCATTTTCATTCCTAATAGGGACACCTGGTCACCACAGCAGAGCAGTGTCTGTTCAGAATGGGGTATTATTCAGGATTTTCTTTTGCCATCTGTGTTATCTTTTCAATAAATATGTAGTTTAACCAGGAGAAACTTCTAAAGAGAGGCATGAAGATTCATTAAATGTATATGTGTGTGTGTGTGTGTGTGTGTGTGTGTGTGTGTATACACACACACACACACACACACACACACGAGCGTCAATCTAATTAATGCTTCTATGGTAACAGTTACCTCATTGCATTGTGTGTGAATGTTGCTTTTCTCTACTTTTTGGGACTCGGTACACTTCTTTCAAACATGCTGGGAGCTGAATCTGATTCATATCATGCTCTCTATTGCAGGAGATAGTCTGTTGTATCAGCTCCCAGCATGTCAACACAGTTTTGTTGTAATTCCTTCCTTATCAAGGATAACTTCTTTGGCAATGAGTGTAATTCAGGTGTGTGTGCGCGTGTGTGTGCGTGTTTGTTTTCTGTGGTTCTGATAACATTAGACTATTGGGAGTAAATCTGTGGTGGTGCATGGCTCACTCTTTGTGTGTACGCCTGCAGAGCTCAGATTAAACTTGAATTATCGGTGTAGGGACTGCCTGCTGCTTTCTCCTCCTCAATCATAGGGGTTCATCTCTTGGTTGTTATTGCTGTTCTAGAAAAGGAACCGCCGCAGTCCACCATGTCTCTCGGGACACCTAAGAAACATATCACTCACTATACAAACTTTGGATGTCAGCTATTGAAATCTCCAGCTTATTCATTGTATTACAGTTTGGCCCTCATGACTCCGTCCATGTCCACAGTCGTCTGAGCTTTCACAGCGAGGGCTGAACGAGAGAACGTGATCATATTTGGGACTGTAGTGATGCAGAGATTAACAGAGTTGTCTCTGCGTGACATTTCCAGAAACGTCTAACGTGACAATAGCAGTGGTTTAGTTGTCTAATTATGGAACGTTCTTTCAACATTAAATCTTGAGATTTTGTCACATGTAGGTGTTGCCATGCCATCCAGTGACGTTATTATTAAGTGTTTTTTTTTTTCTTTTTTCGACTGTGCATGATTAGAAAATAATCATCCCTTTTAGGCCATGACAGCACTGTCTTCCTGGTGTATAATTATAATGACATGCTTTTCTGATTGACTGATATATTTTGTCAGTGTGCCTTTGTTCTGTGTTTAAAGATTTGTCCCGCATACATTTTTGCTTTCAGTCACACTTGTGAGTTACTTTGTGTGTTCTGCTAAAACTCAGAAAATCTTGAATACAGCCTCCACAGTTGCTATGTAGCAGTTTAAATTTACCCCGATTCATGCTTTTTGTTTTTGACGCAACGGTAGCCTACTAATAACTCAAACTAAACTGCCATTTTATTTTACTTAATTATCAGTCTGACATTGTGTTCATGTTCAGTAACAATTATTTTCACTGTTGATTAAGCTGCTGATTATGTTCTTGATTAATTGTTTGTTGGACCAACAGCCGAAACCCAAAAGAGATTACACTTACTTACACTTTCATCTCGGACATTCAGAGAACATGGTGTTTCTCATTGATAACCAGCTTAAGCAATTAATCAGTTATCAAAGTAGTTGTTGATTCCTTATCTGTTCATTGACTAATTAATTAAAAGGCTAATTATGTCGGCCATTTTCTGTTTGGGAGGCATGGTAGTGAGTGACTGTCCAGCGGAGGCTATTTTCAATTGACGCAGGAGCCGGTGGACATTTTTCACACTGATTTTCACAGTGAAATACTGAGGTCATGAGTCCCTAAATGCACCTCCCACTACAACCATGCAGAAACTGATTTTACACATTTCATGTTGTGAACTGTTTCCCAACAGGAAGGTCCCAATGTGCCTTCCGAGGCTTTCAGATTTTTTTTCTTTTGGGGAAACACTTAATACACCTATTTTGAATCTCTGAAAAACACATTGAGTTTACACAATAATTCATACTGCTGTGTGAACACATCAGCTATATTTTATGGTATCAATGTGACAACAACAAGCCCTAATGGCCTGACAGTGAGGGGCGATGTGTTTTGCCCAAGGACACTTCAGCATGCGAAAGTGGTGATCAGACTCCCAGCCCTGTGATCCATGCACAACTTCCCCAGCGATCCTTACAAAGGCGTATGAATCAAATCATTTTCTTCATGCCTAGTAGGTCACCTTTGAAGCCCTTTACATCTTTTCTTTACTCCACCTCCAGGTCACCTGCTCAGCATTTCACAGGGCCTGATAAGATAACGATTACTTCGTTCTAGTCTACCTGTATGGAAGCGCATTCATTTTGTTCATCCCCTCTCCACTTCATTCGGGTTTTTCATTTCATTTGTTATATATGTGTGAGTTCAAGGCATGAACTCTACATTCACATTTCCGCAGCACATAATGGATAGAGGAGGCCCAGTCAGACGTCGCCATTAGACAAGTCATACATCCAGGCAAACACTCAAAGCAATCACTGCACACCTACACAGGCGGTCCAAGCACTTTCTAAAAAACAGGAAACTTTGGAGATCAAGCTGACCTACAGTGTCAAAAAGCAGCTTCGGCGCAAACCTGAAAGAAACAAAAGTATTCCTTAGAAAATAATGAGTGGTGAAGTGGCGTGTTATGTAAGGATATCCTACAAGAACTTGGTGGGATGTTGGAAATATATGGCAGGGTATTAGTTTAAAACTTCTTAAATCCCATGGCAGGCAGCTCTGCGAGGACTCTATCAGGCGGCTTACTTCACAAAATGTCAGGCTTACTTCCCTCCAAAGTGTAGCTGATCACCTCACGGCTCAGACTGTAAAATGGCAAAGTGCTACTGTACTTTAAAAAGATGTCTTTTTAAGACGCATGAGGAACTACCCAAAATTTGAAGACGTACACAAAGTGTTTAAAGATCTGACTGCCTTTAATACTGCACACCCGTAAGTTGTATTATTATAATTATCTTCAGCTGCTTCTTCACAGTTTTTTAATCATTCACTCAGTCAGCATGTGCAGGTGGTGTGACTGATGTGCATACATATAGCTCATAATCCATCTGTGTATTTAGAATATTTAAAACATATCATTATCCAATTAGCAACTATATAAAAAGAAAATTCACAGAATAAGACGACTTGTATTTGTTCACTGCTGAGGCACACCGTTTAATCAGACACTCTCACCTCTTGAACGTAGCTTTATTTTCCAATCTCGCAGAGATGAGTCGTATCATAAAATTCACTTCGTCACGACAATAAAGTTGTCTTCGAGGGTCGTATACTGTACAGTTGGTAAGCCCTTTGAGGTAAATGTGTGATTTGTGTTAATACAAGTTAATACTTACTTTACATAGTGAGATTATATATATAAAAAAAAAAAACATAGGAGCTTATAAAATGATGCTTTGTTGACTGGTTTTGTCAAAATTTTTATCTACTAGGATGATTTTAAAATGTAAAAATGTAATTCCAGTTCAGTCTGAGATAAGAAATCAACAAATAACCAAATGTTAGATTCTTTGGTGACTAACTCCATTGCCTGTATGATTAAATTAAGTAAACATTGAACTAAAGAAAAGGAATATCAGACACAGACATACATAAAACATATAGTACACTAACAAATAGTGAATATGTCCTCAAGCGTTTGTTGAACAATGAGACATGCACAGGCAGAAATATTTAAAGTGTGCTCTTAACATATTCATCCAGACTCCTATCTATCCTGGCAGCTTATCCTCTTTTAAGCTTCCAGTCCGTATTTCCTCCTGAGTAAGGGCAGCATTGAATGAATTTTAGAGATCAGTACATGGATTGCACAAACTTTTCTCCACATAAAAAGATACAAATGAAATACAGCTGAAATCCAAGCAAGGAAACCCAAGGCGCTGTCGAAGGGCATCATTATTCGACTGTAGTCTCTGATACAGAGAACCGAATCTCCCACGAAGAACTTTGTCTTGGGCTTTGTTGTTTGACACGTTTTTGTTTCCTGCCTGTAAAAACTGACACAGTGTGACTGAGCATGTTTGGGATTTGGTGACTCAGTGTGACCTTCACTACGCCAAAGCCAAAGAAGCACAGAAGTGGCTGTGTCAACAATAAGCTGCACTTTTAACCTTAAGGATTACCATTGTCTGAGCTTATGTCACCACCTGCTCGCACCAGGTCAAAGAAGCAAAATGGGGGGAGCTCAAATTTACCACAATATATCAATAATGCAATATTTCTTCACTGTGACCTCAAATTCTGTATAAGCCTGATTTAGTGATGGCATTTTTTTAATTGCTGTATAAAACATAGTGTGTTTCCATTAATTATCATTAAGCAGGAGGCTCATGGAGTTTGTGGCTGTGTCATTTGAAGATATCAGTGTCTGGCTGGCGGATGTCCATATTCGCTAGCCAAACTGTTCTTGCAGTTTCTGTTTGGCTCATTACTTGATTTCATTCAAATGTCTCCTACATTCGCCGCTGAGCCTCCTTGGACCAGAGCAACAGGGTAACCAAATGTGTTATCTCTCCCACAACTGATTTAATTTGAAGCCCTGCATATTCTCTCTTGGCAGTTCCCATACAAGGCCACCAGTTTTTATTCTGGAGACATTTTAGTGGCAAGATCAAGGCTGTTTGCTCCATCAGAAAAAAACAGTACAGAGTGCAATGTATTTTGAGGGAATGGAAAGAACTGATATGATAACCTTTTCTCCACCTTTACAGACCCTTGCTGTTAGTTCACTTGCACTTTCAAATTGAATGTTGGTTCAAAACAAGGAGGCAGTGTTGGGACATGATGTACTGTGTTTCTCCTAATCCGCCCTGTGGGTATGTCCAGCAATGAAAACCAAACATTGTACGCCTCACATCATCCCTGCGTCATGCTCCATTAAGGGCACTTTGAGTGTTTTGTGCTTTGATTCACAAAAAAACAAAGCCACAAGGCTCAATTCATTTCATTCAGCTCTCAAAAACAAAGGGAGACTACTTAGAAATCCTCGTGCACTGAATCCAATTTATTGGAATCAATAAAAATCATTGGGATTAACTTTGATCTCGTTAATCACTGCATTCACATCCATCACCATTCATGCTATTTAACCCAATGCACCATGGGAGGATGTGTTATACTGCAACAAACCTGTGCAAAGTTTATGCCATTCATCAAACTGTCAGAAAAATTGATTCACAGATGACTTGAGTTTTTATCCAACGACAAAATGATGAATAAACTTATGAAGAACTAAATGGTGACTTAATTAGTTTCAAGAATGCGTGCCGTCTTTATTCCTCAGACATTTTCCTACCCTGCCAAGCATTCCTGGAGTGGCTTAGATGTGTGTGGGATTTAAGATTTTCCGTCAAATAAATTGTTTTTGCAAAAGCTGACACACTGTACTATATCTCCAGCGAGATCCTGCCAGTTGACAGATTTTATTATTTCTTTCTGCAGCATCACTTACTGTTCCAGTCCACTTGAAAATAATTTAGTCAGACACATACAGCACCAAGAACAAAAAAGAAAGAAAGAAAGAAAAATGTTTTCATATATAGTGCAAGGTTAAAAAACCAAACATTCTTGGGACGAATGTCACTATTGTCTCCTGGAGTCATTTTAATTCCAGTCTCCAGTTAATAAGGAAATATGGAACATTTAACCAGCTATAAAATAAATCTCCCATAAGAAAAGCCCCTCATTTTCCTCCTCCCATGGTGACTGGTATTGGACATCAAAGCAAAATCCAATTAAGAACTGTTGGGTGAATTAAATACCACAGCTTTCTTCTCCTGCCCCTCTCACTTAATTCATACCTCTTCAGCCGTGTTTTTGAAGTTTCGCTGTTATGCTATACTTAACTTCCAGCTTAGCTTAAGCTGAACACCATGCAAAAGTTTTGCTAGTTGTTCTGTCTGACTTTGGAGGGACTTTGGCATTACAACAGCACATGAAAGCCTGTTCGCCCAAACTGTGCTGCTACAAGTTACAAAAATAGCCACAAATATGGCGGCTTTGGAAGTTTTGTGGAATGAAGCATTATGGACAGAGCCATAGCCAGAATTTAAGAAGAGAAGAGAAATATATTAAAGTCATTAGTCCAAATCCCCCCACTAACACATACATCAGAAAATGATACACCAAAAATAAAGTCCCTAAACAAAATATTTTAGTTCTGAGATTTGCAATTTTTATTTATCCAGTTAAATGTTTGGTATATTTTAGCTACATCTTTTAGTTATATTTAGACCCAGCAACTAATTGCCAGGTTTAGTTTTGCTGTACTCCTGTGAAGTGAAGTCTATCTGACCCTCTGGACGCCTTCTTGACCTGGAAAATACTCCTTGAAATATGTAACAGGAAATAATCAGCTTTCATCCAAATTGCTCAATTTACACAAACTTCCTGTAGATACTGCGTTCGCTATTTGAATAACTGTTACAGTTTATCATTTGTTCTTTGTTATGCATTGAGTATAATATGAAATATCCATAAAACATGTCACTTAGCCTGTTATGGTCAGTCAATGATAGAAAATACCTCAAGGAAAAAGGTTGTCCTAACTCTAAACTGAAGGGATAATCGAAGCACTTTGGATCCCACACCAGAGGGAAAAATCATGTTAAGTGCAACTGGCTTATATTATTACACCATTACCATGTCAAATCAAATGATCAAGTACATCTTGAGTCTAAAACTACTGAAACCTGCCCATAACATACATTTAAACTGTTGTAGATTACAAGACCTCAGTGTCATCAGTTGTAGCTGTGGCCCTATGATAATATGTGAATGGGATAGGGGCAATCATTTAAACAAAAAGAAGAAGCCACTAAAGTGTCGAGGTTGGACAGAGCATTTTGCTTCATGTCAAATGTATCATGAAGGTGTGATAAAGACGCACAACGCTTGTCAGTTCTCTCTATTGTCTGACCTTGTCATCTAGTTAGCGCCCTGTTACTCTGCTCTGGAAACTTTACGGCCTTCATAATTGAAGACAATGACATTATCAAAGCTTTATTTCACCGTGAGCAGCCCCCAGTTCCATCCGTCTCTCCCTGTTTAACTGTACGGAAGGGACAGGTTTATAAATGGGATTAAAAAATGTTGGACAGCTGCTCATGGATGTATAACCACTGAGGGATCTTACCTCTTGAATATATTTCAGCATTTTTTCTAGACTGTAAATGTACATAGGTTGTTCTCTCACGAGGCTTTATGATATATACAGTATAACCTTTTTTAAACAGAAACTTACATTGAAGTGAGGAAGTGTATAAATAAAACATGAAGACAAGACAGATTCATATTGTATTTTCTGTATTTTGAGCCAGAACTTTTGAATAAATCCACAAGTGCAACACACAGCATTGAAGTAACCCTTGTCTTTATATGAAAACTGTTTAAAGCTCAACATATACCATAATTTGAGCATTTGGCTGGCCACACTGAAAGAAGAACAGAGGGTATTTGCAGTCATTTTTATTTTTGCTGGCAGTGGATTCCCATTCTGACAGGCCTGCACGACTCTCCCGGGAATCTCATGAATATATTTAGGACTATTAAACCATTTTTAAAAAGCTATTTTGCATGCATACAGTCTAATCATTACAATGCAAATGAGATCGGTGGGATGGTAAATAAGGTGTGAATGAGAAAATGGAAAATGGATAAGTAAAACCACTTGGATGCACATCTGTGAGGGCAGCCATATTAGTTTGGATGTCCATTAAAGTCAGCCTTTATTTGTGGTTTTGTTATTTTGATATGACGCTGCGTACGAATGCCCTTATCACAACGCATTGTAATTTTCTATGATATACGTACCTGTAAATATGTCCCTGTCACATACTGAACACTGTCCTTGGTGAGATGCTCTGCATTTGCTATTAGCTCCATTTAAGGTTGTCATTTTGGATTCATTTAAAAAATCAACCACTGTGGAAATGAGTAACATCCTATTAGACATCCGAGGTGACACATTTTTCACTGCGCCAGTCTGTGATAGCGATCTACTGGGAGATAAGACAGGTCTGTGAAGCGATACCTGAGCCTGTCATCCTTATAAACCATCAGGGGTCCTGCCATCCAACCCCCACGCTCAAACAAAGATGAGGCACTGTGAGCAAATCTTGTCATCCATCAGATTTTACAAACACAACTAACGTATGAGTGTGTGTGTGTGTGTGTGGGGGGGGGGGGGGGGGGGGGGCTATAGAAATATACCGTGCAGTTAAAAAGATACGTAGGTTGTGTTTTATGGGTGTATATGCTAATAAATTAGAATTATAGACCGATAAAACTCACAAATAAACATCATGCAAAATATGTCGGCAATAAACAGTGGAGGGCTTTGTTGTAAATTTGCAGCATCCTGGTGGCCCAGGTGGCCAAGACGTATATAATGTAACTAAAATGTATCTGGCTCAAATCCAGGCAGGGGCACTGAGGATGTGTCCTTTGAATTTCTTTCTGGAAATGAAGGAAGTTTTAGAATCTGCAGCACGTTGGATAATAATTGATAATCTTAAATACATGGAAAATAGTTTAACCACTGAATGGATTATCATTAGTTCTTTGCTCAAGTCCTGTCCTACTTGGCTAAAGCTGTACTGTTAAATCTTTAATACATCATATATGTCAAAGAGGAAACAGATTCTGATGATAAATCATGGTGACAAGTCTTCCCTGCTCCACACGTCCAGTATGCCATTAATTAACTCTCTTTTGCGTAACACCGAGCCAATGATCTTGCCATTTTTTATTTTTTAATTAAGAAAAAATACTGCTGCGTGCGGAGATTAGTCAGTTCACTTCTCTAACCTCTTCCATCAATCTTACTCTATACATTGGAAGTCATTACGCAGTGTTTTGGTTCATTTGTTTTGATCATATTGTAAATGCCATCATCTCTCTACAAGAGGCGTCTGACTTTAATCTATGAACCAAATATAGATGTTTGTTCTATTTGTTCCAGCATGGGAAATGGTTAGCACACAGATACATTGCACTGCTTGGCCATTCAGTAAAACTACATCTCATCTTTTTGGGTCTTAATAAAAAGCTAAAACACTTAAATAGCTTAATATAATACACACTTTGATAATCTGATATAATTTGGATGACCTCTACGTTTTCATTTGAAATTAAATGTTAGACAAATAACCCCAAGAGAGTTGTGAAATCCTGCCTGTGAGTATTACAACCCATTGGGGCAGTATCAGCATCTGATTAGGCCCTCGAACTCATTAATCTTTTGCTCAAAATGGATTTCCTGGGTCTTCCTGCACAGTTTTAACACAGGGATGTTTTTTGGACTGACTCCCCACTAACTGCCAATTTTTCCCTGTAGGCAACAACCCAAAAGGCCAGAGAGGTTTTTTACTGCAGACAGATTTCAGAGAAATGTAAAATATAGAAATGTACCAAGCAGCATTTAGATGAGGAGCTAGACTCATCCACTGTGTGAGAAATTTAAACTATTATCCAATGTTTCAGTATTTCCTCTGTACCTCACAGTCCTCCGTCACTCATTTTCCATGGATGGACTGAATGATTACTATTTTATCACTCAGCCCATCTGCAACGCATGAGCAGAGTGATCAAATAATGAGTTCTGATGGATGTTTTCTTACCTGTCATCCAGTTATTCTCAGACTTTATGCACAGCTCTGACAGACTGGCTCATCCCCTGAATGCACGGTGCCTGTTAGCCTGTATTAACATATCATGTAATGGAAAAATACAAAAACAGACATTCACACGTTCCTACACAAATAACCCACTGCACGCAGTGCTCACCCTAATCACCTCCTCGCTCTTCCCTCTCCCACACTCGGATAATGACTCCTCGTTTTTCTTCTTCAGGTCCTCCCCTCTTTAGCATCACTTCACGCCCGACAGAGCAAAAGTCCTAAGATGATTTGGCCCGATCAAAGAGTTAAAATTATTCACTCTGTGTCTGTAGGATTGCTCTGCATACCAGATTCACAGCGTGATTGAATTTTCCACCTACACACTCGCCTCTTCTCTAATGTCACTCACACCTCACTAAAGCAACACTGTCATAGTCTGTTACCCAGCTCAATATTCCCCTTTTGGCGTTTTCTTTTCTGTGAAGTGCATAAATATATATATAAAAAAAAGGTGAAGGGAATATTCTTCTTGTTATTTTCAGCCATCAGGGAAGAAAACAACAAAGCAGGGTTTTGTTTTGTTGACTGAAATACTGAGTGGCCTTTCTCTGCGGGGAATCGACTCTCATAGCATTTTGATACAGATACATTCGCATTACAAAGCAAACTGTTAGCAATCATCAATTATGTTGCATCTCTCAACAGCACCACAAGCTTATTCACTCTCCCGGGAACACTAAAAATGAAGTGCTTGTTCAGTTAGTGTTACTCCCTAATGGCTATTCCTGCAACACGTAGTTTTCTCTCCGTGACTGTGGAGTGTGTTCAAGTATGTGTTTTCGTGTCTGTGTGTGGGAGGAGGTAATCTAACACAACCTCAGTGTTTAGATAAGTTCAAAAATAGTCCAAAGATCCAAATTTGTGTCAGTTACTAGTTCACTTTGACCATTCTGCCCATATTCAAGGACTTGGATGTCTGCTACGTCTCGATGTTGAGCGAGAATATTTCTTTCACCAGTGCTTCTTGTATTTGTTTCTACAGAGAAGACAGTAAAAATGATAAAATAAGTCCTGCTGAAAAGTGGATTGATAAGAATTGATCTTTAAAAAATAGGTTTAAATGAGGAAACACTTCCCACTGCCCTGATCTCCAGAGGTGCGCGGTCAGCTTTATGACTAAATCTTGACCTTGAAATGACCAGATGCGAAGGCTCTGCGGGCGAACATACTGTAGGGTTTAACAGCTCACCGATATAAGTCAAAGCCCAGTAGAGCCTTAAAAGTTATCAGTAAAATGTTTAAATCAATTCCAAAGGCAGAGTTGGAAGCCTGTAGGGACTTGAGGAATGAAAGTAAAAAAGTCTAACAGATTTTCTTCTTAGGTGGTGGTGGACATTAAACCATGTAAAATACGGCACCAAATGAGCGATGCTGTTGCTCTGTGTCTGCTGGATGTACAACTAGGCAGTGATTTGTTATCATGGGAGCTTTAACATTTCTATAAACTAGAGATTTACTGGTACTTGTGTCTCTAGAGACAGAGTAAGGAGCTCAGAGCAGGATCTCTGCTCCTTCATTTTAAAAGGAGACAGTGGAGGTGGTTTGGATATCTGATGAGGATTTAACCTGAACACCTTCCTGTAGAGGTTTTCTAGTCACATCCATTTGGGAGGAGACCTCAGGGGAGAGCCAGAACATGCTTGAGGGATTATATATCCCATCCAGGCTGGAAAGACCTTTGGATCCCCCAGGAGGAGCTAGAGGATGTTCCTGTGGAGAAGGAGAACTGGGATACCAAGCTTAAACTGCTGCCACTGAAGACAAGAAAATAGACGAACAAGTTGTCTGTCAGCTTATTTTGTGCTTTTTTTGCCCCCTAGTGCCCAAAAATTCATCAGTACAGCTTGAAATCTTGGAAACATCTTTGAAACACAAGTAACAATGAAGAAATGACAGTAAAACAATGATCCCACTGCAAATATGTTCAGATTTTTTGAGTATTATTTTCAATAAACTAGGCATCAGTGGCTAGATGTATTCCATAGCACTGGTTTGAGTTCAGAGCTTCCTGTTGTGCAAAAGAGTGAACACAGAGACAGTTATCTTTGACCTAACATTGGGCTGTTTGGCTTTGCATCTGCACGTTCATCACGTCTTCAAAAGGAAGGTGCAGTCCTGCCTTGTGCTGATAAAACACTCGCTCAACTCTAACTGGCTCTTTGACGGATAATAGAAAGCGAAGCAAGGAGAGGGCAGGGGAAATATTTCATACACATGAGTGCACTTACTCTTTCACTTACTTATGTTAAACTTTCTCAACCCTTCCTGTCCTGAACCATCTTTCTCTAGTGCTTTAGTACAAACACATTTCTACTTTATCTCTGTCCTCTTTACTTACTCTCACCGTCACCGTTCCCTCTTCTTCTTTCTTCCCTATCTCGTCTCACACGTGTCTGTCTAATGCCTTGCCAATCAGAGCGGCACCATCCGCATACTGAGAGGGTCGAGAGAGACGGGAGGGAAGACAAGACAAGATAGATCCACGGAGACACCAGAAGACACAAGAAGGCAGAGGACATCTGGAGCCAGGATGCTAATTCATTCACAGATGATAAATGAGCCGTTTTGTGCTTGCTAATGGGAGGGAGAGGTGGAGACAAACAATAAATGGATTTACTAAAATACATTTAGAGAGACGGAGGAAATCTTTCTCTGCCCTCTGAGACATTCGATCCCAAGATTGAGTTTAAAAATCAGTAGGTGATTGAGGTGAAACGAAGAGCAATTCAGACAGACTGACTATGGTATGAACTAGATGGTTTTCTGTGGAAAAACGCAGTATTTTGGGAAATTCACTTAAAATAAATGGACTGCATTTATATAGTGCTTTTATCCAGGGTACACTCACCCAGTCACACACACACTAATAACAGCAAGCCACTCTGCAAGGTGCTGGCCCAAACCATCAGAAGCAATTTTATCCACTTGCTAAAAGACACAGTAGGAGCCCGAAATCAAACCTAAATCTTGAAAGACAGCCCAACTTTACCTCGTGATCCTCAGTCACACAACGGATGATTTCTCAAATTGTTTTACTGATGCAGACAAATTTCCAATTTTAGTATAAATCCTGAATTATTTTTCTGGAGCTGTGTGGTGTGCTCTCATCATCTTAATTTGGGGTAACTTAGTCCAAATTTGGGGTAACTTAGTCCTTAGCCTTATGCAAATAGTGACATTTAATCACTAAACAGTGTCAATAGGTGTGCTCTCTCTAGCACAACCTGGAAGCAGGCAACTTGCTATACAGTAGTAAACATGGCCATGTTTATCACTGTGTTGCCGGTTGCCTCCCTGCTCACTTCAGGGAAACGCACGAACATGAGGTCTCGGTTCTCTTGAACCACAGAAAAGGAGGAGAAAGTGGTGAACTTGTGGAGTGACGAGAGTGCCTCTTTGACTAGGGTGACCAGACGTCCCGGTTTGGACTTGTCATGTCCCATGTCCCAGTAAGTATGCCTCGGGACACTAATATGTCCCGGTTTTCAATAATCACTATCAAAAACGGCGTCCGATGCGGGAGTCGAACCGGAGCCGCTGCAGCGAGGATTGTAGCCTCTACACATGTGGCGGTCGCTTAACCCGCTACGCCACGGGCCGCGCCATAATCTGTTCACTCTTTACTCATAAGTATACAATGTTGCAATATAAGCCTACTGGCGCGAATGTTTTTTTTTTCCTGCTAACAACTGCAAACAACAACGCAACAATGCCGAAGAGGAAATGTTCTTTTTCTAAAGATTTGCGTGACTCTTACCCCTTTCTGCGAGAAGTCCAGGGTAATGAGCATGAAGCTTATTGCACTCACTGCAAGTCCTCCTTCTCTGTTGCTCATGGTGGTGCCGCTGATGTTAAAGACCACCTCAAATCGGCGAAGCACAAGCGGTGGGTAGAGGCAGGGGCTAGCAGTGTGGCCACGTACTCCACTAAAGTTAGCGCTGGAAGCGCAGAGCTTGTGATCTTTGTGATCTTGTGATCTTTTTTTAATTTTTTTTTTTTTTTAATGTAGCCTAGGTCATCACAGATTTGCATTTTTGGTTATGCACTCATTCCTGTTGGGATAGCCTAGGCAATATACTTTTTCAGTTCAATTAATAAGGCATAAAATGTTGATGTTATGCATAGCCTATGCATTTTCTTGGTGTTCTCACATTTAATAAATCAGTTGAAATTTGGGCTTGGCCCTGGCCCAATTGCCACAAATCTCTGTTGTCTGACCATAACTTTTGTGATTGAAGTAGCCTATAGATGACAAGAAAATGCGCTACCTATTTATTTGTTTATTTTATCTGATATGCTGATAAACGTGAGCTTCTACAAAATGAGCAGCAGTCACTCTGAGCCCAAGTTTATGTTTATTTAAAAAAAAAAAAAAAAAACGCATGTGCGTGCACAAGCATTATGGTCACGCGCAAAGTGTCCCGGTTTCAGACTCGGGAAATCTGGTCACCCTATCTTTGACGTGTCCTCCCATCTGTACCACGAAGCAGTGGAGAAGGAAAAACGCTGGACTGAAATTGCTGCAGCTCTAGAAGAACAGAAGATTTTATATGCATTTTACCAGAAATATACACACACACACACACACACACAGCTACACAAAGCTACTTTTGTTTCTGTTTCATTGTTCAACAGTTTACAAGACTACAGTTGTAGTCTTGTAAACGTACATGCTAACTAGAACTTTTTGTCCAGGAGTAGTTAGCACCACGTTACTCCCCAAAACCACAAACTACCAAAGTGGAAGAGGCAGGCTAACCATTTCCCTCTGCTTCCAGTCTTTTTGCTAAGCTATGCTAATCACCTCTCAGCACTAGCTCCATACTGAGTTGAAATTATAACATTTTGGGAGATACATGTTCATTTTAATCACAATGAGTTAGATGAAAACAGATACCACACCATGTATGGTAAATATGAAACTATAGCCAGGAGACAGCTAGCTTAGCTTTGCATAAAGACTGAAAACAGGAAACTGCCTGGTTCAGCCAGAAGGTAACAAAATCCTCGAGTACCTCTGAAGCTCAATAATTTTCTGGTTTAGAGCCCGGCCAGCTGGTTCCACTTTGTTTCCAATCGTTATGCTAAGTTAAGCTAATTGGCTGCTGGACATAGTCTTATAGGTTACCACTTAATTTTAGTACAAACAGTCGGCTATTGATCCTCTCATCTAAATCTCAGAAAGAAAGTGAATCAGTCTATTTTGTTAGATGTTGAACTATTCCTCAGATTAGAGTGCCCATCTCGCTGTTAAATTCCCTTCTTGTACCTGCGAAGTAAAAAAAAACTAAAAAATAACTGCAATCACATACTTTCAGCTGTGATTCCTGACTGCACTTTAGGTCTGATGGAGTAAAATGGATGTGGTTCAAAATCACTTAGTGCTACTACATACTGCAAAAATATCTCAGTTTTCCAGTATGGCCTGTTTCATTTTAATGTAAGCTTTACTACGCTCCTCTACATAGTGAAATCTTCCCTTTTAAACGCAGCAGACTTGAAGTTGTAAAGAGCGAGAAGCTGTAAGGAATGAGTAACCAACCTGTGGCCCATGTCATGCTGTCTCGCCTCAGCGGATGATAATGAAAAATATGCCCTGCATCATAATCACCAGTGACCCTTGTGCTAAGGCTTGATTGGCTCCTCTGTGGCCCCCTGGGTGTCCTCTGAGCAAGGTCCTGACCGGCCACTGGCCCAGACCTGATGAGAATATTCATGACCATGTATGTTTGAAAGCTTGGAAGCTTACATTGATCTGTCTAAAATAACCTACAGTGCTGCTGCCAGGTGTGAAAGCCACGATTTCACGGCCACTGTAGTTTCTCCTTCACATTTGATGCATGAGGGTGAGTGAAATGAGTGTTTATGAATTAATCATTAAGTAACAGATTCGATTTGTTTGGTTTGTACATCAATGACACTCTCATAATGTTTGTCCAAATGCAAAACTCAAAGTTATTAAAAAATACATTAAAATTGTTCAAATAATCACGAGGAAAGCCTCACATTTGGAGCCATGAAATGTTTTTGGATTAGAAATGAGTGCTTATTAAAACTGTCTTTTTCTAATCATTTTAGTGGCACTTATTTAGCGTTATATTTCCTAAGCTCCTCACATGTTTTGCTTCATAACTAATTTGTAATTGTAGCGGAGTAAAGAAACAATATTTCCCTCGTAGAAGTACGAAGTTGCATTAAAAGAAATCCCTTAAATACCTCGATCTAACGGTTACATTTTACCACTGACTGTACATGTGAATGTATATTTCAATCCTGATGAACTGACGTGCATTTGTTTGACCTGCTGACACTTGTTGAAGGACAGACAAATAGAGTTCCGGTATGAGATTCAGTGCAAAGCTGTATTAATAAAGATAACCTTCAGAGCATCATGATAGCGGTGATATAAAGACACCATGCTGCTGAAGTGATTTGTGTAAACAGAGCCATATGGTTCTGAACACCTCCTCTCTCTGACAGCCTGTCAGTGCCCATGTGAATCCACCCCTACTCACCTAATAAGCTTATGTTTTGCCATTGTTCTGAATGGTGGCAAAATGACAAGCTCGGTAATATCACACCACCTGTGTGATGGGAAGGTTAATTGTTTGGAGGAAAATACTCAGAGCTCATTTCATTCATTTTGTTTGCTTTATAATGTGTGTGTGTTTATTGGTTATTTCAAGAGGATTTAGTCCAACTTGTGTGCATTGTGTAAATGCAGACCAATACATCACTGCGTATTTATAATATCTATGAAAGCAATGTTGAATATGGGCCAGGAACATATATTTAAAGATGCTGGTTATTCATTTCTTTTCTAAAGAACATAATAGCAAGCCACATTATTTATATTTTCTGGAGTTAAATGCAGCACAGCTGTTATGAAATTCTCTATAACTATTAACACATTTGTTCTACAGTGATGAATACAAATGTGCCCTGTCTGGTACACACAGAGATGCTGTGAATCATAGCAAAATGAAATGTAAATGTGGACAGTTGTGCATGTGTGTTTCTTTCTTTCCAACAATCCAACAAAACTGGGCAGAGCAGCCAGCTAAATATTACTTATTAGTCCAACAGCAAGGAGCCCAGTTCAGCATCTGTCTTTCAGCCTTTCAGTCCTATTTCACAAAGCTCTACCCAAGAACTAAAAGTCAGTCTCAGATTTACTCTCGCCCAGCGGCTCCTTGTTCGGTCACTCTCTCTTTTTCTCTTCTTAGCTTCCTCCATCAACGTCCCCTTCGGTCTTTTTACCTTTGTCAATATCTCCACAGGCGCTGCTGAGCCCACTTATAATACCCGTCTGCCTAGCTCCAGACATCAGCTCCACTCCCTGTCAACATTCCCCTGCAACCCTGAACTGAAAACCTCCTCTTCCCTCAGGCCAAACACCCGTGGTACAATCACGAACACCCCCCCGGTGCTCTGAGGTTATAATCCAGACAGCCCGGCTACTAAACCAAGGTAACATTAGCTAACAGCAGCAGCCTTGTTACCAGACGCAGCAAAAATAAGTTTCCAGCTCATTAGCTTTCATGAAGCCTTTGCATGCTAGCCGTCCAGCACCGAATAGCAAGCAGACAACGTTTGCAAATATCTGATGAAAATGAAACATTTAGCAGCTAATGAGTCCTATTTTCTTCTGCTAATGGATCTGTAAAGACAAATGTTGGCTAACACATTCATCATGACAAGTCTGAGGTGATAATACGTCTTAAGTGGCAAATTTTAATTTCAGCTTGAGCCACTTCTTACATTGTGTGAGTTTCTATTCTTTCAACGCTCCAGTCCACCTCAAACTGAAGGCTGCTCACAAATCCACTTCAGATGAATAGCCAGGAGACAGCTAGCTTATCTCAGATGAATAGTTTGACACTTTACTTACTCTCCTTCAAGTTGACAGCAATATCCTTTATTTTACATAGTTGAAATGTATTTTATAGTATAAAAAGAAAAACTTTAATTCAACACGTTTTATTGAAACAGATTTTGTACAAATATCCTGGTTAAGAAGGATTTGAAGTCAAACTATCAAAGAGAACTTTTCATTCAGCCTCAGCATTACAACACTGTGATAAATTTGAACTATACCGACAATCACAAAGAAAGTTATTCGCAATTATTTCCGTATAGAATATTCATTAACAGTAAGATAAAAAATATATATTAAAACTACAGTTGGCTTTTACATTGTCAGTGTTGGATGTTCAGCTTTAAATCAAAAGAAACTCTCCACGTCTTTGCTCATTTAACCTCAGTGAATGGTCCGAGTTACTTGCTACTGTTGTTTCACACATCAGTAATGACTGTTCACTATCTCCAGCCTGTGTTACCCACAGTTGCATCAGTTATCAAACTTGGTAATTTTGACCTGTATGTGTCAAAAGTCCATATTTTATACTAAGAAGTCATTTAAACAGCTCGGGCAAGCAAATAGCTTCTAGCACCATGCTGATAAAATAAAAATAAATAATAAATAATAAAAAGTACAACACACAAGATGAGATAATGATTTGTTAAAAATAAACACATTGCTGATATCACTGTAGATACATTTTATATATTATATTATAGTGACTGACAGTATGAGATCTAATTATTATCACGTCATGTTAATTTCTTGGGAAATTGGACTGGGAGAAAGCAGACAGCAATATCTAATCTTAACTTTCCATTCAGTGTTACTGAGATCTGTGACTTTCACAAGCTTGCAGCTTCTTCTTCCAGTACATGAGCAAAATGTGTTTAAATGTAACACCAAACACAGAACCTGCCTTTCCTCTTGCGAGTGTGCCAAAAAGATTTTTTAAAAAAACAAGCCGGTATCTTGAGGAGCTGATTTCAACACAAAAGTTAAAGTTATTCTAACTTCTTTTGCTTCCATATATTCATGTAAACTGTGTTTCAGATGTATTAAAAACTGGTTGGGTGTCACTAAGGGGCACAGGCATACAGCGCCATCCTTCACTCACTCAATTTTCTGGACGCCTCAAATGCAAATGAGTGTATTTGATCTAGTGGCTGTTGTTCAGAAGACATTGTCGAGGCAAGGAGATTGGCTACTGAGGTTGATAATTAAAAAAAAAAAGGGAGACTCTTCCCTCTGTTTGCTACATTTGTAAGCAACAGAACAAATTTCTCCCAGCATGAAATTATCTGTGCTGGCAGACAGACGGATGAGCAATGTCTGTCTGGTTGTTAAGAGGGAAGGCGACCGTGCATCAGTTGAATGTGTGTGAAAAGAAGATGGTAGCTTTCTGCAAGCCTCCATTACAGGACTTTACTAATCCAAACATGCAAATCTGTGTCTAAAAAGTGCCTTTTGTGCATAATCCTACCACAGTGTCTATGGGATTAGGATGGGACAAGAAGAACGGCATTGGTTGCCAATACAGTATCAGTAAGTCAGCTCTGCGTTTAGCAGACGATCTTTTATTTTGTTTAAAGTATGTGTGGTGTTGAGATAAGCTTGAAAATATGAGACGAGAAAACACACCCAATGTCTCTCTAAACATTCCTTGCTAAACATCACTATTCAAGTGTGCCAAAGTGCTCCTAATTTGAGAGCAAAAAAAACACAGAGAACTAATTGTAATATTGCATTTTCACAATGATTTGAGTCATTATCATAGTAAATCCCTCAACAACTGGCATGGAAAATGGTGGTTAATAAGTTCAAGAAATCTGCAAGGGATTCAGCATTGATTTTCCAGCTGAAGTGTGCCAGTGTAAAATGATTATTTTCTAACAGGAGTGTGTCTGATTGCACACTGAACATGACATTGCTCGCACATCAATACTTCTACAGTCAGGCAGTAGTTCAACAGTGGGCTAAAGCACAAATACTGCACACTAAAGTAATAAAAAGCTCACCAAGATTATCGATATAGTACATTGCATACATAAAAGCAATTTAAGTGATGTGCATAATGCATTAAAATACAAAAAACTAGATGCAAACCTGTTTTGCAGTAATGTCTGGGTATGTTAGATAGCCTCAAAAACAAGCAGCACCAATTTTAGTACCACACTTTTATATACTCTTTCATGGCAGCTTGAATCTCTGTCATGCCAAAACATCTCGTAAAAAAGTACATTAATTTGAACTAATTTGCAACATCAACTTACATTCACTTAACATTTAGTGCCAAAGCAGGAAGTAGTGGTCTGGTGGAGTGATTGATGGTCATACAAAGTGCTCAGACTGTCACATTTGATAAGTAAGTGGATCCAAACGAAGAGACAAAGGTGAAGTACAACAGGAACAGGAACTAACTTGGGGGAAAGCAATGAGACTAATGAACATTATGACCCGACAAAGGAAAACAAGGAACACAGAGACTAAATACGGGAGAGCAGGCAGCATGAGTGATGGGTGAATCCATTCAAGGTAGAACAGATCATCAAAATAGGCAGGAAGAAAAGTAACACGAGACATTCTAGGACAAACCCTTTCAACATAAAACAGGAAATGCAAAGCTACAAACACAGAACCACGACATCAACACTGTCTCACATGCCTCAAGTCTGTTTCACTATTACTATTACTACTATTATCACTGAAACCATAACGACAGTCTTTACCGGACCTCAACCGGATGGGTTCACTTGCCTAATAAATACCACCTGTTGTGAAACCAGTTGTTCGCACAGCTGTACTTAAGATGTGATAAATATGAAGTTGTGCTGGGTCACAGCCTCACAGTGTGCAACGACTCACTGCTGATGCAAATCTTTATCAGCACCTGGGAAGGTATAATCTTGTAAATGTTGCACAGGAAACCAATCCTACTTTGTTGATATCCATAAATGCCATAATCAAGCTTGAGCTACCATAAAAAGAAATTGTAAGGTGATGAAATTGGTCAGTATGAATGTATCTGCAAAAATAAGGTCTATCTATTCAGAATATATGTTTTGCCAATATTTTGATGGAACGTTCTGCACTTGATTTTATTCTTTCTTACATATGTTGCAAATTCCTGTGAGCGCTAAGAAGTGAAAGCTTTAATATTTATATAAAAAGCAGTGATATTTTCAAAGAGAGTAAGTCAGAAAGTTTTTCGCGCCCATGTGTGTCTTTATTTGATTCAGTATGATTTGTTAAAACAATCATTTACTGCCCAGAGAGCGTGTGAGTGCCTGTGTGCGCATGTGTGCCAGTGCCACCACGGTATGAACAGACCCAATGCAATATGTTCGGGAGAATACCTTGCAGAGAGCACAGCAGACAACAGTTCATTATTGCATGATTACCATATGCTTGTGAGACTGTGGGTTCAAACCTGGTTCAGATCCAACCGGTGATTCATGTCCCATCTCATTCCATCTTCCCTCACTCCGCTCAGTGCTGTATACAGTACACTGCATAATAATCAGAGCCACCTTTCATTAAAGAGACACGGTCTTTAGATCTTCCAATTTGTTTAGGATGAATGATGATGAAAAATTTTCCTCTGTACTGGTAATTTCTGGAGCAGATTCAAAGCCGATGATGGACTCCAGCCAGTTTGTAGCAGGTGATGTCAAGTCAAGTAACTCCTGTCTGTTAGAAAGAGGAGAGAAAAACAAGAGGCCATCTGTGCTTGTAGAGCTTTAGAAAGAACTGAACACAGGCTTACAAATTTCATTTTGTACAGATCTATGTGTGCATGTGTGTGTTTGAATGCACATGTGCATGCGAGTGCGTATTTGCTAACTGGCAGTGATTCACAGATAAAAGCCTACAGAGAGGTTCAGCCACTAAAAGATTAACAGCGTGTCAGTGTCGTATGATTCAAATTTCTCTGCATTATAAATGTAAGGATGAGTTTAAAAATACACAAGACTGTGAATAATTCAGCCACTCCCCTCACACTCTGAGAGGCTTTTTTACTTAATGCTGCACAGTCACAGTGAGTAATGTGGAAAATAAATGAGGGGACCATCAGTGACATAAGATATCACAGGTGCGACGTTTGATGCGAATCAGCATCAGTGCTGCAAAACCTTCAGCGCAGTTGAATTGAAAACAGAGAAGGGGGCAATTAGTTTATTAAGAGTGGTGGTATAATTAGAGGGAGAAAATATACCACCCGCAGAGAGAGTAAATAAGGCAATATATTTGCCTCCATGAAGCTAAACTCACTCTTGTTGCCTTCGCTGCCAATATTTAAGATGGCAGTGAATGTTAGAACGTGTTTATAAAGAAGATTTTAAAGCCTGCTCTCCTGAAACTTAAAAATGGATTAATTCTACATGAAACTTTGTGCATCCACCCCTTGTTCACTTGACATTTTGCGAAAAATACCACGAGAACCAAACTCTAAAGGCGAAATAAAATCATACAGAACGTCTTCTCTGTTCAACTAAAGCATATAACTAATCTTGATTCATAATAGGATGCTGCCTTAAATTCACAGTGACAAATTGCAATCTACAGGGAGCATGTCATGCTGGGCTTTAGGTGGCTTGTGCTTGATAGACAGAGCCGTGCGTGCATACTGCCACCCAGTGATATTGTGCGAAACTACAAGCCTCTATGAGTCATTCTTGCAGCCCGACTGCCTTCCTTCCTCTGCCCCTGCTGCAGAGGGACCCGGGTTGAGTAATAAATTAGTCTCTTTTAACATTCACAACTGATGGAAGGCAATCTCAAGGTCTGTGAAGATGGGGTTGAAAGGACTGTGTAGACGGTGAGCGTAGAGTGAAAAGACGGGGGAAGGGAGGAGTGACAGAAGGAGTTGAAGCAGGGATTTGGGGCGCTTTAAAGCAAGAACAAGACTGGGTAAGCAAACGGAGCAGAGCCACAGACCAGTCAGCCACTGACTGCAAGCACTATTCAGAGCAAAAACCACAGCATTCGTCAATGGGACTGAGGGAGAGAGAAGGAGATGTATGCAGGTCGTCATTTTGAACTTGGAAAAATACACGCCTGCAGCAATGTTATTTAAGACGTAAAGAAAATTTTTTACCAAAAGAAGTTTATTTTCAGTGGCTCACGAAATTACTGGTTCCAGAAAGTTTATAATTAGACAGAAGCCAGTGTACTTTTTATAAAACCTGGCACTGAACACAATCCTCAAGGGCAGCGAAGGCTGTAAAAGTTTTCAGCATCTTTTATTTCCTCTATAACCTTGATGAGTAACATATGTTTGAAAGAGGTCATTGATGATGTGTGTGTGTGTGTTTTTGGATTATTTCAAGTTCAGTTTCACACCGAGCACAAGATGTTTGTCATTTTAACACGCGCTGATCGCACTCTGCATTATTTAATATTCAGCATTTATGGCAGGGAAATGTAAGTGGATTCGCACCACGTGTGTGCAGTGCAATATCAGTAAAGTGCGATTCAGTTAGATCAGGAAGTCGATACATTTTAAATTAAGTTTATGCACAAAGAAAAATGGAGTGTCTTACCCTTCTGAATTAAAAATATACCAGTAGAGCTGAGACAAAAGGTGGTGTGGAAGCTGTTACCTTGAACATAGTGCTGAAAGGAAATGTCACAGGTGCTTATCCATTCACTGAACTCCTCTCTTCCATAACCTGCAGCGAAATTGCCATAAGACCTCTAAATGACTGTAGACTGTAGTCAATTTCCAGACCCAGAGCTCCATGAAGTCAAGTAATACCGTAGTCCAGTCCACCATGAAACGTATTAAGGCAGGCACTCTATTCATCTGAGGATAAATAGCTCTCCTTGCACTTCTCAAGTTAATCTTTTCACTTGTGTGTCTTTTGTAAATGAATGTTTTTTTTGTGCCCTTCATTTAATAATACAAGAATAAATATGCATGCTGGGCACTTCCTTTGCCATCGAGCCTTCTTTTCCACTCTGTGTTCAATCACAACCTGAGATATGCAATATTCCATCACATAATTACCATGTGACAGGTAATTTCAGTCAAGTCAAACTTGAATACATTAAAGAAATCTTCACAGTATTATTTTAAAAATGCCATTAACAGATGATAAATATGATTTGATAACTGCCATCAATTAAGCTCTTGCACAGGCCCTTATGTGCTGTGATTTATTTCACATCTTACTGAAATATTGTCATCAATTTACATGAAATATAGAGTGAAAATAACCGCACATTAAATACACTACTTTAAATAGGCCATACATTTAAATTCTCCAGTTCTCTCCTCCCCAGTGTCACTCTCAGGAAATTACATCATTACATCGTTTTTAACTAAGCTGCCCCGGGGCACCGGGCTACTTGATCCATCTTCATCTGTCTCCCTCTCTCAGATGACGTCCACATCATAAAGTCTGGCAGTCTGTACAAACACACACCGTGAACGCAGAGGAAGCACATCGTGAAGGAGCGGTGACATTGACAAAGTGAGAGGGCGGCCGTGGTGCAATGTAACAGCACGTTGCCACTTATGAAAACACCTGCTCCACACTGTCAGCAACTTAACCTTCTATCACCTAAATCCCCACTGGAGGATTATATGTGACAGATGTAGGACAGGAGGGGGTCAGGGGGCGGGGGGGTTGACAGAAGTGGCTTCATAAAAGTTGTTTTGGAGGAGGGGGAAAATAGAAAAACAACTGATGGAGACACAGACGGCGTGAAGAGAGAGGCACAACAAACAAGTCTAAAAGAAGTAATTAGGAAAGGTGTGAGGATGGAGTTGAACTGAGAGACTTCATTAGCTTGTGCAATATAACAACACATAGGCGCAATTTACTGTCCATCCACCCATTTGGTACATAGATCGACCTGCAAATCGAAAGCTTTACGTTCCAGCTCAGCTCCAATGGTCCGGTACAACACCTACAGTACTGCTGACACTGCTGACTGACCAATCTGCCTGTTGAACTCTGACTTTTCACTTGCGAACAAGACTGCACTTGGAGTAGCAACTCACTCCCGACCCAGTGAGAGCAATATACAGTTTTCTGGCAAAGAAGCATGGCCTTGGTGTTGGAGGTGCTGACTCTCGTCCTAAACCGCTTCACATTTGACTGCAAACCGCTCATGTGCATGCTGGAAGTCACGGTCTGAAGCCAACAGAACCACATCATCTGCAAAGAACAAAGAAGCAATTCTGTGGTTTCCAAACCAGACACTCTCCCCCCATGAGATCCTAACCATGAAAATAACAAACAGAATGTGATAAGAGACTATCCTGGTGGAACACAACACCCACTAGAAACATGTTTGACCTCTGCCGAGGATAAGGGCCCAGCTCTCACTCTGGTCATAAAGGGATACTCCCACAGTACCCTCCACAAGACTTCCCAGGGGACATGGTCATAAACCTTCTCCAAATATATAAAACACATGTAGACTGGATGAGAAAAACACCATGATCAATGTAGCAACCCTGCAAGGATAAAGAGCTCTACTGTTAGACTACCAGGATCTGCTCACTCCTCCAGGATCTAAGGTTTGATACTCTGTTGGATCCTATTCTGGCCTAAGCTCTCAGAGGGAGAATGAGCTGTGTGTTATATCTGAATATATATCCCAATAACCTCCATGCAACACTGAGGAGCAGTCAAAACAGCCCGACAATGTCCAGACCCCTCAGAATCGTTCTTAGTCTGGCCCCTCCCCAGGAATGACCTTGCCATGCAACCAGCAGTTATTGCCCCTGACAACACATCATTTTGTATGAGTATATAAATTAACCATTAATCACACAAAAAGCAATACTGTCTTCAGGGCAGCTGTCTAAAATGTGCTCAAATAACTCTTGAGTTAGGTTTAAGGACGTAAAATGTTTGATCAAAACTTGGGTTACACACTGGACAGGGAGTTTGAAGGAGGAGGACTTGCATTATGAGAAATGTAGGATCTAATGCTTCCAGAGCACTCACTAGTTTTTCAGGTGTTTTTCATAGCCATTGGACAAATAAAAATTTTGAGAGAGTAAAACTTAAGACACCACCGAATTCTTTGGGATACATGCTCAGGGAACCACGAATGTCTACAACGTTTTGTGGTAAACCCTCTAGCAGATGTTGAGGTACTCACTCAGTAGACATCTCAAATGCTGTCCGGGGGTCGGGTGCACAGCAAACATGCCTATTATTGTTTTGTGTTTATATATAACAAAAAAGAAAAAATATTGTCTCATTTTAAAGATCTCAAGTGTCGATATTTGGCTCAAAGATACAGTATCTTATATGGACCATAATAGGGCTCATTCTCTGGAGACCTTGGATGTCTGCACTGAAATTTATTGGAAATCCATACAACAGAGATATCACTCAAAACCAAAAATGTCAACCGCATGGCTGTACCTGAGGAAAAGTCAGGAGATCACCAAATTGATTTGGATTCATTCTCTGGAGAAAATGAATGTCAAGATATTTCAGCCTGGATCAAAGCGGCTGAAGGATGATCAACTGACAGGCATCACCAACCCTCCTAAAAATGGGGACAAAATCGAAGAAGATCCCCCTTCAACAAAGAGTTCATTCTTTGTCAGCGCTGTTGTGGGTTTTGTACAGTATATATAAAGGATGATAAATGTGCTTTTTCACAGTTGAAAGGCAGCTAATGGAGCAGGCAGACTTGTTAGACAAAAGGCACTTTAACAAGGACATGAAAGACACAAAGGACATAGGAGTGTTCCTGAATTAACTCATCCTTCACCAGATGACAGATCTAACATTTAGACTGCGAGAGGTGTCGCACTGTTTGGTTATTTGCATAAGCTGCATCATCCTGCATGTTGTGGGGGTGATTTTTAGTCACTGGATCAAACTGTCTCCGTGTTGGCAAAGCATTACCATTCATATTGTGATGTATCAGTGAAGCAATAAATATACAGATGACACAAGGTAAATTGTAGCAACAGTTTTTCATTACGTGTCAGAATAATTATTTTCCTGAGATGTCTTGTTGGTTTGATTTGATTTAGGGTGTCAGTTTTATTGGTGCTTTCATTTTGAATACCTGAATAATAAAATACTTGGATGTCAGTCTTGTTATAGAGGTATCAAGGTTAACATATTGTCATTTTATAACAAGGCTGTACAGTGCAATGTAAGCATTAAAGGCTAGGTTGTTTACACTGGCATCGCATAGTTGATTAACTATTTACTAATTCATTCATTAATATTTCATTAATAAGTACAACTTTCTATCAAGTTTTTAAAAATCTCTCTCTTCTACAGCATGGTTCTGCTGTCCTCAGAGGCTCACTATGAGGTTATAATACTTACTTCAGTCCTACTTAATTTTGCAACATCCAGGGTTACAAGCATGACAGGTTGGATTTAATACTTATAGCATGTTGAGCAGCTACTCACTGGTATATACGTTTTCACAATAAAAGCCTCCAACCAGTATGAAATGTTTGTTTTTACATTAGCAGTAACTTCTTTGTGTTATGTCTTTGGTGTGAGGAGAGTGGACAGTGAAGAGTAAAGGTTGATATCTGTGAGGTAAAATTAAAAATAGTAACACCGAATTACATGCACCGTTTGGTGCTCTGGCACAGGAATAGCGTACTCTGCCACTAACAATGAAAACTACTATATAGAGAGGTAATTACAATATACAAATACTTACTGTTATTGTTGAACAGAATGGCAGCCCTAAATGGTATCAAAAACACGGTTTGATTTCATTGAAATTCAAAGGATTATAACAGACCTGTTATCACCAAATAGAAAGGATAAATGCCCTTTTTTCATTCTTTTCCTTGTAATCATTAGTGAATTATTCATTAAAAATTCATTAAGGAAATTAGTTACAACCTATAAACCCTTTACAACGGGTGCTATATTAGAGAGTGGCACCTAACCTGCAGAATCAGGTGCTATAGCTTCAGGTACTGTGTGCTACCATTTTGCTTGACACTGTCTTCCTTCAGCTCTTTTCAAGTACTTATGGGCTTAACCACTCAGCTCTCTCGGTGCAAGTTATGACTGTTTAATCCCATCAACAACAGGGATTGCTGTCAAAGTATCATTGAATTTGACAAATGACAGAGGGAGTACAAGTGGGATTCAGCTCAGGCACAGTAAAATGTTGATTCATGACTTCTTCAAAAACCCCTCTGGCTAACTTCCTCAAAGCTTGCAAGACTTTTCTGACCAGATTAATCTTCTATGCTCTGAGCCAACTTTTCCTCACACACAGCAACACCAGGACTCACACTAAGGTATTACAGTAGTCTCTATCCTGCATCAGTTAAGACATGTCTTGTGTTTTTATGGTGAGTCTGGCTGGATTTGGGCAGCCCACATCTGTTTTTTTTTTCCAGTCTGGACATTTTTCATTTTTTGTTAGATGATTGAGTTCTTACTAGTTGAGTTTTACTGCAGTGAGCAGATAACACAAACCACTGTCTAATTTATTTTACTTCTTGACAGTGTCCACAAATGATTTATTGCCTCCTGTCACAGGCTCCTGATTGGGCCATTCCTGCTAAATGAGGCAACATTAGCATACAGTTTTATGAGGACACCATCCTTCAGGTCAACCCCCTCCCTCTGACTATCTCACCACTTGATTGGTGAGACTATTTTTGCGTTTTAGGGAAGGGTCTCAGGGGTTTGACTCGGGGAACATTTAACATTTTTGGTGTGTGTGTGTGTGTGTAGCTGGCAAGAGGAGACAAATGTCACTTTTTCCAACTCTGACCTCAATATTCTGATTTATATATTAAAAATGTCTCTTATGATTTATGAACTGCTATGATTAAATCAGATAAAGGAAAGAAACATTTAGTTATTGTAATGCATATTGTGCTGAATGACCATTCTGTTGTAGTTAACTTGTCTCTGTATTCAGACTGTGTAGATATCCAAAAATCACTCAAAGAATTATCTACCTCATGCCTTTTGTATATAACGTGTGTCTGTTTGTGTTTGTAACACTTGTAACTGCAACTGTAACACAAGAATTTCCCTTTGAGCATCGAGAATGAATAATAAATTGTGTAATTCACATAGGGAGGGAATCTATTTTTGACTCAGTACTGGATTATATAAACCAATATTCTTGATTTAATCTTTGCTATAGACATTTTGAAAATGTTATCTTATACATGTCAAAGCAACTTAAAGTATCATAATTTCCTCTAGGTTAAGTGAAGTAGTAGTACTAGTGTAGTTTTGTATGAGACTAAATAGTTTAAGACAGGGGCGTCCAAACTTCTTTTAAAGAGGGCCAGATTTGACAATGTGAAGATGCCCGGGGAGCATAACTAACATTTTAAAAATGAAAAAAAATACCAATAAAAGTTACATACAAATGTTCTGTAACATTTATTTCATTGTCACAATTATCTTTTTTTCATTGGCAATGTAAATAAATCTAAGGAAATCAGGTGTAAACAAATCTAGAAACCATTTCTGCCTTTATTTCATATCTGAAGTCAGAAAAAACTTACAAACTTAACCTCGTGTTCATTTTAAAAATGACTTATTATAAGTAATGCAAAGTCTGTTAACATTTAAGTTTAAAACGTGTCACTCTTGCTCTTCTCTTTAAGAAAATCATTCAGAAAGTAATATTTTGTGTCACATCTACAGCAGTGATGTCCTCAGAGGGTCAAATGCTTCGTTATGTCAACCAAAAAAGGCCAAATCCTCCAGCCATACAGTATCTGACAATCCTAGCAGGCCGTATGTAGTATCTTATAAAAATGAAGCTGCCGGCCGCGATTGGCCAAACTTTGGACATGCCTGGTTTAATGAGATTTGGACCTCCGCGGCCGCCGTACTTGTTGTCTCTGAAATAGTGTAACTGTTGACTGTAGCCTATCCGCGCTAACTACTCGGTAAAGCAATGGCTGAATACTCTCACGTAAAATCAACCAAACTGGTTTTAAAAGGTCTCAACAAAGGGTGAGTGCGTCCTTTACTTTTAGCACTGCTAGTCGCTAACATTAGCATCTGCGCTATTAACTAACGGGGCTGCTAGGAACTGTGCTAACGCTAGCTGAGGCTAGCACGCTGTTGTTACGTTAGTGTGAGAGGTTAACTGTGTTAACTGTTAACTGTGTGTTTTAAATGAGACACTGTTAAACGTTTCACGATCAGTTTGGTGACAAAAGCTGAAAATTTCACGTATGAAATCTCAACAGGCTGTTTGCAACTAGCTGCAGCTAACACGTTAGCCGCTTCTTAGGCTAGCTTTTAGCTAAACATAACAACAAACTGACTTTGTCCAAACGGTTTTATTTATGTTGATCCGACGCGGCTAACGGTATAACAACCTCTTCATGTTTGTTCAGGTGTCAGGGCAAGAAACTTTTCAGACAGAAGACAGAAAACAAAATTACAAGCAGTAGGCTCCATCATTGTAAATGGACAAATAATAATAAGCAGCTACTCTGACTCTGTTTAAAGCAAATTGTGCCTTCTTCTCTGTTTTATTTTGTGGTGTTTCCATTCTTCATACATGCACGTAAGAACCTATAAAATAATAAATCAATTCATGAGGAAGCACAGCTAAATGTAATTTTAAAAATACTTGTTTTGCTGATGATTTAATCTCTCTCCTAGCTGCAGTGATGTGCAGGTGCTCTTGCAGCATCACTTTTGGGTGTAGTTACAGGTACGACCAGTGATGCTGAGCGTGGTCAGATGTAAAACATGTTTCAGGCGGACAGAGCAGTTTTTCAATCCTGTGTTTAGTTACTCTTTAAAGTCGATAAGGGTCAGTCTCTTTGAAGGTCCTGCAACTTGTTTAAGAACAACAACAACTGACTCTGTCGTTTGTTTTTGACTTTTAAGAGCCTCGCAGTTGCATTTTTAATGAAAATATATTCGCATATCGCAAATGAATGCACACCTGAGAGGTTTAATGTTTGGACATGCTTGCCAGGCCTCCCTGTTTTAGTGAGCCACTTACAATTTAGTTTTCTTTTATATTCTATTACTATTATAATTAAATTTTCATTCTCATCTTTAAACAGGAAAAAGAAGAAGCATAAAGACAAGAAAAGAAAAGCAGCAGATGAAGAAGAAAAACCTGATATTGTTGGTATGTGTGTGTATGGACTGTATTTATAAATTCTAGAAGTCAACCATATTTTTTATATCCTGTTAATATTCCCATTAAGCAGTGAATATTGTAGCTTGTACTATAGATCAACTAATATAGTAACTAATATAGTAATATTTTGGGAGGACGCAAGACGTTTGAGAGACTGGATATAGAAATACAGCTCACTGCTTGTCTTTTCTTTTTTTTGCTTGTCTTACCGAGTTTAATGTCTGCTGCTCCAACATTTCCTCTTAGTAGAGTCTGAGCCTTGATGTTGTCATGGATTTCAAGCTCACAGCATTGCCATGTGTTATTACACCTTTTGACGTTGGTTTCTCGGCTCACCAGGTGGTTGGTGGGCTGTCAGCAACTTTGCAGAAATCACTGGAACGGTTGCCATAGAGATGCAGAACAACTCATACGTTCATGCCCTGGATAGTGGGCTCTTCACAGTTGGTGCGCCACACAAAGGTAAGAAGACGCGTTGAAGTCACTTTACAATTCAGAGGAGGAGTCATAATTCATATGCTCGAGTGACTTTTACCCAGTGTGATCACTTTTTCTCAGCACAGTAGGAAATTTCTGTACTTGGGGTACCTGACTCCACATACTGTATAATTGCTTTTCAGCTATAATACATTTATTTCTGTGCATGAAAGAACACCTTGTATTAATGTTTGGACTCAGTATTTCTAACTTTATTACTGTTTCTTTTTTGTCTGCATTTTCTGCTGTTGCTGGCCATACGGTGGCAAGAATTCCTACACTGAGTGTTTCTTCTCTTACCAGATACATTTCTGACACTTTTGGAAGTGCATCAGAAGTGTATCTTTATTAGGGTCTTTGTTTTATTAGGGCTTGACAGTTACAGTTGCCAGGTTGCAGTTGACAATCATTTTAAGAAACTGTCAGCAAATTCTTGGCCTTTTTAACATATAAAAATAACAAACAACATAAATAACAAACAGAAAAATCTAAAATAAATACATTTGTAATATTTTATTTATTAGTGACTTAGTTTGACTACTCAGTAAATGCACAAATTAATTCAGCTGTACAGGAACCAGATGCACAAAAAACAAAAAGGAAACTTTTAAAGTCTTGCGAGGTGAAGGATAATGGCATATTTGGAACCAGTGGAAAATCATATTGCAAAACAACCAGTTACTTCCTGACATGAACATAACACCTGCACTTTTTGTATTCCACGTACCTGGTCCTGAGGGTAGACATGTTAACTAGTAACACTAAAAACGCAAATTCTGTAAAGACTCGAGAGAAAACACAAACTACACAAGTTTTTGTCTGGTTATTGTAATAAAGCTTTTGCAGCATTGTTTTATGTCATATTTTCATTATTAAGCTATCTGTATAACTGCATAGTGTCTTAATTACTTAAAATATAAGGGCACTAAAATAAATACAAACAATTTTTTTCAGTTTATTAACCAAAAGATGCCTGGCAATGTTTTTTTTAAGTTGATTTGAGTCACTGTTCACCCCTGGTTTAAGACGAGCTGCACTGATTAGTTTGAATTGTTATAATCATCAACAAAAACATTTGTTGGTCCCAGGTTCTCAGATATGAATTGATGCTTTTCTTTGTCATTTTCTACCAGACTGGTAATGTAAAAAAGCTTTTTATGAATATGTTGGCATATTCATACCACCCAGTTTTACTCTGGATGGTGAACTCATATATATGTAGCACAGAAGGAAAGAGGCAGGCTTTACCTTGAAGATATTGCAAAGTAGAACTCTAATGTGATGCAGAGAAGCACCATGTAGGATGTTAGCGGCTTTAAATGAAGATGCAAATCCAACTTATCCCACAGTCAGACAAACCTGAACTTAAAACTCACTTTTTAGATTACGTTTACTGTAGGCTGCAGGCATTGTGGGGATGAAAGAGAGGGGGGTTCCTTCAGTCCACAAAGCAGTAAGTATTTAAGTAGTAAATCCATATACCAGACTGAAAAAGCTGAACAGGGGTTGAGTTGAGGGTAAGAACAGAACTAACTCAGAGCGTTCAATCACTTCTGCCTCCAGGCACTTCTGGGGGAGTGGTGCTCATTGAAACAGTCTGCCCGGAACGAGACACTACTAACAATTAATTCAGCCCACGTTATGTGAGAACCAGTGAAAATGGCTGGGAGATTGAAACATCCCAATTCCCTCAGTGGGTCCTCATCCTCGGCATGCACGGAGGCTCATTTCTAGGAGATGAAAGAGGACGTAAGCTAGCAGTATAGAAACAGAGATTAGAGATTTCCCCACTCCTCACTGGACCTTCTGCAAAGGCGCCACACTGTGGATGGTGCAACATTCACCTGCAGGTCAGAGGAAATGCGCTGATGTTCTTTTAGCCAACTCTGAGGGTCAGCATCTGACATATTTCAAAGATAATCAGCCTTTTGAAAAAGCATCTTATGTCACATTTTACTTCTACTTAATAATACTTTCCTCGTTAATGTCTCCCTTGACCTGATCCCTGTGTGACACGCTCCAAATTATGCAAAAGTTGGATTTATTGTAAAGGTCAGACGGTGACCTAATCACTGGCAGATCACTTTTATGAAACCATGAGGAACCCAGGAGACTTCAGTGTAAAATAAAACATTTAAATGCACACAACAGTTCCCTATATATCTTATTCCAAATGTCTCAGTGCTGCTGAACTGGACCAAAGCGCCACCAAGCCAGAGGGTTTGAATTATTAATTACAAGAATGCATGAGTAAAACAGGAAGTGGGTCTCAGGGAATTTGGTGTGAGAAGAAATTATGCACATGTTAATACTGACACATTATTGTTGCACAGTAATTAAATAAACATTTAATTGTTTTTGTGTGCCAAAAGCCTTTTTTAACAACTAAAATCTGGTTATAGCTCAAACTTCATCACAGAATATTTTCACTTTGCTTTGGGCGAACTGCGACAGTTTCATTTTTTTGTTGTAATGTAAACGCAACACAAACTGAAAGAAGCAGAAAAATTCTGCATACAGATATAAAGCCTGTTGAAAAGCAACAGCAACAACCATAAAATCTTTAAAAGGTAAACAGTGTTTTATAATGTTTCAGATGATGAAGGACCTGACCCTCCAGAACAGTTTACTGCCATCAAGCTGACAGACACAAGGTGAGTACACAAAGACAAACAGCACTTTGTATTTGCATCCACAGATAATCCTTCACCAACAGATTTTTTTTATAGTGTCTCGTTGTACAAGCATAATTTACTTCCCTCCGTGGACTCGTCTAGCCTCTCTTATTCGAGGTGCTGCACAGTCTGGAGATATTTCTGCAGTTGTGAATCTCAGATGAACTTACTAATATTATTTTACCTTTATTGTCACTGTTCTTTTCACGTTGTGTCTTTTGGAGCAGTGTGCAGTCATTTCATTTGGACTTGTTGTTTTTGTGCTGCAGGATAGCCTTGAAGTCTGGATATGGCAAGTACCTCGGTATCAACTCTGAGGGCTTGGTGGTGGGGCGCTCTGATGCCATTGGGGCCAGGGAACAGTGGGAGGCAGTTTTCCAAGATGTGAGTGGATCTTTTGTCGATGCATATGTAGATTCAACAAGCAGGTGAACTGGGATAAAGAAGAAGGCGTCAGATAGCGGGTGCTACAGCTCTTCTTTTTCACTATATTAAGAGGTGTAATGTCAAATAATTGATGTCATTGAATTCATCAGTTGCTAATTAAAAAAAAGTAATCAGCTACTCCTAACTACTCTAGTCATTTTTTAAGCAAAAATACCAAAATTTCCCATATAATGTATGTGCCCATATAAATAGCAATTGGACTTTGAGATACATACACGCTTGTTTTGCAGTTCACTTCAGCCTGTAAAAATAAAATAAAAAAAATAAGATTACAGCTGTCCCTTTCCCTTCACGGCTCCCCTCATGGCTGATTGGAGTTTAGCCCATGAGAGATAACACTTAGTCAGGAAGACCTAATTCATTATGCAGAGCGCATCTACCTTATCACTGGAGCGCACCGCTCGCCTTGATGCTTTGTTGAACCTATAAACAGCCTGCCCGGCACAACCTTGAGACTCTTTTACATCAAATATCAGGCAGCCTTTCATGCCTGTCACAACAACCAATCCCACCGCAATTCTATCTAATCTACTGCCTCCTCTTCTGTTTTCTCTCTGTTCTGCCTCAGGGCAAAATGGCACTCCTGGCAGCAAATAGCTGTTTCATCTCCTACAGTGACAGTGGGGACATCGTGGCCAAGAGCAAGACAGCAGGGGATGACGAGATGGTGAAGGTGATGTGTAAAATGTGTTCTTCCAGAAGGTTGCATGTTAATCCTTTCATTTTAAGCGCGCAATCTCAGTGGGGGTCGTGACTCTGGAGATGGAAGGGGGAAATGTTTATGGCCTCGCTTCACGGGGATCAGGGTATTGATATTTAATGCAAAACTTCTCTTTCTGTTTTTTTTTTCCTCCCCTTGAATGATAAACAGATCAGGTCGAATACGGAACGAGAGGCCAAGCGAAAAGACGACATTGCGGAAGAGGACAGGGGCAACGTGAAGTCCTGTGAGGTCAATTATGTGTACGTAACCTTCACAGTGTGTTACCTCAGCTCTGACCTAATACACAAGCAGCTGCTGCTGTGTTCAGTAGTGCCGCATAAAATGTGCAATTAAATGTGCCAATCAGTTTTTTTTCACCCAAGTGCTTTGAATTAGGCCGGTGGGAAGAGGTGTCTGTTACATGTTAGTTTGCATCCATGTTAAATGCAGAGCGACCGTAAAAAGCCCAGTACGTTACACTGTAATGCAATCCATGATAATATTTATGGAAGTCTATCATGTGGTGCAAGTGTACTCATCTGAGTAGTTATTAACTGCACTACTTGGATTTGGATGGTCACAACAAGGTATTGAACATGTGAGACGTCACAGTTTTCAAGAGTTTGGCAGCCACAACAATACAGCCTCAGAAATTCTAATTGACTCCTCTATGACAGAGTTTAAAACATTTTACATTTTATGCTTTGAATTTTGTTCAAGGAATTAATTGTCACATTCATAAAAATGCTACCGTATGTATTTCCATAAAATGAAAAACTTCCAGGCCACTCTCCAGGCAGCATATATCAGTTTGTAGTTCTGTTATCACACATTCTCTTTCATACATACAGGTATAAACAGTATAAACAAACATACATAAATAGTCTGTGTTGGATTGGATTGTTAAGGGAGGTATTTTTCCTGTCGTTATGTGTGTTGGTTACAACTGATAGATTTGGCAAAAAGATTCTCAGCACAGGGTCCACTTACTGTGTGTTTCTGAAGCTTTCAGCCACATCCTTTGGCCTTTCCCAGCAGATGAGCTGCTTAGTTGTCATGGAGATTTTGTTTTGAAATGATGTGTGTGTCCCTGCACATTACAAACACCCTAAAAAAATCATTTGTTAGCAGCACATAATGTATCTCTAGGCCGTTTTGTTTCAGATGTCAGAAATAACTTTTCTAATTTGGTATTTGTCCTTCGGGGACCACTGAGCAGGACTTAGTGGCTTCTAGTGGTGTAGTTATAGATTGCAACCCCCTCCACTCAACCTCCTATTCCAGGCAAAACTACAGCGGCTGTGAACTGAAAAAACAATGCGTCCTATCCAGAGCCAGTGTTTAGTTTGTCTGTTCTGGGCTACTGTAGAGACATGGTGGTTCAACATGGTGGGCTCCATGGAAGATCACCCACGGCATCTGTAGATATAGGCTAACAAAAACATGATTTTCAGGTGATAGTTATGCATACTATGTTCAATTTGTAAACACAGATCCCTAAATCTTACATACTGGACCTTTCAAGCTGTTGTATTATTGTTCAGTAATTATACTCGTGTTTCACAACGGCTTGGCATATTACGGTTTAAGCAGTATACCTTTCAGCCTCCTCAGGGAAAAAACTGCCAAAGCACTTTATTCTGATTGAGGGCAAAAACTGTGATTTCCTTCCCATTATCTTCACCGTGCCGGTACGCATCAATGAGATTTTGACAACAAAATCACATCCCTGGCTGTGAGATCACGGCTCGAAACTACTGCCTCATCAGTCCAGCGCCTTAAAGATGCAATTGATGGTCTGCCGTTGTGTGGGATGAGAAAGCAGGCGACGCCACATTTCAGCTTCCAATGCTGCGAGTGTTTTATATACAGCCCGTCTGCGGCCTATTAAGTTCCAGGCAATACGTCTCGAGCTGTTTTTTGCTTGGCATGCTTTGGCTTGTGTTCCAGCGCTATTATTTGTTTTAGATGAATGCTGGGGAAATGGACTCATCATGTTGACATGTTGATAATGGCTGCCCTTGAGCCTGTAGCTTGATGTAGTGTTTAGCGTCTAAAATGCCTTTCAGGATGGAGTGCAGCTTTAGAATCATAAAACACAGGCACGGCCAAGAGAAACAAAATAGCAGAAGTTTCTGTCTAGATGCCTTGGTTGTTTTGGACTCTGTTGTGGATATTTAAATATATATTCAAGATTGCCTACGTCAAAATAACATTATTTTAATATCTCCGGTGCACATTTAAAATGTTCATGAAGGTTCACAGACCCTATCACACAGTGCAGTAGTACCTTGCTATATTTCTGGCAGAGCTCATTAGACATTTATAATTTCAAGCTTGTTTTACAAAAAAGGATAGTCGCCTTATTTAAAAAATCCACTGGTAAAACCTCCAGCCATAGCTGAATAGTGCACTGTATGTTGATTTGTGGCAGCTAGTCAGCTTAGCCGTTCAACCTATTGATATTTAGCTGCCACATTCAACATTTAGATACTCTGATTTAGTTCATTTTTGGTCTTATTATCTCGCCTCAGTGTCAGTTCTCAAAAGAGGATAAGTGGTGAAAATGTCAGTAATTTGTGTGTGTGTGTGTGTCTGTGTGTGCACGTGCATGCGTGAGAACAGAGTGGTGAGTCATTTGCCTTCGCACATCTTTTTGTAATAGTCTTATTAACGTTGCTGTTTGAATTGCAGGAAGAAGTTTCAGAGTTTTCAAGATCGGCGGCTCAGGGTTAATGAGGAAGACGCCACTTTGCTGAAGAGAGCCAGAACAGATGGGAAGTTCCACGAAACTTTGCTTGACAGGTGTGAAAATAAGCTCATTATATATTTATTCTCAAGCACCATGTACACATTTTTATATTATGACTTATTTAAAGTGGAACTAAACCCTCAAATTCTGCCAGCTCCCTTTCTCCCTGTCCACGCTGGACACACAGAGTCGGCTGGAGCTTCAACATTCAAAATTCATCATTCAAAGCAGATCAGCCACTACCAGAATTCAATTGCAATAGCTGTGTTTCATGCATATTTATAACATAATATGTAAAATTTTAAATACTAAACTGTCAAGATTTGGACCTGAATCAATCAACATTACTAAATAGCCATATACATTGGTTTTCATCTGTAAAAAGTGGTTTAACGGTTTAGTGTTTCATCATGAATAAAGGAAGAATTTAAGAAATAAATGTCCATCCACGAATGTGAGTTCATAAAAAAAATGATGGTAGGATGAGTGCACATATATGGATCCAGATAAAAATGTAGCACACACACTGCAACGGCACCGGCCCTATATTTTTTGTGTGTTTTAAAATGTGTGAAAGCTCATGAGCAGGTAGTTCAGGTAGCCTCATGCTGTCAGTATAACAGACTGCGAAATCTGTTCCTCATCCTTGCAGTGGTAGTAACAAGTCTGATATGTGAGAATTTATGCATGGTGTCTTATCATAAACGAGTCAACAGAAGCAATAAACAAAGCTGCAGTACCACTGGTATGCTCCCACTCCGAGGTGTTAAAAATACAATTTACAGTCATTTATTTTGGGAGTCGACATTGAATGAATATTGATGAATTCAATAATAACAGCTAATAGATTGATTCCAGACACTGAATGTAACATGTCCTATTTTTTGTTTTCCTTACAGGAGAAGCAAAATGAAAGCAGACAGGTACTGCAAGTGAAGACTCACCTTTGTTGATTTCTGCCATGTCTTTGTAAATGTCCTGATTTTATAGATTTGGTGATTTGATCTGACATTTAAAGTTCTGTTTTTGATTTTTTTTTTTTTTTTTAATAAAATGACGTGGTTAAAATCTTTTTTGTTGGTCGGTGTATTTTTGTACTCGGTTGGATTCATCTTTGACTTTTATAAAAATTCCAGTGACCCATTTGACTCCTCTGTGTTAATAATTAACCATCAGTTTGTTTTGGAACAAATATTTGTTAAACCTTTGGGCTATACAGTCCATATGCTCCTGTTGTCACGTTTACTTCTTGTCTGCTGTCGTGTTTGCTCTTCATTCATAGCTAGATAATCTCTCTTGATCTCTCACTCTGGAGATTTGCAAGCATTAAATAATAATGATCACCTGTGTTGCTAGAATGACAAACATTTTTGTAATTGTATACAGTGATCGAGAGGTCAGAAAGATGTTATATAAACTATAACTGAGCTGGTAACACTCATTGGGCAAATGACTGCCAAAACTGACCTTTAACTAACCTTTGATGAAAGGTCAGAATTGATTATTTATTTATACTGTGACTCTAATCAGTTTGACTCGGTGATGTTTGTTATGAGTTTATGTAATGAAGTGAAATGTCACCCGAAAAAAACATACACAACGTTTCATAGCCAAAAGTAAGTGGACGTCTGTGTGATTGCTGAACATCTTGTTATAAAACTATCGTCACTGACAAAACAACCTCAACCCTTGTCGGGTAGCTTTCCTGCAGGGATTTGTTCTCATTCAACCCCAACAGTATTGGAGGGTTAGCCTTTGATTTTGGCTTACAGTTGACATCCCAGTTTTATCCCAAACGTAATGCTTCATCGACATGTTGAAGTAAGAACAGGGTCTTCCTCAAACTGTTGCTTCAAAGTGAAAAATACTTTGTCTATTGTAGGATAAGCTTCCTCTTGAATTAGGAGTCAGTCTCCAAATGACAGAAAAGTGTCTCACCACTCAAGTATGTATTTATCTTTTAACCTTTCTGGCATCTGACCTCTTCAAACCCACAACCTAACGTCATATCTCATAAGTTTAGAGGGTATATTACGCTTGATGGAGTAAGTCATAGGCCTCTGAAATATGGTTTAATATATTACACTAGACTGTATTAATAGTATGAGCTGGACTGGGGTGTGCCCTGCCTCTTGCCCAAAGTCAGCTGGGATAGGCTCCAGCCCCACCATGACCCTGATGAGGGTAAACGGCTACAGATAATGCATGGATGGATTTAATAAGCATGTATGTTGCTTTATGTAAAATATTATATACGATAATATTTCTTATTTATGAGTATCTTCTATCTGCTGCTGTAATAAGTGAATTTCTCTGGTGTGTGATCTTATCTGATGTGTGTGTGTGTATACAAAGTTTACTTCACCACATGAAGTGAAGTTACTTGGTGAAGTGACACAGTTGGAAATAAATACATGCACACACTTTTTAACAGCCATGCAGGTGTCACAGGAGGAAGTAAAATGTAACTAATAATAACAAACACAAGAATAAACCACATGAGGGGTCATGTTATGTTATTTAGCTTCATTTCCCTGTGGAAACTACCACTGGCCTGAGTTTGGAGGGGTGTTTTGTATCAGCTCGTTTCTCATTTTCTCTTAGTCTCTCGCTTTTTTAATTTGGCAAAGAAAGGAAAACGAATCATTATAACTGTGAATTCGTCTGTGAATTATTTCTGGTTTCTTTGTATTAAAATGCGTTGTTTTATATATGTGTGACCGCTTCCGGACTCCCCTCCTGTACATAAAGCTGAGCTCGCTGTCACGGGATAAACAGCAGCAGCTTCCGCAGTAAACTTGTTTGAAACGTCTCTGAACATCAAACATCAGTCTGACTTCAGTCCTACAAACATGACTCAACGTGTGTTTATCTTTTTAGCGGCTTTATTTTCCGTCGCAGGGACGCAGTTTATCCCTCCGGTAACTATTGCTCAGTTTAACACATTACTTTCACAGATGCTAGTTGTTATTGTCTAACTAATGAGCTGCGTTTGTGTATTTATTTACAGTATACAGAAGACTGTCGGACAGACATGTATCCACCAAACGGCCCCACGTAAGTAACCTCAAGTTTAAGCATTAAACTTTGTTAAAACAGCTGCAGAGAGTCCCTGTTTACTCAGTTAGCGTGCTATATGCTAAGTCACTGATGTGTTTAGGAACCTGTCCTTCATAACTGAACTGCTGCCTTCACTTGCTGCTCGTAATTCTTGATATCCAAAGTCTCAAGTTAGTAGTTACATGCTGTATGACTGGAAATAATAATGTTGGACACTGATTAATTGTTTTCCTGGTTGCTGTTTATTCTAGAAATCAAATGTCACAAAGCATCTGCTGGAAGAAATGAAAATGTACATTAAGGCCTGATTCATTAACCGATGTTGAATAATTAATCAGGCACTTCCAGCTGTAAAATGTCTGCTGTGGCTGGAGGAGATTTTTAAAGTCTGAAAAAATAAACCCGATAATGTCATCGGGGTTGTTTTATTGGTTTCAGCTTCAGTGCTGAAATAATTGTTGGATTTATCTTTAAGACGATTTATCGTTAAAGACAAAACCACTGACAGTATAAAGAATGGACAAGCACATTATATAATTCAGGATTTGTGTCTGCAAGACCACTGTTGCAAATATGAACAGCTACACGCGTGCGTTACTTCATTACTACTTAATCACAAATTTTGCTAACATCTGAGCATCAAGCAAGACATAGCAGCCAGCGAATATTACATGTCCAACAACAGCCACGGTGGGAATGATAGAGGCACCATTCACCCTATTATAAGACAGTGTAACATGGTCGTTAAGGTGGAAAAGTTACATGATGTCACTTGATAAATGATGGCCATTTTTAAATTTTCATTTCATATACTATTTTTAATTGGTAGACTGATGGAAATGTCAAACTGTGGCCAGAGTGTTTACCAAGAAGTTAGTTATAGAGGAAGTGTAGGATCAAGTGATTTTGGACTTTGGCCCTTAATAGGAAATGAAAGTCAGAATCTCATTCTCTGCAGCATTGATTTTGACTGGACTTCATTAATCCGTCTCTTGCAAGTACCCCAAATTCATGGAAGTGAAGTAGCAAATTGCACCGGTATGCCATAAATTAGTGAGGTTAGATTTGCACCTTCCCTTTAGAATGAATTGCATTATATGTCTGTAATTTAAAATTGGCAATTATTTTTGTTTTTACATCAGTTATGTTAGTTTTTCATATAAAACTAGTCCTGTAACATTCATCTTAATTATTGTTCAACCTCTTGATTATTTTGGATGCATCTATTAATTGTTTAATCCATAATTTGTCAGTAAAATGTTTAAAGGTAACACTTTCAAATTGATCATATCTGCAGGTTTACAGTGATAGAACATTTAGTGTGATATATAAATTTGAGACCCTAAAGCCAGAAAATTTGGAGAATTGTAACAGAGGCGTTCAACGTCAATTAATTCAAAACAGAAAAATCTAATCCGTGATGTTGTGAATAGGATGTTCTCATTATTCTTCAGTAGTTTTTCAGCCTCTCTTTTCTAATCAGCTTCAAAGGGCCCGTCAGTTGGTACACCGTGGACCTCGACTTACCGCCCAGCAAGAGATGGACAACCGTGATCACTGACAAAAAAACACAAGTAAGAACGCTGTCAAGTACTCTCGGACTAGTCACACATAAATGGCACCCTTTTCTTTAACTCATAATCTCTTTCTTTTAAGCTGGTAGACATGATCCAGGCCATCAAAGACCTGGCTAATGCCTTCGTGCCCAGTGGGAGACTAATAGAGCTAGTCGACATTACGCTGGTGAGTGTCGTTTTGTCTCTCTGAACCATGTTTTCCACAGAATAATGACAGGCTTTTACAACTTCAGTATGTTTTATTGTGTTCTGCAGCCTCTGATGGTCGACACACTCCCAGATCCTTTTAGTGGTGAAATCAAAGGAATTGCAGCTGATTCGGGAGTTTCTCTTGGTAAGAAAACACAAATCTTCTCAACTTTCAGCAACTTAGAAAAAAAATACCCCATTGACCTCTCCCTTTTTATTTATCTAGGTGAAGTCGTCTTGTTCAATATCTTCTACGAGGTCTTCACTGTGTGCACATCAGTCGTTGCAGAAGACGAAAAGGGTGAGTCATCATCCAGAATCAGATTGATTAACTAACTTAAAATAATCAGTACTTAAATGTTTTTGGGCTGTTCACAGGTAACCTCATTCATGGTAGAAATCTGGATTTTGGATTATTTATGGGGTAAGAATTACTCCTTTTTTTTTAAAAGGTTAATAGTTTTGACTCCGCTCCAGGAAAATAACATCTCATGAGATGGGATTGTTCTTCCTCGCAGCTGGGATGTGAAAAACAAGTCATGGATCATTGCTGAGAAGCTGAAGCCTCTAGTGATCAACATCGACTTCAAGAGAAATAACCAGACTGTCTTTAAGTCTACAAACTTTGCTGGATATGTTGGCATGCTGACTGGCATTAAGCCTGTAAGTCACTGAGTAATTTAACTGATAATTCAATCAACAAAATATTTAATATCAGTGATAGCGGTCGAGTTCAGTGTATTTCTTGCACATTTCTGAATGTCAAAGGTTAAATCGTTGCTTCTTATTTCTCTCCCAGCACATTTTCACTCTGACTATGAATGAACGCTTCAGCCTGGATGGAGGATACATCGGTAAGTGATTTGCTCCATACTGTTTCCACAGACATTTACAGAGAAGGTCTCTGCTTCATGGCAACTTGTCATCTGAATCTCTAAATCTGTTCATACGCAGGAATCCTGGAGTGGATCCTGGGGCAGAGAGATGGGATGTGGATGAGCTTTCTCACCCGCTCTGTCCTAGAAAATGCAAACAGGTATTCCTCTTTTTGATGTTTAAAGGTGCGTTTTTTTTTTGGGTTTTTTTGGCCATTCGTGTTGCTGTAGAGCAGCTTAATTTGGAATCGTGATTATTTTAGCTGATGCCATAGACACTAAGCAATTTGCCTGCCTCCCACTTTGAATATTTCTACTGTCGAGTCTTGTTTCTATAAGCATACACATGGTGATACACAGTGGTGGAGGAAGTTTCATATCCTTTATATCCTCCTAAGTGAAAGTACCAAAACTACAAAGTAAAAGTCTAAAACTACAAAGTAAAAGCCCTGTTAATGTTGCTTAAGTGAAAGTATGTGGAACTGTTTGAAAAGAAAACTGTCACTGATGATTAGGTATTTTGAAAGTATTTCCAACTAATGTTTAATTTCATTAATCAGCTGTTTCAAAAGATTTTTGCATGGAAAAATGACTGAAATGATCAGAATCGATGAATCGACTAATTCTTTCAGCTGTGCGCACTGTTGGGTAGATTCATAACAAAACATCGTATTTTATAAGCTCTCTGTAGTGGAGTAAAAAGTGCAATATTTTCAAAAATGTGCTGAGCACCAGTATGACAGAAGAAGGAGGCTATGAGGTCTTTGCAAATGTTTTATTGAGTAGAAAATTGTTCAACGTGTTCATCAGGTTGAAGATTTAGATGATGCAGTTTGCTGACAAACAAATGAGGAGAAAAAAAACCCATTTTTATTAGACTGAACGCTCCACAGGGTACCAAAATACAATGCTGTAATCAGTTTCAAGGAGAGTTTATTTAGAAAACGCAGTTCAACGAGGTAACTGAAATGCGTAGCATAAAACAATATTGAGAGAAGTGATAAAAGAAGCACGCAGCAATATAAAAAGACATAAACAGGAATTAAGAGTAAAATAAAATGCAAGATAAAAATAAGACAAATTTGAATGAAACACATTAATCAGGAGAATAAAAGCGACAGTGCAGTGAAGATATTAATGAAAGGCAGCGGCACACAGAACTGAACTGAGTCGAAGGTGTTTGTTCCAGATTCATGGGTGCATAAAGACTGAATGTTTCCTCTCCGTGTGAAGCGACGACGCCTCTGTCCAAACAATGAGTCTCTTCTCTGTTCTCTTCTCACCAGCTATGAGGAAGCCAAAACTCTCCTGGCTCAGACAAAGATGCTGGCTCCGGCCTACTTCATCCTGGGAGGAAACAGCACAGGCCAGGGCTGCATCATCACCAGGTCCAGACTGCTCAGTATTGATATCCTCGAGTAAGTACCGGGGCTGATTTTATACTTTTTAGAACATTTAATGTGATAAATATGGGTATGGTTCCTGAATACAGAGGTGTTTTAAGTGCTTATTCACCATATGTGTCTGGATTCAACTGAGCTGTGCCTGACTGTGCCCTTTTTTTGTACTAGTCATAATGACAGTGCAGTTTTTCTTGTGAAACGCCGCTTGAGGAACTGATGACAGCTTTGCTTTCGGATCACATGCTTTTAACTCCCATTTCGCAAATCAGCTGCTTATCACATGATAAGGTTATTCAGGTTTATTCAATTATTGTATTTCAGGATTGACCTGAAGCTGGGCCGGTGGTACGTCCTGGAGACAAACTACGATCACTGGAAGGAGCCTTTGTTCCTGGATGATCGCAGAACTCCTGCCATGAAGTGTATGAACCAGACCACACAGAAAGTGAGTGCTGAAACTCTTCGGCGTGACAGATTTTTAAGTACATCTGTGAACGTTCAGTCACATGATTTTTAGGTCTGAAGTACAAGTCTGTCACATTCCTGTTTTATCAAAGTGGTAAGACACCTTTGATCTGCCTTTTTTTTTTTTAGAACATCTCACTGAAGACCTTGTACGATGTGCTCTCAACAAAACCAGTGCTAAACAAGGTGAGTGCTTTCAATGACGTATGTGTTTATTACTCAAAAGTTGACTTGAATTAACTTCATCTCCTTGTGTTTCACAGCTGACTACCTACACAACGCTGATGCAAGTGTCTGAAGGAAAACTGGAGTCGTACGTACGTGACTGCCCGAGCCCGTGTATGCCGTGGTAACGGTCCAACAACCACTTGAACCCTGATGAGTTTGTAAAAGCGTATCTGCATGGAGAAGCTGTGATGAGATCTTGGGACGAAATTTGAGGGTTTTTTTTTTTTAAGCATTTTGCACAGCGATTAATCACCTGAACCAAAGTTTGTTTTCAGCTTTGAAAATACTAAATCCTGCTTTGTTTCTGTGATGACGGAAACCTGTACATGTTCTCTCTCTTTCATTTGTACTGTAATTATGTGGATTATTTGCGAGTCCATCAGTGGAGCTCAACACGGGATTAGGGACCCCGGGATGAATTCTTGGGTATAATTAAATTAATGTAAAATAGTTTTTTTCTATGTGTAATTTCTCAAATCCAGCCTACAATCACTGTTTCGTGCCTGCACTTTGTGGCCGTGCTTTTAGTTAGTTTTAAACATTAACTTTTATACTTTTAAGTGTCAAAACGTTAACGGCTAAAGGATGTCTGTCTCCACACACTGTTAAACATACCTCACAGCTGACCACTTTTTATTTTTAAAGCATTTCATTAAAGGATTATCACATTCGAGGTTGTATGTCTCCGTCTTTTACCATGTGAGCTGGTTATGTGTTGAATTTTGTTTTCAGATTTCTCGTGTGGCTTCAACCAACAATTATTTAAACTTCATTTACGTTATCCCAGTTAACAGATACCATATCATTGTTATACGACTAACTGCTGGGAAATGCTCACCACAATTACATTGGTAAAATGATTTTTGTTTGTTCATTTTAAATTTTGTTTTATTTCCAACCAACATCTGAAACCTGAAGGTTTTCAGTTGATTATCATACAGGCCTATAAAAAGCAACAAATTCTCACGCTGTTGGAACCAGAGAATATTTGGCATTTATTGCTTGCTGGAATGGATTCATCTGATTTAAATAGTTTAATCAGATCTGTTCTCGCATTGTGCAACAGTGTAACGTACCTGACACACTGGAAAAGTAGTCTGAAGTCATAACACAGAGCATTAAGGCCACACGGTGTAAAAAAAAAAACTGAACACATTTTTGAAAGTTCCAGCATTTTATTATTTAAAACTTATTACTGTAGTCAACATTTTAATTACATGAAAATCAATGGGGATTAACGATTACCAGAACAAAACCGTATATAAAGATGGGATAAAAGTTAAGTCTGAGCTTTGAGCTCTGATATAAAGGGGGAAAAAAAGTGGTGAACAAGCTGGAGAACCAAATAGCTGAAGTCAGCCAGGCTACGGCTGAACTGCCATCCTACTGTAATCTCTTTATAATTAGGTATCAAGTGCAGGAAAGACGAGCTGTACAGCAATAAGGCCAAGACAAGTAACATTAAAAAAAAAAAAAAAAAAGAATCACAACTCATGTCAAACTGATCCCAGAACCAAGAAAGAAAGACTAAGGCGGATCCGAAGAGGAGTTTCAGTACTAAAAAGATTCAAACAGAGGCTTAACTTTCATTAATCAGCAGCATCAAGATGACCCCTCCCCAGATTACCAATAAATCACATTAAACACTGAGGAATAAAAGGAACTAAGTGTTGATTATGTGTGGATGTTTTATCTGTTGTGCATCAGAGTCACAGCTAACTTTGTGACGAATATCACGAAGCGTTTGCTCCTTTTAAACTAGCAAGTCAAGAAACAACAATCATACATCGAGAGCAGACTGAGGGTGTAAGCATAGTGTTGCTAAAAACAGTAGATTTTGAGACATGGGGATAAATCTTTACACGCTCTGGGCACCGACAGTGTCTGAAAAAGACAAAAGGAAAAGAGTTTTAAAAAGAAAAACATTCCTGTGTGGATGTAAACATGGTAACGAGGCGCTGTCTTGGCTTTTGTTGGGTATTTGGTAACTACACAAACAGAGCTACAATACAAACTGACAAGGATTGTAATCCATACCTGGTTCCTTCAGTGCATGTGCGTTTCCCACCAGCCCCGTCAGCGATTCAGTGTTCCCGTTGAGGATCTCCACAGACAGGTTGTTGTTCTGCTGCTCCTCCACTATCCTCTTCTGTAGTTCCTCCTAAAGTCACAGCACGCAGTGTATGAATACATAAAAAGACGTTTTCATTGCTCGACTTCTCTTTAATTAATAGATTAGGGTAATCTGAAACCTAATATCTGACGTAGATGTAGAAAGTGCTTCGTGCTATAAAGAGTAGTTACTTCAGTCACCTGTAATGTGGCTAGATTAGCACAATAGTTACTGACACTGGCCATGGTGTCAGGTAGCAGGCTACCCACTAAGATATGCTGTGTCGTCGGTGGACGAACACAAGTATGTAGGAGTGGAGGGAGGGAAAAAATACTATATATCAACCGCTATAAATGAATACTAAATATAAACATCCTGTTTGACTCTGTTACGCACCTCGCACATGACTGTGAGCTGCAGTGGTAAGTCATCCACCTTCACAAAGTCCTCCTCGTCAGACTTCTGACTGGTGTTACCTGAGCCCATCTCCTGCATCGACGACAGTAATAAAAATCAGTACACAACAGCAGCAGTCAGGGCAAAGTATCCAGTGTGTTACTGGTGCGTCACGGTGCTTTCACTGGTATAAACACCTGAACAGCATCTTCAGTCTTGGACTTACGTCTACATTGATCATGACGGGTGAGTCTGTGTCGGGACTGCTAGAGGTGGTTGGCTCTTTGGGGTTATCCTGACCGTGTGAGACTGCAGAGCTTTCTTCTGAGGCAGCGGCTGCTTCAGCTTGACTCTCCCCCTCAGGTCTCTGGCACTCCGTCATGTCACGCTCCTCTACTGGAGAATCCACAGTCCCAACTGACTTGTTTATTTCTGCAAAAGGGAGAAAAAGCTTATGCGAGGAATGATGACTGACCAACAAAGGGTCTAAAAATATTATCGGACAAAAAGCCAGTTTCATTTTCAAGCTTGAAAGAAAATTTCACTGAAAACACCAGCAGGTCTCACCGTCATCGTTCTCCGGACTCCTCTGTTCGGTTTTGTTCTCTTGTGTTTCGCTGCCTGTTGCCCCCTGAAGCATGACGCAGTTACACAGATCAGACCCAGAAAAAGGTGTCGAACAATCCACGTCATGGTTGTCGATGGAAAAGAAGTGTGTCTGTGACTTACTGTAACACCGACCTCCTGCTCCACCTGTCCATCAGCAGACGCCTGCAGGGATGTCTGTACGTCGACAGGTCCGGCTTCAAACTCCTCCATTTCCTCCTCCTCGTTCTCGTCCTCTCCGCTGCCGTAGTTTGTCAGCGCCTGAGTCTCCGCTTTCGAAAGACCTGAATGAAAGTCAGCACACATGAACGAGAGTGTGTTAATTAATACATGTACTGTATGGGCATGCACATTAAATTGCATTTAGAAAGAAAAAACATTAAATTTGTAGAAAAAGGCACATTTAATTTTTTTTTTAAGTCAATTTTTTCATGACTGCAAAACAGTTTTCCAACACTACTGACATTCTCCTGATTTAACTTCTAAACTAAACTACTAAAAACCATTAAAGGCATCTTCCTTTTGACAGTGATGGATTACCACATGACCAAAGTCGAACCAAAGTTCAGGCAGGGAAAAGAATCTTATATTACACTGGGCGTTGGCTTTGTCAGTAAAGATCCCATGACACTAAGCGTACATTCAGACATGATTCGGCGATGCAGCAAAAACGCAGGATTTTCTATTCACTTGAGTGGGGGTAGTGCATTTTGGCTGCGGCGTTCCAGGCTGCAGGGGTGCAAAGCAGCAGCCAAGAAGTTGATCCAGGTCTGTCCACAGTCATCTAGATGTTTCTGAAACTGGGACTATCCAGGTGGATTCATGGACTAAACTCTGATGCTCTACCTGTTGTTGTGTTCTGGCTTTGTTTATTTCATGTACCCAGCTTCTAAATATGTGTCTGTCATAATTTACAGGAAGGAGTTCAATTAGGTTTGAGAGACAGAGAGAGAGGTCGAAAGCAAGCGTTTGTCGAGAGATACACAGTAAATGAGAGGGAGGCTCCAGTCTGCGAAATAAAAAGTTATTTCCTGATTGTTTTATTTCAGCCCCGCTGCAGCGACTCATCACAGTGGCAGACCCTGTCTGAATGCACCCTTATCGCAAAGAGTTGGGTGGCTTCCCCCGGTGTGCTGGCAGAATTCCCAAACCTGCCTGTCTACATCTGGCCGCCTTGTGTAAGTGTCTCTGTGTCTTCTCCAACTGTGTGTGGTGTGGTGAGTATTCTGGCACAAAATGTCTGCCATGTATCACCCAGGTGGGTGCTGCACATTGGTGATGGTAGAGGTGAGTTTCCCCGTTCACTATGTAAATGTAATTTGCTATTATTATTATTTTCACTTACTGATTGACAGAGGAATTCCTTGTCCACCGCCTTCATCCTCATCTTCCTCCTCAACCTCAGAGGCTTCATTGCTCCTGCTGTTCTTCCTCTCTGTCTGCATGTAAAGCTCCTGGAGAGTAGATTCAGCTTCCTGCTCAGCTTCATCTTGGTCCTGGAAGAAAGAAAATAAAGGAGACAGGATTGTAACGCAAATTTCTGGTTTACTAAGTGGCACTGACTCTTTCATCGCAGAATCAAAATGATGACCTTGTCTTCATCTGTGTAGGCTGGAGAGACTGATTTATCACCACCAGCTGCCGTGTTTTCCTAAATGGTGGAATAAATGAACAAACTGTGTTAATCTTCCTGTCATTCATACTTTTGTTACATTAGCAAAACCACAAAGTGTGAACGGGAAAAGAAAAGTGACTAACCTTGAGAGAGCACTTCGCTTTACTGGCTTGCTCGGCCCTCTTCTTATTTTTGTGTTTGGCTGCCAAGGAGACGCTGCTGCTGTTGTCTAAATCCTGCATGAGCCTGAAGAAAGCGAGTTCATTGAAGAGGATCTCGGAGATCTCCACCAGAAGGTCCTCCCCGCAGTCCTTCAGAGTGCGGCCCACGAATTTACTGAGAGAGTCCTGAAGCAAGAGTAGAGAGCGGAATATCGAATATTTTATCTGATTCTACTTCAACTCGGGTTAACTGCACTTGAAGAATTTGGTATTGGCACCGGTCCTACCTGCAGTATGCCTCCCAGCTGTCTGTGGAAAAAGCGGACAAACTCTTTGCTCTCGTCGTTCTGTTGGGTGAGAGTAAGGACCATGCGCCTCACAGATGTCAGCAGCTGGAGGGAACACACCTCGTCCATGTTCTCCTAATCAGAAAAAGCATGAATATTACAGGATGACTTTAATCTTTAATAACTGTTCTCATCATTTCATTTGAGCCTTGAAACTTGAATTACTAACAACACATTTTTATTTAGTAGTTTAGTTATTTTGAATAGTATACATTTTTAACTTTCAGTACATTCTCTGCTGGCACAAATCTAATGACCGGACCTGATCCTGCAGCTTCGTACCTTAAGGAAAGGAATGACTTCTGTCATGATGGCTTTGATCTGACGATCCAATTGCTGGGTGTCGATCTGAGGGCAGCGCACGTCACCAGCTGCAGCTCCTACACGCAGACAAACACAAAACGACATCATTTTATTCAGCAAATTTACAAAATTTTAAAAAACAGCAAAGTGAAAGGCAATGATTGTGTTGCAACGGGGCTTTGCACATCGTGTACTCGGGCAAGCTCATGTGATTGAGTACCTTCCACTTGGTCAGCGGGGTTAGCAGAAGGATGTTCAGCATTTGAGACTTCAGAGCTGCCTGCGCCTGCAGCGCTGGCATTGCAGGGGTTAAACTCAGCTTTAAGCTTCATGCGTTCATACTCCCTAATCCTGGCCAGAGCTTTGTCTAAATGAATCACCGTGTTGCCTATCAGCAGCAGAGACAGGAGAGCGCAGGAGGGAGGGGAGAGGGGGGTGAAAAAGAGACAGAAATTGGATCCAAAAAGTTGAAAATCAATGAAGCAAGAAAGAGAGGACCGTAATGGATATTAATGCATCTGTAACCAGGTTTACACTACAGGATCAAACACACTGCACCAGCCTCACTTCTGATCGAGGTCACTGAAGTTTAAAAAAAAAAATCTGTGTGTCATTTTATTCATTTTCTGAAAGGTTCTTTAGTTTGGCTGTGTAGTATTGATCCTGAGGTGTGAACTTGTTACCACGATAAACCCCAAGTAGTCCTGCTGGTAAAAGTGGGAAGGGGCACCTCAATCTAACATAGTTAAAGGCAATAAGCGAAGCATATCGGACACGGAAAGGGTCTCAGGTAGGTAAACAGGTTTACAAGGCTCAGCCCCCTTGTTTTCTAAAGTCAAACGGTTTCCACATAATTAACTATACCCAGGTCGTCGTTGGCAAATGGTTCCAGGTTGGAGGACGTCGACATGATGCTCTCATTGTCCACAGATTCTGCGTCATCTCTCTTCTTCATGGTGTCCTGTGTGAGCCTCAAGTTTTTCTCCACCACCTCCTGAAAAAGTTGAAGATTCTGTTTTAAAAAATGCACCCACAGAACATGTCAGACATTTTCCACAGCAAAAGGGTTGTTAAGATTATAAAAGAACGGATGATTCATCACAGATCCACAACACGTTCCTAAAAAAAATTCACAGCAGCAAGAAAGGTTTCCAGAACATTCTACAAACAACAGCAAAGGGTGGCATCTCCTAACAGGGAGAATGAGACGTTTCATCCATCATTCTTGAACAAAGGCATTATTTGGACAGACAAAAGCCTTGGCTTCCAATTAGCATAACTCTGGGGACCTTAGCTTAGAACAAAGAGCACATGTCTGATCTGGCAAAAAAAAAAAGTCGTGGAGAGATGAGGGTCATTTTTCTTTTTTGACTGGCAGGCTTCTGAAGTCTTGCTGTCAAGTTAAATTCAAAGACAATGAAGATCGGGCGGGGAAAGGAAAATTAAAATCAGTGAATAAAGAGAGACATGGACGGATGAAAAGAGACAAGGCAGGGAAGGATGAAAGGAGACCAGCCTGAAAGACAAACTAATGAAAGATGTATTGAAATGTAGAAGAGGAAGCAAGTAGAAGTGATTAAAAAAAAAAAGAAGAAGAAAAGCAGGGGGCAGGATGACAGGACGAAAAAAAAAAGGATTAAGAAAGACTTCAGGGCTGGTGGAAAGATTGGAAATGTGTGAGAATGTCATGCTGGGAAGCAATAATGTGTTTCTTACTGCATCGCTGGTAACAAGACTCTCACTGGGTGTGAGCTCAGACTGAGAGCCTGCAGCCCACGCCACAGGGCCGAGAGGGGGCAACTGGTCCTCAGCTGCACTCTTCTCTGCCAGGTGCCTGGTCACTATGTCCTGGCAGAAAGACAGGGAGAGACCAATGTAACCACGCAAAATATCTCAAGAGGACTTTGCGTTTGAATTTAAGGCCAGGCTCAGAGGAGAGTAATGATTTTCTCTCAGAAAAAAAAAACATCTTTTTCTCTTCCGACCGATCTTCCCTGCAGGTCTGGTCTGCCCAGACAGCAGAGGCATCTGGTCCAGAGTCTCCAAATATGAAGGTTTAAAACATTCATTATGTCTTGAAATAGTATGAGAGATCAAAATCTTAACTCTAACCAGTCACAGGACCCGATTTTTTGATGGCAAACAACCCTTCAAATTCGAAACACCTTTAAGGGTAAATCGGCTTGAATGTCTTTTAATCTGGGTCTAGCATAAAGAATACTCGATCGGCTGAATATTCACAGAGACTAGCAATAAGCAGTTACATGTGTCTTACCTGTAGGGAATAGAGCGCCCTCTGCCGTAAGTAGTCTGTGTTGAGCAGCTGCAGCTCATGAAAGAGCTCGATGAGAAAGTGGGGACGGGACTCGTTCTGGGATATCAAAGTAGCCACCTCAGAGTAGATGGTCTCCCTCAGTGCCTCGAACAGAGAGAAGTCGCTGCTTGCATCTAAAAGGTTTTAAAGTTTTACAGCGCAAGTTTCAGGTGGATAGTTCAATAATCTCATCCACGAGTTGAAAAAAAAAAAAAAGTCAATAATCTGCCCTCAAACTCAGAAGCTCTGGTTCAGGTTAATCCAAAAATAGAGCATGCATGGGATGCTTAGGTGACAAAAGAACCAAATGATGGATTTGGATTTGTGAGTTTACCTGGTGCTTCTGTGCATGCAATTCTGTTAGAGAGGAAGGGTGTTCTCCAAGCATAGGCTGTGAGTAAGATAAATTAAAGTGACAACAAAGTAAATTAACCGAAAATTAAAATGAAACACGTGATCATGACAAATGCGCGTAGAAACGTGAAATGATATCAAAAGGACAAGATGGCAGGAAACACTAACGTAAATAAGCCTGATGCAGATATTACACAAAGAAAAATAAAGAATGCAGACATGAGGTGGGTGATGTGGATGCAGAACTGTCGCTACAAATAGCTTGATCCGTACCAGAGGAGAGGTCATTTCGTTTGTTCCCCAGCTTAGTTTTGCTGTCAAGTTTCTCTTGAGTCAGCTTGTCCAACAGACTCTTGTTCTGATCCTTCTGACGAGGCAGCGGTGCCCTCTCCTGGGCAAAGTCTGCAGTGCTGCTAACGCTGTCGCTCTCATGGCCTGAGGAAAACGAACACAAACAAATGTTAAAGAATAGAGTTTTTGTTATTTTGGTTACAGCGAATACTGGAGAGTCACCTCCATTTGGATACCTTCACTGTTCTTGTGCCCTTTGCTCCTCCTGCGACGACTCTTGGAGTTGGGTGTCTTGCTTCGGGAGGCCAGGTTGGCTTGTGCAGAGGCCTTGCGCCCAGCCTTAAAAGTCTTTGTGATGGTTGTGGGATCGACAGGATCAGGCATGCTGCTGAAGCTTCCCTGCGATGCCCTGTCAAATTCTTTAGGTCGGGAGTGACGGTTGGCAAAAGTGGGGGAGGACGAGGGGGACTCTTGGGGGTCCATTTTAGACTGGTGATGCTGGACGGTGTTGTTTACGTAGGACGTTTTTAGCCAACCAGACGCTCTGAAGGAGTCATGTGGAAATAAATGTGTGAACAAAAGTGTGCACAAACAAATAGAAATGTCTCTAAATGATAAACATACCCTCTCTCTGTAGAGGTGTTGAGAGGAGAGCGCTGCACTGGAGGAGGGAAACTCATGTACTCGGTTTTTATTGAAGTGTTGGGGTCTAGCTGCTGCTTCTGATGGTCGGGGCTCGCCTGACCTGCTGCACCCTGAGGGAACTCACCCATGGGCGCAGGGAAGAGTGGATATAAGTTAAAGCCTGCAGAGCAAAAGGAAGAAAAAAATATTCAATTAGAATAGATCAATCTTCGGTTGATCTAAAACAACACTATATTCTGAGCCTTTGTGTTGGCTTTCTGCTGTTTCTAATGCAAGCTAAAGAGCTAATAAATATGCATGTCATACTGGGAGGGAATGGGGATATGGCAGCAGTAGACAAGTTGTTGGCTGAAGGATGCAGGGTAGAGGAGAAAGGAAGGTAGACACCGGGAGAGGCCGGGGGACCAGAGCTGGATTCCTGGGATGAGCCCTGCTTCTGCGTCTGCCAACCTGTTGCTGACGCCGTTGAAGTCTGCTGTTGCTGCTGCTGGCGAAGGAGGTCATTGAGAACCTGCTTGAGTCTGAAGAAAGAGTGTGACAGATTATAAACGCGAACTTCTTGACAAAAACAAAACGGTGTGCTCTCATATATTTTCACCTTTGCACATTGTTCTGCTGCCAAGCCAGCTGCGTGTAACACTGGTTGAGCTGGTGCATGACCAGGTGGACCTGCGGTGATGACAGGTTGTTGGGTAACATGCTGTATTGGCCTGTCAGCAGGGTTTGTAACATGTATGAAAGTGTCTGTGGAGAAAGGCGAGAGAGGAGAATAATTAAAAAGTAAAATGGCACCGAGCTAAAGACTGGATAGAAAGCTATGAGTAGAGAACAGTGACTGCATTGACAACTCTACTAGCACTTCAAATTGAGCCTACTAATGCGATGCAAGCTTGTGCCAGTTATCAAGGTCAGTGTCTGCGTGCGTGCATCTATTTGTTCAGTGCACCAACCTGCTGGTCCTGCAGGAGTGTCTGACACATGCTAGTGCTGAAGTCCAGCTGTCTCTGCAGCTGGCTGACCTGTTCCTGCCAGTGACATGAGCCCTCGGCAAACGAGAGCTCAGAGGCCCAGCGGAGATTCTCTTGCCGCCGCGTGCCTCCATGCTGGCTCGCACACTGGTTCAAACTGGACTGCTGCTGCTGTTTGGCTTTAGTCTTGTTATGAAAAGATTGATTTGCACTAGCTTCACCCGAAAAGGCTGGTGGAGGCTTCAGGTTGCTAAAGACAGGAAAACATGGTTTTAAAATACAGATTATAAAAATCAGTACAATTCAGTTCCTCCTGCCTCCACTTGGTCTCACCTTCCTTGATTCTTCCTGTTACTGTAGGAGCACTGGTTCCTGCTGGATGAGTAGATGTGGATGTCGTCATCAGAGCTGGTCTCTGCACATTCTTCCTGCTCCTCTTCCTCATCCGCGCCCATCTCTGAGCGATATTCATCGTCATCTTCATCGTCATCGCCATCATCGTCAAGGTGGCAGGGAGTGGAACCCCATGTGGCCATTGTCCTGATATAACACATCAGCAAAAAGTGAACAAATCATAGTTTTATCTCTTTACCCCTCCCCCAGCTTACAAAACATCCGAGCGAAGACTAAGAGCTCATGTTGTACGATGTGGCTGCTGTCTGGGTTCTCCACTTCACCTCTAAGAATCTTTCATTTTACTTATTAAATATGTAAAATAACTAATAGCTGACTTCCATCTATGCCTCTAGAGCAGTATGTCTCCTACCTTTCATCCCTACTGACAGGCTGTGAGGGCGTAGCAAGGCCATCTTGGTCATCAATTCGCCGGGGAGGGTCACCGAGGCCGCTTCGCCTTTGGTGTTCGGCCATCAAGGACTCTAGGTGCTTTCTGCGCTGCCTCAGCTCTTCCCGTAAAATCTGGTGGCGCCGCATCTCTGACCAAAGCTGCTGACAGCACGAGAACAGAGTGGACGAGCTCACTGTAATATTCTGTTTTGAAAGTACAGATCTCATTTTGACATTTGACTAGGGGTGTGCAAGGTGGAGTCTGTTACCTCGTTGTCGGTTACAGAAGACGTAGCTGCTTCTGGAGCAGTGGGCTTGAGCATAGCCGAGTTGGTTTTGGGCCCAGAGGAAGAAGCCTGGAGAGCAGCTGGAGTGGAAACTGCAACTGGAACCTTCCTCAGCAAACCCTGCTGACTCACTGTGCTGGACACAGATGACTAGAAAGGAGACCAGAGGCAAAGGCAATATTTGTAGGATGTTGTTTATTATGTAGTAGTAAGAGGCATTCCTACTATTTAGTCTGTCCTAAACATGTTTTTCAAATACCACTTTAGGCATATTATTTGAGAAGAAAACCAAGAAATCTGTGTGTGTGTGTGTATACCTGGAGGTCAGGGCAAGCCCACTGCAGGTCCTGGATCTTGCCTTGGATTTCAATGAGCCTCTGACGCTCTTCATGGAGCTGCTTCAGCTCCTGCTTCTGCTGACGCAGCTTCTCCTCATACAGCTTCTCCCTGCAGTTTAGATTCAAGGCAAATTAATTCAGGTCAAAAGCACGCTGATTAAACATTCAGAACACAGGAAAAGTAAGATTTTGAGACATCTGTACTGACTGCAACACAGTCTTTTTAGACTTATATACTGTACCTGGCCTTGCTGGAGAGACTGGGTTCTCTGGGATTCTGTTTAGACCCACTCATGGTAGCTCTGGTATTATTTGGCTGTTGGTGTAAAACTTCATCCTCATTAGCTGTTGTGCCATCGGTGTCATCACTCTGGACAAACACACACAATGAGTTTAGTTAAAGATTGGATCAGTGTTTTTTTCTGTGCTATGAAATGTGTAATGTCTAATTGTTGAAAGAGATACACACCACCCAGGTGTATAAAAAACCTTCACTGCTATTTGAGAACAACTTTTGCACATTTTCCATTTTCCAAGCTCATAGTTTGCTTTAAGGCTTTTTTCTTCGTTTCCCTTCATTGCCAATTTGAAGAGCATTAAGAAAAACATTAGAGGTGGTACATTGACCCAATTGACCAATTACAAGAGCCAATCCACACCAGTGACCCACAAACCTATCTGCTAATCAATGACCCAAAACCAACCAGACTGGCAAATTGCCAACTTTATGCATTATTGCACACACATTTTCTGGACTGACCACTAAATTCCACCGCACATAGCTGCGTCACAGCCGATGGAGATGATTGCAGCTCTAGACAATGTTTCTGATTCCAACAGAAGCATCCCAGAAGCGGCTCTCCACCCAGCTCTGCAGAGAATACACAGCTGTTCTACTTTTAACGGATGCAGTGACCAGCCGCGTAGTGGGCATGGTGCTCTCCAAGAGGCTGATCCTTCCCCGCCCCCAGAGAGGCCAGAATAATGAATGAATTGTTCCAAATTTGATCTTTACTATTCAATATCAGCAAAACCCAACTAAAACTGGAATTTCTGAACATTTTTTGTGGTTGACTGAAACTATAAAGGCAATTCTTCCTTCATTCCCCATTCTGACAAACAAGAAATAACACCTTCCCTCCTATACATTATTTAATATTATTATCATTATCATGTCTCACCTGGACCATGGCCACGAGCTCCTGAAGTTGCCGGAGTTTCTGCTTGGCTGTCTGCCGATGAACCTTCTGGACGAAACCTCCATCATTCCCCAGACTGCTCCTTCGACTAGACCCCGAAGCCTCACTGTCTGGAGCCACAGCCTGTGCCCCTTCGTCGTTATCGAGACCGTCTTCGTCCTCATCGTCATCCTTCACCTGATTATAAGGGGTGTCCCTGTTGTACTGGCACTCTAAACGAGAGAGAGTTTAGAGATTTTAGAAAAGAGTTTGTCTGAAATTATGTCTTTTAAAAGCAGGTCTCTCGTGTCTTTAAATTTAACACACAGAACACAGACGTTCAATAACAAACCCCTGTAACCACAGCACTCTTTCATAAAAAGCCACTCATGCAGAGGATGTTCAATAATGCATCAGCAATGATGAGAATTCATTCTTCCACATGATACAGCATCTCTGCATGTTTGGCAACCCAAGCATGTATGAAGTTACAGTTACAGAAAAAAAAGGAAGACTACCATCAGTTTTGTGTAAGTGTGTGTGTGAGTGTACCTATGGCTGATGGGATGTTGAGGCTCCGGAGGTTGGCCGCAGACCGGTTGTTGATCTCGCACTCAGTGTTGAGTCTACCATCGCGGTTGTTTGTGACACTGCTCCTGGTGCTGCGGCCGTTGGTCAGGCTGTTCAAGTCCATCCAGTTCCCACTGCGCTGCGGGTTCCTAAGGAGGAAGGGTGAAGCGACTGTTATGGAAACATCACAAAGCCAGTAGTAGAATTACACACGCTGTGACCTAAAACTAAACACGATCGCACTGTAACTTGAGCCCAGCAACAACAAACCTTCCACTCCAATTGGCAGCGTTTCAGTACAATTCGAACACAAGCTAAATCTGTGTAAAACTTAAGATCATTATTGATTTGTCTGATTCCTTTCCTAATTCAATTGGTCAAAAAACAACAGAAAAATGTGAAAAACTATTTCTGAGAGCCCAAGGCGATGATATCAAATATCTTGTTTTACCTAAACATCAGCCCAAAAATAGTCAGATAAATATATAACATAAGATTAGGAAAAGCAGACTTCTCACATTTGAGGAGCTTAAACCATCAAATGTTTGACATTTCTGCTTGAGAATGGACTGAAATAGTGAATCAGCTATCACGTGTAAGAATGTATGAATGTGAAATCTGTTTATTTAGTCAAACACACCTGATGTTAGTTACAGGATGGCGGTTCTCCTGCTCAGAGTCAAACATGGCCTCAAACATAGAACCGTCCTCTGTCTCGTCCTCCTCCTCCTCTTCCTCCTCATCATCATCCTCTTTCACGTTCTCGTTGACCGCATCCACCATCATATCCGAAGTCTGCTCGTAGTACTGGACCAGTTCCCGCAGCTCATTCAAACGCTTGTGAACCTCCTTTAACTTTCTGCAGGGAGCAGGAAAGAACAACAATTGTGTGACTGAAATGCAAACGTATACCAGGCTGAATAATTTAAAAGGGTTACGTGACACGTGAGGTGTCTTCACAGAGTACAGAGTCGCCTACATAGAAACACCTCCATGAAGGGTGGACACGCTTTAGCAAAAGGTTTAGCAAACAGAATATCGGGCAAGGTTATTTGGTTGCAAGGCTGCACTACGCCACCCCCACTCTGTACAACGCCGTGCTGCTGATACCTGACCTGCCTATTCAACTGTTTGAAGCGGTGTGTGTGTTTTTGTGCGTACCTGAGCTTGTCTGTGGAATTGGAGCTGTCCTGGTGTTGCGTGAGGGAAGGAGGATGAAAGGAAGTGGAAGCTGAAGCCCCATTAGAGCAGAGAGCAGATGGACAATCTGAAGATCCTCCCATGCTCAGACTGCACCGTGTTGACAAGCCACGACCTGAAAGGAACCACACACAGTTCGACTACATTTTATAGGGGGGAAAGGCCACAGAATGGCTGCAGAAAAGGGCTTCAGAACTACTCTTACAAGAGTTGTTATTGAGTGTCTGGTCTCTGAGAGAATGTAGCTCTTGCAGGATTTTGTCCATGGTTTGCTTTTTGTCTTGGAGTTCTTGGAGCTTAGTGAGTTTGGCACTGGCAGCTGTTGTCCCTGTGTCTAGGCCAGTGTGGGGACCGGAGGCAGAGTGGAGGAGGGGTCTGTGTTGAGGAGGACCAACAGCCTGTGGAGCCCTGGACCAGCACACCTCTCTAGAGAGGGAAAGGCTCTCTGCCTGACGACGGTTGTCTGGAACTGCTTTAGTCTATAAGGGTAAGCAGAAATTATTTATTAAACCTCTTTAGACACATTTCTTGATAAAATAAAGATTTAAAGATGTTAACATAACTTGGCAATGAGAGGTAGACATACTACAGTACATGAGTCAGAAGACAGTCGACTTCAACGTAAGAAATTTGTCTAGATGATAAAATCATGGCAGCCCAAATGCAGAGTCTACTGTACCTGTGAGTCATGTAGCTGGTTGTGGAACCGCTGAATCAAATCGTTCAATTCATCATTCAGTTCTGATGTGATGCTCAGACCTGAAACGCTGCCTGTCGTTTCTGTGACAACTAATGACAACAAGAAATGTCAGAGGAATTAACGGCACTGGAAATTGTTTATGTTAACATTAAATATGACGTCAAGCAATACATATTAATATATATAATAACATATGAATCATAAACATGCCCTCAGTTGTCACTAATGGCTCTGTCTGAAAGAAAAGTAATGTATACTATTATTTCCTTTGGAAAAAACACAATAACTCTGACTGTTCGTCTTCATCTCACCAGTGTCTTCAATCACAGCAAGTGCCTGTTCTGCACTGTCCTGCATGGCCATTAGCGCTTCCTGTCGGCCCTGCAGGGCCCTGAGCTGCTCCTGCTGCTCCAGCATCTTCTTCAGCAGTTCGTGCTGCTTCCGTAAATTCTCCAACTCTTCCTTTTGGTCAGCTCGCACTGTTTCTGGCCTGCCACCCTACAAAATTCACACCCACATAGCATTACAAACACTAAATCTACCACAACAGCAACAGCACCGCCTCGCTACTCAGCAGAAAAGGTAAAAGAGGCTTATCAGGTACTGACACAGCAAATGAGACTTAGCCAACAACGACAAAAGCAAAGGAGGCACAAATTTCCTCATGCCTAATTCAAAAACAAATTACATGTACGTTACACTAATAATAATGGCTATGTGTAATGAGACCACTGACAAGGGTAGAAAGCTCCTTGGAAATGCTCCACAATCGTACACACCGTTGCATTTGAGGCATCTGAAGAGCGGACCTCAATGTTTAGAGAAGTGCTCTCTGCCAGTGAACCTGAGCCCACTGCAGAGTCCAGGGTCCCCACATCATCCTCCTCATTCTCCCGTGTCTATATATAGTGATAGTGATAGATAGTGGAAAGAAGAGCCAGTGACTCAAAAATAGCTGAAAAGGAATGTTTGCAGTACACAATTTTTGTCCAACAATTGTGTGGCATTGTTAAAATAAAAAAACTTGTGCTCCCCCAAATGCTCCATACATACACATATGACTGCATGTAGGAGCTCTTAAAATATTGTTATATATTTCAATGAAATGCTCCAGTGGAGGCGAAGTGACAAAATGATACCTCACACAAAACAAAGCCATCTTCGCAGCAATGGAATGCAGCGTGCTACTGAATGTCCTACTTTTACCATCACATGAAACATGACTGTTGAAGTGATTCAGGCCACACAGAAAGACAATTAAACATACATGTGTGACAAGCTGCCACGGTGGAAACAAAAAGCTACGAAACAAGCTTCACACATCAAAAACTACCGAGATTGTATATCTTTGTCTGACAGCGAGAGAGAAGTAAAGATTCATTCTTTAAAAAAAAAAAAAAGAACAACAAATGACGGACTAACCAGCATTTTCTGCAAGAACCGTAAATAGGACTTCTCCTGCTCCTTGAGGTGGTCGATGAGATGGGAGAGACGCTCCACGTTGGCCGGCACATCATTCTTCTCCACCAGGTCATCCCGCATGGAGCTGGCCTTGCTGATGTACTCCCGGATCTGTACCAATTTGCTCACCACCTGAGACCGCACGAAGAGAGGAGGGCGGCGTATGGGTGTGTGCGTCGCAGAGGAGTAAATGAAAAGAAAACAAAGAAAGACGTAAGGAAAGGTGAGCGAGCATCTGTAGCGGCGGCTCAGACTGGACGAAATAAGGGCAGAACGGGGGTTGGGCGGAATACTCACTGGGCACCAAGGGTAGCATATTTATAAATTGCCCTAAATACAGTCTAGTTTCAGCTGCACCAGCTCTCCCTCACTTTTATCCTAGTTCTGGTTTCACAGAGTAGTCTGGAGTGCAGTGATGATACATAGACAATGTCATATGTGCCTCTGAAAGGGGACTCATTTGTTGTTGTGGAGGAAAAACATCTGCTCATGTTAGCTGTTTGTTAAACTTGTTAAAATATAATAGAACATAAGTTCTTGTGTCTGTAATTTGGGTAACACAGGAGAATGATCTGTAGTATGTTAAAACATGTTCCAGTTCTGTGCTTTATGTTTTTAACCTAGCTTGCAGCATGGTTTAAGAGATAGCATTGCTGCGTGTCTACCAGTTAATGGTTAATCAGTTAATCACATCAATACAGAATAAAACATCTTGACAAAGATTGGATGGATTGTCATGAAATGTTGCAGAAAAATTCACTGTACTCAGGGGATGAACCCTAATAATAACTTCACTGATCCTTTGACATTTCCTCTGGCGCCACCATGAGGTTAATATTCATGGCTCATAGTGAAATATCTTTGCAGTTATTGGATGAATTGCTACAGAATTTGATATTAGAATTACTTCTGAGATCCTCTGACTTTTCCTCCAATGCCACCAACTGTTCCATTCCATTCTTATCCTCAGACTATAAGGCATCGAGTGAGAGTTAAACAAGAGAAAGAGCTGACTAAAACTTTAGTAACAACAAAACAAAATGTTACCTGGCTGCTGTCTATTCTTGGCTCTCCTCTCCCATAGTCTCTGTGCGCTAAAGGCCCTCTCTCGGTGCCACCACGACTGAGTCTCGGAGTATCATGGGTAGGAACCAAAGGGGTTAATGTATCCCTGAGTCCCGGGCTCTGCTTCTTAGTTTCCTTGGTAATAGCTGGCGTGGCTGGGGCAGAAGAGGAGGGTGGGAGCAGCTCCTTGCTTTTGTTAGTGTTTACATGCAGAGGTAGGAAGTTGTAGGGCTTTTTGTTTTCTCCAGCTAACTGGCGTTGGTTGTTGGCAGCTGTGACGCGCCCCTGGGAGTCACTGCCGATGCTCCTCTGAGTAAGAAAAGAAGATATAAGTCAGACATATTACCACTTTCTTGCAAAAACTGAAATTCTGTAAACCAAAATGTATTAATAATATTCAATGTATTAGCCCAGTAAAAATAATGCCCCCAACTCCAACTTTGTCTTGTGTGATCTGCTTTTCTGCCACCATCAGTAGAACAAGGTCAGCCAAACAACTCTGTATCAAACTATGAAAAATATTCTGTTATCACTTCCTCTACCGCGTGACAATGCATCACAGCAATGGCATTTTATCATTAAACAAAACAAAAACTATTTATTTTGTTTGACAGTGCGGGAATCCATGTCCTTGAGATTCCACATATCTGTATATTTTCAATGCACTGGACAAAAAAAGCTATTCAAGTTTGGAGGATGTATTCCATCTCCACAGACTGAGCTCCTTCCCTTACATCCATATATCTATCAGTATGTCACTTGGCAACTTTAAGTATAAAAATGAATAAATAAAATGGAAACCCAACAGCTTTTTACCTCATCCAAGTCTGTGAAATTGATTCTCTGACGCAGTTTGTCCAGCTCAGCCTGGTCTGGGACAGACATCTGGGTGGTGTATTTGATGTGGGGAAAAGAATGAGGAGTACGTGCTCTCCTGCGGCCAGCCCCCGGGGTGGACTCTGGCGAAATATCATTAGTCAAGCGGCTCTCGACCACCGCAGCGGACAGCTTCTTCTTGTTCTTCTCTGAAGATCGGTTGGCTTTTTTCTGCTGGACACCCCAGTCCTGCTCGACAGCAAAAACATTGCCAGTGTTAATTACTATGTATCATCTATAACATAAATATCATGCCATTTTTCAGAGCAATATGTACTTTACAGCTTGAATTACACAATAATTAGTCGGCTTAAGACGTTTCTTTTATATAAAGCTTATAGTTAGGGCTGGCTTGGGTGAGTCCTGAAACATCCCTTAGTGATGCTACTACAGGCCTAAACTGCCTGGGGACCTCCCATGACGCACTGAACTCTTTGCTTCCTCTCTCTCCATCCGAATACACCCATGCCTCATTAATGCATGTTACTAACTCAACTTCTTCCCTGAAGTTGTCTTGCAGGTTTTAATGGATCGCGGTCACACGTAGATCTGCATTTGGATGAGCTTGCTGTTGTGATCCTGGTTGACATCCACTACATTCTAGTATTATTATCATTACCACTACCTTTAGTCATATCTTCAGTTAGGTTTATAGGTATACAGTTATCATTAGTTTATGTCTGTGAATCTGTGTATCTACTCTATGACATATCACCGCCCACCAATGAGCTAGCTTCTGCTTAAAGTTTCTGCCTGTTAAAAGGACGTTTTTCCTTGCCATCGCCGACAAGTTCTTGCTCATGGTGGGAACTGTTGAGTCTCTGTGAATACTATAATAAAGAGTATGACCTAGACCTGCCCTACATGGAAAGTGTCATGAGATAATTTGCGTTATAATGATGATGACATAAGTACATCCAATTGTGGCGTTACGTGGGAATTAAACTTGTCTTTTGTAATATAACAGGTGTGGACTGGCCCTTACCATGTTGTTGAGTCTATCTTCCAGACTGCCATTGCTTACAGTCCAGTTGTGCAGTTCTTCTGCACTGTCATCAAAAGGAGTGCCTCCAGTTGCCATGTCACCCACTCACAGCTTGCTGAAATCCACAACAGAAAAACGCATACTGATCACCACAGAACAAAAAGAAAGTTAGACAAGTCTGCGTGAAAACATTACTGGAAACAGGCACAGGTCACAGTTACGGAAAGCTGCTTGCTGGCATTCACACCACACAGGATCACAAGCGCGTTATAAAAGCGATACAAGACAAGACACGGACATTATACTATATTGAGCTGACGATCATACCTGTCACTGTAAGTTAACCTTACGTTAGTGTCGACAGCAAACCCGATCCTGTGAAATGGGCTCCTTGGCTAACAGTAGTCGTTAGCTTTTAATAAGGCTCACCGCACGTCACAAATTGATACGACAATTAACGTTTATGTTGGGCTTAATGAAGTCAGCGGTTATTGCTAACAGCATCAAATGCGTGTGCGTCATTGCTTACCAATAGCCGTCAACTTGAGCTAACGTTTACACTCCAATCACGACCATCAGTCAGTGAGCTGATCGTACGGTTTTTTGTGACCCCCCTCCTCCCCTTGGCTGTTAACGTTAGCAGCCGTTGGGCTGTGTGTGTTGTGTTGTGTGTATGGCCCGCTCGGATTCCCGGGGAAAAAACAATGAAACATTCCCTCCACCACGCAGCGAGTTAGCGCGACTGCTCTGTCACAGCCCCCCCACCTACCTCCTCTTGCAGGGGACACTCGTTAATGTTAGCTTAACCCAGTAACGGTTATGATTACCTTAAACAAACGGTAAACACCGTGACTATGCGCCTCTTGTTACTTGGTGAACTTCACCAGCTTAAAACGTTTGTGACCCAGTTCCGTTTCACAATCGCCATGGCAACACGCGATAACCCCCCTCGATCTTGCAACCAGCTAAACTCCGGCTAACATGACTTCGATCCGCCTATCGATCAAACACCACCGCGGCCAAAATAAACCAAAATCTACGATAACCACTCACCAAAGTGTCGCCAAGCTTGCCGCGGCAGCTCGCTAATGCTACCTAGCTTGCTAACACCTGCTCACAGCGGAGCTAACTTTAAATGTCTCGATAAAAGTTGAAGGGAGCATCTCGCGGCTCGGCTCGGCGTTCACCGTCAAGCTGAGAAATGGGTTAGTAATCGCGCTTGAACTAGGGTTCACAAACTGTGAGGACAGAGCGACATGAAACAAACGCAGCAGTTTAAAAACAGGTCATTTTTAGTCCTGTTATGAACTGCACTTGCTAAGTTAGCATCAGATACTGAATATTACCATTCAGAGTGAAAGCGGAGGAGAGGTCTTTGCCAAGCACTTCATATATCACAGCACAAAGGGTTCACGAATTCTCTCTCTCTTCTCCAATAAAAGCCATTTGATAAATAATAACTGCTCTTATCTGCTCCAAAAACGCAGCAACAGCTCATGGATGTGGTCCTCCTGGCCTGATATGAACACTCCCATCCGGCAGGTGGCGGTATACATTAGCTACAAGCTAATCTTCGACCTACGGGAAGTGCATGCGCCGGAAAACGGTAATATTGTGGCTGTACGATGGTTTGACGAAGTGCTGAAGTTGTGTACCCAAACGCGGAGTGTTTACGACTAAACTGACGTGAAGTAAACACCCAGCAAAGGACTTTTTTTCCACATCACCGCTCGCCGTCGTTCAACATCAGATTTTGGATATAAGGTTTCATTTTTTCCTCCGCGCTGACCGAGTTTTGTCGTCTGTTAGCCACTTAGCACATAAAAGCTAATGTGCGGTCGTTAGCGACGGAAGACTAGCAACGTTTACTCCCGTTACCTGGGAAAGGAAGTGACTTTTAACAACAGTGGTGTTTTGTTTTTCCTGAGTGACGACTGTTACTACAATGGGGTCGTCTAAGAAGCACAAGGAAAAGAGCCGCGACAAGGACACCGAGGAGCGCCGCCGTGAGCACAAGAAACACCGCCACAAGGACCGGGAGCGAGACAGAGACGCTTCGGACCGGGATTCAACCCGGGATAAAGAGAAACGAAAACGCTCCAGGTCCAGGGAAAGGAGCGGACGAGAGAGCCGTGGCAAAGGTGAGCGCAGCAGCGGGGAGCCACGAGTGAAGAAGGAGAAAGTTGATCTTGGATATGAAGAAAGCGGTGCAGACGCGGGCCCTCAGTCCGCGAGCGGAGACGCATCCCTCAGCATTGAGGAGACAAACAAACTCCGAGCCAAGCTGGGTTTGAAGCCTCTGGAGTTAAATGAGAACAAGAAGGAGCTCGGCACTAAAGAGGAACCATTGGTGGCTGAGACCATCAACCCTGTTCTCATCCACCAGCAAAAAGAGATGAGAGAGAAGCTCGCAGCCATGAAAGAGAAACGCATCCAGAATCAGAAACTGGGAAAAGTCAAGACCCTAGCAGAGGAAGACTGGCTGGATGACACAAAAGCTTGGGTGGAAAGAAGCAGAATGCTGGCAAAGGAAAAAGAAATGGCAGAGAAAAGAGCCAAACTTCTGGAAGAGATGGATGAGGAGTTTGGTGTCAGCAGTCTGGTGGAGGAGGAGTTTGCACAAACTAAAAAGGAAGCCTACACATCCCAAGATCTGAAGGGACTCAAAGTGCAGCACAAGGTTGATTCATTCAACGAGGGTCAGACTGTTATCCTGACCCTACAAGATAAAGGTGTGCTTGAAGAGGAGGAGGATGTGCTTGTAAATGTGGGGCTGGTGGACAAGGAAAAGGCAGAAAAGAACGTGGAGTTAAAAAAGAAAAAGCCAGATTACAAGCCCTATGAAGAAGAGGAGAGCGTGGATGACATGATTACATTCAAGCCTCATTCTGTTCTGTCAAAGTATGATGAGGAAATTGATGGTGAAAAGAAGAAGAGTTTCCGCTTGAATACAGGAGGCTTCGCTGATGGAGAGAGAGAGCGGGAGCTTCAGGCCATGAGAGAGACTTTACGCAATCAGGCCCAGTCCTTGGAAATGCCCGCTCTCACCATTGCCTCTGAGTATTACACGCCTCAGGAAATGGTTGGCTTCAAAAAGACAAAACGCCGCGTGAAGAAGATCAGGAAGAAGGAGAAGCTGTCAGCTGCAGATATTCTGCCTGATGACACCCGCAGCTCTGATTTTGGATCCAGGACACGCGGCCGAGGCCGCCACCAGGTCGAGGAAGAAGGCGAGGGAGTAAAGGAGGAGGAGGAGGAGGAGCAGCAGGAGAGCAGATTGTCGCAGAATATTCCCCAAATGTCTGACGATATCAGGATGGCAGAAATGGACATAAGTGACGAGGAAGACTTCACACCCCCCGAGCCAGCTGTACTTGAGGAGGATGAGGCCGAGCAGGAGCTGCAGAAGCAGCTGGAGAAGCAGAGGAAGCTGAAGCAAAAGCAGCTTCTCAAAGACTCTGGGGAGAAGGTGGCAGAGCAGCTTAAAGAGCTTGATAAAAGCAACAGTGACAATGATCCTGAGAGGAGGCACAACATTGTTTTCAACGCCACCTCAGAGTTTTGCAGAACTCTGGGTGATATTCCAACTTATGGACAGTCAGGCAACAGAGAGGACCAAGAAGACATCATGGACTTTGAACGAGAAGAAGAAAAAGATGACGCCGGAGATTCAGACTCAGAAATGGATGAGAATGTTGGATGGAGCACAGTTAACCTGGATGAAGAGCAGAAACAACCAGATTTCTCCACAGCCTCTGCCACCATTTTGGATGAAGAGCCCATTGTCAACTCTGGCCTTGCAGCTGCTTTGCTGCTGTGCAAAAATAAAGGCCTGTTGGACACTCAAATGCAGAAAGTAGCTCGCGTTAGAGCACCAAAAGGCGCCTTGCCTAATGACAACTACTGCATTGAGGACAAGATGGGCTTTGATGACAAGTACAGCCGCAGAGAAGAATACAGAGGCTTCACTCAAGACTTCAAGGAGAAGGAAAGCTATAAGCCCGACGTCAAGATCGAGTATGTGGATGAATCTGGGCGGAAACTCACTCCAAAAGAAGCCTTCAGGCAGCTCTCACATCGATTCCATGGGAAAGGCTCTGGAAAGATGAAAACAGAGAGGAGGATGAAAAAGCTGGAGGAAGAGGCGTTGCTGAAGAAGATGAGCAGCAGTGATACTCCTCTGGGCACAGTGGCTCTGCTCCAAGAGAAACAGAAATCACAGAAAACACCCTATATTGTACTTAGTGGGAGTGGGAAAAGTATGAATGCAAACACCATCACCAAATAAGTTTTGTGGGGGTGAGAGTCAATGCTCTTAAAGCAAATATACATAGATGCTTAGATACACACGTACACACAGGATGTTTTAAGTAAAGTAACCGTCTTTAATTTCATGCCTACTTCATACAAGTTTCATTGATGTTGTAAGGAATTGTCCAATAAAAAATGACTAAAAATGAAAGATTTTTTTTTTGTGTTTTGTGTTGCAAATTTACAAAGTGGAGAGTAACTCAAAAGGTAATTATCTTCAGGATGAGAATATTTTTATCATCGGGTTTATTGCTAAGTAGGTTTTCACATACATTTAAATGTAACATGAGTAGAGTTCATTTTGAGGGCCTTTAAAGTTTGACAGCTGTTGCACATTTTATGACGTGTACAAACAATGAAGATGATACATAGCAAATTTCATCAAGCTTTTTAACTATTGTTGTGTAGCAGCACTACATGTGAAGGATGAAAATAAGTCTTCTTTAGTCTTGCTTCACAAACATTACATTTGATAATGTAATAGTTGGAATTTGATACAGCAGATTAGTGATAATACAGCCTGGCCTTATGAATATGAATTCCACAAATGTTTAGTCCAAAAATAGTGTTGATATTTATATGACATGAAAGCCTTGTGACGGTTTGTTAAAAAGGCACATGACTGCTGGGATTTACAGGCTGGTGCTTTCAATGAAATCATTTTTTTCTTTTTTAGAAGTAATTATATAAAAAATGTAACTAAAAACAGAATTTGTCTAGTAAGTTTGAGTTAGGACGTTTATTTGTTTGTTTGTTTGTTTTTCATGTTTGTTCCCAGCGGAACTAATGTTGACCGCTCAACGGGCTCACCGGACTTTTTGCTGTTGCACAACCTGTAGCCTTTAATACATCCATGAAAGTAGTTAGCACAGAGCTAACACTGGCGAGCTAACTCCACGTCATCCGACACGACATGCACACACAAGTCTTAGCGCTATAAGGGTAAGTGGTAAATATGGTTATTTGTTAATGGCGCTTAAAATATCTGACAAAGAAAGAGAGAGCTGAGAATAATCGTCTGCGACGTGTCTGGCTGTTTGACAGCAGCTTCCTGTTGTTGAGCTAGCAGCGAGCTTAGTGACGGACGCTGTTTTAAGGAGCTTTGACGTTTGGAGCTGGCTTCTTGTTCCTGCAGTATCTCACAATATCCAGACTGTGTTTACCTGACGTTCACATGTCATCCTGGTTGAATACCCGGTGGGTTAAGAGGACTGTTATCGGTAGCGAGCGAGTGTTATGCCGTTACAATGCAGTAACAGTAACCGTTAGCTAAACTGATACTTTGGGAGTCATGTCAGCACTCCTCCTCCTCTTCCTCCTCCTCCTCCTCCTCCGTTGTTGATGTCGTTGTAATTTGCAGGTTCCAGGTTATCGTTGGATCCAAGGTGCAAACTGTCAAGGAGACATTATAGGAAGCTGTGCGCTAATCCGCCGTTCATGTGTGCGTCCTTCGCTGGCTTTACCCAGCTAACATCTTATAACGTTAAACCACATTATGTGGACCTCAACATTCATTCATAAAACGACGTAACATTTGACTTAACGCAGCCAGCTTTGGGATGTTTGTGTGGTGATTTAATTTTACCAGTTCAAATTGAAGCAGCAGGCTGGTGTTTACTTGTTGGTTTATTACAGATAAGTATTTGTTGATGTTAATACGTTTCTTGCATTTTCATGCCAGACAGTTTGACCAGCACATCTTCAGGACTTAATATGTTACAGGATGACAAAATGAACGTGTGAATTCAATCCAAAAGTGTCTGCAGCAACTATGAGATCAGTCTGTAAGCATTCCATGTGTCAGATGTGCATTAAACAGAAACTAACTTTGTTTTTTTCACAGGCTCTAACTTCACCCAGTGAAACCTCAGGCTGTTGTGATGTCAGAGTCTAAACCCCCTACTCCAACCCCTGGAGATACGTACAAGGGTTGGCTCTTCAAGTGGACAAACTACATTAAAGGTTACCAGAGGCGCTGGTTTGTTTTGAGCAATGGATTGTTGTCCTACTATAGGTAAGTTACATGTTTGTGGCTGAATTTGTAATGAATTCTCAGTTTACCCTGACTCAGTAGGAAGCCATGGTGGTACCAAAGAGAAGGAGTAGGAGACACCAGGGTGCTGCTGACTTTGATTATGCACATTGAAAGGGGCGGGAATAGATTTCACAATTTTCTCAGACAGTAACTCAGACAGTAATGTTTTTATTTTGCTTTCAAAGGCCATTCAGATGAGCAGTACATTAAAATTACTTTAGGTTGTATCCACCGTTTTAAGCAAACATAGTGTTGCCTCGCAGAAAAACCTCTTCCTTCCGAAAACAGGGATTTATAAACTCAGTTCTTTATTCTGTTTGTCTTCAGGACCCAGGCAGAGATGGGTCACACATGCCGAGGCACCATCAACTTGGCCACAGCCAATATTGCTGTGGAAGACTCGTGCAATTTTGTCATTTCCAACGGGGGGGCCCAGACCTACCACTTGAAGGCCAACTCAGAAGTAGAGCGCCAGCGATGGATCACTGCTCTGGAGCTCGCCAAGGCAAAGGCGGTCGACATGCAGGCTAATTCTGGTGAGAGGGGCGGCAAAGATAGAAGAAAAGTCTGAACAACTAAAAGTGTATTTGTCTGTGTGTAAAGTCTTCTCATTCTTTGTTTTTGGTCATATTGTTGCTCCTGTTCTCTCGCTCAGATGACTCGGGTGACGAGTGTCCTGCAGTGCCCCCCACCTCAGGACAGGGTGGAAGCTGCCGTAACTCAGAAGTCCAATCCACACTACGCACACTCAACAGCAAGGTGGAAGACCTCACCACCTGCAACGATCTCATCGTGAAGCATGGGTCTGCCCTCCAAAGGTCGGTGTCGGTTATCAGTCTTTCATTTCTTTATGATAAAAGAATATCCAAAGAAAAGAAGACTGGGGCTGATTTTTCTGTTCATTTGTTCATCTTAACTCATGCGTTCATTCCAAACATTCAGGTCTTTGTCAGAACTGGAGGCGATTCGTGTTGGAGGAGACATGGGGGAGAAGATCAGACAAGTGACAGAGAGAGCTACATTGTTCAGAATCACCTCTAACGCCATGATCAATGTAAGTCACTCGGTTAATTAATTAACTGCTGAGGAACACACAATATTGTTATTGACTCCTGCTGAAATGTTGCTTTTGCTCTTGCATGCTCCTCAAGGCATGTAGAGACTTCCTCTCACTGGCCCAGACCCACAGTAAGCGCTGGCAGAAGGCCTTACAGGTAGAAAGAGACCAGAGGATACGGCTGGAGGAGACTCTGGAGCAGCTCGCCAAACAACACAACCATTTAGAAAGAGCTTTCAGAGGAGCTACAGTTCTCCCATCTTCATTCAGCAATCCCGCCTTAGGCTCCAAAGGTAAGGCTCTCATAGCCACCTGAATATCTGTCTTTGGACCCTTGATGTTACTGAAAGCATGGCCACCTTGCCACCTTACCTGCGCCAATCAGAACTGTCAAACTCTCTTCATCATAGGTGGCGCTTCAGGAAAAGGTGATGCCAGTGATGAGGACGATGACAATGAGTTTTTTGACGCTATGGAAGACCCAGCAGAGTTTATCACTGTCCCTGCTGACCCCAAGTATCACAAGTTCGTAACTGTTTCAGTGGTTTTATTTTTTAATGGCAACCTTATTTTTTTTGTTATATTCTCTGACTTCGTACTTAAATATTTTATGCATTCTTGTTTATTTGTCTAACAGGAGATCTGGCAGCAATGTTAGCGGGCTCAGCAGTGAGATTGGAATGGATGATCAGTCGGTAAATGTGTGTTAATTTTGTTTTTGCGAGCACGTTCTGATTTGTGTTAACTTGTCCTCTCCTCTGGTTGTCAACACACTACGCTTACCTAAGCCTAAAGACTTTTCCTCTTTCTCCCCCTCTTCTAGTTTGATGAACTGTCTTTGGCATCCAATCCAGAGTCTCCACAGCCTCTTGAGCTTGAACCAGTTAGACAAAGACGGACTCGTATCCCAGACAAGCCCAATTATTACCTCAATCTCTGGAGCATCATGAAGAATTGTATTGGAAAGGAGCTTTCAAAGATACCAATGCCTGTAAGAAATCTGAACTCTTGTTTGCATCCGAGGGGCTTTTCTTTGTGGAAGTAATCTGACTTTTCCTCTCCGTGACTTTGTAGGTGAATTTCAACGAGCCCCTCTCAATGCTGCAACGTCTATCTGAAGACCTGGAGTACTACGAGCTGCTGGATAAGGCTGCAAAATGTCAGAGCTCTCTGGAGCAGATGTGTTATGTGGCCGCTTTTACAGTCTCTTCCTACTCCACCACTGTCCACCGCACGGGAAAACCCTTCAATCCTCTGCTGGGAGAAACCTTTGAGCTTGATCGACTAAGAGAATGTGGCTACCGCTCACTCTGTGAACAGGTATATCAAGAAGAGCACTGATATCTGAAAAAAGCAAGCATGTCGTTTTTAATTTTGACCATATTCCAGCTCTGTGGGATAAACCATTAACTTGCCTAATTCTTCTCTCTGTTCACTTCACTCACTCCCTCTCAGGTGAGCCACCACCCACCTGCTGCAGCCCATCATGCCTTCTCTGAAAAGGGCTGGAGCCTCAGACAAGAAATTACGCTGGCCAGCAAGTTTAGAGGAAAATATCTGTCTATCATGCCTTTGGGTGAGTGTGTGCAGACCAACCAGTAGGCCTGAGAATGACACTTTTTGTAAAGTAGTTAAACTCTATATTGGGTTTAATATATTTAAACATGGACCTGCAGTGTTGGAAGACTTCACTATGACCAGCCAGTATCAGAGCAAGCAGAACCGACATCTCACTATTTTGTGTTTTATAATCGAGGAAATGTATTGGTTGCATTTCCGAGTATCTCTAAGTAGTCTGACAAGCTCCAGCAACCTAAGCTTTCAGGACAGCATACGAGAAAATGTCTTCCAGCCAGTCGCTGTGTGACTGCTTCATACGGTCATGTCAGTTAGGTAGTCATCTTTCATACATTTCATCTCTTTCTGTCCCCAGGTTCTATCCAGTGTTTATTTGACAAGAGCAACAATCACTACTCCTGGAAAAAAGTGACTACAACAGTACACAACATCATTGTTGGAAAATTGTGGATTGATCAGGTAAATTTAAAAAAAAACAAAACACTTTAACAACTTAGGGATAAATAAGTGACACGGATGTCTCTGTAGAACAATTTCTACAGGATTTATCCTTTCAGTAGCAAAACATGTTGTCTCTATCCTTTCTACGCTTCCAGTCAGGAGAGATAGATGTGGTGAACCACAGGACAGGAGACCGCTGCCACCTCAAGTTTGCTCCTTACAGTTACTTCTCCAGAGATGTACCAAGAAAGGTGAGTCTTATATTATATGCTGAGTTTTATATGCTGATATGATTCTTTACAGAAATGTGTATAAGGCAAAGTCACATAATACTGAACACTGGACATATATATAATATTTCTATCTCCAAAATATGATATACGTTTGTTTGTCTGTCAATGAGCAGGATATTTCAAAAATAATTGAATGTGTCTTTGAGGAATTATAATCTGGGATTTTCAGCATTACAGCACATTGTACAATAAAACTGAAATTAATAGAGACTTGATGCTGCATCCTAATGATATCTCTATAGGTTCAACAGATAAAATTTCAGTTTTAAGTGCTAGAAGTGTCGTTTGAGATTTATTTTCAGTGTAGTGGATATGGCTTTCTGCCTCTAACATCAAAATATATACAGTGTCCGCATCACACACTCCACAGTTAGTGGAGGTGGACTACATTTTTCACAGTTTTTGAACTACCTTAAGAAAAAACAAAAATAGCATGGCTAAATGTATGTATTTCTGACACTGTAAACAAAAACTGAAGATTACAAACTTTATGAAATTAGAAGTGATAGCATAGCTGCTGTATTCTATTGCATTAGATAGTACAGGTGTACCTAGTAAGGAGGCTACCCCCTTTAAGTTCAGTGTGAATCTCTGTGCTGCCAATTTTAGGCTCTTTGCTTACGCTCTTAACTGAAAGCTGCGTTTGTCTCCAGGTAACAGGAGTAGTAACGGATAAGGAAGGGAAAGCCCATTACGTGCTATCGGGAACCTGGGATGAGAAGATGGAGTTTTCCAGGGTAATGCAGAGCAGTAAAGGTGAGAACGGCACTGAAGGCAAACAGAGGACCGTCTATCAGACCCTCAAAGCCAAAGAAATCTGGACAAAGAACCCTTTGCCGTGAGTTTTGATGAAAGTACTTTTAAACAAATGGCACTGTGCAGTTTTGGCACTATCTACACATTGTAAGTTGTTTTCGCTTCGTGCGTCTGATCTTTAATGCCAGTGACTTTTTACAGAGAGGGAGCAGAGAGCATGTATTTCTTCTCCTCGCTGGCCTTGACGCTCAATGAACCTGAAGATGGAGTAGCACCAACAGACAGTCGACGACGCCCCGACCAGCGGCTAATGGAGGACGGCCGCTGGGATGAGGCTAACGCAGAGAAACAGAGGCTAGAAGAGAAACAGCGCACCACCCGTCGGGAGAGGGAGAGGGAAGCGGTTAAAGCAGCCAGCTCACCCGAGGAAGGTAAAAAAAAATAAAAGAAAGAAATGAGCTGTGCTGTGGAGTTTCTCTATGTGTCTTGTGATGTTTTTCTGTTCATTCATCTTTGTGTCCACTTTGTCTGTCTTTCGGTCTACCTCGTCTGCTTGTCTCTGTCTCATCCTTAAGCTGTCACTGAGGATTCAATCAATGATTCACCCTTGAAAAGCAAGTACTCTTTACTTAGTATTTTCCCTCCCTCGATCTGCCTATATATGTTAACTCTACATGCAAAAACACATGTACTGTGTGTGTATGTATGTGTGTGTGTAAAAAAAGGCGCTAAATGTCTTCATTCACCTTTTACCATCGATTCACTCATTTCTGTTCCGTTTAGCTGAAGCAGGGGAGACTGGCACAGAAGCAAGTGAGGTTTCTGATGAAAGCAAGTATCACTTCACAGCTTTACATACAATGTCCTTTTTAAAGGTGCTCTGTGTAGCATTTTAAACGGGGTGAGGAAGAAATGACATACATATCCAGGGCAGGTCGATAGGCTTATTTTTTCCCCGTAGAAGTGATTTCACAGTTACTCAATAAGTGCTGATATTTGTGGAGAAATTACAGACTGTGCTACAATCATTAACTATAATTAATTAGACTGAGAAGATTTGTAGCTTAAATGAGCCTCTGCGCTGCCTTATAGCCTCTTAGCTTATGTTCTTTACAGCAGTGGGAGGCCAGTTTAGCGCAGACAGCAACAGCAAGAAAGCTGAGATCCTCTTTGTGACTGGAAGTGATGTATCAGGTAGTGTTAAAGTTGACTTGTGTTTTATAAATAGTGTATTAAGCTCTCACTGCACTCTTGACAAAGCCTGTTTTGCTTAGACAGTGCGACACAGAGCACTTCTAAAACGAACATAAGCAAGATTTTTGTGGAAACTTTTTGAGTTGTGGATTCACATCTCTTTTTTTGTGTGTGTGTGCTGATGTTAAGCTGACACAGAGGACTCTCCCCCTCATACACCTGTTGCATGCAAGTAGCCCCTTACATTTCATTCGCTGCTCTTCTTTGTATCTTCATCTCTCAGATCATCTTTTTACGTTTGAGCTCTCAAAGATTCATCCTTAATTCTTCTATTTTCAGCCTCTCATGGACCATCGCTTCCCCCTTACCTAAGCAAGTATTTTGATCATGACATAACACATAGAGTGCAATAAAACAAATCCGGTAATTTCATTTATTCTAGATTAAGAACTCCTCTGTTCATCTTCCATCATTTTCTCTTTACATCCTTTGCAACGTGTTCACCCTTAGTGGAAGGCAAGGAAGGTTCTAATGGAGCTCAAATCAAAAGCAAGTAACATCAGTGTTGCTCCCCCTCATCCTGTTATCCTCTTTTTTTATTTAGATTTATGTCAGTAGGATTCAGAGAACCTTGTAGACGCCTGTAGCTGACAGTAGAATGACACAAGCCTAGTGTTTGAATATTTTAGAGAAGCATAATGCTCCTGGAGTTTCTCCACATTTCACAAGGCTGAGGAGTCCTTCTCTATCCTTTTGTTTAATTTTGAGTTTGTATAAGGTCCAAGTGATCAGAAACATTAAATATCGCTATCTTTTAGTCAACTACCTGAGAGCAAAACAGCTCAATCTAAGCACGGTGTGTTGTCATGGCTCAGTGGCTTCTTAACCCTCCCCTCAGGTCCCTACAAAGTTTCCTCTTGGTAAGAGCCTTTCCTTTCTCTTCATTTAGGCACCCATCAAGACAACTACCAAGCACTGTGGTTTGAGAAGTTAGACGACCCCGTATCCGGAGAGACCTTGCATGTCTACAAGGGAGGTTACTGGGAGGCGAAGGACCAAGGCAACTGGGACATCTGCCCCGACATCTTCTGATCCCGGACGAGTCTGCCTGTTTTCCTTTTGCGGTGTACAAATGAGAAGACGTGTAAGACGTGACCTACATCAGCTAAGGTGGAGAATCAACCTTCCTTCATCTTTCACAGCTTCATCTGATCACTCCACTCCGCTCCCCTTTTCAACAGTGATTTGCTCAGGACTAAGGGCATCTGGATTGATTAGTTTTCACCAAACACTGATGTTTACCTTGGTCTTGGTCCACTGCTTTTGAATTGGTTCTTTGGTACAGCAGTTGATTTGAATTTGGCGACAGTTTATTCTGGTAAAATCATTATGCATTTTCTTTAAATGGACTATTGTCTAAGGCATAATTCATCCACACCACATCTTACAATATATAAAATAAGGTTTGCTTAGACAGAGTGACCTACTATGTAACATATAATGTATGTTTGTTTTTGCTGTGCATTCCCGATTAGGATTCTTTAACACTGAATTTCTTGGACGTTCCCCACCACGGCAAGTTAACTTATACCCAACATTTTTAACCGTTCGCTCCAGTTTCAGACCACAACAGATGCATAGATTTATGAGCATCAGTGATTCTGAGAAAAGAGACATATTGAAAAAAAAAATACTTTTTTCCTAAGAAAGTAATCAATGGCATTTTCCAACAGTTATTTCTGGACTGGTATAAAAAGTTTGCCTTTGAATTTCACATGATTTGCGGTGCTACTTTATTCCCTGAAGTGAAACAGCAACTATATCTACATATTCACCTTTTTTCTTTAAATTTTTTGCACTCCATTAGTTCAATTTTAAAATCTGTTAGATTTTTTTTCTTCCAATATTCCCCCAATCCCCCTGTAAAGTACAGGTTAGTGGTGAAAAGACATGACCGTAGTTGATTTAGATTATACACTCCTCATATATATGTTTGGTCATCATAGGAATCCATAATTGTGGATATTTAATAGCTACATACTTCCATATATAAGCATTTTTTTCACTACTTTTTTCATGATTTAATTATTCATGACTTTTTTTTCTATTATTTTTTTATTCAAGAAGAATAATGACCTCTGTGTGTAGCACACTTACTTTAATAGAATGTTTGTTTTTTATTTAATGTGATAACATATTTAATACTATCTGAATTTAAATGGTGGTACAAGCTAATTCATAAACGTACCAATGAAAATATGAAGCATGAAAGCACCACTGGCAGTATCGCCAGCAATTTGGGGAAAAACTCATTCAGAAGTCTCTTTTTGTTGTAGTTTTTTCTTGTTTGTTTGTGTTCACACTGAATTTCACACCCGTTTTCTGAGTTGTTGCTAAATTACATGTTGAATCTGTGAAAAATCTACAATGCTTCGGGAGACACCTAACCCTTGAACGATGAGGCAACGTCGCATATGTAGGGTGGGTGGAGGATGCATTTCTTACATTTGTGAAGCGGGAGCGCTTAAAAGAAACTGGGTGTTAAGTTACTCACAAAAAAATGTAGCTGTTGGTGGTTCAGAGCAAGAACCTCATAAGTTGTACTTCTATTGTGTATAAGATTGACTCTAATCCATGTGTTTTAAATTAAATGTGTCTATTTTGATTCTCCACTCGTGTACACACGTTTCAGACTTGTATTTTAATACCTAAAGTTTGTGCTCTTATTAATACTTTGATCAACCAAGTCTTCAATTCTGCTTTCAAAGTAAATGTTGAAGTTCACCATCTGAGAAGCTGTACTTCAAATTCACTGAGCTGTGTGCTGATTTCTACTGTCTTGATTATTAGTGAAGGGATGTGTGAGGCAGAAGTGTTTTCGTCCTCCTGGTTTCCTTCAAATGTATTGATCATAGCTTTAATCTTGATTTTAGGTCGTTTGAGTTATTTCGTGCGCTGCGAGTGTAGATTTTTAACAGACAGCAATAAGAGTGCCTCGGTGTGTGCACACGTGGCACAAAATGAAATGCGTGAAGCGAGAACTAAAACTGCAAAAACTGAATTCTGCCGTTTGAGTGAAAGGACTGTGTGCTTGAGGAAAAATCAAAATTTCATTTTATAATCAAGTGTACTTAAAAGGAGAACACTGAAAATGAAGATCACAAAATGTTGCGTATATTATGTAAATATATTAAATAGTTAAGTAACTGTGAGTTTAAGTGGTTATACTGATAGAGAATCTAATGGCGGTGATGCACTTTTTTTTTTTTGTTCCTCAGAACTGGATGCATTTTCATTGTGTGAGCTGAGTGTACTATCTCTATTTTAAATGATTTGTTTTGGTTTGAACCATTTCTTACTATGAATTATTGTTGCTTCACACATCATTTAAACAGATGAAGAAGAGTGTGTGAGAGTGTGTGTGTGTGTGTGTGAGGAATGTACAGACACTATGTCGCTGAAATTACAGAATGAGTCCAGATGTTTTTGTTTGTCCTAATGTTTTCAACATATACATATGTATGTCTTTGCCCTGCACTGTGCAGATTGTCACTATGCACAAATGCCACAACTTTGAACAATTGACTGAAGGTGTTTTTGCACTGACACACATCATCCGTTATTTTTCATGCCCCGCGTGATTTGTCTGATCAGCCGCTCATGTTGGCTACTGAAGAGTTTGTCATCCTGTGCGTTTGTTTTGAAAAATTTTCCTTCCCTTGTTCAGTGATTGTTCATTAGTTTGAAATGTATTCATTCAAGAGCATACATCTCCACCATTTCTGTCCTTCAATGCAGTGTTTTTTTGGTTTTGTTTTTTTTTAGCAGGATTGTGTTAGAGGTTGACAACATTAAAGTCTGAATGGAGATGAAATGTTTTGTTTTTTTGGTGTTTTTGATTTTCCTGAACAAAGCATCACAAATAAAATTGTACTAGTGTGGTATGTATTGATATTAACCGTTTTATCCGAGTGTATTGACAGTCTTAACCACGTTAATCGGATGTCTGAAACACTGCTACATAAATTAGGAATAAAAACAACCAAACAATGTTAAATAAAGTTTGAAATGCAAATAGCTAATTATCTAATTTTATAAAGCTGATTGTAATTTTAATTTGAAAAGTAACAATCAACTTTGTTATATGTAGTGTAGTAAAGTAGTAAAGCGTCAAATGTAAATACTTATGTAAAGTACAAATTTAATTAAGTGAATTAATTTAGTTACAGTCCTCTTTTTTAGTTACCATGGAAACTTGTGAGCCAGTCTGGCTAAACGATTAGTCTTTATATTAGTCAAGGTTTAGTTTTGTGAGAGGACAGTATAATAGCATCTTTGTGAAACAGCATCTGGAAAATGCATCTTTACTGTATGTGTGACTGTCAACTGGAGGCTTATTATGTGACTCCTAGATGAGAAAGTTGAGTTTATTAAGGAGAGAAAACAACCAAGTTTAACATTTATACTTAAAAAGAAAAATAAAACTGTTTATATGAATCACAAGATCACTTTAGAGGCACGCGGGTGTTTTCTCTGGGAATTTAGGGGGTTTCAAAGGGACCCAGGGATTTTCACAATCTATAATAAAAAAACTTTAACACAGCGGGTACTTGCAGGATAAAGTTGTAGTATTTTGAGATTTATTATATATTTATGCTGCTACACTCAGGCCAACAAAATTAAGTTTTCAGGTTTCAGTACCAGATCATTCCTAACAGTGTGGAGAAGACTTTAAAACATCATTCAGACATCAATGTGGGGGCGGGGACTAGAGATTAGAATATTTTAGTAGATAGATAAATGATACAATTAATATTTTTAAAAAATCCCTAGTTTGTGTCTGGTCAGTATTTCTAAAAACCTACTTATGGGCTTCATCAGAGGGGGTTGTGTTGTGACTTGCCCCTCACACGGGGAGGCGTGGGAGTGTAAAACGAGTGCACCTACCGCATGACGTCAACATCTTTGTTTACTAGTAGCCAGGCGCGGCTAGGCTTAGAGTTAGCATTAGCATTAGCAGTGTGCAGCTGTGTCGTACAGGCTGAGTGTGTGTACGTGTGTGTACTGTAGTGTGACCGGGTGCTTTGTGTGGTTAATTTGTGAAATCAACAAATATGTCGGCTAACGGACCCGGACCTGGAGAAGACTGCACAGACGCGAGGAGAGGCGATGGACAAGAGTGAGTCATTTAACTGCGATATTTATCGACAACAGCTCATTGTTGTCCACACAGTGATGAGGAAGCCGTTTGCCTTTCCCCCCCAAACACTACTGCCTCTCCTGTTACTATCATATTATTACATTACACTACATGTTTTATGTTTTTAAACTTAAATGAACTACCACAGGCCTTTTAAATGCTCCCTCCCTAACTGATATTAGCTATTTCCTGGTGGTGCATCGTGTTGTTGTACATTTGCATTAAACACAGTGTTGTGTGTTTCCTTGTCCCCTCAGGTCGGAGCCGTCTTCGTCTGCTGCCTCCTCCTCCTCCATGGACGTGGATGCCAAGCCGGGCTCCCACAGCTTCAGATACAGCCTGAACTATCCCTGCATCGGCCAGTGCATCATCATCAACAACAAGAACTTTGACAGGAGTACAGGTGTTGATTTGTGATGAGACATATTTCAAAGTGAAACTGCTGAGTGTTGAAACTCTACAGCACGTGATTATTACTGAGTAATGTTAAAATCTAGTGCTTCTCTTTCATTGTTTTTGACTCTAGTCAGAGAAAATAATCTCTCGCGATAGCATTTTATTATGAAAACAAAGTTATAGTGAGTTACAATGTGATGTGAAGAAGTCCCTCTTTGGAATATTCGTTCTGGCTTGGTGTTCAGAGTTACTCCCCAGCAGCCTAGAAAAAGCCACCCTGTGACTTCAAAGTGTGCGATTAAAATGTTTAGTTAATGTAGAATGAACCGACAAGTTAGCCCAAGGTTGATGGGTCATGTGGCTCAAATGTACGCTGTTAAAACTTTAATTAGGAGCCTCGAGGTTAGCTGGCTGTGGATGTGTCCGTGGCGTTTCTCCCAACTGGTTTACACAAGCACGTCCAGTTGTTTGCTGGAGCTCCGGAGGCATTCCTGCCAGAGAGCTGGAGGAGGCGACGTCTTCCTTCCTGTGAAATATAATTACAGAGTGATGTCACTTCTGTGCGGGGTGGTTTTTTTTTTTCTTGTATAAAGCAGGACGTTAGAGATGATAGATGATATATGGGCTTGAGTTGTGTGAGCTTCATGAAATGTATATCACGGCCACACCTTCATGAGATGATCTGTGTGCCCGGAGACCTAATTTATACTCGTTGCTGTGGATACTATTTAACTGCATCCTGGGCTAGTTAATTAGATGTTCAGAGTAGCTCTATGGCATTTCATGTGTTTGTGTGTTTAGAGAGGAGTGTACAGTGTACTGTACATGTACTATGGTTTTACTAGTTCCTCTTTTAAGTACAATGTGAACTGCATTGGTGTGTACATGTGAATGTTCAGTATATTTTTGTTTTGTATATTCATTCAATATCCAAATAACCAAAAGGTTATTTGGATATTGTTGTAGTCCTGCTTAAGGGTGGCTGGACGATGTCTGCTCCTTCTATAGGAGAACGCTCAGCCAGCCTCTCTGAGGATATAAAGGCTTGATGTCTACAATAGTTGGAGATATTGTATGAAACCTTGAGTAGCCTTAGTCCCTGCCTATCCTATTGAGACACTGTGCTATGCAAGCTTTAAAACTGAATAACAGTGTCTGCTATAATTGAAAGAGCCGGAGAAGACCTTGGCTATCAATGCAAGCGAACACACATTCAGACTGCTCTTACAGAGCATCCGAGTTACTGTATGCATCTTATTTTGTTGTCAGACTTGTGTTTGACAAACCTGTCCAGCAGGACTAACTGACTGCACATGACTGCTTGTGTACCACGAGCAAGTGCATCATATGAGTCAGGTTAACATCAGCAGTTGTTAAGCATGCTGATCCCAAAGTACATAAATGTTTGAGACATTGGGCTAGTGATGGCCTGTGGGAAGAAACTGTTATTGTGTATTGTGTGTTTTATTTTGGGTGTACAGAGCTCTGTAGCGCCTCTCAGAGTTGATATGCTGCAACAGGTCGTGTCCAGGGTGTGATGGCTCTGCAGGGATGTTTCCTGACTCTGGACATGTTTGTGTGTACAAGTCCTGACTGGAGGGCAGGTTGGCAGCAGTGGTTGTCTCTACAGACGTGACTGCGCGTTCCCATCCTGTTTGGTGGCAGATCCACATCAGAGAGTGATGAACAGAGAACAGACTCAATAACCTCAGGCAGGTCGAGCTTCCTGAGCTGGCACATGAAGTACATTCTTTGCTTGGCATTCTTGGTGATGGTGTCTTTTAAATCCAGAGGGATTGCGGATCCTAGAAACCTGAGTGTTTCCACAGCAGACACTGTGTTGTTGGTTGTTTCCAGCTGTTCAAGAAAAGATTCCTGTTATGGAAGATTTGTACACACTCAGACATGTTTAGGAACTTTCTCACGCATGTTGCAAAGGAAATTGCGCAACAGGTGACCACAGTTGTCCCAACAAACCAGAGAGATGTTCACTCCTGAACCCAAGTGGGTAGTGGTCAGGTTGCTAGATGGTAGGAAGGTGCAAATAAATTTCAGCCATCATTCATTTTATTATTTACACCTGTAAAGAGGTTGTCACTTTTTCGGGCTGATTAGGTTGAAGACATGGAAGATATGTGGCGCTTATGTGAGGTAATCAGACACAATGCATTTTCATGTGGCTTGCCTCGACTGAATCCAAATAATTCTGTTGCCAAAATTTAGTATAGTATAGTAAGATTAAATGAAAGTCCACCTAGTACTGACAGATATGTCTGCAGCTCTCCATTTAACTTTCTTTGGCCTTGCTGCCACATAACCACGACAAAATGGAGTGCAGCCGATGACAAGCGTGTGATTCGTCCTGCTGTTACAGGTGCAACAAAGCAAACAGGATAGAGGCAGACGTCAATAAAACATTTTCCATACCCACAGTCATGAGAGGAGGCCTACAAATTAAAATAACGTGTGTGTGGTGGAAGTGTCATTACGGAAAAATAAATCAATGCACTATTTGTGTCACACTGTCTGCGGCGTGTGCTAATGGTTCAATTTACTAATGAGGAAGCAAGCGCTGTTGTTTCCTTTTTTAAGTTTTGTTTTTATTGTGTTCAAGTAACTAGAACTATTTCTCTTTTTTGTTTTTTTTTTTTAAAGGCATGAATCAACGAAATGGTACGGACGTAGATGCAGCCAACGCGATGAAAGTGTTTGCAAAGTTGGGTTATAAAGTGAAGGTTTACAATGACCAGACAGTCAACCAGATGAGGCAGGTTTTAACTTCTGGTAAGTTTGATGTTGAATTCATACAAAACTTCTCACAGAACCTGTTGTGTTTCATGGCATCTTATTCGTGTCTTCACATTTCTTTTTTTTAAGTTGCAAAGGAAGATCACAGCTGCTACGCCTCGTTCATCTGCGTTCTGTTGAGTCATGGAGATGAGGGAGTGTTCTTTGGCACGGATGGCTCTATAGAGCTGAAGTACCTAACATCACTGTTTCGAGGCGATCGCTGCAAATCGCTCGTGGGAAAGCCCAAACTCTTCTTCATCCAGGTATCCTAAGAGTTTTTTCCCCTTCCTCCTGAATTAACTTCTGTTTTGCTTAAGTATGTAACATGTTTTGCCTGTGTGCATGTTGAGCAGGCTTGTCGAGGCACTGATCTGGATGCAGGCATTGAAACTGACAGCCCTGATGATGGCACTACAAAGATCCCCGTGGAAGCTGACTTCCTCTATGCCTTTTCCACAGCCCCAGGTTAATACGCAAACAAACACCGGCTATTTTATATGCTTATTGTCCCCTTTTTGTTTATTGCACCTTTTTAATCTATCACTTATCTGTCACAGGTTACTACTCATGGAGGAATACTATGACCGGATCCTGGTTCATGCAGTCACTGTGTGACATGATCAGCAAGTATGGAAAAGAAGTGGAGCTCCTGCACATCATGACACGAGTGAACCACAAGGTGGCAGTAGAGTTTGAGTCTATCTCCCACACACCAGGCTTTCATGCAAAGAAACAGATCCCATGCATTGTGTCAATGCTGACCAAAGAGATGTATTTTTCTCCTTGATGTCGTCTGTACCGCAGAAGACTTCAGCCTCGCCAAGCCTTCACGTGCAGAAGAAAGGCTTGAGGATGTGTAGGAGGAGGTGTTTATGAATTATTTTAGTTTACACTTTCTGACTGAATATGTTTTGAAATGTCAGCTTACATATTTCTGGGAGAGTAGATGTTTTTTTTTCACATGCTTGGCATTTTAAGCTTTTTTGTGTGGGGTACAGTTTTGAAATGGCATTAAAGGCATTACATTTTTTAAAATCTCTGAAGGTAAACTATTTTGTAGACAAAAGAATCATGACTTAAAAAGATAAAATAGATTTTGTAATACAGTTCTCACAATTTGCAGTCGGTACATGCCTCTTTGCTTTTTACATCATATACATTTCAGGGAAAAGAAATATCAGGACCCAGTTTGATAGAAGTGACCTATGTTCATTTGATCATGAAGCCAGCTCTTTAGTGTTTACACAGGATGACGGGATCATGCTTTCATCAGTCAGTTTAGTGAAATCTGACGTGAGGTTTGCACAAACCTAAAGAAATGCATCACATGCAATTAGTGGATACATTATAGGATAATGTTATCAGAAGCATCCAGTAAGCTATCTTGTTTGTTTTTTTGTTGGTTTTAAAGGTCAGAATTTAATTTTTCATTATTAGGATTTCTTTGAATGATCCGTTCTCTGTGGATGTGTGCATGTCAGGCTTCACAGCATGCATGAGTACGACAGCCCACTTGCACGATGCTGTTTGAGCCTTGTTTTCGTTTATTCATACTTGAACACAACTTCACGTCTCATATTCTGTAATAATGTCTTGTATTTCTTGTGGTTTTTAAAAACAAAATACCTTTTGTCTCTTTAATACTTACAGGCATTAATCTTTTCTAATGGATTGTTGTGTAACATAATCAAACGTTTATATGTACCAGCATTTAGTTAAAAGCACAATGTGTGTACTGATCCAGGTCCTGGTCATTTGTGAGCGTATGCAACATTTACAGCATGTAGGCAGAAATCACACTAGCTGTTGAATTTCACTAATCTTTGACAATCCAGTTTTTAAGTCATATCAATCAATATACAGCCTTTTACATCCCCTTTTGGGTTTTTTTTTCTTGTGGTGTCACTGTGATTTTTGTAAGCAAGTTACCCTGTGAGGTTGTAATGTTATGCCTGAAAAATAAAGACCACTTTTCATTTTTCTGTGTTGTTAAGCTGTTAATTATTTTATTTTTGGCCCTTAAAGTGTAGCAGTAATGAAGATCATCCACAGATATATTCTCACACGTAGGCTATGAGTTAACCTCTACAAACACAGGAAAGAGTCTACTTGTGTACACTTGCAGGATTACTCCAGATTTGGCATGCCTGGAGGTGAGAAGAACTGGGCCACCAGATCCCGAGGACCTGCGCCAAATAAAACTGGGCCTCAGATTCTTTCACTGCCAGCACAGATGCACTTTACTTAAACTATCTTTCACAAACAACAGGCCACATACAACCTGTTGGTTGTACTTAATACAAAAAGCTCACAGCTGACACATAACACCTACACAAATCGCAACAGGATGTGTCTAAATTAGATGTTCGTTTAACAAACTGCACCTGAAAAATGCCACCTGAGGCATGTATATATTTATTACTAATAACTAATATAACTATTGTTAAGGTTTTTGGCAACAAAATATGGTAATCATGATGTAAACAAAGGCTTAACCAACATATGACTGTATAAACACAATATACTTACAGAAGGGAAGCAGATAATACAATGATAATAACACTAAGGAATACTACTACTACTACTAATAATAATAATATAAAATAATAAAAGCGAGACATTTTCTATTTTTGCAAAACAATTAAAGAAAAAATACTTTTTAAAATTTTTGATTTGATAAGTGATTACTTGATTATCACAATCGTCACCAATTAGTTTTCTGTAAATCAACTAATCGACGAATCGTTGAATCATTCCAGCTCGATACTCAAGTCCATTAACATGGTGTTGATCTGCATTTTAATTATGAGTTGTTCCACTTGGAGGTGCTAATGAGCCCACACAGAATTATCTGTATTTAAACATCTTTATGTCCTTTGATTTCCTTTTCGAAGGTGTATATTCAACTCTTGTGGCATTGTATTGGATTGAAGGTGATAATATCTTTGCTCTTACAAAATGTAATTCTAACAGGATACACACACACGTCCAATAGTCTCAGGATAAAGCGGCTAATGACCAGTCTTCCATATGTTGATGGGTGGTGCTGCTTGCCTTGTTTTGTCCATTGATGATTGAGTTTGTGTTGGAAATTCTTATTACCTCGTGTGAGAGTGAAATAAAGACTTGAGAATCAAGCTGTCTTTGAATAGTTTTATTCTTTGCAGTGAAGGCCAGCAGTCACACAGAGCACATAGCAGTCTGCAGAGTGAAAGACAACAAGTTACACATGAGCCTTTTTCTCTGTGGTGAAACTGTTATGATGTGCGAGGTCACCAATAGTCATCTGAAACACCCTGCTCGTCTAAGGATACTACAAGGTAGAAAAACATGAGAATACGATGACTACAACAGCAAGTTCATGTAAGAATAACTTACAAAATACCTATCCTAATACATTTCTGATAGTAGACAGGTATAATTCTCCATCACACATAGGATGATGATGGTTGGAGCAGGGTTTGTGCCATCGGTATGGATTGTTTTATGTGAGCATATATTATTTCATGATGCTTTATATGCTGTCTGTGTTCCCTATGTGATACCCTAAAACAACACAACTTCTCCTTTGGTGAAAGTCAAAGTTGCTATTTTGTTTTTCTTTTTCGGACCACTTTTCTTGTCGAGTCAAAGGTTAAACTAAAAAAAACTAAAAATCTTAATAATAATGAAAACAAATATTGTATTAACAGGAATTATAGATGATATTTGGGCTATTAGGATGCATATTAATTTATTATTTTAAAACAAACAACACTTTCTTTCCAAATTAATATTAGTTATTAGTTATTTTCTTTTTAATTACTTTTAATACGTGTGTGTGTGTGTGCGTGTGTACATATACATAGATGCAACATCTTCCTATTTATGCTTCCACAATATATTTCTGTAGGTCTGAGTACATCTATCTGAGTTGGACAACTGCTTTTGTGGCGGCTGTGCTGCTGTCTGTTGGCTGACTTTGGTGGTCTGCAGCAAGTGTAAAGTAGGAGTTTACGAGTAGCACCTGAACGCAGCACAAGTCCTCGCCTCTTTTGTCGCTGAAAATAGGCCCTAATACTCTCTGACAGTTGAGGTTAGTTGTCCGCAGCGAGGTCCGCGCCAGGTTGCTGATTTGTCTGATTTTTACATGGAGCACCTGCACTTGTAACGTCGTGCTGCAGACTCTGGATCAGCGCTGTGCGGTTTTTTTCTCTCTCTCTCTTCTTTAACATGTCTAAACCAGTCTGGATTATCCGGCAGTTTCTGGATACAAACGCAACACTGCGTGGTCTAGACAGTGCCTCAGAGTTAATAAAGAAAATTTGATTTCCATGTGCAGCAAAGTTAAGTTTGCCTGAAGCAGGAATGGAGAAGTTCCTCCAGGTGGCTCCGCACTCTCTGGCTCTGGTGCTGTCGCAGGTTGGCACGGAAGATAAAGAGGATTCCCCATCAACACCGGCCGCGCTCTCAGTAAAGTTACAGCATCGCACCGGCTACGAGGTATTCGCCAATTTCAAAGCCGTAAACATGCAGCACTTCTGGAACAAAGCGCTCACACACGCTCTGTCCGAGATCTTCTTCCTCGGCTGGATAGACGAGTGTGTGCTCCTGATCCAGGGCAAAGAAGTTCATCTCCAAGTCCTGAGGAACGGATGGACCAGGCGGACCCTGAAACCACCACAGGGCTTTAACATCAAGTGCATAGGTGGGTTTGTTGTGTCAGGATACGTGCACTAACCATGCACAGGCTGTACTTTACATAAAAGTTAAGTTGTTGCCACTCATATATTTGGAAACTATATTTTCATAGTTTGCAGCATGGTCTCCAGTACACCAGTTACAGGAAGAGGTAGCACACATAGCAGTAAGCACAAGAGTGTTAACAATAAGTATAGCATGCAGTGGCAATAACATGTAATTAAATCTGGCAAATCTTAGCCTCGAGTGTGTCAGAATGATTTGACTAGATGACATGAATGAAATAATTTAAACTTTGAACACCTGTGGGCCATATTTACATGCACGCCACTTAGCTGGATTTCCCCTTTTATACTGTGCTTGTCTGTCACAAAAATCTGCTTAAGTCACAAAAATCACTTCACTCACTTGAAACTTGACTCCCGATGCTTTATGTTTGTCTGTCACTCCCCTGCTGGTCAGTCTCTCTTCGTCCGTGCAGTTCCTCAGTGTGTAGACCATTACCGTTGATCATCTAAATACCTGTCTGACAGATTTACCTGCAGTTTGTGGCTCTGCTGGTTGTTTCATGCTGATTTTTTTATTAGCTGATTGATGTTCAACCTAATATGACCCTCCGTTTTTGTAGCTGGATTTAAAATAGTTTGTCTACGCCCTCTATGAGTCAAGCTCACCTGGCAGGTTGTGTGAAACTAGTCGAAGCTAGTTTGCTGAGGGGAGTTTAGGCTGCATCTCACCTTATAACCTCAGCTGCTTCATATTATGTAGGCTTACTCAGATAATAGGGCCATGACTTCGGTTCAGATTTACTCCACGTTCAGCATTCCCATACTCATACTCATCTTCACCTGACAAGCCTATAACTCATGTATGTGCTGGGACAGGTTGGTACAATTTGAGGTATTGTCAGCGAGTCTAACCGCTTCACTCGTCATATGCTGCCCTCACAACCTTCCCCTATCTGTGTGCGTGCGCGTGTGTGTGTGCGCAGACATCTGTTTCACAAGAATGTCTTTATATCATCAGTTAAATCTGTGAGCATCATCAAAGTGTAGCAGATGAAACAGGAAAAAAAGTCAAGAAAGGAAGCTTGTTTGTTCGGTTTACTGATCTTGGTTTTAAAGCTGGCAGACACCATGCACCGCAGGCATAATATTATAAAAGTTCATGTAACACATTTGAGGCGACAGAAGTGAAATTATCAGTGTTTGCAGCAGAGTTTTATAGGGGAGAATAATACAAATACAGTCTGGACAAAAGCGCAGCGGTGTCATCTCACACAGAAAATTATGTAGTGCTGCACTAATCAATATTTTGGCCAAAAAGTTGACTCTGAGAATATGGCAGAAAGTGAATATTATATTTATAAGAATGTTTTTTTATCAACTTTTGAATGAGCCTTTTATATCTACAGACTAAGGGAGTTCTCTTCCACACAGCCATCTTTCTACAGCATCCCAGAACAGACGAACTAAACACTGACTCTGGATGGGGAACTTTGTCATTTTCCACACATTTTCACCAGCTTGCAGGCTAGGAAAGTGAGGGTGAAGCAAGTGAAGCTTCTTTAATGCTGATGTTTCTCTGAATATGCAAGATGGTAGCGTCAGGATCTGGGTGGCTGAACCACCTCTGCTAAACAGTTTCACACTGGAAACCCAGTTGTCTGAACTGCATACGGATGTAACAGTATCTGCAAACAATTAAAGCGATTTTAATTATGCATGATGTGACAGGTGTCACTCGTAACACTAATTATGCCAGTTCCCCTCAGCTCTACTCTAGTGTCTTTTAGCTCTTTGTTTTGGTCCGATTTGTTTTGTATTGACTTTGTTCGCACTTTCCACTCACATCAGCAGCAGCTCTGTGTAAAATGGTAACTGTTTTGTAATAGACTCCCAGGGAACACCTCATAGTGTGCACTGGGTGTTACAGTATCCACAAGTTTTACAGATACACTTTCAATTCAAAGCAGATAACCGAATCTGTGGCACGTACTCCTAAAGAACAACGCTGAGCAGAGTTCTTTTCAAATTTTTAGTGTTTACTGAATGTTGAAACACTTCTGCAGCGCCTTTCATGTTATCAGATTTCTACATTGAGCTGCTAGACATTGACTTGAATTTGAAAAGCTTCAATACATTCTGGTCTTTTATAGTCCAAAGGTATATTTTAAGAGAGATTGTGATTTATGTGTGTGTGCATGTGTGTGTGTGTCTGTCAGACATGAAGTGACAAAGCTGCACACACACTACTGAAGCAAACACAGATAAGCTGTGGAATGTTTGTCTTATAGCTAATAACTCACCAGACTCTCTAATGCCAAAAATGCAGATTAGTGGCTGATATGGATTTTGTGCAGTATATATGTTTATCACTATCAAACCCATGAATCTAGGATATATATATTAACTTAAAAATCAACTTAGAAACAGATAAACCCTGGAACACTGCAGGGGTTTGTTTTCATACTCAACACAATCAGTGTTTAGTTTCATAGAAAAACTCAACCCAGAGTTAAATTTTAACCATTTTACCTCTCTGAGATCATCTGAAACATCTCTGGCATACAAACGTTTCTAAAAAAAATCAATCTTCTAATGATATATATAATAATAATAATCATTTTAATAATCTTTTTCTTTAAGTACACAGACTTGTCAGGGTGTTGTTGTTTATTCTTATGCAGAACGTCCTTGTGTAATAATAACAGTAAACAGTTGTATTGATTGATTCTGTGTGACTCATTTTCTGAGCTGTCAAGAGTTTAGCTTGTGTGACGAAGTTCATACAAAGTTCAGACAAACACAATGTAAATTGTGTTTACACATTAACCATGTGTAGAAGTTCAGCATTTGGTGTAATTTATCTTTGCAGAAACATACAAGCTTTTGGACAAATAAATGCATATGAAAAGGTGCCTTTAAGGGCATGTTTCACACAACAAACTGTAGGAAGAGATATCACATGTTCACTCAGACATTATTAAAGCTGCAGGGAGACAGGGATGAATTAAAATCTTCATGATTTAAAAAATAATGAACAGACAACAATACATTATTAAGACTGAAATCATATTTTTGTGAGATTTTTGAACATATAGTGCTTTTACTCATGAGTGCTACATGTTTACATAATGCAGATTATCCCCCAAACTGTCTGAGAATGTTTAATTCGGGCTGAGAGCCAAAAAGTAGCTGGATTAATACATTTAGACAAAAGTTGTGGATTTTCAGCTGTGTGGAAACAAAGTGTTTTTTTTTTTTAAAAACTGACAATTCAATCTGATTAACTGAGGGACTTTGTATCCGTTAGCAGCAGGCTATAAACAATGGACTGGGAGGAGTGTGTGCTCTTAAGGAAGGAAAAGTGGAGCATTTGTTCAGGAAAACACCATTGCACTGCGTTCCCTGCTATAACCCGGGTCTCCATTGGCAGGAAAGGGAGGGTCCCATTAGAGAATTGGGGGAAATGTTTAACGCAGCAGACAGATTTGTTACCGTATATCTTAATGTCAGATCAGGATGTGTTATGTAGGCTGCAAAAGTTCCTTTGTCTCTTTATTCAGTGTCTGACCTCGAGAGCTTATTTTGGAAAGATGTGTGTTGTCATAAATGTTCCACTGGAGGGCAGACCACCGGCAAAAATGGTCCTGTTTGCGAGGATGTTGGATGAAGTTGTAGCAGGCCACAAATCCTTTACTGTGTGACAGCTCAGGAGGAGCAGGATATATAACTATCCCACCTCTGATATGTCCATTTAAACACAATGCTTCATCAGCGTAGATGTCAGTGGTTCGGAGTTAAATGTCTTAAATTATTGGATGGATTGTTTAAAATGTGGTACAGATATTCATGTTCTCCTCAGGATGTAGGATTATAATAAGTGACTAATCATCTAACTCCACCATCAGGTCGAGTTTGCAGTTTCGTTTAGCACTTCACCACATACCTTCAAAACTGCCTAACTCAGCTGCACTTCAGTGTGTTCAGCGCTGATTAGCAGATGTTAACATGCTAGCACACTAGCTCAGATGGTGAACATGATAAACACTGTACCTGCTAAACATCAACATGCTAGCATTGTCATCGTGAGCGGACTAGCACACCAGCTCAAAGCATGTCTGGTTAGCACAGAGCGCCACATTAACAGATTTCAATCATCAGATTATTAATTTTCACAAATTTTCATGGGCCACACCACAGACAACAACGCTTGGTAAACCAATACCTGCTCCAGTGAATAAACAATAAATCACCTTTAGGGCAATTTCAAAACCTTGAGGATGATTTAGCATCAGTGAAAAGGCATTTTGGGTCATCAGTGTAACCAGCTGAGGTTAGGACTTCCTCTGTAGCCTGATTAATAACTTAATATGTGAGAATGACAAGAAAGACCCATTTCTGCTGATCTCTATAAACACCATATGAATACAGATAAAAAGCTAAAGCAAGCCCCCTGTAATGTCAGTTAAAATGGTCACGTTGTGAATATGTATAATTTTAAGCCTGGGTTGGTTATATAGAAATTCACCTTCAGTACAGTTGTCATGAACGGGGAAATTAGCTATAGAGACCAAAACAGTATTTTGTACCAGGCTGTAAACATGTTTAGTTCTGCTGTGAAGTTTGACATTTTAACATGGGGGCTTATGGTGACTCGTATTGTAGCCAGCCTCAAGTGGATGTTTGAAGAATTGCAATTTTTTGGCACCTCCACTCTCCAGAGAGGTTGCCACTTGGTTGCAACCAAAGCTCACTCGACCGTTGGTCAAAATTACTCAGACTACAAGTGGAAAACCTGTGCCAAAATCTTAGCCTACAGATTCTGCATTCATAGGGAGATATTCGTTCATAGAGATAACCTTTAAGATTGCAACTAAACATTGTTTTTATTATCCATTTATTTTCTGATTATTTTCTCAATAAATCCATTCATCTTTTAATTCTACAAGATGTAAAAAAGATTTAAAAAATTGTGAAAAAATCCTCTCTTCTGAGGTCTTCAAATACAAATTGTTTCAAATGTTTTGTGTCCCAACCAAATATTGTTACATATGCCCCCTAAAATCGATTATTATGTACTATAAATCCTCATATATGAGTAGATGGAACCAATGAATGTTGAAAAATGACTGAAACAGCCACACATTTGGAGTCATCAGGATTTTTTCAGGCGATATCTAGCAAGAATTCATTGTAGTCGTTGTGGATGCGTGTATTTTTCTGAAAATTTCCTTCCGCTATCAGGACATCTATCTAAGCTATTTTTTTTCTCCCTGTTAGTGTAATTATGCCTTGTATAGTGCACAAAGTGTTGAAGGATCTCGGTATCTCAGCGGCGATGCGGGAGTATTTTCTGTCCGTATAACAGACAGACAGCGAGTCCTTGTCTGTCTGCTGCTATCTTGAGTAACTGGCTCTTTAAGGGAACAGCACTCAAAGGTAACAGCTATGAGATCATCGGCTTGCGTCGTCATGGCAACAAAGGCTGTTGCAGCACTACTGAGAAATAAAATGGCTGGCGTGGTGTCGCTCTCCCTCCTCCACCTCCTCCTCCTCCTCCTCACCCCTCCTTCCCTTCGCTTCCTCTCCTCTTTCTCTTTGGTATCAGTGAACTGGAGCAGATTGGTTGTGACACCGTCCTCTCTCTCTCCTCCCCACCACCGCCACCACCCTCCTCCCTCCTCCTACTCCTCGCCTCCACCCGTGCCCCGTCCTGCCCTCTCACTTTGCTCCTTATTCTGTCCCTCCAACCGTCCATTCACACTCCACACATGTGAGTCAGCAGGAGTCTGCGGCTAGCAGGAGCTGCCACTCTGGACATGATTAAGGTGATGCTTTGGTTTTTTTTTTTCCTCCTTTCACTGACAGCTCCACGCAGTGTAGTTACTGAATCAACCGGTGGAAAGCACTGATGAGGAAGACACAAAAACGATTCCCCTTTTTTTGGGTTGTGGCCCTGTCAAGTGTGTAGCTTTGGTGTTACAGTCAGGTGAGACACAAAAAGGGGAAGGATGGTTGGTTTAAGGGGGCCCCTCATCCTTCAAGATACAGAGCTAGCAAGACGGAGAGGGTGAGGGAACAAGCGAGGGTGAGGATGGAAATTCAGCCAAAGATTCAGAGCTTGAGATATTCCCCGGACATCATCTGAGGGCTGAATATTTTTTATTTTTTTTCTTGTGTGTGTGTGTGTGTGTGTGTTTCGAGCTGTTGATATTTGCTCTCCTCTCTGCCTTATGTATGTCCTCGATCTCTCTCTCTCTCCCTCTCTCTCTCTTACTCCCTCTCTCTCTCTCCCTCCCTCTCTCTCTCTCTCTCTCTCTCTCTCTCTCTCTTGCATCCTCTCCTCCCCTCCCCTCAGCCTCAATCACCCAGACACAGACGCATGCATGCTCACGCAGAATCGCGCGCAGCAGGCAGATGCGCGCATACACACTTTCTCTCTCACACACACACACACATACACACACATACACGTACTCTCTCTCGCTCGCTCTCTCTCTCTCTCTCACACACACACACACACACACACACACACACATACTCACACACCCTTCCTGGAGGTGCTGGGAGCAGCTGCAGCATTAGCGTTGAAAGAGATTTGCCGTTGACTGGAGTTTGCATCCCCCCCTGTTAATGAATGGATGCTACGGCGATAGGCTCGGGAGCTTCTTCCGTTGGATTGCGGGAAACGGTGGATATCTATTCTTGAATTTATTTATTTATTTCTATGCTCTCCATTTTTTTCTCCCCACCCTCTCCTGGTGTGCTGTTGTCGAAAGGACGATGGGGTCTTGTGCTTGATCGGATAAAGATGGAGGTGAACGTGGCGTCTCCGGTGCTTGGCATACTATTGAGGTTTCACTGCCCATTAGGGTGAATGGAGCTTTTATTTCTGTTTTTTTTTTAAGAGGGCTCTTTTGTTTTCCGGGGATCGGCCGAGCACTCCTGTGGTGAATTGAGCTATTGTCGAAGACTGGGCCTCTTAAGCTTTGAATCTTTGACTATCCATCCATCCCCTCCCTTCCTTCCCCCGTTCCCTTCTACTCAAAAGGAACAAGCGGATCCCAAAACCTCCACTGAAATCTCTCCTCACCGTCCTCCTTGCTTCCAATGCCCCATTTCCCTCATCTCTACCCCTGCCCCCCCACCTCTCTCCTGCTCCCTCCTCCCACATCAGAGCGGCTACGTAATGTGCCTCCCTACGCATGCAAATGGGGATGCTACAAATGGTGGCTGGGACTGATGCCGATGAAAGGGTGATGCCTCGCGCAATCACCTGCACCTCCGCCACCGCTGCCATCGCTCCAGATCAGCCTGGGAGAGCCCAGCAGCCGATGACAACCGCCCACAGTGCGAACACAGTCGTTTGTAGCTTGCTCGTGGATGTAAATGAGACGTGTGTATGTGTGTGAAGGTGCACACTGGTTCCTGCCATGTCTGGTGTGTGATCGCTCTAGCGGGACGTTCTTACTGATGCGGGGGAGGCACTGAGCCTGAGGTTGGTCGACCTCCCCCTGCACACCCCCTCCTTCCCCACCTCCCTCCTTCCTTCCCCATTCTTTTCCCCATTCCACACACCTCCCCCCTCCCCCCACCTCCCCCCCACCTTATCCCAGAAGCCCCCGTGGGGTGAAGGCCACCTGGTAAAGGGGTCACAATGAAGAAGAACCGCAGCAGCAATCTGCGGCGGGCCTGGCCCAGCTCAGAGCTTACCGAACGCCCGCTGGAGCACAATCTCTCCCGTAGTGAGAAAGACATCCGTGTGCAGAAGCAGCATCTTCCTCCCCCTCCTCCTCCTCATTTCTCTCCGTCCCCGCCAAGTTATCGTGCGCCAGGTGAGTTTGACACTCCCACCAACAGATGCTCCACCCTCTCTCTACGCAGAGCTGCCAGGAGTTAGAAAAAGAGAGGCAGAGTTCACAATATTTTCACGTTACCAAGCGGGAAACGTTGATAACGTCCCCCTTTTTGCTGCCTCTCTAATGAGGTCACGTAGAAACAGAGAAGAAGGATAAATATTTCTAATTATTTAATCTCTGGGCATGTTTTAAAAACCATTTTAACTGCACCTCATTGAGTCCAAATCTCTGTGACTGTCTTGCTTCCTGACATATTTTCGCATTATATTCACTGACCCATATTTAATCATAAATGGAACACTCTGGAAAGAAAAAATGTGCATTCATCAATTTTGTGCCTTTTATTTCGAAAATGATGTATAATATTTTCCCGAATGCCTTCAAAGTTCAGTTCAGTTGTAAGATACGTCAGTTGCATCACCTTTGCGTTAAATTGTGTGACAGATTCATATTGTGATTGCAAAAGGGCATCTGGGACATCTTGTATCACGCACTGATGTCCTTACCAAGAAAATCAGCCCCTTTCAGCCCCTTTTAATGCAAATATATGCATCATTTTCCTGCTATTGTAAGATGTGTAACATAAATACTACAACCTCATTTCCACACCCCTCACAGATTTACTCAAAAAATACTATAAAAGCACAGGATGTTTTTTTTTTTTTTTTGGGAGGGGAGGGGGAGATGAGGGGGGGTGACAGATCCAGCTTTTTTCATGTTTACTTAAAAAAAAAAAAAAAAAAAAACGAGTAAAGCCTCGTAAAGCCACATAAAGCTTAAGGGGCTGTGATACTAAGCAGAGATAACGTCATCGTGTTGCTTAACTGACCATTCAGCTGAGTGTGTTGAGGAGGCAGGGCCCTGCACAGATTTCTGCTCAGCTAAAAGAAGCGTGAACAGCAAATGGTGGCAAAACTTTACAACAGCGATCAATAAGGCGACGTTCTTTCTGCTGGAGGCGTGATGTTATGTTAGGGAATGAACATAGAGGTGATTTGTGGTGCTTTTTCCTGCATCGCATCGTGCGATTGTCTGTCGATCGCCAGATTTAGGTCAGAGGACAGGGTCAGCTCCAGCACAGATGCTGCAGCGATGGATTCACTGTGTTGCTTTACAACCTTCCAGCAGGGCAGATGTTTGCTCTCAGAGGGGCTTGAAGCCGGGGCCGTCTGGTTGTAGGATGATCTCACTACTCACTACTGCTGACAGCAAAGCCAGCTTAATTCAACAAAGGCAACAGAGAATTTTTGTGTGTAAGCTCTCGACGTGGCGCTAAAGTCAGTTATATTTTTTGTTACATTTCAAATACGCCGGGTTTGACATTCAGGAGGATTGTGTAAGCTTTCCCTTTCTGTCTGCGAGATGAATTAAGTAACGAGGTTGCTCAGGTGATCTCACACTACGGTTACGGTTGCTGCAGCAGCTGCCTCGCTTTGCTAACGTATGAGAAACAGGAGGAACGAGGAGCTAAAGGAAGCACAGGGAGGAGGGGTGGAGCTGTTCCAGGCAGCATGCAAACTGCTGCTGTTTGACCATTACATCATAGCTTCACACGCTGCGCCTGCTGTTCATTCATGATCTCACAGTTGTGCTTGTGCCTCCTCCTCCTCCTCCTCTTACTCCTCCTCCTCCTACTTCTGCAGGTGACGTGTCTCCGATCAGTATGTCACCTATCAGCCAGTCACAGTTCATCCCGCTGGGGGAGATCTTGTGCCTGGCCATCTCTGCTATGAACTCTGCCCACAAGCCTGTCAACCAGGAGGCTCTGGTGGAGCACCTCACTGCCAGCTTCCCAGGTACGTTCCTCTGACCTCTCCTTAAAATAGGACCGCAGCAAAGCATGCAGAAAATGATTCTTGGTGTGCATTATGTGGTATGGCTGCCAGAAAATACAAATACAAAGAAATGGTGATTACATACATCTGTGGGTGTCGTATGTTGGTTTATTGCCTCTGAGCAAAAAGATTTACACACTTTTAAGTTTCATTTTAAACATGTCTGACATAAACGCCAGGTTCAAAGAGCTAAGTAATGATCTATATAGGCTTCAAACGTCTATTGATCTCACCTCAGGGCACGTTTCATTGATTGATTGAGAGGTGAGATATTTCATTCTGTAAAATCTTGCAAATAGCATCATAATGTTTCAACAGGAATAGATCTGAAACTATTAGTCGAAACGATTAAATTAACCGGCAGCTATTTTAATAGTTTTATCGTTTTAATTGTTTTTTTCAATCAAACCTTCCACACATTCATATTCAGCTTCTCAGATGTGAGGATTTCCCCCTTTTTCTTTCACATACAATAATAAACAGAATCCTGTTTTTTTTGGATAAAATAAACCATTTGAAGACGTCACATCAGGCTGTGGGAAATGATGGTGGACATCTATAATTATTTTATGACATTAAATCTACGATCACCCACAAAATAAGCCACAAAATGGGGCAGTGGACACCTTCAGTGGATTCTCTTTATTCTTTATTTTCTTTCTATATTCTGTTGTTAAAGTGATTTGAAAAACCTCAATCAGGTGTTATTTACTTCAAAAAGTCCAAGTGTTAATCGCTGAATTCTATGACATCATGCAAGTAGCATATTTGATGTTGTTACAAATTTTTATCTTATCTTGTTATTAAGATATTTTATATCTATCGATATAGATATTCTGAGGCATTTCTCACATGGAGAAAAACAAAGATTTCTGTTGTTGTTTTTAATACTATGATCTGTTTTTTTTTTTTTTTACTGTCTTTCACATTTTCATATGTACTTAATGTTTTAGCAGCATAGGGGCGTCATAGGCGTCATTTTAAAATATATGAAACAGGATTTCTCTTAATGTCGATGAAATAAGCCAAAAATGTATTACCTTTTAAAAGATTTAACCAGCGTGTAACCAAATTTTTCAGTCAGTCAAATGTAACAGGAAGCATGTCTTTCAAATTCTTCTTCGCTTCTATACGATTTGTGTGGAAATGAGTTGAACTTATATGTTGCATCATTTCTGTGTAAAAGCTAACACAGGGGTGATGTAATGTCAGGCAACACAGGGCCTTTGCTAGACAAAGGTTATGAATGATGCTGTTCAAAATGGACCGCTTTTAATGTTGATTTAGTCATTTATATAAACTGAACTGTTGAGGTGAATGATGTTGCTTTGCGTCCTGACTTAATATCCTCGGGAGTGTTTGCTACCATTTGTTTTTACATACAGATTTAATCTTGTTATTATTGTAGATATGTGAGTCATGGACATCCTTTGAAATGTATGTGGATTTGTGTGAGCTGAGTTGATTTAAGAAAAATTGGGTACATGCACTTAAATAGATCGACGATTTAATAAAATCTAATAATTTACTTAATAATAATTAACTTTACCAATAATGTAATTAAATATCCTGATGCTGTATTACCATTTGTTGCAAAGATGTAATGCCTTATTACATTTTTTTGTTTTTGATTAATTTTAATAAAACTAGAAAATGAGGGTGCATTTGCATGAAAATCTAAAGGTTTCTACTTATAATTTCAAATTTGATTTGAAATTCTTTTTCAGACTTCATAAGAACAGTGAGATCATAATGTTTCCCACAATACTGAATATGTTGAGCTGTAGAGAATTGTGATTACAACATTGCACAATATATCTATAATATCTTCTATAATATCTTCTATCTTCTTATCGTAATGGTGCATTTATGAAAAACTTTGGTGTGAAACCTTCACTCGACATAAGTGTTATACAGCTTGAAGGAAGATGAGAATATGTGCGGTATGAGTTTGAATGAAGTTTGAACAGTACTTCAGTCAGCAGAATATAAAAAAATGTCTTAATAAGTCGTTATTTGTCTGCAGTTTCACCAGTTTTGGGTTCAGTCGTCAAATACCTCACATCATCCTCATCCAGTCCATCTTTCACTCCTTAATTTTACTCATATTCAATGTGATGCTGATGTGATATATCTGATTTACGTTTTAATTGATGTGTAAACTTATATTGGGTGACTGAAATATCATGCAAGTACCACATTTTTATTTCTATTAATATAACCCTCAAGATAGTTTTACGTCATCTCTCTTAGACAAGCTGATTTTTTTTGTCTCATCATGATTTTATAATAGCAGTTGTCACATTATGTAAGAAACCCTTGTATTCTTGAACTACAATGTGTTCATTCTGATTATTTTATCATCATATTTTATCATCATTAGGTGTCTGCATTAGATGTTAAAAAATATTCTGAGTTGCAACAGTTTTAATATAACTAACATTTCTAACTAAAATTCATAAAACAGTGGTTCAACTATTCAATCTGTTTCCTTCAGGCGTGCCTACACCCAGCTCAGAGGTTCTGCGACATACCCTGAACATGCTGGTGCGAGAGAGGAAGATCTACCCAACTCCAGAGGGCTACTTCATTGTCACCCCCCAGACCTACTTTATCACTCCCTCCCTCATCAGAACTAACAACAAGTGGTATCACCTGGATGATCGGCTGCAAGAGCGCCAACCGCAACAGTCACAGCAACAGCAGCAGCAGCAACAGCAGCAGCAGCAACAGCAACAGCAACAGCAACAGCAACAGCAACAGCAACAGCAGCAACAGCAACAGCAGCAGCAGCAGCAGCAGCAGCAGCAGCAACCTCAGCAATGCACTTCGCCTCAGTCTGGCAACGTCACACCATCCACACCTGGCTGCCTGAGAGAGAGGCCTCCTCGCAAGAATCACAGTGACTCATACAACTCCTATCGCGAAGAATCGTCCAGACTTCACACCTCTGCGCTCCAAAGTAAGTCACCAAAGGAGCACAGGGGAGATTCTTATCAAAGTAAGCCGCCCAAGGATCACAACAGCGGAGAACCTCCACCAAGCACGTCAGCCAAGGAGTACCGAGGAGAACCGCCGTCATATCCTTATCCCCCTCTTGCCACCTCCCCTCCTGTCCAGCAAACGCCGCCTCAAGATTCCGCCGATAAGAGCAAAAGCATCACTTCTTTCCCTTATAAAACTGACACTCTGACCAAAAAGAAAGAAGGAAGTGGTAGCGGCGGAAGTGGCGAGAAGCAATCCAAAAGATTTGGTCTCAGACTCTTCAGGCTGAGTTTCAAGAAGGACAAAATGAGGCAGCTGGCCACCTTCTCAGCCCAGTTCCCCCCAGAGGAGTGGCCTCTTCGTGACGAGGACGTGCCAACCACGCCCATTCCCCGTGAGGTGGAGATGGAGATAATCCGCCGAATCAACCCCGACCTAACAGTGGAGAATGTGGCAAGGCATACGGCTGTGATGAAGAGGCTGGAGGAAGAGCGCACGCAGAAGAACAAGGCGGGGTCTTCAGCCCAGCACAGTGCACGCAGCAGGAGAGGGAGGGGACACAGGAGGGCCCCACATGGTAAGTCTCGCTCACACAGCAAGCCCCGAACCTCCAGGGGAGACCCGTCTGAGGGTTCAAACTGGGACCTTTTGTTCATGGAAAGGGATTACCGCTTCTTTAGCCACTCGTTAGTTCGCTCACCTCGGGAGGCCATGTACACCTTGGAACGCAGGCGAAGCGGAGGCGCAACATACCTGGTTCATAGCAACCCCAACATTACTGAATCGTACTGCCCAGTTACCCCTGAGTGGGACGTGTCTGGGGAGCTAGCCAAGAGACGGACGGAGATGCCCTTCCCTGAGCCGTCGCGCGGGACATGCCAGTCCAGAGTGCAAAGAAGTCACAGTCACAATCAGGACAGGAAGTCACGTCACGAGAGGTCAGATCAAGCTAAGGAACGCTCTCGGTCTATGGACAACTCCCTCAAGGGCCCGTCGCTGGGGCCGCCAGAAGACTTTGAACACAGTCTGGAGGAGCGTAGTCATTACTACACGGATGACGGCACCTTACGCGCCACGCAGAAGTCCTCCCACTACTCAAGGATCATGTTCTCTGCTGCTAAGTTCCACTCTGATTTTAATGTGCCTGATTTAGGGAAAGGGAGTTTGGACGAGTCAAGGATCCGGAGTACGATGGAGAGGAACAAAAGCAGAGACAGCTTGCCAACGTACAATGAGCTAATGGGACTTTCTCCTAAGCCCTCAACAGATGAGTACTTCCAGTGCAATACGTCAAATGAAACAATCCTAACTGCCCCTTCGCCTCAGGCAAAATCAGAATATGACACATTAACCTCAACAGGGGGACTCCGAAAGGGCTCTCCGGCTGACCGCCAAACGCCTCACCTCACCTCTCCTCATACGATGGAGTACAAAGAGGACTTGTCGGCAGCAAAGGGACAGAACGGCTCAGTGCGACTGACGCCAAGCCAGACGCCGGAGCCGGTGCAAAATGCCCGTTTGACGCCACACCAACACAATGTAGATCCCGGAGGGGGAGGAGGCGGTATGGTGATCAAGAGGAAAGAGATCTTCAGCAAGGACACTTTGTTCAAACCTCCACACAATGCCTTGTCCACAGGCTACGTGGACAGCAGCTACACCAAGTCCGGCACATTGCGGAAAGCCTCACATGCCAAATCAACAGAGGCCCTAGACAATCCTGAGCCCCAGCAGCCTTCCAATTCAGCCACTTCCTCAGCGTCACCTGCAGTTTTACCGGGCTGCTTAGAGCCAACAGTCCCCTCTGCCTCCTTTGACTATTATAATGTATCAGATGATGAGGAAGAGGAAGAGGCAGAGGAGGACTCGCACAAAGAGTTGGCGAAGGCAGAGGACAACAAAGACCACGGGGAAGGGGGTGGTAACGGTGGAGGCAGTGGTGGTGGTGGGGAGGGAACCATGCAGTGGCTACTGGAGCGGGAGAAGGACCATGATCTGCAGCGGAAACTGGAGACCAATCTGACCTTACTCAGCCCCAAGGAGACGGAGAACAGCAACAGCCAGAAGTCGGCCCACTCTGCCCGTTTGGACAGCATGGACAGCAGCAGTGTCACGGTGGACAGTGGATTCAACTCCCCCAGGTATGTGCAACAAGTATTAAAGAGTATTGACATCTAACACAGTCTTAAATCAGGTCAACTCAAGTACAACACAGTGAGTATGCGCTCTTTATGTACCACAATAACTAAAAGTCACTCAAATAAAAAGAAAACCTGAATGGAAGGCGACAGTTTGGAGAAGCCAAACAACTCAAGTCACTTACTAGGTCATTTTTGGAGACTTCAGCTGAATCTCACAGTTTTCCTCAATGGGTGCAGTTTGATCAGTTTTCACATGATCTAGTATGGATGTTAGGTCATGTGATATATCAGTTAAATTATTGTTTTTGTTACTGTGCACTCCCATGAATGCAAACTATATGAGGTTATGCTTCCAAACTAACTACTTAATGCATTTCCAGTCAAATTCAGGTCTTGACTCTCTATTCAGTGGGCACTTTATTAGGTACACCTGTACAATATAATTCAATCCAATACAGCAATCCAATAAATTGAACTCATAATGTTATTGGTGACATTGTCAGCAATAGTGTACTGAATAAAGTGGAAAATGCTGACGTATATCTGTGTTGGATATTTGTATAGAATATATTTTTTGCTATTTTAGGAGCAGCTTTGGTTAACTTTGTGTCCCAGCCGTGACATTTAATCACATAAAATGTTGGTTAAACAGAAGGATGAGTTCCCAGCTTTAAGAACAGTCTAGTATCATTTCTGAGAGCAGAATCCACCCAAGACTCAACAAATCATGGTTTTTGTTGCAAAATGTGTGTCCTGGTGTCATGGTTACACTCTGGACTATAGGGTTAGTGCAAAGCACACTCTTAATTGTTCAATTACAGGTTTATTAACAGATTCCAACTTCTCTCGTTACAAACACGAAAGTCTGTAAAATACTAAACAATCAATACCTTCATAGTATTCCAGTAATGAATGAATAAACTGGATGATGAATAACTGGTATTTTAAGTAACTTGGTGATTCACAGGCTGAGATTACACAGCTGTGTGACAGTGCAGTGTCATTGTTGTATTTCTTTCATCTTGATGGCAAAACATGGCTTACTAACCTTTCAAAGTGACTGTAATAGAAACATACTGTGTTACAGTACATGACTGCAGATGGAGCAGTAATGGTTGTAACTCATTTATAAATACATGTTATGTATGTGAAGCAAATTCAAGGCGGATAAAAAGCATCAACATAGGATAGTTTACACTCTATATAAACGACTGTTTATCAGACAGTCAAATGTATTTGTGAGTTAATTCTTAAGTTAAACATTAACGCAGTAGTTTAATATCGATGAACCATCTAACGATTTAACAGACAGTTAGCAGAAGGGTTATTCCACCAATTTAATACTGTACTTCCACATGCAGGAGACAAATTGAAAAAATAGTCCAAATCAAAGAAACATAGGCGGAAATATCCTGATTTTATTGTCAAGTGTGGGATTAAGTCACACACTATGTAAAATGTAAAAATCATGGGGACCTATGGAGACTGACTCGTTCTGCAGCCGGCCTCATGTGGCTGTTTGAGAAACTGCGATTTTTGGCACTTCTGCATTGGCTTCACTTCACAGCCGCGGCGGTTCCAGGCTCCAGAAACACTTCCCATAATGCACCTTAGTAGCACCTGTCACATGACCCTCCTACCTGAAAGAAACCCTTGTCGTTCAACTCTGCAACCAAACACAAGGTTTCGCCAAAGGTGTGAAGTTTCAATCCAATGTCATCCTCTGGCAAATTTTTTTCATCATTTAGAAAACACAGCTGTTTTCACAGGCTTATCTTGGTGTGTGAAAAACATGTGTAGCCTTGTACTCTTTAGACTAGGGCTTAAATATATGAGAGATAAATAATGTAGCATTATCAATTACATAACGCACAATGTGCCACATATTTATAGTGTATTATATTCACATGATTGAACTATTTCTCATCTTTTAAAATGTTAAAGGTTTGTATTGTTATTATTGTATTTGAATTTGAATTTATGTATTTTTTATTGGCTATTTTGAACTTGACTTGACTTTATGTTGTCTCTTGTGCAGGACGCGTGAAAGCCTTGCATCCAACACATCCAGCATAGTGGAAAGCAATAGACGGCAGAATCCAGCGCTGAGCCCCGGCCACATTGGCACCAGTAGTATCGGACTGCCATTCAGCTTTCGCGCCATCCCAGAACCCCCCACCACACAGCCTGAGAAACTCCAGAAGTCATCGAACTGCCTGGCCTCCATCACCAGCGTCTGACAGGCAGCACAGACTGAGACCGTGAAGGTGGTGGAGGAGAGAGGAAGTGAGGTGTTTCACCATTTTGACCCTCGCGTTTCCTCAACCAATACACACACATACACATAAACACACACACACATCCTTCAGACTCCTGAGAATCCATTTACTGGGACTGTTACAAAAACAGGCATGGCTTCAAGAGACTGTTCCCACAGCTTCAAGAACTTTACTGCAAAAAAGAGAAGAAAAACTACAGAATATCAAGACCACTGTAGGTGAAGAAACCTACCTGAAGTACTTTGATTTTGGTGACATGGACTCTAGTTTGGCTTATATCAAGATTCTTGACTATTGGTATTGGAAAGTAGTAGACTATAGGATTCAAGTTACATTTGGAAATATCGAAAACTTTTTATATTACTTAACAATACATGTCCAATTAAATGTTCTCCTTCCTGAAATAGCGTCAAGTTCTTCAGGACGATTCAATGTATCAGCACAATGTCGAGACAATAAAAGTTGATCCTGAGAACAATGAATGAAAGATATAAAAACATAAATCAGCTCAGATTTGTGTACCGCAATGCAAATGATGTATGTATACTCGATACTTTTGATATCCTAATTATTATAATGGTGGTATTAAAGATGCTATGTGACCAAAAATCCATGTTTGGACAAAATGAGCTGCACCTCACACCTCACATGTACGTCAGAGATATTTCATCAAACAGTCCAATCTGGAGCTTTCCGTCATATGACATGATCTTCTTCAGCAGTGTGCCCAGTTGTCAGCATTCTCCCATGCCCCAGGCCTGAAAACCTCCGCTTCCCACTGGCCCAAAATGCTCTCAGCTCACAGTCCGGTCAGTCCGGCTAATAAACTGAGCTAATATTAGCAAACAGCAGCTGTAGTTTGCAGCAGTTTATTTTACTGTCCATCAGGAAACTCAGGCAGAGCAGCTGGAAGACACGAGAGTGAAAACCAGAAAATATTTTCTCCATAAAATTTGATCCACTTTCAGCAAAATAAGTGAAATAGTGATGGTGATGTGTGACGTAGTGCCGTGAAATGTTACATACTTCTTGCAGATGTTTGTACCTGGAGCACAAAGTTGGTGCATTGTGGGATATGTAGGCAGAATGAAGCTTATATTTTCAGTGGGTAATAGTTCCTAAAGAAAACTCAGATCATCCAGAGTTGACTAATTGTTTAGTTGATCGTCATCTGCAACAAGTTCTGTAATTTTTTATTTTGAGTCATTTTTAAGCACAAACGGGAAAAATTTGCCCATTTTGGTTTCTTGAAAACAACATTTTAAGGCATCATGCTTTGAGAACTTATGATGGGAATACAGACCATATGACAAGAGTCAGTAGTTTAATAAATCATGAACATTAGTTGCAGTCCTGCACATTTCGTACAGCTGCAGTAGACTCAGCCGTTGTAGATGTGCATTTAATCAGTTTAACCTGATTTCATTTTCAAATTGTTCCTAATGAACAGTTGACGCTGGGGTTTGTGCATTATCCAGAGTAACCAGGATATTTTTTCTATAAAGTAATCATTTTGGAGCTGAAGTAATTAGATGATTGACAGAAAAATAATCTGCAATTATTTTGATAATCACTTAACAGTTTTAAGTCAAAGGAAAAATTGCACAAATTTCCCGGTTCTAAAATGATTTGCTGCTTTTCTTTGCCTCGTATGTACGTGAACTGCATCATCTTTGTTTTTGTCACCTTGGGCTCTGGTTCAAACTGTCATTTTGCTCCCTCCAGCAATTTAAGGTCAAAACGTAGAACACCAGACGATTAATTAATAATGTAAATATGTGTTAGTTGCAGTTGGAAATAATTTGTCATTTTTAGTAAGTCCAGAATAATAGCGGTCTGCACTTTTTCTTTAAATGTTGCTGCACTTAACTTTCGGTACTTTTTCTTAGGAGCAGGACCAATGTGAAATTTATAAGCCTTTATCAGTTACATGGCTTGTTCTGGGTTTAGAGGGTTTAAATAAAAAGATATTTTATCATGAATTCAACATGGTCCTTGCTCCTACATCCATGAGTACCTGAAGTTTGCTTTTTGTTCATGTCAACACTGTAACAACAACACGAAAATTCATTCCATTTATCTGAATTGTACTGGCATAGCAGAGATGAATTTTAATTTGGGTGAATTGGTCCTTAAACTTGAGCCTTAACATATTGTAATGGTTACAGCAATCTGACTGCAGTTGTCTGGATGAACTGTAGATGGAGCCAAAGTTAAAACGCTGGAGTGAATCTGACACACTGCTGCAGACAAACAAACTGACCAAGCCAGCCATAGATTGACCGAGTCAGCCTGATCCAGTCCTGAAATATATGATGCTAATTCACCATAAATAAACAGAGCCATGCCTCCATATGATAAAAGGTACATTAAAAGTATCACTTTACCTTAAAACAGGTATTTATGAGCTTCACACATGTCATCACAGAGAAGGTCGTGCTTTCATGAAGAACCTGCAGCCATTTAATCTGAGGGGGAATAAAACACTAAAAATATGTAAACTGAGGGGAAACAGTTGAAAACCATTTCTGAGCACTGACCTTTGAAAAGCTGAACCTGAGCGCCCCCTAGTGTTCAACTGGCTGTATAACAACGGTGGCAAAAACCTGGAGGCGTGTTGCACCAAATGTGTGACAACTGAAGCTCGTCTGACTGATCCTATAAAGGTAAGTGGTTTATCCTCAAGATACCGTCAAGCTGTTGTGTTCAAAATGGGTCAAATGTAGATTTTTGTTTATGTAAAGCAGAAACTACAGTACGGCACGAAGTTATATATGGAGCCTGGAAGACGCCTCTAGATAAACTTAAACGTATCAGCGTCTAAATGTAATCAGTTTATGCATTAATACGTTTAAAAAGGTGATTACAAGTGTATGAATTAGAATGATTAGAAGAGGAGCAGTGAGCTGATTGATCAGCTGTTCTGTGTTGGCAGCAGTGGTGTGGGGTCAGAGGTCATCGGCTGAGCCACCTGAGCTGCCTCCTGTTGCTGCTCTTCGGGTTGGACACCATTTAAATGATGAAGTGAAATTCACTGTGAGATGGAATATGACAGGAAGACTATAGAGAAGTCACAAAATAATCTACCAGCACCCCTGAGCAGAGAGAGGCTAGCTGTTTACAGCCTTCACGCTGCAAGTTCTAGCTCCAATATGTCGAATTTCTCATCTCACTCTCAGCAACAAGGCAAATGTACATATAAATTTATAAATTATCACTAAAAATGTACATATTTAGTCTAGTTGCACGCTCCAGACTCCACAGAAAAACACTCAACCTGACTGTAGAGATAAAATAACTGCAGAGACAGGAAAGAAAAGTTAGTGTAACAAAAACACTCAAATGTTTCGTTTTTAAGGTGGCTTCTTTTTACTACACCTTTGCCATGTGACTATGACTGGGTAACTGAGTAATAAATTACAACAGACCATTAAATACCATCAAATGTTCTTTCAGAATATAATAATCAGTTGAAAGAAAACACTTGAATTATCACAAAGGGAAAAATGCCAGGATTTGATTGACGGATCAATATTTGGCACTCGGCACAGTACTTGTCGTCTCGTCTAAACAGATACAAAAACATAAATTCACTCACAATAATCCATGACACACAGATGCGCGTAGTTTTTACCTGTGTGTATTTTAATGACTGATGCAGAGGACGTCATGTCGGTGTCTCTGAGCTACAGACACGTTGTTGGAATGATAAAACAAAAAAACTACAGTGGATCAGGGTCACCTGGAGCTTGGCACGTACAGCAATGAATGATTCAACTTAAAAACATACAGTTTACAGACATACACGCACATTATTTCTCTATAGTCTCCTATGACACACACTTACACATTTGCATTTTAACACAGAAATGATGCCAACAACCCGTGTGCACCAATTTCAACTTTGCAGCACTTTGAGCTGCTACGCTCCAAATATACAGAAAGGGAAGTGTTCAGATGTGTCCGGGAAAATGTACACAAATGAGTGTGTGTGTGTGTTTCTGGATGTGTAAGTGTGTGTGTGTGTGTGTGTGTGTGTGTGTGCGTGTATGTATCTCTGAGAGCAGCTACAAAAGTGACACACAAACACACATGCACCATTGACACTCTCTATCTCACATACAGACTACATTTCCCATGTTTTTTTGTTTTGTTTTGTTTTTTTTACAATATAACCATTCAAGATCTCCAAACAAATGAAATACGCTGCCAAAAAACCTTTAAAAACACTCCGCTGACACAAGACACGTGTGCAAGAGCATAGGAGTGACCTCCGATAGCATACATTTTGGTTCTAAGGCATTATTGTAGTTCCACAGGACTAGTGCTGTTGCTGCAGTGTGCTTGTTTGCACGCTGACTGTGTCTCCTATTGAAAACCTTTACTTCCATCCGCAGTCATCTGTCATTCAGTGTATTTTTATTTTTAGCACCATGGGAATCTCTCCTTCAATCAGAATCGTGTCACTCTGAGAGACAGCTGTGAAAATATTCCCTTCCAACTGAAAAAAGTATTTTTCTCTTTTTTTTTTTTTTTTTTATGGTGAGGTGGAAACTGGAAAAACATCCATGGAAGTTGCTGGGTATGTTACAAGATGGTGCAAAACTCAAAAACAAGCGTGGACACATACACAACATAATGCAAGGCTTAACATTAACATCACAGATCATCTGGAAAATTCTCCATTTTTTTTCAATATATATATTTTTGTCCATCTCGCGATGGTCGTCTGCATAAGCAAAAAAGGGCAAATGTCGGACTCGAGCCTTTAGTTTTTGTTCTTTTCTCTGTACACACAGACACACACACAGTAAACACACATGGGTTTTACAATAAGACATGAAATAAAATCATCTGCAGCCGTTCTGAGCTGGGTTGAAGAGACCGGTTCCCAGGCATCAAAGGCAATAAAAATGTCTGTTTCCTCTCAGTTACTGTGGATATGAGCAGCCGTCGGATCACAGTAAGTCGCACAGTTCAAGGAGCCTAAGAGACTCCCCGTGTTGGATGCAGTTTCTTTTAGGTCGAAGCATCCGTTAGTTTATAATTCTGAATATGAATCTAGCGTGTTTATGTGTATCTCAGTAAACCGATTCAGATCCTCAGCAACCCTCTGTCCTCACTGAGGGTTAGCTTGATGTCCAGCGATGAAAACCATCTCCTCCACAGAAAATGGCTCACTCAATCGTCAGCGTATTTCCCCTGCGTCTTTTTTTTTTTTTTTTTTTAATATATATATCTTGTTGTTTTACCGGTCTCATCTCGAAGTGCAGTGACCTGCATGGAGCCACGGAGGGTGACCAATGTTCACGTAAAGTATCATCTCCCTCCCGTGGCTTTTTTTTGGCGAACGTCCACGTTCTGCACGTGGGTCCGAGAAGAGGGGACAGGCTGTACTTTTTTCGTTGCCATGGTGAAGGTCAGGGTAACAGTGGTGGGGGGCTGCGCAGAGGTCAGAGGTCACGGGGCTGCGTGTGAGGTCATTTCCTGGTGTGAAGGCTCTCCTGGAACTTGGTGCTCGTGTAGCGGATGTGGAAGCCCTTCTTGCTGATTGTGTCGTCGCTATGGAAACGGATGAGCATAGCACCTCCGGGAGAGTAAATTCCCTCCCTGGGCTGAGGACGAGAAGACAGACAGTGAACCATGAGACATGTGAGACAGTTTTCAGACATTCTGTCCATTAAATACAAATAAAATATTCTTATTGAGACTCTTGTCATTTTACTTACTTTACTTTACACTGCGGTGTTGCTACTTTTATGTGAAGGATCTGATCGTTCATTCACAATTTAAATTAATTTAATCTGCTTTAGGGATGCAGCTATGAACTGACTTCATCACAGTTTAAAAGTCACCATTTAGAAACCTGGTTAATGTTCTGAGTGTAGCTGTTAGAAAAGCAGCTAGAAAAAAATAAAGATAATAATGATAATGAAAATGTGATTTCAAATGAAGGAAAAAAGAATAAATGTAATTGATTAAAGTGTTTCTGACACTTCTAGTGAGTTCAGAATATGAAGGCAATCACAACATACCAATCCACATCATACACATACACAAAAACATAATTTTTCAAAGCCATAGTTTGAGAAAGAGAAATATTATAAAAATGTAGCAAGTAGCTTTACAAAGACAAGAACATACTACAGAAAAAGTTGATGGGTTACACAAGAAAGCAAAGAAAGTTCAGCGGATTCCAAATGGAAATGAATGTGTGAACATTTGTAGGTAAAGATGAGAGCGACATTATTCTATAGTTTACAGATTTTCATCCAATCAATTCGTAAAACAGCTGGGCACTGTAGTTTTTGGTAAACATTACCTAAACAGGATTAAATAATGCATTCGTTGGGGACTAAATTCATTTGCAGAGTAATACACATTTGGTGATCTAGTGAGTTTACAACAGCTACAGCAGTGAAACATGTCATCCAGTGTCCAGACCTTCATCCCAAATGTAAATGAATAAAAACTAACGGCTAAATACAGTCAGAAAAATGTAGAGCATACATAAAATTGTAGTTTGGTGCAGTCCTTTAACAATGGCATCAAAGATGGAAAATTAGCCTTTGATTAGAGCTTCAAATCTTACCCCTGAACCGCAGAACCGCCCGAGTCGATGTGAGTTGGCGTCGTACCCGTTGTAGAGCTCGATGTAGTCATAACCACAGTCAGCCTCCTCCTCCACCTCAAAAGTGATAAAGCTCAGCTCGATGCCGTAGCCCTGTTCAGCCGTCAGCAGCCATTCACAGTCAGTGTGACCCGGGTAATTATTGTCTCCAAACTGGGAGTGAGAGTAGAGGTTCTTCTGACGGGCTTCAGCCTTCAGGCGACCTCCACACTCTGCAGAGGCGCAGACATTTTAAATTTAACTGAGACTTTTGTGTAGTGTGATTTTATGAATTAATATTTCATCATGCGTGTGCTGCTAAGAACCACTAGAGGGCGATGTTGCTCTTAAAAAAACTGCTCAAACTTGAGAAGCTGGTGAATGATGCCCTTTGCGGACACAAAAACTCACACAGTGTCACACAAAAACACACAACATAAACACTTCCACGCAGACACACACCTGTAGAGTGTGTAGCTTGAAAGCCCTTCCTTTGTACTGAGGCGTCAGAAATGAAGCGGAGGTACATCTTATTTCCGGTGGAGACCAACTGCTCCGGGATCTTACTGCCACACAATCGACCCAAGATGGCTGCCGTGTCACTGTCACCATCAAAGGCCTCCAGGTGGTCGTACGCACATTCCTGGTGCTGCTCAATCTCGAACTCGTTGAAGGTCTGGAAAGGTAAAAGCAGAAAGGGTGAGCGGTTACCGAGTGAGATATGAGCGGCTGTGGAAATCAATCGTTGTCTTTGCTGTCCACGTTTTTTTACTGGGTCTCTTTCTTTGTTAGAAAGTAGTTCAAGTGAAAACTTTTGAAGCTGGGATCCCTCGATTATCCAGAATAACTGGGACATTGTTGCATTTTTTAATGCTCTGAGCACCACAAATGAATCTGCGTTGACCTCCATTGTATCAAGAAGATGGCAGAAATCTCAGCGGCAGAGAACTCGAAACCTTAAAACTATCTGCGCCATTAGAAAGGCTCGTTTTTTTGTTCGTTTTTTAAAATTTGAGTGAACTGACGCTTTGAAACTACTAGTGTCCATACATACGTCTCTAAGAGGTAAAATGGAAGAAGTAGCTGAAATTCTGCCAGAAATCCTGACTCTGCTTCTGCTGCAGTAAACTCTGAACTGAAGCTCTGTCTGTGGCTTTCTCCCCATTTCTCCCCATTTTGTGCATTAAAGCGTTTTAGTTTTGCGGGTCAAGCAATGAAGCAGAATTGAGAGACTGTCCAACTCTTTTTTTAGTGATATTTCCTCACACAGGAATTACAACAAAGCTACAAAGAAAGAGAGAAATGAAAGGCAGTCAGAAGGTGAGTCAGAGTGAAAAGAAGAGAGGAGAAGAGGACATTACAAAGAGATTAATGACAAAGAGTGTATCCTTTGTTAGAGCCTTTGTTGTGATGTATGAGTCATTTCCTTCAGCGTGTCTCTGAGTTCAAGCTCGACGGATAAGTCACCTAGTCACTTAGATTGTCTGTCAGTCATACAGTGAGTTTTTAGAGCATTACATCTTGTTGTGACCAAAAGGACGAAAATGAGAGCGGTGAGATTGAACCAGAGTTACAAGGATGCTATAAAGGTACAAATAATCATGTTTCATTACCGTAAACCTTAAATGAAAAGCAGAGCCCCTTTTACTTGCTACACCTTTTGACAAATGTCTTTCTGAGCTTAATGAAATGAATTATTCATAATTTATTATCAGCCTCAATAGCCTATTATACAATATTCATACTAGTTTAAATAAACAGTTTTTGATAGTATTTCCTATCTTTGTTGAGCAAGAGTTTTGTACAAAAGCAATCAAAAGTCAGCTCCAAATAAAGGCAAAATAAAAGCCTGAGCTAATAGCTAATATTAAGTTTTCCAGTAATATAAATGAATAAACTAGAAATATTACAGCCACTTTAACCAAAATAACACAACTTTCTGTCACTAATATATAAATGGATCGCTAAAATATTGGTTGAGGTGGCTGAGAATGCTGTAAATAATATTTTTGTGTTGTGTGTTGTACACCCTTAAAACTGTGAAACTGTACATTATAATATACTTGCATATTCTAAAACACTACAGAGCAGAGTCTCTGCTTCCTTCTTCTTTGCCTACACGTTGGTTACACACCGACATGCGTGTCGACACTGTCACGATTCATAATCTAATCAAGTCACCGTGAGCTGAGTCATAACACCTTGCAGGCGGCCTCTCTCCCACACACCGTCACACACCTCTTTGACTGTGTCCTGAACTGTGCTCCATCACACCGCCACAAACACCACACTGGATTGATTTTTAACAAACCAGACGGAAAGAGAGAGAGAGCGAAGGTGGGCCGATGTTGAGGACGCCGTTACTGAGAGATTCTTGAGGTCGTGATGGCTTCCAGATGTTTCAAACTGTAGCTCGGTCTGAGAAACATTCATTTGTTGGTTTGTGGATATGTTTACTACTCCCGAGAGAGTGCAAAGTGTGCGAAAGTGTACGTGTGAGTGAAGAAGCGATAACAGAATGACCTTCATGTCTACGCTCAGATGTCTGGTATTAAATTTATCCCGCTGTGATGTCATTACAGTGGATATAAAGAGCACCTCTGTTAATCTCAGCACACGCGAGGCCAAATTTCCCAATTTGTGTGTATTTGTGTACAAGTCACATGCAGTCAGACACTCAAAACAGGTGCAAAACCCGCAAAATGTGCCACGATAGCTGATGACGTTATTTGTGTTTTGGGTTACGTAAGCGGTAATAAGAGATTATCAAAACTAAATGACAGTTGATGACAATTTGGATAACACGCAGCGAGCTCAGCATGTGGCCGCAGAGTGGAAGTGAGGTGAAGAGCCAAATCCAGCGTGTGTGCGCTTGCGTGTGTGTGTGTGTGTGTGTGCATGAGAGCGTTTGACTGTGTGCCTAGACCGGGGATGTGTGTGCATATTGTAAAAATTGTGCACTGTGTTCGTGTGTGTGTGTCATATTTGGGAGCAGGAGTGGAGGAGGATTATCTGAAGCAAGCTGTGTGAATGTGAGCATGTGTGCGCCTCCATTTGTATTTCTGTGAGGACCAATTTGAGTCCCAGGGTTGAGACATACACATGTTTTATGTTTTATGTTGGTTTAATTGATTATTTGACCGACAGGAAAAAAACTGAGGTCGTTTTTCAAGCTTAAAAATCAACATCTCTCAGTTCCACTTTCTCAAATGGGAGGATTTGCCACTTTTGTTTGTGTTATGTGACAACGAAATAAACATTTTTTAGGGTTTTGGACAGTTTGCCGGACAAAACGAGGCGTCACCACGAGCTTTAGCCGATCATGATTACCTAGTGTTATTAATATTTTCATCATCATGAAGATTTATCAGTTTGAGTTTGGCCAGTTTGTGTTCCTGCAGAGCGTTGCTTACATGCGTCCTCAGAAACTAATGTGACATATCGGCAAGATGCTATAAAGCACACGAACAGCGGGAGCAGCCGCTGACTCGAAAAACAAATAACCCTGGCAGAAAGTTTTGAAGAGAAAGGAACAGAACTTTGCTGCAACTCCTGCTTTTTCTGTCCTGATCTAAACATTAGCAATGTAGCGTTCTCAGCAGATGCCATGTTTAGATATTGTGTTATGTATTGTTTATGTTGCACGGCACGATGGTGCAGGATCTCGGCTGGGGCCTTTCTGTGTGGAGTTTGTCCATGTTTTCCCATGTCTGTGTGCGTTCTCTCCCACAGTCCAAAGACATGCAGGTTAATTGGAGACTCTAAATTGTCCACAGGTGACTCTGTCTCTCAAAGGATTGGAGGAGTGTTTATGTTGTTGAAGTTATTGAAAATAGACGTCGACCTCAGATCGTCCTCTGTCCACTGGTACATGTACATTATAAACCTCCGCCTGCATATATAATATACATGCGAGTAGCCGAATAATGCGGTTTGAATTTCAGCTGGTTTCCGTGCTGGTAAAAAGCAGATGTATCCTAATATTTACAGCTACAGAGGGATGACATCTCGTCCGGTCCTCTTCTTCAAAGGGCTGTTTGATGGTTAACGCCAACAAGGTCAAGGTCATCGCTAACATCACCTCTAAGTTATGGTTTGGCTTGTGTGTTTCACCTCAGCAAGCTGAGCACGCAAATGACGCTGAGCATGACCCGTGAATGCACCTGAGTCAGGATAAACTTTTTGCATCAAATCTAACACTGTTAGCCAAACACCATCTGTCTGCGCTAACGTGCTGTCACAGAAGTTGAGATTATCTCCACTCCTTTCTCTCTCTCTCTCTCTGTCGTCAGAGAATGAACACACCAGAGCACAATATGTCGGTTTATTCCTAAATGCATACATCTGCAGTCACAAAGGAAAAATCTGAAGACGACGCCTATCTGCGGTGACACAGAAATGCTTACATGCACAAATGCACGCATGTGGATGCACATGCAGGCTAAATGCACTGAACACACACACAGAAAGGCACAAGGACACAGATGGCTACTGCCCAAAGCCTCTTTCTAACGCATGAGCACACGCTTGCAGTTAGCCCGAATATACAAACGTGCACTTTCTCCCCCCATTCACATTTGGGTTTCATAAGTGGAACATGGGGAAGAGAGATCGAGCAAGAAGGGGGGAGGGCAGCCTGAGGCTTTTACATACGTTATGACCCCACAGACAGAATAATGTATTGTTATAAGGACGGGAAGAAGGCCAGAAATGCTAAAGGGTTTAAAGAAAGGATGAAAAAGCTTTCACAAGCTCCAAAATCTGCATGATTTCTGCACACTTACTATCTTGACTCGGTGTCCTGGCGTGGCTGTGATGTCCCAGGTGCACTCCTTACGGCTGGGATACTTGTCCGGCCAGTTGGGGCTGCTCAGGGTCCCACTAGGGCTGTGGATCTTATGCTCACACTCAGCTGGACACACACACACACACACACACACACAAACACACGTAAGCACACACATAGAGAGGAAGTTAAAATCATGGCTGCACAGGAAAAGGTCAGAGGAAATGGAAAGGGAACAGGAAGGAGAGAAACCAGAGAACCAAGAGAGAGAGAAACGATTTCAAAGAAACACATCCTGATGACAAGTTCAGTGTGAATTTCACAGGAACGCATGCACGCATGGTTAAACAAACACTGCTACAGTGAGACTCCTGCACTTTGCATTGATGGAAGATAGTACACAAAGAACAAGTAGGACAAGTCATCCATTACCTACGGTTACCTACCTAGTTACATTCAGACACACAGTACACATTATAAGGACAGCTTTCTAAAATCAGGCTTCTTGTTAATTGGATATTTATCAGATGGATCCTAAAAAGACAGCATGTGTAGGATGTGTTCCTAGTAGGCCACAGTTAAAGATCGTACACTGTTAATGCGTACAGCAATTTGAATCAATTCACATTTAGGATTCAGCGTTTGCCAAGTGAATAATTAAAGAAAAACCCAGAATAAATGAATGGAGAAACAGAACAAATTCAGATCTTTCAATCATTGATTTGATGAGGTTATGTCTTCTTCACAGTCATCAGATCTCAACCTAATTGAAGGCTGATCTTCACCTCTGGCTGGGATCTTCTCCAAAGCAACAAAAATTAGTTTTCATGAGAAAAAAAAAAATCTGGGACCTGCATTATGTTACAGAAACAGGGAGAGGACAAATTAATAAATACCGCTGCAAATGCACAAAAAGTTGGCGAAAAGACTCTCTGTTGCCAGCTGCTCCATTATTGCTTTGTTAGTTACTTCCAGACTTTGCACTCCCGAGCAATAGCAACATAATTCCACTAAAAGAAGACTCCACTCCACTCCACTCCACTCTTTGAAATGCAGCCTCAGTTGTTCACTGACGTCTAACTGTCACATCAGACCGAAAGTCTACCTACTGACACGATACAGATTTAAGCTCTGAGAGAAGTCAACACCATAACCGTTGTCTGACGTAGCAGCGAAGAAGTTTCACAATATCAAATAATCAGGAAATAGTTTACAGCCTTGTAATATTACAAGGGATTTAGTAACAGTTTTCATGCCTACTTTTACGAGGAAAGATTAAAGGGGCGTAGATAAATATTGCTGTAAATGCACAAAATGGTTATTTTCCATCTGTTGTCTCTGTTACTACTTAGTATCGTTGAGCAATAGCAACAAAATTAAAAGAAGAATTCACTTTGAAATGCAGCATTGCAGCTTCAGCTGTCACTGATGGGCAACTGACTAATACTGTTCTTCTTGATACGCAACGCATCAACCGAGGGCTATTATTAATGTAGCAAGCTAACAACTGTGAAGCATCTCTTTCTGGTTAAAGTTGCCAACTGTTTTCCTGTTCCTGGAGAGTTTGCACCTCTTAAAAACTGGACAGAGAAACTGCGGGCCTCGCAGCCGCACGTGGCATTTGTGTGCGTGCATGTGTGCACGTGTGTCTATGGTGTGAGTTACATGACTGTCATGGATTAATGAAGGTGATGGTAGGAGGTAGGAGGCATGCACAAGACAACAAGATGTATTCCAGAGTGACAGCTTTTATTTATAGAGTCAGACAAACTGGACCCATGTACAGAGTGAGATGGATGAGTTTACAAGAACAGTGTAAAAATGTAAAGTGAGTATTAAATACAGGCGTCATGTTACTCTATACACTCACAAAACAAGACGTCTAGCTACTGACATGATACAGATTTAAGCTCTGATATCTGTGTCGTCTGACATAGCAGCAAAAATATTTCACATTATCAAGGAAACATCGTACAGCATCACCAGTAATTAAGTAAATAACAGTTTAAATGTAATCCCTGAGAGCATGAAGAGAACACACAGCTGGCAGGTGACTGCTATCACCACTAAAAGATGATTTTTTTATATTACACAACATGTCAGGCTGTCCAGATGTCCATCACATGCTGATGGACTTTCACACTTACAGTGTCCACACAAAGATTGTGTCTGTGTGATGGGACTGTGGGTTGACATGACTCTACCAGGTTACTGGGTCAAGCTCGTCTAATGTACACACCAACACACACGCACACATATACACACAGGAAGACGGCGCTACATGTGAAACTTTCGGGCTCCCAGATGTTTGAAACATGAGTGTTTTTATGAGCAGCACAGGGAGCCTTTAGTGAGGTGTGTATGTGTGTATTGATGTGGTGTGTGTGAGTGTGTGTGTGTGTGTACACACGTTCAAAAGTTCAACTTCAAAGAGCTGAGTATAATATGTCAATTCAACAGTTGTGTGTGTGTGTGTGTGTACATGGGAATCTGTTCATAGCTTTTAAGGAAATAATGTGTTTTTTTTTGTCAAAGTGAAATTTGAAACCTGATACACACAAACACAAACACACATCGCAGTGAACACACCATCAGTCACAGGCAGAGCTGTTTTTAAGTGAAGTTCAAGTTGAGCCTCAAGTCGTTCATAGTAAGTGTCAACACAGGCCGACCCCGGACTGCTAACACGTCACGAATAAAAGCTGCATTATAAGTTCATAACACACTGCGTGATTTATAATTTAACAGCTGTAGTTACTTACTTGAACCAAGTCAAGGAAGTTAAGATGAGTCCAAGTCTTTCAGATTTCATCTTGAGTCTTTCAGAGAAAGTCTGGATTCTTTTAGGGCAAGCCCAAGCCAAGCAACTTCTTTAGTGTAAGACCAAGTCAAACATATCATCTGAGACGAGTCGATGTCAAGTCTCAAGTCTTTTAAGTCTCAGCAACCAGCGCTTTGTTCAAGTCTTTAGGTGTCAGTTCACTTTGAGTCATTTTTTGGTGAAATCTTTTGGTCAAATCTTGGTGAAAAGAGCTATAATGACCTGCAGCCTGGGGCTACTCAAATGTAAGTTATTTAAGACAGGCCCAAGTCTTCATAAACAGAGCTATGGTGAGTAACAACCAGCATCGGTTGCCAAACCGATCCATTCAGGTCTTTCAGGACCAAGTCAAGTGTCAAATCTTTGAAAGTAAATCTCAGCTCCTGTAAGTTCAAGTCAAGTCTCAGGTTCAATAAAGTAAGTTTCACGTCCTTAAGGATGAGTCAAAGTCAAATGTCAGGTCTAAGTTTAGATCAAACATTACAGTAGACAGCATTTGAACATTTTTCTTCAATACTGTGACAAGAGTTGGTTATGTTTGTGCAATGTTTTATATTTTTTTGTTGCTCCCGCTTAGAAGCTCGAGTCTTGAACGTTTTAAAGTTTCAAGTCAGTCCCTCAAAGTCAAAGTCATGTCTCTAGCCTTTATTTTTGTCACTTCATGTAACACACGTCTTAAGCCTCAACTCTACAGCTCTGCTTGCAGGCTCCAAGAGTGGAAATTTATGTGTGCTAAGAAAACACTCCTCAAATGGAAAGAGCCAGTCTGTTGTCAGGCGGACTCTGATGTGGATAAACAGAGTAATATGATGGACGGTGACTGTTCTTGTGAATGAGCACATGCTTGTGTGAATGTGGCAACACGTGCACGTGTGGTCCGATGTTTTTATGCCAGTGTGTGTGTTGATGTGAATGTACGTGAAACCCACCTTCCTTACAGTCATGTTTGTTCTCATGCAGTACAAAGCCATGGCGACACTGACAAACGTAAGAGCCCACTGTGTTGATGCACTCGTGCTGGCAGCCGCCGTTGTCCTTGCTGCACTCATCTTTGTCTGTGAGAGATACACATGCAACACATCACTCATGTGGAGACAGCAAAAAAGACGGGGGTGGAGGGAAGCAAGGGGTCAAGCAGGGGAAAGGAGTGGAAGGATGAGACCTTAAGGAAGGGGAGGAGAGTTTGGATAAAGAAAAGAAATGATAAGACAACAAGAGAACAGCGATAAAAGGAGAGGACCAGACGGAAATCAAATCAAACTAGGAAGGTGAGGTTCACAAAAAAAGGTACAGGGCACACAAGGTCACAAAAGACAAACACGGACATAAATATCTCGCAGTCATGCTAGGCAAACATGGACACCTAGAACATCTGTAAGACTGCACGATACTGTTCATTATTCACCTGTCAAGTTAAAGTTTTGATTACAGGGCAGAGATTTAAAGCAATGAGAGATGGTCAACAGTGTGCTCAATGTGCGTCACAGCTTTGCAGCTGTTTCTGAGCACGAGGCCTGTCGAGCTTTGGATTTGAGCATTTCCTAAACCAAAAACACACGAGCAAAAAAAGTAATGAATAGGTAAAAGTGTTCATCAGTAACTAGCTCACTGTATACTGTTTTATATCAGCGTTAGCAGCTGTATTGGATCATTATAGATGGTGAGATGCTTCTCCCGAACTCTTTGGTTAATCCACATCCCCGAAGTATTTTCTTTTAAAGGAATATTAAACATAAATAGATCTGCGATATAACAACAATGCTGTGTGAGGACATGTAGCTTTAGCTCGGGGACCCATTGTTGAAAGGATTTGTGGTGAATATGCTCTTGTTTTCACTGTATGTATGTGGTGTGCTACGATAGAAAGCTTGACAGGTGCAGCAACAGTGACTAAAGGGGGGGCGGGTCCTAGCGAAGGGTGAATTAAGTTGAGTCATCGCAGCTTTAAATATTGTCTGTGACACAGCTGTTCTGAAATACAAATCTAAAGATTCCCAAAAGAAAGTTCAGAGGGAAGGAAAGTATAATGAAAAGAAACCACTGAGAAAGTTAGCATTAAGGCGACAAAGGGTTAAATTAGTTAGTAAGTTAGTTAGTTAGTGTGCGGTTCTGTTGGCCTGTAAAACTGTCTCTGTGCTGCTCTTTGGTTATGACTGCTCTGTGGTCAGCCTCTGATCCTGGCTCTGAAATGTCACTGACCGTAACAGCTGTTTTCAGATCAGCTGTGCTCTCCTCAGAGCGGACCACTGCAGCTATGTCAGTCTGAATCGTGAAGAGAAACTGTGAAATGTGACGAGAGCTTCTATCGTCACGTTCGGAGAGATACTGGAGACCTACTTCTCTGTGATTTTTATGTCCACCCGGTACACGGTAGGGTATGTGGGCCATTACGTTGTCATGGGGACGCCTAAATCTAGACCACAAATCCCCCCCTAATAAATAATTTGATTAGATTTTTGCTCCATACATTTGCATACAAACAAGGAGAACTGATTTTCTTGAATGCTTGCTGCTGTATATATTTGATTGTTTTGGCTAATCAAAACCTAATTAGGCTAAAATGATTACCTCATTAACATAAGTCCTTATAGACTGCAGTATTTTAGGGTTAAATTAGTCAAAAAAAAGTGTAAAATATAGCATTAAAAACATAAAAACGAAATGATTTAGTTTTAGCTGCAGCTGAAAACCTTTTTACAGATACAGTTCAAGAAACTTGTAAGTTTAGTTTCTTACAAAAAATCAAATGAAAAGATCAACATCACTCTGAGGTCCGTACGCTAAATATGAAGCCAGCCAGTGAGCTTAGCTTAGCATAAGTCTGGCTTTCCAAAGGAAAAAGAAATCCCCCTCTCAGTACATCTGATAAACATCTACCTGCAGTGATTACATGAACACGAAATCACTATGCCTGGCCAATAAATACAATATAAAACAACTATTTATTAGATTTTTGTATGAACTAAACCAATCAAACACCCTCTATTTTCTGTAACTGCCTCCTCCTTATCAGGGTTGCGGGGGGCTGGAGCCAATACTAACTGAGAGAGCAGAAGGACAAGTTTTAGTTAATGAGTTTTAGATGTGTTCATATGCAGATTATCTTTAGACAAAGTCGGGGTAGCTGTTTTCCCCTGTTTCCAGTCTTTGTGCTAAGATAAGCTAAGCTTAACTCCAGATTTACAGCAGAGATGTGTGGTGTTGATCTTCTCAGCTAACTATATGTGTATTTACTGTTTCCTCCTTCGCTTTGCCACAAGTAGCTTTACACTTGTTTAAATCTTATTCCGCTCTGTCTGATAGTATCATAAATATTCTGGATTAGCTTGTTTTGACAGGCCAGTCATGCCATCATGTTTACAGTGAGTGAAATATTCAAAGACTTACAGATGTATTCCCAAATGTTTTTTACAAACATTTCCAAATTCAGCCTGTCTTTGAAAAATTACAGATCACCACAAGAACTGAAATAAAGTTCTCTGTAAACTTCCTCGGTGTTGACTGCACAGTATGAGTTTATAATGACTGACTCACTGACAGGCTGCTGCTTGTTAAGAGGTTCAAATATCTGTAGAACAAAAACTGAAAGGGCCGGGACAAATGAATTGTTTTCTCCCTTTTTGCTCATTTTCCCCCCTCATCCTTTAATTTGTGGCTTCTTCTAACCACACAGCTTCTCTTCAGTATCACTGGCTGATGACAAAGGCCCTTTAGTGAAGGTGAACGCTGGAGGAACAGAGCGGCTCACAGGGTGGAGATGGAGAGAGCAGCGAAGACTCGCTGTGTGTGTGTCTGTGTGTGTGTTAGGGGGGCTGCCACATCGACAACAGTGACGGTGTCGGAGACAGAAACAGAGGGGCGAGGATTTACGAATGACCGCACAGGAAGACGGAGCATGTACCGGGAGAGTGTGGGAGACATTTGTGATCATGAGTGAGAGACCGATTCCTATAAAGAGATGTGAGATTAGACACAGGCGCCGAGTCTCACCTCAACTCGAGAGCTTGTGAATCAAACTAGATCTGATTTTAATGAAACCACTAAATCCTTCTCGCTCGCTCACTCTCCCTCGCTCGCTCGCTGTGTGTGTGTGTGTGTGTTTGTCTGTGTCTGATGTGGTATTACGGTGCTATTGTGGGCTCAGTCTCACCCTATCACAGGCTAAGAAGCTTTGCAGTTGATGCTACACAGTGTTCATTGTAGCTTTCTTCAGGTCAAGCACACAATGTCCGCATGCACACACACACACATGCATGCACACACACCCTCACATGGATTAGTAGTGTGTGGGAGGCCGAAGGGACCTCCCTAAAGCTGCTGGATCTTTGCCAACCAAAAGCTATCCTTGGAAGCTTCTGACAACAGCAGAGCACTCAAACAGCAACTTTTAACACACACACACGCACACGAATGAAATCACGCCCCACTGAGTGTTTAACTACGTATCCCAGGTGTTCTGCAGGTAGTTGATTTTTGAAGAGATCAGCTGACAGCTTTACTTCCTCTGAAAGAGGACGAAGAGGCCAGAATGTTACGTCGAAGTTGCCTTTTGGATCAGTTTCACCATTTCCCTTTTAGGTTGTTAGAATAAGTAAAGAGAAATTTGGATCTTTCCTTTAGGACAACTTCCTGAAAATTGTTATTATGTAATGTTAACATTCAACAAATTCATCCCTGCAACGGCGACAAGGGGATATTTGTTGTGTTTTTACTGGAGAATCATTGTGGTGTCCCAATTCCATACAACATACTAATTTAATTTAATCTAATTTGATTTGTTGAATAAATAGCGGGTAGTTGTGACATTTCTGGAACAAAAAATGAAAAAAGCAAGCTTTCCTTTTACTACAAAACAGTACACTACTATTTGTGTGTACTCACTGTAGGGAAATTATACAAAAATAGAAAAATGTGGACTAAATAAGTAATATAAAATAATTAAATTGATTAATAAACACTTTTCTGTTCAGTTACAGGAGACTAAACTCTTCAGAAAACAAAGCTTCAATAACATTTTAGTTTATAATGACTGCATGACTTGTATGGAATCACTAATTAAAAAGAAATCGGGACAAAGCACATGTTTCCCTCTGGAGGAGAATAGATTCAACAATGATCCACGTCATTAAAACAGGATCCATCCATTCTCTCATCACACGGTAGACCGGAGCCAATCAGAGATGGTGACTACGAGGTCATGTTACCTCTGACCTTTGACGGGGTTGCCAGCTTGTTGTTGACATGGCCACGAGCGGGAGAGCGGCCACGCTTTATGTCCTGGCATGACTCAAACACAAACATACGCTCTTGACACTGACCCAGCCTGTCTGAGGGAGAGAGGGCAGAGCGCAGGGTGGGTGCAGGAGGCCTGAGAGCCGGTGGAGGCTCAGGAGACACAGCATGACAGACGGACACAACACATGTACACAGGCAGAGAAACACAGGGGTATGCACACACATATGGCCATTTCCACAAATACTTAATAACCGTGCAAGCAGACAGGCACACGAATTAACACACCGCGGAGGTGGGCAGGAGACACAAAACCAGCAGCTGATATTTAACCACGAATAATCTTTGCCTAATCTGAAGCATTTTAGTTGTCTCCGTCGTCGCAAAGGATGGATGTTGTAGGAGATTTGTAGGAGATTTTTTGGGGCGTGCTGCAGGTTTATCCATGTCCATGATGATACAGGGCTGAAAAATCCTGCAAACTGATTGTCCCAATGAAAACATACTGTGGGTGAACGTTAAACAGCCATTACAAACATCTCCACTAAAGTTAACAGTCGGGAGGTCAGATTATTCCTTGGCAAATTTTGGCTGCTCTGACAGTACGAGGGCCGCCCATTCCCATGAGAAGCTGATTCTTAAAGGAGGCATAAAAACACTAAACTAAGTTAGTCTCCCCTGTCTCCATGTTTTAAGAGGTGTCTCAGTGAAACACTCTCTGTTGCTGAAATGGAACACATGTGTTTTAACATGGGGGGATTCACAAAACTACTTGCGGAAAATGTTGGAAGAGTTTTTAGCCTTGATGAGAATTAATTCTCTGACAGCAGCCACGTGTTTGTCCTTGTTTTGTTCGTGTTTGTTTGCTTGTGTGTTTTGTTTTAACGTTATTAATGCTATGCTGTTTTTTTAAACTCTACTGCGTATGCATATTTGTATCTGTTATGAGGAAATTTGAAAAGAAAGTCAACAAAAGGAGCTCAGATTTTACAGTAAATTTCAGCCGTAAGTTAGTTTCATGCTGAAATGTAAGTATTGTAGAAGCAGAATAGAAATTTCTAACTAATCGTCACCTTGGACGTGGTGCATGAACAAGAGAAAAAGTCTGAAAAACGTCAGATAAACGTTATGGCTTATGGTGTTCATCAGGATCATCAGGGAAAGTATCCAGATCCACTAGCAGCTTCTCAAATCACTCATGCAGCATAATTGACTTCATTCATTGTCTGTCTGTATGCTCAGTTTGTGCCAAACTACAAACACCCACTGCCCACCCGACAGACACATAAACACACACATACACACTCGCGCACAGGTGTAACACACAGGTCTTACCTGAGAAGAAGTGAGCCTTGAAGCCTTTCTTGGAAACCGTATTGTCAGACTTGAACTCAATCCTCATGTTGTTGTACTGAGACGTGATGACATCAGGGACCTCGGTGCCGCAGTATTTACCATGCAGCTTAGAGTCGGACGAGAGGCCGCTCCGCACCTCCACGTAGTCGTATTTACACACCTTAACACACAAATAAGTCTCACGTAACACACATCCACCTCCGTTATTCTTTAATTAGCAGGCAGCCCGCCAGCAAAGACAAAGTCACCTCATTTCCCTCCAGCTCGAAGGCCTCAAACTGCATTGAGATACGATACTGAGTGGGGGCGACCACCTGCCACACACAGTTCTTGTTGGGTGGATACTCTTTAGGCCAACCAGGAGTGCTGATGGTCCCGTTCAGCTTAGAGAGGAGACCACCGCATGCCGCTGGAAACATAAATTAGACAGAAACACAGCGCGTTTGTGCAAGCCACAAGGACAGAAGTACATCGAAAAAAGTAGAGCCGTTTTATTTTACACTGTGGTCGGTGGGGTTCCCCCTGACCCTGCCAAACCGCATTGCACATTAGCGGGTGGAGATGAATCTGGTCAACGCTTAGTCAGTTGTTTTTCACGATTTTAAGCTTTTAAACGCAGACTGCTTTTTACAGTTTTTATAGTTACTTATTTTGTTCCAGGGTACAAAAACTGGAACCGGTCAAAATTTCCCAACATGTTCATAAACAGAGCTGTCATTTTTATTTGTATGTGCACTGAGAATATTCCTGATTTGTTTATAGTTCGGATATGATGTAGTGAAGGATGGAATGTGGAGGACAAATAGGTTTGTTGTCAGCTGCATACTCTGCGTCTACTTGATGATGCCACTGGGAATATTTGTCGTAGAGGAACCAGATTAAGCTCAAAGGAAAAGTGAAACGAGTGTGGAAAGTCAGCACTACTGATTCATTTCGAGGGGAAGTCGGTAACGTGACTTCACGCAAGTCGCTCACAAAACACCTGTAGAGTTCACCAAAGGTTTTCCTCAAACAACAACTCAATTTCTCGCCGTGCCCCGTTATTTCCCCTGATCGTATTCATCATTGTTGCACTGTATTGTTGACCTTGTTCAGCCCCCGTCTCTCATGTAGCTTGTATTTCTCCTTTTCTGAGGTGGGTGAGGCGAAAAGCCTTACAAAAAGGAGCCCAAATATCACACACACAAGACTTTGAAAATCCGCTTTCGACATTATTTTCCCACACATTAATTCACTGCTGATGCCAAACAAATGACTGCGCTTCAAAGATACAGTATACACCAAAACCACATTTTGGATATTACTCTCTCTCTCTTCCTCAGAAGTGTTGTGTTAAGTTGTTTCGGCATGTGGGTCATTACGGGTAGTTGATTTATTTCGTGGGATTAGAGGACCTTCACGGCATTTGTGGTATTGGAATAGCGAGGCATGTGGCTTTGTGTCGGAGAGATGTTTTTTCCTGTTGATGGAAGCTGTTCGGATGTTTTTTTTTCTGATGACTTAGACTCATATCCTACAGAAACACACAGTGGCATACAAAGGAATGCACATACATTCCTTTGTACACACACACAAATACACACAGTTACCTTCACAGCTCTTCTTGTCGGGAGCTAGTTCGTAGCCCGGGTCACAGGCACACTTGAAGCTGCCGAGAGTGTTTACACACCTCTGTTCACATCCACCATTGTCTGGCTTGGCACACTCATCCTCCTCTGAAAAACACACACGTCAGAGTGCATTTTACACACACATACACAAAGAAGGCTTTAGTTAAAAAGGAAAGCACAATCAACACACACACAGACACACACCTTTGAAGAAGTTAGCAGCAAAGCCGGCCTTGTTAACCGTCCCATCTGAGACAAACTTCATCCACAGCGTATGAGAGGTGGAGCGCACGTCCTCCGGTTTGTCATAGCCACAGAATCTACCGATCAGAGGGCTCGTCTCCAGAGGGCCATCTCGGACCTCCAGGTAGTCGTAAGCGCAGCTGTCATGCCTCTCGACCTACAAAAATATTAATGTAGGGTAACACAAACACACAGTGAGACACACACACTCCACCCATCACAGTCATTATCGAATACTTCTAGGACAGTAAAACCAGAACAGAAAAAAAGACAAACAACCAAAAACAAATTAAAACCAAAAACATGTCATCAGCCAAACACAAATTAATCATTATGCACATATTAAATGTTTGTAGTTGTATTGTCTTCTATCTTTTCAACAGTCTATGAATAAAACCCATATTTTAGTCAATTTATTGGCTGATTCAGGCGTATGAATGCGCGTTTCTTTCCATCTGTATTATTACAATCATTTCATTCAGACATTTCTGAAAGCAGGGAGGGGTGGGTGGTGAGCTCCAGTCCCAGTGGAAGATTTTTCTTTTTTGGCAGCGTTCATTCCAACATCCCACTTTATTTCAACATCATCAGGGGACCCGCACCAGCTGAGACCAACACAAGTAACAGAACCGCTACAGATGAACGGCTTCTCCTGTTTGAAAACCAAAATCTAAAATCAGAAATAAAGTCCTGAAGTCCTGCCCAAAACACTGAATTTCAATGTCTGTCCAAGAATCAGCGGACAAACAAACAGCAGAGGAGGAACAGAGCTGAAAAGTCTAGATCCGAAATTAATAGAATAGAACGTTAAAGAACAGACTAGAAAAGAAAATATATAGTCAAACAGAACTGAATAGAATATGATAGAACAGAGTAGATGAGAGCAGTATAAAATCTAATAGGAGAGTAAAGAATAGAATAGAATAGAATAGAATAGAATAGAATAGAATAGAATAGAAAGGTGTCTGAGACGGGTGCGGTTTGAAAAGAGGTTGATCTCAGCTCCTGTGTGAAGGTGACCTCTGACCTTACATGTGTGAAGTCAGGTTGGAGACAGATTGAGTCATTTAGCACTCTGACATTTTTACAGCGTTCAAACTACAAAACTAATCCTCGGCTGCCTGCTGTGTGTCTTTGTACACTCACACACACACACACACCATCACTGTTATTAACTTCCAAGCAGCTATACGAGCGTGAAATTTGACCCAGACATTCCTGAGCACGCACACACGCGCACACACACTCATATATACACACGGAGGGTGGAGGGAGGTGAAACACACAAACATGACCACACATACACACATAAGGATTGAGTCACCTCAAAGGCCTGGAAGCTGAGGCCGACGTTGTATCCCTCAGACACGGTGATCCTCCACACACACTCTTTGGAGGGTCTGTAGTCATCGGGATAGTTAGGAGACTGAATCTGTCCTGAGTCCTTCGTGATTTCCCCTCCACAGATCGCTGCACAGGAGACAGACAGATGGACAGACAGACGGACAGGACAGATCAGCATCAACCGCACTGACCAGTAACACCTGAAACATGTGTATGTAGGTGGAGGAGTTACCTTCATAAATTGCGGCGAAGCCTTTTCCCACCCAGTTGCTGCTGCTGCGGAACTCAATCCACATCCTGCTGTCAGTGGAGATCAAGACGTCAGGAACTTTATCTCCACAAAACCTGCCTGTAAAACACACACACACACACAAAGTAAAAATCATAACTCAGATGAAATATAGACTATGAAATGTGAGGTGAAATATCTGAGAAAAGTTCTTCCTGTTAAGAGTCTGTGTTCAGACGGACAATAGCCGTACATTAAGAAACACAGCCTCTTCGATCATTTCAGTACACGTTTGTACAACTCAGGCGCTGCCAGACAGCTCTGAAACACATGACAGAGCTCAGCACACTGCAGTTTAATAAAACATGCGCAAATAGATAGAATACAAAAAAAAATGCTGAAAACATTTTCACCAATTTGACACCTGCAGTATTTGTTGTCCCACCAAAAAAAAAGCAAATTTTCTAACAGCACTCATGGAAAGCAGACTTCTTGAGTTGGAAAAGATGGCAACAAGCCTGTCGCTGTCATGTTCATCACTTTTTAAAATGCCCTGCAAACACTGTTGTCATCTGTGCTACTTGCAGCACATTTATTTGATTTAATTTTCTGTGTTTGCAACATTTCTCCTAAATGCTGCACATGTGTTGCTAAATTGGAAAGTTGCGGTGCTTTCAGGGTCACCGTGCTTTACAGTCACAGCAGTTTTAATCAGCTGGAGTGATTTCAGTTCAGCAGAATTAAAAAGTTAATGAAGGAATAAGAAAATAAGGAAAGGCACAAATGTCATGCCAGTTCATTAAAGGGTAATCTGGCCCTCCTTCGGCTCACCCTTGGCTGACTCTGTTGGTCTTACCGAGCAGTGGAGCTTTCCTCCAGTATCCATCCCGAACCTCAATGTAGTCGTACCAACACAGGCTGCTTTTATACAGATCCATAGTGGTGAAGTTAAGAACGATCTGGAGGAGCAAAAGTAAATGTTTAATATATTTAATACAGATGTTTACACAGGTGGAGAGGCAGAAAAGAAGAAGAGGGTGGTACCTGTAGTCTTAGGATATAATCAATATACAGTCAATCCATCATCAGTCTCGTATTGTTATTGTACGCACATTCACTGCACTGCAGGGTGCTGCTGTGTGTGTGTGCGTGTGTGTACGTGCGTGTGTGTGTGCGCACCTTTTCTCCGGGTGTAACGGATATTCTCCAAACACAGTGTGTGTATGACGGGTATCCATTGGGGTAACCAGGGGACGAGAAGTTGCCTGTTGACTCTTGGAGTGTCTCTCCACATGCTGCAACACACACACGCGCGCACACACACACACACACACACGCACACAGATGGAGTTACATTTTTGTGGTGAGTCCCGCTGTTGTGCATAATCCTTTCAGCTGTGTACTGATACTTATGATCGGTACATTACTAAAGAACACAAGGCTCTCATATCTATTATTATTCTCAATCTTTTACTGCCAGTTTACCAAAATAAATATACTACAGTCTATCTTGTATAAACAAGAGCCTCATACGCTCTCTGCCAAAGTTTATGTCTATAATATCTGCTCAGTGCATATGGAAACTCTTAGACGTTTATTTCTGTTTCGGAAACCAGTAAAGGAATTAAAATTACCCTCCCAAACAAACTTGTGATTGTCATTGTTGGAGGCTGCATGATTGTATTCCTGCGTGTATGAGTATACATATGAGGTCTGACCACAGTCATCAAGCCTCGTCACCATTCAGCGGAATTACACGTCCCCAGGTGGCAGACTCGTCACAATGAAGACAGCGCAGTCATATCCGGATGACAGTTCATGGGAAATTATTACAAGATATTACTCTCTTTATTCTTCATTCTGAGTTTAACGGCGTCGCTCCCTTTTCAAAAGGAGGTTAGCCAAATGTGCCCCTCCTATCCCATCATGCATGCTGTCTTCCCCCACAATGCCCTGGGGCTCCGTTCATCTGTCAGTGAATATGGTATCACTCAAATATGACCTTATAAGGTTGAAGTTGTATCTATTTCCAGCTGGGACACATAAACACAGTTGTGTTCTGTCTCTATTATTAAAATAGATTCAGATAAATAAAATATAGAATATATACAAAGATATTAATATTAACAGATAAAATGAAAGCAACACTTGCAAATTTTAAGATAAATTGTATTATAACAGAACAAAGTCAGTCAAAATGAATAAATACACGTGCAGATACATGGTAACAGATATTAGGATGAGGTGAGGTTGTCTCATATATACCACATTGTTTGTACATGAAGACCTAAAGCGTGAACTTGAGGATGTGTGTGTGTGTCTGTGTGTGTGTCTGTGTGTGTGGTCCAAGGGGGATGACAGGATTTGCGATCGTAAACTTTTGCATCATTACTACACAGCTCAGCTTGAGAGCCGATCCAGATCACGTCAGAACCAGACAACAGGGACCGCAGGGACGCCAGAACAGCACGGGTGTGCGCAAGAACTTATGGGAAGAACGTGTGTGTGTGCGATGTGTGTGAGACATGAAAATCAGAGAAACACATGGAAAAACAAATTACTCAACTTCACCTCTGTGCCTTGGAGAGTGGACGGGCGTGAAAATATTACACCAAAGATGCAAGCAGATAAACAGAGGTCATCACACAAGATACACACACACGCATACACTGTGGTCTCATAGTAAATATATCAGTACCTGGACATCTATACAGCTTCCTTGCCTGTGCAATGTCTCCTTTACTGAGCCTGGTTCGCTGACCAATAGCAGGCCGGACCCCGTTTTCATCTCTGGATGGAAGGATGGTGTCAAGGAACATCCCCCTTCAGCAAGGAAAAGACAGATTTAACACACATCATGCTCTGATTTCAAGGAAATCAAAGATTTCAGCACATTCAGATTCAAAACAGTATTGTATAACTTATGTTCTAAGGGCAACATGATCTCCATGCAAATCACCCCAGCAGTGTTGTGTTTGTGTGAGTTGGAGCTGAGTGGGGAATAGGAGAGGTTATGGGAGTAGGTATGGCAAAGATTAAAATGTATCCTCATATGGAAAGCATGGAAAGTGAACCCGTGAACACTCTCCCTGCCAAATAACTGGCTGATTTCAGATGGTGGAGGAGTCGAAAACAAGGGAAGGGATTTCACGATGCTGAAAAGTTTCCATTATTTTTATTGCATTGGTGTGCCATTATTCCTAATTTCTCCCAAAGTGCTATATCTGTGAATATAAACGAAAGCACAAGTCTGATTAGAACTCAGACACTCTGCACGAGTGTTTTCTAAGATGAAGAGTCGAGACGCCCCGCGAGGGGTTGTGGGTTGATTACGAGATCATGAAAAAGATAAGAAAGCAGAAAAAAAAACTCTTTTTGCTGCACAAAAATGTGTTTATTTCAACTTTAGATTGCTATAACAATTTTTTTTGGTGGGGCATTTGAAACAAGTTTTGAACACAACATTGACAGTTTGAGTTGATATGCCAAACTTGAGAGCAAACAGCTGCTTTCTTACACACCCAGCAGTTATGGAGCAACATTATCATTCATTTAGAGTTGTGTTTCTGGTCACTTTGTGAATGTAAATCGTAAATGTATATTCACTCTCTTTTAGCACTATCTTTGGTCTCCAGCCCTGGGAAGTATCTGACAAAGCTGCAGATTCAGGTAATCCTTCTCTGTAGGTCTAAGCTAGGTCTTTCACGTTGTCATGGTGTTTTCACATTGACACATTGCTATTATGAAAATATTTACTTTAAATATAGAAGAATAACAGAAAAAAATATCTATTTCAACTGGTCGGGAATAGAAGATACTGACATAGTGATTAGTGACTAGTGACAGACACAGGATCACAAGAAGATATTGTTTGAATAGATCACAAAAAAAATCTGTAGTATTTCCTGTATTCCAGTTACAGTACAAATGCCAAAAATCTACGTCGGTGTATAAAAAGCTCAGCCATAGTAAACTCTCATCACTGCAACACATAAGCTGATTGAACACCTTTTGTTTTGCACTGACTCCGCACACTGGTGGCGGCATACAAAGTATGACTGCTAACAACTAGATCATGTTTTTTTGATTGACCCTGTTGTTAGCTATAGTAACTGGCTCGAAATTTGGGCAAGCTGCAAAGTATCTGGCGGCATTTTGCCGGAGTAGATTAACCTAAGATGAGGAATGAAGAGCAGAGTGGAAGTACTGTTAAAGGAACAAAGAGCGAGAACTGATGCTCCACAAATAAAGCGGTGAGTAGAGATGCCAGTGCAATGATCTGCAGCGTTTGTCACAGGTATTCGATGAATAGGACCAGCTCACTCATGGTTTGTGTTTTTTAATGACATTGTAACTTGCTGTTTTATGGCCTCTTGGAAAATATTTTGGCCAGAATTTCATTTTTAGTTTACCAGGCACTGGCAGGGTAGACTGTTGTTAAGGGCAGCTCAACAATAATGATGATAAATACAGTGAATGTTGAACACATTTGTAGGTTGTAATTCATTAGGTGCTCAGAAAGAGGAACAGTTACACTCGTTCTATATTCACTTTCAACATGTTGCACTGAGCCTTTATTTGCCCTGGGTGATAAAAAGTTGGTTAACAACATCCAGAGAACCACTCGAAAAAGGTTTAAGACAAATCAAGAGATCATGCCGTTGGTTACCGTGAGAATGTGTTCCTGGCGTAGTGCATGATGCTATCAAAATCATATGGCTCCCCAAGAGAGTTGACCTCCCCTGGCTCCATCTTGAGAAAGTTATACTCCTGGCCTGAGAACCACACATTTGCACATCGAAATACACACACACACACACACACACACACACACACACACACACATACACATGCAAGGACAGCAGCATTAGACGGTTTCGACAAACAGTGTGTAACCATTCAGTGCGCTGCCATAAACGCGCACGCAGATATATTCCTTACACACTGTATACTCGGAGTGATGTCTGAGTAGATATGGCATTTTAAGGGCAGCGTAGCTCTGATATGTTTCTAAATAAAAACTTGGGTCAGGTTGATTTAACACCTGTCAGACTGCGTTGTGTGTGCAGTGGAGTGTGAGGGGGGATATCAGACTTGAGGTGACTTCACAGTCATTAAAAGCCTCATTCACACTCACACAGGGCTGGACACAAGTGTGAATTTGAAAAAAACATACATACACACACACACACACACACACACACACACACACACACACGTTGTCCTTGCTTGTCTCCTCCCAGAAACAACCCTGAATGATTCTAACGGAGACCCAGGTGCATCTTGGCTACAGAGTCTCACCTGGTTGGATGTTATCCCGGATGATGGTCACGTGATCGTCACGGTCAGGCCGGGTGTGTTCATGCCAGAAGCCAATGACGTGACCCAGTTCGTGCACGACGATGCCAAACTTGTCACAGTTCTTGCCTATGGAGATAGCCTGGGGCCCGTTGCCACGACGACCCACATAGGAACAACACCTAATAAGGATTAGTAGGAAGTTGATAGCAGGGAGATAGGCGGATAATTTTTACAACACATTTGGCAGAAGAAAAGGCATCAGCATTGCTGTATCAACACACACAAACTCTCACACACACACACTCACAGGAGTTTTCAGGATTTCCTGTCCCGTACTACGTCCACCAGAGGAAAAGCAGCAGGATTTATTTACATATAACGCTCTGATAATGCTGCAGTTTCATAACCCAATGTGAATAAGCTGTGAGAATTCACATATCGCTGCTCACAGAGCACAAACACACACACGCACACTCTATTTCCTGGTTGGCCGAGACATCCGTGCCAGGCTAACAAATCTGATTAAAGTTATCCAGCGAGCTGATTGCAGGGTAAGGATCAGGAATCACTGGAGTAGATAGAGCCTTTTTTTCTTTCAGCATTTGCAGCTCTAGTAGCAGTACAACTACTTCACCCACAACGGGTGCCGCAAAATGTATTGTGGCTCTATTATAAAGCATCAGTTATGTACCTGCCTTTCTGTCTCTGCACAGACAGGCTGCAGGGTATTTATACGTCAGATTAAACTGTCTAATCTCTGATGAAGCCAGCGTATCACAGGATATGAGACAACTGGCATCAGCAGTTAAACACACTCATCCAAATGGTGTTTATATTTTTAAAAAAAATCAGTTGTATTTCAGATGTGAACTTGACTTAGGTAACTATCTATTGTTAAATTAAAAGAGAGATTCAACATTCAACAAGTATTCAACAGCTGCTGGACCAAACAGGACACATTAAGGATAAATGCTGGTATCTGCACAGTCCTTTGTTTGATCAGTTATTAATCGCTGCAGCTATTCTTTTTCTTACTGTGGACTATTTCTGATGCGCGTATAAATATTAGATGCTCATATTCATCCAACTTTTCATACTGGCACTCTGTGGGGATCACACTACAAAGTGTCAGCATCAGAAGAACAGTTGATGAACAGTTAATAATATTTGAAGAAATAGTCCATGGTGATGTCTTCATTCAACCAACATTCAAATACTCACAGGTGTTTTAATCAACAGTAACTTAAACAAGCGGCAACCTCCGTGTCTGTGCAGTGAAAAGCCAAAAACTGCAGTTCTTCAATCGACCACTTGAGGCTGGCTACAGTACGAGTGAACGTCTATAAGACCCCATGTTAAAATGTCCAACTTCACATCAGGAATTAACATGTTTACAGTTTGGTAGAAAAAACTGTTTTGGTCTCTATACTTAATTTCAACATTCATGACAACTGTACTGAGGAAGATTTTCAATGATCTATGTCCGATACGTCCGATTGCCGATTTTCAGATTAAGTAGAAGGTGAAAGAGGCAGAATTGCCAACATGGCAGTGGCCAGAGCCACATACTCACTTCAGAAATCTACGGGTGATGTCACGCATAAGACATCCAATTTGTATTTAAATGAGAAATTACTGATTTTCACATTTGCTGTTGGTTCATTTTCTGCTGATCAACCACCAACTTTCATTTGAGCACTACTGTAATATCAAATATCCTACACATCCTACTCCTTTCAACCATCTGTACAACAACAGCTTGGGTAGATAAACTCAAGCATCCTGATTTCAGCCACTCTTAAACCTTACAACTTAGACCCAGTGAAGTGCCACCACTGTACAAACACACTATGACCCGTATCGTGCTGCCGCTCAACAGAACAATGCACTTCTGCAGAGTATGAACAAAAAAACTGCACAAACATACAAAAACTTAGACTGCGCGGTGTGATTGGTGGGATGGGGAAACAGGAGCAGGACAGGAAGGAAAGTGGAGCCATTGTTGAGTGACCGTATCGTCTCTCGCTGTGACAAGGTCACTACTGAACTCTAGGTACACACACACACACACTCATCACACACGCAGAGAGATTCACCAAACTCACCCGCAGGGTCTGTAGGTGAACACGATGTAGCTTTCCTCGTCCGTCTTCTCAATGAAAGTTACGCACGTCTGTTTCTCCCAGTGACGCATGGCCTGTTTGAACATGGCCCTTTGACTACCTAAAACACACACATTTCACTTCCTATATTTACACAATCACACGTTGGTGTGTGTTTTACTGTTTAGCAGTATGGGCAGCAGTCCAGTAGAGTTGCTTACCAGTAAAATTTCCTCCTATGACGTAGGGAATGACTCCTCCAGGCCATATCCTCTCAGCTCGGGATGTGGCAGCTCGGGGAATACGGCTTTTCACAATGTTCCCAGTTTTCCCACCTTTTCCAGTTTTGGCAGCTCCCTTGCTTGAGTTCTTGGGGAGATATTCTAAGAGAAACACAGCAGTCAGCAAGTTTATTGCTCATGTTATAAGAGTTCAAACAGAACAAATTACTGGTCTATTATTACGAATATCAGTTCATAAATGTGCTCTGAGATTATTGCATCACGGCATTTCTGATTATATGTGACCTTTCAAAGTTTGTTCTCAGCTCAGTGGGTAATAAAACTCAGACTGATATAGCTCTGCAATATACTGTTTTAATAAACATTTGATTTAAAGAAGTTTATATTGAATCAGTTGAGTGTAACTTATATATTCTGTAGTTCTGGATCTGATTGTGCTCCTGCACAGCACTGGCAAAGAGCATAAAGAAAGAAAGCTGTCCAAGGAGTATTGAAACATCTTTATTATAAAACCGTAATGGAAGGACTGGTGGTTTGTATAGAAAAACAAGGCTCCTTTGCTCTGCGTGCACAGGGATGGTTAAGTCTGGGAGGGTTTGTAGCTAGCAAATGTTGATTTACAAATACTCAACATTTGTTTCTGGTCACATGCAAGTTTGATAATGAGCCAAAATGAATCCAAAACTTAAAGACTGGCTAGATTGCAATATTAGATCACTAGAGGCTCAAACAGCCTGTGCAACTAAATGAAAAGCTGATATTTTGCCCAACAAATGTTAATTTTGATTGACACCCAGTTTTTTTCAATATACTGGACCATTCAAAATTATCAATCTGAATCATCTTAAAATGCAGCTGAGAGGCAGAAAAAGAAACAACTTTCTGTCCAGTACTGCAGGTCACTTTATACATCAGCAAACAAACATTGACTTCATTCATTTCACAATGAATCAGCTTGCAGAGTCTTGAACTTGTGACAGTGATCATTTCATCACCTTTTTTTGGCAAGTTTTGCATGGTTACACAACCAAAAATCTCCCCGGTAGAGCATTCAAAGTTGCTCAGGCAAGTTTTATAAAAGCTTCAAGTCTTTGCAGAAGAGTTGTTTTTAATATTGTATGGAAATAAATAGGAATCAGTGACATCCCATAAGATCTAGGATATAGAGTGTGTAGTAAAGTTTGGGTTCCTTACCAAAGCCAAACCTACGTATTCTCTCCAGCAGTAGATATAAAGATCCTCTCTTTTTAGCAATTTCATGTTCCTCCAGGCCACCTGACACAGACAAGAGCCAAGAATCAAAATACAAACAATGCACAATAAATGCTGATATCCTCAGTGGCCCCTGTCCGCCTCCTTCCTGTTCAAGCTGCTTTACTCTGCAGCCGAAGGATAATGAGAGAGTTTCAGAGGAAACGAAAGAGAGAGCATTACATGATGATTACTGAGTGAGAGTGAGATGCCGACTCGTCCACTTACCAGATGTGTGCCCCTGCCGGGAGTGTGTGTGCATGTGTGTGTGCTGTGTCAGGTCTATCGTCCTGTCAATCTGGAACATGCGCAGGTCCTCCTCGTCTAAAGCGATGTCGCCCCAGAAAACAGCTGCAAGTCAAGAGAAAAAACATCTGTTATGATCACACAGCAGCAGCAGAATCACTAACATCACCAACATCGTCCCTGGAAATGGTACGTTTGTTTTAGGGAAAGCTACATTTCATATTTGCCTTCATAGGCAGTGTCACTGGATTCAAACTCTAGTCCTTGACCCAACTTGCATCAGATCTCAAGTCTTTTCCCTGCCTCGGGTCTGTGTTATCTCAAAAGTCAGTTTTCACCGTGTCCGATGGGAGGAAACATCTGATGACGCATGTCTGTTAATTAAAGAGTGCTGCACGCTGTTTGGGAGGAGGCCATGTTGGCTAGTGTTGTTTTGGGGCTATTCACATTTCTCAAGTGCCACCTGATCTGCCCACCTCTCGACTCTGACCTGGAAATCGATCTCAGCACATCAAAAGAGGTCTCAATTCATCAAATGCAGCTAAAGGAGGAGGCTTGCCAAGGAGCTATGAGGAGAAGTCTTTTTGCTTCCCGTGACTCAAGAAAAAGGTATGACACTGGAACCCTCCTCGCATCTTTTCCTTGTCTCCTCTGCTAGCATTCCAGGTGGGAGGGGGTAAGATGTGAGGTGAGGAGGTGAGGAAAGGACAGACAAAGAGAAAGTGACTCAAGATAAATCTGAGTGAAAGAGCAACACTTGCTCCTCCTTCTTTACCACAGCTAAGGTGCGCTCAAAAACAGCCTTTAGGCATTAAGCAGTGACACAAGTAATCTTCATTTTCTTCAATATGTGTGGATCAGAACCAGTGGTCCTGAACAAAATCAGATCCAAAACAAGTCTTTTTTCTAAATTATATATGGTTTTTTTAAGGCTGGTCAGGCTTGGATGTATTTGCACATAAGTCCAGTGCAAGTACAAACTGTCTGACCTGTTAAGACCTCCAGTGCCTGATTAGGTCTGATTAGGTCAACAATACAATGCGTGCTTATACACTGAGCAGTAAGGTGCAGCAGCTGTCACACATTCCTGTTACAACTCAGTGGTCAGGTGTTTTCCTGAGGTGAACTCATCCCGTAAATTAAACCCTCTGGTTATTAGTTATCTGAGTTATAGTGACACAGTCATACCACAGCATAGAGTCATCATAGTTTCACTCACTCCCATCACACACCCGATACTTCACTCAAATACCAGGAAACTTGTGTTTGATATCAGTGTGCCTGGAGAGCTTAGTGCAGCTTTCCCTCCCTCCCTCCCTCCCTGCCAACCCTCACACATCCGCACAGTCACCCAGCCTCGGTGGTCTCAGTCATCTGATATCACGCTGCGTTTAAGGCTTCTGACAAGTGACACTCCCACCACTGTCCACTCCACTCCTTCCTTCCTCCCTATCTACTCCAGCCTCTCCCACTCATCTTCACATCCTTGTTTCCTCCCTCTTTTCCATACGATCTGACTTACTTATGATGAACAACACTATCTTAAAATAATACTCACATGTTAAAACTGTTATCAATCGCTGTAATAATTCCTCCCTGTCTAACAGGACTCAAATCTAAGTGCACGGAGACTGTCCTCACTCTGCGCAAAAATGCATTTTTAAGTCCAGCCAAAGCTAATATGAAGCATTAGCAGTCTCAGATTGGGTATTTTTTGTTATTATCCCTCCACTTCAGCTCAGCATGGCAATGTTATCTGTGGAAAGACACAGAAAGAATTTTGTACTCCAAACATTTGTAGCTTTGGAAGATACACATTTGATCTGACTAACTCAGCCTGCTGGAGCCCCATATTAAGTGACCAATAACAAATCTGTAGTTTGCACTACGGACTGTTATTGGACCTCTGAATATTCTGTTAAGAAGCAGTTAAATCCATATCATAATCTGTATTCCCATGTCAGCTGGACTGAGAAAAAGTTCTCTGCAGAAGGATGACTGTGTTGTTTATTTGAGTGTGGAAAGCATCATTTTTCATCAATCGTCGATTTAACTTACTAAAACATTAATGCACACAACAGACTTGTCATACTTTGTTTAGTTCTTCTGGTTCCTCGAACCTTTTAGCTCAGTCCTTGCTGCAGCTTCCAGGGTTCAAATCTGACCTGTGGCCACCTGCTACATACCACTCTCCATCTCTCTCACCATTTTCCTATCACTCTTCAGCTGCAACTATACAATACAGGTTGAAAAACTTTCAACCTTTCTTCAGTCCTCACTCTCAACCATTTTTGAGCCTCACGTGTTACAGCACTAAAGCTTTTGGTGTGTATGTGGCCGCGTTTCTATCACACACCCCTCAGCATCAGACAAAGCACATATCGGACTCCTTGTTGAGCCTCTTTCTTTCTTTATTGTCTCCTTCTCCCTCCATATCTACAGTATATCTCCCAGCCACTAACAATGAACAACTGAGTGATAACCATCGCTAAATGATTAGCTGAGCGGAGTTACTGGCCTCCACGGGGATTCAAGACACTAATACATTAACAATGGCATGGGAGAAGCTTGTCACTTAGCTAATCAGGATTGCCACTAAAGGAAATGGGGGGTCAGTGTGCCATTGTGCTCGAGTCCGAGCTATTGTTGCAGCGAGGAGCAAACCACAATGACCACAGATGGTTTACAAATCATGATATCAGATACAGACTCAAAGTGTGTGCTGCTGAATGGCGGTATATGATATGTTGGTTAGATATGAGGATAATGTTCCGATATAAAAGGTGGAGATGATGTAATGTTTTTATTATTATCTGTATCCTATCTATTTATTATTTTATGAAATGTATCTATTATGCAGACAATCTATGTAAGAATGGTTTACTCTAGCATTGTATTTCTTTAAACAAATCATAGTTCATTTATCAGCTTTTTTTTTTTTTTATTAATCATATTAATCATTAACATATGTAGGGCTGAAGCTAATTATTACTTTTATTCTTAATTTCTTTTCTTAAAGACTTTTTTTTACTGATTTTCTTCAATTCCTTTTTTCAAATATGGAGAGAACCCAAAGTGACTCAGAAACAGAGACAAGACCAAGACTGTGAGGGTTTGAGACCAAGTCAAGGTCTTGCAAGACTGAGTCAAGACCAAGACCAGGCAGCAGCAGCCTATCGCACTTCAACAAAACTTTTTGGGTTATGCGGTCGCTACATTGAATCGACTCATTCGAGTGTGACCTTGAAATATTTTCAAACTTCTGTGTTTTGTTGTTCTGTTTTGTTTTTCTGCTGTTTTGCAGATTAGACCAGATTAACATTTTTCTGACGTCTCCCCCTTGACGGTTAGCACATAAATCAGACAATGCACAGACAATTCGGTGACATACCAGTAGTTGTGATCTTGTCCAGTCTTGAGCTAAAATCCAGAGTTATCTTTGTCTGAGAATGAGATGAGACCCAGTAAAAATGCAGTCACTTCCAAGCCAAGACTCTCTCTCACTCTCTCAGATAACACAAGACTGCAAACAATGAATCACTTGTGATAATAGGTGTACTTCAGCTGCCAATAGAGCATTTTTAATTAATTATACTGCATCTTCAGTACCCTGCTTGTCTGAATCAAAGTACACATAGATGCCCGTACGACTTCATGCTGCTGACTACTTCTTGGATGTTTCATACACAAGCATACCAACACACAGCTGGTACAGGTTCAGTTGTGAAAGAAGATTGATCGGGACAAACCAATTATCACCTTGTTATGTTGAGGTTGGCATAAATCACAACCAATCACATCAGTTCTTGTCAGAACCGTTTCGGTGACGTCTATCTGGAGCTGGAGAACAATTATTTACAACAAGAGCAAATAGAAAAAAATTTGTAGCACAATAAAATATGTTCTCCTGTTTTTTTATTTTTATTGAAGAGATTGGAAAAAGGCTGTGGTCCCTGGTCAAAAAGTACAACAGACGTATATAAAAGAGGTTTATTTGACTCTGAAGAGGCTGATGCCCATGTGGCTTTGCCATATAAAGCCACAAAATAACATAATTACACCAGCACTTGTACTAAGATGTGGTCTGAACAGGCATTCGCACAAATATATATATATATATTTTTTACTTCAAATTGCACTGTTGGCGACACACTTTCTACTGACACTCCCTTGTACTCCAAACTCTGCCAAAGTGGAGTCATTACGAGCCGTACAAATTACTAAAACACCTAAAAGAAACTCACATTTCACCAGCACAAGCATTATCTGTGTGATTTCTCACATAAACACAGAACATATCACATTGCACCTGCATTAGGAATGATACTCCCCTTGCAGGGCAGAGTGTTTGTGTGATTACACACCGTGTAGTTTCAGGTGTTTCAGGACAACAAGAGGAACCACAAGGACTAAAAGTTTTCCAGAAAAAAGCAGCTGACACAAGCAGAGACACGAAGCGAGAAGAGTACAGTGATAGTAAGTTTGGCCCATTGATTGTTGGGGTCTTGTTAATCCATAGAGATACCATAAATAGCCCAAAGTCAAGCCGGTGGGTGAGGAAGGGTGAGGACAGTGAGGCAGGGAGATGCAGGATGAAAATTATTGATCCAAAAACCCCGGGACGTCCCAGGAGACCTACATCATGCTGACCAGGGCCTTACTGTTCGCCCTTCAGCAGGGGCACTGCAGCAAACACACAAGAGTAATGCAGCAAATACAAACTGAGAGGCAGACTTCCCTCACACGTATTCAGCATCTCCCGTCGCGGTGGCTGGTTGGAGAGCACGCGGTCCGGCTTGTCGTATTGATTAAGTTCATGTTAAAATAAACTGCTGGCTGGTGAGTCTTATTTGTGCTCTGAACAAGCAGTTTATTGACTCCTCAACGCCGTAACATGTGCATTGCACTGAGAGCTCTCAATTTAACTCCTGGCGCGACCACATTTCGTCACGGCGTAGCTGCTTCTCCTAGCTCTGTGGTTGGTTACTCAATATGTGCATGACATGTAGTATATGACACCTTGACAACACTTTCCACTCTATATTAGCATGATCTCCCATGCCGATGCTGACGCTGTGTTTCCATTCCTATTCGCTCTGACTTCGCCTACATCGTCTCCGTATTTGCTGCCGTCGCTGGAGGAGTCGCTGGTAAAAGCACACTCTCTGGTGTACAGCATTTTTCTTAAAATATAAATCAAATTTGGCTAGCACAGTTTCATAGTCGTCCTCCTTCTCAATCACTTTGAAACTTTTATTTCAATAGGTAATGTTTCTGGCTTCATAGCCCGTGGGATAGTGTGCCAACCTCAACCCCATGCTGTCTTTGTTACCGACACTATGTCAAAATAGTTAGTAATTAAAAAGTTTTAATTTAAAGTTTTCATATAACTCAAAAGTTCAAATTATATTAAGGCTTAAAGTTATGCATAATTAACAGTGTGGGCACTTTGATTGAGGTAGGTGTTGTTGAAGATGGCTTGTTTGAGCACCCAGGCATCATCAAGAGTCAGGACTAGCAACATGGCAGCAGCCAGCGCTGCATATTTTGAGCGTCAAAGCGGCTCTTCAGAAATGTACAGATGACGTCACGCATGGACTATCCATTCTTTACACTCTCAGTGATACAGATTTATACAGATTTAATGAACATTTAATACCAAAGTAATTCAATACTATAAGATATTTGTCTGTTCTTTGACATTTTACAGACACCACAGGAAAAGACAATAGAGAATTATTCACTGCTGGGTGTATCTAACACAAACACACACACATACACACGCTCACTAAGCTCCTCATTAAGCAAATATAAGGTCACACTGTAGGTGGGCTCGTAAGTCGTGTGTGCATGTGGGTGCGCCCGTATGAACTGATATTATTATACCGTTTGTAACTGTGACTGCAAATATACTGTAATATTAAAAAGAGATTATCTCTGCACCGTTTGAGGATTTTCTCCAAATGTAATCACTGTGCAAGCTGCTTGATCCAAATGTGAGCAACAACAGGTGCTGAGTTCAAGCTCAGGATGACAGTGATAACTTTGGAAATAAGGTCGTCCAACCTCTCCTGTAGCATGTATGCATGGGCATTATAATCCCGGCAGTCATAATTTTGTCAGAATAAGTTCAAATACAGTTCACCGCTACGGTCTCTAATTCCTAACAAACCATCCTCCAATTCACTTATTAGTCCAACTGACTACAAGGCACTCCTCTGCTCCACTTTTGCCTAGTTTCACTGTATGTTCCAGGTTTTGACAAGACTTCCCTCCCACCAGACAACGTCAATCTGTGCACGGACTCTACATTATCTTTAGGGTTCAGGAAAAATCATGGTTACAGAAAATAAACTCTGGTTACTACCGAGATGCTCTACACCCTTATTTTCTGCCTCACTACATATTACATCCTGCATCTGCATTAAATGTTGGCATTAGGCGTAGATGCTTCATGAAGGTTTGATGTTTCTATAGATATTTTGATACTTGTCTCTATTGGAACCCATTCCTACTTTAAAGCCAGGCTAACCACAGCCTCCAGTGTCCATTCTGGGACAAACTGCAATCACTTTAAGTAAGATTACTGCTTACAGTTTTCTTTGTGAGTATTTAGGATGGAATAAATATGTGTCACTTGGCTAATGTTAGGTGTTGCGATGTGAAGAGATGCTCAAGTCCGTAATGTCACCAGTCAGAAATGTGCTTTTAGAGAGAGAGAGAAAAAAAAGAAAAATGTAGAAGCTCGGTCCAAGTTCATAAAGTTTGCACCCCCACCCTCCTGCAAATATGTCTGTAAGAGAGGGAGAGGCAGACAGACAGAGAGGATGGGATAATCTCGATTTCTGTGACATAAGATTAAATAATCCTGAACAAAAGAGCGCAGTGTTTATGTGTGTGTGTGTGTGATCATGTAGGAATGAAGAAGAAAATTAAATTGAAACTAGTTCACACACAAGCTGAGCTGCGACTTTTACCTCCGTTTGTCATGTTTAACGTGTATCGGCAGGGTTCAAAAACACTCTGAAACGCAAACACACACACACAGTAATCATACCTTTTTGCTGGCTTAAACACAGTCCCAGACGCTGACAAAGCCCCAATTACACACCTCTGACACATCACTGTGTTTTCCTCCAGCACTGTGTGTGTGTGTGTGTGTGTGTTTATGTTTGTCTACAGATAAGGATAGGCAGAAGTTTTTTCATGCATGAACACAGCTAAAAACAGATGGCAGAGCAGCAAGGCAAACAACTGGACGACCCAGAAAAGTCCAGACTGATCATAAACAACTCCAATTAATAGGGATGTACTGTCAAGCTGCCATCACTTCCTAAGGAGAACCATTTATCTTTTTGTTTTTTTAAACACAATTCACAGTAAATCCAACTGTGCGCGTGTTGTTGTGCAATTTCGATGAACTGACAAGAGCACATCGGAGCAAAATCAAGTGCCAGCGGTGGAGAGCGCACCAAAATATCACCGTGAAGCCACAGCGAAATTACAAACTAAAAGTAGAAAGGCTCAGGGGTTAATTTCAGTCAGTCCCTGTGTTTGTTACACTACAGCTGATTTCAAAATGTAGATGATTATAATATTCAAGGCAAAGGCAAAGGAACATCTGTGACTTCAAAAGAGCACTCCGCCACATCAACTGAAGGGGATAACAGGCAAAGAAATGTTCAGTATGAGACAAAAATAACATGATATCATATGACACACACAAAGAGAGCTCGTGTAACCTCCTAATCACATTACTGTGACACTGAGATTCCTCTCCAGCAGGTCATGGGTTTGGCCAGACATTGTGACGGGACGTGATCGTGGCTCGATTTAACCATCAGGGTGTCCTGGGTGTGCACACGGGGGACCGGCAATGAGCAAAGATCAAGTAAAAGATTTATAACCACGAACAATGTTAGTTTTTGTCATGCTCTGGATGTTTTCCACATCAGATCAGGCCACACGGCTCATTAAAGCGCTAATTTCTTAGAGGCTTGATGTCACAGCGCACTTACTAAGAATAACAGACAAATTACAGCGAATAAATCAGGTTAAGACAAAATCGGACGAATCTGGCTAAAAGTCGAAAAGTGTTGCAAACTTTATTAAAGTGGCTATAATCTATTTATCTGTAATAATAACGAGAAAGCAATGTGACAATGTGAAATGGGTCGCTCGCAGTGATGAAGAGAATTAGCACCTCGATCTGCAGCTCCCTTCTACTTTATAGATCTATATACTAGAGTGTCAGCTCATTGTTTAGGTGTCCTGCCTGCAACCTTACTGTTCAGGGTCAGTCCCATCGTTCCTGAGCTAAAAGATAAATAGTGGATGTACATTCACCAGTTAAATCTGATGTCAGTGCTCAATTTTCAGGGTTTAAGAAATCTTAAGTTGACACGTTTGCATGCTTTCCAAATGAAAACCAACACAAATAACATGTGTAATATCACATAGCCTAAACACTAAGGCTACTTCTTTAAGTTTGAACGTAACTGGCATGATCACACAGCGAAAACATCAGCAAGAAAAAGCTATGAAGTTATAGTTTACATCCTTGCGTGTTCTGTAGCGTTCTAGCTATCGTATTGCTTTGTACGGTGACATAATGCTCTGCCTCGTGAAAAGTTCCTGACTGTTTTCACATTTAACTTTCAAGCACCGATGGATAGCGCTGTTGTGAATCCTTGCAGCTATTGGAGTCACTTTTTTTGTTAAATTATGGAAATAGATAAATCAATGTCAAAGGGGGAAAACTGGGCAGTTTACCAGTTACTTTGTAAGCATTTCTGTAAACTCTAATGACTTGCAATATTATGGCCAGCAGTGTAATATGGCTGACGTTAGTATAAAAATAAAATGTGGGGACGTTTGCTTTAAAGATGTCATTGTTTGGCTGTTGTGCATCAACTGTGTATGCATCTGTTGTCCAGGTCAGTGCTACATAAAGGGCAACTGGACTTGCTTTAGGTGTTCAAATGTGAGACTCATGAAGTGTAAACGTAGCTACAGAGGATAAAGAACTGGATATATGTCAGTATGAACTGAAAAAGACTTTTGGATGAGAGGTAAAACATCTATAAGAACCTAAAGTCGCTCCTGATTTAGCACTCCTGGATTCATGCACTGCCATCTTTGCACATATGTCCGCCAAACACAGTAAGGAGCAATCGCGGACGTGGGTAAAAATGTACAACTGTGCGTCATACTGTGCAAGGAGGCTGCATCTGTGATCACAGCTGGGTTCCTACAATACTGGGAACAAAAAAAAAACAGTTGGACTACAAAGAGAAGGTGGCTTTTTCTCAGCCAATAATGGGTGTATGCGAATGATTTTTGCTGCTATAAATACCATCAGGAAAGGCTAGGTGACATAAAAGCAGCCAGACATTTAATAATTGAGCAATGCGTGGCAGGTGGGTGGAGTGACGGCGGTGCTGACTCATGGCTTCTGCAACTCCGGAACAATGATGCTCCAAAACAAACAGTGGGCTCTCAGCACGGCCGCAGAGTTTGTGCTGAGGCGGGAATCCTGAGGAAGACTTCGGAAGCTCAGTGGCAGGAGCACTCTGCTCGGGAAAATCCTGTTTAATATAATATGAGTGAGACTGCTCGTCCTCTTGCTCACACACACACACATGCAACGCGGCCACAGTGTTAAACACACATTGCTCTAGTTTCCTTCCTACTGAGGATTGGGGGAAGGGGTGAACAGTAGCAGCAGCTCCCTGTCACGACATGGTGGGCTTCACTCTCAAAAGCACATACAGTATAGATGGGCACAAGCACACACGCGTTCAGCTGGTAAAGATCACACCTGGTGCACTGACAGAATACGAAAAAGTAAGTTAAACTTCTATTGAAACAGCTGTCTTAACCCCCGCAGTCTCTAAAATGCCATCTGTATCCAGGAGCACTGGTTATGTTATGAAGCTTTCTTTCAGTTTCTTGTTTTGTGGTTGTCTCTGGTGTTTTGTTGTAAATTTTATCCCTCTATATTTTTCAAAATATCGCACCAAAGGACACTTACAGACATGATTAATGTGTGATGTCCTCATGAATAAATAAATAAAAGGAATACAAACTATATGGAATACAGACCGTGAAGTGTAAATTACAATTTAACCTAAAATCTCTCATTTACAAATCATGTAGTGTAGAATCTAAATGGACTTCAGGTTTCCTTTTTGGGCTTATTAAGTTGTGTCCAGATGAAATTCAAAGAAAATCCTTGAGGCGGTGCCGCTTGTCAGATGTAAGTTGATGCAAACAGACACAGATTGCTCTTAGCTACTTGAACTGAGGCAAATGTGTTAATGTAAGTTGAAAATCACTAATGCTTGCCTAAAAAGTATTCTCCGATTCTGCACCTACCCACTTTAAAGCCCCCATGCAGCCATATGCTACCTCCCGACCGTTCGCTCCTCCAATGAACAATTCCTGGCTCTGCCACCTGTACGCCCTGGGCAATCCAAACTTTTCTCATCTGCTGTTCCTCGTTGGTGGAACCAGTTCCTTAGTCCTCTTGAGTCTCAGGTCTGCATGTCAGTAAGTCTAACACCTGAGTGTCTCCAAGTGGAACCACCATCAGTTCTGATCACAGAGTGCACCACAATCATTATAGGGGAAAATTGTCTTTTGAGGCGAGACAGAGATTGTAAGCTGTGACGTGCAGGAACGATCTCAGGTCTCTTTTTATTGCAAATGAATATTAGTTAAGTTTTCATGTTTTCCTTCTGTCTGTTTTCAGTCACAAGCCAACAAGAAAACATAAAGTCAGGGCATGTTCGTAACTAGTTCTCAGCTACAGTTAGCGTCCTTACAGTCGTTGTACTGGTTGTTTGTGATGAATAAACGCAGCCTTTAAAAAGTGCTCAGAGGGGTAGCACCACCGACCCAAACAAAAGGTCTGGTGGTGCTATCGCTCTGAGACTGAGTAGTCTCCGTGACTGAATACAAATTACGTCAAACGCTGTGAGTTACTGGAAACAACTAAATTGGCAACATGTGCTTTTCTTCTCTGTACCTGTAAAAAAAAAACACACACACACACACGAAAGCCAAACATGCAACCAATTCATGTAGGCTGGAGATCGTCCTTCAAGCTTAAGGTCCTGGTTTGAGGTTTAGATGGAAACTGTGATGTAACTATCCGTGTTAAGTGCTCATGAAGTCGACACTAAATTACAATTAAATCACTATTAACCTGACCATGACAGAAAAGAATTATTCCTCACTCTCATTTTACTGCAGCCTGAACTCCTGTGCTTTAACATCCAAGTTCATAGCTGTACGCCCATGAGGAAATGTACATTATGTGTTGTACTACACTGTTGCACACTCCTATGATAACTCACTATTGTATCTGAAGAAGAGAACAGGAGCTGGTCTCTTGGGTCACTCCTACAAAAATGACCCGCAGCTTCATTCGGACATCGTGGTTTGTTTAGCTTTCACTTGGTTTGTGTGAGCATTTTATGAGAACAGTGATTTGGAAGGAAGCATGAATGACTCTTGAGTGAGCGTAGGGAGCTCGTGCACGTCCCTACGAGTGTGTGTGTGTGCGTGCGCGTGTGTGTGTCATCTCCAGCTGAGTGGCAGGATGCAGACAACCAGGAAGAGATAAGCGCGGGTGAATGGAGGGAGCTCTAGCGTTTGTGTGTGTCAAGTGTGTGCGCTTGTGTGCATGTGTGTGTTCGCGTAGGGAAATCACTTCACAAAGGCCTGGAAGTGTGTGTTCTCCTGTCTACCAGCGCGGGACTCGGAGGAGATAAGCAGACAGCCAAATATTCCCCTTGTGTTTTCCCAGCAAAAACAGGAGGCGGAATACCAACTACTCAGACCGATGCCACAGGGTCAGGCCTGGAATGAGCCGCGCTTCCACTTCTTACACGCTGCACCCGCACAAACACACAGAAACACACGCTGACAACAAAATAGGTTCATATCAGGGGTGAAACTATCTACATTATCAATTAGTCTTTTAAATTTGTTTTCAAGTTACAAATCTGCAGGTGCAAAAAAAATCATTATCTTCACACTATAAACTATAAAATGTCTTTGCATACATGTACATGTGCCTATGGTGGATTATGCTGGTGTATATATCATCATATGTATTTAGATGTTAGAGGCTTATGTGAGAGTATGTATATGTATCATGGATCTGAGGCGGACTGAAGGATGCATGGGTGCTCAAACAAGCCACCTGTAACACCTACCTGTCAATCAAAGCAGCCACACTGTTAATTATACATGACTTTAAACCATAATAATGATAATCTGAACAGGTAGTTCACCCTCAGTACAGGGAAATTAGCTATAGAGACCAAGACTGTTTTTTGTACCAGGCTGTAAACATGTTTATTTCTGCTGTGAAGTTGGACATTTTAACATGGGGGCTTATGGAGATTGACTCGCTCTGTAGCCAGCCTCAAGTGGCCGTTTGAGGAACTGCAGTTTTTGGCCCTTCCGCTTTGGCTTCATTTCACAGCCATGGAGGTTACCAGCTGATATGTACACGTTAGAAGATGCACATTGATGGTTGACATATTTGGCGACGTGACAGTGTAACTAGAAGATGACTCTAAGATGTTATAAGACAATGACTTGGTTTGAATTTATATTATCATGTAAACAGATCTTTTATCTAGTGAACTCCTGTGCATCTATGTATAAGAAACGTGTGAGCACGTAAAAAATGCTCATTGCAAGTTCATTACAGAACTCACGTATAATTGCTTGTTTTGTCCCACCAGCAATGTAAAATCCAAAGATATATTTTTTTTAAATAGTATAAAATATGAGAGCCAGAATCACTTTGTCATTTTTGCTCAATATAGTTGAATTGTTGTTGATTAATTTTCTGTTTCCAAGATAAAGAATTAACTTCAGAATGAGAAGATGGAAAGTTTGAGCATCTTCCATTGCATGGAAATTACACGGGGACCCTGTGGTTTCAGTAGCTGTATTTCTTCCATGAATTTTGTGTCGGTAAACTGATCAAATACTCTACAAACCATCTCAGCACTTGTCCTCGCACTGTGCAAATACACGTTATATGCAAATACCTTATTCAGAAGCTTGTCATGACTTTATAGAATGATGTTATTATAGACGTACGCTGTGGGAACTGAAAATAAAAATTAGAGATGACACCTGTAGGTGTAGGCGATGTTAACTGCCATGAAGGCATCATATGTCATGTGTGTGAAATGTGTGAAAATGCATGTGCATGTTGTTATAACATGACATTTAATCTCAACACAACATGCATGATATGTAAATGCGATGTTCACAGTTCATGTGCAGACAAGGAAGCTATGCTGCATGTTGCCCCCTCCTCCCTCTTTCCCCTTGGTTGCTTTCTACTGTCAACTATCTACTTAAAACAAAACTATACTATACTATATTTTACATTGAAATTTTAAAGATTCGCTAAAATATGCAAATATAATTTAACATGTATAAATTAGACCTGGGAAACTGGATAGTTGTGTGGGCAGTTGCTGTGAGAAATCTCCACGTGCGAGTATGAATGCATTCTTTATGTACACTGATATTTCCAGCAAATAAAAACATTGCCTATGTTTTCTCACTCAGTTATTTTAACCTACAAGAGTCGCTCAGTTCCTCAAACATATGCAGACTGACTGTCTCCCTGTAACCTGACGGGCTGCCATCCAAACACACACACACACTCCTGGTAAGGGTCTTAGCATAACTAAAAACCACACAGTCATGGGATTGCAGTATCAACATAAAATCACCCACACAGAGATCAGTGTAGCATGCACAAGAAAAAAACACACACAGAGACATACACACACACTGGCCAGTGTCCAGGGCTGTCAGGTTTGTGAATTTGGAATGTGAGGAATGTGTGTCGATCAGAGTGTGGACACTCTGCGCGCTCTGGGTGGAGTTCTTATCAGTCCAACGTGTCATCGCAGACAACATTAAGGTTGCAAAGTGCCATTAAAACACATGTGAACATGTACGTGTGTGCAAAAACACGCAGTTAGATGGGTGTAACCAAAACAAGAACCAAGATATAGAAGATGCTTAGCAGTCTTGCAACATCTGCCTGGCAACTTTGCACAAACAGAAGGCAAACGGGAGAGGAGAGGCTCGGATTTCTCCACCTGCTCTGTAGGAATGATGCCGGTACTGAGGGAGGGTTTAAGAAAACCTTATTTAGTCAGAGTTAAATGAAGAAATGTGTGTATTTTTCACACTAAGGTGCTGATTTAAGATAATTAAACAGAGGTACTGTATTGGTATTATAATTGAAAATGTTCAAAATATAAGTAGATGGGCTGGACACAAATACTGCACATACAGGACATGCCACATATGAGTTAGAGTAAGACAGACAGAAATCTATGTTTAATACAGACTCTATATAAAATCTTAAGTGGATTTCCAGCCTTTGTGTCGAAAAACATGAGTTCATTTGGGTGGAGCACACACCACAAGACACCAATCATGACACTCGTATAACACGTATAATATACCAAAGGGAAAAATATATATATATTAATGTTTAAACTGCAACTTTAGATCAATGACAACATTATTTTATGATCAATTTGTGTTCATGTTCCTTCTTTTGTTACACACACTCATCTAACTATGTCTTATGAGAGCAAACCTGGTTCCTCTGTTGTTCCACAGCAGCTCCCAGACTGTCATTAAAGGTCCACAGTTTTATCAGTGTGTGTGTGTGCGTGTGTGAGTGAGTGAGTGGGAGAGCGAGCGAGCGAGCGAGAGAGAGAGAGAGAGAGAGAGAGAGAGAGAGAGAGAGAGAGAGAGAGAGAGAGAGAGAGAGCATCAGCTCTTGTTTTGGTAGAGTTGAGTCCAGCTGTTTCTCATCTTCCTTGATGGTTGATTTAACATCTGGACGCACGCGCAAACACACACAAACTTGCATCCGCGTGCACAAACCTGTCCATATATGCACCAACATTTTGGCCACAATCGGGTCCAATTAAATCCAGCCTACAGGTGAATGAGTGCGCGCGTGCAGCAGGACCCTTACCGGGCTGCACGTGGCGTCCACCCGCGGACCCACAACCGAGACTGACTTATCGGTTATGAAGGGTGGGGGAAGAGAGTGGGCATCTGGACCAGTGTGTGCGCGCACACATACACACACACACCCGCTGTCATCTTTTATACACACATACACGTGCCATCTCAGAGCCAAGCGCGCTCGAGGGTAGCCTGGTCACACGCGCAAAAGTCCTGATTTTTTTTAACGTTATTTAACGATTAAAAACTAAAAGAGAGTGAATGCAGGACTCACCAGCTTTGCACGGGTCTTTGTAGTCAATGGTCTCCGCTCTCTCCTCTTCATAATAATCATAGTCTGGCTCCTCGTAGTCGAAACAGTTACAAATAGTCACTTTGCCCCAGAAAGTCAAGCCGGCAAGCACCAGCGTGATCCAGCGCATCTTAGCGGCCAGTGCCGAGGGCACTCGGTCCATCTGAAGACTGAAATAAACGAATAAAAGGCCTCTCTGCTCGTCTCCTCTGCTGTTAGGAGATGGTCAATCCACTCTCCAAAGAAAGCATCGGCGGCAGGAATTTAACGGGTCATTGTGAAGACCGCTCTCCTCTCTGACAGTCTGGCTGGACACTGTAGGCTGCTGTTAAGTTACTCTGCCCGGCTCTCCTCCATGGTAAAATTACGCTGAGGGGTTATCTGTCCCGGTGTCCGTCAGTCAGTTAAGTGTCCGCTGAGGAGCTCCGCTGTCCTCCGCTGTGGCTTCGCAGGTGAGGCTGCTGTGGGATAAACAAGAGAGGCAAGCGGTGAAGGTGGTGGTGGTGGTGGTGGCGGTGGAGGGGGTGGGGTGGGGTAGGGGGGGATCAGGACCGGATGATCTCTGAGCGCAAAGACGCACGGCGGTGTGTCTGCTGCTCACACAAGAAACATCCGCCTCGCATATTTCCAACCAGTGTTGTTGTCTCACACTCTCTCGCGTATGTAACCTCTCTCCCTCTCTCTTTCTCTCTCTCTCCCTTCTCTCTCTCTCGCGCGCTCTCTCTGTCCGGTAGTGGTGCTGTCTCTCTCAACCCGAATCAGCGCACCGCCTACAAACACACACACACAGATTCACACACACACACACACACCGCCAAATACCTGCGCTGTGCAGAAACAAAACTTTATTCTGTCGCTGAGCTTTTGCTGCTGATTTCATGTGCAATTACCGCTACTCTCTCTCGCTCCCTCGCACACACGCACACAAAGAAGGCTACTTCCAGAGAGCGCAGTGGAGGAAGCGTTATTTACACTCATCCGTAAAAAACAGAGGACTTACAGTATAAACCGGCAGTGGTAAAAGTAACACGACTCCTACAATTTGGGCCTGTGGGTTTTTAGTATCCATCAGCCCTTAGACCCGCAGCATTAACGGCTGTTATCTTGTTATTTAGAGGCAGGTGCCAAGTAGGTGACAGCTGCACCATAAACGCCCAGAGGTTGCATTTACGATCGTGACAAGTCTGTCCTTATACTTCCTCGTCTTGCAGTTTTCTGTACTAGAAAGGGGGAACTTGAAAGAGAACTAGTTTAATTGTAATTCAAAATAATTAAGCCTAATTAGGGCTTGTGCGTAAAAAGAGTCGCGCCTCAGGCCTCAGGACGTTGGATACCATCTATCCGGCAGTGTAGATCGAGGTATAGGCGGGTGAAGCCTGCTGGGTTTTCTGTGTGGTTAAATGACATACTAGTGTACATATAGCCTAAATACACTCACATTCAGAGGGTGATCGGTGAAATATCCCAAGATGAGCACCCAGGGGCGATTTTAAGGTTCTTTTCTGATCATTTCTTTTGTTAATGTTCAGCAAAGTTGGTGAATTGAACCACTTTCTGTCCAACTGTGCCAAACAATCAGGCACAGGCAGATGGATCGATACATAGATGTGCTTACATCTAGAGCTACATCAGTCTCTCATTCAGATATGATGGCTTCTTTAATCTGTCATAAACACTGACCTTGCCAGCAGTAGGCCGGCCAATAACAGATGAGTGCACTGAGTTCACGTGGGTTCATGATCTTCCACTGCATCACTGGTACCCACAAATACAGCGAAGCACTCTCTACTGTTTAAATCTGAGAAACCACCAGTTCAAACTTCTCGTTCTACAGCCTTCTTTTCTTCCCCAAAAAAATTTGCCCGGAATGTAAAGTTGTCAACAACAACCCATAATCTCCCCCCGAAGTGCAACCTGCACGCGCAGACACAAGAAGTAAAAATAAAACAGCAGTTGTTGACAGACAAGCGGTGCAGCCTGTGAACACCTTGCCAAGGTAAATCCTCCTGAGACGAGTTCACCCTGCGTCTCCACAGCTTACCTGCTGCGTTTACCTGCCCGGTTGGTTTGCTGTGGCGTCACGAAGCGACCCATCATGCTTCAAACGCAGGGATCTTCTCGGGGGTCTCAGGGGGCCTCATGGGGCGTCACTTGGTACCGGCAGTTCCGAACGTGCCCGTCTCCCCCCCATTTATTACCGGGGAGATTACCGGAGCGCTGTCTCTGCTGCTCCCGACTAATCCTGCCCTCGGGGAGAGGTAGAGGCGCGCTGACGTCACTCTATCAATCCAGCCGCAAGCTGTCCACTACGGCCGGTGCATGGACACAAATCCCCTGGAGGCGCGCACACACACACACACACACACACACACAGTTTATTTAGTGTAGGTCGACGCATTCTTGATTTTTGTCACAGCAAATATAACTTCACACTATATAGACCTTGTATAAGATGAAGGAGCTGGTTATTCTTGAAGGATGGGAGCAAAAATCAGTAACATGTAACATATCACAATGCTGACGTGCCGATGTTTGGCAGGTGTAATGTTTATATCGTGTTCACCATCTTAAAGCAACATTATGCAACTTTTCTACCATAAAATAACATTTAAAATACTGTGATGCTACACCTATGTGTAATCAGGTGTTTGCTGTGAACTGTAGCTGCTGTTAGGTCAGTTTGTTAGCCGGGTTGCCAGATTGCTCTGAGCACTGTTGTTAGTTAGTGTTTGTACCACAGGAGTTTTGGACCATCAGGAATAGGAGGAGGTTTTCAGGCCTGGACAAATGATGACGGGGAGTGGAGCCTGTGTCATGCCAGAACTGGAGCTGTACAAGAGGGTAATATAACCGGACTCAGCAAGCTCTTTGGACATAATAATAACAGAGGCGAAAAGACCGAAGAGGACATTAAGATGAGAAGAGGAAAGAGTAACTGAGCAAGAAGTCGACGGATAAGAGTAAATCTTGGACCGACTTTTAGTTGTTGGTGAGAGCTTGGGGAGATATAATATATAGCACTCTGAAACTGAGGCGCCCACAGTGGCCCGGATTCAGTTTCAGCCTGCGGCCTTTTGATACCAACCTCAACTTCTCCAAATTAAACGACAAGACATTTGTCCATGCCCTCCAGAGTAAAGCTTGATTCATTAGAAAAGGTTCTGAAGGAGAGTTTAAACCAGTTACATCCCTTGGTTTATGTTTTTAGTGAGTGTTGAGTGAACGTTTACAGATGCCGATTCATCAAAAAGCTGTAGAAGGTCTTTTGTATCCACAACACTGAAACTTTTGAAAGATGTTTGATCTTTTTCTGATTCTTGAGATGGGTTGTGTTTATCATGTGTTAACATCATTAAGTCTTTATTTCATATTTATTGTTTATTTTATTGTCTGTTATAAAGTGCACATATGGTGGTGTTAATGAAAATGACAACAGGTACACTAGAGGGGTAACAATGACACGACAGGAATGGTTTTACAGGTGGAGGCCACTGACTCTTTTTTAACCAATTTCTCATTAGTTTTGCATTTGGCTCAGGCAGTAGTATCGCTACTGGTAGCATGGTGTGGTACCTACTCTAGGAGACCTGGACAGGGCTGTAGACAGTCCTTAACCTACCAGCAGGACAGATTTCTGCTCCTTTGTGCAAAGAGGAACAGGATGAGCACTGCCAGAGCCCTACAAAATGACCTCCAGGAGACCACTGGTGTGAATGCCTCTGACCAAACAATCAGAGATAGGCTTCTTGAGGGTGGCCTGAGGGCCCGACGCCATGTAGTGGACCCTGTGCTCACTGCCAGGCACCATGGAGCTCGACTGGTATTTGCCACAGGACAATAAATTGGCAGGTCCACCACAAGCGCCCTGTGATTTCACAGATGATAGCAGGTTAAACCTGAGCACACGAGATAGACGTGAACGGGTCTGGAGACACTGTGGAGAATGTTACGTTACCTGCAACATCATTCAGCATAACCGGTTTGGTGGTGGGTCAGTAAGTAAGTAGGTAGGTAGGTAGGTAGGTAGGTAGGTAGGTAGGTAGGTACTGAAATAGCTCAATACAATATGTGTTTGTGGTCTGGATTTCCCTCCTGAGCAATTGCTAATTAACACCATGGAAGGCATTGAGTGGCGTTTGGGCCTCTCCAACCACTTACTGTAGCTTTGTGTGGTCGCCACCCAGCCAATCTATTCAGCAAAATGCTTCCTTCTTAAATAGGATCCAGCTATTGAGATTAATGCTGTGTGCAGGTATTTGTGTCCCTATTTAAAGCACTTATTGATCAGTGCGTCTCTGAAACTCTGTGAAAGTACCTCGCCAGCATTCTGACCCAGCACACTGACCACCACCACCTCCAGCTCCACCACCCCTCCCTGAAACCACACACACACACTCACACACACATCAGGAGGAACCCTCAATCTGAGCAGCAGCCCCTCGAGACTCCCCCAAGTGCTGTGGTCTGCAGGTATTGGAGCTCTATTATTAGCTTTGTTTTCCTCAAACACACTTTCCCATCAATTCTATATGCAGTAGCTAAAATCCACAAGCTTTGCACTGTACTTGTTTAACTTTAAAAGGTACACACTCTGCCCAAAATCCATCGTTTGAATATCTAATATTTTAATTAAAAGTTGGTTGTACATTGTTTTTATTTGTTTTGGTAACTAATTTTCACTGCAGAGAAACAGTATCATAGAAACTTCTCAATCCACACACGTGGCCTAAACGCTTCTCTGTGTTCTCCACCCAAAGGCTTATTATGTATTAGACAAGCATCACTTTGTCAATATATCTCTGATCACAATAGAGAGGCAGACAGAGGTTTGGAGCGTCAGTGTTCAAAGCACTCATAGTTATGAGGAGACGTTGACTTTAGACTTGACTCAACTCACTAATCCATGTTTTTATATCAACAAAAGAGGTCACTCATAGTGACAAACCCACACGGCATTATCACCAAAGCCTGCAGTTCCTCCTGCAGCGTTTTAGCATCTTTCAGCTCATTGTTCTGTTTTTTGACCTGCAACGTTTTTAGTTTTTCTCATCTGCATGCATCTCTAGCAGCAGGCAGCTGTTTTCAGTCAACAGTTCTAAAAACCCACAGCGCCACTACTTACCCAGCACCAAACGGCAAAGTTAATGACTAGCAGGTGAACATGGTGGAGCATTTAGCTGCTGAAGATCCAGATATTTGTCTCAATTAGTTGACATAGACCCAAAGTGAGTGAATATCGGACTTGTCAGAATTGCCAGGTGGCCAGAATCACAAATCCAAATGAATCCAAGTCTGCAGGACTTGCAAACAGCATGAACTCATAAGATCTATTTTATAAGGTGATATGTCACTGTTGTGTTTACAGCATGTTCTGGTGAACCTAAGTGCCAAGCCAAACAATCTATTAAACTCTCACCATGCTGCAATGATGAAGAGCTGTACTCCGAGGTGTCTGACTGTGGCATCACTGTTGGGTGTGGTTACCCAACCACACCAAGCGTCTCCGATGGGTGTGGTGCAACAGAATAAAAACTTTTTACCAGAGTGGGCAGTGAAACAGCTTTTCAGCCTGGAGTTCATCTTAACTATAAAGTTTAGTGAAGAAAATGCAGTTAAATTTTAACAGCCTGCATTCAGACAGCTGAATTACTTGCAATTTATTTATAAGGGCTCAACTTCACAGCTCCGCTAAATACTCAACTTCTGTGTTGCGTGGTGTGTCTGGTAATAATCTTTACTTATACAATATATGTAGTTGTCTTATGATGAAGGATCACTGTACACTGCAAAAACAAGTCCTGCTTGGTGCAAATTTATAAAAGTTATTGGGTAAAGTTATGTGTACAATATTTGCAAGCAAGCCACCCATTAGCTCTGGATTAGTGACACACTAAGAGTGATGAGCGGGAGGTCGACTGAGCGAGTCAGGAGATTTGGAAGGAGAACTCAAACACAAAGAGACAGGACAGTACATGGACTAGTAAGAGTAAGATGAGGCAACATTAGATGGACTAAAATACACACTACATACATCTTTCTATCTTAACAGAGGCAGGATTTTGACTGATGACAACAAATGTACTCACCTGCACACGATTGCACTTGCTGATCCTTCTAAAGAGCCACGCAATTGTGCAAAGTCATTCCTACCAAATGCAATTACAAAACTGAATGTGCAGCCACTTTATACCACTGTCACAATCTTATGCATCCAGCTCCTGTTTTCCTAAACAACTATATCCAAGTCTCTCACAAACCATGTTTTTTGTTGGTGCTCCAGTGTGTTCCTGCTGTCCATCTTCATTAGCTGCCTTTGTGATGAAGCCAAAGACAATTCTTCAAACTAGCAGCTTTTCCTACAAGTTAAGACGTCTCCGACATAAGTCAGCTGATAAAAGGTGGAGAAAGAGGAAGAACAGAAATGATAAGAATACCTGAGGTAAGAAAAAAAAGAGAAAATATTATGTTTTCTCTCAGGCCTGCTGACTCTGATAGTGTCTTAAGTGTTTTATGAAATTCCCCCTGGGGTTGCAAAGGGGTGGCCAGAGACATCCATCACCTTTTGGCTAAAATGCCACAGGAAGACAGTTTGCTGACACCACAGCAGAGTACAACAGGATGATAATGCTTAGGTATTGTTTCGTAGCTCCAAAAAATGTCTAAGCAGTTTATCACTTTTATCCTAAATTTGATTGGTACTAAATAAACAAAATAAACTGTAAGTAGTTGTTTAAGGAACTCACTGATTCACACCTCCAAAACGTGTGAAGCCCCAGCGTGAAACTTATTATGACACTTTTAATATAAATGATGGCTGTTACTATCCTGTGTTTGTGGAGAGAGCGCACATACACACATACATACACAAACACACTCTTGGACTCATACGAGCTATGTGAAATAGTCTTATGTAAACAGAAAGAGCGGAGGGAAGACGAGGTACAGAGAGGAAATCCTCTGTTTAAATGCCAAGCTGTGCGTGCCATTCTCTCTCTCCTGCTCTTATTTCCTCTTTTCTGCACCTCTCAGGGCTCCGATTCTCCACCTTCATCTCTCCTCCACTGCCTCTAGTGTGTTCATGAATGTGGGCGTGACTGTGTGGGTGTGCATGTGCCAGCCTGTGGCTCACACTCATGATCCCGGTCGTGCGTTCTGGAGAGATGACACGAACCGCTTTTGTCTCCGTGCCACCAGAATGAACCGACAGGGAAGAGGAATGAGAAGAATGAACGCAGGATGCATGTTGGAGTAAAAAAAAAAATGTCTGCAGCTGTAAGGATGAAAAGGAGAGAAATTAATACTGGAAAAGAAGACAGAGAAATGTGAGGAGCAGTTGTCCAAATAATTTATTTCCCTTAAATCACCTTTAAAGATAGATAGACATACCTTTAAAACTATTTAAAGACTTAACTCAACATTTACTATTTGCTATCATTTTAATAAGAAGATTGATACTACTCTCATATCTGGTTGTAAGGAGGTGGAGCTGGGAAGTGATTCAGAAATGACATTTTAATATCTCTCTAATATAATTTATCTCATTTGTTTAATCTGTACACAAACTAATATGTGATTTTAGGGGCAGTTACCTATAACTAGTGTATCAATCCACCCAACACTTTTGTGTCTGTGGCTAAAATGTGGGTTGCCACATGTGGTTGTTGAGCATAGATGTTGGTCCCATACCTCAACTTCACTGCGAAAACACTCATAATGCTGCACATGAGAAATAGCTTGACTATAACTTCACCTAGAACCAAGGACTCAGCTTCCCTAGTTTTTTTTTTTATATATAACCACCTTGTATATTGCGAGCTGCTGTCTCAATTTCCCCGGTGTGGGATCAATAAAGTCTATCTTATCTTATCTTAGACCTATTAGTGTTTTTCACTCTGGACAGCTAGCAATTGCTTTTAGTTTTTAACTACTATCAGGAAGGAAAATAGTGAATGTGCATATTTTCCAAAATGTTGAACAACATCTCATCTCAACAGTACGAGTACATGCAACGTGGATTTGTAATGATCAGGTTGTAGAATTAAAGCAGTACTAAATTGAGATGTTGCTAAATTAATGAATAATGAAACTACTGTGCTGTGCTGTAATGTAAAAAGTGGTGTAGGTGCATATGCATTTCCAGTGAAAAGCTCTTGTGGCATTTCCTTGAACTTCTTCTTCTTACTTTAATTATTACCTGGTGAAATTTGCCTTTGGACACAGCCAAACTAATCCCACCCCAGTTGCAGGTTTTCTAGCTGGACACAAAAAAAACACTTGAAGACTAAATACCAAAATTATTTGTTGATCTGGACATTTTTTTTCAGACAGTTGGATAAAAGAGCAGATGATGCTGAGTTATAGATTTTGGTGAATTGAACAGAGAAAAGAAAGAAGAGACAGAGAAAGAAGAGGAGTACTGAGTGAGCAATAACTCCATAACAGTCTCCTGTTCACGCCATCTCGCTGCTCTGAAAGACGAAGATGCTGTATACGTGTGTGTCTGCGTATGTGTGTGTAAATGCAAACAGTGGTGCCTTGCTGACATAGCACTTCTTCAGGAACTTGGGATTGTGTGTGTGTGTGTGTGTGTGTGTGTGTGTGTGTGTGTGTGTGTGCGCCCTGGCCTCTGCTCCCTGCAGATATGCTTCCTTTCAGAGAGACTGTAGAAATAAGCAGCGAGGACCTTAGACTCTGGGTGTGGGTGTGTGTGTATATGTGTGAGTGTGTGACATTTCTTTAGAAAGACTTTTCAGCCCCAACAAGCAACTCTGGTACACCGTAAAAATTGATGTCTTTCTCCAGCTCGTGAAAACATTTACTGTGAAATCATTTCACGTGAAGCACCTCTTGTAAAGCACTCACAGACTCACTCAGTCACGTTTAGCATATTCTGCACAGGATGGGAGGGGTTGTTCTACACCTGTCAACCTGCACCACCTACAGGAAAAGAAGATATCATCAGCAACAGTTCAGACACTCACAGTGCGCTCACATTTACAGATACAAAGAAGCAGGCGCTCTAAAGCCTGCAGCTTGTGGGCATGTTTGAACGCAGGATTTACAAGCTCTCAAGTGGCCACAGAGTACACAAAGTATTTCATCATGTGTTTCCATGGATTATTTTTCCTATTCAAACTTCAGTAGTTATAATTTACAAGCTCCAGTAGTTATATGGCCCAGCACTATGATAGAAGTGGTAGGACACTGAAATCAGTATCATGATTGTAGCACTGACATCAGTGGAGTTACCAGACCTCTGTAGTCTGTTCCTCAGCTACAAGCACTAAACATTATAGAAATGACGCACACAAGCCTCTTACCGAACATTGGTATCTTCACAAAAACTCTATGTTGACTCATGACATAAAATAATGAGCATATGAGTAGAGAGATGTGTGAAATGTATGTATAAAAACAAATCATGTCTCATGGTCCAACATTTTCTTTCCAATTTCCATTAAGTTGATTCACATAATTCATATAAATAAACATAAAGTATTTATATAAATAGACATGCTTTGACTGTAGGAAAATAAACCTTAATTATGCAGTAGATTAGATTTCTTACTTTTAACTTTTGACCTTTTGCTTTGATGACTGTGTGTTTTTCAGTGCTGCATTGTCTCCCTGTTTGTTGGCAGTTGGCCTTACTCAAGTCCTAACTGAAAGTAAAACAACCGAGCACAAACTCAGAGGCACACAAACAGCAAAGATTAGAAGAGGATGTACTGGTTTATGTTCTCAATGGACCTTTAATGTTCTCAAGGCCACCAATTCCACCATGTACACCTTTTTCTTAGGTATCAGATGAAAAAGATTACCAGCAAATTGAGGTTTCTGGAAAGATGAGCCTGTATCCACTTTGATCTTCCTGGAGTTGGTGGCCTCTGAAGGGGAAACCACTCTCTAATGAGGAACATTCACAGAGTTCACAAACTCCACATCTAACAACAACCACTTCTTATGATGCAAGAGCTGAAATCCACATACAAATAATGATCCGTGACCAGGCCGTGGATCCTTACAGAAGGGCTGCAGAGACAGATTTGGCTCTTTGAACAGACCATAATCATATTCATTCAGGGACAAACTCCTCTCAGTGATTGTCAGGTCATCAGCACACTACTGTCATCTGCAGGTTCAAAGCAGTAATGACAAAGGAGGATGGACGGCTGTCACACTTGGATGCCTGTACCACCAGGCCAGAGCGTAAAATGGAAACGGAAACAAAACACTTCCATGTTTGATATATTAAAAACTAAATTACAGATAATGTATACTTTCAAAAAGGCTTTCTGTGTCATCTCATAAAATGCGGTGAAGTCCAAGTGCAAGGAAAATGACAATAAACAGAGTTCATATTTCAGAGTCTGCTGTGTTTCATTAATGCTTAAGAAAAGTGACAATGTCAACCAACCAACAATCTCCATGTCTGTGAAGTGAAGGTTAGGCAAAAGTGACAAAAAGTGCAGTTCCTTAAAAGGCCACTTGAGGCTGGCAACCGAGTCAACCTCCATAAGCCCCCATATTAAATAATGTCCAACTTCACAGCAGAAATAAACATGTTTACAGCCTGGTACAAAAAAACTGCTTTAGTGTAGCTCATTTCTCCGTTCACGACAACTTCAATTTCTATACAAATCACCTGTTCAAATGATATTAAGGCTTAAAGTTATACATAATTAACTTTGATTGACAGACTGGTGCCATTACATATTGGTTATTTGAGGACCAAGGCATCATTCAGCCCACCACAGGTCTGCCGATGATCCTCACCCAATGCTGTCTCTTCTTTATGATGTCAGTGGCTCGAACAAGCAAATGTTGTTGACATTTATGTTTTGAAAAATCACTCAAATGATCAACTGAGCAACTCACACAGACATGTCATTCTGAAAAACATCATCCGTTGTTGTTTAACATCACATTTAAACAACAATGGATGATGTTTTGACTGTCAGATTAATATCCTATTCTCTCTCTTTCTCTCTCTCTCACCAGGTCTCCTCTTTGTCCCGCACAGTCCTGAAACCAGAGCAGCTTGATCAATGGTATTGATGAGGAGATGCTAATAGCAGATGCTAATAGGACCGGTATGACTAATAGACCGAGGAGGCCATTGATCTGCAGAGTTAGCATCTAATGCTGAAACAGCTGATTCAACTGCATAGTTGGACTAAAAGTGCCACCCTTGCTCTGTCTGTGCGAGTGTGTGTGTGTGTGTGTGTGTGTGCCAGGAGGTGAATACTTAACAATACATTCCTGTAACAATGCATTGCTGCTTTGGGCTGAAGGATACAAATATATGTATCGATCACACAGAGGGACACAGTGATATATACACCTATACACTTGGATTCACAGCTAAAGTCAAACTTGCATTCACATAGAAACTTTCTGTAATACACAAGACACGTTCAGATCTTTTTTGTGACTTATAACTCAAAAGTAACTTTAGTTGCAACTAGGATTAGATTTCTCAAGCCATAGTATATAAAAGGTGCATATAGCAAGGCAGTCCCAAGCTTAAAGAGGACATACGTATGTACATGTATGTCCACATACATTCATCCTGTCCATGCTGAGTTAACATGTTAATGGAAAACACCTTTTTCCTGATTGGTCAATGCCTTTTATCTGCAAGTCTACTTAAAGGCCGTGCACACCAGCACAGGTGTTTTCAGTTACGATAGCTGATTAGACTGGTGCTGTGACGCATGCTTTGAATGCTAAGGATGCAGACAAACAGCATACAGCCAAAGTAAATGAAATCACTTGTGGGGGGTGTATCATGGGTACACAGGGCGTTTCAGCGTTGGAAATAGTGTAGCTTTGTGAGTGTTTACAATAGTGTCACTGAATATGCTGAAATGTTGTCATGTAACATCAATTTTTCCTGGATATATATTTACTTATTTACTTTTGCAGGCATTTTTCCTTGTGATGGGGAACTATTTCATTCCAAAAATGCTTTATATGTTTAAAACACCAGGATTAAACATCATCGAGTCAGAGGTACGTGTTGTGGTACATACATTGTTAGAATTAAGATTTTATTTCACCTACTTTGGCCTGATTTGTACGTACTTTAAATGCCTTCACTGTTTGATAGAGTCACAATGAATTTCAAGATACATTGCATTACATTACCTTTCCTCACTACAACTAATAACTTTGTCCAAAACCTGCAGCTACTATAAGAACCAGCATTCAATATTTCAGTAAAAAATAATGACAATAGTGACTCTAAAGGAGTGCACAAATCTTCTAAATCATATTAATGTTTTTTCTGCCTATAAACTGTGTAAATGTGTGTTGCAGTTCAACAGACTTGACTCAGTAATGTCAGTCATGTGTTGCAGAGTATATAATATCATCTGCCATGCACAAAACGTGAACAAAGTTAACATCTAAAGTTACCTCTAGATAAAAGTAAAGGCAGCATTGTACTTACATTAACAGGTGGACACACTTCAGGGAGGCCGATAAAGTTTCTCTTCATCTGTTGGATGTGTAAGTAGGGAACTGTTTGCCACCACGTTAACATTAGCCATAACAACTTCATGTTTTGAAGACACCATTAGCTATGGTACAGAGCGACCCTGTTAACTGGAGACCCAAGTCAAATGAACAGTGTTTTTACACTGCGACGTTAATAAAATCAAATTTAACAAAGAGACATCCAACAGCTACGTATCTCCCTGTTTTCAACAACTGTCGTAACTACAGACGCATTCGGCTAAAGGTCACCAGTTAACAGGGTCACTCATTAAACCAATACACCTGTCAACCTGTTTAGAAGTTGTTCTGCCCCCTAGCGTCCAGAACCAGAACAAACATTTGTCTCAACAAACATGAAGCTGATTGTGTGTATTTTGTGTGTGTGTATTTTAGTTAACAGTACCACTACTTATACATATACTTAAAGTATATTCTATATTATTCTGGTATATGCAGTTCTAGTAGATGATATCATGTTGTTCTCTTACTCATATACTTTGCAGCTACTAATGACAACCACTGTATGTTACTTCATTTGAGACAATATTGCAGTTTAAGGTTTACACTGTGGCTACTGTATGTATACTGCTTTAATTGCAGTTGTATAGTTTCTATTTTTATTTCTTCTTTTGCCACCTCACAACATGAAAACTCCCGGTTTGAACCACCGCGGGAGTCTTTCTGTGTTTGCACGTTATATACACGTCTTGACAAGCAATAAATGTTTCCCAAATTCAAGTTTATTTAGGTGTAACATAATGTCCCTCTGTAACCGGTCAGCCTCATTAAGAAGTGCACTACATTGGTCGACACATGCAGGACACTACACCTGAATGAACTACAACAAAGGCGACAAGACATTAATTTGACAACATAAAGAGGGGAATTTTATTGATCATTTCATTCTTTACATTTGTAATTGTTTACTCTCTATAGCTATACATTCAATAAATTCTTTCTGTGATTTGAAATCAGGTAAACTTCATCCGTACAGTCCATTCGGGAGATTTATGTTAATTTATCCTTGAAAAACAACTTCTACGTGTACCACAGTCCCTTATTGACCATAGTATTCCCTGTGTAGTGCACATACAGAGGAATGGCTTCGGGTAGACGGAGGTGGACAGATTTATAGGTGTCATGGCCTTGTTTTTCGTTGATTTTTTTGTTACAAAAACCACATATTTCTTGCTATACCTAGTTCATAAATACAGTATATATCATAACCATTCATCTTGTGCTAAAATCAAAGCTGTGCTGCAGTCAGTTAAAAAAAAAAGAAATCTCAACATCAATAACGTACAGGGAAATGAGCTCGCCTGTATAGATTGTTTACAATATAATGTTTACAGTGATTTTACAGTGTTTTTAATGTCCCTGATTATCTCAAAACCATAGCGTTGTATTTTTTTTATATTACAGAAAAGAAACAGAGAAGCAGAGAGTGTGTGTGTGTGCGCGTGTTACAGTTACAGCTGTGTTTTCTGTGTGCATTATATTGTGTGTTAGTATTTGTGTATTTGTACTAAAGCCTGGAGAAACAGAGACATTCAAAACAGGAAAAAAGACAAATTATGGGCAGAGCCATGTGGTAATGATGTAAACAGCTCTTTGACATACATAATTACTCAGTCACTCATTGGTTATATAGATGGGTGCCATGGTTACCAATCACGTGTACAAGAACACAATACCACAGAAATCAACATCGATCTCGCTGCCACCAAACTACCTGCAAACTCCTCCTATGTCTGTCAGTATATATGCAGGATATTCAAACCTACAGGAGTATGAGGCAAATCATTACTTTAATAAACAATATAATCAATTAAAATAATGATCGAAAGAGAACGAAACAAATGAGAGACAATATATTCTTTTTTTTTTAGAGTGGACGGGCACACAGAATGTTGAATATATTACATCGATGTGCGGACGCTCCGATCATCATCAGCCAGACAAACGCTTTAGAAGTTCAGTGTCTCTGACATCATCTTCCACCAGTCCATCAGCTCCTCCCGCTCCTCCTCCTTCCTCTCCATCAGAGACTCCAGCTCAAAGTCCACCTGAGACACAGAGGACGAGATAAAGACAGATGAGAGGTAAGAGGTGAGAAGAAGCATTAAGAGCACTAGACTGTGGTAGCAATGCTAGACACAGAGGATAAAAATAAGCCAAAGAAATAAAATAAATACAATTACATTTGAAGTTAAAAGCTGGAGTGATATAATTAATATGTATAAGTTTACTATACATAAACGTGAAAAGGTTGTGTGAACTATACATATTACAGCAGTATTGCTGTATAAATAGATATGAATGTACTATATAAATAGGAAATGAGGATGAGGAGAGAAAGAGTAAAGAAATACTTAGAAAATAGAAATACAGAGTTTCAATTTACTTTGAACAGAAGCACTCGGTAGAAATGGAGTAGAAAAAGAGAGAGTATTTTTCCTTACTTTGAATACACTTCAGAGCCTCTACTTCACTTTAACTTGAGCAAAGAGGAATCAGACTCAGGACTTCTACTTTTACCAGAGTCTTTTTACTTCTACTTGAGTTCGGTGAGATTGTGTGACCCCCGAGCCCATTCAATTATTTTTAGAATTTTTATAGTTTTATTTTTCCAAAAACTAAAAAGTCATTTCTTAAAACAACTTGGCACAGCAGTCTTCAGTAAACATGCATCAATCAGGAGTAAATTGTGGTTTTGCTGGGGACTATTTTTAGCCATGGAATAACACATTTGTTGCTCTAGTGAGTATTTTCCGGCAGCAGGACGGAAAATCTAATTTAGTTTTAATAGTTTTTGGACAACAATGAGGTCTAGGAATAAGCTACATAACTCTTTGGTTTCACAAGCAATACTTGTTAGTAGGATGTATTCATTGTTGGTTTGGTCTTTAAGCGGGATTTGTTAACAAAATACAGTTATAAAATAAATTATTTTTAAGTTGGCGTCACTTTGTTCTAAACAGTCATGAGTCACTGTCCTGTCCGATCTGCAGCTACCCTTTTGTAAATATGAATGGACCACACAGTGAACGTGAGGCAGATTTTGGTTGGTTCATTTGCCTGAGTCTTACCCTGGTTGCAGGGCTGTAGGAAACAGCCACCTTCTTGATGACAGTCAGGTATCCTGGAGCAGAAGCTGCCACTTTGTAGTTTCCTGGAGCCAGAAGGCGCCAGTAGTCTCCATCTTTGGCTACAAAATACACATTTTCCCATTAATACATGCAAGGAAGCAACAAAAAGAGGAACAGATCCTCGCAACGTAGAGTATTTCTAGTACTTGTTACTATCACTGTAATAAAATGAGAAGCTGCTGCAGGAGCGATGCAGTACCAATATTGTCCACCAGATGACATTGCAACACCTTAATATCACACTTCTCACATCACACCTCATGTCCCAGGCTGTGTGTTGTGATGCTTATCAGGATTATGTGACTTTGTACTGGATATGATGATACCTGTGGTTATGTCATGCTCAATTCCATCCACAGAGATGGTGGCATTGGAAATGGGGTTGCCCTGCAGGTCACGTACGAAGCCCTTGACGCCACGGTGGACCTACAAAAACACGGAGAGAGAGAGAGAGGCATAATCAAGGTTTGGTTCTCCTTGCTATGAACCATCATGTGAACCATCATGTGAATTAGATCAGATTTAACTTTATTGTTATTGCAACAAGTCCCGAGACAACGAAATGCAGAAGTGCAACCAGAAGTGTGAAAACCAGTAAAGTGCAGAGCATGTACTAGTGTATATGGATATATAAATAACAGTAGAGACATATATTTGAATGCATTAAGCTAAGATATATATGTATATACAGCATGTGCAGCATTTACACATGCTGTGTCTGCAATATAATAATTACAGTCCTGATGGTGCGGCCTACCTGCTCGATGTAGTTAACCAGCGAGTTGCGGTTTTGCTCCCAGTAGGTCTTGAGTGTGTCCTCACTGGGGAACTTGTCACAACTGAGCTCCAGAGTGATCTCAAAGCAGTTGCTGCTGAGGTAGTTGAAATCCTGCATTCCTGTAATGGTTAAAACAGGGAGGAAGAGGGGGATGCTGATATTAATCCGGGCAAGTGGCTGGAAATGGAGATATTTATATTTATTATATTCAATTTTAAACAGAGTAATACATCAGCACGGCACAGCTCTCTTTACCGGCAACTCATCAAAGCAACACATACCTCCTGGCACGCTGTACCAGGCTCCTCCGTTAGTGATGCCGTCTTTAAAGCTGGAGTCATCATCATTCTTACGGCAGGGGGGCCGTTGAGGGTCGGACATGACTGGGTTGTAAATGGAGTAGGCCTTAGCCAGAGACTTGAACATCACATCATCTGGACTGGCACTGTACTCGTGGGTGGACCCTTAGAGGAAGAAAGAAAGGGACGGGAACAAGCGAGCACACTATGTTTAGACAGCAGCTGTGATAAAGTAATAATTGAACACCTGGATCTCTGCAGTGCATTAAATGTGAGCTTGCACAAACACATTTTGTTTACTTTGAGTAACAAAGCCCAGGAAGCCAGGGAAGGAAACATTTTCCATATGATTTAAATTAGAGTTACAACAACCTGAAGAAAAATGAATAAAATGTTTATTGTTTAGAGGTCAAGGTTCGGCTCATTAAATGGAAACATGGAGTGGAAACATTCTTGTATAGCGTATGGGAACAGTTTATATACAATTTCACAACCAAAACAGGAAGTGTGTATGTGTCCGCATATGTGTTTATGTACCAGTGCGGGTTTCATCATATGGGTAGTTGGCCACCACGTCTCCTCCATGCAGGTTAGCTGAGAGGACAAAGGGGATATCCATGATCCAGTGGATCACTGCTTTGGTCTCTGGAGCCAGCTGCAAAGACAAAAAAACCCAAATTACTAATATTTAAAACACATACTGTACCTGTAACAAGTCAAAGAGGCATTTCCGTAGAGGAAACATTACATCTTTTAACCTTAACATATATCAGGCATCTTATAAAGCATTCAAGGATAAGTTTGGTGATGTTCTATATTTTTCCTATTGTACTGTCACCTTTTAAGTTGATATATAGACATCCTGCAGTTAAGGAGCGACATTATCATCAATCATTTTGAGTTGTGTTTTGTGTTTACCTGGCAAATTCTCCAACCAACTCCTGAGGAAAACATCTGTCTCTTTAGCTGCTCTTTATTCTATTGTATTCACCAGCTAGTCAGTCTCTTTGTAAACATTTGGTTAATGCCCAGGGGGGATGCACAATGAGTTTTTAGAGCTTTGTCACCAAAAACATCTGTAGGCTGTGGCCAAAAACAGTAACATTGCCAGTCAAACAATAAGCTTAAACGAGCTATAAGTCTTTGTAAAGCTGAGGGAATCTACAGATTCAGATGATAATTCAGTAAGACTTTATTTGGGTATTTGAATAGCAAATAACACCTTTCCTGATTTTACACCACCGTGGTTAAGGTTTGGTTACATTTAGACATATAAAACATCTTGGTTAGGGTATGTTCATATTTTGGTTTCACCACTACGAGCGACCCCTTTTACACTGTCACCCTTTGTTTGTCATCTCATATTTTGGTAATTAAATATTAATAATTAACCACTTTGAGTTAATCCCACATACATCATCCTGCTGCTGTAACTACTCACCAGAGAACCAAATGTTTTATTTTAATCTGCACCTAAAAATAGTTCCTAGTAAATGCACTATTTATTCCTTGCGTTTGAATAACGTTCGCTCAAATTACAGACCAGATCTTTTAGTTGTTAAAGTATATTTTATTGCTCAGTAAGAATAAAATGGGTTTGGAAATTATTTAGACGTATTGTTGTTCTGGTGTTTTCATAGGGTTTGTTGACAATACACCGGCCTCATCCTTTAATCACCGATACTGTCTGAATCTGTGTGTCGTACCTTGGTGTTTTCGTCCACAGCCTTCTTCATGTTCTGCAGCAGGTGGTTGTTGGCTCCACCCTCCCGCTCGTTGATGTAGATGATACGGTCCAGATCGGGGAAGTTACGGTTCAGGTCTACGCCCTGTGCATTACTGCGACCAACAAACCAGTCCTTGATCTCCCCGGGCTGAGCAGGAAACAGGAAATGATGTTTAGACATTCATAGTAGTGTCTGGAGATTACTGATTTTATTACTAATTACTGATCTTGTTGTGCATGTGTGCTGTGAAGCCAGTGTTTAAAGCCAATGTTTGTCGTCTTCTGGGCTTAATCTGTCTGGTGGTAAATCCTTGGATCAGGTTTGTGGATGTGTGTTTTTGTTGTGCTGTGTAATTACCTGAGAAGCGGCCTTCTCGAAGCCGTCTGGGTTCATGGAGGGCATGAGGTGGATGCGGGTGTTGTGGATGAGGTCAATGATGGTCTCATTGCCTTGCTGGTACTGGTTGCACAGGTACTGAGCCAGGTAGATGAGGAGCTCTCTGCCCACGGCCTCATTGCCGTGCATGTTGGCGATGTACTTAAACTCAGGCTCACCTGCAGAGGACAACAAGACACTTGCTAAATTACTGCATCACAGACAGAGCTGTAATTCTGCATTATGCATTCAACCTTCATCTGTACAGAGTGTTTATGGCTCAGGGCGGAAGGCTGAGCACAAAACACAGCTGGCCACGTAATCACAAGAGAAATATCACAATAACGTCACAGGCTTTGTAAGATGAAACCATTTTAGTGAGTCGTCATGGAAACAAACATTTCCCTTATCTCTTCTGGACCAAGGGGTGGTGAAAGGCCACAGATAAAGCATTCACACTGGTCAGGCGGTAACAAACACACTGACTCATCAGCTGAAAGGTTAAACAGAATTGAACATCACAGTCCAGAACTCCATTTGGGCAATAATGACTAAGACTATTGAGTGACACTGTCACAGATTGCCTAAATCTTGGCGGAGAGCAGCCTGGTGGAGTGACAGGTCTGGGATCAGATTAGACTACATCACAGGGGAGCCTAACTCCGGATATTTGCAACTCATAAACCACATGCTGTTTGTACTATAGCTATTACAGGAATCAGTGAGTCACCCTTCATGCTGTTTATGACCTTACAAGAAAAGCACATAGGAAATTCATATTTTCACATTTGAAAGTTTGATATAATATTGTAACATTTCAGCACTGAAAAATGGCATTTACAATTCACATTTTTATGTGGGGTCTTATGGATATTGACTTGTTCTGCAGCCAGCCTCGAGTGGTCATTCGATGAACTGCAGTTTTTGGCACTTGCGCACAGACATGCAACTCAGGATTTTATTTCAAGACTGGTTTCAGATCACAAATACAGGGATATCACCAGTGTTTCCCATTATTCACCTAATAATGTCTAACTTTTCTAGAGTTTCAAATACTTCAGAGAGAACGCAAGTTTCACTTTTACTTTAAGTCAAACTGACGTTGACACACTGCTAGAGAATTAAAAAAATGGCAGTGAAAGCCTCTGAGAAATGGTTCGAAAAGATGTTCTATATTCTGTAGTTGTAGAGCAAACACCTGCATGGCACAGAAAATTAAAGAGAGGACAGGAAGGGTCAGGGTGAGGTTTGACCACAAGACCATGAGCCAACAGCTGCAAAGTTCTTCCAACAAATCAAAATCAGTATTTTATAAAGCAGGTCATTAAGAAACTGTGAAACCTGTGACCTGTGGCTAATACAGCTGCTAGAGATCAGTGATCTGCCCCAAAAGTCTTGATCAAAGCACCTTTAAAGTTAACCATCAAGTATTCAGCCAAGCCATAGTGTACATATTATTTTCTATTTTTAAAATATATAAAAAGAAATCTGTTGGACATACAGAGAAGGCTGGGAGGCGTTGGGTTACCCGGCTAGGTAGTCTTGGTCTTGACTCTGTCTCATCCTGCTTGATTCTCATCCTGATCGTTAACTGGTGAAATTCTGTTTTCTCCTGGTATTAGGGGAAATGCAACAAATTTGACAGCTAGTCTTTGCTTTTGTGAATTTGCTTCCAGTAAAAACCTCAAAGACCGACTCTAATCTCCAACTTTTATTGGAAGCGTGTGCACCTACATGCATAATGAGGGCAGCTGAGATATAAACCAGGGAAGCACAGCAAACACTGACATTTGGGAAGCTGGAACCACAAATGTTTGTCTTTTTTTCTTGCATTTTTCGTGCATTAAAACATGGCTAGACGTCTTTACCTCTGTGTGATTTGCTTTTCTTCATCATAGGAGATGTTGGTTTTATATTTGAGTGTTATTTGAGTGCCATCAGTAGAGTTGTGTTTTAATGAGCAGGGCTCAAACCATCTGTTTAATATACTAATTAGCCGCTCCTTCTCTTCATGTATACAATATACAAACAAAACAAAAGAGCAAAAAAAGACAAGTGCTGACAGGAAGCTATATAAAGACCTAACAAACTAACAAAATAAATGCGATGACTAAGTATGAGCTACAATCTTCTGTACACAGTGTTTCAATTTACTAAAAAAAAAAAGATTAATGGTTTTCTGCTTCTCTTCTTGACACAGAGGGACAAAAAGTACTTTATTCAGATTACGGGTTATGAAATACAGCCCAACATCAGCAGATGGTGAGCGGTGTGTGTGTCTGTGTGTTTTTGAAGCTAAATCACACAGCAGGGGTCCTGTTTTTATACGGGGTGTTTTAGTGTGTGTTTTATTGTCTTGTTGTTGTGTTTTACCTCTACGCTGATTCTTTTTTTAAACTATTTGCACTTCATACATTATGTTTTGTCAAATACACTGCATAAAATCAAAGCTTTTAACATGTAAGTGAACATGTACACCAATATATGCTTCTTTTTAATCAATTTCTTTGAGTGTTTGATGCATCTGTGAAGTATTCCCAGTGGCTACACGAGTGAGACACACACACACACTTACACACAAGCCGCCCGGCACACACATCTGGTAGTCAGGTTATTTTTAAACTCTCAAATCTGCTACTAATGATTTCAAGACTACAATTAACTCTTTCTGTCCTGATGTTGGTTGAATGGTTTTTACAGCCTTCAGAGGCTGTCATACACACACACACAGACACACACACTTTGAAGTTGAACTCTGTCTAAATGAGTTAAAGCTATTACATGATTCAAGCTATTACACAGATGCTGGGTACCTGGGGACTGTTCCTTTCTCCTACACATGTAGGTATTGATGAATTTATTTATGTAACAGGTCTGTTTACTCCATTTAGAGGATGCATTTTTACACAAAGGCTAGCGTGACACATCACGCAACTGCACTGAACAAATCAAAATGTCCTTTCCACTCAGGAGTCAACTGCGTCTTCTCCTTTATTTACTACTCTTCTCTGTCAAACTGTTTGTACCTCTGAGCTCATAACCACACACATCGCACATGTGAATTACTCTCATGTGAAACACCAATTCACATATGGGCACATGTGGTTTTTGGATAGTACACTCTTCAAATGGAAAAGCACATGTGAGAACAATTTCCCGTTTGTGTTTTTGAAATAGAAACAAAGTTCACAGATTAATTCATTGTATGTAAATATATATATATATATATATATATATATATATATATATATATATATATATATATATATATATATATATATATATATTTCATGTGTGCACGAAGGTTTTAGTGTTCATACTTTTAGAAAAGAAGGTGGATCCAGCCCAAATTGGGTACAGGTAGAGGACAAAAGCAGCACACAAAGGAAAAAGAGCATTAGTCTGCACACTTATTGCAAGTTCACGAAATTTGAATGATGCAATGTTTCAACATTCAAGGTTCTCTTGAAAGCGAAATCGTAGGTGGAGCTGTCATTTCCTGGCTGCAACTAACAATGAACTGGTTCTTTTTTCTTTTTTTTTTAGCCCATGAAATGTCAGAAAATTGTGACAAAACACAAAGAGATGCCATGTTTTATTTGGCCAACAGTCAAAAATCTAAATATGTTCAGTTTAGAGAGCAAAAACTAGAAAAGCTCCGCATCACAAGATTTAGGGGGCTCTATTTAGAGAACATGGGAGAAATGAAATATAATATTCATAACCGTGTTTTCATTAAGGTATAATCACCAGTAATTAAGAATTATTTTTTTTATTTTATTTATTTTTGTTACCTTACAATGAGCCTTTTGTACAGATGCTGAGGGTCAGATTCTCTTCTGCCCAGTCCACCATGTTGAACTGAGTCAAGTTTCTATGGTAACCCTAAACATTGGCTTTTCATAGGGCCTTTTGAATTTTTTGCACATTTTGTGGCCAACATAGTTTCTCCTCCATGCTAGGAAAGGGAATCGAGTAGGTTATAATCCACAACTATACCGTTAGATGTCACCAAATCTACGCATTGGTTTTTTAATCAACTATCAAAACAGGCGGCTTTTTGTTCACATTTATGTTTGCTTCAAAAGGAAGTTTGCATCTTTGCTACATTCTACATGGACATCCTGTCCTTTTCTTTGTTTTTTATACATTTTAACACGTGTAATAAAAATAACAAAATCTTAAATGTCCCCAAGGGAGTGGAGATTATCTGAATGTGAACAGTTCCTCCTCCCTCTCCTCTCCACACGGGTCGATAAAACACATCTGAGGCTAACAAAAACCCACTGCATCATCCGGTGCTTTGTCAGGAGTTATCAAAAGTGTCTGGCAGGTGATCAATGCGGTCGCCTAGGTGACCGTGCGATAACGACTGCCGCTGCAACGTCATTAGGGAAGCACCACATTAGAGTGCTCTCAGTCGTCGTGGCAACCCTGACACGGGCAGGTGCTTAGGGAGACAAATCAACCCTGGGAGATTGAATAAACACACTATGTGTCCGTCTGTGCTCGTGTACACGCACTCATACGCTCACACACGAGCAGCATGTTCGGTCTGGGAGGCTGCCAGCTTGTCACTGTGTCATCAGATATCATCGAGACACTCACAGAAGAGATAGAGCACATACACAGGTCAGATAAGAAATAGAAATCTCTGAAAATGCTGGATTATATACTAGCTGATATGTGCGCGGAGAGACCAAAATCTTCTCCTTGCACTTCTTTTTTTAGATTTTGTGATGAACCTTAAATATCTTTATAACCTTTAAATGTTTCCTAAAGACAAGACATCAAACTTATCTTTTTTAGCCCTTAGCTTTTATTTAAGATGCCTCACCATTTACTGCCTACGTCAGGATTTTGGTATCTTTCATTCAGTCATTCTGCCTTTTTCACAGCCAATGATATGAACACCAATGATACTAATTAAGGTCCCGTTCCATTCAGGTCAAACAGGCTCTGAGTGCTGCTGTGTTGAATGTTGGCCTACTGGAAGCACCTGCTTTCACCCTACTATTTCATGTCAAAATGGCTGCGGTGAGAAAGGTCTATAGGTCTATCTGAAACAGACCCAGCCAGTCTAGATTAACCTGCTCACCCTCATCGCTCCCCTGTTTGTAATTCCCCTTGTTACTCTACAGTAAGCTAGCCCCTTGCCTGACTGGATTTTGCATACTTAAATATTTCACTAGTAAAGACTCTTTTGCCTCCTGAACTGTGACAGTCTAGCTTGATCATCGTCTCTCATACTTCTCCTCCGTGTTTAATCCTCTGTTTATTCACTTAATGGATTTTTGTTTTGTTTTTGTTTTTATGCCAAATTGGTCCAACACTTCTTAAACTTTTGTTCCCCGAGTTATTATTCTTATTTTTAAATTTAAATTTCTATCTATCTTCTATCTATCTTTTTGGCTTTATAACACTTATTAGTGATTTAGTGATCATTTGTTTGGTGTATAAAATACTTTATTAGTTTAATAGTTTAATGAAAATTTACCAAGGTTATGTCTTTAAATGTCTTGTTTTGTCCAACACACAGAACAAACCCAGAAACCACAATAAAAGAACGTTAGTACTTAACAACATATCCCATGATTCTTAGCCTTTCTTCGCTTTGTTTTTAAATCAGCTACATGTGTAGCTCCTGGAAAAAAGTACGGAAACATAAACTATTCTTTTTCAGCCGTGCAGACAAAAACCTACAGACGTATGTAGTTGAACGGAGGGGGGACTTTGGCTGTCTGTTTATTTGGCCGATACATTGCATGACACAGAAATAGTAGTCAGAGCACAGGCAGAGAGGAGGAGGAGGAGGAGGAGGAGAATATATGTGAGTGTCTGATGTATAATAAATGACCTCTGACTGATTCGTTGGCCTTCCTCTCATCCTCCTTCCTGCCTCTCCCTTATTCCCTCTACATTCTTTGGCCCACCCCTCTTCTTCTTCTTCTCCCTCGTCACCCTTGCACTCGTGTTACATTTGCCGTTTTCTCAATCATCATTCCTTTCTTTTGTATCTCCTGTTTCGACTCCTCTTTCCTCAGCTGTTTTTGCTATCTCTTCTTGAGAAGACTCCTCACAGCTAAAACATCCAAACGATGCACTTAGTAAAAGTCTACACTTTATCCTCGTCTTATTCTCCTCTATTGCAATGTGTAGCATTGAATTCATGTCTACCTATGTTTTCATATACAGCAGCGTGCCTGGCTGCTATATGCTTTAACAGGGCATCTGTGTGCGTGCTCACTGGGGATTATATACTTCCTCAACGATAAAACAGGCTTCACCACATGAGATGGTCTACAGCATATTGGATGAAGCAGTGCCTCATACTGACATGATTTTTTTTCACCTTCAGACAAAGGCAAACCCATTACAAGATAGGGTTTCTCCTCATACTAGCAACCTTATAAATAGTTCCAGACATGAGAGTCAAAAGAGTTTAACCAGAGCCCATTTCGTGAAGAGACCCTGCGTTTCAGCTTTTGAACACTCAAATATGACCCAGCTGCAAGAAGTCAAAAAATAATATTCAGATCATTTACTTAAGTAGAAGCAATACCACGCTATGAAACTACTCCATTCGAATTAAAAGTCCTGTTTTGCCTAATGTAAATGTACATAATCAAAATACACTTAATGGTCTATTGCCCTTGCCTCACCTGTCTATTCTTAACTAGAGTAACTAAAGCACCTGCAAAATGAGCAAAAAACAGGAAATTTAGAGCCAGGGTTTGTTTGGCTCTTCTGGGCTACCGTACATAGTGGTGCAAAATGGTGGACATTAACCTGTAGTGTCTGTCTTGGTCAAGAAATAACACACCACCACATAATCCCTATAAAATGGAAAATCTGCCCATTGACACATCTAGCAGACATGACGCAACATTAGCATTCGTTTTCTCTTCTTTTGGTGTCTTCTCAGTGAAATACATAATTGCTTAGATCCTTCTTCACCAACTAGGTGCTAACTCTGTCTGTTTTTACTCATAGCTAGAGATATTTTGCTGAAAACTGTAGGCTATTTATAGGCCATGAAACAAAATCAATGAGTTTGAAGACACAATGAAGCACCAAACAGATGAGGTAAACTAATTTCCAATTCTAATTCATCGATCTATTGCTAATAGAAAAATGATTGCTTCCACTTGCTTAAGTAAATCTACTTTACTGCTGTACTTTCCACCTTTGCGTGTGTTCCTGCATGCACTGTATATTAATATGTAACCAGTGTGTTTACATTCTCAGCTATAGACAGGCCCTGTGCCGCAGTGTATGACAGATGGCTCCTCACTGACAGATGCATGAGCTCAGGACCGTCGTCCTCCACAGCCAGCAAGCCGGCCAGCCAACCAACCACGAGCTGCCAGTCAGCTCAGTGCACTAAGCCGATCTGTTGCCCCAGCAACTGCTATTTTGGCTCCACCTTAGAGTTTCAACACATTGCAGGGTCACATCAAATATTAGTGAGCTTGTGAAATGTTTCCCGTCTTTGCAGATTTTATTCTTTTTGACTCATTTTGGATGTTTTTCTTCTCCGTGCTTCATCCCCCTCCTTCTTGCTATGGATGTTTTGCTCAACATAGGTGGAGAAAGAGGCTAGGAGGGGAGAGGAGAAGGAGGAAGAGAGGGAGGCGGGGGTGCTGCCCCTGTTGGTGAAGCAGCGGCTTGGAAACTCATCTGGTAGTAATAAGGGCTCCACAACGCTACTGTGACTCATGCCTGCGCACGCCCACCGGACTATTACAGGCTTATTTAGTACGTACATGCGGTCATTAGACTCTGTGACCATGCGTGCTGCAAAACGCACACAAAACCTGCGGTGCTCCGTCCAGACCACACAAAATACCCAGAGAAGAAAATACACCTTTACAATAAAACTGTCAGACGAGACGTATAGTTGAAACACCACAAACGGGACTGTAAACTATATATACAGTAATTACAGGCAGTGTTTTTTTCTTCTTTTGGGAGCTCAGTTTCAGGATTACTTGGATGAAATTAATCACTTCCTGCTGTATGGTACTGTTTAGAGAGTTGGACAGGAATCACTGACCCGTTCCCAGGAGGTTTAATAAAGGCTAATCCATTATTGTTCTATAGATGCAAACACAGCGTCCTCTCACTATTAGAGTACAGACCTTTTCAAATAATTAGAGTACTCAGTCTTACTGGCAGGCGCACTCATTTTTAAGTTTGTTTTGGATTGAGGGGATTTAATTAAAATGATATATCACATGTCTGACTTAGTCAGAATAAAATCCTGGACTTATTTACATCCCTGTTGTCAGTCCAACAACCTTTATGAATTAATTTTTGACATTAAGAAATAGATCCATCCACTGCTTATCCTCACCAGAGTCACAGGAGACTGAAGCCTAACTCAGGCCCAGCCCTGCTGGCTTAGCGGACAAGAGGTGGGATACACCCTGGACACGTCACCAGTTCATCACAGGACACATAGAGACAAACAACCATTCACACCTAGAGGCAATTTAGAGTCAATTAATGTATTAGGTGCATGTCTCTGGGCTGTGGGAGGAAGCCGGAGTACCCGGAGATAACCCTCACAGACACAGGAAGAGCATGCAAAGTCCACACAGAAAGAAACAGCCAAGGTTCAAACCAGGAATTTTGAATCATATATAGTTTGATTTAATCTGAAAGGGAGGGAGGAAGTAAAGAAGATGACAGAGATTTTGCCTCTCTGGATTCATCACCTCCATCATATCCTATCCTACATTTCCAAAAAGCTTTTAATGCCCAGCTTCCTTCCTTCTTTGAGATATGTAGCATTTCAAGGTGATGTTGCACAAATGGACCTTAAAGTGATGCAGAGAACTACACATTGTGTGCTTTTATCTCTCTGTTCAGGGGTGACTTAAAAAAAAAGGAGAAGGTGCATTGCAGCTCTTGTGGCTGGTGTGTAAACTGTCCCTCAGACCAAGAGGTGTCACATCGCTTCATCTATGGTTTCCCCTGACAGTATGGGAAGGGGATGCTGGGAAGTCATGACATAACCCGGGTCAACAAAGCAACATCAGGACTAAGAGGTTCATTAAATATTCAGTCAAAGGTTTCCGCCTCTGAATGCTATGAACTCCTTTCTCTGATATGCTGCAGCCAACACTGCTGATACATCTGCTTTTGATTTTGAAAGGATTGTTATGTATATATATAAAAAAAACGCAGCCCAACGAGCCAAGGCATGATCCACGGCCTGCGGGATGTGTGTTTGCCAGAATCACGACTCAAGATAAGCAACGAAGAAATCCTTATCAACCAGCAAAATGGCGGCTTTGCGTGGCTGATCCCACAAATCTATCATCTAGATTCCTCTGAAGTGATGCAGGAGCGCAGGCCGCTGCGCTCACCTCCTTAACGCACAGCACGACACACCTGCGCCCCACCTCTACGGTTCTCTACGGCTTATTTGAGCAACATCGCCCGCACAGGTCGTGTCCGTATAACCCGCACACGCACGCACATAAATTAGAGCATCAGCAGAGTGCTACTGTATGCGCAATTGTGCGTGATGTGTTTGTGTTATCACAGCGGGTGGTGATGAAGGAAAGCAGGGGACAAAGGGTGCGCAATCACCGCATTACGAAGCAAGGCTCCTTTTTTTGTAACGTATGCGTAAAACTGACCAGGCTCGTGCGTCCCGGGGTTGTCGGACATCTCCAGCACCAGCAGCTCGCGGCCCTCGAAGCTCTCCCCGATGGTGTAGATGCGGGTGATGGTTGGGCACTGCAGCCACACCGACACCAGCGCCTTCCGTAGCTCCTCATAACGGTGATACTCGAAGGAGATCTCACCCTCGGTACCGGCTGCGCTGACCAGGGCGACCACTGCGGCCCCGAATAAAACTACCGAAAGGAAGTGTTTCATTTTGACGTGTCCTCTTTTTCCCTAAGCCGTGTCTGTCTGCCTGCCTGCGGCTTGGTCCCAAGCCTTATCTCTGTGCTGCAGCCTCGCTTTAGGCTATAAATATCTCTTTCTGTGCTGCCCTCTCTCTCTCCCTCCCTCACTAGCACTGTATGAGTGAGATGCGCTGCTGTACCTGAGCGCAGGCTGCCTCCAGTGTTAAGATACAGTATTAGTCCAAGACATCCGGTCCTCGTTTTCAAAATAAAGAGTCTTCTTCCTGAGATCAACAGGAGAGGGTGGTTGTTTCGTATTTGGATAGCAAGCCATATATTGAAGGGAGACCAGCAAGTGCAGCATTACGATAGCCTCATCTAATAAACGTGTGTATTAGTGTTTCTATGTCTGAGAGAGAAGCGACTGCACTCTGGTAATGTTAGGATTATAAAAAGTATTCTTAATTATGTTTCTAATATGAGGTTCAAAGCTGAGATCTGAATCAAAGATAACTCACAGGTTTTATACTTGTAGACAGGAGTTTAATGTTTTTGTAGTTTCATATTTAGTTTCTCTCTCTGAGCCTCAGTACCAATAACCAAACTTTTATTTTTTTTCCTCTTTGAGCTGTAGAGAATTCTCTGCCATCCATAACTTCTTGTCTAAAATGCATTTTAAAATGGCATCTATTGGTCCTGAGTCATTGGGAGATGCTGCAATGTAAAGCTGTGTGTCATCAGCATAGCAATAGCGTAGCAAGAGTTTATGCCATGTCTCCTGATGATGTTTCCAAGTGGTATCATGTTAAAGGTTAAAAAAAGATGAGGACCCAAATTTGAACCTTGGGGAACACCACAATTCATTTTGTAGCTTTTCACTCAACATTAACCCATACTTACAAAATCATTATCTGAGATATACCTAGAATAAGATGTGGGAGAGGTATGCAACAGATTGAGTAGGAAGAGAAGAAGGAAGGAGGAAAGAGAGGATGTGGGTAGGGATGAAGTAAATAGATGAAGGGTAGGCCCAGTATGAATAGCTTGACAAGTGATTAGAGGTGTCTTTGAGGCGTGACCCTGCTCCTGAATCCAAGTTACCTAATTATCTAATGTTACTAAATTATTATTATTATTATTGACAAAACAAGCAATATAAAGATTAATCAATAGAGATCATCGAAATGTCCCTTTAGGACAAAATCAAGTTTGCTCGCAGCAACCATATCCTGAACTTTCACTGCACAAAAAAATAAACAACATAATAAAGTTATTAATTTGATCATGTTATCCATCCATTTCTTTCCGTGTTTCAGTCCTGCAATGTAAAACTGCCTCACTTCCTGTTTGGTTTCTGCTGCTGCTGGCTGACTTGACGCAGTTGTAATATGCTGGATGGGGCAGTAGGGGTGTGTCCACAGTGCAGCAGAGAGGAGATGGAGAAAACCTTAACCAAATCACCCACTTAATCAACCCACACTTAGCAGTGTCTACAGAGAAATAATAATAATAGTAATAAAAAAACACACTAAGAAGATTCAGACCTGTGATGCGACAGAAAATCAAGCCTGAACTGATCAGCGTTGGTCATGGTCTGAGGAAAATTAAGTGTCTTTTTGTAACAAAATTCTTAGAAAAATGCTAACACAACCCAGTTCAAATGTGTTCATACATTTTTATTACATGACAACAGAAAAAGTTCATTTTCAAAGGTTCTTTGTGTAAAATAAAATGTTTATTCATACAGTCTTTAACAAAATAGGTTTGAACAACCTGGAAGTGCCATATGAGCCAATCCCTTTCCATCAAACATTGACATGGGTTTGTGGTTTCAGTTACAGTTGAACTGTAGCTATAACACAGTGTCACTCAGTGACTTTGTTAAAAATTAAAGAAGAAGCGCTTAAAGTGCTCAGACATTCAGAGGTATACGGAAGCATTTCACAAGAGAGTCGTACGGTACAACTTTTTTTCATTCAATGACCAAAGTGACAAATCAAAAATGAGGATGTCGATGGTTTTTATTCAGCCAGCAGCTGGTGATAGAAGCACACAACAATACTTCTTTTGCAGAAAGGCACAGAAGACGGACTGAAGTCAATATGCAGTCCAATTTAGAAACAAATCATAGTAGTCCCTGGATTTATTTAAAGTACACCCATGTGTGTTTCATTGAGTGTACCAAGAGGAAAAGCAGCATTGTTTGTGTTCTTGCGGTGTCTCTACAACTCACTGCCTCTTCTTCCTTCCTCCTGACAGACCAGGTCTGCGTATGAGCAGAGGTATGAGTGGTTTACTCCTCCTTCTTGCTTCCCTCTTTCTGCATGTACTTGTTGTACTGGCTGTCCGTCTTCAGCAGCTTGTCCCACCAGGTGAAGGTGGAGGCGTAGTTCCCAACGAAATTCATGTGGTGGAAGTCATGGAAACGGGTGCCGGCGTAGAACGGGATCAGGTGGAGCGGGTTCAGAGGGATGTCATAACCGCTAAGAGGGAGGAAGAGAAGAAAATAAATTAAAGTCTGTCAGGTATTCATCCAAAGAAATTATAGATGTTGAGAGGATGAAAGAAAGTCTGACTTTTCTCAAAATAACTTTTTAGTTTACACTCTACCGAGTGTAACTTTTGGGAATTATAGATGTTCTATTGTATCTAAAGAATTATTTTATTTATGATAGAATATACTAACAATGATTATTTATAAGTTATTTAACAAATTAATTCAATTTAAGAAAAACAAAGATACTAACTTGGAGTGGTATTGTCATATCTGTTTTTTAGTATAAATGTGTAAAACATAAAAATAGCAAAATATAAATGTATTATAATAATAATATGCCTCATATGAAAAGAAAGGACTTCAGGCACCCCGTGATAATAACTTCTGGTGCTCTGTGGCCCTCTAGTGGTCGACCTCACAAGTTACTGACATGATGAGCAACGTGCAGTTTCTCATGTAACCATCGCCTCACTGTTTAAATATAATCAGTGATGTAACTATGAAATATTTATATCCTGCTCTCTTTTGAGTCATAGGCAATAAACAATCTATCGTAGCAGAGGATGGGAAGGAAAGGACATGTGGAAACTGTTATTGCGTCCTACCTGTGGACATCAATAGTCTCCAGCAGGCGGAAGGACACCCAGGCCCACAGGAAGAAGACGTGGTTGCAGAAAATCATGATGCCGATGAAGAAACCAGCGCCTAGGATGATGGTCTCAGCAGGGTGAGCGTATTCTGCCTGCATGCCAAATGGAGCCTGAGGGACAGCAGAGACACAGATAAAGTCATCTACATCCATATGTGTGGGTGGTCATTTCTGCTTTCTTCCTTTTACACGTGTTAGTTTTACTCACGGTGAACTCGTGGTGGACTTTGTGGATGTATTTGTAGATCCTGCGGTGATGCAGCAGGCGGTGCAGGAAGTAGTGCCAGGCATCTTCGACAACAGCACAGCCGAAGCACTGAGCCAGGACGTACGGCCTGGAGGAGAAGACAGGGAGCCATGGGTCAATGACGTTCTCTTTGTTTAACATGTAATATTGCAGATATATTGTACTTCCACTGACCAGCGTGGCATGGAGTCCCAGTCGTAAGGGATGTTGAAGAACTCGGTGAAGTAGTAAGTCCCACAGATCAAAGGCAGCTGGATGAAGAAATGGTTGAACAGCAGCATCTTGAAACATCTCCACTGTTTCTCCCAGGTCTCTGGTTTGTCCTACACAAACACACCAATGCACAGAGGGTTTATTAATGATGAATGTCAACCTAGATTTTTTTTAAAATAAAATCATAACAACACAAACCTGCTGGATCTTGTATTTCTGCATGAAGGGCATGAACTGAAAGAGGAAACCAGGGAGACAGAACAGGAAGTAGATGAACTCGTGGACAAAGAGCGACCCCCATGTGGCAATCTGGAATTTGGTGTAGTTGTCCAGCATGTAGCCCCAGGCATGTTTCAGGGAGGGCTGGAGGGGATTTTCTGGCAGCACTGCATCTACGTACTCCACCGCCAGGTAAGCAGAGCTCAGGATGTCTGTTGTGCCGTTAACCACCATGATGGAAGGTGTGGAGAGAAGACTGGAAAACAGGAACACACTGTAAATGCACAACTCTCAGACCTGACGTGAAGTCAGTACACCTCTAGGTGGACAGCTGATATTTTCCACAACGTTAGTCCATTGCAAGCTTGTCTTGAAATCACAATTTCAAATGTGTCCTGATGAAAACAACACCAACAAACAGATAACAGCACAGTACATTAAACATTGTAGCCGGGCTGCTTTATATCATCTGTAATGTACAAATATCTATTTTCACATTCAGAATTACGGTTAGGCGGGTATATACAGCATTACTAGCTGGAATTGAACAGTGTAAACAGTGTGGGCAAAGCAGTGTTGGATGACGTAATCTATATCACATTTGAAAAATGCAGGTTCTGAGCAAGACCTGAGTTTTTATCAGATAAATGCAGTGCAGTACAAAGTACAACAATCCCATCTGAAGGGTAGACGAGCAGAAATAAAAATAAAAAGTAGATCAACATGGAAAGTACGAATACTATCAAATCATACTTAATAAATGTAACACTCTACAACATAAGTTAAAAATATACACCACTAAAATTACATCAACTTCAACTATAAACTCACATCACAGTTTACAATGTGCACTAAACAACTCTACATATCTCTGTATAAGCTGCCATAATATTAACACAAGAGCAATGTGCAATAAATATTTTTTTTAAATATTATTTATGACTGACTCTTGTATCTTTGCACCACTACTATCATTATTAATCTATGAATGGGTGAATGTAGGTGGAGTCTTTGCACAGTGTGTGGCATATCTGACATTTTTTAGGAGTTGTGCAATGACCATAAATGCATTTTAATATTCTCCATTGGGTTATTATAACAAACTATCACGCTGCACATGTTTAGATTCCTTTAACGTGTGTTCCTGTTTTGTTTGTTTTTATATTGCTTTAAATAATAAAATAACTGTGCTACACTATATCTAATGCCACATGCATAAGGTTGCACCATTTACAAACGTAGTGCAGCAACTTCTATGCCTCGATTTGACTTTAAGACTCACAGCTACAACACTTTTACTTACAGTCCCAAAGACTTTTACAGCTGAAACATGTCACCTTTGCATGGACTGTGACACTATGTCATGATTATTAATAATGAACAGCTTGTTCGTTTCGGTGGACAAAACAGACCTAAACGTTCTTTCTTTACATTTCACAACCAATCATTCGCCTCTGATCTTCGCTTAAATACATAAACAACAGATTCACTTCAGCAAAATTCAGCTAAAAAACTCATTTGGAGCCAGAAACGGCGTTAAACTCACCTTTCCGCGGTACGCCCCGTCTACCTGAGCGTCAGGCGGCTGGCCGGGTGAAGTACAGTCATAACGAGCAATCTGATTGGCCGAGAGGAGAGGAGACTGACGTTGGTGTGCTTAGCGGCGTCGCTGATTGGTCCGAGGGATGGAGTGATGATAGTGAGACTGTAGGTTTCTACAGCAACAGCCAATCAGAGGCGAGCTGGGCTTTCATAACGTTCACGGTGTTGAACAGTGTTTGAGGGAGGAGATGGGGTGGTCGGAGATCTTCTGAGTCATACGTGTTGTCTTCCATCTTAAATTTACTTTAAAATAGATCGAAACGTCAAGGACAGCTGTGGAAATGTTGTAACAGGGCTGAGAGTCATTAATGATAACAAAATAATCAAATATTTATTAATTAAATTATTTTTTATATTCAGTTAGGAGCCACTGAAATTCTGTTATTTGTTCAATAAAAATAAAATGTCCTGTATAATTCATATCAGTCAATCAATGATGAATATCTGTGTTGTATTCTAGGACTTTTCATACATTTTATTGAAATTATAGAGTATGATTTTTTTAAACTTGTGCTAAAGTTTCTGTGGCCGAGATATACCAAGATATTTTTTTCTGATACCTTTAAATGTTAGTGTTAGTGTTAAAATCCTTAAAATAAAAGTACATTAGCAGTATCACACTTGATTCATGTGTAGAGGTACACAAGTATGATCTGCACAATGCCCTACATATTCTATTACTGTATGTGGGAGGAGGTTAATATCTGGTGTGACCACCATTTGCTTCATGCAGTGCAACACATCTCCTTCGCACAGAGTTGATGAGGTTGTGGAATCTTGGCCCACTTTCTCTTCAATAGATGTGCAAAGTTACTGCGTATTGGCAGGAGTGGAAACACACTATAGTTCACCTTCACCTTTTATTGGGACCAGCTCAAGGTTCACCGGTGCAAAAATGAATCATGCTGTTGGTAAAGGAGATGTGCTCACTAACATGAATTTAAGAAAACAAAACTAGGTCAAGAGGGACAGCTCTGTCCTGGACTGCCCTCTAGACTCTGTAGATTCATCGTCCAGCATGAACAACTCCTCTCACCTCCTGCATGGGACTGTGGAGGTCTTAAACAGCTCCTTCAGCAACAGACTAAAACTCCCACCACGTAAGAAGGAGCGCTACTACAAGGCCTTCTTTCCAACAGCTGTCAGACTCTTTAACACCAGCATGACTTCATAACTCTTTTAAGCTTGACTTTTTTCTGTATATTTCTTATTTATGAGTAATTTATTATCAACCACATGTATATAGAAGCTGTTGTGACAAGTAAATTTCCCCTGTGTGGAATCATTAAAGTCTATTTTATCTTAAATTATAAGTACCTAAAAATTATACTTATATACTGTATTCAGTCATGTGCCACCACCGCAGAAGAAGCCAGATATTTCTGAAATGTAAATACAGGTAGAATTGTGTGGACATTACTTTAAAAAAATACAAAATGGGAGTAAAGACTAAAGTAAAACAGGTATGAAACTGTTGCAACTTGACCATTTCTAGTCAAAGAAGTATCAGTGTTCAATACTTGACATGAATGGTGACATAAACTTAGTTTTCGATCTTTAAACATGTAAATATTATCACTGGTCCACAATCTACACATGCTATTCATACATCTATATGAAACTAAACTCCTATGTTTATGTTTACCTATTGAGAAAGCAAAGTGAAACTACAAGCAAATTCCTTCCTATCTGTGCAGATAACTGAGCAATAAAAGTGATTCTGATTCTGATATTAAACTGTAATAAATGACCTCCCCCCATTTGATTGTGAAAATATCACAGAGAGCATGATTCCATTTCAATGTTTTACTGATTTGGCAAAGTTTTAAAAACAGATTATATCATTTCACAGCTTTAAATACAAGAAGCATATTTATTAATGATAATATAAAACAAGTAATGAAACATTTTCAAAGTCATTAGCCTACATGACATTCCTCAATACACTGACAAGAAACAGCGATACCAGTTACTATAATAGCAATTTTCAATATAGGAGGAGAGGGAAGAAGAAAGAAAATCAAGAGTAGGTTTGGTCACTTTCCAGAAAGAGAGAACAGATTAGTAAAGTAGTAAAGAGAGACAGAAATAAGGAGACATATTAAAATTGGCACATTCATAGTACGTCAGGGTGTGCAGTAGTTAATAGGGTTGCTACACCAAGGGGGAGGCGGGTAGAAGAAGAAGAGGAGAGTTAGAGTTGGGGACCATGCAGTGAGTTCAGGCTGTTGTTGTCATTAGTGGTAACAACCACAGCAAAAAAATGGCTGCCAGGTGACAGTAAAGCACTGATACATCCAACTGTTTTTCAGCTCAAACAGCTTCTCCCTCTGTCTGTCACTGTTTTTTGGCAACATGAATGAGGCTTCTCCTTTACCAGAAGAGTTGTATTCCAGTAAAAGTCAGATTCTTTTTTAAAAGAAATGTACATTTTCTGCAGCTTCTTCTCCCCCTGGCTTTTCTGAATTCAAGCTGGCTAACCCATCTCCACCGATCTTTGCAGCCGGCTCTCAAATGTGTACAGAGGTGCAGAGTCCAGCTGAGCTCTGTCCAGTCGAGTAAGTACTCGAGACGTAACAAAGGAGAAGAAGAAGGGAGCAGGGGGGAGGATGTAATTTGACATTCAGGCACTCTTGAACAGCCACACTGCAACACTGTAAAAGGTCAGAGGTCAGACAGAGTGCGTTCATGCGTCGGACCAGGCATCACCACACAGAGACTCAGATGCACACAAACACACATGCTCACATGTGCAAGCAAAGGAGCACCTTTATATGCAAGCGCACACACACCGAACACACACATTCAGTCACACACTCAGACACTCGCACACACACACACACACACACTTTTCAGGATAAAAACGAAGGAGAAACAAAGATTTCAGTCCCAAATGGTCCTTCTCTGCCTCCCTCTCCCATCGATTAGATCAGTGGTCTCTCTCAAAAACTGGTTAATGTTCACTTTACTAATGTTAAAGTAACGTTGCAGTTATAGTAGCTTCATATCAGTAGCGTTTCAATGACACTGCTCAAACTGGTGTGTCCAGTCGCTGCGGCAGTCCTGCCTGGAGGGGGATTAAAACACAGGTTCAACTCCCCTCCATCTCCCTCTCCGTTTTGTTACAGCTCCCCCGTTCAGGTAAGTGCAAAAATCTTCATCATCATTCTCAACAACAACAATCTTGTCATTTTCTTCATCTTATCTTCGTCAGTGCCTGTGCTAATGCTGCGCAACATCGAAGCATTGGCATCGTAGACAGATCCAAGATCGGTATTCAGCAGGAGAATACATTCTGCTCCGAATCAATGGCAGGTGTCGAGCAGTCATAAGGGCTTGTCAATCACAGTCACACCTGTGGTTAAATAAAAATGATTATTACTCTATTCAAAAAGTTACAAAAACACACATTAAATACGTGTAAAACACAGAAACATACACACTAAATAATGTTCCCATGATCACTTATTGGTATACTACCATGTGACATCTTATGTAACAAAACATCTTTTCATCAGTCAATAAGATTACAAATGCTGACTACAGACGCAAGAGAATATGCACATGTATGTTCACATGCTGCCTACCTGCATAACTGCGTCCTGTGCTCATACAGGTTGGCAGTAGGGTCCACTTGTCTGAATTTGGGTTGTAAAACTCCACAGAAGCCAAATTGCAGCTGCCGTCATCTCCTCCCACCACATACAGTACGTTGTTTACAGCACACACACCTGAAGACACGCACGAATGAAGAGGATTAATGGACGTCTAACAGCGCAACATCTCACACCTGAGGATGGATGCTGGAGAGCTGCTGGTCCGCATTACCTGCATTACGTCGACACATGTTCATGTCAGCTACCTGCCGCCAGCTGTTAGTGGCCGGATCATAAACTTCACAACTCTTCCTCACCAATGGACCGTCATGACCCCCCACAGCATATAGTAAACCTTTTAGCACACCTACACCTGAGGAAGACGACATGACAGAGAAAAGCGTTTTACAGGATCCGGTCACCATTTCTCATCATTTTATCCAGGAAGCAGTACATTAGCAACACTCACCAGCTCCGCTGCGTCTCGTGCCCATCTCTGCGATGTAGCTCCATGTGTTGCTTTTAGGGTTGTACGCTTCTACTGTACTCAGACATTGTCTGGTAGCACCGTCATAACCTCCAACTGCATACAGGATACCTGAAAAACACACAAGAAATGCACATAGTTCAAAACTTAATATAGTTCTGGACAAAAGAATAGAAACATGTTAAAATGCAATATGATAGCCATGCAGGAAATTTTGTTTTTTTATTCTATTTTTTAAATTATATTTTTAATTTATTCTATTCCCCCTTTCTTCTTCCATTAAAGCACCTTCGTGGACTTCTTTTTGGGTATATAAATTAAGTTTTTTGTTTGACTAAGTGTCCTGTATTCTGTGTTGAGGGTCTACATGTAATCACTTTGTTAAAGCAACATTGTGTAACTTTTCTACCATAAAATAAATTATTAAAATAAAGAATTTTGATGTAACATTGACGTGTAATCAGGTGAATGGTGTCTCTCATTACCACTCTGTGCCCTGTACCTCTGTCCTTGCACACAATGTCACGCACAAAAAAAATGTTTTCTGCTTTATCTCTGATGTCCTACGGCTGCTGCGCATCAACTCTGTGATTTACAGCTTCCTGATGGAAACTAAACTAAACTACTGCAAACTATAGTTACCGTTAGCTAAAGTTAACTCAGTTTGTCAGCTGGACTGTGAGTTCAGAGCACCAGGCAAGTTTTTACTACAGGTGCTTTGGACCACCGGGAAGAGGAGGTTTTCAGGCCCTGAATGCAGAGGAATGCTGACAGGAAGCAGAGCTGGTGTCGTGCCAGAACCGGAGCTCAGTAAGCAGGCAATGTAACCGGGCTTAGCAGCCTCTATATTATGACATTATGACAGAGGCAAAAAGACTCAAGGAACAGCTTCAAGTCAGTTCCTGTCTCCTGTCTTTAAACATATAAGAAATTGCGGGACTATTGTTGAAGGGTTTCTGATCTAACACAGACTGTGAAACTGAACTGGGAACTGTATTCACCATTGACAACACCCACTCCTACACTGCTTCGTCTGGTACTCATGGGTAACACATGGAACCACTCGTCTGTCTTAGCATTGTATGCCTCGATTGTCGACAAACCTGTAAACAGACACAGAGCATGTATTAATAACACCACAAGCAATCACATATACATACAAAAGCCTGTAGGGATTCAGAGTCTTGGCCTCACTGATCATTTTAGCTGTACCTGTGCTGCCATCAAAGCCCCCAACAGCGTACAGGAGTCCGTTGAGCACAGCAGCCCCAAGTGTTGATCGGCGGTCTTGCATGCTGCTCACGCTCGTCCAACGGTCCATCATCGGGTCATAACAGTCGACCGTCCGCACACGCAAAGAACCGTTGAAACCGCCAACCGCATAGACACACCCGCTCACATATACCACACCTAAAGGCAACAACACAGGAAGTAGGTACGAGTAAACTCACACACAAACAACCTGGACTAGTGAGGCTGAATGCTGAAGAGCGGAAATGTGATGAAGTGGAGAGTGATGCTTATATGTGGTCATATATAGTGCGAGATAACAGTCAGAAACATGCCACCAAGGGGTGAGGTGAAAAAATGATGCTGACCCCAACCCAGATCACATTTAAATATGCACAAAAACAAACAGGAATGCATCAGAATATGTTGAAATATCCAAGATCTGAGGTTGAGGGTGTACACGTCTAACAGTCCCATAAAAAACACCCGTTACCACAATCTGTAGCTTCTAAACTGAATACACCCTTACAATTCAACAAGGCCGCTTCTCTTTTCAAACCCTGTCAAAAAAACAGCCTTCTTTTGACTGAGGACATAACCACTGTATTCTCTGCAGCCCTCAGTATCCTTCACTGTATTGTGTGCTACTGCTAATTTTGCAAAACAGCGTTCAGGTGAACCTCGTCAACTCATAAAATCTATCTGCTGTCACTGAAGGTTTCCTACCTGCTCTGCACCTCCTGGTCGGGAGCTCTGCCACCTGGTACCATCGCTGCTCCTCAAAGTCATAGCACTCAACACTGCGAATGGCCTTTGGAGCCTGACCTCCAACCACAACCATCACCTAAACAGAAGAGAAACCATAGTGCAATCAAGTATTGTTTTTTTCTTATTAATGAAAAGTGAGTCGTCATGATTTAGTGGAGGCCGCGTAAATACCTTAGGACAGCAGGCTGGCGTCCTCATACGTGTGCGTGCAGTTTTCATCAGAGCTCTCTGGTCAGCTGGCAGCAGGTGGTACTTCATGGCCTCAATCAGGTAGTCTTTACAGGCGCTGCTATTCTTAATCAGAGACTCCTCCTCCACCCTCTGACAAAACAAAGAAAAAGAAACTAATTAATTAGAATCACCACATGCAATAATGTCCATCCAATAACAGTTCAACTTGACACTGATCCTCTGAAGTAGCACTGCACTGGACTTCCATCACAAATAACACAATGACCTTTTCTAAAAAAAGTGAGGCACTGCACATTCACAACGTCGCTGATAACATCCTGTCGTGTTCGTTGGTTTTTTTCACGCGCTGTTTTGTTCGCAATGAAAGAACGTTCTTGTCATGATATCCTGCAAATGAAAAATTCACTACGTGGATGTCAAATTGACAAAAAGTCGAACTTTGCTCTGCTTGCTTGTACCTGGGTGTTTGAGCTCTATAGAAAGAACGACAGGAGGGTCGTTAAAGTTTGGATTTCTCAGACTTTGCATTACATCCCACAGTTCATCCTTTAAAATGACAATTTTACAATTTGCTCTCCTTTTATTTATTTCTTCATTCTTTAACTTCAATCTTCTCCTTAAATGATCTTTCTTTTTCACAATCAGTACTGGTGCATATTGTGATGCACAATCTGTGGGAGCCAAGCATTTCACACCAAACCATGTACCATTATATCTATGATAAATAAAAGAACTGTAGGGGAAAGACAACCAGGTTGGTAGTTTTTCTGTCATCAATTTTATCAGAACCTCAGTAAAAGTCTATACTTGCAAATATTGTCCTCTGTTGCCAAGGCCCACTATCCTGAGACAGAGAAAGTTACAATAATAAAGAAGTCCTTTTGTCAGTCTACCCTTGGAGAGTACTTGACTCAAAAATTTCGGCATTACTGTGAGAAAAGACATGATCGGATGTTTGTTTTTTTGACACTTTCATCCTTGTCTTAACAAGAATAAAAAGAAATTAGCTGGACAACAAATAAATCTGTAAACTGGATACGTAGCATGTTGCCTGGTTGTGTGCTTGAAAGCACTAACAGAGATAACTTATCCTTCCTGGGTATTGAAACAGGACTCACACTCAGACTCAGCAGTTCTTAAACAACAGTGATGGCTGTGTTGTGGTCAAAGCATGCAACACGAGCCTCTGGCACAAAGTGTTACTGACAACAAATGACCTTCAGCGTTCTGCAGCTTAAAACCTAAAATTCTCAGGAGCTGTTGCACTCTTATCTTAGCTGTTGCTTTTAAGGTTTGGGATGGGTTTTATACCAGTAGTTCAGTCAGAACTAATCACTGCATCCTGTAGAGATATCCGAGGGTTATTAGACCTGTCGCAGATCTTGTTTAGCTGAAGTTTAGAGGTCCAGTGTATTAACTTCAGGAGAATATTTATCAATATCACTAGTGTGTAGTAACCTGAAAATAAGAATAGTTGCATTTTTGTAACCTTAGAATGAGACTTTTATATCCACAGATGCTCCAGGTCCTCTTCCACAAAGTCTGCTATGTTGAACTGTTATGTTTCTACAGTAGCCCAGACACTGCCTCTAGATGAAGCCTTTCACGGCCACCACTGTTTCTACTACACACTTAGAGCGGGAGGGTTAGGTGAGGTGGTTGCAACTTTGCAACTTAAACCGCTAGTTGCCACTAAATGCTACACATGGTCATAAAAATGTATTTGCACCAGAAATCTTCAGACACACCCTAAACCTTTAACTTCTGGTGACATCAAACAGACTGATCAGATCATCTATCACCTGTTTCATTTCTGCCGTATATCCATATCACTCCCTGTGTTCTGCCACAGAAGCCACATGCCACATGAATTGAGGTAGCTTTTGTATTTATACAGAGGTTGTATGATGCAGTGCAACTGAAGTATTTTGACGTCCACCATGTTGAACCGCCATATTTTTACAGGAGCCCAGAACAGACAAACTACACAGGTTCTAGATGAAGCTTTTTCCATATTCCGTGACCATCCATCCATGTTTTGTTTTACCCAGCCTGGTCAAATACTAAAGCAAGAGGTATTCAGTTGGTAGCAATCAGCAGCTCCACCTCTAGATGGCAAGAACATACACACTGGTCCTTTAATAGTTAACTATCACCTGTGCAATAACTTCTGCTGCTTATCAGGGAGACTTAATGTGAATCACCGGTGAAACTAAATTCATTATCAATGTTGCATCGAGTCATCGGGCCACTGTCAAAGGTGACTCTCAACAATCATGCTTAATTATACAAGTATACAAGTATGAGCATGTTCCCTCGGGTGAGTCAAGTGTTGTGACATGTTTATCATGATTTACCTCAGCTATCACTGCCTCAAAAGGTCTATGCAATGAAGTACACAGAAAGCACAACAGAGGATCTAGTCCCCATGGTGGCTGAAGAAGTTCAACCTGCCAAAGACAACGATGGTGCACTTCTACATCTCCATCATTAAGTCCATATTCACCTCCTCCACCATCTGGTACGCTCCTGCCACTGCCAAGGACAAGGGCAGACTGCAGGGTATCCTTCAGCCTGCTTAGAAGGTGATTGGCTGCAATCCTTCATCTCTGCAGGACCTGGACTCATCCAGGACCCTGAGGCATGCAGGTAAGATTGTGGCTGATGCCTCCCACCAGGACAAAACATTTTGAGACTCTTCCCTTCCATCAGGACCAAAAACCTCAAACCACAAGAACAGTTTTTCCCCTCCTGACTCCGGCTGACGTCATCAACAAGGCCCAGAGCTAAGCCTTGTTCTAAACCAAGTGACAGAGCAACAGTCCCATACATAAACATACAGATGCTGACAGTCGTACCTGCACCAGGTATTCTCTGGAGAGAAGCGGCAGGCGGACATGTTCCATCAGGTGAGCCAAGTGTTCCTGCCGGACATCTTTATCATGGTTGACCCAAGCTATCACCGCCTCAAAGACCTACACAATGAAGGACACAGACACGCTTTAATCAATCACAGGTACAATGATTAGGTTTGTTCCACCTGAGCTTGGTGAGTGTGTTCATACCTTCTCCTCTGTGGGGATGGTGAGCTTGTCGCTGGCGATCAGGCTGGACACTTGCTCCATTCCCAAATTGAGGAACTCTTCACTCCCGACCACCTCGGTGAAATGTTGCTCTGTCATGAAGAAACTACTTTTACAAACTGCAGATGAATTTTAACAACTGTGTTTCGCAACATTTTCATTAATTAAACCTGCTCCCATTCTGTCTCATCCTCTGTCCCACATCCTCCAGCACACACACAAACCCAGCAGAGCATCACTCACACACACACACACACACAAAAATAGTTTGAGTTTTGCACACACACACCTGCGTAGCTGTTCGCCTGTGTGAGGAGCTGAGAGCAGGCGTGCAGGTCAGCAAAGGCTCGTATTCCCAGACAGTTGGATGGATGAAGCTGAGAGCTCAGGAACTCACAACAAGCTTTTTTCACCTCGTTCAGCTGGAGCAGGCCTGCTGCAGGCAGCAACGCCTGGAAAACACACACACAGAATGTCCCGCATTAAGTGGTGAAGGTTTTGGTAATGCACATGAATCAAACTAGGTTGGCTTGTTGTGTTAACATCAGGTTCACCCAAAATTACCCATTTGTCACTGCTACAGTTTCCAACAGTAAGAAACAAAGCTGCATCCCATGCACACACCTAAATATGTTTACCATGTGATCACCATTGATCAAGTGAAACAAACAGATAATTGAAATACACACTGCTTACTTGCACTGTCATATTCCCTAAATTGATGCCAGCAACATCAATGTGATCACCAGCACGTTTCAGATAATGTGAGTTTACCTGCACGTTATCCTCGGTGACCTGGATCTCCGCTGTGTAGATGTAGTCTACGAGCAGGCCCAGAGTCCAGCCGTCCATCTCTTTTATCCTCACTCGTTTCGCCCTGCTCTCTGCCATCTCACCTGTTGGTACACACGGGTTTGACATCCATTACTACTAAACAACAACGACATAAACACAGCATGCAAAGATCCTGCCAGATGTCCAGCTATGGGTGGAGTAATGTCCTCCTCACCTGTGAACATGGCGTGGAAGTATGGGCTCCCAGCAGCCAGAACCACTCTGTGAGCAGCGATCTCTACATCCTCCGCCACTATGGTCACGTCACACAACAAGCTCTGGCTGCATTTAAGACATTGAGACACGAAAGGTTAAAGTTTAAATTAGTGGCAGCGAGAAGGTTTAGGGATGAACGAAACAGCAAAGAACTGCATCACCTGCGCAGCTCGTTCATGACTTTGAACGCCTTCCTCATGTGCCGAGGGTTGAGAGTGACAGGACCTTGTCTCTCGACTCCATCTTCTTTGTCCAGAGCGTGTGGACAAAGTCTTGTGCACCTGAGAGGGACAGTGCCGATACATGTACATGAGGCAAACACACAAACATGCACACACATTAACAGAAAGAAATATTTAGATTGTTATGCTGCCTGTGACTAAGGGTGGACAGTGCTTTCACAAAACACAACAAGGTGACCTGATATATGAATATAGCTGTTGGTTATCCAGCTCTAAAGAAGGAACTGTAGCACATTTAGTTTAAAACACTTTGTGAACAGATTTAGAAGGTAAAACAGCATATTTTTTATTTCTCTCTATTGGTATCCAGCCATGCAGGTAGTTTTGGTTTTGTTTGTCCATTTTTTAGGACATTTGTTTGAAATTTCGGCCTCCACAGCAATAAAATTGAAATAAGTGGATTTTCTTCTCTTGCAGTGCTCACAGCATCACAACAACAAGAGGAACTATATGTCATAAAATATATAAGTATTAAATATGTAATTTGGGGTGAACCCACACTTAGGTGTTAACTGGATCTTTGTGCAATGTGCCCAAAACAACAATAGGCAGCCTTTTTTTCTTTAAAAGGGAAGGGACAAAGGGATATTTGTAACATCTGAACGGTTTATTAGTTGAGATTCAACAACTGCTTCACAAACATTTTTTAGTATCACACCACTGTGGTGAAGGTTTGGATCAGTTTAGGCAAAAGAAACATCTTGGTCATGTTGAATTGTCACATACACTCCATAGATAGTAAAAAAAAACATCTACGGACAAAGCGAAACATTTGAAATGTCTGTAGGCGGACTATCCAAATCAAGTACTACCTATTTATTGTTCCATTTACCTCTAGAGGTTTCTATCCAGGTGGATTTGTCTTCATCTTCTGAGGCTTTTGCTTTGTTTCCACTACAATGCAATACTTTTTACAGCAGACAATGGGTCATTGTGAAGAGAGACGTTGCTGTTGTGTGTTGACTGTTGTGTAAATACCATTTTTCAATGCTGTGAGCGCAAAAAGTGACATGGCAAATATTAGAAACCACCTCTCAATATAATACACTTCAGCAGCACCACTGGCCTGCAATATTTTTTTTATCTAAGCGTACCTAATAGACTGGCCACTGTTGATGCTCCACTTCTATCTTATGAGTTTATATGTAAACTTTTATTTCGCAGTTAGCATTAAGTAAAGACCCAACTCAACCAGAACTCATATGCTGGAATAATACTACCCTGCCCTTACTTTTATGTGTGAAAATTGTTTGAGGTAATCAACATTTAGGAATATGCACCAACTGAACTACATAAACTAAAAAATTTTTTCATCAGACGAGGATCACAACATGAGCCACAGTGGAGCTGAGAGGCAAGAAATTATTATTTACAATAAAAAAGACCCTGGTGTTTTCCTTCTAGGCCTCCCCTCTAGGGCAAGGGGTGTCAAACACATGACCAAGGGGGCCGGACAGTGTCCAATCCAGCAGTTATTCATTACTAAACATCCATGGCACTAAACGTAAAAAAGTAAAATACTGAATTGTTCAGTTCTGAAAAGACGTGACTGAACATTTTGTCTGTAAGTTGTAATGCACATGTAACGGCAGTGGACTGACTGAACGTGGAAAAACTGAGACATATTGTTGACAGGCTGTTCTGTAAATCAATGGTTCACTAATTGTAAAAGGGAAACCTTTGGAGGTATTGTTAGGCAAAATAATGTTACTGCTCCGGCTTATTTGAGCTCAAATTGGGTTGTATGAAGCCCCTAAGAGAAGTTTGACAGCCCTCTCTAGAGACTTACATCTCTCTGCATCACATTATAAACTTCTTGAAAAACTCCTAGTCGCTGGAAAGTGTATTCAGCAAAACTGGATCAAAACTTTTCCACCAAGTCTTGTAGGAAGATTTTAAACATCCTACTACATGAATGTTGACAAGCTGTGGTAAAGATGAAGTATTCCTGAAGGCTTGGACGCACTCTAAAGCGTCTGCTAAATGACTAAATGTAATGTAACATACCTGCACAGCTGAACTATTTGCTCCTAATGAAATCCTCATAGAAGATTTATTTATTTTAACATGATTACGTGACGTGGCTTTTTGTTGCTAATATGTGCCTGTGTTTTTAATTGAATTATTATTTATCATTGTCAGACTCTTCAACACCAGCATGACCTAATGTAGCACTGTTAAATTTAAATTTACTGTTATATAAAGACCTATATGTGCACGATACAAATGATCCAACATGCAGATCATATACTTGAAAAGGTGTATATATAACTTTTTGTTTTCCTTTTCCTATTTATGAGTATTTTATCATCCACTGTGTGTGTGTGAGCTATCTTATATCGTACATATCATTATTTTTCAGCCTTTTTATGTATTTTTTAGTGTTGTGTGAGCAGCCTGGCTGTTCTGAGTGGGGGGTTCTGATTTTGTGTATTTCTGTGTTTAAAAATAATAAAAAGTTTTTAAAAAAAATGAATTTAAAGTACCTCAGCATTGTGGATGTACTCAGTAGTTTCCACCACACAAGTGTCACATCTTAACATATAAATATACTGCTCAAAATCACGTGGTCCTTGTTTTCTGTCACAAACACACCCACACACACATGGCTAATATAGCGCTTAACACATACATATCACCATAAACACAGCACCTCAATAAATCATAACATTATAACCCCCCCCTATTCCTCCACCACCACCCTCCACCACCTCCACCTCCAAGTCTGCAGCGGGCAGGCTCGGTGTCAGTCCCCGGGTATCAGTGACCGGTCCCCCCGGTCAGTGAGCAGCCAACCCCGGCTGGCCGCTGTCTCTGTCAATGCGGCACCATCAGTCAAGCAGCCTCTGGGAAACGTCAACACACACACACGCAGGCACACGCTCACACACACACACTTACAGCGGATGACTGTCCATGATTCCGGTGTTTTTCAGAGGCTGAAAACTTGGCCCAGCGGCATGCACCATTCCATATCCACAATGTCGTCTTTAAAGGGTCTAAATCCGAGCGTGAATCACGGCGATCATCTGTCCAGAGGCGGGGAGACGGGCTGGCGGCAGCCCCATTAAATCAGCCCGTTTCATATAAATACACAGCCCCGACTGCGGTGACACTCAGTGCAAAACACGTTGCGATTCAACCCGGCTGTTGTACCCTGCGGACTGCTTCTTCTGTCGGCTCCCTCCCCAATCCCACCCCCCGCAAAAAAGACGCGCAGGAACGGAGCCAAGCGCAGCGTCAAAACGGGTTTGTTTGGACGTTCTCTCGTCTCCTCTTGTCTCCTGGGTGTATCTGGGTGCGAGAGGCAGGACGGACAAGGCTACCTGTTATTTTCCAATCGCTGATTAAAACGCACAAACAAGGACATGACTGCAAAGACGGTCCTCTGAGCAGCCAAGGCGTCCCACAAGAAAGCACTGTCTCCCTCTAGCTGTGGAAGACTGACCGGGGGACGAGCTGGACATGATAATAATACTAATATTCACAGTAAATATATATGTATTATTATTATTATTATTATTATTTTTTGCTATTTTAGGCAGTATCAATAAATGTATCAATAAAGAAACAAATAATGTAAAATAACACATACACATAGAAATAAGATTTTAAAAAAAGCCCAAAACACCAAAATATTTAGCTTTAATGTGTACTAAACATACACTGAACAATGATAGTACTGTGCATTAATAGTGGGTATTGTTATTTATAGGTCAGTAAGGCAATATATTGCACTTGGATGTTAAAATATACATAATTGTACATTCAATATTCATTTGCGCTCACAGGAAGAGACCTGTTATAATCCAGGATTAAGATAAATTTGACTTGCTGTCATATTTTTTTCCCGCACAGTCTTGATTCTGTATCTCCCATGTATGCATATCTCATGTGTAACCCCCAAAACACCAAGAAGCGTAACTGTTGCCATGGCGTTGGCCAATAAACATAATTATAACATAACATAATTAAGCTCTGATATATTTCACAATTTTGACTCGTTATCTCAAACTTTAATATCTCACAAAGTCGACACACAATTTTAATTTTGTATCTTATAACCCTCAGGACCCCAAGAGGAATAGTTGTTGCCAAGGCTATAACCAATGGGCTGCTAATAAACAATAATTATGACTTATTATCTCACAATTCTGATGACTTATCTCATAACTCATAACTCTTGGTAGCTTAAAACTAAGAAATATTTTCCAGTATCTCATGACTTTGACATCATATATTATCATTTTGGCTTCATATCTCATAATTCTTCTGGTAATTGAAGATACTCATGATTCTCATGATTTTTGCTGATCATTATCCTTAAACCATGACTCAGGATGTTCTAATTTAGACTCGTACATTTGTGTATAATGCATAGTATTTCACCTGTTTCTCTCTTTTCAGTAATAAATTTGCTTCTATGGGGTAAAAACTCAACAAGAGGATGCACAACAAGGGTTTACACAGCACAACTACATTATCTCAATCAAAAAATGTATAAAAAGAAGCAATGGGGAGTCCATTTGGAGTTCTGCAAATGCAATAATAAACCCATGGTTCCCCTGTTTTCTCGTGCCAAGACCACAGACCCGTGTTTTGTAGAAAAGCTTTGTCCCTGGAGCCCATCTGTGAAGATTTGTGTCTGGCTGTACTGTCAGTGGACGGGCGATAGCTGTGAAACTGGGGAGAACAAGTCTGTTATGGTGTGAAGACAGTGAATACATTAAAGACAGCAGGCTGTCAGGAGGCTCAGTCATGACTGATCTGATTTCATACGAACGTGACGAGGAATTAAAGCTGTCAGCAGATTATTTTTTCTGACTCATAATGACAAGAATATACTTTAATATTTAATGTAAATACACAGACATTTCTAGTTATCATCGCAGTGACTCAAACACGCATGGGCATGGTCGGTGGTTTAATACACCAGTGATTTAATATAAAGTTTGGGTATTTGTGAGAGACAGATTAAAATAAAGAATGGTCTTTAGTTTTAGTCCTAAACATTGGGAATTCTGTAAAAATACAGTTTACACTGTAAAAAACAAAAAAAGGATAGCTGTCGTTGGCAGAATTTTAATGTAATAATTAATGTACAATAATTAATGTAATAACCTGCAATGATATTACTGTTTGCTTTTATTTCCCAGTGCTTCCTTATATAAATGAATGAATTTTTATTCATTGAGGTTTTATTTTAAACTGTCTTCACTGTCTGAGTGCTGCTCCCCATGACTGATAAGCTCATCTTCATGCGTAAAATAGGTGGAGTTAAATACAACAGAAAAGGAAGACCTAAGATTGACCTTGTCTACAAAACATCAAAGTGTACAAACAGTGCATTAAAGGTCCAGAACAGATTCAAAATACTCAAATTTTATTTTTTTTACAGTAAAAAAAGTTCAAAAATATTTACATAAATCAAAATACTGAAAAAAGTTGAAATAAAACTATCAATGTCATGAAAACTGTTATTCGGTCACGTTACACTTCTGTCTTCCTGTACGTTTGATGAACGCAGGCATGTGTTTCCAGTTCTGGTGCGATCTCAAGCCAGCTGCAGCCAACTTGCAGAGTTCAACACTATAATGTGACTGCGACTCTTTGGTGTGTTAGTTTGGTTTTAAAGGGGCCGGAGGCAGACTGGCAGAGGCTTGCTCCAGAAAGGCCAGTGGTCCAGTTGGAGGGAGGTCTGAGGGTTTGCGGTGTTGAACGCTCACGTCTTCAAGAACTTGTTGCCAGTGGTGCAGTTTGGACAAGTGTTTCTGGACCAGTAATTCTTTCCTCTGCAGCTCATTACGTAACTCTGACACATCCTGAAGTGAGAAAAACAATGTACGTGAGAAGAGAGAAGGCACATTAACAAACAGAGAGAGATAAATAAGACGTAAACACTGACAGCGTGTCACAAAGTTTGGGATCTTCAAGAGATTGTTTTGTGCCTACACAGATAAGCTCATGAGCAGTGAAACTGGACGGGAGGTGGAGAGAGACACTTTAAAACTGTCCAAACAAGAGAGAATAGGAGTCGGCATAATAATTTACCTCTTTCACCACCTGCTCTGGTTTCTGCACAGATAACTGAAGCCTCTTCTGTAAGAAGAAGCACTCTGTCTGTCGAGCCACGTCCAAGAACTTTTGTATGCACTGGTCAACACCTGCAATCAATAAATAAAAAGGTATACATCGATACACAGATTACAATATGAGATGAACAGCAACTAAAAGAAATCAAAAGGCTTTACTCACCTGTTCGGATCTCCTCCTGGTCAGTTCCATTTACGTAGTCTTGGCTTACCAGAGATGCAAAACATGCCTGAAGAATAAACACAAAAGAGAGGTTTAAAATCCTGATTCTTTTTGAGTACAGGTGGTTTTGTAGCCCTCTAGTCCCTCACTGGATTAATACCAATGACAAGCAGTGACAGGCGCTAAACCAGGCTACAGAGGGAGTATTGAGAGTGGAGCATCACAGAGACGTGGCTGAACGAACTCTGGACAGCTGTCAACTTGTGAGAGCAGACAGAAGAGGACAGACAGGAAAGCAGGAAGAGAAAGGGGAAACAAGAATCTGTCTAGCCAAGTAATTGGGAAGAGAAACATATCCTGAGGGACAGCATGAACACAGGTTTCCCTGACATATGCCTCATAGTCTGGATCATGATAAAATGGTTAATTTTTCTGGGAAACACTGTTGAATGACACCAGCTTAGCCTAAACGGTCAAATTAATAGTCAAACTATTTTTGAACATACATGTATATTTTAAGTTGCAAAATCCTGCGTGGCTCAAGTATGCTGAACTCTGAACATTAATACTGTTTTTGACACTAATGTGCTGCTGTAACAGTCTTCACTCGCTCTTCTGAGAAAGATTTTGGACACCTCTGGGATTTGCTTCTCTAGGTGAGATTAGGATTGGGGTCAGGTGCTCTGTGCACGAGGGACAACGATGGCATCTCTATCTGCTGGAAATCCCAGTAGCCAAAAATGCTGCATTCAAGGGCAGCTTTCAGTTTTGTGCGCTGTGATCTGAAATTCAGTTGGAACAACTTGTCTATTTTAAATCTGAACACACTTGCACAGACTGTTACTACTGTTTAAAAGCTGATATGTTTTTTTCCCAGTTAGCTGCTTTGATCTGAGGAACCTGGATTTGTTGCTGCTGCTATGACTTACTGGGGCACTTGAATGGAACATCGCCATCCTTAATGTTTCATTAATAACACATGTTTTTCCTACTATGAAACATCAAATGTCTCCTGTGTTATTTTATTTCTTATTAAAATACATCTCATTGATAAATGTTTATAGGACTATAAACTAATTTAAGCTGCCTTAATGAAAACGTTGCCATGGAGATGGAGGCACACTGATCTGATCTGGTCTACTCTTACTATATTACCATTATTACTATAATATTATTACTATAAACTATTATTTTAATAAAATAAAGTATACAATATATCCTTGCTGCAGGACTAATTAAACTCGTAATGCAGAGCATCTTACAGGAAATCTAAGTTACAGCTGTGTTATTACAATGCTGTGTGAAAGTTAGACATTATGGTTTCGGTAATACTGTCAGCACAACAGAAGGGATGATCAGATTTATAATTTTCATGTCAGCTGTCAGTGTCAGATGGAGGCCGTGTTTCTCTGCCAGCTTAGCTTGGCTTGTCTTGGAGGTCTGTCTCAGGGAGTAGAGCTGAACCTAATGAGCTAGCAATTTAGCATGAGCTAATTCACGTTAGCGTCTACAGACCAGAGTTTATTTTTAGATGATTCACTCAACAAAGACGTGGTGAACAAAGAAAGGTTTCCAAAGCCTTGTGGCGTGAGACTGTCGTATCTTAGCAACACTTTAGCTCTACGTCTAGCGTTGCTAAACTCAGTTAGCACGCACGGCTAACGGACGCTAACACGTTAGCCTCTTACCTCGAAGGAAGCCTCCAGTTCATCCACCAGCGTGTTGGTCCCTTGGGGTCTGGTAGCGGTACCGGGGAAGCCAGGCTGGCCCGGTCCACCGGGACCGCCGACGGGATGAGCACCAGACGGCTGCTGACCGGAAAACATCCCGCTCATGGACGAGGCCATCTTTATCTGAATGCACAGAGCTAACGCTGCTAACAGCTTTAGTGTTTACTTCCGCTGGATGTCACACTGTAAAGTTCCGACGGTGAGCTGGCGTTATTAATTTCCGCTTTCAATTGACGTTATTTTATTGAAAACCATTGCGTTTAATATCTCGAGTAAACGCTGTAAACCTCCAGGAATAATCAGCACAATCGGTAACAAAAGATGTTTGCTTGTCACACATGAACAAAGCATTATGAGCAGACAGCCATTTTCTTTTTCTCTTGTTGAAGCTACAGTCAGTTATTCAGTTCCAGTGGACCAACATGCTTTTAATGAATACATCTATTTCAATCAGAACAGACAAGTGAATGAAGTAAAGATCATTGTTTATTATATAACTCTCTGACCCAATTTAAATACAATTTTGTTTACTTCATTTTTTCTATATTGTGACATGTCACAACATTAGCAAACAGTGTTGATCACAGAGCTGTATATTAAAAAAAGTACACAACATTTAGACTTTGTAAACATTTATTTCAGTATTTCTATGCCTTCTCCTATACTCATACAAAACAATGAGTTCTCCAGTTCCATTTATTTCATTTGTTTCATTCATTTGTCTGTCAGTGTGTGTGTGTATATATATATATATATATATATATATATATATATACACACACACACACACACACACACACACACACACACACATATATATATATATATATATATATATATATATATATATATATATATATATATATACATACACATATATATATATATATATATATTATACATATTATGTATAAAACATTTCACAAGTTACAAAACAGACACAGATAAGTAGTGTACAGTATAAAACAGCAAAAATAGGACACATTCATGTAGACTATTTAGACTTTGTAAACATTTATTTCAGTATTTCTATGCCTGTATATATATATATAAATAAATAAATAAACATACATATTATGTATAAAAAACATTTCACAAAATTCAATTTGATAATTCTGCTATAAATCAGACACATACAGTATAAAACACCAAAAATAAGACACATAAATATACTATAGGACTTCTCCTATAGTCATACAAAACAATGACTTCTCCAGTTCCATTTATTTCAGTATGTCTGTTGGTGTGTGTATGAAAACATACATATTATGTATAAAAAACATTTCACAGATTCAGATATTTCAATTTGCTAATTCAGCTATAAATCAGACACAGTGAAGTAGTGTACAGTATAAAACAGCAAAAATAAGACACTTTCATGTACAACAGGACTTCTCATACAGGCATACAAAACATTTAGTCAGTGAGTTCTTCAGGTCTGAACATGAAACACTGGAAACAAATAGTCTCCCACATGTTTTGGAAATACAAACCTCTGTGCCTGCATCTTAGAGGTTTTGCCAAACATTGCAAAGGTCTCTCACTCGTGTTGGCTCTTCTCGTGGACTGTAAAATAACCACTATGTGTGAAAGGTGCCATGATTTCCGTATGGCCTCTCATGTGTGTGTTGCTGTATGTTTTTTCAGATGTGTCAGACATTTGAATCTTTTCTCACACATGTTGCAGCCGTACGGCAACACACCTGTGTGGCTTTTCTGATGGCTTCTCAAATCTGACAGGCAAACTAATCCTTTCCCACAGATGTTGCAAAGGTACGGCCTCTCATCAGTGTGAGCGCGTTTAATGTGGACATTCATGGTACTTCTCTGTGCAAAAGATCTCTTACATGTTTTGCAGGTATACGGCTTCTCACCTGTGTGGGTTCTTTCATGGTCTCTCAATGTGCCACTGAGAGAAAAACTTTTCCCACAGGTTTTGCAAAGGTATGGCTTCTCACCTGTGTGAATTCTCTTATGTACTTTGAATGATATAATGTTAATGAATCTCTTCCCACAGGTGTCACAAATGTACAGGTTCTTATCCGTGTGGATGCGTCTGTGTACTGCCAAGTGAGCTGTCTCTCTGAAACCTTTCCCACATGTTTTGCAAATAAGCGGCTTCTCACCTGTGTGAATTCTCTCATGCTCTTTTAATTTGTAACTTCTACTAAATGTTTTCCCGCAGGTGCTGCAAAGGTACCGCTTTTCAACACTGTGTGCTCTCATGTGTCTCAGAAGATATGGCATACGCTTAAAATCCTTTCCACAAGTGTTACATTTAAAAGGCGGTTTGCAAATATTACTGTCAGCCCCTGACAAGTTAGGGTTGCAGACAATGTTACTGTGACTTTTGTTTTCATATTGTTGGTTGTTTTGTTCTGACTCTACATCTCTAGTAGAGTCTTCATGCTTGTATCCTTTCTGATCTTGGCTCTCAGCTGCATAAAAGTTGTTCAACAGCAGCTGGTGGTCACTTTCAGGCTCTGGTTCATCGTGGTCCTTTTCCTCATCAGTAGGAGTCACCACAATGGCATTAACCTCCACCTTCAGCTGAAGCTCCTCTCCCTCCTGACTGGTGCAGAGTTCCTCCTGTTCCTCTTTAATCTGTACAGGCTCTGGCTCCTCTTGGTCCAGACTGGAGCTCCTCTCCTGGTTACAGAGCTGCTGGTCAGTGAGAACCTCCTCCTCTTCCTCCTCACAGACATGATGCTGTTGGAGATCTGGAGGGACAGAGAACAAGAGGAATATGATACTACTGTGATGGAGAAGAGGAAATGCAGACATGCGAGTAAATTAGTAGCAGTAACGTTACTGATGAATCCAACACCTGTGATTATAAATGAGTGACTAGTAAAGGTTTTACACACCTATCCTGTGTAACTTTATTTCAGTTTTCGAAACGACAGCCAGCAGTTTGCGCTGACGATAGATCTCTTCTTCGTACACGACGATATTTTTTTTTTAAAACTGAAGACATTGTTGCTGAATCCCAAATTAAATAATTAACTGTGTCACTGCTACAATACCGTCTTCCACTTCATTCAATATGAATCTCTTCCCACAGGTGTTACAAATGCACGGCTTCTTATCTGTGTGGATGCGTCTGTGTACTGTCAAGTGAGAAGCCTGTGTGAAAGCTTTCCCACATGTTTTGCAACTATACGGCTTCTCACCTGTGTGAAGTCTCTGATGCTGTTTTAATTTGTCATTTCTATTAAACGTTTTCCCGCAGATGCTGCAAAGGTACGGCTTTTCAACACTGTGCACTCTCATGTGTCTCAGAAGGTCTGACTTCTGCTTAAAATCCTTTCCACAAGTGTTACATTTAAAAGGCGGTTTGCATATATTACTGTCAGCCCCTGACAAGTTAGGGTTGCAGACAATGTTACTGTGACTTTTGTTTTCATATTGTTGGTTGTTTTGTTCTGACTCTACATCACTAGTAGAGTCTTCATGCTTGTATCCTTTCTGACCTTGGCTCTCAGCTGAATAAAAGTTCTTCAACAGCAGCTGGTGGTCACTTTCAGGCTCTGGTTTATCATGGTCCTTTTCCTCATCAGTAGGAGTCACCATACAGGTAGCAGCATCCACCTTCAGCTGAAGCTCCTCTCCCTCCTGACTGGTGCAGAGTTCCTTCTGTTCCTCTTTAATCTGTACAGGCTCTGGGTCCTCTTGGTCCAGACTGGAGCTCCTCTCCTGGTTACAGAGCTGCTGGTCAGTGAGAATCTCCTCCTCTTCCTCCTCACAGACATGTTGCTGTTGGAGATCTGGAGGGACAGAGAACAAAAGGAATATGATACTACTGTGATGGAGAAGAGGAAATGCAGACATGCGAGTAAATTAGTAGCAGTAACGTTACTGATGAATCTAACACCTGTGATTATAAATGATTAACTAGTAAAGGTTTTACACACCTATCCTGTGTAACTTTATTTCAGGTTTCCAAACGACAGCCAGCAGTTTGCGCTGACGATAGATCTCTTCTTCATACTCGACGATAGTTTTTTGAAACACTCCAAATATTTCTTCAGCAGCAGCAGTTAGTCGCTCGTTGACAAACTCTCTCAAACACTCAACTGAAGACATTGTTGCTTAATCCCAAATGAAATCATTAACTGTGTCACCGCTACAATACCGTCTTCCACTTCATTCAATAGCGTTACGCGATCAGAGCTAACGCTGCTAACGGCTGTTATTGTTCGTTTACTTCCGCTGGATGTCACGCTGTAAAGTTCCGATGGTGAATGTGCTGAAGTTTTACAGTTCCGCTTTCAGTTGATGGGATTTTGTTGAAAACTGCTGCGTTTAATATCACGAGTAAACGTTGAAACTTTCAGGAATAATCAGCACAATCGGTAACAAAAGATGTTTGCTTATCACACATGAACAAAGCATTATGACCAGACAGCCATTTTCTTTTTTTCTTGTCGAAGCTACAGTCAGTTATTCAGTTCCAGTGGACCAACAAGCTTTTAATGAATACGTCTATTTCAATCAGAAGAGACAAGTGAATGAAGTAAAGATCATTATTCATTATATAACTCTCTGACCCAATTTGAATACAATTTTGTTTAGTCTATTCTTTCTATATTGTGACATGTCAGAACTTTAGCAAACTGTGTTGATCACAGAGCTGTATATTAGCAGTGCTCCAAAAAGTACACAACATTTAGACTTTGTAAACATTTATTTCAGTATTTCTATGCCTGTGTATATATAAATAAATAATCATACATATTATGTATAAAAAACATTTCACAAATTCAATTTGCTAATTCAGCTATAAATCAGACACGTACAGTATAAAACAGCAAAAATAAGACACATAAATATACTATAGGACTTCTCCTATAGTCATGCAAAACAATGACTTCTCCAGTTCCATTTATTTCAGTATGTCTGTTGGTGTGTGTATAAAAACATACATATTATGTATAAAAAACATTTCACAAATTCAGATCATTCAATTTGCTAATTCAGCTATAAATCAGACACAGTGAAGTAGTGTAGAGTATAAAACAGCAAAAATAAGACACTTTCATGTACAACAGGACTTCTCATACAGGCATACAAAACATTTAGTCAGTGAGTTCTTCAGGTCTGAACATGAACCACTGGAAACGAATAGTCTCCCACGTTTTGGAAATACAAACCTCTGTGCCTGCATCTTAGAGGTTTTGCCAAACATTGCAAAGGTCTCTCACTAGCGTTGGCTCTTCTCGTGGACTGTAAAATAACCACTATGTGTGAAAGGTGCCATGATTTCTGAGTTAACAGCTATTGACCTGTATGTATATTCATGTGCTTTTTGAAGTCAGATATGGCGCAGGATGTTTTCTTACACATGTTGCAGCGTATGGCCTCTCATGTGTGTGTTGCTGTATGTCTTTTCAGTTGTGTCAGACATTTGAATCTTTTCTCACACATGTTGCAGCCGTGCGGCAACACACCTGCGTGGCTTTTCTGATGGCTTCTCAAATCTGACAGGCAAACTAATCCTTTCCCACAGATCTTGCAAAGGTACGGCCTCTCATTAGTGTGAGCACGTTTAATGTGGAGTTTCAAGCAATTTCCCCTTGCAAAAGATTTCTCACATGTTTTGCAAGTATACGGCTTCTCACCTGTGTGGGTTCTTTCATGGACTTTCAATTTAAAACTGAGAGAAAAACTTTTCCCACAGGTTTTACAAAGGTATGGCTTCTCACCTGTGTGAATTATCTTATGTACTCTGAATGACGTAAGGTGAATGAATCTCTTCCCACAGGTGTTACAAATGTACGGGTCCTTAGCTGTGTGGATGCGTCTGTGTATTGCCAAGTAATCTCTCTCTTTGAAAGCTTTCCCACATGTTTTGCAACTATACGGCTTCTCATCTGTGTGAATTCTCTCATGCCGTTTTAATTTGTCATTTCTAATAAACGTTTTCCCGCAGATGCTGCAAAGGTACAGCTTTTCAACACTGTGTACTCCTACGTGTCTCAGAAGGTCTGACTTCTGCTTAAAATCCTTTCCACAAGTGTTACATTTAAAAGGCGGTTTGCGAATATTACTGTCAGCCCCTGACAAGTTAGGGTTGCAGACAATGTTACTGTGACTTTTGTTTTCATATTGTTGGTTGTTTTGTTCTGACTGTACATCACTAGTAGAGTCTCCATGCTCGTATTCTTTCTGATCTTGGCTCTCAGCTGCATAAAAGTTGTTCAACAGCAGCTGGTGGTCACTTTCAGGCTCTGGGTCATCGTGGTCCCTTTCCTCATCAGTAGGAGTCACCACAAAGGTATTCACCTCCACCTTCAGCTGAACCTCCTCTCCCTCCTGACTGGTGCAGAGTTCCTCCTGTTCCTCTTTAATCTGTACAGGTTCTGGGTCCTCTTGGTCCAGACTGGAGCTCCTCTCCTGGTTACAGAGCTGCTGGTCAGTGAGAACCTCCTCCTCTTCCTTCTCACAGACATGTTGCTGTTGGAGATCTGGAGGGACAGAGAACAAAAGGAATATGATACTACTGTGATGGAGAAGAGGAAATGCAGACACGCGAGTAAATTAGTAGCAGTAACGTTACTGATGAATCTAACACCTGTGATTATAAATGATTAACTAGTAAAGGTTTTACACACCTATCCTGTGTAACTTTATTTCAGGTTTCCAAACGACAGCCAGCAGTTTGCGCTGACGATAGATCTCTTCTTCGTACTCGGCGATATTTTTTTTGAAAAACTCCAAATATTTCTTCAGCAGCAGCAGCAAGTCGCTCATTGACAAACTCTCTCAAACACTCAACTGAAAACATTGTTGCTGAATCCCAAATTAAATAATTAACTGTGTCACCGCTACAATACCGTCTTCCACTTCATTCAATATGAATCTCTTCCCACAGGTGTTACAAATGTACAGGTTCTTATCTGTGTGGATGCGTCTGTGTACTGTCAAATTATATCCCTGTGTGAAAGCTTTCCCACATGTTTTCCAAATAAACGGCTTCTCACCTGTGTGACGTCTCTCATGCCGTTTTAATTTGCGATTTCTATTAAACGTTTTCCCGCAGATGCTGCAAAGGTACGGCTTTTCAACACTGTGCACTCTCATGTGTCTCAGAAGATATGACATATACGCATGATCCTTTCCACAAGTGTTACATTTAAAAGGCAGTTTGCGAATATTACTGTTAGCCCCTGACAAGTTAGGGTTGCAGACAATGTTACTGTGACTTTTGTTTTCATATTGTCGGTTGTTTTGTTCTGACTCTACATCTCTAGTAGAGTCTTCATGCTTGTATCCTTTTTGATCTTGGCTCTCAGCTGAATAAAAGTTCTTCAACAGCAGCTGGTGGTCACTTTCAGGCTCTGGTTTAACATGGTCCTTTTCTTCATCAGTAGGAGTCACCATACAGGTAGCAGCATCCACCTTCAGCTGAAGCTCCTCTCCCTCCTGACTGGTGCAGAGTTCCTTCTGTTCCTCTTTAATCTGTACAGGCTCTGGGTCCTCTTGGTCCAGACTGGAGCTCCTCTCCTGGTTACAGAGCTGCTGGTCAGTGAGAATCTCCTCCTCTTCCTCCTCACAGACATGTTGCTGTTGGAGATCTGGAGGGACAGAGAACAAAAGGAATATGATACTACTGTGATGGAGAAGAGGAAATGCAGACATGCGAGTAAATTAGTAGCAGTAACGTTACTGATGAATCTAACACCTGTGATTATAAATGAGTGACTAGTAAAGGTTTTACACACCTATCCTGTGTAACTTTATTTCAGGTTTCCAAACGATATCCAGCAGTTTGCGCTGACGATAGATCTCTTCTTCGTACTCGACGATAGTTTTTTGAAACACTCCAAATATTTCTTCAGCAGCAGCAGTTAGTCGCTCGTTGACAAACTCTCTCAAACACTCAACTGAAGACATTGTTGCTGAATCCCAAATGAAATAATTAACTGTGTCACCGCTACAATACTGTCTTCCACTTCATTCAATAACGTTACGCGCTCAGAGCTAACGCTGCTAACGGCTGTTATTGTTCGTTTACTTCCGCTGGATGTCACACTGTAAAGTTCCGATGGTGAATGTGCTTAAGTTATTAGAGTTCCGCTTTCAGTTGGTGGGATTTTGTTGAAAACTGCTGCGTTTAATATCACGAGTAAACGTTGAAACTTTCAGGAATAATCAGCACAATCTGTAATAAAATGTGTTTGCTTATCACACATGAACAAAGCATTATGACCAGACAGCCATTTTCTTTTTTTCTTGTTGAAGCTACAGTCAGTTATTCAGTTCCAGTGGACCAACATGCTTTTAATGAATACATCTATTTCAATCAGAAGAGACAAGTGAATGAAGTAAAGATCATTGTTCGTTATATAACTCTCTGATCCAATTTGAATACAATTTTGTTTAGTCTATTCTTTCTATATTGTGACATGTCAGAACTTTAGCAAACTGTGTTGATCACAGAGCTGTATATTAGCAGTGCTCCAAAAAGTACACATTTAGACTTTGTAAACATTTATTTCAGTATGTCTATGTCTGTATATATATATAAATAAACATACATATTATGTATAAAAAACAACATTTCACAAAATTCAATTTGCTAATTCAGCTATAAATCAGACACGTACAGTATAAAACAGCAAAAATAAGACACATAAATATACTATAGGACTTCTCCTATAGTCATACAAAACAATGACTTCTATAGTTCCATTTATTTCAGTATGTCTGTTGGTGTGTGTATAAAAACATACATATTATGTATAAAAAACATTTCACAAATTCAGATAATTCAATTTGCTAATTCAGCTATAAATCAGACACAGTGAAGTAGTGTACAGTATAAAACAGCAAAAATAAGACACTTTCATGTACAACAGGACTTCTCATACAGGCATACAAAACATTTAGTCAGTGAGTTCTTCAGGTCTGAACATGAACCACTGGAAACGAATAGTCTCCCACATGTTTTGGAAATACAAACCTCCGTGCCTGCATCTTAGAGGTTTTGCCAAACATTGCAAAGGTCTCTCACTAGCGTTGGCTCTTCTCGTGGACTGTAAAATAACCACTATGTGTGAAAGGTGCCATGATTTCTGAGTTAACAGCTATTGACCTGTATGTATATTCATGTGCTTTTTGAAGTCAGATATGGCGCAGGATGTTTTCTTACACATGTTGCAGCGTATGGCCTCTCATGTGTGTGTTGCTGTATGTCTTTTCAGATGTGTCAGACATTTGAATCTTTTCTCACACATGTTGCAGCCGTGCGGCAACACACCTGCGTGGCTTTTCTGATGGCCTCTCAAATCTGACAGGCAAACTAATCCTTTCCCACAGATCTTGCAAAGGTACGGCCTCTCATTAGTGTGAGCACGTCTAATGTGGATATTCATGGTATCTCTCCTTGCAAAAGATCTCTCACATGTTTTGCAAGTATACGGCTTCTCACCTGTGTGGGTTCTTTCATGGTCTTTCAATGTGCCACTGAGAGAAAAACTTTTCCCACAGGTTTTACAAAGGTATGGCTTCTCACCTGTGTGAATTCTCTTATGTACTTTGAATGATATAATGTTAATGAATCTCTTCCCACAGGTGTTACAAATGTACAGGTTCTTATCTGTGTGGATGCGTCTGTGTACTGTCAAGTGAGAATCCTGTGTGAAAGCTTTCCCACATGTTGTGCAACTATACGGCTTCTCACCTGTGTGAAGTCTCTCATGCCGTTTTAATTTGTCATTTCTAATAAAAGTTTTCCCGCAGATGCTGCAAAGGTACGGCTTTTCAACACTGTGCACTCTCATGTGTCTCAGAAAGTCTGACTTACGCCTATATTCCTTTCCACAAGTGTTACATTTAAAAGACGGTTTGCGAATATTACTGTCAGCCCCTGACAAGTTAAGGTTGCAGACAATGTTACTGTGACTTTTGTTTTCATATTGTTGGTTGTTTTGTTCTGACTGTACATCACTAGTAGAGTCTTCATGCTCGTATCCTTTCTGATCTTGGCTCTCAGCTGAATAAAAGTTGTTCAACGGCAGCTGGTGGTCACTTTCAGGCTCTGGTTCATTGTGGTCCCTTTCCTCATCAGTAGGAGTCACCATACAGGTAGCAGCATCCACCTTCAGCTGAAGCTCCTCTCCCTCCTGACTGGTGCAGAGTTCCTTCTGTTCCTCTTTAATCTGTACAGGCTCTGGGTCCTCTTGGTCCAGACTGGAGCTCCTCTCCTGGTTACAGAGCTGCTGGTCAGTGAGAACCTCCTCCTCTTCCTCCTTGCAGACATGTTGCTGTTGGAGATCTGGAGGGACAGAGAACAAAAGGAATATGATACTACTGTGATGGAGAAGAGGAAATGCAGACATGCGAGTAAATTAGTAGCAGTAACGTTACTGATGAATCTAACACCTGTGATTATAAATGATTAACTAGTAAAGGTTTTACACACCTATCCTGTGTAACTTTATTTCAGGTTTCCAAACGACAGCCAGCAGTTTGCGCTGACAATAGATCTCTTCTTCATACTCGACGATAGTTTTTTGAAACACTCCAAATATTTCTTCAGCAGCAGCAGTTAGTCGCTCGTTGACAAACTCTCTCAAACACTCAACTGAAGACATTGTTGCTGAATCCCAAATTAAATAATTAACTGTGTCACCGCTACAATACTGTCTTCCACTTCATTCAATATGAATCTCTTCCCACAGGTGTTACAAATGCATGGCTTCTTATCTGTGTGGATGCATCTGTGTACTGTCAAGTTATATCCCTGTGTGAAAGCTTTCCCACATGTTTTGCAAATAAATGGCTTCTCACCTGTGTGACGTCTCTGATGCTGTTTTAATTTGTCATTTCTACTAAACGTTTTCCCACAGATGTTGCAAAGGTACGGCTTCTCAACACTGTGCACTCTCATGTGTCTCAGAAGGTCTGGTTTATACGTATAATCCTTTCCACAAGTGTTACATTTAAAAGGCGGTTTGTGAATATTACTGTCAGCCCCTGACAAGTTAGGGTTGCAGACAATGTTACTGTGACTTTTGTTTTCATATTGTTGGTTGTTTTGTTCTGACTCTACATCTCTAGTAGAGTCTTCATGCTTGTATCCTTTTTGATCTTGGCTCTCAGCTGAATAAAAGTTCTTCAACAGCAGCTGGTGGTCACTTTCAGGCTCTGGTTTATCATGGTCCTTTTCTTCATCAGTAGGAGTCACCATACAGGTAGCAGCATCCACCTTCAGCTGAAGCTCCTCTCCCTCCTGACTGGTGCAGAGTTCCTTCTGTTCCTCTTTAATCTGTACAGGCTCTGGGTCCTCTTGGTCCAGACTGGAGCTCCTCTCCTGGTTACAGAGCTGCTGGTCAGTGAGAACCTCCTCCTCTTCCTCCTCACAGACATGTTGCTGTTGGAGATCTGGAGGGACAGAGAACAAAAGGAATATGATACTACTGTGATGGAGAAGAGGAAATGCAGACATGCGAGTAAATTAGTAGCAATAACGTTACTGATGAATCTAACACCCGTGATTATAAATGATTAACTAGTAAAGGTTTTACACACCTATCCTGTGTAACTTTATTTCAGGTTTCCAAACGACAGCCAGCAGTTTGCGCTGACGATAGATCTCTTCTTCGTACTCGACGATAGTTTTTTGAAACACTCCAAATATTTCTTCAGCAGCAGCAGTTAGTCGCTCGTTGACAAACTCTCTCAAACACTCAACTGAAGACATTGTTGCTGAATCCCAAATGAAATCATTAACTGTGTCACCGCTACAATACCGTCTTCCACTTCATTCAATAACGTTACGCGCTCAGAGCTAACGCTGCTAACGGCTGTTATTGTTCGTTTACTTCCGCTGGATGTCACGCTGTAAAGTTCCGATGGTGAATGTGCTGAAGTTTTACAGTTCCGCTTTCAGTTGATGGTATTTTGTTGAAAACTGCTGCGTTTAATATCACGAGTAAACGTTGAAACTTTCAGGAATAATCAGCACAATCTGTAACAAAAGATGTTTGCTTATCACACATGAACAAAGCATTATGAGCAGACAGCCATTTTCTTTTTCTCTTGTTGAAGCTACAGTCAGTTATTCAGTTCCAGTGGACCAACATGCTTTTAATGAATACATCTATTTCAATCAAAGAGACAAGTGAATGAAGTAAAGATCATTGTTTATTATATAACTCTCTGACCCAATTTGAATACAATTTTGTTTAGTCTATTCTTTCTATATTGTGACATGTCAGAACTTTAGCAAACCGTGTTGATCACAGAGTTGTATATTAGCAGTGCTCCAAAAAGTACACAACATTTAGACTTTGTAAACATTTATTTCAGTATTTCTATGTCTGTGTATATATAAATAAATAATCATACATATTATGTATAAAAAACATTTCACAAAATTCAATTTGCTAATTCAGCTATAAATCAGACACGTAAAGTATAAAACAGCAAAAATAAAACACATAAATATACTATAGGACTTCTCCTGTAGTCATACAAAACAATGAGTTCTCCAGTTCCATTTATTTCAGTATGTCTGTTGGTGTGTGTATGAAAACATACATACTATGTATAAAAAAAACATTTCACAAATTCAGATAATTCAATTTGCTAATCCAGCTATAAATCAGACACAGTGAAGTAGTGTAGAGTATAAAACAGCAAAAATAAGACACTTTCGTGTACAACAGGACTTCTCATACAGGCATACAAAACATTTAGTCAGTGAGTTCTTCAGGTTTGAACATGAACCACTGGAAACGAATAGTCTCCCACGTTTTGCAAATACAAACCTCCGTGCCTGCATCTTAGAAGTTTTGCCAAACATTGCAAAGGTCTCTCACTCGTGTTGGCTCTTCTCGTGGACTGTAAAATAACCACTATGTGTGAAAGGTGCCATGATTTCTGAGTTAACAGCTATTGACCTGTATGTATATTCATGTGCTTTTTGAAGTCAGATATGGCGCAGAATGTTTTCTTAGACATGTTGCAGCGTATGGCCTCTCATGTGTGTGTTGCTGTATGTCTTTTCAGATGTGTCAGACATTTGAATCTTTTCTCACACATGTTGCAGCCGTGCGGCAACACACCTGCGTGGCTTCTCTGATGGCTTCTCAAATCTGTCACGCAAACTAATCCTTTCCCACAGATGTTGCAAAGGTACGGCCTCTCATTAGTGTGAGCGCGTCTAATGTGGATATTCATGGTATTTCTCCTTGCAAAAGATCTCTCACATGTTTTGCAAGTATACGGCTTCTCACCTGTGTGGGTTCTTTCATGGTCTTTCAATGTGCCACTGAGAGAAAAACTTTTCCCACAGGTTTTGCAAAGGTATGGCTTCTCACCTGTGTGAATTCTCTTATGTACTTTGAATGATATAATGTTAATGAATCTCTTCCCACAGGTGTTACAAATGTACAGGTTCTTATCTGTGTGGATGCGTCTGTGTACTGTCAAGTGAGAAGCCAGTGTGAAAGCTTTCCCACATGTTTTGCAAATATACGGCTTCTCACCTGTGTGAAGTCTCTCATGCTGTTTTAATTTGTCTTTTCTACTAAATGTTTTCCCGCAGATGCTGCAAAGGTATGGCTTTTCAACACTGTGCACTCTCATGTGTCTCAGAAGGTCTGACTTACGCCTGCATTCCTTTCCACAAGTGTTACATTTAAAAGGCGGTTTGCGAATATTACTGTCAGCCCCTGACAAGTTAGGGTTGCAGACAATGTTACTGTGACTTTTGTTTTCATATTGTTGGTTGTTTTGTTCTGACTGTACATCACTAGTAGAGTCTTCATGCTCGTATCCTTTCTGATCTTGGCTCTCAGCTGAATAAAAGTTGTTCAACGGCAGCTGGTGGTCACTTTCAGGCTCTGGTTCATCGTGGTCCCTTTCCTCATCAGTAGGAGTCACCACAAAGGCATTAACCTCCACCTTCAGCTGAAGCTCCTCTCCCTCCTGACTGGTGCAGAGTTCCTCCTGTTCCTCTTTAATCTGTACAGGCTCTGGCTCCTCTTGGTCCAGACTGGAGCTCCTCTCCTGGTTACAGAGCTGCTGGTCAGTGAGAACCTCCTCCTCTTCCTCCTCACAGACATGTTGCTGTTGGAGATCTGGAGGGACAGAGAACAAAAGGAATATGATACTACTGTGATGGAGAAGAGGAAATGCAGACATGCAAGTAAATTAGTAGCAGTAACGTTACTGATGAATCTAACACCTGTGATTATAAATGAGTGACTAGTAAAGGTTTTACACACCTATCCTGTGTACATTTATTTAAGTTTTCAAAACGACAGCCAGCAGTTTGCGCTGACGATAGATCTCTTCTTCATAATCAACGATAGTCTTTTTGAAAAACACCAAATATTTCTTCAGCAGCAGCAGTTAGTCGCTCGTTGACAAACTCTCTCAAACACTCAACTGAAGACATTGTTGCTGAATCCCAAATTAAATAATTAACTGTGTCACTGCTACAATACCGTCTTCCACTTCATTCAATATGAATCTCTTCCCACAGGTGTTACAAATGTACAGGTTCTTATCTGTGTGGATGCGTCTGTGTACTGTCAAGTTATATCCCTGTGTGAAAGCTTTCCCACATGTTTTGCAAATAAACGGCTTCTCACCTGTGTGAAGTCTCTGATGCTGTTTTAGTTTGTCATTTCTACTAAACGTTTTCCCGCAGATGCTGCAAAGGTACGGCTTTTCAACACTGTGCACTCTCATGTGTCTCAGAAGGTCTGGCTTATACGTATAATCCTTTCCACAAGTGTTACATTTAAAAGGCGGTTTGTGAATATTACTGTTAGCCCCTGACAAGTTAGGGTTGCAGACAATGTTACTGTGACTTTTGTTTTCATATTGTCGGTTGTTTTGTTCTGACTCTACATCTCTAGTAGAGTCTTCATGCTTGTATCCTTTTTGATCTTGGCTCTCAGCTGAATAAAAGTTCTTCAACAGCAGCTGGTGGTCACTTTCAGGCTCTGGTTTAACATGGTCCTTTTCTTCATCTGTAGGAGTCACCATACAGGTAGCAGCATCCACCTTCAGCTGAAGCTCCTCTCCCTCCTGACTGGTGCAGAGTTCCTTCTGTTCCTCTTTAATCTGTACAGGCTCTGGGTCCTCTTGGTCCAGACTGGAGCTCCTCTCCTGGTTACAGAGCTGCTGGTCAGTGAGAACCTCCTCCTCTTCCTCCTCACAGACATGTTGCTGTTGGAGATCTGGAGGGACAGAGAACAAAAGGAATATGATACTACTGTGATGGAGAAGAGGAAATGCAGACATGCGAGTAAATTAGTAGCAGTAACGTTACTGATGAATCTAACACCTGTGATTATAAATGAGTGACTAGTAAAGGTTTTACACACCTATCCTGTGTAACTTTATTTCAGGTTTCCAAACGACAGCCAGCAGTTTGCGCTGACGATAGATCTCTTCTTCGTACTCGACGATAGTTTTTTGAAACACTCCAAATATTTCTTCAGCAGCAGCAGTTAGTCGCTCGGTGACAAACTCTCTCAAACACTCAACTGAAGACATTGTTGCTGAATCCCAAATGAAATCATTAACTGTGTCACCGCTACAATACCGTCTTCCACTTCATTCAATAGCGTTACGCGCTCAGAGCTAACGCTGCTAACGGCTGTTATTGTTCGTTTACTTCCGCTGGATGTCACACTGTTAACTTCCGACGGTGGATACGCTGAAGTTAAAAAGTTCCGCTTTCAGTTGATGGTATTTTATTGAAAACTGGTGCGTTTAATATGACCAATAAACGTTGTAAACAGTCAGGAATAATCAGCACAATCTGTAACAAAAGATGTTTTCTCATCACACGTAAAAAAGTACACAACATTTAGACCCTGTATTTATTTCAGCATGTCTGTGTGTGCATATATATACACAAACAACCATATTATGTATAAAAAAAACATTTCACCAATTCAGATAATTCAATTTGATAATTCAGTTATAAATCAGACACAGTGAAGTTGTGTACAGTATAAAATAGCAAAAATAAGACACATTTACGTACAACAGGACTTCTCATATGGTAATACAAAACAATGAGTTCTTCAGTTCTGACTATGAACCACTGAAAATGAAGTCTCCCATGTTTTGCAAATAAAAAGCTTCTTGCCTGCGTCTTAGAGGTTTGCAAAACATTGCAAAGGTCTCACATCAGCGTCGAATCTTGTCATGGACTGTAAAGTAACCACTATGTATGAAAGGTGCTATGATTTGCAAGTTAACAGCTATTGACCTGTATGTATATTCATGTGCTTTTTCAAGTCAGATGTACGGCAATATGTTTTATCACACATGCTGCAGGTGTACGGCTTTTCACCTGTGTGGATGCGTCTAATATGGACTGTCAAGTCACTCCTCTCTCTGAAAGCTCTCCCACATGTTGTGCAAGTATACGGCTTCTCACCTGTGTGAATTCTTTGATGCTTTACTAATGTTGATACCTCCCTGAATCTTTTCCCACAGATTTTGCAAGGGTACGGCTTCTCACCTGTGTGGATGCGTCTGTGTACTTTCAAACTATATCTATGTGTGAAAGCTTTCTCACATGTTGTACAAATATATGGCTTCTCACCTGTGTGAATTTTCATGTGCTTGTTCAAGTCAGATATATGGCAATATGTTTTATCACACATGTTGCAGGTGTATGGCCTCTCACCTGTGTGGATGCGTCTAATATGGACTGTCAAGTCATGCTTCCGTCTGAAAGCTCTCCCACATGTTGTGCAAGTATATGGCCTCTCACCTGTGTGAATTCTTTCATGCAGTTTTAATTTGTCATTTCTACTAAATCCTTTCCCACATGTGTTGCATAGGTACGACTTCTCAACAGTGTGGACACGTTTGTTGCATTTGAAAGACTGTTTGTGAGAATTGCTGCGAGCTCTGCATTGGTGTTGTTGGTCATCAGAATCTAGTTCAGGTTCACTGTGGTCACTTTCTGCTTCTGGCTTACTGTGGTCCCTTTCCTCATCAGTTGGAGTCACCACAAAGGTATTCACCTCCACCTTCAGCTGAAGCTCCTCTCCCTCCTGACTGGTGCAGAGTTCCTTCTGTTCCTCTTTAGTCTGTACAGGCTCTGGGTCCTCTTGGTCCAGACTGGAGCTCCTCTCCTGGTTACAGAGCTGCTGGTCAGTGAGAACCTCCTCCTCTTCCTCCTTGCAGACATGTTGCTGTTGGAGATCTGGAGGGACAGAGAACAAAAGGAATATGATACTACTGTGATGGAGAAGAGGAAATGCAGACATGCGAGTAAATTAGTAGCAGTAACGTTACTGATGAATCCAACACCTGTGATTATAAATGATTAAGTAGTAAAGGTTTTACACACCTATCCTGTGTAACTTTATTTCAGGTTTCCAAACGATATCCAGCAGTTTGCGCTGACGATAGATCTCTTCTTCGTACTCGACGATAGTTTTTTGAAACACTCCAAATATTTCTTCAGCAGCAGCAGTTAGTCGCTCGTTGACAAACTCTCTCAAACACTCAACTGAAGACATTGTTGCTTAATCCCAAAATGAAATCATTAACTGTGTCACCGCTACAATACCGTCTTCCACTTCAATAACGTTACGAGTTCAGAGCTAACGCTGCTAACGGCTGTTATTGTTCGTTTACTTCCGCTGGATGTCACGCTGTAAAGTTCCGACGGTGAATGTGCTGAAGTTATTAAAGTTCCGCTTTCAGTTGATGATATTTTATTGAAAACTGGTGCGTTTAATATGATCAATAAATGTTGTAAACTTTCACACAGAGTAAAAACTGTTTGTCAGTGTTATATGCAGCGTCCTGCATAACATCATGAAGATACCGTTGATTATTAATCATATATCTTTGCCATAACTTGTTAATATACTTGAGTGGACACAATACATGAATGAACCGGAGGGTGAGCGTTCATACCTGCGTAACAAACACTTCATCTGACTTCTGTGACAGGTAGACAGTATTGATTATTTGAATTCTGACGTTGACAATGAAGTCACCGGGATGTCCAACTTTATATTTCCTGCACATGCTAAGAGCGCACGGGGAATATCTAGTAAGCTCACGTCAATAATATTCACCGTCGCATAATTACGTAATCTAACTGTAAGAGCAGTCGTCTTCTCCTAACTCCTCACGAATTTTCCTTCACATCTTTCCTTGACCTTAGATGGATTTTTCAGTTTCGACTTTGTTTGCCCGCTGCAGCCAATCGAAATCAGCTGCGAAGGCGCCAATTTCGATGTGAGCTCATATCGCAGGAACGCTTCGGCGAAACGAAGCCAAATTTAATGTTATGCTTCGAGGCTCTGTACCAAGTGCAGGAAAGAAATCCGGTGTCATTTTGTCTCTAGTTCAAAAGTTAGGAGATGGATTTTTCAGTTTCGAATGTGTTCGCCCACTACAACCGATCGAAATCGGTGGCGAAGGTGCCAAATGGGATGTGTGCTTATATCTCTGGACCAGTATGACGTATTAACATAAAATTTCCTTGTACATCTCAAGACCCCATCTCAAGGGGACAAGCCAAATTTGGTTCAATTCGGCCACTGCAGTTAGCAAAAATGTAGTTATGAGTCGATGTGTTAGGACTCAGAACTGAAATGTGATGGTTGCAGATATTGTGAATAAATACTCGTATGTCAATAAGTACTATCATTCCATGATCAACTGATTCGCCCGGACCCCTCATTGCAGCACTATCTGTAACAACACAATGTAATAACTGTAACAAAAGATGTTTGCTTTTCACACGTGAACAAAACGTTATGAGCAGACAGCTATTTTCTTTTTCTTTTGTTGAAGAGAATCAGTTATTCAGTTTCAGTGGACCAACAAGTTTTTAATGAATATGTCTATTTCAATCAGAAGAGACAAGTGAATGAAGTAAAGATCACTGTTTATTATATAACTCTCTGACCCAATTTAAATATCATTTTGTTTAATCTATTCTTTCTGTATTGTGAAATTTCAGAACTTTAGCAAACAGTGTTGATCACAGAGCTGTATATTACTAGTGCTCCCAAAGTACACAACATTTAGACTTTGTAAACATTTATTTCAGTATTTCTATGTCTGTGTTTGTATGTATACACAAACATACATATTATGTATAAAAAAAACATTTCACCAATTCAGATAATTCAATTTGATAATTCAGCTATAAATCAGACACAGTTAAGTAGTGTACAGTATAAAACAGCAAAAATAAGACACATTCATGTACAACAGGACTTCTCATATGGTCATACAAAACAGTTAGTCAGTGAGTTCTTCAGTTCTGAACACAAACCACTGGAAATGAATAGTCTCCCATGTTTGCAAATACAAACCTTCTTGCCTGCATCTTAGAGGTTTTGCCAAACATTGCAAAGGTCTCATCAGTGTTGGCTCTTCTCGTGGACTGTAAAGTAACCACTATGTGTGAAAGGTGCCATGATTTGCAAGCTAATGTCTATTAACCTGTATGTATTTTCATGTGATTTTTCAATTCATATGTATGGCAATATGCTTTATCACACATGCTGCAGGTGTATGGCTTCTTACCTGTGTGGATGCGTCTGTGTACTATCAAAATATGTCTCTGTGAGAAAGCTTTCCCACATGTTGTGCACAGATACTGCTTCTCACCTGTGTGCATGCGTTTAATGTGCATTGTCAAGGCACTCTTCCCTCCGAAAGCTCTCCCACATGTTGTGCAAGGATACGCCTCCTCACCTGTGTGTATATTCATGTGCTTTTTCAAGTCAGATGCATGGCAATATGTTTTATCACACATGTTGCAGATGTACGGCCTCTCACCTGCGTGGATGCGTCTAATATGCATTGTCAACCCACTCTTCTCTCTGAAAGCTTTTCCACATGTTGTGCAAGTATATGGCCTCTCACCTGTGTGGATGCGTCTAATATGGACTGTCAAGTCATGCTTCCGTCTGAAAGCTCTCCCACATGTTGTGCAAGTATATAGCTTCTCACCTGTGTGAATTCTCTGATGTATTTTCAGTGAATCAATTCTACTAAATCTTTTCCCACAGGTGTTGCACAGGTATGGCTTCTCAACAGCGTGGACGCCTTTGTTGCATTTGAAAGACTGTTTGTGAGAATTGCTGTGAACTCTGCTTTGGTGTTGTTGGTCATCAGAATCTAGTTCAGGTTCACTGTGGTCTCTTTCTGCTTCTGGCTTACTATGGTCCCTTTCCTCATCAGTTGGAGTCACCACAAAGGTATTCACCTCCACCTTCAGCTGAAGCTCCTCTCCCTCCTGACTGGTGCAGAGTTCCTCCTGCTCCTCTTTAATCTGTACAGGCTCTGGGTCCTCTTGGTCCAGACTGGAGCTCCTCTCCTGGTTACAGAGCTGCTGGTCAGTGAGAACCTCCTCCTCTTCCTTCTCACAGACATGTTGCTGTTGGAGATCTGGAGGGACAGAGAACAAAAGGAATATGATACTACTGTGATGGAGAAGAGGAAACGCAGACATGCGAGTAAATTAGTAGCAGTAACGTTACTGATGAATCTAACACCTGTGATTATAAATGATTAACTAGTAAAGGTTTTACACACCTATCCTGTGTAATTTTATTTCAGGTTTCCAAACGATATCCAGCAGTTTGCGCTGACGATAGATCTCTTCTTCGTACTCGACGATAGTTTTTTGAAACACTCCAAATATTTCTTCAGCAGCAGCAGTTAGTCGCTCGTTGACAAACTCTCTCAAACACTCAACTGAAGACATTGTTGCTTAATTACAAATTGAATAATTAACTGTGTCACCGCTACAATACCGTCTTCCACTTCATTCAATAACGTCACGTGCTCAGCGCTAACGCTGCTAACGACTGTTAGTGTGTTTACTTCCGCTGGATGCCACACTGTTAAGTTCCGACGGTGAATGTGCTGAAGTTACAAAGTTCCGCTTTCAGTTGATGGTGTTTTATTGAATACATCTATTTCAAACAGAGGAGACAAGTGAATTAAGTAGCAAACAGTGGTGATCACAGAGCTGTATATTAGCAGTGCTCCAAAAAGTACACAACATTTAGACTTTGTAAAAATTTATTTCAGTATTTCCATGTCTGTGTGTGTGTGTATGTGTGTGTGTGTATGTATGTATGTATGTGTGTATATATATATATACACACACACACACACACACACACAGTATGTATAAAAAAAAACAACATTTCACAAAATCTGATAAATCAATTGGCTAATTCAGCTATAAATCAGACACAGTGAAGTAGTGTAGAGTATAAAACAGCAAAAATCAGACACAAATGTAATATAGGCTTCTCATATGGTCATAGAAAACAATGAATTCTCCAGTTCTGACCACGAACCACTGGAAATGAACAGTCCCACATGTTTTGCAAATACAAAAGCTTCTTGCCTGCATCTTGGAGGTTTTGCCAAACATTGCAAAGGTCTCATCAGTGCTGGCTCTTCTCATGGACTGTAAAGTAACCACTATGAGTGAAAGGTGCCATGATTCGCAAGTTAACGGCTATTGATCTGTATGTATTTTCATGTGCCTTTTCAAGTCAGATATATGGCAAAATGTTTTATCACACATGCTGCAGGTGTACGGCTTTTCAACTGAGTGGATGCGTCTAATATGGACTGTCATGGCACTCTTCTCTCTGAAAGGCTTTCCACATGTTGTGCAAGTATACGGCTTCTCACCTGTGTGAATTCTTTGATGCTTTACTAATGTTGATACCTCCCTAAATCTTTTCCCACAGATCTTGCAAAGGTACGGCTTCTCACCTGTGTGGATGCGTCTGTGTACTTTCAAACGATAGCTCTGTGCGAAAGCTTTCCCACATGTTGTACAAATATACGGCTTCTCACCTGTGTGAATTTTCATGTGCTTTTTCAAGTCAGATGCATGGTAATATTTTTTCTCACACATGTTGCAGGTGTACGGCTTCTCGCCTGTGTGGTTGGATCTAATATGGACTGTCAAGTCATGCTTATCCCTGAAAGCTCTCCCACATGTTGTACAAATATACGGCTTCTCACCTGTATGTCTTTTCATGTGCTTTTTCAAGTCAGGTGGATGGCAAAATGTTTTCTCGCACATGCTGCAGGTGTACGGCTTTTCACCTGCGTGGATGCGTCTAATATGGACTGTCAAGTCACTCTTCTCTCTGAAAGCTTTTCCACATGTTGTGCAAGTATATGGCCTCTCACCTATGTGGATGCGTCTAATATGGACTGTCAAGTCATGCTTCCGTCCGAAAGCTCTCCCACATGTTGTGCAAGTATATGGCTTCTTACCTGTGTGAATTATTTCATGCTCTTTTAATTTGTCATTTCTACTAAATCTTTGCCCACAGGTGTTGCACAGGTACGGCTTCTCAACAGTGTGGACACGTTTGTTGCATTTGAAAGACTGTTTGTGAGAATTGCTGCGAGCTCTGCATTGGCGTTGTTGGTCATCAGAATCTAGTTCAGGTTCACTGTGGTTTCTTTCTGCTTCTGGCTTACTGTGGTCCCTTTCCTCATCAGTAGGAGTCACCACAAAGGTATTCACCTCCACCTTCAGCTGAAGCTCCTCTCCCTCCTGCCTGGTGCAGAGTTCCTCCTGTTCCTCTTTAATCTGTACAGGCTCTGGGTCCTCTTGGTCCAGACTGGAGCTCCTCTCCTGGTTACAGAGCTGCTGGTCAGTGAGAACCTCCTCCTCTTCCTCCTCACAGACATGTTGCTGTTGGAGATCTGGAGGGACAGAGAACAAGAGGAATATGATACTACTGTGATGGAGAAGAGGAAATGCAGACATGCGAGTAAATTAGTAGCAGTAACGTTACTGATTAATCTAACACCTGTGATTATAAATGAGTGACTAGTATAGGTTTTACACACCTATCCTGTGTAACTTTATTTCAGGTTTCCAAACGATATCCAGCAGTTTGCGCTGACGATAGATCTCTTCTTCGTACTCGACGATAGTTTTTTGAAACACTCCAAATATTTCTTCAGCAGCAGCAGTTAGTCGCTCGTTGACAAACTCTCTCAAACACTCAACTGAAGACATTGTTGCTTAATCACAACATTAAATAATTAACTGTGTCACCGCTACAATACCGTCTTCCACTTCATTCAATAACGTTACGAGCTCAGAGCTAACGCTGCTAACGGCTGTTAGTGTTCCGTTTACTTCCGCTGGATGTCACACTGTAAAGTTCCGACGGTGAGTGAGCTGAAGTTATAGTAAGTTCCGCTTTGAGTTGATGGTGTTTGATTCAAAACTGGTGCGTTTAATATCATGAGTCAACGTTGTTAACTTTCAGGAATAAGCAGCGCAATCTGTAACAAAAGATGTTTGGTCATCACACGTAACACAACATTACACAACAACATTACATACAACATTATTGTACACAACATTTAGACATTGTAAACATTCATTTCAGTATGCAGTATGTGTGTGTGTATACAAACATACATATTATGTATAAAAAACACACACAGATAATTCAGTTTGTTAATTCAGCTATAAATCAGACACAGTGAAGTAGTGTACAGTATAAAACAGCAAAAATAAGACACAGGACTTCTCATATATCAAAACATTTGGTCTTCAGTTCTTCAGTTCTAACCACAAACCACTGGAAATGAATTGTCTCCCACATGTTTTGCAAACACATATCTTCTTTCCTGCGTCTGAAACGTTTTACCAAACATTGCAAAGGTCTCTCACCAGTGTTGTCCCTTCTTGTGGACTGTAAAGTAATCACTATGTGTGAAAGGTGCCATGATTTGTGAGTTAACAGTGGCGCAGTATGTTTTCAATTGTGTCAGACTACTGAATCTTTTCTCACACATGTTGCAGGCGTACGGCTTCTCGCCTGTGTGGATTCTCCGATGGCTTTTCAATGCTGACAGGCAACTGAGTCTTTTCCCACAGATCTTGCAAAAGTACGGCCTCTCATCACTGTTATTATTGTGGATGTTCAAGGTTCCCCTCTGTCTGAAAGCTTTCCCACATGTTGTACAAATATATGGATTCTCAACTGTGTGGATTCTTTGATGCTTTTTCAATGTTGACATGTCATTGGTTCATCTGGGCTCTCAGCTGCATAAAAGTTGTGGTTGGTGGTCACTTTCAGCTTCTGGTTTTGTGCTTTCTGTGTCTTTCTGGTCCGTGCATGCGCACACACAGGTAACTGTGTGGGCCCTCTGGCCAGAAGTATGTGGACAGACTACTTTGGAGGTTTTGGCACGTTTTGGTTAATAATGACCAGTGGATCCCCCTTCATGGATCATGGATATCAGGAGCCTTTAAGGATGACAGATTTTTGCTATTACAAATCAATCAATCAATCAGTTGTAATGGAAAATTTATATTACATGATTGTGTGATCTTTTATAACCATACATAGCCATGTTTGAGCTCAGTAATATTTCAAAAGGTTTTTTAAGTACAAAACGTTGTGCCTTATACTCTTGTTTGGTTTTACTCAGTACCTTGCACTTAGAAATATTTCTCTCATTTATGAAAGTTGTTTGTAGCAGTAGTTGTTTGATGTATAAACTTGACCTTGGTTCACACGGTCCAGCAGAGCTTGTTAGTGAGGTTTAATAATGATGAGCACATTCCATTGTAGCTACAGTATCTACTAGAGTTAGATAAGTAAAACATAATAAGTAACGAATACTCCCTAGAAGTGTATAAGAATCAGTGTGGGACTGCCCCACCCCGAACATTTTCTGCAGACTGTCTTGTGCATTTGTAGAACTGTTCCTCTTGCAAGAATAAAATAACAAAACCTTTAAGGACCAATTGATTGACTCAAGATCTTTATTTGTGTTAGTGTGTGCTTCCCAGAAATTTCAGCAACACAGTGTACTTTCAGCTTTGCGGCAACAGTTTGTGGACATCGCTCCATGTTTTCCATGTGCTCTCTACAATGAGACAACATCAGTGTCAGACCTCACTGATGCTTCACTGGATGGATGCAAGCAAATCCCAGCAGCCAGGTTATAAAATCTGGTGGTGAGACTTCTCATAAGAGCGGATACGTTTGTATTTGGGGTGTCCACAAACTTTCAGCCAAGCACTTTACATTCAAGTTGTGCCGACAGAGCCATACAGATAACAAATGTGTCACACACATAATTAAAACCGTATTGTTTATTTACACAACATATAAATTATGTTTTTCAGCTGGAATCACATCAGTGTGAGGAGACACTGAACCTGTTGTACTTCAAAACTTCAAAACCCTCTTACACTGATGCATTAGCTGTATGCAAACAGCAGTTTCACAACTCTTCCATAGTGACAATACTGTTTAAGTACATGGGCTTCTAAACAATATTTCTGTCTATGTTGAGAGATCTGTTGAATCCTGCCAGAGAAGAAGCTCTCAGTCAGAGAGTTTTGAGTCCGATCTGATTACGAGTCAACCTCTCAGCCACTCTGCACCAGCCCAGCAGCAAACTCCACCAGCGTACGTGTCGGTCTTCCAGACATGCCTTTCCTCAGGTAGGGGATTTCATCTTTGTTACCCATCACACCAGCGATGTCCAGATGAGCCCAGTGGGCAGCTGTGACAAACTCTCTCAGGAATGCAGCTGCTGTGCATGCACCACCAGAACTAGAAAGATAATTGACAAACAAAACAATCACATTCAGGTGAATAAAGTCACGAGTACGTATACGATTGTGAACAAACAAGCTATATCAGAATGATAATGGCTACAGATAGAGCTGTCCATGCCTGCATTAATGTGATTGGCTCAGTGTTGGTCATGTGATCGCTTAAATCATAATTATATCAATACAGAAGAGGAGACGGCTCATATTTTGGGGTTCACTGTCATGATCCAGCTAACTGTCATTGGATTTGTTGCTGTGGCAACAGGCTCTGATGTTGGAAGCAGGAGCTGCAGGCGGCTCACTGAACGAAGCAAGATACGTACCGGCTGTACTTGCCGATGTTGTTGAGGTCAGCCAGCTGGCTGTCAGTCACCTGTCGGGTGTAGTGCTGGAACAGAGGCATCCGCCACACTCTGTCACCCGTCACAACACTAGCCTACACACACACAGACACACACACAGACACACACTAATGGTCAACACAGGAGCTGAGGGAGTGTGATGTTGTAAATTGTACAGACAGAATACCTTGTGCAGCTGCTCCCAGAGCCAGTCAGAGTTTGTAAACACTCCAGCTGCTGCAGAGCCAAGAGCCACATCCATCGCACCTTAGAGACAGAAAAAGACTCATCGTAATATTTTTGGATTTTATTTGCATACCTTTCATTTAATCATGTAGCGTTATCGGCCGTTATCAGTACCAGATCGTGCCTGAATGTACACCTTACTCTGAGTCGTTTACTCTGAGTTTGTTTGAATTTGACCAATCGCAAGTCAAGCGACAGTCAAAAGCAGTCTCAACATTAAGTAAATATAAAATCGTTTTTTGCTTACCAATGTCACTGTGTGAGCAAATGAATTGATAAAAACTCACCTGTTAGTGTAGCAACATTGACAATGGCTCTGGGGTTGAAGGTGTGTCCGTAACACAGTGCGTCAGCAAGAATCAGACGTCCCTCTGCATCTGTATTATCAACCTGTAAACAACAGCAAACCTGTTTATCTGTGCACAAACACATCGCGCTCAGGTAACTAGCTGAAACATTTCTTCAAGGATCCACCCACCTGGATTGTTTTCCCATTTTTGGCTGTGACGACATCGCCTGGTTTAGTAGCTTTTCCACTGGGCATGTTCTCACAAAGAGGAGCCAGACCTGATTTATCACAACGAGCGGACACAGACAAGCCAAGAGGTTCGATTTCACTTGAAAATCACATCAACAGTTTTGTGTGCTAATCGAGTACATGCACAGTGATCCAAAGACAGTTTCATTTATAATGTATGACATATAAAACAACGGTGGAGGATTTATATTGTCAGAGAGCTCACCAATAATGTTGACAGGGAGTTTGAGAGCTGCTGCTGTGACGATAGACGCACACACGGTGGCTGCTCCACCCATATCAGCCCTCATTGCATCCATAGAAGGAGACGGCTTCAGAGAAATACCACCACTACCAAACAAACAGAGAGAGAGAGAGAGAAGGGACAAAAGGCTTTAATGTAATAAAATAGTGAGTGGTAGCGAGCTGGTGTGTGTATTACAACAGTTTACCTGTCAAAGGTGACGCCCTTGCCCACAAAGACCAGCGGTGCTTGCTTGCTATCAGGAGAACCGTTGTAATGAAGCTCCAGGAAGACTGGCGGCTCCTCCGAACCTTTAGACACGCTGAGAAACGCTCCCATCTGTTGCTCCTCTATCCAAGACTGAGGTCTACATAAAGACGCAGATTATGTGACAGCTGTTCTGAAGGGTTGTTCATATAATTAGTCAATTTGTATTCAGCCTCACAACTTTCATGTCATGTTGTTGCCATCGTGTAGCTTCCTTGTGAATATCTTTTAGAAGAGTAATTCATCTCAAGGCTATAAAATACATAAGAGTAGATGCAGAAGTGCTTCCAGATTGGATGAATTATTTATTTTATGAATTATATTCCAGATTAAAAAACAGATACATAACAAACAGACAGTATTACAATACACAGCAATCTAAATAAATAATAAAACTGTGGTTCAAGCCATGAATTCACCAATATCACTTTATGCAACGCCGCCAGGATTCTGTCTCCAGGTCCAAATCCATATTTAAATAAACATTAATTACTTCATTAATTACAAAATGCATACATCTGAAATGACAAATTAAAAACTGTATTTCACATCCTTGATGCAATTAATTCAGCTGACAGATAAATACATAACAGACAAATTATAAAAGCTAGTACGATAACACTCTGCAGTTCCTGTGAACGTGCTCAGTGATGCATAAATGAAGCACAAACCTTTTATTATTACTTTTTATGACCAAGTTAAAGTGATTACTTTGTCTCTTTCTGTTTATGGAAGATCACGTTTATTATGGAAGCCCACAACTTATAATTCATGAATATTTTCACACTGCCTATTGTGGATCGAGGATAATTACTGTAAAAACAAAGGGAATAAACTAAAGACTGAAGACTGTTAATGATATTCTATACATATAATGAAAAACATAATGACGTATTTACATATTGTAGCTATAGACAGATTATATACAGCACACATAACAGACAAATTATAAAAGCTAGTACGATAACACTCTGCAGTTCCTGTGAACGTGCTCAGTGATGCATAAATGAAGCACAAACCTTTTATTTATTGTGACTCGTTCGGCATGCGGCGCTAATTTCTCTTCAATGGTGTTGGCAAAAGCGGTAGGAGTGATGTGATTGGCTGGAGCTTCCATGAGAAACCGTGCCAGGTTTTGACCTTCTGCATACGTGAGTCCTTTCGCCCAACCGACCGAGTCAGCACTAAGAACAAACACACACACACAGACAGATACACATTAGCATAATGCATACGTCTGTATTAACCCGAAAGTCAAATCAAGTAAGTAAAGTTCAGTTTGCACCAGCTGCGTGCTGTTACCTTCCATGAAGCTGCGTGGTCACTTTGGTCTTCTTCTTGGATTTTAGTTGGTCGTAATGAAACAAACCCAGAGCGGCACCTTCTGCTGCTGACTGAGCATCACCGCAGGCGTCCACCTCCACGTAATTCACCTCCAGGTCCTGAAGTAACCGGCAGCCAGCTGAACATGCACAGAGAAATATACAGATATCATCCAGTTAGTAACTCCAAATTCATCCATATAACCAGTGCCAAGACGAGCAGAGCGACATGTCTTACCTGACACTGCCTGTCTGATGCTCTCCTTGCTGGTGTCCCAGTTCTCTGCTCCACACACACCTGCATCCTTCTTACCCAGTCCGACTACTGCCACACACGGGAAGTCCTGATGGAGACACAAGGAAGATTTAATCACTATAATGTTGTAAAGAGACATGCCTTTTTTTTCATTTTTATTTGATGTTGAACATTGTTACCTTGTGGATTCCATAAAATATTCTGCTTTTGCCTTTCTTAAGAGTTGGTCCAGAGCTGGAAGAAAACAAAAACAGTTTATCAACCAAACATGCAACAAGTCAGACACACAGTGCCAAAGTAGTGGATGTTTCATCACAGGGATGCAACACTCACCTAACACAAATTAAAATATCTCAGCCAATAAAAGTACAAGTACTTTTTCAGTCAGACTGGGTATAACATCTGGTATTTAAGTTTCTTCTCTAAAAACAAAACACAAAAATAAGCAGAGGAAGAGAAGAAGGAAACTTAATACTAGTGGAGTCCATGTGATATGGTCAAAAGCTACAGAAAATGTGAGTAAGCTGACCTTGAGGGGAGTATTATTATAAAACTGGTGTATATTAACGAGACTGAAATATATACTGAAAGCTCTCATGTGTTACAGACTCACATTTTAAGCAGTTCAGAGAGTTTTCCCGACAAAGTTTGATCAAAACCTGCAGCTGCTTGTGTCAGATGAAGGCTGCCCTCCTCTCCCTCCTTCTCAAACACTCCCAGCACCAGACCCTACACACACACACACACACACACACACACACACACAGAGAGTAAGGGTTAACAACCTATGGAAGAATACACCATTTAAACACACACATCCAAAACTAGAGCGGTTCAAATCTCTGTAATGTGGATGAATGCAGTAGGTGTCACTGATGCAACTCCCCGTTAGCTAATGTTTGACAGGGTGTTTCGGTTTATCGAGTAACCGTGTTAACTGGTGACCGTTAGCCGAATGTGTCCGTGGTTGTCGTAGTTACGACAGTCGTTGAAACACGAAAAAAAAAAAACACGTAGCTGTCAAACAGAAGACCAAAGACGAGTCAGGTACGTTTGTTTTTTAACACTGTAATGCTAATAAGAAAATAAGGCATTCATAAGGACAGATATATGTTTCAACGGCCGTCGTAACTACAGCAACCTTAGGCGCATTCGGCTAACGGTCACCAGTTGACAGGGTCGCTCGTTAAGCCGTAACACAGGCTAACATTAGCTTCTGTCTTCTTACTTTTCTCTCGTTCAGGTGAGTCTGTGAAGCAGAAAACGACCTGTGCTGGTTTGTCCGCACCGCCGTCTGCGCAGCTCTCCTCAGAAGAAGCATTGTCATCTGTTGTGCATAAATAAAACCCGAAACAATAACTATTATCTCAGAGTTGTAGAGGTCGCATGCATGTGTGAGAGGAGGTAGACCGTCGCGTTTTTCACACGACACAACACGCGACAAAGATGGACGCTTGTCGCCACCTGTGGGCAGACAGGTGGAGCTGCACGAGGGTTTAAAAGAGCTGTGAAATAAACAGATAACCAGGGATGGAAAGTAACTAAGTACATTTACTCAAGTGCTCTGTGCTTAAGTAGAATTGAAGCACTTTAAGTACTTATATTTTCTGCTACAATTTTAGGTACTTTGCAAATTTAGCGATACAAAAGATTAATTTAACGTAAAGTCACCCAAATATAACAAGTAAAAAAACAAATCAAAATTCACACAAGAACACAATTAGTAGACAATCAGAGTGGCTACTCTGGAATAGCCATAAAAATCAATTCCTCAGCATGTGCAAAAAATGGGCCCCAAGTTTTATTAAATCTTGCATGAGCACCATGTACCGTGCACTTTATAATTATTAAATTAAGCCAAGACAAAACTTCAGATAAAAATAAAAATACACAGACAAAGAAGAAACATGTTTTCCAATAAACTTTTTAATTGAAGTCTGGAAGTAGAGTGTTTTAGTTTCCACCCCTGACAGGACAAGAAAAGATATAAATCATGCAGCCAACTCAAAGATTATACCCAATCATAAAAGTATTTTAATGATGACTTATTCGACATGTATAAAATCGTTCATATTTTGACCTTCATGAGAGAAAACATCTTCAGATGATGAACTTTTTATGACCAAGTTAAAGTGATTACTTTGTCTCTTTCTGTTTATGGAAGATCACGTTTATTATGGAAGCCCACAACTTATAATTCATGAATATTTTCACACTGCCTATTGTGGATCGAGGATAATTACTGTAAAAACAAAGGGAATAAACTAAAGACTGAAGACTGTTAATGATATTCTATACATATAATGAAAAACATAATGACGTATTTACATATTGTAGCTATAGACAGATTATATACAGCACAGGAGGTCAGAACACAAAAGGCAAGTTTGAGATGCTGGACGATCTTCGCACTCATTCAAATCCTTCAGAGCAACAAATATATACAGAAGTCCAATAAACTGCCTGAAGATCTGCTGTTTGTGCCTCAGCCTTTTCTCTGATCCTGTTAGCAGTGAAACTATGTGTGAGTGTCTGTTTTGCTTTGGTCATTTTCATGCTCTGGTTTTTATACTTTTTTATCCCTTGTATTTATTTATATTATTATAAGTGGCATTCGGCAAGATAGTGAATCCCATATTGCCAAAATCCCAATCTAGAGGCAGCAGTTAACCTGCATGTTTTGAAGCTGGAATACCTGGAGAGTTTTCAAAAAAGTTTTTTTCACTCTTATAAGTAAAATATTCCAAAATGATTTTATCAAAGTACCACACAGTAGATCTCAGGCCTTCTGTGCTGTAACATGCAGAAACTGTGCATATTAAATAGCGAGTGAGAGGAACTAGTGGTTTATGGAGGACCAGGAGCTCATTTTGGTCCCAGGGCCCCTGAGTAAATCAATTTAAATCAGTCATTTTTTAAAGTAAGGAAAATAACAAAACAAATACATAAACATATTAACTATGGACAAGTGAGAATCTACATAAAAATAACATTGTGTGAAAGGAAAGGGGCTCTGGCACAGTGTTGCTTTCACTCTACAGTCAGTCGTTATGGTTTGCTCCTGATGTAAATGTAACCAACAACACTCCTTCCTTCAGTACAGCAGATCCAGAGAAGAGATGGTGGGTTCTTCAGGTTTCTTAATTTCTGGTTTGGGAAGTTTGATCCGGCTCATGGCAACGACTCCACAGACAGCAAAGTGAGTTGCAACACTGCCAACACCCAACCAGAAAGACAAGTCCAGGCCGTCTTCCAGGACAACGAGCACGAAGAGGTTCTCACGATAATTGGCCACACGCTCGGTCAGACGGTGATGCCTCACAGCTGCCAGGAAACACAGCAAGGCCAGGGCACCGAAAAGAGCTGGAAACAGAGAGGGAGAAAAGTCAACGAGGGAAATTAGAGAGGGAAAGTGATGCTCAGATACACAAGAAAGAGAAGAAGTGGGAGAAAATAAAGGGTATTGAGATTAAAATGAGAGAGGGGTGTTACCTGGGTAAGTTACACAGTGGACAGAAGTGCAAACGGAAGAACTGGGGGTGCAAATGTGAAGTAGGCAACAGAAAAACAATTTTTAAGAGAGATTTTGAGGGACAGAGCGAAGACAAAGACACATACCAGCGATGAAGTTCCACAGGTAGAGTCCTTTGTGCCCTTTCATGCTCTGGTAGGGAACCTTGCGTGCATTGTAAATACAGAAAGACAGACTGACAAATGCAAAGCCCATGGCCACCAGCAGGAAGAGGATCACCATCATGTGAAGGCCACTGTTCAATGTCCGCACAAGCTTCGGGAATACTGGACGGTAAGACGGATACAAAAAGAAGCAGATAGAAACACGCATTATCAGGAGTCAAGATGAAGGGCGTGCATCCATAGGCTACACATTACATTAACGCACACCTTTTACATTTTATTCAACACCCTCTGGACTATGAAGCTTTGTTAAATATCTTGCACATTTAAAATATCCTGTATCCTGTTAACCCTACTGCACACATTCCTGCACAAACCAGCTCTTTTCATCTTGAAAACATTTGTCTTACATTTGCATTTAATGTTTCTCATGCACCAGAAACACTAAGACAAATTGCTTGTACATGAAAACCTACTTGGCAACCTGATTCTGAGCACCTCTTCTTCCCACGTCAGAGGATACATTTTCTTACAAACTAAGCCCCTGTTTATGGCTTTCTAATTATCAAACTAGAGACAGAGCTATTCTGGTTATGCTGTGCATCATTTTGTAATACATGTTCTCAAAACTTTTTTGGAAACTTGTTTTGCTCCTGAAAGCTGTAATCTTTAATAACAGAATAGAATAATCAAGGGTGTACATTTGTTTTAGGACTAAAGCTGATGATACTATAAGGGAAGAGTTGCTGTTGCTGCTGATGCAACAGGTAATGGGAGTTAAATAAACTATACACAAAATTGTGTGTTTTTAATTATTATTTCATATTAGAAGAAATACATGTTTATTTCATAGTGATTTCTTTAGTTAAAGTGTATTGAATCCTTAAGGTGGATGGATAAAGACTTGACAGAGATGTGGAGAGCTTTGTATCTAATCTTACTGTATATTTTGGAGCGCCTCTTGCCGAGCCCACACCTCTTGGTCTTTCCTCCCTGGAACAAACCGTAGTAAATATCCCCGGTGAACTTGTCCAGCTCCGGGTTAGACGCGTTCACTATCTCCGCCCCGGTTTTACACAGGATGTGCCCGGTGACCCACCGCTCCGTGGACAGGGCCACTACCAGGAGGACCACCGAGCCGATACAGAGCACCGAGGCCACCGAGAACGTTATCCGTTTCCACAGCGAAGGCATCTTACGAGCCCATGGTGCCCCGAGGAAGGTAACACGACGCCGGCCAGCGACCGCGGAGCACACTCGGCGATCACCATGAGTTTATTCTATTGTCTGAGAAAGAAAAATGAATCATAATCCTGGAAAAAAAAGTAGTTATTTCTCTTATTGGTGTTGCGTGTGTCGGCGAGTGAGTCACACAGGAGGAGAAACCGAATCTATGGCGGTCAAAGAGATCTTTTACCGGGAGAAACTCTATCCGTGCCCCGTGCGCCTGGTTCCTGCTCCCTCTCCCTCGCTCGCACTCCTCTTTATTCCGGGAATGAATTAACCTTTGCGACTTGGCCTTTCGAGCCGGAAATTTATCAGGATCATGACCTTAGAGGCGACTGCAGTTATAAAGTCATGTAGGATGGTTAATGGTGTCACAGTGACGGATGTAGTCCTCTGTAACACAAACCCTAAAGGTCAGAGGACACATCAACAAGAGGAGGACCAATGAGACCACACTATGGAGGATTTATTAGCATACAGCTCATTTTCTTTTTGCATGCTCCACTTATTCATTAAAGTCTATGTTTTGCATATTAGTGGTTTAAGATAACATAAGCATATTTAATTTAGATTTTATGTATACTATAGCTTACTTCATACTCCTGTATATGGTACAAGAAATACTCATGTTTCATTGAACATCTACGCCTGTATATGCAAGGTGTATATGAAGTATGTATCTCATCATTTCTATTTCTATTATATCTATCTTTTCTATTATATCTCATTTCATATCTGTATAGTAAGTCTTGCATTCAAGATTTCACTTATAAGTAAAAAAAACTGCAATAAAAGTATATATTTATGATAACAATATCTGTCTAATCTTATTTTTGGAATATTGTTACTGAGGCTGGTGCATGAGCCCAGTTATGCATTTTTCCCCAGGCCTTCCAAGCAGGTTAATCCAGCTGTGCACTAAGAAGGCCCTGGGCAAAAATGAGCTGTGAGGCCCTCTGCTCACACCACCGTCTGCACATTTTGTACAGTACTGTACTGTACCTTGATGCATACACAGTGTCATCAAGTTCAGTGCACATGTATGACTGCACAGCACCTTTGCCTGCTGCTGGAACACCACAACTCTCCAGCTTGTAGTAATTTGATTAAACACATTTACACAATTCACACCATGTAAGCATTATTTTAACTAAACTAAAGTTATTTAACTAACGTTATTTACTTAGACACATGTCTGCAGGTAATTTAGTAAAGCTGCAAGTAACTCCAGGACATGGTGATGCCATATTATGACAATATAATATAAGATAACATAACATAATATAATATAATATAATATAATATAATATAATATAATATAATATAATATAATATAGGTCAAAAGATATATAAGAAATTACTCAGAAATAAGAAATATAGTGTGTTTAACATTTTTATATTTTTAGTCATTAGGTGTATTTTGGTATACAATACAATAAAGCAGATAAAAATAATCACCAAAAATAATGATGAATGTGTGGGTGCAGATTGAGAAACAAACATACAGAGGAGCCATTTGCACTCTCAGTTGGATGATAAAGATGCCCAACTCTTAGCATTTAATAACCAATAATAATTATGCATGAACTTTGTCATAAAGTCATAAACACATATAGGCTATAACCCAGTATATAAATAGATTAATAAGGTAAGTAAACCAGGATTAAAATGTGACATATTTTAAAAAATGTATCGCATCTGGGGGGTCCCTGTTCTGTTTGTATCTTATCCAAGGAGTCCCTGTGTTAAAAAGGTTTAAGACTCCTGCAATAAACAACCAATCAGTCATTAATAATGAATAATCTGATCAATCAACATTAACGTGTGAAATTTACTCACTGGGCTCGTTGGCGCCACCTGCTGGCGATCGGTTGAGACTACATGGGCGTGATGACGTCAGATCATGTGACGCAGATGTCAGTCTCCCAGGCAGCAGCAGATGAGACCGTTTGGCGAAGATGGCGGACTCGCTGTCGTCAGGTCTGGGAGAGGAGAAAGAGAAGGAGAAGGAGGAGGACAGCGAGAGGGAAAGAAAGGCCGAACAGACGAGACAAGCAGACAAGAGCAAGGAGAAGGACGGAGTCCCAGAGACGCTGAGGATCAACGATAAAAATGGCGGCGGGAAAGGCAAGAAACGCAACCTGTCAGGTGAGAGCTAGCCCCGGTTTGACAGCAGCTAGCTTCGCCGCTGAAGTGATTGTTGCCTTTATTCATTTATCGTTGGATCACTGCGTGACTGCATCGTATGCGTGGTTAGTTGTAATAGTAACGCAGCTTGAGCACGCAGTTACAGTTACAGCCGGTTAGGTGTGTGCAGGTTTGGGCGCTGTTTGCACTCTCAGGATGTAACGAGCCTGTTATCACCACAGCTACTGTTTGTTACGTTATTCACCCAGCGTCTGCTTAATGTATGTTATATGCATATAAGTGGCATTATGAGTCGTGCATGTAGTGCCATGCACTTCTCTAATTAATTAGGCCAGTTTGTCAAAGTAGACGTGCAGTTTCATTTTTGCACAGGCGCCCTGACAGAGAGGGTACATGCTGTATGCTGCCACATATGTCCACATAGTTCAGTGTACTCTGAGTCTGTGCTGTCACGGGTCACATTATGCTTAAATAAGTTACAACTGAAGGGCACTGGTGTGATGTAGCGTTGTACTTCCATGAAGTTGAGGACGGAGATGATCAAAACAGGCCAGACATTTTGATTTGTCATAGTGTGAAAAGCACAGGTGTTCCTAATAACATTAACGATGACTGTTTAAATCAGTTAAGCTATGACAGTGTGATACTGAGCCAGTGTGCACAACACCAGCACCCTGAAACCGAAGCAGCTAAATGGAATTCAGCCTTTTTTTAACTTTAATATTTACACCTGTGCCTATTAATGTCAGAGGGGCTGAGATATCCTACTGGATTTGACCCTTTTTCTCAGTCCTTGCCACAGCAGCCCAGGGTTCGAATCCGACCTGCGGCCCTTTGCTGCATGTCAATCCCCATCTCTCTCTCTCCCCACATTCCTGTCACTCTTCAGCTGTCTCTATCAAATAAACCTCAAAATGGCCAAAAATAAAAATACAGGCTCCTGCTGTTAACTTGTCAATGAACATAATCCATCCATTTTCTGTAACCGCTTATCCTCATCGAGGTCACGTGGGGATGTAGCTGATCCCAGCTGACATTGGGCAAGAAGTAGGGTAGGGTACACCCTGGACAAGTCGCCAGTTCACACACACAGGGCTGACACATAGAAGCAACAATTCACGCTCACATTCACACCTAAGGGCCACCACTAATGAACCAATTAACCTGTGCAGTAAGTGCATCTCTTTGGATAGTGGGAGGAAGCAGGAGTACCTGGAGAGAGCCCACACAGACACGGGGTTGGATGACGTCATCAAAGCAAAATTATGTTCATCACTAAAGAGTGTGAATGTCAGAAAATGTTAAATAGCGGTATCGGGTGAATTTAGCAAGGTGATGGTGACAAGCTCAAAACAAAGCACTGATTTTATCCATGGGAAATGAGAGAAGGTTGTTTTGGCCAGAGGCTTTGTGTGTGTTCAGTGTTCTGTCTTTGTCCTTCTCTGGCACTAGACCTGTCTCTGGTCAGATTCATAACTACTGAGCTCACCAGAGGCTACTTCCTGGAACACAATGAGGCCAAATACACAGAGCGCAGAGAGAGGGTCTACACCTGCCTCCGCATCCCCAAGGAGCTCGAGAAGGTAAACACACAACCAAACAAACACAGTGGGAACTGCTTTAAAAGTCAAAAATGAATAAATTCTCACCCTTTCTGTGTATTCTCTCTCTTTCTTTAGTTGATGACATTTGGCTTCTTCCTCTGTCTGGATGCCTTTCTCTATGTGTTCACCCTGCTGCCCCTCAGGGTGATTCTGGCCCTTTTACGGCTCCTCACGTTGCCTTGCTGTGGTCTCAGGTAGAGTATATGCACAGGCAGTTGTGATGCAAATCAAATAAAAATGTCCTAAATCAATCATTGCCCATGTTGACTATCAATATTTGACTAACTAACTTGACTAACTAACTAACTTTGACTAAGCTTTTCATTAATACTGTTTTTTCTTAATAAGCCACACAAACTTGATTGAACGCTCATAAAACTGGTGCTAACGTGATGTGTCAATTAGTTATTTGCTGATCAGTAAAGAATTCACTGACAACAGTGAGAATCGATTGAATCTAGTTGAGCTGAGTCAAGTCATTCAGGACATGCAAAAATGTCAAATGATCTGGTTTTATTGTGTTTGCTTATTTCAATATTTTGAGAGTCTTCGGTTGGATAAAACAGATTGGATTTGAAGATGCAACATGGTGCTCTGGGAAATAAACCAAAACTATTCTCACACATTTTATAGAACAATTTATCTGTTAACTTTAAAACTTTAAAAACATAAAGTCAATGCAACATTGTTCTTAACCTCTAGAGGGCAGAGGAGCTCTGCTCGAGTTTTATACTAAACAGACAATAATAACCTGTTGTGTTGTTGAATTTCCTGTTGCTTTCTTCTGTGTGTAACTTGAGTGTATTTGTGTGTTTTAGTGGCTCCCGCCTGCTTCAGCCAGCCCAGGTGTGTGATGTGCTAAAAGGCTTCATTATGGTGCTGTGTTACTCTATGATGAGCTACGTCGATTACTCCATGATGTACCACCTGATCAGAGGACAGTCTGTCATCAAACTGTACATCATATACAACATGTTAGAGGTACACACAGATGATACTATGAATACTATGAATGATTATAACTCTGATTGTAATTGTACAGTCAGTCACCCTGTCCATCCTTACATTCCAGGTGGCGGACCGCCTGTTTTCATCGTTTGGTCAGGACATCCTGGACGCTCTGTATTGGACAGCCACAGAACCAAAGGAGAAGAAGAGAGCGCACATAGGCGTGATCCCTCACTTCCTCATGGCTGTGCTCTATGTCTGTATCCTCACTAAGACCTGTCATTGTTGTTGCCACCATTCTGTTTATTTTGATGCTACTGTGAGAGAAACACACCTCCAGAGCTGAAACTATTGGTCAACAAGTCAAGGCAGGATGCATGTAGAGAACAATGGAAAAGGAAAGAAAAAAAAATTAAATTTAACTAAATATGACATCAGAGTTTGTCAGCCTGTTATGACAGTAAATGTTAATTTTTCAGTGTATTGTTTTCTTACTTTCAAACTAGCAGATAATATTTTTGTGTAGATGATAAAGTAGAAAATGTTTTTAATTTAAGAATGGTAGGCATGAGTCATTTTTAAAACAAAGACCAGAAGTTCCAGCTTTTTGACTTTGAGTTTTTAACTAGTTTTCTGGAAACTAAATATCTTTGGGTTCTGGATTTTTAAAGCAATTTCAAGATGTAAGCTTCATTTTTCACAGTTTTGTGACATTTTATAGACCAAATGATGAGTCAGTTGAAAATTATCTGCAGATTAATCAATAATGAAATACTGACCGTGCACAGTTTTACTTCAGACTCGTAGGATATGCATATTAGATGGTGATATGAGAGTTATCACAGCATAATATTCCTTCCTGTAGTCTTCAGTGTATTTTTTTCCTCAGCATGTTCATATCTAGTTCTCCATGCCATCCTCATCATGGTTCAGGCCACTACGCTCAATGTAGCCTTCAACTCCCACAACAAGTCCCTGCTCACCATCATGATGTCAAACAATGTGAGTATAACACACACAGATGTATTTGAATGAGTTAAAAGTCCGTGCAGCACGTGTTCAGCCATGACATTTTATTTTACAGTTTGTGGAGATCAAAGGGAGCGTGTTCAAGAAGTTTGAGAAGAACAACCTTTTCCAGATGTCAAACAGCGGTATGTGGTGAATGATCTCTAAAACAGCCCTATGTGTGCCATAGAATCAGCAGCCTGCGGTCATTTTGTAGCTCTGCTTTTGAACTTGATGGTTTAGGACAAGGTAAATTTTATGGACTCGAGCCCAGCTGCAATGACTACGAAGTAGGTTAATCCAGGATTGATTTGTTTGTTTCCCACAGACATAAAAGAGAGGTTCACCAACTACATTCTCCTGCTCATCGTCTGTCTGAGAAACATGGAGCAGTTCTCATGGAACCCTGGTAACTAATGCTGTGCTGTACAGAGTATATGACATTACTGACATTTACATAGCTGAATTATCTATATGACAGTTATGTCACTGCTTCTCACAGGTACATCCCTCTTAGTGTGGCTCCCCTTTGAACTGTCACAGACCTTTGATAACGAATATTACACTGAATATTGACGCTAATTAGCCTTTGATGTGTTTGTTTTTAGACCACTTGTGGGTGCTGTTTCCTGACGTAGTCATGGTGATCGCCTCAGAGGTTGCCGTGGACGTTGTCAAGCACGCTTTCATCACCAAATTCAATGACATCAGTGCTGATGTGAGTGTTTTTTTTGCATACAGTACCTTCACAGTTTATTCTTTATGTTGTTGTGCAGTCTTGACAAGTGGGACAGCCAAAAGAAAAATGCTGTTTAAGACACCACAAAGAGTACATTTAAATTACAGGCTTTTAGCACAGTCACTACATAGCATACCATGTAGTGTTATTTTCAGAATAAGTTTCAGTTTACAGAAATGCTCCCAGTTTGCGTGTGAGTTGTTGTCGTTTTAGAAAATTATGTGTTTATATGTTTGAAGGAAACCTTAAAAAAAAAGACAATTTCTCAGATAAGCTCTGATGTTATAAGGAGAATCTTATTTTCTGTGATTTCTAATCAAATTCAAGTTTATTTGTGTAAATAGTGTTCATCACACCAGATCCAAAAATATGAATCTCATGTCTGTGTGTTTGGATTTGACTGAGTCATGACTCCCTGAAGGAGTGAAGCAATTTTTGGAGGAGGATGATTTCTAATGACACTGTTAGTTTTGGGTGCGTTGCTTGACACTGAGCGGACTCAAACCACTGACAATAGATGATGAGATCTAGTTGAAATCTCAGGAAAAAACTAGAAAGTTTCTGTCTATTCTCTCCTGCCTTACTTTGTGGTGGCTTCTCATTGCCTCACACACTCACACTGTAGTGTTCGAGGAAAACTGTCAGTCATGAGCTGAACCGTTTTCTCTTGTTTCATCATGACTTTCTTGGCTTCACACCTCTTCTCCTCCCTCTTGTGTTCTCTTTCACTTCCTTAAGGAATTGTAGCTTTGGTTATGTAACGTAAACCTACTCCACAGGAGGGGATTAACCCCTTTAACTTCAAACTGTCAAAACTAATCACACAAACCTGAACTCACACATAGCTGGAGTTCAAGCTTGTGTCACCATGCTCGTACACGTTTAATCCATGTGTGCATGTTTTTGTCATTTTACCGTGGCTTTATCAAACTTCATTTTGGCTCATCTCCTGCCTGTACTCGTACTGTATACAGTTATCACTTCACATTTACACACAACATCAAACAGCAGCTTAGTTTAGTCAACATTTGTCATCTCTCATCATTACAGGTCAGGTGTGCTCTGTAACAGTGTATTTGCTCAGTGTTTACACTGACTGACTGACTAATGTTGTTATTGTATTGTAATGCTCTGTCGTTTTCCAGGTATACGGGGAATACAGAGCCAGCCTTGCATTTGACCTTGTCAGCAGTCGACAGAAAAATGTGAGTAAAAGCAAATATCAGCTGTATCTCCGCCCAGCTGCTGAACAAATCTTTACAAACTCCAGAGTTTCTTGAACATATGCACACAGCGATGCAGTAAAGTGATGTATTCCTACTTATATATGTTTGCTGTATTTAGTCATAGTAATGTTTTTTAAATGTGAGTTTAAAATACTTTACATTGTTACTAATCCTACACGGATGCTGCTACTGAAAAAGAATACAAAAGTGCATAAAGTCGTATTTAAATTGACATGATTTGTTTTGTGTTAGGCAGACTTAAGACAAGACAAATGGACAAAACACTTTTCCTTTTTCTGTTTTCTTAAGCTGCAGTCCATCAATCTTTCTTAGACAACACCATTTATAGATGAAATCCTCAGATATAAATGTCTGGATTGTCTACTCTGGTGATTTTAAATATCTGAAAATGAAGATACTTCTTCACATAATGCAACAAATCCTGCTGAAATTACACACATTGGCCAAATAGAAGCTGAGGTACTAAAGGTAAAATCACCATGGTAACAGGAACAGCAGGACAAATTTATATTGTCTCAAGGTGACTGTGGTTACACATCCCATCCCTTCTATGTGCCATTTTTTTCAAACAGAGACCAATAATTTAGCCTGAAGAAATGTCTTCTAATCTCTGATGTGTGATGATATGATTGAATATTGTTATGTCATGACTAATGCATTGATTGTGGAAGAAGAACAGTGTTGCTTGTCGATGCTTGTTGATGATTAAATGTCTTGAATATGCCTCCAGGCTTACACCGACTACAGTGACTCAGTATCCAGAAGAATGGGCTTCATCCCTCTTCCTTTAGCTCTACTGGTCAGTCATGTTTATAAGAATATCAATTTCTACTGATGTTGTGTTTGGTCTAATGTTGGACCATGTATAGGATGTATTGTTGGATGTATAGGCTTAACATATGATGCTGTGTTTGTGTTTGCAGTTGATCAGAGTTGTGACCAGCTCAGTGAAGATCCAGGGTTCACTCTCGTTTATGTGCGTGCTGCTGTTTTACCTGGGGTAAATGTCAACTTGTCTTTTCCAAGTTTTCAACACACATTTGTTGCTAATTCTGTGTCCTGTAATGTTTAACGTTTCTTAATGTGTGTGTTTGTGAGCAGGATGATCACGCTGAAGGTGCTCAACAGCATCGTTCTGCTGGGAACGTCTTGCGTGTTCGTCAAAGAGGCCAATATGGAGGAAAAGCTCTTCGACCCTCCGCCCTCAGTCGTCTCCAGCCGTGCAAACTCCAGAGCTCACCGCACCAAACACGTTCACACCACACCACAGCAAGGTAACGATCAGTTAATATATCTGTATGTTCCTAAACTCATCAATGGAGCATTTGATAAACTCTGTCCTTATGTACAATGGGCCTGTCTTTTCAGACAGTAGTAGACAAAAGCAGACTTCTTACTTATTGCCAGCAACTGTGCATTTTTGAAATGGTGACTGTTACTGACAGATATCTACTGTACTCTGCAAGTAAATGGATACATTTATAAAGTGCTTTTTATCCAAAGTGCTTTAATTCCCCCAGTCACACACACACACACACACACACTGACCGAACTAGCACGCAGGGTGTTTGTCTGACCACCGGACATTCATTCTTGCCCAGGGACGCTTTGACTTTGGATTGAACCAGCAACACTGTGATCAGATGACATGCTCTGCCTCCTGAGCCTCAGCTGCTCATTAGGCTTACCTTAACTCTATGACTTCACTTGGTTGAAAATTCCAGCTTCAAGCTGACTCGTTTAAAGAAATAACATAAAAGTCGTCTTAAAACGTGTCAACAGAAAGTAGAGCTGAGTATAACAGCACCAGGGAGAGACAGCAAGCATTAGTCAAGAGACATAAACAGTAAATGAGTGAGAGCGAGCAGGCATCGATAAAGTCAGTTAATCAGCAAAATGAGGAGTTATTTCCTGATTTCACAGTGGTTCCATTCAGCACAGCAGCCCCCCTCGTCCTCCTCTCACACTGCTGTAAAACCCTGCAGCGAATGGAAGTGCTAATTACGAAGCTTTCTTTAACCTGTAGCCCAACAAACTAATTCAATTAGTTAACGATGTACCTCTTGGCCTTTGAGGTAATGCTCTGTTACTACCCTCCCAGTGTCACTGTCAGCTCACATACTGACTCAGCATGCAGGTAATTTCAACGCCTGTCAAAGCTACAGTTGCTGAGCTATCATTGGACATTTGTAGTTTGGTGGAGGAGTTTAGTGAACTGTCAGTTGCCTATATTCCTCTGCTGCTTATTAAAAGAACTCTACTACTCTCTCTCAAACAGAACCGACAGCCCACAAAGGAGGAATATCACTGGCATCAGACAATCCTCAGCCTGCTAGCATGGCAGAGGCCTTTGTCCCTACGATCCCGAAGAGCGACTCAGACACATTCCTGACAACACCAGACGAGGAGGACGATGACAAAATCATCAACGCCGACACAGGACTGGAAGGAGACGGACTCGAACACAGAACGCCCAAGAAAGATTTGCTGGAAATAGACCGCTTCACCATCTGTGGCAACCGAATAGACTGAATGCCATACGAAACAACCAGTCAGTGTCCTGACAAAACAGCAAGGTTCAGGGATCAGACACGGGTCATGGAGCGTGCTCAGACCAGACACATTTTTGTGCACCTGACCCCTAGAATATTTATTTATTTATTACTGACAAAACCAGCCAAGGCATAAAGCTGTTACTACAAGCATCAGAGGCCAGTCGGTGCCCCAGGAACCAGGTCGAGTCTTAAGGACGGGTCTTGGTTGTGCAGCAACCTGCGGACATGCTTGCCGATGACAACGATGGGGGGGAAACTAGCATGCACAGCTGGAGCATAGCACGAAGAGAGAAACAAAATCTGCATATGTGATTAAGTAATTGTACAACGTCGGTCGCCGTGTGATCACAGGAGCATGACAGCTGGACTGTGCGAGTATGTGTTCAAAAGCACAATCGTATGTACAGCTCTGAGTTGTTTTTAAGAAAGAACAAACCTTGTCAATTTTTTGTACATTTTTTTAATTTCAAAAAGCCTGAAAAGTTCTAAGATTTGAAACGAAGTTTTTATGAAGAATCTCTGACCTTTTTTCTAAAAAAATCGGCCGTATCTAACCGCAGTCTGCAAGACTCACAAACACATGAACGCATTGTTGAAGTCTCTGTAGACGTGCACACCAACACACATGTAAAAATCTTTAAAGTGAGTTACTGTGAAGAACCCAGATATCTACAGCTATTAGACATGGCAGCAGTGACATTAAGAGTCCTGCAATGTCTCTACTCAACACTCTCATGGCTTGGTCACAGCAGTGACTTTACCTTTTAGACACATACAAGTTTTGAGGTTTTAGTATTGTGCAAGTTGTGTTGATATCGTTGCTTTGAAGCACTGAGATAAGATGGTGCCTCTTCTTTAAAGGCACAGTTATTTATTTTGAAGTAGTCTCCAAGTCGTACAAGTTTGGAAAATATTTCATCTTTAAGTGATGTTTCTTTTTTCAATATGCTTCACGTGTATCTCCATCATTCAAGCATGCACCCTACAGATAATCGTGTCTTGGTGTAACACCGCTCTGTTCTAGGTCTCATTTAAAATTCATGGTGTGTGACACTGGCTTTCCAGTTCTTTACCAGTAATTTGAGATATTAAAAGTTAAGATTACATGTATGCAAGTAAAAAGATCTAGGATATCTGAAGGCTGAGAAACGACAAGGAGGATCATATCAGCACTGTGATCACATGAAAGCAGTGAATGCAGCTCTTTTCATTTGCCAGAGGTCCGTTCGGTCTCATGGCACAGTTTGGCGTGGTTGGTTGCCGGCTTTGATTATAGCAAGAAGCTCTTTCCAAATACTTGTGTGTCTTTAGATGCTGTGAAAGCTAGAGGCACTGTTTGACAAACTAAGTGGATCATATAACTCACATCTGAAGTGCCAGGAAGTCACATGTCCTGGGCAAAAGCTAGGTCCAATCTAGCCCCAGGTTTTGCCTCTCATCCATTACATTTGAGCCAAAGCGTTTAATGTTTTTGAGAAAGGAATGCCCGGTGATCTTTTAAATACACTTCTGAAAGTATTTCCAGAATCATCAGACTCTTCTAACAATTTAAATGGGGATTTTAACTGGCTTTCCAAGTTAAAACTCTATTACCTTAATCCAAACAGAGCCAAAAATCGCATATCTCCTGGCGCAGATTTATACTTTGTGAACCAGAATTTTTGTTTTATTATTAGATATAGAGTATTTGCCTATATTAGTGTTTATTTTAGGGTTTTATACAGAATAACATGTTTATATTTTTCTCATGTCGTGTAAGGAGAATACATTTCCAGCTACCAAGAAAGGTTTTAGAGTTGCAACTTGGAAAACGGGTTACAAAGTCACAGAGTGGCAGGTGTCAGGTGTGCACACTGTCCATTACCTGTGCTCACTTTATTAACAGCCACTCAATCCTCACAGGATTATCAGGTATTTATTGTTCAGGAAAAAAAACATGTTAATCAGCTCTGATTGAAATGTAATGGTAATACATGAGAGGCACAAACAGGGGTAAAGTCCAACGTTACTATAGGAGGATGCCAGTACAGTAGGATAAATAACTGCAGTTGTGTGAATGAAGGATTAAGAGTGTGGATGCTTTGTGAGTGTGTGCGAGTGTGTGTGAGGGAAAGATAATTTGCAGTGCATGGAACTCACTACCAAAAGACATATGAATCAGATATTTCATTGTTTTTTATTTTTCATGTACAACCCATCTATGTAATACGTCTCCTACATGGTAGAAGGAGAATAAAATAAGATTTTTGTTTTGTAACCCTTACTGGTGTGATGTGACTGTCTAACGGCTTGTGTGTGTGTGTGAGAGTGTAAGCATGGGAACAGTGGCGGGTGTTTCACTGAAAGGAGTCACTGCAGGCTCTGTTCACAGGGCAAACACTGCAGCCTACTGTTCCCATTGAATGGGCATTTGGAGGGGGAGTCTGTCATCGCACACATCCACACACAGGGAGGTTTTTTTTTCTTTTCCACTGTCCAAATCTTATAAATTATCTCTGCTTCTGGGTACGTGACTTGTGTTTTCCTAATTACATGAACATACTTCACGTTTACATTTAACTGGTTCAGTGTCACGTATCGTGTAAAGATCCTGTGAGCCCTGTGACGATGAAAGAGGAAAGAGACGTATCAAAGGCTTCAAAGATATTTTCTTGCACAACTTTCACCAGGCTGGAACTGAACTTTGGGTTTTCCCTTTTTTTGAACTCAAACCTTGAACGCTTGCCAAAATGTCACTAGCCTTGACCACCTATCTGATCAGCCTCAGAGCTAAAGGTCAGCCGCTCAGTGACCACAGCGCAGAGTCAATGACCTTCCCCACATTCATACAGAGACTCAGTCGTAATCAGACACCATAATACTATCTGACCTCTACTGCTCAGGCGAGTAGAGTAAAAGTAAGGTTGACTGTGTGTCACCTTTAGATTAAAAACCAAAAGTAGTCATTATGCAGAAAAGTTACACCTGTTAGTGTTATTATATTATTGAATTATTAGTGGTAGATGGTCAATGGTGAGGTCAGGAGAGAAGAAAGTACCTCTGATGTCTTATGCTGTAATATTTATTGACACTTGGCCAAGGAGAAATAGAGACACTCAAAGTACATCAGAAGTGCCTGAGTCAGTCTCACATTCTGCCAAGCTCATGCTTGTGGTCAGACTTTAAACCCCTACAGATAACACCACAAATACTATACACCCAGAAATAGCCAAAGAGAATGTATTTACCCATGTTAGTGTTAGCGTCAGCACATTCTCATCTGGAGATGCTGTTCATGTGTCTGTTTATGTTAAAGAAACATCAACGGCAAGCTATCTATTATGTCTAGGAAGGCAAGGAACATACAGCGTTCTTTGTATGTCATTTACAGTATGTGACCCCTAAAAGCAGGAATTAAATAAGTCCAATATCAGGCTTGTTTTCAAAAGGGATTAGACGGACATTATACTGTAGGCAACTATCAAAGAAAGCCTGAGGTGCGCGTTATCTTTACTGAAAGTAGAATTGAAGCTAATTTCAGTGCATTCAAAGTCATGTTGCGGACTGATTGCACAGTGGGCATGTTGGTCATAGCAGGAAACTCACAGCTGTATAAATGATAGCTGCATTCTTCTTAGCTGGTTCACTGTCACTGTTACTGTTACACTGTTACTGAAGGAACTAAGTTTTTATACTGTTTTTTAAAACACAAGTAATTAAACTTAATTAAACTGCTCTGTGACAACAAGAAATGTTAAGAGTCAGTCCCTTGGGGCTCTGGGCATGAGCCAGGTAGAGGACCTGGAGACAGGTGATTGGAGCCCGGCGGTGTCGCGCGCCGCTGAGGCGCCCGAGCGAGTTGCAACGGTCACGAGCGTTCTTCTCGGGTTTTACGTGCACGCGAGATTAGGCAGCCCGGCCGGTGAGAGTGAGGACACCGAGATAACGAGCCACATACTCGGCCATTAGTCCTGTTGAGTCGTCGAAGTGTCTCCGGGAAGATGTCCGTGATGATGGTGATGATGAATCCGGACCGAGAAACCAGGAGCTAACGGCCGCTTAGACCGTCGACCGTTGGATGTTAAGTTTAAAAGTTTTCCGTCGTTGTCTCTGAGCTGTGCGGATTAAAACCACCGAGAGGGACAGGTGTCCTCTCACCTCAGCTGCCGCCTCTCCATCCCCAGCTACACTGTGCTACGACCCCGGGCGGGGAGGGGGGGCTCCGGAGTTTACTTCTCTACTTGTTCCCTGTTGTTGTTGTTGTTTTGTCCAAAGCTGGACTTTTCTGAGCCATGTTGTGGACAAAGTGGCTGGTCCTGCTTCTCTGCTGGGGGGCAACAGGCAGCGAGCAGCAGGCGGATGACAGAGAGAGGGGCCGGCTCCCGGCTGATGTCCGGGTGGACTCCCGCAGACAGCGGTCTCCTCCACCGGTGGAGCCGTTGGACTTTGGGTTTGTGCCGGCGGCGGTTTATGATACCCACGCTTACTACGAGCCAGGGGCTGTGGGGATCCTCTTCCACATGGTCCATGCTTTTCTCTACGTTGTTCAGCCGAACACATTTCCCAAAGGTGAGATTAATGTCATCCACATCCACGCTCTCCAAATTCATATTAAATGCATTAATGTCAAATTGAGTGCCTGTGCGCATTTCTATAACAGGTGTTACGCTAAATTTTGTGACCCATCAGATTCAGTGACCAGATTAGTGACAATGTAATGTTTTTGGATTCCTGCTAAAAAAAAATGATAACCTCAAACAATTAAAAATATTGTGATGATCAGGAGTATACATATATACATGTAGAAAAGTGACAAAAAGTACAAATGATTGGATGAAATTATAGAAGTTCAGATTGAATAGGATTGAAGCTTTGCAGTATACTCTAATACTGCTCAGTAATAATCCTTGTCCAGTACCGATGTCATTATACGTTTTCAAAACTAACTCTTTGGATATAAACTGCTCAGAGTTTACATCCACAACCGATGCTGAGGGGGTCATAAATAGACTTTGCTTTGGTTTTAGGGGTCGTAAAGGTTGGAAACCCACTGGCCTAGCTGTCTTTGTCATGTCACACTCCTCTCACAACTCTGACTGACCTGATGTATGTCATAAACCAAACACCAAAGTCCAAAACACATTGAAAACCTCAACGAGACGGCTATGGCAGGGATTATTTGCACACACTGCGTCTGTATTCTTTCTATCTAAACTTCATGCATGTCTTCCAAAAAACACTCCCTCAAGTGAATGTGCACAGAGGACCTGCATAACAACTGATTGTGGTGTGTGTGTGTGTGTGAGTCCATAAACCAACGTTACAAGCAGCAGATTAATGAGATCAATAACTCATAAGAGATCCTCTCTGGGCACATGCTTTATCATTATCGAGGTGATTAAAAGGTGATCAGGTGTGAGACCTCATCGGTTCATACATAGTGAGTGTGACTTTCTCATCCCCCCTCCTGGTGTAGTACAGTAACCCAGTGATGGCTATAAAGAGCTACAACCAACTTAAATTGGTTTGTTTGTGTGAGCTATATGTACAACTATGAGTGGTCACGTTGGAGGAGTTGCAATAGGATTGAAGGTTTTAAGATGCTGCCATTTTGGTGTCCAGGGTTAGAGCTGCTGGCTAGGTAATCAATTAGCAGATCTGCGATTAGAGGAGGCTTTCTCAGACACCTGCATCACTGCATAATACCTTAATCCACTGGACCATATGCTGCTACTGCCAGGGACTTTCCAGTATGATTCACTGTCACACACACAAACAGGTAGAGACCACCTGGTTGTCACGTCCCTCACTCCCATGACATATGTCACATGACATATCATATATATGCATGTTGCTTATACACATCGAACGCATGTTCATACCTGAAGGTCAGGTGTTGCACTCAAAGAGGATGAGGTTTGGCCGGTTCAGCTGACCATGACGCTACCTAAACGAACACTACACCTAATCAAAGTTAGCAACAACGACAGAGTCAAGGTACAGACGTCAGTTCAGTTTGAAAGCTCAGATTAAGTGATGAAAAGGCAGCTCAGGGACCATCTTTAGGAAACTTTTGTCTGTGAATCTAAAAACTAAAAGGGTTGTGAAGGTTTATCGAACAGCCTGAAGATGTTTGTGACAATGTTTAACAACGTACATTAAACTGTACAAAAAGGGCTGCTGAGCAAGCATAAAGTGGGAATATTCCAGTATAAACACAATTGGCTGATTAAACAAATATCATTTCTACTGTGGTTTTACTCTTGGAAAAAAAAACAATAAATAATATCGCACATAAATAGATTAATAAATAATAATATAATTAATAATAATAAATAGATTTATGTGTGATACATCTCATCTTATATCTGTATACTTTTAGAAAGCAGACATTTTCTGGGTGGTACAGTATATGTTCATACTAGTCTTGTATGTTTCCCATAGTGCTGTCCTGAAGTTTGGGTTACGAGGAAGGATTCCTTGGTTTTATCATATCAATTGAATTGTAGTTTATTAATCTCACAATTATCTATTTAATAATGTGACAGTCTGTGGCAAAATCTCCACGAATGTTATTAATGAAATTATATTTTTCTGGTTTCTGCTTGAATGTGAGTCTCAAAAGAAAATGACAGAAGTGAGAATGACTGAAGAGAAATACTGAAGTCATCTTTGGTCTCTGGCTTCACTCACTCATCCTGTTTTTACAGTGAAGAAACATTTTGGACTCTCCCCTGTGCGCGGAGGCAGTGTCTTATCCCTCTGCTACACACAGGATAGATTAGAGGATTAGCATACACAGGGCTAATGCTAACACTGCAGCTACCACTACTACAGATGGCATTGTCGCACACACACGCACAAATGTGCAAGCACATACGGGCATGCACACACATATTGAAAGTGGGTCATGATCCTGGTATTTGTCTGTTTGCTTTAATTATTGTGATTGGTGGTAGGCAGACTGTTTATCGGGAACCAAATGTCTTAAATCAGATCACACCCCAATGGATCTCAAATGTGTTGTCTGTTCAGTCTGGTTTATCATGTACTGATGCTTTAAATCTGATGAGAGGAAGTGTTTGTGTAACACTCATTACACCTACCATTCATCTATAATGCACTTTTAACTTATGTGTATTAATTAAGAAATTAAGTAGTTGCAAGCAAGGACCTCTCAGCATTACTTTCTTAAGGCTTCAGAATGGACAGCTTTTATTTTGGGTATAAGAGACATGTCAATTAATTTATAGGCCAGTTGAAAGACGAAAGTGAATTGTTTTTGCCCTGATGAGGACAAGTAGTTACAGATAATGAATGGATGGATTTCTTTTCAATTGTATTATTTTATAATGATAAAAACAATGATATTGTTTATTGAGTATTTTTAAGCAAAAGTCTTAATTAGTCTTATATTAGTTATATTAATCTTATAAATTTACTATTTTCTGATATTTTATAGACCAAACAATCACTCAATTAATAAAGGAAATCATGTGCAAATTAATTCATCATTAATAATGAAACTAACTAATAACTGTTGCTGTCTAGTGTCTAGTGCAAAATGGGGAAAAAGATGTTCCACATAATCCTCTTAGTTGGTTTGCTGCAGCTCACACTGGGCTGTGTAACTTTCTTTAGCTTCTGGCACCTTCAAAATACATACTGGACTTACAGCCTTGTGTAATACTGAGAAAATCATACTGTACAGTAGTATTTAAAGTAAAGAGCTACATAACTGTGCCTTGGAAACCTGTCATGACTTGTGTTGTAACACCTTTTGAACTGCAGCCACAACATCACTTTCTATTAACGTTGGGGCTTGTAATCAAGGAGTGAGCCCTGTCTCTTTTAAAGTACTGACTACTGATTACTGATTACTTTTAAATGAAAGACTATATCTGTCTGTATGATGCTTCATGGTAACTTAAAAGTAGTGGCTCTCAATCTGGGGATCAGGACCCCTCCAGGGGGTCACATAGTAAATCTGTGAGGTCGCAAAAAGTTTAAACTGCATAGGAATAAAAATGGTTCTGGGACAAGAATTTAGTTACTTTTCTCTAATGCTCTTTTCTTGTGACATAATAAATAGTTAAATCTACTTCCTCAGGTCTCTTAAATTAAGTAAATTTCACTAATAGTGCTTGTGCTTGAAAATATAGCTAACACTTGATTTTCTAGCACTTTTCTTTACCAGTAAATGCACCAATGTCACTGTTTGACCATGTCTTCTGTTTATTTGTCAAACCATTAGGTGTAGTCTGAAACTTCTCCATTAGGGTAACTGCGATTTAAGTTGCTTCCTCCAAAAGGGAGTTTAAATAGTTAGTTTCACTGTGAAGGCAGCTGGAAAGACTCTTTACATTAACAGTAACTGACCAACATAGTGTGTGAAACCCTTGTCATCACCCTCACTGAATTTTCAGACTCACTCTTTTGTTCAGACAAAATATAAAAGCTTGAATAATTTCAAGACCAACTTTGTGGCATAATATAAGAAGCTTATCTTGCCAGTTAAATGTAACATATAGCTGCATTCTCAGCTTTTCTGTATTTGCACCGTGAAGGAAGAAGTTGGCTAAGCCACCATTAACTGGAGTTCCAGGAGTGGATGCAGTCAGACAAATGTTTGCTGTTGTTGACGTAAGTGGTTCTGAGAGTGTTACTTTAAATGAGGCTTGTAATGTAAAAAAAGTAAAACGTAGAGTATATTGGGTTGCGTAAGGCTTTGTCCACACCTTCCAGTAATCTCTGAGAGCAGGTCAGCGTAGAGGATTGTGCTAGGCTATATTTACACATAACAGTAAGAGGGTTGTAGATTGACTTATATATCACAGCAGATAACTAGCAGCAGTGTTTGATGGAATCTTTTAGTCTTACAGTAACTTCTATGGACCCGTGAATCCAATTTTTGAACAGGAAAAGGCCCAACTGGTTTTTCTTTATAGGCCTTTTCATTCTAAAAACAGAGAGGCACACACACAAAATGGAAAAAAAACACGTGTGTACGTGCGGACACATTACTTCAACTTGGGCAGTGGTCTCTTCATCCTTTCCGGTCTAATTCTGATGGTTGTTTACCCCCCCCATCACCTCCTCTTCCTTTCGTTTGGAGTAGCTACCTCTTATACTGGGTCACTGAGCTAAGCTGTCTAAGCTTAACTGTCCTGGGTGGCTAATGCTAACTAAGTAGCTGAGCAACAGCAGGTGGTAGAGAGGATGTTTCATGTGCAAACAGTACTTTAACCAATGTCTTTTAAAACTGAAAAAGTGAGAGGACGGTTCAGCTACATGTGTTTTCTCACCTCACCTGAGGGTCAGCAGGTGTGCAAGCAGAAGGCAGACCAGACACAGAGTGAGAGAGAGAGAGAGAGAGAGAGAGAGAGAGAGAGAGAGAGTGTGCGTGCGTGTGTGTGTCAGCTGTGTCAGCATCAACATGCTAAACCAGCCTCCATCTGCGCTTGTCGCGCACAGTGGCACCTCCAGTATCAATCTGAGAAGACTTGCTACATGACCATATTCAAACATTCAAAGTTGTACAGTACTTAGTTACAGTCCACCACTTGTTTGTGTACACACACGTGTTTCTTTCAGCTGTAGATTTACACACACGCTCATTTGTATGTAACATGTTTTATATCACATCACATGTTATAGTGATGCAGTGGTTAGCATTGTCGCCTCGCAGCATGAAGGTTCTGAGTTTAAAGCCTACAGCTGGCTGGGGCCTTTGTGCGTGGAGTTTGCATGTTCTCCCCATGTCTTAGGTAAGGACTTAGGTAATAGGTTAAGCGGTGACAATTGGTAAATTGCCCAGCAGTGTGAACGTGAGCGTGAATGGTTGTTGTCTCTACGTGCACTGCGATGAACTGGCAGCCTGTCCAGGACATACTCCGCCTCTCGGCCAACGTCAGCTGGGATCCGCTCCAGACCTCCTGTGACCCTGATGACAATACGCGGTCACAGATAATACATGAAGTGGATGCTGTTAAATATACAGATATGTAACATGTGTATGTGTGTGTGAAACAATCAGTGTTGTTTACCTGCTGACTGACAGCGTGGGGTGAGTCACCATGCAGGTAGGCTTAGTGTTGGTTGACCTATATAAACAGACAGACAGACAGCTGGACTGAGCTGTAGTCCTCACTGGCTTTTCGAACAGCTTCCGGAAAACACACAGCTGTCAGATACACGAGGAAATACTTTCACACTACTGCGCTCGGAAATTAAAAAAAATGAATCCACATAATCTGTGTTGTCTGCTCGTGAACAGATAAATGGATTTTACACCCCAGTGCCCGTAAAACGCTGTTGTACAAGTGATTATGTTTCTGTGGATTGAAAAACTGACCTATCTGTTCTGTTTTTTTTTCTTTTCAGATCTGATTGTTAAAGTTATTCAACAGAACATGGGGGGAATCAAAATAGAAGAATGGAGAAAGGTACGTTTGATTTAAGTGATAATTAAGATGAATTTAAAAGTGACCATGCAATGTTTTGATACTTCATCCAGTGGTTATAAATATATTTGTTGATTTAACGCCTGAGAAAGATTATGTTTGTGTTGTTTTGATTTCACTGAGACTCATAGACTCTGAACAACTTTATTCTTCCCAAAAACATCTGGTTTATATTACTTCCTTTTACCACACGAGGTGGGACGTAACACAAAATGAAAAATGCACCTTCTAAGTGTAGAAATTAGTTTTATGGCCTTAGTGTTTGTGTCATTGAGAACAAGACAGAAAGAAGAAAACGGATATATGAAATATAATATATAAAACCTCTAGTTTCTCAAAACTTAATGATATCGTGACGTTAACAAGATGTTTGGGATGTTTTTTTCATTTCCTTCCTTAAATCTTGTTGTTGTCACATTCCTCTTTAGAAACCTTTGATGCCTCCTAATCTCTTGGCTGTCACTCTGACCTTGTTTTGGTTTCTTTGTTTGTGTGTGCATGTGTGCTTGTTTTTTTTTGTGTGCATGCGTCGGTGTGCACGTGCCGCGGGTGCATGGGTTACAGCCAGAAAACGTGGTCCTGTTATTGCAGGTAAACTCCTCACCATGAAATCTCACATAATACTACAATGTCTCAAAAACGACTGTGTGTGATTGAACGAATCGTGTCCTCCTGCAGTGGATCTACTACGAGGCGGGCTTCCTCATATGTTCGACCGTCGGTATCGTGTTCGTGATCCTCACGCCCATCATAGGCATGTGTTTCTGTATGTGTCGATGCTGTGAGAACTGCGGAGGGGAGATGCACCAGAGACAGAGAAAGAACGCAGACTGTCAGAGAGGTTTCTACACCGCCTCGCTCATCGCCACCTCTATCTTCATCATGTGAGTTGTCATCATCTCCGTTTCACCTTGTTCATCCTCGCTATGATGAATATTTTTTATGTTTATGAAAAATGACAGCATTAGTGTGGATCTGTCACTAATTTTATTACCTAAAAGACTCACAGTGGACATTAAAGCAAAGATCAAGGGGTGCCGAGGTAGCTCACCAGGTAGCTCAAAAGTTTCAAAAGCCTTAAAAGTTAGTAGCAGCTGATGTAACCTTGAGCTGCTGGCCTCAAACAAAGATGAAGAGCAAGCTACAGGAGCCTGCAAAGCTCTTTCTAACTCCAATATCCTCTCACTTTATTTTATTTTTTTATTTTCAAACTTGCAGTCTTTGGGTCCACCTGACGTGACGCTGCTTGAGGCAATTTGCACTTCAGATTTTGCATTCTGGAGCCACCAAAGATTCACAATGCAATATTTTACATACAACAGCTGTGAAACATCTGTGAGATTCCTTTTTACCCACATCTGCTCGCACACAGACAGGAACATGCGTGCAGTTTTACCTGCTGTGGAGGAGACAGGTGCTGGGTCAGAGAAATACGATCTGAACTGTGCAGGACAGTTAGGTGTTACTGATATCACTTGGCTGACTGTGAGAGGCCTCTCTGTCTGAATGAGCGCTTTCACATCACAAACATACCTGCTCACACACACACACACACACAAACACACGCATGCACATGCACATATACGTACATAAAGAACTTTGTGGCCATTTGGAAATGTGAAGAAATTATGTCATCACAGGGTCATGGTTCTTTTATAATATCTCGCACAGAAGGTTTGTTCCTTTTCTCCTCATACTGACATGCAGTCAGATCTTTGCTTCAGACTCAGCAGACCGAAAGAGATCAGTTATCTGGGAGATTAATTAAATACCCTAAAAACTATAAAGTAATATGGTTCTTGCCGTTTAGCTCAGGAGTAACACTGAACACTGAAAATGTCACTCAGGATCTTGGCAGGCTTCATTACTCTTCTTGTTTTCAAAACAGTGAATTGTCGCAGCATTATTCGCCCTGCTTCCTTACTGTAACTGCACTAGGTTTTCAGTACATAACATATAACATATATAACACTAAATGCACAGAATTTCCTAGACAAACTTGAGGTAAAACCAGGTTAAAGTCATTATCTATTACCATATATTTTCTTCGTTAAATCTTTCCAATCACAGATTAGGTGGATCAGACAGACAGATGTCATACATAAGGAATTTAGGCTTGCAGGGAAGTGAGCTGGATTTTTCAAAACATGCGGGTTTCTTTGCTTTACATTATGCATCATCAACAGTCAACATTTGATTCAAATGTGTGAGTGTTTGTAATAAATTCATTAATCTGGATTAGGCAGATTAAATTGTTCCTGTGTCACATTTTAAGATTTAAGACGGAGCTGTAATAAAAAACGTGAATCAACATGCAGCAGAAATATCTCTTAATGCAGCCATGGTGCCCTCTGCTGGTGAGCTCTGGTCACTGTATTTCTTCACGTTGCTGATCCTGTGAATGTGTGGATGTTTCAGAGTGGGAGTATTAATTGCCTATGCTGCGAATCATAATGTCAGCGCCCAGATTAAGAGCACGAGGCGATTCATCAACACCAATATGAGAGACTTGAAGACATTTGCCAATAACACTCCTGCGGTAAGCCCTAAAACACACACACACACACGCATATACCCATGCAAAAGACATATTTTTTACCGCTCTAATGTGAAATGTGTATTTCCTGTTGCAGCAAATTGAATACCTGACAGCCCAGTACACCACAGCAAAGAACAAAGTCCTGTCAGAACTCGACAGTAGGTTGAACTCAGACTGTTTACATAAAGTATTTGTCTACGTCTCTCACCTTGTTTGCCTGTGGTTCCCTGTGTTTACTTATAAAATGGATAACTGTCATTAAACTGTGTGATCTTCCCTGACAGACATTGGACCGTTGCTCGGTGGACGGATCCAGAGTCAGCTGGAGAAAGAGGTGGTTCCTTCACTGGACACTGCGCTGCGTATGGCAGGAGGTAACACATGTTATCATGGCGTTTAATGTGACCTCCTGTTCAAGTAAAACGGCTAAGACATCATATGACAACATGGCATTGATGCTGCTGAGCTGAGCTGAAACAATATCTCCCATTTCCATCAAACAAGACTTCATTGTTTCATTTGAAAAAAAAACTTTTATCATGTTGAATGTAACAATAAACTACATTTGTAAAGCACTCCTTATTTTCCTGAACTGAAAATCAAATTGCAATTTATATCTAATGGTTATCTTTGTGAGGATTTGCTACACTTATCGGGTGATGCTGCTTGATTTCTTTTTACATGCTCTCATGTGATTTTATTACTGCAGCGTCCCCGTCTGTCTTTTAGGGTATTTCAATTCAATCAATTCAATATTTAACTTTTATTTTTCCTCTCTGATTCCCACATTTCATTTTATCTAAAGGGAAAGTTGAGAATGCAATCAAAGGTAATTACAGCTGATCTGGGTTCAGTGTTTCAGTGCTCGTGACCTGGTGTCAGTGGATCCAAAGATACTAACCCTGAACCACTGTTGTATCTTGTGTAAAGTCTTGTTCATCTGTGATCAGTGTGTTTCATGTTATTGTTCATCATTTAGGTTGTTCTGTTGTGGTTGTGTGAATTGTGAATGTATATTAATATATATCTGAAGAGGCTCACCAGTTTGATAACACAAAACAGTTCAGTTTTATCCTCTCTCTCTCTCTTGAAGCCATGCGGGAGACCAAAGAAGCCCTAGAGAACATCAGCTCCTCCTTGGAGGTTCTTCAGGAGGGAACGGGGAAACTTCAGGCTAATCTAGCGGCAGAGCGTGCATCTCTGTCCAACACCCTGTCAGACCCCGCCTGCACTAATGGAGCTGTGTCTCACACGTGTAACATCATCCGCTCCACGCTATCCCAGCTGGGAATCAACGCTGACTTCTCCAAGGTGCCACAAACTAAAGATTATCTGACACATTAAAGACCTAAAGACCTGAAAATGAATGGAAACATGCATTTTAATATCTCTGTGTTTACTCTTTCTGTCTGTCAGCTCCATGACGTCAGTCATGCTTTGGACAATGTCAATACCGTCCTGAGAACAGACCTCAGCAATATAGTACAAAAGGTTAGTCAATGTCTGCAGCTCATCATATTCTTACGAAACACATCCTGACTCAAACATCAGTATCTTAATCATGTGTTCTCTCTTACTTTGCACCTCTAGGGTTACTCATCCTTTAACGACACACCGAGACTGGTCAGAGAACAAACCAAAAACATTGTCTCAGGTACAAAAGTGTGTATGTTGTGTGTTAAGTTTCACTCACAAATCAAGATGTTATCCCCTTCTCCTTACAAAGTCAGACTGTAGTATTTCACTTTCATATATTTTCTTCTCTCACTTTCACTGCATACTTTTCAATGATGAAACTACAGCTCTACCTCGTAAGTTTCCCCCCTTTCCTCAGTTTCACCTCCAAGTTGACAGGCCGTTTAGAGGTTATAGAATAAAATGTACTGATGCATGTTGCTTTCTGATTTGTCTTGTTTCTTTTTCTTTGTAGGAGTGAAAGGCATGCTGGATAAGATTGGCACAGAGATCAACAGCTTTTCCAAAATGTTCCCAGTGGAAGCTTCTCTGGCCAATTTCACCATTTTCCTCAACCAAGGGCAGAAAAAAATTGAGTCTTATTACCCGCAGATAGACCAAATGGATTTCTACAGGTTTGTGCATGTGTCTTTGTGCATGTGTTTGTGTATGTAAAGAAAAGAAAAGAATCACCACCCGATTCTTCATGGAGCTTCGTCACAAATTTCAACTTACAAGTTTAGCTATCTGTTCGACAACTTAACTGTGCTGGTTTAGCAAAAAAGCTCTAAAAACAACTGTTCCCCACCTGCTCAGCATCAAACAGCAGACAGACACAGTCAGCGACTACCTGGTGAATACAGTGGAGTATTTAGGAGCTTAGGAGCCAGATGTTTTCCTTTAGGAGTTGGTGGAGAGCAAAAAGACTTTAAAAAGAGTGTACATTGGACTACACTCACCAGATGGCCAGATACACGACTTGACAAATGAAAGCTAGATTTGCTCTGTAATTGCTGGATGTTTGTAACTGCTTGCTTCCTCATTGGCTACAGTAATTTTGTGTGTTTGTGTGTGTGTCTCTGTGCCGCAGGTGGATTGGCTGCGTCACAGCGCTCTGCATAGTCGTCCTGGTCCTGGCCTTCAACATCCTGGGACTCATGTGCGGGACCTGTGGCTACGACAAGCAAGCTACACCAACAACCCGAGGCTGCCTATCAAACACCGGAGGCAACCTGCTAATGGCGTACGTTACTAACACAACAGTTCTAAACTATATAGTAAATAGGCAGTGGTTTCTCTTGTGTACGGGTGTAACTTATGACAATAAAATTAGCTGCAAGCCATTTATGAGTGTCAGTTCCAGGGCCTTGTCATTGTGCATGCTGTCTCACTGCTACTTCTCTCTGGTACACCTGAATGGTATTAACCCATAACCAGTGCTGTGAAACACGCCTGCGATTTTCTTGCTCAAGTCAAAATGTCTACTGGTGTATTACTGTAGCTTACTGTGCAGACGATAATGAGTGAGTGATATAAGACAGTCAGGGACAAGTCTTTACATGATAAAGACAGTAACGTGTGAATTGTTGGGTAAAACTTTATTTGAACTCTCAGAAGTTGATGCTCAGCTAATTTCAGGTCGATGTTGGACGTTTGTTTCATGTCCCTACAGACAATTTAACCGTGTGCTTGAATAATATCAATAGATTTTATTTCATACATTAATGAATATCACCTGAGATGCAATACCAGCAATGCAGATAACTGGTCTTTCTGTGTGATTGTGTTTCCCACTCCTTGCCTCTTGCTCTTTCAGCGGGGTGGGCTTCTCTTTCATCTTTTCCTGGGTGCTGATGGGCATCGTAACTGCCTTGTTTCTTGTCGGTGGCAATGTGGAGAAGCTGGTGTGTGAACCGCTGGCAAACAGACAGCTGTTCAAGGTACCGAACACAAACTCGCTTCCTTCCTGAATCGTCTCATTTTCACTCTCTCTTCTCGCTTCACTCTGTGTTTATCTTGGAGAGAGTTTTATCTGGGATCTTCTTACGTAACGGACAACACTGTGGCTCTGTGCTGATGAATATGCATGTGTGTGTGTGTGTGTGTGTGTGTGTGTGTGTGTGTGTGTGTGTGTGTGCGCACGCAGATCATAGACACACCATTCCTGGTTCATCCTGCCAAGAAGAACTTCCTTCCTGGGATGCTGTTTCAGAATCCGAACATTGACTTGACTTTGGGAAGCATGTACAGGTAACATGCCAGCATACAAACACATGTTTGTGCTGGAGAAGTTTCAGTGTGTGACCAGGCTGTATTTGTCTTGTAGGGAGTGCTATGAGAACAACGGCCTGTACCATGCTCTGCAGCTGGAGACCATGTTCAACATCAACTCCTTCCTCAACAAGACTGTGGTGAGTGTCGGTTTTCCTGCTGATTAAAAATATGTTATTATGAATGTCACCCTGGTAACCTGCGAGTTTATGTGCATGTTTCATGACAGTACAACAATGACCTGGCCAAAGTGCTTGAGAGCGTGAACGTCGACCTCCAGGACATCACACTGCTGGAGCAGGCAGGCAGAGACAACCTCATCAACTTCGCCAACTCAGGAGTCGGGCAGATCAATTTTGAAGCCTACCTGACTGAGGTGTGTGTGTGCGTGTGTGTGTCTGTGTGTCTGTGATGGATTGAAACCTGTTTTTTTAGTTAAAGTTTTTAGACTAACCCTCCACAAATGAATGACACAACAGTGTTGTTCTCTTTCTCTGTCACTCATGTTATATATGTATGTGTTATATATATGTTATATCCATATTAACTTACTTTCTATTAATCTACTAATTATTCAGTATTATTATAGTTATTATTTACTTTACAATGAAAAGAAATTGAGGATAAGCGGTTACAGATAATGGATGTATGATACAAATATAAAAATATTTTCAGATGTAATTTGTGTTAATTCAGATTACGCATAAATAAACTGAATTTAATCCAGACTGAAGCCTCAATAAAACCAGGATTGAAGCTGAAAGCTGTGCAGACATAAACAATCTGAAACTGTATCATCCTTTCCTCATGAGTGAAAGTCTTTGTTTTATTGTTGCAGGTAAATAAGGGCGTCACTCTCGTGGATCTCCTGTCATTCTCTACTGACCTGGAGGCTCAGGCCGACCAACTGGTGAGTTTCATGTTAATCATACCAACAAATTACAGAAACAATGATTAAAGAAACATGGTAGGCACAATTGAATTTCTGTAATTGAGGGTTTTAAGGACAACTGTGTACTGTAGACAGCTAGCTGCAGGTTACACTAACAATACTTGAAATAAAGTATGATGAGTTTTTGTCACCTGCAGGCATCGGTAATATTCCATTTACCTGCAACTTCAGCTCATGCTGCTAACGCTCTGCCTATTCCTGCTTTTCTTAAACCAACAAGTCAAGATATAAAGTCGGACAGCCGCTCTGGAAAATTATTTTGCTTTAAGCTCAGTGATCGGGCTTGTTGGTCTGAACAAGCTGCCCATTCACCCTGAACACACACACTGACTCACACACACACACATTTATGGCACATGCATAGCGCATAGTACAGGAAGCGTGCCATTTAAAGGCACATGGGACATGTCACAGTGGGATTAGTGTATGTGTGTATTCCTAAGGAAGGAAAGAATAATAAATCATTGAGCTAACAATCATTACCTTATTACGTCTGGTCTTTGTGTGTGTGTGTTTTTGTTTACAGCCACGTGGTGCTCTGGAGAACGCATTGAAAGGACACGCCAGCAGTATCAGACAGATTCACAGAGAACAGGTGGTTCCCATGGAGCAAGCAATGGTAATTACATCTCCCACATACATTAAACACCCACACCTCATACATATGCACAAGCAAATGATTCAATTCAACAGCTATTATATTAGAAAATATGCAGCAAAATAATGTAAATTATTTCAAACTTCTTGCAAAATAGACAGCAAATTTTAGCAAAATATACAATATGTCATAGAAGTCCAATTTAAAGATGCCAAACACCAGTTTAAAGACATTTAAAGATGAAGTTTAACACTAAACAGCACTAAAGCATACATTTTACTCTAAGTTACATCATTTTAATAAACATCTTTGTTAGCTGCTACCTTTAAGTTTCCTTCTGTTCTCATTTTCTTTCCTGAAATGGTGACAGAAATATGTCAGAGCGCGGGTAAGCCTCTGTTGATACACAGCAGTGTGTTTGTGTTTGTCGTAGCAGTGCCGTTAATGTTGTGACAGCGTTGCCGTGATTGGGTAGTTGTTGTAATGTAATGTCAAGAGTGTTTAGACGTGCAACGATGCTTTGCTCAGTTAACAGTTTCTCTTCTCATACAGAGTACCCTGAGCCAGAGTGTCAAGCAACTGCAGAGGATGTCGACCGACCTGCCGGTGAGAAAAGAAACACAAACACCACAACAGTGCTGATATGTTGTTCCACACCGAACAGCTTTCTACATTAAATAAAGTCATGAAAAACTGCTGACTTCTGTATGTGCTCTGAGCAACTTGATTAAATAAAAATAAATAAATACAAGAATTTATTATAAACTGTATTACTGATGTGATGTGTATATCACACTTTACCTACCAACCTCTGCAGAAAACTTCTGTATTGTTACCTGAACCACAATAAACAACAAACTGTCAATTTCTTTCAGGTCAAGGTCACGAACATCCTGAGTGCCATCGATGCAGCAGAGTACCTCATCACTCATAACGCCTCTCATGTGGTGAAACAGGTAAAGGGATTACAGCAAACAGAAATATACAAGCAAGAACAGCACAAACTACCTGTGCATGTCTGTGAACAACATTCTGAGTGAGAGAGAACTACATTGGCAACCTTAAGATTTACTTGTTGATCTATCTAACCCTCAACAGATTGCAGTCACACATTTGCTAACATGTTTTCTTCTTTGTTGGTGTGTAGGAAACAAAAGCCTACATCCAGAGCTTGGTGGGATACTTCAAACAGTACACAGATTGGGTTAGAAACTCGGTGAGTGTACTACATAAATTCATAAATGGGTTCAGAAATTACAGTAAAGATATCAGTAGAAGGGAAGAGTGTAATTGTAGGAGGTAAACCACTCCTTAAGAAAGGCTTTGGTGAGTTAGTGTTAAGGTTAGCCCTGACCCCCACAGCACAGACACTGAATGATCTTAGAAATATTTTAGAGCATATGCATCCCCTCTCTCTCTCTCTCGTCTGAATTTCTCGTCTATCTCTCCAGCTGTCACCATCAAATGAAGAAAAAAAAGGAAGAGAAATATTATAGAGCTATATAGTATAGAAATACCACAGACAGCTACTAGTTCAGCACCACAAACAGCGCCATGGGTTTGTCAATACACAGTACAGTTTCAGAGCCGTAGTCGGGGACGTAGATTCAAACTACAAACCTCAGTCATATAAAGGATCAATGAGTCAGGCAGACTAGACTAACATTACCTGTATCTGTTCGACCAACCTAAGTATCTTTATCTGTATCAGTACTGAGAATTGACAGGCTTAAAATAAATGTGTGCTGGACTAAGCCTAATTAAACTGCACTAATCTGATTACAAGGTCTCTGATTGTAATCAGATTATTTCAACAGTGCAAAGGATACTTTGTGTCTGTAATAATCAGTCAGCAAGGAACTGAAATGTCTGTCAGTGAATTAACGTAATAATACTAATAATACTGCAATACTTTGTTTTTTTTTATACAGTATGTGTGTATATTTTGTCCCACAGTTGACCGCAGAGGTTGCCCAGTGCAAACCCATCAGTAACATCGTGGACAGCATGGAGATAGTAGGATGCAGCTTCATAATCGATTCAGTGGTAAGGAAGCAAGTGTGTGCATGTGTGCATGTGTGCTGATTCATTTCACAGCTGTATGTACAGTACATGTTCACCGCGTCTTTTCAACTAGAAATATAAACGTCTCTTTGACAGCTGAGGGAGCTCTGGGTTTTATTGGCGATGAAGACTGTGGAGTCATTTGGCCACACGTATGAGAACAGTATGTTCTCTCCAACACACACCCCCCCACACTGAGATGAGACAGAGTCTGTTTTGAGGCAGGGCGGGGAGTTACACACACATAGATTCTTCACTGTTTTCAGTCCGGCCCTGAGGAGTTGTAAAGTTACATATTTACGTATCAGCTATATATCACGCAGGTTAGTTTGTGAGAGTTTAATGTGAGCCCAAACAAGCCGCAGACCGTGGGTCAATAACAACAACAGAGGTTTTATACGTCGCCCACTCTACGTGTGCTGCATGTGCGTGAGCGCTCACGTGTTTGTGTTTTTATGTTCTGTCCTATTTATGCCTGGTGTGCATTTCATGTGTGCCTTTCTGTAGGGATGCAACTAAAGAATGTTTTCATCATTCATCATCAGCATCCAAATGTACTGTACTGTACAACCACCCATTTATTCTACTTTATACTTTACTACAGATCACACCTGTCTTACTGCACCACATTTATCTGACAACTGTAGTTACTTCACTGATTTTACATGCAAAACATGATGAGTTAATAAATCATGATGCAGTTGTAGCCAGTGGGAATGATTGAACCAGAATTATCAGGTTCTGTTAGGAGCCCAACATGCATGAATATCATCATAGACACAGGTAAGGTTAACACATTTGTTTGTTTTTTTTTCTCAAATGAAGAATAATGATATAAAGAAATTTAAGGGTTTGGGATTGTAACATGAGTCCACACTAGTGTAAACAGTCTAAAAGCAAGCAGTTTATTTATGAAACACAAATGAATTCACAAAATATTCCAGAAAAAGTAACAAATGGACAATTACTAAATCCTAACTTCCTAAACTAACAAAAACAGGAGAAAGTGTATCAAAAGAAAAAGCTCTCAGTCCCACTGCTTTAATACTAACAGTGACTACAAGTGTGATGTGACAGTCTACGGTGACTATATGCACAAAGGTGAAACAGGCTACTCCTAATCAGTATGAGGACCAAGCTGCACTCCCAGCCAAGTCCCTCTGTCTCTGGCAGGAAACAGAGCACACCAGTCAGCTGTAGTCGATCAGCTGGAGCTTCTCACCTATACAAAGATCGTCACAACACAGACAGGAGGTCATACTCTGGCAGAAAAACAGGAACATTAAGACAAACAGCTAGCCGTAGCAAAACAAAATATACATGCAAGCACAAATAAATATATTTTTCCCTGAGTCCCGGTCTCTCATTGAAGAGGTAAAGTGTGTGTTTACAGCTCCTACCACAACCCAATAGTTTAATATGTAGCAATATATTAGTTTTAAAGGGTCTACTATGTCTACTATGTCGACACTTCAAGTATACTGTCCTATCACTACTTTACAAAATTAATGACTGTCTAATCTATTTTTACGTGATTAGTGTTGAACTTGACAGGAATGTATCAAAGGTTAACTGGATAAATGTGTGACATAATTCCTGTAAACGTGTTTTCCAGAACACATTCTGGTTCGGTCTGGGAGGCTGCTGCATCCTTCTGATCCCCAGTATCATTTTCTCCGTCAAACTGGCCAAGTATTACAGAAGGATGGACACAGAGGACGTCTTTGAAGAGTGAGTACGAACACACACAGACATTTTTTGTTGGTTTTACTTCTAGTTCTTCTAAATCTTTTCTGTAGATCAAAATCAAATTAATTCCTCTTCTCTCCTTTTCTCCGTCATTATTCCTTTTTCATGGTCACTCTCTCTGCAGCTCCTCTTATCCGTGGCTTGTCGCACTTTGATGTTTGTCTGCTATAAACTCTTCCTTTCGTCCTCTTCCTCGTGTCCACTCCCTGTTTGGTATGGGACACTTTACAGTTTGGGATCTCGTCACATATTTCTTACTTCCTCCATAAGAAAATCACGAGCACGGTCTTTCCTTCTTTGCATGGATCTTCATTTCCTCGTCTCCTCCTCTCTTTCGAATATTTCCATCGCTCTCCGAGGATCACTCCATCCGTGTCGCTTTCAGCTGAGTCTTCCGTTCTCTTTCTCACCTGTCCACCCTCGCTCTTGTGTTGCAGAGTGGGTAATACAGGTAATCATGGTGAACAGGTGTATGATATCCACGGAGACCTCGCTGTGGTCAGGTACGAGCAGTATCCCTGCTTGCTTGCATGCCGCGGTCTTAATTGGTGGAGGGATTTTTTAGACTGAGAGTCAGTGAAACATTTACTACAGATAAATTTATAAAGGATACCCCATATGTATGCGTGTGTGTGTGTACGTGTGTGTGTCTGTGCGTGTACATGTAGCTCTCCCTATGACACTCTGACCCGGTTCCCTCGGGCCTCTGCTCCCCCGAGTTACGCCGACTGGTGACCCAGAGGAACTCGTCGATGAGGTACTGATTGTTACGCAGAACTTTCCACTAACCGTCATCTAACGTCAACAAACCATCTGCGAACCACCATCCATTTAATCATCATCAGTCTGACTTCACGCAGGAGATTTTTATCCTGTCTTCTGTTTTGCTTCTTCATCCTTCATCCATCACCGTCATCTCTTTTAACCGACAAGGTCCATGCGAGTACTAGTATCCAAGATATGTTGTAGATACGACTGGCTGATTTTTATATTTGGCATAAAGGAGATGCCCTGTAGGAAGAACAAGCATGTGTTGCACAGCATAAGCATATGTTCCAGCATAAATTATGAGTCAGAAATAAAAGTGAAACAAACCAGAAGACAACAGGTAGAGTGGCAGAGTTTAGTCCATGAATCCACCTAGACGGTCTCAGCTTCAGAGACATATGGTGGCAAACACAAAGGCAGGGTACAGGAAATACAGGAAACCTTAAACCATAAACTCAAACCAGGACATGGGCAAAAGTAATTGGTTTCATTTCTTGTGTTTTTTTCAGTGCACAAGATGGCTGGAACTGATATTTCCCTCGTGGTGAGTGCTCTTCACCCTCACTCAGGCATAAAGTGTTTCTTGTTTGTGTGACAGTCACAGTGATGCCCTGACATATCCTCTCTGTCCTGTAGGGTCACTGGACTTTCCAGCTTTCCTCTTCAGATCTCGTAACACTTCCAAGAACCAAAGGGACAAACAGTGTGTGTGTGTGACAAGGGTGTCCCTTCTCTCCCCAGTACCCCTTCAAGCCATTTTGCAAGGACCTCTGATGCCAGCCAACTGTAATTTATCAAGTGTTCTCTCATGCACACCAGCATCCAGCCACAGCAGTACCACATCAGTCCTTCTAGTGTCCTACACTGTACATGATCAACTATCAGAGCCCTGCATAGCTAGTTTTACCCGTAGAGAATACATGTTTGTACTCACATTATCAGTTTTAACACGGTGACACAAGTGTACATTTTCTACACTTTCAAAACCTTTGAAAGTTTTATATATTTTTGTTAATGTTTGTTTTATAACATGTATGTAGTTATTTTTGTAGCAGTAGCTCTTCTCTTTGTTTTATTTTTCTTTATTCTTTTCTAATATCTGTAATGTAGCTCGCATCCTTTTGGCTCAACACGTCGCATTGACCAGGAAATAAAAGAATAGTTCAACAGGATGGTGAATACGCTCATTTTCCTTCCTGCTGAGAGTGAAAGAGAAACCACATGTGTGTCTTTTTGTTAAATACAAGCAGCTGTTAAGCTTAGCTTAGCTTAGCATAAATACAAAGACAAAACATATGTAGCAAAACAAAGAGTCTACAGCCAAGAGAGAAAATGGTTGTAACTCACCCCTTCAATTTATATTAATGCTTAAAGTCTTGTATATTTAACAGTGTGGCTCTCTGTTTGACAGGTAGATGTTGTTACAGGTGGTTTGTTTGACAACCGCGGCATCATTTAGCCATCTCAGCTTCAACAACAGTTCAGGTCTATGCCAACTTTTTAGATAAACCGAGAGGCCGAAGAAGCAGGACTGCCAACATGGTGCCAACAATCAGAGCCACACCGCACTCGGTTTACTGTCTATGGGTTTCACAGGGAGATATTTCTTGGCCAGCTTTTTACATTTTTTTATGGGATTTAACAGAATAGATTTAACATGCTAGTTAGTTAAGCTTTAGAGGTGCTTGTATTGTGTTTCCTTTGGTCAGAGCCAAGCAAACAGTTTTCTAGTTTCCAGTCTTTGTGCTAAGCTAAGCTAACTGGCTGTAGCTAGCTAGCTAAGAAAAAAAAAGTTTGTATCCCAAAATGGTTAACTATTCCTTCAAACACTGAAAAAGAACATTTATCTCAGTAAAATCCTTGAGACACAAAGAGATTAGTTCAGAGTTTATCCTGGTCCATTGCTACGACAAGAGGTTTTACAAGCTATTTAACACAAACATAAGCATAAACAAGGATTTAAGACAGCTAACAAACATAATATTGTGTCTTAGGCATTTCTCGCCAGACCATTAGTGAGGGCCTAGCTGTTTGTGTTGTCAGAGGTTGTTTTTTTTTGGGGGGGGGGTTTTGCCATCTTGTGGTTTGAGAATAAAACTACCAGAAGCCTTTGTGGGGTCAGAGGCCTGGTTGCGGAACATACACACACACTCACACACATGCAATTATTTTTTGTGGTGAGCAAATCTGTGAATAAAAACTTAAGTCCAGTAAGTGTCTGCTTTGTTTTTCCTCCATAAACATCAACTGAACTGAGCAAACTGTTAGCATTTCTGAGGGTTATACGGGTCATAAATGATATTTTAAGTGTGCCTTCTGCTCCTTTACATAAGCTCAAAGCCACAGGTAGGACTGAAAATGAACACATTTGGTGATAAAAGCAGAGCAAATGTGCAGACATCCACTCCCCGAAGCAGCAGCGTGGACGGCCGTCTTGCCAAAACACACAGGGACGCAGAGAACATTCATGTAACATATGCAGAGCTGAATACTTGCACACACAGCAGCTGAAAAGGTTCAGGTCTGTGTGTTGGGGCGATTGACAGTGATGAGGGGGGTTTAGTGGTGGTTCAGGTGGCGTGACGCTGGTGCATCCTATCAGAAGAGGACTACACTAATTTAATTTAGGAAAACATCTGTTCCAGACAACACACTGTACACACCCTACACATTTACTTTGAATTCCCAGTGTCGCTCACAGGGGAGCTCTCTCTCTTCCCCTACCAGATTGATGGCTATAAAAGCTAAACTTCCTGAATGTGCCGAGGGCATGCGTGCATTTGTACACACATGTGACTTTGTGCACAGCAGCAGGCTCTACATACACAATCTCCTTCCGCTCTGTGTTCAGTCCGCTCGGTTCATATGGAATATTTAAGTCTCTCTAAAGGCGGCGTCTGTTTTTCTGTTTAGTTTCATAAACTCAATGCAGAGTGCGGTCAAGCCTGCTTGAACTCAAAACCTGCATACCAATTTGGCCAGTGGAATGATACAAGGCACTGCCATAGTACAGTATGTTCTTAAAGTATGAGGCTTTCTTTAGCTCTTGCTCTATTCTGAGATTTCAGTGCTTTTTATTTTGAACCACCAATTAAAGTGTCTTAAATTCACTTTATGTTCTTGACTTGGCCCTTGATGATTACAGTTTATTTTCTTTTTGTTTTTATTGAATAATCAGTTTGACATTGTATATTAGTACTTATTTTCCTTTATCGCCCAGATCATATCTGTGTAGTTAATGTTAAACTACATGCAGCACATGTACATAAGTACATAAAATAACTAAACATAGACAGGAAGGAGGAGGAGCTCACCATATCTTGTTTGTTTAATCCTCACAAAAGCTGTAAAAGTGTAAAAGATAAAGATTTCTACAGATTACACAAACAAGATATTATCTGTCACTTAGTGAGCTTCAGAGGTGCCGATATCTGCATTTTTTTTATGTTTTGATAGACCAGGATATGCTAAGCTAGGCTAACTATCTGCTGGGTGTAGCTTAATTTGATGTTGCGTTAACTGAGCAGGAACCTCTGTGTCTGTGAAGTGAAGCCAATGTAGAAGTGCCAAAAACTGCAGTTCTTGAAACGACCACCTGAGGATGGCTCCAGAATTGGTCATATAGTCCCCATGTTAAAATGTCCAACTTCTCAGCAGACATAAATATGTTTACAGCCTGGTACAAAAAACTTTTTTGGTCTCTATGGCTAATTTCCTCATTCATGACAACTGTACTGAGTCTGATTTTTTTGTCAACTCACCCATCCAAATGATATAAAAGATTAAAGTTATGCATAATAACACCCAAGTGTCAATTAACCCACCTCAGCTCTGTGTCTGTGCCGTTTTTTGGTTTAGCCGGGAGAAGAAAGAGGCAGAGTGAAAGAGAGACTGCCCTGGAAGTGACTGTCATGATCTCTCTCTAAAAATATAAATATATATAAATTAGCTAATGTTGGTTAAGCTGGTTGACTGGGAAATTCAAAGTTCCTCATAATTTTGACTTCTGATTTCTAAGAGGATGATTGAGTACTGACTTATGTTTGTTTTTTTACGTAACAAAAATACAACAATCTGTGTGTGCAGCTCTGTTGGCAGATCATCTTAAGATGAACATGCTGAGGTTCTTATTATTACAGGGTCAGAGATCAACCTTAAATCCTCAGCAAATAACTTCACGCTGCCATTTGGCTCTGGACCCTCATTCCTCCTCCTCCTCTCCCCCCTCATCAATGGTCAAAGAACCTCCTATGTGGGATTATATAATGTCTTGCAACTCTTTTACAATATTTGGTTTCATGTGCGTCCTTCAGCCTTCCTTACTCCCTCCTCCCCCCCTTTGGCTCCCACAGACCCACTGACCTCCTCCTTCAGTTTGTGCTCTCCCTTCCTTCCATCATCTCGCCCATCACTTTTTTAGTTTTGAACATACCATAAAAGCCTCATGTGGTCGCCGTGTATGTGTACGTGTGGTTGGGTGGAGGGGCTGTAGGAGGAGTTCGAGTGCTCCAGCTCACCTGAATAATACCTTCTTTGTGAGCTGAGGACTTATAAAGTCACGTTCAGATGCTTTCCACCCTTGCACACCTTAACCCTCTGTGCGGACGCAGCAACCTCATCCATACATCACTAACCTACCTAACACAGCCATGAGATCCAGGATGAAGATGTTACTGTTGTTCTTGGCAGCAGCTGTTTGTGTGTCAAACGCTCAGACCAACAACAGCAGCAACGACAGTAAGCAACAGCAGCAGCAGCAACAGCAGCAACGTAGCGTCTGGGATGAGCCCATCCGATTCAGCACCAAGACCAAAGATTCCTGTACCATGGTGGTGTCCGGAGCTGGGGACTATACTCGCCTGCGTGTCTCCTGCAAAGGTCAGAGCCAAGGCCAGACCGTAGGACGCTCCTACTACTGCGACTTCCAGGGCAAACCCAACCTGTGCCGTGCCTACAACCTCAACCCTCGCCACTACTTCACCCAGATGATGTGGGACATGAGGAAGCTGAGCCACGCCTGCCAGGGACAAAAAATCTACCGCCCATCCATGTGCAAGAAATACCCCGACGATGCCCAGATGACCTTCCTGGCCTCCTGGCCAAAAGCCACCACCCCAAAACCATCCAAGCCCGTCCAGGAGCCACGTAAACCGGTGGTCCCAGCTCAGACCAAGCCAGTTACTACTCCGAAACCAGTCAAGCCCCAGCCACAGCCCGTTAAGCCCCAGCCAGGCAAGGGCCCCCAGGTCAAGAAAACTACACCCAAGCCTAAGACCACTACTCGTCCCACAGAGCAGCCCGACTCCAAAGCATCCCGCATCGCCTCCGAGTACTGCTGGAAGAGCTTCCACGGCGTCTGCACCTACTTCATCAGCTGGTTCCAAAACTGAGACAACAGTGCTGACACAGGTGAGAGAAGTTAAGACTAGTTAATTATTTGTGCTTGATCTGGTTAAACTGAGAGCCAGAAATCATCAGTGGTGGTAGAAGTGAGCACCTGTAGATATTTTAAGACACACTGTCAGTGAAATCAGCTCCAAATTGAAGTCTGTCTAACTTCTGGAGCTCTTTGTCCCATTGCAAGCTGCAGATTTGCAAGAGGAACCAACTTTATCTTCAGTTAATTTCAACTATTTCGTTGTTTCAGGTTGGAGACACCAGCGCTGAATCCAGTCAGAACTCTTCCCGTCTATCTTTGACCTCTTCAGGGTGCTTCTGAAGTCATTTCATCGCCATGCGAGGTCCGACTCCCCACACTGCATCATCTTACGGGCTGAGCCAAAATCACTCGACCTACACCTGTGTATGGTTAGCGGATGACTGCTTGTGCTGTCATGTAGTGTACACGTCTTTGTTTAAATCTGTAAAACACACAGCAAATATGGCAGGCATGTGATTCTGTTTGTATATGATGTAAAATTCCCTCCTCGTGTCACATAAATGTTTCAATGTCTAAGAAAATGTGGAGGTAAAGAGAATAAAGTCAGAGTGCTGACCTCTCTTCTTTCCCCAGTGTTGCTGTGTTTCGTCTGAGGCTTTCACACTCGTTCATTCAAAGGGCTCCTTGTGTCTTTTCATCGCCGGCTGTAACAACATGTCTGCAGCCCGGCTGAGGAAGTTGTTAAGGGACAGACACAGTCAGACTGCAGTAAAGATAATACAGCTCAGTCACAGAAGGCGTCTGAGCAGCCGAGCTAAACACTTCTTTGTATGACCTGATGAATTGAGTCTTAAGAGTTACCGCGTGCAGGAACAGAGGGGCGTCTGTTTGAGTGGAAACCAATGTGGCTGCAGCACCGGTGTTGTTTCCTACACACAAACACACACCTCTCATCACAAACAAAGTAAATTATCTTCAATTTTTGAAAGATACCAAATATGTAAGAATTTAGGGGCCAGACGCCAAGAATTTCTCCTTTTCATTTCATGCTATAGTCTAATTTTTAAATATTTCACACAGTTTTAACATCTTATACTTTAAATAAAGAGCTGGAATAAGCTGATCTTGACGATACAGTATGTAAGACAAAGTAACTAAATCAACTAATCAACAACTATATTCAACTAAATCAAAAGGTTAAGTAAGAAATCATATTTCGGTGACAGCTCAATAAAGTAAATTAATAATTGTTGACTGTTGTTGAAGCCTGAACTGAACCGGGTCACGAATCATAGCTAATGCGGAGGAAAAGGTGTACTCTCTTCCTAATATTTCCTGCAGGAGCCACAATTGCAGATCATTTTACCTCGACTCACTTGTAGTTTGTTACATTACATTTCAGCATAGTATTTTGTTAGTATATAAATTAATTAATATTGTTTTCAAGAATTATTTCAGAGATTGTTCCAAATCTTACCACAGGTTGAGAAACAGTGGTTTATATCATGCCTGAAAAAGTCTATACAGGACTACCTTGACAAATCTCTTGGTGTCATTTACAAAGAACTTCATTAGTCAGTGAACCACAAGATGGTGCTGCAGACAGCAGAAGCTCAGTTCATGTAAGAGGCTCCAAACTTCTTTCTCTCTCATGTACCCACACCGTGACTCACACACAGCCTCACTACTGTTTACTTACAGTAAATCCTCTACTACTACTTCCGATATTTTCATTCATTCTCTATTGGACTCATGCCAACGTGAGCCTTACATGGCTCCTTCCTTGTCATCATGATGTGTTTGTTCTTGTGTGCAGCAGCTGCGTCATCACAGGAGTGAAACGTGACAACAGGGTGAGGTGGATTTATTAACTTAGCCTGGAGTTAATAAGTTGTGTGTTGTGTGTGATATGTAGGTCAGTTTCAAAGCATCATAAGCACCATATTTACAAAGTAAAATACATTTAAAATTTATGAATGTATAATTTTGTGTTCAGTTCCTTCTATTCAGTATTCAGCACCTCAGAACTGATCTTATGTCTTCTTATTGGTTTGTGTTTTGGCTTTGATGATCAGCCAACTAATATTACTTACTACAAACAGCAAGAAGCCCAGCTCAGCGTTTGTCTTTCACCAAGCTCTCGCCAACGACTAAAAGTCAGTCCTCGATTTACTCTTGTCCAATGGTTTCTTACTTGATCACGCTCCCCTTTTCTCTTCTGACCTTCTTCCATCAACGTTTCCTTCGGTGTTATTGCCTTTTCTCCATAAATGTTGCTAAACCTGGTTACATTGCCAGCTTGCCCAGCTCCTGTTCTGGCATGACACCAGCTCTGCTCCCTGTCAGCATTTGCGTGCATGGAGGGTCTGAAAACCTCACAAACACAGACCCTTGATTTTGCCCCATAATTTGGACAAACAATGAGGGGGACCATTTAGCAGTCTGACATTTTCAAAGCCCCAGAAAAAAAAAGCATTTTCAAAGGAGATGCAGGTGGAGAAAAGACAGTGGCAAAAATACAGAAATACAGTAAATGCATAGATCATCTGCAAAATTAATCAGGAATTCTATTAGTCATCAGGTCCTACTGGAGAAACTGGTAATGATTGCTGAATCTGAAGCTGCCAGCTAAGATGTAGAGTACATAAAGGCGCTCATTTAATGTCAGGATATCAAAGACGGAAGGACGACAGAGAGGGTTTAGAGAAAAACAGAGCTCACATCTGGTAAATGTGTTACTGCCTGATAGATAACAGTGCTTAAAACAGAACAAAGGCAGTTACAAGTGACATTGTGGTCGATGTGAGCATTGACAACAAGTGATATCAAAGAAGGAAAGACGACCGACTGAGAGTTTATGGAAGACAGAGAGCTGACATCTGGTAAATGTGTTACTGTTGGACAGATAACAGACAGAACAAAGGCACTTTGACAAATGAAAAAGTAAAGCTGTAGTCCCATCACAAAAACAGTCGTGGCTGGTGTATCCATCCATGATATGTCCACTAGAGGGGCACCGTAAAGGACACTTTATCACATTTCCTTCAATGAAAGGACACCCTAACAGTAGGACACCCTACTTTGCATTTTGTCCGCTGGGTAGGGCACCCAGGTATCACACTTTTGTCCACTTGAGGGGCACCCTATTACGAAAGCCTAAGCGGTCATGCATTCATGCATTTTATTTGCCCCGTTTTCTCATGATAACAAGTTAATTTAATTTGTTTTCTTGAATGAACAGCATCATTTTCCTGAGAAAACAAATCGAATGTGATACCTTAGAGGTCAATTTCCTGCCTTTCCAACAAAATGTTCTGTCCACTTTGTAACATTTTGCCCACCGTAAGGGCAACCTAGAATTATTGCATTTTATCTACCATAGGGGCATCCAAGAGGGCACTTATGGTGTGTTTTTTTTCTGACATGGGGGCATAAAGGAGGACACATGTATATAAAAAAATGAAAAATGATTAATTATGTTATAAAAGTCGAAAAGCTCAATAATTTCCCCTGCAAGAGTTCTGTTTAATTATGACACAATAATTGTATCCATAATAGAGAAATACAAATAACAATGTGTACATACATATTTCACTTTATTTCATTTGACATTTTAAATTTATCTTCCATAAGAATGTATTTTTTCCATACATAATCATGTTTAATCTCTGTTATACTTTACATGAGCGGACTGTACTGTTATCACAAGGCTTTTTATCCTCCCTCTGCTTTGGCAGCAGAAGTTAAGCCACATGCCGGAAAAGAGTTTAAAAGAGGATCTCCTCATGTTTGAATCCAGCAGCGGATTGGTGGAAAATCAGAGTCGAGCCTCCAAGACTGAGCGTGTGTGCTTGTAGGTGTGTGAGGTGGGATTACAATGTGGTTTAACTTCTTTGGAATGAACCCAATGTGTGCAGACACGTAGACTCATCACACGATTGTGTTTGTGGTCGTTTTGATCTTTCGTTAAATTCTCTTTAGAAGGCGAGGAGTTCAGTTTGGGCACGTCAGGTCAGACCAGAACAAACACACATTCCCCTCCTTCACAAGGAAACTACTGCAAAGATTTCTTAATGGATTTGCATGAAAGTGCGTAAGTGTGTGTGTGTGTGTGTGTGAGTGTTGTTGGGCGGGAATAGTGGGCGTAGCCGCAGCATCTATCTATGAAAGCCATGTGCGAGACGACAGAGAGCCACAAGACGCAACTTTACGCACGGCAGCACTTGTTATTTTCGGTGAGTTACACTGGGAATATGTGACTGTATGTGTAGCAAACTGTCGTATGGCCTCGTTAGTTTTATCTGCAGGCTCAGTAACTCAATTTTAATTGCACTTTTTTACTGTATATGCGCATTATTTACTGTAAATTCACAATATAAACATTTATATCTTTCTGAAAACCATCTTTGGACCTGATGTTCTGATTATGTCAATAACTAAATGTCTGAACCTTTTTTTAACGATCCTTTTCTCCTTTCAGATAAAAATCTGACCGTTTATTGTAGATATGTTGCTGCTGAGGACTTTTGCCCCCTGGTTGCTGTTGGCCTTCCTCGGGCAGCAGGTCTCTCTCTCCTCCGGTGCGCGCAATAAGAACAAAACAGTGGAGAAGACGGTGACTCCAGCCTCAGGCAGAGCGCAGAGGAGCGGGGACAAGTCTGCAGCGACTGGCCGGGGAAAGTTCTCCACCAAAGACAAGATGCAGTGCACGTGGACGGCGAGGGACGTCGGAGTCACAGTGAGGCTGTCGGTGAAATGCGAGAACCCCGCGGCGCGCGTCAAAGGCGGAGTCACCGATATGAGCTGTCATTATAACGGCAAACCTCAGCGCTGCCCGGGGTACCAGTCCGACCCGAAGAACTTCTGGAAACAGGTGTCCCGCGCGTTCAAAAGGATGCAGGGCAATGTGTGCAAGGACGACCGCGCGCTGGTGAAGGCTGGCATGTGTAAGCGCGCCCCCCGGGATGCGCACTTCAAGCTGGATCTGTCGAGCTCCGTCACCTCCGCTCAGTCCGGAGAGGAGACACCCAAACTGCCGCAACCACCTCGCTCCACTGCCGCCTCCACCTCCACCTCTCCGACCGCCTGCACGAAGCGCGCGGACCACCGGAAAAAGGCCGAGGAGCACTGCAGCAGCTCGTGGGCCAGTCTGTGCACTTTCTTCTTCTCCATGCTGCAAAGCGACGACTGTTAGCCTCACGTGGACACGATCAGACTGGATTTATAATAGGACTCACCGTGTGTGCTGAACACGGCGGCACCTGTCAACAAATCAATCATTTTTAATCGATAATAATCCGATATTTCTCTCTGCAGACGTGAACTGTGTAACCACACACACCAACATGACATGTTTTATGTTACCCGTGCGGATGCGGATATTTTCAGGTGTTTATCAGGTGTTTTAAATGTGATCAATTAATCTGATTTGAAGATATTATTACCATTAAATATCGAAATCTGTCACCAGTGATGGAAAGTAAGTGACTTTAAGGCATTCAGTATATTAATTTTATGCTACTTCATTACATTTATCTGGCAGTTATTTCTTTAAGTGTTCATCCAAAATGTGACGAGATTATAATTTTGATTATATTGTTACAGGTTACAGCAATAAAGTAGAAATAAATGCTCCAATTTGACCAACTGCACCGTGAAAATGCTGCTCACACATCAAATCATTTAAAGTAGAGGATCACAAGTGACCATTGTGAGTATTTTTACTTTGATACTTGAAGTACTGATAACTCTTCTTTTATTTTACATGAGATTTTGAATATTGAGTTTTCAGCTTTTTAATGAACAAACATTAATGCAACAAACACAAACATCCAACCAGCTGCATGAAAAATGAATGTTGTCCTGAAATGTTTTGAATCTTGACAATGATGTTCGGTTTGTAGAAATATTTTTGTATTAGAGTATTTTTTCAGTGTGATGTTCAACAACCTGTGTTCTTCTCGCCTCACTGTTCATCACACGGTACTATAGATTGATTATTATAGTAGAGTGATACTTTGTCGCCTACCTCTGGTCAACTTTATCAATCAACCATATAAAAACCACTATACTGTACTGTACTGTACTGTACTGCACCACAAATAAATGTTTTCTATTTTTACAATGTGTCCTGTTGCCTTAAAGATCATGAAACATCCGACAGAAGCTGACGTGTCAACACTCAGTACTGGAGGAGAACTTTGTGTCCTGCAAAGAACATTTTATCAGTTGTCTTCCTCTCGCTGTGTGAATACAAGTTAACTTGTTGCAAACATTTTCTGGAACCATGAGTCACTTTTCTCCATTTCGGTGCAAAGAGATTTTTCTAATGTCACGAAACAAGTTTTAACAGAAGCATTCAGAAGCGTTGCTGCCGTGGGAGGCAGAAGTCCTTTCAAGTCCTCACTGACACCAATTTCTTGTGTATTTCTTCATGGTTACGTCATTTGCACAGGCAGACGTTCTGACTTGCTTTGAGAGAACAAGACTTCGGGGGTTAATAATAAACCAAATTTGTTTGATAAAATGAAGATTTCCACGGCGTGCCATCACATCCTAACCGCTTCCCTGTCATTTTAAGTCACAAAACACTTTGTATCTGGCAGATTGATGTCCGTGTGAATTACACGACTCACTCTTCCCATAGTATTCTGATATGCCCTCAGGTTAAAGCGCCTCACACACACACACACACACACTCTTGAAGAAAGGCTCTTTCTTTTTCATACACACAAGTGGTGTGATTGTACATCCAAATATGAGGCTTGTTCCTTGAGCTTCCTGCAGCGGCCTCTAATTACTTTCTCAGTGACAGCGACCAGCTGCATTACACGCCATTTATATATAGGAAGATTGGAGGTAAAGACTGCTATGATCCAGCTGTGTGTGTATGTGTGTGTGTGTGTGTAATCCTCGAACAAGTGCAACCCCAGATGTGGATTTTATGTTTTCCTGTCTGCTCTTGACCTTCCTCACCTCTGACCTGTTTGCTCTTTGTCCCTTTCAATCAGACACTTTAAAAACCGCCAACTGGAGAGCGATTTCCACCTTTTAACGGAAGTCTACTCGCTTCAGTGGCACAAAAGGGATTTTTGTAGACGTATTGACTCCTCCAGAACTCAAGGACACATTCCAGGAAGGAAGGAGGAAGTAGTTAGAGGTTAGAGGTCAAGGGTGAAGAAGGAAATGAGGATACCATCCCAGAAGTGTGTGCTTTAAGGTTCAGCTGCCTCCTCTCCACCTCTAGAAATCATCGTGTGGGTTCATTTTTTTTATAGTCAGGCTCCTCGGGGCTTTGATCAAAAGGAGATCCACCAGCAGGATAATGTACTCTGGGATCAGTTTAGACAGAGAGTGGAGGAGCTGCAGAGATATAAATCAGATTCAGGGTGAGCTTTTAAATCGCACTCTTCTGGACGAGGTGGAGTTTTGTAGTTTTTAGGTGCAGATACTGACATCTGTGGTGACATAATCATGATTTTAAGTTATTTATCAAGCAAAATGACTTAACATTTATCTGTTTGTATCACAGTAAGCTGAATATTGTTTTATTTGGACTGTTGGTCAGACAAAACAAGCACTTGGAAACAGCTGCTGAGAAAACAAGGTCATTTTAGTTTAGAGCTCCTGAGACCTCGATCTTGGAGTTTGCACAGCTGTCATGAGTGATCAAAAGCTCCAGAACAGCTACTAAATGGACCTGGCGTTCAATTCAATGCAATTTGAAGAAGACACTTTGGCCACTGAATATCTGGATTTTGAGTTTTTAGTTGAACTAATTTCTCATCTTTCATTTTGAGTTTGATTCACCACTGTGAATCACCTGCTCACCCTCATCACTCACCTGTCATTTCCGTTTATTTTACATTTTTTCTAGTGAACTGTATTTCACTGTTTTGAGCTGTGACCCTGAACAGTTAGTGATTAATAAAGAGAGAGTCCACTACAACAACTGGAAAGTCCCTAAATGTATTTAAAGTGGCACTAAAGATGTAAAGACTGTGTGGTTGTGCCAGTAAATGCCTGTACGCTGATAACTTGTGGTGGTATGTGAGGGAGCGAAATGAGGCAGGGTGGGTTAAATACAGGTTTTCTTTCTCTAACATCTATAAATATAAAAATGACACCCAGGACTCGGTTAGCGAGCATGATGGGTGTGGTCAAAGGTGGCTTCCCATCCGTAATAAGGTCATTTCTTTCACACACTTGAAGATAAAAAATATCAGTCTGCCTGATTAAAGATCTCATGAACAGATATTGGATTCTAGCATGTTTGCTCATGATAACAGGGTGTGTGTGTGTGTGTGTGTGTGTGTGTGTGTGTAGGTGTGTGCTCTACAGGAATAAGAAGCAATCAAAGTTTCAGTCAAAACCTCTCCTGAGACACTGAGCCCGGTTACATTGCCCACTTGCCCAGCCCCGGGCCTGAAAACCCCCTCAGCAGCTCCACTGCTTGTTTCTGTGTTAAATATTCATTCATGCAGCTGAAAAATGCTGAAATACCTGCGTAAAGAGTGAAAAAAGAGATCTAGAGATAGATGGTCAAATCCCGCTAACCTCCTCACCTCTGCACAGCTGTCAGTTGTCAGTTTTGGAAAGTTACAGGAACGATCGGACACAGCTCCACCGTGAAATGCAACATTGGAAACACTGTGTTCAAGCATCCGATAAGCAGATCTGACAGAGTGTCTGAGCTCTCTGCTGTGCACTCAGATAAAGGCCAGCAGAAAGAGTGATTTTATCTTACTTATCAAGGCTCCTCCATCACCATAAAACACATTATTCATGTCGAACAGTCCCCATGATGAGTAAAGTGATTTTGACATGTAAAATTGCTGGAATGCTGCTTATATGTCATGTCGTACATGTTTCAGTGAAGTGTAAAGCCTCCACACTCAAGACAAATACTCTCAGACCATCTGTAATATCTTAATGAGGTGAGGAAATCCCTGAAGCAAAACCCAGTATTGTCAATAATCATCAGCTCCTCTGAGTCATATTTAGGTATGCGTGTCCTTTTCCTCCTTCCCTTTTCTGGCACATCGGCTGCCTGTCTTGTCTTGTTTCCCTTTCTCATGGGTACAGTCCTAAGCTAAACAAACACCTGTGAAAACACCAACCTTCAACCTTTGTATTAAAACAGCTTTGTGTTAAAAAAAAAAAAAAAAAACGGTTTGCACGTACATCAAGTGACCTCAGTTGTCAGTAAGATGATGTGAAAACACATTTATATTGACTTTAGACTAAGTTTGTTTGGCTTCTCTTTTAATTAATGTATGCATTTATGATTCGGGGATTTGATGTCAAAGCTGCTACATTTAGATGTGGAAGGCTCTGCTTGATATCCTACAAACAAGAGAGACAAGAAAAAAGACACAGAATGATGTTTGGATGTCACGGCTGCACGGACACGAAAGACTCATCTACAGAGAGCTGGAGACTGTCAGTTCAGCTACTTCAGGTTTTAACTGAGATATTTTGCAGCACCAGATTTTTATGTGGTCCTTTCAAGGAGCGGTTCCAACAGAAGAGTGGGACTATTGCTTGGTAAGACCAGTAATTTACAAGAAACAAAGCAAATATCAGCAGAAGGTCTGGAAACTTATTATTTTATGACAGATCATCATTTTTGTTTGCACATTCTTTTTTTTTTTTTTAGCATAGCTCTTTGTTTCTTCTTAACTGTCTTGTGCATCTCACGACCCTTCAGATTTATCTTGTGATCCCTTGTGGAGGTCCAGACCAGCCCTAAAAGGTCTCTTGTTTCATCGTCTCATCAGATCCAATTAAAAATTCTTGCGATCACTTTAGACCTCTGCATAGTGAGACACCTGCCAACATTATAGAGCTTCTGCCCTAATAGATACCACTTCTAAATCTCTAATGTCAGTCCAGGCTAAGTAACACATGCAGATGTTTTCACTTTTAATACTATGGGATCATCTCTATATAAAAGTAATGAAAGACACATACATGAAGTTACTTTTTCTTTTTTTAGATTCTAAGTTCTAGGTCTTTGGACCTTTAAACCTGGCCGGTGTCTTTTTGGCCGTAACTCTGACTCTAACTTTTTCACCTTGACCGAAGACATGTGAACTGAAAGACAGAGTTTCTGTTTTATTATTAAGTGCTCAACCTTTGCAACCTGTCCAGTCCTTAATAAACATCAGACGAGATGCAGTTCCACAATCAAAGTTTTAAACTTTTATTATTATTATTATTATTATTATTATTATTGTTGTTGTTGTTGTTGTTATTGTATTGTTATTGTTATTGTTATTGTTATTGTTATTGTTATTGTTATTGTTATTATTATTATTATTATTATTATTATTATTATTATTATTATTTTCACTCTTATTATAACAAAACCGGCCAACTCCTAGTTCTCACATTCCCCTGCCCGCTTTGTTTCCTTGCCATACATCGGCTCAGATCCTGCCACTCCCTCCTGCCCTGCAGTCACTCCTGTTCCTACTGTTCCCATCACCTGATTCTCCACACACCTGCGCCTTCCCTCAGTAGCCCTGCAGTATAAAAACCAGCCCACTTTCATTCATTCACTGCCTCGTTCATTGTACTTTGTGCCTTACATGTTTGCTTGTTCTTTTCTGCTTGCCTGCTTTTCGACCCTTTTGTCTCTGACTCCTGAGTAAATGTTACTTCTATCCTGCTGATCTTTGAGTCACGCTTGTTCTGGTTCTAGACCAGCTACCACAACACATTGTGCTTATATTTTGTATATGATGTATGCTGCTTTTGTCTTTGATCTGATATAAATATTGAGGATAACCTTTACTTGGAGCAGAAAGCCTGCAAAGGTGTTATGGATTTGTGATAACTTCCACCAAAATGTTGATGTTTGATGTGTTTTTGTACCAAAACTAAATGATGTTTAACATAGAATATGATAAATAAGACAAAGAAAGGAAGAAAATCTTCAAGTTTAAAGCTGGAATTTTGTCTTTTTGCTTGAAGAATGAATTAAATGATACATTTACAATCAATCGGTTGCTGATGGAGTAATACATTAACTGTTTCAGCTCTACATCAGTATAAACCAGCAGATGTATGAAGGAGGACATTCTGCTTTTGGTGTTTTTCTCTGGTTGCAAGTTCAGACAGGTTTTGCATGATGAAGTTTCATTTAACTTGAGAATTCAAAGCCATTTGTTATCCTTTTTTTTGCCTCTTTGCCTCTATTTGCCTATATTTCTAACGTTGTGTATCAGCTCTAAGCTTTGCTGGAAATTAAACTTCAACTTCAACTTGAGCTCGAGAGAGGAGAGGAGGCTCAACGTCAGGAGAGGGAGGGAAAAAGAAAAAAGCACATGAAAACACAAACTCAACGCTCCACTAAGTATTTCAGATCTGACCTACAAAGCTGACCGGACACATGCCCACCCACAGACACCCAAAAACACGCAAAGGCAGCGAGGTGGGAGGAGTTGGAGGTATTGTTCTTCTTGTGGCTCGAGGTGGCCTGACCCCACACCCTGCTGTTCAGACTTTGTTATTGGCTGCCTGTTTCTGTGGCAACAATCAACGGCAACCGCTTCGGTGAAAAGAATAACAGAAAGTAGTGTAACAGGACCTGGGACAACCACTTCTTCAACCACACACACACACACAGCATTTCGATTAATTTAGCTCATCATTCAGCAGCTATTCATTTAGTTAAAGGTCAAATCAGGAAGCTAAAATCTGAATGATATAAAGTGTCAGTGGAGAAATGCAGCTGATGAGCTTCTTAATGTACAATGACTGCAAGAATGAGGCCTCATCACCACCACCACCAGATAATCTGCGCAACAACGACAACAAGCATCAGTGAAAGCTTCATAACAGCGGAGGAATGTGTGCCATTTATAGACTATTTAAAGGACCAGGTCACTTAAATGTTCAGGGCTTTGTAATTTTGGTGAATTGACCCTTTAAAGAAACAACGTTGATAGCTTTTAAACATAAATGACACATAAAACATCAGCACTGTTGTGGAAGAATATATTTGAATTAATCAAAATGAAATTTCATTTCATTTGATCATGTAAGGAGATACTTCAGAAGTGGACAGCGGTGTCTGTGCCTACCTTAAATGAGGCTTCAGGAAATGAGCAATGCATTACATTTAGATGAGCTGAGATGTCATTAATAGAAAAAACAAACAATGTTTGTAAAAGTTTGGCATCCAATTATATCGAGTCTGTGTAAAGTAACCCGTTAGAACCGCCCAAAAAATCCTGGACTGAAAACTGGGTTTGAAAGAAGTTGTCAGTTGCTCCTCCAGTTGTTTCTGATTTGTGCCATAAACTATTCCAGCCTTTTGTTGTCCGTGTTACAACCTTTTTGAGATGTGTTGCTGCCATCAATTTCAACATGAGCTAATGTTTTCCATGAAATGTTAAAATGTCTCAGTTTCATCGCGTGATATGTTGTTTATGTTCTACTCAGCATAAAATACGGCTTTCTGATATTTGTTTTTATTTACATTTTACACAGCGTCCCAACTTTTTTGGTGTTAGGGTGGTAAATGCCACATAAGGGAGCCTCATAGACAGACATAAATACGGGGGTTGTATCCATGATGTCACCCGTATTCTGAAGAGCTTATGTGTAAATAATAATGAATAATAATTAAATGAATTTATAAATGGTGAAAGAAGAAATGATCTACCAGAAACAGAAATCTTTCTAACTGTGCATCTCTCGTCTATTAGCGATGATAACAAGCAGTGAGGTGCTTCATTAAAGCTGATCTACCTCCCTCTACTGGCTAAGAGAGGCCAGTGCATGTTTAACAGCTACTACACAGGTACTTCTATTGGTTGGTACTCAGGCACACATAAAAGACAAATTTTATTATTGTACTTCATCAGCTGAAATGTTTATTCTTGCATATATTGTGCCATACAAAGTGCAAACATAACAATTGTGGTCTGACGTTTTAATTAATCATATTGAAGATGTTAGTCGACCAAAAGCGGCATTAATGTGGACACGAACAAAATGTTAGCTACCTTTCAAAGACTATGTTTGGAATTATAGTTTAGAAAGACCCGATGGGTCGTCTCTCTCTCTCACTCTCTCACACTTAAGAAAGTTTTGTTGTGAGCCGAGACGACCCAGAGGGTTAACTTAAACGAAGAGGCACTTCAGGTGTGGTTCCTGTTGTATTGCTCGTTGCCATGGTTACGCATCATCTCCACCGCAGAGCAACAACAGGGCCTTTCTGTAGTCACCACTGGTATCTCCCTGCAAACACAAACACAGGCAGAATTTAAATTACATGTCGCCCTAGAAAGCAAAAACACGCTCACTAAATGTTTGGTAAAAACCGAGCTGAGGCTAGCGTAAGTGATCTCCTTCTGCACTGTGGGATGAGTTCAGTCCCGCTGCTGTCAAACGGCGAGCCTTAGCTTAAGATAAATTTACTTGAGCTTGATTTATGTTTGTTATTCCACAGTTAAAGTTAAATGAGGTAATAGCTAAATCCAATCATGATGTAGAGACTACACAGCTAAACTCTGGTGAATTCATGTAATTTGGCGTTGTTAAGTTACAGCTAAACCTCATATTAAACCCATTAAACTGAATACTTTTATACTGATTCCACTGTAAATATTGATAAGACAGACGTGACACCCAATAAACCTATGAACTATGTCTACACGTTTCAAATTCCTTCACTGCTTCTGTAGTTACTGCTGCCTGCCATTAGAGGGCAGTATGGCAACTAGTGTAAGTGTGTAGTGTTGTCTTTGTTTATGAATGTGTGTGTGTGTACCTTGATCATGGAAAACAGAGAGCAGGCAAAGTTCCTCCTGAAATCAGCTCTGATGTCCAACATGTCCACCTCACTGCGGCTCGCCATCACTCTGATCAGGGTGTCGTCATCAGTTCCTGCACCCTGAAACGAACACACAAACTTATGACGACTGGATGCCACATCAATGTGCAACAGTTATCTGAGAGCACACACACAAATATTTAGAAATAGTTTACGTGCAAAAGAGATTCATTAGTCGTGACACATTTGGCCATTTTGTATACAGTTTAAACAGACGTGGCTACGCTCAGTAGGAGAGGCAGAAGCATGCTGACACAACACACATCAATGCAACACTGACATTGTCACCTTTTCAGTTGATATAGCGTTCATGTTGGCAAACAGCTGCTTATTTACACATTCAGTGTTTATAGAGCAACATTATCATTCATTTGGAGTCGCGTCTCAGGCTAATATTTATTCTTTTAGGAAATGTCTGATGTAGACAGCTACGGACTGCATTTTACTGGCATTTGTTGTGTTATCACAAGTGATTTTACAGTGGCTAGTTGCACATAGCATTAATTATATTTGGTTGACCATTTCAGACTTTGCTGTCTAACCTTCATTGCGTAGTACAGAGTCTCAGCAAAATAGCCTGGAACGCTCCTGGCACACTTCACTTTAAAAGAAAAACAGAAGAAATGTCAATGTTTGAAAAAACTCCAGAGAAGCTGACAACAGAAACAATCTGCAGGACGGAGTTGTGTAGTTTCGTACCAACGGCCAGCAGCAGATCTTTCAGATTTCCAGATGTTTCCCTCTTAATGCTCTCCTCCATCTCGTATCCGGTCATCTTCATGTAAGCGTCAAATACTGAAACACACAGATCAGAGTGAGCGTGGCTGTTATGTGAAAATTACAGAGGCGCCCACTGCAACCACCAACTCTCAGACAATCACAGACAAACCTTTCCTAAGATGTTCTGCACTGCGGTTTCCCAGGATGGTGACAAATGATTGTTCATCAGTGCCAAACTTCTCCTCTCCTGCCTTGAAGAGAGCCTACGACCACAGAAACAACACGTCACACAGTCTGTCCTTCAACATCAGAGAAGCAAACAATTTACAATTCAGTGGTGGAAAGTATCTCAAGTACTGCACATAAGTACTTCCATTGTGTGTTATCACAGTATGTTTCTCTCGTCAACTTAATTTTTTAACCTTTAACTTAAAAATTTAACCAAGAAATATTACTGGAAATGTTACCCTCTTCCTCCACTAGAAGGCGTCATAACAACACAGCAGAGTAGCTGTACAAACTACAACCCTCCCCTAAAGCACACACACATAAACGGGCTTCAAAGGCCAGTATTAAGATCATATTTTCAAACACATGTGACAGTCACACCCTCAGGCAAAGAGACAAAGACACCATTGATGGAGAGAAGCAGAAACATTTACTGACCCTCAATAAACAGCCGACTCACCTGAGCATCACTCTCGATGTTTCCTTGTTGGATCCCCGTCTGCCTGTTCGCCTGAGGAGAGACGAAACATTTCTGTTAGAGAGGAGAGGAGAGGAGAGGAGAGGAGAGGAGAGGAGAGGAGAGGAGAGGAGAGGAGAGGAGGACGAGGACAAGGATGAGATTTACCTGCAGCAAAATAACCAGAAGCCTCTTGAAGTGGCCTGAAGTGTCACCACAGATGTCCTCCTCCAGGTCGTCATCATACTCTGAGGAGCACACACGTTAAAGCAACATTATGTAACTTTCCTACCATAAAACAACAGCTTTTAAATCATGCTGACCCTACTCTAACTTGTAATCAGATGAATGGTGTCTCTTTCATTCCCACTCTTGTACACTATGTGACTTTGTGCTCCAGAGAGAATCGCCCACAACAGTACTCAAGCACTCAACTGTGTGCTTGGACTAAAAATCTTAACTGGCCATTTTCCAGAGATAAACAAAGCCACACAAACATGGCTCACAATGAATTACACTGCATGTAAACAAGAATTTGTGCAATATAAACATCCATTTTTAAACTGGTGAGTCCATCATGTAGTGTTGGGGTGTATGTTTGTGCACGTGCATGTGTGTTACCTTGTCTATAAGCGGCAACGATGTCCTTCACCTGCTGACATGTCCTGGAGGCGAGGATCTCCACCAGCACCTTCTCATCTGTTCCTGCCCCCTACAGGTCAAAGAGAGAACCATCAGATGAAACGACATTTGAGTTTCCGCGCTGCTCTGACTGCTGACATGTCTGTCCGTGTGCTTAACTCTCATCCAGAGTACTTAAAGGTCTTTATCAACCTCGTATCTGACAAATGCAGCACTCACCTTGATGGCGTTGCGGAGCAACATCACATCATAAGCGAGGGGTGGAGTCATGAGAGCCACGATCAGGGTCTCGAATTTGCCACCCAGCTCTCCCTTCAGGTCATCGATCAGATCCTGTCATGGAGACACATCATGTACTTTAATTAGCTCTGGTGAAGCATAAATCCATGCGTGGACACAGAGGAGGTTTTATGGTTGTCGTGTGTCGCTTTGGCTAATGTGTAAACCCGCCGTGTCACACACAGATTTTCTGCCGATGATTTGTACTGTATCGACTAACACGGTTTGACCGTGTCAAGTTGATGCTTTGATGCTGTGTGTGGGCATTTAAAGGCCTCGGCACGCTTCAAGTGAAGCGCTTGTCAGATCATGTAACAGCTTCTGAAACCTTCCTTCAAACAGTGAGCATTGTGGCATCCATTTTAGGCAGGTGTGCAGACTGAAAGTTGGCAGGATTTGAAGTCCTCTCTCAAGTTTTTATAACGTTTCATGCATAAAATCAAGTACAACACCAATATTATGCACTGCTACTGTCGGTGGCTAGAGTTGCTTGCTCTGTTTGCTGCAGCATGACAAAGTTTTCTGCTTCTTGTCTTAAAGGAATAGTTAAACCTTTGAGGAACTAGTTAGCTTAGCTGTGCATATGGACTGGAAACAGAGGGAAGCAGCTAGCCTGGCTCTGTCCAAAGGTAATAAAGTCAAACTATCAGCACCTTCAAAGTTCTCTGTCGGCTAGCCGGCTGCTGGCTGGGGCTTCATATTTACTGTACAAACATAAAAGTGATATCAGACTTCTCCACTAACTCTTGGCAAGACGTGTATATCCCGAAATGTCAGACTATTTCTTCAAGTGTGCAGCTCGGGGTAAATCCAGTTAAGTGTTGTTTTCATTGCTTAAAGGAGTTTTTAGCTAATTGTATGTTAGTGGAAGAGAGGTGTAGAAAGTAGTGGAGTATTTTCATATAAGTTTTTTATTTCCTTTTTTTGTTCAGCGCTGCTGTTTCTGGCTTACCTTTTTAAGATCGTTATATCAATAGTTAGTGATATATTTAAACCCTTGATTTTTCATGAAAATATTTTGAGTGTTGCGTATTCTTTACTTTGGTGAACCACTTGGTGTGAACAGGCTAGATTACATCTAATCACAACATGATAGACCAGGTATTCCAGATGAAATCTCACAGACCACATGGCCTAGAAAGTGTGCATGTTACATCAAGTCTACAAAGACGCAAAAGACAAAGAATTCATGGAATTCCTGGAAGAAGCAATGAGCTGCATATTGTTTAACAGCTTTTAAGGGGCTCCGACCTTTCCAAACAGAGTCTTGTAGGTGGCCTTGATCTCCTGCCTCTGGGCGTTGCTGCGGGCCGTCAACAGCTGCAAGATGGCATCCTCATCGGTCCCTACGGCAACAAGCACCATGGTTACTCAGCAAAGCAACACACGCTGCATATATTACATAACAGTGAGCAAGCTCGGTATTGGTGGACTTTACAATTATTCCCCCCCACATAATTACAGCCTGCGGTCGAGGTCAGCAGACACGTTCGCTCGCAGTGACTCAGGTTTCATCTCTGCTCGTGTTTTCGTGACTCACTGCCGTCTGGGTGGAGCTCCTCACAGACTACAGTTCATGATGATTACTACAGTGTTTGTAAAGAGAGGAACTCCCCAGAAAACACTTTCTTATTGGTCGGTTGGAGTTTTACTACAGACTGACACGCCTTTAGTATATCAGATGACACAGTGCTGACAGCAGATATCCCCACACACACGCACACGTCTTACCCAGCCCTTTCATGGCGTTGTAGAGAGCCTGAGCATCCGCACTGGCGTTGAAGTTTCCACTGGCTTTCACGGTTCCTCTGCTGGCCTGAAACATGGAAGAAAAATGTACAGGGGAGTTATGGCTTAGATTTTCCAAGGTTATATATAGTTCTGTCAAGCAGCAGAAATGCAGGATACAGATACAGTTCAATATAATGCAAATTATTTCTAATGGGGCTTGCAGACACTGACAACTTCCTGCATAGCACCATGCGAGTACCAAAAATGATATACACACCCTGTGTGTTACAATTTTATGCACAGATTACATCAACTTTAACCACTAATAGTGGTCAGATTGTTCGTCTTGAATCTTTCCTTTGTCTGTAACTTAAGCAACCAACTCCTCATCATGTATGATACAACATTCTTTCTGCACGGGAAATTTGACCTTAAACAAGCACATATTTCTGCTGTCTACGGCTTCTTATCAGAAAATGCTGTAACATTGCAGACCGTACTTAATCGATCTCTAGTTTTATGCTTTCATTAATATCATCTCAGATTCTTTACATGTATAACATTCTTAAAGACTTTACCATATCATGACAGAAAGGTCTGTGTCGATTTTTACATACATGGTTTCAGATTTGTTATGCTCATAGCTTTAAAGACTTTCTTTGCAGAACATACTTAATCAGTCTTTAGATTCATGCTCAGCTACATGTAAAATTACATATCTCAGATTCTTAATGACTTACAGGTTTACAGCTCCATGAAATACAGATGTGCACGCAAACACTCACATCAAACAACTTTGTTCATATGCTCCCGTTTCATAACCAACATGTTCCCACAACAATTTTCAGCCTTGGATATGCTGCCTACATTTCAGATTTGTTCAGTCGATTCAGTCTGATTATCGAGTTTTTAAATCTCTCTGAATGTGGAAAAAGTGTCTCATCACAGCAGGCAGAAGAATGTGATGAGGCTGAAAAACTTCAACTTTATGATTGATTTTAGTAAACCCCCTCTTCCTGTAACATGCACAGATTGGAGACACTCCCTAAGACTGTGACACATTAACAATAAAATACCCAAGTGGTTACTTCCCATTTTCAGGAGAGAGAGAGAGAGAGAGAGAGAGAGAGAGAGAGAGAGAGAGAGAGAGAGAGAGAGAGAGAGAAATGTTTAGAGAGGAAAACCACGGGAATTTCTCTGGAATTCTGACCCTCAAAATCTGGAAAAAAAAAAAAAAACGAGAGGAAAAAAAACGTGGGCTGTCCGAAAACAAGTTGCCGGTAACAACCAGGTCTTTTTCTGCAGGAAGGAACGCCAAAATGTCCACGAGCTCTAACAAAATCTAATCAGCGTGCAGATGGCTGCTTGGACAAACAGCTAAACAGGGAGATATTTGGAAAACAACACAATGCAGATCATTTCCACTGGAATGTTTAGCTCCTATATAGTGAGTGATTGTTGTTAGTGGCTGTCTCCTATGGAACGAGTTCAGACATGACCTGAGGTGCCTGTGGAGTGATCCCGGTGGAGGTATGTTGACCTGCAATATGTAAACATCAGCTGACAAAGATGGTATCCGTGCTTTAGAGCATGGATACAACACCACATATGTCCTATCAGTCCCCTCCTTCATTTATGGTCTCTGGTTACCGTGGAGACTGTGCACCGTCCACCCCTCTCTGTCTCCTGTCATATTATCAAACAATGTGTTTTACTGCTAACGGCAGTATCATCACTGTCTATAAAGTTCAGCTTGAATGTAAATATTATATTGCCATAAAAAGACCAAAACCAACAATGTGTCTGTCAACACTTCCTCATCATGTTTATGGCGCTCAATAACAGGACTGTAGCTGCTCTTTAGGACCCAAACTCTGTATTCAAAGTGCAGTTTACAAGTTAAAATGTGAAGTTACAGTTAAAGTAAGAGTGATAGAAAAAATTTCAGGTCTCTATAAATGATCTTCGGGTGGGGCGGCTGCTTAGATTTTTTCTCCTGAAGACTCAAATCTTTGACCATGGCTCACAAATAAAAATATTTAACTGTTTCCCCAAACAGCTGGGAACTACAGATGTTTGCAAATACTTCCTGACTTCCCTAAAATAAAGAAATCAATACTGATAATGGACCTTTCAGTGAAGTTACATTTTTGAAATGATAAATATTTGCATATCGATAGATTCTGAATTTGTCAATGAGGAAGAAGAAGCAGCTGATCTTTTTTTGTAGACATAATTTCATGAAATGTGCCTTAAAACATATTTTAATATTTAAATTAAAAAAACTTTTCTCTACCAGAAGGTAAAACTCTTCTTATAAATCAATTTCAGGCCTCTAAAAGTTATCTCAGGGTGGGGAGGATGCATGTCAAAGTGTTGCGCCAAAGCCCATATTTTTCCCTGATGATGACTCAGATTTCTAAACATTTTTAAACACAATACTAAAGTTTTAGAAATGCATTTCCTAAAACAGCTGGACACTATAGGTGTTTCTACTAAATGGGCTTATCATTCATGTTCCCCATGAACAAGTGTCAGGGTGTGGCTCGCTGATTTGTATTTTTTGGACATCAAACTGGTCCACGTCTCAGCGGCGTTTGCTCTTCCAGGCTTTGGCTACACACACACACACTTGTACACACAGATACTTGTTAATACTTGTTTAATTTATTGTTAGTTTTGATATGTTCACTGCATTTGCTGCCAGAAACAATAAGATCCATAAAACCAGGCTTTTGTGTGCAGATGATTTATAACCCCAGACTAAACTAAACACAGAGCGCGGCAGTGTACGTACCACTCCACCTTATTAAAGAGAAAGTGACAGATTTCCCTTTAAGAGAGGGAGGGCAGTTTTTAAAATCCAGGCTAGACGTGGAAATGAGTGTATTAAACACAGAAAGCGGAGTGGAGAGACCCACCCGAATGGAACAGAGCCCTCATGAGTCATCCACTAAACTTCCCAACTTCCCCAAATGAAACCTCCTTGCAGCTGTACGGGCATGCGCACTGAAAACTCACACTTAAAACTTCTTAAACTGGAAAGTTTGATTAGTAAAAGTTTCTATTTGGCAACTTCTATCTTTTGGTACACTTACAGAAGTGTATGGTGACTTAACTCTCTATCTCAAACAGATGTACTGCCACATCCTCTACATTCACAGGCAGTAAAAAGCTTTTATGTTTAACGTAAACTTTTACCAGCATTGAGTACATATTTACATTTTGTAAACGCAAACCTTCATTTAGATAAAATGTTAGTGTTATATAATGTGGAAAAAAGTGGGCGTTGTCTTGGAGTTCAGAGGGTATAAACTATTGTGAGTCAGCCATTTGCATAAATAACGGACTTCTACAAAGTCTGTTTGAACAAATATGAAGTTGGTCGTTTGTTTAATATAAAGTTTGTCGTGTTTCTTCATGGTGAATAATGTGTGAACTCACCATGTTGACGGTCTCGGAGGTTTATTCAGGGATAAGCAGAAAAATCTGTTGGAGAGAGGAAAAGGTTATTTAGCAAACTCCAGATGTTCCGACTTCAAACATCTGCAGTGAACTTCTTTCTAGTCTAAATCCCGATTTTTTGTCCTCCCTGGTGCAGCTGTCAAACTTCCGTGGACCAGACGCGTCCCTCTTTTGTCTCCAGGTAGACCCCAGTAGTCTGTCCCGGCTCACCTGGCTGATGCTCACTAACAGATCTGGAATTTGAAGTGATCGACAAACTTACCGCAGAGTTGCAGCTGTCAGATGAAGCTCGGACGGAGAGACCCGGCAGAGGCAGAAGAGAGGAAACGAAGAAGACCAGACAAGCACCAACCCTCTCGGAAATACTCTCCGTTGCGCGCGTGAGCGTGTGGGTGCGCGTGTGGGTGGGCCACACCCCGGTGCGCACGGGCTCTGGTACAGCCCTGCTCCTGAAGCACTCTGGGAAATGTTGTTTCAGGTGCTTCTGTTAACATGAAGTCAGTGAAAAATCAACAGAAGTTTGATCGTTTCAGGTATAGGAGATGTGAACAGAAAGCATAGGTGAGCATCAACTGACAAATCACCTGTCACCTGAGGGGTTTCCATGGAGACATTGTTCATTTTGACTTCCTTCACCAGACGTTTTGCAACTTCTGCCTTTAGTGAGGTTCACTTTTAAGATATGTATCCATGGCAATGTTTATAGGCTAGGCTAGGATAGGTTTATAGGCTAATAATGAGAATAATATTTGTAATGTATATTTTAAAGGTTAGTGATGTATACATATTTTCTTTTTATTATTTTTTTAAATAATAAAAGTAATTATTGAGCATTACCATTTAGTTTTTGGAAATCAATGTGGGATCAAGAAAGAGAGATGCACCGTGCAAAATAAAGCTGATTCTATATTTTCTGTGGTAGCTACTAAACATAAGATTTTCAAATATTCAGACTTGACTTATTAATATATTCCACCTAAGTCCACCTTCTGTTGGATTGTAGCTCTATTGCCACTTTGTGACATTGGAAAAAGCTGCAAATTTGTGCCATGATCTGGCTTAAAGAAAGAACAAAATGTGTCATGCATGACTCATTAAAGTAAAAGCATGCAGTCACTTCATCAGTAATGTGTGTATGTGTGAACATGTACAGGTGTATATATTTAGCTGTTTGTTTGTTTTTTCAGTGTCCTCCACATCCTGTCTGCTTATGCTCCACTAAATGCTTCAATATGTTTATCTGAGACTTTTGGCTAAAGAATAGCTTTTAGCAATGATTAAAGGGAGATAAAACCAAAACAATGAGTTGAATCATGTTAGGTACGCCACAGAACAGAAGAGAAAAGTGGATCATGTCTGTCCTTTCATCACTGACAGTAACACATTCACATTACACACAGTTGCTCCATTGTTAATACAAAAATATTGATGAGTACAGCTTTACAGTCAGCACACATCAGAGCACAGAGTTAGCTGACAGACAGCAAGAAGGTCTGTTTACACGGCGCTCACACCCACAAGTTAAAGACGTAAAGATCACATTCCAAAATGTCGAGCTACTTCTTCTTTCTTCCAAGAGAAAATATCCAAGTGAAGCTTATTGCTGTGTGTGTTATTGTTACTGAGGATCAGCCATTGTCTTAACACATCTGAAGGTTGAACTGAACTTCACCTCAAGTAAAAATCTGTAAAAAGTTACAACTGTAAAGCAGGAACCTGACGTGTAGCTTCAGGTTCAAAAGAATTTATTTGCCAATAATCTACGTAGATAATAATGTCTAATAATTAATAGACTAGACAGGAAAGACACTGGCTGATACCCGACTGGTTTATCACCACAGTGAAAATGTACTGAATGAAGAACCTTATCTTAGATAATAGTATGGATTTGATTCTTATTGTTTTTCCTATGAATGGTGTTCATTCTGCTGCCTTTGGCATGTGTGGCATCTTCGTGCCATGTTAATAAATAACCAAGTAAAGTGAACTGAGAACTACAGATCAATTCTAACAAAGAGGCTTAACAGAGACAGCGATAAGGAGGGAGAGACAGTGTGTGGGTTATACTGTTTAAATTTTATTTTGAAAAGGGAATAAATAAAACATTTGATTATATTGATATTGCATTGATGAAAAACAAAGCATTCATTTCATTTAAGGGAGTTGCCCTGAAAACAATATTAAAGAATTTTACACACATTCACACCTGACATTACTGTAGCTGCCCAGTACACCTACAGCTGAGCTTCTTGTTACTGAGCAGCACCACTGAGGCAGCTTGGGGGTGTATTGTTTTTGCTCAATAGCATCTCAGTGGAGGTGATGAGGGAGTGGCAAATGCTGTCAGGGATCAGCTGGCAACTCTCATATTACACCTCCAGTCCTCCGACCTTTAGGACAGTGGTTACCAATCGTTTTCCCTTGGATGAGTGACCAGAACAAAAAGTATGTTTTAGGTCATTTATATACAGACTTTGGGATGATTTGTCCAAATGCATGTGATGTGCAAATCTAATTCAGAGCAACCAAAGCATTGCACGTTCCCTATGATCTTTGGGGGCTCATAATGGAGGTTCTCGCCACCATTGCCCCCCATTCTAACTTTTTTCAATCACGTCTCATGATCTACCTATTGCATGATCAAAGTTCCATATTTAAGTGATAAGCTATCTCCATGAAAACCAACCAAACTCCACCTGGTGGTGGAACTTGTGCCATTTACAGACACGTATATGGCAGGTGACGTGCTCAAGCCCAGTTATAAATGAAAAGAGAAACACTGCTCTGAAAACCTTGTCCATAAAACACACACATTCACAGGTGTCCAAGCACACACACATAAACCTGTGTCTTAAGTCATAGTGCATCACCATTTCCTGTATCTGTAGCGTTGAGATTGTTGAACTAAGAACCAGAGAAACAGAGCAAACAGCGCGCTGAGTGAGACAAACAGACAAAGGTACACCACCATGCTCCATCCCCAACCGGCTAGTAGAGGAGGCACACCCTTCGTATCCACAAATCTTGATGGGACAGGCATGCTAGTGTGCACAGGAAAAAAAGTCAAAGGTCAAAATTTGTCAAGGTCAGATTCCTCAAGTTCCTTTTTGACGATAAATCAGGTCCAGTGAGGTGAAGTACGCTTCATTGTCCACAGGTGAGTTATCTTGTGAGCATCAGAATCATCATCTGTTTTCAGAAGAAACTTTCCGTAGCAGCAAGGAATGATGACTGCAATCAAGTTTTAGTTGGATTTAAGAGCAGATCATGATCATAACAACGAGTTTGATGATTATTTTGTCTTCCAGGATGCAGCTGAATATCCTGTGAGTTGATCCCAGCACATCAGCATCCTCTGTTCTGTGATTGCTTGAAGAAATGAAATAAAGAGGTCTTGCCTTTCTTGTCCTCTTCTGCTGAATTTCCTGCAGACCACTGCCTCACAATTGCTTGCCGACTTTTGAACAATCCCACAAATGCTACACCCAGACAGAAAGGCTGGCATGGAGACATATGTAATAAATCAACACCTACCCATATCAGTCTGACCTCTGAACCCATCAACCCACGGGCTGTTTCTCTCTTTTACACACATACAAACAAAGCCACTGACTTCACCCTGCAGATATGTATAATCAATACCTTTTGGGATCGTCTTATCTTCACCTCTGATTAAAACAGATTCAGGAGGAATAACTTCAAATTAACCATGCCATGCATGTCAAAGAAACGTTGCACTGCCCAAATATATTTGGACTTTGAGTTACTTTGAGTTTTGGTCATTAATAAATAATCAATGCCTTCATTTTTTTACATTTAATACACTACTTGCATCAGGTGAGGGATATTCTGTCTCACTTAACCTGAACCTCATTGTAGACTGTGAGTATAAACCAAGATTATCAGTGGCCCCATCTGACCAACCATGAGGAAAATTTCTGGGAGGTGCCCCTCACCCTAACCTGGTCACTAATGGTCTGACTGTGAACAAGCTAGCGGGTGCTACTTTTTCTTTTGTGAGGATTTAGTTGTTTTAATGCCAGAGCTCGCGTCCCCGTGTGACTGGTACCGGTCCGTCGATCAAATGCTACCGGGCCGCACAAGAAATAATTAATTATTTCCGTTGTATGTATTATCTGAGTCTGGACGATCGTATCTGAATCTTATTTTGAAGGGATATTTAAACCTAACGATAGCGACCAGTCACGAGTCAGTCACGAGCCTCAGCGCTCTGCCCTCAATAGTATGCTGGCTCCCTAAATTGGCACTCTGTCATCCAAACTTTAAAATAAAACAGATAGGGAGCACACACTCCAATCTTCTCGCTCTCTTCTTACTGTCACTGTCCTGTACCAACATGAACTATCAGGTGCCTATGCAGGGATGTAGACTAGTGCTTCTAAACCAGAAATGGTAGTAACTGAAGCTCAGGTCAGGTTTAATGTGTGCAGCAGGATGTTATTCTAATGTTCAATGTTGTAATGGTCAGTTGTTGTGATGTTCTTTGCAGCCATCTGCTGGGGCAGCAGTGACATTAAAATAACAACAACTAACTGATTAGGAAGGCTGGCTCTGTGCCGGCGACTGCTCTGGAGCCCCTGGACGTGGTTATATAGGGATGGATGCTCCATAGACTTCTCAACATAATACACAGTGACGTACATTCACTATATGACCTCCTATCTATCTATCTATCTATCTATCTAGAAATAAATATATATTCTGAGTTTGTCAGGCCAAAAATGTTATTAACCACCCACTATATTTCTCTTTACTGGTACAATAGCGCCACCTTGAACTATGCTGTTACATTTGGTAACTGCAATCTGTTAGTTCCAGTAATATGATGTGGTATGTCTTGTTCTTGCTGATCATGGTGGATTGAGAAACACGTGATGATGACAAAATACACTGATGCAACATTTTTCATCACAAATAACGTCCTGCACAATTTCAGTTCCACCAGTGTGCTTTACATGCAGCACAACATAGATCAATACAGATCTCAAAAATTATTACTCATAATTGTATGATTGATAACTCAATATACACAGTTTAATTAGCCTACTGCATGCTATTTAACTCCACATTTGCCAAAACAACTGTTTATGATTGTAAACAAGACAACTACAAAAGTGGTTGGTAAAAGCCAAAAAATGTAAAGAACTTTCTGCATAGAAATGCATCTTTCATCACACATACATTGAGTTGTACATTTCCAATAGCAGCAACAGCAGCTTGTATGGAACAAACAGAGGTCCTATGGGACAAACTTCAAGTCAAGTCACATTACTGTCCTGACTGATATAACCTGTGCACTGCATTTAGCGATATGATAAAAAAAGTGGCTCCAAATGTCACATATTAAACTCATTAAGAAGCACCACTGATATAAAATTATCACTACGTCACTCCTTCCTTTCTAGAAAGAGCCAGAGTAATCTCACATTTAGCGGTGTGATTTAACTTACATCTATTTTTTTAAAGATGGCATGTGTATTTTTAGGTTGTGAGAACATAGCTAACCGTGAAGCAAGTAAAATGTAGCGTTTAAATCACTGTGATTTTTCACGAGGCCGGTTGAATATGTACGCCACCGGTTATTTTGCTATGAACCCGCACCCCCCTCCGTCTGCCGGTAAGTGGTATGACCGGCAGCATAAAGTCGGGGTGAGCAGCTCCGTAACTTCAACTGACAGCAACCGTCAGAGCTCAAACGCAACATCGTCGTTTAACTTACGCCAAAAAATATTGCCAAAATGGAGTGGACCCCGATGGAGATTAACCCCGAGGTGAGGGAAATAACCGTGTTTTCTTAACTCCTATTGAACACCGTAACGTTTTCACTGTCAACAAAGTCACCTGTCGTCTCTGTTTCAGATGCTGAACATGGTGAGTAGCGAACGTTAAGACGCTCAGCAATGGCGACATGTTGGTAACGGTTAACTGTTTGATTTAACTGTCAGGTAAGTTTTACAACGGCTAGCTAGTTAGAGCAGTTACTAAGACGACGGTTAAAACGCTAACAGGCCACAACTACCAATGTGTAGTTTATATGTTGTCTACTGGTTTTATTAAGATAAAAAAAGTGGCAGGTGTTTTTTAAAAGAGATGCAGGAGAGGCGTTCACGTCCTCAGCATCATTCCCAGTGCTGTCTCCAGTGTCTGGGCTTAAGGGTGTGGTCGGACTGGGCCAACACAACGCAGCATCTTTGAGCGCAGACAGAGGGGATCATTTGTGTATGTGTCGCTGTTTCTCTCCCATTTTCATTCATCGTGTTTTGTTTTGTTTTTTTTATTTTTTTATTTTCCTGCTTGTTGTGTTTCAGCTCATGGGCTCTCTGGGAGTGGGTGAGAGCTGGCGCTTTGTTGATGTGGTCGGGCTGGAGGATGAGCAACTCTCCACCGTCCCGAAACCATGCTGTGCCTTGATGCTGCTCTTCCCACTGACACAACAGGTGATAACAATGGGGTGGTGGTGGTAGTGGTGGTGGTGGAGGCTACTTCCTGGAAGGGGAGGACCAAGGGTGGGGTGAGTCACTGATACAGGCTCTCTGGGGTGGGGTGAGACTGAGGTGCAGGGAGGGCATGGATGGAGAGGGTGTAATGTGATGGGTATGGTAGTGAGACTGGGTTGGTAAGGAGGAGATGAGTCAGCAGATGCGTACCTTTTTTTTTTTTTTAGTACTCAATGTGAAGTCTAAGTCTCTCTAGGGTTTACTTGTATTGTGATCTTGGGTACCAGACCTCATCCCCCATGTCTAACAGCTCAAATAAAAATGTATAACAATTAATTCAATAGTTGATGATTGATTAAATTTGCAATGATATGGACTATAGAAAAGCAAAATCATTCCATTGGAGAAGCTCTAACTAAAGACTTCTAATAAATCTGTTTTATTTATATAGCTCGAATAACAAATCACAATTTGCTTCAAGATCCTTTTACAATCTGTACAGTAAACAGCACCCTTTGTCCTGAGACCCTGAATTTGGATAAGGAAGGAAGCATCCCTAAGAGAGGTCCCTATCCAAGGACACAAATCACAGTATGCACAATTGTGTGTGCAATTTGGCAAAAATACAAATATATGTAGATTTTAATGAATTAAAATAAAGAGTATAGATCCTGGAGGACGTTGAGCAGCTTTCGGTCTCGCTAGATGGGAAGAGCCTGAGGCACAGGACGGCCTCTCAAAACTATGAAAACCTGGATAGACTGCACAGTTCTGTTAATTTCTGTTTGCAATTGTTACCTTAATCCATGCGCTCAAGTGGCATCATTAAATTGGATTTTCTCATAGGCAGATGACCGTGACCATGATCTGTGTGTGTGTGTGTGTGTGCGTGTACTGCAGCATGAGTCTTTCAGGCAGCAGCAGGCAGACAAGGTTGCAGGAGACTCTGAGGTTTATTTCCTGAAGCAGACAGCAGTCAATTCCTGTGGCACCATCGCCCTGCTGCATGCTGTGGCCAACAACAAAAGCAAGCCGGCGTTTGGTGAGTGCACATCAAATAAGAACTCGTGTCATCCTACTAAGTACAAAGTAATGCATACTAAATTTTATATGGCAAAATATTCCATTTATAAAACAATCAGGACATTGCTGGCCAGTATCAGTTACTCAGCAGTTACTTTGCTGAGATATTTTGCTTTCATAATTCAAATTATAAATCATACATTTATTTTAATTTAAATTTCAACTTTCACCATCTTCATTTAAGCTTAAAATAAAATTGATTGCCCTATTGATGTAAAATCCAGAGTCTGAATTATTGACAGAAGTCATTAGTTTAGTTCAGGGTCATGTTATGTCATTATGTTTGATTGGTTAAAATGTATCTGCTGAACTGTGACGCAACATCAAAAATAAGGGCATTTCAAAGATATATGGAATTACCATTAATCCTCTTTTTAATAACTCTGTGATGATTAGTGGCCAATACAGTTATTTGGTATGGCTTGTTGCGATTTGAGCTCGTAATATGAATGATTAACTTCATGCTGTGTTTGGGCTTTTTTTTAGCGAATGGCTCTGTCCTGAAGAAGTTTCTAGATGACACTGCAAATATGTCTGCCGATGACCGTGCCAAACATCTGGAGCAGAACCAGGTAAGACAAAAATTGTCACTCTTGAAGCTGCTATATTTTGAATTTTAAAATAAGGAGATTGAGCTGTGTGATCATCAGAAGCTTAAGTATCTAACTGTTTCAGTGAGATTTTATTACCTATAAGTTAAATATCAGAAGCATTTAACGAGGCATCTCCTTCACAACCAAAACAAATAATTGATGTATTTTTTTTCCCTTTCGCCTGTCTGTATGGTTACTGTCTTATATAAAAATATGAGCTCTAAATTGTAAGTTGAATGACCTATACTTGATCTGTAACTTTATGACTACTAAGCTAAAAATACTGTTTAAAAAATGAACCTGAAGTGAACACCTAATTTCTAGAATGTTTCTGTATTGCATAACCTACATTTTGTTTTGGCCACTTGAGGGCGCCAGATACTTCTAAATCCTTGTCTTAGCAAGGGCACTTTGACAGCGGCTTCCAAAAAATCTTGATTATTACAGCATGTGCTATTAAGAATATGTTTCTAAACCTTTGAACCTCAAACCTGAGTCTAATGATCTGTTTTAGCTGTATTAAACTGACATGATCTAAATTTTTCTTCTCCAGGCAATCCGTGATGCTCACAATGAGGTTGCATCGCAGGGCCAGTGTAGGGTAAGATCCTTAACCTCAATATCAACTGCCAATAGCTGTCATCTAATATCGCTTTCACTCATTCATATGAGATAGCTGTCACTTTCCTTGACACTGTTTCAGAGATTCCAGGCTACACTTTATTTCCATTCATTTAACTACCAAACCTGAGAATTAGACTCAATAATTACATTATACAAAAGCTCAAGTTTCCGTTTCCCCTCTCTGTCCAAATGCACATTCCCCTCTCTCCCTCTTTTCTGAGGGTCAGTTAAATGACCTTTAAACATCAGTATCATTGAAATGATTTCTATTCCTGGTATCATTGCCAGTTCACTAAACGCAGGCAACCTGAAGAGGACGGTAATTTAGGTAGTAGGTAGCAATGAAGGAGGCTTGTTGATCTGTTTTTATCCATTCACATTCACAGACCGGCTGATTGGAGTTTGACCATCATCACTATGTTGGAGTATCCAGGAGATGACACACTGTATTTAAGATGAATGTAGTGCTGTGTTTGTGTTTTTGTATCACAGCATGAAGTCTTTTCGTATCACAGCATGAACTCTGAATTATCTCAACTTTCACAGCCGGAAGCCGACAAAGTCAACTTCCACTTTATTGCCTTTGTCAATGTAAATGGCCAGCTTTATGAATTTGGTAAGCACATGTTATCTCATGATGTAGATTCATGTATGTATTTTCATGTTGTGCAGTCCTAACTGTCTTACTTGTTTTTAAGATGGGAAAATGAATGGACCAGTGAAACATGGAGCTACCAAAGATGACTCATTCATAGCGGTAGGTAAAATTATGGTCATCAAGATTTTGTGTCACTTCTGGATATGTTGAAATATAACCAATAACCAGGCTCCTTTATGAATATGTCTGTGATGAGTCATGGTATCAAACTGGAATAGTAGGGAGTGGCCACTCACGAGTATCTTGATTCAATCAATAAACTCGGCTAATGCACACTCACATCTCCAATAGGGTTCAGTCTGAAACACAAATTAAATATCAGTCTACAAAAATGATCTTGATGTAAGGATAGCTGGATATTTAAGCAATGCTATTTTCCAGTTACGGTTAAAGGAAGAAGAACCTCAAGTAGTACTAATGGGAAATATTGGCAAAATATAATACATAATCAATTATTCATAATTTTGACCAAATACCATTATGAGTGAAATGTAATGATAGTACTTTATACATGACATTAATGTTTATGTGTATATGTTATTACTAAGCTGAAACAAAAAATGAACAAAGAAACAGCCTTAAAAACCTCAAAGACACAATTTACACTATTTTAACAATAATTACATTTCATGACCTCAACCTTCATATTACTGGATTAATATTTTGTGATTGCCAGCCCTACTGGAGAAAAGAGAAATATTAGCTTTAAAATGCTCTTAAATATTGAAATTGTTTTGTTCTTTTTCCCCTTTTCAAACATGCCCAGGATGCAGCCAAAGTGTGCCGTGGATTCATGGAAAGAGAGCAAGGCGAGGTCCGTTTCTCCTCCGTGGCTCTCTGTCAAAGTTAGATATTTGGTAGGACACATGACCACATCGTAAACCAAAATGTCCTGGAGCGTTCACACAACAAACACAATCAGCAGGCACCCATTAATACCTGTGAAAACACACACACATACACATCTGCAGACACTATGCACTATAAAGCACATGATGTTTCCACATACTGTACTTTCATCTCATGAACAAAGCATTCTTAGCACATGTACACACAATCACACCATCAAAACTTTTTGTTATGCTGACACTAACTGATACAAGCTTGTCCAAACCTCTTTTTGTGACTTATCATTCAGCAAGGACAACTGTAAGACATGAGGTCAGATCTCACCACTGCTTGTGTGCATTTGTTTGTTTTTTGTGTGTGTAATCATTGGTGCATCTGTTTCAAACTTAAATGCTTAAATACCTTTTGTGCCAATGAAGAGAAATATGAAGAGTGAGACAGAAAAGGTGGGAAAACCTCTACGGAGAGATGTTTTGCCGTGTCTCTGACTGCCTTCAGTTTGTGTGGTTGAGTTTATAAGGATCTGACATTCCTCAGAACAGCCCAAATGTATCCGTAGGAATAATTTAACCATTGTTCGGAACATGCACGCAACCTTTTGAGTGCTCTTCTTTGGTGTCACTCTGACATTTCTCTGAAAAACTAAGGATTTCTTTGAGAAGAGCAAAATTACAGCTGTGGGTTGCTGTCCTCTTTTTTTGTTTAGTTTCCACAGATTGGTGAATACTCTTATGTTTGCACTTTGTGTGAAAATGGCTCTTAAGTTAACAGTCTACCAAGGCTCAAATAGTCAAAGACAGCATTAGAAAATAGAATACTTGCAAACACAATAAAGACCATCAAAATAAAGTGCTACTCTATGTTGGGTTGTTGTCGTTCAGTGCAGGGTGATAGTACTTTATGTCTAGGCTGTGCACTAATTGTTTACCTTTCTGCACTTTCTAAATACTTTGTTGCTGTAGTTCTACTGGTGATGCAGCTGTGGGAATTCAATAAAGCAACCATTAAACTTGGATGTCTCTCCTGATGTGGTTTGTGTCCGTTTAGTAAAAACAATAGAGGCCCTGCTTGTTCACCTTTTAATCTGCAACGGCCACTCAGAGTTATGTTGAATTTAAAATATCCAAGTGTTATTTTAAAGATGTTTTTCAAGCAAAAATGCCAATCTACTAGTTCTACTACTTCTTATCGTAAAAGTATTGAATATCTGAATATGTAGGTTCTGGGCTTTGTTGGACAAAACAAGCAAGATAAAGGCATATTTGTGGGCTCTAGTAAATTGTGAATTCCCATTTTTCATTTACACTTCATATACAAAATGATTAATCCAGAAAATTCTTGTCAGATTAATCAATAATAATTCCTAAATCCTAAACCTTTGTAGCTCTTCCCAACAGTCTATATCTTTTGCTTGACTTCCCCCTGTCACCAGTCTGCATTTTAGCTGACACTCATTCATACTTTTGTCACATGAGGTGATGAAGTGTTTAATGTCCTCAGGCCCTCACAGCTTGGGGCTCATCCTGACTGTTCTTGGCTGCAGTTCAGCTGTGAAGGGCTGAAACAGGAGGACGACTGAAGAGCTGTCGATAGATTGTCTGGTCACTTGACTCATCACTGTGGATACCAACACAAGACCTTTTTCTGTGTTGCAAAAGAGCAGTCACAGTGTGATACTGACCTAAATGATGAAAAAGAACTGCAGTGCCATCACTACTCTGAAACAGGATGGCATGCACAGATCCCCGCTGAAGCAGGGATGTAGTCCTCATCCAAACAGACACAGAGGCTGATGTCTTTATGGTAAAGAAGTATGGGAGCAAACTGGTTGACTTTTGGTTGAAGGCTCAGGTGATTTGGTAAAATAAAGGTTTGACCTTCTGTTTGACACATTTGCATCCAATACTAAAGGTCAGCAGCTATCAGCCCCAACATGTACGCAACTCTTATCAACAGCATTGATTACTTACAACAGAACTGATAACTGCCAAGTCGTTCTTTAGTCAGTGTGTGAAATGCAGTTTATAAGACTTTACGGGGTATTGATTCTGTGCTGTGTATGTTGTAGTCAATAGCAGTAAAGAAAAGCTGACTCCTTTAAGGCTAACAAATGTATACAGGCATGTGAGAAAATTAGGACACCCCATTAAATAATCAGCTCTTTATTTAGAAATGGTTCACATACCAATATCCAGTCATGTTTATATGTATTTTTCAAAAAGAAAGTGATTTGATTGCAATTTAACAACAAAAATGAACATTGTTTGACAAATCCAAAAAAAGAAAAAAAATAAAGTATGTATTTTAATGGAGGAAAAAGTTAGGACACCCTACCCCCTAATAGCTAGTGTTGCCCCCTTTGGCTGATATAACTTCAACGAGACGCTTTTTGTAGCCTTTTACCAGTCTCTGACATCGATCAGGAGAAAGTTTGGCCCACTCCTCAATGCAGAATTCTTTTAGCTGTGAGATGTTTGAGGGGTGTCTTGCATGTACAGCCCGTTTCAAGTCACCCCACAGCATTTCGATGGGATTAAGATCAGGGCTTTGACTTGGCCATTCCAGGACTCTCCACTTCTTCTTTTTTAGCCAGTCCTTGGTGGATTTGCTGGTATGCTTTGGGTCATTGTCTTGTTGCAGTATCCAGTTACGCTTCAGCTTTAATTTTTTGACAGATGGTTTCACATTTTCTTCAAGCACCCTCTGATACACAGTAGAATTCATGGTAGATTCTATGATGGTGAGCTGGCCAGGTCCTGCTGCAGCAAAGCAACCCCAAACCATGACACTGCCCCCTCCATGCTTTACAGTTGGTATGAGGTTCTTTTCTTGGAAGGCTGTATTTGGTTTACGCCAAACATGTCTTCTGTTCTGGTGTCCAAATAATTCAATTTTAGACTCATCTGTCCAAAGAACCTTATTCCAGAAGTCGTGGTCTTTGTCTATGTTCTCTCTGGCAAACTTCAGTCTGGCCTTGATGTTTTTTTTAGAGAGCAAAGGTTTCTTCCTTGCACACCTCCCATGCAAGTCACACTTGTGCAGTCACTTTCTGATCGTAGAGTCATGCACTTTCACATCGACAGTTGCCAGAACCTGCTGTAATTCCCTTGATGACACTTTAGGATTTTTCAGGACCTCTTTGAGCATCTTGCGTTCTGCTCTGGGGGTAAACTTGCCCGGACGGCCAGATCTTGGCATGGTGGCAGTTGTTTTAAATGTCCTCCACTTGTAAATAATTTTGCGAATGGTGGAATGGCTGATGTTAAATTCTTTTGAAATCTTTTTAAATCCTTTACCAGACTCGTAAGCGGCCACAATCTTCTTTCTGAGGGCATCAGGAAGCTCTTTAGACCTCACCATGGCGCTCACCTCAACATCTCAACTGTCAGGGCCACACCAAACTAAATCTGAGGTTTAAATAGGGCAAGGCTCCATTCAAATGCTGGGTAACGATGTACTAATCATGTGCACCTGACGTGATGCACCTGTTTGGGATTTTCAACATTTTAAGAGGGATAATATAGGGGGTGTCCTAATTTATTCCTCACCAGAAATTGCATTATTTTTTAATTAAATTTTACAGAAAGTTTTAAAAAGGCTTTTCTTATTTTTTTATTGTTTAGTTATATTACTTGGATCCCTGAGTTTAATTAAAATTGACATTAACTACCCATATGTCCAAATATATTTTAAAATACACAGGATTTCATAAGATGTCCTAATTTTTTCACATGCCTGTAAATGAATGAAGACTGGGTTATTTCCCCACCAGGGTATTAATAAATATACATTTTTATACCTTTATTGGGTACAGGGCATAAAACTGTGTATTCTGTGTTTCACTTTGTTTGTGGTAATTTGATAAAACAGCTATATTTAGGAATATGCATCGTTTCATCATAATATCAGTTGAAACTAAGCGTTGACCTAACAGTGAAAGCAGAGTAAAAATGCAGTTTATAGTGTGCCGTGTGGGTGCATACTCCCAAACTACTTTACAATGAATCAAAGTAACAACACAATAAACAGGCCCTGGGGGCTTTTGGGGGCTCTTGAGGGGTCTGAGTGCACCCAGGGTAGTTGCCTGTTTGGTAATCCATCCTTTTGGAGAAGGCTTTAAACTGGCATTCAGGCTTTTTGGTGTCTGGGCTCATATAAAATCATCCATATGGCTCTGATTTGAAGATTTGAAGGTGTTGTTTCTCATTTTGTGTCCCTGTAATAAATGTTAGCTACCCCAAACAGTGTTTCACTGACCCTCACAGAGCAATGAATCTCTATTTTTTTGACATTTTCTTGCTCAATTGCTCTCCATTTTGAAGCCAGTAGACTTTCTATTGCTCAGATAAGCATAAAGCAAACCTCTTCAAACAGCCACTTCCAGCTGACTCATGGGAACTGTGAAATAACGGGACATCCATTGCAATCCCCCATCCTCTCTCTCTCTCTCTCTCTCCTATCTCTTTCTATCTCTCTCGACCTCCCCCGCATAGATTCCTGCCTGCGCGTTCACGTCCCCTAAATTGCGCGGCAGCAGCGTCAGCCCCACGCAGATCTGTGGCGTTCAACAATCGTTATTTTTAGCGCCCGGTTCGTGTTGCAGGCGGCGTCGGGGTCGCCACAGCTTTTTTTTTGTTTTTTTCTCCATCTCCGTGCTTACAGTTTGAGCAAGGCTCACGGGGAGCACGAAAGGGGGCCACGCAACGCGTCGAGGAGTTGCGGCGTAGAAAGCCGAACGAGAAGGATAACGGACTGACAGAGCGGGGAGGGGAGCACCGCCAGCCGCACGTCTCATCACATATCACTTAACACCGTGTCATCGGACAGACTCTCCGGTGCTCGTTAAATGGCCAGTCCAGAGATGGCTAGCCCCGAAGCAGGTCGAGATAACAATTCCCCACCGCGGGACGACTCAGAGCGGCTGGAGCCGAACCATCCCGAACCAGCCTGCCAGGAGGCTCAGAAATGGATAGAGGTAAGTGAAGTGACCGCTTCGGAGGGGCTCGGAGAGAGAGGGGGATGAGGGGGGGCTCCTTCTACAGCACAGCGGGGACAGAAGTGGGCCATACGGTCACATACTGGGGATATAAATACATAGCCCTACAGCACCGGTGAATCGTCACCTGTTGTGGGGACGATGCAGTGTCGTGTTACCGTGTTGGGACGGCGGCTCACGGCTGCATGTGTGGACAACCGTGTCGAAAGTTTCGCACATGTGTGTCTCTTGGTGAAATTCAACACCCAGACCAACACTGTGTGGGACTTTTACCACCACCGGGGCAATAAAATAAAACCACAATCGCGCAGCAAACCACAAAGTGACCGTTTATTCTCGGTAACGGTTAAGCCTGTTTTCTACTCGCCAGGATGAGTAACGCCCCCTTTTTCAGGCGCGAGGGGATTCCGGTTGCCATGGTTATGAAACCGGACCAACAGTCACGCACGAGATGCTCCTGCGCTGTACTGGGCCAGCACTTCATCGCAATCGGATGAGATTATGGTTTGTGGTGCTCCCACCACCACCACCATCATCTGTCCGGCTATAAACGCCTCTGTCTATAAGCCCCGAGTGTGCTGGAGAGAGGGTGAATCATGATCCGCCCCTGGAGCTGCGTTATGACCTATTTATTTTCCTACTTTCATCACGGTGCTGGTCGCTAGCATAGCTACCCGCCAACTAGCATCTCGGACTGGAGAAAATTGATGCCTGAAGTACAGCAAAATTAAGTTTTATGTAAAAGTTGTGCAGCTGGTGTGGATGTTTACAGGCTGTGATGGGTAGAAGGAGATAAGCTGATAGATGCTGAAGTGTGGTAGTGTTATAAACTCTAATTCCTTGGGCCTCAGTCTACATAAGCACCTATGTTAAAATGTCCAACTTCACCACAGAAATAAACATGTTTACAGCCTGGTACAAAAAACTGTTTTGGTCTCTATAGTTAATTTCTCCTATAGAATTGTTGATTTTGTTTAACTCATCTGTTCAAGTTATATTAATGCTTAAAGTTATGTATTAAAAGCTTGATTGCTTTGATTGACTGGTAGGTGTTGTTACAGATGACTTGTTTGAGCAACCAGGCGCCATTCTTAGGTCTGCCGATGACCTACGTCATTGTCGCCGACTTTTAGATTAGCTGGAAGGCAGAAGAAGCAGTACATCCAACATGGCTTTCAGAAACCTACAGGTGATATCATTCATGTTCTGTCTATTCTACATACTGTCATTGGTTAAAATAAAACAAAAAAATAACCCCACAAAACATAATTCAGATTGATTATTTAAAGGTGCCACTCAATCTTACACACTGTTCCTTTAACATACATTTAGAAGAAGCTTGATCCCTTAATTTCACATATATAGGCCTGAGGAGGAATACAACCACACACACACAAAGGGCTCATAGACATGCACATGGAGACAGATGGCAGAATGATGGGGGCAGTTATGGGTACCTCGCTCATGGCACCATGGCAGTGCCAGCTACCAGTCCACACTCCATACTGTGGTCCATGATGGACATGAACCAGCCACCCTCCCTTAGGACTATGTTATTGCCGCCCCCTTTACCAAGGATATGAGGATATGATGGTAACTCACCAAAGTGGACAGTTTAATCACCAGATAAATGATTTAACAGGACAGGAAAGCAAAGCATTTGTCTGTCTGTCTTTATTAAAGTTAAATGGTTTGCCTGGGGTTACATCATTCATCTCCCATTCACTCCATTCAGGTCTGTCAGTGTCCCACATACAGTTCAAGAAAAATCAAAATGGTAAGCATTTATAGAATTAGAGAGACAGTTATGACCTATTTTTGTGGCTTTCAGGATATTAATATACACAGATAATTTACACCAAACGTGCAAAGTTATCCCCTCACTGAATGATGATGAGGTTGGATGTTTGTTAATCAAGTCATTTGTGTGCCTGCCTCAGTCAAAAAAAAAAAGATTAGAAAAGTTTAAATATATGTAACACACATCTAAATAGAGATAAAAAAAATTTCCTATGAGCTTCAAAGTTTAATGATGCCTGGGTGCTCAAGCATGTATCTATCTGTCAATTAAAGCCCTGTTAATTATGCATAACTTTAGGCCTTAATATAATATGAATGGGTAAGTTTAGCTGTAGAGACCAAAACAGTTTTTTTGTACCAGGCTATAAACATGTTTATTTCTGCTGTGAAGTTGCACATTTTAACATGGGGACTTATGAAGACTCACTCACTTCTGTAACCAGCCTCAAGTTTGAGGAATTACAGCCTTTAGCACTTCTGCACTGGCTTCACTTCACCTCAGGTTACTGCTTGGTAGAAACATTGTGGACTCCAGGAAAGAGTGCTTGCAGCGTCTATAGATTCAAAACTCAAAATTCTTATTTCCATTTTCAGGCTGTTATACACCAATAAAAACATTGTTATGATACTGGATTTCTGCCATATTCTGCAACACGCTGCACCTTAATGCAGGCCTCTAAAATCTTCATCTGTCCTGCAGTGTCTTTGTTCCGCGTCCTGATGGTCTAGTTATTCTCAGACTGGTCAGGCTGACTATTTCTAGTGGTGTATTTAAACCCTCTCACAGGTGGGGATGATTCAGGGTTAACCATGCCACCCTACGCGCCATGCAACATTTTCAGTCAGCCTGTGTGTGTGTGTGTGTCCGTCCGCCATGTCTGTAAGAGTATGCAAAGCGTATGCACACACACACACACACATGCCAATCAGCTATGCATGACACAGCTCACTCATGCCTCAGACACGCCCCGGTTGGGTGACACCGGTCACTATGGGAACAAAACATGGACAGGCTCTCAGGTGTCACTGTTTCCAGGGGGGGCAGTAGAGCAGTAGGCTACATATATCACCACATGACCCAGAGCAGGAAATTAGACTGGCACAAACAAGACCTTTCTATCTGTTTATAGACGAGACAAGGGGGGAGGATTAGACTGTCTGAAAGCCGATGTTCAACAACACTGTTGTTGAAGGTGCCAAACCTGTTGGATGTGACATTGAGCAGGTTAAAGTTGTACACGCTTAGAGAGGCACAAAGTCAACTTTACTGACAGCATTTAACCTCTGCTGTCACCGACAGCAAGAGTTAAAGATCTGTCATGCAGGGAATAAATGAAAGAATGTGTGTGAAATGTGTGTGTGTGTGTGTGCCAGATGTCACAGCTGTCCTAGGCAGATTAACTCCAATGGTCTCAGACAGCCAGCTGTGTCTGTACCGGAGAGAGTGTGAGAGCAGGGATTCGTGGATTTTCCATGCATCAAATGCTGTAACGAAAGAATGTGAAATAATTATAACACAGACTCGCTGTTGGCATAGATGTCTTTCATGCCTCAGTGATTTTTAATGTTTTTGTAAAGCTGGTACAGACACAGTTTGCCACAGACAAAACTAAACACATCATGCTGTAGTTTTTGTGATGTATTGGAAGGCTGGGCACAACTTGCAGAAACGTTGGTTGTACAATAGTACACGACTAGGCTGTAAACACGTTTATTTCATCTGTGAAGTTGGACGTTTTAACATGGGGGCTTATGGAGACTGACTTGTTCTGGAGCCAGTCTCAAGTGGACGTTTGAGGAACGTCCACAGAGGTTGCTGCTTGAATTTGCCACATTTTGTACATTTTCATTGAATAAAAATACCGAAATATCATGCCGTGATCACAGGATGATAGTGTCTAATCATATGATATAGTATATTTCCATTTTAGTGTACCAATATGATAAAATATACAAATACATTTTCAAGTATGTAGTACAAGGACGTGATTTTGTTCGTCAAATTGAACAGATTTCAGGCAGTGTGGAGTCAGTCTGGTTAATTACTTTGATCCAGATTAATCCTCAATCTGGATTATGACTTTATCTCTCTGCCTTCCGCTCTTCCTCTCTCAGTTTTCCTCTGTGCTGTCTTCTCTTTTTCTCTGTACGTCACGACACCATTAGTGTGCAAAGTGCCTACAGCACATGATAACATTATAACAAGGCTAATGCTGCTGCAGCGCCACAAATTATAACATCTCTGTCTGTGGTCTGTGTGCACACTGGGGCTCTAACCCACTAAATCTCCACCGACTGGCTTTGCTGGAAACACATAGACGGCATGGCTCAACTTAGCCCTAGATTGTGCCTGTCATACATCAACATTACATTTGCGTCACTGAGCTAAACTCACATTTCATTTTCACATTCTGAAAAAGAAATACCCGTCCCAGAATGTCATTTCCCAAGTTCCTAATCCTCAAAGATGGTAGCAGTAAATGATCTCTAACTTTACTTAATTTGGACAAACTTAACTTTATATTTTTAATGAAGCACCTATATTTTTCTTGCATATAAACGAGAAAACAGGCAAGCCATTTCTTTATTAATTTTTTATCAAATTGCTGTCTTAGAGGCTTCTGTAAATATAAATACAACAATCAATACAACAGCAGTCACTGTTAAAAGATATGTAACGTGTTGTCTTATGTAAAGTGTGCATTTGTAAAGTAGTAGGGGTGTTATTGTCTTAAACAGATACCATAGGTGAAAATCTATCTAACGTAACGTTAAAGTTTTATTCACGTTACGTCACAGACACATTTACCGACTCTTCCTCAGTCTCTGTCACATCCTGTTTCCCTGGAAGTTATAGCAACTAGGGGGTGTAAAGGGGATGTAAACACCACCTTGAATAGATTTACAGATTGCTCTGGGTTTGATTTTGTTGGTAACATTTGAGGATAATGTAAGTGCACAAATTTTTGACATTTTAATGTTGAAATGTTTCAGATTTTACTTTTAAAAAACTTTTTTTCACCAGGTATTTATTTTACTGAAAAACAGATGCTTTAGGACTCGAATGGTGGCAGCGAAACATGAATGGCACATACTCAGGTTCAGCTCAGGAGAAACAAAGTGTGTCAGCTGCAGCAGCATGGCACCCATATTATTATCACGTTTAGTCTGGGCCTGCTAAAGCCTGCCATTTGTCTGTTTAAATCATAAAGCACACGATTTGCTCATTAGAAATTACACCGCTCACTTGATTTATTGCATATTTTTCTCTTCTGCTGCTTTCTATTTTTCTAGCCTCTCATTCTTTCCATCTTTTTTACAGATGTTAAAATAAAAGTATGGCGTACTTTGGCCTACTTCTGCTTCTGCTCTGCCCCCCACACACACACACAGTCTCACCTCGGGGTTTAAATGGTAGCTGCTGCTGCCATTCACCCAGACTGAGAAGAGCAGTCCACCATGAGGACTGCGAGGCAGCGAGGGAGGGTCAGATTACTGTTGCTGGCGCTGAAATACCCCCAAGGCCTTTGGCTTGGTTTTTGTAGGAGACGTGAATGCTCATTTAACACACACACACACACATACAGCGTGTATCTCTATTTAACACACACTCATGACATAAATTTTAGCTTTCTACCTAAACCGTATACACTTAATCCAGTCACTATGCCTAATTGCTGTATTTCAGTTTCAGCTTTTTAACACATAACCGATCATTAACCACCTTCACCCCCGACCCACCGTCTGTGTCCTGCATCCCACACACACACACACCTACAAAAAAACACAGTTGTCCTGCTCTCCCTTAATACAGTACTCTTCTTGGTCAGTAAATTATGCATGACCACGCTGTAAATGTTTCAAAGACCTGGAGTCAAACCTTAATAAACATGGCATATGCCAACATATGTGTGTGTGTGCGCGCGCATGTGTGTGTGTGTGTGAGACACCAGAATGATGAAAGACAAGAAAAAAGAAAGAGATGCCAATGGGAAACATCTGGTCATCACTTATATAACGAAAAACAATAGGCTGTTTTCATAGCTGCAGATGCACTGTGTATGTGAATGTGTGTGTGTCTTTTCCTCTCATGCATATGGCACATGTGCATGAACTGTACAGAAATAAATATTAATAAATCATAAACATCGCGACAAAGAAAGAGCAAAGAAAAAAGGACTCAAATGTTTTGAATTACAGGTCTAAATACCGTCGCAGTATTCAGATTATTAAGAATGTGGCACATTTGGCTCAGATTAAGTGTGGTTTTTTTTGTCTGTGGATGGGTGTATATTAGCAGCAGCCACTATACATGAGCAGCAGAGATGGAGAGAGAGTGTGTGCCTTCAGTTTACACCCTGAGTGCTAACTGTAATCTGTGCTAATCTGGATTAGAAGTTTAAACAGTCAAACCTCACTTCATCTTTGGCCGCTGGTTACGCAACAGCACAGAAAGCAGTGTGTGTGTGTGTGTGTGGGCTGGTTGTACAGCTTCCTGATTCCCTCCTCCTCCTCTCCTGCCTGCACAGGATAGACTACTGCAGGTTAGAGGATTGAGGTTAGCATTGCAGCTCACTCAGGCTACGACTGTGCGCATCTATATCAGGGACGTACGCGTGGGTGCATTTTGGGAAAATGGAATGAGGACACAGAGCAGTGTGTCATTGGCTTGGCGTCACTTTGGTTTCTACTGAAGCAAAATGTTGGGGGAAGGGTGAAGCGGGCAGCAGCAGGTTCCTCTGTCAGGGACACAGTGAGGCACAATGCAACGCAGTCTTCATGCACTGAATTGTATTTACGAGTTAATGAGGCCTTTCATCCGTTGATTATTTTTCAATTACTTTAAACTTTCAAATGTCAGGATACAGTCACCCCTTCACAAGAACCTGGTGCCCAGAATGACATCTTTAAAGTGCTTGTTATGTCAGACTCCAAAATCCCAAAATATTCAATTACAGTGTTTCAAAAAGAACAAGATCTATTTTGCAGTGACCGAAATACCAGTACAGTAAGCTCCTGTGTACTTCATGGTGGACAGTGTAGCAACATCTGGGCAATGGTTATAATGAGGTTTAAAATGTTAACGAGTACTCTGTCTCCTCTGTCTTTGTCCTTCATGCTGTCTTTAATTCCCTCAACCTAATTTCATCATCAGCTCAGTTTAAACACATCACACATAAAAGAGGTAGAGATTAACCAAACCCAATTTTTCAAAACTTTATCTCAACTCAGAGTCTGTGCCAATATGAGCACCAGTCAGACACCAGTGCTCCCAAATTCATACCTTACTGCGTGGAACATCATTAAAACACGAGGTGAAATGAGGACAGAGACTGCCGTAAGTTGTTATCCAACTGCAACTGATAGAATCTGAAGTAATTTTTCTAATCTCATTGCTATAGAAAATACATTTGTCGTGGATCCGTCACCTCATTGCAGATACCCGATCTGCTTAATAACTGTTGTATGTTGGCACTCGTGTATACGGTATATTGGCGTATTCGCTCCATAGGAAGAAAAATCTAAAATGTAAAATTAGACAAATGAAATGAAAATGAAACTGTGTGTTTATTTAAGACATTTATCAAGGAAGTTCATTCACATTTTCTTTGGAACTTGTAATGAACATTTTATACACTAAATGATTAATTAATTAATTTAGAAAATGACCTGGAAACAAAATATGAGTTGCAGCTGTAGTTCCAGTCCGCCTCCTTAACATCTGTCCCTTCCTGTCCTCCTTCCCTTAGGCTGTAACAGGGAAGAGCTTTGGAGACAGGGACTTCCGCAGTGGATTGGAGAACGGCATCCTGTTATGCGAGTAAGCCCGCGACATCACTCCCACGTGGTTTTTGATGTATGAAGTAGCAACAACATACATAAACTCCTCTAAGACTCAATAAATCTCTGCTCGCCCTCTCCTCCACACAGACTGCTGAGTGCAATCAAACCAGGGCTGGTCAAGAAGATCAACAGACTGCCCACCCCCATCGCCGGGCTTGTAAGAAGACACTCTCCAGTGTGACATTCGGCCCTGTAAGCCACCCTGTTTGTCAAAGTGATAAACTCTGACTGTCTGTGGTCCCCTGCTGTCTCTTGTAGGACAACCTGTCAGTCTTCCTGAGGGGCTGTGAGGAATTGGGCCTGAAGGGCTCCCAGCTGTTTGACCCCGGAGACTTGCAAGACACTTCCATACGAGCTAACCTCAAGTAAATGACTCTGTGTGTGTGTGTGTGTGTGTCCGGCTTTGTATTCCTGCTCATTTCAACGTAGTATCAAGTGACAGTAACACACTTCTCTGTCATTAGGGACTCCGACTGCAACCGCAAACTAAAAAACGTGAGTAATTATTGCCCTATCTTTTGTTTTTCTTGCATGTCAGTGTGTTTTATGAATTTATGAATATGAAACAAACCCTCTTAATGTCCCTCAGGTGCTGAACACAGTGTACTGGCTTGGGAAGGCTGCCAGCGGCTGCGCCTCCTACAGCGGCCCTACTCTCAACCTCAAGGAGTTTGAAGGGCTTCTCGCTCAGATGAAGGTGGTGAGTTAACACAGTGAGTGAGGAGGCCAGAGCAGGGAGGGGGAGGACAGGGAGACAGACAGATAGCTGCATGGAGAAGGTGCGGGGGATGGATTTTTTAGTTTCCTGTCTTTGTTGGGGTGCAGGAGAGACACGCGAGCCAGGAGGCAAACACATTTTTGTTTTTGCTACACCAGCGACTCCTATTTCAGGGAGAGACAGAAAAGAGAAACAGGATATGAGTCTGAAAAGAAGATTAGCTGTGCAGATTTTATCTAGTGGATCAATTCAAAAGAAGTTTAGTCAAGACAATGATCAGACAGCTGGCTTTTCACTTTCCTCTTCCTTTGTTCCTTGTAGCTCCAAGTCTTCTTTTACAACCCATGTGTTGTCCCGTAACCAAGCATCTGCATGCATCTTTTACTTTATTCACTTTACATGAGATCTTTATTTTTGCGTGCGTATCTGTGTGTTTGTAGGAGAGTGAGGAAGGAGGCGAGAGTCCGCAGAAACGCAGCGTTCGCGACAGCGGCTACGACTGCTGGGACTCCGAGAGGAGCGAATCTCTCTCTCCACCACAGCACACTCGCGACAACTCCCTAGACAGGTGAGAGACATCTGTCATCAACACACATATACCCATATATGTGGACGCACACACAAGGAGTCCCTGAATGAGAAGTTACATACAACTGCAGCTGACATTTTCCACATTCAAACTTAAAAACCCATCCTGTCGATTCAAAACGTTCATTGCATTAAAGTAATTATTTCTTTAAGGTATTTTCTCTTTTTTCGACAGTCTGGACTCGTTTGGCTCCCGCTCGCAGCACAGTCCTTCTCCTGACGTGGTGAATCGAGGCAACAGTGATGGTTGGTTCAGATAAATGTCTTTCAAAAAAGCCAAGCTACCTATTTCGCCCTGCTTCCAGTGTTTATACTGATCTAAGCTAGCCCCATACTTAACATACAAACATTGGATTGGACGGCGATCGTCTCATCTAACTCTGATTTCCCAAAATGTTGGACTATTCCTTTAAAGCAGCAACACAAAACCACACATCCATAAATAGTCTGACTGCTGTTCTCTAACATGCTGGGGTTTTAACCTTGGTATGTTTTGTCCAGCCTGGCAGGCTGTGGATAACAGCTGAACGTCTCAGCCACTGAGTGTGTGTGAGTGTATGTGTGTCTGGGTGTGTGTGTTTGTGCCCCAGATGCAGCTGCTGTTAGGTTAGGCTAAGTAGCAATCACCCAAGATTTGGACCTGGGAAACACAGGCTGAGGTCAACATCCTGGCTGTGTGTGTGTGTGTCTGAGTTTGAGGGTAGTATCACAGGCATCCTGTTTGTGTCTTTCACGTTGACAGTGTAATATGTGTGCAGCAGGGTGACAAGAAAAACACTATTCCACAGCTAGGAATAGACTTATTCCCTACATTTCCTGGAGGTCACAGAAAAGTGTGCTGCCTTACTAATGAATTTTTACGACCAAGATATAAGATACAGTTTATCCTATTCTGTCTGTATGCATTCATAGATTTATGCACATTTATACACCCTGTACCACTACAGGAAGTGGATTGAGAACCAGTGTGGTACATAATCCTTCAATATCTTTCATTTAAGTTTGACTCTTTTTTTGGCCACATTCATGATCTCAGCAGATTAACTCATTATTGCATGTTCTCGATAGAAACGATGGCCCAAACTTTGAAAATAAGTAGGACAATGGTTGTATCTGTTATAAAAGGACATAAAACTCACATAAAACCTGTGTGCTAATTAGGAGACACAGGAAGAGACAAACCCACAATTACTCTGCCAGTAAAACAGCATTATGGGATGGGAAAGGTCATTCTTGTTTAAGATACACATAAACTATCTTGTCAGTCTTTTTAAATGTACTGTAGTCGTAGAATGGCAGCCCAGAGCTGATTTCACTATGTGATGTCAGAGTAAACATCTAAAAGTGTCTAGAAACTTCAGATGAATAGGTCAGGTCCCATTTCATGACACTGTTTGCCCTTACTGACATGGAACAAACTGGTAATGGCATTCACAGAGGTTATTATGCAAGGACCAGTTAAAAATAGTTCCTGACTTACTTTCTAACCTTCTTCACTCTTTTATGCTCCATCACTCTTTGGTTTCCAGGGCGAGGCAGCGACTCGGAGGTTGATGCCGCCGGCAGGAGGCCAGATGTGAGGAAGGATGACATGTTGGCCAGACGGACTGCCAGCAGCGAAGCAAGAAGCTCCGTTCCCTTTAACCAGTTTCTTCCCAACCGAACCAACGCCAGCTCCTACATCCCGACTCCACGGCGAAAACCGCACACAGAGGAGGGAGAGCAGCGGAGGTAATGACAAACACATCGGTGCAAAAGTTATATGAAAATACAAAAACTGAGCAGAAGGAAAAGGTAAATCACACAAGACACACAAACGTCCTCTTCCCTAATCTTTACCTGCCATTACACACCATCCTCTAGTCACCTTCAAGCCACCCCAGAGCAGGGCAAAAGAACTGGACCGCACCACAAAACTCCCAAGACTGTCACTTGGGCACCTGAGAACAATGAGGAAAAACCAAAACTGGAAGAGGAGAAGGTGACCCAGGAAGAGCTGGAGCAGAAGAAGCTGCAGAAGTTGGCGAAGGCAGGCATCAAAGTTCTGCCTGCTGCCGTTCGCTACAGCAGGTCAGGGCAGAGGGGCATGAGAGCTGCCGCTGTTGTGGTTTGACCGTTTTGGTCGTGTTCACTAACGGATCACTATGATGGTAATTTTGTTTGCGTGTGCTTTTTTTTTTTTGGCGCTCCATTCACACTGTGGTTTGACATGTTGGTTTGATGATAGCTATCCGGTTGCTACAATGTGGCTTGTTATTAACGATAATGGGTTTTGTGTGCTGGGAAAGAGATCCGACTAACTGGTTGCTCCTTTTTGGTTGTTGGTATTGGAACAAAAGTTTCAGTGGCGTGTGAAAAATCTATTTCGGACTCACGCAGTGGTTAGTTTGCGTGTGAGCAATGACTAATCAGCGGGACCTTGCCGGTAAAATTTGTGGGAGCATGCCAAACTTTGCATGTCACTGCTACTCACAAAATGCAACGATGGATTTTTATTAACCTCTGAAATGAATATGCCAACTCCTCCAACTCCAGCCCTCCCTCAATGGAAGAACAGCAAGTGAGGTCACCGTCCCCGAACATCATCCTTCGCTGCGAGAACGACTTTTTGAGCTCTCAGAAATCTGCGTGGGACTCCTCCTCTGATGGGGAAGAGGAGGCAGAGGTGCGGAAAGTACCAGACGTTCGTAGGGATGACCTGGCGTCCAGACGAGCTCATCGCGGCACCGTTGCTCCCAAAGTGCATCAGTTTGTCCCTTCACCTGTATGTAGCAACAAGGACAGAGAGCGCTGGGAAGGCATTAGACGAGCCTCGCAGCAAACACTGCAGGAGAAGGAGACCAGGTTAGCCGGTGTATGTTTGTGTGCTGCTGTATTTTTCTTCCATTTTCTCTAAGTTGCTAAATACTTTTTCTTTCTTTGGGTGTTGTGATCACTTGTGGTTTGACGTGTGTGTGTGTGCGCTCCACTTTGATGTGAAATGTGTGCCACTGTGCTGGCTCTGTGACTGGACAGCGATAAGGAAGCTGACATCATTACACGCAGAGACAACCCCTTCCTAAACTCTGCTCCTCGCCACGAGGAAGAGGAGGACGAGGAGGAAGAGGGAGAAGAGGGAAAGGTTAAGGCGATGCCTAATAAGCAGAAGGATGACCTGGCTCAAAGGCGGGCTCAGAGTAGACCCCTCCCTCACAGGGACGGACCAATGAGATTTGTTTCTGCCTCCATGAGCCAGGCAGATATGCAGAAGTGGGAGAGACTCAAGATGACTGAACCCAGGTGCCCAACACACACTCTCTGATTCATCACACATGCAGTACAGAGCACTTAAATGCTGCTGTATGTTGAGTGTGTGGTTTGTTAATGACTGTGTGTGTGTATGTACGTTTTAGTTCTAGTCTTAAGCAGATCATTACAGGCAGACAAGGGTCATTAATCTGCAGAGCCCTTCCTTTAAACTTTAACAAACAGTAGCTTGAATAAATGAGGTACCACATTTCAAATGCCATCCAAGTCTAATCCTCACTAAAACACTGCAAAGTACGCATTATCCGAAAGCACAAAGAGTTTTGATCCCATCTGTGTCAGCTATTTTAAAATCTGCACCATCAGTTTATTATTTTGTAACAGCAGTGAATACGCGACAGAACAGGAAAGTAAAAACGTCTTGCGTCTTTACATTTTACATCTATACAGTATCATGTAGACTACGTAAAAAACAACAAACAGCAAAGAGCTTCCTTTCAGAAGAGATGGGATCATGAGCACCAGAAGGGTTTAACAACAGTGTTTTATTTTGGTACTTTCAGTACAGGTACACAAAGAAGGGGATGCTTGTAGTGACGATATTCAGTTAGCTAGACAAAGTGCCCAAGACACAAATAACCTAAAATAACATTTTCTGCAGGGTTATTTGGTGAACGTTTTTAGTCGGGAGATGTTGCCAGCCAATCAGTGAAGACTCAAAGTGGTTCCAGTCAGGAAATAGCCTGATAGATAACCCCTATAAAACTGGTAAATGTTGTTTTTACACTCTTTAAAGGAGTGTTTGGTATCTGAGCTATAATGGAAATACACATTTGTTGCAGCCTTCAAAGTAAATAAAGTTTACCAGATTTTAGGTCACGTCACAATCAGAAAACCTCAAAAGATCCTCAGCTCTGTTCTGTTTTAAATCTCTTTAATTCTTATATATCTACTTTAGCTACCCTCCTCTTCTTTCCCTGTGGCTCCGCATGTTCTCATCAGCTTGTTTATTCTCCTCACTATTGTGCGCCTCAGTCCTCTTCAGTCTTCTTTGACAGGCATTGAAACAGTGTAGGGAATTGGCCGGTGTGTATGAGACTGTGTGTGTGTGTGTGACTAAAAGAGAGGCGACTGTTGGCTGTGAGCACTGCTCCAGCTTTGTTTTTCTCTCTCTGTGCTGATGTCATAAGATAGGATAAAGAGTTTTTTGTGTTCCCAGAGGAGCAGCATTCAGCAGAAAAAAAAATTTGGCCACCTAGAGTAGATAAAAAGCTCGGTGTGCATGTGTGAACGTATTGAAAGGATTTAAATACACAACCCCATGCTTTGTCCTCTCCTGCCCATCCACACTTCCTGTCTGATTCATCATTTCCACCTCATCCTTCCTTTGTCTTCACAGTCTGATCCTCTGTGTCTAGTTGCTCATGATTTTCTTCCCCCCCTGCTCTTGTGCTGGTTGTTGTTGTGTGTGTGTGTGTGCGCGTTTGTTGTGTGTTTGTACGCCTGTCTTCATTTGTGAGATTGTATCTACAGTGAGGCTAGCCCTGCCCCTGTGTGTCAGGCTTGTCTGGAGAAAAATTATGGAAGTCCTCTCAGCAGATCAGCAAAGGCTGGACGAAGTCACAGCAAAGTTGTGACCTTTGGGGGCGTGACAGAGATCGAGCAGCCAATAGACACAGTCATGTCAAGTGAAGGGGAGGAGACGGAGTTGCTAAGACGACTCCGTTCCAAGGCAACTGTAGCCATGCCTACCATTGGCCTGGGCTCCCAGCTTTCAGAGCGGGAACGCAGGTATGGACGAGGCCAAATACGAGACAACTTAGGCTACAGTGGCTTGAATCCAACGCCTCTTGCATTAGTATGGACTGCATTGAGTCTCTTTCTACTCAGTTACATATTAAATTATTTCATTTAATTGCTTGCCAATGTCATTTTGGAAAATGTTTTACATTTCACGCTCATTTGAATTAGTAAATTAGGTAGTCTGGATGGATGCACCTCTCTGCACTGAACTGATTTGCTTGTAGTTTTAATAGGACACAAAGGTACACACACACACACACACAACCACATACACAAACACAAACACACATGCATGTAAATCCTGCTGTGACAAGTAGAGCTAGATAAATCGGCTGATATGAGCTCATCACAGATATGTCAAGTATCATAAGACGTCTTTAGTTGATGACAGAGCCATGGCGAGTTGGCAATAACATTTAGGCTGTTATTATCCAAAATGTTTGTGTATGTTGTTTTTTAATGTAAAATAAAATGTGTACGGGCCAATTATATTATATAATATAAGAATGTCTTAACTCTCAAATACCTCAAAAATCTTGGTTAAGCTGTTTTAATGCCTTTTTTGAAGTTTAATTCTTATATTACACAATCTGTTCACTTCCAATATACACTATGTTTCATATATTTGCCATAAAATCAAGACATTCCACTTTAAAGAACGGGGTTGTCACGTGACTCATAGTCAAAGCGTTTGCTGTGGCTTTTGATGTCATCACAGGTCTTTTTTTTTTTTTTGTAGATTTGCATTAGTTTTGCATGTTTTTTCTAACCCTTAGTTATTTGTTGCTACGATACTCTTGAATGGTCTACTCCTAGTGATGACCTGTGACCCAGTTTTCTGCCTGCATGTTCACGCCTGGATTTGAAGACTTTAGTTGCAAGTTTGTGAAATAAATTATCCCTCACTGCTGCAATTTGAGCTCGATGTGATGCTCTCACAGCCAGGTAGACGGAGCTGATCTCAGTCAAACTACCTCTCCCTCTGATGAGCTCGCACCCTGGTCACCCGAGCCCCTGTCTACTCCTGCTGAGCTGGATGCACATCTGGCTCAGTACGAACGGAGAACAGAGGAGGAGGAGGACGACGAAGAGGAGAAGATCCCAGATCTTCAGAAAGACGACATGATGGCGAGGAGGACGGGCGTTTTTCATAAACAAAGCACCGCCACAGGGACTTACAACCGTTTCCTGCCTCTGCCCGCCTCCAAGCGCTGCACACAAGGGGAGGTGACCACTGATGCTGCTCCGCGGAGCAAAAAGGAAGTACACGCAGAAAGGAGCAAGAAGCTGAACGTCAGGTGGGCTGAGATTTGTGTGGAGCTGTCTAACAGTATGAGGAGGCACTAACAAGCTTGATGTGGTTTGCATCCTCAAAGAAATTCACCAGCTTGATGTTTAGCTGTTTCAATTATAGGAGTTTGTCTCACAGAGTGGAGCAACAGCAACCCAGGGATACTATGGAAACACCTCAACCACACCCTGACATGACTGTGATCCGAGCAACGTCTCACAGTGGACAGGAGCATAATGAGGATGAGTATGATGAAAACGAGCCCTTGCCTGACCCGGCGAAGGATGATATGATGGCTCGGAGGACCGGATCATTCCAAAAAACAAGCACAGCCAGAAGTAATCAGTCCATCAACCAGTTCCTTCCAGTTCCTGGATCAGTTAAATATAGCATCGCCCCAGTGTCTGCAATGAAACCACTGCACAACAGACCTAAACGCACAGAGAAGATGGCTAGTGAAAGGTATTTGCAATATTTGAGTGGAGAAATCGTGGTGTCGGTCAACTACTGCAACTAATAAAGCACGTTTTTCTGGCAAAGATGAAGAAGGTTTAATTGTGTTGACAAGTTTTGTGGTCTGCTGTACTAACATTGATAATAAGTGTCTGTGGATGATTTATAGTTTATCTGAGTTGACTGTCTTGTTATTTTGATTCCATGCCAGCCTGTTTGAGTGCCTGCAGCTGGACGCCTGATGTGGTTTCATTTGTATTATTTGTATATGAAAGGATCGGTCGACTTTGATTTGCTCTTGTGGTTGGATTCTTGGAGTTCTGGTTTTCATATGACTTGGCGATGCTTGTGCTTGGTTTGGACTCATCTGGCCTTCTTTGTTGTATTTGTGGAGGTTTAACCTTTGCTTTGTTTGGCGTGACTTTGGTTGTCCGGTTCTGGTTGAATATGTAGCTGAGTGTTTGGCTGCTATCGTTGTACTTAAAATGTAAATCACTGCTGAATCACAAAAACAGCAGCTGCTCTGCTCTTGGGTTGGTTCACCCAAAGTACAGTAAAATATTTAAATTCATTTTCTAATAATTTCCTTGTAAGTTTAGGGCAAAGGCCTGCGTTATTTGGTACTTATTGTAGGGATAGGTAATTTAGTGCTGGGCTCTTTATTCTCCACATATGTTGAGTTGTATGTTTGCCTGCAGACAAACACCATGTGTTTGTATTTTTAGCTGATGCACTGAATAAAAGCCTCTTAGCTACACGAGCAGTGTACCAACAGAACATTGTATCTGTTTTATCTGTAACTAGTGCCAGATTACAATGTTCTTTCCAGGAAACTAAGATAATAATTAGGAAACTTATCAACCAGACCTGCAAAAAGTTTTGGCTCTCCGTTTTGTGGTATCCACTCAGCCATGTTATCCATCTCGACGGTAAGTACCAGACAATTTATCAGACAAATAAATATTGCTGAAGCAATCAGGAGCAGAAAATTATTTGTCAACAATTTGGATCATCGATTTTGATTACTGCAATGTCAGGCCTCCCAGCCTGCGCAGTAAACAACGAACACAGAATGTCCTCTTGTACTTTCAATAATTCACAAAACCCGCTTTAAGTAGTTTTGATATTGCCCATGACCTCAATAAAAATAGTTCCTGTGAAAACTGATCACAAGAGATCTGTGGATAATTCAGACTAACAGTTTCTGCATGGAGACTTTTGATATTTTCATACATGTAATTCTTGAATGCACCATAGTTCTGTTATACCTCCATTATACTGGGGTGCCGGCAGAGAGCTCAGAGACATTGCTGATATCTCACAAGCTTAGCAGATAAAACTAAAACTATCTCCATGACTCCCTCGAAGCACAGGCAGACACAAGTGGCTTTCTTGTTACTGGTTTATTTGAAGACAAACCCACTATGGAAGTATGTAGCATGCGGGATAACATTTTACAAAGTAAAACACAGACGAACAAAATAAATACAAACGAATCAAAATTCATCTTTGGTTGCATGCTACGATTAGGCAAATAGTCTTCAAGTCTTCAGAGATTTCAAATGTCCATGATAACGTTTTGATTGCTGGTGCTGATGCTGTGAGTCACACCTGTGCGTGAGCAGCCCATTAAGACCTGCTGACCCCAGCTGAGACTTCAAAATAAAAGCACCATTACTCATACTAATTGAAATAATGTAAACAAATGGAGCTTAAATCAATTCAAATTATAACATTGGTCTTAAAAAAGGTTATAAAATTATATACTTATGCAAACAATATAAACACAAAAATTCCAACTACAAACCACAAGATTTAATTGATAAAATATATTTTTGTAATTTGGGTGATCTAACTCTAACTTGACCAACCACCAACTACTGGGATGTGTTCATAAAACAGAGAGCTGATCAGCTGCTGTCTTCTGCTGTCCGTGATGCAGTCTTGATTTAACCTCTGAGCTGTATTTTCTTGTAATCTTGGCTTTGTCACTGGATTTTAGCAGCATTGTTACCGTGGCAGCAGAACCTCAGGCCCCGTCCTCCAGAGCCCAAACAATCTTTAGGAGTGGAGGGCTGAAGGAGAGGCAGGAGCAGGGAGACATGGCAGTCCCTAACACCCCTGTCATGGATGTGATTGAGCCCCTCTCTCCTCCATCACTCACCCCTCCACCCAGTCCTGCCACTGCCCAAACATGCAAAGTGGAGGCAGAGTTGGAGAAGCAGATAGTGGAGAAAAGAGTTGAGAAAGAGGTGGAGGTGGTGGAGGTGAAGGAGAAAAAGAGGGACGTGAATGAGGAACCACGAAAGAAACCCTTCTGGCTGGATGACAGTGATCTACCTCCCATGATGTGAGACGACCACTGAACTCTTTTTGCATGCGTCTTCATCGCCCCGTCTCAGATTTATCTGCATATAATTCATTTAAAATATGTGAATGGAAGTCAGCGGGAGCCAGAGCGATTAGTCTCTGCTGGGTTTTTGTCTCGCTGAAATAATGGCAGCAAGTTTTAAGTAGACGATTTCCTCTGGGATGTGAAGTGTGACATTAACACCCTGCTACCCGTTCCCTCACGACTGTCCTCTCATTTACTTTATTCTGTTATTGTTTTAGGATGAGCCGGCGAGTTGCTTTTATGTCTGAGGACACTGAGTAAGTGTTTCGGTGTGAAACTAGATGAGCTTCTGCATGATATATAACAACATTTACACGCTGTGCATGTTCGATCCCAAGAAAAACATATTTATATACAACGCACTAACATTAATCTCATTGCTACATCTACATCTCTACAAACTAAATCTAAAAGCTTTTTATTCATGTTTTATTTTTAATGTAATTCTGATTTGGTTTAAAAACAGTTTATCATTAAAACACACAACTAACAGCCTTTTATAAGTTGAATGAATTCATTTTGCTTGCCAAAATAAGTTACTTATGTTCATTTATTTGCTTGTTTTAATTACTTTGTTGGAAACAGTAACATATTTTTGTTTGGTGCCGCAGGCATCACATACACAACTACTATAAAACCACTTCATACATGAATAAATATCATGCAATGTTTAATGCTTAGTGGACTTTTAATGGTTGTGTATTCGTATGTCTTGCTTAGTGATAAGTTTTGTAAAACCAGCAGCTTTTCTTCCTCCCCTGTTCCTTTTTGTTTCATTATGTGTAGATTTTAGTGTATATGTTTAAGGTTTTATGATGGAAATAGTTATAGTCTAGTAATAACAGTAGAATAAGTATTTGTAGTATTAATAGTAAAACTATTTTCCAGAAGCAAGTTAAAATGTGATAAGTCTAGGGCTGTAACGATATCCGATTTTCATCACACAGTTCAGCTTAACTTTAAAGATTAGACTGTAATACTGGCAACCAGCGTTAAGGCGCTTTGTTGCCACCGACTGGATGTTAGATTTTGAACCGCAAAACAAGAATGAAAAGAAACAGATAACATGATATTAGCTGTAGTGTATTATTAATAGAAAATCAACATTTCATTTGTAAATGATAAACAGTTATCGCCAATATTGGTATATCGCAACACCCCTAGTTGTGTCGAGAGATCGAGTAATTTATCCAACATTATTATTGTCTTTTTTGTCACCAGGAGCGTGAGCATGAGCGACATGCTTAACGAGGAAGAGGTGGGACACTTACCACCACAGAGCCAATCACGGTATGAGCGTATGCATGAGCAGTACAACACCTTTCTGGAAGATGAGGACCACTGGCAAAGCGTAAGAGACACTTCAGCAGAATAAGAGGGAGCACGCGATGTCTGTTTCAATAGCAGTAGGCCGTTGTTTGACACTGTGAACCTCTGACAGGATTTGGCTCGCTGGAAGAATCGTCGTCGCTGCGCGTCACAGGATCTGATCAAGAAGGAGGAGGAGAGGAAGAGGATTGAGAAAAGGATGAAGGAGGAGGGACGTGACAGCAGCAAGAGGAAAAGCATCAAAACCTACAAGGAGATCGTAGAGGAGAAGTAAGGATGACACAGACATAATGTACAGTCACATGCACTATCAAACTACCTGGACAACCAATTGCTTTGTGTTTTTCTGATTCCAGGGAGCGCAGAGAGGCAGAGTTGTGTGAAGCCTACAGGAATGCAGCGTCTCCAGAGGAGGCCGCCATGGTGTTACAGCGTTACGCTCTTCGTTTTACCATCAGTGACGCAACACTGGACAGCCTAAAACTGCCCAGATCCACTTCACAACCCAAACAGGATCCAAATCAGGAGGACGCGGAGCACAAAATGACATCACCTGCTAGTGACTCAGAAACATCAGAACCCCTGCACAAACCAGAACCAGCTGTATCGGACCAGATGCCCACGAAACCCAAAGCGATGGAGACAGATATTGATCAACAGGAGACGCCAGTTTCTGTCTCCTCCAGCTCCCCGACACCCGTCAGTCCTCTGACCCCCGTCACAAACTCAGAAAATGTTGTGCCACCTCAGTCGCTACAACTTGACCCCGAACCTCAACCCAAATCGACAGAGTCTCCAACCACGCATCAACAACAACCGACTACAGAGGATGCAAAGCCTCAAATCAAACACACTCCACCTCAGATTGCACAAGTGCAGCCTCACACCACACCGCCTGTACACACGCTCCCCTCACCTCCATCTGTATCACCCAGGCCCGTCCCCCTGCTGGCAGCCAAACCTTACTGCCAGCCCAGGAGCGCACAGGCTGGACACAAACCTGTCAAGGTGAGGGCTCCATATCAATCATACGAGTCAGCATTATCTGATACTTCATTGTTCCACTGAACTCACAAAGGAGGTGTTTGTTGTATTTAGGAAGTTTTAACGTTTTAACTTCTCGCCCAGTGACGTGGATGTCATTTCTAGCTTCAAGCTTGTCTCAAAAAGCAGAAACACACCTTTGAACTTCTCTGAAAGACGAGCGCTCATCTTACTGAACAACATGTGACTTAGACATTAATGTGGATCTTTTCCCTATTCAAATCATTCAAGGTTTTCCCTTTACACGATGGATGAATTCAGATATTCATAATATTATGCGTACACACTAGTTACCAGCTCTTTGGCTTCTGGTCGCCGCTCATGTGGACGACATAGCCCAGCTCCCTCCTTTTCTCTTTTATTTTATTTTATGTTTCCTGTCTTCTGTAATCAGCATTGGTTTGCACTTTATTTTAAATCAGTTTGTGGATAAATGAATTGAAACCTCACTAGTTGTAAATGTAGTCCCAAAACTGACGTGAATGGGAGGATTTTGTATTTGTTTAGAAGAATAAAACAATGGGTAAAAGTACAAATACAGTTATAAATCAAAGTGTTTGGGGAAGATGTGTTTCGGCAGCAGCTGCAACTGATCTCACATCTTACTTTTACATCATCCAAACTGCCCTCAGGCACATAAAAGTGGCATCCATGACTTTGTGTGACTCACTAAATCAGAAAAATAGAATAATTTAAATCAAATTGTCCCTCTAATCCTGACTCATTGCACATGTGCCTTTCAGATGGACGGGCTGGTGCGAGTGAATGGAGAGGTGACAGAGGATTTCTCCGTCTCCACTCCACCTAACTCTGCTCAGCACTCGCCACAGGACGTCAAAAACGCTCCCTCCAAACAGACGGAGGAGAAAGATGTTCCCTCCGAGCAGACTGCGACCAATCAGGAGGCCGCGGACCAGACGCCGCCTCCACGGACAGAGAAACCGACCACACCTTCAGGCTCGGCCATGAGCGCCCTGATTGGAGGCAGAAACTGTATCATCACGACGACTATCGTCACAGAGCTCACACAGACTCGTGTGGAGCCATATCACCCGGATATCCAAAGCAATGGACAGGTAAGATCACACGTGACATGTGAAAGGACCATGCCTGTGTGAGGTAGTCCATTTAACACAAATAATGCATCATCGCCAGGGATACCACTGACTTCAGGATGGTGTTTTCCACCCTGGTGCATTCAGGTGTTTATCTTTATCTTGACACCTGAGCCGCGGGAGTCAGCTGTGGATTCTTACCGTTCACGAGCTGTTGGAGGAAAATTAAACCCAGGGGACAAACTGAAAGCAAACATGGGTGCTGTTAAAAAATGTTATTGTGAATTTAGCTGCATTAAAAGTTTGCACTTCAGCAGCTGACTCATGTCTTGTTCCTCCCCCAAGTAATCATTGTTTCATCTTTATTACCACAGAATGAGACACAAACAGAGCAGAGAACAAAATATCTTTTAATGTGCCCGTGGGGAAATTTGTCTTAGACTCTGCTCTGCAGAACAAAAACAATAAATAAGATATACAGTTCAGATATTAAAAACAATCAAATGAAATAGTGCGTCCAATGCTACCACACTAACACATGTTGTATTTTTTAGCTCCCTTACTTTAAAACACTAAACAGAGTGGAGTGGAGTTGCTGAAAACTCAGGGTGGAGAGAAACACTCTTCAGCTGTTCAGCGTGATTCACGGCTTATGTAAAGCAAGTTTCGACTCTTCAGGTTGATTTTAATATTTTATTTACATGAACTGAAGCCAGCGCCAGCCTGAAGAAAAAACACAGTGAAAAAATTGTGTATTATTTACTTGAATCACTAAGATTTGATCATTTAAGGTCATATTTTGCACTGCAACTGTGTTTCTCAAACTTGTGGTAGCATGTACCATCTTATATTATATCAGCATCATAAAATACTGCAGCTAGAACCAGATCTAATCTAATCTCTAAACACCAGTGGTACTTGTACCATAGTTTAAAAACCATTGCACTACAACATTCAAAAACACCAGTCTGATGTATTAACTTTGATAATTATATATAAATAGACAGAGACAGTAATTACAGGCCCACTCTCCAGTTAATGTTTTATTCATTTAGTTAAATGTTTGACTTACAGGTCAACGGCACTGTGGCGTTATCTGAGAAACCAGCCGAGGAGAAAAAGGCTCAGCCGGCTGCATCACCAAACAGCATGCAAGAATATTCTCCCACGGTCACAGGTAAAATCTGAAATAAACTTGCAAACTAAACTAAACTTACTTGTAAACAGAGTTTACAGCCTCATTTTGACTGCAGATGTTTTATCTCTGTGTCTTTCTGTCTCTGCCACAGAGGGACTCGAGGAGAGCAGCGTGACTGTGAGTATCTCATCACCTCCAGCGCTTCATTTCTTTGTTTGTTTCTCCTTCATTCTTAAATTTGACCCTGTCCTGACCCTTCGTCTCCAGTAGTCACCGCTGTAGTCAGACTTGTCCTCTCACCTTTCCTCTTTTTCTGTCCTTTTGGTCTGTATACGTGTGCGTGTGTGTGTGGTTGTTGTTGCGTACGGGTCCGGGTAGATTGAGACCCCCATGTTGAACTTGGCTAAACGTGTTAATCACTGGGTCTGGGACCCCAATGAGGAGCGTAAACGCCTGGAAAGTTGGCAACAGGAGCAGGAGCGCCTCCTACAGGTACACTGGTGGAACGGCGTGTATGTGCTGCATGTACTGGCACAGGATGTACTCGATGCGTGTATACATGTATATGTGTGTTATATGTGTGTTTTCGCGCTTGCAGCAGTGAACATGAACAACATTTCTGTGCAGGAGCAATACCAGAGAGAACAGGAGAAGCTGAAGAAGGAGTGGGAGAAAGCACAGCTAGAGGTGGAGGAGGAGGAGCGGAAACACAATGAGGAGGTACGAATACACACCAACTGACAAACGCATCAAATCTAAAGCATCTCTTACTGCTTTTGGATGTCTGATATGTTGTGTCTTCCAGGAGAGACGGATTTTAGAGGAGACCGTAACACCGCTCAATCCCACCGGGCTTTTAAACCAGCAGACAGGAACGACTTCTTCAGCTCCAGAAAACAGAGAGACAAAAGGAGGAAGCCTTCCTCTCCTGCAAAACGGCCAAAGAATCTCCACAGGGAACGAAGATCAGCACGCGTCGAAGCTGCATTTCTTCCAGGGTGCGATATATGACACATACATGCAGGAGGTGTCCACATGTTTCCCTGCAGCTCATTCAGTTCAGCCATGTATTCGTCTGTGACTGTGGTGAAAGTTTATTTATGTATTTTTGTAGATTCTGCATGTGATGGTGACGCTTCAAAGAAACAAGAACTGTGGAAGACGGCCTCTCTGGACCGCAACACTCAGCTAAACCAGGCACATGTTGTTAAAAGGTATGCGAAGAAGCTTTGTGTGCGTCTGTGTGTTCATGTGTGCAAGTACCTTTGTGTCTTTCACATCCCATGTCACCATATGTTTGTTCGTCGCCTTATTGTAGCTGTCATTCTGTTATGTTTTGAACTGATGAAGTGATTCATACATCTGAAATGTATAACTGGCTCATTTGATACCATATAATTTAATAAAATTACTGTTTAACATTTAGCTGAAATTCAGTTACAACAGATCAAGTAACGCTGTCGGAGCAAATCCCCCATGTGTATTTAATTATTACATTTTTTTGTATGTAGAAGAATTTATTGTTTGAATGTGTTATTTCTCTCCGAGGTTTGATAGTCCCACTTTGAAGTGAGTGTTTGTTTTTGTTATTAATGAAACTATCAATAGTTCCTTGATTAATTATTTGGTGATCACTGTTTCCTAAACCGACTAATCATCGCAGCTCTACTTCATGTTGAGCAGCAGGCGTCCACGTTATAGCCTACATTAATTCATGTATCAAGCCGTCACATGTGTGTGTCAAACACTCATTTTAAAGTGTGAGCTATGTTTTCTTATTGAACTGAATGCCAGGATTTTAATGGGGAACAAATGGCAGGAAGTATCGCATGAACGTGTTTGATGTCCACATGGCAGCCAGTTGAGTAACCGATTATTCTGCTGGAGACAAAAACATGTGCTCATGTCTTCTCTTCAGAGGTAAACGTGTAACATGCTTTGTTTTGTTTTTGTTTACCACAGGTCTGAATCACATGATGCTGTCACAAACAAACAGCCTTCATCACCTCAGCCTCCCTCACCCAGCAGGTAATGATGTTGCCACAGGTATACACAGCGACATGTCTGAAGGAATCATCGAGAAAGAAGCTTGTATCTGAATAACCAATCTATTTACCTCCTCCTGTGTGTGTGCGTGTGTGTAGGTGTGTTAGTGGGAAGAGACTCTGCTCTGGTTGTTCTCAGCCGCTGGGAAAAGGAGCTGCCATGATCATCGATACACTGGGACTGTTTTTCCACATGCAGTGTTTCAAGGTACTTTATTATATTAGAGTACACATATGTACACAAATTAGTGTTTATACCTTTACTTTGCAGGTTACAGAGGCAGTATTTGGCTTCTCTATGAATGTTTTGAAGGTGTTCAGTAAAGCATGCACAGTTATCTCCAGGGTAACCTGCAGACATCAAAAAGAAAGACAGAAAAGGCTGATAGACTGTAAAAGTTTATCTTCACAAGTTTTAAATGTTGCAAGACGTATTTAACTATTTGATGAACCTATGTGTATAATAATAATAATCATAAGGATCGGTCGAATATATCTATACGATTATTGTATTTCTCTTCCTCAGTGTGGAGTGTGCAACGGGCAGCTGGGTGATGCCACTGCAGGGACTGACGTGCGGATTCGTAATGGTCTGCTGAGCTGTCATGAGTGCTATATCGCATCTCGGGGTGAGAACACACACAGCACAAGCACATATTGTCCTATATTAGATGTGAGAAGCCCTGTTTAACTATATTAACTAATCTTTAAAAATATTAGAGGTGCGCAAGACTCGGTGGAAGCGGGGAAGCATTTATTTTCACGACTATGTGGATCTGGCTAATCGCTGCAGAAAGTGACCGTCTAACTGACTAAAAAGAAATTTGTTTATGTTTTCAGACGTTCCTAAAGACTCTTATTTTGAAGACTTAAGTTATAAAACATGATGTATTGTTATAGATTAAAATACCCAACCATGTATAAAATCTAGTCAAATCACAGCCGTGCTGATATTCAGGACAACATCACGCCCTCTCATGTGATATTGTTTAATTACTTTTTATAAATCACGAAGGCAGACATTAACACATGTTTTATGTGTTTGGATGCAGGCAGAGGTCAGCCCACCACGTTATGATGACCTCCATTTAAACTGGAACCTCCGTTGTCATCGTCAGTGATCGGGCGGAGGAGAATTCTGCAAAATAAACTCCTGGAAAACTCCTGGAATCATCGTATTTTCCTGAAATGCACAAACAGCTTTATGGACGTTACCCGAGAGCGAAACTGGACTGACACGTGGACTGAACACAACCTGCATATACAGCACAGCGTTTGTGCTTCCTAACTGTACACATGTATACACTTCGTTTAATACGTGTAGCATGGATTTAATCAACAAAATCAGCGTGTTTAAGCCTTTGCACATCCATACTTAGCACAGTCAAGACACTAAAATAAGGATCTGTTACGTCACAAAGCTTAACATGTAATGCTACAAGTCTCAAACTCTCGACTCATTAACCCCTGCTTCTGCACTGGTCATGTGACTCCACTTGCTCTGAGTGTGACCTTACAGTGGTTTGGGTTGGATTGACCTGAAAGTAGCTTGACCATTATAATGCCTTACTCATCATCATCGTCATCGTCATACTTTGTCGTTCATTTTTGGGTTTTGTGTTTACAGTTTTTGCATGAAAGAAGAACATATATAAGTTATTGTGAGTATTGCTCAGATGGCGTAGTGTGAGTTTGTTAATCCTCTCAACAGCTGAACTTTAACTTTCCTCTCTTTTGTTGTACATCATATTTTTGAATATTTTTGGGGGCATCTGGCTAACTTACAAGCTTCTTTTTTTCTTTACGATTCATTTCACAGGAATGAGAATGCATGTTATTAATTCTACTTGTCCTTTGGAGTTTAAATATTTTCCCTTTAAGATGTTTTAGCCATTGTTTATTCTCGTCGACTGACTGCATCCGAATCAGTGCCTTATGTAACGAATGCGAGGGCTAGTGTATGTGCAGGAGTATTTCACACTCACACGAACCTGAGGGTCTCGGCACATTGTGTGTGTGTGTGAGCGCGTGAGTGCATGTGTGTATTAAATCATGCATGTATAAGTATGTATGTATTGTGTGATTTGACTTTGAAGCACAGTTCCATACCAGCAAAAACATTTTAAATGGATCAGCCTCTCCTTTTCACCTGCTGTTCTCCTCCCTCCCTCCCCCATGAGCTAAACCAATGACACAAAGTGATTCGCTGCTTCCCTCTTCATTTTTCCTCCATGTTATGGCAGCACACACTGTCATCCAGTCTATCCTCCTCTGCCTCTATCACAAGTGTTGCCTCCCCAGAGCCTGAGCTGAATGTCTCTCCTCTGTATGTCATTGCCGCTACCTGAACACCTGGTGGCGGCTTTGTCATTTAGAGGAATAGAGCGCTCAGTTCATTGTCTTTTATAGCAAGTGTATGTTTATCAATAAAATATTTTAAATGGGATGCTGTTTGTGTTTTCTTTCATTAAAATGAATCACTTGAAGTTGGCACAGTGTTCCTCAAACTTTTTACACCGCGTACCTCCACGATGACTGATTAAAATACAGCAGTGTATGTTGACCCTTTTTAGCTGCAGACAGTTTACACAGGAGGCAGGTATTTAAGGCTGCCAGCTGTGCCACACGCCTGCTTTGTTGTTGGTGTTACATGTTGCATTTTTAAGTCAGTCACTCAGACTCAGTCACTGAGTCAGTTTTACAAATAACTTCAGACACAAGTCGCAGAGGTCACAACATGCCAGCAGAGTGAAAATTGTTGGTGTTACATGTTGCATTTTTAATCTAAGAGGGGAGTCAGATTCTGACAGGTGTAACTTGTGACCCGAAAAAATCTGACTCCCCTCCTTTTTTCTGCTCTGTTAACACTAGTTACAAATAACTTCAGACATAAGTCGCAGAGGTCACAACATGCCAGCAGAGTGAAAATTGTTGGTGTTACATGTTGCATTTTTAATATTAGAGGGGAGTCATATTCTGACAGATGTAAATTGTGACCTTCCGACATAAGTAGCAGCAAATAATAGGTCTTCATATTTTTTCTACACATCTATATTGTATATTACATCACATAGTATAATATTTAGAATCACATTTTCCGGATTTATTTGGTGCTAGGAACCAAAGTTAAACCGGTGAGACCGGTGCCGTAAAAAAAGAGGAACCGGAAGTGTACAAATATTTTCCTTGCCGCCCCTTTCTGTAGCATGTAGACTAAATGTTTGATTGTTGTTGTTGTTTTGTCATTTCTTCTTTAAACACGGCGAACATCAGCACAGCATGGAGTCAAAGGGACCTTCACTGTATGCAGTACGTACATGTCGTTAACGGGTTGCCATGTCAACGGTTAGCTTAGAGATAAATACTCTGTTACAGTTAGCTAAACTAGAGCCGTGAAGCAGCAACATATACGACCGGTTTCTGTCGACAAGCAACAGTTTTTATGCATTATATATGTTTTTAAAACATCATCTACGAACAGTTGTTACATCTGTGATCACTTATCTCGTGATTTCTCAGCTGTTTCCTGTTTGACTGTTGTGCAGGTGTTTCGGTTTAATGAGCGACCCTGTTAACTTGGGACCTCCAGCCGTTGGGAAAAGTAAGGAAATACAAACAAGAAATAAATGACGAATCAGCTATGTTTATATATATATGTATACATATATATGAATATACATATATCGTGACGTTAATAAAGTAAATAAAATAGCAAAGCGGTATTCACGAGGACGTATCTTTCTGTTTTAAACAACTGCCGTAACTCCGACAACCACAGACAGTCACCAGTCGACAGGGTCGCTCGTTAAACCGAAACACCGGCTGTAAACTAAGCATAAAAACGCTTTCATTTTCTCTTTCTCTCTCAGTCACTAACACATAGCCATGTATACACATTTATAAATAAATAAACAATGCACATATAACCGAGTAATAGTGGTCCCGGAAGATTTTTTGTCAATTAGTTCTCTTTTATGTATTCGTAGCTCCTTTATGCGAGTAGGCTGTAAGATATTACTAGAAGATTATGAGCTACTGACAGTGCTCTTATTATGCACCAATGTGATAAACACTATTATGATAAGATAAGACTTAGAAGAGTTCACGTGTCACATGAATGAAGGACCTGTAGGCGCGGTCCTTCTACATTTCTCTAAAGTAAAGTAGCATAAAATATATAGTGCTTAATTGATGGTTAAATGAGTGCTACAAATGCATCTATCACAATAACAAAAACAATTTCAACATCTTCTGGAACATCACATGTATTTCAAATATACAGTGTATACAATTGATCTTAAAGAGATTTATATACAAGTATCTTGCAGGTTAAAAATAACTTAATAACATGGTGTTTTTTTCTGCAGGCGGGCACCTCAGTTGATATGTCACGAAGCCTAGATGAAGACTCTATGGTGGACGGACCTCTGATCTCAGCCGACGCGCTCCACTCTGCCATCAGAAGAGAGTTTCAGACTGTGCCAACACCCTGCCATGCAGGCCTGCTCTCTCTGCTGCATGTAAGATACGCACACGTTTCCACACATCTATAGTGTTTATATTCTGTAGCAGCAGTAACTGACTTGAAATCTTGTTTCTCACACAGCTAACACAGATTAAGCTATTTTTTGTGTTTTTCCCTAAAAACTAGTCAGAGCCACATAATATTTTAATGTTTACAACTTTTTTTCTGATAATTTTTCTTATTTTAGTTTGTATCATGTGACTATTCTTAGTATGATTGTTGCCACAATCATTTAGAGCTGTAATAAGTCCTGTTAATTCATTAATTTGTTGACGTATTGGCAACTATTTTGATAATCAGTTATTCTTTTGAGTAATTCCAAGCAGGAATGCAGATAATTGCTGCTTTTCTCTGCCTTCTATCATTATAAATTAAGTATCCTTTTCATTTTAGACTTTTTGACATTTGAATCCATCATGTGTAATAATAGTTGTTGTATTTGCTGATCTGCTGCTCTCCTTTTGTGTTTCAGGTTGTGTTCGTGGTGTTGTCAGTGTGTCTGGGAGTGATGTGTGTGTTGAAACTTGGCCAAGAGGACGTCTGTACGAGTATTTTGCATAATGTGCCTGCCGACAGTGTCATTTTGTTTGGGAAGGTGTGCTTATGGGTGCTGGTGATGTTGTTCAGTGGGTGTGTGCAGCACCACCACAACCGGGCCAGGAGCAGAGGATACCTGCGGTTCTACAGACAGACGCAGGGACTAAAGCACCTGCCACTCACCATATACTCTGCAGGTACAACATGTTGTTGTCATATGTAGAGGTCAGTTTTCACCACAAGATGGCAGTAATGCTAAAGCATGCATGTTTGTGTTCAGGAAACGTTCTGCTGCTGGTCCTTCTGGCTGCACAGTTACCACCGCCATTGCACACCTACATGCTGCTCAGCATCCTTGGGTTGGAGCTCTTGGTGGCATTGCCATGTCTGCTCTATTACACAGGTAAGCCGATCTCGGTTATAACATTCTCATATTGAGTAATACAATTTCACTCTGGGATTACAGATTGGCTGTTTTGTAAGACAGCAGACCTTCTTATGTAGTTGACTGAGGTTTGATTGAATAACCACACTCACCTGACCATGAAGACAATACGTTACCACACTATCACTTTCAGTTCCACCCATTTACTTGCACTAAATAAAAACTAAACTGAAATATGAATAAATAATCTAACTTCAGAGATAAAAGACAGAAATACAGTCCTCTTCCAGAGTGTCTGCTATGTTTCTACAGTACCCCAGAAAGGTCAATCGCTAGCTCTATTTGGTGACTTTGTTGTTTAGTGTGCTGCCATAGTTTCTCCTTCATGCTAGAAACATTTTAAAAGGAGTGATATTTGTCCTAAATATCACAGATGGAGGATTTCTGATAAAAGCTGATTTTCTTCGTACGTGTCACATTTACAGGCGTCTCTGACTTCAGGGCATGTCGCTGAATTGTGATATTATAAGTGTGTTTCTATGTCATGAGTTGTCAGCAGTGGTTGTGATGGAGAGACACACCCTGTAGATTACATTACACACACACATACACACACGCACTTCCCCCACTCTCTATCTGAGAACATTCGCATCACAATACCTGCCCTGCCCTTTTCAGACTCGACAGCATGACAATCAACCATTCAGCTCCCCGTCCTCTCTCTCTCTCTCTCTCTCTGTCTCTCTCTCTCTCTCTCTGCTGATCTGCTGATTTTTAGCTCCTGATACAAACATCATGCGACATTTATTGGACGAAATCCAAACGTTATATCTATCTATTGTCTTTTTGTCCTCCACACTTGAGGTCAGGAACTAATTGGTTACATTTATTATTAACTTGTTGTGGCTCTCTGTGTTGGTGGCTTTGTTGAAAATGGCCTTAAGCTGCAAAAAATTACCAGGGGAATTCAGTCACTTTGCAACACAATAGAACATACTGCCCGTACTGTAACCCTTCACTTAATTTGCTGCGAAGAAGTCACAGCATTTGTGAGAATAAAGAAGCAGAGAGCATGTGGGAAAGCAATGAAATGCATTTGCATATTTTATTTGGATGGCCTGCCCAAATGTAACAAAGCCAGCGATGAATCATAATTAGTCTAAGTTTACATTAAACATAAGAGGGTTGCCAGATGTCGATTTAATGTATTAAAATAGTATTTTGCAGCAGCTGGCTCTGTATATCTGAATCCTTAGGCCATGCCAGAGAGTATAATGAAATACTAACAGGTGGAGACATTTATAATTAGGCCCAACGTGCCCTTTGCTCATGCTTCAAATAAAACAGGTGACGTCTCATGTGCAGGTCGTGGTTGTCAGTGGTTTCACTCATTAGGATCAACCGAATTCACAGCTACGTCAGGAGAGTTCATTCATTGATTTGACTCAGCTTGATGTCTTTTTTTGTACCATTATTCTCTTCTGTGAAGGTTTGAATTCTGAATTAGACCTCAAATAACTTAATAATAACTTAATTATGATTAAATGTTACCACTAGAACATTTTGTTTGGTTGCTGGCAGCACCGAGAGGCTCAGGGGGAGCTTCTAGCCTCAGGCCACTAAGATCCTGAATGAGGACACTGCCTAGACTATTTGTTACTGCTATTGTTCTTGCTATTATACTATTATTATGACTTATTAACTATTCTTATTATTATTTCTGATTCAGTTTCAGTAAGAATGTAAAGTAGGAGCTCATTTTAATTGTTCTTTTATGATTATATGTGTCGGACATGTGTGTTTCCCAGAGGATGAATCCCAACCATCTGCTATAAATTCTAATTAGCTCAATACTTTAGTTTGTGTTACCTGCGAAATTAATGACATTCATGGTTCCTACAAGAAAATCAAGGCCTGAAAATATTGAAAAATAAATAGACACGAGTGAAAGTGGTTGAATTTTCATCAACTTGAAAACAAGTCTCTGTCGCTCAGTTTACACAATGTGTTGTTTTGGTGTGCTGTGTTAGAGAAGGCTAGAGACCACATGGTCTTTTTTTTATTGTTGTCTATGAGCTTCTGTAAAGCCTGTTATTATAAATTTAGTCCATGTCTCAAACTATGCTGTGTTAGGTGCTTAAATTTGAGGGAAGTAGCCCTTGAAAACTCTTGAAAAGTCCTTGAATGTCGGGCTTAAGAAGGTGCAGGAACCCTGGATATCTCAGTCATCCTCAGCTGTACTTTGTGCTTAATGTTAATTCACAAATGTTAAGCATGATAGAACGCTAAACTAAGATGATAAACATTATATAAACACTTCAACATTACAATCTTAAAAGACAGGAAGTACACATCCTACAACTCTATTGGCAGTTATGTAATTCTGCAAAAAGGTTGTTTAATGTTCTATAAAAATCATGACTTTTACACGAATTATGGGTTCAAGGAATAATTCCATGTGAAATTTCAATCCTCACATTGGGATTAAACTGTCACCTAGTGCTCCGTATCAGACCTCAGTAAACTATCGAGTACCAAAAGTAAGTCGTGTTTAGATTTTAATTGGCATATAATAGAATTTCGTAAACTAGGAAAAGAAATGTTTCTTTTTTAGAAAACCTAAACTTAGCACTCAAAAATACTAGTATTAGTATTAGTATTAAAGTATTTTAAAGAAAGAAATGAGTCTGTGATTAATCTGCATTAGCGTGTATTTTAAATTGAGACAAATCTCTTAATTGCAATCTGTGATATTCTTTAAAAAGCCATGACACGTCAACAGTGATTTACAATAACAATGAATATTTAGATATTCCCCAGAATGTTAGGTGAGGTTCAACGCGCCGGCCTTCATCTCAGTATCTAAAGGAAAACTGCTATTAAAGCTGCTGTATCAGAGGATATTGATATTGAAGAATCTGTAATGAAAGGAAATCCATATTAAAGCTGTGTTTGGCAGCTGAGGGGCACAGATTGGGACTCGAGATACCAGAGAGCCAAGGAGAGAAGATAAGAGGCATTAGGATTTAGCCTAGCCAAAGGGTAACCCTTGGCCCACTCCACCCAAACACTCCTATACACTGACACACACTCACGCACATTGTCCCGTTGTTTACAGTAAGGGTGATCCTGTGTGTGACGGGGGTATCTCTGTTCGCCCGCCGCATTCCTGCTCAGATCAGTGCAGTCAGGCACGACCCAATCCGAGCGACGCCTCGCAGCTCTAACCTTTTAGAGCACAAACTCGAGCGCACGCTGACTTTTTCTCCGACTGATGCAGAGTCAAGGTGACATCGGCGAGTTCACGAGGAGAAAAGAAAACCTCTCTTTTTTAGAGGAGACAGAGGAGCAGAGATATAATGCCTGCAGCTATGAAGTCCATACAGGAAGGCCTCGTTCAACTTCTCTTTGAAGTGCATGCTCATTGTAAGTGTGTGTGTGTGTGCCCGTGTGTGTGTGTGTGTGTCTTTGAGGATTGCTGTATGTTTCAACCGCTCTCATTTTAACATGAATACACTCTCTTCTATAGAGCTACATGCACATCAAAGCCATGTCTTGGCCTTCAAAGGCTTAACTTAGAATACATCTTTCTCCTCTGCCTGGTCAGAACTTAGTGTAAGCACTGCAGGGCACTGGGTTAACACACACACACACTGTTACAAAACCTAAAGTATACCCTGATCACTCTCATACCTCTTGTACTGTATGACAGGGGAAATTGTGCAGGAATGTGCAAAAGTTCACAGTCTGCAGAATATTTATTTATTATTAATGTAACGCATACAGTCCCTGCAAGAGACCACTTTTCTTTATTTAAATTGTTGCCTGTTAGTTCCCGCTATAAAGATTCTTAGTGTTGTATTGGGCCTGGAAATCCCTTTAAAAATCCTTGAATTTGATATTTAAGAAGGGGTCGGAATCATAGACATGTCAATCATTCTCAGAGTTCACAGTATGCAAAAGAAGGAAGGATCAGAGCTTAATTACCCAAATTCATCCATTAAAAGTACCAAAACTGTAACTATGATGTGATTTTTCTCAGTTTAACATCCATATTCATCATTTTCAAGTGTAAACTGGTCTATATCTTTATTACATACATAATAATTTGGTCTATACACCACAGATACTGCTCTTTGTTCAGCAGACTGTAGATTTGCATCCTTTGAACTATTTGGACTGCTCTGTCCTGTGTTGCAGCTAAAAGGCGTTCACACCGGTCTTCTCCTTCATCTTGTGTTCCCCTCTTCAGTCTCCACGGTGGCCGGGGGGATCCATTTCCCTCCCATTTGTTTGATTTTGATCCGGGGTAGCCCAAAGTCGCGAGCACTATATGTGGTACCATTAGCTGTTAGCACCTCTGCAGCTTCACTCTTATCACCTGGAAATGTGCACTTCTTAATGTGTGACCTGAGCAGACCAGGTCTGAGCACTGTCTGTCCAGTGATTGTCATTGTGTGAGAGTCTCTAACACGGACGTGTGAAATGTGTCACTTTCTTTACACTGCTCCCTCTCTCCATCCATCCACCCATACATCCATCCTGGTGTGTCTATGTGTTTTTTGCCCCCTGCTGTAATACACTGAACTCCACAGACCTCCCCAAAGACTTCCTGAACATCCTGATCCTTTTCTGCATGTGCACTGATTCAGGGTATTTACAGGTTTGTTATAATACAAATAGAACCGTAACTCTGGTTCCTACATGAACTGGTGGAACCTTAACTTAGTGGAATTATGTTTGAAATCAGGGTAAGTTGAATCTCCACACTGTGTTACAAATCCCTCTTAGGATAATTATAGGATGACATTCTGTCAAATGCATGTATTTCACACGTCACTCATCTATAATAAACCTCTCACATCTCCTTTTAGTGACGCTTATCATGATCGTGTCTTTGTGAAATAAAGTTTAAGAGGTTTGAGAAACTTTTAAAGGACCAGTGTTTAGGATTTAGTGGCATCTAGCAGCGCAGTTGCTGGTTGTAACCAGGTGTGCCCGATTCAGAGCTGGTGTTTAGTTGTTAAGAACCTCTCATATCTGTAGATATAAAAGTCTCAAAACATGATGATTCTCATTTTCAGGTGATTATACACTAGTGAAAACATACTTATTTTTATATTATATTCAATTTCTGCCATATCGTGTTAACAGAGCCCCCTAAATCTTACACACTGGACCTTTAAGGACTTTCTCACAGCACCTTTTATAATGAAAACCTTGAGACATGACATGCCACAGAGACAAAAATGGTTGCCATTATCGGGTCTTTTTTTTTTTTGCTTTCGCTTTCATTAAAGTACTGACCTAACCTGGTTGTTCTCAGTAATGTATGCAAACTTGGCAAACGTTTGTCAGGTTTATTGTTACTTTCTGGTATTGAGTTAAATATTTGACAGCAGTTTGCTTTTCAGCGAGTACAGACTTTTTGTCTTTTTTACCATCTTCTGTTCTCCTCCACCTCTTCATCTTCTCTGCCTTTCAGGAATGTCTCTGTCTCTCTCACATACCTGCTCTCTATTGCTGTATTTACACTTTACACTCACACACAGATTTAGGGCCTCATTATGCAGGAATGTGTAGTATTTCTTTAGATTGTGTGTGAGTGTGGATGCTGAGATGCTGCACTGTAGCAAAGTAAAGATAGCGCTCTTTAGAACCTCCCTGACAATTTCCTCTGGCTAATGACACTCAAGTCTTATCAATACTCAGCCAGCTCCTCCCTCTGCCCTTTCCTCACACACTCGCCCTGCAAACCACACACGCCTCTCTGCCTTATCTTAATTCAAACAGCAACAGCATCTCCCATAATTCTGCCCTGACTGCCCTTCTAGCTACTGTATACTCTACAACCACACCTTCCTGATAACCCCGCCTCTTGTGTAAAGGTGTATGTTTAGGGTGTGAGAATTAGAGGTTTGAGTGCAGGATATGGCAGCCCATAAGGCCTAAGTGCAGGATATAACAGCTTGTGTGTGTTTAGGAGAGGGAGAGGGATGGAAAACAGTAAAAAAACAAATGTGTGCTGTTTCTCACCTGTTTGTAGGACAGCTCTCGCTACCCTGGTAATGTCTGCGTCTTTATGTGTACCTGACAAAACACAACACCGGTGTGATGATGAAAAAGTTGCTGAAGATTTTTTTTGGTTTGTTTGTTATTAGTCAAGGTGATGCAATTCAACAGGGAGCGAGCTGCACCAGACGTGAGCCAAGAAGAGCATTTGCATAACTTCAGCGTCACAAATCTGTCGACTGAGACCGGCTTCAGGTACACAGATTTCACTCAGTCACACACAAACACACACTGGTTGAATAAACCTCTGCAACCTGAAATATATTTTCTCCAGTCTGAACAGCTATATTGTTATATTCATAACCATCTTGTCATGTTTGAATATAGTCACAGATCTTTTGAAAAGACCCAAAACAACTCGACTTCAGCCCTGAGTCTGTTTGTTCCGACTGAAGATGTACCGTATATTCTTTTAAAGAAAGGCTTAGTGATTTCCGAAAACAGCTGAAACATTTAGCAAACATCACTCAATCGGGACTGAAGGCTCGCAGAGATGTTTTAACAGTCACAGAGGGATTACCTATATCAGGTCATACTTAAGGTACATTCAGACAGAATCAGGAGCTGCAGCCAATTGCTGCAGGGTTATCCGGCGGTGTGAGGGGTTGAGCTGGGGCTGCTGGGGGTGTGTCCATTCGTGTTGAACGTAATCATGGTGAAACAATAATAATAATAACTTTTTATTTTGTTGATTAACCGGCTTTATCGATGCTGGCACTCCCTCACTCTCAGTCACTGTCTATGTCTCTCAACCAATGATTGCTCTCTCCCTCTCAAACCATTTGATGCAAACCAAAGTAACTTCTTTGTGTCACTATTGTGCAGTGTGCATTGCGAGCCAGACTAAAAACTAGAGGCTGGGTACCATCCAAAATGCACAACCCCCATTCAAATAAATGAGAAAACTCACCACAGTGCCGATTTCTGTCTGAATGTACCTATAGTCATGCTTAAAATCAATTCATTGGTCTTTTTTTGTCCTTTTATGTGTTTTGTGGCCATTAAGGCAATATAGTAGATGACTATTGTTTTCCATAAACAGGTAAGGAGTTTATGTGTTGTTGTTTGTGTCACAGAGAAGGCTCCAGTCTGGAGGAGGTGGTGGAGAAGCAGGCCGACCTGATAGAGTACCTGAAACAGCACAACACCTTGCTGAGCAAGAGGCTGCTCAACCTCACTGCTCAGCACTGACCACAGTCCGACCTCCTCCTCCTACTCCTCCTCCTCCATGTGAACCAGCCACCACACACTCATCTCGGCCTTAGAGTCAGAGTACGATCTGCTCTCCTCACACAAAGGAGAGGGAGGACCGTGGGTTTGAAAGAGAGGATTGGAGCTTGAAGAAACACTGGATTAAATAAGACTTAAAAAGTAAGGAAATCCCTTTGCACACAAGCAACTGCGCGCACAGGCAAGACGGGAGGGTTCATCCTCACCTGAGATGGACAGATAACGCAGGAGGAGGTGAGCTGTAAGTGGAGGACAGTTAAAGAGGCAAAGTGGGAGGAGGAGGAGAGGAGTCATGGGTCACAGATCAGAGGTGAGGGGTTTTTATCACTGTCTTACGACCCCTAGTGACCCGTGTGTGCTGCCACTTGTGTTACTGTGAGAGAATCAGAAGGGTTGAAATTGTTTTAGAGATCATCGGCACTAAGGAGGGGCTGAAGGAGATACAAGAGGGAGAGGTTATCGCCTATCAGGGTCAAACAGGAGAAAAAGATTAAGTAACGCTGTAAAATGCTATTTTATGTCTGACTGTATGTGTGAATGATGCATTTGGTGTTGATTTTGTGTACCTGTGATCTGATTCCAATAAATCTTTAATATTCTCATGTTTTTATTTATTTAATCGATGTTTAACCCGTTACAGGAGGGGTGACAGTTTCAGTGAAACCCGAGCAAGACACCACTGTTTATTTTGTATAATGTACTGTGAGAGATCCCCTAACAATACAAACACTTCTCATTGTCAACATTTGCCCGCCTCACCTTTTCTGTGCTAAATTTCAACAGTCACGGGAAGCTACGTTAACGAAATATGGAGGTCGTCATCCGAGCCCTTGGTGTTTGCTCCCCATTGTGATTTCTTTATGCTCCGGCGTCCGTAACTCCACAGGGAGCGCTGCATTTACGACTCCTTTCCCATGTGGCTTCTCCTGGGAGCCCGGAGTTATCTAGAGTGCTGCAGGTAGCGGGAGCACTGTCTGAGGTCGGACTCTGAGGTTACACATATTTAACTCAGTCCCTAAATAAACTGAATTTAAATGAAGTCCTCAAGCAATTATCTTTAAGGTATCTACATTTATTTGGACCCCGCCCCCCCAAACACACACAAACTCAAAGATTACATTGATACAGGTTTTATTAAAAAGTTTTAAATGTAATTCAATAAACATTTGAAGTGCATACATGCATTATAAACACTTTGTAGGAGTACTATGCGGATGCTGCTCATCGTAGCTGCAGTCACTAAGATGCTTACAGCTCTTTGGTCCGTAGCTTTTAAGTTGAATGTCGAACATGCTTGATGACAGATGATGTAGCTCCTCTTCCCTTCTTCTTCTGCAGTACACATTTACTGACTTTTCAGGACAAAGAGGGAAGGCGCTTCCAACTGGACAAACCCAGATCTGTGTCCACCGGGATGCCAAAACATGTCATGGTTTTATATTTTGTTGGGAATGATCATGCACAAGCTACAGTTTCTTGTAGCTCTTATGTAGCTAGATACACACGACAGTCTTTTTTCACGGTGTCCCATAGTTTTCCACTTCACATCCACATCTTGGTGCTGGGACCCATCCACTGTGTCGTATTCGTGTTCTTCTCCCTCATTCTTGTGCTTCGGCCTGTAATGAAAACACATAATTTAGTATCCTGCTAAAAGGAGTTCAGAGCTTTAAGTGGTGCATGTACAGCAGTCAAAAATTAAACTGAACCCCCCCTCGTTCTCCTCAAACACTCCTCATGGCACTAAAAGCCTTCCTCTTCATCGTTAGTGAGATTTATGTCCAAACCTTTCCCCCCTTCAGCCGCACTCCTGTTCTGTGTGAATACACACCCCTGCCACTAATCACACACACCTTCTTTAAGTGCCACCTGCCAGCTCTGTAACCTTGTTTTGTTCCATGTACGGCACAGCTCGCCTCATAACCTCTTTTACGCAGAAACACATGTACATGAGTGCACGCCACACGTCCTTCCTTACCTTAGGGGAAGGGTACTCTGGAGTGGAGAGGCAGGCAGCGTCTGTGTGGGCAATGGTGTCTGTGATATCTTCTCCTCAGGTTGAGAAAATCTGGAAGAAAAAGATGGTTTGGGTTTAGATTTGCAACCTGCAACACAAGTTAGACTGCTGCTGACTGATGCTTATCAAATGCAAAGGTGTAAAGGTGAGATTTATGTCTGCAGGTAGACCTGACAGGCCTAATTAATCCCAAATGTGGGAGACTTATAATAAAATACATCTCCTAGTCACTATTTTCCAAGTAAGTATGATTTTGAAAGCCTTTTGTGGCCTAGTTTTCCAAAGAATAGCTACCTTTCATGGGGTTTTATTGTTTAGACCTATTTTCCAACAACAGAGCGACCCGCTTCTAATAAACTGGGACACAGAGACCTAACACATGATTATTTTTAAACGTCCCTAATAAATCCACTTTGACTCCCGCGGTTCACAGGCTGCCAGCCAAGCCCAGGAAGAGATAAACTGCCAGATGACTTTATGACTGCCCTCTTCCTCCCCCCTTTTTTCCTCCTGAAAGAAACTGCTCCCCACGCCTGAAGGTAGAGCTTCTTTACACTTGGCACTGCTACTCCATGTCATGTTAATAAAGCTCGGGTATTTGCATGGCGTTTTAACACCGTGATTAACAAAAGCGCGCCGGAGCGCCTTCGAGCCCCCGGACAATGGAGCTCACAGGGGTCGCTGTGCGATCCTCCCCCCGCCTCCCCCCCCCCCTCTCCCGGCGGCGCTCTCTGCCCTCTCTCTCTCCATCTTCATCCTCTCCTCTCCATCATCACATGAGCCCAGTCACGACCTCCAGCCCAAAGCCCCCTTCTCTGTTTAACAACCGCTGTTTGCCAAGGAGCTGATAACCGCAAACCGAGCTTGGATTTGCGCAAAAAGCGCACCTGCTATAACAGACGGGCGCAGCATGTTTACTTTATCGGTTAACAAAACCTTTAACCTCCACATGGTGTTTTATCATTTGTAGTGGATTTATACATTAAAAAAGTTAAAAAGATGAATATATAACAGTCTCATTTCACAACCGAACATACTAGTTAGTAATGCTAGTGCTGCATTCAGGCCGTGTTGGGAAAATTACGACAACAACAACTTCAAGTTAATCGTATTACACCAAAACAATTAACGCAATTTCCAGTCGTGTTCTCATACCAGATAAAATTCAAATTAAGTTAGGAATTTAATCCTATTAGATTAGATCTGTAGCGGATTGAGTAGCAAGATTTTAAAAAAACAAAAAAACTTTTTTAGTTATATAGTTCGATTGCTCTAGGGTCGACAAGTTTTATTAACAAGTTTATTTGATTTTATTTAGATATACCGATCGACAGCGAGGTTGCCTTTACAGTTCTTTGTCACCGGTTGTTTCACCGGAGGCTCACGGTAACGGGTTTCCCATTCGGGATTTTTCGCAATTACACAATCTACGACAACTCGTGAACGCAACATATATCCAAGGAAATTGGTTAGCTAGTTAACGTCCCGCCATCGTGATTGACGACGCCTCATTTAATCTCGGGGTGTATTATCGTGCTTATATCATTACTACGAGATAACGGAATTATTTTATTTAAGTTTATACTCTGTTTAATTGAGATAATAATGCGTTTAAGTTGCGTCTGTTTCTCCGGCGAGTTAGCTAGCTAGCAAGAAATGGAAGCAGTGCTGTTGCTATGGTTACCTCTCATTTAACGTACATCGCGCAGTGATTTAGGACGCTCTTTAAACGGGACTATTTGTTTGAACCGATTTCATTCACGCACACCGTGGATGGAGATGTGTACGGCCAAAGTTGCTGGATGCTTACCTGGTCTGGCGGAGGAGACTGATGCTACAAGAGCCACGAGCAGTAGGAGCAGATAGAGCAGGTTGAAGATCCTCATGGCTGCGCAGCAGTTGATAAATTTCCAAAAGTCTGGACTGATGATGCTCAGTGTGGTTTCTCTTTCTCCTCCTCTGTTTCAGTCCAGAAGATCCACGGGGGCAGAGTCCAGCACACTGTGAAGTACGTCTTCTCCCAGTATGTCCCAGAGGAATGTGTGTGTCCAAAGTGTTTGTGTGTCCAGTGAGAGTGTGATTGTCTCTGTGTCTGAGAGCAAAGTGACAAAGGTGCCTTTTCCCCCCACCTCCTTTATACAGGCTTTTAGGGGTGGAGGGAGGGGTGTAGCTACCAAAGTAGCCCCCACCTCAACCCCCCTGACACACACACACACACACACACACACACACACACACACGCTTCAGCACTGCACATATTGACCCCACATGTAGAGGGTAATTCAAGTGACAGGAAGCCCCCTCCCTACCCTCCAACTGCCCCTTGAAAACACACACACACACACACACTCTCTCTCCTGCTACATCTATGTGCATGCACGGATAAGTGTGTGCATGTGTGTGCACAACTATGAGCGAAGAAGACAGAAGGCAGTGTTGATTTATCGCTTTTAACATTAGAGCAAAGATTTAAGAAGTAACAGGTTTCAAATCCAGATCCCTTCTTCCATAGATGTCCCCCCACCCCCGCACCGAGGACACACACACATACACATCTGGGGCTTTTTTTTGGGTGGTGGGGTTATATTGGTGATGTAGAAGGGAGGGGGGTGTTTGCACTGAGCATTTTGGTGCTGGGGTCCTGACTGAATGAAATGCAGTGATGCACTGGACTAACAATACTCAGAGAAGTCTGTCTGTCTGTCTGGGATGCCGTCTACTGTCCCTGTCTGTCTGCACCGGTGTCTTTCTTTGTGGGGAGGGCGTGTTTGTAGGTGTGTGATCCTCAGCGTGAAAATCAAACTCTGGCTTTCCAAAAGGTCGAGTAGTCTGAGAGCAACAAATACTTCATCACATTCCTTGTCTTCATTATTTATTCTTGAATCATCAATAAACGGTTAAGGTTTCCCAAAAACTGAAAAGGTAAGCTGGCATCGGCATTCGGATTTGTAACCTTGTTTACTTGTTACTGGTCACTTTTTTTGTTGAGGCAAAGTAGGTGCTTGTGTTCAGACATTCAACGTTTGAGAAAAGGGTTTTGTAGAAAACATGCTTATATTTCTTGAAGTAGGCTTTCAAAACTTTATTCTCAGGTCTTCTTCTGTATCTGCACTCGTTTCAAAATATTCAAAAAGCCATACTTCTCCTGCAGGTTGTCAGCTGGTGGTACACCAGGGGGATTTTCCTGCAGCAGGTAACCTCACTTAGCTCTACGGTTGCCGGTGGCTTTTGCAAAGTGCGGGGACTCATTAGCGTGTCTGCTTACGGCCGTCTCTGTGGACTGAGACTCTCCATTCAGCACCCAACTAATGAATTAACACATTAAGATGAAATGTCAGCCATTACATGTGAATGAGGATTAGAGAAGCAGCAGGACACTAATGGACCGGGGGGCTCAAAATAGTCACAGAGACTTTGAACAAGCATCTGGACCGTCGGCTCACTTTAGACCTAAAAAAATAGACAAAAGATGTCAGAGCTTCTCCATTTGTGGTTTTGGTGGTGTGTGCGTGTGTGTGTATATTTGTCAGTGTCATTGTGTCTTTGGAAATGTTGCCTTTATTGCTTTATGGTGTTTGCAAAAATGTTGCTCGAAATGACAGAGATTCCTCATGGATTTGGCCAACGTAAAAGCACATACACTCTCATACACACACATTGATCCTGTAGCAAACACTCAGCCGAGGTATGTAGTTTGTTTCTGTGGCGAGCAGCACTTTGCATATCAGCTGCTATTGTCTTTTAAAAAACTTTTATTTTCCCTATTTGAATATGCTAATTCACTCTCAATTGTCATTCAGAGCCACCTGGTATCCGCTTCATCCAACTGCAGCCAGTCTCAGTTTCTCTCAGCCTCTCTCTCTGTTTCTTTCTGTGTGACCCTCCAAACAGAAACAAGTGAATCGTACCGAATTCTCCCCACCAGGTTTTCTATGAGACTGAGGAGAGCATGTTGTAATATTTGCTCTTCCTGGGGATTATACGTCTTTACAGGGATTACCCAGCCTGCTCAAACACTCCCCTACGAGGCACACACACACACAGAGGGCAACCTCCAGGGCAACCTGCTTCAGTACCTTGGTAGGACTGCACCGCATTGCTGAACCTCACCTCACAGTTAAAGGTTATTCTCGGGAACATCAATTCTTTTTTGGCGCTGAACACTTAAAGTCATTTACAAATCGCAATCAAAGATTTAAGAAGCTGGCGTCTTTAGATGTCTTGGTATCTCCCATCAACTCATAACAACTCATCACCTCATAACATAACTCAAACACAGTTTATGATGATATTAAAAAACAGAAAATCCTCATGTTTGTGAAGCTGTAACCAGAAGTTTGGTGTTTTTGCTGAAATGACCAAGCTGACTTAGAATATCTGCTCACTTTTCATTCAGCTTTGCTCATGGTTTGATTAGATCTTGATTGAGATACATTTTTTTGTGCCAATTTTAGACTCATTTAGGCAAAGTTCAGCTAGACTGTGTACTCTAGTCTCCTGCCTAAAATTCACTGGTCCCAGCCTTGAATGTGAAAATGTGAACACATTTGGGATTTAAATTGTTGCTCAGGCAGAAGGAGTGAATTGGTTGTGACGCTGTTGTCCCTGGAAACTTGTGAATGTTTTTTTTTTTTGACATATTACAGACGGCCTTATAAAACAATTAAATAATCAGCAGATTAATTAGGTAATAAAATGTTATTCTAATCAGAACCAAATCATATCATTTTTTCATATCGTATCCTTCAAAATCTTTATATTACTTGGACTTGGCTTGGCTGACACTCAGGATGAGTCAATAATCAGAAAATTAGATTCTTTTTTTTGTTTGGCCATTTTAAGTACATTTTGGATTAATGTGTGAGTCGGGACAGAGTTTTAGACCGCAGAGTGGTTATTACTGTTATAGTAGTGACAGTGTTCCTGGTTAGCTGTGATCTTTACGACTACAGAGGAAGCTTCAGCCTCTCCTCCCCTCCTGAATTTTCACTTTCTTCTTCCTCTCCCATCATCTCCTGACCAGGACGCACAGATAAAGAACTTCCTCTCTGATAAAACTTGTTAAGAGGAACAGTGCATCATAAAAAGACTCTGTTTCTTTTACCCTGAGCCCAGCATTATTGCATCGTACACAGGTACGCTCAACATGTTCAAATATATAAATACAGACACTCTGGCACCTGTCCCTGAAGTTTGTCTGCTTGTTTTTAAACAGTTTCTTAATTGAAATCTTTTAGGAAATTATCAAGACGCACTATCTTTGCAAATATGAGTTCATCTACAAAACAAATGCTCTTACTTGTTTTTTCTGCCTCGCTTGGTATTGTATTTTGATGAATATAAACAAATATCTTTGTGTGTCAGACTGATGGTCGGATGATGGTGGCACATAATTTTACTGAAAAAAAATCGACTAATGAAGATGGCTCTACAGATTAATAGATGAAAATAATCATTAGTTGCAGCCCTTTTTGATGGTGTGATATAATAGAGGATTTTATCCATACCATCCACCTCATGTTCGCATCAGCCCTTTTATTGACCTGGTGCGCCATTTATGAAAGCATATGCATTTGTTGATTTAAGTTTTCTATTCATTTGTCTTTTTAAGAGGAAACGTTGTGATTATTTTTTTGAAATCTGAAAGGAGTGTTGGTGATAGATCAAGTAACAGAGATGTTATGTGACTATAATATGATTTTTTGGGGTGTAGTCCTGTAGTGTGTGTGGGTGTGTGTGGGTGTGTGTTTATTGTGATCTGATGGGTTAGTTCGTTGTCCATCGTTGGAGTGATAGTGGGTCTGTTGTCATGCCATAAGGTCGTCAGTGTTAATGAGGGCCGCAGCCAGCCAGAGCTTAATTACTCTTAAGACCCTTTATCTGGAATTGCCCAATACAGGCCCCAATAGATGCATATACACATGAACAGCAGTGAACACCCAATACACACACAAACAGTATGGACCATCAGGACACATCACACAGCACAAATGAGTCGGGCGTTTGGTTTTCTTCTTCTCCTGCACTCTCACGATGGTTGATTAACTTCGTCTTTATTCTGGAGGCCCCCGCCCCCTCCGCGTCGGCAACTAGACAGCTGACTGTCGGGGAGTGACGGAGGGCTCAGGGGTCAAGGGGCGAACTCAACAGGGAGTAGCCTCTAACCCCCCAGGATGTCACCCCAATAGGTCTTCAGGGGCCAAAAGTCACTTGGTTTGTTAAATCCTAACCCAGACACAGCGGCTTCTCTGGACACACAAACCCAGTGTCCATGCTGTGGTTTGGACTTTTAAAGTGCAGTATGGATCTTTGTGGTCGTTGACCATACACATCAGCAGATACAGACACACAAAGGACACAGAGAAAAGCATCATGTTTTTATTTAATTTGAGCTTTTCCTCGCCTGAATTAAAAAAAAACTTATATTTGCATGTTTTTATGTTAAAATAACAACTTTTAAATTTAGTCCAGTATTGAGTGTGAGTGTATCAAAATACAGCCATTATTAGCCAGCTTGTTTTTGCTACTGACAAGCTCGGACTGGTATTATACATGTACTGCATGACCCTACAGAGAAATGAATGTTTTTTGTTTTTTTTTGTATCTTTCATATGATCCACACTGTAAAATCTCCTCTGTGGGCATCAGGTCAAAGCACCCACAGGAACACCACCAATTTGCAAAGCTTTGCAGCCTCACAGCAGCTGCTCCACCCTTCTCTACCTGTTAAACCTCTCTCTCCATTCTTGTAATTACTACACTCACATTTCCACTGTTGCTACAACAGGTCACCTCACCTCTCAGATTTCAGAACAAGACTGCTCCTTGGGTGAGACTTGGTTGGACAGTGAATCAAGCGAAAGGAACGGGAAACATTTTTCTGTAGGATTGTTCTTTCTTTAGCCAGTGAATTCAGACTGCGTCTAACTTTGACAGAATGCAGTTGTCCATAAGGATTACACTGTAGCCCAATTTGCAGCTGTAGGCTGTCTCCATAAGACACTTTGACTCAAAACATGGAAGAATAAGGTTCAGGATGAAATACATCACCTGTGAATGTTGATGTGATACTTGATGAAAACTGCAGATGGGGCTAAAGAGCAAGCAGTTCACCTATGTCCTAGAACAAGAACTTGTATCTGATTTTAGAAAGTCGTGGTGGCACAAAGATGTCAGGGAGGACCAAATGGTCAACAAATTGTCAATAAGTCACAGTTCACCTTTGTTTCATTTTATGTATACACTCTAGTTTTAACAAAAACACACAGTGGATTAAACATTATGTACTTTTTGACCTTTTTGTGGCAGGTGCATGGACCATACCATTATCCAGCGATCAGATGGTTTTATTGTATAGATGACAAAAGACAGAGATAAGATACTGGGTGTCTGTTGTTCCAGTAAAGGGGTCAGGATTTGTATGCGTCCACAGAGGCAGCATTACCTGAGCAGTTCAATTCAGGGGAAGACTGTAAAGCTTAACTTGTAATTACAACTGATCAGTAAGTGCAATGAGTCCATTACTCAGGAGGATTTTACAGATTCACCCAAATCCTAATTTAACGAAGTTAAGGGGGGCAACAACTGGATTTTAGCATCTCCCACACTACTAATGTGAATGTCATGATATTTGGGTTTTCCTGCTCTACAGCAATAATAACATGCTTTGTTAGATTATCAACAATATCAGTTTTCTTACATAAGACTTATTAATTTACTCACTATTTGTGTTAATACATAAAAACATTGATCTTTTCCACATTTCTATATGAAGTTGGCTCACGGCACTATTCATCTGGAACAAGTTTATCGTTGCCTCATCATTAGGAAGACAAAGTGTTATGAATGCTGGCTTAATACTATGTGCCATAATAACTTTCTTTGACTAAAAGTCAGTTCAAAGCAAAGTTAATTTTGAGTCATGTCAGAAATCTTCTCAGTTCATTGACCTGGACTTCCTCTTCATGGATACTGTCCAGCTTGTTTGATGATCACTCTCTGCTTTTTGAGCTTTCTGATAAATGGTTTTGACTTTGCTTCATAGACTTCTTTTTCTGAAAGAGAGCAGACAGTATTAGAAAAGCTGACATTTGTCTGTGTGTGTGTGTGTGTGTGTGTGTGTGTCTGAGTGGAGGAAGACTGTGTACCTGGATGCTCCTCTTTCAGTTGGATGCAGACTGAAGCCACGCTGAAGAGCGAGAAGATGACGAAGGCAATGATGATGAAGGTCAGCTCAAAGCCAGTGAATGGCAGGTCCATCTACACAACTATCCAGCACATAGCACGTCATTACATTATGTATGGTCTGCACAATGAAGGGTAACTTCAGTACATTTTCAGCTCCTATTTACATGTTTTTGTGTCTAAGTGGTTAATGCGGGCAATGCATTTTGAATTTAGTCGAGTACAGAGTGAGAACGCTGCAGCTGAAAGCCACAAAACCAGCTACAACATAAGTCTTGAAGGCACTTGCTCTTGTCAGAATACAGCTGTTTATAAAAAGTGCTTGTTTTTAGCACAAACCGGCTCAGATTGTTATTTTACCTGACAACATTATGAACATTTTATGTACCTTTTGCTTGATCCAGTCTGTGAAATCTCATCTGTTGTCATAAGATCACAGCACCCTCAGGAACGCCACCGGTCTCCAGAGCTTTGCAGCCTTACAGCACCTTGTTCATCCTCTTCTTGACCCTCCCCTCTTTCTCCTTGTCAGCTCTTCAATTTGTAGTCTTATCCGTATACTACAGCTCAAATAAATACCGGCGACCATCAAATTCAAAGTCCTCATCCACTTTGTTAAAATGAGCTAAATATTTAGCCATGAAGTTCAAACCAAGCTACACTTTCTGTTCACACAGCAAACTCTTCCCATTGAGTGCATTACTAGGCTCACATTTCAACTGTTATCTTCCTAAAAGTCTCCTCTCCTGGGATTTCAGAATGAGACTCCTCTTTGAGCAAGGCGGTTAGACACACTGCGGATCAAGTGAACAGAAAACATTACATTTGTCTGTAGGTTCTTCTAGTAAGACACCTATTAGAGCAATCTGAGTCAATCGCCGTCAAAAACAAACACTTCTAATGGACATATTTTGGAGAGTGCACAATTGCCTCAAAGGATTACATTTCAACCCATTTTCCTGCTGCTGGCTGCAGCACTCTCACTCAATACAGGATTAAATTCAAAACTTGTTGTCCCCATTAGTCCTGTTGATGCAAAATATAGGAAAACAAGGTGCAGTTTGAAAAATACTGAAGTTACCCCATAAGATAGAACATAACGTATAACAGAGAAACTTTAAATGGGAAAGAAATAACTGGACATACTAGAGATACAGTGGAGCAACTAAAAGATGATGAACGTTTCAAGCCATCATATCATATCAAGTTCACCAATACTTGAATGTAAAGTATTAAGCGTTTAATGATTATCTGTACTTTCCAAACCATTATCTATCTATAATTTACACTGTTTTATAGTAGTGCTGCCATTTTTATAAAGCAGAAAGAGTCTGAATTTCCATTTTTGGTGAACCATGATCACAGATAGATTATTATACATACTATTCAAATACAGCACCAGGGATATTAATACATTATAATAATTTAAAAGGCTCATTGATTAAGCTGAACTACACTCTCCGAGGAATATTTAGATTTTCCAGGCATGTTGGTAATTCACAGAAAACTGAACCGGTTCATGCTGTTCTGTTTTTTTCCCGCCTCCTGCTACCAAACCATTTTCATGCTTGTACACGTCAACAAACAACAGACAGTCTGATAACTGAAACTGAATTCACCGTCCTTGTTACATTGTCCGTTCACTATTTGACCCACTGAACAAATCTGAGATGTGGGTTACAAATCAGAGATTTATAATCAGGCTACGTGTGAATTAAATTAGACTTGACTTGTCTGAAATTCATAGTGAAAAAACTTTATTACTGCCTTTATTACTTGTCTGGACGGTTTTGAATTCCATACGTTAAGAGAAGTATTTGAGGCAGTAGCCTGGTGCCTCCACTAGGGGGCCTTATATACTTTGTCAAGTTTTTGTAACTATCAGTCATTGACTTATAATAACTTGTGCGCCTCCGTCAACCTACAGTACTCTTCATAGTACAGAGTTGTATCTGTTTACTGTAGCAAAAGTCCAAATGATCTGGTCAAAAACGTTTGAATAAGCTACCCAGGTCACACTGACTTTGCACTGTCGGTGTCAGAGTCTGAATGACAAGGTGAAATTGAAGGTTTGGCTTGAGTAAATAAAATAAAAAAAAAACAAAAAGGTAACCATCAAACAGTAGACTTTACTTCACCCAAAGTGCCTATGCTGTCAAACAGCCACAGTGTTAACTTTAAAGAACATTTCTCATAAACACATCCTATTAATACATACGTGAAGATGTGCTGAACCGCAGTAAAAACAGGTCAGGTGGTAAATCTATCATCCCTTTATACTATCACTGAGAGGCAGAGGGAACCAGAATCACCAAACACAGATGGCCTGTGATTCACACTTTTTTCTCACAGCTGTAGATCTGCTCATTCACACAAGCTCCACCCTTTGATTTCTGACAAGAATGATTCAGATGTCTCATTTCTGCAGAATCATTTCAGAGCCCACTCTAATTCTGCCAACACACCTTTTGTCTCTTACCTAGTTTTGGAAAAGCCTGTTTAGAGTTGTAGATTTCCATTAGAGATGATCTTTGTTTGATATGTACATACATGTCTTGTTTGAACAATGCAGTGAGGTATGGCAAAGAAAAGTAGGGAGTGAAAAGAAGACGGCTTTGAAACTTACCAGTGGAAGAATCCCCGCCGATATTTTACAAATCCGAAGATCAAAATGAAGGAGACTTTTCTGCGTTTCATATGTGCACAGTCAAAGAGGAAAGAAAGTAGGCGTCAGATACTGTCTTGGAACAGGTGACGCAGGCGTTTGTTTATTGATTTTTTTTTTACAGTTTACCATCCAAGCCACTCCTTTGTGCCTCATCCTGGAAGCAAATAACAGTGGATCCTATAACTAAGTACACACACACACGCACACAGTCAGAGGTCACCATTTAGACTTTGTTCTTGTAACTGATAACACGCGTTAACACTTTGGCTGATATGTCGTCAGTAGGCACCGAACAGGAAGAAAAGAGGTCGCTGTTTTCCCTTCTGAGAGTCATGGTGAGCTTTATCTGGAATCAGACCATCAGCTCTTCACTCTGTGGTTGTGTCTTTGACTCTGAGGGGAGAGAAACGATAAAGGTCACTTCCTTTTTCAACTTCTACTTTTTCAACAGCTGTCAAACCTATAGGAATTACATATGTTGTAGAGCACAGTTTATGTACAGCAAACAGCAAGAAAAGAAACGAAACAGCAATATTAGACACAAAGTAATGACAATAAAGTCAACAAAATATCTGGATAGTAAGTATAGAAGAGCAAAATTACAAACAATGAAAGTTTCATTTAGTTTCATTTAGTTCCATAGTAAATAGCAATGATCAATAAAGTTGTGACATTATAACCTTCATTAAGGTCGGATTTATTTAACACTGTTGTATTAGACTGCTAGATTTACCCAAATAAACTGAAAACTACAGTCAGCGATATTTCCGTTTTTATCCACCCCAACTCTGAGGTGTGAAAATGTCAGTGATCATGCCAGACATTGATATTATAATTGCAAAGTGCACTATTTAAAAGTTAAAAAACACATTTCATACTGTTATAAAAATTGGGACTGCACTGCTATGTAGATGCTTATGTTTGTGTGTTCCCGTAACACATGCTAACAGTTTTGTTTTCCGTGTGGGGTCAGTAACAAGTTGTCTGTGGTGTGTGACTAAACGGGCAAAGTCAGACAGGTGTGTGTGTGTGTCTTTGTAAACGTACCTGTCAAGTGTGCATATTCCTCATTGAGCATCCCAGTAAGTGTGAAGAGGGCGAAAACCAGGAGAGAGAACATGATCATCAACGCCTCCAGCTCGGTAAATGGAGATGCCATCAATACACGTCGCCACATCTGTGTGTCACAAGTGAACGTCTCATCTGTTAAATCAACTGTTGCCCAACATCGGAGATATTCCCCATCCCATCACACACAGTGAATCAAAATTAGGATTGAAAACATAAAAACATACCCAGAGTGTCTCACTGGAGCATTTAGATGTTGACCATCACACAGCAGCTTCCTAACACACACACACACACACACACACACACACACACACCCTCTCTCTCTTTTTGTCACATGCTTGCACGAGCTGTGAAGAGCTAACTAACACATCCCCTCTCAAGTTCAAGTGAGATCATATTAACCCAAATTATTAATGGGACCTGTGTGTGTGTGTGTGTGTGTGTGTGTGTGTGTGTGTGTGCATGTGTGTGTGTTTACCAGTAGAAACTCCCCATGAAAAATGTATAATATCTTTATTTTATCATTTAAGATTGCTGTCAGGTGGAGTGTATGAACTAGATTTGTCTAGGCAGTCATAATCAGATGCATCTCTGCCTGTCTGTGAATAAAGTGGTTTTCTGTTTCTCTTGATGTGGCGGCTGTTCTGTTGCAACGGAAGAATTCATTTGTCTCCTGAAACTCATCACTGGTGCCTACAACTGCACATGAACACTGCTTCTGTGGATGCACATTAAAAAGAAGTGTAGCAGAAGCAAAAGAAGTGTTGATGGAATAGCGCTTCATTTTTTTTTTAAATTAGAGACCTCAAAGCACGAATGCCCTGACTTCCCCATTTTAGTGTGCAGTGATGTGTATGCACTGAGCGTGCATGTATTTATGTGAAAAGGGGTGTATGTATCTGGAACTTTATTTAGTCACTCGGCTGGGGTGAACACAAAGGATGAAAAAAATGAAATTAAATACAGGAACTAAAGTAAACCAAGTAGGTCAACTCAAAACTGTGAAATCAGCAGGCTCAGTGGCAAAATGAGTGTGTGAGTGGAGAAGTGTATAAGTGCGGTGTTGTAATAAGATGCAGCAATAGTCATCATCAAACCAAACCATCAAACCCAAAACCCAGCTAGTTGTCTCAGGGAGGAGCGAGAACATTGACCTCCCGGAGGGTTTTTGAAGGCGCATGGCACACAAGCCTCAGATGTGTCCAATTTGCTGACGACCCTCTGCCACGCCCACTTAAAGTACCTGCACCAGGAACCGGAAGACAGGGCAGAGTGAGTCGTCACACAACACAGGTGAAACAAATCAGGAACTGGCGGCAAGACACGGGGAAGAACTACTAAATAAAACAGGCAACACAAAGCCACCACAAAGTGCTGCTACTTTTAACGAGCCGTTGAATGTCCTCAACGCATGAACCACCTAAGAATCAGAAGATAAAGGTCTAAACATGTCACAATCTTAAGGTTTAGGGCTTATTGATTATGAAACTCAAGACGAAAGAAGCAGAGCTCATGTCAGATTATCAGTGGTGGTATAGCATATTTGCAAATAACTATGACTAGGGTGTATTTAATCCCGCCCAATCTGGTGCAACAAAGCTAACAGAAGGGTTAGGGAGGGAAACGCAGTTTGTATACACCTGCACACCCGTGAGCCAAGTGAAATCACCTGTGCAGGTTTGTGTGCAAAGCCTGTATTTTAAATAATCTGTTCTCAGGGCTGTGTTCTTGCACGACCATGTTTCGCCACTGTAACAACATATTTATACGTCCACGCGGGCTCTAAACAATCGTCTCATAATCTGTATTTCCTGTAAGTCGTTTGCTTCCACGCCTCACTTAAAGTCACCCATTTTAGTCACCCAGTTATATCAATCATAATCCTCATGGCCTCGCACAATTTGAAATAGGATTACACCCTCACTCACCCAAACACGCATGTGACCGATCAGTTTCGCCATAATTTGTGCAGATTTGTCACTTCATGGCCATTCAGATCACTAATGTGCCTTCATTCCTGTAACACGGCAGAAGAAATGAAGTGGCTTAACAACTATCAACACATTGTTTCTCACCAGGGAGTACCTGAACAATGAGGCTGTGTGAGTGTGTGTGTGTTACTGCTGTCCATGTGCAAGAGTTGAATAAGCTTATTAGCTGCACCACTGGTCAGAGGAGGAGATTGAGGTTAGTCTAAGCCCTAATCCTCATGGACCGTATGCTTATTACCTAGCAAGCACGACAAAATCCTGGCTCCACCCCTCTGAGAAAGACACACACACACACACACACACACACACACACACATTTTCCCTGCCTCCTTGTTTACTGCTCGGCTCCATCTCAACTCTTCCTCTCTCTCTGTCTCTCTCCGTCTTTCTCTCTCAGCAGGAGGGTGGTGCGTGGTGGCGGTGGTGGAGAAGGAGGAGTTGGTGCACACTGTTGAGTAGTTTCTCAGTCGTCATGACAACCTCACACCCCACCATCTCCAGAGCTATCTTCCTGTTGCCACGGTGACCTGATCCCGTTCCATTGCCGTACCACTTGATGATTTGGATTGGGCTGATAAAGGAGAGAAATCCCACAGCAGCGCCTCCTTTCCCCCGAAAACAGCTCGTGGATGGGACAGCAGATCTCACGTAGGGACGCGGATCGGAGGACAGTAAGGCGCAGCGTGCTGGGAATGCTGTTGGAGTAACACCGGAGCTTTGCATGGGAACAGCAGCATGCCAATACAACAGATAACTGTGGTTCCAGCCAGGGATACAGCCAGCAACGGCAAGAGTGTTCCTCGCTCCAAAGACAAGACTGAGGTGAGTTTCTGAGCCTTTAAGTATGTGCTCAAGCCTCTGGTGTGCCAGTAAAAGATCTGCAGGTTTATGTTTTTTTTTGTTGTCTTTTTTCACAGTTAAAGCTTAAAACTAAAGTTTGCTCATTTACAGAAATTCAAGATTTAAGATGTTCATTGTGCTGTCTGAAGGTAGACGTCATTTGATTGGTCCTTGAGCGTTGATCTTGAAGGCTCTGCAGGAGGTTCCGCGTGTGTGTGTGCGTGCGTGTGTCTCAGCCTCCAGTATCAGCTGACAGTCTTTTCAACACACACACACACACACACCCAGTATGGATGCACTCAGCCTTTTATCACTGTTCCCTCACTTGGGATTCAATGCTTTCAACTGCACCTTCCGTAGAGTCTGACATCACATCAGAAAATGTCACATCTCAGAACTTCGTAGAACGTTACATGACCCCATGTTATGTCACAGGCATAACACTGTAAAGTATTCTAGTAATATAACTATGATAGCTGGGAGGACTTCATGTGGATCGAGGTCCACACATGAATATAGTTCTTATAAAAGCTATATCTAGTTTATAGACTTCCAGACACCTTTATTTGATTTCATGCACTGTGCAGTAGCAATTAGTAGCTTCACTAATCTCACTAAATAGAAAATACCAGAGAAATAAATAGAATGACATGATTTTGTGACTACGTCTTATAAAGTGTGGCTCAATTATTCATTGGCCTACAGTAGTCACAGGACCTCCATCTTAAAGTCTTTAATGACTGACACGTTGCCCGTAACCTCTCTCTCGTTGACTGTGTGCTAAGCTTATCTAACCGCACAAAGAGGAACTTCAAATTAAGATGCTCTGCCAGTTTCAGAAGTAATACGTTTTAAATCAGGAACAACAACTGCTCAAAAGTGACTCAAATTCATCAGGATGTTGTGTGCAATCTTTGTGAAAAAAACTGGTGTCATATGCCTCTCTGAGAGCACAGGTCTATTAGCTTCCACACAGTAATGGGCATGGGCGAAGAGGGACCAACCCAAGGTTTAGAGAATTACTAAGTCCACTACTAAGTAATAAGTCCATGAGTGTTCACATATGTACATTGATGGCCAATCAGCATTAATGTACAAGTATGCAACATTTTAGGCAGACCCAAAGTCTGAACCATAGGCTACATGTTGATTGTATGCCTGCATTTGACAGTTGAAAGTGAAAACAAACTCAAAATACTTAAGCAAGTGAACTATAACACACAACAAAGGATCCCAGCACGAACCAAACACAGGATGTGGTGGCTGCTGTGGTATGCATTTAAACCATTAGCATGCAAAACTCTTGTTAAGTAGGGATGGTTTTGATTACACTACAGACTACAATTATCTACTGATAATAACCCGTGTAGACAAAATATATATATGTTTATCCTGTTGAATTGTTGGATGAGGACACAACAACACACAGCTGTAGATTCAGACAACACGTATGTACGATACATGCCTGCTGACGGTACTGTCCTAATGTGCTCTATCTACACTCTTTGCAGTGTTCATTGTGTTTGTGGTGGTAGTGACTATAGACAATCTAGCATAAATATCATAAACAGAAACATGAATGAACTTTCTAATCCAATTCCTGATCCACATTTAAAATGTAACCAAGCTGAAGTATAAAGATGAACAATTTTACATTTTTAAGATCGCCTTCTTATTTTTAATGTATAAAAGTGATGGACAGAGGAACAATACAACTTAGCAACACAAGTTGAAAACATGGAATTGCTAATTTCATCTCCATGCACCTCTAAAATATGGCCATTTTAGAAATTGACATATTTTTTCTACCATCCCAGGCATCTCCAATCATATCCATGATATCTAAAAATCACATAGCAGAATCTTAAAATTTGATGAATCCTGCAGTCAGTCACAGTCAACATCACGTCTCAAGGCTGTAAAGGTTCTAGTGAATATTAGAAGTTATGATGGAGGACAAATATCTGTAAGTCCCGTCTTCCATCTAAACCCAAAGTGTGTGTTTTTCAAGTATCACTGTTGTAAACACGGACAGCCGTACGCATATATTTATCACAGTTACATTACTTATGATCTACTTCGCTAACAGCCAAACCTCAAGCAAGGTCAACAACACAAGACATAACAGCCAGCTAATATTACTTACTAGTCCAAAAGCAAGAGGCCCAGCTTAATTCACCAAGCTCTCGTCAGCGACTGAAAGTCTTTGCGCTTTCCCAGCTCCTGTTCTGCTCCTCATCAGTATTTCCAGGACCACAGGCCTGAAAATCTCCACTTCCACACCTGTGGTACAAATACTAATACTCCCCCAGGACTTTGGGTTCAAAGTCCACAGCCTGACTAACAAACTCAAACTGAGCTAACATTAGCTAACAGCAGCTACAGTTCACAGCGGTTTACTTGAATGTAAAGCTTTCCGAACTTCTGACAGCAGAGTGTGAGAAGATCTGATTAGAAGTGACTGATCTTAGATGTCTTAGACAGTGACAGTTAGACCAATACATATTTATTACACAAGGCATGTATCTGTCTGTGTGTTTATTTGCTGTTCTCATTGTTTTGGAAATGAGTGATGTCACATATTTCCCTGAACCAGTCAGGTTTGATCAATGAAGAATCGGAATCTGATGACAGCTACTGTTTTTTTGTTGTTGTTGCCACGGAGACGCTACAACAACACAGCCCGGATTAAAACACATTAGCTGAACTTCTGATTAATTCATTAATCTTTATGAATGAACTATACTATATGAACTATGAATTTTATTCTTATTTTGCTAAATTACTATTGCATATATTTCATGTTACAAACAAATACTTAAGATATGAAACCAGGTGTTGAGTTCCTTTAAAGCTGTCGTGACCAGATATAAAAGGAGCAGCTACAGCTTCATGGTTGGTTGTATAAATGTTGCTGTAGGTGTTTTTTGATCCAGAGCCAGAGTACAGAACCAAAATATAGCCCTCAGTCCCCGTTGCATCGCTTAATCCTGCAGAAACATGCACATGTCCACACATAGACTCACCAAAGTCTCTGCTGTGCATCAGAGCGAGAAAGACTGTCACTTACCAGGCGTCCAGGTAAGTGACAGTAGGTTGTGATCCCTGATGTAGCTTTCTTAATACTGACCTGTAGGTTGGACTGTACTTGCACTTGAACTTGACTTGCTTTGTGTGAAACTCTCCTTGGAATGTTCTTGAAGGTTGGCAGTGATTTGTTGTTATTTAAACCTGTCAGTTTTTTTTTCTTCTGGATACTCTGGGTGTTATGTTATAGATTTTCTGCTTGTGGTGATGTGTGAAACCTTTAGATATGTGAAAAGCTATGTTGAGACTAAGATGCAGCCAGTGCACAACTGTAGGTGCAGTCTTGATTTCCTGTTAAGAAAACAAAACCTGACACTGCCGTGATGATATTGAGTATTTGTCTTTTTAAATTTTGTTGTGGTGTGAGCCAAAGAGTTGGAAAATCTAGAGTGCAATATCTGGGTCTAATCTGGTATTTGCAACTGTGATGCATTCTGAGTCTGTTGTCCTAATTCTGCTTTGCTATAAAACATTGAACTTAAGTTTTCCTCCCGTTCTTATGTCAGTTTACAGATGTTGTCATGATCTATCGCAGTGAGAGATATTTATGATTGATTTGATGTTTACTTGCCTGCAACGGTTAAGCAAACACCTGTACTGATGTAGCCACACAGCTAGCTTAAACTATTTTATCTGTTCACATAATACTAAACAGATTCCCTGAGAAAAATAACTTTACATACCCAGACTATGACTTCATTACAGGACTGCAACCACAATTTTGTTATTTAATTGCTAGCGGACCTAAATAATCCCAACATTATTCAATACAATATTTGCACGTCACATGGCTGACTAGTTCATTATAAAATAAAATGACATTTATCTGTAATATTTGATATTGAATTGATGAAGTTGCACAAACATCTATATCTTCTCAGAATTTCATTTGCCAACGAGTGGAAAATCGCCTAAATTAAAATGCCTTTGATTATGAGGCCAATTTGAATCATTCTTATTTATTCACATTTTGAAAGTCAACATTGTGTGTCCATCTCCTCTAGCACCCAGATGAGGTTGCAGTGTGTTTGCTTTGACCGTGACTACTGATTTAAACCTGGATATCAGCAAATCCCTTGATCAGCTTAGATGATGCAGTTCTACTTGTCAGTGTCTCTCATTTATTTTACTGATTTGCACAGTGTACCCACAACTGTGTCTGTGTGTGGGCTGGTGCAGAGCTCTGTATTTTTTTTTTTATGTCAAGTATAAAAAAAATATAACAAAGCCACCCACACGAGACATTACAAACATCAACTTTGAACTAAATATTTTTGTAAGATACGAGTGTATTTTATTTAGATGGAAACATTTTAAAAAAGATGTATTATTAAGGATTTTGTATTCATTTTACATTTTTTAGCACTGTCATCTTTCCAAAGGACTGAAGATGCCGGGCCTTTGTGTTAGCACCTAGACCATGAGAGCTGTGCTATTATTAAGACTGATTGAATATGAAAGAGTGAATATCTGCATGAATATCTATCTAATGAATATCCAGTGAAAGCCTTATATATCTTAATTCCTCTGTGCCATAGCTACCTTCACTATAATAAACATGACCACTGTTGTTTAGTTTGAGTCCCACAAATGTCGTTCTGCTGCCACAAATATTAAATTAATTTATATTTTTGTTTAAACTGATAACTATAATGTCCAAATGTTGCCTTGGATATTTAAAAAATAAAACATTTTACACCTTGGACATATACTTGCAGTTCCCTCTTTTTATTTTAAAATAAACACACAAATATCCAGACAGACAAACCAAAAACAATAATAAATACAATAACAAGATGTAACCATTCACCCCAAACTGGAATCCTTGAAATATTGTTCTACACTTTATACAGTGTGTAAAATAAAGACATATGGGACAAACACAGGCATGTACATTTTTTAAAAATTAGTATTTTATTTTATATTAAAAAGGATCCACTGTCAGTCACATTCTTGTATGAATACACACACAGAAACCCAATGAGAAATGTCTGAGATAGTCAGAAGTCAGACAGAACTGGGAAACAAACAAAGGAATTTATTAACCTGACACAACGGACAGTTTGTCACACAGAACCATCTGGGAAGTCTTTTTCTTCTTCTTTTTCTTTTTTTTCCTTCTTTTTCTTTCTGTTTGGAAAATGGCAGGCACTTCAGACCAACGAAAACTAACGCTGCAGTAGAGTCTACACTAACCTCTTTAGGAGCCGCCGTTGTTGTTTCCGAATAAACAGTCCCTTCACAGCGTTAAACCGTAGCTATAACTGCCAGTAGTTCCCTCACAGGATGCTGATTGGTCCAAACCGATGTGGTTTGTCTTCTAAAGTTAGCGGTTTATTTGAAATAAAAACATTTAAAGGAAAGGAAAACACCTTCACCTTTACATCTTTCACTCGATTGTATGTTTCACTTGATTTTCCAGTGTCCACGCACTCCAACAACCAACAGTTAGCAGGTTGACCTATTTATTCCCATGGTATGATTAAAGTTGGGCAAGCGTGTGTGTGTGTATATGTGTGTTATGGAAACTAATTTTCACACATTCATACATACCTCAGCATACATTTACAGTTGAAGTTGGAGTTGTGTTTCCACTGTCTGGAATAAGGCGCATGTAGTCTCATAATACACCTGGTAACATCAACAGTGTGGCTGGAGATGAAAGTGGTTATGTAGGAAAATTTGATTTGCAAAAAGAACATGGAGGAGAACTCTTGCCGCAATTTCTGATAGATCTGGTAGTTTCTAACTATAGCTTTCACAGCCCACAACAAACGAAGTGTGAAGGCAGCAACTGCCAAAAGATTTTTGAAGTTTTAGGGCCAAAAAACTTATTAGAAGTGCTGTTACTCTGCCTGCATCTATTCACATTTTAAAACAAGATTGATTGATTTTTGCATCAATGTGGTGAAGCTGGTAAGCTGACCTGGTTTGAGTGTGTTGGCGTCTGGAACACAACTTGTAAGCACGTGCTTCAAATATAAGAGAGCGTTAAAACTCTGCAACCCCTCAGCAGCACTGACCGCTGGTTCCTGGAATTATGTGTAGGATACTGCAGGTAGTTAATGAGGCCACAGATGTCTGAGGGTTCATGGTCGAGCAGATGAGTTCAAGCAGTCAACGCTCTAGGAAGGTCTAGAAAAAGTGCTATTAGTTTGCTTTAAATAGAGGCACATTGCAGGGCGGTGTCTTGTACACTTAGCAGGACGACCATTTAATTGGATTGTCTGGCATTAGCTTGGGTCACTATGAAGTAACAAGGACATGCGTCCACGCATGACTCCTGATGCTGGATTTTAAACAATCGAATAGACTGAATTTATGATATAGAACACATAGGTTTATTTATTTATTTATTTGCTCATTTAAAGCATCTAGCTTGGCCAGTTTATCTAAGTTACTTAAACAACACAAGATTTTTCTCATATTTCTCTATTTTCAGGCTTTTGTAGCAGTTTTTGTAGCTTTTGTAACTTATAACTGAAAATCTGTTTTCAGCCTTCGTAGTGTTTGTAATGTAGACACTTTAAAACAAAATGAAACTGACGGTAGATTGGAGCTGAAACTATCAGCCTATTAACAATTAAGAAATTGAAAACAAAATATCCAAGAATGCTGATAACCCATGAACCGCTACAATTTTTTAAAAATAGGCAAATATATAAAATATTCTCTGTTATAGCTGCTCAAATGTGAAGATATATAATATCTTGCTTAGATCTTGCTTATATCAGCTTGGGATTCATAGAACATATATATAAATCAATATTAGAATTAAATATTAATGCATTTCCTGGTAGATTATTTTATGATATAAATAATTCTTAGCTGCAGCTCTGCAGCGGATCAGATCACAAATGTTAAGCTGAGATGTTTAATGTCGTGTACTGCATAAATACTGGTTTCGACACCTCTGCCTTCTCAGACGCCATTAAAGCATCACATACTTGTCTGTGTTCTCTAATGATTTTCTGTCTCTCCTCCTCTCAGCAGGGGAGAAAGGCCCCCGGGCGCTCGGGGAGCCGATCCAGCAACATCTCTAAGGTAACCGCTCAATATCAGAGAGCTTAAAGGGCCGATATCAAGGTCACAGTTCAGAGGGCGGCAGCCTCTATCCGAGCAGAACGTGATGTGCAAGAATGTGCTAAAGTGTTACTGACAGATCAATACAAGGTTGCACACACTGTTGTACAAATGATGCTTTAAGCTCCTCTAATTAATATTTTGTCATATTAATTAGGAATCAAATGACTATGTGTGATGTGGAAGGGCTGCTTGTAGTGATATAACCACAGATGATCTTTACTTGTAGCTCAACAGGTCACCAGTCACCACCACATTTAAAAAAATGAACAACTAGCTAATGTAAAAATACTCTCAAATACCCCCTGGTTCTTCCTCGGGGGGTTGGTGGAGGTCGAACCGGAAATACAGAAACATTCAAAGTTACTACGAGTTAATTAAGTTCCTCTGTGGCTGCTGGATGTATATGTGGGCAATTTTCACAACCATGCATTAACGTCAGAAGGCCTTAAAATGTCAGGATGGTCTGTCTGTCAGCTTATTTTAGGTTCCCAAAACAGAAGTACATTTATCCTGCTATATTTGTGAATTCTCATGAATATTCATCATTATTTTGATTATGTGGTCACGAGAAGGGGCATGAAACATGTACTTGCATCATGCAGCATGGAGGCTAATTTGAGTCTGTTTATTGTTTCAGGCCAGCAACTCCACAACAGGACTAACCACAGCAAGAACGTCAATCACCCCGTCTTCTCAGGACATATGCAGGTTAGTCTCTGGACCCAGAGTTATCTCTCTTAAAGCGAGGCTCCAGAGCAGCCACAGTTCTCTCGATGATATTAACAGGCACAGTTTAAAGCTTCTTCTCTGCTGAGTGGGAGTCTCAATTAGTATGGTCTGCTGCACCCCGAAGGCATTAACAAAATTAAAATGGATGGTGAAATCCAATGGTGCTCCCATAGCGCAATCAATGAGAGGAAGATGGCTGATTGCAGAAATGGGATCCTTCAGCTTATTATATCCACTGGTCGTCACGCAGACTTGTGCAGCGTTGCTGAAGCTGAAAGGACGCTCTGTTTGATAGCAGTGCGGACACTGGTGATGTACGGCATAGCATGCTCAAATCACTCCATGTTCACCTTCTGATGATCAGACTAAACCTTCATTTTTGTTGCTTCATCATCCATTTTTTGTGGAAGTCTATCGCCCTACAAATCTTTACCGAATGACACATCTGTCCCACCAACATAGTTTTCAGTCAACACAGAAGCTGGTGGGAGAATTACTAAGACCAGTGACCTTGGGGAAGTTTCACTTTTCGGTTTTATTTGTCATACAAAGTCACCAGTACAGCTGAGCTTTAAGAGCACTAGTCGCTGTAACATTGCTAGACATAGAAGAGATACTCTTAATTACAAAGGAGCTGAATAGTTTGATGCTCAAAGCGTCAACCAATTTCTAGAAACAAGACAAATGTCACCGATAAAATCTAGTTCACCTCAACCCCAAGATTTTATTTGTTTAGTTAATGTCATCACGTTTGTGTCTTTTCCATCTTGTTTGTTTCATTTTATTTTTACACATCTTCATCTGTGTGTCTGTGTGTGTGTGTGTGTCCAGTTCTAGCCAGCTGCCCCGTTTAGAGGAGGATGCTTCTGAATCTCACAAACACAACAAGCGCACGCACACGTCTGCGATGACAGTCACCAGCACAGCTCTGAGCTCGTCAGCTCAGGTCCAGAAGAAGCAGGTGAAGCGGCGCCACCGCCGCAAGAAGAGCAGTTGCTCTGCCCTCACCTGCGTGGAAACCATCGGCAAACAGGAGCAGAGCGACCGCAGCCTCAGCTCTGACCGGAGCGAGCAAGGGGAGAAGAGGGAGAGGCCCTCGAAGGACCGGAGAGATCTCCCGCCTCGCCTCCGCTGCACAGGGGCCCCACAGTTAGACTCCACATCTGAGGATGAGGCGTGGCGCGAGGCCCGCAGCTGGAGCAAAGAGAAAGCCCGAAGAGTGCACCGCCACAGAGGAACCACCCAAGAGAGGGATAAAGGAAGGAAAGACAAAACAGAGGTCATGGAGCTGCAGTCTGTGGGCTCGGACGAGGGGAAGGAGAACCAGCCTCTGGTGGAGGACGCCGGAGGCCTCAAGAAGCGGCGCAGCAGCAGGGCCTCGATGAAGAGAGACGGCCACGTTTCGCAGAGGGAAGGCTCGCAGAGCAGAGATAAAGAGAAAAGCTGCAAGTCACACAGCCAAGAAGGCAGCTCCTCATTGATGGAGGACGGGGAGGAGCTCATCACCAAGAGATACCAGGAGAAGGGGTCAGGGGGTGGGAACATGTCAGTACCTACACCACAGACACACTGCAGAGTAAATGGAGGCACAGCACAGGCCTGCTCTGAGGACTCTGAGCAGGAGGTCTGCAGGTCAGTGTGTGTGAGTGTGTATGTGCTTTAATCATCTATCAACATCAGGTTCAAGCTCAAGGGAAAGCCTTATGGTCACAGACCATGTTCATACCTGTCCTGATGTGTGTGTGTGTGTGTGTGTGTGTGTGTGTGTTTAGGATCTGCCACTGTGAGGGGGATGACGAGTACCCATTGATAATGCCTTGTCGCTGCACGGGGAGCCTGAGCTTCGTCCACCAGGCCTGTCTCAACCAGTGGATCAAATCCTCTGACACTCGCTGCTGTGAACTCTGCAAGTACGACTTCATCATGGAGACGAAGCTCAAACCTTTACGCAAGGTACGCACGCGCTCTTTAATCTCATGCAAGGCTCTGACCTGTCGAGCTGCTGATAATGAACGCCGTTTCTCTCCCTTCACCCTCAACCAATGACGCCTCTCCATCCCTGCGTCCTCCAGTGGGAGAAGTTAAACATGACGAAGAACGAGAAGAGGAAGATCTTCTGTTCAGTGTTATTTCACCTGATAGCAATAGTTTGTATGTTGTGGTCAGTCTACATTCTGGTCAAGAGAACCATGGAAGAGATCAGAATTGGGAAGAACGGTAAGTGCTTTCCCCACAGTACCCTCCGTCACATACCAGAGACATGCAGAATAACACATTTGATCCAAACATTATGATCCAAATTGAAGGTACCATGAAGAGTTTTAGTTTTTTTAAATGATGCTTTCACCTTCACAATTCCTCACCTAAATATATCGGCTACCCATGTTAAAATGTCTAACTTCACAGCAGAAATAAACATGTTTACAGCCTGGCCTACTTTTTTTTAACTCACCTGTTCAAATGATATTAATTAGCCTAGAGTTACGCAGAAATAACAGCGTGGACCCTTTGATTGACAGGTGTGTGCCGTCACAGATGGCTTGTTTGAACACCCAGGCGTCATTCAGCCCACCTCAGGTCCACTGATGACTGACATTTTTGCCAATTTTTAGATTAGCCAGGAGGCGGCAGAGGCAGGACTGCCAAGATGGTGGCGGACATAACCACAGATTAGTTTTTTTTTTTCAAAACAGCTCTTCAAAACTGTGGATGACGTCACAGATAGGTGAAGACATTTACATATATTATCATTATCATCATATATAACTACAATCTTACGGCAATCTGCAAATCTTTGTCACATACCGTCCACACCTGTGCATCCTCAAACAAGGAAACAGAAACTCTACAGGGTACCTTCAACCTGCTGATCTTTACACCGTCTGACTCTGGTGATGTGATTTCCTGTGAAGTCGCTTGTGTTTCCGTAAATTTAGTAAAACTAGTGAAAAAGACTTTTATCTCCCAGCTTATAAACGTACTGTGTCCCTCTGCACGTTAGCGGTCTAGCTCTGCAGTGAAGACATGTCTTATAGCACACGTTGTCAAATCAAATTTTGATCCCTCAAAATGAAGCCTTACCTGTGTTTTTATGTTATGGTATAATCATATATGGCAGTAGGTTATATTATAATAACATTACAATGCTGTTGAGAACGGTGTCTTCTGATGAATTCTGATAAATTCACAGAAATTCTAACATCAAAGATTTGAGAAATAAAACATTTCCTACAAGATCAAGAGCTCCTGTAAATTGTTCAAAAATGAAATCCAGAAAAACGATACGAGCACAACTGTCAAGAACAGCCACGTTGGTTTTCAGTGCTCAAAATCTCATTGCCGCAAGATGAAACCATCCATTTAACTGTAGGTTCAAGTCTCTACGAGCAGCTTCACTGACGTACGTACGTTTACTGACGTAAACCGAAACCAGTATCTAGCACCAATAGTTTCGGTCATTGCAGCTCAACGTGCAAAACCAACATCATTGTTGACGAGAAAAAGACCCTGCAGCGCTTTCGTATGTTGTGTTTGTTGTTGGTGTGCTGTGCTGTGATCATAGTGTATCTGTATTCTCATATAGTACCTAAAGTTAGAGGCAGAAAGCACTTAATATATATTAATAAACATTAATATATATGTTGATTGTATTTTATAAACAATAGAATAGAGTATGTTTATTCAGAGATTATAGAAGTTACACTCACTCTTGATTGCAGAGAAATTATGGAGAGTTTCTCTTATCAAGTACTATTCGCATGGTAAGCACAGCTCTGCACACAACAATCATCATGATCCATCACACGTCCTGCAGGTTGACTTACAGCCGCTCTGTGTCCTCAGCTGGAGTTCTGGAGTGGCCCTTCTGGACCAAGCTGATCGTGGTGGCCATAGGCTTCACGGGCGGCCTCATCTTCATGTACATCCAATGTAAAGTCTACCTGCAGCTGTGGCGCCGCCTCAAAGCCTTCAACCGCATCATCACGGTGCAGAACTGCCCCGAGAAAGCCCTGCACAACCCTCAGGCCCGGCAGAGCGGCCTCACCAACGGCAGGCACGAAACTGTGGCTGTCCCGGTCAGTCCGGCTCCGGTCTCGGCTCCAGAAGCACAGATGGACTCGGACACGTCAATGGAGGCCGCGGTGGCACCGACACAAAACCCCGTCTGACTGATTCTCCTCCTCGCTCAGAGCGCTGAATCACACCTTTACTCATCCAACAACACAAGCTGGTGTGAGCACGGTGTGGTTTAGACTCATAGTGTTTTAGTGTTGTCCATCTCAGCTCCTGTGATTACTGATCTCGACAAACAATGGACGAACATATAAGACCTTCGGTGATCAAGAAAAAACGAAAAGCTGAAGGGCTGCAGTGACGTTGAACGTGCAAAAGGAAGAACATGGCAGGCCATGAAATGAAGAGGTGAGGAGATGGAAAAGCCATCAGCAGGAAACGTTTGTTAAGACTGTAGTCATGTGGTATATATTGAGTGTTTTATTCCTGTATGCACTTTCTCAAACTGCACTAACACAAATTAAAGGTGTGAACACCCTGTGGATGCTATTAAAGGTCTCAGTATGTTTCAAACGAACCATAAAACAAGACGTCTTCGTCTTACCATCCATTTTCATTTCCGTACACCCATCCGGTGGCAGCAGGTTTAGCATGGCGTTCCAGACGTCCCTCTACCCGGCAACAAATTCCAGCTCCTCCTGAGGGATCCTGACGTGTTCCCAAGCTAGACATCTACGTAGTCTCTCCAATGTTCCAGCCTCCTATGGAGGTGTTCCAAATGGCGACACTCACCGTAAACCTGGTAGAGGGTGCTCCCTATGTACAGAGGCTCAGGGATCAAATCCGACCTCTCTCAGCTGTTAATATCCACTAAATGTTAAAAACAAAAAACAAAATGGAAACCCTGGCAGACGCTTTGGGAGTCTCCCTTCACAGGTGTTCATGGTGTTGTGCATGTAAGACCAGATGGGGGTAGTAGTGTGAAGAAGGTCATATCCTGCCTGTTTTTACACCTCCACACACCTGAAGAGGGCGGATGTGAAAGGTGGTTTGCAGACACTGTTCGACAGTCTTTGTTTGAAGCATACTGAGGCCTTCACTCTCCTTCTGGACAATCAGGTCTTCAGACACCAAAGACTCGGACGTGATCAAAAAAGAAACAATTATTTGACCATGATCTTTAGCTCAGTCCGAAACTGAAACATTTATTTACCATCATAGGAAAGTTCTGAATATTTCTTAAAATAGTAACTCTCACGTATCGCAGTTGTTTATGATGTTTCGCAGCTTCACGTGGTCCTGCTCTGCGAGGCCCCGTTATTTACACACTGATGTCAGTAGAGCTTTCATGGCTGCCATCCGCTAAAGTTTTTACCTTAGACTCGACGCACTGTGTGAGTGGCCGACCAGTCGATCGATCTACAAATGGTGACTCTTGTTTACACTTGTCCACTTTTCTACAGGTTCTTTTTCAAAAACAGTGTCACTGTCACATCCCAAGTTTTATTTTCTCCGTGTCTTTTGCCCAGCACAACATGAGAGCACTCGACATCTTTGTCAGAACCATTTTTCTATGTCAATCATGTATCAGATTTCAGGTTACATACGGTGTTTGTTTGTGCAATAAACAATGAATGTAGAACCCCTCACTGGTGTGAAGTTACTGAGCGACTTTTAGAAGACTGAAAAAAATTTAGTTCATCTGCAAGACTTTGGCACCACCTTCTGGACAGTCATGGAGTAGCAGCGTTTTTTTCTCACACAAACACACTTTTTTTCTATAAAAAGTCTTTTTCCACGGAGCCTCAGCGTTAGTCCGACATCAGCACCGCGTCATCCACCTGCTCATCATCCGAATCATCTTCATCATCCTCATTATCGACCTCCGCTTCATCTTTCTCCTTTTCTTCGTTCTTTGTGTCCAGACCTTTATTTGACACCTTCCGTAGTTTAATATTTGGAAGTTTCTTCAGATCACCGGTCCACTCCCTGCAGAGATAAATCACAGGATGTCGATGAATCCTCGCGTCAGCAATGCAAATCATGTGCTTAGCTGTTAAGCATGTCATTAGAAATTTAAATTGTAGGAACAGAAAATCGAAGCTGTGATTTGAATCTTCTCACCTGAATGTTTTCAGATGCTTTCCATTGATGATGTCTGGCATCTCTGAGGAGGACAAAACACGCGATCATGGAACGATCATGACTGTGTGCATGCTCATAGCACGTGTGTGTTTGTATTCATATGACAAGGACTTACCCAATCCGACGCCCTCATATTGCGCTCGCTCTCGCTCGATGGTCTGTTTGATGACGGCCTCTCTGGCACCGTGAAGACGACCCTGCCGACCTTTGATCCCGTTCATCAGCTCAATCTGCTCGAGTTCAGAATCAAACCTCTGAAGGTACCTGAATACACACGAGAAAACACGACCTCAATGCTGCTGTAACACACACGCACAAGTTTTACATGCAGATACTTTGATGCAGTGATGAAAACAAACCTTTCGATGATTTCACAGGCGTCTTTTCTTGTGTAAGCAGTTTTCTCTGGATCCAGCTGTGCTTGAAACCACAACAGCTTCTCCCCTGAGAGACGAGAGACAAATAACAGAGAGAGATCTTTAATGGAGAGCTGTCACAGCCAGCGATTATGTACGATATGAATGACAAACGAGCTGTTTACCGACGCCGCTCAGACGCGTTGCTTTGTCATTCTTCTGCCTGCAGCAAAGAGTAAACAACAAAGACAAAGATTTTCAGCTTTTCGTCCTCATTTTAGGTACGGAAGGTGTAATCTGAGTACAATTACTCAAGTACTGAAGGTTCCCAACTTGTGATCCGGCTGTAGTTATATTGCACCTTTCAAGACTTCCGACCACCCGAGGCGCTTTTACACTACACGCCACTGTCGCACACTGCTCCTCAAAACGGAGTTTATCATTCACACACAGAAGGTGCGGCTTTCGAGAGCAGAACATGCAGACTGGGGGGAGCCGGGGATCAAACCACCGATTAATGGACAAACTACTCCATCTCCTGAGCCACAGGCGACCCACCGAGTGACACTCTTAGGGAGCTGCTTGTCACGTGACAGATGTTAGAATTGTCTAACAACTAATTTTGTGTTTTTTAGACTTTTTCTTGTGACCCTTCAGAGGTTTAGGCGGTCGATACACATTTGTTTACACACTGTTGTTGCATTAGTGTTAATAATGTCATTTGTGATATCAGTCACAAGTATTTTTTACTCATAACAGCCTATATCAGGTACATTTAGCTGATAATACCAGTGTATTTTTATCCAAGTATTATAAATACTGGACCTTTTCTTGTAATGGAGTACTGTGACATAGTGGTACTTCTACTTTAAGATCTGAGCACCGTTTGTTTAAAGTGTGTTTGTCAGTGAGCTGACAGGTCAGGTTCATGAATGTTTTCTCAGAGCTGGTGAAGAAACATTCACGCACCTTTCCTTCTTCTTCAGTCGGATCTCTTCTCGGGCGAGGTAAGCAGCTTTGCGGCTGAACGGGTGAACAACTTTCTCCGGCGCTTTTCCTTTTTGAACCTTCGGCTGAAAAATAACAACAGGAGCAAAATTTATGTGTTTTTATAGTTTATCTGGCTGTTAAAACAGCTTTAAACACCAATAACAGACAGACTGAGCGCCAGACTCACCATCTTCACTGGAAACACGCGTGCTACTGCTGCTCTGTTGACAACTGCACCGGAAGTAGGAGTGTCTTCAAATTCTGTCCGGATGAGTTCGCAGAGAAAATAAATCGTTCCGGCTTTAAAGCGTTCAAAAATTCACAAGCAAAGTGTTGTTCTTTTTTTAAATATTTGGATTGTTTCATTATATTAATATTAGAATAAAATCTGTCATGACTAAACTTGTGACAAGTTGGTTAAAATTTAAATGGCAAACTCTGATAGTTTGACATTTGTCATTTGTGGCCCCAACAAATCGTACACACACCGCTACTAACTGAATGAACACACACGCAGGCACACAATAGAGATGGAGAAATAAATTACCATCAAATCTCTTTCTGTATTTGAGGGTTGGTAAGCAGCCACAAACTGTAACATGATGTGAAAAACAAATTGTTCAAAGACACGTGAATCCTGCATTTTTTGAAGCATTTTGTCCAGAAAACAAACAAACTAGTCATTATCAAACTAGAAAGTCAGCCTAGAAGTAGAAGAGAGAGTAAGAGCTCTTAACTGAGCTGCTTTGTTGTTGTCAGAGGTGGTTTCAAAGCAGTGATTCACAGTCTCCTGTTGCAACGTGCAGAAGCAAACTCATCGGACCATCAAGAGGAAAGAAATATGAATCTGCAGGTTAATGGACGCGTGACGTGTGAGCTGCATGGATCTCACGGTCATTGCATGAGAGTTGACAGCCCCTGAGTCAGTCAACTAAACACTGTGCGCAGTGAGGAGCAAGCAGCACAGAGAGTCACAGTAATGTGAGTCTGGCCCTCGCAGCTGAGCATAAACTGTTTATGCCACTGGCTAGAGGCAACAAGTTGATCTTCATCACTGAGGAGACCACGCGGTCACGGTCAGGTAATCGATGATTTTGCATTTCGTATGGCTTCTGCTGTGAAGCGCAGTGCCTGTCATGAAAAACAGCCTCTAGAACAGACGAGCTACATAAATAACAGGAAGAAAAAAAGTGTCTTTTGTAACATTTACAGGTTGATCTTTTTGTGGGATTACTGTTAGAAGAAGCAGGCCAAGCTACAGGACATGAAACTTTCCACTTAGAGCAGGTCTAGACTTTACTCTTTATAATATTATTCACAGAGATCCAACAGGATGGAGCACTTGGCAACAGTGGAAAGGAGAAACTTCCTTTTAACGTGCATTGATGGGACATGAATGTGCACAGATCTCTGCCTTTCTCTTAACAATATGCTGATTATTGAGGTTGTAGTTTGACGCGGTGTCCTCCTCCCTGCCTTCACCCTCAGGCACATTCCCCCCTACTGAAAACCATTAAACTGCCATTCTCTATCTGTCCACCAGATGGCCTCAGGCTTTTTCACCTGGACTCCCTCATTCACCTGCTCACCTGTTCTCTTTTCTCTCATCAGTCAGTCATCTCATAAACCAGCTACAGCTCAATTAACAGTGTGTCCCAGTTTACCATGTGTTTGTGCTTTTTGAGTTTTCACCCAGCCTGACTCTGACTCTGCACTTTCGCTCGGACGTGGACCTGAACCTGCCTGTCTGTCAACTAGTACCTGTACCTGCATGCCTACCACCTCCTGCCTGTAAGATAATTAATCAATAAATCAGTGAACCACACCGGTCTGCCTGTTTTACATTTGGCTCGCTCGTCTGCTGCCTGTGCGCTGCACTGAGTTTTAACTGTAAGTCCTGAGTCCTGTTCAAACTGCTTCAGTTAGACCAGTTGGGACCAGTCAGACGCCTCCAGCACCTCCAGGCTTTCATTGGTTCACATGTGAAAACGACCAAATAAAGTCGAGAAAGAGTCGGTTTGTCTTATTTTAACTAACAACAACAATTTTGCTTTTTTTCCTCCCACTATTTGTCAGATATTACCTGAAATGAGACCAACTCTTTCTGCCAAAAGTATGTGGACACATACCATCCACAGATACTTTTGACCCGGGGCTGTTTTCTGTAGTTCTGTGGTCCAAACTGGATGATTTGTGTCAACAGTTTTAACATGACAATGCTCATGGTGCACAAAAAAAGCTCCATAAAGAAACTTCTTGGTTTGTTACCTTAACTGGCCTGACCAACTCATCCAACACATTTTTAGGATCAACCAAACATTGTGTGTCAAACGTCTTGTGAGTTCCTGAATCTCACAGTAAGAGTGGAGGTTATTGTGGATACAGGTGTCAGGATACTGCTGGCAGAAATTGTCTACACATGTTGTCATTTTACCTTTGTGTAACAGGAAATTACATGTACGTCTGAAGTGATCTCATGTTTCTTCGTAACTAAAATGATGCCAACAGACGCCAAAAATGAAACATGTCCAACAAGGGAGTTTCCTCAGGCCTTTCCAGAGAACCTGATACACGAAAGACGTTTAATGAGATTATCGAAGCATCAATTTAAACTGCTGATGCTGTGTGATCATCTTTTATTATAAATGACGTCTGTAGATTGTTTTTTTTTTTTTATGTTCTGGTGTCACTCTGTTTGCAGTAACTGTGAAATAAATGTATTAAAAAGTAAATTTCTCTCTGGATTGTAGTGGACTATAAATAAAGCAGCACAAAGTACATAGTACTCAATGTACTGACATTTCTTTTGCCCCTGCTTAAAAGAGTCTGAGAAATGCGTCTATCACAATAATGAAAACAATTTCGACATCCTCTGAAACCTCACATGTCATCAAACTGTGGGTAATGAAGCAAGTTTGTGTGGACTGAGGGGAGTTTCACCATTAACAGGCTGACTCACGTCATATGACTCAGAAGAAGCCACTGAGCTCACACAGAGTAATCTGTCTTCTCTGTCGCAGACGAGAGCAATCATAAAGCAAGATTCTTGTCTTTCAGTGCTCGTGTTCTCCAAGCCAAATGTTTTAATGTTACCTTCATTCAGAACACTTACTATAGCAGCTCGTATACACAAGGTTGTTAAGAAATTACTCAGATGTAAGAAATCTAGAGAAGTCATGAAGTCATGCTGTTGGAATAAAGGACCTGTGGTAGAGCTCCTTCTTACATGGTGGGAGTAGCGGTCTGCTGCTGAAGGAGCTGTTTAAGGTCTCCACAGTCTCACGCAGGAGGTGAGAGGATGATGGCGACTTTGACCTTTTCGTACACTGGACTATATACAGACTTGATGGCTCATTAGAAACATGAGAATCCTATCAGCGTTTATTAATGGATTAACAACATTAATAATAAATGAAGTAACATGATCAACATCTGCCTTTTTTTTTCAAGTTGTCAATGAAAAAATCGGTTCTCAGTAATGACTTACAGCCAATTCATCAAACATCAGTGAACTCCCTGTTACTGAATCTGTTTGTCACAGCCTGTAATGCTTCTATCGAGCGTGGCTTCTTAGACAGTGTTTGCATTATTTGCAGGCACGTTATCAGTGAGCATTCAGGGCTGGATGTCGATTTGTTTATTCAAACTGGAATACCTCAACGACTGTTGGATGAACAGTCATGATGAATCCTGTTGACTGTGGAGATCCCCTGACTTTTCCCCTAGCACCACTATGACGTTTTTTTGTGGGGATGGGTGGGTCGGTTGGGTGGATTGCCATGGTTCAGACATTCATGAAACTTTATTGATGCCCCCCTTGAGAGGATTTCTTTTTTTTCACTCAAGTTTTTACATATATTTTACCCAAAATACAACTACACATCCTGAGATGTGTAGAGAGAGGAGAGATGGTGGAGTGATGGCAGCAGTGAGGGGGTTTGTACAAACAGACAGCCCAAAGTAAAGTGGTGATCTTTTCCTCTAGCTTTAAGTTGTCACGTTCACATCCATATTCCCATCTGCCGTAGTTCTCTCGCGCTCATTAGCATATATTAGCATGCTAACGCCCAAACATAAGGCCTGCAGACCAGAACTGACTGATCAGAGGGTGAAATCTAGTCATTAATTCCAGTTTTTCAAACTGATTTCAAACTGAACATGTTGAAATTGCACTTTCTTCTTTGCTTTTACAGCAACAACATCCACACACAGTTTTTGTTGCAGTGAAGAGTCAGGCTGTAACACATCCCAGGCTGGTAATGGTAATAATAAACCATATATATTTGTATGTATATGTAGCACTTTTCAGGTCTACAAACATTACGGCACTTGTCACATTGACCCTAATCTCTAAAAATGGATATCTACACATAAATGCAAAAGAAGATTTTGGCATTCTGGTTTCTGTCTGTAGTCCGAGTAGTTTGTCCACTAATGTTCGACGATGCGAGCACGTTGGCTGATCTGCAAACGAAACTGCTTTTGTCTGACGACTTTTTATTTTGCACTTTCATGTAGATATCTGTTTACATCTGATTAGCAGAAATGTCTTTCTCGTATATCCGGTTTCTAATCAGACTGTAGAGGAGGTTTTACACGAAAAGAATGTGTTGTTCACATTCAACTGGGATGATAATCTAAACTGAGTTTGACATTATAGTCTTGTTCTCACAGAGGATATAATGCACACTGAAGAATCACCAAATATTGCCAAAGCATCTTCGAGCTTATGAAAACAGATTACCATGCAAAGGAAGTGCCATGAAATGTCTTTTTATGGCATGTGTGATGAACTGATAACGGCAACAGTTGATTGAAATCATGAACGCCTTCGCATTCAAACCTGCACCCACCATGCTGCAGCTGTGCAGCCCTTTTTGTAAAGTAGGCCATCAGCCTTTGCCCATAGATAATCATAATAGCATGACCCCCATGTCCATGATCAGCGTGTCACCACAAAGACTGACTTATGATCATGATGACAAACATGCAGCAAACTCGCAGCCTTCGAGTTTATTTTAAGAGCACAGCAAGAGCAGGCTTCTTTCAAGAGACACCCGACCAGCTGGCACTCACTGAGTTCATACAAATAGTTTTTTTTTTCTCTCTCTCTCTCCTTCTTTAAAGTTTGTTCAGCGTTTCCCCCTCCTTCACTCTGCAGGGCTGCATACCTCACCGGCAGGAATGTGATTGTACTGCAGGCTGAGGAGCCGTCAGACTTGTGGCGACAAGCACACAACTTGATTGCATCACATCCGAGTGAGTTATCTGAGTGAGTCTGAGGGTGTGTGTGTGTGTGTGTGTGTGTGTGTGTCAGTCTCTCTCTTTTTTTTTCTTTTCCATTTAACATGTTAAGTCAGATCAGGAAGTATGATGCTGTGACAGTCGAGAAGGAAGCGGGCACACAATGGCATTATGTCTGCCTCCTGGTCTGGTAGCATGAGAGGCCCCCGGGTAAAGACCCCTTTTCTTCTTCTTCTTCTGCTTCTGCTGAGCGCTCTGACTGGGACAGGTAAGACTGAAAGTTGTTTTTTTTTATAGTCTCTGAATGAACACAGGAGAGAGGAGTACGTCCACTTCCCTGTCTCCTCCCTGCTTTCTCTTCTGGGCTTTAGTCTCACGTTGTGGCTGTAATTTTTACCTCTTGACTGCAGGTAAAGGGTGTTAAATATTGATCATAGATACCGCTTACATGTGTGTTCTTTTATAATGACTTTAACAAACAGCTCGGGGACCCACACTGCCAAAAATCTGTGCTCCGGTTTGGCCTTTCGTCTTAATTCAATCCACTTTTTGTCAAAACTATGCCATATTTAGAAATGTACTCCCTCCTCTGCATTTCAAATTAAACTGTTCTCTGAGACTTTAGATCAGCATAACTGGCCCTTTTTCTTTTTTAGACTTGTGCACACACACCACTTTGTATTAGTGTTTTTAAAAAATGCTTATTTTCACCACCCTTCTGTTCACAACTTTTTCTCGAGTGAGGGAAACATTTTTTCACAAAGTGAAATCTTGTACAGCATGAAAAGGCTTTGTCGGGAGCACATTGCTCAACAAGGCGAGTATCTCCACCTACTTCTCGCTGCCCAATAGGTGAATTTTGCAACAGATTGTTTTTGTAACAACTGCTTGAAATCTTGTACGCGGAAGTGTTAAGTTCCTGTGCGATCTGACAGTTATTCTGCTCAGCTGCACATGTTGTTTTAGAAACCAGGCTCAGGAGATCCCCGCACGAATAACCGCCTCCGTGTGTGTGTTTCACTTTTCGTAGACACCTGTACACACGTTACCCCTCAAGTTTCCCTATATCCTCTTCAGTGATGTGATGTGAAGTAATGAGAGGTGTTGAATTGCAGTGTTATGTGGAGACTATAATGACGGTGGAGGTCCAAGCACTGAGGAAGCAGTTCCAGAAGATGCTGATGGAGAGACCTCAGGTGATACGTGAATGATTTTTATATGCAAAATACTTCAATATGTGGCCAAACGTATGTGGACGTGCTCTGAGTGAGGCTGTCGTTTATGGTTACGTCTCACTGTGACACAAATGTCTAAAAGGTGACAATACATTTAGAAGGATTTGGCTTTATTTATATAATATTTCATAATAATATGGAGAGGCAGGACACATGGGGAAAGAGAGACAGGTACATACAGCAACAATATAGTTATTATATAGATATATGGTATGCATTTTAAGCAAGGATGGGGTCCATAGAGAAATAGGTTTCTAAGAGCGGTGTGAAAGGTCTGCTCAGATTTATGTGCATTTACTTACTCTATCGTTACCTGGTCTTCTTTTTTGTTGCCTGAAAAGTCATTCAATTGAGTATAAACATGTCCATCGTGAGTGGATTTGGTCATTGGCAGTGCTACTTTGTTCATTTCACAGTTGCTGTTATTTTTCACGTTCAGATTTTACATTAAAAAGAACGTGAGCTGTGAAAATACAATGAATTGCTAAAGCTCAAACCAGTGGTTTCCGAACTTTGTGACCTTCTTGTGAAAAAACAGTGTGCAGTTGAGGCTTCGTGTCATGTTTCAGATGTCAGTGAGCTGTTTGCCGTTCACCTGCTTGTCGCCCTTTGGAGGGACTTGAACCCTTGGTTGTGAAGCACTGCACCAAACTGCTTATAAAGTTGTTAAAAGTAGCTGCACCTCAACCAGCTCCAACCATAAACTGCTTCTTACACATTTAACCATCAGTATTAATCTAATAATGTCAAATATAGTCCATATATAGTCTATAGAGTACATGTAGCTGATTATGACTATGTATTTTTACTTAAGTAGTTGGAGTTCTCCTTGTAATAAAATATTTAATATCTTTGTACATCTGCTTCTGGACATTAGTTCCTTTTATGAGACTAAGTTTGGTTTACTTTTGGTTTGACTAATTCTAGTTGTCTAGTTGTAACGTGTTGTACAGGTTTATTTCTTCTCGAGTTCTCGAGTAAACTCGAGCAGAGCATTGCTGTATATGTCCGTGATTTTGATCACAATGATCACATATGGGTGTTATGTTTAGGTGTCCACAAACTTTTGGCCATGTATCATGAATTGACGCTTCAAAACTCATGAGTATTACTCACTGTATTGTCATTGTGATGATCTGCTTCTCTCCCTGTTTGTAGAGTCATCCGCATCGACTGCTAATCTGGATACCGCCCCAACAACAACGGCCTTGACAGAGCAGTCACCAGAGGAGGGCAATCCAGGTCGGCACAGGAACGTTTTTATACGTGATGCAACCTACAACTATCTACATACATCCTTAAAAACTGAGTTAGAACCTAAAGTGGGTTTTGTGGTGATGACATGGGGGAAACTTTTTTTTTTTTTTTTTTTAAGGAACAAGTTACAAATAAAACAGGTTAATTAATAGGTTTGACATTTAGTAGGCGTTAGTAAAATGTGTTCAAACTGTCCCTTTGTTGGTTTTTATCAAAACCAGGTCACATTGCTGCAAAGGTTGACTTAAAGAAGCAGTAATCAGTATTTCAAAGAAAAGAAAAGAATATAAAATAGATTATTAAACATAAAAATGTTCTTTAAAGCACCAAAAGTGCTGCAATTGCAACTTAAAGAACCTTACAGGTCCAGAGTGTCAGATTTTTTGGATGCTAATGTTTTCATTAGTGTATAATCGCCTGAAAATAAGAATTGTTATGCTTTTGTTCTTTAGAATGAGCTTTTCATATGTACAGATGCTGAGGGTCCTCTTCTACAGAGTCTGCCATGTTGAACTGCCGTGTTTCTACAATAGCCAAGAACAGACAAACCAAACACTGACTCTAGATAGGACATCAGGATTTTTGCTCATTTCACCTTAGTTTCACCTTCAACCACCACTGTATACCTGTAAGAAGAATGTTTTGTGAATGAATTCACAAATGATGTTTGGCATTTGATATCTTAATGCGACGTCATGACACCTCTTGGTATCCCGTAGTGTACAGAAGCAGAAATAGTTACTTCATTAGTCAGGAACATTTCATTAACATCATTTCTTCTACTTTTATCTCCAGGTGAGGCTGTTTCCACCACCACCATCACCACTACTGAAGATGATGGTATATCGGGCTCTGGTGAGCCACCAGTTAGCTCCGTAGAGCCGTCGACAGAAGAAGACAGTTTAAATCCCATCATCATCTTGATCCCTGTGGTGCTGGTGGTTGTAATCATCGGCATGATAGTTTGCGGTATTTTCATCAACCGCAGGTGGAAGAAAAAAGCAAGTCATCCAGGTATGTCCGTCACAAGAGGGAAATCTATAAAGGGGTCAGAAACAGAGCATATTTTAACACTTCATGCAGGTGGTTGTATGAGTTGTACCAGACTTAGCTAACATAAATTTGCATCAGTTGTCCCTGGGCAGGCTGACAAATAAATATCACAAACATTGGGGGTGACACTTCTGATGGTGACTCACAGACCTTGGGGGGAAGATTTAAACACCACAAAGCGCCCTGAGCGTGTACGAGGGAACGTACCTCAGCTACTTACCGATGTTTGCTACAAATAGAACTACTAAAAGCTCCAATTATTTAGATTATATTTGATTTAAATATGTTTGGATTTTAGTGTACAGTAATAAAGATGACTGAGCCTTGTTCTCTTCTCATAGAGCTTGGAAGAGATGATCCATATTTGGAGGGGTCCAGTACAGAGAAGGTGCCAATGTAAGTATTGATCATTTAATCCTTTTTGATAAAGCTGCTTATTTGAAGGACTGTTGGCAACTCTGTAAAGTAAGATAAGACAAACTTTATTGCTCCCACAGTGGAGAAACCATTATACTAAATATATGAATACATACAACGTAATACAGTGACGTGTGAGAGTAGACGAGTCAAGATAATCTCATATTTCTCATTTGTATGTTTTGAATGTAGCATTATTTAGTTCCTCTCATACACTGTGCACTGTTATCCATTTATCTATATTATATCATGCTGTTATTTCACTTCACTGTTTAAGTTCCTATTTACACAAGAGTTTCTAACCCTAACCCACATCTTGTGGGTAATATCTTCCTCTGGTGGTATTTTCTCTGCTACATGAGAAAACACTTAATAAAGGTCGAACGCAGGAGTCAGGCTTTGAAGTTTTTACTGCAAGCAAATGTACAACTGTGAACACTATTAGATAAAAGAAATCCGATGAGATACCATAAGCAAGAGCTATATGGCGCTGTAAAAATGAACTTGTTCAGCAACAAGGAAACACAAGATTCACAAAACTGTCAATGCATTGTCTGACACGCCAGAAACAAAAGTGTTACTGGAAAGATAAGTGCTGGGTCATCATAAGAAGAACTCATAGATAATATAGTAAAATGAATATATAGTCTACAACATAAAAGTTTTATAAAATACAGCTATACTAATGCAGAAACAGTGTCGTTTCAGTAACGTATTTGCCTTAGACAGCTATGAACACACGAACAATCATAACAGCCTTACTAAAACAGATAAAAGACAAAATATTTTATTATTTGTTTGTACAGATCTGACAAAATGGTGGACGTAGCTAACATTTAAACTGTTCTGAACAGTCCTGACGTCCATCTGTCAGACGGTGTCAGAAAAATTCAAGTTAGTTTATTAACCTGTGTTTTCCTTTTCATTTTCTGGACACTTTGTGTCCTCCAGGCCCATGTTTGAAGAAGACGTGCCCTCTGTACTGGAGCTAGAAATGGAAGAGTTGGACCAGTGGATGAAAAAGGAAGGTAGGTGTCTTTAAAATAAAGCTAAAGCTTATTAAAACATGACCATGAGAATATATAAGGACATATTCATGTTTTGCAGTGAAAGTTTGATTCACTCACACTGTATAAAGCCTTTCATTGCCCGTGTCGGGTTGCTTGGAGTTTTAATTGTTGTCATGTGTAACATTCGGTTGCCTAATATCATCCATTGTGGCTGATTGTCTGTGCTGAAGAAAAGCAGAAATAAAGTGTCAAAACAGGAAACGCTTCATACAGTTAAGATTAGATTAGAGTTTATCCAGCAGAGGTCACTGCTGCTCTAATTGTTAAGACTGAGCTGGATGACGCTGTTCTGTCAGACGTCTGTTTATTGCATGGTTATTTGTTTGCAACATGTCCACGATATAAATGATGACATTGGTGAGAGTTTGGTGAATATATGAGTAATTTCACGTTTGCTTATCTGTTTGTTTGTTTGTTCTTGCAGAGGACTCGAAACATGCATGAATCTATTTATGGTGAGCATGCTTTACATTCATTAAATATCTAGCCACAAACAGATGTGTACTTTCTTGTCATGATTCAAAAAACAATCACAGAAAATCGTCTCAGGTTAGGAGCTCACAGACGACTTAACAACCCTTAAAAATAATTGAAAAACAAAAATATTATAATAGCTGGTTTGCAAAGCTGCATTAAATGTAGTGACAGGCTATTTGCAGTTAGAATTAGAGAGCTTTGGCTAAAGGTGCTCTGACCGGCTGCCTGACAGTAATAATACACCTCACAATGTTTGTTTTCTAATTATTTCACTGTATGATACAGGCGGATATGTTAGCACTGTCGCCTCACAAAGGTTACTAGTTCGACCCTTGGCTGGAGCCTCCCTGCGTGGACTCTTCTCTCTGGGTTCTCTCTGGGTATTTCCTCCCACAGTGCAAACACATGCACTCAGTAGGTTAATTGGTGACTCTAAATTGTCTGTAGGTGTGATATTGAGTGGGACTGGTCGATGTCTCTATGTGCCCTGTGATGTACATTTTCCAGGGTGTACCCCGCCTCTCGCCCTTAATCAGCTGGGAGAGTCTATGTCAAAAATCTAAATACATGAAAGCACATGTGTATGAGAGGAACAAAATAATACTATATTAAAAACAAAATGGCGAAGAGACTTTATTGGTTTGGGAACTGAAGTCCGGTGCAGACAGTACCACAGTATGGATTATGTGCTGGTAGCTGGACAGGTGTCAGTTCACCTCCTGGGCCCTTGAGCATGGTACCAAAGTCCCTAAGTGCTCCCAAGGCTCCACTGTGTGGCTGACCATCATTCCACCATCTCTCAGTATTGTTTGTCTATGAGCACATTATGTGTGTTGTTGAATTTCGAGCGTATAGGTGGAAAAACCTGAGTGAAAAAAGTGAGAGAAGTAATAATAATATTATAGTCCTCTCATGTATCTAAATGGCACGACTGAACAGTGAAGTAGCCGATGACTGTGTATTAGCTCTACTCTATGCTCCCATTGTCTCTGTGTGGACCTTGAGAGTTTGTTTAACAGTGATGACTAAGTGTGTCACAGCATGAGCAATTCATTATTAAGCAACATACCTTCAAGTGTGAATACACCCTAATAAGCCATCCGTCCACTTCCTGTAACTGCTTGTCCTTCAGGGTTGCGGGGGGCTGGAGCTGATCCCAGCTGGCGTTGGGCGACAGGCCGTGTACACTCTAGAGAAAAATATTAATTAATCTAATTGTGAATACATTCAAAGCAATCTGAATATCTATTTGCTCATAGTGTAAACATTGAACCATCCCCACTAATACAGCTTTTACACAATGAAGCTGACACAATAGAGGTCAGCGGCCGGGTCGGGTATTAAGACTTTTTTTTTTCTGCCAGCCTCTGTTTGTTGTGATTCACCAGCTGGCTTCAGTATAGCTGTGACTGATGAACTGTGACCCTTTCGTCATTCCACATGGTAGTGTTTGAAAGCGCAAACACTCTTAACATCTGTTAGTGATTACAAAAGGCATGCATGGAAGTGTGGCGCAACTTAACCCTGGGATAGTCTCCTTTACTGGAAGGGCTGGAACGACAAGGTCAAGGTCCACTCTGCGAACCGCCGACCGTCATTTACAAACTGGGTTTTATTTCCAAAGCTGTGCGTGGGTTAGAGGGTACCTCCATTCAACACAGAGGCACTCTGTGCACATTAGGTTACACAAGAGATTTCAAAACAGAAGCAAATGTAATGTTGTCGCTGCGGTTGCACAATGTGATGCCATCTACTGCAGCAGCTGTGCTCTGTTTGTCAGACCTGTGAGATTCCACAGTAACTTAAACACAAATGCGGATCAAGTTAAAGACAGAAAGCATGTACAGTGCGACTTTGTTTTGGTCAAACAGATCCTAAGGGAGATATTTTAGCTGCTAAATGCACCAGTATCTTCACTAGCATTTAGTGCTGTGCATGTGCAATCTGGAAACAAGGTCGACAACAATGAGCTGAAAGATGCTAAAGCGCTCCATACAGCTGAGGGGAACTGCAGAGTTGGGTGACATTTCTCTGTGGGTTTGTTACCACGAGTGAACCTTTACTGATACGTTTCCATTTAGAGTTTTAAGGACTGACAGAGAAGTTTTGTTTCAAATTCCTGCCAGAGAGCCAAGTTCAGATCACAGAAGGGTTGGCCAACACTTTACGTCTTAACACTCTTTGATTTGTTCGGGGCATTGCTGTGCAGAATGTATTTCCTGCTCAGCTTACATTTTGCACAAGTGAAACTGTAGGTTGTACAGTGGTTAGTTTCGTGGTTCTTCCTTGACACTATGTGTGACCAACACCCTTTTATTTGTGCGGAGGCTGGTGATGACAGCAGTGCCGCTCTGGATGAACTGCACAGCACAGTCAGTAAGTGTGAGAGGAGTTGACTAGACATGCCTTCTGTGCTCCCTCTGGCGGTAACTTCATCTCCTCCTCCCAGCTATCTCGTCCTCCAATTGAAATCTGCCTAATTTAAAAGAACGAAGCCCAGTTTCCCTCTTTTACTTGAAGACTCTTTAAGCGAGTGCAAATGAGTGAGAGAATTTAGAAATGTGTGTTCCTGTTGTGGATAAAGTTCCAGGTTCAGAAACAAAGGCCACGCCTTGAGCTCATCTCATTTCCACATGTCAGGCATTTAAGGACGCCTCATCCGTTCACTCCCTCTTTGACTCCCTTACCCTCCATCCACCTACTCTTCACCCCTCATCACTTTCCCTCCATGCCTCATCCCTCCTGCAACATCTCGGTTCACCATCATCCATAGGATACAACAAATCTGTCTGATTTGCACATTTTTTACATGGGCGTTGTATTTTTTTTTACATGTACAAGAACCTCTGAGTCACTGTGAGTTGAGGAGAAGGCCTGTGCTGGCTGTCCTGTGGTGGAAATAAACATTTGGGTGTTAACTACACACACAGATGAGACACAGTAATTTTACAGCTTAGATCATGACGATGCAAATTATCAGTCAGCTACAAAAACAATGGAGCGTGAAAGTATTTTTAAAACATGTGACAGCTCTGGTCACTAGAGTTCAGAGATTATCAAGGAATGACCTCGCTCTCTCTCTCTCTCTCTCTCTCTCCCATGATGTCTCTACTGCAGGTTAACAAAGGACGCTCTCCCGCTCTGCAAGGACACGTAGTCAACAATGCATTGTTGCCAACTCGGATATTCTGACCTTTCTACAACGACCCAGTGACATTTGTGACCACAGGAAGTCATTTTACTGCCAGGAAACGATATCACACCACTTAAAAGACACTTACGGACATTATTTTTCACTTTTACAGTCAATTAATATTTTTGAAACAATGTGCAACAGTTGGACGTTAAACAGTGTCTCTTTTGTTATGAGAATGATCAGTGTTCAGCTTGCTTTGATTGTATTGTTAAACTGTCAAGCAGTCGTCGGTTATTCCAGGTAAATGCACAGCATTTTCTGTCTTAAGTATTAAGTTTAAACCTTTGAAACCACTGCGCTGCAGATAGCAAATGTTCCCTTGTCTGCAGATTCATGCCGTTGATGAGCGTGTGGTCGCCGTAAAGCGCGTTAGGCCTCATGGTTATGACTGCTTGTAGTTCCTGCTGATGGCTTCTCTTCAGCTCAAAGCCTCTTTGTTGAATTACACTATGCGACTCCCTTCAGCTGCAGGTTTTAATGGGGAAATATCCTGTTCCAGATTGTCGGCATGCATAACAGAGAAGGCCACTCCTTTCTGTGCCTGTGCAGAGCTGGTTAGAGTTCACTGAGAAAGAAATATGTACGTGTGAAATCAGCCGGATTCTAGCCGTTTTCAGTCGTTTGACGAATTATTGCCTGTTTCCGTAAAAGCTTTCTAAAAGCTGCTACTAATAAGATTTTCATTTCACCAGAGTTATCGACTCTCTGACTGAATACCTTATGTCTACAGATGCCGTTCAGGTGTTGTGTTTCCAGTTTTGTGGCTTTAAAATGTTGAATATAAGCAGTCGTGACACTGATCTAAATGTGAGTGCAACTTTCTAAATGTGGCAGTCAGTCAGTATTTTGCAGTAACTTGCACTGTAACTATGAGAATACAGTCTAACAAAAGATGTTATTTTCAAGGAATGCCTTTTGTAAATATTTCATAGGCTGTAATATTGTTGTTTTTCTGAAGAAGCTTTAAATGAAAATTCAATAAATAAAATCTCTTGATAATATTATGATGTCTGAAACTTCTTAGCCAAGCTGGCAGTCTGACTCCTTGAAATATTGCAGCAACTACTGGATGGATTGCCATGAAATATTGTTCAGGCGTTCAGAGTTCCCAGAGGATGAATCGTAATTACCTTGGTGACTTCCTTTTCAGATAGACCACCCAGACATTTGTTACACTTAGTCATGTATCCCACAGGATGAACTGCAATAATTCTGGTGATCATTTTACTTTCCATCTAGCGCCATTATCAGGTCAAAGTTCTGACCAAATACTTGCAAAACTAAGTGAATTAGGATTGTCTGCACGCTGACACACTTAGTTTAGCTCAAGGTGCTACGAAAAACAGCCTCATACAGACACCTAGTCTTGTTGAGTATGGTGTCTAAATGACATATTTCCCAACAATAGTTAACATTTAAGCCGTATTCCATCCATGCATTTTTCTGTTTGTGTGCAACTGTAACACTTGAAAATGAAAATGACATGGCATTAGATACTAAACAGCAGGTTTAAAGTGTGTTACATCTGTCTGATGTGCGTCTGACTTGATGTTCACGGCTGTAAATACACTGATGAGTTTGCTCTGCTTTCATCTTCGAGCTCTCTACGTCTGATGGAATTTATAGCAGAAGAAGGTCTGAGGGAGTGAAGGACAGGCTACCCATGCAAACCAATGAATACAAATGAGAAATAAGTCTCACTCCATTTTTCTGCTCCTCTTTTCACTCTCTTTCTCATTAGATTTCCAGACAGCATTTGTGTCTGTCACACAGGTCTGTCCGTCTGTCTGGCTGGTCAGACGACGCTGACTAAACGTTGACATTTTCATGATCTACAACTAACGCCTAATACTGAATTACTGTTTACACAGGTACATCAAGTCTGCCCTTTGTTCGGCAGTAATTTACATGTGGAGCTTCACACCGGGAGGCTTGTGCTATCATGTTTGTATCACCTCAAAAATTAGATCTATTTCAAATTTGTAGAAAAACAAGACTATATTATGCTTTTATCTTTTCATGCTTTGATTATGGCAAGAGGCTACTGAAGACTACCGACTGCACTGTAATTATGTGTGACCATATTACACCTGACACATTTACACCGACTCCCAGTATTTTATAATCTTTTTAATTATGTTAATTATGTGAAATCAGTTGCTCTGGGGGAGCTCTTTAAAATCTGAAAAAAAGTATTCATTTGACGTCAGGTTTCATAACTTTAGCTTGGACACAGACACCCATGAGAGGTCAACGTGGGTGTTTTACCGTCATGGAAGCTCCGCCGAAATATATTTTGTTATAGAATCCAGAATCTGATCCATATTAGGACCAAAAGTCAGGACATCTCAGCCTCTGCAGCATCAATTTCCATCGATTTTCAATCTCACAAGTCCCATAAACTGTATGAAAATACAATCAGTGGAGTGGAGTACTCTTTTAAGGCTGTTAAATGTATTCCTCCTGTTTATTCCTGACCTTTTAGTCCCATAGAGAGCCTGACATCTTTGATCAGAGGTCTGTTTGTTTGAGTTCAGGCCTAAAACTTTAGGGGATACGGTTTCACTTGAGTTATCCCTATTTCTGTTGTGTTACCTATTGCAGTATTTTATGCTTTACTTTTATCAGCACTGAGTTTAAACAGAGCTGAAACGCTTCCATCGATTAATCGATTAGTTGACGGACAGAAAATTCACTGTTTTGGTTTGTCGGGTTATTTTTCAAGCAAAAATACAAAACATTCCCTTGTTCCAACTGATAAAATACTTGGATTTGCTGTTTTTCTTCGTCTCACGAGAGCTATCTATCCCTCTGACATTTTATTAAACAATCGGTCGAAAAAATAATCTGCAGATTAACTGATTAAAAGAAAAAAAGGTTGCTGCCCTTTTTTCGTGCTCTACCAAAAACATTACATTGTAAACTCATAAATACAAACACGATATTACCTTTTTGATAAAGTACAAATACTGTAAGTCTACCCTCCTGCCCTTAGATGCTGTACAGCAGCTGGTGTTGGGTGCACAGGCAGCATTGTTTACACTGTGTCAAATTCAGGCTGAACTGGTTTATATGTAAATGAAAGCTTACAGCTTACCAGACATGACTGTGGGTAATGTATTAACCAAGAAATCTGAACATATAGCATGAGACGTACAAGTTGTCTCACACCAGGTAAGGTATATTTACCGGTGTGTGTGTGTGTGTGTGTGTGTGAGGACAGGCGTGTTTATAATTTTGATTAAAGGCATGCCTGTCACAGCGAGCAGAATTGTGATGTAATCCCCCAGAGGACACATTCATAACATCATATTTTCAGTGACCCGTCTCTTTGAATTTACCAAGCTTTGTAGACTGAATCAGTGTCTACCCAGCAGGCACTGTTGCTGCCTGTCACACTCTATCAGCTCCATTTCACAGTCGTGTTTGTTTGCCTTCAAGAGCTGTGAAGTTACAGAACATCGTCCGTCTGTCGCAATCATCGCATTCACTCATTCTTGGGCAATCTCAGAGTGGAAAACACAGCGTGCACCGGGGAATCTGTGTGTGTGTGATTATAGGAAACTTACTTCACAATCGTTTTGAGTTTGGTCCTTTGTACAGTCATGATGATGATTGAAACCGTGTGAAACTTTCCACTGCCTCTTATGAAACGCTGCCTCTTGCACCATTTGGACAACATTTGATAAAAACAGACACATCAATCAGATCTGTAGGTCGGATTTTTTTAAAGGGCGAGACCAACATTTTTTGTCATGTTGTGCATAATACATAAATTCTGGACAAACTATTTTCCTTATGTAATTCCTCTGGGAGGAGGGAAAGCTCTTCAAAAACAGCTTTTAGAAAAGCGTTTCCCAGCCAAGGGGGTCTCAAGAGAAAACGTGAAGGGGCACCAAACATTTGTGTTACACATTAATATGTACATTCATTTATTTTTTTCATTTTATATTCCAAGAAAGAAAAACATGGAAAGGGACTGTTTTAGAAAATAAATTCTGGGGCATAAAAACAGTTTTATATGAATGAAAAGATCAAACAGAAGTTTTATGAATCGACTAAGATCATAGTCCAGCATGTTTCAGTGAAACGGGCATGTGTTGTTTAATTTGCCTCCTTGATAGCTTGCAGAAGAATCCTCCTCCTTTCACCACCTTCTAGTGCCTCTTTGGCTACGCGATATAATGTATAATTCTTAGACCTGGAGAAGATCTCATTGCAGGGTTCAACTGTTCAACTGGGTTCAACAAGTTTCTCAGTCACCAGCAACCCCTTATTTACTATTTTAAATGTCCAGTGTGTAAAATGTATTTCGATTTTCGATTGCATGTCTCACGGTACGAGCCTACTTAGTCTCTTAGCAGCCTTTACAGGTTTCTACAGCCACTGTCCTAGTCCTTCACACTAGGAAGGAAAGAGTGAAACAAGGGGGTTGAAATTAGTTACCGCTAGATGCCACTGAATCCTACACACTGGTCCTTTAGAGTTTATCGCTCTCCCTCACCAGTTGGTTAATTTCATTAAGCTGAGCTATCGCTTGGAGGATGAATTTATCTTATCTAAATATCCTTTATTTATTTATTTTTCTTAATGTTATTTATTTGCTTGTTTATCTTCTTTTCATTTGTACATATGTATGTGTATATATGTATTATTTCTTTCCATATTATTGATACAAACTGGTAAACCAGCTCAACAAGGGATGTCTGTGTCTTATTTTTGAATATGTAAATGTTTCTCCTTGTCTCCTTATTTTAGATCTTATTTCATGATGTGAAATCAATTTAAAATATGTAATAAATCTAAACTAAACAGGTCTGTGTGTGTGTGGAAAAATTGAGACACCATCTCTGCATTTCTGTAATCCTGTCTGGCTCAGGCCCAGACATAAACACATACAGCGCTCAGGATTATGCAGCATATTTTAGTGTTTTGTTTAACAAAGTGACCAAAAACATCACATAAAGGGACGAAACCGATGAAAAGCTTGAGCTTTGAGTTCAGATTTTCTGTGAAGAGTGGCTTACAGGAGAAATTTCCATAAAAGCACACAGCTACAGAGAGTGTTTAGTAACAAAGTGAGGATATTTACAGTCTTCTTTTGTTTCCAGGGTCTGCTTTTCAGTCTTCGTTGACCAGATGCCAGTCTCAATTCCACACTTCTCAGGATCACATGTTTGGTGCTTAGTGATATCTCACGGTTTCAGACTGTCCCTGGAGGATCCAGATACAGGGCATGAAAATGACCATGAGCCAAGACTAACCATGGCTGGCACTGCAGGGCTAACTTGAGCAGCAGCAGCAGCGGCAGCAGCAGCAGCAAACTAATCCACAATAACTTGCCCCCCGCCCCCTTGCTTATGAATAAATGAGGCTCAATATGCTGGAAAGAATTAGGTCTAGGTTTTCATATAGCACGTTTTCTGACATACCATGCAAATTTGGATTTGGAGTCTCTACCCTCCGCATGCCTCCCAACCCCCCCCAAAAAATGTATTCATCAAAATATATTTATATTTTGTCATAATAAGAAACTAAATGGAACATACAATTAAAGCGTATATATATATATATATATATATATATAGTATATAATAAAGATAAAGATAAAGATAGCAGCAAGCATAGGAAAGAAAAGAATAGATAGATAGATAGATAGATAGATAGATAGATAGATAGATAGATAGATAGATAGATAGATAGATAGATAGATAGATAGATCATTTAGTCTAAGTTAGTTTATCTTTGCACTATAGTCTGTTTTCATTAGAAATTCAATTTCTGAATTGGAGGATGTCACATTTGGGTGCAAAGGTGTTCAAATAATTTTCCCGCCCCCTTAAAATCCACATTTTGCTAAACTTGTGATGCCTGTCCCGTGTGCTAGTATTACTAGTATTAGAAACAGTGACAAGTGGTTTTCTGTCTGACAGGAGCAGGACTGTAAAGTGTGTGGGTTACACTGATCAGTAAGAAAAAAACTAGGATTGGTAAGAAGAGAAGGAAAGGACAGAGAAATAGATCATGCTTTTCCTGTCTGTTGTATTTGGAGCAGTGTCTTTAAAGACAACGTTAGATAAGAGTCTCGTCTTGACACAACTTCCTCCAGACATTGTAGAAATGTTTTATATCACACAGCTTCCAAAAGTGTTGAACTGAATTGAAATGAAACTTGTGCTAACTTTTTTACAAATGGAAAACTATATAAAAAGAAGGAAAATAGAAATCAAAGTTTTATAGAAATAAGAAATACAACTTCAGATAGATATTTTAAAACTACATACAATTATAATGACACTTAAGGGTGGCTGGTTCAAGTCCAGTAACTGGAGGGGTGCCACTTCACCTCCTGGGCACTGCCGCGGTGCCCCTGAGCAAGCCCCCCCCAAGCCCCACCTCCAACTGCTCGGGGTTAAAATACAAAAAGGCATGTAATAAACTGAGTGATCAAATATAAATATAAATAGAACTATATTGAAGTTGCACAAATATTACAGCAGGGGGTGTTTACACAGTGCAAATCAATATAATTGCACAGGAAAACATACATATATATTTAAATTAAGCATATAAGAGTATAAAGTGATATATATATATATGTATATAGGTGAGGGTGTGTGTGTGTGTATCTGATTACATGGACTACTCTATTACTTTCTCACCGGGTGAGTGAAATTGTTACATCACATTCGGGCGCCCACTGGCAAACAAAAACGTGCCATCATCATGTTGCGACAGCCATTCTCTCCAGTCGGTGGAGAGTCAGGAGGAGACGAGCAGAGCTGGCGGCTGTTGAAGAGGCTGTGAACGGCGAATCACCCACAACTCACCCGCTCTGTGGCCTCGGCGGACGCGTTTCCCCCGTCTTGTGATAATCGGAGGCCATCGTGTGTCCCCCACTGAAGTAACAGAGTCAAGGGGTCGACCAACACTCACACGGCAGCTAACGTTAGCCAGCTAACATTACACGAACTTGGCTTGTGGAGGCTAGTTAGCAGGTGCTAGCCCCTGTTGGTTGGGTGCAAACACTGGCTGCTGGAGCTGCTGGTGTAGCTGCCGTAGCTGCCGCCGCTGGTGGGAAACCGAGAGACGAAGAAGGGGGACCCTGTAGCGTTAGCTTCACTCAAGCTCCAAAGAGGATATCCCGGTTTTGGATACACGACCAAAAGGGAATCACCGGAGAGGCCTGGTGCCTTTTGTTCATCACAACACCTCTGAGGTAAACACAGCACACACACTCACAAAGTGCAACAGCACATCTGGAGGATAAATGTGAGGAAAGGAGCCAGTGGAAGTGGGCCTAGCATTAGCGAGCTAACGGGTAGCTCGTTGTTGGCTAGCCGAGTTAGCATCGCTAACGCTAACGCACTTGTGTTGATGTGGAGCTTCTCCCAGCGAGCTGGGGAGAAGTTAACGGTGTCAGACGGAGCTCGCTTGTGGCCGGTGGTGTTGTAACTGTTTGTAACGTTAATTTAAAAAGCAGCCGGACTCAAGTTTTGGTGTCTAACCCTTTTTTTTTTTAAACTAAAGCTGCACAAACTGAGCCCAAAGCTGCAGAAAAAGTGCGAGCAGCTCAGTCCGCATGCAACACGTTAGCTATGTGATGAGCTCAAACTTTACCAGAGTGAGTTTTATAAACCTTAATGAATGCAAAATAAATATAAGAGCCGGGTAATCCTCTTTTCTCTGAGCAGACCACATGCGAAGTTAACTTCTCCTCCACTTGTATGGCTAAACTCAGATATTTTCACGGGCACATGGATGACAGACAACCGACTGTTTTGTAGGTTGTTTATAGATTTTTTTTTTTTTTTTTTGGGTTTGCTAAAATTTGAGGAAAACACAGAGGACTGCTTTGATTCTGCTCAGGAGCGAATCTCACCCTGAAAGAAGGCACTTGTTGTAGTCAGGATGGATTGGCTGATTGTTAGAAAGGTCTTAACAGTCTGTCCCTTCATCTGTTGTCACTTTATTAGGTACACACAGCACGGCCTAAACTAATCCAATCTGCGACCAACGAATCTAATTCATGCAGGTTATAATAGTTGAAACAGCCTGAGAGATGCGGCGAGTGGTTTGTGGAGACGTTTCGAATATTTAGTCCACGTTTGTTGATGTAAATGGGCGATAACTATGCATCACTTTACGTCATATCCTGGTTTTATTGCTGCTGGATGTGACTATGGAGCAAAAAGAAACTCTGCTGTTTATGTCAGTGGTTTCTTATTTCTCGCCTGTGGTCACACAGCCACGTCTTTGACTTCTCGGCATCCAGCAGATCTGTTATTTCTCTATTTACTGATTTGAGTTCAACAAGTGAGGAGAACTTTTCTACTTGCTACAACATAACTAAAGTTGAAAATGCACCTGTTGACCTGCCCCGGTGTCCCCCTTTTTTATGTGACCACTCCAGGTAGATGATGATAGATGATACTTTGTATTTACAAGGAAGTTTGTTCCCACAGTCTTTACAAAGCCTCACATGCAAACAACACAACAGACAAAAATAGGCGTTCAATACAGAAACATTTTCCCACCCATATCCCGTGCATATAGCTCTCAGCACATGGTTGTTACCGGAGTGTCATGCTGTGGCAGAAAGGACAAAAGCTCCCGCCGTGGCTGGGCTCATATTCAGGTTTTCCCGAACTTGGATAAAGTTTTATCAATGTTTCTGATACCCACATGTGATGTTTACAGGCGCAACACATAACCGTGATAGCACTAGGAGTGCACTCACTTTCAACCTGAGACTGACCCCATCACAGGTTAGCCAAATCGTTACCCAAATCCATGGGCGTGTTCAGTGCAAACCAAGACAGGAGCAGGGTTGTGAAGTCAGGTCAAATGTCACATGTTTACAGATTTAGACACACAGCGCGCACAGGTTTAACCTAGAGCACTGTGTCCGTTTGGAAGCAGCTTCTCCGCCCTACCTGCTAGTTAAGTGCATTCTTGACCTTTTTTAGGTCTGAGTCTGACAGGGACAGAACATCTGTATCTCAGTCCCGAAATCAAGATTGAAAACTGTTTTTCTATATATTTATTTGGCAAGACCGCTTTAATGCCCCCTTTAAAATCCACGTTTTGCTAAACTTGGGATGCCTGTCCTGTGCGCCGCTATTAGAAACAGCGACAAGTAGTTTTCTGTGTGACAGGAGCAGCACGGTAAAGTGTGTGGGTTACACTGATCAGTAAGAAAAGAAGGAATTATCTGTCTGTTGTATTTGGAGCAGTGTCTTTAAAGACGACATCAGATAAGAGTCTCGTCCTGACCCAACGTCCTCCAGGTGAGACACTGTAGAAATGTTTGACATCACAGCGCTTACAAGAGTACACCTGCAAAGGTGTTCGTTCTTTATGCACAAGATCCACATAATGCTCAGAGCCTAACCACACAATCCAACTGTTTACACAGACAGATACTTCACTATTTATACTCTAATTAGACCTACAATAAGTTCAACAAGGTTTTTCCTCAGCAGATCATTTAACAACTTACTGTATTAAGAGTTAAGTAAAAAAAAAGCAACATAGTGTTGAGTCAACATCTCTGACACAGTGTCAACAAAAGCTGAATGCGTGAAGCTTAAAAGTCAGGTTTTTATACCAGCGCCGCTTTATAGATTCGCTCTGGGTTGTATCAGTTATAAGATTTTCTGTTATTTTAGTCCATTTTTAGCAGCACAGTGCAAAGAGGTGCTCTGGGAGGCATTTGTGTAACAGATGAAGTAATGTGGACAGCCAGCAACATTTGCAGGTTTCCAGCTAATACTGGAATTTGTCGACGTTTCGTATTGTGGTTATTTACCAGCTCCGACAGCCTACCATACATCTGTTACAAACACGACCATAGTGACTTCATCAAAGGGAAGATCATGTTTGATTTAAAAGCAGCCCGCTGTTGTCTGGAGTTCTGCTTTATAAAGCAGTAATGTGACCGTAACTTCTCTGGGAGTTAAGATGTGAACTTTTTGCTGTTGATGGTGAATATTAATATTTGCGCTCATGGCATGAGCCCCCTCATTACTCAGTATTGCTGGTCTGTTTGCAGTTCCATAATTGATAATTTTGCATGCTAGTGTGATTAACTGATTTTACAAGCATGAGGACTGATTACAGATTGTATGGCTGCTGCTGGGATACACAGTGCCTGTCGTTAAAGACAACAGCCTCGGGAACAGACGAGCTCGATAAATAATAGGCAGAAAAGGACATAATGATGATTTAAGCAATATTAGGAGACTTCAGTGTGGCTAACAGACCTGACTGCTTCACTGTCGTGCAAATAATGACGATAAAACACACCCAGCGCATGTAATATTGTGATTATAGAACAATTACTAACTTAAATAAAAAGGTGCTTATATTTTTGGACACTTTACTCTCTAAAACATTGTTTTGCTCGCCTTTTCTGTTCCAGTCTCAGTTTCCACGGCAGTAGACTCCTAAATGTAATGCTGTAACCCAGTTTACTACTCCAGCAAGTAGCCTGAGCCGAGCAACGACCTGCAGCTGAGATGATTTCTAGTCCTAGCTCACTAACGTTAAAACTTTCAAGAGATTGTGGAGTTTCCCAAACTGAATAAATACACCACATGCGAACATTAATCTGCTTTGCTAGTTCAGTCTTGTAGTGACTAAGATGTCTGCTGAGAAGATCATTTTTCCACGGACAGATTTAGCTACTACGTTTGTGAACTTCATTTATTTTTAAGCTAACAGCACTGTACTTGTTACCACACGGCTGAAGGAGGACGTGATTTTCCGAAGTGACTCCACAGTGTTGTAATATCAAAATGTGTTGAAAGAAAATTCACAACATGTTTTTTAGCTAACGAATATTCAACTTCAGTCCGTATCAGTTGACCTTTAGTCCTTCAAAAACAATGTGATCTCCAAAATTCTGCACACGGCTGTATGAACGTAAAACTCATTAATTCATTCATATTCATTAAAGAAAGTTCAAATTCAGATGTATCACTTTATCAAAAGTTGAATTCTAGTGTACTTAATTATGTTTATTTACTTATGTTCTATATTTTCAGGATGGGATAATATGTATGAGATTTTTTTTTAGATCTTTTGCTGCTTTGAGGACATTGTAAACGTCCAGCTGACCAATCAGATTGCTTTCTCGTAACCACTTGTTGTTGTAGCATGTCACCGTTTGGCAGAATTTCCAAATTACTATTGTAAGAGGCAGGCCGAGCTACAGGTCTTTTTATTTTCAATTTAATTTATACAGCACCAGATCATCAACATTATGTTATCTTACAACACTTTCCCTATAGAGCAAGTCTAGACTCTTTATAATATTATTTACAGAGACCCAACAATTCCCACAACTGTTATTAAGAGTCAAAAGCTTCCTTGGAGGAAGTGCTTATACCACGATCACTGAACCCATCAGTTCAGTTTACGTCGTTGTGTGGGACGTACGTGTTCGTCCATCTGTATGGTTAAGAGAATGTAAATAGGCAAAGAATAAAGAAAGCAAATACAAAGACGGGCTCACAGTATTGAGTAAAGAATGGCAAATTTTCAGTTCACATGGATCACTGTGATGAAATATCATTTTTCTGGATGTGATTATTGCTGCAAGGCCTTGGAGAGAGAGAGCGAGAGAGAGAGATGAGGGGTATCCTAGACTTTGTTTGCAGAAAGCTTCACATTCCCACACTCCTGACTGTTGCTGTGTAACTGACCCTCGGGCCTTCCTAAAACCATTCTCATATGGACAGTGAGATTTCCCGGCTTTGAAGCCCATATTGACAAAACATGAAGAGGCGATTGAGTGAGATTGGTTATTATGGATGTCAGTAGAGTGGAGGTGTTTCAGGTGGCGCGCTTCTTTTTAAAGTGAGGCTAATAATAGGTGATAAACACACCATTAATCAGAGTAACGCTGTGGAGCTGGACTGGTAAGATGCTTTCTGCAGGCAGCCGCACAACCCTTAATCCTGTTGTGAAACATGATGTAATCAGGACTTATTCGGGGAAATGGGGAAAGCGCAAACATCTAGAAGGTTTTTGGGATTTCCCAACAGTTTTCTGCCCTTCGTTGCTGCTAACTCTACTGTAGATCTGAGGATGGCATTTTCACCTTCACTGACTGAAGCCGGAAAAGACGGGAGATAAAATATGAGGAAATGTGCAGCTAGGGCTGCCCTCGAATGTCAATGATTAGCATTGCTGGAGAAGCCCAGAGTTTAATCTAATTTTAAAGGATCACTGCACTGTTTGTCTGTTGTACAAAAATGGTGGACTCCATGGGAGAGGACCCGCTCTTACTGTAGATTTATGGGGCTCATTTTAAGACAACTAAAACACACTGATTCTCATATTCAGGTTATTATACACAAATGAAACATACTAATGAATGTTATATTCAAGGAAATAGCCCCAAATTTTACACACTGGACCTTTTTAAACAGGCTATGAACTTTTAGACTTTAAGATTTCAAAATTGCATTACCACAAAACCAACTAATGGAAATAAAGAAGGGTGGGGGAAATGAGGTGCAGCTTGACTCTGAGCTCGGGTGCTGAATGTTAGTTGGTAGATGTTGGTGGGCTGGTGAAATCCGGTGTGTTTTCAGCCAAATATTTGGCCTCAACTAGCAACTCTGAGCCAATTTGGAAAATTGTGGTTTGGGTAGAGCCTTACTTGCAACAATAGTCTGCAGCTGGACTTGATTTTTGTTGAGAATTTATTCTGATTGCCACCATGCTTTTGTAATTTTCACCTAAATGGACTGTGTAATAACCGTTCAGTTGCATCCAGTTTTCATGAGACAAACCAGGGAAACATTGGCAGGATTTTCACCGATGAGACGTGGCGCACACAGTTATCATTGGAGCTTCTGAGCTGCAATCCAGCAGCCCTATATTTCGCTCTGTTAGTTGGTCAATTCACAAAAGTTTCCCCTGCTGTTTGGCAGCCACAATTTTCTGTGGATGGAAGGCCTCTGGATGCATGCATGTTTGTGCTTGTTGAGGTGCAGCAAAACTGTTTCAACATAAAGCATGTCTTCATCAGAGTAAGAAGAGGCAGCGTGGAGGTTTACGTTTCCTGCCGTGCATTGAGAATGCCTCACGTCAACAAGGATGGCAAGGACCAAATGACTGATGTCTTGGAGGCAGGAGGATGAGGACTGAAGAGAGAAGCCTCTGTGTTGAAGTGGAGTGCTTTAGTAAGGCAATGAGTGCGGTCTGATTTGAATGGGCTGTCTTCCAGGTCATTGGGGACCCAAAACACAGTTTAGGGAAAGACACAAGGACATTTGGATAATGAGTGATTCATGACATGATTCATGTTTTGATAGAGAGGAGGGAATGAGGGCACAAACTGGGTCTAAGCTACTGGTCAAGATGAGTATGAGGACTTCTTCTAGATTCTGTGAATACAAACCAGAGTCATGAAACGGTAGGTAGATTCTGAAGTGTTAAAGACATGTTTTAGCTGCATAATTTGAAGTTTGTAGGAAGTGTTAATGTGCCACTTTTTCTCAGTTTTTTTTTTTTCATTCAGTTTAATGAATTCAGCCATCACGGGCAGGTTTGGAGGAGAGAGGACGTCTAAAAATGTAGATAAAAAATGTAGAGAAAGACAGGAGGAAGGCGCAAGTGGAGGGAGGGATCTGGAGGTGTTTAGGAAAAGCAGAAGGAAATAAAACGGTTCTCATAAGCATGAAGAGGAGAAACGAAAAGATTACAGGAGCAGGCTCTGCCAAAGTCCAGCCTGCCGTCAACGTTATGCGTGCGTGTGGGCAGAGACACTCGAGAGAGAAAGCGAGATCAATGAAAGAGGAAATTAAAGGGCTTTTCTGTGGGGAGGTCCAAGTCACCTTGAAGAAGACAGGGATCTCCCATTTCCAGGAAATCTGGTGAACTATGTTGTTGCCCTAAAGTCCTGCTTGATGACTTAGTGGGAAAAAAAGAAGAAGAAGAAGCAGACAACATCAAAGAGGCCTGAAATAACTGTTAGGCTGTAAAGTAGGTCAAATGTTTGGCCATTATAACACACGTTGTTTTTTTTTTTGATATTCGAACTCTGGAGCACCCTCAGCCTCCTGATTTCTGTGTCCAACATCAACCCTTTGTTCTCACACTCACTGCTATTACATAATAAACACTCAGTAGCGTACACGGCTGTAAACAATAAAATTAGTTTGCGCTTCGTGATTTTGCATCATCACTGACCGGTTTGTACCGAGATCTACTACTATTTTTCCATCTATTGAATTTGAAGCATATATATTTTCTCTGTGTAAAGCTACTCCATTGAATTTCCCAGACTTTGTTAACTTGCTCAGATTTGGTCATTTTTCCCCGGTACCATGAGTAAATATGCTACGTAGTATGCCGTGTTTCCTTTCGGCTGTTGACACAATTGGAAGTTTGCACACTGCGTGTGACTTCTGGCCAGATCGATCTGCTCTGTGCAGACTGACATAGGCTGCTTCCTGCGCCTGTCAAAAATAGAATAGCCGTGTATTCTCGGTGGAGCAGAGTGAAGAGCTGCTTCTGGGACACTCCTGAAACGGACCACGGTGCTTCTGGTGGTGTTTGAAACATTGACTACATTGGCCACGATCATTAACTGGGCTGAACCAGAGCGGTAAAAATACACTACCAGTAACGCAGAAGCAAAGGCAACCGGGAATGAGACAATATGCATATGCTTTGTAGCAACATAAGAGAAATTTGGGTTTGAGGAAACCATTTTGGATATCTTCAGATATATTTCTGTATCATGGATCCTGTTTAAATGTCTATTGAGGTTGTTCTTCACACTGATTTTTTAGCCTAAGTCAGATTTAGTTGTTAGTGTCAGTAAAAGTTGACAGTATTTTTAATAAAGCCCAATTTCATTTTGAGACCTCACCTCAAAGCTGCCTTCAGACATCAATTTCCCTGCGATAATTTACCTGAAACTTCTCATTAACTCACCTGTCATGTGCTGCTGTTGTACAGCACTCTCATATTGTTTGGTCTTCTCACACTCCTGAAAACTCCATATCTTTATTTTTATTTTGGTTTTATTGCATGTTTTCATCTTCTAATTTCTCCCCGCCCGCAACGCCGTCATCGATCATGCGGCAGTGTTTTCTGGTCTGCGCTGCTTTTAATATTCTTAATGAGTTTCGCTGTCAGGGTTTACTACAGATTTACAGGCAACTACAGTGGAGTGTGGGTGTGTTCTGCAGTTGTGAATGGCCCTGCGCTCTGTATCTGTGAGGCACAAGGAGCGCGTTAATAATTCAGTGCTGTGCCATGTAGCTCTGAGTTGGTTAATGAACACGGGGAGGAATCTCTCAGGCATATTGCTTTGATGTGGGCTATAGCGTGAACGCTGTGTGGCACAGTGCAGGGACAAGAAGAAGTGGCAGATTGGGACAAAACAAGTCAGTAGCGGATATAGATTTTGTAGTTGAAAAATCTCGCCGTGGTAGACGATCTTGCGGGCTCTCACAGAGAAGTCAAAGTACAGACAGAAGAATGAGGAGAGTCTCGCTTTATTCTGGAGAGACACTTTCTTTGTTTCGTGCTGCTGAACAAGCACATTTTTAACAGTCGCAGTATCCTTCGCTCATCGTGTCTACAGGAACACAAAGAGCGGACCTCGCCTCATCAGCCAGGGTCTTTCTCCACAAGTAGATCAAGACATCTGTGCTGTGGTCAGTTTCCTGTGCTTAGACTAGATTGTATATAAACACAATCTTTAAAAAAAAGGTGTCTGTAATGTATTATGAGGTCGATATTCATAATTAATAAGGGAACATTTTATAGATATATCATTTTGTGGTTGTCTGGCTGTTGTTTAAATTTATCTGACAAAGAAAGGTACTTTGTCGCATACTTCATCTTACACAATACTGACATGTACACAGTTATTCAGCAACATCAGCTTTCATATGCACCATTTTTAGTTCCTATTTTGGTCTCCACCAGCTCCTGAAGGAATCATTTGACTCTTTAGCTACTAAAGGCTCCACTATGTTGTCACTAACCTTGTCTTTCAGTCATTTGGTGTTGAGGAGGCAGTGTGCAGCATATTCACTGAATTTTTATGAATGCTGAGAGTGACCCAGAACACTAAATCTGTGCACTGGACAGATAAATGATAAGAGACTCTTCGTAAAGCTGAGGCGAGCTGCAGATTCAGGTGATAATTCTCTGTAGGTTCGTCCCCTTTACATCGTTTTCCTGTTATTTTATATGTGTGTTATTATAAAGATATAAATTATAGCTTTTGTAAACCCAATATTACATTAAGCAGCTCTATGCATTGATTTGCAACAGTCAGAGCATAGAAAATCTCTGGCTGACTCATTTCTTTTGTCTCATGATTAGATTTTGTCATATCACCCAGATATTTGCAAATAATCACTGCTTGCGGCTTTAAAGCATGCAGACTGACACAAAAAGTGTTTTTTTTACCATGTCACATGTCGGTGTGAAAGGAAATAAGCAGCTCCCCAGCACACCGGCCTCGGTGTGATTTCCTATCGGAGACATAGGCTGCCTAGGCTCTGGGGGCTTTCAGCTCAGACCTTTTCCATCTCGCCATAACACAATTGCATCTCTTCACTGCCACCCACAACTCATTCCCTCTCAAATGCCCACCAGTCCTTCTCTGAGACTGTAGCAGAGGTGCAGGATGAAAACCATTTGAAAAGAGGCCTCTCCCAGCAGAGGCCCTGTTGGCATGGAAACGGCTGTCTTTGTAAATGAAGGCTTCTCTTACGCGCCTGGTCAGAGGTTTCCCACTGTCTCATGGTCCAAGAGGTTGAGTCTCTTTTTACAAGTTCACCAAACCTGCGTTTATTTTTGTTTGATGGTGCTTTTTTGGTCATGCCCTCTGCTGGTTTTACAGATTCTTAACTGTTGATTGTTATTGTGTGATTATGTGACTGGTATTAGGTTTAGTTCCAACAGAGTGCTCTTATTCATCAATGCAGAAGTGCCAAAAACTGCACTTCCTCAAACTCACCTGTTCAAATTATATTAAGGCTTAAAGTTGCGCAGAATTAACATCGTTGCTGCTTTGACAGATGGATGCCTTTGCAGATGGCTTGTTTGAGCAACCAGGTGTCTTTCAGTGTGTCGATGATCCACATCTGCCGGTTTTTAGATTAGCAGGCGAAACATGGCGGTGGCCGGCACCACCACAGATTTTGAGCCTCAAAACGTCTCATTAGAAACCTGCGGGTGACCTCACGTGTACGCTGTCTATCCTTTATACGGTCAGTGACGCAAACATAAAGTCAAATGTTAGTTAGCTGGCATTTCATCAGCCCAAGAGGGGTGAGGAAAGAAAAACGCATGAATGTTAAATCAACATAGTCCAAAAGTGATGCACACATCTTGCAAAGAAACACAGTGTTGGTTTTCCGGGTTATTTGTATAATTTATACATGAAAGAAAACCAGTAATTTGTTGTACTCTGTGGACCAGGAACCACTGACCTAATTATTTATCTCCAAATTCAGTTGAATCAACAAAAAAAGGCAAGGTCGTTTCAGCATCCTCACTGACCCACAGGTGTTCACAGTTGGCGCACTGTTAGTTGTTCATCCTTCATACTGAGACCAGAAATTATGATTAAAAGTCTGATTACACTGTTTGGGAAAATAATAATCTGTTATACATGAGCAGAAGAATTTTGCCCTCATAATATCCAGTTTCAACATGGCCAAAACCAACCCAACCATTTGTGGCAATTAAGTCTAGAACATTGTAATTAGCCTGCTTGCAGATTCAATGCATTTTACTAACTGAGCCTCTCTTGAGGTCATTTTTTTTGCACCACTGTTTGCAACATAGAAACTGCCTAGAAATTGTCTGAATTTGAATTTATGTAGATCTCCGGCCTTATGGTTTTTTGTATGGATGAATTATTTGTTCATCAATCAAAATTAAAGCAGGGTGGGCCACACATGCATTCCACAGATTGTATTTTACTCTGTTCCTCTTCAGTTCAAAGTCCAATAATGGATTATTTTGGTGTGATGAAGTATCGGAGGCACTATAGGAATGTGCTGCATTGTCATGGTAGGATATCCTCCCTCAGACTTGACCTGGGTGGCTTTCCGCCAGAGACTCGGGCAGCTGGCAGCTCAGTTAAAGTGCCTTTAAGTCTATTAGAGAGGATAATCCTTGAGGGAGAGTTCAGTGAACAGAAGGAGCGGAGCAAAACAGTCATTTCACTTTCCTCATTTTTGCCATATGATTGTATCTCTTGTACAAGCCTTCCTGATGCAGCCAGTCGTTCAACACATGGCCACCATATGCTTTCTTCGTTGCTCCCTCACACGGCCTCCCTAAACAAGACGTTATAGATAAAGAAAATTCAGTGATGTGCGTTGCCTGGCCTCAGAGTCTTTGCTCAGCTCCAAACAAATTTGCTATAAGCGATCTCCGAGGTGCATTTCTTTGACATTACAAGATGCGAGTCAACAGGCATGTTTTGTTTGGTTTTCTGCTGTTGCTGTATCATTTGTAACCCACAGTTGTTTTCTCACCTTTGTTGCTTTCTCTACACTTTCTCCAGCCTCCCACCTACCACCTTCGCTGCCCCTGGCTCAGTCGGTGGCTCAGCACCACTTCAAAGGGGAAGGTCTGCGGAGCTGCAGATAACGCGCTGTACCCCCAAGCACCGACAGGCTTTTTCAGAGCCCCTACGCAGTGCCTCGACTGACAGGTTTGGACCCCTTCTGTGTTTTGTGGCAAACTGTTTCTGCTACTCCTGTTTCTTTGCTGATGTTTCTAGTATCCCCCCCTCCCCTCCTCTGCTACGTCTCTTTTCATTGTTCTGGTGAGCCCCAGGCTTAAATGTACACTTGAATTGCACTGTCGCCTCGCAGCATTTGAATGCACTCGTGGAGCTTGAAAAGATGAAAGGAATGTAAACTTCTTGGTATCTACTTAGTAAGAGTGCTATGGCCTCTTGCACAGAAGTCTTTTCACTTTTTAACATGCAGTTTTGAACACTTGGAGTAATTATTATTGACATAATTATAATGATATTTAGCAGTGATGTCATGCTACAAACTCGTTGAGTTAAGTTTGGTGATTTTATTATATTTTGTGTCAGACATGATTAGTATTGACTGATCTGATAATTTCTGATAATTTTCTCATTGACACACACAATGTCTTCACATTAGAGATTCGGCACAAGCCGTCACTTTTTGGCATTGCTTTTCTAAACGCACCGTTGATTAACTATAGCTTGTCTCACCATCTGCATGCTCATGACCTGATGGTTGGCAGAGATAGAAAACCTAAATAAATGAAATAACGGGCGTGGCACTACTTGTTTACAAGTTGAAAAAGAAGCAGGAGAACTTAAAGAATGACATGATGTTATTTTACTTCTATGAATACTGTGATATAAATGTACTGTACTGTTCTTTATGAACCTGAGCATGCATAAAATAAGCATTTGAAATGTAACCTTCACAGTCGTAATGGACAACAGATGACGGCTTTATGTTGGAGTACTTAAAGTATTTTGCTAATGCTCACAGTCATGGCATCTGTTGGCTTATCAGTGTTTCCATGGCAGCAGCACTTTGCCGCTCAGGTTCCTCATGATTTCCTCTGGGATGAAACACCTCTTAGTCTGCTCTCTAAGAACATCTTCATCCGTCAGGGATTTCAGTGGTATATATTGTCTCTTGTGGAAAAAGGACTGCTGTACAGGCCTTCAGTGTAGTCAGGAACCAGATAAATCACCTGATGTCATATAGATGAAATAAACATCATGAACGAATGTAGATTATAACAGTTAATATTGGCTTATCAGAAGTCTACAAGCTGGCCAAAAGATTACTCGCCTTTTAAAGACACCAAAGTTATTTAGAGTACAACTTTGTCATTTGTTTTATTTGTTCTTTGGCAGTAGATGCATGTTGGTGTATGCTTCCCTCAGTATCATGTAAATTGATCATCCATCCTTTCTAGATTACGTTTAAGTATAAAACAATTGGAATAATAAGTTACTTTTAGACCTGCCATTTATCTTGTTGAGAAATTTGCATGCAGGTTATATGTTTATCATGGATCATTATTTGTAGTCATTAGAAATGAACTAGCTTCTACTGCAATAACATTTGGAGTGATTATAACTTAATAACTGAGATATAACTAATTTATACCTAATTTCAGGTCACGTATTTGAACCCACACAGAGAAAGTCGACTTTTATAAGAATTATTGCTCGTCTCTTTCTATCATCATCATCCCTATCCATCTACTACGATCACCGTCATCCTTATTGCTGCTGTTATTCATAATAAAACTAAAAACTGCACCAGTGATCGTGACAACAATCCAGCAGATGTTACTGTTTCTCAGTAAAAATGGTTGTGAGTCTCTGCAGAGCCAGTAAAACGATACAGAAAAGGTTAAATATCTCAACTCAGACGTGTAATGGAAACTTAAAAGGGTGAGAGCAATGTGTGCGAAGGCTTGAAATGATTTTTTTTCTTTGTAATAACATTAATCAAATCTGAATCAACGGCCTGACGTAAACATGTATGACCTCACTCTTTCATTAATACCGCCTCCTCTCATCATTTTCTGTTTTGCTTTGTAATGCCTGCTCTGCATGGCTGAAATGTGAGCAAGTTAGTTGTGTGGAAATGTTTTTTCACCCCCTACTTCTGAGACTCACAGCTGCAAATTATGTCATGATTTTGATGTTCAGGTCTCAGTTGCGTGGTGTAGAAAGCTCCTGGAATTGGAGAACGAAGCTGTTGAGAAGGTGGGGTCGAAGAGGAAATGAGGCTACATTCCAGCAGAGATTTATGAAGTGTCTTTCATTCTCGCTGTACTAGAGGTTAGTTTGCAGCTGCTCCAGACAGCTCTCTGACTTTAGTAGACCTGGACCCATCTCAGCGTAGGTATTGACAGATTAGAAATGTGCTGTATTGAAGATTTATCTAAAAAATGTCTTCCCTTTTTGTTTTGTTTGGCAATATTTCACTAAAACACCATCAGTGCATGGCTTTATAAGCAGTAACTTGCATATTTGACCCCCCTTGCAATCCCTCGTTTTGATGCGGCAGTAGCTTAGTCCATAGAGACTTCTCTTTGGAGCCGGAGGGTGGCTGGTTCAAATCCAGCACAGATCACAGTATGGAGTGTGGTCCGGTAGGTGGAGAGGTGCCAGCTCACCTTCTGGGCACTGCCGAGGTGCCCTTGCTCTAACTGCTCCCATAGCGCCACTACATAACTGCCCATCACTCCACCATCTCTCCACATTTGCATGTCTATAAGCCCTTTGTGAGTGTGTGGTTGTATTTCATGCCTATATGTAAAAGAAGAGTTTCCCCATAAAGGGGATCAATAAAGTTAATCTTCTTCTTCGATGTACTCTGAATCAAGCTCTCGTGTGGATCACAGAGCTTGGAAGGAAAACTAAATGCTCTCAGACTACAGAATGAGTCACGTCTTAAACACTGACATGGCCTGTTTTATCGTTAATGTGTAAGAGACTTTCACACCCGCAAGAGGAATTAAAGACAATCTTGTTACACCTTTCTGGTCTATGTTTGAACAACACTATAATACTCTAAAATATACAATATGTTTGGTAGTATGATTGCAATGGAAACTATTGCATCAATAGTGTGACCTAAAATTGAATAATTCACTCCAAAATATTACATTCAGCGATTAGTTATGCATTTCAGAAATAATGCTAACAGGCTGTTCAACCTGGAGCAAAGACGTCTTTTTAAATTTCATGGCACACCGTTCAAAATATGTCAGAATGAAATCAAAACAATTATGGTGACTGTAACTACAGGCCTTTTTTATTTCACAGAATATTGGAGTCTCAAAGTGTACCTTGTTTTCTTTTCCACATGACTCATATTTCAGTCAAATGTTGTGTAAAGTTAGCCAAGTATTCTGAAGAGAGCCCAAAAGCAGTAATGTTATCAAGCTGTTATGCTGTAAGTATTTTGTGGTATTTAGTTGCAGCTCCAAGTTATTTTTGTTATGTAACTTTGGGTATTTATTTCCGATGCTATTGGCTGATTTGTTACGTAAAAATAACAATGTTATGCATCCTGGTTATGTAAAAGAATGAAGACGAAAGGGCAGTTATATTAAGTTTATTACTGACAAACTACTGAAAGAGAGGTGTATCACTGGTGTGTCTTCTAAATTAAGTGCATTTACAAGTTGAGACATTTAAAATGTGTCTTCCCTATTTAAAGTGGACAGATTGTGGATGAGAGCAATGATTTCTCTCACTGAAGACCGTTGCATAACCCAGTGCTTCTCTCATATTTTGACCAGAGTTACTCAAACTGAACAGAGGCCAGGAAACACAGCAGTTGCAGCATTCCTCCATGTGGACTCATTTTATTTGGCACATCCACACACACAGCTGACCCAGACTGAAGTAGCTGGCATCCATAACCTTTGTCCATGCCTCACTTAAAGGCCTCTGGGAAACATTTTGAACTTTTCCTAGAAAGCTTTGAGCTTTCCCCATGATATAGTTCAAAAGTGACTTATTTTGTTATTTTTTAACGGTGTTGGCCAACATGTTGCTTGCAGAGTGGGTGAAAGAGAAATGGGCAGACCTTTGTGTGCATATTAAGAAGATTCAACTCAGTTGTATAGGCTGCAATATCACAAAAAGTGTATTATTTGCTCTCTACTCTTAGGTCAAAGTGAGTCTAAGTACTGATCTCCTATTTATCTTGGAAGCATTATTTTTTGGGCGTTTTGCCATTATCAGATGGTTAAAGAACAGCTAGAGACAGGAAGCATGAGGGGAGTTAGGGGTATGACGTGCATCAAAAGTCCGCCTGGAATTGAACTATGGATGCTAAGACCACATGGCGTGCATCCCAAACTCCAGACCTCCAGGACGCCCGGAAGCAGGATTAAAACTTTTTTTGTTCAGTACTTGTGTTTTATATGTTGTGCTAAGCTAACTCTAGGTCATATGTGTTCAGACAATGTATTGATGAAATGATTCTTCTTCCTGAGCTGACTCTAATGGTGTGTCCAGGCCGAACCAGGCATGTTTGAATATGATGGTATTAAAAATTGGATCAAAATCTAATGAATTGCTTTGTTCCCCTCAGCCTGTGAGTTTTGCTGTGCTGCTGCACAGATAAACATCTGTATTATGTTGTATTATCAGTAATCCTGTCGATTATTGTTGATTTATTTATTGGATCAATCTCCGTATAGAGACAGATACAGCCATACGTAACATGAGCACATAACATAGTTGGTTATTCATGACCTATTTCATAACAAACAAAGAGAATGGGGTGAAAAAATATTAAATTGTTGTTTCTGTGTTTTAGCGTTTCTCGTTGAATTCACCTTTCTGGAATTCTGTTTTAAAACGGTGAAGTCATTACCACATCTGGAAACATCCACTAATAGTTTCTCGCACCATCATTACACAACGAACAAAGTACTCCTTCACAACTTGAGCTCAGCACCTCGTTGCATTGTGAGGTTTTCAGTTCGACCATCTTTATGTCTCACGGTTATCAAGTGTCAAACAGCTGGATAGCCTGTCTGGGCATCTGCTCGCTTCCCAGCACTCGATGTCCATATCCAGTTTTGTTTACGTCAACTTTAGAAATCCTGTTCTCTCCGCACAAGCCAGCTCCTTGGCTCTGCTGGGGAGTCTAGTGGGTCTAATTATGTTTGTAGGCAGCTGCTCAAAACCAACAGCTCAATTTCACATATTAGAACACCCTTATCTGTGTTTTGACCTGTTATTGGGCAAATTATACCCTAGGGGACAGAAATAAGCTATGCAGTATTGGACGCTTTCTGCAGTGTTGATTTAAGATTGAGAATTTCAACAGATTGGGTTAGAAGGATCACAGAGACTCTCATAGCTCTACTGGTATTGACACTCCTTTCATGGTGATATCCAGAGGTGACAGGTGTTTCTATCTTAAAGTTGAACTGAAATAACATTTCATTTTAAAAACTGTGTGGCGCAGTTAACCAGCTGAAGGGTCAGTGCTGTTCTCTGTTGCTAGTCCTATTGCCATACAATGGGGTCCATTCAGACAGAATCCAGTGCTATGGTGAAAAGATGTGGCTGTGGCTTTGCGGGCCACCAAAAATCACAGTTGAGTCAGAACCAGCATTTGAAAAATGCAGCCCGACGTCATGCTATGGTCCCCCGATCAGATGCTCCGATCGGTCAGACCTCCACAGTCAGTCTGAAATGTGACGGAAACTGAGGCTATCAGGTGGATTCGTTGACTGAACTCTGATACTCTACCTGTGGTGTTCATTTTTATGTACCCAGCTTTTAAATCTGTGTCTGACTCACAATTTACGCTGCAAATAGTGACTCAAAGGAGTTTCTTTTGGTTTGTGTCCAATGATTTGAGGGCAAGAGCGAGCATCGATCAAGTGACATAGACAGTGAATGAGAGTGAGGGAGAGCTCGCGTCGGTAACGCTGGTTAATCAGCGAAATAAAAACGATAACATTCAGCAGATCACCTTCATCCCCACTGCCAACACAACCCTGTGGTAAATCGCCACAGCACCTGATCCTGTCTGGATCTACCCTTACTCTATCACGGGCAATAGACGGACTACTGAGATTACAGGACTTGCCACTGAAGTGAGTTTTGACAGTTTGATCATTTTGCTGTCACCAGTACTAGACCCATGAAAGACAGCAATCTAACGTTAGCTCGACACCCACCCACCCACTCTGTAGCACTGCTGTACAACCGCAAATAGACTGAGTGTTTCTGTAGCTCCAGCCGAGTGAAACATCTTCTCTCTAGTGGATCACGTCACTTTCAGGCGTCAGGTTATAGGCATAATAATAGATTTGAATCTGGACCCCAGGAAGAAACCTGTGAAGAATTCAGGGTCAGATTTTGTTACATCGTGTAAGATGCAATTCTCTAATCAACACTGGGTTTAATATGAATATGTGATTGTACTCTGAATAAGCTGTGATAATGGCATTGAAGCTAAAACTTGATCAGGGCATCCATATTCCTTAATCAGAAATGGATTAGATTTTTAATATTTGCAAAGATGCACCATCACGTTGACGCTGTTAGCTGTGGTTCTTGCCAGCAGCTGCCCCTCGTTCACTTCCCACCAGACGAGTCAGAGGAACTGACGCATCTGTGGCGGTGACTCACTGTTACACGCTCGTGCAGGTGTTGCATGTTGTGCCAGTTTATTCAATTGTTCTGCTGTTCGTTTTTTTGGGGGGGAACTGTCGTGTTCTGTCTGGCTTTTGGGAGAGGAAAAAAAAACTGTGAAATCCCAGCATCCTTATCTCAATGCTCTGGCCTCTCTCCTGCTTTCTCCTCTCGTATTCCAGACGGCCCCATGGCCTGTTAACTCTTTGATGACCTTTTGAGATTTCCGTACTGACTGCTCTTTTTCTCTCTTTGTCACACAGAAAAGAATCAGCCCTCAGAGTGGGACCTGGAGTGGAGAAGACCAATTGTGGCCTGAACAAAGACAGACAGAGAGAACTGTAAGTAAACACTGCAACCGTGTGAACTTCTCAGGGGTCAGGAAGTTTTTGTGTACTTAGTGCTGTGCTTATCGCATAGGTTTACACACAGGAATAGTAGGGATTTATGGTTGTTTTCAGTGGGTGAGAGCCCACATGTGGTTTTTGTAGATCATAAAGAAGCCGAATTGTTCTTCGGTATCTGAATCTGAAAAAAAGCTGGGATGGAAATATGCAGCAGATGACTGGAAATATCTCACACATCTCAACTGTTTTTTTAGACTCCTGGAATCAAATTTGTGTTTTGTGTCTCTCCATGTCTGTGGACGGCATTGTGTTCACAAGCTTTGTTTTCAGAAAATAAAACCTGGAAGACAAACGGTGAACAAAGGAAAACAAGGATATTACATTTCCATTGAAAAGGTGATGAAAAGTAGCCTGGCAAATGTCCAAGTAAGGTAGTCTATTTTTGCTACTGTGTAGACCGTTTAACACTGTCGCGGACGGTGATAAACATTATCAAGCAGCTCAAGTTCGAGTCGTTGAAGTCGGCGTTTGTTTGGTGTTGTCAGCAGCAGATGGGATGTAAGCTTGAACCCAGTTGTTTCCTAGCAACACATTTCCCATGTAGTAAATTCACTCACACTCCACCATCGTGTCTACTAACATGAAACGTTTTTAACCTCTAGGAAACACTGGACATACCAGATTTCAGAGTTACAAAGTGCTTTACAGAAAGGGATAAAAACAATAGCATGAACTCACAAAGGCTCTTGTACAGGCCTGTTTTTTTTTTGTGGTGATGACTTGTGTTTTTTGTCTCGGCTCTGACGAATTATAAGATGAGACATTTTATGTTTGTAAGTAATCCAAAAAACACCATCACATGCTGTTGTAGATTACTGGCAGTTTGTTTCAACTCTTACGTCATGGGACTCAGCAGATAGCATGCTTTAACTTTGGAGCCACTTACAGCACATTTTTATATAGTGGTACAGAAGAAACACTTAATGTAACTAAGGCTGCTTTGTCTTATTTTCATCATCTCGCAGGCTGCGTTCAGACAGAATCGGGTGCTGAGGTTTTTTTCCGTTCAGTTGAGTGGTTGTAGTGTGGGCAGTGACTTGTGGCGGTGAAGTTGAGCTGGATCCAATTCTTAGAAGAACACAGCCCAACATACGCTGTGGCTGCCAATCAGCCGCTCTGATCGGGCAAACCCCATGGACTAAACTCTGATACTCTACCTTTTGTGTTCTGGCCTTGTTTATTTCATGTTACCCAGCTTCTGAATCTGAGTCTGGCTTGCAATTTATGCTGCAAAATAACGACACGAAGAAGTTTGTTTTGGTTTGACAGAAAGAGAAAGCGAGAAAGCCATAGATGTGAATGAGAATGAGGAAGCGCAGCCGTCGAGAAAGCAATAGAAAGTTATTCCTTGATTGTTTCACAGTGGTTACGTTCAGCACAAATAGACAGACCCGCAGGGGTCCCCACATACCGCCGGGCAACCCAGCAGCAATTTGAGAAAAAAAATAAGCCGCAGGTTAACGGTACATTCACCATTAATCTAAAGGTTATTTTCTTGAATAGTCATACAGCCTACAGACGGTAAATAGTAGCAAAACCTGACACGCCCTCAGAGTGCATGGTGACGCCTTCAAATTGCTCATTTTGCCAAACACTCTAAAATCTAAAGACATTCAGTTTGCAGCGATATAAAACAGAAAAAAGCAAAGCAGTTAATTGATCATCCAGCTATTCGCAGATTAATTTCCTGCCATATGACAACATCATCAGCTGTGCACACATCATAAAACTTTGACATCTCAAACCCAGTGTTGTTATTCCTTGCCTAGTGTTCTTTTACTGTAACACCGTAATTTTACAACAGAAAGTGAAACCATCCTGCCACAAAAGCCTCAAATCTCCGACATGTTTCACATCAGAGTGCGTCATCTACATTGGCTCCCTTTTAGTGAGGATAGTGTAAGCTTATGTGTCATCTAATGGAGTGCGGAGGGGGAAAAAAAAGTGCCATAGAGATCAAGAAGGACAAGAAAATGATTGCGCCAGTGGATGTACGGAAGGCCCCACCCTGTGTTTCATTGTTAGTATCTCAGGCAGGATGCAGACCTTTCACACTTGCGCACGAGACACACTGGAAGTTGTTGGCGTTGTTATGAACAAACAGGAGGTGAATTCACTCAGAGGTATCCTATGTGTGTGTTGGTCCTTGTGTGGAAGTGTGTATGTGGAGGCAGGGAGCTGAAAACACTTCAAAATAAATAGCTGTGTTTGTACTGTTCGTCTACACATTGGAATAATTTAACATTTTGGAAACCTTGTATAATAAATTGACAAACTATATAATTATCAAATATCTTGACAAATATGTTTTTTAGGCACAGTAACCCACATTTTTATGAGGTCAGGTTGCACACATTCATTGTGTACCTAGAGGCTGATGTGTGCGTGTATGGTAGTCAACAATGACCGTGGAGCCAAGGGCGTACAGTTAATGTGTTTATAGTGTATTCAGTGCTCGCTGCTGTAAGGGGAATTCTTCCTTAAAGCCGTGAGTGAGGAGCAAGTCGTGAATTATTCATCCTAGGCACGCGCCGGTGAATTAAAGGTAAAGTGATAGCACATAGCAGAGCCTTGCTTGGCTCTCTGCTGCATTTTTAAAGTGTGGACAGGCACTCAAATGTCAAAATGTTAACATTGTCTTCCCCCTAAAACTGTTACCCTGGTCTCTGGGACCGGATAAAGGAAATTTGATATGGAGTTTGAATAATTCAGGATGATGGTCTGGGATTGAATTTGGATCCAAGTGCAACTTCCCCATTTGTATCCCAGTGCTATCTCCTCGTCCTCAAGACTTGAACGCTATGAATGATGAATTTGTCTGCCAGCTTGCAAACAAGAGGCGAATGGCAAATATTTCATATTTCATCTTGAAACCAAATGACTTGGATATTCAGTTTAGTCACTAAACCATGTCTGCTTCTTCCTGTTACATTTGCTGGAAGAGATTTTTAAGGAACAGAAGGAAAGTGATTTCCAGTGAAAAGGTGACTTACTCCAGAATCCCTGTAGGAAGAAGTGCACCGTTGTCACTCCCTGAAAAGGTCCTTTTTTTAAAAAAAAAATAAATTTGAATTTGAAACTGCTTCCTAAGCACACCGTTGAAAGGGACTGAGATTTAGCCATCCTCCGTGTCACCTCCTAATCAGTCCCACACCTCTTACCCACTCATTCTCTGTAAATAATTCAGAGCCGCTCCAAAGAAGGACACACACACAATTGATAATGGAGGATGGCTGGGGGCAGTAAAAATCGCTGCTGAAGCACTTCCAGCACCGATTGCAAGTCCAGAAATTTTAAACACCCTCGACCCTGATATCATTTGAAACATTTTGACTCAATGCATGTCTACAAGTCCAAATGAAAGACACACAGTTTGTAGCAGATTAAATCTAAAAATGAGGCGCCATGTGTGTCTTCTTTAAACAAATTGTCAAATTGTATACACTGAAGAAGAACAGTTATTACTAATGCGAGCCAAATGGACCAGGATTTCAAAATAAGGCATGACCTAAGACAGTAGGTCAGTAGTGACAGCGGTTAGACTGTGTGAATGTGGGTAACAAGTCATGTTTAATAGTGTAAACGTCTGAAAGACTTTCCACGGCGAATGTCTTTGTAACGATGACACAGAAGAAGAAGAGCAGAAGTTACATCAGCTTTAATTGTTTAGGGTTATTGTGCCGAGCTCCTTGTGTTTTTCCACCACTCTACTTTTAGGCAGCGCCGTGTCGTATTGTAGAACAGTAACAGGAAAAGATGGGTGTTTCGTTGATGTGAGCATCTGTGTCATCCTTTTCAGGGGTGTGGTTTTCACTTTCATGCTCCGGAGGTCCTGTTGAAAACAGGAAATATAACTTTGTCCCCTATGTCGTGGAGACAGGAAGTTGTGACTTGACTAGACCTCTTTTTGGCATTGGCTCGCTGCCCAAATATGAATTCTGGTGATGGCCAAATCTATCATTCTGTGTCATTTGGAGACGTTATATCATGTTTTTATTGCTATATATATATATAAAGGGTGATCGACGCAACCACATCAGAGCCCAGATTTATCCTGTGAGAGTCAACCTTAGGGTCGGTGCCAGTGAGTACATGAATAGTCTCAAGTAGTGAGAAATAATCCACATTCTGCCTTTTTTCAATGACTGTAACATCGCTGCTTGAGTTTTCAGCCTTTGCCCACTAGAGTGCAGCCTACTCAGAGGAAATACTCCATCTACAAGCTTAGACATATCTTTGTGATCAGAGGATTTTGGTCTTGAAATCAACCCTTAATCTCTCAAACAGAATGCGGATAAATTGCCTTTTTAATATGACGCGATTAAAACTTGAAGAGGAACCGTGAAGGATGCACACTTAATCAGTGTTTTTTCCCTTTTCAGTGCGTCAAAATTTAGGTGCTTCAACATAATTGAGGACATAATTTGCAAGCCCACTTAAATGCATCAAGCACTAATTGTTGTGAAGAGATTAATGGCACCCCTGTTAATTATCACATACCTTATTTGTCGCTTGATTAAGTCCAAATCTTATTACTCTTTTTAAAGTGTATTGCTCATCACTCTGTGATTTAAACACTAGATATCCGGTGAATAATTTCCACCGGTGAAGTTCTGATAACGTGAACAGTTGTTTTTGTTCCGGATGTTTATAGACTCTAAGCTTTATTCATTAGACATTGGTTACAACCGTCTACATTAAAGTTTAATTAGTGGCTTCATCAGTCTTCTCAGTGAATGCATGCCATAGATTTATTCTGCAGACAGCAGACGGCGCAGAATTAGCTTTATAGAATGAAGAGGATAATGACTAGACGTTGTTAATGCAAGGATATAAAGGCGGATATTAAATTTGTAGAAGAACAGAGAAGTGTTTGGTTTTTAAATAAGTACTTTATATTGACAGAAATGATATGATTTTGTGCCAAAAGGATCCATATAGCAAGGTATACAATTTCTAAACTGATAAGAGCACTCGTATGAGATCAGCACTCTGAATCTATCCGTATCAAGGACTTATGTGTCTAAGTTGGTAGCAGGAGAGAGAGAGAGAGAGAGAAAATGTATTTGGTGTGTCCCAATATAGTGTAGTATTTTGGGAATCAGCTCAGAAGTAATTTTTCATGGTTGAAAAGCCATCTAATGAAATGTTTTCGTTCAGTAATGAAGAATAATAGCAAGAGGCCTCACAAGAGAATAATTGAGGATAAAGTGCAAGAGTTTGAGCATTTGGAAAGAGAATTGTTGATAGATCCGAGGCAGTGCAACAGTATTGTTTTTATGTGAGCTACAAAAATGTCAGCGTGCTGAGAATGCTTATGTGCAAACAACATGCATGTTTGGATGATTTCATTTGATTTCCTGGTATAAAATGGTTACTTCTGGGAAATGCAAGGGAAAAAGTTGGGCTTAAGTTGATTCCAGTTCATCACTAGCTATCACAGAAAGTGGTATTTGAAAGCTGCTTTTTAGTGCATAAAAACCAAGAGCAGAAAATTGTTTATTAGAGGAGGATATTAAAAAAGTGTCAGGCTGCAGCAGTTGGCTTTGTCTTGCGTCTTTCTGTCTTTGCGGTCTGAACTTCTGATAGAAACTTAGTGATGTCAGGCCCGCTTAGCTGCACAGTAAACCATGTTAGCGGCTGCTCGGGGCTTCATATTCCTTCCTTTCCCCACTTTGTACTCGACTGGCCCTCTTTTCTATCAAATCTTTCTCCAGTCATAGACTGTGTGTAGTGTTAACATAGATGTCCGACACACCGAGCAGGCCTCCCGCCGCCCTGGGGCTGGAAAAAAATTGATCAGGGATGATTTTAAAAACTAAAATTTGGCACGGCTAAAACACACCCATACTCAAACTGTGATACTGTCATCACTCACAGTGAGGTACAGGCACAGCAAGAAGGTGAAGTGACACCCGAAAGCAGTGCATCTGTCACGTCTGTCAGGCAGTTACACTGCCGCCCTGAAGCGGTGGCAGGATTTTGTGCTTTCTGATGACACGGGCAAAACATACCGCGCAAGAGACGGGGTTAGTATTGTAGCATCAGCGTCAGACAGGTGGCCTACAGGTGTAATGATAATAAAAAAATCTTTCTGACATAACGTACAAGGAAGAAGACTGAAGGTTAGCGACAGAGGTTAGCCTTAAGCACTAAGGGATCAGCATGTGGTGCGATGATGCTTCATTTCAGTCGGAAGATGAGACAACAGTGATGCAGCAGTTTTTTGGGGCCGCGCTGTGATTGTTTGTAGTCGGTTGGGTACAGTCGCCATCTTCAACAGTCATGTCAGAACTTATATAACACAGCCTTTAATTTTCAAAAGTGAGATTTTAGTGTTTTTATTTGATTTGTTAAAGCGGTAATGGCATTAAATCGACGCTGCATATTGCACTTCCTGTGAACTTACAAGCCACTTCTGTCTAATGGTTGAATCTTTCCCATGAGCGCAAGAATAACAGACATAATTATAGATCAGAGTATTGATCGGTGAAGCTTTTGTTCAGTTAACATAGCGCTCATGGACACACACATGCAGAATGTAAAGTTTACATAGCACAGTTATTTGTCCTTTATAAAGAAACGACTAACGGTGAAATTCATGCCGTGCTACGTGCCCGTCTAGCTGACCCGCCGGGGTTTGATGCTCCCTCTAGCCGACCCATGTAAGCCTTGTGTCGTTATGTCTTCCTCTGAAACCCTATGCTATGGTGCAGTGAGTCTCTGCTTTATGGATCAATACTGAAGCAGTGAGCTGACACAGTGAAAAGCAATATTCATAAATAATGAATAGGGCACCCTTTCACCCTGTCCTGTCTTTCAGTCCTGGCCAAGAAAAGAACAAAACTGTTATTTTTGCTTATGGAGCATTATGATTTAAGAGAACACGTTTTCTCACCGCTGCGAACACTCTGTGAAAGCAGAGCTTTTTTTTTTCCTATGCGACCCTTTGTCCTTGTTTCCGTTTGACAGCGTTACAAGTCTCTGTATAGATTGTTTCTGATGATTGTAGATAAAGGTCTCTGTGTTTGCTGTGTTCCATTTCTCTCCCGATGTGCTGTTTGTTCCAGGTAGACGGCAACCTGGTGTTTTAGGAAATCTCTCTCGCAATGAATCATTGTGGGTTGTCACCTTTTTGGTAGTGCTTCTATCAACAGTACAAAGGCGTGCCAGTGAGTGAGCACGGAGAACAGCTTAAAGTGCTTCATTATTACCCTTTCCACCACCTTTTATGTTGAGGGAGCAGTTGGCAGTTGGTCACAGCTGCACACCAAAGCATGATGCACTTCACCCAAATAAAAGGACGGAGCAAAAACAGCAATATCCAACTGAAGAGAGACTAATGGCGGCTGATTGCAGAGTGGATCTTTTTGTGTCATTTAACCCAGCCGTTATGTCGAATACCGAACAGGGCGGACAGGCCAGGTGTAGAGATACTGTTGTACACACTTTAATTGACCTCTTTAAAGGTACATTCAAACATGAAGCCAAAGACAACGCTGGTGGAAAGTGACAAATCACTGGATTTGGGTCATTGAATGGGTTGTTAGCTAATTACAGCGAATATTTTTACAGTTAGATCATTGATTGGCTGTTTGGGGCAAATAAACTCACTACAGAAACATGCAAATGTCAGAAAGTGGATAAATGTGTTCATATCATATCATAATTTCCCAAAACAAAGGGTCAAACCTTCAGATAGTTTGTGTTGTCTGTTTATTATCATATAAGCCCGAGGATTCACAGAACTGAGGCACAATCTACGCTCCTAAGCATTGTACTCCTCCTCGTAGTCGTATCTGAGTCAACTCTTAATACAAAGACACGAGACACTGTTTCACACATCTCGAGGATCACTATCTGGAGATATATTATCTCATCGTCCATCGTGAATAAACATCCATAATTTGATTAGAAATACAAAAAAGGAACCTTTCTTTATTCTAAAAAAAGTTCCAAAATCACATTCATCACGTTTTTAAATCATCTCAGTATCAAAGCAATCCAGTGACAGTTATCTGTACGTCCATAAGCACACTGCAAACTGTAACTAATTCAGCACTTTTAATGGGGTCAGTTTGCTAAAATGCAAGCGAATATAGGAGCAGTGTTGGCTCACACTTTGAAAACGGCTGATATAACACAAAGAGAAGCATCTCATCTTCACAGAGAAGCCAGGACCATTAAATTATCTGTGTTTTGTTTTACTGGTAAAACAAAAAAGCTGCTAAATGACTCCCCAGTTAATACACTGAACTAATTGTTTCAGCTTTAAATCACAATATTTAAAAAAAAAAAAGAGTTTTAAGAAATCAAAGTACATACAGGATCAGCACTGGAAGTTTGAATATAATACAGATATTTCTGTAAAAAGTCCTTCTTGTTGCCACGTGCATGAAACAGTGTCTCGTTGCTTCATGTTAGTATTTTGCAGCATCTGCAGAGCATTTACCATTTTTCATCATCTTGGTGCTGATAGCAGACAATGATTTTGATTCATTTAACTTTGGTGTGTGCTATTAATAGCAATCTGCTACCGTTCCTTTAACAAAGGGCCCATTCTCGTTCTTTCTTTCTTTTTTTTTTTTTTGTCAGCCTCGCCGTTATTACTGCCCCTCCCACTCACTGTCTCTCCCTCCTAAGGCCTCGCCGCTTCATCAGCTCTGATAACTATTAGCTCCTGCGCTGAATAATGTTGTCCCTGCGCGTCACTAAGCTCATTAGGTCAAACGTCTGTGATTTAGGTGAGCAGCGAACACGAAGTCTCGCCGAAGGTGGGACAGATGTTGACACGCAGGGGAGAGAAAACGATGCACTTTTTATTGCAGATGTCTGAACTCGTGCCAATCACAGACATGCAGGCGGTATATATGCAGGCTCTATAAAAGCTTAATACTATTAAATTACTGTAATAGAATTTAATAACTGCAGATAAGATAAGTTTTTATTTCCTACTTGCCTTATTTAGTTTTTCTCGATCACTTACAGGAAGATGTCTTTTATTTCCCCGAGCGTTACACCAGTCGTCAGCGGCATCTTGACCGCAGTGACAGATTATTACCATAATAATCCTGTCTGCTCGGTTATTGTCTCCTAAATGCTTACCCTGGACCCCTCCCCCCACTGCATCTAGACTGTATCCTGCTTATCAGTCCTTCTGGTGCATTCAGAGTGGCTTAGATTTCTTCTTATATTCTATCCACTGCTTCCTCAATTAATGGAACAACTAGGAGCTCCAGTGTCATATGAAGGAAGCACTTTTATCGGCAAGTTGGAGGAGCTGAGTCTGAGTGGTTTACCGCTGCTGCTGGTGGTGGGGGGGGGTGGAGGGGGGTGTAACAGTGGTGGCAGCAGCGTTGACGGGGGGATAGCATCCTCACTGCACAGCAGCCGAAGGCAGTGGAGGGAGTGGAAAGAGACGAATGGAAATTGTGAGAGACAGAAGGGAGTAGTGGCAGGCGTTGCATCCTTTTTTTTCTTCTGTTTTTTTTTTTTTTTTACTTGCAATATCAGAAGGTGTTTTTGTGGACGGGAGTGAATTTTTCAAACAGGGGGAGCTACAGCAGGAGGCGTGTGCTGTTCAGAAACAGAAGTACAGCACAGGGAGTGGAGTAAGTGGGAGGCAATCACGAGCGAAATGGACCGGCAAACTGTACTTTCCAACTCAAGTGCCCTCACTGTGGATTAAGGTGAACGTCGGCACCTGTGTTATGTTGACAGTAGATAAAGCCAATCTGATCTCAGTGACGGAGTACCTGTGGATCAGCACCATGTGGAATACATTACAGAAAAGGCATCAGCTGTGAGGTAAACTCAGGGAATTCAGCAAAGGACCAGGAAGTGGCTGCAGCCAAGCAGCTTGTCTCTCTTGTCTCTCTTTTTTTGCCCCCCTCTTTTTTACACGTCTTCTAACCCCAGAACAGTCGGGCTACTAATGAGCAAGTCGATGTGTGGCTGTGGCTGCAGCATTATCTCCTCTCTAATGAAGAGACTGGGCCGCACAGCTTGCTGCTCAGATCTCTTCTCCAGCCATACTTCAGAACAGCTGCACCGACTGGCCACAGGCTGCCCACCTCAACCAAAGGTAACAATGCGTCAGCGCCCACTATCTCAGACACGTCCGTGTCCACACGCCTGACCGATCCAGCCAGCTGTATGCCTTTTTCTGGCTTATCACCCGTGTGCAATGCAGGAAACATATGGGGCCTGACAGCATATTGCAGAAAGCACTGTGTGTGAAGTACAGTGTCCTTGTTTATCGGCTTTGCTTGTCTGATGTCTCAGGTATAAGAGCTGCGCTGCCAGGCAGAGCAGCGCAGTAATTGATTCTTTAATGGAACCAGGTGATTTAATGGCTGTCTCGCTGCCTTGACAACAGTGGACTTGCTTTCAGCTCGCAGAGTCATTTAAATGGATGCCTTCAGACTGCCTGTGGTTTACAGTGATTGCTGCCCCTCATCAGTTGGAGAAAAAGCTTTCCCTAATGGAACAAATAAAAGCCAAACAAGATTGTGTGTGCGTCTGAGTGCTTGTGTGCACGTGCCTCTGTGTATGTGTGTGTGTGAATGGGAGAGACATTGCTCTAAAACAGGCTTCTGTCTCATGGCTGTAGCTTCTAGGGTTTCCTCCGTTTCATTGTTTGTGATGCACATGACTGTCTTAATAGTTGGCCGGCGGTGACTGGGATTTTAAGACCCTTCCCGAGTCCTCCTGGCGGTGGGCCGTTCTCACAGTCTAGCAGACTGATTCTGTTAGTTTCTAAGAAGATTTTATGCTCTCATGAGCGATGATAGAAAACCACAACGGAAAATGTTGTGGTATTATTGAGCTGTTGCATGGCAACAATTCAAAATGAAAAATAGATAATGAGTGACAGTTTGGAGGAGGCGGCGGCGTAAAGCTTATAGACAAAACCTTAATGTCACTTTTATGATGAACAGAATTCATGTTTTTTTCTTGAAAGCACAGAATAAAGCACTTAACAGTGAAATGAGTGTGGAAAATGTTGTCAAGCAGCTCAGGGTTTGAGGTTTCGCTTTCTTCCTCTGAGACATCACAGGGCACCAGCTCTAAATAGAGCCATCGATTGATCGCTTCTGCGTTGAACTGGAGACACAAAGGTTTCAAACGCGGTGTATTTATAGGATTTCTAGACTTTGTAGGGATCCTGGAAAATGCTTCCTGATATTCGATTTCCGGGCTCAAAGAATTCATAATGCAAAAGTCAGAATTTTTAGTAACTCTTCTGCACATTTTGCCACGCGCTGTAGGTTTTCAGGAGGCAGGTATGAGATAGCAATATCTATCTGACAGCTGTAAAACACTAATATGAAACCACTATACATCCCCTGCCCAATCCATATCTGTTACTGTGTGCTCTGTGCCATGGCCAATATTTTCTTCATTCTCTCCTGCTGTTCTATTAAGGTCACATTGGTGTGATTTATCGCTGCCTTTTGGGGGTTTTCAGCTCGGTCCTCTAATTTTCTTTCCTTATTCTTAACAGGGTTTATGTGCTAGCCGTATTCAGTAGCCTTGAAATGATTGAGTTTCTTTTAAGTCAGATTTCCTCCTTTTCAAAGCTGGAAATCATTATCACACTTGAGTCTACCCCCCGGATCTCAGTTTTTACAAACCATCGTTAAACAGACCCCCTTATAAGCACTTTGATCCCAACGTGGATAATTTGAAATATTATTTTATAGATAACTCTGTTTTTAAGTTTTTTTCAAGCATCTGTCAGTAGAAACGGCATGATTACTTTGGCCAAAATCTTCACAGCCCATTAAACCATCCTTTAATGATACATAATCCTTTGCTGGAAATGGCTGTGCTGACAGATGTTGTATATATGTCTTTTATTTCTGTTGCTTGCACCACTTTCAAACTTTTGACCAACTTTAATGGAAGAAAAACTTTTGTCTCATTTCTCTTTGCCTGAAAACATTGCTTTCTCAGTCAACATAAATAAAATGGGTATTTACTGGCAACCAGTTTAATTTGGCGAAATTGGATAACTATTGGGACATTTCTGCCATTGCACAGCTATAAAGGCTGTCTAACAGCATAAATTAGCACTCGTCCTCTGTAGTCTGCCCAGTGCTGGGTGTTTTAGGGTGGATGCATTGAGGATGAGGTTCATGTCTCTCCCCTTTGGACTTCAGACCTTTAAAGAAGCAGCTATTTAGACTTGACTTGTTCACTTTTGTTTTAATTTATTTCTATTTCGTGATGTCTAAGTCTTTTGTCAGTTGCCTTAATTCTTTTGCGAAGCACCTTGTGACATTTTGCTCTTTAAAAGGGGCCTTACAGATAAAGTTGCATACCCGAAAGTATCAAAAATCTCATTCAGTCAAACAACGAGAATTCCTTAAATTTGTGTCAAGACTTGTGACCAAGACACTTCGTGCTTAGGAAGGGATTTCGGTTGAAAATAACTGCAAATATAATATATCTGGTATCTGGTGCATTGGGTTGCAGTTGGACAGCAAATAGATCAGGCTTTGTGACTGATACTGAGCAGTTAAAATGCCTTTACCAACCTGATATTGCATATTGGCTTGAAACGCCCCTAGAAATACTCTTGGAAAAATGCACAGCTAATATCAAATGGCTTACTTCTGGCCCGAAACATCGCAGCCCTGAACAGATCGTATCTCAGACTGCCTTTGGATTTAATTTAAATCAGCAGCGAGCGAGCGAGCGAGTGAGCGAGCGCTGTAGCCGTTTCAACAAAGAACATTAAACTGTTGTAATGCATCTCATAAACGAGGTTTTACTGACTTGTGGTTCTGATTTTGTTAGTTTGGACATCAAATGCTTCTCTGTTTCTGTCCATAGAAAGTCAACGCTGCCGGCCACCCATCAGCATGTAGAGAACTCTGTCTGAATCGACCCAAGTGAAGCACACTCTTTACTGAAGTGCCCCATGTTGAGTCTCGGCACGAGGCTAAAGTAATGTCTGTTTGTGCCACAGCTGTGGCTTTATCTGTGAAGTGCCAACTTGGCACCACCCGCTGAAGAAATCCCAGCCCCTACCCGTCCGCTGCTACACCGGGGACTTGCTTAGATGTATGTTGCGCTGCCAGACTGCTGGGCACACATTATCAAGGCTGGTCTAGATACATCTTATTATTCTAAGAAAATGGAAAATCTTTTGACCACTAAGCATTTATGATAACATGCTTAAGGGCACAATCAAAGAGATTCTGGTTAACTTGGCATGCCACTAGGTATTTTAAAGCTCAGGCCAGCAGGATAAGCTTCCAGTTATTTCTCTTGCATTAAAACTTTGAAAGAAGAAGTGAAACTTTTATGTTTATATTGGCACATTTATAAACAATTACGACGTTCATGTTAAGCTATCTGACAAATGTAACTCCAGCATTCACTGACTTTGAGTTCACTTCATTTTAGCTGCTAAATGCTTCATTACGGACATCTAGTTTGTGGCCTGGAAAACCAAAACAGTGCGCCAAAAGATGCTAAAACGCTTCATAGAGCTGAGGGGAACTGCAGACTGATAAATCTTTATGTGTTCAGCACTAAGAGTGACCACTTTCACATTACCCAAAGCTGTTTAAATAATCGTTAATTTAAGCAATACGATTTCATTTAAGCAATAAGAGAATCTCCATTCACTGCTACATAACGACCTCAAGTGTGATATTGCTTTTATACAACAGCTCTACAAGTGTCATTTAGAGTTGCTTGACAGTCGCTTTGGTGGGAATACCAACTGTCTTCTTCTCTCTTGACATTTCGATAAAATGTTGAATATTGTCTGAAGGTTGGCGCACTCTCTTCAGCACCAAACAGGAAGCAGGTAAACACATACAGTTTATCTTTATGGATCGTATTGATGCCGAATTGACAAGAAGACTGTCGATATATGGCGTCCTTTATCTTGTGGTTCTTTAGTCGTCTAGAGTTGCGTGTTTTTATGGACACGCAGGGAATTATTAAAATGTCATATTGGGGAGTTCTGTGTCATGTTTTCCCAGGATGGCACAGGGAGCTTTATTTTAATTCAAACTGCTCATATGTTTATTTTTTTTTAGCATTTTATCAACACTTACTATCAGCTGATTTTATTCAGTTTCTAGCATCAGTAAATTGTTGCCCCTTGTTTGTGATTTTAAACTACTTGTAGAAATATTTTCATCTCTGTGGTGACAAGTTTGTTACAATCTGAGATGGATAAAGAACATAATTGTAACATTAATGTAACGCTCATTTGAAACCTGTGAAGCGGAGTGATACATGCAGTTAGAAGTCCCAGTGACTCATGGAACGACTCTTGTCCAATCAGATAATTTGGTCGGGGCTAACTGTTGTATAATAAATTGTAACAATGTGAAAAGAATTGATCAGAGCAGCTTTAAATATTGTCCGTTTTGACATGTCATCTTACCGGCAACCGAGCTAACATAAAAGACAAAAATGAAAAGATGTGCCTTTGACTCTAAACCAAGCAGACGTCCACGTGATCATAATCCATAACTTGTGAAAAGATCCAATTTTTCTGTGTTTGCGCTCAGAGGCTCTCTGTCTCCTGGGCAGCTGTGTCACCTGTTTGTTTCAGGAGAGACAAATTCACACCTGCCCTCTGCAGCTTCCTAAAGCTATTTTTGTCCACCTAATACCTCTTGCAGGACCGAGAATAGAGACTGATGAATGAAACTTGTGTATGCAATACTAAATGTGCCGGGTCTTTGTTCACTACAAGCGTTAGCTGCCTCGGAGCACTTCAACCACGTGAAAAGCTTCAGGAGAAGAACCGTCTCGAGTCAAGAAACTATCCGATTTGAAAGATAAATGACAGCAGCATCTTTGGGGAAAAAAACCTTTAAAGTGGTTCAGCTGTTGCATACAAGAACACGACAGCTCTTAACAAAAAAATGTAACCAAAAACTCAGTCAAATGTGTCCCGTTTCGTCAGCAACACGTTTTTATTGTGCGTCAATCTCTCTCATCCTGTTTGCACCGCTCCCGATTGTCTGAACAACAATAACAACAAACAATTTTCATGCTGCGTTTAAGGAAACTAATTATGGAACCTCGGGTCGTTCCGGTAAAAGGCAGGGACAACTTTGGCTATTCATAGCCTTCCTCTTCTGAGCTCACAGCAGTGAACTAGCGGTCCCGAGGGGGCCTGTGCAATCTGAGATAGGTCTAATGCTTCCCACCACCGCACCGGGACCATACAGCAAAGACAGGGAGAAGCCTTACAAAGGGACCAGTGACTTTTCCTTCAAGGTCAAAGCAATTGGTTTTCACCGAGGCAGATAAAGCATGCGAGCCTCCCAAAAATATTCTCTCATCTCGTATGCACTGCGTTGGGGGAGATTTGGAAGCGCAGCCTGTGTTGCTGATCCTTAATTTGTCACAGTTAAGATTAGCTTGAGACCTCATGCGGGCATTTAAAAGGCCCATTGGCACCTTTTAAAGCCACATTAGCTAAGATTATGTTAAATTCGACAGACAAAAATAAACCTCTTCCGTTAAATGCGTTTGTGTGTGCGAGACCAGAAGCGAACCAGTGACCTCATGTGACAGATGGTGAACAAATGGAACAAGAAACCAAGAGAATAAAATGACTGAACTGAAGGAATTGTTTACTGATTAATGATTAGACCAAAATTATGCCAAATGTCGCTCTGTGTTGTTCACATCTGTTTGGAAGAGCCCTTTTATATATTTTGTGGACTACTATGATGAATTGATGTAACAGCATGACCATTAAATGGTTAAGTGACGGGGGGGAAAGTGTTTGTTCAGCTACAGTGATGCTCTCTAATGCACAGTACACGATATACATTTTATGACGATGCAGATTTCATTGCTACAGCTGCTACTGCTACTGTAAAAACAGTTGGTTTCCTTGCACAAAGAAGCTCCACTCCAGCACTCACTAATCGGATGATCAGTGGTTCGTGCCCTGGCTCCTCTACTCGGCACGTCGAAGTGTCCTTGAGCAAGATGCTGAACCTCAAATTGCTCCCAGAGGCTGTGCCATCGGCGCGTGAATGTGTAAGAATGGTTAGCTCCCAAAAAACTGACGAGCAGTTGCGTGCACACCATCAGTGTGTGAATGGGTGAATGAGCTATACTTTCGCATCAGCAGAATAAAGTAATAACGTGTCATCGATTTCCCTTTGAGTGCTTTAAGTCTTGAATACATACATATGTTTGCAGTAGAGGTCGTTTCCTTGCTGCGATGGTGCACCGCTGTTAAATGAATACAGAGGAATCATTGATGATTCCTCCAAAAGTCAAAAAACACTTACAGCTGCTTGTGAATGCTTGGCACTCGCATTCAAAGACGGCCCCTGTGGAAAAATAAAAACACGACTTGCAAATCTAATACATTCCCTAAAAACGTGTGCAGTTGTAGTACTAGTACTGCTTGTTCCACTTTTTTGGACCGTCCCTGAACTGAAATTGCCAGTAGTTTCTCTGAAAGAAATGTTTTTTTTTTGTTGTTGTTTGTGAGACGCAAGATTCAGCAGAGTGTGTGTCAACGGAGCGAGCAAACGTTTTACAATTCACCTCCTCTAACAGACAGACTGTGATCGGACCTTAGACTCAACAATTTAATCAATCCACTGTCATGTGGGTTTGTTAGTGTTTTAAATCCAGATGGATTGGGAGTGACAATCGCAACTCAGATTGTTTGGTAGCCTTTCCAGATGTCTGAAAGAATTAAGTCAGTTATATTTATTTTGCTCTACATATCACAAATTTGCCTCAGAGGGCTTTGCAATCTGTATAACGTACGACACCCTCTTTCGATTCCTAATACAGATAAGGAAAACTCCATTTGATGTTTTTCAGGCTAGCCATGGTCTTGTAGAGACATTTACACGGGAGAGCTATCCAGAATCGTATATACAACTGCAGATTCAAGAGTCTGCTAAGAGCTTCTTAGTATTTTGACTTTATAAATAACTTTACAAGCAGACTTTACAAAACTTACAAACTTTACAAAAGTCTGCACACGCCTGAAGAAAACTTTGCTGCCTGAGCACTCACAGTGAAGAGGTGTGCAGGAGCCTCATGTGACCCCCACAACACCCCGAGTGAGTTTAGGAATTTGATGTCTGGTTAGAAAAAGCGGAGTCGTCGCAGTGATTGTAACCGTTGGGTCAAATCTGCTCGACGAGCGCGGCCGGTCACTCTTTGTCAACATCCCTCTGAGCCGTTTAACTACGCAGCGATTTCGTTGGAGCGCCGTGTGTGCAGTTGGAAGGACATATGGACCCGGAGAAACTAAGCTCATGAAAGTGGATGCTTTGATGGTGACAGATCAGCACTGTCTCTCGAGTCCTCGTCTGCCTCGCTGCATCTGTGACAGCACAGGGGAGAAGCTGCCTCATTGTAGATAAAGTTTCGGTGCCTCTCCTTCAGTTCTACTTACAGTTTGAGACTTCTCAGAAGCAAGATGTGACTTTGTGTTTATTCAGTAGGTTTGCCATCATAAACTGGTGAATGCATAGCAGCAGCTAAACAGCAGATTTAGGGGATGCACACCATCTTTCCTTTTTCCGAAGCCTGTACGCAAGACTTAAGGACAATCGCTGGAGTATCGTCTGGTACATTTAAGCCATCTTTTTGCTTTTGTATTTGACAGATTGGACTTTGTTTATTGGCTTTGTTGGAAGCTGGAACAGTAGTAGCTCTCAAGGCCTTTTCTGCCCATCCAGTTCTGTGTGATGTGAAGCCAAACACAATCACTCCCACCTTCTTTCCTTGTCTGCTGCTGAGCAGCAATAATGTGGCTCCAAGAGCAAATGTTTAATTATTTTCATTTAGACGCAAAAATAGAATAGGAACACAGACATTCACACTTTCTTTTGGAGGAAATCGTAATGAGCATGTGTTTGTGTGCATGGAATAATATCCAATAAAAGTCTTTTCTTTCTCTTTAGCAGAAACACAAGCTGAGAAGAAAACAATCAACATATGCTGATCATCTGTCTTTTGTTCTTCTTTTTTTTTTTTCCCCGCCTGTGTGTTTCTATGCAGAATGCCAAGCCCTTCTCCTCCTCAGACAGCCTAGCGAAGGTCCAGGAGGTAGCAAGCTGGCTTTTGGAAATGAACCAGGATCTGCTGTCGGGGGGCAGCAGCAGCAGGCGGAGTCGAGGGCCGGCGGGTCCGGCAGTGCGAGGTAACGCCTCCTCCACGGCCCGGGCACCTCAGCAGGCAGCAGAGGAGGGTGATGAGGATGAGCACATCAACCGGGTAGTAGAGGAGGAAGAGCAGCTGCAGCAAAGGGTAAGGCCAGCTGACAGTCAACAAATGATGTGGTAATCACATGGAGGGATATGAAGCGTTAAACCTATTGGGATAAATTGGATTCGTGAGTTATAAGATGGGGTGTGAAAGTGTATAAATCAAATCAAGTAACTGTGGAAACTTGCACTGTGGTAACCGAGGAGTAACTTTTATGCAAGTGTGCCGTGCAACAGATTGGATTTTTCATCAGACCTTTTCTCTGAGGCATTGTTTTTCTTTGTGTGAATCTTCACAGCCTGAGGCGTCGCAGGTTGATGGAGAGAGAGAACCACCATGGGCGCCAAGTGAGTCGGGAGCCAGCAATGGCCCTCGGGGAGATGAGGAGGGGGAGGAGGACGAGGAGGGCCCTCCGAACGAAGTGAACGGAGGAGAGAAAGGAGCTCGATGGATGTGGGGGGCCGAGCAGAGGCGGCTACGGGGCCAGCCGCTGGGCGAGGAAGACGAGGAGGAGGAGGAAGAGGAGGAGAACAACAACAGCAGCAGTCAGCAAGAGGAGGAGGAGGCGGAGGAGAGGACAGAGGGAGGGGAGGAGCAGGGAAGGGAGGAAGAGGAGAGGGAAGAAGGCGAGGAGGAAGAGGAGGAGGATGAGGACGAGGAGGAGATGGACCAAGACAGCGATGACTTTGAACATTCGGAGAGTGGGAGGGAGGAGGAAGAGGAGGAGGAAGGAGAAGGGGAGGAAGGGCTGCGGTCTCCCTCTCTCAGGAACAATGTGTCTGTCCCCAATAACAACCTGGACTCCGGTTGTACACACCAAAGCTCTTCCAACAAGAAGGTAAGCACAGCTGTTGTTTGTTGGACACTCTGTAAACGGTTCAGTGAAGCCTCCAGAGATGACAGGGACACAGTTTCCCTGAAGATATTTGATGCACCCCCACTGTATTTGAGCCAAGGCAGACACCTCAGATTGATATCTGTGTCTTAGGAAAATAAAGCATCAACCAATTTATTAGTAATATGTAATTTTAGTGAGCTGACCCTTTTAGGATACGTCTTCAGCAGGCATAACACATTTCAGAAGTTTCTCACAGGCAGTGTTTGGTCATCATCAGTGTGTAGTGCTCTGTTATATTTAAAACAACAGCTCCCTCTTTTGGCTTAAATGTATTACTGCACAGTGCAGTCACGCAGCGCTCTATGACGAAGATAAACCTACATTAGATATTTGCAAAAGCTCAAACAGACCAATGATGAATTAAGGGTAAAAAAAAAACTGTACAAAGCAGTACAGAGCAGAGATGACAGCTGTGACTGGCGAGTAAACACAGGCCTGGACTGAGGATTGAGCGTTTACCACTGTGAAAAGAGTAAAAGGTGTATAGTTTCCCTCTCAGCCTACCCAGTCATGATTTATTTATTCACATTCCCACTTTGTCCCGTCTCGTCTTGAACCTTTTACCGTCTCTCCTAATCTTGCATCGCTCCTAAGTGAATGTTGTCGATTGCACAACTTTGAAATCCTTGGTGAGTCAAAGTGCAGGTGCAGGCAAGTGATGCTTTACTCTCAAGAGTCTCTGATTGCAGCCTCTTTCACAACTCTTTTTTTGTATCAAGTACCTTTCTTTAATACTAGTATCATATTGAAGTTACAGCAGGTTGAATATTTGTTCATCCAAATGGTTTGAAGAGTCTTTTAGCATTCTGAAAATACATTCGGATCAATGGCAAGTGTCAAATGACCTCCTGGGTTTTTTTAAAACATCACTGAGTATTTATCTCTCAAGGAGACTGCTGCTTTCCACTGTGACTCGTATAGATATATGCTAATGATAATCCATGAAAGACACAAACTGGGGTATTTATTTATACGTTGAGCTTTGCTCTCTTTGTCTTTAGCCGTCTACTCCTGTGTAAGTACATTGAGAGCAATGATAGAGTCAAATTCCTTGTATATACTTGGCCAATAAAGATCTCTCTGAAAAATCGGTGCAAACAAACAGGAGATAAATGGACAAATGCTTAATCGCAACATTTATCACCAGTGTCAATGAAAGTGTAGTCACGACTGCAGAATTGTTGGAAAAAGTGAGCAGCCTTTCTTTGCATCGTCAACATTCAGTTCTGCAGTTTGTGATCGAGGAGCGAGGGATGACCGCACACTATGATGTAATTATAACTTCACAGCCTCCTCGTAAATGCTTCAGTCATGTGGAGAGCGCACAGAAGCCTGTTTTAGGAAATGTTAACATTTCAAACACGTCCATGCCTCGCTGATTGATCGCTCGCTGACACGATGAGCGACGATTGTGGTTGTAGACGGAAGAGCGCTTGATGTTCAAGAGACACGTGTGACAGATTGTCAGATCTTTCCTCAGCAGCAGAATTAATGTGCCCGGTTCAGAAGGCTTTGATGTAGCACAGCACCAGCGTTTGGATGCTGATGCCAGTGTCTCGTTCCACTGATGACGGATGGCACGACTGTTTGTTGTTTTGTGTTTCAGCAGGCCTGTGTTTGGAGGAAATGGACATGGCCAAGATTCTTTCTAGAAGCTGTGTTTGCAATCCATTAGCGTGGACATTGACAAGAGAAAAGCCAATCGATCAATGAGCCAGCATCTCTGAATATTGGCTTATCATGGATATGTCATATCTTTATATATTTAGGCCATAAGATTGTTCATAGAAGCCTGTTTTAGCACAGTTGGAGCTGTTGGAGTATCAGGATCACTTCAGCAGATGGTAGTGTGAGTCTAATAAGAGTAAACAGCAACTCCTAATAAACTATGTTTATGTTGAATATTTGTGCATCTGTTATGTGTATAAGTCAGCATCATCCCTCCTGATCCAGCATTTGGTCGGTTTTAATTTGTGTGTTGTGTTAACAGCACTTACCTGAACAATGTTTTATCCTCTATCACGCATTCTCCTTAATGTTAACGTAGAGGACAGCAGGGATGATGACGCTCATCTCAACAGGCAGCAGTGACTAAAGCTGTATCAGATTTGTCATCAGCAGCGTAGTCAAATAACCAGTATGCTGTCCTTTCCACACCCGTCTGACAATAGGAAGCTGCACAGCAATTGAGTTTAATTATTACTGTTGAAAATCGTTTGTCTCTTCGCTGTCACAGTTGTCTCCTATATTTTGTCATACCTATGGTCTCAATATAGAGCGGCGTTATGTGCCTCTGAGCCTTTGATGGAGCTATTGCCCTCGCTTATATCGGCCTAAATATAGCAGTTAGTCTGAATTTGCTCCTGTGTGCCTCTCACCATCTGACACAGCTGTCAGATAGGTTTGTCAGGGTCTTAAGTCGCTTTAGTGTGCCAGCTGGCTTTGATGTTGAATGTACACGTTTTGTTCAGCTGGGAGTGTTTCACGCCGGTAGAAAGAACAGATCAACATTTATTACTAATGAAATTCTGTAAATAATTGATCAGAATTAACATTTCATTGACGCAAAAGTCAGATTCATCTGACGTATTTTCACTCCCTGTGTTGTTGGTGTAATATGATGCCTTTAAGTGAACTATGAGGGAAAATTGACTTTATTAGGCAAAACCAAATAATAATGTTTCAGGCTGCAACTAACAATTATTTTCATTTTCTATTATCCAGTTGCTCATTTCGCTTAATGGATGAGTTGTTTGGTCCATCGCTCTTTCAAAAAGCAATGTCCTCAGATGGTTTGTTCTGTCTACAAATCAAAGATATTCAGTTAACGTGATTGATTTGATTTGACATTGGCCTGATTAAAGAACACAGAAAATAATCACATTGAAGAAGATGAACTTTTTTTCTTCACAGAAATACCTCAAAATGATCAATCCATTATCAAAAAAGTTGGCGTTTCATTTAATGGTTAACAATGTACTATCAACCAACTGTTGCAGCTCTAACAGATTTAAGTTCATAATGATCAAAAAAGTTGACGCTGAACGTAGATAGTTGAGAAAACTAGAGAGAATGAGTTGAACAACAGTTATTAGATCTCGAGCTACAAATTTGCGGTTTCCTCTAGCGTTGGAGTGCTGCTTCTTTTCATTATCGATTATTTTCACATAAATATTTGACATCTTCAAATGTTTTGCTTTGTGCGACTGTGAATCCAAGAGTGCTTGAATGCTTGAAAAGCTCTAAAGACAGCTGAATGGCACCTGCAAGAAAAGCAGTATCGTTTTTTTAAGAAGTCTACAATGATGTATAGCGAGTTTAAAGGCTGTAGCTTCCATGGTGACTAACCTCTAGAAAAAGTAATTATGTATTTTGCTTTTTGCTAAGATTTGTTACTAAGGGTTACCAGTGCCCACAGGTCTTGCGTCCTTGTTCATTCAACGAGCTGCTCCTGCAGATAAAAGCTGGAATACTCAAAAATAGAAGTCCTATTAACTGATGAGTAGTTCATCGAGAAGAAAACTGTCTTAGGCTAATTATTTCACCTGAATTTGAAATCATCATGCAGTTATCTCCTGTGAAACCTAATTTCAAAGTGCTGAGCACCAGTAGTAGCAGTCGTAGGATATAGATTACCTTCATATCACTTACATATTTAAAGGTCCTGTGTGTGTTCCCATAGATCGTATGTACGCAGTCTTGCAAACTATGATATGTGCATTTTGACAGCTGCAGTGTGAATGTGTCAAATGAGCGCCCACATGGGCCGTACTCGAGGATCTGTACCCAAGTTTGGACCAAGAATGTTTGTGCCCGTGTGGGGTTAGACGAAGTTCATGCATCATATACGTGGCAGAAATGTCCAAACACAAATAACTACACGTGTAAACGTTTAGAGTAGACGATGCACTGTAAAAAGCATATTATATGATGCCGTTCAGCTTTCCGTGCATGTTTTAGCATGTCTCTGGTGAGGACAGATTGTGTTCCCGGGCTCCAGGTGCTGTAGGCTCAGGTCACCAGAATTAGACGCTTCATCTCCTCTTCTTACTTGACACTCCTGTGTTTTGACCCCATGCCAACGTGCTGATATTCGGGGTCATTCCCATCATTTAACCTTTTTAAATTGTTAAATACCTCCATGACTCAGTATTGAACTGGTGCATTAACATCCCTGTAGCCTTAAAGCTCAAAGATAGTCAGTCAAAACTTTGTTCAAATTTACCTTTTGAGCAGATATCTTTATATTCAATGCTACTAACAAGGGCGTGCATCGCATGACATTTCCACGCGTTGAAAGCCAGGATATATGGTGTTGGGTTAGCATGAGGCTCATGGCGGTCCAGCTGAAACAGGTGTCGATGTCTACATGCTATCTTGTATACATTAGTCCCTGCGAAGGCTTGCAAAGCTTATTCGACATTAGCTGGTGGAAAAAATGTGAAAGGTTGTTTAAGGTGAGTGTTAAAGGTTAAAACATGTTGGAGAAATTGGTGAGCAACCTAAGGATTATGACCGTTAATTAGATTTTAAAAGACTTTTCCGTTATGAAAATCAAACTAAGTTATATTAAACTGTCATAAGAATAGACAGGAACATACAATACCCATTTTAGGCTCCCTACAGTACACCGCTGCACGTCCATCTTGGACTTAATTTTAACACATCACTCATGAGTAATGACTAAGGCATTATATGATCTTACAGGATTAGATGTCTTATAATGACTCATCAGAGACCCTCGATGGCAAACGGATCTGTAGAGCTATGATAAGACAAAATGATGGGGCACGATGTCGGGCAGAGTGCATCGAGCGTTACACTGACATCAACACTGACTGAATAAATCATTGAATTATCTGGATCAGAAGAAGAGAGTATTTATTAATATTGTGAGGTGGGTGTCTGATACGTTGGGTACATTTTGTCTTTACTAAAAACAAACTACTGTACCGTTTCATACATTACATACATTACATCCTGGCAGATCTGCGAATGTGAATGTTTAACTCTAAGCTGTCTGTAGCATCAGTAGTTGCTCAGATGTCCTTGTTAGTCCTCTTTTCTGTTGTGTTCTTATCAGATTTTCAAAGCTGACTGAATCTTTCCCCCATAAAAATGATTTTTACTTTTGAACAGTGCTGATTAGATGACATGGGCAGCCTCTCACACAGCGACTTTTGCAAGGTTAAAACATTATTTCATTCTGGTGTTTCTGTTGCTACAGCCCTGTGATCAGAAAGCTTCATGGCAATGAGCTATACGTAGGAATGTGAACCACACCTCTGCAGACTGATACCACCACGCAGTAATGTGCACTGCACAGCGGGGTGTTCAGTATGTGAAAAAAAATGTTCATGCATTGCATAAATTAGAAATAGGAATGAGCAGCCAAATTGTTTTTTACTGTTGCAAACCTGCACAATTTGACGTACATTCAGTGCTCCGATTTTCCTTCGCTCATTGACACTAATTAAATGTTTTTCCAAAGAAAAGGCAGCCTGCTTATTGTAGGTGGCATCTCCCACACACTGGCCTTGTCACACAGGCAGAGCTGAGCCACAAAGGACCAGTGCTCTCATCCTCCCACATGAAAGCATCTAGCTTGAGTCACTACCAATATATATCGACGACAATTTGTTTTCACAGAAGCCCTCATTATAAACTGCTGCACATCCACAGGCCTGTTGATTTGTTTGTCGTCTTCTCTATTCCTTCAGGCTTCAACATCGTACTATCAGCGGCCTGAGTGACTTTATTGCTGATGATATAGGCATTTGTTGTGTTAGAATCAAACATGAACAAGTTGCCTTTTTGTATGTGCTTAGCTTCACTTGGAAGGCTAACGAACTAACCCGGTGTGTGGCACTTTTATTTCATGGATTGTCTGATAATGCAGTGGTCGCAGCAACCGACTGTCTTCTGTGCTGAGACGGGATTTTTTCCTTTCACTCTTTGTTTCAACCCAAGTGCTAATTGATGTGAAAATCACCAGTCGTTTAAAAGAGAGATCTGTCCTGTTGTCACGTGTGTGTGTGCGCTCGCCGCTCTTGCAAGCTCAGCTTGTCTTTTTGTCAGCAGCCTTTTCTGCTTTAGGAGGGTAACAACAAAGAAACACGGGCCGACAGGATTTGCCCTTCCGTGCGGCACACAGTTATATTATACCTGCAGGTCGTCTGTGCAGTGACAAATCTGTTTGCAGTCATGCCTGGGAAGCAGATCCTGGTTAATGCTGGTTACGGAGTTGATCAGGTTTAGTCGTGGCTGCTAAAACTGCGATTGGGTTTATTGAATTGTGCAGGTTTCATTTGCATTACAGAGTTAATTCATACAGTCACTTAATAGAATTCAGGGATTGTGCTGTTGGCACAATAGGTTTTTGAAATATGTTGTAAAAACCTGCCTTTAACAGGGTGTTTGTATTGCATTGGGGGGATTTTGCAGTGCAGCATTGTTGTCCCGGTCTTTGACACCAGAGGGAGGCAGTAGCCTTAAAGTCGGGTACATACAGTTATCCACGAGCTACAGGTTGTGGGTGCTTGTTGCAGCTATGCTCAGACTGCACCACAGGCTTTACCTAGTAATGAACTGTACCCTGACTCACATGGACACTGTCCAGCGGTGCGTGAAAGCGTGTGAGCGTTTGTGTTTGTTTTTTCTGGTAATGCCTCTGGTGTTTGGTGGAGCAATTGTCATTGCTCGCTGATTTGGAGACAGTGTGTGGGTGAATAGGACGAGGACACGTCCCTATTTCTGTTACTGAAAACTACAGTTCTAAACTAGAAACCTTCATTCGCATATAGATATTTACCCCGTTGTATGTTGGGTGGTACACTGCGTCATCCATCCATCTCCTACCTAAATTAAAAGGCTAAGCACTGGCTGTCATTAGGGTGCAGTAGGAATATATTTTATTGATGATATTTTTATTCACAAAGTCATCTCACGCTCTCCAGAGCTGCAGTGATTGGGTTTCACTGATATTGGCAGCATTGAACCAGCAAGGATAGTATATGGGAGAATTTTACTGTGGTTAATAATAATATTCAGCTGTAAAAGGTATAATAGTAGGAAAACTAGAAACTTCCTGTGCTTTGGCTTTTTTTTAGCCTTCAGTGAAGCACTGCTTGAAGCAGCCTGCAAACATGAACTGAAATACTAATAATCAGTTGAAAAGAAGGTAGTCCCGTCACACGTTTTGATCTTCTGCCTGATCTGCAGCCTTTGTTATCACGGCGGCATTGTTGTTATTCAGTGTTAACTATACTACATGGGCAAGGCCTACATTGAAGCCTTTCCACAGGGCTTATATCTCCAGCCGCATCCCGTCATTTGGATGCCTCTGAAAAGCTGGGATTGATTTGTAAGAGTTGTTGAAGGCAAACACTCTTGACCTCTGGCACTACAGCATCCTTGGGATGTCTTATCAGAGATTGCAAACTTGGTGGATAGTCATACTGGGACACAGTAAAGAAAAAAGACAGACATTTGCCCCTGTATGGCTTTGGGTACTGATGAGCAAGTTGTGTTTTTTTTAAACAGTAACATGACCTTAGAAAGTTTTTTTTTCTGAATTAGATGTTTTGTAGTCATTGTTTTTATATCTGATACTGATTGTCTACTCTTCGGTAGTCTTTGATTGCTGTAAGGCACAAGTGGGCCCCTAAGAAAAACCCTTAAGATATTCACAGCACAGTTTCAACCTTGTCGTAGGACGCAAGCCGGATTCTCCTGCTCAATGTTAGAACACCCGATTGTGGAAACTTTTTTCCAGGAACTCTAGCAGATTTATCCACCAGGGGAATCTCTAAAGTTTTGGTTTCTTGGGAAATAAAATATATAATCATACATTATGCAAATCCCTTTGTGTTATTTCCAGAAGTTATTGAGTAGCATAATAAGAGTTTTTAAGGAAAACCTTCCTCCAGTCATTGGGGACAAGCATTGCAGAGGATCCAGGGGTAAATATGCTTGCATGACTTTCTGTTTAAGCAGCTACTTTGGGCTGATCATGTTATAGCAGACTGGAGCAGTGTGTCTGTCAAATAGCTTTATGGCCTAAGATTAGTCCAAAAGCTCAAGTAACCTCTACAAGGCCTGGGGGATGTCAGAAACAAACAGCCATTTACAGTTGCCTCATTGGTGGTTTGACACTATATGTCGACTATTGTCAGTCACAGTTTGTAAACTGAACGGCAAAGGGATAATTAAATGCTTTTACTAGCCGTTTAAGTCAATGAAATGATAAAAACATCAGTGTAGCATATTCAGTAAGGCCTGTTCAAAGACAGTATTTAATTTTTTTCTCCTCCCTGTCTCTGAGGACAGAGGTGCATTCGGCTCCCGACGCACCGAGCTAAACCTAAAGACAGAGTGCCAATAAAAGACAGCTGATCAAACAAATTGCATCCCCTGTTGTTTGAACATGAAGTTGCACACACGCCTGATGTTGAGCTGACGGCTGACATGCATGTTCACTCATAATGAAGCACTATGGACAGGTTCGAGCAGGAGTTTCCTTATGTTGCTACGATCTCCAGTCAGATCCACTGGCAGGTTTTTCTTGTGTGCTTTGTCACCATGTTTAGTATATTATCACATCTAGTGACGCTGCTCTCATATGCTGTGTATAGTTTGCAATGGCTCTGATCAATATTCATCTATTACCTGCAACAGAACGGTTACATCCCTTCTCCGCACTCGACGTGGGCCAATTGAGTTTCTTAAATGGAAAAGTAATGAAAAATTAACAACAGTTTCACACAATTTATTCACCACCATGAAACTGTTTAGTTTCACGAAATGCTTTGAATACCAATTGTGGATATGTGTGACTTGAAAGTTTCAACTGCAAGTTTTAAGTTTGTCCATTTTTGGCAAAAATGTGTGTTTTTTTTTTTGCTCGTTCAGTCAGAGAGGTTCCTCTCACACAGCCTCGCCCGTTAGTTCAGCATGCTCAATTGGCTGAACAGCTGCCGATAAGGCGCCAACTTGCTCCAATTGTGCTGAACATACTGTAAAAACTATGGGCGTTGGTTATCCACAAACACTCAATGGTGTCCAGCGGACGACTGTCAGCCTGGTGTGTCCGGGCCCTCAGTCTACTCTGATAGATGTTCTGGCACTGTAATCCTCCTCAAACAATGGTGGATGTGAGAATAGAAGAGAGGTTAAGCCCCGGTGTTTCTGCTCCCACATTTTCAGACATTTAAATGCACACAGGGAAGTCTGTCTCCACTCGCTCAGTCTGTAGATTTATACATATTCAGCACTGATTGTCAGCATTTTTTTCTGCTACATATTAAATTTCTGTGGGAATAAGCATAAATGCCATATAGATTTTTTTTCTGAACTCTCTGCTGTTGAACGACTTGTTGCGCCTACGCACTGTCATGCCTTCACACACCTGACATTAGCGCCTTGCAGTGTAGCGAGGTTCAATTGAAAGAGAACAACATCACGCTGCTGCTTCTCTTTGTAGCTCCATGCAAAGATATTCTCAAAGATTTAGAAGAGTCCATCCCTCTTGACGCACAAGTGAATCCTTGCTCGAGTGCATGTGTCACACATCGAACCGGTGTGGTCGTCTCTTGAAATATCCTCAGCCTCTTCGCTGACATAGACAGAGTTACTGGCATTCCTGAGCACCTTTGTTCATGGAAGAGTCAGAGATGGTTAGCACGTAACAAATCCTAGCCTCAACACTTGAGTTGACAAATGTGATTCAGACGGGGATAAAGTAGTCTGTTGTTTTGTTGTTGTACGCTGACAGTTCATGGGGGAAAAGCAAACTGGGCTCAGTGATGATGTAGCACACTAAGTTGGGAGGACCAGAAGGGGGTCAGAGAATGACCACAATGAGGAAGCTCCCTGGACATGTGTGGCTGTGTAGGACGACTGCTGGTACACATTCCACCACCGAGGGGGTCATGAGAGCGGATTCCACAGTGCCTGTCTGAGGGGGGGAGAGGCTGAGTTGGTCCATCCTCCTTACAGCAGCTGCTCTGCCTGGCTTGGGCGCAACAGTGACCTCACACCCCAGAGATATTTTAAAGGGTGGCAGTCAGCAGGGAGATGAGGTCTAAGTAGGTAGGTGCAGAGGCTCAGGGAGTGCAATACCGATACGTCGAGACAAGGAAGGTACTACATCGTGTTTGAGAAACGATATCAGCTTGCGGCGATAGTCGGCAAGTGTTCGAATCTCCTTCTGGGATATGATCCAGTAGACGGCCTTTTTTGCAATGCTGCGGCATTGCCCTATTCCCCGTTTCTCGTCGTCTGGTGCTCGGAGAAAGATGTCAAATGGTGCCTGTGGAAAAGAGAAGACTTTGCACGTCCCGCTGGAGAGTCAGCCACTCAACCAAGCTGACCGCAAGGATGTTGCCAAGGAAGCGTTACCTCCTCAGAAAGTGCTCAAGATATTTAGCATCAACATCATTGCTCAGGGTTTGCCTTTCTGTCGCAGACGGGTGAGTATTGTTTGTTCTAGGCCAGCAACACAACCCAAAAATGTCAAAGGTTATCCAACATTTACCTAACCCCCTTTCACCAGGTTGGTCAAACTACTGTTTGACCAAATTTGGCTGCTGAATTTAAAAAGCAGTTAATCAAAGTAAAGTTGCCAACGCAACAGATGTACATGTAGTCGTTTCCATACGCTTATAGATGCAAAGTTCGCTTGCCACGGCTCCACCCATGGCCGACGACGGACACCGACATATAACCTTAAAAAGGCTGTCGCCAATGAGCCTATTTTTAGGATAGGTTTTAGATGAAGATGTACTGTAAATGTATTAATTCAAGAGGAAATAGGAAAAATACATTCTTCAGTTGCTGTTTATGGAGTAATTGTCACAAAATAGTCAAAAATAGCAGCAAAGATTGTCAAAAATGGTATAGTTTTATGTTAAATACACAGATAATATCTTGAATATTAAGATATTCTATATTCTTATTTTTACAGACATTAACAAAAGTCTACATGGCAAAGCATTTGCATTAGAGTGAACAGTTCTTTTAATGTTTCAGTGGAAGTTGAAGGTTGAAACAGTTCCAAGACATCCGCGCGCTCCAGCTATGACATTAGTAACGTCTTCGTCTTTGACAGCAAATTAGGCTGCTTGATAAACGCTGCAAGAACAACACGACTTGCATTAAAAGTCTCCTTTGTCATCCTTGAATTAATTCAACATTATGGGCAGAGTGACTTGGAGATTAATGAAGTAAAACTCTGGTGTCAAGTAAGATTGTTCCCAAATGAGCCCGGGACCCTTTTTTAAAGACAGAAACCCTCCAGATGATGACATCTAGATGTCTAATCTCTTTGTCGCTGGCAGTTAGGACACATTCACAAAAAGTTCCTTTTAATCAATTAAAAATTCTCATGGCAAATCATTTTTAATTGGATTTTTGTCACTCCATTGTTTCTTGTAAATTGTAGATTTTGTTGTAATTTTAGTTTTGATTTATTAAAATATACAGAAAATAATTCCTTTATCTTTTCATACTCCCTTTTCATAATTTGATACTACAATACATGTCTTATACGCTATGATGTGAAATCCAGGACAACTCAATGAGGCTTGAAGAGATGCAACATTATACTGTTTCCATTTAAAGACCCCAGTTTGTTTACTCTGTGCTGAGGTACTCATCGACCTTTCTATCGTAACCCCAGTATTCTTTTTGCAGGTATTTTATTGGTCTCGCTCAGCTGTTAGTAAGGACTGTAAACCTATGACCGGCCAACATTCAGCCGGCGCTTTAAAGTAACTTTTAATTCAACAAGTTTCGACAGTGAGCTGAAAACTTCTTGGCAGAAGGACGGCAACTGCTTTTGTATGGCTACATTTGGCCTACATTACAGTGGTGCTGACAGTGTTTCCTTAACGTCATCAGAGATAGAAAGATAGGTAGTTCAAAGTATTACCCTCCGATCGGTCCACAGAGGATGGAGATAGATTGGTTAGTGAGGATCAACGATGTTAAATATCAGGCAAAGACCGAAAATAGACTTAAGGGTAGACGTCACAATGACTGGGGAGTGTCGCCTTGTCCTCGCAGATCAAAGCTAGGAGCTGTGGTGACCAGCGTTTTGAGACAAAGGGTCTATTATGGTGATTTCATTTTAATTAGTGCTGTTTATGCAGTAGTTAAGCAGTAGGTTCAAAGGATAAGGCGAGATAGACCGCAGCGGGGGGTTTCTCTAGTTCACTCAGCCACAAGCTTAAAAATATCTAGTCAAATCTTTGCTGCGAGGCGAGGCTGTACTGATTTAAAAGAAAAAAAAAAGTTAGACAAAAGAGTAAGCTGTTGTGTTACACCTCCGTTGACAATAAGATGTTATTCATCATCCCTAATTACAATCTCTACATGCAGCCTCTATAATTGTATGTTCGTCATACTTTTATTTAGCATCAAACACATCTCGTCTTTAGTTTAAGTTTTCGTAGCCAAAAAAATCACTTTGTGCACTCCGATCCGTGCACAAAGTTTGGTGACCTGCTAAACAAAGATGGTGATCATGGCAAACATCATACTTGCTTAGCATCAGGATGTTAGCATCATCGTAGCGTGGATGTTGGCAAGCTCAGCCTCACAGGGCCTCTGATTATCTTTTAAATGATGGGTTCCACTTCTGTCATGGTTGACAGGAGGAGATGGTTTCATCCTGGCTCCAGCAGGATGAAAATTGGTTTGTCTGTTAAACAAGAGGAAATGCCATTATACCGCTCCCAGAGTTAAGGTGCTAAACTCTGCCAGTGGCACTATTGCATGAAAAGGTCTTTAGAGTTTGTTTGCTTGGTGATACTAAGGCATCTGAGGAACACTTGTGCTTTTGATTATTTGCTTTTTCTTTTTTCAAAAAAGTCAAGAAACTCTACACTGAAGAAAAGGAACTTGAGCTTTAAAGTTGTTTACAAAGTCTGTTTTGCTGGATGAGCTAAATGGAAGGTGCCATAATGCCAGTTCATCGGGTTGTTGGTCCATGCAGAGCACGGAGCCACGTGGGCTCCGCTGTGCATGTGGCAGCTGTCTCCAGTGAATGGCATAGCTGGGATTTCCCAGGGTCCCTGCGGCGTGGTGCGACTTAAGAAGACGCCTGAAACTGTAAACTTCAAAAGAAACAAATCATCCTGTAAATTTGCATTTTACAACTTTCTATCTGCGTGGCTTGTATTTCTTGTTCATGTGAATTACTCTCTTTGATTCGAATGTAAAGTATGGATTTTAGCGTGGACAGCGTTCTATGAGGCAGTATTGTTTGTTTCTGGTATCTAATATGTCTCTCGAGAGACTTAAAGTAAGATCTACAGGGGCCCTAAAACTTCTCATATTGAACTGACGAAAGTAGTCCGGGGTTAAATTTCCAATTAAAACGTGCCCTGGAGAAGACGCTGTATTTCCGGAAGCCAGAATCGGCATCCAGCTGTTGCAGAAGATAGCGGATCAAGATATAGAACATTAACAGCAGGACATTTCAGTTGCGGTATTACTTTTCTCACTCGCCACACCCTGCTCCGCAGGCCTGTTGAGTAAGGTGATCTGGACTTGCCCATAGCAGCTATGTCTATATCAACAGCTATCAGCAAGATACATTTGCTGTTTGAGCAGGTGTTGTGGGTGTGTTGCAACTTTCTTTAGTGAGTTTGACACGTGAGTGTCCTGCGGTTTTGGCTGCGATTTAATTAGAGCCACTCGGCTACTGTAGTTTGATTTAGTTTCGTGTTTTATTTGTTTCATTCGCCTTCCTCAGCCTGTCAGTTTGAGACTGTGAGCTTCATGCTGGTAGCCCGTTGGTCTGAGACGCATATGTGTCCACACAGGGACTGTTTTTGCATACTGTTTCCCCTGTCAACACATTACTTAGGATGCAATGCCATCTAATGAAAAAAAAAAGCTTTATCTGTTCATTAATGAGTTTTTATGCATTTCATCTAATCATGATCATGATGACACGTACAGAAAGGCATCAAGAACCCATCTGTCACTATTCAAATGCACTGTTTTTTTTATACCATCTATTTTTGAGAACTTGTGCCTGGATACACCAAGGAGGACGTTCGTATTCACTTTCAATTTGAGTTGTCTGTCCCTGGCCGCTACGTGACAACTAGGGCGACCTGATACCGCTCCTGATCCTGCTACTACTGAGTCAGATGATCTTATAGCGACTCAAGTGTTATTTGTCTTTACTATTCATATTTCAAAACTAACTGTTTTCCATCACTAAAACCTTTAATTCACCTCAGCTAATCCAGTCTCTGGGTTAATTTTAGCATCAGTCCTGACCATGTCTTTGCTGTCCTTTTTCTTTTTTTGTATCATTTTGAGTTGTTTTGCAAAACCGCAGCCTGTTGATACGACAAGTCGATACTCTGTGATAACTTCTGCACATTTAAGAGTACGACAATGAAATTCTGAGTGACAGTCTAAATTGAGTAGCTTGTCAAATTGAATTACAAAACAGCGTTGCCTTATCGGTAAACTGAGACCTGAAATTAATTTTAACTGGAAAAACAATTTCACGAGCATCACAAATCTTAGAATAATTGGCGGAAAAATGAACTCCTTTTGTTCTTATAATGAAAAATGGTCACAGCAGGAACACTAACGGCAACCACTAAAGGAAAACAGATCCGTGCAAGCCAAAATAGCACCTGAATAAAATACTGAAAGTCTCTTAACAACATCAGCAATTCAGATTTTTATGTGCTCTTTATTAAGCACTATCAAATTTAAGTAAATGAAGCTCCATTATATGGGCAGTACATTCATTTTGCTCCATAAATGTTGCTGCTCCTACCTGGCACTGTTCAGTAGAAGTCAGCTTTCATTTTGGATAAACCTGCTGCCCTCGATGAGCAGCTGCCTTTACTCGGCCTCTGTAGAGATTTGTTGTAAAGAAAGCAAAGCTCTCCTGACAGTAACGCGCTGCCTCACAAACACCATCACGGCCCTTTTTAACCCCTTTTTTCCCCTCCTGTTTTTGGTTAACCAAATGCAGACTATCGTGTTTGACAGCTCGAGAAGCTAATTAATCGTTTGAAGTTCTTCTTTTTTTAAACCTTTGTTTTTTTCCCCCCTCCTTCATTACTGACGCAATGCATTGTAACACATCGGAGTGAAGCCGAAGTGAGATTCCTTAGTTTGATGTTACTTTTGAAGTGTTTGACAGTTTGTGCCATTTGGATATGTATATTTTAGATTTCAGAGTTTTCTATTTTTCTCTTAATATATTATCCCAAGAAACCAGAAAATTGGACCGCGAGGGAAAGACTCAATATTTAATATTTTGTTGGTTTAGAGTATTAAGTAGAAGACAAGACAATTAATTGATTAGTCAGTCGACATAGAATTAATATGCTTCCTCTTGCTAAACCATCTTGGCAATGAAATCATGCAGCTTCTTGCTTTTTGTGGGTCTCAGTCTTATATTTGCTTTATGTGACCATAAACTGAATATTATTGGATTCTAGACTGTTGTTTGGAAGACCTTTTGAAGGCATCACATTGGTCTTTAGGTAATTGTGATTGTAGGAAATCAAGATCTCCTCGCTAGATCTTATTTGGATACTGAAAATCTGCATTGAACGGACCATTCAACTTCCTCTGTCTGCAACAAAGAGTCATCCCATCATGTCACCTTGATGCATGTGACCCCATTTGTTAAGCACACAAGCCGACTGCTGGCATGAGTCAATGACTAAGACACGGCTGATTTCGTCCACCGGAGCGCTTCTCTCTGTCCTGAACTAAGGACCACACCACAGTACTCTGCAGGAGGTTGGATTCCACTGCCCTTGGGCTCCAAATAACACAGAGGGGAGGAAGGCATCTGCCATTGGCTATTCTGAGAAGCGGTCCCATTCCAGGGAGCACACATATCCAGTCAGCAAGCTACACAGCACCCCAGATCAGCCAAAGAGTTTTGTTTACCCCCGATTTCAGTGTAGACTCATAACTGTGGCATCCAAAGACTGTTATTATGTTGTTGAAAAAGAGGCTCCGCTCCAATTGAAATCATCTCCCTAGCCTTACAATATTATGTTGTGCAAATGAAATATGTCTACAGATAACATGCTCAAAAAAAAGCAATAACTTTCTGAATACCTTGTCATAAGACTCTTCGATAGTCATTTCTAACCGGGCAGTCTTTGCATTTTGACATCGCATGTGATCGGTAAACTTAAACCTGATCTAAATACCTCTTGAGTTCAAGCTCGGGGTGTATAGTGTTGTGGTGCTTTACATACAGAGCATACTGGATAGCGATGTGCTCCCACCTGCCACAGAGCTGCCTGAAGGCACTGACATTTCTCACACTGTTAGATACTGCATAAGCTGAGAAAAGATACGCTCTTCCTTTAGGGAAGTGTCACAGCTCCTAAACACTGTCTTTTAAATGAAGATATGGAGTGAACTGAATCCTCCTAAACACTTTATCTTTCACACATGCAAACACCTACATGACTTGTTAAATTATTCATCTCAGTTGTGCTGCATGGCACACATTTTATGTTGCATAATTCAGCACTTATTGGAGATGTATAATAGACTGAATATGCCACTGGAGTAACCGCCTCTTTTCAGTTGCATTGCAATGCTTTTTTTTCCAGTTTGTTCTTGTAAAAATCTATTGTTTATTTCTTACCCCCTGCACTAAAGCTGCTGAGGTTTATTAAGCACTTTTCTATGTGCGACCCTGCTGTGACAGTGATCACATTTGAACTGCTTTGACATGTTTGAAATATTTCAGCTTTTAGAGTTCAGAAGCTGCCATCTATATAAACAAAAGTGTCATTGCAGTCTGTCATTTGTTTTTCCCACAAAACAAAACTCATAATTCAAGGTTATCCCATGGATTCCTACCAAGCAGCAGCCTCTGCGGCTGTGAAGTGAAGCTTATGTGGAAGTGTCAAAGGCTGCAGTTCCTTGAGCATCCACTTGAGGCTGGCTCCAGAACGGGTCAATCTCCATAAGCCCCCATATTAAAATGCCATTGTCATGACAGTACAGTCCTGGTACAAAAAAGGATTTTTGGTCACTGTAGCTAATTTTCTCTTTCATGACAACTGTACTGAGGGGGAATTTCTATTTAATTCACCTGTTCAAGTTATATTAAGGCTTAACAGACACTTTGATTGACTGGTAGATGCTGTTACAGATGGCTTTTTTGAGCACCCAGGCGTCATTCAGCCTGCCTCAGTCATTGATCCACATCGTTGCCAATTCTTAGCTGGGAGGCGGTGGACTGCCAACATGGCGGTGGCCAGAGCCAGAGATTTTAGGCGTCAAAACAGCTCTTTGGGTGACGTCATGGATACACCGTCCATTCTCACACCAAATGAATTCAAACACAATCAAATCTTACTTGGTTAGCAAGCCAGTAGGTGAGTCTTCAAATTTGTCACACATACACACGCTCAAATGCTGGGTCATAGGCTGCTATTACGTAGGAAGTAAATGTCACCTGGTGTTGGGCCCAAATGTTCTCTGATGCAGTGCGAACAACCAGGGAAGACCTGTGAACACCAGAGTTGTTACCACTCCACTCCACTAGGCGAGTGGGGATTACTTCCAGTCCAAATGTTTGTAATTTTGCCATGTATGGTGTAGACCCCAAAATACTTCCACACGCTCAGATGTTTTGCTGGTGTGATTATCAGATCATCATGGCGTCGGCCTCTGGTGTACTCGTCCATTTTTAGCCTACTGATAGGTCAATGCGACGGGTCGAGCTGAGAGCGCCATCTGTCCTGATGAAGCAGGATGGTTGTGTCACTTTTAATAAATAAAAAATAAAGATGCTTTTTGTCCAAACTTTAGTCTCTTTTAAATGCTCAGATGCTTTAAACACTCCATACTGCTCAGTCGTCTTCTCCGTCATCATCAATAACTTTGATGTTCTTTGGTGTCATTTTTTCTTTTTACAATCAGCCGCTTCACCAGTCATAGCTGTGATTTGCGTCCATAAATATGAGCTGTGAATCATCGTATCTGGGCCTTTTCCCCACTGTCTTAGTATCTGCATTCACTCAGCACTGACCTTCAACAAGCTGCTCCTGTGCCTTTCACAGTGTCCTGCTCGCTATAATCTGGTCATCAGTGAAGACAGCCTCAGAATGGATAGCTGACCGGCTGTAACTGATGTGGCCGTCTGCATAGTTTGTTTAATCTGTCTACGAACCCTGCTGTCCGAGTCACAGTGTGTGGTCTCCCTGTTTTTGATGTACACTTCTGATGCACTGCAGTGCTGTCTGGACACTCGCTGCAGTCCGTGACTTCCTGCACCATCATGTGCATCATGTTCCAGCGAAAACGATGCTGTCTAATGTCAGTTTGTGAAGTTTTTGTGCTTCAGTGCGGTGTAAAAGTCGTTGGTATTGTGGGTGCTGTTTACCAGAGTCTCTAAGTTAGATGGCATTTGCATTGTCAGTGAGACAGTGCAAGGCAACAAACCATAACATTTTTTTTCTTTTATAATTGCATGCACTCAGTGAAAACACTCAAAGTCTGGTATGTTTTGATAGTAGCTTTATACTGTTTAAACACCCCATGCACCCAAAAAGCGCTTCATGTTGGAATGTCAAAAAACCTTGACCTTCTCACCTCCTTTTGGTGTTCACCTACAGTTGGAGTATCAAGTAGCTCTTTATTTAATGTTAAGAAGACAAGGTTTTGTAGGTGAGTGTATGCATGTGTATACCTTAGCTGGTTAGGGTTAGGTCTGTTGTTGTTGAGAGGTTAAGCAGAAATTCAAATACTTAGCAACAAGAGGATTATACCTTGTGTAGGCTGCAAGGTCTCTGACAGAGCAAGATAACTTCTGAAAAGGTTAGGAAAAACATGAGTGTAACTTCTCCTGCTGCTGTATATTTAGTGTTTATTCAAGCAACAGGACAAAGCGGCTGTATTGGGCGCAAATGGTAATTGTTGATTTTATATAAAGCTATATCTTGGAGTGTGAAGTGCTCATATCCATACGCTTCTACTATTCACTATTCATCTGTTGGGTTTGCTTAATTCATAGAATATCACAGCTGATCTATGAAAACCGTTCGTCTTTATAACATCAAGCTTTCTTGGGTCAAAAAAAACTTTTTTTTTTAGGTTTTGTGGGAATGCTTTTTTTAAAATGTCCAAAATAGACCTGCAACAAGTAATTGATTTATCAATTAGTCAATTGTCAGCAGCAATTTTTGCAACCATTTTGACTCCAAATTCTCTCATTCCAGCCGTTATAATGTGATTATTTGTTTGTTTTTTTCTACAGTGGTAAATGGAATATTTCTGGGTTTGGACCTTTGTTTGGACAAATCAAGACATTGGAACACATCATGTTAGACTTTGGGAAACAAAGATGAATGTTATAGACATTGAATAATCTTGGAAAGATTATTAGACAATGAAATTATTGCTTGTAGCCTGATTTTAAGAAGTAGAAAGTGGAAGAGAAGAGAACTTTTTCAAATCCCAAAGTAAGACCTAATCCTTCAGTTTATTTTTTTATTTTTTAAATAGGCAAATTTGGAGTTGCATGTTTTTGGACAGGTAAGACTAAATGGAAAAAAAATAACTTTGTGTACCAAAAGTAAACACATAATATCCTGTAGAGATGTATAGTAACTCCTCTTGCAGTTGTATGTAGCGACCATATTCAGTCCGTGTGAGATACGGTACCCGATACATCATCTGACATTGATTAGCAGCATGTACAGTGAGAGAGATGATGGATGACTGCCAGGTTGGGGCCATGACATCCATATTTATAATTTGTGCAGTTTATAAATGACCTTGGCTCTGGTGTACTGTACCTCCAGGTCTGACAAGTAAGGCCGTGTTCAGACCAGAAATAGCACTCTGTTAAAAAACCACAAGGGTCTGCGTTACTACAGGTACCGGTGAGGAAATGAAATATGATCCTGGCGGTTTAGTTTGAGGAGTACATCCATGACTTTGAAGGCTTATCACATGCCAAAACACTGCAGAGGGGTTTATAATACGGTGAGGCAGAATTTTACAACTCGGGAAAGTTATGGCGGCATTCATTTGATCTACGGTCATGACTTTCTCAAGGTAAACAGAAGAATTAATGCTAAGTATTCCACCAGGGATACAGGCTTGCACATTCAGGATAATATTCAGTATGGACAATAAGGTAGATTTAACGACCCCACACTGGGGAAATTCACTAAAATGTGGCATGCATTGTGTTTTTATTTTGCCAGATGACCCTGCATCTGTTTGCAGTAGCCCTCTTGTCTCAGGACCACCATGCAGGGTTCAATGACATTACTAAAGAAACTGTCGTCAGTCTGAGTGCAACAGTCTGCCCACGTGGCGTGAAAAGCTTCAGAATGGTCAAACATCTTCAATTAAATTTGTGTTCCTGCACTCTCCTGACTTATTTTATTATTCAAAACATTAAGGCTTTGTTGCTCTGAGGAGGCGGATGCATGAGCTCCTATTAATGTAAATTTGGTGACTCAGACATTAGTCGTGTCCTGACCATTTCCCCCTCGGTCTCTCTGTGCTGAATTATTGTAGAGCAAGTTCCTCAAACATAACATCAAAATATGACCAAAGGATACATCAGCTAGTACCAGGCTCTTAGTGAACAGATGCATTAAGAATATGAATGAATGCCTCACCCCCATGATAGTTCATTCTCTCTTACAACATTTGCTTGGAGGAATTTCCTTGCTGCAGTAGCTGTATAGGCTAAAGCTGCCTTCCTCCCAGAGTTCATACTTTTGTTAGTGTGGGAGTTACATCTCCTTCAATGGATAGCAAGAATAATATGCAATCTAAATATGTCTTCCCAGTCGTTCAAGGACATACCTCTCCTTTGTGTCATTAACGGTACAATGAAGTGGAAATTATAGCTGCTTTTCAGTCGCCCTCTGAGGGCATAGAACAGACGGAAGATGGCTGCATGCCTGGCAGAATACTGACTTGCTGTTCATAGAACGTCAACCCTCGCTTCGCGTACCTCGTATCAATTTCGTCACTCTCCCTTCCTGTTTTTTCTCTTTTCTTTCAGTTGTTCATTCATTAAATTTTTCCCTTCGTCAGGAAAGATGACTCCCGCTCTTATCTCCGAGGAGCAGAATCACGCTCCCTAGTCACACTGGATGGCCTGATTATTGTCCCGACTAAACTGAGTCGTTCAGTCTCAGTGGAGATGATTCCCTCTGACTGAACATTTCTCCAACACTCATGATGATTGATATAGACATTTTTAACTTCTCAAGAAGGTGCCATTGTGCAAGTGAGAATTACTTATTTCTGAACAAATATACTTCTATTTAGGAGTCAGAGGCAAAGGCAAGAACATAATAAAATTAAGACACTCCAAACATCTCCATGACCAGCACATAGTGTAACCTGGACCCTGTTTTTCATACATGGATAACGGAGTTGTCTAGATTTGTGTATGAATTTCTTGTTTCTTCAAACCTGCTTTAAAATCCATCTTGAGCTGTTGTCAGATAACCTTGTGAGGCAGCTGGACATGCGAGGTTATGAGATCACTCAAGAATTCATCTCACCGGCCTTCAAGCTATGTGTGTCTGAACACGGCGGTTACAGACCAATCAGTTGCTGTAGCATCAGTTATTTCAGAACAGTAGAGTAATTCCTCATTGGAAGGAGAGTAAAGAACAGCGCTGAAGGCTTTTCTTCATGTTTTCAGTCTCTTCTCTCAACTGGCTTAGGTAAGAGTTTGAATACCTTATGTGGTGTGTTGATCTGATGGAGATATACTGATGTTTCATCCGTTCCCCAGACCTGCATTTTTTTCAAAGGTGCCTGCCTGCCCCCGCCCCCAAAAACACTTGTGTAACAAACTATCTGATCGCGTCTGGTTAGCTCTCAGGGCAACAAAAAGATCTGGCAAAGCTTATTGACAGTTAGTTCGACCACGACCAAGGCGTTTCGCAGCATGCCCCAAACATGAGGTCCTTTCCAAATGAAAATTTAGTTTTCATGCCATCAGTTTTCAATGAAGTAAGTTTACTCATATGATGAAGTACACAGCAAGACACAAAAGACATAAACCCAGCAAAAGACGGTTTAAATGACTTTTATGGCATTTAATCCTCAGAGGGGAAGTTATGACTTTTAGTGGCTCGGTTGATTAAGTTGCTTATTTGTGTGAAGCAGGACAAAAATGTAGCAAAGCTTAACAAAGCAGTGCGTTGGCAGTCATAGTGGGATGAATGAGTCCACAAATCTGGGCTTTATAGTCTATTTGAGGTGTCCATTTTTGACCATAAATAAATAAATACTCAAAGGCAGTTTTGAGAGCGGCCCTTTTGAAAAATGTTTTGAATGATTGCAGCGATTTATGTTCATTTAAAGTAATTTCGGTTTGAACGTTTTCAATGTGTAAGACTCAGAAACAGTTAAAACTAAGAATGGGAAAATAAGTAAAGAAATATGTGAAAGTAAAGTGGGGAAAAGTGAAAAATAAATAGTTTCATTCCTGTGACTTGACGCCTCGGTCTCCTCACAGCTCGTGGACCTCTGTAGCTTGTGCGTGGGAGTTGTAGTTTTCACATTTTTGCTTTCAGACTAACAACTGCACACTATCGCTCTTCTTTACTGTTTCAGCTCTGGTTTGTTCCTTAAAAGACAAACACAGAAATTGCTTTTACTTTTCAGCCGTTTGCGCGCTAGAGGCTCGGTGCCGATACCATTCCAGCCAATGCAGGTCTGTAAAATTGGTAGAGAAACCGAGGAACTGAAATCGATTCCTATGAACCAGAAGAGAATTACCTCATCACCTACACAACATTACATCAGACACCCACAACAAACACCTTCATTAACAAAGCCACCCTACTGTAGTCCTTGCAGGGTGGCCTCATGGAGGTCCAAACAGTCAGTTCTGTTTACCACGGAAACATTTGAGTAGCTTCAAAACAGTTCTCTATGAGTTCATTATTTGTATTGTGCATGGTGTTTCAATCCTGCTCTCCTCCTTTTTTTTTTTAATCGCATACCTCATTAGCCATTTCTTTATGTCTTTCTTCCACTGATTGAAGTTCTCACATCTACAGTTTTGGTGCTTTTATTATTCAGTAAATGATTGTGTGTGAACTCATCAGGTAGATCAAGAGCTGCAACTTCACGGCTACTTAGAGGTGCTGAGCTGCTGTTTAAATTTGCTGTTCAAATCCCTCTGACCGCACCGGCTTGTGTTGCAGTTTAACAATACTGACAATAGAGTCAGTCCACCAATATCATCCAGATTTTTTTTTAACCTGTAAAGTGGTGCAATCCAGATTGATTTGGCTTCATTTGTTCTTACTTTGAGGTATCAGTCTCTGAAATTTTCTCCCAAACAGTGAATTATATCGATTTCTGCTCAACAGCAACAATGTCCTTGTTTCTAAGAATAGTCCTACATATATTCAGAGTCTACATCTCTACAAAAGCTGTGAATTGTAATGATTTTGAATTGTAGTATTTGGTCTATCTTCGGCTAATGTCTGTCTTATCTATCCATCCATCCATTTTCTAAACTACTTGCCGTGGTCAGGGTCTTGGGTTGGGCTGGAGTCTATCCCAGCTCTCATCAGGAGACGGTGCTACACCCAGGGCAGGTCGCCCATCCACTGGTGGATTTATTAAATGATAACATCATGCTGTTTTAGTAGGAAATGATTGTAACACTCCACTGCCCCTTGAACCTTCTTATAAAGCACTTATTTGCTCATTGCCTCTCATAAAAATCATTCACTGAGAAATGTTTCTTTTTTCTTCCATGTCCTGCTCCCCTGCTATGGAACACTGTGAATTCACAGGTAAGAAAAACCTATTTTGATTATATTAATCTCCACATCTTCATCTCTGGCATGTCATATAGCACTGAAAAGAAATGGCACAATCCCTTCACTGCTGCTTGCAAGTGTTTTGTCTGCTACAGCTCAGATTGCTGTTTTGCTTCCTCTAGGGGGCAGCATGAACTAAAGCTTAAAATCACTGAGGCAGTAGAAAGCTCAGTGTCACCCAGGATCTTCCCCGTGTCAGTAGAAAGCTGAGAGGGTTTGTGCATTACAGCTATGTCCGTATTCGTATCCTGGCACTGGTTCTAACGAGCAAAGGTTTGATGTGGACGTTCTGTGGTCTTATAGGAATCCTTCATGTTGTTTGCTGCAGTTGTTTTAGTATCAGCAGTGGTTTTGTGGCTCTCTGTTGTCGTGCTTGGGCTTTGCGAAATCACGGACATTTCTCAATCACTTCTTGAAGACTTCCTTTTGTAGAAATAAGTAATTATACGCAGTTCACGTGTCCCTTTGGACACACATCTGCTGTATTTCAAGCACCAGCTCTCTCCTCTTCACTCATTTTCCACATGCAGACACTCTCCGGCTAAGAGCTTCATTAAATGTTCAGGTTGTTATGACGACTATGAGTGCAGCACTCAATACTACATTAAGAGTCTGAAGAAGCTCTTACACTGTTGCACCTCTCCGCACATTTAATGCAATGGTAATTCTACAAGAAATCCTTGGGAAACAATTCCACAGATGGCCTGTGCTAAAATAGCTTTTGTTAAAGTCTGGGTTTGAGGAATAACTTGTATTTGAGACGGCAATTTAAGAAATAGTATGCCGCCTGGCTGTTCAATTATAAAGTTAAGTTGTCATGTGACTGTGCTGGAAAACACTGCCGATTAATCAGTTTTTGTTTACAGTAATGCATATCATATGTACTGTCTGGAAATAAACTTCTCCATCCAGCACACTGCTACGTTGACTGCTGGGCTGTAACTTTATCAGCCCACAGTGATCTGCAATCCGCAAATAGTTTTCCCTGCTATAATATCCTTTAATTAATAAAACGACGCCTTTTGCTGGGGTCTGGAAGTGGACTTAGTGAGCTGCATCAGCCTTGGGTGTGCTAAAGTTTGATGGGGCTCCAAGTCACCAGATGCAAAGTGGCTGCCAGTATCACAACTGGGCATGGCATGAAGTGGCGCGGGGATAATTGAGGACCTGGTGCAGCATCAGTGCACCCTGACTCTTCCGTGGTAGTGTGGGGTCAAAATGCTGCATCTTTATTTTTCCAGTGCTTCCGACTCACTGCGGGCTGTCTTTGCCATTGAAAGAGGCTGTCATTAGGTCACAGGCCTGTTCTTTTGCCAGTCTATTACACAGCATTAGTTCAGTTGAAAGAACATCTTGTTTCATATTTTATGTAACGCTCATATTGGCTTAAAAAGAGCATTAAAGTGCTACATAGTCGCTTATTTTCTCAGATCAAAATGTGATAGGGATAATCTAACTGTCCAGTTTTCACACGTCTTATTTAAGACTCTATTTATTTATTTATTTATTTATTTATTCAGTGTTTTACATGTTAATGAAATCCAGGGATTTAGCATAGTTTATTTTTAATCAAAAAGACACGAACATCCATAATAGAAAATTCTGGAACAAAATCAGATGCAAAGTAGGGGATAAACTCTAAATGAAAATCAATTATAACTGCTCTTCTCATAATTTTAGGTCAGAATTGAGAGCTAGAAGCTTCAGTTATATCCTCTTAGTGAATGTAGTGGTCCTCAAAACTTAAGAAATTAAAATTAAGCCTTGTTTTGTGATTCCTAATTCTTTTTCTGACAAAGACGTCTCTAGCAAACCAATCTTACTGTCCCTTTAGCCTCCATATATTCAAGTTTCCAAGATGCCTAATGCGGAAATGCATCATTCTCTAATTCAGCTGTTCAGCTATTTAGACGCTGTCACATTTGCAGATGTTTTTTTTTTTGTTTTTTTTCTGCTGCTCCATGGAGGCGTTGACATTTTGTTATTTCTGCCAGGTGTCAACAAGCACAAAAGGCATAAAAAGCAAGTTGCCAGGCAGCACATCTGCGTCCATGTTAAGGTCATATCAGACTACACAGAAAGCATAAACCAGAAATGTCCCCGTCAAGGTCCCATCAGTCTCATTGTACATCGATGTCCATTGGAGGAAGAAGTAGCTCCTTTTTCAGCATGACTTTATTTATTCCTATATGTATTCTAACTACTCAGGGCAGCCTTGACCTCATGTTGAATAAAAGCACTGTCCATGTAGAAAAGAGTAAGAATCTCATTTCAGCATTTCATATTGATTCTTGTATTCAGCCAGCTGCCTGAGTGCATATGTCAAAGTATACACACTTCACTATCTCAACGTGAAGGGAAATTATTTTGCTGCCAGAGGGATATGTGTGTGTGTGTGTGTGTGTGTGTGTGTGTGTGTGCGTGTGTTAAAGCGGTACTTTAAACACTTCAGTGTTTTTTGGAGTGGTATCACCATCTAGGAGTGTTCAGACATTAGGCAGGAGGGTGGCATCAAGTGCCAGACCAGAAAAAAAACATGTCACCAGTAATTTTTTTTTTGTACAGTGTTCTGCTGAGACAACACTCGACTATGACGTGTTTTCAGCCAAGATTTGTTTTACATGAGTGTGCCAATAGCGCTCACAGGGATTAGATTGGTTTTGTTCAAACGTGTTTTCTTCTATAAAATTAAATTATTTTTAGAATTGTAAGTCAACAAAATCTATATTATTGTTCACAACAGAAATACTGTTATTAAAACAAACAACAAAAAGAGATGAACATTTCTTTTGGATGTAACTTGCATGAAATCAACATTTTATTTGACTTGAATGGCATTTATATTTTATTTAAAGGTTCAATGTGTCAGATTTAGGGGACTTTAAGGATTTTAGGAATATGGAAAAAATTGCATAATTATGTTTTAATGAGTGTATAATCACCTGACAATAAGAATCGCTATGATTTTGTTTCCTTAGAATGAGACTTTTATATCAACAGACGATGTGGGTCCTCTTTCATGCAGTCCGCCATGTTGAACGGCCATGTTTCTACAGTAGCCCAGAGCAGACAAATTAAACACTGGCTTCAGATAGTGCCTTTCATGTTTTATGCTCACCATAGGTTCTCATCATTGCTCAGAAGGACAGGGTGAAACCACTAAAATGCCACTAAATCTTCCACGCTGGTCCTTTTTAACTTTGAACTATTTTCTGACATGTTATTAAACAAGTGGTTGATAATTATACTGATCATTAGTTGTGGTCCTAGTTAGAGCATGAAGGCATTTGAGTTTGAGTTCATCTTGGTGTCATAACCAGCATTACTGTTCATTACCATACAAAGTTACTTTAATTTCTCTTAAACTAAATAGTATACCTTTAGTAAAAAAAACAAAAACAACCCCAAACATCTGTCACTCTTAAAATTAATGAAAAACAAATTGCCATAACTCGTGCCGCATTTTGTCCCAGTCCCCCAACAGTTTAGCTCGTTTGTTTTGCATGGCCAAGAATTGAATATTTACCCTGATGCAGTCCCCTGCTGAATTTGGATTTTGATTAGCAATTCATGGCCTCCTTAAGGCGGTGTAACAAAGCAATCAATATCCTCTCCTCAGATGAGGGTGGTGGTGGTGGTGGTTGTAGGGATTAATTTACTAATACAAAATAGAAAATCAATGACATGGCTCCTCACATACATGCACATGCACGCACAGAGATGCAGAGCACAGAGAGAACAGAGACCAGATGTATCTTACGAGCTTTGTTTTCATCTCAGCTGTACTGTGTCAGAAGTCTTTTATATCACTGTGATGGACGACAACGAAACGGATTCCATGACTACATTAGATTTTCCGGCTACGTCTCCTAACTGGCCAGCAGCATCCGCAGCCTTTCATTTAAACAGAGCTCTGATGTAATTAGCACAGCCTCATTACTCTGCTTGTTACCCCTCCTACTTGTTTACCATTAGTCCAGTGGGACAACACAAGATTTCAAGTTAAGCCAAATTAAAGTTACTCCTGAATTACACTAAAGTTAACTTTTTGAGGCAGGCATTTCCCACCTGATTTTTTTCCCTCTGAAATGTTGTCCATACTTATTTGCTGACTCCTTCCTCTACAATGAAATACTGTAACAGAATGTAATGAATCATTACTCCTAGTATAATATGTTGAGTATAGCTCTTACACATTTGAGGCGCATTGGTGGTTTTAAGGTCTAGTATGCAAGATTTAGAAGGCTGTATTTACAGAATATGGCAGAAATTGAATATGATATTGTAATAACTCCAGTATTACTGCAGATTGGATATAATATATTTAATACATCATAGTTTTTATTACCTCAGAATGATCTTTTTTTATCTGCAGACACCACAGATCCTCTTCCACACTTTCTACAGTAGCCCAGATCGAACAAAGTTTTTACACTTTTTGCAGCCACCGTAGTTTCTCCTTCACAGTTGGAACAGGAGGGCGAGTGGAGAGGTTTGAAATTTGCAACTGTTAGATGTCATAAATCCTGCATGCTGATCCTTAAGGGTCTCTTTCCTTGAGCATTTGGTTAAAAGAAAATGTTTAAGAAATCAGTCCGTTCCCATCAGTGGATCAGTCGATTTTAAATGACTCCACCTGTTTAACAAAACAAAGTCTGTTTACACCTCTTGGGGTTGTAGTAGTGCATATGTGAAAAGTTGTAGAAAGCCTTTTGTGACTCCAGAGGAGGCTGCATGAAGTCTGTTTAATTCCCTCAAGTGACGGCACCGGTTGAGTCGGCATCGGTTGGATCTGAAGACTGCAAATGAATGAAAAGAAATCTGGAGGTGTGAAGTTAGAAGGCAGTGAGCTCATCAGACATGTGTCACCCGCTCCTCATCTCTCTTTAAAGCTAACATCTCCAGGCTACGTTAGCTGCTACTAGTCTAACATGTGAATCTCTGACCCGAGCAGTTGAATTGAGTTGCATTGTGGGTAGTGTAGGCACCAGGTTTTGACGAGGAAGAAGAATGCATGGAATAAAAAAGACTTTCAGATCCTCTATCTTGAGTCTGGCAATGTTAAAGGAGTACAATGCTAAATTGGTGGAGTGCTCCTTTAAAGCAGTTTTGTAGAGTTTTCTTATAAACAAAATAAGTTTTTACATTGATTTAACATATTGTCATATCCTTAGGGTCCAACAAACATCCTAAATGCATCTGCTTCCTCCATAAACTACATTATTTACATTGTTTACTATATAACATTCTCTTCCCTGACTTTATTGGTGGAGGCCCACTGAGAAACACATTACTGTATAACACTATTGGTGATCAGGCATTTCACAGGGTATATTAAAATATGTGATAGGTACTGCACCATCATGGGTATCGCAGTTATCTGTAAAATGATGGATATTTTAGACATTACATACATGGAATCATTCGTGACTGATTCAATGAAATAATGTTGAAAATCTGCCAAGTTTCCCTTTTTAATTCCATCTCCTATTTAGCAGTGTTTTCTAATTAAAATGATTAAATATTTGGGCTTCATGAGTCCATAAAAGTGACGTCCCACGCCATCTGCAGATGAGAACCTCAACATCTGCGATAATGTCCTTGATTTAGTAGCTTCATTCTGAGCTTAACAAAAATGGTAGCTGTGTTGCAGTGAAGTCCTGTCATAACTACTGACATATAGTACACCTGACAGTGCATGGCAAAATGTATGACCCTGAATAAAGAACAAACACCAAGAATGTTTGTTGATCTTATTTGTAATAATAATAATAGGGAAATTTAATAGGCTGACAGATAATTTCCACATTTTCCAAGATAATTCTCCCATCATACCCATTATCCCGTTATAGTTGTAGTGCTTTTGTGATATCCGGAAGAATTTTAAATGTGAGCTTTGGTCTCCACAACCACAAAGTCTACATCATGAAGTCCTTGTGAAAAGTTAGTTTGTTGGAAGTAGATTTAACAAAGTCAGTGGAGATATAGTGGAGTTGCTTAAGGCTCACAGCACCCACATGTGCACTTCATGCTTCATCTCCCCTGATCTTCTCAGGGCCTCCCTCACACCTCCTTACAGCATCGGCATGCTACAGTGGATAAGAGAAATTGCTGATTTGCTCCGACTGGCTTCTTTAATTTGTGATGAGCGTGGGAGAGTGGGACCCCACGGGGCCGCCAGAGAACCTTGTGGCCAGGTTGAGCTTCTGCTCCATCCCCCTAGCCAGCTGTGCATGCACCTGCCAAGTCAGCGTCCGTTACCCAGTTCACTGTCTTGTTCTCACCATTACTGGGAAGAGAGGAATTTGCAAACTAAGGACCGACCTCTTTTTTTTTATCCTCAGAGAGGGATATCAAAAAATGAACTTTTCCCTGTGTACAATTAGTGAATTTATTTTGAGGTTGCAGAATACTTCAGTGCCCGATCTCTTCAGTTTGAGTTCTTTTGCCAGAATACAAATCCATGTTTTAAGATTAAGTTTTTACTGCACCTAGTGCTTCCAAGTGTTTATTATACATTTAAGATAATTTGTGGACCTTAAACACGCTGTAAAATAGGAAACGATGTTGTAAAAACCATTTCCAAAAGGTAAGCACACAAAAAAGATTCAATTTCACAGTATGTGTTTTTATACCATAGCTGTAAAAGTCGGATGAATGCTGGGATTGTTGAGTGTGTGACGAGCTACACATTGAAAATTGAAGTCAGGACTGTGGAGGATCAGTTGAGCCTTTATCAAGGGAGTTCAGATGGAGACGCCAAATCCAGCAGACGATGTTAAAGTCCAGACAGTCGTAAATTTCAGTGGGTTCATCCTGATCTGTGAAGTGAACTCAGTCTTGGCGAAAATTGCAGAGACTCGTGGGCATGTTTAGGAGTCATCAGGTCTGCACAGATAGCAGAAAAATTCTCAGAAACATTCTCACACTTCTTTAAACATGGATACAGATAATGAAGTTATTGCACTGTGGAAATTTAAAGGATGGGCTTACATATTTTCATGTCAGATTCCTATAATACCAGTGAAAAAAAGTTGGTGCATGCCGTTGGTGCAACTATCACTGATACTCGGGTCACAGTGCAGAGAACAGACATAGATATTTAAGTTAAGCGGGAACCAGTAAGTGGTTGTTTGCTGTGCCTCCTGGAGCCACAAGGACAGCTCATGCAACCAGCTGATATAAATGAATAATACATGAAAAAAGTGACTTAAGAGTCAGTTAAACTTCAGAGAGCATGAATGTTTTAATTGAGAGTGCTGATGTCGAAGGAGTACGTTATATAACGGAAACTGATGTTCCCGTGTACAGTATGTCTGTCAGACACTTCAAACTCATCTTTAAAGATGCTTTGGAAGTTTTCTTTTGCACTTTTGGGGAAAAGAATCTTTGACTTTCTCTTATGAAGTAAAAGAGCACACATCATATCGCGGCAGGTTTAATTAGTAACCAGTAAAGACAAATATTTGCTCCTCCGAGCAGTCATTGTCACAAAAATAAGTTTGCTTTGTTTTATTGTCAGGTGAATTCAGATTAGCATTTGAGTGGCTCAGCACTTTTCCTAATGAAAAACAAGTCTGCAATTATGACGGCTTGTGCTTTTACTGTATTTAAGTGTGAGTCAAAGCACAGCCGGCACTTTGAGGAATTATTCATGTGAGTGTTATTAGTAAAACCTGAAAGTTGAATCTCTCTGTCAACTTTCCCAATTAGCATTAATGAGGAGGATGTCTTCACTTTTACTCTGACCACACCTCCCCTCTCCCTCCGTCTCACATCTGGTTTTACCTCCTGGTGAATATTGTTTAAGTCATTTTAACATTTGGCGGTGCATTCATCATCGTCATCTTGATGCACTTTATATGTCTGAGCATAGTACAGGAGAAGCACAGATGATTTGGCTATTTCAGAGACAGGCTGAATGCTTGGTAACAATCCATTTGTTGTAAGCACATCTCCCCTGCATAACAATTAAGCAACATCGTCACGGAGTGTATCAGAGACAGATGGCATGGCCAGTACAGGAGGGAAAAAGAGAAACTCAAGAGGTTGGGCTGTTTCCTTCTTAAAGATGATTGTATCCAGCCTGTTGAAGCTGCGGCCTGATGTTCATGGTATCGTTAGCGGAGCGAGGTGAGTGACAAATTGTAATAATAATCGTGGCAAGACATTTCTGGTACATACCCAGCGCTGCTTTATGATTTTGTGTCACATCCTGAGATAAAATTGGCCTTATTATCGTGAAATTGAAGCCTTCATTAGCAGCCTCTGCAGAATTCATTACTGAATGGCAACCCCTGCATCCACTGCCAGAATTGGTTGACTCTAATAGCAAACAAGAGCCTTATCCCTGGATGAGGCCAGAGGCAGCACACTGCAGCCTGGAGGCCAGCGAGAGCGAATCCTGTTGCCAGGCAACAGTTTACAGATGGAGGTGGGGGGGGCTAGTGGCGGGGTCCTCCACTTCTGCCCACGCCCCTGCCTGTCCTTCGTCATCGTCGCGTCAAGATTGGATCTGCTACTTGCCTGGCCTTGAATTATTGATTTGATTTTTTTTTTTTCCCTAAGCATCAACATTCTACTGTGCTGGTCCTACCTGAGATATCTGACATCAGTTGTCACTGACTACTACTCTGCTGCTTCTTGAAGCTCGGGGGAATACCAACCTTTGCAGTAGTACTTGAGTTAAAAATGAATTCCTCTTGATTTTAGCCATATAAAACTGGCAATCTTAATTCCGCAGTTTCTTTTACTTTATAAGGACTCTTGAGGATAGAAGATACTTAAGCGATTTCCATGCTGTCTGTCCTAATTACAGAATATATTTTATATCTAAATGGAGGAAAACCACAAGGTGGCAGGCAGAGTTCTTCAGCCTCATCACTTTAACAGTTTAAAGATTTTCCTTTTTTTTTTCGTGGTCTCTCTCTCTCTCTCTCTCTCTCTGCAGGGTTGTGTGTTCAGTTGTTGTTGTTGATTTCGGATGCCTATCTGTGATGGAGCCTTATTTGTTTCCTGAATGTCTAATCTGCCAAGTTCATGCCTTTGGCTACCCACTGAGAAGGGGGTCCTTGTTCTGTGTCTGCCTGGCAATTCCAGTGACTGCTGCTGTCCCTGGCCTCTTGTGCACATTAACATACAGCTGTCCCACAGGATGTAGTGAGACAGACACCCATGAGCTTCAGAGGGAAGCTGGGCACTCCCTCTCTCTCCTCTCGCAGATTCAACTCACAGGCAGCAGCCGCAGCAGATGGGCTGTGGAGATTAAACCACGAGGCACATGGCGGCTATTGTGAGCTGGCTATTGTGAAATTTAAAGGTCGTCTATAGGGTCAAGGCTGAATTGGTGTGGTGAGCTCCACCTCCCATACATGAACTCAACTGGTGACGGTTTTGCTAATGATTGGTTTTTTAAACTTTTTTTTTTTTTTTTGGCTTATTAGGAATATTGACCAGTTGACAGCGTGCGGGTTACAGACAGGAGAAGGTCTTTTGTTAAAGATTGAAGCTGATATTCTGTATTTTGAAAAGACAAAACAAAATGAATCCTACTAACACGTATCTGTGTATCCAAGCTTATTATATTAGCTTATTCCCCTGTTGGACACCTCTTTATTGTAGTGCAAACAAAAATTGTTAGCCACGTTGTCACACTGTTTGACATGTTTCTGCATTATGATGAAAATGAGCACCAAAGTGTATTTTGAGTTGGTCCCACATGCACCTTCCTGCTGCCGTAAACATCAAATCTGCTTCTGAATAGTCCCCATCAAATTTAAAATGTGAGTAATGTTTGCCAAAAACTAGCACCCGGCTTTCAAACTTTAACTTTTAATTAAAGTATATGTTCAGTAGTAGAAAGTGCAGTGGGAATTAATTGGTTTGGCATTGAGTGCCACAGGCAGGCTGGGAATGTATTAAGACATGGACCAATGCATTATTGGTGTTGGTGGTTTCATTGGATTTTTTTCTGACAATATGAAAAATGTGGAATATTGGCAGAATATTCTTTCATTCTTACGCCTCAAATATGCCCACCTACTCAGTTTAAAGCACAAAGTAAAGGAACAGATCAATCCAACCCGCATGAAAACCTGTCAGAGCGAAATGAGGAGCAAAACATTGAGGACTTGTCAGTAAACCCAGTTTTAAGCAGCTACATCATTTTGACTTGCCTGACATTTGAAATCCTCAGTTTCAGGTTGCATTTGACTCAAAGGTCATGAAACATGGCAGAGGAAATAGAGAGTGACGGGAAGAGATGATACCCTTTGACTTAAACATCGTCTACTTGAAGTTTCGCTGAGGGTTCATGAACGGTCCATGCAACCCCCCCCCCCCCCCCCCCCCCCCCCCCCCCCCCGAAAAAAAAAAGTACTTTGGCAAATTTAAATGTCAGAAAATATAAATTTCAACTCCTCAACTTTTGTCAACACCCACTTAAATGCCTGCTCCAGTGTAGGGTTCAAGCGCTGTGTAGATTTGAGGTTTGGATAACCTACTCTGATTTCTGCTGTAGTTCAGTTCACTCTACTTTCCTCTCTCTGAGCGGCATTGACCCCCAAGTTGTGTCCCACTATTTTTGAAATGCAGGACAACTTCCCCCAAAGAAGACTCCGTGGTTTCCTAGTTGAAAACATTAAAGCTTTCCATGCTGTTGCGGTGCGAGAATATGACAGTGTGTGCTGAGGGGGAGTCTATTTTTGGGAAGTTGTTCCAACCTCACTTCCATTTTCCACTCTTGTGCTCATTTCATTGACTGGCCAGTTGGCTGCGTAGGTTTTTTTTGTTGGGAAAGTTGGAGGAAAGTAAAGGAAAAGAAGTGACAACATGACATGTCAACTGGCTCCACATGAAAAAAGAAGTGACAACCATCCACCCAACACAAGCAGTTGTGGTAGACTGGGTTTTAACAGGTCTTAAATTTGTAAAGGGCTTGTCTCTTTTTAAGGAGAGGGAAGCCCTCTGATTGTTGGGTTATGTTTGTATGTATCACTCAAACAGATTTCAAGTGATATTACAGATAACTGTTGCTCTGTCATTCCCATAAGGCATCCTGTTGAGTTTTAACAATCCTGAGTAATCAGCATAATTTAAACTTTAAAACTTTGAGTGTGTACGCTACACTGTTTGGCCCCTGGAGTGCTGGCACCATTTAAATAGAAAGGCATGTTTGCTTTTTTTCCACGCCATCTGCTGCTTTGATGCCTGCACTAACTTTATGGATGCTGGTTAGCTCGCCTGCAGGCTAAATGTTGTTTTCAAGGTAGACAGCTTATCAAGATGAATGACAGGTTTTTAGAGAATGAAGCAGAACAATCGACGGCTTGAACTAACAATACACTTCCCACCACAAGGTGAAAATTTGCATGTTAGAGCGCGTTACAGCTTGACCTCTGTGTTAAATGGACAGATATTTTGAAGTTAAGACAACACCCTTGACCTTAAACTGAAAACAGTGACAGGATAATCGCTCTTTGTTACTTCAGGCAATCTGAACGCTTTGAACAAGTTACCAAGGGAGAGCAGTAGCCGTATATTCCCAGTCCATTTATTTCTGTCAGAACAGGGACACAAAAAAGCCATGGCAGCAATGGAGTGTGTAATCGAAGTCCAGATAGAGTGTTAATTTTAAAACATTTTACTCTGCAGGATTCAGGGGCAGGGCTATTTAAAAAAAAAACATAATGAATCGATGGCCTTGTCATTAAAAAAAAATAACACTTCCATGTAATATAATAACTATATGTAACCTTTATTTTAATCTGAAATAAACGTCTTTTGTAAGAGTGTACAGAGTGTGCAACAAGGAAATAAATCCAAAGTTTTAAATCAGTGAGTGGGTTTTGAAATAAAGCTTGAAAATAAAGGATATCTCCACTGTCAAGTACAGGCATGATGGTTGGCTGTACAATCATTTGCTTGTTCTCAAGACAGAAACACGTTTTATTCTGATGTAAGAAAACCCATCTTTGGTTTGTGTATCCGTTCACCCACATGCTTCACCAAAAGACATCTGATTGTCCGCTGTGTGTTTTGGATTGTTTGATTCCAAAAGAAACATTCAGATTACAGGAAGTATTATTGGACACGACTGTAACTCTTTTGATTAAATGTCAAACAATATCAGTCTGATTACATTTTAAGACTTACACAATGTTGGTTGGAAACACAGCTCTACCTACGGACTCTCCGGTACAGTGTATCAGTCTCATTCCATTCCCTGGACTTGCACTCTGCTGCCCGGTATATGACTGCACATTCACATTATATTTTCCTGTTGCAGGGCTCATGGGGAATTCTTATATCCATTATGCATGCCATATAGCACTGCACATGAGCAAACAAATCAACATGCATGCACAAACTCCAGCTCCTAAAGGTGCTTTTGGAAAATGACCCAATATACTCTTCTTCTCTTACTCATTCTCTGCTGATAGGAAGTAAGAGAGTGGTGTCCTCTGTGTAGTTCGGTGTGTAGGAGTGCTCTAGTATGTGTCAGAAGCTGTATGAGTTGGAGGCAGGGAGGAGGAAAAGACTGCAGCAAAGTCTGAATCGAATCAGTGACACATAAAGGCTGCTTCCAGTGTACACCCATTTTTTTTGAGGGTTAACCCACCAACAGCAACATAGAAATGCTCACGAAAACCTCGCTAAACATTTGCAACGGTACTGCAGACCTTGTTTGTACATTTATACGTGTTCTGTGCCCTTTCCTCTGCTGCGTTTTTATTAAATTTGAAAGACTGTTCATCTCTTGTTTACTAGATTTTTATTTTTAATCTATAGTCTGATATTTCCTCCCAGTATTAAGGCTGAATAGCACTGTAGCAGTCGTCTATAACCTGCAGTCTCTTATCTCTGCATTCATACATACAGTCAGTCTCTTCTGTCAACAAATGCTGCAGTAGTATCAAGTATTTGTGTGGGAGTGAAACAAACATGCTTACAAGGTCCATTCAAGGTTCAGTGCTCTTCCGCCCTTCCTGAAATGAAACATTTATGACCCTTGACCCTTGTCATTCCATGTAGCCTTTTAAATCTTGGAAGGCACATCTCTCTCGGCATCACTATCATCCATCTAACAGTCCTATAAATATTATCTCGGCTTGCTCAGTTGTACCTGTATGGCAGATTAAACAGGCTAAGTCGTGAACCAAATCATCGCATTACCTGTGATCGTTTTCTGGTGCATTATTTTGCCACTAGCATAGTTTTCCTCAGGCTGTTTTGTGAAGCGATAGCTTCATGTCGTTTGTGTTTACAGGGCACCGAGCAAGTGTATCCGTTTATGTGGATTTCATTGCCATTTCTTGTTTTCTATACAGACACATGTATATGTTTGCTTTTCATATCAAAGGTCAGTCTATCTAGGCTGTGGTTTAGTTTCATTTAATGAATATATATAGTTGGCTGTGTCCAATCTTCAGCATTGCTTTTACGTTGCATCATTCATCTTCCCCGTCAAACAGCCAAATACAAAGATGTATGGACTTTCATGTGCTGCCCTTTTGATCTCCATTTCGAAAATAAAGCCATTTTACGAGTCTTACTTTGTGCCGTCCGACATGGCAGTTGATAGCAGTCAAGTCAGGCTCTAAAAAGGTTGCTATCGCCCACTCTGCTGGTGGTCCATCAGAGATAACCATAATCCCAGACACTTTAGACAAGAGCCTTGGCTTTCAAAGCATGGCAAGTGGACACATCTAAACAAGATCAAATGTGCCCTTCACTTTCTGGAAATTGGATTTCTATGTCAACATGGGAGTTGCACGTTTTAGTCTTATCAGATGTTGTGGTTTTCTGGTTACTATGCATTTATGCCTCTTCTCTACTTAACGTGGCTACCAAAAATAGGGCTGACAAAATAAGAGCTGGGTTTTCAACTTTTAAGTTAAGCAAAGATATTCTTTTCATATTGGCTCATTATTCAGGCTCATGTCAGAACGTTCCACCCTGGTCTAATCATCAGAAAATGCAGAGACAACAGATACTGTAAAGTACCTCGTCCTCAAGACAAATTTGCTGTACCAGCCTTCTCAGATCATTTTCCTTCTCGTCTCCCACTTTCTTGAACTTTGTCAGTCTACAAAACAAAAAGTATCCCTCCATTTATCTTCCCAGTGAAGGAGGCTCTGCCCTGCGCTCTTTGCTCTTTTGTTCCTCACCGGTTCATGTTGAGAAAGACATTACAGTCTGTCCTACATAGAAATGTGCGGTTTCCTCACACTAGCACTTGTTGATTTTTCAAGGAAACCTTTTCAGGAACTTTGCTAAGATGCTGGCACCATTGCCCTTGAAACTCTTTTCGCTTTTCTGCATCCTCAGATTCTGGCAGAGGAGACTCCATGATAATGCAAATTATTATATTATACCTTTTGAATTATACAGAGTATGTGAAGTTACGTGTCATTTTTGAAGAGATATACCTTGTATAGATCCAACAGTACAGTGTTATTGTATGTTCTGCGCGGTTATACTTAAACACAGTAGTGTTTTGAACTAAATACTATTGTCAGTATGATAACAAGGACAATGCTAAAATGTGGCGGTTTAGCAATTAAAGTGTTTATTAAAGTGTTTAAGATATCAGGGTACATCATCTGGGGACCATGACTACAAAATGTTAGGGCAATCCATCCATTTATTGTTGGTCTGGATCTATAATTGGACTGACATTGCCATCTCTGGAGCCATGCCACTAACAAGGCTAATTTATAAACAAAGGTTAATGCCCAAAAGAAGAATGAGTGATCAATATATTTGCTCATTTGATTGCTTCTAACAGACAGTGTACCATCCTCTGATCTCAGATCCACTTAGATTACGGTAAAATCTCAGTTCAGAGGTTGCCCAGCCATGTTTTCTTTTGAAACCAATTATTTGGAACAGCAGACATGCAAATGACTGCCTTATGGGAGAGATAAAGGGTCGTATGGATAGATGGTGTTCCAGATGAGATCAGTATCACACGGGGAGGATAAAATACCAGAGGCAGCGTGACGTACGAGTTTGTGTAGCGAGTTCAGGTCGAGGCATGCAACCAAGTCACCGTCAGAATGTCCCCACGCGATCTCCCACCACCTTCTCAAGCATATTTAGGGTTCTACAGATGACAGGCAACACCCAGCAGGCTCAATTTGGCTCGCTCTGCTTCATCTGGGATGCAGAGTGGTAATTCTGGATGATTAAAGAGGTTTATTCGTTTCTGTGTAAATGTTTATGCCAGCCTGGCCAAGTTTCACCTGGCTCATCACACACATTTCCATAACCCTCTTTCATTTCTGAATGAGATATGACAGCTCAGGCTGCATCCAAATGCAAAACTAGATAGGCCTGTCGCTGGAAAAGGATTAGAAATGGAGGAAAATGTTAATACCTCTATGGTTAAAATTTTCCTGTACAATTTGACATTAGGATGTGACCCCCCTCCTGAGGTACTTATCGAATAGTATATTAGAATTATGAGAGAAGTTATTTGGAAAGTCGAAGTCAGCTTAATATGCAAGGCCGAAAGCTGTTTTAAAACTTTTAGATAGTCCTGACTAAATGAACTTTTGCTCATTTCAGAGCTTCATATGTATCCTGAGGACTTTTCTTGAAACTTATTACAGACCCATTTATTCCTGTTAGACTTTTCTGACTGATCTGAGAATAGAACGTGTCATTGTGCAGATATGATTGTACAGCTTGTAGAGACAAACTCGTGGTTTTACACCGTATAAATAAACTTTGGACAGCCTCTTCAAACGGGGAAGGCAGTGGAGTTCAGGGAAGTCATTCTCTGAATCAGAACCATCCAACTTCACAGCTCTGTTGTAGGTCAGATATAACGAGGATCAGTATGAAGGGAGGTTGAGGCTCTTGGAGAGGGTCACAAATGTTTGTTTGAAGCTTTTTCTTACAACCGTTTCCAGCAAGCTAGCGCCGCTGAGCTGATGCATGCTTTGGGCACTTTGCCGATGGCCTTTGTTTTTGGGTATGATGCTCGTGATTGGACAACGCAGCGATTGAGAGCATCATCCAAGTGTTTAAAATGCAAAGAGACACATTCAGCCATTGATTACTTTTACCTCATTACTCTAGCAAAACACATTTAACACCTTCTGAGGAAAAACTTGGAGTGCAGCGTCTGCCTTTATCCCCTCTTCTAAAATTCTTCCCAGCAGGGACTACAAGGACAACTGAATGTCATCCAGCAGTCCTTGTAGACCTGCTGGGAAGAAGTGTAGTCTGCCAGGATGTGAGTATTATTCTCCTCAGGTGCTATTTTGTGTATAAAGAAAAAATTAAAGATGTCATGTCTTTGGGACGGGCACAACTGTACTTTTAACACATATAGTTTATACGTAGCAATTTAAATGAGACAAACTAGTTTTTATGAGGTTAAATTGGGGATTTAGAAGCCAATCAGAAGACAATATGTCTAGACACATTTCTAGATTGTCACCTTTACATTGAAGAACACATCTAATCATTGAATTGTTAAGGGTAGAGAATGGAGCTGTATTTGTTGGCGTTTTGTGTGACGCTTTCCTCAATTTGGTGTACATATTGAGGCCACAGAGTCACTTCACTAAGCACTCACACCAGACTGCCTATCTTTTCCACGGGGAAATCAGCCTCTTGGTCTTATAATGCCTGGCTGAGGGTTTTGTGGTCAATTTTTATAGCACGTATTACTAAATAAGGAGGATAAAGAGGAAATAAGGATGACTGACAAGAGACAGAGCAGAGTTCTAGACATCGTAGTCCTGCTACACATGTAGCATTTGTAGAGGTTAATCTTTGTAGTCTAAGCCGTAATTTGGCTCTGTTTGAGGGGAGCTGTGGGGAAGTCCAGGTTTTAAGCTGAGGAATGATTACTGTGTTTTGGAGACATGAGTCTTTGCAAATCATAAGCAGTAGTTTATCTCTGATGGTAGATGTCGTACAGGTTGAAAGAAGCCCACGGCCTCCTGCTCCACTTAAAACCTTCCACATTTAATGACATATTGCATCGTTATTGTGGTTTTATGCTTTACTGGCTTCTGCTTATTGTTAAATAAATAGATTTCTTTGTATTTGTCAATCCTTGGTTGCACAAACGCAATCAAGTGACAGTTTATATTATTGTCTCCTCACAAGACAAAAAAAAGTAATATATCCCAGCTGCGCTGCATTGTTTTTGTTTTTTTTTAATCATGAAATGAGACTTCACCACTCATTAACTGGCAAACATTCCCATTTAGATTCTGTTAAGTGAGTGATAAATGACAAATAACACTTAGCATTATGTTTACCCAGTATTTTATGACGCAGCGTGTGGATGCCTGTGTTGGGTAGCAGTACTGGCTTTTATTGGAATTTCATCATCCTGTCCTTGGTGTGAATTTTGTGTACATTCACTTTCATTTGCATAGAGCATTGCATATTAATTATTTTCTCAGGCTCCTCTTCTTGTACATACTAAAATGCTGCATCTACTTAAAACTCC